>OU015447.1:10000000-12557500 GCA_907164795.1 Hemaris fuciformis
ATCACATACAAATCAGACCAATTTTCGATCGAACAAACACCCAGAACTGGAACAAATTTTTAATCTGTATCAATAATATTGTTGTGTATACCTACAATGAGCGAATAAACGAAGAAAATTATAAAACAAAAATAATTAAAAGCGCGGGGCTGGGAAAGTGAAAAATAGAAAAGATTTAAAGACTTATTTCACTAGGGTGAACCCTGAAAGGACCTAATCAAGTTTATAACTGTAAGTAGGTGAAATTGTATGGGGTACCATTGTTTTATGGAATACATACTTTTATCATTATCATCAGCCCAAATACGTCCCACTGCTGGACACGGGCCTCCTCTACAACTGAGAGGGTTGTAGAGGAGGCCCTCTCAAATACATACTTAGAACGATGCTATTTCATTTAGTTAGGTAAGATTGCTACGAAGGCATTTTGTTGAATATGACATACGCCTTCGGAATATCGATCCTTATAATTTTAAAATTCATCGATATTATTAATTAATACATCCCTACCTTTCATGGTATGCTGTTGTATACACCCGAATTCCGAATAAGGTATCGTTACAAATATATCGACATAAAGCGATGTTTGTTTACATCCGCGCAAATTTATCGATGTATTGACGCATACGGTTCAAATTTAATACATTGTAAATTCGAGATGTTTACTTCCCGAGTTATATTGGGACATTGGAAACGTAGAATGTGTTGACCCCATTTTGACTACGATTGCAAGGAATATTACGGAATGTTCTTAGACGTGCATATATAATTTAATAAACACCTGGACTGCATCGTGTGCCGTCCGATCTAGAGGTGCTAGGTTCGATTCCCGAGTCGGGCAAAGTTTTTTTTCATTAGGAAAATCTCAGTAGTAACAGCTCGGCGTCTAGCAACGTGCCCGAAAAACGGTAATAGGCTCGCCCCGTTACGTGGGACAAAAACAAGATTGGCGAAATGTGGGTGCTAAATGCACCTCTGCTTGCCCCTTCGAATACACGCGTGAGATTATCTATATAGGTATGTAACTTAATAAACAAGCATGAAGCAAGTATCGCGGTCTATGATCAGTCTGCAAATCCATTTGCAAATAAACTGGAATAATTTTGTCGATTGGCGAGAAGTAGTCGCAATGTTTCTTGGCCATATTGTTTCTAGACTAAACTGCACTTAAAAACACTTAACATCACCTATTGTCATCATCTTAAATACACATTCAATTCTTTATTTCTATTATTTTCTTTATATCTAAAGAAATAGACAGAGATGTTTATGTCTACGGCAACGTTTCGCGATCTATCAATTGATAGTACTTAAGTACTAGTTGTCGCGAGCGTAATGTAGTACCTATACCGGGCACTTTTTCAATCTCCGTAATTCTACTGAGAATATTGTAAACCAAAAACTATCCCCAATCTGCCTGAAGGGGATATCGAAGTCGGGACCTCTTTGTCTCATGCGCATCTCGACCATCATCATCATCAGCCCAAATACGTCCCACTGGGCACGGGCCTCCTCTACAACTGAGAGGGTTTAGGCCTTAATCCACCACGCTGGCCTAGTGCGGGTTGGCGGACTACACATCTAAGAAATTCCTAAGAACTTTTAGGTGTGCAGGTTTCATCACGATGTTTTCCTTCACCGTTAAAGTTAGTGATACTTAATTGTGAATACACACATAACTTCGAAAAGTCAGAAGTGTGTGCCTGGGGTTTGAACCTGCATCCGCCGACATCATGCTTGGCCACGCGCCTAAACCTCGAGGCCATTACTACTTGAATAATATCGCGTATTATCCCGTACCACGAATGATTTACAACAGACGTAGCAAGTTATGCTATATCGAAACAAAATAAAGAAGCTTAGCTGGAAATCGAATTCTGATCCTCTGATTTACTTCCCATATATGCCATATAAACCAATAAAGCATACAATATTTACGTAAATAATATTACAATTTGTGATGCCGAATTTAACGTCGTCGTGTATTATACACGCGCGAGAGATTCCGCGATGTGTGAATTCACATCTTATGATAACTGAACTTACTGTTGTCCGCGACTTTGTCTGTGTAAGAGTTGAATTTTTTTTATGACATCCAATTCACATGAAATCCTTTGCACTATCCGAAATAAAGTAATCTGAATTGAACCAGTGAAAACCGCCGTCGACTGCCTCGTGATACCAATATGTGACATACGATCTAGAAGCTCCTGGTTCGAATACCAAGTCGGGCTAAGTGTTTTGGGTTTTCCAATATGAACTTCTTATGAGCATGGAGTCTGGATTAGAGCACGAAAAACTGTAATACACCAAAAATAATGAGATTTAAAACGCACCAGAAACAACTTGTGTGCACTAATTCTGTTCACCCCTTCTGGGGTATATAAAACACATTCAAGAAACATTGCTCAGAAAATAAAGACAGGCGTTTCTAATTTAATACTAATACTGAGGTCTGAGGTGTGTCTTTTTGTGTTAACTGCGCCCGGGCCTAAACGGGCCTCACAACTATTGTATCATCATCAGCCCATATACGTCCCATTGCTGGATACGGGCCTCCTGTACCATTGAGAGGGTTTAGGCCTTAGTCTATCACGCAGTCCGGGTTGGCGGACTACACACCTAAGAAATTCCAAAAAACTTTTAGGTGTCCAGGTTTCATCACGACGTTTTCTTCACCGTTAAAGTAAGTGTATTCACAATGAATTATGTTTAATTCATAGTAAATACACATATAACTTCGGAAAGTCAGAGGTGTGTGCCTGGGGTTTGAATCTGCGACCGCCGAGATTCTCGGCCGCACGCCTAAACCTCAATGCCATCACTACCTTTAATAATAAATTGCCTTCTTCTATTTCAGATATACACAGTAATATCGGACAAACTGGTGGGCATCTTACTCAGGACGAGAAAACACCAGCTGACGTACTTCGAAGGAGAAGTTTTATTCCAGGTAATTTAGATTTGTTGAAAACATTTGTAACACAAACATTTACTCGGACAATTGTTTTGATTGTTTCAAAATGTTTTTCAGAGTTTACGTCTCATTTATTAGGACTATATCTAATTGTGTTACTATGATTGCCTTGTCGATTTATCCGCGTATTGGCGATTTTAATCATGAAAATCCGGCTTCCATTTTCGAACCAAGCATGTGTTTTTGAATTTAGGAAATAGTTAGTAGCACAGAGTTCGAACTATTGCAGACTGTAATCTGTCATTGTAATGTCACGTCTATCGAGGATACTTAACACATTATTTATGTATTCCAAAGACCGATATTCAAGTAGTATTATATGCATATTAAAGTGTTCTCAGTCAATATAATCTGTCTTATATTATTAGACTTCAAACGCCCCACCAACCGTTGTACTTGCATTTAGCCTTCTCACGGAGATTTGTTTCAATGCATGATAAACATGTGTTTATGTGAATAAAAAACGCACAGCTTTAAGTGTGTTTCGAATACATGATTGTTGTAATTATATTTCTATAGACCGCACGCCTACATGACAAGGTCAGGTTACAACTTAAAAATAAAAGGTTGAAAATAAACAGAACCACGCGAAACAGAGGTTGTCTGATGCTTCACACATTACAATAACCCTCATTAAATCCCTGGACAATGTTTAATCCATTTTACAATTCATTTAAATTTAAAATTATTGGTAAATACACAACACTGAAAGGCAGCAATCAACGCTGACATTATGAATAATTAATTATTCATTTTAAAATACGGAGAAGTGCTGTAATAGTATTATCTTATTTGCACAAAATAAATCAAGTCTTATTCAACGGTGTAACAAATTATAGAAGAAAAAAGACTAAGAATTTTAAACATAATTTTATAATTGGAACTACGCTCATTAATCGATACAATTATGCTAGTCAGTTGATATCAAATTGCGATACTATCTATCATTTGAGCAAATTTCCAGCCTCGGGCTGTTCATTCAACAAGCGAAATACGTTTTTCTTTACGTCGGGTTTCTGTAAATTGGACAAGGCACAAACAGCAAAAGCAATTATAATGCATATTGCAACGCCAAATGGGTCAATTAAGGAAGTATTCACTGACCTGGCTAGTTCTTGCATGGAATTCAGCACAAGTCCAACATTGATGATCAACAAAATATGCATGGTCTTGAGTGAATTTGCGAGTAACAAATAACACGAAAATAGTACACAAAAATAGATCAAACACATACTAGGAAACTCTAAATATGTAACACGCGAAACGGTACACGTCAAACTGCATGGAGTTACGAAGGGTAGTCATCGCGACTCGATAGATGACAACTACCCACGGCTTGATAAAAATATGTGAACAATTTATTCTACCCTACGATACCTGTATATGTATATTGTATACATATGTACATACTTTGACGCAAGTATGGGTATGTTTTAACTCCTACTTAATACGAGAGTGAGACTTTTGCTATTTTTGGAAACATTTCAGAGCTCCGGGTTGCTTATATAAGTAGTATATTTGAATTATTAAGCGTAGATAAATATAACTATTACTATAAAATAAGGAGAAATACTGTTATAGTATTTACTTATTTGCATAAAAGGAACCAAGTCTAATTCTACGGTGTAACAAATTGCAGAAGAAAAAGGACTAAGAATTTTAAGAAAAATTTCATGATTTAAAATTCGCTCCATTATCGATACAATTTTGCTGGTCAGTTGATATCCAATCAACTGACCAACATAATTATTTTTCACTATATAGACATTATAGACAAGGCCGACTTAAGAAAACTACCAAGAAACAAAAATATACTTATGTTTTTTTTTTCATTTTGGATGCTTGCAATATCTTTCATTATTTTCGAAAAAAAATATAATAATTTATAACTAGTGAAGTCATTCAGAAAATTCGAACAATTTAATGTCCGTTTGCCCATTCACGACATCAATGTAGGTCATGTGAACTTTCGTAAATCGGCTTGTGCATCAAGTTAATATGAAATACTAGTATATCGTACGAATAATTAATATTGCATGACAACTCGACTGTAATATTAACTCGGAAGGCAAAAATAATTAGTGATGGCCTCGAGGTTTAGGCGCGCGGTCGAGAATCTCGGCGGACGCGGGTTTCAACCCCAAGGACACGCCTCTGACTTTTTGGAGCTGTGTGTATTAACAATGAATTATTACGTACTTTAATAGTGAAGGAAAACATCGTGAGGAAACCTGAGCACCTAAAAGTTTTTAGGAATTTCCTTGGTGTGTAGACCGCCAACCTGCGCTATGCCAGCGTGGTGTACTAAGGGCCAAACTTTTTCGGTTGTAGAGGAGGCTCATGCCCAGCAGTGGGACGTATATGCGATGAAGATGACTAACACGACGAAAGTCAATAAAGGGCAGTTAGTTTACCATGTGTGATGATTGTGAAATGGTTTAGATAATATTAAAGATCAACTATAATGAGCTCTTTGTGTCGCTTTTAGATTAAGGCCAGGGTTAAAATGAGACGTGAAAACGTGAGTTGATTGATATTTCTTTTTTTCAGAAACGGGATGATGATGTACCAGTGTTCCTGATGCAGCCTATTGATGACATCAGAGCGTATTGTAACAACAAAGCGTTACAAGCCAGGAGATCTGTATCGCCTATGCCTCAATAATATAAGTTTTAATATAGTAAATAAAAAAAATTGTCCATTTGTAACGACTTTGTTATTTTTAAAAAAAAATGATTGAAAAATAAAAATAAAAATATTTGAAAAATTTCGACGATGAAAAGTTTACTCTAAGATCGATTATTTTAAAATGACACACTGTCGTTACAAGTGGACGATATGTAAATATAAAGTTATAGCAACATCAGTCTTCTATGGCGTCATAATGTATTTTTAAGAATCAACAGCGAACGTTAATTACTGATGCGCGAAAACGAAAAGAAGACAAAATTAACAAATAATACTAAGAAAAATTTCCAATTATATCACAAGAATAAGAATAGCAGTGACACAATACACTGTATTTTATGTATTAATATATATTTTTTTACTTTACAAAGATTTTTTGTTGCTTAGGCTCCATCATATTTCACAACCTGCCTCGAAAACTTGCTTTATAATGAATTATCAACTCCTGTACTTTCATTCAAATTTAATGAACTTAGCTGGAATTATGTCAACGCTAAATTAAACTTAGAATACTTCTCAGACCCTGCGTGAAGTTAATTTGTAACTCGATTATTTTAGAAATGACAACGCTGTTTAAGGTAAAACTAACAGCCACTTAATGTTGTGATGTTTGACATAATCAGTTTTTTTTTATTAAGTGTCTGTAGTCTGGATTAAAGGTCATTTTTGACTTTTATTACTTCAAGTGAAACAAAATGTTTCTTGCAAAATAATATGACAACTGTAAAGAGAAGGTCATCAACATTTTATCAAAGTTATGAAACAATAACTGATGTCCTGTAACGTCATCATATTTGATATTTATCGCCTTTACGGACTGGGTACTTTTTCGCAGGTTTTCTTATAATTAATTCATATGTCCATATATTATACAACCTTGCGTAACAAGTACTAGAAATGTCACATATCCGACACTTTTTGGGCATTACCTATAAACGTCGGAGAAAACGAGACGAAGCACGTTTATGTAGTAGGTACTTATTAACTAAAGTTTATAAGAAAGTATTTCCTCACAATACTCATGCCTATACAAATATTTATGGGCCATACAAGTTTTGTAATAAAAACATCTGTTTCTGTGCGGCATCATACAATCTTGAACAGGGTTTTAATGAAACCGCGTGTTGATGACTTTTTATCGAGCACACTTAAACATGCCGGTTTCTTCGCGATGTTTCACTATCGGACCTGAAATTGGCGTGAATTTAATCTAGGGTTGGGACCTTTGACTTGCTAAATGGATCCTTCAAGTTCGGGTAAGCTAAATCTAATTCAATCATATGATGAAATGTTAAGTTCGGTAGATTTCTTCATATTACATACATACATACATAAACTCACGCCTGTATAGAGGTGCATTTCTGCACCCACATTTCGCCAAGTACGTATCAGTCCCACGTAATAGGTGGCGAGCCTATTGCCGTTTTTCGGGCACATTTCCAGACTCCGTGCTGTTATCGAGAATTTCCTAATGGAAAAACCCAATAACACTTTGCCCGACCCGGGAATCGAACCCAGAACCTCTAGATCGCACGGCACATACTTGTACCGCGAGACCACGAGGCAGTCATTCTTCATATTAGGTTAGGTCATATTGAAAAGAAGGGACCTTGGTGTTGTCTTGTTTTCGTCGTATCGAATTGAAAACACATTATTTTCATACAAATCAGAAATAGATGATATTGTCAACGTATTCGTGCGTCTTGAGCTTGATACGAGTATTTACAAATATTATTTAATGGAATTCTAGTCGTTCTAGTTAATCGTAAGTACGTACCGAAGTTATGTTTAATATGTGTTTTCCATTATATCTTTGGTTATTTCGTTATTAGTGTGAAACATAATTGATAATTTTTGTGTATGTTTTAAAGTAACATCGATATCGCCGTGGTATATGTAGTTATACATTTGTAAATTATAATAATAAAAATATTTTTGTTCAAATTCTCCCTGTTTTATTTGATCGTGGCATATTAAATTGTAAATAAAATGTAAAAAATAACAATGAAACGTAGATAAATCCAAAAATATTCTCAATGGGAATGTTAAAAAAAACTTTCAAATTTTTAATTTTTTAAAATTAATTTCAATTGTCACTTTTATGGACTTTTCATATTTTTTTTTGTATTAAGGTACAACATAGATAACTTAAGGACCTATTCTCACCAAAAAGTAAGGTTGGTAGTCGAGGAATGTATATTTTCTTTGAGACTATAATATAAGCCTTGTCTAACCAGCACGTTCGTGTCACTTTACAAGCGGGATACGGCATGAGTTTAAATATGTCGGTTAACAACGGTTTTCTAACCTTTGTCTGTGGTAAAGCTAAACACAGGGTCTTCGCCTTCTTCTTCTTCGACCTTAAAAATATGAAATGGGAACAACATTGAAATTCAAAGATATTGTGTATGTACTATAATTAGTCCACATACAAATATAACACACTTATAAAAATATTTACTTTGACACATTTTGAAGTAAAATTAGCTATTTTAAAGATATTTATGTATGCATGAATCTATGGTTAAGATTCTATAGAAATTGAAACAAAGTGTCCAAGAAAACATGTCTTATATAAATAAATAAATACACCCAACAGTCACATGCATTTCTTCGTTCTGATCCCACATTAAGTTACGAGTCTTGTGTCGTGGGTATCAGAAACTACGAGAGATTTTTCGGTCTCACAAACACCCAGACCCGAAACAAATATTTGTAGATCAAACAAACACTTGTCTCGGTGCGGGAATCGAACCCGCGGCCGCTAGTTTCGCAAGCTGGTGTCTAGCCAACTGCGCCATGGGGCTGTCAAAAGTACTAATAATGTATAATATTTTTTACATTTACAACCATTATCTTAAACATAAAATATTGGGGAATTGTTCTAATTAAAATTCTGCTTTTTCCAATTCACGTCATACATGAAATATTTAACATCAGCTTATTGTTACCTTTGACGACTACAATAATATAAATTCTTCTTAAAAATCTGACAAGACATACAATTCTTTCCTTAATATATCTATTTTCCTTTGTAGTATAATCTCATGCAAGTAAATCTCATTAGTTATTAAAATAACAATGAAACGTACAAAGAATTTTAAGATAAATTCAATTGCTCGTATCATTTAATGTTAAATTTGAATGTAAAGTAAGACAGTAGCAGATGTAGTTACTTATTATCGGCCTCAATTTAACCCGAACTTACCACCCAAGGCGGTATGCCAGTATAAAAAGACTAAGAGTTCGTTAGAATATCTACACAATCTAAAATACTTTGTTCGGAATACAATTCCCCACATTTTCTCTACCATCTTTATGGTTTAATTTCGAAAACATATTCGAATTACTTTATTTTTAACCGACTTCAAAAAAAGGAGGAGGTTATCAAGTCGCCTGGTTTTTTTTTATGTTTGTTACCTCAGAACTTTTATAATATAAAATTATTTGAGCATATCAGAAACAGTTTTTGGAACACATATTCACATTATTAAAGTCATTATGCAGTTCGTCACTATTAACACATGTCCACATTAAGATACTTCCACATTAACACATTATCCATTGATATGTCCAATGTCCATTTTAATACGTATCCATATTAAGACACGAAGCGTTGCGTGGTAGGACGAATACATCGCAGCTCAATGAGGGCGTTATAGGCTTAGCGTCAGTTGTGGTGAACATCACGGGCTCCGAGTTCACGCAAATTAATATATCTTTGAAGTGCACCTGATGATGACGACCGGAGGTCCGCATCTGTGAACAAAATCACGCCTGTAGTAGTGCAGGGGTACGTCCCTCGTCAGCGCGCGCCGGGTTTGATCCCGACATACCCCCCCCTTCCCCCAGGACTGGCGGGAAGTAGAACCATAATCAGCTTTCCCCTCGAGAAAAAAAAGGGGTACGTCACACTCAATTTTAATATTTTAGTCTCACGTAATAGGAGACGAACGAGCCTGTTTCCGTTTATCATGCACATTTCTTAAGACTGCATACTGAGTATATAGAAAAACCAAATAACCCTTTTTCCGTATCCGATAAACGAACTTGGGAACTCTTGATCACACCCCGGAAGTATAAGGCTAAGCTAAGCCGGAAGGCAACCCCAAAAATCGCAAGAAAATTAAAATTATTAAAAAGAAACTAATCCCATTTAATAATATGAAAATAATCTTCATTTAACTCTAACACCAAGTCACGAACAAGGGACAAAATAAATATTCGAACCATGTAGAGGATTGGAATAAGAAATAATTTCGGTAATAACACGAGAAAATCCCGGTGGAGTGTTCCTCAACTGTAAAAAGCTGAACTATTTTTTCTTGGTGCCTTGCGCAAAGTTGATTTTAAAATTGGCTTGAAAATCAAAGTCAATGCCATCCATGAATTTAAAATTTAAATTACATTTCAATTCCTGCTTGAAATTGCAATAACCGGAATTATTAGGTCAGCGTGACGATTTTTATATTGTAGGAGTTGTGTATTTAACTTTTAGGTCAAGCAATTTGTCGCAACAGCTTTCTCCATTAAAAAAGCAATCAGTTTTATCGTCTTGAGATTTATTCATAACAACCTCTATTAAAACCGAAATATTCTTTTTTTTTAGCCACGACCTTGTTCAGTGGAACAGTATGGTAATCCACACACTCAGACTACCTTAGATTGGATAAGAAAGGGGTAACTTAACTTATAAACAATGAATTTGTGAGTTTATTCCATCGTGAGATCTACCTATTTTCTTTCTAATTTATGGTTTATGTTATTTATCGAAGAAATTAAATGGTCAGGGAACAAAGATTGAATTTTTATTGTTCTGTTATTAATTACAAACTGATTAAATTTTTAAATTCCAATTGAATTTTTGCTTATTCATTTTGTAGTACGACATTCATATGTTCTTTTTTTTCAAATCGGACCAGTAGTTCCCGAGAAAAGCGCGTTCAAGTAAACATACTTTTAACTTTTTCTGGGGGAGGCCTATGTCCAGCAGTGGACGTCTTAAGGCTGATGATAATGATGATGGTGATGAATATTAGTATACATAGTCATCATCAGCCCATATACGTCCCACTGCTGGTGACGGGCCTCTACAACTGAGAGGGTTTACGCCTTAGTCCACCACGCTGGCGTAGTGCGGGTTGGCGGACTACACACCCAAGCAATTCCTAAGAACTTTTAGGTGTGCAGGTTTTATCACGATGTTTTCCTTCACCGTTAAAGTACGTGATAATTCAATGTGAATACACACATAACTTCGAAAAGTCAGAGGTGTGTGCCTGGGGTTTAAACCCGCGACCGTCGAGATTCTCGACCGCGTGCCTAAACCTCGAGGGTATATATAGTAATTAAGTGCAAATACCTACAGCTATTTGCGAAAACTATTGCTAACTATTTAGCTCTAGTCTTTTAAGCCTCAGTGGTGTTATAGATGCTACTAATAAGCCTTAAAATACTTAGTTAAGTATAAAGGAAAAAAATTATATCCAAATTAAGTGCTAATCATTCGCATCATCAGACTGTTTTAAATCCTTTAAGCTGTTTAATCCGTTAAATCTATTACTTATTACGGATTAATGAATGCCAATTAAAAAGATTCCCGAGAATTTCAGCTTTATGAAATAGAACGTTCAAGGATTAAATTAAAATAGCATCTGATAAATTATGTACGATTATTACAACAGTAAAAATAGTTTTTTTTAAAAGCAAATGATATAGCACGGAGTCTGGAAATACCGCTGGAGTGGGACAATAGATCCGCCCCATATTACGTGGGACAAAATACTGGCGAAACCTGCGTGTAAATACACCTCTGATTCGGAAATCCAGGCAAGCGAAATTATGTATTAAAATATGAATCAATACATTCAACTACCTCGCCTACCTCGTGGTCTCGCGATACAAGTATGTGCAGTACGATCTAGAGGTCCTGGTGTCGATTCCCGGGTCGGGAAAAGTGGTATTGTGTTTTCCCATTAGGAAATTGTCAGTAGCAGCACGGAGTCTGGAAATGTGCCCGAAAAACGGCAATAGGCTTGCGTCTATTACGTCGGACTGATAAATACCTGGCGAAATGTGGGTGTAGAAATGCACCTCTGCCTACCCCATTAGGAAATACAGGCGTGAGTTTATGTATGTATGTACATTCAAGTTTCAACTATTACATATACACATTAGACCCAATACAATCATCAGCCCATATACGTTCCACTGCTGGGCACGGGCTTCCTCTACAACTGAGAGGGTTTCCGCCTTAGTCCACCACGCTGGTCTAGTGCGGGTTGGCGGACTACACACCTAAGAAAGTTCTAAGAACTTTTAGGTGTGCAGGTTTCATCACGATGTCTTACATCACCGTTAAAGTACGTGTTTTTTTTAAACCCACACTGAGATTAAACTCTTTTTATACGAATCAGTGTTCTTAATAAGAATTTTTGAATAGAAATATTTTGCTCGACCCGTCAATCGAAACTAAGGCCTTCTGATCGCACGCCGTACATTTACGCGGGAGCAACGAGATAGCCAGTTAATCTCATTATAATAATAATTGTATTTACTATTGCTGCAGATGTTCTCGTTTCACCGAATAATTTGATTTCTAAACTACCCGATACGAAATCCATACAAATATTATTAATGCGAAAGTGACTCTTGTCTGTTACGCTTTCACGCTTAAACCGCTAGACTGATTTATTTATTTATTGATATGCTCTTTATTGTACACAAAAAAAGGAACAAAATAAGCATTAGTAGCATTAAAATATGGTAGTGTCACAAATGGCGGCCCCATTACTATCGGCGATTTCTTCCATGCAACCGTTAGTTGGTTCTAGAAAATCTTTAGTATGGATTAGACCTTGGGAAAGGACATATATTTTTAATTTAAAATTATGCTGGAGTGCAGCAAGGCCCAATCTACATAATATCGTCATCATCAGCCCATATATATTGTTAATGCACACAACTTCAAAAAGTCAGAGGTGTGTGCCCGGGGTTTGAACCCGCGACCGCCGAGATTCTCGACCGCGTGCCTAAACCTCGAGGCCATCACGACTTCTACATAATATACTTATATCATAATCCATACACCCATATAAATTTAATTTTTTTTTTTTTTTAGG
Organism: Hemaris fuciformis; assembly: GCA_907164795.1. Taxonomy (NCBI): domain Eukaryota; kingdom Metazoa; phylum Arthropoda; class Insecta; order Lepidoptera; family Sphingidae; genus Hemaris; species Hemaris fuciformis. Next base: position 10,012,787 of record OU015447.1, read on the forward strand.
TCTTTATTTATTATAGAGGGTTTAATCAAAATGACAATGTCACCCTCGAAATGTCACTTAACTAAGCACATTGCAAAAGTAAATCTGTTATGATTTCACGCCTAAACCGCTGAACTGACTTCAATGATTTTGGTATGGAGATAGATAGGAAAGGAAAGGACATAGGGTACTTTTTTTATGTAAAATTGCGGTGGAGGATGGTCCAGTACAATCTAAAACGCATTCACGAACCATTTTGCTCAGAAAGTATTTTTTATTTAGTGTTCCCGTGGTTTGAGCACGGAATTCAAGATTGCGGACGGCGCCGGACCCCACAGCTTGTGTAGTAATAAATGATTTATACTCACGTTATCCTGTTCATTAGTATCGGTGTCGAGTTTGCTCCTAATCAGCGCGGGATCGTTGATACCTGAAACAAAATCTGTATAAATGAAGTATCTAGGGGTTATCGTACTTAATACGCCATAATAATAAATAATAAAAACTCTTTATTTATTAGGCACCACAATAAAACATAGACAAAAAATTACAAAAAAAGGCACAATAAATTGGCGGTCTTATCGCTAAAAGCGATCTCTACCAGACAACCAGGCAAGGATAGGTATATAACTGATAGACGGGACGGTGACGGTGGCCCATATACGTCCCACTGGTGGGCACGAGCCTCCTCTATAACTGAGAGGATTTAGGCATTAGGCCACCGCGATGGCCTAGTGCGGGTTGGCGGACTACACGCCCAATAAATTCCTAAGAACTTTTAGGTGTGAAGGTTTACACACGATGTTACCCTTCACCGTTAAAGTACGTGATAATTCAATGCGAATACACACATAACTTCGAAAAGTCAGAGGTGTTTGCCTGGGGTTTGAACCCGCGACCACCAAGATCCACCGAGAAACCTCGAGGCCATCACTACTATCAGTACGATGACGTCCATGTAACGACCACTATAAAGCCCAAAATTCCGAATCTTCAAATCTTAATTTAACAAAAGCAATTTGACATATAAATGAGGACACACTGATCTCACAATAAACAATTTGAAACGAGACATTACACAATTAACGTGTAACGCTTCTATGGTAGTACCTCCACTGATCTATGGTAACGTAGGTATGAGTATGAATGTACATTATTAATAATATATAATTATTTACAGATTCATATCTAATTAGTTGCAGAGATACCTATAATATATTTTTTTTTAATACACACAACAGTCACATACATAGTTCTGATCCCACACTAAGATACAAGTCTTGTGTCATGGGTATCAGAAACTACGAGAGACTTTTCGGTCCCACATACACCCAGACCCGAAACAAATATTTGTGGATCACACAAATATTTGTCTCGGTGCGGGGATCGATCCCGCGGCCTCTCGTTTCGCAAGCTGGTGTCTAGCCAACTGCACCACGGGGCTGTCAAGTGGAGTTTTTAAGTTAAGTTAGTCAAAATAGCGTACCTAGACTGATTTGTGTAGATTAATACCCGTCGCTCGGACACGGATTTAATTACACTTATAATTCTGCTCTCTCCGCTGTTAATTGCGAAATGTCAAAGTAATCCTGAATATTTAATTTAATGAAGTCAAATTAAGTTTTGGAAAAGAAGTTATTTCATTCATAAGAATACGAAGCTTTAATTAATGGTAGCCTCGCTATTAAAAATTCATGCTAATATTGACTTCACAAGCGATTGTGTATAGAGGTGAAGGGCGACAAAATCGAATAAGAAGAAAAGTATGACAAAAAGAATTGAGACAGTCTGCAAAAGAAGTGCCTCATATAACCAATATTATAATGAAAAATTATAACTAATGTTATAATGGTGGATGTGAATTTGTTTGTTATGCTTTCGCACAAAATCTTCTAAATACGCAATTTTCTTTACAGCCAACTGAATAGCACAGAATGCGCTCCGCCCATTATCTTCGTAATAACGCTTAAATATAAGTTTTATCAAACCTGTAGAGGAAAAAGAGGTCAAGCGTGAACAGAATAATCACATGTGGGTTTCGTGGGTGAAACATTTAATTTTTTACGCAACAATCCTACCACTACAGCCAAGTAAAGTAAGTAATTTAGTAATTATCTCAACTCATTTTAAACTTACGTTACCATTTTATTAGATGGAATATTTTTATTGCAATCTTTTAACTCTCTTTTCAAGTAAACATCGCCTTTTTATAATAAATATTCAAGAGTCTATCATCGATGAAACCATCATCAGCCCATATACGATGCACAGGTGGATGAATGGATTTGGTTACGGTTAAGAGGGGTTAGGCTACATTTCTCCACGCTAGCCTAGTGGGCATTGAATAGACAAAATAATGTCTACAAAGGCGAAAACCTTAAAAAGCCTTGTTGAAATGAACGTCACCCGTACCACACTAAGATTTACAAAAATGATTAATGATAGTGAGTAAATGTCTCAAGGTTTGCAGTTTAATGAACATGCGGGCTCTTTCCATCATTTATCATTACTACTCGTATAAGGTCACTGGAGAATAGATACTTCACGCGGCGGAGCGTATAATAATTGGCATTTATATACAACTAGAAGTCTTCTGGTGGATTTATAATAAAGGTAATAAGTACGAGTATTCAGTATACTATATATTTTTAAACTTATTTTGGAACCAAAGAATGATCAAAATACAGAGTAACTGACAGTGTAGACAGATTGAAAAGTAAATCGTCATTTTTATGTTTGTTTAATTTTATTTATTTATTTATTTACACTTCCTTGTATGTGCAAAGTATTATAAAGAAACTTATCTATTAAAAATTAGACAAGAGGCGGCCTTATCGCTCTAGGCAATTTCTTACAGGCAACCTTAGGATGGATAATAAAAGAGGAAAAATAAAGCGGGTAGAATAAAGTGCAAAGAAGGAAGTAAAAGAAAAAAAAAACAACTTAAATAAATAATACTAATAACTTTGAGTAAATAAAAATTATCATCATATTTTTAAACATATACTTACTTACACTTAAATACATAAATAAACATATGCAATATAAAACAAAATATATTAAATAAACATATATGTACAAATATATACATACATATATAATGTATAGCATATAAACAAATGAGTGGAGAAAATATAGATTAGAGAGAAAGGTAGTGATCTTTCACTTGTCTTTTGAATGAGTGAATTGTTTCCGCTCGTCTTATGGCAGGTGGTAGGGCATTCCACAATCGAACAGCCTGGACCATGAAAGACTTGTCCATGAAATTTGTTGTATGCACAGCCATTCTCAATTTCAATTCCTCTGACGACTACAAGGTTCTCGAATGCGTGTTTTGGAGGAATGTAAAGCGATCTTTGAGATAAGAGGGGGTAATAGGATCAAATAAAATATCATATAGAAGAGAAAGAATGTGAGCATTCCGGCGAAGCCGTATGGGTAACCACTTGAGCTTAGCACGAAATTCGGAAACATGATCATATTTGCGGAGGCCAAATATGAGTCTAATGCAAAAATTTTGAAGACGCTCGAGTTTATTAAGCTGGTCCTCGGTGAGATCTAGATAGCTGACATCAGCATAATCAGGGATGGGAAGGAGAAGGGTTTTTTATGCGAAAGCGAAATCAGATCGGCCAAAAAAGTCGAAGAAGTTTAAAACTGCTACATTGCGTAGGGATATTTTGAACAAAAAGGTTTACAATCTTTATAGTTTTTCTTTTCTCTCCCTTAATCCCACTCCTTGATACTCTGTTTAGATAGCACAAATCCGGAGTGACGTCACATTACCGTAATACCATATTTACAAAATCATGCGTTACATACGTTTGCTGCAGGCATTATGTCTTAATTAAGCTTTAGACTAAAGATAATAACGATTCAACAATCAATATCATCATCATCAGCCTGTATACGTCCCACTGCTGTTAACGTCTACAACTGAGAGTGCCTTACTCCACCACGCTGACCTAGTGCGAGTTGGCGATCTATTCACCTAAGAATTTCCTAAGAACTTTTAGGTGTGCAGGTTTCCTTTCGATACATTTCAACTATACGTTGACGTATTTTACAATGCATAAGAAATACGAGTATGATCAAGCTACAATAACCTTTACTATGTTATGTTATATGTTTCAAAAATTCTCTTACCAGGTACATCTGGAGTTTTTGAATGTATACAGAAGATTTTCCTAATAATATTGGTCAAGGTCCTAGGATCAATTAAGTAAGACCCGTAGACCAGAGGATCCATGCAGGAGTTCGACACGGCCATCACGAAGAAGAGATCTTGGACTTTCGGGGAAACGTGCATCGCTGATTTACGGTCAATCATGTACCTGCAAAAAAAAAATTAAATTAAAATTGGGTTGCAAATTTATTGATGGATTTTGTAACAAAACAAAAAATTCAAAAGAATGATAAAGATTAATCACGTGCTAAAGAATCTCTTACGTTAAACAACGGATTTTCATTGAACTGCCAAAAAATTTAAAATCTCACAACCTCCGCAGTGAAGTTGGCTTTGCAGCCTTTGAAACGGAGGTGATATGAGTAATGTAGTATAAGCAAAATATGTGATTAATCTTTATAATTAAGTTTTCATTTGCAAGATATCTAATACAAAATATTGAAAAAAAGGAAGACAAAATGATCCGTCAGTTTTAATACTGAGTTAATAATAAAACCTTATTTAAAAAGAACTATTTTTTAACAAACAAGTTTACAAGGGAACATTGAAAAATATAGTCGTAGGAAAGTTTATTACTGAAGATGATTATGTTATGAAACAATTTATAATTATTCATTCTCAGATATTTACTCTCCGGAGATCGACCTTTTACGTACACTAAATAATAAATTAGCTATAAGCAAGTACCTTTGATGAAATATATTGCATCATGCGAGGTTGCCTGGAACGGATCGTTTAAAGCGAATAATTAACAGTCGACTTTGTCAGGTTATTGCGGGTTGTTAGAGCTTATTTGTAAACAATGACGTAGAAATGCATTGCGTTCCAAATGAGCGATGCACTGACTACCCCTAAATACCGTTTCATTGGGAGTTGATAGCCCATTTGTTTACTTCGGGGGCCCGCTTTAATGTTAGGCGTTATATTTATTTATTAATTTATGCTTATATTGGAAAATTACAAATATTTCAGAATTAAATTTCTCATTTAAGAACTATGTGTGTGACATTCTCAACATAATTATTAGATAAATTTAGTAAGTGGTCTTGATACAAAATTAATATATAAGGTGCCCAACTTTCTTGGTTTATTTAACGGCCTTTCAGATAGAAGCGGTTAATTAATATAAATTGGTACAATTTTCATTTTCAGCGTTTTTCATAGAAAGTAATCGTGGATTATGTTTGCAATTAAAACTTTTTAAAATGATATTATAAAATTTATTAAAAAGATATAGTACGACCTCTGTAAGTAAATATTTAAATTGAAATGTGAAAGATATTTCCAACATCTAATGGTCCCACCTAGTTTAAAAAAAAATGGATAATTTAAAATACAATTCTAGTTGGATGTAATTTTGGGCAGGAAGGTGGATTGTATCTGAAACTCGAGTGCGAAGCCTTAAGAAAGCCTTTTAGTAATGGGTAATGATAGGTATCTCATATGAGATCATAGGTAAGTAAGAATTTGATTGATGAACAGATTCTTGATATGAACTCTAGAAAAAATACGATCATAAATGTAACGGAAAAAAGTGTTTGATACCGTTTTTTAATCATTAAGATTTATACATACATAATTAATTTCAGGTAAAGTTTTTTTTTTGTTAAATAAAACAATAATAAATTATTTTAAAACTAATATAACAAAAATCGTGCCTAATATAACAAAAAATACGGGGAAGCCGCTAGGTGCAGGCCGCTTCCGACAGAGCGCTTTGGAAGTCTTTGCGGGAGGCCTAGCAGTGGACGTCTTTCTGCTGCTGACGATGATGATGATGATTTTCAAACTTCATACTAGAACAAGGAATCTGTGATAATTAATTATTTGATAAAAGTATTATGTAATTATCAAACATTATGTAATATTATCATACAACTTCGAGTTCTCTATATCCAATTATGCCAGCTTTAATCCAACTCAATTAAGTAGATATTTAATTAATCTGCGCTTTCTAATAAAAAAAAATGCAACATCGTTACATCAAATTTGTATTTCTTTGACCAATTACTAACAAATTTGATTGAATCGGGAACTAAAATTACGAATGGTAACGCTAAAGTAATGGTCTAAGATCCGGTATAGGATTTAATACCCTCATCTGTTATTTAGTAGTGATAAGAAATAAATGATAGATAATATTCACATTGACTTATTGCACATAGGTTGTCTAGTCAAATCCGGTCCAGACAATCTTTAATATTAGAATAAAGAGGAAAGGTTTTTCCTAGAGCTATCTAATAAACTTATTACAAAAAAACATATTGTCTCCCTTGAGTACAAGGGTACAAAGGGTTTGCTTAAATTCATAATTTTCGTCGATAAAGGTATAATAAATCAGTAACAGAATAGTTCTTATATTTATGTTACTAAACAATAAATTTCTTCAAGTTCAGTACTTAAAAGAGTCCCTTCGCTAGCTTTTCTTTTAGTAGAACGAATGAACGGGCTCGTAATAGATTTAATTTTTTCTTAAATAAATAATAAAAATTCAATCTTCCCATATCTCAAATCCTTCACTGAGACAAAAAGAGAATTTTGTAAGCACTCTTAGTAAGATAAATTCGGGGAGAAATCCCGTTAAAACGTCGCGAGGAAAATACGCAAGAATAATGTCTAAACTGATAGCATAGCCTTGTGGGTCGACAAGGTCGTTCCAAAATTTTGGGTGACCCTAATAACCCCTGAAGGGTCTCGTCCGCGACGGCCACAACATGGAATTTCATTGAATTAAGAATCCTTTCTTGAATCAAGGATTATAATTTCAATTCAAGAAAAACATCTTCATCTTGCAATCAAGTGCGGCGTTATCACTTTTCCATGCTAGTAAAACATCAATCAGTTTTGACTATTTTAAAAAAAGAGTATGCTTTTTCCATTAACAAAATGTCTCATTATATCTAACATTTTTCTAGTTACGTAAATAATACGGATCACAAAGTTGACGTCCGTTTAATATTGTGAGCAAACTAGCGGAAGCCAATAAATAGCATGGCTGGCTCAGTACATCCGCTGCTTTGATCTCAAAGGACAACGGGGAAATGCCATTAATAAGCTTCGGAAATAATCTTTATAGGTGCTTTAACAATATTTTCTGTCTATCTATCTAAATAATATAAATAAAATCTTAACCTTGTTTATATAAAATGCATAATGGCTTTGATGATAAAGCGCACAGTCTAGCGAAATACAATCGCCGCGGCCGTAGCTTCAGATCCCTGGCATATGACTTTTCAAATTTATGAATAAATTATTAATCAATTATGAAGGCATTGGTTATGAAATCCACAATTTATACGCCCGGATACCATAAGGCAAACCCTGCAAAGTCAGAAACGCAACCATTTCCCAATACACACATTGTTTATACCGCGCTTTACTGACTACTAAGAACCGGTTCAGTCACTTTATCGTATTCAAATACAAACTCACAAGGACATAAAGGTAGTAAAATGTAGGACGTTTACGTTTGTAATTAATTGTTATCCTACGAGTAATATTCTAACATACTCCTCTCTAGATAGATAGATAGATTACTAGACAAGTCATCTATACATCTATACAAATAAATAAAATTGGAGTGTCTGTTTGTGATATTGAAATAACCGCTTTTTAATAAATGTATATGGATGTATACCCGGTACATATACCAAAACAACGTTTTTTACAATTTTTGTCTGTCTGTCTGTCTGTTTGCTCCCGCTAATCTCTGAAACGGGGGAACCGATTTTAACGGGACTTTCACTGGCAGATAGCTGATGTAATAAGGAGTAACTTAGGCTACATACATATAAATAAAATTTGAGTGTCTGTTTGTAATATTGAAATAACCATTTTTTACTACATGTATATATGAATATATATGTATATATACGGTACCGGTACATACACCAAAATAACATTTTTTACAATTTTTGTCTGTCTGTTTGTTCCGGCTAATCACTGAAATGGCTGGACCGATTTGACGGGACTTTTATTGGCAGGTAGCTGATGTAATAAGGAGTAACTTAGGCTACTTTTAGTTTGTAAATTTTCTTATTAAAAATTAATTTTCCGCGCGGACGAAGTCGCGGGCACAGCTAGTCAGTAATAAAACTGTTAAATTATTTTATGTATAATGGCGACAAACTAAGTATAAATATATTAAACTTTACTATATAACTATCATAATAATAAATACGTCCAATATACAAATATAGTTCTGATTCCATATTGAGATACAAGTCTTGTGTTGTGGGTATCAGGAACTACAAGAGACTTTTCGGTCTTCCAACATCCAGACCCAAAACAAATATTTGTGGACCACGCAGCACATTTGTCTCAGTGCGTGTCTAGTGCCAAATGGAGTGTCAAATGTCTATCATACATAACTTAATACACATTTTTCAACAATTAAACATAAAATCTTTAATTATCTGTTCGGATAAAACCTTTTTTTCTAAAAGTCAAAATAAGCCAGCAAAGAAACGGAGTCACCTTCGCATTATATTAGTTAGGGTAAAGAAAATGTCTATAATTTTTATTAGTTGTTTATGTAAAATCATAGAGAGAGTTCCAGCTAAGTCACGCACAAATCGTGTTCATGAATCGTCAATACGACGGAGGCTGTCTTGAAGTGTCTAGAAGTCTGTTTCGTTGAAAAGCGCTGTTACTTTGTGTTCAATATTTACCAATAGGTACCAATGTTTCTATGAACTTATACAAGTCCCATCGCTGGATACAGGCCTCTTTAGAACTGACCGAGATTAACATAGTTAGCAAATAGACATAGTAAGTATACAGAAATCTAAGAATGTTTACATTATTATATAGGTACTTTTTTTCACTGTTTACACTTTATATATACAGAACAGAGTACTAAACACAATATTTTTAACATTCAATGACAGCTACGTAACTATAATATCAACATTAACAAGTTCAACTAGGATAGAATCATTAAATTCGGAAAATGTGTCGCAAAAACTTAAGCAAATAAAAGACTTTTATCTATGAAGTAGTATTTAGCATAGGTAGATAAGTAAAAAATAATTAAAAGTATTTCGAATACTTTTTCACTTTAGACCAGTGCAGTCTATTCAGTAATTGAATCAATGTAACATACATAAGGAATCTCTTATTGAAAAACCAAAGAAATTTTGCTTGAAAAGTCTTTAAAAAATACTGGCGGTAAGTAAAAAAACAATTATATTTTTTCTCCAAAGCTCGTGTATTCTATTTCTCGCGTAGTTTTTCTAGTTGTTAAAAAGGTCAAGTGTATTTAATATCACTTCTTGGAACTAAATGCTGTTGACTAAATCATTTCGTACTTTTAGAGGACCGCTTTTTACGTACACTAAGCAACTACGCTATCACTTATGATAATGGCAACTGAAAACTAAAAATATTTACCAGGCTCCCTTTGGCGCCAAAAGAAAAAAAAATACAAGTCATGACAGTCAGGAATAAATTAGGTTGACTGGTAGAAAATGCCTTAGGCATTAAGTCCGCCTTTATACATTCATTGTATGTATATAAAGTATAAATAAATAAATAAATAAAGATCTGTCGCGGTTAGTGTTCCTTTTTATGTAGGTATTGCATTGAAGGCATATTGGTAGAGTCTATGTGTCGATTATCTTGTTTCTTAATAACGTTGTTTAATCCTGAAAATCTTGTTTCATACTTTTTAACCTCGTTTTTTGTCATAGTTGGGCTTTAGTTTATACTTTTTTATTTAATTTTTTTTTTAATGTTACATGTAACGCCCTTTTAAATGATACCAAACACAGTATAATTATCTCAAATTTATTTTTTAACGCAGTACTTTACAACCGAGGGCGTCACATTATATTCAGTGACACGTCATATAGCCTATAACCAGCGGATGATCAAGATGCTTCTAACGATACCTCATTTTTCCAATTATAATAAATAATAATAATTTAATAAATAATATTGGGGAAAAACGTTTTATAGTAATAAGTAGTTGATGACGTATGAGGGACCAGATGAACATTGAAAATCCATAAATACATAATATGTACATAGCCTGCCAAAATCATAACTCCTTTGACTTTGCAGTGGTCAGGTAAAAAAACTATGTTTGCTAGACTTTTCAATTCGTTTTACCATATATGTGCGATCGACAAACATCCAAGCCCAATCTATCATATCAATAAGATCAAATTCCAGTATAAACAAATACGTATATTTTGTTGAACAAAAAAAAATTCAATCAACAGGTAATACTGGATATTGAAACAGATCCAAATTTTCCATTAATGAGATCTAAAACTTAAACAAAAGAATCTCTGTTTTCTGTCAGTTGGTCCGGCGACATGAGTGTTCGCGTGGTTTCATTGTCAATTTCCGGGTAGGGCAATGTTATTATTTATATATTAAAGGGTAACACTCGTTGAGAAACAAGTAGGTCTTCAACTTTTATATTTTAAAATATTAATCCGTCTTGCAACTGACAATTCCAACGACTGCGCTCGAACTGCTCAGCGACACTATTTTTGTACACATCAATTGACGGTATTATTATTAAATATTTTTACAAAGTCCAATAATCAATTTATATTAATCAACATTATATTCTCATTAAAGTTATTGTCAATTTTAATTATACTTATAAGTAATAAAATAATCATTATGCAATTTTACTATTACTACAATAATTATTAGTAAAAGGTTTGTACGCATAAGCTTTTAATAATTTAAAAATATTATATTGTAAGGTATTATAATGAAATACATGTATAATTACTAAATATTACTATTTAGGCTAACAATATTATTAGATATATGTATATATTTAGACCTCTGCCTATCCTTTCAAAGATAAAGGCATGACTGTGTGTACGTAGAAGAGAAGGTGTACTTACCACAACGTCATGGTAGCGTATGGTAGCCAGCAGCACGCAAACACTGTCACTATGGTGACGGTCATCCGAAGGGTTCTTCGACGAGCGCGCGCCAGCGGACGCTGGTCGGACCGACGCAGCATCACTCGGCTGTGGGCCGACTCATCACTCCCGTCTAAATAAAATTCAAACGCTCACGGTACGTTTCTTAACTCGAACACTACAAAAGCAGATGCTTTGGAGGATTCCCAAGATTCCAATAATTACTTTATCTTTTTTGCTTTTACAAAGTAAAAATCAAATTTTAAGAAGACAACCCCTTAATGGATATTAACAACATTTAATAAAAAGGTTTGTCTATGCATTTCGTTTTGTTTGTGTAAGCTTAATGTTTTTAATGGAAACGAAAATACTGGCTATAGCTTTGAAGTAAGACACTGATGTTATTGTCTACGTGATCTAGAAAAATCTTCGAGTCGCGGTAATTTGATTTAAAATGCTATTTAGCTGACTTGCTAACGTTCTTTATGTACCGTAGTGGGGTACGTACGCTCCCTTGCCAAAAGGCAGCTAGTGCTGCTACCAAAAAACCTACCAACATGGTCCTTATATTATATGCTTTAGGTCAAAATTGGTATTATTGACTGTGAAGTAGAAATCGTAGAACCTAATCCATTTCACCGTTATAGTAGGCCCACGCTCAAACAAATTTGACATCACAGATTTCGTATATGGGTTCTATTTCAGTAACATTTATGGGGTGAATATTACCATACATGTGCAAAGTGTTTAATGGGGGCGTTATTATTGCCGAGAAATTCATTTCTCGAAATAACTCTGCAATTTCATGGCGTTTCAAGCGAGACGGTGAAGTTTATAATATTATTATGAACTGACCTACATAAGTTGTAATAAGTACATCTAAAAGTCACATACATAGTTTTGAACCCACAGAAAGACTCAAGGCTGGAATCGTGGGACTGAAAAACAATAGAAGACTTACAGCTCTTATAGACTATCAGACTCAAATCAAATATTTGTGGATAACACAAACATTGGCTTCGGTGCCAAGATCGAATTCTTAGGTCAGGCACACAGGCTTGTGTCTAACAACCGCGGTCACTACCAGATTTAAGAGCGATCACTTTAATATCTAGCTAAAACATATTTTTTTCCTTTTATTTCCTGTTAAAACAAACTCTTAATTTTCTATTTTTTACTGCCTCGTGGTTTCGCGGTACAGGTGTGTGCTGTGCGATCTAGAGGTCCTAGGTTCGATTCCCGGGTCGGGCAAAGTGTTATTGGGTTTTTCCATTAGAGAATTCTCAATAGCAGCCCGGAGTCTGGAAATTTGCCCGAAAAACGGCAATAGGCTCGCCCCCTATTACGTGGGACTGATGCATACCTGGCGAAATGTGGGTGTGGAAATGTACCTCTGCCTACCCCATTAAGGGATACAGGCGTGAGTTTATGTATGTATGTTATTTTTTGTACCGTAGAAAAAAATTCTAGAATTACAATAGCTTAATAGAGATTACTTGAATAAATAAAATAATGGAGAGCCATTATTAAATCACAAAACTACTCAAATTCATCATTTTTACGCGGCTGAGGCATGAACCAAATTTTTTTCTTTGGGTTGCAGTATGAATCATTTTTTTGGTACTTGCTTCGCAAAACGTTATATGAAACCTTTTCTGTAAATAGATTGAGTATCTGGTAGTGCTATTATGGGTGACAGGTGGTAGAACGCCTACACACTGACTATTTATCCTTATAATACTTTTAGTGGCTTTGACGGCGTGGTATGCCTTCAGGATTGTCCTTAAACTTTAACTTATAAATTAAGTTTCATGACATGAAGTTTTCAGCGTAGACTACAGAATTGGGTTCAAAAAGTTATGAAATGTGTTAATAAAAATATGGAACATGTCGTACAGTTCGTTTTTAATAATAAAATAATTTTCCCATTTTAAGAAATATCTTATAGCAACAAGTTAGCTTATCAATAATTATTAATAAATAGAAAAAATCCTTATATCCGTCTCCAAGGGCTAAATTATTTAACATCGGCTCTGCGATATTGGCGAGAAAATGTAACCAACAATATGCTTACCATCTAAAAACACTAAAGTTTCTTGCACATTCTTCTATGGTTCTCTGTTATTCAAACCAAGTGGTAAACAGGTAAAAAAATATAAATAATGCATTTCACGTATTTAATAATAATAAAAAAATATATTTCAAAGTAAATAAACATTTTAAGCCAATCTATTTCTGTCACGCCGAGGTCGAATGTGAAAACGGTAGTAATTATAATTTTTCGTTTACTCCCAATCATAAACGCTATTCTTGTTAGAATCGTCTTAGTAATACGATATGATTGAACCGTTAAACAGGGCGGAATAAATCTAACGTATTATTTGAGCAAACACGATCTTACACTAGGCCAGCGTGGTGGACTAAGCCAAAACCCTCTCAGTTGTGGAGGAGGTCCGTGGCCAGCAGTGGGATGTATATGGCGACGATAATATTGACAATTTGTGGACGCCCTTCCCCACTAGTGTATGTCATGATTTTGATTGATGATAGAGGTTCCCTGTAGTTTAATCGGGTCGCGTAGTGTTTTAGGAATTTTCAGCTGATAAATGGCAAAAAAAAAGCAGCATTTAAAAAAGTTGACTTTGTTGATTCGATCATGAGCATCACAGTGTACACAAAAATAAAATTTGGAAAGATAGAGGCACTTATTTCTAGCGCAATATAGCATTAATAATATTAAAAAAGGAAGAAAACATTTAATTGCGCCAGCAAAGGTATCTATTCAGCTACCTGCTGCAGTAACGGTTAAACGATACTGCAACATTTAGTCGGAGTAATAATATTTAATTGAAAAAATAAATTAAAAATACGTAATTACAATATACGTAATTTATCACTCGTAATACACAAAGTCGTGATGGCCTCGAGGTTAAGGCGCGATTTTGTATATGTGTTCTATTTCAGTAACATTTATGGGGTGAATATTACCATACATGTGCAAAGTGTATATAATGAGGGCGTTATTATTACCGGCGCGCGGTCGAGAATCTCGACGGTTGCGGGTTCAAACCCCAGGCACACACCTCTGACTTTTCGAAGTTATGTAGGTATTCACAAAGAATTATCACGTACTTTAACGGTGAAGGAAAACATCGTGATGAAACCTGCACACCTAAAAGTTCTTAGGAATTTCTAAGGTGTGTAGTCCGCCAACCCGCACTAGGCCAGCGTGGTGGACTGAGGCCTTAACCCTCTCAGTAGTATCCGTGCCCAGTAGTGGGACGTATATGGGCTGATGATGAATACCCAAAGAAATAACAATAATAACCTATATAAGAACCACAATTGTATATCAAACACTTTTTTTTTTTTTTTTTTTTTTTTTTTTTTTTTTTTTTTTTTTTTACGAGAGGAAAGCGCCTTAAGCTCCCTGTTCGGTACCTCGGGGGAGGCCCAAAAAGGGTATGTCGGGGTCACCGGCCTTCCAACCCAACGCGTGGAACTATTGTTCGCTTGGTTGAGTTGGGTCCCTAACCAATATCCTACGCCGGCATACCGACTAAAACCTCTCGATGGCCGTCTTGCGCATTTTGGGCGGTACGGTAAATACAGGGCGAACGTTCCCTTAATTGTTTCCCGTTGCCGCCCAGCGCTCTGTCCAGATGTGGACTCCTCTGCGATAGGGGGATTTCAGATATCCCCCACTTGGCCTTATTTTGGACGCTCACATGATGTGAGCGTCCGCGACATTCACGAGGCCATGCACTCTGCCGCACATCTCGGAGTTGTGCAACTCTTGTAAGGGCGTACCTCCCCCGTAGTACGCCTAACAACCCCGATAACCCCTATTAGTCGCCTTTTACGACAGGTAGGGGATGCCGTGGCGGTATTCTTACGCCCCAACCACAGGGCGGGTATATCAAACACTTACCGAAATTCTGTTTAGAGTTCTTAAAAATCTCGTAGAATATGCACACATAACATGCACTTATTATCATCAGCGGCAGAAAGTACATGGCACACAGACAGAACACATTGTATGCTAGCTCTTGGCCTTGATTGGCAAACGCTTCGAAGGACACGCATTGTTCGAACTCTGGCACTTTTGGGTGATGCATTACACGAAACACAAAACTCTGAAACAAAACAAAGTCAGGTTTAAGACAGTAATAAAGTTTAACTTATTCATTAACAAGTAAAAGTCATAACTATGCAGTGTTTTGTGACAAAAGAAAACGAGACCAAACAGAATGATAAACTCCATAGTTTTGCAAAAACAAAACAGTTTAAGGGCAAATTCTGTTGGATTGCCGTTTGAATCTTTATCTTCCAACATGAACTTGTTTGGTTTTTTAATGAAACCAAATGAAAATTTTAATGAAAATGTTACTTATAAAAAACATTATTTTAAAGTATTTAATTTGGATAACGGAGACTCTGAATACTTTTAGATTTTACTGAATGAATTAAAACCTGTTCGTGTTACAAGTTTTAATGAGGATTAATTAGGGCAACGGGTGGCTGTTGTTACATAGGAAAAAATGCCTGGGAGACAAGAGGTTGTAGGCATTTACGGGGAACGACAATATACATTTTAACCTAAGAACCCGTACGGCTGCATCCCCGAATGGGTAGGCAGAGGGAAATTTGTGGCTCATGTTTCGCCAATTGAGTTTTAAGTCCAGACGAGTCTATTTGATTTTCGGGAATATTTTCGCTGATAATTTCCTATTAGAAGAAGCTAATAACATTTTATCAACCCCAGAGTCGCAGCCGCACACACACGTGTTCCTCGTTACTACAAGGCAGTCAATATGCATCCTAATAAATGCGAAAGTAACTCTAACTGTTATGCTTTACCGCATGAACTACTGCACATATTTGAATGATTTTGGCATAAAGGTGGGCCTTGGAAAAGGACAAAAAGTACTTTTTATTATTAGAAATAAGCTTCTCGGACTGTTCGAAAAAACGCAGAAAAAACTAAAGTTATTTATCGTAAAGATTTTATTAGACATTAATGAAGATATCACGTATTTTATTTTGTTACACTCAAATGAGTGGAGAATTTTTGGAAAAATAACTTTGGCTGCACAAGGTTTGGCTGCCTCTTGGTCGCGCGGAACAAGTATAAGCCGTGTGATCTAGGTGTAGCGGGTTTACTTCCCAGGCGGGCAAGTTTTTACTAGGTTTTTTCCCTTTAGGAAAGTCTCAGTAGTAGAACGGGGTCTGGACATGTGAGACTTAAAACGCACCGGTTCGATAAAAGATATCACCTTAAAATCAATTAGAACATTTAAAAAATATTATAATTTAAAAATATTATTATTTAAAAATAATCAGTGATTGCCTCGAGGTTTAGGCTCGCGGTCGATAATTTCGGCGTTCGCAGGTTCGAACCCCAGGCACACACCGCTGACTTTTCGAAGTTATGTGTGTATTCACAATGAATACACACAACTTGCTTTAACGGTGAAGGAAAAGATCGTGATAAAACCTGACTAAAATTTTTAGGAATTTCTTAGGTGTGTAGTCCGCCAACCCGCACTAGACCAGCGTGGTGGACTAAGGCCTAAACCCTCAGTTGTAGAGGAGGCTCGTGCCCAGCAGTGGGACGATGAATGATGAATGAAAAATATTAATATTTTGCACATGTTTGAGACACGGGAGCTTATTGATATAATAAAAAAATACGAAATATAAATTATTATACGCGCAATCGAAAACATTCGACATTTGTTATTGAATAGGGATTCCAATTTATATCTATTCAAAAGTGCCACGAACTTCTAATGTCACGTGAAGGAGATCGTCCCTCAGTCAACGTGTCTGTGCCATATGAAGAATACAATCTTTCATTATAAAATGGTGATCTTAGCAAAAAAAAACAAGAAATCACAACACTACAATTACCTATTTAAAAACTTTGCTTTCTTCAACATCACTTTTGAAAAGGTCATTTTGAGTCTGGGAAAAACCCATGCCATAAATCATTCATCATCATTATAAGCCCAAGGAAGTCCACTGATGAACATAGGCCTCAGAGTCAGACCACCTTGTGGGTGGACGTCCTACGCTGCGCTTTCCGGTACTTGGCCTCCACTCGAGAAAATTTTAGCCCCATTGGCCATCGGTTCTCCGCGCTATGTACCCGGCCCACTGCCACTTCAATATCATACAAAAAATAATTTCAAGACCAATTTACTCATCAGCCACATAACTAGCTCTAACTATAATATATACCTATCTAAGTTCTATAGCCAATCCGCAATAAGCCATCGCGGTTGACTAAAACCTAACCCCTTTTACGTGTAGAGAAGGCCTATGCAAAGCAATATAACATAATGTGGTCTAATATTGTGATAGTAGCCCATATACTGTTGGACACCTTCCGCAACAACTGAGATAGTTAGGCAATGTCTAGTTTATAATTGTCTATTGTAGGTTGAGTTTATTCCCATTTATATTATATCAATTTTAATTGTTAAATAAAGATTTAAACCTTAAAGATTATTATTCGGAATTTTGTAAGGCAAGCTAGGCTTTTGGGCTTCTATGGAAGTAACGCCACTGTAGTTAGGCATTAGTCCACCACGCTAGCCTATAGTGTAGCCCACATACGTTAAAAATTCTTTGTGGAGAGCTCTTAGATGTTCAGGATTTCTTACGATGTTTTCCTTCCGACAAATCCTTAAAAAAGACAAGACAAGCATTGAATTTGAACCTATGAACGCCAAGATTTTGTCTCGACCGCTCGCCTAATCCTCGACGCCATCATAACGTGACCTCATACAAGAATAAATTATTTAAAATCATAACTGTTTATTTGTTCTCACAATATACCAATTATGAACGCAGAACAATTTAACTTACATTTGAACTCGATTTAAGAATGGAACCCATATTCTTTGATTTACGCCTTAAACACCGCTTGACGCGCAGTGTGCTCTTATTACTTTTTATCTAAATAAACTTACATCACTCCAAAGTTCACATAAAAACACTCTAGTTTCTAAATTAATTATTTTGCTAATTACACCAATCACAAGAAAATTAATAATTCCGTATAACATTTGTAGGTTAATCAACCTCATTAATGACAAAATTGGGTCTACTTTGATATCAAAGCAACGTGATAATAACGTAGGGAATGTACTTAGTTATTTAGAAACGCTTTGGTTTGTCCGCGGATTCTATGCTTGAATAATAATGAAAAAAATATTGTCAAAATTTATCAAAAAAATACCTCGTAGGATTTACCATACCTTAGCCTTTGATACCCTTAAGAACCTTGCATTGTTCCAGAAAATCTAAATATATTAAGATTTGCGACGCAAATCGTATCTAAAAAAAAATATTTCGCGTTTATGAAGAATAATTTTCTCATCATCATCATTTTTTCTTTAAATGTTGTCTCAAAAGTCACAAATGCTATCGCGTCCGCGTCCGAAAACGGTTAGATTTATGATAGGGTGTTTCATAGTCATCAGTCAGAAAAGATGTAAACTACACGCACACTAACGGGAATAGGTAGACTTAACCAGTAATCCTGTGTATTTTACAAACGACCTTCACTGGAAGATGTTTCGTATTTTATCGTTCCGAGACCCGTCCCTGTATACCCGCTACTGCCTGTCGGACTATGTTTAGCTCAGTTGAAAATTATTTATTTAGTGTTAAAGACGTTATTTTAGTAGTTTCATGCTCTTGGACAGTCTTCATAATGAGTGATAAATGTTTTACATGCAATGAATTGTTATCGGAAAGTGATGTAGTAGAAGTTAGGCGTGGTCTGCAAACATTAAAAAATGCTAGTATTGAGAGAGTGCATTCTAGACGCTTTCTCAGCGTTCTACTCTAATTCTAAAAAGGCTAATTTTACAGAAAAATGCATGAGACTTTTCTGTAGATAATTGCACGACAAACAATTCTTATAATGACCTCTTTGACCGCCGAGCAATAGGTCGAGAGGTATTTGCGAAAAACGGATTTTCAGAACACTTTGACCTTTATAACTATTTTAGCCGGCACGATATCAATGTCGATTTTTCACATCTTCATTATAACACCGTAATAAAGGTATATGTATACAAAAATTCAGCTCACTAGGAATTATTCCGCAAATAAAACCTAAAACGACTGGACTAATACAAAGTATACATTTGTCTAACATGAAAAAAATGTAATAAGCTACTAACCCTTGTCAAATACAGAATTAATATTTTAACTTACAAGGAGACCCTACGACGCGTGGGTCGGAGATTTCCATGATTTTTGGTGGGGTGGTAGAGGGGCCCGAGGGTATCACAACTACATATATATATTAGGGTCAACTGGGCCCTCGTTAAAAATATACTAAGAGTCAAAGTTGGGAGTTGGATGGGTAATTTATGTACTAATTAACTATCGACGCTCATATTTACGCGAGTCATATTTACCGAAATTCGACTAGCCGCGTGGAGCGTAATAGCTCTTAATGGCATGCTGTCGGGATCACTAATATGAAACTGGAATCTAATAACATGAATTTGGAATTCTGAAACTGACAATAGCATACAACTACATAACAGAAAAGTTTACTGGCTAACTTACCTGAGGCAAGCTGCACAGTAACGCGAACATCCAAGCGAGACACAGCATAGTTTTGCTCCGTTTTCTTGCAACTGGCAATCTTAATGGGTGCAGTATTGCGTAGTACCTGAAAGAAAAATTGGGAAATTGGAACGTATCAAAATACGTTAACTTTGTTTTGGTAAAGCCATGTTGTATTAGCTCAAGTATTAGTCGCTTACTCCGGTCAAACCAGAGTAGTAACTGTCTATAAAAAGGGCATGAATCAAAGGCTTTTAAACCTGCTGTGTCTTTGAAATCATTATCTCATCTTTCTTTTTAAATATTTCCTTCCTTTTTTTGTCATTTTTAAGTAATGTACTCGTTTGTCGGTGTTTATAAACAACACTGAACTTCTTTCCGTCTAAAGTTTCGCATACGGAGCTGCCGGCTGCTGCTTGTAAAAAATATAAAAATCGAGTCGTTAAAATTGGCTCGTTGAATTTTTATTTTCGCTCGTGCAAAAGCAAAAAGCTATGCCTTTTAGTCCTAGCCAATATATTGACACGTGCGATCATGCATGTTTTTCCGATAAAACATTCGAAGTAGCAGCACGGAATCCCTGACAATATGGCAGCAAACTAATAGGTATAATTACGCTAGTGTTGAAAATCATTACTGGTAAAACAGCCGGCTTTAGTATAGTCCGATGACCTAACAAGCTTTTATGAGTCCGTCAGTTGGGCACGAGCCTCTTCTACAACTTCAACTTCTACTTATTGCGTATTAGCGACCTACACAACTAAGAAAATTATTAGGAATACTTTTAAATTGCATTAAAATCAAAATTGTAGTATTTATGTCACGACCGTGGCCATTATGTTGTCGCTCTAACTAGTTTGTAGAAACATGAAAATAAAAACATTGTAAAAGGGTAGATAAATAGTAATTGATAAAATGTTTGTCGGTAGTTTGAGATGTTATTATACAATTAGAATATTATGGTGCGGCAGTATCAATATAAGCACGTTCTGTGCTAGCAGAAGCGGATTGCGGTATCACGTCTTCGGTTGAACAGACCTAGATTATGTACCATAGTGTTATTGTATATATTATATTGTGTGACTTGTAATAGTTATGTACATATTGTGTAATTGTATGAATATAAAGAGGTTGAGATAACAGACATAACTTACGATATGATACCTTACTAACAATATCAACAACGTGTCCAATATCTTACCTGTCAACTGAAATGCAAACTAATACATTTGAAGATAAGTACAATCCAAAAGCTCGCAGTACCAAGAAGAATTTGCACGCTAAGTTACCCGCCAACCAAGCATTTGTCGTCCGCCAGCCGATCTGAAACAAAAAATACTCCATTAATAAAATTGATATTTTTTTTTGTAAAAACTTTAGAGGCGCTGTGCACTCTTTTTGGGATGGGTAAATAATGTTGAACTCGCGTCTGATCAAGTGACCCTGATCGAAAATGCGTAAGACGCATTATGAAATATAAATTGTCATGTTTGTGTACGATAACGGAATAAATATTGCATTTTTCCACGTAAATGATAGTAATTTTATACTGATAAATAAAGCAATTCGTGCGAAATTATTCCCTTACCATTCAAAAATGCACAACGTTGAAGTTTTCACTTCTGCCGAGCCTCCCGGAGTGCCACCCGTTTTTTTTTATGAGAAGGACAGCTAACGAGCAAGTCAGCCACATGATTTTAAGTGTTCAACACCTCCCATGAACACCCACAAAACCAGAGTAATCCTTCGAGGAAAATGTAGGCTCTTTTGACTTAGTATATTTATGGTACGAATAGGCATATATTAATGTCGTCGGCTGCCTATATAACGGGTGCTGCCGAGCGTCACTGACACGCTCAAACATCGGACGTTGTACCTAGTACCTAGTTATAAAGGGTACATGAGACAATTAACGTTAAACTTCTACAACGTTTTCGGACCACCCTTCTCAACAAAATTTGCCAAAAATTTTATTGCTAGTTTTAATTGTTTCATTAAACAGTTAAAAAAATAATTGTAATTATTTTAATTGAGAGTTACAATTGTTGTGCATTTATTTAAATAATTGTAACACGCGATTAAATGTTTAATTGCAATTAATTCAATTGCAATATTTTTTTGTCAATTAATTAGTTCAATTAAAAGTTCATTGATTAATGCCCAACACTGCCTACGATTATCACGCGCCAATCGACCTAAATACACATTTTACCTGCTTGGTTTCAGGTGTCCCGCATATCCAGGTTACTGTATGTGAAACCGACGTGGATGCATGAACAGGACCACGTCAGCTGAGGAAGTGAAAGAAGTGTTAGGACTGTGACCTTTGGCGCTTTATATTCTGTCTACCCCGACGAGAGACAGGCGTGAGTTTATGTATGTATGAATCAGTATGTAGCGGTACATTCTTAGAAGCCCAAAAGCGTTACATGTTAATTTTGTGATGTATATTGCTATTGTTAAATAATTTCATCATCAGCCCATATACGTCCCACTGCTGGGTACGGGCCTCCTCTACAATTAAGAGGGTTTAGGCCTTAGTCAGGGTTTAGGTCTTAGGTTAAATAATTTAAAGTTTATTTTTCTTATATGGAAGTACCGCCACTAGTAAGTACATATGTATGTATACCGAAAGCACAATTAGTATTTTTACCCATAATATGGTGTGATCGCTAAGAAACCTTCATATTTATAAGTGAATATTCATCTCCTCGTTCGTAATTTATTTTTTCCTGGTATTAAACATTTTTTCTGCTTCATTGCATAATCGATATTGCGTTATTACACAATAAGGGACCTCCGCGAAGAATTTATAAAGGACATAAATGCATTTTTGAGTCTTATACTGCAGTTAGGAGGTCACACATCTTTTATTTTTGTAGCAATAAAGAAACTACTTTTTTCCCGAGATTTCGTCAGCGTAAATTTATTAGGTCCTAATAGAATAATATTTTCTATAAGTTTCTCAAGCTGGCAAGATTTTCTCCAATAGAAAAATAATAAAGATTTTTTTTTCCACTTCGGCCTTTCTTCGACATCCTAAATTATTAATGTCATAAAACAATGAGTAAGTATCATGACGATATCAAGCTTATAAATATATTGTTGGGTGTCAAATCTTTATCACAACTGAATAAAACTACATTACTGAATAACTGACACACAAACATTATCATATTATTCAGGAATCGAAATCACCACTCTTAATTTCGCACAAAACTTCTAGCCATTTACTCAGAGGCTCTGAGAATCTTAATAGAAAATATCTTTGTTAGGTATTTAATCATTTGCCTAAGGCATTTCTAGAAATTTCAAATATATATAGATTTAAGAAATCAGTCAAAACTTTGTTATTAAAGAAAGCATTTATTACACAGCATCAGAATATTTGCAAGACACACAATTTTAAATACCTTCGTAAAATTAATGAAAATTGTAATCCATTTACTTTTAATTTGCATGCCTTGTGGGTAGGATATCGCTAATGTATCTATTTATATTATATAAGAACTATCGGTAACCCATATTCGCAAATAAATGATTTTGATTTGATTTGTATTGTTTAGTAAGAAAGTAGGCTTAACACCAGGTTTAAGTCGTGTAGACGTCTTATTGGCCTTGGGTCTTATAATCTCGATACATTTCGCGAATCACATTCCCCATGGAAATTAACGAAAATAAATTTTCGCAGATACCGTAGAATCAACTGTGAAAGAAAACAAAGTGGGATAATATTTTTTTTTGTTGTATGAATTACTTTTAATAAACTTTAACAAAATAGGCATAGAAACCCAATTTAGCTTCAAAATTGAAGACATATATTTTATTTGCCAATTCATTTTTAATTGTATTAAAGCAACCTCAATAAATAACTTCTATGCGAAGAATTTCTTAAATATTGAAGTTCATCAACCCGCTCTAACATCAGAAGGACGTACATATATGGGCTGATATAAAGATAGACAAGATAGACAAGACATAATCTAATATACTATTAGGTATAGTATTAACTTTAGTTTTAACATTTATGAATCATAGTTGTCAGTTTCGAATAAAAAAACATACAATTACGAAACAAAAATATACTTAAAACAATGTACAATAATAATAATAAAATATTCATCATCATCAGCCCATATACGTCCCACCGCTGGGCACGGGCCTCCTCTGCAACTGAGAGGTTTTAAGCCTTAGTCCACCACGCTGGCCTAGTGCGGGTTGGTGGACTACACACCTAGGAAATTCCAAATAACTTTTAGGTGTGCAGGTTTCATCACGATGTTTTCCTTCACCGTTAAATTACGTGATAATTCTTTGTGAATACACACATGTCACATTACTCCGAAAAGTTATAGGTACATACATACATACATAAACTCACGCCTGTATTCCCCGAAGGGGTAGGCAGAGGTGCATTTCTGCATCCACATTTCGCCAAGTATGTATCAGTCCCACGTAATAGGTGGCGAGCCTATTGCCGTTCTTCGGGCACATTTCCAGACTGTTACCGAGAATTTCCTAATAGAAAAACCCAATAACACTTTGCCCGACCCGGAAATCGAACCCAGGACCTCTAGATCGCACGGCACAAACTTGTACCGCGAGAGCACGAGGCAGTCAGAAGTTATAGGTGTACATGGGGTTTGAACCTGCGACCGTCGAGATGTCGTGAATGTGATGGCTTCCAGGTTTAGGCACGCGGTCGTAAAAAATATTAAACAATAATAAATAAATAAATCATACAGAATGAATAAAAGTCGTGATGGCCTTGGATTTTAGGGGCGCGGTCGAGAATCTCGGCGGTCGCAGGTTCAAACCCCAGGCACACACCCGTAACTTTTCCAAGTTATGTGTGTATGTTACAATAAATTATCACGTACTTTAACGATGAATTAAAATATCGTGAGGAAACCTGCACACCCGCACTAGGCCAGCAACCCTCGCGGTTGTAGAGAAGGCCCATGCCTAGGAGTGGGTCATATATGGTCTGATGATGGTGATGTTAACGATACTGATACCCAAACAGCGCCGATTGGCGAGAATAAATAAAACTACCTTTCTTCAATTGACACAATTCTATCCGCTTTACTACTCACTAAAGACAAAATATTTCAATAAAAATATCACTTTACGTTCATTATGTATATATTAAAGAATACTTCGTCGGATTAAGATGAACCTGAACGAAATTCGGTACGTGTATTAAATTACATACCAGCTCGTCTTTATAATTTGGTATTTAGTGGTTCTGAGTGTCCCGCAATTTGTTTTGAGTGCTAATTAAATTTATTGTTGTATACGCAGAGCTATTTACGACTACAAAGAAGCTTTAATGGCATTGAAATTGAAGAACTAAACTATTTCATAAAGAGACTACGTAGTTATCTTTTATTTTAGTTCTAAACTAGCCACTGAACCTAACTCCGTACGCAAAACTTTAAGAGTTTAATAGGAACTTTTTTTTCATGTTTTAGCCACATTTTTCAATTTTGCTGCGCGATTTGCTGCGCTCGACTATTTTTATTTACTGCAAGCACAATATCAAGTCCACCTTTACAATTATGTCTTTAATTGTGTAAAGTGTAAATAAATAAATAAACAAAATAAATAAATCAACTAACTTGGTTTGCAACTTGACGATAAACTTTGTTGGAAAGACCAGACAGACAGTGTATAAGATTCAAACTTGTTTCCCTGAATATCCATTCATTCAGTTCTACTGTCTAAATCCGTCGGGTGGATACCACGTATCGTATGTATGTATATACAAGTCGTGATGGCCTCGAGGTTTAGACACGCGGTCGAGAAACTCCGCAGTCGCGGTTCAAACCCCCAGGCACACATCTCTGACTTTTCGAAATTATGTGTGTAATCACAATGAATTATCACTTTAACGGTGAAGGAAACTTCGTGAGGAAACCTGCAAACCTAAGAGTTCTTAGGAATTTCTTAGGTGTGTAGTCCGCCAACCCGCACTAGGCCAGCGTGGTGGCCCAGCAGTGGGACGTATATAGGCTGATGATGATGATAAAATGACATTTAGAATATTTAATTGAAGTTGGGGATTGGAAGGCTTTAGTAAATTACTTCATATTATGTATTTTATCACACGTGAAATGTGTCAATATTCATTAATATTTAATTTCGAGTTCGATTGTTTTTTGCAGTGCATGGCAACTGTGTACAAATATTTTTTTAAGGCACACTTATGTATATATGCTGAGCAAATAAATTAATTCCATGAATTCTGTTGTATTCGAAAGAAGCGTTTGAACTACAAAACATTTTCTGCGCATTTCATAACTATTTTATGTTGGTTTTTGGTTCATTTTTGTACTATCTTTGTTGGACATATAGAACTTCGACATACTACCTCACAACGTGATCGTACAAGTCTAATAATTGTAATACGATTCCCGCAGTCAAGTTATGTAACTTATTTTCATAGTATGGGTTAAACGTCTGATTACTTTGCAGTCTAAATGTGGAATTGAAAAGTCTAACTGTTATCTATCTTATTCTTAAATTTTTAATGGCTTACTCTTTGTGCAGAACGACAGGTTGTTACATATTTTTTTATTATTGTGCTATGATTTGTTTCTGAGGCGTCGGTTTTATTGAAGCAAATAATTTGCAGTGCGATGCTGTGAGGTGTTTACATATCCATTTAACATAATGTATAAACGTCACAATAAAACAAACTGTAGCAACAAAAGATACACAATTATATTTATATTCAATATATTTGAAATTTTATAGTACGCTTCTCTTTAAAGTTTGTTTTTAATTGACTCCTTAAACTTTTTAAAAGCGCCCTAATAGCCTTTCGAAGTTTGTTATAGAAGCGTATGCCCATAAACGAGTTATTAATTTTCCGGAGATGAGTGAAGCGTTGAACAAGATTGCTTTTGCTCCTTGTATTTTTATTATGCAGGTACCAAAGCGTTCGACACAAAGAATCTCTGAACATGTGAATTTCATAAATTCGCATAAGGCTAATGGCTTACTCCTTTCAAAAATATAGGAGACCCGTGCCCGGAAGTTGTGCGCATGACGTAGTTCGAGATAGACACAATATAATAATTGACACTTGTCAACCTGGGTCACCTACTTTTTTATTATAAATAAATGTCTTACGTAAACAACCTCAATCTTTCGTCGTGAATATAAAAATTAACGAAACATTTTACGTGTTACAAAAACCCATACCTGGAGCAAATATTTGTGGATCACGCGTTTTTTTTTTCTCTTATAATGTCAAAAGAACTGAGTAAAATTGGCCCTATCCCACCACACACCCGCCACTTTAACTCCTGTGATCCAGGATCAACGGCGGCACGCACAGTATTGACGCAGAGCACTGAAGCTCAGCAAATCTAAGGGAATCTAATTTGTCATGATCCTGCAAAGAAGTGGATCAGGAAAAAGATACAAGTTTGGAAAGAGAGAGTTGTCCACTTCCCCCCACAGTAAAGAACTGAGTATAACCTCCTCCTTTTTTGAATTCGGTTAAAAATCAAGCTCAATAGTATAATATATAGAAAAGAGACACAAATAGGTATTTTTACTTGACTAAAGTGCCTGATTATGTATATTGTATATACGTGGCTTATATGTGAATATCCTGTATAATGTGACTCTCAGAATCGCAATATCTCGGGAATGGCAACTCTTAGGAAAAAATCATAAGGACTATTTTTTTAGAGAATTTTAAGATCTACAACATTTATCTCAGGTATTTTTTTGATAAAACTTACCGTTTTCGAGAAAAATTCAAAAATCCTCAAATTCTGACCTTTGACCATGAATAACTTTTTTAGCACACAGGATCGATGGGGATTTTTAAAACTTTATTCGTAATTTAAGCCTCAGCTCTCCACCAATATTTGGCTCTGTGGGAATTTTTGTTATTTCAAATGTCTATATTGACCGGACTAAGCAAATATTGTCTATAGACATGACAAAATTCGTGTTTTATTTTTTAAGCTGTTCTACTTTTTACCCGACCATGGCACTAAAATAAGGTATTATGATTTTAGCAGTACATTTCTACTAGTCTATTTCTTAGTAATAGCTAAACCGATGATGAATTAAACCATTAGATTCGCTTAAATGCTCATTAAATAATTCTATATTTTCTTCCCTAAAATTCGTTAATATGTAAACTGTAAAGCTAGGCCGAACACAAGCATACTAACCTCAAGTGGTATAACAATGAATGTGACAATCAAGTCAGCGACGACCAAATGTGTCATGAGCAGGTTGACCCTGGACTTGCTCCGCCGCGACTTCACCAAGGACACCATCACGCTTACATTTCCCACGGCACCGACCAACAACAAAGCACTGTACACCCCCACCACAAAGCCCTGCTCTGGCACCGGGACTTCGTCACTGTACTCTGTGGTGGCATTCATTGCCTCTGTGGGCACGTCCATGTTAAAATAATCCCGGAACTTTTGTTCTGGACTGTACTCCAGGTAAGGGCTTATTGTTTCCGTCATTTTACGAGTTTGTTTTTATTCCTCTATAAAAAAAATTGATGCATTTTTAGACATATTTAACATTTTTTAACAGTATTTTAAAACACACATATTATTTTGATTAGTTTTTAATATAAATCTAAAATTAAACGCTTTTAAAAATTTTATAACCACAACTTATTATACACTCACTTTTTATAAATTCAAAAGGTAAGTTTTCAGTGTAACAAGTCCCATTTAAAATATTATTTTAATCAAAACACTAAATCCGAATTGACTACGAGTTGGCAACTTCCGACCGAGTTTGTAGGTAATTAATTGTCCGCACCGGCTGCTACGCGTGTGCCCTGCGTAGCGGCGTAGCACAGTGTGAGGTAGCGCTCGTCTACCCCAACGGCAGCCTACGTTAACTTGCTTGTCGTTTACAAGTTTCAATTTTATAGTTACGCCGTTAGTACCTAGTAAAAATATAAATACCTATATGTCGTGGAAGATAATCACATCCTAAAGATATTATTAATTAGATGTTTTCATATCATTTTTTAGGCAGCTTTTAAAATAATTTCAACAGTTTCTTTTATTATGCTATGAAAAAATAGCGCGAATGTTATGCGATATTATCATCAAATTTGGAACGGACTTTACTGCGATTTAAGCCATTTCATTTCGACATATCAATAGGAAGGAGGTTTCCTAATGTAGTTTTCGTAATATTTATTTGTAAAATCATCATCATCAGCCCATATTCGTCCCACTGCTGGGCACGGGCCTCCTCTACATCTGAGAGGGTGTAGGCCTTAGTCCATTACGCTGGCCTAGTAGAACATTTTACAGCGGGTTCCGCAATTACTTTGAATTACCACACTCATAGGTTTTAAAACAACTCGCTTCCACAATTTTGTGCTCCCGTTATAATTTCAAACGCCCAGTCATTCTTGAAAGTTGTTTGATGAATTCAATAAAGGAAATGAAACATGAACATTGTCATACTTAAAATTTACATTACATTATTTTGAACATTATAAGCACGCATTATCTACTTGGGGAATCTTATCAGATATCATTTGCTTATGAAGAATAAGATTGTGTTTGTTGTGTATCCGACAAATCAGTATTATCAATGAATGTACTGATAACCAAGACAGGTCACGAAATAAATTGTTTTGCAAAGGCCATTCCTAATAGGCTTTCCTAACAGGGATATGGCTGGCAAAGACATTAGAACAACTATCACTGTTCTCGACAGATTATATAATGCGCATATAAAGAGAGAAGAAGAGTTTTATGTTTGTTTGTTTAATTGAACGCGCTAGTCTCAGGAAATACCGGTTCAATTCAATACGAAAAATATTATTATGTTGAATGGTCCATGTAACTATTGGCTATATGTATATCATATCATAATAAAAAATGTAGCAAAAACAGGAAAAAATAACCTTTTGTGTTTATGCACACAAACACCGACACAATTAGGTACGCCGGCCTGTTTTCTATCCTAGATCAGTGCTTATCTAAGCGGAAAAATCAATCCACGCGCCGAGTTGGAAGGCAGGAGACCTCGACGTAATCCTTGGGACCTCCCCCGAGATACCGAATAGGGAGCTTAGGGCTTTTTTCTCTCATAAAAAAAACTCTTTAACGATAATAATAAAAATGTTTAGTGGTGAATGTTAGCAATTATAGTATGTTTCTCTAGCTCCTAACATTAAAATTGTGTTATGAATACTCTGTGTTCTACTAAGTTCATAAATATGCAATTTATCAAAATAGGAGGCGTTTATTTTTAAAGATACTAAAAGTAATTATTTTGCAAGGAAATTAAGTCTTTAATTACGATCATTATATATACGAGTATTATCATTATATATACACTTTGACACTGCAAAGCGAGTATAGAGAAATGCTATAATACGTATACTCGCAAACAATTTAAATAAAGTTCCGACCTTTTAAATGTAAATGTTAATACCGAAGGGAGCGTGGTTTATACGTGTTAATTCTCCGGTGGAAATAGACTTCCAGTCCGCGCCGCGCCGCCCCTGTGTGCGAAGTGTGCGGTGCACACAGGCGCCAGGATAATAAGGGCGCCGCCACCGAAATTATATATGTAAAAATTATACAAAAAAAAAATGTAGTGGAATATCGGTAAAGTAGGTACAATAGGCGCAACTTATGCCTTGTAAATAACAAAACATAATGAATTCATTGTACAAGTGTCGCACTATAATATATTTACGGTTATGGTTTTATTTTACGCTTTGAGTTTTAGTTTACATTACATAATTACTCAGACCTGAGCGAATCAAAGGAACCGTCGCTGCGCCGTGAGTTTTTTTAAGTGTGTTTATGAACGCAACCCGATGCGATGCGTGCGACGCAAGCGCGTTGATGTGGCAGGGAAACCCCGATTTTAACGAACGAGGGAGCCAAAACAATTATCATTTAGTCGAAAGTATGTGCACCTTGCGCGTTTAATATTTTATTTTTAAAAATAATAAGTTCTAGCCACTAAAACAATATATTATAGTTTGTGTGTTACTGTTTTACCGTTATTTCACGATGAGTGATAGTAATCAAGATTATCAGAATCGAATTAGGAAAATAAAACAAGAAGAAGAACGTAATAAAAATACAACTAAAATAAGTAGGTAAATATATAAAGTAATACATAATTTTTCATACTCGGTAAGCAAATTCAACATTTTATTTTAAATTTATGTCGCATTAATAAATATTTTTCGATAATAATGGTTTGTACTCCTGACGTTTCACACGTAGAGCAAATTAGTATTATAATAAGATTTGTCAATTTTAACACATAAACCAGAAAGTTGGAAATAAGAGAGCATTTCCTAGCTTTCTGTCCAATTATAAGTACAACTGGTGCTGGATTAACGTCTTTTATAATATAAAAACTAAACGAAATCAATTTGGACATAAACAACTTAATGGGACAAGGCTATGATAATGGATCAAATATGCGCAGAAAGAATAATAGTCTTCAAAAAAGATTGCTGGATCTGAATCCCCGCGCTTCCTATGTACCGAGCGCTAGCCATAGCTTAAATTTAATAGTAAACGACGCTGCCAACCTCAAGCATCACACGACTGGGATTTTCAGTATAGTGCAAGAATTATATAAATATTTTTCGTCCTCTACAAAAAGATAGGATTTGTTTAAAAAAAAAAAATATGACTACAAATTTAACAGAAATTTATGATGCCTTATAATATGAAATATCATATGATCAGAAGGCAAAATATGACGCTAAATGTCTAAAAGTAAATGTGTGCACCTTTTCATTCATTTGTTCATTAAATAAGTATATGACATAATAATATTTACAAAAGTAAACTTTGTGAGCAAAATTCTGTAGTCCGCCAATGTGAATATGCAAATTGCTTTAGATGCTTTAATGGAATTAAAGAAGGTTTTGATAAAAATAAGGACTGACACATATTTTCAGTAAATTATAAATGATGCCATAAAAATTGCCGAAAAATTAGATGTTGAGGCTGAATTTAAAACTTCCAGATCCACACCTTTAAGACGTAAAACTCCAAAGTTTTTTGATTATGAACACGACGAACATCCTATAAATGATCCAAAAACCTCTTTTAAAATTAATATTTTTTTTCTTTAATATATTAACGATTTCGCAAACAGAAAAGCGAGAAGTGTGGAATAATTAGAGGCGCTTAATAGGTTTCGCACACAGGCGCTTCCGGGGGTCGGCGCGGCCCTGCTTCCATTTCTGATCATAGCAGTATACATCATAACCTAAGATTCATAACGTCAAAACTCTTAAAAAAGTAATTTTAACTAGCTAAATCAGTCGAAAGTGCTTTTAAAGGGTACTGATTAAAAAATACGAATGTAGTGTAAAAAATATTAAGTTAAAACTAAATGTCACGCGGCAAAGTCGCGAGATACAGTTGTTTAGATATCAAATAACCTATCAAGGTGATTTATCGCCGATTCCAGCGCACCGGTTCTTTACCTAATCAAGATAAGTAGTTAATTATGGATTTCAACGAAACCGCATAGCTGTGTTGTGATTATATTGAAAACAATTTATTAAATCTTGTGAAATACGAGTACAATATTGCAATTGCATTGACTTAATTAAATTTGTATTTGGTGAATATATCGTGATTGACCTGTGAAGTGTGCTATTTGATTGCATGGTTGCAGATTGGTATTTTTGAAGGATATTTCATTGATATATTAAAGGATAATAGATCAAGGTAATGTCATGATTAATATTCCTTTAATCTGGGGGCACGGCAGTGCCCCCGCCAAGTCGAGCGAAAAAGCGGCACGGCCGTACTATACTTTTCTCGAAGCAACTCAGGCCATTTTCGACACCCTATAACTTCGTTGTGGATAAACCTAGAAACCTGAATTTTCACTCATGAAAACACAATGTATCTCACTTTTAGTGCGATTGCCAAGTCAAAACTATTTTATTTAAAACATAAAAGATTTTTAATATTGATATAATGGTCACTATAAGATGGTGTCTGGTAAGCTAAGTGCATAATAACTTAAGACAGAAGTTCCCTTAAACGGTGACTGAATAAATTCATCGACTTGGTATCTATCTATGGATCTCACAACTTTCTTCGGCAGAAGAACTGAGTTGCGAGACTTGTTTTTTTTTACAAGTTTTGTTTTTTATGGGATTAATATGATACGAACGGTATATATTGTTGGTCTAAAATCAATTGAATTACTAAATTTAATGACCTTGGAAAAATCTATTAAAGTATTTTGATAAAATTCATAAATGATTTTTTTATGCAACTTGTAAAGACAATTATTATACCTGTCTACGTCCTTATCCCACATGGAAACCAACGGCGTGTTTATCCTATATGAAAGCAATTTTTTAGGGAAATATACAAAAATTAAAAGTGATGTTTTGTTACCAGCTTCATGAGACGATTTTTAAAACTATCATTTGATATTTATTTTATTTGATGAGAAACCAAACAGGATGTGACGCTATTAGTCAGGATGTGTAAATGTTGCTTTCCTTTGTTTAACATATTAATATGAGGTTAGGTCCTTCAATAGGTACGGTTGGTTTGGTTTGGTTTATAATATTGATAATATTAAAGAGAAACAGATGCTACATAAAATTTAAGTAAGATATCATCAGTAAAAGGTAGCAGTCGGTAAGAAATAAATATTTGTGTTATCAACGAACATATTTCGAATCTTGTTCGTTGTAGAACCAGAAAATGCCAATGTAAAATTGACTCGCGAATATGAGTGTTTGTTGGATTAAAACATTTTCCTTATCATTTAACCATTAAATACGCAGACATTCATTAATCAAGGACCGGCAGTCATTTTTCTCATCATCTAGTTGTTTTAACAATCACTTATCATTTAAAAGCATCAATAAATCCATGACCATGATTTTTTTGTGGGAAATCCTAATTAAATTAGATTTAGATAAAATCATCATGCCTTTTTGAAAATCTGACTCCGTCAATATTTAATATGCATCGGTAAAACTATTTTAATTAGAAAAAAGTGTGTGTGTGTACTTATGTACACGCGTTAGAAGTTATACTTCATACATAAATATATATTTTCTTAAATAATATAATAATATATTATAAAATAATATTTTAATAACTTCATGGTGTCACTATTCTACATTCTTAAAATTTAAAACAAACTTTTTCTGAATAACTTTTTGGTGTCGGTGTGCGCGCGCATCGTAAAAAATCACTCTCATAATTTTCCCCTAACGCGCCAAAAGAAGTATAACTTCAAAAATCTATAAAAATTGGTTGTTAAATAAAATAATTCATCCTCGTATTACAAATGCGAAAGTAACTCCAAAGTTACTTCCTACCTACTACCTACTGGTCCAAACCAGACCAGCTGAAAAAAGAATAGAGGCTACTTTTTTTTAATTATGCACAGGAGAAGCCTCTAATCTATACATCTATACAAATAAATAAAATTGGAGTGTCTGTTTGTAATATTGAAATAACCGCTTTTTAATAAATGCATATACACGGTACATATACCAAAACAACGTTTTTAACAATTTTTATCTGTCTGTCTGTTTGTTCCGGCTAATCTCTGAAACGGGTGGACCGATTTTAACGGGACTTTCACTGGCAGATAGCTGACGTAATAAGGAGTAACTTAGGCTAAAAAAATAAATAAAAAAAATAATAGGCGGAACGAAGTTCGCCGGGTCAGCTAGTATTAAACATTTTAAAGAAATCGGGAATGTGGTTTTACGCATGCACGAACTTTAATGGTGGTAGTTTAAGCACTTAAGAAACATCTTTGAATTTTTACATTTATCAAATTCATTCACCTTTAGAATCAATGTTAATTAAATTTTATAAAAGTTTACCAATAGTCTGTAAAATTTTGCCACAACTATGATGATCAGAAACTACCTAAGTGTTCAATGTCACGAAACAAATATATTTGTACCATCACAATTTAAGTCTCGGCCCGTGTATACAACCAGTAGGCCTACCATGACCTTTTAACAAACGATTCAATTGCAGAGCAGTTCAGTTTAGGTTCTTAAACTGAATCGTTTATTTTGGTACCATGACGTTCTTTAAACTGAGTCGCATTTGAATTGTTTCGCAGCCAGTGAATGAACGAAACTTAAAACTGGATCGCTTTGATTGAAAGAGACAACGCTATACATTTATCGTTTCTTTCATTCACCATAGTAGAGTGCGTTCTGAAACTCAACATTTTAAATTGTCGGTATTTACTATTACTATTTTAATCCTATTTTTATGTTTATTTTATTATTTTCATATACTTAATTACTAAAAAATAATATTTAGCGACGTATAAAAGGCTTTATAATTATTTTGATTGCAGTGAAATAAATGATATCGGTACATAACTCTTTAAATAATTTAACATTAAAAATTGGTTCAAGTTTCGAATATGTGTTATTCAACATTCGCATCGTCAAGTCGAGGTTGATGTGGCGGTGGATTTGATTTGTTAATTCGACGTTTTTATTAAATTTGAATTAAAATTGTATTAAACAATGGGGTAATTGATTTTTCAACATTCATATTTAGCATTATCAATTTATATATTGAGTTCTTATAATTTTTACCCCGTTTCGCTTACATAAACATTTGTATCACCATTGGTATTTCAAGTGCTTTTTTTTCAATATAGTAAAGCTATACGGTGTAGAGTTACTTGTGACGAACTCGAACACTTATGGGAGTTTCTTTATAAGCACAAGGATATAGCCATGGGCTATAACAAAACATCACAAGTTAGGGGATTGCGGAAACCCAGAAGCAGGCGAAACTACGGGTGGAGTAAATAACATTTTTAAACTTTTGTTAAAATAAATAAGAGAAATTAAAGAAATTATGCGAGGAAGGTACTGCACATATTTTATTAGTATAAAATTGAAATACAAATAAGGTGGTATAAAAAAATTACATTAAATTATATAGTAAATAAAATATTATTTATTATAGATGCTGCCACTCCTGGTTTGTAGTACGAACGAATAAAACGAAACGAAATATTTGTGTACATTAAAAAGAATTTTTATACTTTGAATATCTATCTGCATGGCCAAATGCATTTAGACTGATATGAATTTTGTGTCCACACAAAGATGTTTTCTTAATTAAATGCATTGTCCATAACAAAAACCGGCAGCGACCAGGTAAGAATATATTTTGCTTCAACGACGTGCATCGTGCGCGCCATTGTGTTGAGTCACATCTGATAATATAATATCAGAGTACCTTGTCGATAACACTTTATTTACTCTTTTTAATGCAGACATGACTATGAGCACACTAGCACACCATTTATTTTAGAAAAATCTTGAAAATATTATAGACACCGATTATCTCTGGCTAGCCGTTCCAGAATGTAAGATATTTGGATTTCTCACAAGACTACGCGTTACACTAAAGTCCCACGGCAAATTGGATTTGAACTCCAGATGAGTCAGCCCATTCGTATCACATTTCCATCATACTACGGCGTATTAAATAAATATAATATGACGGAGGAAGTAACCCGTGATCGTGTTCAAAAGTGACGTCAGCTTCTGCGTCAGCGTCTGACGCAGTAAAGGCACAACTTTGCTATACCTACATATTATCCATCCAACAGCCAACAGAAGTCCACTGCTGAACATAGGCCTCCTCCAATGATCTACACAGTGACCTGTTGGAGGCAGCCTGCTTTCAGCGACGTCCTTCCAACGAACTTTACCAGGTTATCGGACTATCTTGTTGGTAGACGAACTACGCTGCGCTTCCCGCTACGTGGCGGAGGCCACTCGAATGGAGATTCGAGAACTTTTTAGTCCCATCGGCTATCAGTTCTCCACGCTATGTGCCCGGCCCATTACCACTTCAACTTACTAATCCGCTGGGCTATGTCGGTTACTTTAGTTCTCCTACGGATCTCCTCATTTCTGATTCATCTCGTAGGGAAACACCGAGTATAGCCCTCTCCATAGCTCGTTGAGTGAAATAAAATAAAACTCATACAGTTTTTTACCCGTGGTGCGTTACTTGCGTCTAATATCACTAAATGTAATTGTCTTTTTTATGTGAGAGTAAAACCTCTTAGCTCAATGTTTTGTCACCCGCTTTGCTATGGAGGGAAGTGAACAACTCTTTGTTTTTCAACTCCTCCTTATATTGTCTTTCTGATTAACTTCGTTGCGGGATTATGACAAATTTAGGTCCCCTTAGATCCGCTGAGCTTCATTGCTCGGTGTCATTACTGTGCGTGCCGCTGTTGATCCTGGAGTACAGGAGTTACAGTGGCGGGTGTGTGGTGGGATAGGATTAAAAAAAAGCTCGTTGAGTGACTCTGAGCCGCCTAATAAGGCCCATAGTGAGAGGCCACGTCTTACATGTAACACTTAATTTTTAAGGCACTGAGATATTTTGGACGAGAAGACGTCGCGTAGTTTCCCGAACGCTGCCATTATACCTTCATACTAGTTCTACATACATATAAATAGAACATTTATGAAATTTGATCTGTGGAATTTTCAGACGGAACGTAATGCGAAATGATACCACACGCGGAAAAGTTACGAGATGATGTACATAGCGAGGAATTGGAATTCACGTATGAGAAGACAAGTAAGTACAATTCACATAAAGCTTTGACTTGGTACGAAACACAGGTTCGAGTATATTTGTTTCCAATGACAGCCCCGTGGCGCAGTTGGCTAGACACCAGCTTGCGAAACGAGAGGCCGCGGGTTCGATCCCCGCACCGAGACAAATGTTTGTGTGATCCACAAATATTTGTTTTGGGTCTGGGTGTATGTATGACCGAAAAGTCTCTCGTAGTTTCTGATACCCACGACACAAGACTTGTATCTTAGTGTGGGATCAGAACTATGTATGTGACTGTTGGGTGTATTCATTATTCATTATTTATAATATAGACGTGAATTCGAAATGCATAAATATGCACTCAAGAGGTGAATGATTAAAACATCGAATGACTTACCTACGTATTGGAAAAATGTAATACAGTGGGTATAAAGACAGTGATTGATAACTAATACTCATGGTTGTAAGGAACACGTAAAAAAATATATATCGGGATGTTTTTATGTCCCAGTGTTTGTAATTGCCGTAGCTATTACATGTTTAGTTTTCGATCACGTTCTTTATACATCCTATATATAATTCTTAGGACTCTGAAGACGAACAATTCGTTCAAAAGACAAGGCATGTTTTCCAGCGACAGGACAATGTTTTTGCTGATTGTTACTTTTGATATTAATAGGCCCTCATTGTAGCTGATTAATGCTTTATTAATGGATCATTTCTACTACTGTGATATGACCAACTCAAACAAAATCTAATTAGAATAAAAAATCTTTCACTTGGTCGACTAAATCATCCGTGGAAAAAATTGCACAGTAAGCCAAACAGAAACTTGCTAATTGTTTTCGAGGCTAGAAAGTTAGCTTTCAAGGCTACAAAGTTGATTAAACCTTGATACCCACTCGTGCTAATCTTTCATCGACTATTTGCCCCTGGCCATAAATATGTCCACAATAAAGAGTGTAAAAATGTATTACTTTCCAAGGATTTCGCTCAATACAAACGTAATTAGTAACCTAATCGTATTATACTCATAAAGTTAAGAGTCAAGTCAGGCGACACCCTGGGGTTTTTAACCTCTGCCTTCCAACCTTACGAATAGTGCGTATGTACATGTTACTAATTCGTAAAAAATCAATCGAACTTGTTATTTTTAAGATCGGTTTCATTTACTTTTGTCATCGTGTATTTTTTCAATTGGGTAAATATTAAAGATAATATTTTCTAATGCTTTCCCCTAAGCTATTTTGAAGATAAATTTTAAAAGAAATAATCTATCGTTCTCCCATGAAACAAAGTAAATATGGTTTATTGAAACAGAAAGATCAAACAAGAATAAAATAAGATTTAAAATGTTGATTCAAAGATTAGAATATTAGCTAGTAATCAAGGAAAATTTAACTCGTGAAACATGTATATAATTTTGAGTCAAATGTAAACAAATTCCAGACTTGTTATGCTAACAGTTAATTTTCTTTCGCAGACGCAAAATGGCAGGATCGCCTTCTACTCAACAGACCACTGAAGGTGGTAGTGACATGTTTACTCCTTGCATTAGTAGCACCGATTTTGATATACAAATTCCTGTTTTTCGTAAGTTTTGACTTACCGCCGTCCGACGGGTTCTCAGTAGGATCCTGCCTCGTGGCTCGATCTTCAAGACTTATGTGCGGTCTTGGTAATGTCACCAGCGAAGAATGTCATACACAATGCTGCTACGACTTCAGCAGCAACACATGCTTTCACAGATTCCCCTCTCGATTCTCATACGTCATGGACAGAGAATGGTCTGAAAATGTTACAATGAATCCGAGAGTCGCCACAGTTCCTTTTGCCACCCAAAATAGTGTAACACGTGTCAGATTATCTATCGATGAAATTTCCAAATCGCATTTATCATTAGCATTTTATAACGCTGCCGAAGCAGAACTTGAAGGCACGAGAATTGAAGATAAAAATTATAGGTATTTTGTATCGTCGCCAGAACTGAACGTTATGGTGAATTCGACGCAAGGAACAATTTTCAACACATTAAGAGGACCTCTGATTGCTTCCCGAAACATATGGGAGATAACTTTTACACTGACTAATGAAACAATGTTCGGTTTGGGAGACTTGCCTCTAAAGGGAGATACTACAAAAATGATTTACAACCATAAAGGCGGAATAAGTTCTATTCCATTGATATTTGCTAAATCAAATGGCTCCTACCACGGGTTACTCTTTGAAATGACGGCGCCGACAGAAGTGACGATTATGGGTGACAAAACGATAGTAGTTCGCAGTATAACGACTTTCGGCCTAAAATTTCATCTATTTGTTGGACCGAAACCTGTTGATATAATGAAAGATGTTATGAATTTACTTGGTTCAAATAAACAACTACAATATTGGATGCTTGGAGCTCATATTTGCGGGTGAGTAGCCTTTATATATCAAAGACCGCTCAGAAGCGCTTAATAAAGTCGTTATAACTTTCACCAACCATTCAAACTTTTGCAACAGATGACATGCAACGAGTAAATAAACTTAAAATTCATATTTTTTAGTTGCAATTGTATTTTAGCTCAAGAAACAGCTTGGACAGTGAAACATGATCATCGCCATAACTTTATAGTCTTTAATGATGACATTTGTGCAGTTATTTTAAGATTACATTATCGTATCCAGTATCGGATCGTGTACAGCACTTCACTACCTATTTCTTTTAGAAAAATGTCATTCCGGTAAGGACCAATATTCCGTTGAAAATTTATTAATTCATTCATTTTAACCGATTTATTTTAGGGTCCCAAATTATGGATACACGATAACAACTACATATTATAACTAATTATGGAATTTTGAAATATTCCTTTCATGAAATCATTCATGGTTATTAATATATGTATTAAGTACCGAGAAATTTAAACAGTTTCAGGGATATTTTGGAAACGTGACAGCTCTGAGGATTAGAATCGCGATCTAACGAGACCGTCTTATCACGTCGAATTCGAATACAAGACATTTTTCTTATAATGTTATGATTGTATTCTAAATATATAACACTTCAACTGTAACATACGTATATATTAAGAGTACTCAAATTCAAAGTGTTTAGCAGTCTAAAGAATAATATCAACTGTAATATATAGATAACTAATTACCGTGACTAGCAGTCCCGTAATTCAACCCTATGTTATCATATTTCGAAGTCACGCAACGATCTCCAGAACACTTCTGATTCATTACTAAAAAAATAAAAAAATGAAAACTGTTCCGCACGCCAAGTTGGAAGGCCAGAGACCCCGACATACCCC
Source organism: Hemaris fuciformis (assembly GCA_907164795.1). NCBI lineage: Eukaryota > Metazoa > Arthropoda > Insecta > Lepidoptera > Sphingidae > Hemaris > Hemaris fuciformis. The sequence continues at coordinate 10,053,342 of OU015447.1, forward strand.
TTTTGGTAGGACCTCGGGAGAGGCCAAAAAGGGTGAGCTTAAGGCGATTTTCCTCTCGAAAAAGAAAAACTACACACTTAAGAAATTCCTAAGACCTATTTAAATATGCAGGTTTTATCACGATGTTGTCCTTCACTGTTAAAGTAAGTGAATATTCATTATCAATTCACAAATGACTTCGAAAAGTCACAGGTGTATGACTGTGGTTTGAACCCACGACCGCCGAGATTCACGACCGCGCGCCTAAACCTCGAAGCCACCATCACTTTGTTCACAATAGGACGTATATGAGCCGATATAAATAAAAAACGTTTTCTACGAAATATAGGAGTCCTTCCCACACTTTCCTTGAATGAAGTATGATTGATAATAAATTCTACAAAATGGTATTTTTGGGACAGATAGATACCTAAAAGCGAAATGTCAAATTAAAATACATGTTATAATTATATTGTAATTAGTTGAAGCTCAGAATTCTGTCACAGACTACAAGATTTACGAGTATATTGAATAAGTAGGTACACCCCGTATTTAGTTATACGTATATTTACAGATGACGCAATAATATGTTCACAAAATTTCCTTACAGAGATTACAGAGGGATGACAGTGCAAGTGGGTGTGACGAATTTACGGACTTTTATAACCCAGGCTACCAACCAGGGGGTTCCGTATGACAGTAATTGTGGGATTATCCCCATAGTTTTCGATTCGGAGTGCACTCCCAGGACCCAAATCACGCAGGTCAATGGTGGGATGACGTTGATCAGGAACGCTAGGAAGAAGTATGTGCCACACGTCACGCCTTATGTAAGTTATTTTATGTTTTTTTTAAATTATTATTATTAACAGGAAAAATAAAAACAGAAGCGGACTCTCAATAGAATCCTTGCTTAGTCTTTAGTAAAAAAGATAATTCAGCACAATTATTATTAGGTTAAATAATATGTTACTGGTTTCTCTCATAAACGTTTTCTGATTTGTAACGTTAGATGTTTTATGCCATATTAAACTGGCATAAGATACGATGACTATATTGTTATGTTCTTTAATAACTGAACGGATTTAGATCTGCCCTAATTAAGCATACAATCATTCGACCTTGCAAGTCAGATTTACTGTAGAATGTAATAGCCCGTAACCCTTCCTAGTTCCGGCGGTTTCGCTCCAAAACGTATCTAGGACGTCATTAAATGTGTCTAGTCACTACATGTTATACATACATAAACTCACGCCTGTATTCACCGAAGGGGTAGGCAGAGGTGCATTTCTGCACCCACATTTCGCCAGATAAGTATCAGTCCCACGTAATAGAGGGCGAAATTATTGCCGTTTTTCGGGCACATTTCCAGACTCCGTGCTGTTACTGAGAATTTCCTAATGGAAAAAAAACAATAACACTTTGCCCGACCCGGGAATCGAACCCAGAACCTCTAGATCGCACGGCACCTACTTGTACCGCGAGACCATGAGGTAGTCATGTTATAATACTACATAAATGGAGGGGTAGTTAGAGGTGTGTTTCCACACTCAAATTTTGGCAGATCATTAGCAGTAATTTGGTCTTGGCGGTCGACTTAACACATTTTTATAAAATCAAATACTTATATTTCGATGCCAAAAATCATCACAATAGATTCAAAGTCAGTGTAAAGACTAAAAATACTTCGTCTATATTTATTTTTAACAAAATATTCCCTAATTGGGACGTTTTAACGATACAGACTTGGCCAAAAGTATTAGACACCCCCATAAAACGTACAACTCATAAATAAATAAAAAAAAGTAGATAAAGGTTAAAAATACTTCATCTTTATTTTATTTTTAACGAAATCTCCCCTAATTGGCACGTTTTAACAATACAGCCTTGCCCGAAAGTATTAGGCACCCACCCCCATAAAACAAGTGCAATCATAAAATATGAAAAAAATAATTAGGTAAAGTGTAAAAATACTTCATCTATTTTTATTTTTAACAAAATCTTCTCTAATTGGGCCATTTTAACAATACAGCCTTGGCCAAAATTAGGCAAAAATATTAATCTCTTTAATTATAGCCTGAACAGCAATATTAAAGGTTAGTTTAAAAGAATAGACAGTGTTTAAGATATAATAAAACACCTGGACCACAAAACGTGGAATATGAGATTTTTTAAAAATGTTTTAAATTATTTCTTAGTGTTAAGAAGTGGTTTGTAATACTTTTTGTGAAGTAGAGTCAGTTAGTCAAACGAAATGCCAAAAAATGCGAACTTCTGAGCTCGCTGCAACTTTATCGGAGGAGATTGGACGGCTGATTAGTTCTCATACGGCAAGAAGAAGCCTTAGAACAAGAGTTACCATATCCGCAACTGAGTGCAGGAAGCTTGTGCTCAGCATGCTTGTATGCATGGATTGCGGCAGTGATCAAAGCCAAGTGTGGGCCCGCAATTTTTTTTATTAGATTTGCTTTTTTGAATATACCTACACGTGTAAAGAACAAAACCAGTTTTACCCCAAACATGTAAACCAATAAATTTTAAGGTGCCTAATACTTTTGGTCAAGGCTGTATAATAAGGTATACAAAATAAATACAGATTAGTGAAGTTTTTTTATTAATTTTCTAGTCCGAAAACATTTTTCACTTCACGGAATAAAGCAAATAAACAATAAACAAATTTTTACCGTGAATTCCATAATATCGTTTCATAAAACGAAATAATAAGTCCGGTTATTAAGCTTTCTAAGCGGATATCTGATTATAATTAATTAATACCCTGCGATAATTATGATGTTGCCAACGCCAATTTTTGTACTTATACGCAACAAAAAATATGAAACATAAAGCATGGATGTATATAGTATGTACTCAAGCATGTATTCTAAGTAGGCCGTACAATATTTCCGTCAACCATGTCTTTCGTCACACGAAATAGAGAATAAATCTATTAAACTTTAGCGAACAAATTTTAAAAATCCATACTTATACCTATTGGTAAAAAATTGCAGTAAAACCCAAAATAAAAACTGTCTGACCGGGAATGTAATGTCCTCATCGATTCCAACCTTCAACTTGAAGTGATTTCCACTTCAATATTTATTGATGACACAAAAATACGCCTCTAAGGGCCCGTTGCTTCGAGTTTCAAATCTGCGTCAACTACTGTCAAGTCTATAAAATTGTGTCTCTAAATTGTGATACCAGAAGAGTTTGTAAACAACCAGATATCAGTTCTCTAATGACTGTATCCGATTTCCCTTAATAAATCAAGGTCATCTGATAATTTGGATGATCAACACATTTAAACCAGCAGGTCTTTATTACAGAATGTATTATATAAGACTATATTAATATGATCATCGTTATGTAATACTTTAGAGAGGGGCAGTAGAATAAAAATATATATTTTTTATATTGCCACGGATAGTTACTTTATTTACACCTGAAAGTAGGATAAAAAAAACTTAAATCTATAGACTATTTAAGCTATTTTATGCGGCTATTTAGGGTTCTTAGCCAAGTCGTATTTGTTCTTCTACACTGTCTTCATGTGCATTGGTCAAATGTCGTTTGAAAACTGAACAATAACCCACATAGGGTCAAAAATACCCTCAAAATTCAACTCCAACATTTCTCTTCCAAAGTTTTCTTTGCGATCTAAATATACACTTGAAATATATTTTATAAGGCAATATCTATAAATTTGATTATTGGTTAAAGCACCGGGAATATCCCAGGTTATGAACACCCTTACAAAACCATAAAGACCCATCGACAATAGGTAGTATCACAAGAAACAGCGCAATTCCTCTCCTATTCTAATTAGGTAGTAGATAATTTTCCGGTCCAGATTTTTTCCGTTGATGCGATATCCGGTCTTATTTATCGTCCCAAATATTTTTCTCGATAATCTAAAATACCTATTGTATTTGTTATTTCATTAGGGCTGAATTGTTTGTACAAATATCTCGAGGTAATTCTAGATGGAATCAATAGAACTTGAAATCATGTCGCCCCATTAAATTCACGAGCAAAGTGTAACCTAAAAATGATCTTTATTAAAAAAAACATCTCGTTATTTTCTTAAGCTGGGATTTTTAATTTATTAGTATTTCTACTAATTATATTATTACTTATATTCTCGCTTTTATAACATAAATTCCTAGCACTCAGAAAAAAAGTTATTCTTTCTGTTGTATTCGCAAAAATATTCATATGTACATCCACCAATACGCTTCAGGACAGCAGACTTAGATATTCTCATATAATGTGTAACGAGAAACATTTCATTCATAAGCATTCCCACCTGTATTCACTAAATGAGTACGCAGTTTCACACAAATTTCGCCAATTGATTTTTTGTTCCACGCAATTGGGGCCGAACCTATCGCCGTCTTTACGGCGCATTTTCAAAATCCTTGATAATGAGAATTCTCTAATAGAAAACCCAATAACACTTTGCCCAACCCGGGAATATAATACGGGACCTCTAGATCGCGCGGCACATATTGGTGTCTATGAAACATTTTTTTTTTTTGAGAAAATTTCCCATAACATACGAGACAAATTGAATAAAGTTATTAAAATACAAAATGAGCCACCTACCTTCGAAATAAACTGCAACAACCTGAAAAAAAAACATTATTGCATTTAATTAATACGTTTAAACTAACACAATATTGTACATATTTCACAGATTCGATACGAAGAAGTAATAATCCCAGAGATATCAGAAGAACTAAACGACACAATTATTGAAATATCAAGGTCAGGTAACAATCTTTGCTTCGACGTCAAAGGTTATACAGATCATATGTTACAAAGGCCCCAATCATCCGAGATTTACCACGGTCAGGCAGATAATAAAAGCGTTGTGTATCCAACCTACGACAATATCACTGAAGATATCATGAAAGCTTTATGGGTATATAATACGGTATTTGAAGGCGTTATCCTTGAGGACACGTGGCCATTAGACGAAAGCGAAAAATATGTGGATCTAATGGCCAATCATTTTCCGTACTTTAATCAGGTTGGTAACTACGAAAATTATAAAAAAAATATGTATCTTTATGTTGGAAAGTTTCAAAAACTTCAGAGGTGTAGTTATTAGTGTCTTAAAACTTGCATGAATTTATGAATAAAACTTTTTGACGATGTAATTACTTTTATAAATAAAAATTGAATTATTTGACACCGTTAAAAAAGTATAATAGGCAGAAGCTAACTTTTATTTGAATCTTTAAAAAAAATTTAAGTGTGACTTTTAAAAAAGATATTGAAAGTTAACAAGTTAAATTTACACTTTCAGAATTTCAAAATGGTTTTTAACGAAACACCTCCATGGAACGCAAGTCTATCTGACAACTCCACATATATGCATACGCATAATGAATATGCAAACCACTTCGCCGACGCTATGCAGTTAATAAAAGGTGAAGTACCCACTTGGTCTTCAAGCCAATGGTTCAACACCGACCTGGTTGTCAACAGGCAAAATATACCAACATCTTGGACTAGCCTGCGGAACGAGCTCGTAGCGGCTGCTCTAGGAGGCGCATCAGGACACTGGCTATGGTCTTCTCCTATTTGCGGAGACACCGAGAATTTCGATAGTGATGCACACACTTCCTTATGCGTTAAATGGTACATGGCTGCAACATATATGCCCTTAATTAAAGTTCACACTAAAGGGATGGGTAGAGACCCATTAAGCTTTACAGGCAATCATAGAACATTCATAGTTAATAGTTTGAATAACCGGCAGACTCTTCTGCCCTACTTCTTTACTGTTCTCCAAGAGGGGCCGTTACTACGACCAATGTTCTTCCAATATCCAGAGATAGAGGAAATGGAAAATTTAAACACGCAGTTCAATGTGGGAGATGACTTACTGATTGTTCCAAATCTGCAGCCAAGCCAAAGCCACGTACATTTTATGACGCCTCCTGGGACATGGTATGAACTTTGGGGTGGTTTGAAAATTGAATCTACTCAAGATCAAATGATTACTATGACAACCACTGAAGCGGATTTCTTAACTTTGATGAAAGGCGGCTCTATAATACCGATGCAGAAGGTATGTTTAAATTATAAATTAATTAGGCCTCAGTTTTGTTGAATATTTGATTTGGCAACATTGCCAATGCAAATTATCCAGTGTCATTATTAATAATAATCGACAAAGTTATCGAATCTCGAGACCATACAAGTTCGAAAGTAATTGAAATGTATCTGCCTTAAACGTATGCTATACTTTTTTTTCTAAATACCTTATTACTCAAACAAGGAATGACAAAATGATTAATTATATTGTTGTATTTCTTCATCGCAGGATGTCAGACTATCATCCGACGAAACTCGGCTTAATTCCCAATATACGATAACAATAGCTCTACACTGTGAAACCATCAACAAGACTCTTGAAACTACAACAGAAATACCACAAACAACCACTCCTCACTATGAAACTACAGAGACAAATAAAAACGCTCGAAATAGTTCAAACACATCAAATAGAAATACTGAAGATGAAGAAACAGGCGTCACAGAAAATGTAAATAACGAAATTGAAACACGATGTCACGCCTCCGGAAGAATTTATATGTCACCAAACATGACTGTAGTCTTTGAAGCAAATAATGAAAAGCTTACAATATCCGCGATTGGAGATGATTATGCAGTATTCTGTACCACTGGTTCAATTGTATGGGCAAACACAATTAGAGACATAAACGTGTACGGTCTAGATGAGGAATTAAATAATTTTGATAACTACAGACACGTTACGGCAAATGTAAATATGTGTACTTTGCAGAATCAAGAAAATATTGTTTTTGCCTTCGTAACGTAAATGTAAAAGAAATATGTATTAAAGAGGTGATATGTTAAAAAAAACTTTTATCTTGTCATTGTATACAACAGAATTTGTCCGTGACGCGTATTGAAGCTGTGAAGCGTAAAAACTAATGTTTTTTTAATGATTTTATCTAAATACCTTTGTTTCAGAAATAGATATGTGTTGGGTCAATTAAAAAAAATGTATATATACATTAGTCTGGGATCATTGTGACGTTAAAAACGAAAACATTACAAACTAACCATATCTTATTCTTTATTATTATATTTATTCACAAATAGTTACAATTAAAACTTAATAACACAATCGAATATCGTTAAAATAAAAATATTTATTGCATTTCATTTTCATGACTTAATTGAATATTAATTTGTTACCGCTTCGACAATTGAAAACTTAACCGGTTAGCATTAAATTTTCCATACAAACTGAGAAAAACATTACATAAACCATAACTTAAAACGATGACAATGAACACATTTATCTACGCAAAAGTCAATACAATAAAATAATAGCTAAGTACAACACAATGCATCTAACAGAGCGTTAACAACAAGCAAACGCCCACACAATAACATCTTAAAATACATTTTTATATTTATCAAAGGGACAATACTGATAATACGCAAACAAAGGCAATCACAATAAACATATCAGTAATATATTCATTCAATATTATCTTTAATGATGCAATGTTCGGGCTATACAAGTAGGTGCGTTATCTCTCGCAATAATATGTACTGTTTCGTTGAGCATCGCTTTATGTGCTAATAATACTTGTATTGCAAATAAATTAAGACTAGATAATGTTTTTTTTAATAAGTGCATATAACAAACACATTGTGAATTGTTCTGAATTGTCACTAAAAGATAAATATGTATCTACTTTCGGTCCTAAACACAGACCCACATCAGACGCTAATATTTGTTTCGATGAGCAAATTGAACCCATGATCGTTTGTTTCACAACGTCTAAACTTCTTTTACACAAAAGCCGTTGTATATACATACATATACAATATGTTGTATACTTATTTATTCCAACCTTTGTAAAGTTCGTAAAAAGTAGACGAAAATTGTATTGATATTGTTCAATAAACAGTAAAAATATAGGTACTAATATACGCCTGACATCCCAAAAATGTCTTGACATTCCGTAGGAATTGAATCAAATACTTCCAGCCTGTTTTGCTAGGGTCTGATGTCATATCATCTATTCACATTGCGAAAAACGTCTGATGCTGCATTTGGTATTAAAAAAAATATTCTGCTTCATAAACTTAGACATATAGGTCAATACTAATCGCCATATATGTATTTAAATTACATTCAAATCTACAATGTTTACTTTTTATATTAAAATTCCTTCAATACAGATTCTTGCAGTGATGGAGCGTTACACGACCATTTACAATATAATTTATGAGTTTTTTGCCTTAAAAAATCGCAATAACTACAGTTCATTAAACCTGAGTGCTTAATATTATAAAGAGGAAAGATTTGTATTTTTTTATGTTTGTATAGAATGAACGCAACAACTTCTAAACGGATTTAAATGATTTTTGGTACATTTATAGATGGGAAGTTTCGACGCAACATACGCTACTTTTTATAAAGAATCACGAAATATATTACTTATCACAGACGCTCTGTTTTGTTCCCGGGGATGAGCACGGGATTTGAATCTATTTATAAAGAGGAAACTGATTGTCTGACTGGTGGATTATTAACAGCCGACAACAATCAAAAGCGTGACGTACTATGACAAAGAAATTTTAAATAAGGACAAAATATATCGTTATTCGTATGCTATGGTCTTACACAGGAATATAGGAACATGAAATATAAATACGATTAAGTGTACGTATGTTCATGCTTCCACCAATTCGGGATGAGTTATCGCTGAGGAAAAGTGATGCAAGAAACTCATTCAGCAATAAAAATATTGAAGTTAAGTTGCGAACTTCTGAGAGTGCTAACTTAATGACTTTCTAAATACAATAACTCTGTTATTTCTGCGAAATACTCCATCCAATAAATTGTCGCGAACACTTTTTTCTTGTTTCGTACATGTAGAATGTAAGTAGATGTATACTAATAACTCTTTGATAATATCACTTTTAATTCGCAAACCTTGTATTGACGAGTCGTCATGGCGACGTATCGGTTGCTAAGGAATTCATTATTGGTATCCATTGAATAATTCGTCGTATTGGCGCACAATTTGCACGTAGAACACGCAGTATGTAATGCCTAAAAAGGCATTCATATTAAAATACCATATTATGGAACTAGCTCGCGACCTTTAAGTGTGGCGAAAAATTAATATGATCAAAAACATGGCAAATTCGCGTACCTCTTGATAGTGCTGTTCATGGAGTTCAATCAGAATAATACATGAGCAAATATGTTGATTTTTTACAATAGTTTATTGTTTACGTGAATAAACACAGATAAGAGACAGTGTACTTCCATTGGGGTACAAACAGATTACCAAATTGACCTCTCCTCGAACTAAGATAAATCTGCGTTTAAAAGTAATAAACTGTTCATTTCGCTATCGATCGTTGAGTAGTGAAGTAGACGCTTCACTCAAAAGAGCTCTGATGAAAACTGAAGACAAACAAGAGAAAGAAGAACTACGTGAAAGAAATTTTAATAACCCAAGCGCAAGAATGCCGAACATCAAAGTGTTTACTGGAAGCTCTCATCCAGAAATCGCTAAGAAAATTGTAGCTCGTCTTGGTATTAATCTAGGAAGAGCAACAACGAAGAAATTTAGCAATAAAGAAACCAACGTTGAAATCGGAGAATCAGTAAGAGGTGAGGATGTCTACATAGTTCAGAGTGGATGTGGTGAAATTAATGACAATCTGATGGAATTATTTATTATGATCAATGCTTGTAAGATCGCGTCTGCTTCAAGAGTAACAGCAGTCATCCCGTGCTTCCCATACTCAAGACAAGACAAAAAAGAAAAGAGTCGTGCACCTATAACAGCAAAACTACTTGCAAATCTCATTTCTGTAGCGGGCGCTGATCATGTCATCACTATAGATCTACATGCATCACAAATCCAAGGATTCTTCAACATCCCAGTTGACAACTTATATGCAGAACCAGCTATAACCAAGTGGATCAAAGAGAACATTCCAGAATGGAAGAGTAGTGTCATGGTATCACCAGATGCAGGAGGAGTGAAGAGAATGACAGCAATTGCTGACAGATTGGATATTGACTTTGCTATCATCCATAAAGAAAGGCAAAGAGCAAATGAGGGTGATTCAACAGTTCTTGTAGGAGATGTAAAGAACAGAACAGCGATTATGGTTGATGATCTGGCAGATACTTGTGATACTATCGTTAAAGGTGCAGAAGCTCTACGCGAAGCTGGTGCAAGTAAGATTTACGCTATTCTCACCCATGGAGTTTTCGCTGGAAATGCTATAGAGAAGATCAACAACTCGCATCTGGAAGGTATTGTTGTGACGAATACAATTCCGCAAGACAAGCACATGAATCTTTGCCCGAAGTTGCAAACGATTGATATATCTGTGATGTTAGCAGAGGCGATAAGACGCACACATTACGCCGAATCTGTGTCCTATTTATTCACCAATGTTCCTTACTGAACTTGCGTATACTTTAAACTATTTTAGAATATATAAATGATTTAATAAAAGTAATATGTAAGAATAACTAACTAATAATATATTTAATTAACAAAGACAAAACGAAAAAGATTTACAGTAAAAGACGCGATGCAAAATTGCATTCAATTTCCTATTTGTGGATTATTTTTTAGGGACTTCTAACATACGACGTTTCCACGAAATACTCATTAATTCGGTGTTTCGGAGTGGAATAGCCAATTAACGCTAATCCCTAGAAAAATGTATATTGACACATACAAACTACGAGTACAAGTCAATGACAATGTTAGTAATTACAAGTAGTATTAATTATATTATATTGCTATATATAATAGAATAGATCACATTATAATTTAGGAGAAGAAAATGTTGTTTTATTATAAAATTCAAAAACTTTTTTTAAGTAGCAACTATTTCCCTAGGTAAATAGTATAAACCCGCATTGGGGCACGTTGTGAACGACTTTCCTATTCAAATGTAGGTTAAAACCGTGCTACTTTGTAATATTACTATAACATTTTTTGCAGACTGCATTGTTGGTCTCATGACATAAGTGAACAATGTGCGATCGAGAGGTACTTAGGAAAATCTCAATAACAGCAAAGAATTCAAATAAATAGGTCCCCAAAACAACTACATTCTCCCTAACTAATATTCGAGTCACATTCATTCTGTGTGTGGCGGGTGGCCTCTCTTTGCATAAACAGCAGCACTGCAGATGCCGTCAGATTGCTAAATAAAATGATATGACGATATGGCAAAGTCAAAGTCAAAATCATCTTTATTCAAATAGACTTTTACAAGTTCTTTTGAAACGTCAATATTGAATTTTTTTTTTAAATCGTCGGTAGTCTCTTTAAATAGAAAACTTTTTAGATGACTTTAATTCTAGCTTATAATAACATACTCAATAGATATAAAAAGAAATTATGGGTCTCGTTAAACTAAAAAGCAAAATCGTGATTTTATTTAGTCAGCAATTTTAGTTTTCATTTATTTTTCTTATTTGTTTTATTATCAGTCCAAGCAATTCTCAAAAATGTTTTTTAACCGCCAATATAATATTATTCACATCATTATTAACACTGTGTGGGCAAAATCTTGTTTGATGACCGATCCATGCTACTCTAGTGCCCGTGAAATTGGTGCTTCTTTTAAAGGTATCACCGCAGCGTTAGTTCTCAGTTTATTTCATCGCATCGCCTAGCAAAACTTTAAACAGAAATTGGAGAAAAATAGGAAATAAGGAACGTTACCTTAAAAAAAAAAGTTGGGCATGAATGATGCAATATAAATAATTGTGAATTAATTTAAAGTAAAGTCAATAAAATATGGTGTCTATTAGTTACTACGTAGTTACAATCAATTTTGATAGATGGCGCGATTTTTTTCCTTATTATACCAAATAACTTTTGTCATAAGGTAATTTTAGCCTTAAATTAGTTACAAGTAAATCCTAACATAATATTATAACACGAACGTTTTCATTCAGTAAACATCTTGAAAATGCTGAAAAGTACGCCATCTATTGACATCATTTAGAGAGATCACACAAAATATTATTATCAATGTTTGCGCGATAGGTGTATTTCGCCGATAACAGTATTAATGCACCTCAATACAAAAAGTCTAAAGATCATATGTTTTTATTTGCGTAATATAATAACGATTCCGTTCCCGTAAAGCAACTAATTTCTAAGTGTTTAAAAGTTAGGTTATAATTTACGTGTAGTTACAATATTCTCGAGTTGAATACCTACTATAAATTTTAAATTTAAAAAATGTCTCGACGTCCCATATTGTATAAGATGGACGCAAGTCCTCCAGCTAGGGCTGTGATTATGGTTGCTGAAATATTAGATTTGTCTATTGACCTGAAAGATTTGAATCCTCTTTTGCGGGAACAAGATGCGCCAGAGTTTGTTAAGGTAAGTAAAGTACAGTATGTTATACTGTGTTTCAATTATTAATGGATTTGATTGTAATAAACGTTTACTATTTAAGATTACTCAATTAAAACTTTGAAAAAGGGCGCTAATTTCTAATGTAGGTTATTTTTTATGTAAATAAACATAATTTATTTGGCGTAAATTTCAGAAAAATCCTATGAAAACGATTCCCATTTATGAAGAAAATGATTTCTCCTTGGCAGACAGGTAGGAAGATTATTTATTTCTTCTATATTTAGTAAAGAGAAACGCCAAACTGTACACAACTTTATTTATGCGCATGAATCTGCATGAATTGTTCATTAATAAGTCAACATTGATGCGTAGATAAGTAAACAAAAACCGTTTTTTTTTAACCATGGGACTCCTTCCGCGGTTGACTAACCGCAGTTTGTTCAAATCCGAATTTGTTCAGATGAATTAAGTAACGAAGTAGTAAGTGTCCGTGTCACACGCACATATCCAAACTCCGTGGTGGTACTTTGCCCTATCAGTAATCAAACCTGGAACCTATAGGTCACTCGGCATAGTTAATTGTGCCATAGGACCAAGCGACAGTGAGGATTCTATTACAATTTTATGTTTTACGAAGTTGCAAACCTCCACTAAGGTCAATGACCTTCGTAATTGGATTTATGATATGCAGATCATTTTTTTAATAAATAAGACGCTATAACAATGTTGTTTCCAATTGATTTGTACAGTACAAATAATGGTCTTATCATTTTTTTATTATTTCAGCCATGCCATTATACTGTACTTAATGGATAAATATGCCAGACCTCGAAACTACCACCTGTATCCCGCGGACAAAAGAAAAAGGGCTATTGTACATCAAAGGCTCTTTTTTGATAGTGGAATTTTATTTCCTAGTCTGCAAGCCGTAATGGTAAAATATTTTAATAAATGATACCAACTCCTTGTAAGAAATATTCAATTTCATACGATTTTATAATACGCACATGTGGAATACATATAAAAAAGAACTATTTACCTGTATTCGACCTTTATCAGATCAAAGGCACATTTAAATACTATGACTTGATTTTTAAAATGTTCACTAGTTAAGGACTAAACTTATTTTTTCAACACAATCAAAAAATGTTAATATCGTTCAATTGTCCGTTACTATATTCCTGGTTTCCAATTTTTATATAACTTAATATCATACGTAAATATTATTTGGTTATCAAAAATTCACACTATTGTTTATTAATTAGGTAAGTATCTACTAGTACCTACTGAAAAATTGAAATACGAAAACCGCGTTTTTGCATGTTAAAAGCCGTTTCGTTCAACACAGCATTTAATCATTTACCACATAATATATGTTACTAATTGTTCATGACTGCGTAACTATTTGTTTTTTTTTTTCGTTTTAGTAAATCTGCTAAATTATTTGTGTTTTTTCGTTTTAGGTGCCAACATACGGCGGTAAACTGACCGAAATGACTCAAAGTCAAATAAAAAAAATTGTACATGCGTATTCTATCTTGGATGCTTACCTCAGGGACACATTGTACGTGGCTGACGATTTGATTACTATTGCAGACATCAGCATAATATCGACAATGGGGTCTTTGAATGGTCTTCATCCAGTTAATGAAAGGTTTGTCAAATTCTGTATTAGGTCACAATTATTCGCCAACTCCTACTTTTGCCGCACCATCAAGCTGTGGAATAGTTTGCCGGCTCACGTGTTCCCTCCTTCCTATGATCCTGGATCCTTTAAGCGAAGCGTGAAGAAGCATTTGTGCGTGCCGGCATGATTGTGTCGACCAGCGGGTGACCATCGTTTCTCGCTGGTCGGTATTATTTTTCTGGACTCCACTGTGCTTACCATCAGGTACAGTGGAGTCACTTTGCCGTGCCAGATAAAAAAAAACAATAAATTTAGTTGATGAAAGTGACCCGAGTTGACCACATTGGTCTAATCAGCAGGGTTTCTCAAAGTTGGGTTCGGGAACCCGTAGGGGTTTGCCATTCGACGGCAGGGGGTTCGCGACAAGACTTACGTAATGGTGACTTGACATGTAGCAGGCACGTGGTCCACATATTGGCTATGAGAGAGTGAGTTTTGACACCTGGTCATGATAAAAAATAAATACAGAAATCCACTTGATACCAAGTCAGAATTAAGGTTAAAATTGTCATGAAACCAAAAGTTTGTAAAACCCTGGTCTAATGCTTTCAGAAGTTTACTAACATTTTCTCCTTTAAATTACTCCCAACACAACTGCTTTTCCCTCTTATAAATAAAGAGACACAATTATATAAAGAAGACAAATTGATTTTTTTAATTATATATTTTAATATTATAGAAATAGAGAGAAAATATATGAATAATGCAATATATATTTCTGTAGTCCTTTTTGTTATTTTATTTGTTAACAAATAACAATTCACAAAGACCTGGGAAAAAAACTTACATCAATAAAAAGCCACGTTAATGCCTCCCATTTTTCCGTTACTTTAGTTTTTTAAAGTAAATCTTTAAGCGCTGGGTAGCAACGGGACCTAAGGAGCGCCAGTATGCCAATGTCTAGATCAGTAATTCCCAAAGTGGTCCAGGTGACCCCCAGGGGTCCACGGAAGACTCGACGGGGGTCTACGTTGGGTGTGACAAAAAATGGAGGTCCACAATCGTAAGCGTGGACCCCCGTCCATGACAATTAATTTGGTTTCGAACTAAAATGTTGGCTTGACTTCTCCTATCAATAGATAATTCTATTTTAAGAAGCTCAGCGACTGTTACTTATAAAAACTTGCATATCTCATAATCAGCACGACGCGTCTTGTTTTTATTTATTTTTCCGGAGATTTGGAAATTGGTAGTAATGTGCCTGCAGGGGGTCGACCGGATCCTTCAAAATTTTGAAATTGGTCTACGAAACAAAATAGTTTGGGAACCTCTGGTTTAGACGGACGACTCGTGTCACTGTCATATCTTAAAAATTACCTCCATTACACTAGGAAGACGGCTAAGTACTTAGGTTTTCAAAGAGGTTTTCAAATGTCATCATTATAATAATATTTAACAGTGCTTTAAATAACTATTCCAAATTGTTCATGCGCTCACCTACATTTGAACAAAGCGACAAACTTCATTCAAGGCCACATACATTTTTAACGATCTTGTAATCACTAATTAATTATTTAAACTTATTTATCCAATCCTATAGTACTACAAGCTAATCTTATTTTACTATATTTAATCTATCAGTAAAATGTACAAGCAATCTTCAGTTTTCATATCATATCTCTTATCAAGACTTTGTCGCTTTATTATAGGTTATAAATTTCGAATTAATGTAGTAAGCCAATGGTCTTTTTAAGTTTTATTAAAGAATTTCGTAACAATGATATAACTGTAAAATTCATTGCAAATATACATACATGAAATACATTAATTAAAAAGACAAAAACATTTAGTAATTCTTCAACAGTTGACTATGTCTATCAAGGAGTTAGATTTGGAGACTAGAAAGGTTTACTGCCTCTACTTTCATCCAGGAATGGCTCTATATAAGTATGGCCTATCAATATGTCTGAGTAAAGGTGTTTGAAATTAGTACCTATCTTTAAAGTTTTTATTTACATTCGAGATGCTTAAGAGTGTGGCACATAAATTCCCTAAGGCCTTAAGATAAACATACAAGCAATTATTATTTCATATCCACTATCTATGACACTGAAGCGACTTTACTGATTATTTCCAGTATACAAGTATATACACAAGATCTTTAATAAGCAGATGGAGGTACAAATTTGAAGCTTTTAATTTTTAATCCATATACAAACCAAGATTTCTATGGCTTAGATTTATTCGTTTGTGTATGTAAATTAAACTATTTAAGAAGCAATTACTAAAAATTGTTTTTTCAGCTTTCCCAATCTAAAAAGGTGGATGGAAACTATGAATGAATACCATTATTGCAAGAAGATTAACACTCCTGGTGCCGAGATGCATGTTTATAGCCTTAAAGCTTGTATGGAATTTAATGGGCAAAAGTCAAAACTTTGAAATATTGAAAAATACTTCTTAATATAATGTACTCCACAAATGAAATTATTTTGGAATAAATAGATTGTAAGCTATGTTTAATGGTATAGTAATCAAGGGACCAAGGTATAAATTGAATAAAATCCAATAAAGAATCACAGGTTTTCATTTATTTCAATAACTAAAAAGAAATGCAAAGAATTTTTTACTTTACACTCCAGTAACGTCTAAGGCTACCATATGGATAACTTTTTATGAGAAATTATTGATTACAAAAAACGTTACACATTTAAACATTTCCTATAAGTCTTGTATAGTCTCTCGTTAACGCCCGCACTTAATTCAAAACATTTAATAGCACTTAACGATTACAGTACACGTACAATACTCGAGAAATGTCCATCAGTCATACTTAAACACATACATTGAAGTGCGCGTCGCGTTCAAACAAACTCTTATGGAATCATAGTAATACGCAAACTGAGTCACTTGTTGAATTTCGTATGTTTTCATGTTGGGCGTTACTGTCAGGGTCGCACGTTAGTCTTAAATTACGACGGCTACGCTTGGTTCCATTAGCCGTCCTCTTTTGGCGGTGTGAACCATCCTGGAAATAGACAAAATTTTAGCAGGCATTTAACCTCTTATCATGATCACAAAAAACATTAATGATTAAACAAATAGAATTAAAATATTCTTATGTATAGAATCACAATGATCAATTACATATTAACGAAATTAACAAAAATAAATCATATTCAGTGATACTAACACTATAACCAAAAGTTTTGTGTTGTAATTTGTATGCAAGACAATAGCATAAAAATAAAGCCGAAACCCTACTTAATTCCTCACAAATACACATATATGTCAGCATAAGATTTACCAATACTTAATAGAGCTTAAAAAATTGCTTATCAATTTGTTAGAAGTGACATCTACACAATCTACAAGATGCCGAAATCTAAGTCGGGCATGACCAGCATGACCCACACTTGGTACACCTTGCATATTTCCATTACTGTTGATTAAAAAAAAACTATTTACAATTATTGATGCTAATAATTATAGACAGTCAGTGTCCTTCTATAAACAGTGCACTTGAACTAACAAAACTTACAAGAAAATATTTAAACACACGGACATCGTATGGTTGCGTGCTTGAAATAATTGTTTATAGTTATTCAAAAAATCTTAATAGAAAACCTGTATTCCGAATGTTACAAATTTGTGATAAATAATTGGAAAACACATAAATACACTCAACAAGTCTTGTGTTATGGATGTCAGAAACTACGAGACTTCAGTTTCACAAACATCCAGACTCGAAACAAATATTTGTGGATGGAACCCGCGGCTTCTCCTTTCGCAAGCTGGTATCTTGCCAACTACGCTACGGGGTTTTCAAATAAATGGGTCAAATGCTGTCAAATGAAGAAACAAATGGTATGACCAGCAAACAAATTAAGACTTAATATGACTGTCAGATTATTTCTTTTCAAGCCTGGATTTTAAAATACATACATACATACATAAACTCACGCCTGTATTCCCCGAAGGGGTAGGCAGAGGTGCATTTCTGCACCCACATTTCGCCAGGTATGTATCAGTCCCACGTAATAGGGGGCGAGCCTATTGCCGTTTTTCGGGCACATTTCCAGACTCCGTGCTGTTACTGAGAATTTCCTAATGGAAAAACCCAATAACACTTTGCCCGACCCAGGAATCGAACCCAGGACCTCTAGATCGCACGGCACATACTTGTACCGCGAGGCCACGAGGCGTATTTAATCTATCAGAGAAATGTACAAGCAATCTTCAGTTTTCATATCATATCTCTTATCAAGACTTTGTCGCTTTATTATAGGTTATAAATTTCGAATTAATGTAGTAAGCCAATGGTCTTTTTAAGTTTTATTAAAGAATTTCGTAACAATGATATAACTGTAAAATTCATTGCAAATATACATACATGAAATACATTAATTAAAAAGACAAAAACATTTAGTAATTCTTCAACAGTTGACTATGACTATCAAGGAGTTAGATTTGGAGACTAGAAAGGTTTACTGCCTCTACTTTCATCCAGGAATGGATCTATATAAGTATGGCCTATCAATATGTCTGAGTAAAGGTGTTTGAATTATTCCCACGTGATAGGGGGCGAGCCTATTGCCGTTTTTCGGGCACAATTCCAGACTCCGTGCTGCTACTGAGAATTTCCTAATGGAAAAACCCAATAACACTTTGCCCGACCCGGGAATCGAACCCAGGACCTCTAGATCGCTCGGCACATACTTGTACCGCGAGACCACGAGGCAGATTTTAAAATGACTTGAATAATAGACCCGCACTAGGCTAATGTGGTGGACTAAGACCACCTCTCAGTTGTAGGGGAGGCCCGTGCCCAGCAGTGGGACCAATATGGGCTGATGATGATGATGATGATGATGAACAATAGAAACTGAAGCTGAGTACAGATGCGGTTACCGTTCTTCTCGTGTATCTGCACGAGGCACTTGAAACTCTGCTGCGCGCGCGCCAGGCTGTACTGCGACTGCGACACCACCTTGGTGGCGCCGAACTGTATGCGCGCCTTGCCCTTCACCAGCGTGGCCGCGATCTGCATGATCACCGCCTCCACCGTGTACGCCGACGACCAGCCCTGCTTCGTCAGCAGCTCCATGCATATCGCGCCGCCCACCAGCACGTAGCCGCCTGGAATACGGAAATATTCTACATTATTCCGTGGCCGGCATAACAGTATCAAGTAAGGATGGGCGTATCTAGCCAATATAAGTACCGTCCTGTCACTTTGTCGTGCCTGTAAGAGAAATTATGGGTTAGAAATACTAAAAAACACGCTTTCAGAGTCTTAACATAAGAATTAAATTACAGACAAAAATAGTAATGTTCTAAAAGCGTAGGGTGCTTCGTATAGAATTAATGCACTATCGTGGGTCTTCAACGAGTGTGCAAAGTTTCAAAGTGATTGCCTCACTTTGAAACTTCAATCACGTTCATAGGCTCCGTTATATTATACATACATACAGGTGGTATTTCTTATTATTTGCACTGTATGTTCAGCGGCGTTAAAATTAACGTAATCAAAGTACCAATTTCAAATCCCACTGTCATAGAGTTATTAACTATGCATTAAAAAAATCTCAGTAGCAAATCCTAACACCTGCACTAAACTTGTCTCTTTTACATGAGACTGGACGTGTTAAATTAAATGTAGAAATAAACTTCTCTATGAGTCTATGAGTAATTCTATTTCATTCATAATTTTTTTTGCAATCAAAGTATACAACACTATTGAGCAAGAGGTAGAAGTTAAAAATAAAATGCAGCTGTTAGTAAAATGTGGCCTTTATCACTGAAGGGTTTAGAGTAATAAGTAGTAAGTAGTGTCGACAGAGTTCAGACCATCATTAACAGAAGCAATACGTTGGAAATAAGGGATAACAGTGTACCAATCTATTCTACCTACATCAAATACCATGGGTCTTGTAATAGATCTTACCAATAGAATTTTTATTTAGATGAAAATACCTCTATGTCTAAGTTAGCATTAAAAGGGTCTTTTAATTCATGTAATATTCATTTATATTTTAAGTAATAGAATTTTCTTTGATACATACTAACGCCTACTACTAATCTCACGCCTGAATTTCCTGAAGGGGTAGACAGAGGTACATCTGCCCTGTGGCAAGGGGGCGTTAGAATTCCACCACGGTATCCCCTGCCTGTTGTAAAAGGCGACTAAAAGGGGCCCTTGGGGGCCACTGGACGCGCTGCTGGGGGCAGTGCGTCCTCACTGAAAGTGTCCCCGTGGCCTGTGTCCGTCGTGGGCGCCCATCCACAACAGGGTACATTTTTGCACCCACATGAGGTGTGTTTCAGACCCAGGTTTTTCAACCATATTTCCTAATAGAAAAACCCAATAACACTTTGCCCAAAAGCAATAACACTTTTTCTCTGATATTAGCGTATAATACTAACCTGATATAATAGGATACACGACGCGCACAAATGGCGGCTCGAACGGGTATGTTTCTTTGAACATAATGTTAAGCAATATGGAGTCTTTGCCCTCTTTCTCTTTCAACAGCAACAGATCATTGTGCAGCGGACTGTCTGGGTCCACGGAGCGAAGTCTGATGTTCCACTCGTATAGTGAGTCGTTTACTAATTCTGTGGAAACAGCACATTGGTTAATATTTTATTCATTATTAATAGCAATTATATACTGAATCTTGTAATGTGTTCTGAATAGTGGCAGGAGCCTTTCAAACGGTGAATTTTAATTTAAGACACTATTCGGCCAAATCTGGGAAGTGTGATATACAAGGTGGGCCAAAAGAAGTCATCCGATGTTGTTTGGCTCTCATTTTTTTTCTAAATGAAAAACTTCGATTCTGTTTTCTGATTATGTTTATTTGAACCTTTAGAATTTTATTGGTCAAGTCTAGAAGATGATATCGGCCATATGGGCGCCGTCACAATTGATTGCTATACGGGCTCGTTTTATGGCATTTTTCATCACTTCGGGCGACAGATTCTCGCACTCGTATCGGATGTTGTCCTTGAGGGCTTCCAGGGTTGGTTCCACACGAGATGCTGCCAAGAGTGACCGGCCCCGGAGCACCCGTTCAACGACAACAAACGACAACAGTGGACGGTTCGCGCTATAAGGCCATGTTAACTGAGTTTTTTTTTGCCGCAATTGAACGAATTAGGACTGGAGAACATTTGGTTCCAACAGGACGGAGCAACGGCACACACTGCGCGAGCCACAACCGATATTCTGAAGGCGGCGTTCCCGGGTCGCCTCATCTCTCGTTTTGGCGATTTACACTGGCCCGCAAGATCGCCCGATTTAACCGTTCCAGACGTTTTTTGTGGGGTTTTTTGAAGTCCCGTGTTTACGTAAACAAGCCCGAGACCCTGGAAGCCCTCAAGGACAACATGCGATACGAGTGCGAGTAACTGTCGCCTGAAGTGATGAAAAATGCCATAAAACGAGCCCGTATAGCAATCAATTGTGACGGCGCCCATATGGCCGATATCATCTTCTCGACTTGACCAATGAAATTCTAAAGGTTCAAATAAACATAATCAAAAAACAGAATCGAAGTTTTTCATTTAGAAAAAAAATGAGAACCAAACAACATCGGATGACTTCTTTTGGCCCACCTTGTATATACTCAGGAAACAGTTGACGCAAAGAACATTATTTAAACTAACGCCAATATTGTCTGTAAGACCAGTAAAGCATGTTTAGTGGGTGTTGAACAAATTCCCTGTTATCAATATTTTGTCTCACTTTTTCTAATGTCATTAGTAACTTAAAGACAGCAAGACATAACACTACATAATTATTTAAATACTAATATTCATTTTTAAATAACTTTTTAAGCAATACCGTTATTGTTTCCTCTATCCTTTTCTAACACACAATCATAGCTATATATGATAACTTAAACGCAAGAGATTTTTATCTTATCACAGCCATAACATGACATCAACTACTATAATATCATATTGGAGATGGATTTTGCAGCTCACCAATGGAATACATGTTGTTCTTAAAGGAATGCGAGCGGTATATGTCCCGCAGCTCCTTCATGAGTCTGTCTGTGGCCTGCAGGCTGCCGGACACGCTGCCGGACAAGTAGTCCTGCCTCTGGTTCTGTCGCAGCCGTTCTAATGTCGCTAAGTGCTCTGTCTCCATGTCGTCCTGGAATAATATATTAGCAATGCAAAGTGTGAACAAAACAGCTTAGTCATATATATAGTCCAGGGTTCGTTCGGCGTAAGACGAAGTATTTCAGGCCGGCATAAGGGCATTGAGTGGCAAGATTTGATTCTCTTTTTGGACAATATCGTGTTTGCCATTAGGTACGGCGTTGTCACTACGTATGCCCGTATGAAAAAATGTTTAACTGCTATATGAGCCCATATTTCACCCCGCTGAGCACCGGTCTTCTGATAATCTAATAAATATGGGTTTTAGACGACTACGTATCTTTGATAAACTTCAAATACCCAAATTCATTGCGAGGGCTTATTACGTACTCAAATTCATGATTTCTCCTTCAGTGCAGATTGATGTGCGTGATAACTTCTAAGTACCACAGGTGCGTGTCTGGGATTCGAACCCACGTCTGCCGGTATGATGCCTTGGCAGATCGCCCACCCAACTCTCGAGGCTATTAACACTTTTCAAGTGTACTAAACTACAAATAGTTTTAAAATTAATGCAATTGTTTAATAGTAGTAAACTGCATTGGGTACAGGATCACAGTCATACACTGACTTTGAAAACTTTCTTTAAAAAAAATGTTACCATCAATAGTCAATCAAGAACTCACAAAATAACTCAATTATCCGTTCATTAATTTAAAGAGCGCATGCGAGAAACACTGGAACGCTAAGTAAACCCGAAGCAATGACCTCTTCAAAAGTTAATTTACCGCACATGACTAGTAACGGTTAGACATCGAAAATTTGTTGCAGACCCATCTGTTAGTCGTGTTAGTGAGTTAACAAAACAATGGACAGTGTAATTAGTTAAATTTGTCTGAATAGAGAAATTATGTACATACATACATAAACTCACGCCTGTATTCCCCGAAGGGGTAGGCAGATGTGCATTTCTGCACCCACATTTCGCCAGGTATGTATCAGTCCCACGTAGGTAATAGGGAGCGAGCCTATTGCCGTTTTTCGGGCACAATTCCAGACTCCGTGCTGCTACTGAGAATTTCCTAATGGAAAAACCCAATAACACTTTGCCCGACCCGGGAATCGAACCCAGGACCTCTAGATCGCTCGGCACATACTTGTACCGCGAGACCACGAGGCAGTCGTGTAGAGAAATTATGTACCAGATCATACCACCTTAAAATAGCCAGGTTGAGAATTAAATGATCGTAATCCTATGTAAACGGCAACATTTGGAGAGCACGGTGGTCTATTAAACCATGAAGAGCGGCGTTTCATACAAGGAACAGTCTTGTTGAAAAGTTCTTCCTCCGACCCCGACACAAAAGTTTAAGCAGAAAACGTCTTACTAATATATTATTTTCAGAAATTAATTTGCTTGAATATTCTTTTACAAAATCTATATTTTAGGCAACCAGATGTGCACCAAAAACAATAGAATTAAGAGAGCTTTTTATTACTGGTAACGCCGTTTTTAAAAATTAGTATACAGCAGCACTGGTTTAACTCTGTACATCGGAAAGGCAATTGACAATTGCCAATTGTTACTGACTGATTGATATATCAACGCACAGCTCAAACCACTGAAATTCGGTACATACTATGATGACGTAGGCATATGTTAAGAATTTTCTCAAATTCACCATGTAACTAATTGAGATGGAGGTCCAACATGTTTAACGTTTAACACTCCGAATTTATCACAGCGATGGAGCGGGGAAAATCTAGTGCTGCTTAAAAGCTGGATAATTATAGTTAATTTTTAAGTTAAAACGTATAAAATTAAACAAGAAATCAAATCTCTCCTCTTTATAACATTAGTATAGATAAAAGACCAGGTAAAAACTGTTTAAAGACCGCGTTAATAATTCACAGTAGACCCGAAACCAAGTCCCAAAGTTGCCAATAAACGCTAATAATGCGCACCATACCTTGCTGCTCCGGCCGGCGTCGTCCACCATCTCGAGCGGCAAGTCATCCTCGCCCTCGGACTCGTCTTCCTCCGCGGCCATTTCCTCGTCCTCCTCTGTGCCAGATTCTGCTCCGTTTGACGTCACACTTGGTACTCTACAATTTAACAGATATCATCGTCAGCCCATCTGCTCGGCACGGGCCTCTTCATAAATGGGAAGGTTTAGGCCTTAGTCCACCACACTGGCCAAGTGCGGGTTGGCGGAGTACACACATAAGAAATTCCTAGGAACTTTTAGATGCGCAGGTTTCAATGTTTTCCTTCACTTCACTCGATTTAACTTGAAAAGAGTGTGCGCCTGGGGTGCGCGACTACCGAGATTCTTGATCGCGCGCCTAAACCTCAAGGCCATCACTACTTAGAGACATATAGAGGATGAATAGTAAATAATGGTAAAATAATATTTATCGGGCATGTATGTGTATAATACGCACTCACGCCTACATTCCCCAAGATTTGGTCATTATTTTACAACTCCGTTTCGGCAGTTATTGTATCCCACGTAATAGAGAAGAGCCTACTAGTTTTACGGGACGCATTTCCAGACTCCGTGCTACTAGGTATTTCTTAACGAAAAAACCCCCATGAATTAACGATTTAATTCGAAATATAAAGAGACACATACATACATACATAACCTCACGCCTATAATCCCCGAAGGGGTAGGCAGAGGTGCATTTCTGCACCCACATTTCGCCAAGTATTTATCAGTCCCACGTAATAGGGGGCGAGCCTATTGCCGTTTTTCGGGCACAATTCCAGACTCCGTGCTGTTACCGAGAATTTCCTAATAGAAAAACCCAATAACACTCTGCCCGACCCGGGAATCGAACCCAGGACCTCTAGATCGCACGGCACACACTTGTACCGCGAGACCACGAGGCAGTCCAAAGTATAAAGAGATTTTTAGGGAACTCGTGGTAACTTTGAATTATTGAGAGGTTCGAGTTATCGCAGGTTTGAATTAATGAGAGTCGACTGTATAGACGAATCTAAAAAGAATGTGTCTAAGAATGAACTATTAAAAATTGGTCATACTCATAACCTATCTTTCGTCACAAAATTATTGAACTGTGGAAGCGATGTAGAGATATTTTTACTAAATCTTTTAGCGCTTTACAGCCTCTGTGTACCCAAACTAAATGCACCATTTCTTCATATGTACGTACTATTTAGGAAAGAGACTGAGATTAAAATAGTTGCATGTCTATCTGCTTTATCAATACAAATAATTGGCACTCAAATGTTCTATAAATAGAGAAGTAAATAATATAGCATTTGAAGGTAGCTCTACAAACGGTGATCACCATTTAAGATGAAACCACCAAGATTCTAGAATGTACTTTAATCTCATTTGTATACTATGAGTAAACATTTTAATGTAGATTTTAAACCAAACACACCAAATGACATACAAAGTGCTCATTAACACATGTATTGTACTCCTTGCCTGCTTCATTGGTCTCGCGGCAAAACTTATGGAGTGCGGTGAAAAGCTTGCTCATATCCCGGGTTGGCCAAAATACTGAGTTTTTCCTTTAGAGAATTCTCGGTAGTAGCACGGAGTTTGGACATTTGTCCGAAAAACGACAATAGGCGTTCTATTGCGTGGGAATTAAAGATTCAGCTTTCGAAACGTAGGTGTGGAAATAGACTTCTGCCTACAATTTCGGAGATACAAGCATGAGTGTTCGTATGTATGTGTATCAAGTACTTAAAAGCCCCAAAGTAAATATTTATGGATCAGGCATACATTTGAAAAACTGCGGAAATCTAATCCATCCTTATGTTTCATAGCCGACTAATCAACTTAGCTGCGAAAACAGTCAAATATCAACCCCACTATAAATTTCTTGGAAATTTTGTAATTAAAAGTAACTTTAAAGAATTATAAGACCATCTTGCTGGTCTGGTAGAATTGGCTGTCATCCAGTCGAAAATGCATGCAGTTTCCGTCATTTTTTTTTCCACCACCATTAACACACACATAGCTTTAATAAGCCAGAGGCGTGTGTCAGAAATTACATAAAACAAAATGCTTCGTCCATTTGAGTAAAAAACAAAACAATAAAAATAAAATCAACTGAACTCACCTACCTAACAAGCGAAAAGCATAAAATATCCATAGCAATTAAGAATTTGACCCGGAAGATAATATCCATTCATCTCAACGTCCAACTTTATCATTGAGAAGTGAAACACCAACTACAATTTATTAAAAAGCGACTATTACTTCTCACGAAGAGATTAAGCATGAAATAGACATTTGTTTCCAATGTGTTGGTTTCCTTTGCCCCGATTGTATTCACCTTTGCTGTGGCGCCGGGTGCACAGGTAGTGATAACGAATCCAGGTCGGGCGGTTCTGGCACTCCGTGTAACTTGCATAGCTCCCTCAGCAATATACCCACCTGCAACAACATACAAAACGGTCACTTCTACAATAAATCAATAGGGAAACTTCAGTATCGGTACTTCCATAGAAGCCCAAAAGCGTTACACGTTAATTGTGTAATGTCTAGTTTATAATTATTTATTGTGGGGCCAGGATATTCTCATTTTTATGTCAAATTAATTTTGTTATTATAAATAAATATTTAAAGCTTAAAGATTATTATTCGGAATTTTGAAAGGCTTTTGGGGTTCTATGGACGTACCGCCGCTGGGAAACATATGTTAAAAAATTAGCATTTAGCTTTAAGTGCTCAAATCAAGGTTAGGTCGAACGGAATAATCCTAAATCCAACGCTAAATAAACCTCTCTCCTTTTCATTCGTACGTCAAGGCCTAACAATATTACTACGATGCGATTAGGGATTAGATCGCTAAGCTAGTCAGCTGATAATTAATTGGCTATAATCTACCACAAATCCCTAAACACCTTTATTTGATAAGAACCAATAATATAATTTCCGGTTAATACTTATACTTTTGGTTAAAATTAATTTCATTTACAATACCAATTACCACCTTTTGATAAATACTAACGCTAGCGACAAAGGGTACCTATTTAATCATGGCTGATCTATCTATCACTACGGGTGCAAGACAAAGTATTATAACCTACACTATCGTCTTACATTTGTGAGCATAAGCAATGTTATCGCACACTGTGTAACACGACCTGCGGCAAAATTTGCATAGCCAAGGGTGAATATTAATCTAGCTTTAAGATGACAAATTAATGTTATTTCATATTATCAAACAACCTCGTAGCAATTTGCGCTGTACTTGACATTTTGTTTCTCTAACTAAGACCTCTAATGATAAATTGAAAGTAGCATAACTTTGTTACAGAATTAATGACCTCATTAATTTCAAAAAATATTATTGTTCTGAATTTCGTAACAATATTACGCTCTGTTTTTTAATGTAAACTTATTTATTAGGGAAAATATATTCATCAAAATAAGCAAAGCAACCGTTACGTACACACCAAAGACAGAACATAAAGTTAAAGCTAAAGTCACAAATAGAATTACGTATAGATATATTAAGTAATTCCAACAATATTCATTAGAAATAAAGCAATTAAACATTGCCTAGTTTGCAAATAACAGGCCACAGCCTCTCTCTTACAATACTAAATCCATACTAAATCCATGTAAACATTGAGTTTAGTTTGCCACAATATATTAAACTTATCATCTAGAAATATTTTACATAATAACATCGCTACGAAAAAGACCAATATAATGTCACCCTGACGATAAATTTCGCGTCTTATTTATTATACTTTTGGACAAGTGAACGAAATTCAATCAACGTAATTGGTTGAAATTGATACATCCTCGAAGTGTCAATGGCAAGGTTACCGCTCGATAATAAGTATCTACATTTATTCTTGAATCAATATAATTAACATTATTAAAACATTATGCTGCAAGTATAAGAATAATAACGCAAATATTTAAAGATAAACGAATTTTGAAAACTATAAGGAATTTTACATTTCGAATATTTTGATGTTTTTAAATGAATTCACTAAACAAGTCAGATTAAATAAGTTAAAGACGTTTCTATCACATTGCAATTTATTGTGAAAAAATAATAATACTGCAGTCATTAATAATTTAAAGTTATGCCGTTAAGCTTTGACATTACCTTCGATATACTCAACATGAAACCCTAACATAATTTAATGCCAATGCCGTGGGACTTCTGTAACACTAAACCAAATATTTTTAGGCACAACATTGACAATAGATTTCCAACAATTAATAATAATTGTCATGGTGTACATTTTTTTATCACCCTATTAACCCTCTCAGTTGTAGAGGAGGTCCATGCCCAGCAGTGGGACGTAGTTGGGCTGATGATGTTTTTTTTTTATAAAGCACTTAAATAACTGTTTACTTTAAGCTAGAAGTATGTTATATTGATATGTGGTTTACAGAAACATTTGTCCATTCATTATGAAAATAAAACTTTAATTATTCGCTCTATTTATAGTTACCTACTGCAACAAATACACAGTTCTTTTTCCTCTATCAAAAATGTAATTTACTTTTTTCTGGTGGTCTCGCTTGAAAAATGTAATATATTATGTATGTTTAGAAACGAAAACCGTAATAGTTTTTGATCATAATAAAGACATGTGAAGCTGCGCCTAGATAATAAATGTGTGCTGCGCCTCGGTGTGCGTACTCATATGTATGTAGTCAATAAAAGAATTGAATGATGCAATTACCTGGTTTATGACGTGATTGTCTCTTCCCTGTGTGTTTGTGAGGATTTGGACTGCATTCGTGACGATTGGATCTTCGCTGTCGGCGAACCATACTGGCGGTGTGTTGGGGTATGTCTCCTGTAAAAATTAATGCAAAAAAATATTAAGTACATATACCTATACAACGACGACTAAACCAAAGAAAAACTATACTACTTTTACAACTAGTTTTTTGCCCACGACTACGTCCGTGAATTCAGTAAGAGTGCAATATTTAATATATTTTCTTATAAGGTTTTTTATATCTTTATCTTATTAAAAAAAGATTCCAACCTTTCGTTATGACATAAGCTGTCTGTAAATATCCAGTGAAAATGGGTGCAGTCGTTTCGGATATTATTACCCAGAATAAATATGCAGACAATTTTTTCTTTTTTTATAAGGTCACTGCATAAAACCATATCTATGAGACAACTATCCGATCAAAATAATCAGGAGTTAAAAAAAATAGGTCTCTCTTTCCATAAGCTCCATAAGCTTTGAAATTTTTCGACACACATACATAGATAAACTCACGCCTGTATTCCCCGAAGGGGAAGGCAGAGGTGCATTTCTGCACCCACATTTCGCCAGGTATGTATCAGTCCCACGTTATAGGGGGCGAGCCTATTGCCGTTTTTCAGGCACATTTCCAGACTTCGTGCTGTTATTGAAATTTTCCTAATGGAAAAACCCAATAACACTTTGCCCGACCCGAGAATCGAACCCAGGACCTCTAAATCGCACGGCACATACTTGTACCGCGCGGCCACGAGGCAGAAAATTTTTGAATTCCCAAAATTTATTCTAACCGTAGTATTGTAAAGTCAAACACATAAAAATGAGATGCCAGGTTCAATCAATATCTGCAACACCCTAAATACAAAGTGGATTTACATTTAAAGCCTTCATTTTTGTTGTACAAACTAATTATAGCTGTTTGTTCTGGTAACAAAATTACACTAACTGGATACAAAAACATTTTAATACACTATTCAATAAATTAACTAATCAGTTATTAGCAGCAGCCATGCTTAAGTGATATAGGTAATAATTTTCTATCACATTGTAATCTTTCACATCTATATCCTAGAAGATAAAGGTGAACATCTAAACCAATGTTTCCCTAGCTATTAAGTCTCTTGTAATGGATAGAAAGCTTATTACTGTTCACTAGACACATTTCCTTCCTTTTGTTTGAATTTCCAAATGAATAAACTCAATAATACTTTGCAGCACAATGCATTGAATCTGGAACCCCTTGTATGTGTGAACTTACTTGTTCTGCAAGACCAATGAGGTATTCACATTTTAATCACATCAAACATTGACAAATTAAAGCACTTTTAATTAAATTACTCCAATAAAGAATATGCCAACATTATGTGATATATGAATATCAAACAATTTCTTACTGCTTCATTTGAAATAAGTATTTAATATTAATCTCACACCTTTTTTTACTAACGCAATTATATTAAATTATGCATACAAACTATAATTCTGACTTGTCATAAAACTTTAAATGAAGTCTGAACACACAAGGCTCAAGACAGACATTTTTGCCATTAAAACTCACCCAGTATAGTTATACACTCCAGTAATTACCATACATATGTATAAGAACAAACTTTAATAAACATTTCATTCAACTTACATACTAACATACATTGAGAAATTACATAATCATTTTTAGTACTTTACTAAATTATGCCTAAAGGAAATGTTATGATATCCAGACACAACAACAACATGATAATCAACATTGTAGCAGTAGCGTAGTATGGATTTGTGATCCTACATAGGCTTAAAAACTTATGCCTATAAACTTTACACAGTGCAGGTGAGCCACAAAACAATTGTAAACAATAAACAGTTGTCATAATTCATAAATACACACATAACTTTCTAATATAAGTCAAATGAGCGTAAACCAACAGCCATCAATTTCAACCCAAAAGTAACTTTTAACACTTCAGCCTTTGGATTCTACATTAAAAATGTATATTGTGTATAAATGATCATATACATGCCAATACTGTATGAGGAATTACCCTTAAGTAAAAATCTGTAAGTTCTTTGTCCAGTCTATTGAACATCGGAAGATTTGAATACTTTTAAAGTATGTAAAACAAACAAATTCTATAGAGCAGTTTTCTTTACTTTTATAAACTAAATAATGACTGTCATTCAAATACAAATATACAAAGACAAGCAGATATAAGTGCAAGATATATTATTATAAGATAAAAATACTCTGTGGTTAGACATAGTTATGATAAGCCTGTTTCCTACAGCCATCTTAAATTTCAACATTGTAATTCCATATTCTTCATGTGTAATGAAACATAAAGGCAAGTGTTGCTAAATTGCTAATGCAACACATCTATTGATTAACTATATTGCACAAGAATAACAATGCATTGCAATGAAAAAAAGGTATATTTATGACTATATTATTACACTTTCTAGTAAATAAAAATAGCAGATATCTGCAAAGTCTCATGATTTTAGGCAATCTTCCCCAAAACTTGATAAATATCTAATGATTTAATCTGAATGAACCACATAAATAATTTTAATTCTAACCTTATAATCTTGTATCATTAAAAATATATGGATCATAAAGAATCAGGATTTCAGTTGCTGTAAGTAGTTACACATACAGGACCAAAACATAGAGAAAGGGAGGTACAGGTATATTTTTAAACAAACATTAATAATATGGACCTGTGTTGCTGTTTTAAGGGTAAGGCTGTTTTCAGATTATGAGCTGCTAATAATTTTGTGATGCAAGACACAAAAACATTTTGTCCAACCAGGAAACCAGACCCAGGCTCGGGACAGGAGCAGCGGGGACATTGTGGGTCAAAATTCTACCGTAAAATACCAATGCTCTTTCTAACAATAAGCAATGTATAACCTACATACTCAATGATATGTATGCCCTGGACTTATTTATACAACTGACCAGAAAACAATTATCCATTTTTTTACTTCAAAAATGGGTAACTGTTATACTTCCACTCTACTTGTAACCATGGCTGCCCCACCTTTAATTCAAGTGTAACTTTGGCCAAGCCCAGGCACTTAAAATTGCATACCTTACATTTATGCACAACAAAAAAGGACAAAAAAGGCTGATATCACATGTGTTAGAAATAATTAAAATAATGGTAGTATATAACAAACAAATGAATGACCTTTATTCTAATTCAGGTAAGCTTTTTCTAATTGTAGAATTATAAGAGTTGCTTGTTATATTGATAATTTTTGATCATATGCATATTATAATATTGTAATTATTTCATGAGTACAATACTCTAATACAATTTACATCAATAAAAAGGGCTATTAATAAGTTTATTTTGATATTTTATGTCTTCCCAATTGAGGGTTTATTATAAAAACATTGATTTTGATTATGTTCATTAAGCAGTTGTAATGTTTACCTTTTAGATTATCTTATGTGGTTATGACAGTTAAAGTAACATTCTTTAAGTTAACCATAGTGAAAAACTCACTCTCAGCAAATTAAACATTACCCTAAGCATGGCTTCAAAGGTTTATTAATTGCATGTGGATTTCTGATATATTCACATGTATGGTCTGTAGATTAACTTCTTACATAAAAACTATCTCACTCCTGCAGCTGCTTAATAGACCAACCTGTTTTATACTATGCATCAATAATAAAATAAATAATTGTTATTGAGGACTTTTTCCCATGACAGATTGGTTCTTTTAAGTTACAGTTAAAATTGAATATCTATTCTGTCAATTTAAATACTATACAAGATTTCATATGTAATGTGCATGTAATTTGTAAAAGAAGAAAAACTATCTGATTGCAAACATGCAATCTCTTACATTACTTTGAAACATTAGGAAAATCAATACTTACTCCAATTTAAGACAGGTCAAATATGGCACACATTTTGTACATAAGTTACATTTATGAGATGTATGTTTATTTTAATAAAGATTTTTACATTTTTTTCAGATCGATACGAACTCTTCTTCTCACAATTACTTAGTATTATTGGATTTTGTAAACTACATTATGTATACATAGGGTATTTTAGGTTCCACAGTTTACATACACATTATCTAAATAAACAATTTATTTACACATAAATCGTAAATAATGGCAATAGAATACGTAAATAACTTGGGAATATTTTTTCAGCAATTCCACCTGACGTAACAAAACGCATTTCGTGACCAAAAAAAACCGTAATACCTAGGTAGTGCGTTCATGACAAAAAGCAGGTATAAAGGATGAGTATGTGTCTTTGTCCTCAAAACCGTGCCTGTATACCGTTATACAAACAAAACAGATGTTCTCTCTATAAAATAACCGTAGAAATGAAAATTTGACGTACTGAAAACTAGATGATCGATAGAATTCGTCACGCCACCGAAAACCAATAATCACAACGTTATAGCTACGTAAAATCGCCTTGCTCATTTTTTATAAATAATATTATGATTAATTTCATTTTACTGAAAGACTCAGGTGTAACAAGGATATATAAATGCATTTCCGTAAACCTTTTGTTGACAGCCCTGCCCTCATAAACAACGACCCTTTGTCCCAGCTAAAGATAATCAATACGCTCGACCCTATGCTGTAACCTTAATTATTGTGCATAGTGAATAATATAAAGACTTTACTTACGGTAATATTCGCATGTATTTCGTATTTCTTTCCATTTTTGCCAACGAATCTGCAGGTCAGTTCGTCGACACTAGCTGACATTATCTGAAACCGTTCATGGTTCTTTGGAAACACTTGTTCTAAGGTCTTGATTTCTAACTTAAGTGTATTTAAACACGCCATTAGTGTGCAGAAACACTAATTCTAAACTAAATAACTGATGTCCACAATAAAATACATGAGAATAATTTTTACGTTCACTCCGCGACCAAGCAAAATGGCGGAGCGCAATGGCGGAAACTAATATAAAAATTTAGTGTTCAAACAACAGAGGGCGTTGTAGATTAAAAAAGCTATTGCTTTGAAATTGTCAAACATAGTAAACGAATTAATATTTGATATCATTGCATTTTGCCCTATACCTAAGACACTTACAGTTAAAAATAAATAGAAAATGTTAAAAAGTATAAATATACATTCTACATCGATAATATTTACAACGTAACACTTCTGCCTACTCT
Organism: Hemaris fuciformis; assembly: GCA_907164795.1. NCBI lineage: Eukaryota > Metazoa > Arthropoda > Insecta > Lepidoptera > Sphingidae > Hemaris > Hemaris fuciformis. The sequence goes on from OU015447.1 coordinate 10,087,375, forward strand.
TGCTGAACCACATACGAAAATGTGTTCAACATCTTTATAAATATTTCATGTTGACCGTAATTTACTTTGAGTGGCAATTTAAAAAATAATATTAAGTCTGTATATTCAATTACCAATTGTATTAGGTATTTTTAATGTGTTTCTACAAATATACTCAACTGAGTTGTCTTATCAAGAACCTGAGAATTTAAATTAGTTATGTCTTTGTAAAACAATATATTCAAAGGGATGAAAAAGTCATCAAGATATATATATGTTCAAACCTTTTTACACTTTTCAAAAAACAATTAATCTGTATTACATTCAGAATATTACAGGACTCTGTCTTCTTTAGCTTGCTACACTACAACTTAGTAACTTAAAGAATGAATCTGAAAAAATAATACTTATTTCAATGTCTTACTCATCAACAGTTGTCTACACTCTACCAATAGGGGAAGAGGGGGCATGATGGGGTCTAGAGGTAAGACGGGGTACCGCACAAATACAAGAAACTAGACGTTTGTGAATAGAAAGCAATAAGCCAATATCAAGCCTCATGCGACCATGATCAGCGCGAGAGAAATCGTGACGTGAGTGGTAATCAAGGCGTCTTTTGTTTACAAACGGAAAACCGTTTTATAGTTTCGTCGATCTAATTTTGGGTAAGGTCAAAGGTCATTATTTTATTTATTTATTTTGATTCGCCAACAATTGTTTACATATATATTATACATATTTATAAAACAGGGAAGAAGAACAAAAAAGAACTTAATGTAACAATCAATAACAGGCAAACACCGCTTGCACCATTACATCAGTTACAGTACCTACTAACTAAAAATATATATATTATAAATAAATAAATAAATAATAAATACACCCAACAGTCACATACATAGTTCTGACCCCACACTAGGATACAAGTCCTGTGTCGTGAGTATCAGAAAATACGAGAGACTTTTCGGTCTCACAAACACCCTGACCCGAAACAAATATTTGTGGATCACACAAACATTTGTCTCGGTGCGGGGATCGAACCCGCGGCCTCTCGTTTCGCAAGCTGGTGTCTAGCCAAACGAAAACTAATCAAACCAAAGAAAAAAAGATAATTATTGTCTCCATATTAATGTATTTTTGATATTTTATTACTAGTGTTGTGTATTTGGATATGGTATATTGTTTGTAGGAATACATTAAGCATTTAATTATAGTTTCTTTTTTTGTTCAAAGTCACCTTTTGGGGCAAGATGGGGTATTGCGTTCTGGGTATGATGGGGCATTGGAGCAAAATGGGATATGGGCCTGGGTTCATTTAAATTCCTAAATAAATACTCGTAACATTGATTTATTACACAAAAAAGCACAAAACACAAAAAAGAGCAATGATGAAGATGCCATTTGTCTATATTGAAATTACGTAAACCGCAATTTTTGAAATCGTCAGAATCTTAGGCAGGCTGGTAGCTCTGTGGACGTTGGGCTCACAATGCTTGTTGTACGTGGACAATGAAGATGCGGAGGAAACACATATTTGTGTGTTTAATTTGTGAGAATAATTAGCTTCATAATCATGCTCAAATTTGATTTCCCCATCTCATGGGGCAAGTTGTTTTTTTACAATGTTCCAATTATTGACAAATGTGATAAGTTGATTTTGCAAAGACTGTGCCAAATCATAGTTAGATAAAATAAAATAACGTACTATAAATTAATAAAAGTAATAAACATAGAAGTTATACTGTATTTTGTGATTTCCCTTAAATACCCCATCATGCCCCTCCTTCCCCTACGGTTGAAAACATTAGATGTTTAAAAATACGTACCTACATTTTTGTCTTGACAGTTAAGATGATGAGGCTGGATGGATCGGAACCTTTTGCCTTCTCAAAAAAAGGAGAATGAAAAAAAAACTTGACTTCACAGACACACAGGGCTGCCAGATTGTATAATTGGATACAAAATATGTATAATGGGATGGTGTATTGTATCCATGATCATTTCGTATAATACGATACAAAGACATACGGGATGAAATCAAACTGCCTAAAAGCTAGTGTAACAATAAAAAAAAATACAAGAGCTACCGTCCAGTCTCGAGTTTTCGAGCATTTATCTAGGTAGGGTAACTGAAATTGTAAACAAAAACTTTCGAATCACGACTTTTCAAGCTTTTATCTAGCTAAGTAAAATTCTAAAAAAAAAGCAAGATCTACAACTACTCTCGAGTCTCGAGTTTTCGACCATTAATGTGGCTAACAAAAATTCTAAAAAAAAAACAAGAGGTAAATTACAGAATGGTATAATGTACAATGCGATCAAATTTCGTATAATTGCAGATACTAAACCGTATAGCTGCGATTTATTTGCTGGCAGCCCTGCAGACACAGTCAATTTGACATGTATTTATTTTCGCTATGGTAGGCAAAAATATTTGTTTGTTTTGAATTTGATGCTACTGTACATGTTATAACTATGGGTCGAAGTCCTAGTCCTCCATATCATAGAAATTATAAAAGGAAACGATCGCGATCTCATAGTAGAGATCGGTATAAATTAAGAAAGAACAGCCCAACACCGACTACATCTACGAAAATAGAAACGGATTTCAGCTTTTTTGACTATAAACGAGATTTGAACAAAATATTACTATATAGTAACGAAAGTAATACAGTGGCGAATAGTTTAGACGATTTTTGGGTGTTTTTGAAGAAATATGAAGCTACATTACGTAAAGCCGGGAAACCTATTCTGGATATCCAAGATGATGATAGTTCCAAATATTCGAAATTTAATTGTATTAATTTTAAGACTGTTATTAAGTTTGTGGACACCGTATCCAGTGACAGGGATAGGAGAAAGTTGGACAAGAATATTTTTGATGCATTTTTGAATATCGTATCTATTTATGTTGATTTCAAGAATAAGGAAAAGTTTGAAAAGTTGAAAAAACTGCGACAATGTCAGCAAGATTTGCCAGTAGCTAAGTACAGGTAAAAATACAAGTAGCTTTTGCTTTCTACTTTACCTGAGTCAAGGAATTTTGGTTTCCTACCAACATTTCTATTTTGACTCTTAGGTACTACAATGTTTTTAAATAAAAAGGCTATGTGGTACTTTTTTAGGTTAAAAAAATATCATGAATTTATCATAAGTGAGTGATTAAGTGAAAGTTTGATCTAGTTATACTATACTGCTTATGTACTATATTTATTCATACAAAAAATAGCTTATTTGGATATTATATCTTCATATTGATCAGTTTGGAGTATAAAAAGACTGTTATTATTTCATCATCAGTCCATATACAGCCCAGCTGTTCATAGGCCTCCTCTACAATTGAGATTATTATTTATCTCATTTAAATATATGTGACACATACTCAGATTCTGCGCCTTTGAGTCAAGTGTGTTTAGTAAAGATTTCATTTGATGTAACAATGAAAGAAATTTTTAGTCATATTGCAACCTGCAAACTTGAGAAAGATCTATAAATTTATTGGGTAAAATTAGAAGTTATTAACCCTATGTTGGTTTATTTTAAAAATATATGTAATAATATGTTAATTTAAAATATAACTTGCAAAGTTTATCTGGGCTGTTGTTACAATTGAAGATTTTTTTTTAGAATTATTTTTGGTCTATTTTCAGAAATGAGATAGTATCAGCAGTACAAAATGAGAAAGTGGTGGTCATTGCTGGTGACACTGGATGTGGTAAATCAACCCAAGTGCCTCAGTATTTGCATGAGTCAGGGTTTCAAAATATTGGTATGTGATTATAATTTAATATTATACATACACTATAGAATATTTTTTGGCAATGGCATGATAAGCTGTAATAATTAATCATAATTCTTTGGGAGCAATGTTTATTTCTATAGTTATGAAACCCAAGTCTAAATGAAGCATTCACAACTTCATGTCTTTGTTATACCATATTGGTATATAGTACAGTTTGCCAGAATATAGATTCTCCCCTTTTGTATATCACAAAGCTTTGTTTGATAATTCCAGCATGCACACAGCCAAGAAGAATAGCCTGTGTTTCACTCTCAAAGAGAGTAGCATATGAAATGCTAACCCAATTTGAGAGCAAGGTTGGCTATCAGATAAGATTTGAAAAGAGCAAGACAGTTGATACAAAAGTATGTTTCATCACAGAAGGATTATTATTGAGACAGGTCAGGTAAAATACATCCAAATATTTTTGATACTTTTGGCAGAAATTTAAATGTAAGTCACATGTTAGATGGGTTACATTTATTACAATTATTTATACAACAATAACAATTTAATATAATAGTTTTTGATAGCTGAGTTTATAATGTTTTTGGAATTTACATAACAAATTTCAAATTGACAATATTTTCATAAACATAATTTTTGAAAGAAAAAAAATATATAAAAAAAACTTGTTTTGATGTAGTTTTTTATGTCATCGAAATAAATTTATTTAATATAGAATATGTTAAATTTTCAGTTGTCATCAGAGAATCTTCCAAATTATGATGTGATTATTCTGGATGAAATTCATGAACGGCATTTGATGGGTGACTTTTTATTGGGGGTCCTTAAGTGCTTGATACACACCCGCAATGACATCAAACTAGTTCTCATGTCTGCAACTATAAATATAAAACTCTTTGAAGATTACTTCTCTGCTGAATCTGCTGTAGTTATACAAGTAAGTGATTCATAGTTTTGTGTCAACATTCTAAGTTTTAACTTGTCAGCCATCAATAGTCCGTTACTCTTATAATGTCTTTGCACAAACTAACAAGCATCTTGTCTGTTTGGCAGGATTATACATGTGAAGAAATATGGGTGTCTCAAGCTATTTGAAATACTGTTTAAACATTCATATATTAATCATTTAGAATGCAAATACATCAAAACTTTATCATACATCCTAAAATAATACTCAAAAGTATCAAAGAATATCTTGTTTGGAGAATGTTGAATCATATTATTTTTTTTCATATTTTACAGATACCCGGTCGACTGTATCCCATAGAGCTTAACTATAAGCCTATATTAATAGAAGATAAGCCTACAAGAGATGACCGGCTAGATCCTCAGCCCTACATTCAAATAATGCAACTAATAAATAGCAAATATCCAAGTTAGTATAACATGCATTTATGAACAGCAATGCTTTAATGAGCTAAATAATTGTAGTTATGTCTATCTATCCACAACTAGGAAATTTTTGTGGCTATCAACCTTTTGGTATAGTTTGTTATACTTATTTTTGTGCAAGTTTTTTTTTAAGTGTAGTAGTGTGAAGTTTTTTGCCTCATATTGGGGTGGTAAAATTTTTAGTCCATTAAGTAATGCATTTTGTTATATAATCAGATATTTTTAAAAGAAAAAAAGAAACTACTTTATTTAACTCCCTAAAGTAAATGAGTGTGTCTTGGATCTCAGCTGAGTACACAACTGAGCAAATTGTTTAGCACAAACTTATTTATTTTTTATTAACTATGTTGCAGGTGACGAGAGAGGTGATTTGTTAATATTCATGTCGGGAGTGCAAGAGATAACAGCAATATGTGATGCAGCTCAGCAATACGCAGAGAAATCTAAAAACTGGATAGTCTTGCCCTTGCACAGTGGGCTGTCGTTAATTGAACAAGACAAGGTAAGACTATGTTTTAAAAATATGTTAATAAGTCCTCTAATGCCTGAGAGAGACAAAAACAGCAATAACTATGCAGCAACTATTCAATATAACAGGTCAACGCTTCTTTTTAGCCTTTTTGCTTGTAGGATCCTGGAGTTCAGTTGCTAGGGGATTGAGTGACAGAGTAACCATTCAGTATAAATCTTTATCAACCTCTCTATCTCGGCCTAGACCATTGGTACACCGAGGTGTTCATGAATCTCCTCGATTCTAGAGAACCACAGAATAATAATCGTTAAATGTAGACGTATTTTCATATTAACTCAATTTTACGTACTAATAACACTAATAGTACCTATTGCATAGTCAAAAAGGTGAACTGTCATGTATCAGAGTCACGACATGTGCCCGAAAAACTACATCACGCTTGCCCTCTATTACGTGGAGATTTAAATCACAACTGAAGAAACGTGGATGTGGAAATACAAGGAGTATCAGAGATACCTAGCAAAGAGTTTATACAAATTTTTGAGTTTTAATGTTCATTACTGTTTGTAACTCTTATAATTCTAGGTATTCGACTACCCACCAGAAGGCGTAAGGAAATGCATCGTGTCTACGAACATAGCCGAGACTTCGGTGACTATTGATGGAATTAGATTTGTCATCGATTCTGGAAAGGTAATATAATAACTCAACTCAACAATACCAAGTGTCTCCATAGTTTATGTCATACAATTTGATATATAACTTTAAATACCCATTGTAATGATTTGAGTGTTAGAGATTAAGTAACAATGTGAGAAAATTTTGAGTTTCTTTTAAGCAGTGATGGCCTCGAGGTTTAGGCGCGCGGTCGAGAATTTCGACGGTCGCAGGTTTAAACCCCAGGCACACACCTCTGTCTTTTCGAAGTTAGGTGTGTATTCACAATGAATTGTCATTTGCTTTAACGGTGAAGGAAAACATCGTGATAAAACCTGCACACCTAAGAGTTCTTAGGAATTTCTTAGGTATGTAGTCCGCCAACCTGCACTAGGCCAGCGTGGTGGACTAAGACCTAAACCCTCTCAGTTGTAGAGGAGGCCCATGCCCAGCAGTGGGGAGGTATTTGGGCTGATGATGATGATGATGAAAAAAGTAGTGCTGTAAATTTTTATGTTTCGTCTAGGTAAAAGAAATGAGCTACGACTCTACGTCAAAAATGCAACGATTGAAAGAATTCTGGATCTCAAAAGCAAGTGCCGACCAAAGGAAAGGCAGAGCTGGAAGAACAGGTAAAGTTTTCTGTAGATTTTTATTATGTCGGACAGTAAAAGTTAACGGCAAGTATGGCACAAGTATGTGCCGTGCGATCTAGAGGTCCTGGGTTCGATTCCCAGGTCGAGCAGTGTTTTGGGTTTTTCCATTAGGAAAATCAGCACGGAGTCTGGAATTGTGCCCGAAAAACGGCAATAGGCTCGCCCCCTATTACGTGGGACTGATACATACCTGGCGAAATGTTGATGCTGAAATGCACCTTTGCCTACCCCTTCAGGGAATACAGGCGTATTTTGTTTGCATTGTATTCATGCTCAAAGTCCTGGATTCGATTTTTTATTAACCTACTATAGTAGGTTTTAAACCTAAACTGTATTGCCGATGTTTATAATAATAACTATAGAAATGTAATATTTTTCGCCAGGTCCCGGCGTCTGCTATCGAATATATTCGGAACAGCAGTACTCCGATATGGAAGCATTCAGTACTCCAGAAATTTCGAGGGTGCCTCTCGCTTCGTTGCTACTCCTTATGAGCTCACTAGGAGTAAACGATGTGAGGCGATTTCCATTCATCGACAAGCCACCCGAGGAGGCGATAGAGAATGCTATCTTGGAGTTGAAACAACATGTACGTATTCAATATTTTATTAAGTTAAGACTAACAATTTATATATTTTTTTAAACTAATGTCTGTAATAGTTTTCGTGGCGTATCTTAATCCCGAAATTCATCTAAACAGCTTGACAGGTTTATGGGTTTCTGTATTTTTAACCTTAAATAACAAGACTAGGGATATGTTTTAATTGCTAATTGTGAAAAATAGGCGTGTATGATTGACAATTACTTTACAACAGTTTATTTGGGCTCGTCTTACGCAATACATTTTAATATAATTGTCGAATAATATTTTACTGGCTTTTAAAAAAAAAGTTTTTTTGCTTGAAAGCTAGTCATTACACTAACTATATATTTTCACTGCAGGGTGCGTTAACTTCAAACGAGAAATTGACGTCTCTGGGTAAAACGCTAGCCAACTTGCCGATAGAAGTGTCCCTGGCGAAGGCCCTGGTGGTGGGGAGCGCGACGCTGCCGCCGCACAAGAGGGACTCGGCGCTGGCGCTCACGGCTGCGCTCGGGATAAAGTCCATATTCACCACCAGAGCGCACCAGGATTATGATTGTGAGGTAAACTTTTTACATATATTAAATTTATTTAGCGGCGCTGCGCATTTTTTATGGGATAGGTAAAAATGTTGAACTCGCGTCAGATCACGTGACCCTGATCGAAAATGCGTAAGACGCATTATGTAATATAAATTGTCATGTTTGTGTACGATAGCGCAATAAATATTGTATTTTACCATGAAAATGATAGTACTTTTATACTGATAAATAAAGCAATTCGTGCGAACTTACTTCCTAACCATTCCAAAATATTCAGAAATGCACAACGTTAATGTTGAAGTTCTCCCTTCTGCCAGCACTTCCGGAGTGCCCTTCCTTGGTTTTTTTTTTAGTACGGGGTGTTAGCCTTTTCAGTTTTTTCTTTGCTTATAGTCTTTAACATCCATTAGGATTCCGTTGGAATTAAAAAGGGCAATTTGCTTTTTAGAAATAATTGATTGTTCTTTGGTTTGATTTTTTAACGACATTTGTTTATGTATGCACACGTTACTAATTTTATTTATAAACAGTTGGCTAGAAAAGCGGAGGAGTGTGATGAGGGCGACCCGCTGACGTTACTGTGTATATACTGCGCGTGGCTGCGCGTGAAGGCGGAGGGGCGCGGCGGGCGGGCGTGGTGCAGGCGGCGGGGGGTGGAGGAGCAGCGCTTGTACGAACTCACCAAGCTAGCGGCGCAGCTGCGGGGCTTGCTGCAGGTAGGACAGAGTCTTATCCCTGTGGCAAGGGGGCGCTAGAATCCCACCACGGTATCCCCTTCTTTTTTTTTTACGAGAGGAAAGCTCTTTAAGCTCCCCTGTTCGGTACCTCGGGGGAGGCCTAAAGGGGTATGTCGGGGTCTCTGGCCTTCCAACTCGCTTTAGCTGAGTCGGGTCCCTAACCAAAATCCTACGCCAGCATACCGACTAAAACCTCTCGGTGACCATCTCGCGCATTTAGGGCGGTTTTGCGGCATCTCAGGGCGAGAAGCGCCCTAAATGGTCCGCGTCCGCCCAGCGCACCGTCCATTTGTGGACTCCTCCAAATTGGGAGGGCTTCAGATGCCCTCCACTTACGCTTTTTTGGGCGTTCACCTCTTGTGAACGTCCGCGACAGTCAAGAGGCCACGCCCTCTGCCGCAAATCTCGGGGTTGCTATCATAGTGTACCGCCCCCGCAGTACGCCCAGCCACCCCAGGGGCCCCTGTTAGTCGCCTCTTACGACAGGTAGGGGATACCATGGCGGAATTCTTACACCCCCAATCCACAGGGCGGACCACGGTATCCCCTGCCTGTCGTAAAAGGCGACTCAAAGGGGCCCTTAGGGTCGCTTGTCGCGTTACTGGTGTCAGCGCGTCCTCACTGTAAGTGTCGAAGATAGTCACCGGAGGGTTTTAGTCGGTATGCCGGCATAGGGATTTTGTTAGGGACCCAGCCCAAATTAACATCTGCGCGGACGTGACGTCGCCGCGCGCCGGGCTGGAAGGCCGGTGACCCCGACATACGCTTTATTTATTTATTATGTCACAAATATACATACAATAATGTTTTAGCGTTGAACAAATAATACCAGCAGTTATAAAATAGAGAGGAAAAATAACGGGTGATCGAAGTAATGGAATCTGTGCATCCTTTACATTGGCTATTAGAGTTATACCGTAGTCAAGATATGCTAAGTGTTAATTTTTTCTTATTATCCTGATTTATATAATAAAATACGACTAATTTAATTGTTTTAGGATAACAATTTGATGGAGGTTCAAGAACCGGAGACAATGTCGTCTGCGGAGAGAGCGCTCCGGCATGGACAAATGAAGCAGTTGAAGGATATGAGGCGGTATATATAAATATTTTGTCATCGTCTATATGTTCATCTATCTAGTCACACATAAATCCGAAAGGGTAGTCAGGGGTATATCTCTACACCAATGTTCCGTTAACTGTCTTTTAAGTCCCACATAAAAATACGTGGAGAAAATATAATAACAATACAATTCTAGATTCTCTTCTGCTTCTATTGAGGATCTCCTGATACAATTGACAGCCCCGTGGCGCAGTTGGCTAGTTACCAGCTTGCGAAATGAGAGGCTGTGGGTTCGATCCCCGCACCGAGACAAATGTTTGTGTGATCCACAAATATTTGTTTCGGGCGTAAGTGTTTGTGAGACCAAAAAGCCTTTCGTAGTTTCTGATACCCACGACCCAGGACTTGCATCCCAGTGTTGGGTGTATTTATTTAGTACAAAAACGCAATAAAACTTAGTTATTGATTTTTTATTAAAGGCAATACAAACAAAAAGCAGCCGAAGAGTCGAAGCGCAAGAAAAGGCTCAAAGTGGACTCATGGGAGATAGTGGACAATGCCAACGACGAAGACGACCACGCACTAGACATACGCGACATAGAATTCCGCTTGACCAACGACGCTCACAGAATACAATCTCTTATAACTGGCAGCGCTTCTAGTGGACGAGATTTGATCATGCTAAAGGTAACATAAATTTACCATAGACACAGCTATAAGTCGTGATGGCCTCGAGGTTAGGCACGCAGTCGAGAATCTCGACGGTCGCGGGTTCAAACCCCAGCCACACACCTCTGAATTTTCGAAATTATGTATGTATTCACAAATAATTATCACGCACTTTAACGGTGAAGGAAAACATCGCGATGAAACCTGTACACCTAAAAGTTCTTCGGAATTTCTTAGGTGTGTAGTCCGCCAACCCGCACTAGGCCAGCGTGGTGGACTAAGGCCTTAACCCTCTCAGCTGTTGGGAAGGGCCGTGCTCAGCAGTGGGACGTATATGGGCTGATGATGATGATGATGAGACACAGCATAGACAACGCTGTGATAAATGAACCAAAAACAAAGAGTATCTATTATAATTTTAATTTCCTTCAAACGTTACTTTTATTGCTATAAATGTGATATATTTTTATTCTGTTTGCTGAATTTACTTATTTATAACTAAATATTAATGTTTTCAGATTGTTCTTTGCAGAGCATTATATCCTCAAATCGCTGTAGCCGACGAGTTTAACCATTGCAAAGTAAGTTTCTTATAAGCTATTACTCTTGTCAACGTATGTTGTTTACTAGATTATATTATTTAATAATAAAAGTTACATACTTTTAAGTACTTATAAACGAAGTAGCAAAAATGGTTGATTGAATACAAAGTAGGAGAAGACGCTAAAGATAGTAGGACGTCGAATGCTTCTAACAAATGGTTATGATAAAATGGTCTCTATGTATATTAAAATAAATACGTCACGCCTGTATTCTCAAAAAAAAGAGGGGATAGGCAGAGGTGCATTTCTTCACCCACATTTCGCGCGGTATTTATCTGTACCACGTAATAAGGGAACAGCCTATTGCCGTTTTTCAGGCACATTTCCAGACTCCATCCATGCTATTGAGAAAACCCAATAACTCTGCCCGAACCGAGAATCAAACTCGGAACCTCTAGATCGCACGGCACATAATAAATATATTTATTAAGCAATAGCCAATTAGCAAGCCGCGGCAATGGGCAGGGAATAGGATATGGAAGTGACGGCTACTTAGACAAAAACTTGAGGATGTGTATAGCCAAGCACGTTTTGCCTCGACCAACAAGGCCGACTGATAACCTGATCATGATTTATGTAAGTAAATAAATATTTATTTCCAGTCCATAGCCGAGCAGTTGTACCACACGTGGAGCAAGCCTTTCGTGTTCTTGCATCCCAAGTCGTTTTTCGGACGACAGCCTCGCGTGCTGCAGCTCACAGAAGCCGACATACAGACGGACGTGCCGGCCGGGTACAAGAGCAGGCAACCTTTGTCCGACAAGCACCAGATATTGTGCTATTTGTAAGTGTTCTTTTCTTTCTTTTTGTGAGTGTTCTTGGTGGGTTTGACGTTTTTTTTGTGATCCATAATATTTATATATTTGTTTCGGGTTAATTTTTAAGCTAAACTGACAATTAAAATTTTCGCAATAACAAATTAAAATTATAATTACATATAATGTTTCACGCCAACCCGCACTAGGTCAGCGTGGTGGACTAGGGCCTAAACCCTCTCAGTTGTAGAGGAGGCCCGTGCCCAGCAGTGGGACGTATTTGGGCTGATGATGACGCTGGCCTAGTGCGGGTTGGCAGACTACACACCTAAGAAATGTTTTCCTTCACCGTTAAAGCAAGTGAAAATTCGTTGTGAATACACACATAACGAGATGGTCCGATCAAGTGAAAGAGTCGTCGTCCTCCACATTCTATACTGCCGTAAGGGACAGAATCCGGTGGAAGCAGATCATCCGCTCCAGATGTCACCCTAATGTTGACCACGATCCTCAGATATGAGGGACCGACCAGAGAGAGAGACACACATAACTTCGAAAAGTCAGAGGTGTGTGCCTGGGCTGTGAACCTGCGACCGCCGAAATTCTCGACCGCGCGCCTAAACCTCGAGGCCATCACCAACTACAACACAACAACTGATGATGAATATAATGTTTTAATTTGCAGATCGCTCCTAGAGACAACAAAGCCGTATATAGTGAACTCCATGCGAATGCCAGCTGCGCAGACGCTCTTACTGCTAGCACATTCTATTGACACTAACATCGGATTTACTAGGTAAGAGGAATGCAAGAATCGGATGCTTAATAAAAATAATTCAAGGGAAATCAAGAGATACATATCTTGCATACTGGCACGGCATATACTATATTACTTTAGTTGAAATAAATATGCTGGTTTAAAGGCAGTGGGACACATAGGTGTGTATCAGTGGCGGTACATCCAAAGGAGCCCAAAAACCCAGCTAGCCTTACAAAATTTCGCACAGTCATTTTTAATCTTTAAATTTATATTATGTGTGTATTCATAATGAAATGTCACGTACTTTAACGAAGGAAAACATCATGAGGAAATCTGCACACCTAAAAATTAGGATTTTAAGTCAGCGTGGAGGAACTTTAAATGCCTCTAAATATACATAGGTATTTTGATATTAAGGTCCAGTCCACTACTATGACTTTTAAAAACTGACTATTACTTTTGTTTACAGGATAGTGTGTGATTCGTGGCTACTGTTAGAGTTTCCGTATCCGGAGACAGGTCTCAACTTATTACTAAAGGCTGTCAAACTACGACGCAGATGGGACGCCTTGATCAACAGACGTCTGGCAGGTAAAGTATATTTTTGTTTATGGTGATGCTCTGATATGTATTGTTGTGTACGAGGGTTTAAGTTTGATGCACGTTGCGAATAGACTAGAGCAGGGTTTCCCAAGCTTTCGGTTTCACGAACCCCTGTTAAAGTTTCCTCCTCCGAAAATATATGGCCCTATCCCACCACACACCCGCCACTGTAACTCCTGTGCTCCAGGATCAACAGCGGCACGCACAGTATTGACGCTGAGCAATGAAGCTCAGCGGATCTAAGGGGACCTAAATTTGTCATAATCCCGCAACGAAGTTAATCAGAAAGACAAAATAGAGGAGGAGTTGGAAAACAAAGAGTTGTCCACTTATGTCTTATGTCCTCCGAAAATAATAAAATTGTCTTTTGAATTTATTCCGAATTTTGTAAGGCTAAGCTTTTGGGCTTCTATGGAAGTACCGCCACTGGTTATAATATACCACTGCTTACCCCTTCAGTAATATCTGATATATATATATATGGAGTGTGTTTTAATTTTTTTAGATGCAAATCCAGTGAAAACAGTGGAAAGTGAGTTAGAAAAGCAGAAAGCGCCTCCAAAAGTTCCTTATGAGGAGTTGCAGCATGAACTGTCCTGCGACATGAGTTCCTACATGCGGAGCCAAGTATACTACACTGTCAAGAGGTTGTTGCCAGGTAGGTTATTTTAGGTAGTCTGGGGTTTAAATTTTCGTTCTGACTTTTTGAATTTATGTATGTATATGTATGTATATATACGATATATCACGTGTAAACGACGAAAGCAAACCAGCATACCTACTAATGGTTTTCTTAAATGTCAACCGGCTCTAGGCCAGCATGGTAGACTAAGACCTAACATCTCTCAGCTGTACATAAATGAGGCCTGTGGCCTGCAGTGGAACGTATATAAGGCATAGGAAATCTGGATATCTAAAAGTATCTACACAATGGTTTTTCTAATTCACACCTTTTTCTCCAGGGACTTATTCCGGACAGGATCTAAATTTATATTTTTTGTATACTAAATAGTTTTTGAATACAATCGTTGATTATCAGGTGATCTGAAAGTGCTGTACCAAGGTAGTGTTGAGGCGCATCCCAGTATTGAGCCGAATCCTTTCGACGAGAACTTTGAATGTCGACCTGATGAGAAGAAAGGAGGTGTCTACGTTACAGACAACGTTGTGTACAATTGGTGAGTGTAAAAGTGTACTGTTACTCATTAAATTCACATTGCTTCACTTGGTATTTCTATGTGACAATGGTACTCACGACTACCATTACAAACAGACACTAATTAGTGAAACGAGAGGCTGCGGGTTCAATCTCGGCACCGAGGCAAATTTTTATTGTTACATTTTCGTGTCTTCGTGTTTTTACCATCACAAAGTCTCTTGTAGTGTTTTTGATACGTCTATATTTGTTGGCCGTCCTAAATGATCCCTTTTTCTTATATTTGTTGTGATTTTAATAAAAGGACCATGACCTTTAATTTTAGTAATATATACTAATCATATTATATATTTTTCAGCGTCGTGGATACAGACTGGAGTTATAGCAATTATGAAGAGAATTACAACGTTCCTTGGACATGTTCTAACTGCGAACTCACCGTATGTTTGTCACCGGTAGAGCGACTTCAGCACACACAATTCACGTGCTCTTCTAGAACAGTGAAGAAGGAAGAAGAAACTCCGAAAGTAGTACGCGAAAAGAGACCTAATGCTAAAGAGTTTAAGTGCGAAAATTGTAACGAAGAGTTGTATTTGACTCCTGTAGAAATATTGAAACATAAAAAGACGTGTAAAATAAAATGATTTTGTAAAGGTTTTAGGTTTTATTTGAATTTTGTGAATATTCTTGATAGAATAATTTCAAATATCATGTATCAACATATCCGTACATGAGAGTCAGTTTTTCACATGTATACTAGATATATAAAAACTGCCCCGTGGTCTTGCGGTACAAGTATGTGCCGTGCGATCTAGAGGTCCTGGGTTCGATTCCCGGGTCGGGCAAAGTGTTATTGGGTTTTTCCAATAGGAAATTCTCGGTAACAGCACGGAGTCTGGAAATGTGCCCGAAAAACGGCAATAGGCTCGCCCCCTATTACGTGGGACTAATACATACTTGGCGAAATGTGGGTGCAGAAATGCACCTCTGCCTACCCCTTCGGGGAATACAGGCGTGAGTTTATGTATGTTCATCATCATCATCAGCCCATATACGTCCCACTGCTGGGCACGGGCCTCCTCTACAACTGAGAGGGTTTAGGCCTTAGTCCACCACACTGGCCTAGTGCGGGTTGGCGGACTACACACCTAAGAAATTCATAAGAACTTTTTAGGTGTGCAGGTTTTATCACGATGTTTTCCTTCACCGTTAAAGCAAGTGATAATTCTTAGTGTATACTCACATAACTTCGAAGTCAGCGGTGCTTGCCTGGGGTTTGAACCCGCGACCGTCGAGATTCTCGAACGTGTGCCTAAACCTAGAGGCCATCACGACTTCCTTTTTAATTAACACTGTACCTATATAATTTTCTTAGGTTCTATTTGTTTGTTCCGATAAATATTCAAAAAAGTTAAACCAATATTAACTAGATTTTACCTAAAAAAAAATATACATACATACATACATAAACTCATAAATAAGCAGTGATGGCCTCGAGGTTTGGGCGCGCGGCCGAGAATTTCGGCGGTCGCAGGTTCAAACCCCAGGCACACACCTCTGACTTTTCGAAGTTATGTGTGTAATCATAATGAATTATCACATACTTTAGCGGTGAAGGAAAACATCGTGAGGAAACCTGTAAACCTAAAAATTATTTGCTGTGTAGTCCGGCAACCCGCACTAGGCCAGCGCGGTGGACTGAGGCTTATAAACCCTCTCAATATTAGAGGAGGCCCTTGGCCAGCAGTAAGAGGTATATGGGCTAATGATGATGACACTAATGCATTATTGGTTCCGTAGGACCGTTTATTATCAGGAGAACTTTCTCATTCATTGGATTTAACAAATAAAAAATGCTTGTATTTCAACTTAAAACGCGAGTACAGTATATTGTCTGTTGGAGTCGCAGGCACGTTAAATACAGCGTGTCATTACGCTGCGCTCACTGGGGTACTGATCGTGACCTGCCCGCTGGCCACCGCCCGCTCACATATACATTTTAATTCGCACAATAACGCACCGTGCGTCCCTTCGTTTGCGACAACACTGACCACACGGGGCGAAAACCTTCCAACTAAAATCAACTTACCATTTAGGTATACCTACTCTTTGGGTAGGTATTTTTCTATATTGAAATTTAATGACATTTTAATTATAAAAGAGGAATAACTATAAAACTCTGTTACAAAAAATAACAAATTAAAAACATTAAATTTCAGTTTCTTTGTAAATGATATTATTAGTGTATAAAATCTACCAACAAGTCCTGCAGTTTGTTATTTTAATAATAACGTAGGAACCTTACAATTTTCCGGGATAAAATGTAGCTATTTTACCTGTTATTGTGTTTGGCTGTAGGAATAAGACGAGTCATTAGAGACACTTTAACCTGAGATGCTTTATGTTACACCAAAAAATAAAAGGAAGGAGGAAACATCAGGACAAAATGACTAATTAGTCCGCTTAAATGACAACTATTTGCTTTATATCTGTATGTAGTGATTTTTGAATAATAATAATAATTCACTTAAATTACGTTAATACTGATACATTACAGTAATTACCGTTTATCTTAATCCGATTGGGAGGTACGTGTCAGCCAGTGTCATTACGTTACATTTCTGAAGGTATAATTCCTTCTACAAACTTCGGAAAATAAAAATATAGTTTACTTATCACAATCTTAATGTTTTTGATGAATACGTACTTTACATTTCAGTGCAAAACTCAGGAATTACATATGTCTTGTAATTGCACCAATGCTTCTTCATTGCAATGTAAAGAAAGTGAATGAGGATCGTGTCAATTATGTATTAACAATTAAAAAAAAATGAACATATTGTGATAGGGAATAAAAGACTTAAACAAGACTAGGAATTTATTCATGAATGGCGTATGTGCAGGTACAAGTGATGGGGAGGATAGTAGGTAGTGATTTAAAATTCTAAATACTGGAAACCTCACGAGTGACGCGCTGTGTATGTATTTTATGTTATATGTATTTTCTAAAATAACATCATTCGCTGTTCTTATAGAAGTAATGCTGCCAACAAAAGAGCTAATAGAAGCCCGAGACTGATATCAAAGCCAACGACATTCGAGAGCTTTAAGTTTTTTGCAGTAAATATATATACTTTACATGCTCTATATTAGATACCTACATATTGATTATATATTTATTTCTTTAATCTTTCTTTAGGGAAAGGAATGACGCCATATGGTTCGCAAAACGCGAATGCTCCGAAGCGGGCGTCGTGAGAGATCGGCCGCGCCCCGCCCTCGGCAACGCTGACACTGTGGGCTATTCTGTTTTAGGCGACGTTTAAAAATAATTGTCTTTCTTTGTTCTTAAAAGAAGTGAAAAATAAAATTTAAAAAAACGCAGCACTATGTTCAATCATTTGCATGAAACCTGCAAGGGTTAGTTATTAAACGGACATTGAGAAATCTGTGTAGAGCTTCTGAGCATTCCGGCATTATTGATATATAGAAATCAAAGTTAGCAATTCGCAAGGACCCATGTAAATATTTAGGTTATTTTGGTGTTTTAATTCTAGCTTCCCTAATTGTATATGTCATGCATCTGACGATAGCGTTCCACGCACCAATGTATTATTTACTACTTTGTTGTAGTTTTCAACAATGAACGAAGTGGACAACTATCCTATGTGTACTTATGTACTACTATGTAAGCTTGGATCCCTGTGACTTCCCAATTTGGTGTCATTTCTGTAAATATTACTATCAATTCTGCTACACAGGCTTTGCAGAAGTGTTTATTTGATAGTGTATATTAACTATTTCAGTTATGAAAAAATAAAATTTTGTATTTTTTCTTTATAAAACTCTTAAACTTATGATTACGCTTGTATCCTCAGAGGTGTGTGACAGATGCGCATCTTTCACACACATTCCACCAAATGTTTTCATCACCCCATACGTTCATCTGCTGGGCAAGAGCCGCCTCTACAAATGAGAGGGTTAGGCCATAATTCCACCACGCTTGAGTAGTGCGGGTTGGCGGATTAATACAAAATCCTAAGAACTTTTAGGTGTGCAGGTCTCCTCACAATGTTTTCCCTCACCGTTAAAGCACTTGACAATTCTTTGTGAAAATACACATAACTTTGAAATGTCAGAGGCGTGTGAATCGCACACGTTGATTTAGATCGCGAAGCACCCACTTCAGGAAAATCACTCTTACTTAAAAGAGTTTCGTAAAAAATGTTTAACAACACTTTTTTTACTCAACATAAATACTGCCTCGTGGTCTCGCGGTACAAGTATGTGCCGTGCGATCTAGAGGTCCTGGGTTCGATTCCCGGGTCGGGCAATGTGTTATTGGGGTTTTCCATTAAGAAATTCTCAATTTCAGCACGGAGTCTGGAAATGTGCCCGAAAAACGGCAAAAGGCTCGCCTTCTATTACGTGGGACTGATACATACTGGCGAAATGTGGGTGCAAAAATGCACCTCTGCCTACCCCTTCGGGGAATATAGGCGTGAGTTTATGTATGTATGTATGTATAAATATTGTATGAAATAGGGCGACTATAATTGATGTCTTACAGCCAGTTCATAAAAAATAAAATGCAGCGCGTTGAGAATGACCGCCGTAGAGACATTAACGTCGCTCGCGAGTGAATCTGTAATTCTTGGACATGCTTCCCATTCGTTTACAAGCAATTATATCGATTACGAGACAGGGCGCGTCACGCCTGTCAATTGTTGTGTTTCACACGAACACAGAGGTGTTTTTGCAAAGTTTGTGGAAATCTCTCGCGTGTAGGTAAACGTAAAACAGGTCATGTACACTGAGACGTATTAAGATATTTATCCAGAAAAAATGAATAAATACACCCAACAGTCACATACATAGTTCTGATCCCACACTAAGATACAAGTCTTGTGTCGTGGGTATCAGAAACTACGAGAGACTTTTCGGTCTCACATACACCCAGACCCGAAACAAATATTTGTGGATCACACAAACATTTGTCTCGGTGCGGGGATCGAACCCGCGGCCTCTCGTTTCGCAAGCTGGTGTCTAGCCAACTGCGCTACGGGGCTGTAAATTGACATTCATCGAAATAATTATTTAATAAACTATCAAATAGCATGAGTAATGTTTACAAGACGCTTATGCCGAAATGAAGATTTCACATATTCGAAAACATTTTGTCTAAACAGAGAATCGAGCCCGGGCCTCTGTCGCACGGAACATAGGTACTAGTGCTCCGATACTACAAGTCAGTCGCATTATTAAACGGAGGTATTTAATAAGTTCAGGCGATTCAAATTTTTTTTTAATTGATGACTTCTTGTGTATTTGTTTCAATGAATTAAGAAACATGTTGATCTTGTATTGTTTTATTTTTATCTCATTGTACATGTCACTGATGACATACGTCTTATCAAGTGTTAGACAAAAGCAAAAACAAAACATCTTGTGTTTTTTTTACGTCTATGTAGTACACACATTGGCTATTGGCAATAAATACACACTTCGATAAATGATATTTTGTGCGTATATGTGTTGTGTGGAAGTAGTGATGACCTCGAGGTTTAGGCGCGCGATCGAAAACCTCGGCGGTCGCGGGTTCAAACCCCAGGCACACACCTCTGATTTTTCGAAGTTATGTGTGTATTCATAATGAATTATCACTTACTTTAACGGTGATGAAACCTGCACACCTAAAAAATCTTAGGAATTTCTTAGTCCACCAACCCGCATTAGGCCAGCGTGGTGGACTAAGGCCTAACCCCTCTCAGTTGTAGAGGAGGTCCGTGCCGTGGGGTGTATATGGGCTGATGATGATGATGTGTTGTGTATAAGTAGCTATACGTATCTCGTGATTCACGAATTACCTAAAAAATCTGTCAATAAAAAACATCATTTTTTTAAATCTAGGTACTTACCTACTGCATTTTAATATTGTAAAATTATTTTTAATCAAAACCGCGAATAAACAAACAACGAATATTAAAAGTCGCGTCTAAGTACCTACTGATAGTTTCGGCTCGCTTGCGAAACCAGATGCATCATGATATTAAAATTTTATTAAATTAGTATGGCTTAGTGTCAAATGTAAGAAGCATATTAGTTCCGCCAAATTAGTTAATGACGCAAGTGATTTATGATGTCGCTGTGTGGATGGAATAGCTTACAAATCTTTTTAGTTCATTGTATGACACTAACTTAACCTGCTGGATCCCAATAAGAAAAAAAATACGCTGCTATAATAGCCGATAGTACTTTATAAATAATTTAGCCTAGAGTCCTGAATCTTCTGTCGCTTGTATTAAGGTCTAAAATGAATACCTCAATTAATGTCAGGACTTGACACGGGCGTCCATTTAGTTCTTTCTACAGGACGCAGGGATCCAGGAGGATATGATGATAGCAATATAGGTACATATTTTGTATGTGATAGAAATAAAGTAAAGCATTAAACCATGGCATAGAAAAGGATTAAAATTAATGTTATAGGACCAACATGGTACCGACTTCGTTAAAGATCGCCCGTGTCCATCTGATCCCTAAAAATGGTTACCAGTCGAACCCTGCGAGCTATTACATCTCTGCTTTCCAAGATCATGAAGCGGATTTTTAATACACAACTCCTCAAGGTACCTTGAAAACGACCAGCTAATCAACGATCCTCAATATGATTTCGTCAAGGGTGATCAGTTGGAGATCTTCTTACGTACCCTTATTACGAAGCTGAGTTACTACGGCATAAGTGGTTCCTCTCTTCAACTTATAATGTCCTATTTATCGGGTCGTGAACAAAAAGTATGTGTGGACGGCGTCACCTCAGTAGGATCAACAGTCAAAATAGGGGTTCCACAGGGCTCTATTCTGGGCCCCATTTTGTTTCTAGTTTATATAAATGATCTCCCTTACATGGTACAGAAATTTACAGACATAGTTTTGTTCGCTGACGACACGTCACTAATATTTAAAATAAATCGTAAGGATAAAGATCTAGCTATTCCAAATCATGTACTTAATTTAATTTTGAATTGGTTCTCATGTAATAATCTTCTACTCAATGCAGGAAAGACAAAATGCATTCGATTTACATTACCAAATGTTAGGAATGTAATGTCACCTGTTACATTAAACGCAGAAACACTTGACTTGGTGACTTCAACTGTTTTCCTAGGAATAACTCTAGATAGTAAACTGCAGTGGGGTCCGCAAATAGAGCGATTATCTAGTAAACTGAGTGCCGCGGCTTTTGCGATTCGTAAAATAAGAAAACTCACGGATGTTTCAACGGCTAGGTTAGTGTACTTTGCTTACTTTCACAGTATAATGTCTTATGGCATTCTATTGTGGGGATCGGCGGCTGATATTAACAGCATTTTCATACTACAGAAAAGAGCAATCCGCGCTATCTATGATCTACGTAGCCGTGATTCCTTACGATCCATTTTCAAGGACTGTAATATACTGACCGTGCCGTCTGAATACATTTATCAAAATATTATGTATGTACGTAAGAATGTATTTAGCTTTAGTAAAATTGGTGATATACATAATGTAAATACCAGGGGTAGACATAAACTTGTGATACCCTCATTAAGATTAGAAAAAACCAGTAAGTCCTTTATAGGCAACTGCGTTAAATTTTACAATAAGCTCCCCAAATCTGTAACTGACCTATCAGATAATTCATTTAAGGTGCACATTAAACGTGTTCTGATGACAAGGGGATACTACAATATAAATCAGTATTTAGAGGATAAGGAAATTTGGCATTAGATCTCTCCCGCACATCGCCATCACCACATCTTGGAACCCAGTACCTTTCACATTCTTCTTTCTTAAACCAAATCATTTGAATAAATACATAAATAAATATAAATTAACCCAAAGCTCCAAGTGTAACTTAAACCATTATAAAAACATCAAATACAAATTGATATCTAATATAAAATGTGCACAAAATAAATAAAATAAAAATAAAATGACGACCGATCGAGTAAATAATTCGAGCAAATAAATAATAAGAAGGCAATTTTTATTTGGCAGGTCATATAATATAATTATGTTATCCTTACTGGACCAAATACATGCCCACTGAGTTGGACTCGCTGGATCTACTCAGGTGTGGGTCGCGCCGCGTAAATTCCAGTAGTAAAGTGAGCCCGCTGAGTTTGTTTCGCCGGGTCTTCTCAGTCAGGGTCGCGTTTGGATCCGGTGGTACCATTAAAATAATACGTGACGTTTCGGAAATACACAAGGTCCATCTCGTTATTTACTTTAAAATAATAATAATAAGATATTATGTATTTCCTGATGAAAACTAAAAATAAATTATAAAAAAAACCGTAAATATTTTGTACAAATTATATAAAATGAACCATAGTTAAATTATAATGTAATAATAAAAGATTTTTCTTTTCTGTATTGACTTGTCATAAGTGCTATTTGATTGCCTACGTGACTAAATAAAGCAATTTCATTTCATTTCATTTCTAATTCCATGTATAATCCACAGCAACTAATTTCATATATTTTCATGTTATCTACCAAGCTAGCCTAGTGCGTGTTGGCGAACAACTAAGGAATTCCTATGAACTTTTAGGTGTGCAGGTTTCATCACAAAGTTTTCCTTCGCCGTTAAAGTATGTTATAATTAATTGTGAATACACACATATCTGCTAAGGCCTAAATCGTCTCAGTTGTAGAGGAGGCCCGTGCCCAGCAGTGGGAGGTACATAGGTATGTATATGGGCTGATAATGATAACTTCGAAAAGTCAGAGGTGTGTGCCTGGGGTTTTAACCCGCGACCGCCAAGATTCTCGACCACGCGCCTAAACCTTGAGGTCAAACATGTACCTAGATATTAACATTTTGCAACAAATAAATACACGTGAAGTAAAAATGATCATTAGAAATGATAATAAGTGATTATAAATGACGAAATATGTTTTTTTTTCTATAATGATATCGTAGTTACACGTGGAAGTAACATTTAGTCAAATGCAGGAACACGTGAGTTTTTTTGTAGGTTTTATATGTACAATGTGAAATGGAATTTTTTTGACTGATTGTTTAAACTTTAAAATATATTTAAAGAGAAAAGAGGCAAATTGATGTTTATTATTAAGACGATCTCTCAAATTACATATTGTATCTTGAAATCCACTTTTAATTCGAAATCTTTTCGGATCTTTTAATTTTTCGGCGCTGGAATTAATTTCATTGTATAGAATGCTGATACCGTGATTGTTATTGTATAAATAGATTGTTGATAATGGAGAGGGCATGGGATGTCATAGCAATTTTATATCTAATCACTCCCGGTTATTGTCCATTTGTATATACAATACACAAGCCAAGTTAATCCATCTCTAGATATACCGCACAATCCCATCTGGTGTGTGTGTGCTATTGGCTCTTTCGTTTTGATAATTACGGATACATTTGTTTATCTGCTTATGTATGTATTTTCCTAGTTTACGCGGGGCCTGCCCATTAATAGTTTTATTGAGGATAATGTAGCCTATTATTGCTCGCAATTTATCGGTGACAGAATATTTAAAGAAAATTTCATATCATAGAAAAAAAATATGCTTATAGTTCCTTATCCTATCCTTATAGGTATGTGAAATTTCACTTTAATACACTTATATAATCTGGAGTTATTTTAAGCTTAAGAGTTTGTTTATTTGTTTTGTACAATGCGCTAGTCTCAGGAAATACAGGTTAGAATGAAAATATTATTTTTGAATAGGCGCCTGAGGGAAGCAGGGCTGTGATGATGTGATGTCCAAATCATAAGCTAAATGACTTCAAAAAAAATTCAGACGTGAAATATGATAAGTAATCGTTTCCAGGAGGCAGGGAACTAAAGTGACTATGCTATAAATTAATTTCGAAACTTTTTGTTACAGCACAAACACACACACATGCAGGCATGTTTTAAGAATCACATTCACATGTTCTTAACAAAGCTATTAAAATTTCAATAAATGTCGTGTATTTTCTTATTAATTCTCCGCTTTTTGCTTGTTGTTTGGTATGTCTTTTTTATTATTAAACGAGTTTTAATGCGGTTTTTATAGATAAATAAAGCTTGTTTTGGACCTAGATTTTGACTAATATTTTACGTTAAGTCATGAAAGTTATCGTTATATATATTTTAAGGCTAAATCTCCTATTGTCGCGATTGAAGTCGCGATTTCACAGTGTATAAAAATTTCTTTAATAAAAGTTTTTAGTACTTACAAAAGTCGTCTTTTATTTTTTATAGTAAATATACTAAATATTACGTACGTTTATTATTAAACATAAATTGTCCCAGCTAACTAAATAGTTTTTGGCCTTAGCTTACGTCATATTATGACATTCACATTTGACAGCCCCGTGGCGCAGTTGGCTAGACACCAGCTTGCGAAACGAGAGGCCGCGGGTTTGATCCCCGCACCGAGACAAATGTTTCTGTGATCCACAAATATTTGTTTCGGGTCTGGGTGTTTGTGAGACCGAAAAGTCTCTCGTAGTTTCTGATACCCAAGACACAAGACTCGTATCTTAATGTGGGGTCAGAACTATGTATGTGACTGTTGGGTGTATTTATAAAAAAAAACCGCCTTAAAAAAAAAAACTATTCCAAAACAAATAAATATTCAACACATTGCGCCAATGCGCCAAATCCTAAAATGCTCTTACATAAAAACCTTGTTGTCACAGAGGTCCTGTTGTTATTACATGCAATAAACTCTTAAATTACTTTAATTTGTTTTTTAACTCATTTCGTGATAAAATGTAAAATCGAGAATAAATTTAATAGTCGACTTGAACTTAGTTTTTTATTGATACTTTGTATTTTGCAAAAGTCAAACATCTAAATAAGGATGGTTTGGAGTCCAAGGAGAATAATGAAATATTGAATGCAGCAGAAATGCGAATGCAATGGATGCGTGAATAACACGGATGTAGAAGAAATTAATGCTTTAGGGGAAGCATCAAAGGGACTGCTGCGGTAGATAGCTGAAAAGAAATCGTTTGTCGTGTTATCGAAGTGTCAGAAGGAGGGAGTAAAAAATATGAACATACTTATATGTACATGCACAGGCACTCCCGTCTGTATTCTCCGAAGGATTAGGCAGAGGTACAATTTCAAATCCGTGCTTATTATATATAAGATTTTTGTAATGGAAAAACTTAATAAAACTTTTGCCTAATCAGGGAATTTAGAATAGAGCAGCATAATGATGTCATATATGAATAAAATAAAGACATATAAATTGACAACCTATCCAATACCCATCCTGAATAGTTACTAATAGTTTGTTCTTGATATCCAAAACATAAGACTAGTATCCCAGAGTTGACTCAGTAAAACGTTTATGACTTATGGGTGTATCTAATAGAGTATAATATGACATGACAATTTACAAAACTTTATAACATTAAAATTTCCAATTATATAAAACCTTTTGTATTCACTGCAGGCTACAAAAAAAAAAACAAATACTTCGTATTATTAATACATTGCAGGCTTTGTTAATTAATAACCCGATTACTTGTATTAAAAAATAATTGCACATTACAACAGACATGAATATTATCTCGTTACGGAATGTAATAATCTTTTTACATTCCCATATAATAAGTTATCGGTAATGAACGTTATAGAAGTAAGTTCAGTAACTCAGTATCAAATTCAACATGATCACGGTCCGAGCGCTTAGCGGATGGGTGGTTAACTTTTAACCTCCCGTTATACTGTACAACCAATTTGTGGGTATCATGCTGGAGATTTTAACGCTTTTGTAATAGAGTTCATTTTTGCAGATCAAAAAGGGGAGATAATTTTGTAAAGCGCAAGTGCAGCCGTCAAGCTGTCACCGTGTAGGAAGCTCAGCCATAGCATCTGTGCTATTTAATGAAATTATTTTAGTAGAAGAAAATCGGAACGCAGCGGGAGTTGTTTGAGGGTCGGCAATGTGATGTAACACTAAACGAAGTCGTGGCTACGTGAATATCGCGGGGCGCTCGATGTACACCAATTAATAGTCCTTCTTACCGGACAGACGGAATCGGGATTTGTTAATCTTATAC
This sequence comes from Hemaris fuciformis, assembly GCA_907164795.1. Classification (NCBI taxonomy): domain Eukaryota; kingdom Metazoa; phylum Arthropoda; class Insecta; order Lepidoptera; family Sphingidae; genus Hemaris; species Hemaris fuciformis. The sequence goes on from OU015447.1 coordinate 10,113,831, forward strand.
TGAAATTTGTTTGTACATAAATATTTATATTGTTTTAAACGTACACGCCTAAAATGGGTCTCCACATTTAGCTTTTTTTGTTGTTAAACCTTAGTGCTAATAAACCTTCCGCTTTGATTTTAAAGCCTTAGCGAGTCTACAACAATCACATATTAAAAAATCATTACCCTCATTAATTGTCAATGTTAAACTTGAACCAGTGCTAGAGCAACGTGGTGGAAATCAGGTTGTGGAGATCAACTTTTTTCTCAAAGTCTGTTTTCCTGGTTAGGAAACCTGTAGTGGGACGTACATTCCTGGACATAATTTTAAACAAATGCTAAATAATAATACTAAAACATTTATGGCAGACCTTAAGTAAAATATTGTTCAAATTCTTGGTAAGTTTTAATTTTCAATTGTAATTTTTTACATTTTATACATAAACAACACCATATATAAACTATATTTCTTGGAAAAGTTAGCATATCACAATCTTAACGATGGCCATAACACGTTTTATTATTGTAGTATTTAGACTAAAACGTTTGGGCCACCTAGTTTTAGTGTCTAAAGAATAACAAAAAAATAAAACTACCACTATTATTCACTTTGTATCTTAGACTTTTTGTACATTGTCTCGGCCGCGCGGTTGAGACAAAACCTCGCGGTTGTGGGTTCAAATTCCTGGCACATATGTGCAATGTATTGTATTGTATGTCTATTCGAAGTTGTGTATGTACGGTATAAGACATATAGACGACCGTCCTAAAAAGAAATATGTTCCCTTTTGATTGTATATATACGCCAGTTTACCTTTAACATTTATACTTTATATCATAAATGTTAATGATAAACTCGCCGCAATGCCTACAATTAAGTTAAACAATACAAAAACCGTATCTAACCAACACAAGACCTGTGTGTTTGAACCGCTTTTGTTTTGCCACAAATAAAGTTGAGTCAGTTAAAGACCTTTATTCGGTCACTAATTAAGACGTCTATTGGAGAGAGTAAAGAAGAAGGCTAAAGATAATTTTTAGTAATTTGGCTTTGACGAGTAGCCAATACTACGTACGAATTTTTTTCTTTATATTTATTGACAACTTTAAGTATAATTGAGGAAGTCATTAAAAACACCGAATATTAAAATATATAGGTAATAGCAAAGTGCAAGTCTCTTTATAACTACTTATTTGGCGAATTATAAAATAGAGCAAAGTAATTTATATTAAACTAGTACTCATGCCCGGCTTTGGTCGTGTGCATTTGTTCGTACTTCCATCCATCCATTTTCCGACATTCTTTTGTTTACACTCTTTTTTGTTTTCAATTTGTGTTTTATATAGTAAGTATCACATGGAAAAAAGATAATTTTGTACGGTATTTGAAAGATAAAAAATAAAACATTTATCGACTTTACAACGGCGCTACCTATCGGGATCAAATAAATCGATATAACCAGTTGGACGGCTTTGGAAATTACGTCTGTGACACTGACAGGTATGATAACGTAACTTTTTAATACCCCTATTTCTAAGCAATAGACACAGCACAATTTTTGCCTCGTGGTCTCGCGGTACAAGTATGTGCCGTGCGATCTAGAGGTCCTGGATTCGATTCCCGGGTCGGGCAAAGTGTTATTGGGTTTTTCCATTAGGAAATTCTCAGTAACAGCACGGAGTCTGGAAATGTGCCCGAAAAACGGCAATGGGCTCGCCCCCTATTACGTGGAACTGATACATACCTGGCGAAATGTGGGTGCAGAAATGCACCTCTGCCTACCCCTTCGGGGAATATAGGCGTGAGTTTGTGGAGATTCAAGCAAATTCCACTTAATTATTATTGATTAATTAATTTAAAAAACGTTACTTTCAAAATTCTAGTTGTATTATATTTACTTTGAGGCGTTAATTATAGTTTGTGCACATTTACACTCTAGTTTCCTTATGTCAGTGAAGGTAATCAGGCAATGGCCTCACTTGATTGTAAGTGATCACAGTCGCCCATGAACACTCACAGATACAAAAAAAACTTGAATGCGTTTATACGCCTTTATACCTACATGTTGAAATATTTTGTGGAGAAATTGGTGAAGGTAGAAATTATTTCAGTGATCCATATTTCTTTCGGGTCTTAGCTTTATGAGAATAAGAATTCTCATGTTGTTTCTGATAATCACACCACAGGGATAAGATCAAAGTACCACAGGTGAGTCTGCTTGATGTTTTTTTTACTCTAAACATAAACCTAATCCATATATTTTGCCGATTTTTCTATTATTAGCATATTTTCTGTTCAAGGTTCATGTTAAACATGACAATTCTAATATATATTAATAACTGATACCTTGAGTCGTGATGGCCTTGAGGTTTAGGCACGTGGTCGAGAATCTCGACGGTCGCGGGTTCAAACCCCAGGCACACACCTCTGACTTTTCGAAGTTATGTGTGTATTCACAATGAATTATCACGTACTTTAACGGTGAAGGAAAACATCGTGATGAAACCTGCACACCTAAAAAGTTCTTAGGAATTTCTTAGGTGTGTAGTCCGCCAACCCGCACTAGGCCAGCGTGGTGGACTAAGGCCTAAACCCTCTCAATGGTAGAGGAGGCCCGTGCCCAGCAGTGGGACGTACCTATATGGGCTGATGATGATGATGATGATACCTTTGATGTGGTCAATAGTTTCAACAGGTCTAGTCTCAATTTCATAAACGTATGGATTATACCTATCATTTACCTATAACTTAAATCTTCTTACTAAAAGATACTTTAAATCGCAAGTAAAACTTCAGCCGGTTGAAAGTCTTCCAATCCTTGTTATCTGATTAGATTGTGTCTGGTACATGCAGCTGGACGGTTTATCTCGTTTACAATTAGAGTGCAGTACAAACAATGTTCATTATCTAGGCATCTGATCCCAACACGTGAAGTCACGAGGGTTTTCAATTTGCGCCGTCTCGCCACCATCGTCCCAGTCCTACTTTAGTGTTCATCTTGTATACATTATTTAGTATTTGTTGTGTGGCTCCATCTATTATTATTTATGCTTGCTTGATTTATCTTAAGTGTGTTGATATTTTCTTGAATATGAAATTATATAAGCCTTATACTTTATAGTCTTTTTACACTCCTTTCATTCATATTTTCTTTGGGAACATTTTATAGAACTAAATTCTTTGTGCTGCCTCGAGGTGTTTTTCCCGCTTTGTTAGGGCTTATGCTTATAATAATACAACACCTAGTCACAATTCTAATAATGTTCATGTATCCTACTTAAATTTGCATAACATAAAATTCAAAAAACTGTTTACAAACTTTACTTTTGTTATCAGGGCTTTCCAGTAAAGATACACAATTCGATATATTATGATCAATGTTATTTGTTTTTGTGGGAAATTACGTCGACATTTATTAATATCTATATATCGGAATTGTTTATTCCTAGTAAATAGGTACTCTCTTTATTTCACAAACTACTTACCAAATTCTAGTTACTTGGCCTTATCTGTATGGTAAAAAGTCTACGTATTATTATAGGTGACTATTTAATAAAAAAAGTATTAATTAAATGCTTGTCTTTCACGCTTTATGCTATTGAAGATTCCTTCCCATAGTAAATGCTTCCCCGTGTTGTCGGCGGTGGTCTGTGGGTCGCACGGCAGTCGCGATGTATCGTCCAATAGAGCAGTAAATCGTGCGATATCTGCCTCGCGCAGATCGTGATAGATCTAACTGAAGGTGCACTCCTATTACGTTCAAATTATTTGGATTAAATCTTACGATAAACGTAATAGTGTTAATGGCGCCTTGTACTCCATCGCGGCCAGTAAAAATATATCGGACCGCGCTAAGCTAGCGATTCACCAAGGAGTCCTGGTGCCTACACTAACGTATGGAAGTGAGTCTTGGGTATGGCAGAAGAAGCATGAAAGCAAAATTAATGCAGTTGAAATGAGAGCGTTGAGAAGCATGTGTGGGGTGAAATTGGTAGATAGAGTGAGGAATAGTGTGATAAGGGAAAAATGTGGATTGAAAGTCGACGTAGTGACTAAAATTGAAAGGGGGATGCTAAAATGGTTTGGCCACATTGAAAGGATGAATGTTTGCAGAATGACGAAAGAGATTTACTGTGCGGAAGTGAACGGTGAAGTCGGTCGAGGACGGCCCAGGTACACCTATAAAGACCATATAGGTAAGTTACTGAAAAAGGGCAATATAAAGAGTCCTCGAAACCGACGTGCATGCATGAAGAGGATAATGTCAGTGGAGGAAGCGAAAGAGGTGTGTTTGGACCGTGGCATTTGGCGCTCTATAGTCTCTGCCTACCCTAACGGGAGACAGGCGTGAGTTTATGTATGTATGTATAAACGTAAGCTAAATTTATTACCCCTTCGTATAAACAATAATTTTAAATTGATGTTATAAACAGTAGGTACCACATATAGTATGTAAAAATATTCGTTTGGGGTCTGAGAGATTTGACCGTAAGGTCTCTTGTTATTTTTGATACCCGCCACACAAGACTTATATCTTAATGTGGGATGGGACCTATGCATGTCATTGGTAGGTCTTATAATTTATTTAATTAACATAGACAAAAAATATATTTAGGCAAGGCGTGATGTGTGATTCGAGTCCCAAATTTAAGATACAATATGTCTAATGTAGCTTAAAACAACTTATAATAAAACAAATAAAACAGGACAAAATATGTAACATGCTTATTTCAAAATCTAGCTTAGTTTTTTTTTTTTTTGTATTACAATATTATTTTCCTGATAGTATTCGAACAGTTTTAAGATTTGTATGATGGAATTATAGAAAACATTCAATAAGATATTCTATGTTATGAATAATTATATCATTTAAACCAATGAGGGATTTTTTTGAATAAAAAAAATAATGCAAATATATTTTACTTATAAGTTTGTAGTAGTCTAATAATTCTATATTATCATTAACCCTTTTTCGATGGCTTAAATTTTGATTTTCATATTAAAAACATTTTTTTCATAATTTGTGAATGAAAATATCAGCCAAACGAAGTTTTAACCAGTCGGGACAGTATGAAGTCCGTGGCAAGCGCGTAAGCACAATAGCCGCGGTCACACGACAACGCCGGCTAATTTGCTGGCGCGGTGTGGTGCGGCTGCATTTGCGTCACGTACAAATCTAATGTAATGAAAGAATAGCGGCGTGAGGTGTCCCGACACGCCACCACAAATTTATTATTTATTCCTACCATTACTTTTTAAATTACACCAATATCTCCGTTTTTGCAAAGGTTCACATCTTGTTTTATTATTTACTACCCTTAGTCTGCTTAGACTTCAGGGTTGCGATTAGAAAGAAAATAAGTAAATCTATAAATCTAAAATTCTCTAATTGTTGTAGTAGGTCCCCTAAAGTCATTTACGTCTCCGAAAGTCGTCACAAATGACATTACGGCACGTTCCATCAACTTAGATCGGCTCACCAATTCATCACTAAAATGGATCAAACGTCACTTAGGTGCGCCTAATGGCACTTAACACCGCATAATGACACCAAGGTGATGGACCTTACCTAATTAGGTGTACTTAATAATACTCAACGCTACAATGGCACTTAAAATCACCTAAAGACACGTCTCATAAGTTCCAAAAATGGAACTCAATGTCAAATAATTGCACCTTACGTTATATTAATACGTTACGTTCTATTAATACCACCAGTCGCAACCAATGTTCCACTAATGGTACCTGAAGTTTATCAACTCTTTTTTACGGCACCTAAATGCACGAAATAGCACTCCACCGTACTTAATGACGTTTAACGTAAATTCAAAAAGAAAAAATTAGACCTTAAAAAAGGTCAAGCTACTTTTTTTTCAAGTCAGTAAGTACCATTTTGGGCCCTTGGATGGAGTATGGTGTCATTTTCATTTGTATCAATTTGTATCGATAGATGTTTGTAGAATCAAGGTAATTATTGTATTATATATACAAACTTTGTATCTTTTGAATGAATCTTACATTAAATGATTTTATACAATAGGGATTACCTATGCATGTTTAGAATTATTTGATTTTTAGTTTTGATTTTATTATTCAGACATTATGGCTAAACAATTATTTCCTTATTTAGTTTGTCTCTAATTGCAAAAATTATACTTTAAAATAAGCAAAATTGAGGAGGGAAATTCCAATTTGCGAAACGCATTACTAATGACCAAGTGACGTCACAAACACAGCCTGTCAATTGTCGGCATTGATATTATAATTGATTTTTTGTGCCAATAAGACAACCTTAGAATTATTTGTAGTATTAATTTGCACTATTTTTTTTTGCATTATCGCGTTTCTTGGATAAGTAAAATATTTTTTTTTCGGCTGTACTTATAGTGGTTTTGCATTTTGAACAAGGTATTTTATCCGTTGTCTTAACATTTACCTATAATAACTAAAAATTAGTTTAAAACTGTTGTAACACTGAGTAAACAAACAAAGAGGTGGTTGTGTAACGTCATAAAATATAGCGGAAAAATGACGGAATTCCAACCGGTAAAAAATTTACAAAATTATATATTTAAGTATTAAAAAAAAAAAATACTCTGCGAAGATTTTATATATTCTTTACTACAATAGAAATACGCAACAAGAGAATAAACATTAAAAAAAATAATAAACATTTCCTATTTCAAGTGGCTTTATTTATGCAATAAAATCAAAATACTTAAAATTATCACGATTGTACAAGATAAAATAGGTAATAAAAGGATTTAATATTCATAATTAGTATGATACTTCCAAAGACATTATTTTGTGTAAGTTTTTACTTCCATTTCTGTCTCCTGGCATAAATTGGCGTGCTGTCAGGTTTTCCCCGTTAAGAAAATCTCTCAGTAGCAACACACAGTCTGGAAATATGCCGGGCAAAGGGAGATTAGCTTGCCACCTATATCTAAACATAGCAGATCGAACACGGGTACATGAACATAGCTCTCTTCCAATAACCTTTTCGATCCGGGAAACGAACCCAAGACCTCTTGATTGCACGTTACATACTAAACTTCTGCTGCGAGTTCATTTATATTTCCAGTTTTTAATAAATTTGTGTTGTTATAGAAATTAGAAAATTTTAAGCTGTGGGTTTTTACACGGAACAGGTAGATCCTAAGATCATCATCATCATCATCATCAGCCTCTCTTACGTCCACTGCTGGACATAGGCCTCTCCTATGGCACGCCACTGGGCTCGATCTTCGGCCTTCCTCATCCAACCGCTGCCAGCCATCTTGCGTATATCGTCACCCCACCTAGCCAGAGGGCGTCCTACACTACGTTTGCCAAGACGTGGTCTCCACTCCAGAACACGTTTCCCTCCTAAGATCCTATACCTAAATTTTAATCAGTGTGAGCATGAGAAACGTGATCAAAAGGAGAACATGTATTTTGTTTTTTGGCAGATCTGTTATATTATGTTGGTGTGTGTCGTTTCCATAAGTCTAATGAGGTGAAACCAGGAATTGCTTGAATTAACAGTTTTTGCTGCCTGATTGAGTACTAGGCCAGTTATAGGGGAGGCCCGTGGCCAGGAGTGGAACGTATGTATATGGGTTGATATTAGGCTCCGACTGAGTGTGCGTTCGGCGACTAGGCATGTGATGGAATTTGAACTTTCTTATCATAGGCACATATTTTTGTGTTTACTATATTTATTAATAAAAAAAATATGTCACGATATTATTAAATACGTAGGTAAGTAATTCTACTAAAAGTAGATATATAATTCTATAATATTGTTTTTGTATCTTTCTGCATTAATGTGAACTTCACCTAGTATTTTGCCTCATACGATTTGATTACTATCAACAAATTTGAAGTAATTTTATCGCAATAAAGCGCTTCTATCAGAAATAAAGAAAGCGCTGTAGCTGCGGTGTGCAACGCCGATAAGATCTGGGGAAGAGCTCGGCAGCGTGGCATCCTAAGTCGGGACACGAGATAAGCCAGCCATGCCCTTGCGACTTGATAGGGCAGTAACACGCAACAACCTGTGTTTCCCATACGATTTATGGTTTTTGGCCTTTTTCGATGTTTCGCCAGTGTTTTTGTGAAGTTTTGCGCGATTAGATATCACGAGGTTTGCTTTTGATAGGTTTGTTTTGTCGTAAGAGTCTCATACAAAATATGCGATAAGATATTGTATTTAAGTGTACTAGACTAAATCTAAAACGCAAAATACTTAATTTCCCGAAGTTTTGAGAAATATATAGGTACATACATATTCACGTCTTTCTATATGAAGTGTTGTGAACCTAATCATCTTGTCTATTCCATGCAATTTATATAGGTACTTACAGCCAGTTGTACAAATTAATTTGATTAACAAATCAATCTAATAACTTCACGACTTACATGACGAATTACTTCTACTAGACCAGTACCGCGGTTATTCTAGGGGTAGAATTTCTTATTGAACATTGCATGCAATTTATACATGGGATTAATGTTAAATTGTAAAGAAGGGTGGTCATCGTGCGATTTGTCGCTTTAGATGGTATCTATGGTCGTAATTCGGCCGCTGCTGCCGTGCGTGTCCGCATTCGGTGCGATTGCACGCCCTAAACACTACAATACAATGAGAGCAACTTTTTAAGCATTTCATTTATTTAACATACGAGTAAAACATTTTGTATTGTTGTATTGTTTTATCGGCAAAGGCTATTGAATATAAATTTATTTTTAAGGAAAGCTGCTTATATGTTATATTGCCCACATAGTAGTCGAGGGGGGCTTAAAGGGGTATGTCAAAGTCTCCAGGCTTCCAGCTCAGCTCGCGGAGCAACTGTCCCCTTAGCTGAGATGGGTCACTTATCAAATTCTACGCCAGCATACCAACAAGATCCTCTCGGTATCAGTCATGCTCAATGAATCGGTATGATATAATATTACGGGGCGAAAACCCAAGAAGATATGAAGATATAACTCTGCCTGCCACCCGGAGCATTGTTCAAATGTCGATATCTTAAACTTGGAGGGGTTTGAGGTCAAACTTTATTCTTTTGAATGCTCAGTCAGGAAACCTTTGCGATGGCAGTCGTGTGAATAAGAGCCGGACAGACCTATTTCTACGACTAAGACTAAGACCTATCTCTTCTCAATAGCACAGAGGCCCATGTCCCAACGGAACGGCACATACGGCTAATGATGTTGACAAAAAGATACCGATATTATAAAAAATAGATACATATAAAATACACGTGACGTTAGAAATAACGTTTATGCTCTTGTTACACCTGCTGCTTTACAACAGGTCCGAGCTAGATAGGAGCTCTGAGTTGGTTCGTGAGCGATGCCTTCGCAGATAACAATTGCTTTGTTTCGCTGTAAAACTCGAAAATTAACATCATTTGCCAACGCTCGATTGCAATGGTGATACCAATACTTGTAAAATATCTGTTCAAGACATAAGCTATGTGCGTTTTTCGAATTCCCAATGAAATTCGCTCTTCAAAAAATGCGTAAAAATAGAAAATAAAAATTAAATGACAAAATATATCAATATGTCGCATCCGGGTCATGAGTACGGGACGTTAACGACAATATCAATCACACAAACGTCAAAGTGACGTTTACAGAGCCTAGATTGGAGAGGGTCAACGTTAACAAAAAGACGAGTATCCCTTAGTCGTCTCTCATTATCGTACTGATCGCTCAAGGAGTAACACTAGCCTAGGAACTGTACTGTGTATTGTGAATTGGAAAGTGAACAATTATATTGTGCTTTGTGCTCGCATAACATCCTCATGACGCCCACTAAGCACGTATCCACTAACGATGGTGTTAGTGAGAACCATGTGTCTCCGACAAATATAATAAATGAGACACAATAACGAGATGAAAGTTACATTATGCTACTTGTAACTTGTGCAGTGTACAGAACAATAATTGTCCGCTTAGCTGAGTTGGGTCCCTAACCAAAATCCTACGCCAGCATACCGCCTAAAACCCCTCTATTCTGCTTGACTATGTATCAGACAATGGTTTTAAGGTCAGATTCATGATTTAAAAAAATAATAAATCCTATCGTTCGACTAAATGATAATTGTTTTGGCTCCCTCGTTCGTCAAAATCGGGGATTCCCCACCACCTCAACGCGCTTGCGTCGCACGCATCGCATCGGGTTGCGTTCATAAACACACTCAAAAAACTCACGGCGCAGCGGCGGTAAACTAAAACTCAAAGCGTAAAATGAAACTATAACCGTAAATATATTATAGTGCGACACTTGTACAATGAATTCATTATATGTTTTGTTATTTACAAGGCATAAGTTGCGCCTATTTTACCTACTTAATATCGATATTCAACTAAAAATAATCTGTTTTTGTTAAATTTTAACATATATAATTTATTATTATTATTTTGGCGCCTGTGTGCATTGCACACTTCACACACAGGGGCGGCGCGGCCCTGAGGAGAATGTATATAATTTCTTATATAGTTAATTTCATTCAGGCTTAGATATCGAGCAATAGATAAAACTAATGACGTGAGCGATAAGCACAAACGTATAACAAGATATTATTTATCAATTACTTTTTAATAATTGAAAAGTATGAATTATTGTTTGATATCAATATTTTTACAAATCTAACAATGGACTGTCCAGTCATGATGATAATTCATTGCTATCTGGTTATTCACTGCAAACCTAATTATAATTTTTAGCCAGTCTGAAATTTATAGGATTGTAATGCACTCAGAATGAGGTCACTTAACCTTGAATACAAACAAAATAGTTCACAGAGCAGACAATTCAACAAAACTGGCTTTTACCAATTTGAATACTTTATACTTTTGTCCAGTTTATATTTTGGACTTACATTATGTTAACAATGCCTAAAAATTGCGGGGCACCGAAGTCTTAATGACAATAATTTAAAGCTTGACAATCGTTTAATTGACTTCAACCGAGAATTACACTGAAAAATACTTGTCTGAGGGAATCGCGGTGCGAATCAGTGCACGCAACATTGTAATGGCTGCATAAGCCATGGGAAAGAGAGCCGGGTGTAATTGTCCACAGGGGACGGAGCGCGGGGGCTGCGCTCTTTGTAAACAGCCGCCAGGCAATTTGCGTATCGAGAGCTGCTGCGATCGGCACCACCAGTACTTAAGCGCTAATTACGAAGTACCGTCAGAATGTTAATGGACTTATTGGAATTGTTTTTTTAATACACAGAGACAGTGACACGTACCCCACACACATATGCCTTTTTCCCCGAAGAGGTGCGTAGAGATACATTTCTACACTTGGATTTCGCTAGCTTTGTTCTCAATCTTAGGTAACAGGGGACAAGCCTATTGCCGTTTTAGGGGTACATTTCCTCTCTGAGTGCTAACAATACAGAATTTTGCAATAGAAAGCCTCAATGAGACTTTTCCCGATTCTAAAATCGAACCCGGGTCACAAATGTGGTTTTGATGCCCAGATATAGGTAATATTTTTGATATTTTGGACACTGAGATTTTTTATGAATCCCAGGAACAATAATTATGTTTACGGAACTGGCGATAAGAGTCAAATTTAATATTGATAAAGTTATCTAATAAGTAACACCTTAATATATAAACACGCTTGATAGTTAAATTTCATTTTGATGTTTGAAGTTTTGTCATCAATTCATTTACCCGTTAGTTTACCTAGAATTATTTAAAAAAATTACAAATAATTATAATGTCGCAAATATTTGTGTTTAATGTTTTTAGACCTCTCTTGCTATCCGTACCAACTCATTAAGTAGCCGAAGTTGTGTTCTTTCAAATGCGCATTAAATTTGATGAGATTCTCGAGAAACTGCTTGTTAAACCTCTCGGTTCATTCGGTCTGCGAATTGCGTCCCACTCTATTGTTTGATTTAATTAAAAACATTGCCCTGCAAATTGTTATTAAACAATATATTAATTTACATTAGGAAATTTTACTTATTTTTTGCAATTGGCTATAAAAAATATACAGTAGGTACCTATAATTATACTAAAGAGTTGGTTTTTCATACACAATTTGAAGCAGTTATACTCGTACTAGAACTTCCATAACGGGCACAATTTTAAGGTACATGTAGTTACATCGTAGGTTATTTACAGATTTTACACTTTATGATCGGTCGCTGATCAGAATGACCTGAATAAAACGACTTTAAATTACATAATTGAATGTCATTAGGTTATAAGAAGCGTCCCGTATCCAAAAAAACTCATTTCAAATTTATTAATAAAATCGAATATAGCATATTAATGTTGGTGCCTCAATACAATACCTTTAGACCGACGTTCCAAATGTCAATTGCTTTTTGTTACATCAATTATAGTCCATTGTAATGCAATGATATTCCTGCAATATTCATTGAACAATAATAAGATTTGCGCATTCTAAAGAAAAGATATGACAAGCTATGACATTCGGACCTCCTGCTTAGAAGATTATGCTTTGTTCATCGTGCCAAGGAAAAAATACTCTTAATTCTATGTAATACGGTACTTGAGCTCAACTATTGTACCTGGCGCTAAGATAAATTGTTATAGAATTTTACGCATATTTAGATACCTTTCATGCTAATATGAATTCAAATAAATAATTTTAATTTGTAGTAGTAAAATTGCGTGGATTTTTTGGTTTGTCCAACAATTATTGTTAGTAAATATGCATATCGTTCATGAAAAAAATCGTTCCGTAATAAATTTGGGTGCTATTTGGAAGAATAATTTACCGTTCATACAAGAGCATACATTTTGTAAGATGTAGAAAAGGTTGCAAGACGTCGATGAGAACTGTTCGCCTTAAACTGATTGTTCTGGAAACATTTGAAATAGACTTTGTCTAGCGATGAATGTAATACGATTGATGAAAATAAGTGACAAACAACATACATACATACATAAACTCACGCCTGTATTCCCCGAAGGGGTAGGCAGAGGTGCATTTCTGCACCCACATTTCGCCAGGTATGTATCAGTCCCACGTAATAGGGGGCGAGCCTATTGCCGTTTTTCGGGCACATTTCCAGACTCCGTGCTGTTACTGAGAATTTCCTAATGGAAAAACCCAATAACACTTTGCCCGACCCGGGAATCGAACCCAGGACCTCTAGATCGCACGGCACATACTTGTACCGCGAGACCACGAGGCAGTCGACAAGTGACAAACAATTCTTCACCATTTAGTCCCATGCATTGACAGTAGGTACAACGTTTATAAAAATGGTGTCCTTACACGAAGATTAAATTATTTTAAAGATTAATTCTCAAAATTTACAAAATTATGATGTTGTGCATAGATCGTATATCCTCCTGGATCCCAATAAGAAAAAAAATACGCTGCTATAATAGCCAATAGTACTTTATAAAGAATTTAGCCTAGAGTCCTGAATCTTCTGTCGCTTGTATTAAGGTCTAAAATGAATACCTCAATTAATGTCAGGACTTGACACGGGCGTCCATTTAGTTCTTTCTACAGGACGCAGGGATCCAGGAGGATATAGATGACACAATATACATATAGATAAATTAGATTGCAGATCGGAGTTTTGTTTTGTTGCTACAGTTTGTATCTTTATGACATTTATAATGTAAAATTTAAATAATGTAATGAAAAAAAGACATATATTGCTGTTTTTTAAAGAAAAAAATGACATGTCGTGTTGCTGAGGGAGTTTCTTGCCGTTTCTTCTCCACAGCTATAACACGTTTCGAAGCGGCAATAGTTTAAAAAAATTGAGATGTGTAAAATTGACGATTCAAAAGAACTTGTAAAAGTCTATTTGAATAAAGATATTTTGACTTTGACTTTGACTTTGACTTAGTAACATGCCATTGGATTCAAAGAACTAATGGAGAGGCTGTCACGGCCTGGCTATAGTCCGTATCATAGGTACCTATATTAGAATAAATTAGTACCATAAACTCGTTTAATCTTACTGAAAGCCGTGATCTGATTGATTGGTTCTATTCATAATTACTCGGATTATTGTCGAAGCGAACGATAACATGGCTGATTTTACATCAGCACGTGCGAAAAGAACCGTGACGAGGAAAAAATACGTATATCATATTACATAACATTTTAAGTTGGTGAAAAGTGCATGAAGGAATAAGGATATTAGTGTGTCGTAATGACCGGTGTTGTGTGAAGAGATTATTGATTATTATATTTTATTTAATATATGCGAGACTGCACTTAAAAAAAAGTGAAAAGGAACTATTTTTTTCCTAGCTATTTGTTTTTTTTTCGCAGTATGGATGGTACAGATAGAAGATGGTCAGTCGAATGTAATCCCCTTTCATTTCTCATTCCTATCCGTTTCATATTAAAAATAAAATTATAGTTTCATATAAACTTCTTTTGGGTGACATGTCTTATAAAATAAATAGGGGACGGTTATTATCTCCTGTTTGCTTTGACATGCTGCGTGCCAATTAATGATTAGAAAGGCCACTTAACTTTAACATTGATTTCGTTATTTTATATAGTATTTTTTTTTAAATCATGTCATCATCAGCATCATCAGCCCATATACGTCAGTGTGCAGACACAGGCCTCCTCTACAACTGAGAGGGTTTAGGCCTTAGTCCACCATGCTGGCCTAGTGCGGATTGACGGACTACACACCTCAGAAATTCATAAGAACTTTTTTGGTGTGCAGGTCTCCTCACTATGTTTTCCTTTACCGTTAAAGTAAGTGATGATCCATTGTGAAAACACACATAACTTCGTAAAGTCAGAGGTGTATGCTTGTTTAACCTGCGACCGCCGGATTCTCGTCCACGCGCCTAGACCTCAAAGCCATCACTACTTATTTTAACCGCATACAAACGGGATATTATTGGTAACGTTGTATTATAATAAGGCGCTTAAGAACTAAGCCTCACAGTACGGTTACCACACCAACTAAACCTTTCTGTTTCTTTTTTTTCCAACGAACGACACATAGGTATATACATATTATATGTATATCCATTAATACTTTACTAATTTTACTATCATTGACATAGTATCCTCCCAAAAGCTTGTACATTAAATTTATAAAAATGGCACATGGAATGGTTTTGATTAATATTTTTAAACAAATTAATGAATAAATAAAATTTTAAAGGCCACATTTTTCATAAAGGATTAAATAAAATATTCCAGTCATCGGTTATCTGTGCAGAAGATTACGTACAGCAATTTATTCACTTCGTATAATAAAACGAGAATGTCTTATGTCTCGGTCGCCCGGGGCGGATCATATCGCACACACTCGGTCACATTCTTGCGACTACCTGCATTCCGAAAAAAGCAAAAAATACGTCATTCCGCCTGCGGCTGCAGTTGCGAGCGGACGTCTCTTTTCGTACTCTTTTAAGATTGAATAATGCGGATACTTTTACACTGTATTGCCAGGAATATTTGAACGATATGCATTTTTTTAATATATTACATGTACGTTATTGTAGTAACTTATGTTGAAAATATTACCAAGATAAAATAAATTGATAAAATTCCCTATTTAAATAAAAAAATTAATACACCCAACAGTCACATACATAATTCTGACCACACACTAAGATACAAGCCCTGAGTCATAGGTATCAGAAACTACGAGAGACTTTTCGGTCTCACAAATACCCAGACCCGAAACTAATATTTGTGAATCACACAAACATAAATGTCTCAGTGCGGGGATCGAACCTACGGCCTCTCGTTTCGCAAGCTGGTGTCAAGCTAACTGCGTCACGGGGCTGTCAATTTTTTTAATCACTCGTAATATATTATATTTATTTGCGATATCTAATCAATTATTTCTAAAACACTTATTTCTAATTTAATCCATGAAATTGTTTAACGTAAAAATATAATTGAAAATTGTGTATGAATGCTGTCAACAAAAACTAACATTTCCCTTAAAATATATTTCGTATTATTTTGATGAAAAAATGGAGTATTCATTGCATCTAAATAATAAGTGCAACTTGCGACAGAGATTTTAAATTTTTTTTCAAAGTCAATGTACGTATTAGCACAGTTTGGTTTGAATCCAGGTTGAATGTTTCTTGTAGATGTCTCCACTACTGAACGCAGAGTTCTCCAACTACTTCAAATACTATCATCATCATCATCATCAGCCTAAATACGTCCCACTGCTGGGCACGGGCCTCCTCTACAACTGAGAGGGTTTAGGCCTTAGTCCACCACGCTAGCCTAGTGAGAGTTGGCGGACTAAACACATAAGAAATTCCTAAGAACTTTTAGGTGTGCAGGTTTTATCACGATGTTTTCCTGCAAGTGATAATTCATTGTGAATACACACATAACTTCGAAAAGTCAGAGGTGTGTGCCTGGGGTTTGAACCTGCGACCGCCGAAACTCTCGACCGCGTGCCTAAACCTTAATATAGTATTTATCAATATTTTGACTACGGTGTAACGCCAGACTGCATAAATGTCATGCCTGCATCGATGTGAACCAACAATGGCTCGTACGTCAGAGCAAATACTTTGTAACATGCCAAACTTCTAAGTAAACTCTATATGAAACTCCGAGATTCATGTTTTATTAAGTTTTACCCATTGGTTAATTACAAAAAAGATGGTGTTTTTATCCCAAAATGAATCAAGGAAATGAATGAAGAAAGGGACAACATCGCACTTAATTGTGGAATAAATAAGGGCTGATGAAAATCATAACAACTCATTACACAGTATTACCATCCACTTCTTAATGGAGACCTCCCATAAGTAGGTACATAAGCACCCGCCCTGAATGTGCGCATAAGACTCAGAAAGTCGCAATTACGATTTCTATTAACGAATCTCACATTATCGTTTTTTTACATCGCTGGATTTATTTGTACGTTTAAGTTTTAATAAACTGTAATAATTATACCCAAACTTTATCATAATAAGCATTTTTTTTATTTGTTACTTTGAATTTTAAGTACTCGTATAATAAACATGTCGAAGTTATGTGTGTATTCACAATGAATTATCACATGCTATAACGGTGAAGGAAAACATCGTGATAAAACCTGCACACCTAAAAATTCTTAGGAATTTGTAAGGTGTGTAGTCCGCCAACCTGCACTAGGCCAGCGTGGTGGACTAAGGCCTAAACCCTCTCAGTTGTAGAGGAGGCCTCTCAATTGTGCCCAGCAGTGGGACGTATATGGGCTGATGATGATGATGATGATGGTGGATGTAAAAGTATCACCATCTGGTACTAGGTAAGGATAAACATTATAAAGATAGGTACATAACATGCATCCGAGACTTAGAATAAGTTGAGGTGAAAATATTTTTTTTGACGTCATTATACGAGTAGGTATGTTAATAATACCTATTATTCTTACCAGTAGACACAATTATGTCGACCTGATGCAACCTAACCGGATATATACAGAGTACAGACTGTTCTCAGAAATGTAATGAAAGGAATTATTACTAACATTGTATTTAATAAAGACATTTCCATACTTAATATTATAAATGCGAAAGTAACTCTGTCTGTCTGTTACGCTTTCACGCCTATACTGCTAGACCTATTTGAATGATTTTTATTATTAAGATGTACCTATAGGACCTTTATAAGTTATGTGTGTATTCACAAAGAATTATCACGTACTTTAACGGTGATGGAAAGCATCGTGATGAAACTTGCACACCTAAAAGTTCTTAGGAATTTCTTAGGTGTTTAGTCCGCCAACCCGCACTAGTCCAGCGTGGTGGACTAAGGCCTAAACCCTCTGTTGTAGACGCCCGTGCCCAGCAGTGGAACGTATATGGGCTGATGATGATGATGATGATGATAGGACTTTTGGAAAGGACATAGGCTACTTTTAATTCCGGGAAAATGCAGCCTTCCTTTGAAATGAACACGGAATTCAAAATTGCCTCTGGGCGCAACCGGGTCTCATAACTAGTAATTTATAATCAACATTGTCAATATTATAATTGATTGATTGTTGTGTCTTTTTTTGCACGATGGATTCTATTATAATTATTATTCACAATTAACAGAATTATGTTCAATCATCGGTGATTACATGATCCAGCTATGGAATATTCTGTAGTTGTTTAATATTACGTGTTACATTACTTAACTATGACAATTCAGTTGGCACAATAATTTCTAATTTACTTTTAAGGACTGCCTCGCGATCTCGAGGCACAAATATGTTCGATTCCCAGATCGGGCAAAGTGTTATTGGGTTTTTCTCAGCAGCAGCACGGAGTCTGGAAATGTGCTCGAAAAACAGCAATAGACTCACCCCCTATTACTTGGGACTAATACATACCTGGCGAAATATGGGTGCAAAAATACATCTTTGCCTACCCCTTCGGGGAATACAGGCGTGAAATTATGTTTATTATGTATGTATGTACTTTTAAATTCAAATTCATTGTTCTTAACCTCGTGACGCCCGTCAGCCATGGTGATATTCCTATATAAATAAATCGAACCTCCAAGAATAAAGTGTGAAAGTGTTTAAAGTGCTTACCATCAGGTACAGTGGAGTCACTTTGCCGTGCCAGTATTAAAAAAAAAAAAAATACGGAGTGAAGATATCGAAGAATGCAGAGTGCAAAAAAACTAATCTAATCTTTAGAAAATTGGGGTTTCGTAAATTGATAATTTATTGTATTGTTAAGGTTTTCAGTGGTCGAATTCTTGACGTTTGTATTTATCATTATCGAGACGTTTCATGGTTCACATTACTGAAGTTTTATACAGTTCTGGCAAGATGACTACGCTCGTTATCTGATTCACCATGATACCATCTAAGTTAGAGTTTTCTGTCTAGAATCCTTTAGCAGTTGGCTGCCTCGTTTGTCCCATACTCGAAATCTCGGGTTCGGTCATGGGCTTGTTCTGTTCATAAATTCTCGGTTACAGAACCAAACCCAGATATAGGCCCGGTGAATAGATTTAACAAAGTTCCATATTACATAGGCATTACAAAACATAACCAGCGAAACGTCACGTAAATACACATAATATTATAATTACTTATTAATAAATATTGGCAAAAACTTCACAAAATCTGCGAGCTCTTTCTACTCTGCCAAAGCCGCAGCCGGTGACTAATTGCTTATTCAAATACATTTTACACACACTCAGTAAATAATCTGTAATTCTGTTAAAAACAAATTAATGAGACATGCGTATTTTTATGTTTTTTTTCCTTGTATAATCAATTTCTTTATCACGGTAGTGCCCCCGCCCGCACGAGTCAAACGAAGGCACGACCTACCTCTTGAAACACAATCGGATAAATAAAATTCTTAGAATATGATGTCAATATTATACATATTATAATAAAGTTTCAATATTGATATAAAAAAAAACAATTCCACCGCCGCGCCGGCTCACTAAAGATCATCAAATTGTAAGTTGAGAATCGGCGTGTTATGAAACTTGAAATAGTTACCACTAATCTACTTATGGATGATGGAAGTTTGTATAAGAACTCCGAAAATTTTAATTTTATTTAGTTATTTATTTATTTAGAGACACCATCGACAGTTACACAATACACTTTAAAATACAATTGAATTAATAGCATTGGACATTGCGTACCATCATTATAGGTGAATACAACATTCTTGATATTATTGCTCAGACATATTATTTATATTAGTATTGGAAATTACATTCAATGATAAATATGCTATTATAATAGTAATAAATTAAAAAAAACTAAATTAATAATAGTGTGACGATACAAAAAAAAAGAATAAAATTATATATAAATAAAACCACATTCGGAATTACAACTAGGAAATTAGGTACATTTTTTGCATTTAATTATATTTATATTATTAAAACTATCATATGAAAGGATAAAAAAAAACAAAAATTAAAATCATAGATACAAGCCGACTAGTAACGATGTAGTAGTGATTTTAAGTAAAATGACTTAAAGGTTATAGTGGAGGACCTGAAGATGTCAATGACATTTATGTCGTTGTAGGCTTCTATGGCAATTCTTCTATTAATACTAGAAATCTAACATTTGTTGTACATGAATAGTAAAAAGACAGTGATCGGAAACTAAGACAGTTAGACAGACAACAGCAATAGTTACGCTGTTGCTATTTTTCGGGCACATTTCCGGACACCGTGCTACTACTGAGAATTTCCTAGTCAAAAAAACCCAATAACATTTTGTCCAACCCGGAAGTAGAACCATTTTTTTATTAAAATAGGGCGTCCCTACCCCTTTAAAGTCTTTAAACGGCTGACTCGAAAAATCTGAAAAAATCATGATGGTAGTCCATATTATGACATTTGAAGGAAAACTATAACGGCTAACTTGTAAAATACGCTCACTGGGAAAACTTCGTTGAATATGCCTTTGTTTATTAATATGTAATTATGGGTGACTACAGGATCCTATTCTATGCGTGGCCTGGCACGCACGTGGTTGGTTGTATATTTTATTTTTCTATTCTTATAGTCGTTTTAGTTGAATGTTTTAAAAAATATATTTTAATCTTATTTTTATTACAAAACATATAGTGGGTTTTTCAATGTGTAATAATCTTCTTACTGAGAACTAAATACGAAGATAAAATATAATAGGTACTACGTTTTGTGCACACACACAACAAACAACTTAAACGCATATTACATATATGATTCATCATTGTATTCTTCGAACAATTTAAGCTTTTCTTGTGTTTTTTATATTTTTTGTCGTAATATACAAAGTTCCTTTTTATGTTTATTTTCTTGCATTAGTACAATTTAGTGCTATCATAATAATTACACATATAGTTTAAAATAAATTTTATGACACAAATATGTACATTACATAGGTACATACATATATCCTGGCATCACGTATGTTATGAAAAGGCCACTTTTAGTAATTAACCTTCAAACAAAATACTTTATTATGGAACAAAAAAATTAACATTTATGTTTTCTTTTATAGTCTTTCGTGATGTTAACTGTGACATTTACAAAACTATGCAGAATATAAAGACAGAACAACCGCAATTTATTTCAAGTTTTTTCGGAACTCCGCCTCAATATGGTTATTTATTTCGCTACCGTCAGTTTCATCGCCGTGGCTAGTCTTATCTACTTTTACTTGAAGAGTGTTAACGGTTACTGGAAAAATAGAAACGTGACTGGGCCAAAACCTATACCGCTCTTCGGCAATATTATAGACAGTGCTATTCGACGTAAGCACGTAGCGATTTTGTTCAAAAAATTCTACAATGATTTCCCAAATGAAAAGTACGTCGGATTCTACAGAATGACTACGCCTTCGCTGCTAATTCGAGACCTTGATATTGTAAGGCAAATACTGATAAAAGATTTCGAAGCGTTCCCTGACCGTGGAATCGAGTACAGCAAGGAAGGACTTGGAGATAATCTCTTCCATTGTGATTCGGTCACGTGGAGAGCCCTTAGAACTCACATGACACCGTTATTCACATCTGAGAAGCTGAAAAATATGGTGAATTTGTTGAGACAACAAAGTCATAAGTTTATTGAACACGTGGAAATCATCTCTTCCGATGAGCAGGAACAGCCTATGATAAATCTGTTTCAAAAATATTGTATCGCTTCAATAATGGTTTGCTTTTTCGGTATAAGTGTGGATACTTATGGTGATAAAACCGGAGTGTTTGAAAAAATAGACAGATCTATGATTACGGTGCCACATGTTAATGAAATAGACTTGTTGATACCTGGTATACTAAAAAAGGCAAATGTATCACTTTTTAATAAATTAGCAATCAGATACTGTTATAAAATTATTGAGGCTGTACGGCTTCATAGAAGTGATAAGCCGTCAATTGTGAATGACGTTATGGATATTCTTTTCGCCTTAGAACATCAAGATCAAACTAAATCTCTCAAAAAGTGTAACAATGATATAGACTCTTTCAAAATAACAGACAGTGTTATAGCTGGGCAAGTTTTTATATTTTTCGCTGCTGGATACGCTAACAACACTAACGTTTTATCGTATACAATGTACCATCTAGCGAAGAATCCAGATATTCAAAAGAAATTAATCGCTGAAATTGATGATGTTTTGAGAAGATTTAGTGGAGAAATAACATATGAATCTGTTAATGCAATGATTTATTTAGATCATGTGTTTAGTGAAACATTGAGAATGCATCCGACCGCTAACTCTTTGCAAAGATGCGCTGCTAGAAGTTACGACTTACCTGGATCTGATCTTAGAATCGAAAAGGGTATGTCCATTGTAATATCACCAATGGCAATTCACCATGATCCACTATTATATCCTAATCCATATAAGTTCGATCCAGATAGATTTCTACCTGAAATTGCAAAAACCAGACATTCTTGTGCTTATTTACCTTTTGGGATTGGACCGAGATCTTGTATTGGTGAGCTTATTTTTTTATATATCTTAGTAAATTGTAAGCTTACAGATTACACAATAATATGTATAAAGTTATAATACCGGGCGTGTATTTTTAAAGTGATAAAATTTTTTTATGTGTTAGCTTTATTACGGTTAAAACGATTATATACACATATTAAAATAATGACAAGGACTCTAAGCCATTAAATTTTCTTGTTTGTTAAACTGCGACAACTGATAAATCTAAATACGATTAATGGTGAAAATAAAAGTGTAGGTATATGTAAACAAATTGTCGACCTACTCGTATCTTAAAGAGTCTCAGTGTACAGAATAATTAGACGTATCAGAAGGACTTACAATACTTTTCGTTGGGGAAGTAAAACATAAGTTGTAGGAAAAATACTTCCAGATGTAAGATTCCATTGGAATGCAATATTTTTACGATATATGTATACCGATATCACTGATTGACTAAGCTCTAGTATATCATTATATAGTATACCTATAGAATTCTAAATCAAACAGTTAGATGTCACATAATTCATTTTGGCTTAAACAAAAACCTCAAAGTGACCTCAAAATTACATCTGACGGAAGACATGCCATCAAAATAAGGACCGTCACGAGTAGGTCACTTATCCTCCTGGATCCCAAAAAGAAAAAAATACGCTGCTATAATAGCCGATAGTACTTTATAAAGAATTTAGCCTAGAGTCCTGAATCTTCTGTCGCTTGTATTAAGGTCTAAAATGAATAACTCAATTAATGTCAGGACTTGACACGGGCGTCCATTTAGTTCTTTCTACAGGACGCAGGGATCCAGGAGGTTATAGAACTTTTGCATCTACTACCGCTATCCGGGCGATTGCTAATATTCTATCGCTAATCAGTAGAGTCAAGATAAGTATATGCAAACCTAAAGGATTATGTAGGTACGTGCTTAAATAATGCAACCGTGGTCTCACGGTATAAATATAAATATGTGCTGTACGATCTAGATGTCCTGGTTCTGGGTTCGATTTCAGGGTCGGGCTAATTGGGTTTTTCCATTAGTAAATTCTCAATAGCAGCACGCTGTCACGAATTGTGCCCGAAAAACGGCAATAACGAAAAAACAATTGGCGAAATATGATTGCAGAAATGCATCTCTGCCTACCCCTTCGGGGAATATAGACTTAGGTTATATATGTATGTTTATTGTTTATGCTTATTGTTAATAATATTTTTTTTTCAGCAACACGATTCGCAAAGTTGCAGTACAAGGTTTGCGTCGCGGAATTTCTCTCCAGATTCCGTGTAGAACCTTCCAGAAGGACGAAGGATGAATACTTCATAAATCCACACCGATCACTATTGAGTCCTGAAGGAGGAATATACTTAAACATTACGCCAAGGACAAAGTAACTTATTGACGAATTTGTATTAACCTTGTTACGCTGACGAACTACGAGTACATACTATTATGTCAAATTGAAAATATATTTTTGTGTTTTAATGTTACTACGAATATATTCAAATCAGAAGAGTATAATATGAATGTAGGGGAAAGTGTCGAGACACAAATAAATGTCAATGGCAAAGGAATGGTCTGATAAAGTAGATATTTTATCCTGCAACACGGATTCGGCAAACCAGAATGATACTGAATTACAACTGCAGTATGATTACTATCACCCAAGTCTACTCAGAGCACTTTAAACAATCTTCGCCACCAAGATTGCGCTGGCACAATCTTTGCTTCTCCCTATACTTGACTACGCTGATTCTTGTTATCTTGACCTCACACAAGTTCAGCTTGAGAAACTTGAGCGCTTACAAAATCTTTGCATTCGGTTCATATTTGGGTTACGTAAATATGACCATGTCTCAGAATTTCGTCTCAAGCTCAAGTGGCTTCCCATAAAACTTCGCCGGAATACTCATATTCTCTGTCTACTTTACAATATCTTGTTCCTTCCTACTTCTCCGCACTATTTAAAAGAACGTTTCATTTTTCTTAACACTTCCCGCTCACTCTCGTTAAGGTCATCGGAAAATTTGACACTTAAGACTCCAGTGCATGGTAGTACGTTTTATGACTGCTCCTTCACTGTCCAAGCTGTTCGCCTGTGGAACGCGCTGCCGGTGTCTATCAGAAAAGCTCCATCACCTTACATTTTCAAGCAAAAAGTTAAGGATTATTATTGGTCGAATACTAATTAATAAATACTTTATGTACTAGTACATTATGTATGTCTCTCCCTCTGTGTGTGTGCGTGGGTGTGCGTGGGTGTGTGTGTGTGTGTGTGTGTGTGTGTGTGTGTACATGTATATATGTATATTTATAAACATATAGTATCTTATTATTATCTTGCTGTTTTATTATTATTTTATTTATATTTAATTTATTTTTTTTCTTTATATACTTATGTATACCCCTAAACATACTTTGCCTTCTTACATTCCATCCAAAGGTTGTCTGGAAGAGATCGCTCTCAGCGATAAGACCGCCTATTGTTCCACTTTATAATTATAAAGATTGACTTGATTGATTCTCGATTTGCTTAACTATCGTATTCCGTAGCTTAAAAAGATTCGTGCTATTAAGGACTCCCGGGTAGAGCATAGTGTTGTAGGGCCTTTCCATTTGAAAATTTTCAAAAATAAAGTGTCCCTCGGCAATGCACTTCTGCGTAAATTTTATCATAGCATTTAACTGCATCTCATAAATTAATTCCATATATACATATACATTGATATATTTAAATACTATGGGAAGATGCTATTATCCCTAAAGCTGCAATTTTATGTTTTTCAATAAGATATTTGCGTATGCTATAATATACCAACCCTCTTAGTAATCCATGATGTTAAAGACAATAAATATTTACTTAATTACATTTGTTTCTGTTTTGACCGACTTTCCTTGCGGCTGGCCTTATATACGTACCTATATATTTAAGTATTGTTTTACGACTTGTACTTGTCATTGATTTTGAGAAAATGATGGATAAATAATAGATAATATTTTAATTTTATTTGATTAAATGTTTTGTATTAATCAAAGTCGATTTCTGATTATAAAGAGACGCAAGGACATTCGGCACACAAAGAAAGAGAAGAACGGATGTACGTGAACGCTCGCGCATGGGTTACGAACGCGAACATGTGCATTGTGCACCGCGGATCCAGATTTAATAGAACGGAACAGTTTTTATAATTTTTCCTTTGTATCAAACAAGCCAATATAACACTCTTCTGGTCTGGAAAAATTGATCTGAATCTTTATAATATACAAGTATAGGTATGTCGACATATTAAAGTTGTGTCCGCAACTCCAAGCGTTGATGTTCAGTACGGACAAAATTATTTTATTAATCAATATTTTAAACTTCCTCGTTGGCCCCGCAGCAAAAGTACAATCGTTTGATACATTGATATTCTTACCTTAGCAACAGACATTTCAATTTGATTATATAATTATCACCATCATCAGCCCATATTTGTCTCACTGCTGGGTACGGTCCTTCTCTACAACTGAGAGGGTTTAGGCCTTAGTCTGGCCTTAGCTGGCCTAGTGCGGGTTGGCGGACAACACACCTAAGAAATTCCTAAGAACTTTTAGGTGTGCAGGTTTCATCACGATGGTTTTCCTTCACCGTTAAGTATGTGATAATTCATTCTAAATGTAATTATGTCAATGAATTCATTTTGCGCAGTGAATAACCAGATAGCAATGAATTATCATCATGACTGGACAGTCCATTGATAAATTTGTAAAAATATTGATATCAAGCAATAATTCATTCTTTCAAATTATATTAAAAGGTAGGCATCTACTTGATAAATAATATCCGGTCTTACTTATCGTTTACGTCATTAGTTTTATTTATAGCTCGATCTCTAAACCTTGATCTATTTAATTAACTATGTAGGAAATTATGTACATTCTCCTTTTTATTTTTGTGTGATAAGTATGGAACGCGATAAATATCACTTTCGTCATTTACTACTGTTTTTTACTACATGACAATGCTCGCCCACACGTCGCAAAAACTGTAAGAGATACAATTTCAGATCTTCAGAGGGAAGTGTTTCCTGCAAGCCGTAAATTGCTTTACCATCTATTTCGATCTATGCAACACATACTTGCAGATCAGCACTAATCAAAAAATCGTATGTATCAAAAAAAATATCGATGAATGGATCGCTTCAAAAAAATTCGAAGATTTCGAAAC
Source organism: Hemaris fuciformis (assembly GCA_907164795.1). Taxonomy (NCBI): domain Eukaryota; kingdom Metazoa; phylum Arthropoda; class Insecta; order Lepidoptera; family Sphingidae; genus Hemaris; species Hemaris fuciformis. The sequence goes on from OU015447.1 coordinate 10,140,418, forward strand.
ATTTCCATATAGTGGATTTGATTTTAGCAAAGAAGGGCTTGGGAATAATCTTTTCTACTGTGACTCAACAACATGGAAGGCTCTTAGAGGCCAAATGACTCCATTATTTACGGCAGGCAAATTAAAACATACCAGTGGGTGGACAGGCGCCACGGCGCGGCAACATTCCGCCTGACACAGGTGTTGTCGGGGCACGGATGCTTCGGCCACTACCTGTGTCGGGTGGCACAAAAGGAGGAGACGGCCGTGTGTCACCATTGTGACAACTGCCGAGACGATACAGCCCAGCACACACTAGAAGAGTGTCCAGCCTGGGAGGTGCAGCGCAGCGCTCTCCGCGCGATTATTGGTGGTGACCTCTCGCTCCCGGCCGTCATTTCTTCGATGGTCGGGAGTCCAAGGTCGTGGCGAGCAATGCTCTCCTTCTGCGAGCAAATCATGTCGCAGAAGGAGAGTGCGGAGCGGGATCGCGAACGAAATGATCCCGCCCGCCAAAGACGTCAGAGAAGGAGGCGCCGGGTCAACAGAGATAATTAGACCCGGCGCCATGCCCTGTGGTAAGGGGGCGTTAGAATCCCACCACGGTATCCCCTGCCTGTCGTAGAAGGCGACTCAAAGGGGTCCTTGGGGTCGCTGGACGCGCTGCGGGGGCAGTGCGTCCACATAGGTGACCCCGAGAGAGCGGCGGTACGGTGGCCTGTGACCGTCGCGGGCGCCCAAAAGAGGTGCCCAAATCGAGTAAGTGGGGGTTTACACCTCTTAAAAATCTGAGAGGGCCGAGACGCTCTCGTCTCGGAAGCGCACTGGGCGGCTGCGGAATCATTGTGGGCGCCTCTCGCCCACGCACCGTGGTCGCCCAACTCGGCGCGGAGATGGCCACCGGGGGGTTTTGGTCGGTATGCCGGTGTAGGTTAGGGTAGGTTAGGGACCCAGCCCGGCACTAACATCTGCGTGGACGTGACGCCGCCACGCGTCGGGCTGGAAGGCCGGTGACCCCGACATACGCTTCCCGCCCCCCTTCCCCCCAGGGGTGGTGGGAGGTAGAGCCATAAGCAGCTTTCCCCTCGATAAAAAAAAAAAAAAAAAAAGGCAAATTAAAACATAAATAGTGAATGTGTAAAAAGTCTACAGTGATAAGTTTGTGGATCACGTGGAAATGGAATGTCTCAAAAATCCGGAACAAGAAGTTACACAACTGTTTTTAAAATACACTGTGGCATCAATTATGATTTGTTCTTTCGGCATCAGTGTGGACAGTAGGTATATTGGAAAATCCAACTGTGATTCAGCAATTAGACCACTCTTTGTTTCCGCAGACTTATGTATACGAAATGGACATGTTGTTTCCTGGTATATTGAATAAATTAAACTTATCACTTTATAATGAGACGGTTAACCGATTCTGCTACGAAATTGTGGAAATTGTGAAATGTCATAAGGACTTCGCGCCGAAAACCACAAATGAAATGGTAAAGGTAAGGAGTGTCATCTTGTACATGCAAAAGTGTCCGTCAAAATTTATTAAATTAGGAGGCTCCACATTAGCATCATCATCATAAATTTCAAACTCGTGCCTGCCTCGTGGTCTCGCGGTACAAGTATGTGCCGTGCGATCTAGAGGTCCTGGGTTCGATTCCCGGGTCGGGCAAAGTGTTATTGGGTTTTTCCATCAGGAAATTCTCAGTAACAGCACGGAGTCTGGAAGTGTGCCCGAAAAGCGGCAATAGGCTCGCCCCCTATTACGTGGGACTGATACATACCTGGCGAAATGTGGGTGCAGAAATGCACCTCTGCCTACCCCTTCGGGGAATACAGGCGTGAGTTTATGTATGTATGTATGTAAATTTCAAAGGAAGCGGAAATCAATAAATGTACTATTCACAGTTCAGGATATAAAATCACTCTAGCAACACGCGTTTTCTCATAATAACTCTTTAAGGTTATATAAACTACATTATTTTGTACTACGCAAGTAGTTGACATTTTCAATAAACTACTTTAGCCGACAATAATATTAAATTCATACCATACCCTTTGTCTACACCAGCGTCATTCTGGAAGGTTTTTGAACTGTTATTTACAGCTGACAGCTGGACACTTTTTATTATTATTTTGTTACGAGTGGTTATAAACAACCGGCTTGTTGCTTAGTTAAACGGCCATAAAAATTTTACATTTGAAATCAAAGATTGAAGCATGCGCACTAATTATATATTTTTTCCCCTCAGGGCGGAAAGTGACAACTTTCGTCCCGCTGCGCTAAACAAAGTTGCCGCTTTCCGCCTTTCTCGGACAAAAATGTAAATCTTAATCGAACTTTCGATCCTGGTATGATAAAAAATTGGATAAACACAACGGAAGGAAAGTAGGACATCCTCTCCAGGGTGTTTGCCAATTGCAATCGACTTTCGTCCCTAGGGGTGTAATATACTATGTACTCTATCTGTCTCACGGTGACAAATTAAGTGGCAATATTAAAATGTTTTATAACCGCTATATAAACATTTAAACTGTCATATAATATGTCAATTGTCCGCTACATTTTGTCAGCATTACATATTATATCGCTTATGCTCTTTAAACAACAACACTGACTACGTAAAGGAGAATTTTTAAATAAATTTGCAGATAAATTATTTTGGGCTTAATTTTTTTTTTGTTTTAACTATACCTAATTATTACAATATAATATATATTATATTAAATAAATAGATAATATACATACATAACTTCACGACTGTATTCAGTGAAGGGATAGGCAGAAGTGTGTTTCGCCAGGTATGTATCAGTCCCACATAAAAAATTATATAGCACCCCCTTAAAAAATTATAACAATAACAAAATATAGCGCGACGATAATTATAATATGCGGTCTTATCGCTAAGAGCGATTTCTTCCACACAAATTTTGGGTAGAATATAATATGTAAGTACAATAAAAAATTATGGGGTGCTCGTAAAAATATACAAATAATATGATGGAACAAAATAAAATAAATATCATCATCAGCCCATATAGGTACGTCCCACTGCTGGGCACGGGCCTCCTCTACCATTGAGAGGGTTTAGGCCTTAGTCCACCACGCTGGCCTAGTGCGGGTTGGTAGACTACACACCTAAGAAATTTCTAAGAACTTTTAGGTGTGCAGGTTTTATCACGATATTTTCGTTCACCGTTAAAGCAAGTGATAATTCATTGTGAATACACACATAACTTCGAAAAGTCAGAGGTGTGTGCCTGGGGTTTGAACCTGCGACCGCCGAAATTCTCGACCACGCGCCTAAACTTCGAGGTCATCACTGCTTCAAAATAAAATAAAAATAAATATACATTTCGCCAGGTGTGTATCAGTCCCACGTAATAGGGGGCGAGCCTATTGCCGTTTTTCGGGCACAATTCCAAACTCCGTGCTGCTGCTGAGAATTTCCTAATGGAAAAACTCAATAGCACTTTGCCCGACCCGGGAATCGAACCCAGGACCTCCAGATCGCACGGCACATACTTGTTCCGCGAGACCACGAGGCAGTCTGGCGAAATGTGGGTGCAGAAATGCACCTCTGCCTACCCCTTCGGGAAATACAGGCGTGAGGTTATGTATGTATGTAAATATACATTATTATTATTCTCAGCCTATCGCCGTCCACTGCTGAACGAAGGCCTCCCCAAGTATAAATACAAACTTACATATTAAACTTCAGGAATTAGGGAATAATAAAAACGTCTAAGATATACAGTTAAGGAGCCACTGTTACAGACACCGGCACTCGGCGTGGCGGTGCGTTCCGTAAGCGAACAGTGTGCACAGTAAACAAGCTTTCATAAAATGCGCTACCTTGCCTTTAGTCAGTGGCGGTACTTCCATAGAAGCCCAAAAGCGTTACACGTTAATTGTGTAATTTCTAGTTTATAATTGTTTATTGTGGAGGGAGGACATTATTATTATATCAAATTGCTTTTGTTAAATAAAGATTTAAAGCTTAAAGATTATTATACTCGTATAATACGGAATTATATAAGGAAACTGGGCTTTTGGGCTTTTATGGAAGTACCGCACCTGCTTTTAGTACACCTTAATAAGTCAGAATGTGAAACGTTCTTTTAAATAGCGTGGAGAAGTAGGACGAAACAAAATATTATAAAGTAGACTGAGAATATGAGTATTCGGAGAAGTCGTATAGGGAGCTGAGCTTCAACCAAAATTCTGAAACATTGTTATAATTTACGTAATCCAAATATAAACCTTTATAAATACGAGTGTATTAATTTACATTTTTTCTACTCTTTTTATTTGTATTTCAGAATCTCTGTTTTTTAATTTCAATTTGTACACTTACGACTACCTTTTATTTCTCTTCCTACATCTCCATCCTTAGTTGTCTGTAAGAGATCGCCTTGTGCGATAAGACCGTCATTTGTAATAATTAAGTCAACTGTAGTCCTGAGCTTTTATTCTTATGTGTAGTACAATGACATTTTAAATAAATAAATAATGTTATGCATAAATTCTGGAGACGCTCAAGGGTATCAAGTTGAAAATCAAGCTGTAAGGTAAGTTGAACCTGAATTAGGTCCAAATAATAAATGTCCGCGTTTTCAAGTAGGTATGGGAAAAGCAGAAACTACTAGGGATATCTTGGCGGCAGTAAGTGGGAAATTTCGTGGCCGCTCCAAAGTTGCAAGTAATGCAAGCATTTCCTACTGACAGCCGTATTATTTGTAAATATTAATTCCATAAATAATGTAAAAAATGTGCATTATTAATACCTACATTAAAAAATCTAAGAGAAAAGAATAGTTTCGTCAGATCAGTTAGAACAAATTCAAAAAAGAGTCTTAGGCGAATGTAATTTGCATATACAAAATTCGTTAACAGCGGAGCCGATTTTGCCAATTCTTTTTTTTCATGGTGCTTATTGTCAGGAGAACATACTTATAAAAGAAAAAAAAAACAAGTAAATTACGCTTTAATTAGAAAAACCAATGTATCCAGGCGGAGCTGGCACGGACAACTAGTTTCCAATAATTCAAACAATTGTCTTATTCTTTTAATTATTTAATTACATAACGCGACGTAATTAATCATAAACATTGTTGTAATGACAATTCAGGTTATATAAGAAATCCGCTACAACAGCAAATGCGGATTATCCACGCGCCTTGGCTGTTTACACACCGGTATTCCGCTCCAGTAAGCGGACCGTGGTAAGGCTTATCGAGGGTAAGGCTAAAATCTGACTGATTAGCCCAGTACACTGATTATAATCAACTTTTGGTTTTTATTTGGTCAATATAAATAACGTTATAATCATTGGAGCCACACTGAGTTCAGTGAAAAGTGTCTGTGAACAGACATGTCTGTTTTTTACGTGACGGCTCTTGTCGTGGTGCTAGCCACGTCCATCTTTTGCTACTTTAAAAATGTTTATAAATATTGGAAGAAAAGAAATGTTACTGGTCCTAGACCTACGCCATTTTTTGGAAATTTCAAGGATGTTGCACTAAGACATAAACATGCGGGCGTTCTGTATCAGGAAATTTACAATAATTTTCCTGAAGAGAAAATTGTCGGGATTTACAGAATGACTTTACCTACGCTTTTGATAAGAGATCTGGATGTTGCAAAGCAAATTTTGATCAAGGATTTTGAAGCGTTTCCATATCGTGGCTTTGATTTTAGTAAAGAAGGGCTTGGGGATAATCTGTTTCACTGTGACTCAACAACATGGAAGGCGCTTAGAGGCCATATGAGTCCATTATTTACGTCTGGAAAATTAAAATATTTAGTGAATGTGTTAAAAGTCTACAGTGATAAATTTGTCGATCATGTGGAAAGTGTATGTCTCAAAAATCCGGAACAAGAAGTTACTCAACTGTTTTTAAAATACACCGTGGCATCAATTATGGCTTGTTCTTTCGGCATCAGTGTGGACAGTATATTCGAAAATCCAACTGTGTTTCAGCAATTAGACAACTCTTTGTTCACGCAGACTTATGTAAACGAAATGGACATGTTGTTTCCTGGTATATTGAATAAATTAAACTTATCATTATTTAATGAGATGGTCAACCGATTCTGTTACGAAATTGTGGAAACTGTGAAATGTCATAAGAACTTCGCGCCGAAAACCACAAATGACGTCATGGATATGTTGCTAACGTTGCAGAAGCAAGGTGAAGTTAGAACTATCAAAAAGTGCGACGACGAACCTGAAATATCACTTAAAGTCACCGATCACGTCATGGCCGGGCAAGTTTTTGTATTCTTTGCTGCAGGTACCGGCAACAACACTAACGCTCTATCATATGCGATGTACCATTTAGCAAAGAATCCAGCAATTCAAGACAAATTGTATGCGGAAATCAGTGAAGTTTTAGAACGATTCAATGGAGAAGTATCGTACGATAGTATTAGGGAAATGACATATTTGGATAAAGTTTTTCAAGAAACACTAAGGCTTCATCCGACTACGAATTCCATACAAAGGTCTGCAAGAAGGGACTATGTTGTACCTGGAACAAACGTTAAGATAGAAAAAGGCATGTCTATTGTGATATCACCTCTAGCAATTCATCACGATAAGACAGTGTATCCAAATCCTGAACAATTCGATCCGGAAAGATTTGCAGCTGACGCTGTAAGGAGTAGGCATTCTTGTGCCTATTTGCCTTTTGGTGCTGGACCGAGGTCATGTCTTGGTGAGTACATAATGATATGTATTTTGTTATTTCGTAGTTAATAAAAAGATTACATGCTTGATCAATTATTAGAGAAAAATTTATTTAAGATCCGAGAATATTCTAAAAATAATTACTAAAAAAAAGTTAATTTACTGAAGGTACTGAAAACTGATAGTTAATGTAGTGCAACCCCAAAAGAGTCCCGGTGAGGATAAAATATATACATATACATACATATGTACATGTACACTTTTTTTAAAAATTGATATAAGAACGTAGTCTGCTTTTGTAGTTGACTTTAATTGAATTTCAATCATACATCTCAATATGAAATGCGTGTTTGTATTGCGAGAACTCATTTCACTTTTTTTTTAGGTGTGCGCTTTGCAAGGGTACAGTTTAAAGTGTGCGTCGTTCAGCTGCTTTCGAAGTTCCGTATAGAACCTTCCCGAAGAACAAATGATCAATTCTTCACCAACCCTAATCGATCATTGATGGGCCCCTTAGGTGGAATACATTTAAAATTCGTCCCACGACCGTTGTATTGAAGTACTGAAAAAAATGGTTTACTAAATGTGTTTTTGGAGTTGACGCTGACTTCAGTTTCTAAGTCCAGCAAATATCAATACAATCCTAAAATATCAGTGTTTCCATTTTGGATTTTGTTTCTGAGGATTTAGGAGGATGAGGATACATATTTTGTAAGTAGGTAATGTAAGAGGAATAGAATCTGGTCTTTAATAACAATCTAATTATAAGCCATAACATTTTTCCTGAATACATATGTGAATGTAATAAAAATATATGTAATAATCAAGGATTAAATACTTTAAACTACGTTATCCCTGTGTTTTGAATTAATTAAGAATAGGCGATGAATAACGATATCGCTATCAGTGTTTTTGATTGATTGAACTTGAGCATTATGAAGCGGGAATTTACGGTGGGATTTTTTTATCGCACAACTCTGATCGATGCTGTCTATTCCACATTAGCTAGTGATCGTAGATAACGGCTTCCAATTATAGAGTATAAATGATACTGGCACGCTTGCTGTGTTTCCTATAGGTACCTACATATTTTAGTGGCTGTTATAGGGGTACCTTAATATCCTATGACTATCAAAAACTCAAGATAGCCAATATGATTCTTCAGCTCAACACTACACCGAAACACCAGCATATTACACCTATGGCGCCATATGACTGTATATATTTGGCTAATCTTTCCAATTATATAAGCCTACTACTGATTAAACTTAAATAATTATTGGTATCGATTGATTGATTATACAGAATGTTATCATCATCATCAGCCCATATACGTCCCACTGCTGCGCACGGGCTTCCTCTATAACTGAGATAGTTTAGGCCTTAGTCCAGTGTGCTGACCTTGGCAGACTACACACCTGAGAAATTCCAAAGAACTTTTAGGTGTGCAGGTTTCCCACATTATTTTCCTTCCTTGTGAAAGTACGTGTTAATTAATTGCGAATAAAATTGGGGTTTGAACCTGCAACCGCCGAGATACTCGAGCGCGCACCTAAGCCTCGAGCTCTTCACTACTTTATCATAAATAACGTCATATCTATAATTATGTTGTTTCGATGCTAAGCACGTAACATATCTAAGATTTTTGTGGAGTAATAATCAAGTAGGTACTTGGGTTGTTTGAACACATACCAATTTAGCACATATATAGGCATGAAAATTCATGAAACGTAGGTATATAGTTTGCACGTCTTATGTGCTGTACAAAAGGTAATTTGTTTTAATTAAATGTAAGTCGTCTCGTTCGTGGTCACGCGGTACAAGTATGTGCCGTGTGATCTAGAAGTACTGGGTTCGAATCCCGAGTCGGGCAAAGTGTTATTGGGTTTTTCCATTAGTAATTTTTTTTTTTTTTTTTATTCTGGCGCGGCAAAGTGACTCCACTGTACCTGATGGTAAGCACAGTGAAGTCCAAAAAAATAATATTCAAAAAATAAATTCTCAGTCAGCACGGAGTCTCGAAATGTGCCCGAAAAACGGCAATAAGCTCGCCCCCTATTACGTGGGACGGTGGGACTGATACATACCTGGCGAATTGTGGGTGCAGAAATGCACCTCTGCCTACCCCTTCGGGGAATACAGGCGTGAGTTTATGTATGTATGTTAAATGTAAGATTTTTCGATCTTCGACGCAAAAATGCTAATGCTGTTGTGGTAATAACATATAAAAAACTAAAATGTTGTTTAGTGAAACTTAAATTTAATAGGTACTTACATATGAATATTTGAGCTGGCGTCATTATTCACAATGGAAGTATTACATTCTGTAACAAGTATAGGAATGAATTATTTAACACAGTCCAAAACACGTGGTTTATGCCCGTATCCACGAAAGGTTTTGCAGATGTGCATTTCTTTGAGTGGCCCTAGGATCGATCACAACGCAACAATACAGTAAATAAATAAATACACCCAACAGACACATACATAATACTGGCCCCACACTAATATACGAGTTTGTATCGTGGGTATCAGAAACTACGCCAGACTTTTCGGTCTCATACACTCCGACCACACACACACAAATATTTGTAGTCCACGCAAACATTTGTCTCGCTGGTGCTGGAAGCTGGTGTCTAGACAACTGTGCTTTTGTTCAACGACGTTTGTTCAGAGACAATGTTAATAAAAGTAGCCGTAGGTATTTGAAATAATATTACAACAAAGATCATGTGAATATTTTTACACATCTCGATGAGTAAGTGACGAGAATCAACAAAAAAAAAAAAAAAACACAGACAAACGACTGTTATAATTGAATTTGGACTGTGCGTCTACTTACTACGGCAAATGTAACCTAGTCATTACGTGATGGTAAGACACGTGACCGGATTTAAAATGTTCCATGGGGGCTTTTAACACTATAATTTCCCACGTAGTTTTGTAGTAGGTGTCACGAAACTCAACTTAATCGACATTATAAATATAGACGTAACTACACCCAAAACTTTTCAAACATAGTTCTGACCTCAGACAGGAAACACGTCTTGTATCGTGGGTAAAGACTATTATTCGGAATTTTGTAAGGCAACCTGGGCTTTTGGGCTTCTATGGAAAGGAGGATGCATAGTTGCACCCATGTTTTGCCAGCTGTGTTCAACTTACAACGTGGTGCTACATCGTAAGCATGTTTCCAGACATCGTGCTGCTCCTGTGCATCATGGGCACGATGTTTTCCTTCACCGTTAAAGTACGTGATATTTCTTTGTGAATACATTACCCATGGAATTAAAAACCACCAGCGAACCTAGGACGAGGTCGACCTAGGACGACCTGCGCACTCTGGTGCCGCGTGACCAAAGAGATAGTTAACGAAGTTACTCGGTAAAATAGGTGATGAACCTAATTAGCCCCTTCATCGTTCCTTAAATCCGTCCCTTAACGTAGCATCGACTTTGAGACATGGCGTAATGTGTTTAACAAACGCTAGAACGCTAAACTGATTGGCGGGCAATGAGTGCCATTAGCGTGCCAATGCCAAATTCGGACCACACTGACTCAAATTCGTGACATGAGCTTTGCATTCCAATATAGCACGACCCATGTCATTTGGTATGCTCTATGAAAACATCTTTAGGATGAGATGTCGATCTTTTCTGGTCGTGTTCGACTTGCAAAAGTGTTATTAAGAATAATTAACGCGGTTCTTTGAAGCTGTTATGTGGAGCATATTAATTTTCGTTCTTTTGTTTTTTATGTGTTCACTCGTAAAGGCAAAAGTGTTTGGATCTGGCTGTTATACAGGTGTGCCAACTTGAACTGCTTAAACTTAATGTAATTTGAAAAAAAAAACGTTTTTTTATATTTCGAATATTTACTTCTTTTAAAAAAAAAATAAGATTTTTTATAAGTAGGTATAGATAGGCAAAGTTTATATTAAATGGTTAGAAACAACTTCGATCCTTCTTTACCAGTCGCCACAATATTTCCGGCCTGATATTAAATGGCTACTGGACACAACTCATTCTCGTATAAATAATTGAAGCGCGAAACATAATCAGAGGCTATTAGGTTTTGATTTAAAGAATATTAACTGCTCTTCAGATGCCAAGATTACAATGATGGATGGAGCGCCTCAATGATAGTAAAAACATCAATGAACACTACGTGAGCCTTGAGTTCGATTCTTTTAAAATTACAACACTTTGTCGAACTGATCTTATCCTCTCAGTTGTAGAGGAGGCCCGTGCCCAACAGTGGGACGTATGTGGGCTATGATGATCATCATCATCTTATCCTGATTCTATAATTATTAAATGTATGTGTATGCTTAAATGAGTAAGATTCAGCTTCTTATCTACGCTTTATGGCCTAAAACGGCTGTATTAATTTAGGTAAATATTGGTACGAACATAATTTGCACCTTTTTCTTCCGTAGGTACCTGCTGGGAGTGGGAGCTGAATGTACGTGGAAGTTATGCTTACATACCAACTAAAAGCTCTTAAAGGCCCTCGCACACGTAAGAAGTGGCGCGCGATTTCCAAAAAATAAAAATGTAATTTATCACGACACTTTGCCTGGACATGTCCACTTAAGACTTTTCCAAAATAAATAAAATGAGGGCGCTGATATCCCTTGCTTCGCGATCACTTGGGAAGCTTATGGTACGATGGGCGTCCGCGTTAGATTTCCTATCGTCCATAATGACCAAGGAGACGGATTAAGTATTTTGATAACTTTGCCTATTGCTTAATGTATTAACGCCGATGAAGCTATTGACAAACTTATCATATCTAATATAATCTTATAAGGGCTGTTTCAAGAGATGAGTTAAAGGGACCATGTTCGTCACTGAGGACATTAATTGTCCTCAGCAGCATGGATATGTATCCTACCATAAGAAAAATGGACCGGCGGCTCACCGAATTTAATGAAACAATGAAAAATATTATAATATTAATGAATATTTCCAATGTGACAATCTTGGCTTTTTCTCACTAAAGTGGTTCGATATTTAACTTTTGTTAAGGTTGATTAGGGTTACAGGAAGTGGGTTTGACTAGGTGCCGGACGAAACGAACATTTTCATGGCTTTTAATATGACATAAAATTTTGGTGGGTGTTTTTATTCTATTACGATAGAAAGTGCACAGAGATTCAAAAGGTACAATTTAAGCGATAAATTCACCTCAAAAATATAATATATATCTACATACATACATAAACTCACGCCTGTATTGTAGGCAGAGGTGCATTTCTGCACCCACATTTCGCCAGGTATGTATGTATCAGTTCCACGTAATAGGGGGCGAGCCTATTGCCGCTTTTCGGGCACATTTTCAGACTTCGTGCTGTTACTGAGAATTTCCTAATGGAAAAACCAAATAACACTTTGCCCGACCCGGGAATCGAACCCAGGACCTCTAGGTCGCACGGCACATACTTGTACCGCGGGACCACGAGGCAGTCACGAAAATATAATATATATTGTAAATAAATACAACGATCTGACTGATATTATAAAGACAAGGCAAATGTTACAATAAACGAGATAAATAGTATGAAACAGGCGCAAATATAAAAAGATAATGATGGTATGTAATGACATGTAGGTACTGCATACGTAACTTCAGAAAGTAACATCTTTCTCAATTCTATAGTATATACGTATATAATTCAATATACGTCCTACTACTGGGCGCGGACCTCCTATGCAACTGAGAGGGTTTAGACCTTAGTCCAGCACGCTGGCCTAGTGCGGGTTGACTTGGATTATACACCTAAGAAATTCACTTTCAATTTCACGATGTTTTCCTTCACCGTTAAAGTAAACGATAAATTCATTGTGAATACACATATCACTTCGAAAGGCAGACGTGTGTGCCTAAGGTTTGAACCTACGACAGCCGAGATTCTTGCCCGCGCGTCTAATCCTCGAGGCCATCACTACTTGGAAGTTAGGTAGATGTGTATTAACTTTAAGTCATATAACACATACATATGTGTGCCATTTTTGACAAAGGGGTAATAATAGGTGATTTATCTTATAAATAGATAAACAGGTGTAAACAAACTGTGATCGTTAATTAAAAGACCGGTAATAATTACGGCCATAACAAATACATTGACGCCAAAAAATCGCAAATAATAAAAAAATGTGACGTTTTCCTAATAATAAATACGAGTAGGTAGGTATACCTTAGTACTAGTTTTCGATTAGAGTCTGTTTTAACCCTCTATATACTATGAAAAGGGTAGATGAGAGACTTTTGCGTACCAAAGATTTACGTTTGTAGACCTCTACAGCTGATTATAGGTAATCAATAATTAAGTAATTGTCAATGTTTCAAAACCGTATGTTTGCTATGTATTATACATCAGGCTTGTCTGATATATGAAAGACTCGGAGCTATCTATTATATTATCTCTACAGTATTAAAATAAGGGTTTTGCAATTCGGATTGGCTTACTGTTCACCTGAGTGAGTTAATAGTGATCCATAACTTGAACTTCATGCTTTAGTTCTTATTTACGTAAGACCCCTGTAGTATTTCTTCCTTTCTTTTACAGGATATTTTGTCTTTCATCATAATTTATTACGAGTAAGTAGGTACATTTTTTTTTTTTTTTTTTTTTTTTTTTTTATTCTGGCACGGCAAAGTGACCCCATTGCACCTGATGGTAAGCGCAATGGAGTCCAGAAAAAGTGCCGACCAGCGAGAGATGATGGTCTCCCGTTGGTCGACACAATCATGCCGGCCGAATACCTCTTCACCTTATTATACATACCTGACTGTCATACTAAAAAGTTCGAGAAACATGGCCTTAGACCTATGTCTGAGATTGTCTCGACAGCTGGGAAGAATAACGATTGACTGAATAAGTAGGTACTTATGTCAAAAAACAGTTGAATAAGACTAGAAAAGAAATGTCAGCATGCCGAGCGCGTCGAACTTACGATTAGACTATCATATGTTTGACACGGCCGCTTCTTAGTAATTCGGGTTGCGTGTAATATCAAGACTTTTATAAATGTGTAACAACCAATGGCAGCCCTTAATTTTTGTTTGAAATTTTTAGTATCATTGGTCGTGCCATCTTAGTAGAATGAATAGAACAGACAAATGGTGACAGTCGTCCCGATTCAAAAAACTATCTATTTTCCTTCTAATCTTATTTAGCTGTTCTGTGGAATATGTCCTCGGCCTCAAACCAGAGACAGTTTCGAAAGTTTTACTACTAACTACTTAGTACTGAGTCATCTCATTCCACACATGCATATTCATTAATACCGCGGGAAAAAAAATCGAGATATCAAAGAAAACTTTGCCATCGAAATTATGATTGTGTATGTCTCCACAAAGCCGTGTTTGTTGTACGATATTTCCTGGTACGCGTGTTAACAGGCAATAATTGATCTCCATCGGACGGCCACACGCGTCGCCACAGTATTTTTAACCTGTGCCCGCGGGAGCTGAATGGACGTCTGTTTAGAAAAATGGCGCCTGTTTAACACGTCTCTCATATTTGTATTTTTAGGCCGGAAGTTGTAAGTGCAATTTTAGGTTGGGTTTCTGTTATTTGTCTTTAATTAATGGTAATATATTGGTAATTATAACCGTAAAACTAATCATATTCACAATTTGTAGTTAAAGGAACTTACCAAATTTGATATTAGAAGAATGTTTCATTGTATCAAAAAAGTTAACTGAGTCACATAGTCACACAAACACACGATCAAAATAGCACACATATTTATTTTAATAAAAAAAACAATCAAAACTAATAAACAAAATAAACACTTGCTAATCCCGCCATATTTAACTTATTTTTTTAAAAAGGTACGATGCTCCAAGGAAGCTTAAAACAGACGGAAATTTAAAAAAAGTAATTAAATAATTTATTCATCTTATAATTTGGAAGTAATGCTGTGAAATTTTCGTACAACATTTAACAATGTCTTAAAACAATTTGGCGGGCGACAAAACGACAATAACTCACAATAACATAACATCGACGCCTCCCTCGTTAGCGTTCTAAGTTCAAATTTTAAATTCATCTCGAGTCATTTGCTGTTGCTCGCGATTGCGCTGCGCGGGACACGTGACGTCATTAGTCAACGGGAGGGACTCGGAAAGAATGGTCTTGATACTTGAGTAATTGCGTATATTTCACATTCATTTCATTTCATTTAGCCTTTTATCCTGAGCTCTTATGTTGATTCTATTGTTTAATTATAATATGTCTCTGAGCTCAGTGTGCCAGTTGGCATAGGCCACCTCAAACATTTTCCATTGGTCCCTGTCTCTAGCAACCCTTCTCCAGTGTGCTAATATTTCACATTAGCTGTAACAAAAATGCTAAAATGATAAATATGGTAGTATGTCTGTTACTTGGTAATGTGATTATGATTTGAGATTGACAGTTTTGAAGGTGAAGAATTGAGATGACTGCTACAAGTTTCAATAAATCAAGTTTCAAGGTTTCTCATTATGAATAAAAAATATACCATTAATGCGTTTTGGCTCCATGGATTATCATGATACAGTATTAGCCCTTGCAATGTTATTTTTTAACATAGCATGGAAAATTTATAATTCCTACTTCTATTATCATAGATTATATTATATTAGCATTTGTATCTATGATAATGAGAACTGCAATAGAAGTTATTGCTCTGTATAAGAAGGTAGGTAAATGAAACCACTGAAACTTACAAACCACCGTAGTCTGCTAAAGGGTTCCTGTGGAAAATAGAGAGGCTCGTGCCAAAAAGCGGACGTAATTACCTATTAGCTTATAAAGGTAGATTTTATTATGTTACGTTTAATGGGAACCTTTGTAAGTATAATACAGCTCCCATATTCTTACTGACCCGAAAGTTTATTTACATAATTTATTGTCATGTATCCAAAATACCAAAACTTTTTCTACCCTTGCGAAAGCGGCACGGCGGCGGAGTGTCGCTGGCGCGGCGGCGACATGACGAATGGGCGCGCACGCTCGCGTTCCAAATTTAAAATCTGCCGCGTAACGTTCCCGCTAATGGCATTGTTTATGGAAGTCGCTGCAAACCTGCCAGTGACTTACCAATTTGCACGCATCGGCTGAACGAGCGTTTTCCTTGGTCTAAATGACGCTTGAAAATTATTTAGTGTTTCGTTTTAAATAGAGAATTTCGGTATTGTTGCTATGCGTATTTGTTGTAAGAACACGTTTCTACTATGTTAAGAAACAGTTCAGACAAATATGGACTTAATAAGCTGCTCTTTAATGTCAGCAAGTGTTGTGTGATGAGTTACAGCCGGTCACGCGCCCCACTGCAATACACCTATAGCATTGAAGCTGCACCAATACCACGTGTTATCTACGCATGTTAAAGACTTAGGCATAGAAATGGTATCTGAACTGAACTTTCGTAAACATATTGTCGAGGTATGTAAAAAATCCTTTCGTAAGCTTTGTTTTGTTATTAGACAGTGTAGAGATTTAAAAAATATTACCGTAGTAAAAGTATTGTTTAATGCTCTCGTACGTAGTAACCTTGAAACTAATTCTATGATTTGGAGTCCTTATGAAAGTAAGTACATACTAATGATAGAGAAAATTCAAAATAAATTTACACGCTTTTTGTACCTAAAACAGTTCGGAGTGTATCCCTACTACCCTCTTATGTATCCAAGTTTATTTGTAATGGGTATGGTTGGATACAATAGGCTGGAAGTGAGGAGAGAAGTATCACTCACAACATAGATATCTATGGAAAATTTTGCGTGGGTTGGTCCACCAGCATGATATACTGGTAGCGATTCAACTTCGGGTTCCCAACGGTTACGTCTTTTCTCGTCACAGTCAACCGTTGTTGCATGTGCCTACCGGTAGAACTAATCTTATTAACTACGCTCCCTTCACACGGGCTATTCGAACGTTAAATGTGATTGCTCAATTTGTTGATATATTTAATTGGAACCTTCCGAAATTCGTTGAAGCCGCATATATGTGCATTGAAAAAAAGTTGTAATATAGTTAAGTTATGTATTAAGTACCTACGATTATTGTTTATAGCATCGCATTGGTGTATACTGTAACTGATGTTATAAATTATTTCAATAAAAAATAAATAAATAAAAAACTACATTTTAATGTGAATATAGTTCCTTTACATTCACTGATGTGTACACACATAATATGTAGTTTAGATTGACTTTACACTGTGTATTAAAACAAATTGAAGAACAATGTATGTATGTGACTATTGGGTGTAGGTATTTATTATTTATTTTAATGCAGTTTAATCGTAGTTGGAGATTATTGAAACCCACAATACTCGAAGCAATAAGGATTTTTAAAATGGAAAAAACACATAGACAGTGATAATACTAGGTTTAATCGACCCATTAATTCTACAGTCCAAGCTGATCAGGACGGCTTATACTGTTTCCATTGTAATTTTTACTAATTACGAACAATATAAAACAAATTGTACCGCCGTAGTAATATAAGAAAGGGTTATTAAAACAAATGAAACTGTCTTGCATAAAGCTTATTTCATTACGCTTACTTCCCCGGCTTCCTAAGGCCGACTAGACTATTAAATTAAAGGCGCCTTTATATTCCGTCATAGCAATATCATAACATGGAAATTATTACCTTGGTGTATAATTATTATCAGTGTGCCTAATTTTTTTACTATTTGCTGCTGAAGGTTGGATATGGTAGCGACTACTGAGCGTCATACTCGTATAACCTAAAGCTAGGTTTAATCCCGTCTGTTTGCATCCGCCATAATACATAATACGTGCATTACCTATAACGTTGACGTATAACCTAAACCTGCGGTCAAACTTTTATTTTTTATATAGAAATAAATTGTATGTGAAACTTTAGAGTCCAAGAGGAATACTTTTTCCCCGATTTTGCTACATTTTTCTTTTGTGATGACCTATTCATACAGACGTATTTTTTAAATATTTTAGTATCGCACACGAAATACATATTAACCTTGAATTGCTTGAATGACCCCGAAATAAAATAGGTGTATTGCGGAGTCGACCCGAAACTAAATTAACTAAAGAGTTCCCACTATGCACATCCCACCACTCAACTCGAGCTCATAGTCGTAAACCCAAAAAACAAACCTCCCAACCCTTAAGTTTACCCTCCGTATAAAAATAAAAACACAGTAAAAAGGGTATAAAGTACCCCGGTTGGGAAATGAAATGGAATGCAAATGTGAGTGTAGGAAATGGTATGAATTGATTGTGGAAGCTTTTTCTCTATCGGTCGAGGATTCGGTTCTTGACTTTACTATATTGACAATCCTTTAGATTCACTCAACACTCTCATCCCAAACAAATATGTAGGTATAGATCATTCAAATATTATACTTCGTGCGGAAATCTTATCCGCGGCTTATCATTTTATCGTTAGCTTTTATTGAACTAGACAACTACCCGTAAATACTGCTGTAAACAAATATACTTAATATGAGTTTATTTTTCTATTAGTCGGACTTAACTTTTATATATGATGTAAGTTTATTCCCTAAATTCAATTGCGTAATGAAATATACTATAAGTACGAAAAAGATGAACTCTCGATTAGAATTTAAAAAAATGTATCCCAAAGGTCTAAAATGTAAATTTTTAAAGAAAAGCTTGGTGCCTATAGAGACTCACTGAGCTTCACGATTCGATGTCATTTCTGTGCGTAGGTATCTACTCCTTTCAATCTTGGTATGGAGGAGTTACGGTGCGAGTTTGTGGTGGGATACCTACTCTTTCCATGTCAAAGTCAATGTCAAAATAATCTTTATTGAAATAGACTTTTGAAAGTTCTTTTGAATCATCAATTTTAAACTATGTATAGTGCTAATGTGGCCTAAATATTTCGCTATATTTCTGCTAACGGTATTACTTTAAATAATATTTTTAAGTTAAAATGGAAAGGCATATATTTGTTTTAATGTACATATATGTTTAGACCTAAAACCCCACAAAGCACTGCTCGTATACCTAAACCAAGGACGCGGTGCTGTTTTCACTGAAATAAGTACTTAATTTTAATTCTGAATTTGGGTGCGTTCACATCCACAGTACCTACCTACGTCACGAAGTTTTAACTTTTATTGAGTATTTTGTATAAAAAGTAGCCTATTTCCTTTCTCAAGTCATATCTGTATCGCTCCTAAAAATCATTTAAATCGGTTCAGTTTATTTGTTACAAAACTAAATTCTTTACTGTTTATAATATTAGTGTAGGTAGATAGGCGGGTTTTCGTCATATCATAAAAAAATTCTAGCGAAAGGCATATAAAAACATCCTTTGAAGCTGCATATTAGTCTTAATATGCTGCCGTGGGCTGTTGTTCGTTAGTTGACTGGGGTAGGCCAAGTAAAATGTTTTTTGTTTACAGCATGGCTAGATAAAGTAATAGATAGACAATGTCTACTTTGACACTAATATTGATTTTTAGCTGTATTTACGCTTACATTACTGTAACCATCATCAGTCTTCTGATATAACGTGATGTTAATATTGTTGATTAGTTCAACTGTTTTATTCGGTAGTCAGCTTCATTTACATACAACGTCCAAAAATTAAACTGTGCTTAGGGAATTTTGAAATCACAACATTCAATTGACAAAAATAGTAAAATTCCGTGGTTTACACACATGATGAATATCTAGAATAAAAGAATAACGGATTAACTTCTATCCATCAGCCATAGGAAGTCCACTGTTAAACAAAGGCCTCTCCCAATCACTTCCACGGAGACTTGTCGCAGGCAGCAGACGGATTAAGTTATAAACATTAACTAATGTTTGTACCTTCAAAGGAATTGATGAATTGATAATATCAAAGAAATCAGTTGTGCTTACATAATAATTAGAATGCTTTTATTTTCCTGACGATATAGTAAAATTCGTCGCGTGTGAACGAACTTCATCCAGGTAGAGTAGGTAACGTTCATTGGCGGAGTGGCTTTCACGTCGGCAGACGGTTTAATGCGCTCCGTAAACTTTTATTTGTTCACATCTCAGCTTCTATCATACAAATGTATTGGAACTCCGCTCTGAGCCTCGCACCAAACCGCGACTTTTAATATTAGTCTGTCGGTTTTATATAGTAGCTTTTCTCGGTAGCTTCGTTCGCGTTTATATATAATTTGTTAATCTATGTTAGAAGAAGAGGGTTGTATCTATCTCTATGTAAAAATTAGGCAATTAAAATTAATTAAGCGGTTTAGACTTGACAAAATAACAAACTTTACATTTATTATTTACAACTATATGCTACTAACGCCATCTAGTTTTATTCCCTTGTACTAAAAGTAATAAATGGTATATAAAATACTTTTTAATAGTACAAAATAACTCTTGTTGCCTAGTGAAACGTGTTTCAAATGTTTTATAGCGTGATACTGTAGTTTGCCAATATTTCAAGGCACATATTTTACTTAGAAAGTGTCTTTGGAAACGGAGTTAGTTATACACCAGTCTTTGACAAGAGACACCCATAAGTAAGTTAGTGTAAATCACTTATACTTTTAGACCTATCTATTGGACTCGGTTATTTGTGAGAAAAAATGCGAAATATAGGTATGATTTTACACTCCCGTGAGATTTAGAAAGTAATTTTAGTTCCCTGAAGTCTTACCAACATTTAGTAAAAAAAAAATCTCTACCTTATACGAGCATGCAAAATAAGTATATGGCACTTGGAATAATAGCACAATCCAAATAAAATGTATTCCTATTAGATAATTCTCAGTTGTAGCACGGAGTCTGGAAATATGTCCGAGAAACGGCAATAGGCTCGCCCCCTATGACGTGGGACTGATATATAATTGGCGAAATATAAGTGCAGAAATGCACCTCTACCTACCCTTTCGGGGAATAGAAGCGTGAGGTAATGTATGTATGAGAACTTATAATTTTAACTTATTATAATGTGACTCTTGAATAACTGATTAACAGGGTTAGAAATTAGAATTCACACTGAATGCGTAAAACAAGAGTACAAAAAAATGTCCAATAACCCTAAAACGTACCTGTTGATACAAGCGCGGGTCTTTACGGCCCCGCATAAAGTTTTATGTGGCGCACCGCGTTACCCCACTATTGGCCTTTTCCCCGCCATTTTTCCTTCTCCCCTGTTTTATTAGGTCAAATTTAAGGAAGGTATACTGTTGTTTGCAGTAAGAAAAACAAGGAGGATGTTTTATGATTAAGAAAAAAGGACATGGTGTGAAAAAATAGTGTCAATACAGTATTATACCCAATAGAGCTAATTTCATAGGTACATATTTTTTGGAAATAAGTAGGTATATCTTACTATGCTTCTTGGATGATCATCTTTTATTTAGGAAAAAAATGATTACTTATGTTTCATAGGTTTTATTTAAGTTGAGAATGAAACAAAATGCAGCAGATTTTAGTTTTGGGTGTTTATGGTAGTATCTTTTCAAGAGACACGTATATTTTTACCATATTACACACGCATTTCAACGGAAAGAAAACTCCATGATCTACTTATGTGGAGTT
The DNA here is from genome assembly GCA_907164795.1 of Hemaris fuciformis. NCBI lineage: Eukaryota > Metazoa > Arthropoda > Insecta > Lepidoptera > Sphingidae > Hemaris > Hemaris fuciformis. The sequence continues at coordinate 10,161,633 of OU015447.1, forward strand.
TGTCCTACCAGACGAAACCGATTTGTTGTATTAACAATCCTCTTTTTTGTCGAAGATAGGTAGGTACTATGTTTATTCTACTTTACACACTAGCTTAATATGGATTAGTGAAAATCACATGCCTACCAATTTCCATATTTTATCTCCTTTTCCCCCTTTTTCCTTTATCCTTTGTTTTATTCATCATCATCATCATCATCATCATCAGCCCATTGAAATAGTTGGTAATATCGTGCATGGCTCTTTCATAAAAAGTGGCGGCTCTTTCAATAACCACATGTTATGAAAGAGCCGTTTTCCCTCTTTTTAAAAAGGTAGAATTTTATAATGAAACATATCTCTAAGGAGTAATTGTTGATTGAATGTCATAAAGTAATAAATGAGTTTCGAACTAATGTATAAAAAATGTGGTTTTATTATGTTTTAGATATTAAAAAGAGTCCTTTTCTAAAACTGGCTCTTTCATGCCCACCTTCCCCTATACGTCCCACTGCTGGGCACGGGCCTCCTCTACAACTGAGAAGGTTTAGACCTTAGTCCACCACGCTGGCCTAGTGCGGGTTGGCGGACTACACACCTAAGAAATTCCTAAGAACTTTTAGGTGTGCAGGTTTTATCACGATGTTTTTCTTCACCGTTAAAGCAAGTGATAATTCATTGTGAATACACACATAACTTCGAAAAGTCAGAGGTGTGTGCCTGGGGTTGTTTTATAACTAACAAGTTTATATTCTCTTGAAAAACATCCAAACAAACACCCCCGAAATCGCACAACAAAATATCCCGAAAACTCCCCAACCAAACGGCATTCACAACAGCAACACCAAAAATACCCCAACTTACATAAACTTGTGTTTCCGAAATAAAATTACGGGTTTTAATTAACGCCGGGGTACATGCGTCCCGGCTAGCTCTCGCCAACTTCGGCTCAATACGAGGGTTAACTTTCACACAACACTCGCCTATTAATAAATGGAAATTTTTTACTTAACTTCTCGTTTTGTACTGAAGTTCGGTTAATTGGCACTTTGTGGTAGGTAGGTATTTGTGTTCGCCTTTTTATGTATTCAAGTGGTTTTTGCTAATGATCGCTGTGATATGAAATCATTTTGGAATGTTAGGTTATTTGTTGTCAAGTATATAGTTTCTATGATGGTTTAATATCTATGTAGTTAGTAGCATTGAGTAGGTAGGTAAAAGTCTTCTACATACATTCGTTTATTTTAAATCCAAGAATATGTATTCTGTTTTTTATCAGCGTGATATACCTACCTATACGTATTGAGTGATAAAATTACAAATCTTTCTGCAACGTAGGTAACTTATTTATAAAATAATGTAACGAAATATAATTACCTCACTTAAATAATCATATATGTAACTGATAATTAGGTAGGTATATGTGGGAAATTGTCATATTGGTTTCGGATTTCTCGGATGTTTAAATTTGTCCATAAATAACTTACAACCTTTTGTTTTCAATCAATACAAGTGTAGGCGAGTGTAGCTGGCACAGGACATCATTTGTCACCTGGGCGCGGGACAAGTGGCGGGCGTCGGCCGCGGCACTCGCGTCTCAATCAATAGTTCCGCGCAAGCCCCGCGCCAGTCGCCATCTGCGACATACTCAACGACATCGCCCTGTAAACACTGCCTCCTAAGAAAAATCTCTACGTACTCAAACCGTTCTAAATTCGAATCGGTATTCCAAATTAAATCCGTTCTATTTTCGAACGTTAACGGAATTTGAAATTCAAATTTCCATTGTCAATTCTAAATTCAAAACATTCTGATTTTTAAATACACAACTGTTAAAGAACTCTACGTGTTCCAATTTCAAATTTAAATTCCAGATACCTACGAACTCAGGGCGTGGTTCGACCAATGAGAAATGTCACGCGCTGCGACACTGTGACACTTTCAACCAATGGTGTGCACGATCGCGTTAGTGGCGGTGACATTTTTAACCAACCGTATAGTGCCCGCCCACGCGGGCGTTATTTCACTTAGGAATGTTTTCATAATAGTATGAGTTTTATTTAGTATGTACCTACTAGGATTTTCATCAGCTATTAACTATACCTAATCCTTTTTTATATCAATGTCTATAAGAAAATAAAAGGAACACAATATAAATAAAATTCAAATTTATCGGATCCTAAATAAAGATTCATTAAAATATTATTGAACTTTTGGGGTACAAATAGTTGGTACGAATCCTGGCTGTGATCATACTTGAGCCACATTGTAAACCTCTTTCAGTACCTATAGGTACATCAAATACTGACAATAATTCGTACATTTTGACCTATGGAGTTCGTGTGGGTGGACAAAATTCACTTTACATAACTTAGGGGTCCAATATCAGATAACAAAGTTCAATCAATGGTGGTTTTAGGCTGAGTTTTTAAAATAATTGTACCTATTAGTTATTTGCGGTGTTTATCTGAATAAAATGTTTCAATTGTAGACAACACCTATACCTACGCTTACATTTTCAAATTTCACATATTACTGGAAAGTAGTTTCTTCATATTTATTCAAACAAGCAATACGCAATTCTAGAAACACACGTCGACACATTTAACCAATGAAAGCAGTGGACTTTGTCATTGGTTGACGCAAACTAGATGTCACTGTTTGTCGCATGTCGCATTAGAAAAGGACAGATGTATTACCTTAGAGTTCAGAGAAAGCGGGACGAGTTGTTCTCAGAAAATTCACTTCTTATGTGTGATAAAAATTTAAAATGAGAACGACTTTGTATTAAAACAGTTACTGGTGGTTCAGGAGTAGGTAACTTAAAAATTCTATAAAATGTCGAATTAAATAATTTTAAATTTAGAATAATCTTCATGTTGACATTAAGTAGGTAACGTTGGTCTCTTTGTTCTAAATTTAAATTTAGTTGGAAACTGTTTTGAAGTTATCGTCGAAAGGTTCCACCTAAGTGTTTGCGTATTTAACAGGCATGACGTTATTTATTGAATATACTTTTACTACACCCAAATGTCATTTTTTTACCGCACTGTATCTTTATTGAATTAAAAATAGGAGTGTAGGTTAATTTGCTCAGTTAGTGAAATTTACCAACGAAGTGATAAAAAATTCTACTTAAAAAATATATTTTGTTGTATCCTAAAAACAATCGAGACAAATAAAAAGAAAATTGGAGTAAAATTCTTATTTAAATTTATTGAAATGCGTTGCGTGTGTTTGTACAGAAGCGTGCCTCGAGATAATTTCGGATCAATTTCGCTATTTGGCACGAGCTTCTGTCGATGCTTAATTCGGTAACGTTTACGTTTGGGACGGCTTCCGTGACGGAATTCGCAACCATCTACTATTTAAGTGGTCTACCTGCACCTAAATTTTTGGTAAATCAGTCTTTAGACACACGCGATATAATGTAATGCGATTTGGAATTAAACCTATAGAAATGGCGAATTAATTATTTTTACAGTGATAGAAGTAACCAAACTTTTTTGTCGCTTAAAATAAATTGCACCAACATATTATTTTTGACATTTACATATAAGATTATTTGTTGGGCACAGGAATATAGTAAATTTATTAATATATGGTTTTGTTTAAAAAAATAAGGTTTCATTGGGCACTGGAATAGGTATCACCTCATTGATTTTCTCCACGACTCATCTTGCAATCGCAAAAGCTTTTTGCATTGCTAAAGAGTAGTAAAAGCTGTTGAATAGTAAGGTACATCAAATAGGTATATCCTGATATAAAAAAATCGAAAATTTACTTTTTTTTGGTTAGGTATAATTTTATTCCGAGCATTTTTCTTAACTTGTTGTTCTTTACAATAAAATCACTATTTACCTGGTAATTATTGTTTGTAGCATTGAATGGTTGTTCTTTAATTAATATATATTGTAATGAATATTTAACAATGCGATTAAACGTTGATTAATCAATACCTAGGTACCTATATGAAAAAAACATTCCTTATGAAAATCTTCGACTAGTTATCACTTCAAAATCAGTTATTTAAATATAGGTAAAAAGTTCTGAGGAATTTCTTAGGTGTGTAGTCCGTCAACCCGCACTAGGCCAGCGTGGTGGACTAAGGCCTAAACCCTCTCAGTTGTTGAGGAGGCCCGTGCCCAGCAGTGGGACGTATATGGGCTGATGATGAAATATAGGTAGGTTAAATCTTTTTTAGTCAAATTTTGAAAATAATTAATAAAAAAAAAATACAGTACCTAGGCAAAACGTTGACGTAGCAATACTTCTTTACTAGTAAGTAAGGTATGTATGAAATATTAAGAGTTTGCGAATTTTGAATGACTCATTAAGCATACCGATCGATGAAACATCGACAGGCATGTGTATTTAATCGATTGTCATGTTTTTGTTTACAGCGAAAACACGTAGGGTAAGGTTGCTTTAGTCGTACCACAGCTTAAGTCGTACCCCGGCAATATCTCGTCTAATACTTATAAGTAGCGTCAGCTAGTATTGTCAAAATGAACATTTCAGTCGAGTGAACAAACGTTAACAAATACACCGTCGACTGTCTCCGTGAAGCCAAAATATTGAAAAAGTAAGTTTTTTATACAGTTTTCATTAAACTTTTTGATTCATTTGTAAGTTTTTTATGGCAGGACTGTGATATCGATCTTTTTTCTTTATTTACATCAATTTGTAACACTTATTTGCCAATCGTTTAGGCGTATTCAAACGGTCGAACTTTATGAGGTTATGTCTATATTTTAGTTTTAAACTTGCAAGTCCCCACTGCTTAAGTCGTACCTGTACAAAATGCCTTACTCGTACCGGTACGACTTAGGTATTAAGAAAATTGTTTTACAATGAACTTTTTTTCAATGGCTCCAAAATTTCATCAAATGTACAAGATTAGAAAAAAAAATCAAAAACAAATTTTGCTTTTACTAGAAATTTAAAAGTGATCCAATTGGCTCGCGACTATGGCATAAAAATGCTATCTTTCCCTGCTCACATGACCGATCACCTACAACCGTTGGACAGATCGTTCTTTAAATCATCGAAACGCGGTTATAATGATGCCGCATCTTTGTGGCTCCGCTAAAAAACATGATACAGTTAACAAAATGTAAAGGTTGAATACACTGGCGTTGAAAGCAAAATAAAAAAATTTATTTGTGATATCTGTGTATCTCAATAGTTCTAATTAAGCATTACCTACTCTGTTTTGAAGAGATATTATAATTTGACCTATTTTTATTTTCTGTTAAGTACCTATATACATAATTTAGTATTTTTAGCTTCGACTTTATTCCCAACAACCAATTTTTTTTTATCTCAGACTAAATTGTTTGTAGATTTTAGTTATGCATGTGATCTTTGAATATTTAAGTCATCATCATCATCATCAGAGGTGTGTGCCTGGGGTTTGAACCCGCGACCGTTGAGATTCTCGACCGCGTGCCCAAACCTCGAGGCCATCACGACTAGGTTTCTTTAAAAAAAAAATATATGTTTACTAACATTTGTTTTCTAAGTACGACTAAGGCTATAGGTGGTACGAATCAGGCGACTAGGTGCCTTAGTCGTACCGAAGGTATGTTTTAGAAAAACGTTAAAATACCTATTTTCATTAAAGATATTCAAGTTTTATGATTGTTACTTAAAAGCCAATTAAATAAAGATTCAGTAAATGTAGAAGATTTTGTTTTATTTCAATTGCAGTGAATATTACAGTGGAATCTCCTTAGGGGGTACGACTTGAGCAACCTTACCCTACCGCAGGTGTTACATTTGAATTCGAATTTGGAATTGCTAATTTGAATGTCGTATCGAACATTCCCACAGTTTAAAATCGGTATGTGTATGCGTCATCATCAGGCATTATGCAAAGTGACGAATGCTTCTGAAAGAATTCGCAATTTAAAACACGGTAGTAATTCCAAAATTGCTTCGGTCGATCACAAAATGCATCGTTCGGAATTTGAATATAGGATCACGGAATATAATTCCCACACTGGCCACTAGATTTAAAATATGTAAAGAGGAGAATTATTCGAATTTTAAATTTAAATTTGGAATCTCAAATTCGGTAGTTATTCGAGGATTGTAATAATTTTGCACGTGACAATGTTATACATTTGCGTGTTTGCCTTTTCTGATATTTTCCTCAAAGGCATTATTATTGTAATTTATTAAGATGGTTTTAATAGTAATCAATTCGGGAGTTATGCGAAGCTCGTTTCAAAAATCTTCGTGACAATTTTTAACATTAGGTATTTGAATATTGAAACTCGAATGTATTTTTTTTTGTTTCTATCATTCAGAAGGCGTCTTTATTTAAATGATGGAATCTGTATTTTGGTATTTTACATTTTTATAACACGAGACATGTAAATAATAAGAAGTTTTTGAAGCAAAGGATCCCTAGAGGCACAATTTAAATAAATAATTTAAATTGGCAAAGTATTTTGGATTTGCCGTCTGGAATCGGAATTTCGGTAGTAAGTAATTTGAAGATGCAATATGTGATCATACTACTCTGAATTTTTTTTTCTTAGTCTAATTCTTTAGGCAAATTTTATTATAATAATATATAAATAAAATGTAGGTAGGTATAGGTACTTCGTTGATCCTTTTAAAATTAAGTTACACTGTGTAATGTTGACTGATAGTAACGAATAATATTATTGTTCTAGGCGATTATATACATCCCAAACTACGACCACGTACGACCCACTACTGGGTACGGGCCTCTACAACCGAGAGGGTTTAGGCCTTAGTCCACCACGCTGGCCTAGTGCGGGTTGGCGGTATAACATTAGAGCATGTGGACATCTAATTAATATCATCATGGTATAATTTTATCGACTTTTAATTTTGATCGTAGTCGTCTGTTGGAAATTGACACTTTATTTGGACGACAATACACCTGAACTGTGGTGACTGAGCGCTAAACTTACCGTAATACAATAAATAGTAGATGCATGGGTAAATGTCATTTCATTTCCTTTTCATTAATCTATTTCTTGGTTTAGTTTTAGCAGACTTTTACGTATCTACTTTTAAATTTAATGACGAATTTCCGCTCAAAAACTCGTTTTCAAAAGTCAGTTATTAGTAATGGCAGTTGGATATCGTGCAATATGGCGTCGCAGCTTCCAAATTCAAAATTGGTGAATTAAGATTGTCGAAATTAGTTTATGTCCCGAGACGAACGTCGCGTGTACCTACATTGAAGAATATTACGTGATGTATGGATGCGATTACCTTTTATAGTTACATAATGTTATGTTACATTATTTTTCAAATAATTAAAGTGTCCCGGGCAGGAAAAAATCAAGAAGTGGCAAGAATATTTTTATGATCTTCGTGGTTTCACTTTTGTCAAATTTTATCTACTTGTGACTGAGTATTAGACCTTGAATAGGACGTTCCGACCGAATTTGATAATATTGTAATTTTAAACTCTTAACTTATTACACTTCCTACCTATTAAATATTTTTTACGTTTTACATGTCAGAAATAACACGAAATTTCAGTCTCATATTCAATTATATTTTTTTTAGTTATGGCAACAATCTCACATTATTGACATGGGTTGTAAGGTTATCCTTCTCGCGCCCACTCGTATGGTGAATCGCTATGAATAGGTAGGTACCTGATACGAAGGCCGCCTTATTAAAAATATACCTATATTTTAACCAATGCTAGGTGCATTATTCCATTCCTTATTGCATATTAAGCTGTTTTAAAAACATACAATTAACATTGGCACAAACGTAAAATAACCCTAATATTTTGGTAAAAATTTTGAAGATTAATTCCAACTAATTTGTGGTAATGGAAATCAACTCGTACAGGCTATGATCATGTAATTAAACTGAACGCAACGGTCATATGTTCCAAAACGTATAAATTACCCTCTACGTCTGAAGTGGACGGTAAACTCCACGCGAACTGCCTAAGAAGCCGTGTATTCATTAAGGACCAATAAAAAAGAACGTTCTAGAAAGGCCTTATTCGAACTTTTCAAATTCAAATTTGGAACTTTTAAGGTTGTGTTTACATTACACAAGAGAGTTTATACATTCCATATCAAAGTAATTGAAATAATGCCTTTGTCTTTTCAATTATATTATCTCATATAGGTATGAACCTCCGATTGTATAGTAAGATCCTTAATATGCGTTGTATTGCCAATAATTTCGAGAAAATGTTTGATCCGTAAGATCCATACATAAATCAAAAGTTAATAGTTTCCTGATCGATGTTTTTTCCTTTTTTTATTAACATGTATCGACGTGTCATAAGTGCTATATTATTGCCTATAAGATAAATAAACGATCATTTAATTTCGATGTTATTATAGCGAGGATTGATTTCACTTTCAGGGGCGGATTTTCAGTCACTGTAACCAACATAGATACCTACCGTCGAACCTAGTTGTTCTGGATTTATGATATAGAATAGGTACAATAAACAGTAATATCATCAAAAGCATAAATCCGAGTTAGGTAGATGATTTAACAGTGACGCAAAAGGCAACCTGCATTGATATCTAATAAATTTACATATATCAGTGATGCCTCAATTCAGCTTCATAATAGTTAATCTATATGTACAGAACTGATATTTTTCTTTTTAAAAGATTACGAAATTAATTTCCTTTTTCACCATAGACTCTACCTTACATAGCTTGCGTGACGATACTTTTTAAACATAGAACGTTCGTTCTTTTTGCGAATTAGAAGTGTTCTCTCTTCAAAACAAATTGCTGACAAGCGGGACGTTCGAATTTTATTTTAATTTGCGCCAACCACAGAGCGTCTGTTATCAATGTTACCATCAATCATCATAGGAAAAGCAACTCTGTGTCTCAGGCATTAAAGTTTGTTTCCACCGTAAATGTAAATTTGTAATACTGTGTTTTGGATTTAATTCGTGGTGCGTTCCGAATGCAAATGTGTGTGATGAGAGTTGATTATGTAAATGAGGTCGGAGTGGCGCTTTGTGCGACTTCGGCTGCGCGTATTGTTGAAGTAGCTCCTGCGCATGTATTTACTGATACAGTTGGCAACACAAGTTCTTATTAGGGCCAAGCAACATGCTGGTTTAATTTAATTTACTAAAAATAGCAAAGCCAATTCTCTGCCTAATCTATTACGAAGAAAAAATGTATATACGAACAAAGATACATGGTCGTCTCCTGCTACTTGGTACTTTGCTTCGATAGCACAGTTGGTTAAACTGACAACTTGTAATTTAACCATAAAACAGAAAGTAATAGCTGTAGGTAGGTAGGTACTATTTTCAGTTTATAACAGTCGTCAAATCATTAACGACATAATAGTATAAATAGTATAAAGTATGGATATAAAGTACTATCTCCGTGTGTTAAGTTTTCTCCAAAACGATTTATTCGTTTTAACATTGAGGAATAATTAATAAATATTACAACTATTATTTTTTATTTTCTCTACCTATTCAAGTTTATTCCGGTTAATTTCCAAAGTTGTTGAACTCATAGGTGAGATCTTCATTGCCAATAGCTGACGTGATTAGCAAAAATTGTCACTACCTACTCATTATTACCTATTTTTATAATATAGTAGGTATAGGATGTCACATGTCTGTAACCTAATTTTAAGACTGTCTTACTTATACTTACGAACATAGCCACTGGCATAAAACACTTTATAATGCCAGTGCAATTCACCTATAGCCCATAAAAATACTAATTACAAGGTAGGTACAAGTTGATCAAATGTTTGCCCAACACAAGCCGTCGGCGAGCAAGCGTGACGCTGTCACTCGGCCAGCGTGACATTTACCGTGTCGCGGCGCGTCACGCGACATTTCGCTGTCACTCGGCGTGACGTCGCGTGCGCGGCGACTGGTAAATTTTTAAACTTTCCATTATCGAGCGTTATATCGGGGGAGACCTTACAAATTGATTTTGAGTCGTACGATTTCCTTGAAAAGGGTGTTTGCACCTGTGTCAACATGCTTATTGTGTACTTTTGTTTTTAAACAACGTCCTGTAATTAATGTAATTCTTAAACTTAAAGCTTGTTAAGGTAGACTGCCGAAATTTATATACGTACTCTTCTGCATGTACGTATCCTTGATGAGAGTTGTACACGTAATTCTAAGCCGATTTTTTATTTGTATTACATAAAAAGATGAGCTTGTTGCCGTTTACGGGCATATTTGTACACCTAGCCTAGACAGAACAGAACCCCAGAACTTATGAAACCCACTCGGCAATAGGTACATGAATCAAGTTATTTTGTGTTATTTTGAATATTATTAAAACATATAATATAATCAATATTTCTATAGAATGTTGAATGACGTCAACGTGTATGCAAAATTTAATTGTTATCGATTGAGCAGTAAAAACACAAATGTTTTCATCATAAATGTAGGCAGCTACTACTCCGATGTAACTAAGTACTAAAAGCCTATGTAACTTAGCAGACACGACAAACTTTGTCGAGTTCGCGAATATATTTTCTGTGTGGAATGCTGATTTTTGAGTTTTTCTTCCCCCACATTCCCCTCGATTAGCTCGCCTAACCCTTCCGATATCTAAATAGCGTAAAAATACCGAAACCCTCATTTGAAATTCATAAATCACGCAAATGAATTGCTTCTGGATGTTTGGCCCCGAGCTATTTGTGAAGCCACTCCTGAAAGTGCAGACCAAGGTTCCTTTAATAATATAAGGTTTTATACTAAATGTATAAAATTTGAATATTAGAAATTAGTAGCTTCTGCTTGCTATTTCGGTTGCATGGACTTTTAAATTAAGCCAATGTTATAACAATCATTGACTGCTTTGTGGTCTCGCGGCACAACTATGTGCCGTGCGATTTAGAGGTCTATTGTTTAATTTCGGGGTTAGGCAATTGTTATTGGATTTTTCCATTAGAAACTTCTCAACTATAGCACATGCATATGCTCGAAAAACGGCAATAGACTCGCTCCATATTTCGTGGGACGTATCAGTCGAAATGTGGGTGCGGAAATGGACCCTTTGCATACACCTTCGGGGAATATGGGCTTGAGGTTATGTATGTATTCCCCGAAGGGGTAGGCAGAGGTGCATTTCTGCACCCACATTTCGCCAGGTATGTATCAGTCCCACGTAATAGGGGGCGAGCCTATTGCCGTTTTTCGGGCACATTTTCAGACTCCGTGCTGTTACTGAGAATTTCCTAATGGAAAAACCCAATAACACTTTGCCCGACCCGGGAATCGAACCCAGGACCTCTAGATCCCACGGCACATACTTGCACCGCGAGACCACGAGGCATGTATGTATGTATGTATTAATATTTTCTTAATCTATTGCGAGTATCGTCATTTAACGTATCAGAGTGTAAGACTATCCCACCCAACACCCGCTTCTGACACCGAGCAGTGAAGCTCAGCGAGCCTCAATGGGGACTAAACTTGTTGTCAACCCGTAATGAATTAAGTCAGAAAAAAAATGGATGTGGTGCTTCTAACTTGTTCTTTTGAAAGTTTGTAGTAAAATAAAACAAACAGATTATGCGTCATTTTTAAAACATTTTTATTACATTATTATTGTTTGGCAAAAGGAAGTATAATATGTTTCCGTCACTATAATACAATCTTATAATTACAATTTTAATACTTTTTGGTACTTACATTACAATACTAACTAATTCACAGGTTGACGTGTTCATGCGATCTCAGGTAGGTAATATACAGAAATAATTTTGACATAGCACCAAAAAAGTAGATATGATGGAAAACTACAATACATACATTGGCGACTTCATTAAGAAAACAAATTAATTTATTTAATTAACATTATTTTCCGACTTCGACTTCAATAAGCAATATTTTATTTAAATTATTTTATTTATTAGGCAAATTTACAGTCACAATGAAATATTCCATTATTATAATGATGAAAGTCATTCATTATTATTAAAATATCTATATTAGTTATTAAGTAAAAATTTGTACATTATTATCTATTATTTATTTACACGTTTATTGCACAATTTATTACTATGGAATGTTGAAAGTTGTAATAATATTTTACATACAATTAAATATAATTAAATAGCAGTTTCATGCATACAATATGTTTATACAAATTATGGACTAACTACGTAGTTAAACATTGACATCGGCTGCGCCGCTCTATTCACACTTTGACAATACCACGACTCACTCCACGTTGAATGGAGACAATGAGAATTTTTAGGTACTGGCAGTTACAAATCTAGCTTAACTAGTACTATTTGGTTACACTAAGCGACATCACAAATGCTCTGGAGATTCGACTCTATCCAACAGTCGATATGGTTTAAATTTAATCACGTCACGAAGGATTAACATGGATTCCCCTGCCGTTTTGTCGTTGTGAAAGATGTGACTCATAGTGCATGTTCCTCTTTGTTCTAGAGAAGAATGCAGCATTGCAACCACTCAATGAACATCTATGCAATGATTGCGAATGGACTGTTTCACAATGATGCTTTAGGCTGGATAGGTCCTTGAAATACTCTCTGCAACCCCGACATGGATACGTGCCATCTTTATTCGGTCGTGGGGCTTCGTCTTCAACATAGTAGTTCAGCTTCCGAGATAGTGGTGGGGAGAAATTTTGTGCTTGACAACCAAAAGCGTTTAGACTAGGTGGAAGAAAGCCTAAAGGTATCGGTGGGAAATTAGGTAGCATACCGAAAGGAGTGAAAAGGAAAGGGTGTTGCGCGAACATATCCCTACTGTTCAAATACTCAGGTAATTGAAGAGGTGGGTAGGGAGTGAACGGAAGTTGAGCCATGGCATTCTTGGATTTTTCTGTTTCTTTCGCTCTATAGTAAATATGTGACTCTACGTAAGGGATAGCACGCTCTTCTTCATTAAACGTTGTAATGAGATCCATCTGATCACGAACTCGCTCTAAAATTCTGGTAGATTCGTCAGTAACACGAAGATCTTCTGAAGATAACTTTCTATGGAGAGTTACGTTCCCGCTGTGCCGGTCTCTGCTTCTTCTTGAAGTGAATGCAGCTCGGCAACCTTCGTATGAGCACTTGTACATTAGTTTTAAATGGGCGTTCTGGTAATGCGTTTTCAACATGTAGACATTTTGGAACATTTTTCCACAAACTGAGCACTTTCTTGGGTTTTCATGATCTACTGGAACATCAGTAGTATTCACGAAGAACCCATTGTCAAAATGTCCATAAATTTGTCCTTGTGTATCTTCAACGGGACAATCATAGCTGGATACTGAAGATGAAGGTGACCTATCACAGTAATCAATTGAGTCGTTCATAGTTAAGTTGTAAGGACCCAAGTGGTTTTCATTTTTCTTTGAGATATTAGGAAACTCCCCTTTCGATAAACTCTCTAATCGTTTTAATGCGTTTTCTGACGAAAATTGTTCGTCATTCGGAGTGCTAGTTTTAGACACTTCCGTTTTCTCCATAGGCTCTTCTTTAATGCGTAGATCTTGTGGATTGTATGAAACGTCGTTTGGTTCTTCTTTAATTCTAACTGCTTCTTCTTTTACTTTAATTGGTCCCTCTTCTTGATTTGTTGTGATGTTAGTGTTATTTTGGTAATCTTCAGTTTTAATTCTTTTAAGATCTATGCCACTTATCTCGCTATCAGAATCACGATCGCGTTTTTCAGCCGTACCATTTTCAGTCACATGATTGTTTTGTAACCTTACTGGATTCAAACTCTTGCGTTTACGCTTCAACACCTCAGGGCTACTGTCTTTTGTATTTTCCATCGTTTCATTGTTATCACTAATGCTTCTCTGGTCGTAATCGGTCTCCGATCCGTCCACTGAGCCCGTTGATTTGTTCAGGTTGGAATAATAGTCACTGGTATCTATATGATCACCATCATCATCGTCATCATCTCCCGCTACGACCACAATGCCGTCGTCTTCATCCGATTCCATTTGGCCATCATGATCTTTGTTTTCTACTGAATCTGATTCTCGACGCATGGGTTGGTTTTGATCAAATGGTGGTGGGAAGTTCATGTTTACACTATTTTTATAATCTAGAGGTACACTGGGTGAGAATTGCCTCAGATTATGCGGTGGATTTAAAAGAGGATAGGATCCAAATGGATGCATTGGATTTATCACTGGCGGTATGTTTAATCCAGCACCGTGTGGCGAAATAAGTACTGGGTGAGTTTGAGAGCTTCTGCCATCATGAGGCGAGATTTTTCTTCTTAAATGTGGCGAGTGCAGTTTTGGATTTGGATTAGCACTGTGTCGATTTCTTGACCGTCTAGAACTAAACATCATGCTGCAGCCTTCAACGGTGCATTTGTGCATTTCGCGGAGGTGTACCGCCGAGAAGTGAATTTTTAAGGCTCCTTTGTCACAGAAAGTTTTAAGACAAACATTACATTGAACTCTCTTCTTCCCAGTAGCAGGGTTAATAAAATGAGTTCCCAGATTCAATGGCATTTGTGTCGCACCCCACTGTCTCTTGGGTGGGCTGATGCATTTTCCTAATAACATATTGCGAGTATTATGAGTTGCATCTACATAAGCGTCTTTGCTCAAATTAAGTACATTTTCTTCCTCAGCTCTGGAATCTTCCAATCGATCCTTGGTAGAATTATTAGATTTGGTTTCAGGTATATCCACTGACTTTGCTGACATTTGCGGCAAAAGCGCTTGCAGCGAAGCTAATCCCATAGGATTTTGACTAAGAGCAGCCACCATAGCTGCTGGATGAGTGAACGTTGATGGCATTGAAATGGGAGGTAAAGGAAGGTTGCTATGTAAAGGAAAATTAAAGAATTGACTTCTCATTAAGTCCATAGCTTTTTCCGCTGAACTTGTGTCATAAGATTTTCTTCCATCATCTTTTTCGTTGGCAGATTTATGTTTTCGAAAATCGAATGGTTGCATATTCTGCAAATGACTTAAAGGAGATGAGTTCACAGGACTAGTGGTTGAAAGGGGGCTTGATGAGGTAGATAGACGGATGCTGTTGTTTGGTGAAACTTCCGCTGGTGAGAGTCTGCGATGCGGCGACTGGTTATGCACCGGAGAAGATGTGACGTGTTTAGGAGACATTGCTTCTTTCTTAACTTCTACAGTATCCGCGTGAATGCTCTCTCTTCTTTCCTTCTCCTGTAGTCTTTTGATATATGAATAATGATGTTTTGCTTCCATCATATGCTGTAAGTACTGCAGCGATTCTTCGTGGCGGATATCTTTGCCTGACTGTTCGACTAGTCTTCTGAACTCTGCCTCAAGCTTAGCTTGTTCTATTGCTCTCGCATCAAAGAGATCTGTTCTCTTTTCCTTGATCTTTTCGAAGTCTTCTACTCCCCCTGAAGGGGAAGGGAGGTCGTTCTTTTTGTAGATGGGTAGAAGAGATGTCTTGTGAAGAGCTCTGGCTTCTTGTAGTTTGAGTATTTGTTGCAGAGCCATGCTGTGCTCTGGGCCGTGACCGGTCCATCTTTCGGCACCGCTGGATTGTGATTCCTGTAACAAATACATGAATGTCGTGAATAAAAATGAATACATAATTTTACGATAAAGAAAAATAACTTCTAGAATACAGTTGACGGTAAATATACTTATATAATATTTGTTTGTATTACTAATGGTGTCCTAGCAATTTACATAGTAATATTTCTATTAGCGTATTTGCACACTTTTAATTTGTATGTACTTAGGTAAAGTTATGTTATTTCTTTGTGCGTAGTTAGAGGTTAAACAAATAGTTTTATTTGTTTGTATTGTTCACGTTATTGTAAACATAAATGACAAAGGAGTTGAGCTTTTTTTATACGAGTATTTCTTTTATTTCTAGATTTAAATCAGGTTCATTTATAAAAATATAATAAAATTAAATATAAAAATACTAAATAACTATTAAAACTTTCATCCTAAGCCATCCTTAGCAATTACCAAAGTCTGGCTCGCTAAATGATCTTCCATTAGCATTAATATAACAGCAGAAATCTTTAAACAAAACTTATAGACTGATTAAGTAAACGGCATTCAACAATCTAAAACCTCAAATCACATGTCGCGGTCTATCAAAACGTTCAATTTAGAATTAAATTACACACAATGCTTGAAAAAGATTATCGAGTCTAAAGCGAAATCCTAACCACTGGTTCTTTAAATGGCTCTTCAAATATAAATATCGGAGCAAACCACACCTTGCGTTTCCAAAGGGTAATATCAAATTAATTCCGAGAACGCTAAGCAATCGGGTAAAATTGTGTAAAATGATGGTTTCAACTCCACTCGAGAATAGAAAAGTGGTTGGGTGTCGCGTGTTTGGAACGATTTAATCCGTAACTTAAATTATTATTCATTTGGTAAGCATTCGGGGCCGGCGTGTCATAGTTAAACTCTGGTTAGAGTCGAGTAAAAAACGGACATGTCGTGGTTCTCGTGATACCGTTCACGTCTACATATATCTTGATAAGCCTGTTATTATCTACAAGTGCCCGTGTTTGTGTAATTTCGTTGATGCAAGCGGCAGGAAATTAGTATGACAAGCCTACTTTTGTTTCTGTGTCGTTGTCAGTTTTTTCTTTGTCTTCGTTATTAAGTTTGTTTCGCAATCATTCATCTATTCCAAGGAGTGTATTTAAAGTACCCGTGATTTTAAAATTAGAAAATAGAAGAGTCAGAGTTAAAATATCTAGATGATTTAAATAGGCAATTTAAGCCCCAAAAAAAAAACTGTTTGAGGCAGCAGATATCTTCAAATATGCACATTTACGTTTCAGAAAATGTTGAGTGTAATTTCAAGGGCCTTATAAATCTAAATCTTACTCATTCCATTCATCTAAATTTTTCTATACGCCCCAAATTCACGACAAACCTTTGCCTTCCACATATTTCATCAGATCTAATAACTTTTGTTTTTTTTTTTTATCTTCAGTTAAATTAAACAAGCTCAGTTTAAATGACAGTAGAACCGGTCTCTTAAGCGAAGCAATTGTATTAAACAGTTTGTCACTACTATGGCGTGTTGGCCATGGGGTTGCTGTCATTATACTTTTGGGAGAATTAAATCGTCGTTTACAAAAAAACCTCCTTTCTAATACCACAAAATGGATAAACGCGGGATAATAAAATGTCGTTTACGAAAAATATACGTCTGGACAAAGTCTTTGAGGTAATTGCAGGGCGCTGTGTAATTTTCTGTGTACAGATTTGATTTTAAATTGTCCCAGTTTTTGTTTGGGTGTGTTTATGTTTAAAACTGATTTTATCTTAACGTTTTGAATTTCTACAAATGTATTATGTAGATTGTGGTGTTATTACTCGGGTTTAGTTATCACTGTTGTTTATGGGAGTCGCTAGATGGCGGTAGGTACCTACCTTAACGACTTTGTGAATCTAAATTACTCATGCAGTCGATTTCATTTTAAAGTTTGGTATGCAACCCGCAATTAAGAATGATTATAGTTCTCCCAATAAACGTTTTTGTCCCTTTAAATGTTTATCAACACTTAACCCTTGCATTGTGGTTGAAATGTTTAATTTCGTGAAACTGGTTGATTACAAAGCGACGGAGTTTCCGCCGCAACCCACCATTACTCAATCACGTTATTATTGCCATGTAAATTCATTTACTTTAATTAAATTTTTGTCATGAGAATATTCGGGTTAACAAGTTATGAACGATATTAAGATATCGACACAAAAATTTACAATAATTACGCTCAATAATTGTAGCTATTAAGACGATTCCGACGTTTTTTTTGAAAATACTTGATACAAATATTTGTGGACCGCGCAAACATTAGTTATGCAAATTCAAGGAAAGAGGTTAGTTAACACATTTTTTGTATATAAACATATTCGGCCATCCTAATCATCTCAAAGTTCTAGAAAAGGAATGATTTTGTAGCTTACACTACTTTGACGTTGTGACTTTTTGGCGCTCAAAGTCAACGAACTTTACTAAAACCGCAACATGTCTCGACAATATTAATATCAAATTGAATTAACTTCCAACATTACCGTGAAGAAACACAAACACAGTCATTACTGGGAATGTCCAGACAGTTTTCTTATAAGGTGATCCGCGCACTGTGGGAATTTGACAAGTAATTGTCAACAAGCAAACGAAAAAATCGCAAAAAAAGCATTAACTTGAGGTGATTGACCCGGTAACTTTGACCTCATCTCGCTCTTAACACTTGGCAATAAAGGCTACTTTCAATTGTCACTTGCAGATCTGACCCACGCCTACCGAAGTACTGGACAAGCGGGCAAATTTCATACGGTTTTTCAAGTCGTGCTGTGATAAAATGAAGCACAAGTTAAGGGGATAAGATTGTAAATTGTGTGCTTGTAGTTTTTTTGCGAGTTACGTTTCGCGTTCATCGTTTTTCGCCTGCTGCTGTCGTGGCGTGCCATATTGTTCCAGACATGATACATGAAGTGGCCTGCCTTGTACCGTCGGACACACATGCCATTACGGATACTTGGGACTATACCGGATTCCCATAAGAAAGAATTAACTAAGCCAGACTAAAGAAGAGAATTCGGATCTGATATCTTATCCGACCTAATATAGTACTGCTGACAGCCCCGTGGCGCAGTTGGCTAGACACCAGCTTGCGAAACGACAGGCCACGGGTTCGATTCCCGCACCGAGACAAAAGTTTGTGTGATTCACAAATAGTATTTGTTTCAGGTCTGGGTGTTAATGAGACCAAAAAGTCTCTCGTAGTTTCTGATACCTATGACACAAGATTCGTATCTTAATGTAGGGTCAGGACTATGTATGTGACTGTTGAGTGTATTTTTTTTATACTTACTACAAGAATAGTTGTTTTTAATTTAGTAACTTCTGACACCAAAATGTTTAGAAGTACCTTGGCTCGAAACGTATTTGCCTATGCGTATAGACGTGGGATTAAGGTATATTTCACTGTATAAAAAATTGCCTTTCAAACCAGCTATTTCTCCGAAATCAATATTTATATGAGATTCTAATTTACACCGAGCGTATCACATGTTACTAATAAATTAGAGCGGTTCGCTTTTGATGTGGTTTAACGGGATTATTATAAAATGTACACGTCGAGATGTAAAGAAACCCATGTCTTAACTAGAACGTTAACATCATTAGATTAAGATATATATTTTCAACGCGACTTACGGAGGGCGTGGGCGTTGCTGAAATTTGCATGACTGAAGCTTTTTACACGCTCGGAAAACAAGCTCTCTAATGTGGTAGGACCTATCATTCTAAAGGAGTTGTAAGTAGATGTTGCCTACCTTGAAATCAGTGGCGGTACTTCCATAGAAGCCCAAAAGCCCAGTTTGCCTTTCAAAATTCCGAATAATATTTTTTTAGCTTTGAATCATTATTTAACAAAAGCATATTGTTAAATGAACACCCCACAATAAGCAAATATAAACTACCTATACATTAGGTACACAATTAACGTTTAACGCTTTGGGCTTCTATGGGAGTCTCGCCACTGCTTGAAATGTAATGTTAATAAAAGAAAAATAATCAGACTGGATCTTTACTAATGCCTATTTGTAAATGACACGCCAGATAAACTATTTAAAACGATACTAATAGTGTAATAAATTTAAATGTCTTTTGTGGACGACTGTACTCATAGGTCAAGTTTAAGAATGCAACCTGCGATTTAACTTATAATTAACTTTTCACATGCGCTACAAAGTCACACGGTACGTGACACATAGTAAATTTAGAAAAACTAACATCCAAAATGTGAATTTATAACTCTAACTTCTCGATATACGAGTATAAGAATTCTGACGACACAGAAAATACGAGCGTAAATCTAAAAAAAACATAAAAATATATGTGGACCACAATTATTCTCTTCAGGAATTGATCACGTAGGTATTGGAGCTGATATATTCAACTAATTTGGAAATCTACTTAATTCTTGCAACATAGTTTCCCACGTAAGGCGGCCGTCGCACGTCCGCGTAATGTCGCAAATTAAAAAAATCCACACGACAATAAAAGTAGTGATGACATGAGCGACTGTACTAATATGTGCACAGTGCAGTGTGGGTGGCCAGTTTGTGTGTCTATTAATTCAATTACCATAACACTGCATTATGAATCATGAGAAAAGAAGACGGAGATGTGACTACACTTATTACGGTATAGGGAGACGCTAATCTATAAGCCTAAGCTAAGTTTCTTGTCACTTGTGAGTTGTTATGTCCTAGGCGGTGGAGGAACAAACGCCCAGCTTGTCTTGCGAACATCCGAATAATATTCTTGAAGCTTTAAGTCTTTACTTGACAAAAGCAATTTGACATATGAATATCCTAACCCCACATAAACAAATATTAACTAGACATTATACTACTGACGTGTTTCGTTTTTGGGCTTCTATGGAAGTATCGCCACAAGTCTTGTGTAGTGGGTATCAGAAATTATGAAATATTTGAGGATCACACAAACATTTGTCTCGTTGCAGGGACCGAACACGCAGCATTTCGTTTCGCAAGCTGGTGTTAGCCAACTGCACCACGGGGCTAACTTGTGAAGGTATTTAGGTTTAGGTCTCAATTTGCCATTAAGACCGACTTATTCAACTGATGACGACACGAAAAAACCGCACGGGATTCGAACCAACAACTGCAAAGCTCTATTTTAAGCCCCTAGGTCAAATCGGTCGTATAAATCGCGAGTAGGTACCTGATTAAGAGGACACCATAATACACAACTTCGAAACACATTTTCATAATTTAGATTCAATATGATTATTGGTGGCAACGTCCTGTATAATACAGGTAATGATACCGCGGACCTGTTCAGCGGTTTATCTTAATCTGGCTTACCGCGCCTCTTCGCGTTATGGGTATTAAATAATAATTGGATAAGCTATCGATCGGTTTTCAGCTCTTGGTACATGTTAGCGCGGACTTGGCGACGTAACGTAAAACTTTTCGATTGGAATTAAGTAAATGTAGTGTTAAGTGCGGCTTTTTCGCTTTAACTAAACTATATGTAGGTACATCTTAGTGAACTTTATGGGGTGTAAGTTACAAAAGGAGACAGTATTTACGCCGAGTAAAGCCTTTAACTCGAAATATATTAGTTTTTTTAACGTACTTCGAATGGAATGGCGGATCTAGACTAGTAGGGCATGCGACTTAAAACGTGAGCCTCTTCTTATGAATTTGTAATTTGGAAGGACCGCTCTCAAAACAGCAGAAATTGCAGACTTGTATGTTACACCTTCTAAATTTTAAACGCGGCTATTAAATATAATTTTGTTTAAGATGATACCTATATTCTTACTTTGGAATGATAGTAGCACTGATTGCCTAGTCGCGGTGCAAAATCCCCCATTCCGGGATCAGCTTGTATGTATCCGATTACGAAATTTCTGCACATTAGCATCGAAGAATGGAAGATAATCGTCATCTTTTTTAATCAATTGATACGCAATTTATACAATCACTTCTTAAGTGGTTACTTTGACGTACCTACTCAAAAATTAGCTCAAAGGCGTTTAAAATTATTGGCAAGACGATGCAAATCTGATTTTAAGGATGTGTCTGTTATTAGTACAGTAATAATACCACACAATTATATGTTACACACTACTTTGGGAGAACATAAGAAACTTTTGAAAAAAATGAAATATATGTACATAGATTTAGTACTAGAAAATTGTAACTAACACATTAAACAAAAACACATAAACCAACCTTATAATAACCATCTTCCCACCACCGTTTCACAAACTGAGTTAAATTACTCAAATGATTATCACTGTCACACATTCTGAACACACTGTACTGTCTCTGAGTAAGGTAAGTAACACTATCAGGGATAACCGCCGGAAAGATCTGACACCACACGACTAATCCTGCTAATCTGTGACACAAGTGTTAAAACGACGAAACACCGCCCCAGTGGTGGGGGTGAGCTACCCCTTGACCTACCTGCTAAGACAATAGGGATTACCTGCGCCGCTGGTGCTAATAATAATTATGTCACGTGTCGTTAGCTTAGTGGGGGATAATGTTTATTGACGCAAATAAAATATTTTGTTGATAGTTTTATATAGATAGTTAAAAATAATAGAAATTATATGATTACGTCAGTTTTAATGAAGGATTTAATTCGAAATACTCGTATATGATTACATCATATTTGAGTAAATGATCTTAAGTATTTATTTGTGTCGTATTCGGATTTCGGATTATTACTGTTAAAATATTTCTAGTTGCATTGATACCGCGGGAAATAAAGCGAATAATCACGTTAATACCAGATCAATGCATTGCGCCAAAGCTGGGTGTTAAGATCCTATACAAAAGCGATGTAACTTTAAGCTAAAAATTATAAACACTTAAATGAACTAACATCAAGTATCAGATTAGAATATCTATTATAATCTAGTAGCTGCCGTGGTACACCATAAAAATAGGTATCAACGATTGGATTTATATGTAGATCTAAAAGTAGTTCAAGTTAATAAGACGAAAGTTAAATATCGATTACTTATAATAAGTTGTTTTTAGGATAGATTCATGAAGCACATTTAGTTTTAGACAAATCAACTGTTTATTTATTCAACATTTCAATTATATAGGTACAGCGAAGACATCAAATAATATTTTAGAATTTTAATACTATAGGAATGCATTTTACAGGTAGGTACCTACATACGTGCAAGAGTTGTAGTACGCATTATATTATTACAACATATCTACGCAAAGTAATAGGTTATTCTCTTTCCGTGAATTTCATTATTCAATAACTCGTTGACTCGTCTTTTTCTATTGTATGGTACGAAAACACGCGTATACTTTTGCAAGTAATGCAAAATTGTAAAAAAGGCGCAAATGTAAAACAATTTGGTAAACAATAGGCAGTTACGGAGAAAAAAATGTCGGCGCCTTTGAAGTCGCCGTATGTGAGACAAATAGATAATAGAATATAACGACACGGTACCACAATAGGACCATTCACCCTACTGATAAGGAGTGTTGTTTTGTTTTTCGCGAAAGGTCCGAGCCTATTCATAGAATTCTGGAAACATCCCTGTTAGGTATGTATATACGAGTACCTAACACCTATTTAGGTTTTTACGTAGTTTTTGAAACGTGATGTTTTTGGTTTATGTAAAAGTAAGTGAAATTATTTTATTGAAATGGCAAGTTAAATAATGGATTGTTTTTTTCGTTTCACTATTTTCGAATCTGTTTGGAATTAAAAACAAATTAAGCGTTGTTTATTGATAATTAGATATACCTATTTTAAAACATTTTTTTACGGTTTGAGTCCGTGAGTTTGAAATTCATTTCCAAGTACTTTCTGTTACCCAATTATTACAGAAGTTTGATAATTGTTGATCCTTTTTAGAAAAAAACACGACGAGTCCGATTTCTACACAGAAACAAATGTCGGTATGATACCCGAATGTTTAAATATGTTAGATTTTGTAATACCTGATAATAAATATAATTTTGGTTACTACCATAAAGTTGCCTTATGAATGTAGGTAGAACATTTGTTCTAATTAGGTACATATGTTTTAAGTATGACTACATCTTCATATCATGAAGTCGTGATGGCCTCGAGGTTTAGGCACGCGGTCGAGAATCTCGACGGTCGCGGGTTCAAACCCCAGGCACACACCTCTAACTTTTCGAAGTTATGTGTGTATTCACATTGAATTATCAAGTACTTTAACGGTGAAGGAAAACATCGTGATAAAACCTGCACACCTAAAAGTTCTTAGGAATTTCTTGGGTGTGTAGTCCGCCAACCCGCACTAGGCCAGCGTGGTGGCCTAAGGCCTAAACCCTCTCAGTTGTAGAGGAGGCCCGCGCCCAGCAGTGGGACGTATATGGGCTGATGATGATGATGATGACATCATATAAACTAAAATCATATGCGTTAGCTGCCAATATTTAGTTTTAAGATATTTCTAAGTGTCAAGTATAGATACGGATTACATAGGTAGGTATATAATGTAGATTCTGGTGATACAGAAATCTATATTATGATAAGAAGGTGTATTTTTTTGTTTGTTTGAACTCACAAAATTCATAAAACAAAAAATAATTATAGTTAATCAAAGATTTGCCGGAAATGGTGCTGACTGATTGATGACTGTGGGAAGTGAAAATATGACATACAGTATTGATAAATTGCTATTATTTATCTATTTAATTTATGTTAATAAATTCAACCATTGCAAACATACTATGACTCCTCAAGATAACCAGAGCTGTCGTTTTATAAAACATACGACCGAACTCGACAAATATCATTAAATAGCGCAATTGTTTATTAATACGGGGTTCGAATCCGCAGCTTGTGCCCTTCACTTATTTCTGTCTAGCTTGCTTTATGATTGCGATAGTGTGTGTGTGTGTAACGCCATAATAATGTTTCGACCAGGGGATGACCCCTATATTATGAATGATATTTGTTTGCGAAATTTTACGCTTTTATTTCTGAACTTATTTTCACGAATTTTGATACAGAAATGGACATTATTCTCGAAACGGATAGCCGTTACGAAGCATTTTTTTTAAATACTAAGCTTAGTTGGGCGTTAGTAAAAAAAGTCATATGTAGGTACTACCGCAGTAAGTTATACCTAACATGCCGACTGTATCAGAAAGCTCCATAAAGCAGGCGCGAACAATAGCCTGTGAAACATTAGCAGCCAAATTTAAAAACCAATTAGACTCACAAGTACGCGAACAAAAAACTGTGCGTTTAAACAGTGAAGCCAATCAATCAGGCGCACTATCAATCAAAACTGACAGTGGGAACGGCGCGACCGCACCGCCCACGAATCCGATCGTCGCAAAACGTCCGCCAACATTATAATCGCTAAATATAATTGCGGTGCAAAATTATTAGGTGCAAAGTTAGTACTCGCGGCCCTGGGGCGTACGGGCCACTATCTGATGCGTACGTGCCTTGACAGGGTAAGTGATGAGTGGAGTGATAGAAACCCGCCTCGGCTTATTGAGTTACGGCCGCGAGTGTACACGCCTCAGCATAATGTTGACGATTTAAACTTATTATTGAACGTGTAAACTTTGCCTATATGCAATTATTAACTTGTTACTAACACGTATTAGAATTAATAGCGGTCATTTGGATAAACAGATGTTATTATAAAGCGTTTTTTCACGTGCAGTTCTGTTTGAGTCTGATCTGTGAAATATACTGAAGAGAAAGTACCTGATATTTATAACTGTTTAACGTGTATGTATATATGATTTGACGCGTTCTTCAGGTTGTAATGAGGCGGAACGGACAGGCGTAACCATTGATTGCAATTAATGTCTATTTTCAGTACACGCTTGTTTCTCTGTTAATGTTATTATGAAAATTTATGTACGTGGAAATATTATTATGATACATACATACATACATAAACTCACGGCTGTATTCCCCGAAGGGGTAGGCAGAGGTGCATTTCTGCACCCACACTTCGCCAAGCATGTATCAGTCCCACGTAATAGGGGGCGAGCCTATTGCCGTTTTTCGGGCACATTTCCAGACTCCGTGCTGTTACCGAGAATTTCCTAAAGGAAAAACCCAATAACACTTTGCCCGACCCGGGAATCGAACCCAGGACCTCTAGATCGCACGACCTGTAGTTAAATTGCCCAAGCTAACTTCATGGAGAACAAAAGTGTTATTTTATTCAATACAGAATATATGTATTGTGCTTGCTACCAACGTAAAAATAAAAACAGTAAACTTAGTGCCATCCGAAAATCGAAGTGCACAAAAACAATATGTGTGAGTGTATTATAGTAGTGTAACATAACATGTACGGACGCATTGTTGAATTTCACGTAAAATTTGATAAAAAAACTTCTTAATAGCATCATAACATAAATTTTGTGGCTCGTCTTTGTATTATATTAGGTGAGAATCGTCACTCGACATAATTGCCGGCATTCTTAGTCGTTTCGTGGGAGACGGTTACAAGAGTAGATTTTAAAGAGGGAACAAGTGTGTGCCAAGTCGCGTACAGTCAACGAAATGAAATTATTCGCGAACATACCAATCATTATTTGACAGATTTAAAAGATGCGGTCTCCAACCCGCTGATGGCCGTTTCACCATCACAACAGGCATTAAATTATTTTGATTAATGTTGTTGGGTCCATATGATTATAGCGTCCGCAGTTTATTCGTATTTTCTCTCGTATATTTACCTAATTAATTGATATGCAAAAGTGTTTCCCGGTAATACGAACGTGTTTTGTTAATTTTAAGATTTTGTGTTTTCGTAATTTAATTATTTAATAAAAGAACTTTGAAATAACGTAATTTTATTTATGAAAAATATGTTTAGAAGTTAGTGCCAAAATTTAACAACAGATGGCGTTAGTAGTTCAGAAACGCAACTAAATAAGTCTTGTTTTGGTTTTCACCACACTTTGTTAAAGTGGTTATTGTTTTAGATTTTATTTTGTTCATACATAGATATTATTAACAAATTTATGTATAGTATCAACTTCGATATTTTTTCTGTTGAGACATTCAATTTTAATGTTTACATATAAAAATATTTGTAGATTTTTGTCTATAGGTTGTTAAAGTTTTAAGTATTCTTATGAATCATTTTGACTATATCATCTCACAAAATATTATACCAAGACAATGACCTTTATTTCAAGTAAGTTGTTAGTGTAATAGACTAGTCTTACAACAATTAATTTTAGGCAGGCCACATAATAATGGGTATAGGTACCTATGTTAATTGTTTGTGGAAAATATTGCGCGATGTTTTTATCGTTTTAAATTAAAAAAAAAAAACAATCAATAATACTTATTGAAACTTTAAAATAATGACCATTAATTTCTCAAATTTAAGGAATGATAAATTATGTTTAATCTACTCGTAGTACCGTGTGAACTGATGTTTACTGCAAATGACCTCTCGCGGGCTGCCCTTGACCTTTGATATCGATTTCCCGGTGGCCTATGATGTGAAAACTTCACTCAGTTATTCAACGCGATGTGAACGTGGATGACAAATTGCTGTCAATACGGGGTTGAAAACTGCATTATGAATAGTAGTTATAAGAGGGTAGTTATCGAGTTGTGACGACCTATTATGAAATATTCGTTTGATTTTTTGAATTGCTTAAAATGTAAATCTTTTAGTATTTCAATTTTGTAATTAAAACATCCACATTTATTATAGGTACTTTGAAATAATATTACGTACATGCGAATGCATGCGAATACATGTAAACTTTATTTTCTCATATTCCCAGTATAGTGTATTGCAAATCCTTGATCAAATTACTTCTACTAATCACAAAACTCAAGCTATGATCTAGGAGTTGCAATCGGACATATATAACGGAGTTTTAACTTAGTAACAGTAGTTCATATTATATGAAACATGTAGTCAAAACACCAACATTAATAATGGAGAAATCTTTTCAAGATTTTTTTTATGGTAAAGAAGGCAAACGAGCTGGTGTGCCACCTGATGTTAAGTGGTCAACACCACCTATGGACACCCACAATTCCAGAGGAATCATCGGTGCGTTGCCGGCCTTTGAAGAAAATATAGGCTCTTTTCTTGAAGGTTCCTAAGTCGTATCCATTCGGAAAGACCACCAAGGAAAGCTGATATACTTATACCTATTACTGTTGTATGAATATTCCGAGCTAAGAATCAGCTATAAGTTCGTTTCAAATCCATAGACACAAGACCACAGCTTCTGCGACAACCATAATGCTCAACTCTTAAGCAAACTGCAGGTCTTAAAGGTTGTGCATGCCAACAAACAAAATGGTGGACGGTGCTCGTCCCGCGCAAACTCAATCTGCTTAATGGCGTTCAGCTTAGACTATGCATTTCGCTGATGACCGTCGATTTATTTCAATAAACCACCTCGTCGGTAATGGCGGGACACTGCCGGGAATATTATGATGCACTAGCGCAGCCCGCGGCGGCGCTCGCCTTACCCACTTCAAGAAAAGCTTTACTGTGCTGTACATGATGCCATAATGAGTAGAAAAATGTGGTTTGAATTCACTTATCTCTGACTCTGAATAGGTACTATTGTGAGCACATATTTAATGACTACTATCTAGAGATGTTAAATACGTAAGTGTGTCGCAAACACAGGCATAACTGTAAATTCAACAGAAAGGGAACCTTAGAATGTATTGTCATTAGTGGCAGTTTGGCATACCTGCATTAAAATGATAAGAGAAAGTAATTCTTCAGTAAATCAGGTCTATCATTTAACACTAAGCAACTATACATAGATTTCTGAAGGTCCTCAGAACCGCATTTGACGTCGCGCCCAGCAGTGGAACATATATGGGCTAATATATTATGCGTATATCGCTTCACGAATTCACACGTTTGCCCACATTTATGTAATAATGCATCTCAAACGGTAATGTCAAAAAACTCAAATGCAATTAGCGCTTGGAGTGTAAACGCGACAAATATTTGCGTATCCATTTACGAAGAACGCTCGGAGTTTTGTGCGTCTCTTGTCATATTTTTACATTACGAACTATATTTTTTGTATATTTATTTTGGCGAATTGTGTTATCATCAGCTTGTTGTGGGATATTCATATCCATAGATATATCCATAGATATCATATCCATAGATATGAAAACACAATGTATCTCACTTTTAGTGCGATTGCCAAGTCAAACTATTTTATTTGAAACATAAAATATTTTTAAAATTTATATGGTCACTCTTGTAAGCTATTAGCTAAGTGCATAATAACTTAAGACAGAAGGCCCTTAAACGAGGACTGAATAAATTCATCGACTTGGTACCACATGGATCTCGCAACTTTTTACGGTAGAAGAACTGAGTTGCGAGATTTGTTTTTTTTACAAGTTTTGTTTTTTTATGGGATTTCTATTATTCGGTGTAAGTACAAATATTTTTCGATAAGAAATACCCATACAGGTGGGGTATAGCATATATCTCATATAGCAGAGGTGAACAGAATAAAGTTCTGATAAAAATAATATATTACCTACTGCTCCCACGTTTGTTTTGTCAAATGATTACAATTACCTATATTTGTGTATATGCATAGAAAAGACTTAAATGTTTCTGTGATAAAAACAATAAAAAGTAGCCTAATTTGTATATTTATAGTTAAGCCGGTTTGAATTAATTCAACACGCTTAATTAACGTTTATATTTTCCGCTGAATGTTAAAGTGATTATGAAGCTCTCAAAATTTATAGACTGTTACTTAAAAGTTACTTAAAATCTTAGATATAACATGGCTAAGTTTTCACACATTGAGAACACGATATCTTTTTGTTTTTAAATAAAGAATAAGTAAAGTTAACTTAAGTATTAGGTACGAGTAGTATACGCAGATGGTAGTAGGTATGTTTGTAGAAGTCAACTAATATGCCTATTATAAATATGTACGCTGTGTGGAATACATATATAATTTGCCATAAATGCTTCACAACATTTCATAAACAGTAAGAAAACATCACAATCAGCGAAAACACTCCAATAATCAGAGTGATCATATAAATGTTGAAAGTGCTCTGGAACCGTTACAGCACATATTATGTTTGCTCCCCTGTCATTATAGTATTTGCATAGCCGTATCGATTCAGATGTAGCGCCGCCGGGTGGCGCTGCTGCGGCGGCGCTTCGCGGAACTAATGGTGTCACGCTCGCGGCGCACGCGCATCATTTGTACGGGAAACTTTAGCAGTTTCACTAATGTTTCATGGTGGAATATTTCTTCCGCAGGTGTGTGTTGTCAATAAAAGTCACGTACGGTTGGCAGGCTACAGAAGTTTTGTATTTATGTGTCCATTTTTACTCTTGTATATTATAAATTATGTTTCAGTAGCGAGCAAAAAGTCTTTAGTTTTTGGTACCTACAACCCTAGACACGTATCTAAAGATTGATAAAGGATTATACGTGTGACTTCTATCCTGGTTGGGAAATTTTCCCTAATATGATTATTGTAATATGTGCAACTTGGTTTAGAGGCGTGAATTATATACCAGCGATTTTTCATATCAGGGACTGAAGTCAAATTATCTGTCAGACGTAAACAGAAAAACTGGCATATGATGTAGTATTATTCATATACCTACATATGGAGGTATGTATGTATGACTGTACAGATAGTGATGATTGTCTTCACTGATCGCTTCATAGTATTGAGATTTTTACCTCGTCTTTAGCTATCCGGTCAGATATGAGATTGTTTTGAAAAATATTAAGTGATTAAATTATTATTATTTTATTAACGTGGATATATTGTTGGAGCAGGCAAGTGTTGGAGTGAAGACCGCGCTTAGGTAGACGTAGTGTAGGACGTCCTGGAGCACGATAGTCCGACGACTTGAGGAAGGTGGCGGGTAGCGGATGGATAAGGGCTGCTCAAGACCGGGATGGTTGGCGCCTACTTGGGGAGGCCTTCGTTCAGCAGTGGACGGCGATAGGCTGAGTATATAGGTATATTGTTAGTCCCGCATTAGGAGTGCGGAATGCAATCGAGTAGGCTCGAGTCCACTCTTGAGCCGGGCAAAATTAAATGGATTTTTCTATGGTTAATTTCACAGTAGCCCGGGGTTCGAAAAACTGAGACTTAAAACACAGCTAATGTCTTTACAGATACAATTCTGCCTATTCCTTCAGCGATTGAAAAGTGAGTGAAGTGTATTACGTGAGACATGATAATACTAAAGTATTTATGTTTAGTCCATCTAAGTTGACGATGAAAGTGTTATATCTTGTTTAGTAGTGCGTGTAAGCCGCCGGGTGCTGCGGAGGCTAATGGCTCGCTGAGGGCGAAGCGCCGGGGGCTCCCTCGCCTGCTCGCGATAACCGCCGGTTTCGCCGTGATGTGTCAGCTTGGGTTTAGACAAAATGCCGTAGTTTTATGATCTTTAATATACATTTACTCATTTTATTTCCAAATTGGTAGGCGGAGATGCATTATAATGGAGGTATATTGCTGTTTTTTTAGGAAAATTGCCAGGAAAATGTTTAGTGTTATGATAATGTTAAAAAATTGCATACAAAATTAGAGTTAGGTATATTACGACTATATTACGACAGTCTCTCATGCAAATATACCTACGTGTTTTTAGTTACATATACCTATTAACATTGTATCCATTTTTATTGAACTAAATAAAATTTAATAAAAAAAAAACTCCATGGGACTAGCGCGTGATGTCTAGAACAACGGAAAAAAGTAAGAGGTTCATTGTTATTATTGATTTGTAAATAATTATTCAACGAATAATAATTTATTTTTTTATATGAAGTATAAAAAATAAGTAAAGTATTAAAGTAAGTAGGTACCTAAACTTAAAGTATTTGTTTTAATTAAGGAAATTCGTAAATTGGACAATATATTATATGTATTCGCATAATCAAAAAGTGAATTATAGGTACAAGGACAACACTTTACGTAGGTAGGTACTTAAAATTGGACGAGACTTTTTTTTTGGTAATTTAGTATGTTTATTACGAATTTTATACATTAAATCGGTGATAGATATAATGGACCACTTTTGATTCTGAAAAATTAATATGGAAACTGTTTACGGTGACGTCAGCTTTTAGTATTTCGCGGGCCAATATTCCGTCGCATAGGTATTTATATTGCAAAAACAACTTTTGTTTAGTTAATCATGAGGTGATTTCAGTAAGAGGCCACAAGATGTCTCTGCTTGCTAGCCGCTTCTAACAGGCTTCTCTGAAAGCCGTTAGGAGAGGCCTATGTGCAGCAATGGATTGTACATAATTGACTATTTTCATTGTTATTTTCAAATGGATTGAAGTTGACTAGGTATTCTCATTTCAAATAAAATGTTTCATAATTATTTATGAGAAAATTCTTTAAAGCGCAGATCGTTTAATACAGCCTTCGAACACAAATTTCTGAGTTATAAATAAATAAATAAAATAAATAAATACACCAAACAATCACATAGATAGTTCAGACCCCACATTAAGATACAAGTCTTGTGTCGTGGGTATCAGAAACTACGAGAGACTTTTCGGTCTCACAAACACCCAGACCCGAAACAAATATTTGTGGATCACACAAACATTAGTCTCGGTGCGGGGATTGAACCCGTGGCCTCTCGTTTCGCAAATCGAAAATATAGTTTTCTGCCAACATGAGCAAATTATTGACCATCAAGGTCGTGCTAGAATTCAGAAACTAACTGCAGATGAGATCGCGGTTCTAATATCAGCACCGCCATAGATAAAAGTCAGATCAATTATAAGTACCTACCTATGTCAAATCTGGGAATTTAGAAAATGACAAAACTTTTTAATGTCTATAGGTATTCGAAAATTAAAGTACCTACGTTGTTCTTTGATTAACTTATAAGAGAATCAATTCTTTTTTAATTTAAGCATGCGCCGTTTATCATCAAATAAGTAAGCGTTTAATGACTTAGTTGCTTTAAATAAGCTTTCTGTTATCATTACTTGTTATTTGTTTACCAAATAAACTAAAATATGGTAAAAAATATAAAACATTAATTTATTATAAGCATATTAGTCGTTTATACCATAAACTTAATCATTTCATTAACTTATTTTTAAGATACATTACCTAGGCACAAAAAGAAATGGTTGAACTACAATTTAGATTGGAGGTTTGTCGAATTCGTTTCGATTTTGATGTGTTTATGTTAATACGACCTTCTTATTTATTTTAAATAATTGTGTTTTATGGCTAGTAAGGAATATAATCTAGATATCATAATATTTTAACGTATGTTGATTAATTTGCATTAAAACACCAAATTTCCTAGAATATCAGTATGGTCTTATGATATTTCACTATAATTTCTATCACAACAGTCTCAGAGCACTCATTTCTCACCGCTCGATAATGTGTTTATCGAAATATAGTATTGTTTCAAAAATGATCATTGAACAATCAAAATTTCATTAGTGCTGAATAATACTTAATATTTTAATGAACAATATTCATTATAGGTACCTACATCTACGTAATTTGTCTTATGGAGACTTACTTAATTTAATCCCAGCTTAATGTCTTTATCAATATATAAAAAAATATTAGCACTAAAAAAATACTTAGCACAATTGACATTTACCCAGTTATAAAAGAGAGGCTGTAGATCCAATGCCTGTGCGGCGTCAATGTTGACTCAAAATTATAATTAAAAATACTAAATAATAGTAGGTACAATTATCTACTATTCACATAAAAAGAGTTTTCAATGTAAAAGACAATTATTATTTAACCATAAACAAAACATTTAAATTCAGTCGCTTTACGTTTCAAGGGCGTCTATACATGATTTTTTTATTTCATATTCAGTTGCCGGCAGAGTGCGTGGTTTTTGTCATTAGTGAATTACGATGTTCGTTCAAGCAACAATTAAACTGTATGACCTCAAAACGTTTACGAAATTCTTTTTTAATGTGTGTAATTAAATCACCTTTCAATTAGTGGACGCCCACGCGCGCTCTATCTGCGTTAACAATAAATAATAACAACTGATTGATGTTTCGCAACCGCCATCAATGGATTCTTGCGTTTGTTTTAA
Organism: Hemaris fuciformis; assembly: GCA_907164795.1. Lineage (NCBI taxonomy): Eukaryota > Metazoa > Arthropoda > Insecta > Lepidoptera > Sphingidae > Hemaris > Hemaris fuciformis. The sequence goes on from OU015447.1 coordinate 10,195,195, forward strand.
TATTCATTTCGCTTTCTATTTAATTTATTGTCTATGATTTGTACGTGTTATTTAATTTTAATGACAGTTTATTGTTGCTTTAATTTTAAAACTAATTTTTAAAATTCGAATACGAATTTATTTGTTCTAGGTATTTAGTTTTAAAAAATAGTTTTAGTTATTTTCTAAAAAGGTATGTTTTTGTTCATCACAATTGACACGTTCAAATACGCGAACAAATTTCGCACGTACGTGACTTTTTCAAAAAATATAAGAAGCAATAAAATTACACAATAAGTAATAATCTATTGTGAAGCCACTTGAAAGGGCTCCCGGCGTAATTCCAGAAAACGGGGCGAAAACAAAACCCATTGAAACAATACTAATGAGAGCTCACTAATCCTATTGTTAATAAATGTCCAACTGACCTGAATCATGAATGCGTTTTGCGTAGTCCTTCACAAACATCAAACACACAGCGACACTACACTGTCCATGTCACTTGTAACACTTGCAGTATCGGCCACTATCGTACAATGTGGAGAGCGACGCTGCGACGTCCACGACCGCCTAACGCTCTGCGAGACCGGACACTGGGCTTCTGCCGCCGCAGAGCGGGATGAAAGATATGCGGGGGAACACATGCATGCTGAAGGATGCCAAAGGAGCCGGGCAGATGCGACAGGACTCCGGAGAAAAGAGACGACTACACTGCGTGACATTTCAAAACTGTGTCTTTACACCACCTTCTGCGTTCACACGCCAAATTGACGCCTAATGCGGCCGAATAAAGTCGACAGTTGAGGCACATAGATACAGTTACGACGTTTAACAACTGAAATGGAAATGTCCTCTAATGTGTCGCCCGATTTGGAGCGCAGGCTTTAAAAGTATAGCGAGTAGAGGCGAGTTTCGCTCGAGTTTGGATTGTCGCTTGCGGTGTGTCTGCCGACAGGAGTGTGTGTCGCGAGTTGTCGCGCTGCTGAGCCAGCGTGCGGGTGCGACAAGGACGGGGCGCGGCGGGTGCGGGAAGGGGGCGCGGGGTGGGAGGTGTCACCACGAGCTTTTTAGGGACTTGAGGCCGGATGAGCTCGAACACAGGCAGCGTTTCTGCTGATTTTATGACGGTTTCGCGCAGATGTGGCCTTTTCAGTGGCGCGCTGTGCGTCAGTTGTTTTAATGAAACTATGGTTTATTTTATTAGGCGCGCTGTCGATGTCTACGTGTTTGTTAGGGCGCGTTCAATGAAATACGATTACAAGCTCCAGTTAATGTCAGCTGGAAACGGAATAGTTTTCAATTGGTTTTCTAAAGAACTTATTAAGTATTGAGGATATAAGTTTGCACTAGAGTGGACATAGCAAAACAATAAATTATGTACCTACCTATAATAAAATATATCTGAAATATATCTGCAACATATTTCATTTCGTACAAAGACTAATGTAACGCCATCGAACAAGATTTATGTGGACACGCAAAAAATACAAATCCACTTGTCCTCACGATTTGGTGACAAAAAATGACTTTCCTCCCGACAAAGGATCATCTCATTTCCCAACAATGCGGTAGCGCCACCGTGCAATTACCCCACAATAGGCTTACCATTGACGGCGACACAATGACATTTGTCGCTGCCAACAAGTGACATTTTGTCTGTCATCCCCGGGACCACAGGCTTTGTGTTACTGTCGCTTGGTTGCGAATGAGATTGGCGAGTTTTTGCACCGACCACCCACTTGGCTGTGCGCTGTATTTCGGCAGCTTTTGTGTTTATCCGCTTGTGTGATTGCGAATCTGTTTGGATTTTTAATTATAGTGCCTATTGTAATGGCGCTAGGAAGATATCTGGCGCCAGAGCCGACGTATCAAACTGTTCACAGTTATTCGTAAATTATAATCGAATGTAAGAATAATAAACTGTGCCATATTGTTTCAATCTATATGTACGTAATGAGGATGACCAAACAATTATAAGGAAAAAATAATGTTTTGAAGGTTTTGCTGAGAATCATTTGCGGCCTTGATAGTATCAAATTATAATCATACGCATGGAAATATTGGTTATGTTAAGATTTTTTCCCTGTGTTCTCTTCTTTGTGACCTGTACATATTTATGCATATTATTATAAATATACAAATTCGATCACAAAGTCTACGATACGGGTAGGTCATATTTATGGGTGCTTTAGATTCGTAAAAAACGGCCGGCATTGGAGGTAGAAATGGAATGGAAAGTAAATGATATTTTCACTGCAATTTTTTAAAGTGGCATTTAGGCATAAATTACACTGGCGATGATATCGTCTTTAAATTAACAAAGAATATTTTGATAAAATATATATTTTTAATGTTAATTTTGTGAGGACTTTAGACAATTCTAATTTCATCAATGAATTTTACAGAGCTTAGTTAAATAGAGTTGGAGTCGTGATGGCCTCGAGGTATAGGCACGCGGTCGAGAATCTCGAGGGCCGCGGGTTCAAACCCCAGGCACACACCTCTGACTTTTTAAAGCTACGTGTCTATTCACAATGAATTATCATGTATTTTAACGGTGAAGGAAAACATCGTGATGAAACCTGCACACCTAAAAAGTCTTTAGGATTTTCTTAGGTGTGTAGTCCGCCAACCCACATTAGGCCAGCGTGGTGGACTAAGGCCTAAACCCTCTCAGTTATAGAGGAGGCCCGTGCCCAGCAGTGGGACGTATATGGGCTGATGGTGTGAAAAAGAGTTAAACCATGAAAGCGTTTATAGTGTATTGAGGTGGACCATTTATGATAGTAGTGCACTTTTTAAAAAATAGCGCTCAAGTTGCTTAACTTAAGCTGTGCCACTTATTTCTAAGTATTAAAGACCGTCAAATTTTGAAGTATTATAAATAAAAGACCGATAGACTGCTGCATTAGCCCCGGGTATTTAATTATAATCGCTTGCGGTCGAGACGTTTGGATTCGATTTCCGAGTTAAGGAAATTTATTATGTGTTTTTCTGTTTGAAAATTCTCCCTTGCAGATTTGTGTCCAATACACGACAATATGGCCCTATCAAGTAGAAAACTAACATTGGTTGTCAAACGTGGTTGAGGTACATTTCTGCCTACCCGTTTCGAGGACACAAATGTAAACCCAAAATATTTGAACGTTAGTCGACACATACTACATACAGACATAAATAACGCCTGTAGGTATTCCCAGAGGTGCATTGCTGCACCCACATTTCGCCAGGTATGTATCAGTCCCACGTAATAGGGGGGGGAGCCTATTGCCGTTTTTCGGGCACATATCCGGGAATCGAACTCTAGATCGCACGGTACATACTTGTGTCACGAAACCACGAGGCAGTTGAATAACATTTAAAATAAAATTAACTACGCCGTCAATGGCAACCTTGTAAGTAAGTACATATTTTTTTATATAATCTACATATCAAAGCCGCGTGTAATATTTTTTCCCAAGTTGTGTGTGTAATGCGAGTTTAATAGCTCCCTAGACAAGAGCCTTACAAAACGTTCAACGTTGTAATTTATTACAATTACTATTGTTTCGGCCCATTTTGACTGATGTTTACTAATGGCGGCAGATTATCGAGTGTCGTTTGTTTGTGTTCATTTATATATCGTTTTGTGGGAGAGGGCAAATCTAGTAGACTGCCTCGTGGTCTCGCGGTACAAGTACCTACCTATGTGTCGTGCGATCTAGAGTCCTGGGTTCCCGGGTCGGGCAAAGTGTTATTGGGTGTTTCCATTAGGAAATTCTCAGTAACAGCACGGAATGTGCCCGAAAAACGTCAATAGGCTCGCCCCTCTATTACGTGGGACTGATACATACCTGGCGAAATGTGGGTGCAGAAATGCACCTCTGCCTACCCCTTCGGGGAATACAGGCGTGAGTTTATGTATGTATGTATGTAAATCTAGTGTATTTGGACATAGAAGCATAGATGGTTGTCAAGTTATTTCTTACCTCTCCTATAAGATTTGAAGGTTTAAATTGGTACCTATGGCAAAATGGGTCGACATAGTCATACTGGCTTAGTTGGGTATTGTCCACCAACTCGCACTAAGCCAGCGTGGTGGACTAAGGAAATGTAGAAGAGGAAATAAATATGATGATCAAGATGATGATCATGACTTATTTTTTTAGTAGATTATACTAGTCTTAATGTTCACCGTTATGAAATACTTCCAGGCAACCAGGGTTACGATGTTTTCTTTCACTCTTAAATTAATTGTCAATTTTTAAGTCAGTCCCGTGGTTTTGCGGCACAAGTATGTGCGTGCAGTCTAGAGGTCCGGGGTTCGATTCCCGAGTCGGGCAAAGTGTTACCGGGTTTTTCTATTAGTAAATTCTAGATAATAACACAAAGTATGGAAATGTGTCAGAAAAACAGCAATGGCCTCACCATCTATTATGCAGGAATGATACTTAGGTACCTGTCGAAATGTGGGTTTAGAAATGCCTGTAGGATATATTTACCTACCCCTACGGGAATACAGGCGTGAAGTTTTGTAGGTGTATGTTTATAAAATAAATATACATAATATTTAATATTAATACTATTAAAAAAGTTGAATACAACTTGTTAATTACTTTGCAACAGCATAAATGATAGCTTTTGATCTAACTAATTCAGTAATATGAAATAAAAAATAAACCATCTGTGATCACAAAATTGGCTGCACGTTCGATACCCGGGACACGCAATAAAATGTATAACAATTCTCTCTGGGGTCCAAATAAAAGACCCAAAAAAAAAACTCGTCACCTGTCGTGTCATTTGGTTCCAATAAACGAACCGCCAAAGAAAACACGGAATTAGAAAAAAGTGTATCAGCCAAAACTGACCCAACTTGTTTTAGGGATACGATTGTGGCACTGCCGACTTCCCACCATGATACACAATTTTACACCTTATGCGTAAGAAAATAAGTCAGAGTATCGATTGGAAAGGTGTTGCTATATTTTTTTTCAGATGACATTTTTTTTGGCTAATCGTTTTGACTGACGAATATTTACGATGTGAATCTTTTACGGCAGAATAAAATTTCGGACCGACTTCATTAGCCGCACTCTGACAATGCTGTTTTGTCGGTCAATAATTAGGAGTTCCTTTGTGTCGCGTTCGGTTGCGGACCCTACCGAATTTTTGTAATTTATCGACCCACGTAATAACATTTCATTTGAAAAAGAAGCGAATTAATATTGGATTGCTTTTTTCGCTTTTTAACACACTAAGTGATTTAGCGATAGTCTATGAATAGACAGCTATGAATAGCAGGCCTAGTGCAATCACTTTGTGAAATAGTATAAAAAATCGCCGCTCTTTAGAAGAAAGGGCATTTTAAGAGCCTGAGTGTTTAAATTACAGCCCCATGGCGCAGTTGGCTAGATACACACTGCTGCACACCTAAAAGTTCTTAGGAATTTCTTAGGTGTGTAGTCCGCCAACCCGCACTAGGCCAGCGTGGGGGACTAAGGCCTAAACTCTTTCAATGGTAGACGAGGCCCGTGCTCAGCAATGGGCGTATATGGGCTGATGATGATGATGAATTTGAATTTTGTATGAGCTAGCCATTACGGAACCCTATCATAGTAAGTTTCTCGCTCATTTCAAAACAATATTTAAAAAAAAACAGAAGCATATTACTGCAAGTATCTCGCTCATACCGCGAAGGTCCATCACAATAGCAATAATTTATTTTTATCTGTACAGCCGCTCGAAAAGCTTTTAAAATAATTAACAGCTATTAACAGAAGTGTTATTTAATTGCTCCGTCGCATCCTATTGAATTCAATTATACTTATCTCTGTACTCAATTCGTGTTATTTGACTTTATCGCGATTGTTCCATGTGGATCTATTTGTTGGCACTTGCCACTATCGCAGTGCGAGTTGACGCAATATAGTAATTAGTGCTTTTGGATGGGTTGCCTTTATTTCTTCATTGTATCAAGCAGGCAAGGTTGCATGGGCAGTGGTTGCCATTTACACCTAAAAAAAATAATTGCATTGCAATATTATAAGTGGTAGAGCTATGCATTACTTAGATCGAACTGTGGTCCTACCAAGTGTAAAACAACAACGTGGTTAAGTTCCAAAATCCGTTAATCTGAAGAATAAACACATTTTTTAGTCTTATCTTAATTTATTATTACATAAAAGTCGTATTAAAGGTTAAAGTTTAAAAAAATATAAAAACTACCAGTACGTCAAATCAATTTATACACATCAGATTGTATAGATGTATTTACCTTCATATATAAAAGACCAATGGGTTATTTTCTTGTTGAAGCATAACAAAATTTGATTCATCTAAAACAGAGTTTTATTTATTAATTACAAATAAGTTTTACATAATCACTATGAAATAATTAGGTAGGTAGTACCTACTAAGCTAAAACAGAGAATCGATAATTAAATGTTTACTACTCTTTTTATCAAAACTGGAATCGTCTTTTGCACTTTTAAATTGAAGCAAATTCACAAACACAACTGAGTTTTTAAGAAGTTATAAAAAAAAACATTTGTAATTTAATTATCTGTAACTATTCGATTTGCACAGAGAAAGAAATATGTTGTATGTGGCTGAACTGATAGGTACATACTCAAATGTCTGTGTCAACGTCAACACAAAGCTTACATATATACGAGTATAGTTCAGCTCATCATACATTCAACTCTTGCGTAGTGGCAAGTCCCGAGCGTTTAAGATACAGCTTGGCGGTTGATACGTGATTTGCGACGCACAAAGAGCTCAGTGTACTGCGCCGGTAGCTTATTGAAATCTCAATGGTAAGTACACCGCTTTTGTGCGACCGCGGAGGACAGAATCTATTGTATTCATGTAGGTATAAGTCAATTAAATAAATATCTCTCGACTTGGACAGAGCGCTCTGAAAACCTTTGAGACCTATGTCCAATTTTTTTTAAATGATGATGATATACTTTTTAATATGTTTAGATTAGATCAGTATAAATGAAAAACGGGTCAATTTTAAAATAAAATGCAAAGTTAAAATGCCTTTTATAATCATAGTTATGTTGAATATATTATTAGTAAATCTAGTCATTTTTGTAATCAAACTACATAACAGCACACTTGCAAAGCATATAAAGGAATGTGAGCATATAAATACAATATCGCATGCAAGATTAGCCATAGTACAAGGCAGACAAATTAACGATCTGTCACTCCAACCGCACCTAACTATTAAGTTGGATACCGAGAACAGAACCCATTCGAACGCCGAATTATTCCGTCATTTGTCATTGTGTCATTATGCTAATTATTATTCTAGGACTTCCTTGTAATGCTTGGATGTCAGTTTGGACGAGAACTCTGTAATTAAAGTCGGTTTTTGCCGGATCATGTCGTAGAGGCTGTGGCATTTGGATTATAGGTGTTGTGTCGAAGGTAATCAAGTGAAAAAGTCATGACTGTATGAGCTAGATATTGGTGTACATCACCTGTTTTGAATAGGAACGTCGTAGAATGGTCGATAGTTAAAGAGTAATGGGTTACAAGGTTGAAAGGTTATAACTTCTAAATTAGAATAGTTACTGACAAAGGTAATATAAAGAGTCCTCGAAACCAACGTGAGTGAGGAAGCGAAACAAGAGTGATGGAGCGCATTTGGCACTCTATAGTCTCTGCCTTCCCCAACGGGAGATAGACGCGAGTTTATGGAAATATGTAATAGTTAGGTACTTTTAAGTTTTTAACATATAATCCGAACCTGATTCGATGAATTTTGGTTTAAAGATAGAGAGTTCCGGCTACTGTTATAATTTTTTTAATGACATTCAATAATTCAGTTAATACGTTTTGAATAATGTAAAAAAACCGTTGTCTATTATTCTATGATAGTCTTTACCTACTTAATTTTGAAATTAAACAGTCTGTTGTGAATATTCAACGAGTCTTAATAGTAATACTTCTGCAATTTTATTCCTGGTCACATTTGCGAGTTGCGTTTAATTACTGACTATATCCCTAATAAGAAAAACATAAAAAATATGGTCTCATCTGGGAATCGAACCAGGGACCCTCACACTTACGCGCTCATTAATTAGCCTAGCTTAAGAAAGTGTAATTTTCAAACCTTAGGTACCTTATTCTCTTATCCGCGAACGCAGCAGTAGCCGTCTCGCAAGAAATTTTGAGATTGCAAGCAAATTGAGTTGCAATATCAAATCATTGAGTTATCAAATCAAAAGTGTTATCTGTTGCCATTCCGAAACACTTCCGTATCGTGACTTAATTTGGTCGATATGACCTTTATGGAACCAAATTGGCATTATTTCACCACTTGCTTTCTAGAGCTTGTTGCTTAGAAGTATCTTGTTCTTATGCGTTTTCAAATCTAAGTAATTGTGACGCATTATGGGAACGGTTTGTGTATGTATTTGAACTATTTTTTTCTTCTGGGATTGAGCCCTTTCGTCTCACAATCGTGTCTCAACAATCAAGCCCTGCGGAGGTCGTCAACTGCAAAGTTAATTACGGATTAACTCCTAAATTATTTCAAAACAAATGTTATTAATCAAAAGCATCACAAAGTACAACAGCGATCCCCATTCAATTAACAATGCGCCATTAATAACCCACCAATGAGGTTACATTAAAAAGTTGACAGGCAATATTGTCACAGCACGTTCCAGAATGGATATTAAAAGGCCTTTTATCAGCGGCTTATATTAATGTCGTCAGCTTACAGTAAATTATAGGGCCATCGCAGGGATGGAGGGGCGGTGGGGGTCGGTGGGGGAAGGCTGGATGGACGGTGTCGTGACAAGCGGGCATAAATACAGGAGAGCCGCGTTATGGGCGCATGGAATGAGACACGCAGTCCGTAGGAGCGGCTATGGACGATGCGCGAATGTTGCAGTGAGGTCACACGCCACGGGAAGGATACGACACGATTTATCTTAGTGTGTGACGACCTCTAGAACCAAGTTACATACAAGTTACATAGTTACAAGTTACATAGTTCTGACTCCACGCTAAAATACAAGTCTTGTATCGTGGGTTAGAGACTTTTCGGTCTCACATATTTTAATCACTAAGTAAATTCTAATCCCCACATAAGTCATAAGACTGAAGTGATAAAGTACGAGTTTCGCCGTCTAGCGACCACATTGCCTAACACCCTGCTACTTCTTACTGGGTGTTTCCTAGAAGAAAATTCCAATGACACATAATGTCATTCGAAATCCTACTATCAACTTCTCAATAGCATACTGCGGGGCAATAAATTAATATTATTTCCCACTTTAAAACTACTGCAGGTATAAACGGACCTGTTCGATAATGCGGTGCGTGGTCTCGCGGTCTGTCACCAGCCCATGAGCCGGCGGGTGGTAATGACCATCAAACAGCGTACAGCGCTTTGAAGCGGCGCCACGGACAAACATTCATCCGTTTATAATGTTATGCCACGGAATTATATCGTTACAAAAATGTCAAGCGTGACCAATTTTGTTCAAGCGCTAATTTTTTAGTGTTTCAATGTATTTATCGCTAATGAATAAGATGGTATAGGCAATTGTCGCGATTTGTGAGACAATTGGGATCGTTTCTTTAAGATCGTTTCTATTAGCACTATGGCGCTTTACCTAACAAAACAAATTTTAATTGTATAATAAATGAATTTTTATTTAACACTTTTTATTTATTTATATAAATAACCATAACATATTACTTATAATATATTACAATTACAATTGTATATTACAATATATTACAATTACGACTGCCTCGTGGTCTCGCGGTACAAGTATGTGCCGTGCGATCTAGAGGTCCTGGGTTCGATTCGGGTCGGGCAGAGTGTTATTGGGTTTTTCTATTAGGAAATTCTCGGTACCAGCACGGAGTCTGGAATTGTGCCCGAAAAACGGCAATAGGCTCGCTCCCTATTACGTGGGACTGATAAATACTTGGCGAAATGTGGGTGCAGAAATGAATCTCTGCCTACCCCTAGGCGATTATAGGTGTGAGGTTATGTATGTATGTAATTACAATTTCCCGCGGTAAAAATCGACCCGCGGCCTCTTGTTTCACAAGCTGGTGCCTAGTGGACCTGCTCTGGCCGCCTGGACGCTGTCAATAATTAATGTAAGTATATTGTGCGTCTATCGATGTCACCAGCCGAGTTGTCGACGGGTGGTAACGACCATCAAATGAGCTGTCCTTCGCTTTGATGTAGCGCCTTTTTAATACTATTGCATATGCTAGTAATAAATATATGGAAGCCATTCTTAAAACGGAATATTTGAGGTAATAATAGAGGTTTTCTTTATCAGCCGTGACTGCCAAAAATATTTTTATGTTACCAATTTGGTCTATATTCAAAATGCCATACTTAACTGTAAAGGTTAAACTTCAGACGCTGATAAATCGCTAAAAAATATGAATTTCTGTGATTTCCAAAGTATGATGGTTCCCTCGCGATGTTTTTGAACCATCAAAGAGCGAGATAAGAAATAGACAAGTTACATAGAAAACCCAGCGTGTCTTAATTTCTAAGATTATAAGTAATAGCCCACAAGAATATGATTCTCATACTAAAATAAGTAATAGAACATTCTAGAAATGAAATTGATCGCATAAATACGTAATAATATGCAACAATATTATTAGCGGTTACAAGGTCGGTCGCGGGCAGCCGGGCCGGGTACCCTGTGGCCCAGCGTCGACACATCCCGTGTTGGTTTAGTGAGCGCAGCGCTGACGGTACGCCGCCCCGCGGGATACTACCATCATTCCCTTTTTTCTCGACCTTTTTGTACTCCCGACACGGCACAAAGGCCGGCGACTTTTGTTCTCTTGTCTCGCTTGTTAATGATTTTTACGAATTATTAATTGTGGGCTGATAAAAACCGATTGAAAAATGTTGATTGTTACAAGATTTGTATGTTCCATTTATGAGATATCGACGCTCGGGGTGGCTACGCATGTGTTCCGAGTCATTAGGGTTGATTGAATTCCGCTTTGTATCGATCGAGACGCAAGCGATGGTGTTCTGTTTTTGAACAACTAAAAGTTATAATAACCCTTCCAGGGTAGGATAACAGCTTTCCTTTCGAAAAAAGTATTGACGTCAGCATGTCATTTGAGAGTCATCATCATCATCGACAGCCATGTGGCGCAGTTGGCTAGATACCAGCTTCAGAAACGAGAGGCCGCGGGTTCGATCCCTGCTCAGAGACAAATGCTTGTGTGATCCAGTAATATTTGTTTCGGGTCTGGGTGTTTGTGAGACCGAAAAGTCTCTCGTAGTTTCTTGTACCCACAACACAGGGCTTGTATCCTAGTGTGGGGTCAGAACTATGTATGTAACTGTTGGGTGTATTTTATTTATTTATCATTGGTTACCGTTGTATTGATTTCATTGTTAGTAACTTTGTTCTGAAGATCATGGAACTTTTAATTGTGTCATTTTTAAAATGTCTTAAGATGATACATATTTAAATTACCTGTTAGTTGTGTTTTGTTTTGTTGATTTTTATTTTATTTCATGTTATTTTGTTAACGTATTTTTAAGATGATTAACTGTGTCACTTTTAATTGGATTGTCATTAGCTAATGTATATGTATGTAATTCTCGGTAATGTAAATAAACAGGTACCCAAGACACGGGCTTGCCTATATTGGGACCTGTCGATACTCAAAAATGTACATGTATTACGAAATATCTCCGCTATCTATGACAACCTACTGATATACTTATATGCTCGTACCTACTGATATATTCTTCGTCTTGCTTATATAACTGAGATGATAGGAAGTGGCCACGAAGCTGTAGCTCCGTAAGCCACCACGCGCAAATTTGTTTCGAATAAGTTACTTATTAATCATAGGTATATAAAGAAGTATAAGTCGTGATGGTCTCGAGGTTTAGGCGCGCGGTCGAGAATCTGGACGGTCGCGGGTTCAAACCCCAGGCACACACCTCTGACTTTTCAAAGTTATGTGTGTATTCACAATGAATTGTCACGTACTTTAACGGTGAAGGAAAGCATCGTGATGAAACCTGCACACCTAAAAGTTCTTAGAAATTTCTTAGGTGTGTAGTCCGCCAACCCGCACTGGGCCAGCGTGGTGGACTAAGGCCTAAGCCCTCTCGGTTATAGAGGAGGCCCGTGCCCAGTAGTGGGACGTATTTGGGCTGATGATGATGATAATATAAAGAAGTTGCAATGACGCCAAAACTAACTTAACCCAATATGTTAAGTAAATAAATACCTTTGGCATAACATCCTGTCGCCTTGAAGTCCACGAGCCTAAAATCTAAATGATCCACAGTAAACCAAAAACCAAGCAGTATAATACAGCGCTAATTTTACCTCAAAATACTGTCATCTTCCGAGAACACAAAAGTGGCGGTTTTTAATCGCTCGCCGCGTCGATTAATCAAAATTCCACGTCGTCCCAACTTAATTATTAGACACGAGCTTATTTAATTTATTTATGTGTCGGCCAGGTTATGGGACGTCCCGAAATATATCGGCGGACCGTGCCCCGCCCAGCTATTACCGCGGGGACGGGTCAACGCCGATATATCATCACGACACTGGCACGGATCCAGGGGGAATGATGGGACTCATAGCAGTGGCGATACTTCCATGGAAGCCCAAAAGCCCAGCTTGCCTTACATAATTCCGAATAATAATCTTTAAGGTTTAAATATTTATTTAAAAGAAGCAATTTTACATATAATTGAGAATATCCACCTATACAAAATGTATAAAGTGTAAATAAATAAATATACTGACCCCACAATAAACAATTATAAACTAGACATTATTGCGTAATTAACGTGTAACGCTTTTGGGCTTCTATGGAAGTACCTACCTCCACTGACTCATAGGTGCATTGATCTGAGACCTAGTCTCCACCACATGGAAGTGAGACAGAAATGAATCTTATTAGGAGTAATGTACATACATACATACATAAACTCACGCCTGTATTCCCCGAAGGGGTAGGCAGAGGTGCATTTCTGCACCCACATTTCGCCAAGTGTGTATCAGTCCCACGTAATAGGGGGCGAGCCTATTGCCGTTTTTCGGGCACATTTCCAGACTCCGTGCTGTTACCGAGAATTTAGAAAACCCAATAACACTTTTCCCGATCCGGGAATCGAATCCAGGACCTCTAGATCGCACGGCACATACTTATACCGCGAGACCACGAGGCAGTCAATGTAATGAAATAGGAGCGAATAGGAGTAATGTGTTTTCTTATTTAGCTAAAACTCAACAAAATCTTTCTCTAAGAATGTGCGGGTTGAATTATTAATTCATGCTATGCACGGCTTGATTAACTTCTCATATTCAGAAATACTTAAGGAAGATTTGAGAGAAGTATTCTAGTTTAGTTTTATTTCATGGTGACTTAACTTGCTTACGTTAATTTGAGTAGTGATCGTAGATTGCAGATGTGTTGGCGATCAATAAAAATAGATTATTACTTTGAATTCGAAAGAAACTTTGGTCCTGTCCGAGAACTGAGCCTACGTCTACTGCATTTACAGACTTGTCTCTTATCTACGTTACTAGAGACGCCGTTGCTGCTTAGCTTATTTAAATTGAACCCGTATACGATGTAATATTAAAACTCCCGTTTAATTTCCTTAATGCGTCCCCACGTTGGATATTACCGGAGAACTTACGAGGAGTTCAAACAAAAGCTTAGGTTAACGCTGCACATTATGAGGTACACGCATTTGATACATTTGGGCCGCGAGATCGTGCAGATTAATCACAATCACTGATTGTATGTCCCTTGCTATCTAGATCTGATTGATGATGTACCTTCGGGATTTCAAAGTAGTTTTTTTTTTTATTATATACATACATTCTGACTTGTACCGCTGAAGGTATACCCTTAGTATTTCTACACCCTTGTACATCATCATCAACACATATACGTGCTAATGCTGGGCACGGAATTCCTCTACAACTGAGAGTTTAGGCCTTAGTCCACTTTTAGCAATGAAACGCTTGATAAAAGGCTCAGGAATAAATATAATATAATATAAATATTATATATTTATATAATTAATACTTTAATAAAAATATACCTATAATTTAAGAATATAGGTTTTATTCAATCACTATGTTTTAAAAAGGCCCAAGGCTAAGTTTCTAGAATTATAATAATAAAATTTAATTTCAAAACCGATTTAGTGCATATTACATGTTTCCATATATGTATAACATTTAAAGGTTTGGTACAAGTGTAAACATAAGATCAATGATATTTACTATGGACCCTGTACCAGGCTATGCTTGTGACGCAGTGGTCTATGTTTACAGAAATAGGTTATAAAAGTTTAATATTGATGGCGTGCATATCAAATAGTTTAGAATTACCTTAAATTGAGTAATTTTAGATAAAAGATTACAATATGTTTTTTTAGTTACTAACAATATATGAACCAAGAGAATAATGCCATGCTTTTATTTATAACATTTCCCAATAATTTACCAAAATACGAGTGTTTCAAATTAGGTAGGCCTTATTTGTATCACTTACGTCAAATTGCTTTTGTTAAATTATGATTTAAAGCATATTATTCAGAACTTTGTAAGTCAAACTAGTCTTTTGGGCTTCTATGTTAGTACCGCCACTGATAAGATAATCGAGCTCCGTGAAAGAACAATTTCTACTTCCACTTCTAGGCTACTTTGGCGTTGCAGTACAACAAAAAAAAAACAAAAACTCATAAATGTTTATTATTACAGGCGTATGTTCGCAGCACAAAAAGCTATTACATGGTATCGTTATAAACAATAGATCGATATAATTACATTGGCCAGGTGTATGAAACAAAAGGGTGTATGGATGGGGTCAGTGCAGATGGCGCCACTCGCATATCGCACGAGGTGAGATGGCCGAGCTGCTCTTATCCGCCGCCATCTATAACACGCCATAGAGTATAGGTAAACAGACACTTTAATCATTATCTTAAACGACATTAATATTCGCGCAGCAATTAACAATCACTAGTTAGAAGTTTATAGTATTTTTATGGCATACAATAAACTGTTAGGTATTTATTGAAATTTAAAAACCAAACTAGAAAGTTTTGTAGAGCAAAATGTATGGTCTGCTTCTCGTTCCATTCGTAGATTGCACATTCGTTTTATTCTAACCCGACTGTCAATTTCTAAATTTTACTTGATGTATCATATTCCGGTATCACATTATTGAAAATATTATCATTTAGATTACGTGTTTTGTTTTTATGTTCTTGAAGAGTTACAAAGATGTCGAGTACCTCTTTATTAGACCATATACCTATTTCCTTGGATTGTCTCGTATTTGAACACCGTGAACTGCAGGGCGACTCACTGCTGGATGAGGAGCTGGAAGACTGCTTACGTCCTCTCTTTGATCACTTTTTGACTCTCTTAGATTTAACTGCTGTTCTGGAGGTGGATCGTTTCCGGTTTCTTTGGCGCCCATCTCTGCGAGT
The DNA here is from genome assembly GCA_907164795.1 of Hemaris fuciformis. NCBI lineage: Eukaryota > Metazoa > Arthropoda > Insecta > Lepidoptera > Sphingidae > Hemaris > Hemaris fuciformis. Next base: position 10,210,661 of record OU015447.1, read on the forward strand.
AGGTGAGCCTTCAGGAGACATTACTACGTCTACTATTCATTCCTACAAAATAATAGAATATCATTGTAATAGTGAAACTTAATTTTTGTTTAGTCTATGCAATATAATAAAATGAAAGCAACTTGGATTTTTTTTAAAAGATAACTTAATTTAATGAATCATTAGATTTAATGCTAATACGCTCTAGTGGACATAAGCCATTCTATAAGCATACTTGGCTTCTTATTTAAGCACAGTTGGTCTCCTATTGTCGGTACACATGAATTCTAATATTCCTACTTAAACATGGTTCAGTAGGTATACATAACTTGGCTTTCGGTTGTAGGTACACATAATCTCTAACAACTAAGCACACATGGCTCAGTAGATATATATAGCCTCCAGTTATTCTAGGTAACAATAATTATAATATAATAATATTTTTCATAAATCAGGCCACATATTACAAAAATAACTTGCATACAATGATAACCGCACTAGGTACAGCCTGTATTGTAGCTATCTTGAAATAAATTTTTTCGACTGTTCGGTCTACAATTCACATATAGTATTAAAAATACTAACATAAGGTATACATAACATCTAATGACAATGCACACATGGCACGCTCGACTTCTAATCTTATTTGTGTCCTGATCTCACTTCTGAACTGTGAAGAACTCATTCAATTCATATGTAGGCGTGTAATAACGCTTGCTTCGTGATAACGATTATTTTATTCCAAGCTGTTGCTTATACTTTTTACAATCGTTTCTTAAATATTAATAATCGCACAGCTATTCCACGCCGTTCATTTATAACGCCTGTGTCGGTCGAGATGTCCGAACAGAATGCCACGACTGAGCACATTTCGTTCCGAAGTCAACGAAATGCACCCGTCAATCTGCGCGCTCTTTATATACCCACATTTTTTTTAAATAAACTCGATTTAACTGAAGCGAGATATTGACATTTGCAGTTTATAACGTATTTCTTCATGGATATTAATTTCAAAGTAGAATGTGAGTATGTTGTTAACGTAGAATATTATTATTGTTAATTGTTTGTAGTACAATTTTTACACAATATTGTATTTGATGAGATATGAGTAAATATAATATACGGTTGGATCAATGCAAAACAGCTGGTTTTATCTGGGTCTTTTTACTGACCTCGATATCGATATTTAGCAACAGTTAAATACACCAAGTATTTAAGTCATTTTTGACATTATTGTGGATTGGATCCTTTTCGTGTAATTATGTCCATTTGTAAAACAATATTACAATTTAAAACACAAATTTTAAAGCAGTTTTTAAGGTTTTCTGCGAGACAATGGCAACTTGCGTTGAATTGTATGTTTTGTGCTGCAGTCAAGACGTAGTTGTTGGATACAATCATCCTGCTTGTAACAATTACAATCTCTGAGTAATATTAGTCTGTGCGGCGGGAGGACGTCGGCCGCGGCGGGCCGGGCGAAACATCAACCATTTTAATTATGTTCGGGACACCATTAACAATAAATCTGTTGTTCCTATGTGCACACACATACAGCGATTACACCCCTACACTCATACGCACCACGGTTCACGTAATGCTTTCAACGAATTCGGTTATTACAGAAGTATTCATTGCAAAACTATTCATCATCATCAGCCCAAATACGTCCCACTGCTGGGCACGGGCCTCCTCTACAACTGAGAGGGTTTAGGCCTTAGTCCACCACGCTGACCTAGTGCGGGTTGGCGGACTACACACCAAATAAATTCCTAAGAACTTTTAGGTGTGCAGCTTTTATCACGATGTTTTCCTTCACCGTTAAAGCAAGTGATAATTCGTTATGAATACACACATAACTTCGAAAAGTCAGAGGTGTGTGCCTGGGGTTTGAACCCGCGACCGCCGAAATTCGCGACCGCGCGCCTAAACCTCGAGGCCATCACTGCTTCACTATTCATCTCATTTTAATTGAAATATTTTAATAAATAAATCGATCATTTTTAAATGAATAAAATTAAAATGACTAAAACTGTCTATTATATTTTTAGTATGTTTAACGTCCCTTCGATAGCCTTGGAAACCTCATTCGTTTCAGTTTAAAAAAACTTTTTATTTTTGGTATTTATTTGTTCATCATCTTTGGATTCAAATGGTTAATTCGGTTATACTGACCATTGTACCGGGCCTACGCTAGTTAGAATAGAAACGCAAGGGACAGTCAGACGGGTCGCAATTGCAACTGGTTTCGATTTCCAGTCATAAAGTCATGTTCGGTATTTGTTCAAACACGCCAATCTACGGATAACACTCGACCACATCAATATAGCGCGAGCCATAGGCGGACCCGAGATCCGTCTCGATTTACGGCTGATTATAACTTAGCTTTAGCTCTGATTCGAAGTCGTAAAGCACTCTGTGACCAATTAGCTAATTATTGTCTTGCAGCTAAAACAGCTACGATTCAATGACATAGCGAATTACGAGGCGCGCGGATAATGGAGTTAGTACTTTTTTAACAGACCCTTCGCGCGGAATTAATTGCGATTGTGGACCGTGTTTACTGGTGTTTTAATACTGGCCTTAGTGCCGGGGGAATAAAAATATCACGCTTAATAATATAATGTTGTGTGGGCGGTTTATGTTTTAAATTAGATCTCTTTTATAGGCAAGGTGTGTCAAAGAAGCGAATGGCTCTCGGATAATTGCTTCATATTGGTGAGTTTGTATTACAATATTTCATTACATGTTAGAATTATTAGACTGCCTCGTGGTCTCGCGGTACAAGTATGTGCCGTGCGATCTAGAGGTCCTGGGTTCGATTCCCGGGTCGGGCATAGTGTTATTGGGTTTTTCCATTAGAAATTCTCAGTGGCAGCACGGAGTCTGGAAATGTGCTCGAGAATCGGCAATAGGCTCGCCCCCTATTACGTGGGACTGATACATACCTGGCGAAGTGTGGGTGTAGAAATGCACCTCTGCCTACCCTGTCAGGGAATACAGGCGTGAGTTTATGTATGTATGTATGTTAGAATTATGTTACTTGCGCTTTTTTAAAAGCGTTTTGAGCGATCTCTTTGAATAGCATACATTTACAACAATTTTAATTTTACGACAATTTCATTGTTCAAGTCAAAACAAAAATAAATGCTCACGGATTTAAAAAGATAGGGTAGCCACGAATAGGTTTTGCAAATAAGTCCTATTCTAATTTCTAATAACATATATTGATGATGTCACACTAGTCATTAGTGCGAAGCAACAATCAGACTTTAATTATACGATTTTGTACAACATACTGATGCAAATGTGGACTTTATTACCTTGTTATACGTAATATAATCGAATGAATTATTGTAGATATTTGCCGGCGAATATCACAGGGCACATCAAACGACATTTGTTGGAGATAACCCACATACGTCGATCTGATGTTGACCCAAAGACACAATGCAGCCGACGTGTCGTGCGATTGCGTATCCGCTCGTTATTGTCAATGCGAATTGTGATATGCGAATTCTAAGAAATGATAGCTCGATTCGGAACAATCTATTCTTTTGTGCAAGTTTGATAATAAATTGTTCTCGTTAACAAACTTCGCATTATGAATCATTTCTGCCAATGGGTGAATGATCATCTCGAGCATTTTCTGAGCGTTTTAGTCACAAAAAGGATCAAATCTAGATACAGAAGGAGTAGTGACTCCATAGAAGCCAAAAGCCCACCTTGCCTTAAAAAAATCTGAACAATAATGTTTAAAGCTTTAAATCTTTATTTAATAGCAGCAATTTGACATATAAACGAGAATATCCTGACCCCATAATATACAGTTATAAACTAGGCATTAAATAAATAACGCGTAACGCTTTTGGGCTTCTATGGAAGTACCGCCATTGAGACGGAGTAGGGTATGATACAAATCAAAATCAAATCAAATCAAATTATCTTTATTCAAATAGACTTTTACAAGCTCTTTTGAATCGTCAATTTTACACTTCTTATTTTTTTTAAACTATTGCCGCTTCGAAACGTGTTATAGCTGTGGAGAAGAAACGGCAAGAAACTCCCTCAGCAACACGACTTGTCATTTTTTTTCTTAAAAACAGCAATATGATTATTATTTTTTAATTCACATTGTTTCATTTTTACATAATAAATGTCATAACTATACATGTCATAGAGATACATGTCATAGCGATACAAACTGTAGCAACACGATACAACTCCGATCAATTTACTTACTCCCAAGGCTTATCTTCAATAAAATCTGAAATTTTATAGTATGCATTTTTGCAAAGTTTATCTTTAATTGATTCCTTAAACTTATTCAGGGGAAGCTCCCTAATAGCCTTCGGAAGTTTGTTATAGAAGCGTATACATTGCCCCATAAAAGAGTTACTAACTTTCCGGAGACGAGTTACGTGTTGTACAAGATTACATTTGTTCCTAGTATTTTTATTGTGTACATTACAAATTTTATTAAATTTATCAAGATTCTTTTGGACGTACATTAAGTTTTCGTATATAAACTGACAAGTGACGGTAAGAATATTTATTTCCTTAAATTTTTCTCTAAGTGAAGCCCTGGGACCTAAATTATAAATAGCCCTAATGGCTCTTTTTTGCAAAACAAAAATAGTGTTAATATCCGCAGCAGCTCCCCACAAAAGAATACCATACGACATAAGGCTATGGAAATAGCTAAAATAAACCATTCTTGCCGTTTCCTCGTCAGTCAGACGTCTGATCTTTTTAACTGCATATGCCGCTGAACTTAATTTGCTTGCCAATCGTAGAATGTGCGGTCCCCATTGGAGTTTTGCGTCTACCGTAATGCCCAGAAATGTAGTAGACGCAACAGGATCCAGTTCTTCACCGTTAATTTGTACAGTGGTTTTTAATTGCTTAACATTGGGCATTGTGAATTTTACACATTTAGTTTTATTTGCATTTAAAAGTAAATTATTATTATCAAACCACTGAACAACTTTACGAAGTGCATTGTTTACTTCGTCAAAATTATCGAGACGTCTTTTTACATTAAATATAAGAGATGTATCATCCGCAAACAGCACTATATCGTTTTTATCCCCTACGTAGTAAGGCAAGTCATTAATGTACAGAACATGCTGTTAGCTGGACTTATACTTACTTGAGTTTTTACAATATATTTCTTTAACCTTTACAAGTTTACGTTGTTTAAATATTATGATATAGGAATGTTAAGATAGCGAAGGGACATTTTGTAAGGATTTGCAAATTGAAATTGCACACGAAATGTGTGGAAAATATTAATTGTGAAATAATAAATTCAATAACAATTTATTATAGCGGCTCCAGGCCTGCCTATTCAAAGATCTCAAAGAGAAATGGAAACATGTCATATCATTAAATTTCTCTGTCTTCATTTTTTAATTTAGGTTGAGTTTGAGTTTTAAAAATAGAATAGAAGAAACATTTAAAGATATACGAGTATTGTCGTTTAGTTTTCAAAAACCCGTCCATTTACTTGTAATGCACATAAGGCTTTTATGTATAACGTAAAGCATCCAACACAAAGGCTTTTTACAATGTCATTATTGCCTACTACAAATAGACTGACAATGGGACAACACTTGAATAGATATCCTTTTGTACATAAACACATATTGGACGAAAATGTGCTCCATAGAAACATAATACATCCTAAATACTACAAAGAACATGTAATTGGATTACCGAACGACTTAATATCTTCTAGCTTGCTAAATTTTAACACACTATGCCACGGAAAACTGAGCTTTATTGTAATAGAATAAGGGGTAAATCTGCGAAGCGTTAAGGGTGAATGCCGGGAGTTATTCCCGGTATACGGATGCGACAAAAAATATCACCACTCGAAAAGATGTCATATTAAGAAACATGTCAATCATATTTTTATGATGTATTCAAGGGCCCGTTGTTCACTTGCGTAATTTTTTTCATCGATATTTCACGCTCAGTTTGAGTGGCGCGGTGTTTTTGTCGTTTTGGGGATCGGTATCTTGCGGAACGGAATAGGTAACTATATTGAATCTTGAGCTTTGACAAAAATTTGTTATTTTACTTTACTGTATTTCTAACGCGTTAATAATTGAGAGAAGATATAGTAATTTGTTAATACTAGAAATATATAATAATAAAAAAAACAAATGTTGAAGTAGTAGTGAGTTTGTAATCTTTATGCGTTTGCAAAGCACTGTAGGGAGTCTCACCCAAATAAGTACTACCAAAGGAGATATTTATTTTTGTGACATTGAGTCAAACGTCGTGAAAATAGTAATTATGACGTATCCATTTCCGAAGAAATATTTCGTTATAAACTTACGGAACCAAACTCCTTCCTATGATTTTTTTTATTGTCCTGTTTGAAAAATTTTGGAGATTATGAAATAGGGCTGTTTTTGTGTATTACACAATAAAGAGTAGTTGTAAGTAATTGTACAAATATCGAGTGTTCCCATCCTGTTTACTTAATTGCGAAATTGGATTTCATTTGGATGGAATTTTCAAATCATTACCTTACTTTATTGCTACCTTAATTTCAATGTATATAAATTGTTCAAAATTTGTGTTGTTCTTGAGTATTTATTCCAGATGAGCAGATATAAATTTTTGCATATTTTTGGTTTAATAAAATGTTAAATAATAAATTGATCCTTTAATGCAGCAAATTTTGTTTCGGATCTATATGAAAATAATAAATGCCCCAAATTAAATTGATTAATTTATAATTAGGATGTGATGGTCGACTCAAATGGTAACTAAAAGACTTTGCCACTATAAATTAAAGTACTTAGAAAAGTGAAACAAAAAGTGCCTTGGTTTTCTAAAATTAAACCTGCTGCGGTAAATACGAAAAACTAACAACTCAAAATTATTGTTAATGAATAAATTAACGAAGAGAACTGAAACTCGGTTCACTGGCGGTGCACGCGCTAAACAACGCGGAGTGACCTCATTGTGTTAGCACTTCGCACCGCCACGTCAAACGTTTATGACTCGCGGCGCATTGTCTTGCAATTACCGAAGGTTTCACAAAATTTGGCACTAATCGGAACTACCAGTTTAACAAGACCCATCTTTTTGAGGTCGGCATGTGTTAAAAAAGGATTGCTCATAAAATTCATTGTTTGTGATTGCTTTAGGGAACTGAGGTAGCGGTATCAGAAACTTTCTGTAGCAGCGGGCTAGAACTATGACAAAGGCAAAGTCTATACATACGTTTTTTCGTTGTTAAATGTTATGCATTTGGAAATTGAGGATTTTTTTATTATAATGATCATCATCATCATCGCAAATACGTCCCACTGCTGGGCAAGGGCCTCCTCTACAACTGAGAGGGTTTAGGATTTAGTCCACCACGCTGGCCTAGTGCGGGTTGGCGGACTACACACCTTAGAAATTCCTAAGAACTTTTAGGTGTGCAGGTTTTATCACGATGTTTTCCTTCACCGTTATAGCAAGTGATAATTCATTGTGAATACACACATAACTTCGAAAAGTCAGAGGTGTGTGCCTGGGGTTTGAACCTGCGACCGCCGAAATTCTCGACCGCGCGCCTAAACCTCGAGGCCATCACTGCTTATTATATAATAATGATATATGTAATGATATTTTTTTAAGATATTAGGTATAGTTTGAACCTAGCGAATGCACTATGCTAATGACTTTTCAAATTTAATAGAAAACAAATTGAAATAAAGCATGAAGAAGTGCACCCTGCAGATTTATGTGCAAGCTATTTTTTTGTGACACAGTGTTAACACTCTTGTTTATTGAGCTCAATATTATTGTTCAAGTTGACGACAATATACGTATGAATGTATTTATGTATGAATATTTTAAATTAAACAAAACCTATATCGGGGCGTTAAATTTACTGTCGTGACATTCACGATCATAGATAATATTGTTTGTTTCAAATGTCACAGCTGAGGTATTTTCTTTAGAATGTCACAGTATCTATTTTTAATATAAATACAAGCGATTGGGCCCCGCTTTATTCGACTACAATTAAGAAAAAAAATTAATAGGTATATGTATGTTCATTTCAGTGTCATATAAATTTATAAAAAGGACTAAATTCAGAACTGTTACCTATATCTGAATAATAAAATTTATAACTATACTTAAAATATTTATATTCCTAATATTGACTTAAAACAAAGAACTAAGGGATTCTTATGAACTGATACACTTCAAAATCAAGTACAAGAGTTAAAAAAGCATATTAGAACAGAATTGAGATTACCTACTAATAACTAAGAGAACTGATATGTAATTTTACCTCTACATTTTTGAAGCTATCTAAATCATATACAACTAAGCTAAAGTCGATAGAATAGTGCCTCATAGAAGAATAGCAGTTTTCTGTGCCAACATTGGATCAAATATTTAACTGACATAATGTTATCACCAATACAAGAATATTTTGTTCTCTGTTAAATAAAATTATCGTGATGGCCTCGAGATGTAGGCCGTAACGGTAGAATCTCAACGGCCGCGGGTTCAAACCCCAGGCACACACCTCTGACTTTTCGATGTTATGTGTGTATTCACAATGAATTCTCACGTACTTTAACGGTGCAGGAAAACGTGACGAAACCTGCACATCTAAATGTTCTAAGGAATTTCTTAGGTGTGTAGCCCGCCAACCCGCACTAGGTCAGCGTGGTGGACTAAGGCCTAAATCCTCGCAGTTGTAGAGGAGGGCCGTGCCCAGCAGTTGGACGTATATGGGCTGATGACGAATATCATATAAAATTAAGACAGAGGTCAATGTATGCTGGTCTTGGGTAATTAGCGATTCGGTCGTTGGAATTGCACCGCCAAGTGCCGCTAATACATGGCGCGTTTTGTTCTGCATGGTGTGGTGTAGTGGTGTAATGGAGAGACAAAAGCCCCGTTGTATGGTGTAACACGATCGCGCGCGACACTCGCCGCCGCCGCCGCTATTGAGGAGGCTCGCCCTCAACCTATCTTTGAGGAAATTGGAATTTTATGAATCTTGTGACTTTAAGAAAACGTAAAATTTGAAATACAATGTTGTTTGGTAATAGAAGTTTTTAGCGTCATATTATCTCTTTCCTTCTTAAAAGATTGTGATTTTTTAAATATTCCCAGTTATTTAAAGAAAAATACACGCATTTTTTGGTGATTTTGTGTTCTCGCCAAAAAAAGCATTTAAAAATAAACCTCTATTCTTATATAAATATTCAGGGATGCAAAATGTTTTAGCAATACAGCTGATTTTATAGAATTAAATCCCATCATAAACAAATGTGAAAGCAAATTAAGAATAAAATATGGAACGTTGACTACTTCCCTGGCAAAATAATTGAGATCAACATAATATATGGATGCTAAGTTGTGTAATCCCAAAATTAATTATTAATTAAAAAAATATGTTGTAATATTTTCACCACTGTTACAAACGAATAAAAAATACGTAAGGTCCCCAACCTCCTCTCGCAGTACAAGGCGCGTTGTGTGCGACAACGCAGCACTGTGCTCGCGCACTAATCAGTTTCACGTGCCACTTGCCACTTGCCCGTTGCACTGTCCCAAGACGGACGTCACGACTGCACTTCCTTATCACATCTCTTATCAGTTGCATCGTGCGCTCACTTCCTGTGGTGTTAGTTTCATTAATAAATCAGTATTACGTATTTTGCTAGATGTGACTTGCAAATTATATTCGATTACCAAAGAAAGTCTATTTATTTATTTATTTATGCTTTATTGTACATCAAACAAAAAGAACATAGGCTAGGTATAGATACCGCGCGCCGTCGCACTGCTTAACTCAATGCTTGCTCACCACACAGATCCAGATATTTTCTGTGATGGTCCCAGGCAGATATACGCGAAATTTCATTTATTTTTGGATAGCTATTTAAGTTAAATTGTTTGTTATATTGTTAAATGTGTACTTATGTGTTTTTACATTATATTACTAAATTTCATTTATTTCTGTACAGCTTTGTTAGTTAAATTGTTTGTTATATTGTTAAAATGTTCTTGTGTTTTTATATTATATTACTAATTTTAAGTTAATTTTAGTTACAATGTAAGTGTTTTGGGGAAATCTGTAAACTTGCATTAATTAACTAATAATAAATAAATAAATAACATTTCAATAAGGTAGTGTCACAAATGGCGGTTTTACCGCTACGCACATACAAAAAAATATAGCATTAATTCATTTTGGCAAGTATTAAGGAATTATAATAACATACACTTTTACTTTATGCTAATTTCTTCTATGAGCCACACAACTATTTTAAGACCCATGTAACAATAAGAATGGTAGAGATTTTATTTACTAGTAGGTATATTTACGGACTAAACTGCAACAATCGAGGCGTACAACTTTATATTGATTTTTAATAAAGTATTTACATTGCTTGAATTAATTTTGTATATTCTACTGGAAAATCTCAAGTATATATCCCGCGCGGGAATCAAACGAAGACCCCTCAGTCGCACTAATTATAACACAGTCCAACGGAGCAGTCTGACTATAAACATTGAGAATAATGGCATAGTATTACATGTCTACGGTAAAACAAAACAGTCTGACCACTTGAGTCTCATGCAAATTCTCCTACTATTATGTAGGAATGCGAGACTTTTTCCGCGATTCCTTGCGTAGTGACTAAACACGGAGTCCGCGTAATAGACGCTTGTGCGGCCACCTCAATAATTTCGTGTCATGTAGCAAGTCGGGACCCAAGCTCGCTACCCGTTCCCAGCGCATTCCCCGTAACGACCAGGGACAAGGCGTTATTATACACACAGATCAGAAAAAAAGAGATAGGACGTACTTAACGGGTATTAATAGGACGCACCGACTACACGTGATCTAGTAATACAAAGACTTAAAATGACTTTCCTAGCTACGAATGTAGGTAATAGTCATAATTTGTCACAATCGTCACCCTTAGATGGATAAATATAAAAAAGTAATAAATATTATACGCTCGGACATTGCTTCGCCTAGGCACAATTTTATATAGAAAGTACCCTATGTCCTTTCTCAAGATTTCATATATCTCTATAAAATCAACTTGATGGGCCTAGTCGTTTAGGCGTAAAAGCGTAACAGACAGAAAAGGTAACTTTCGTATTTATAGTATTAGCATAGATTGAATTTGCACTACCTTTTAGAGTAGTTAAATATTATATTAGATTAATATTTATAAGAAATATTACTTACATATTATTACAATTACAGTAACGCGCGTTGTTTCAATATATTCTTTCACACCACTGAACCGATAAGCAAAGAACTCGCAATATAAATTAGGTAGAGATTTAAAATTCTTAATGGACAAAAAGCCGTCCTGTTGATTGTCCTCTTAGAGACATTTATCGCTCATAAAACCTAGCACCCCATCTACATCTCAATCAAACTTTACTACTCTTTGCGAATGTAGAGCCGTCTCGGGCACGTAAATAAGAGTAGACAAAGCGAGTAATCTGTGCAAAAAGGCGAACATGGCGTATAAAAACTGTCAGTGGTTGGTCACGACGCGACGTGCGTTATGAAGAAAAAAGCGGCGAGCATGTTATTAGAGTTATTAGTTACACGGCAGAGCATGTAGTGTTAGATGTGATGTATGGGGGATGCTGGTATTGCTACGTGCAATTTTTGCTTTATACTTGCTTCGTAAACTTGCCTTTGTTTTACTAGCATTCTTAGAAGAGAAACTTTACGTGAAATTTCTTTTAGATCAGAAATCCAATTTCATATCTTTTAAAGTCAATTTTGATTTATTAAGTGAGTGTTAATAAAATTTGTCTATTATGTACATACGAGAGGATATGTATCTAGCCCTAGTATTTAATGGTAACCTTCAAATGAGTGTTTAAAAAAAAAAAAACATCCAAGAGCCACATACATAGTTCTGATCCCACACTAGGATACAAGTCCTGTGAGGTGGTTATCGGAAACTACGAGAGACTTTTGCGGATCACACAAGCATTTGTCTCGGTGCGGGGATCGAAATCACAGCCTCTCGTTTCGCAAACTGGTATCTAGCCAACTGCGCCAACGGGCGGTCTAATTAAACTGATACTAATCAAAATGATTTCTGTGGTTTAGTAATGAAACCATAACGTGTTATATTACTAATACTTATGCATCATCGTTTAAAAATTCAGTAAAGCCTGCAATAAAACCTGAGGATATTTTAAATGAGATTTTATAAGAGATGTCACACCTTTTACAGCCGTCGTGAGGGGGCGTGGGCCACGGAGATTACGGCGAGACTTCCAACTATGCGTGAAATGAGCATTAATACATATTTAAGTTTATTACCGCGGTGTATATCGGCATCGAAATGAGGTAGGCTTTGGAAGGTTTTCGGTTCGAAACTTATGAGTATTTCTACGTGAAAAAAGGCTTTTTTTGCTCTGTAGGTATAAAATCAGTCTTAGTAAATTATGTTTATCCAAAATTGTAAGATATAGAGTAATCATGTTGCAACTTATGAAATAAATATGGAGGAATAGATTAGCTGCCATGTGTTTTAGACATTGACACTGACAAAACAAACATATTTTTTTTTCCAAAATGTATTTTCTATTTTTGTCTGAGAGGAGTAGTTTGCAGTGGAAATCATGTGGCTGATGATGACGATGCTGATCAGATACTAAATATCTTCACAACCAATATGACTTTGTTTAAAACTTAATCACGCCTAATCCATTTAACTGATATTATATTAAATCAGGTTGTGTGTCTTTTTATAAAATTAACAAAATGTATAGTCTAGTTTATCTAAATATATATAACTCAAAGGTCTGACTGTCAGACTGACAAAGTGATTTGTCAACGCACAGCCCAAACCACTGGACGGATCGGGCTAAAATTTGGCATGCAGGTAGATGTTGCGACGTAGGCATCCGCTAAGAAAGGATTTTGATTAATTCTACCCCAAGGGGATAAAATAGGGGATGAAAGTTTGTACGAAAATTTGTCAATTTTAAACCGATCGGGCTGAGACTTTGCATGCATAAAGCTACTATGACGTAGGCCAACCCTGTACCTAACCCTGTAGTCTACGCTGACTGAGTCGCGAGCAAAAGCTAGTATAATATATATACCAACGAGTCTCCAAAAATGCTATTTAACTACAAATAATTTTGCATCTTAAAGTTGGTCATCACAATTTCAGATTTAACCTGCTCGTAAACTAGATTTATGCTATCAATTTCACTATTTCTTTCAACGACCATAATAGATCCGATGCTCATAGTAATGCCCTGCACCCAGCTGCCGACGGTACTGTACCAATATATAATTACAACGAGAAAATTGACTGTTCAATAACCCACTGGTATTTAAAGCAGTCAATCTTTAAAATAGTTTTTGTATTGCGACGTTACATTAAGTACTGGGGGACGTCAGGTGCCAGGGACGGGCCGGTCACGATTCTTTGACCGATGTCTAGTTGAAAATATACCATGCTGACAACGCATACAATCCAATTTCAACTCTATTTATTAAAACACAAAATGCATTGTTGCAAAATTATAAAACTAAGCATCAAGAGATTTTGTCTTTGGAAATTAAATTTAAATGGAATGACGGTAAAGTTGAATTTTGATTGTTCAGAATGGCTTGCAGAGAAAAAGCCTGCGTTAGTTAATGTTCTACCTATGATCGTAATAAGTAGATGGCGTGTTGAAAAATTATCGGTACCATCGGAGGCGCAATGGGCGCGTGACTTTTTTGCCTGTTTATTATTGAGTTTTAATATTCAGATATATGATCTTATGGAAGAGTCATACATCAAATGTTGTGTATACGATCATTTTAGTCCCACTGCTGGGCATTGGCCATTTTTATCTTTAAGGAGGGTTCCCTGTTATCTCGGCGGTCGCGGGTCTAAGCCCCAGACACACACCTCTGACTTTTCGAAGTTATGTGTGTATTCACAATGAATTGTCACGTACTTTAACGGTGAAGAGAATCATGCGACAACAACAAGGTGAGGAAACCTGCACGCCTAAAAAAATCTTATGAGTGTAATCCACCAACCCACACTAGGCTAGCATAGTAAAGGTCTTTTTTTTACACGAGGAAATCCTTTTACGGATCGTCCTCTAGCATGGCTCGGGGGTATGTCGGACTCACCGTTCCAGTATTTGAATATTAGATTTAACTAATTGTCAAATACTGGAACGTCTTACCGACTAAAACCCCGTGATATTCCTCTTACTTCTTTATCATTATTCTCAGCATACTTTAGAGCACTCTTAAGTCTGGGATTCAAAACGACGTGAACTAAGCCATTGGTGACGATCTATCACAGCGTAGTAAAGGCCTAAATAATCTCACTTGATTGACTGATGATCATGATATTTTTGGAAGGGTCACTTCTGGCGAGTGTGTATCCGTGTACGAACAAGTCCGTGATACCTGCTGTGAAGTAATAAATGTAAAGCAAACTCACAGACGCCATCAAAATGTCATCTGTGTTTTTGGTAAGTACAATGCGTCACGCCTGAATATTGTTTGTTTAATCAACGTGCTTGTTTTATTACCTTTATTACTAGTAGATTGATCCGGATTTGTCCAGCGTAACAGCCTATTGCATTCAGAGAGAGACCAGCTTTCTATTGGATTTGAAAACGATTTAGAAGTTCCAGAGATTACTTCAGACAAATTAAGTATACTTTTTTGTCTGTGACTTGTCTCGCGGTTCAAGTATGTGCTGTGCCGCTGTGTGATCTAGAGGTCTCGGGTTCGATTCTCGGCTCGAGCAAAGTGTTATTAGGTTTTTCCATTAGGAAATTCTTAGTAGCACGGAGTCTAATGTACTCGAAAAACGGCAATAGGCTCGTTGCCTATTAAGTGGGATACATATATACCTGGCGAAAAGCAAAGGTGTCCCTCTGCCTACCACTTCGGGGAATACTTATAAGTTGAAGAGGTATTCGGCCGGCATGATTGTGTCGACAAACGGGAGATCATCATCTCTCGCTGGTCGGCACTTTTTATGGACTCCATTGCGCTTACCATCAGGTGCAATGGGGTCACTTTGCCGTGCCAGCATAAAAAATAAATAAAAAAAAATACTGGCCTGAGACTATGTATGTATGTACCTACTAACTTTCAAACAAATAAGTAAAGTTAACTTGAAGCAAATAATATAATATATAAACACATGCACAATTAACCGTTCAACAAAAAATAATGAAATTTAATGTATAGGTAAGATCGCGCATTCAGCCCAAATTTATACATATTTAAACGTAATGCGGCAACTTTCGTAAAATCCTACAGTTATGCCCCACCGCGGGATTATATTTAACTGTCCAAATGACTTTTATTGACAGATTAATCTAACGATGGCTTAGCGTCACATGCGGATGCTCCAAAAATTCGCCAACCAAAGCCTTTTATGAATATGTCAAGCGTTGAGCACGGAATTATAAATTCTAATTACAGGTATATTAATTTTGAATGTTATGGCGATGCGTGGCAGCGACAGATTAAACGTAACCGTTAACTAATCGGCCTTAGAGTGACGGTGATGGATGACCGGTCAATCCGAAGAAGGCGGAGTGGCCGGAGTCACCGGAGTCGCCGTGCTCACCGGTCACGCCGGTCACGGCGAATAATTTACATTCTACAGCCATAGTTAATTAATTTGGATTATGTAATTTTATTTCTTGACGCTTGACGTTTTAGATATAGCACCATCTGCTTCCCGCATGAGCTGGCGTTTTGCAACCATTATCAGTTAATGGAACGAAGAGAAAAATAAACTGCAAAATTGTAAGTCAATTATTAGATTTAGGATTAACTCTAATAAAATGTGCGTGTTGGAAAAGAGAATACTAGGCAAACACTTTTGATTTTTTAAATATCATAGATAGTCCCCTAGAATAGGTCAGTAGTCTGCTTGGACTTATATAAACATTTTTTTTTACAAATCGGAAACATTTTACAATTTCAAATTTAATTAATTATGACCACCCACTCTATGTTTCTGATCTCTCCAGTCCACCTAACGGTTGCCTGAAAGAAATCGCCGATAGCGATAAGGCCGCCATTTGTGACATTACCTTATTGAGTTGTTACCAATAACAATGTTATTTATATGGTGTACAATAAAGAATAATAAATAAATAAATATTTTTTTTTGCCTGGCATAGAAATGTTACCGCTTTGACGCCTGATCTTACATTATAAGTGGTCGTAATTTATTTTATCAATAAAAAACGATTAAGACCATTTCCAACTAGTTAGCACTATAATGCCGCCCTTTTCGTCCGTACATAGCGCGTCCCATTTGATAGCTGAATAGTTTATATGCAGTGTCTTACGCAACCTATCTAAAAGCCATCTCAGCAATCAAATACAACTGGCAGAGTTCATTTCGCATCACAATATTGACACGACCCGTCAAAGTCCGCTGAATCCGGTCAAAAATCAGGCAATTAATTTCGCGAGTTGCGTAATTTTATTTGTACTAAGATTTATTAAAACCCGTCAAAAGATGACGTTTCGAATTACCTGTGGAACTATCGTAGACAAATGTTAACGTGCATTATCTTGTCTCTGGTTCTGTAATGCACTTGCTAACAAGTCGTCACACTTGACCGACTTGAAACATTTCGACGGCGTCAGTAGGAGCGCCTCTGGACCACCGAGCGTCGTATCAAACTCCACATCAAGCTAATATAACCTCTATCCCGTTCCAATAAAGTCTTTAGACCCGCACAAAAAAAATGGTGCTTTAATAATCTTTCACAAAAGCCGTGACGGATAGTCTCATGACGAATTCCTTTATGCTATTATATTTTTTTAATCAAATATATTAAAGCTTATCGGTTTGTTTTAAAATTGATTTTGGAACTGTTGTTTTATGGGTGTTAAGCTCTTTTAGAATAGATACGGTAGTCATGAAGACGTCACGCGCGAGTCGGTATCGAATGACACCCGGTAAGAAATTTGAATATATCGTGCTGAGAAGATTTTTGACAGATTTGACAGAGGAGCCCGTGGGTCTTGGTAACGTCACGCGGTAGACAAAGACACGCTTTTTGTTGCACACTCGAGTGTCGGGGCCGGGGTTCGCGTCTATGCGGAGAATTTTCATTTGACATCCACCCGACAGTTGGTTGATCTGTGTTGTGTTCTGTCAGTTTTGTGAATTTTAACACATCATGTCATATGACTAGAAGGGAGAAATATGAAGTGTTTTAGTGAAAAGAGATTTGTACAAACATCAGCGATAACAAAATATTATGTTTTTGAATGAATGATAAAACATTATGACCCAAACAGTTGCGGTACTTCTATAGAATCCCGAAAGCCCAATAAGCCCTACAAAATTCAGAATAATAATCTTTAAGCTCTAAATCTTTGTTCAAAAAAAGCAATTTGTCTTATACCTAAATGTGAAAATCCTGATCCCACAATAAACAATCATAAGCTAGACGTTACACAATTAACGTGTAACGCTTTTGGACTTCTGTGGAAGTACTGCCATTAGACCCAACCTAATATTGAACCTGAAACATATGGTAGGTATAGCAAAGCGTAAATCTTCATAATCACAAAGGTAATAAGGTGTTCATACTAAACCAAACTAACTTAAATATGTCTAAGAGCTTATCTTTCTCTGTACATAATATTTGGGTTGATACATATAAACAAGCATTATAATATTTATATTATATTATAATTATAATAAATAAATAATTTGCCTTAAATAAATGTACTTTGGCCAACCCGCACTAGGCCAGCGTGGTGGACTAAGGCCTAAACCCTCTTAGTTGTAGAGGAGGCCCGTGCCCAGCAGTGGGACCTATATGGGCTGATGCTGAAATGTACTTTGAGATAATTACTGTAACAATTAAAAGAAAATATAACATCAGGAATAATTGGCAAAAATTTAAAAAGATTTCGCAGACCGACTTAGCTATCACTCACATATAATAACCATTGCCATACATCATGCTAAATACCAATGTTATTAATAAACTCTCCATTGAGCCGTCATGTTGGACGTGTTTATAAAAACACTTAGTATTCAAACGTAAATCACAACACAGAGTTAGCCTTTGTGGGTTTAATTGGCCTGTCATATAGTGAAATAGAAATATGTCTTCCTAGCTTCTATTATGTAAACTTCGAATGCATAAACTCTAACATAACGCCTTAAAAGAAACAAGATACAAAAATAGCAGTGAGATTTTTACTACTTATTTATACTGCTATATTATTTATTTGGTAGTTGTCGCCCAGGCTAAATAATAAAAGAAATTTCTCTCTCTCAAAGCATACGTTTTCCTGTCCCAAAATTTATCGGTTTGAAAACGTCTTTACGTGATAACGTCTCCGACAACTCTCTTCACATAAGTATTTTGACCATCACAAGACGTTCATTATTAATATATCCGGATATTTAAAATTCCATGTGACAAGTTCAAGATAAATTCGTGATCCATTCTTTCATGAATGAGCTCTAAGCACCGAATACCAAGGACACTATTTATTAAATAAATAAATAATAAATACACCCAACAGTCACATACATAGTTTTGACCCCACATTAAAATACGAGTCTTGTATCGTAGGTATCAGAAACTACGAGAGACTTTTCGGTCTCACAAACACCCAGACCCGAAACAAATATTTGTGGATCACACAAACATTTGTCTCGGTGCGGGGATCGAACCCGCGGCCTCTCGTTTCGCAAGCTGGTGTCTAGCCAACTGCGCCACGGGGCTGTCAAATATTATTATATGTCAAAATTTATTATATGTTATATGTATTTATTTATTTACTTTACAATACTTATTATATTTTTTTGGACTTTGAAGTTATCATCGCTATCCATTGCACCTATAACTTTGGCATCTTGAAGCTGTTTATATCCACTTAATAGCGCAGTACAGGAAAATATAAGGTGAAATAGTTGAATATAATTGTGATTAAAGAAATAGTTTTACTTGAAAGCGAAAACACCTGGTTTGTAAGTATTTATAAAATCTCGTACAGTACCGTTTTTTATCACTTCTATGTAGGTAGACTGAAAACTTAAAATCGCGGTTGCTTCCCTCTAACCGACAGTACGGTTCGCGACTTATAGGAAAAAATACTTACAGTGCAATGTTGTAAATAGTTCCTGGATATTATCCCAAGTTGTTTAAGTGTGCTAGTTTCAGTGGTGTAGTATGTGTAGTGTTATAGAAAAAAATACTCACAGTGCAGTGTTGTAAATAGTTCCTGGATATTAGGTATCCAAAGTTCTTTAAGTGTGCTAGTTTCAGTGGTGTAGTATGTGTAGTGTTATAGAAAAAAATACTCACAGTGCAGTGTTGTAAATAGTTCCTGGATATTGTCCAAAGTTCTTTAAGTGTGCTAGTTTCAGTGGTGTAGTATATGTAGTGTTATAGAAAAAAATACTCACAGTGCAGTGTTGTAAATAGTTCCTGGATATTAGGTATCCAAAGTTCTTTAAGTGTGCTAGTTTCAGTGGTGTAGTATATGTAGTGTTATAGAAAAAAATACTCACAGTGCAGTGTTGTAAATAGTTCCTGGATATAATCCAAAGTTCTTTAAGTGTGCTAGTTTCAGTGGTGTAGTATGTGTAGTGTTATAGAAAAAAATACTCACAGTGCAGTGTTGTAAATAGTTCCTGGATATAATCCAAAGTTCTTTAAGTGTGCTAGTTTCAGTGGTGAAGTGTGTGCAGTGATTAAGTGTGACGGTGCAACTTTCAACAATTTGCTGATGGTCAGGTAAGTGGTCTTGATACTAAATGATTTGATTTTCAGTGCCTTAATGATAGGGATATTTTCTGATGGTCAGGTTAGTGGTCTTCTTATTATGTGATTTGATGTGTGTAGCCGAATGATAGGATTATGACCACGACAAGCTATTTGTAATTTATAATTGCGTCAATAAATTTCTGTCTTTCTAAACACATGTAGCTACTGGCACGGGCTCTGCAGTTATGAAACAAACATGCAAACTTTAACTGTATATTATAATCATGATCAGCATCAGTCTATATACGTCCCACTGATGGGAACGGACCTCCTTTACAAGTGAGAGGGCTTAGGCCTTAGTCCATCACGCTGGCTTAGTATGGTTTGGCGGACTACACACCTAAGAAATTCCTAAGAACTTTTAGGCGTGTAGGATTCCTCCCAATGTTTTACTTCACCGGTATTATAACACTCTCCTTATTATTATGACAATAATCAACGATGTTCTTTTGTTAAACTTCATTTGTAATTTATTTGTTTTCTCTGCAATCTACCTATATTGCAAAGACGCATCTACAAAACCATTTGAAACTGTCGAAATAAAACAACACACGTCGATATTTAATGATGGTCAAACGATGTGATCAAACAAAGACGGTCACGTCGCCGAGCCAACATCACGTAGAACATAAGCAGTGCAGCGTTTCACAACATTTGACATACCGACGGCGGCCAAATTGTAGGTTCGTATTGTTGGTAATGTTTTTCTCACACGATCCGAGAACAAATAACTGGGTGCTGATGATATGGCTATATCGTTTCACGAGCATTGCTTGAGGTGCGGACTGATGCTGATGTAGCGGCTTGAAGGATTGACAACAATGATATTGCAACCCATATAATATGATAATGTAATGTTTATATGGCGTTGTAAATTTTAATTTAATATTATTAAGTGATCATTTACTTATCACGTAGACAAATATGTATGTAGCAAGGAAACAAAAAGGTATCCTAAATGCAATAAATTATTAAAAATATTTTTTTTATGAAGTAAGCTAAATACACTTAAACACCAAATAAATATTTTTGGCTTATAGTGAGTGCAAAGGAGTATCATATGCGTACTCCGTGGTTTCTTATTGCGCCACGGAGAGAGACATAAAACCGTAATTGTTACCTCTTAGATAACACGTTCAAAAGAGCTTGTGAAAGTCTATTTGAATAAACAGTACTTATTTCGACTTTGACTTTGACTGTGCTAATTGTAACAGGACTCAAGCGTGAATTTGTGTTAGTGCCTATATTTTCACTTTATCATGCCTTGAAAGCCGTAATCAAGGCGATCATGACCTGTTCTAATTTATAACTGTTAGGTTTAATAACTTTTATAGCCTGATTATTTTTTAAACCTTTATCTCACAGGCGGGCACAGGTCTCTTCCCAGTAATTTCACTTCTCTCTGTTCAAAGATGTTATGCGCCAATTTAATTTTACAATTATAAAATTTGCGTAATTAACCTCCGCTTAGCCTTTCGGGAACACCGTCCTGGAACACTTATATTATCAATAGGAATCTTAACTAGGAAGGGTCACTTGCCGATCTGGTCAGCAGTGTGTCACAAACCTGAGTACAGTACTGATTCAACTATCATGGATACAACCAATTTTCGCCTCTCATATTGGTACGCTACCAATATGTAAGTACTGGACTGAGCCATGATTTCAAAATTGAATTGAATTCTGTCGTATTACGAACCCGGACGATGTTTTCAATGGGTTTGTTCTTTGTCCCTTTCTCTCGCTTGTTGGAAGACAGGGACGGCATAGATAGTAGAAAGCTTGGTAGTCGCGGTATATGTCAATTTTGCCCACGGTCGATTTGGTCCACGGTAAGCGATGGTTATTGTGGAAATTCTTTGTGGCGCGCATCCTTTGTGCCACATTCCAGGCTTGATTGCGTATATGTAATTTTCGCGATTGTTCTGACATTTCGTTTTTGGTTCCCTCTGGGAAACTGATTTGCAGGATGGTTTACGCGGATGCAACGTCATTTACCACCGCCATTTCTAACAGATGCGCACGTAATGGGTTCTAATGTTTTGCGCAATCTCTCCAACACATACGTAGACCTAGGGGTAGAAAGTGGACTGGAGTTACTCTGGCATGTTCATTTTTAAGGTCCCGGAGTAACTACTTAGAGTAACTGAAGACGTACATGGGGGTTTTTAGCCGGTAAAAATCCGGCATACCCCATCTATCTCGTTAGGCGGGAATCCAAGAGGATTTTCCCCATGATAAAAAAGGGGTAGAAAGTAGAATTACTACATCCAGGTTTCGGCAGACTTGTGTTTAGTGCAATACGACTAATG
The DNA here is from genome assembly GCA_907164795.1 of Hemaris fuciformis. Lineage (NCBI taxonomy): Eukaryota > Metazoa > Arthropoda > Insecta > Lepidoptera > Sphingidae > Hemaris > Hemaris fuciformis. The sequence continues at coordinate 10,232,767 of OU015447.1, forward strand.
AAAAAAAAAATTCATGTGACGTCTTATGTAGACGCTTAAGCTAGCTATTATACTACTTAGGTGTAACCAATCCTAGAAGTGAAAGGGGCGCGTGTTCAGAAGTATTATATGGTCTGGTAAAGTTTATCGCATTGAGAGAATCGAATCTACAACGTCGAGTTTTACGATCTTCTACCCACTACGCCGAGTATATTTATTATTAGCTAACGGTAGTGCAGTGAGTAAGCGTTTAATGATAACTATATTACGTCAATAAATAAATATTATTTCCTCGGATGTTCTAATAAAAGGCCATAACGAGCCGTGCTCAGTAGCCCGTGTCTAAACGTATAAAATCAGCAAAAACACACAGAAATAAAAAAAAGGTAAAAATAAAATAAGAAATTATTTATTGTCTCATCATCTTTGGTACATAAAATACATGCGAGTCGATGGAAAACGTGAGTACAGTTGCGTTGAAAAGAAAAAGTCCTTTAAAGTTTAGTAATAATAATTTTAGATATAATATAATAAATGACTACGAACACCTAGACTGTTCCAAGTGTGGTGACTTTTCTGTGTCTATAAACAAGTTTGACTTTTTTAAAACTTTCTTTTGTTTATCTTGGAGGACAACGTCTTTCTATACCTAATGTAAAGCTAGGCTTTAATACGTACTAAAGTAAACGACTTCTCGCAAAAACTTAAATCTTTGGGTGGAACTCACAAAATGCCTAGTTCAAGAACTTTTGATAATCCAATTTTTCTGAAATAGGTACTTTATTTTATTTAATATATATAAGTTCGATAAGTCAATTAGATAGTAATAGCGTAATCTGTAATTGTTACCCAAATGTTGAGTAGTATGTGATATTTTTATACAATGAGATAAATAAATAAGTACCTATTCGTAAATCTTTGGTATTTTATCGGGCGTCTATAAAAGCATAAATATAATTGGTCTACCTTAGGCCCTTAGTCTATATTCCCCTTGTTATTATAAAGAGGAAAGTGAGTTTGTATACTACGCTTTCACAATGAGGCCCCTAAAACTATTTACTGATTTTAGCATAAAGGTATATACCACTATGGAGACCGTTATAGGTTATTTGTAAACTGGAAAATAAAGGTCTAATACCTTTTTTTTTTGTATAAATGACAAAAAATTAAATTAGTCTATGACGCTGGCAGGCTCTAGTAATAGCCTTTAGTAGTATATTTTTGCAACTTACACTGACATTTTAATCTTTCGTTACATATGTATTGTTATTCCATACGAGTAGGTACATATGTGCTCATATACGTCTCATTGCTGATCTCCCTATTCTACAACTGTAAGGTTAGTCAAAGTTGAAGAATGGACAAGAAGAGGAAGGCCAAAGACGAGATAGATGGAGTGCGTGAGGGAAGATATGAAAGAAAAAGGGGAGAATGAAGACATGACTGATAAATCGTTAGGAATGATAAAACATACTGCGCCGAGCCCAAATTGGTAACAGGGCAAGAGGATGAAGTTGAGGAAGACAAACATCTTAAGTTCTATTTAAGAAATTTTTAACACTTTCGAGCACATCAGTGATGCGTCTGCGCCGTGTCCGGGTAATGACATCGTGTACGTGTTCAATCGCGGCGCGGCGTGCGACACCGGCTGCCACCGCGCAGTCGACCACTCGGCTCCACCACGTGCGCAAACAGCCCGCCCCGTGGTCGCCACCGAGTCGCCACTACTGTTCAATGCTGCTCTAAGGAAGTATGCATCTTTGATATAAAATTACATTCGACCTGTGACAACCGATGAAGAGGCTCCCATCCCAAATGCTTGTAATGTAACTAATATTTGTTTTGGGCCTGAGTGTTTATAAGACTGATCTCAGCTCCCGTATTGAGTGGTACCTGCTGACTATCTAGAGTCTATGTTGAGTCCACTTCACAAACGGCGTTACAATAATGTCTGCATAATCGGAATCTGAAAAGTTGTTAGGAATTTATTAAGTGTGTAGTCCACTAAACCGTAATATGCCAGCGTGGTGGGCCAAGATCTAAACCCTCTCAGTTGTAGAGGAGGCCCGTGCCCAGCAGTGGGACGTATATGGCCTGATGATGATGATGATGATGAATAGAAATCTGATATAAACTGCCTGATCTGAAAACGCGATATATTCGGGTGGGTCAATACGATGGATCTTATACTTTATATAGGGTATTCACAATCTTACAGCTATTTAAATCGCAAAGAATAACAATAAGGTTTCGACCTTATTTTATGATTTGTTTTTCTTAAGGTTTGGAAAATATAGATTTTAGCTCTTGGTTTGACTGCCTCGTGGTCCCGCGGTACAAGTACCTATGTGCCGTGCGATCTAGAGGTCCTGGGTTCGATTCCCGGGTCGGGCAAAGTGTTATTGGGTTTTTCCATTAGGAAATTCTCAGTAACAGCACGGAGTCTGGAATTGTGCCCGAAAAGCGGCAATAGGCTCGCCCCTTATTACGTGGGACTGATACATACATACCTGGCGAAATGTGGGTGCAGAAATGCACCTCTGCCTACCCCTACGGGGAATAGAGGCGTGAGTTTATGTATGTATAGTATGTAGCTCTTGGTTAATAAGAGGCGTTAATTTTCAACCATTTTTCTTATAATTTACAAGCTGTATTATTAGTGGACAACTCTTTATTTCCAACTTCTATTTACCATGTTTTATCTGATCGATTTCGATCATGACAAATTCGCTGAGCTTCAGTGCTCAGCTACAATACCGTACGTGCCGCTGTTGATCTTGAAGCACAGGAGTTACAGTGGCGGGTGTGTGGTTGGAGCCAAAAAATACTTTATTATTATTTTTTGGCTCCAACCACACACCCGCCACTGTAACTCCCTACTGTTATCCCTTTAATGTTCTTATTGTATAAATATAAAATTGTCAATATGTCTGGAACTTTATCCCCGCGGTTGCAGCGGCGACACACGTACGTGAGCGAATTACTCCAAGCAAATTGATATAATATCGGTGCGCTACCGTCTTGTCCGACGGAATAGACATCCAATGTTATGCACTCATTAGGACAGATGAGATTTGTAAGTCGGTAGCATGGGCTCACTACGATAACTACTTTAATTTCCTACGGAGAGCCTATAAGTGTTTTCTTATAGATATGTATATTAATTATAGAGAGATTATCTAGATTATTAGAGAGCAGATGCGTTTGGTATAGTAAGCAATAGGTTCAGTTGGTCAAGATAATTGTTCTCTTATGGAATGAAATTTAAATTCTATAAAACATATTTTTGTATCAGTATTTATCACAATAAATTAAACTATAAAAATAACGAATAGTTATGTCGAGTCTAGAGTATTTTTAGTCGTATTTCGACAACATAATTTCATCCACACTTTACAAGCAGTACCCTACTTCACAATTGTGTCGATTAATGGAAACACACGTAAAATGTTTCAGCTTTCCATTACTACAGCATTACTCTTTACATCTTTTAATTTTCATACACGCATAGCTATAAATGAGAAGGATTTGAGCCAACCAAGCCTTTTTTTTTTCTTTTTTTATTTAAAAATCTAGTGCAGGCATTTGACCACGATCTCACCTGGTGTTAAGTGACGATGCGGTCGACGATGGAGCATGCCTGTCTAGTAGCAGCCTATTCACATTAACTTTGAATTTGTCCAGATTGTATTGTACGGGAAACACTTCAGCGGGCAGGGCGTTCCACTCCTTTGCAGTGCGCATTAAAAAAGTAGACCCAAATCGGTGTGTGCGGCAATATGGAATATTAACAACAAAGGAATGGCACGACCGCCCGCTTCTTGTTTCCCGATGGCGGAAAGTGCTCGGCGGAACTAGTTCGTGCAGTTGCTTTCATAACTATTTAATGATATTCTGATTTTCACATAGCCAATTCACTTAACCCAACCGTATAATTGATACGAAGCCCATACCTAATAACAACGCACGTGCACTCCAACAAGCCTGCTCTCATTGGAATATGTGACATACCAGAAGTCAGTGAACCGTGGCGGATCGGCGCGCAGTGACGCGTACAACAACCCCCTAATGCAATTGCACAGAGCTCCTCAATATGCAGCGGGCAGGCCTAAATATTTGCTAACTGATTAAAAGTCAAAGCTGTCGTGCCCGGAGCCACCGCACGGAAACAATTGCGAACTCCGATCTAAATAATATTAGTGGAGCGGATCACACGCGTGGCTGATCACAGGGCCGTGTGTACTCTGCCGAGAGGGTTGGGACGCGTTGCTGGATTATTTGTTGCGTTGCTACTTTTGTCCTTTGTGATTGTGTATTGTGTCACGGGTTGTTGTAACATTGTATTAATTATAAAGCGCATGGCAACATAACTGAACCTTGTACCTTGTTATTGGTTTTCTTGTAACAGCTTAGTATTTTTTTGGTTCCTATCCCACCACACACCCGCCACTCCTAACTAATCCCGCTATAACTCCTGTGCTCCAGGATCATCAGCGGCACGCATAGTGTTAACGCTGAGCACTGAAGCTCAGCGAATTTAAAGGACCTAATTTTTTATGATCCCACAACGAAATTAATTATAAATACGAGTAATATACAGAAGGAGTTGGAAAACAAAGAGTTGTCGGCTTCCCTCAAACAACAAAGCGGGAGACAAAATATTGAACTATGAGTTTACAACTTAGTAGCTTAACACGGTAGTCTGCCGGTAAATAACAACAGGTATTCGTCATCATAATCAGTCCATATACGTCCCATTGCTAGGCACAGGCTTCTCTACAACTGAGAGGGTATAGGCCTTAGCCCACCACGCTGGCCTAGTGCGGGTTGGCGGTCTACACACCTAATACATTCCTAAGAAGTGTTAGGTGTGCAGGTTTCCTCACGATGTTTTCCTTCGCCGTTAAAGTAAGTGATAATTCATTGTGAATACGCACATAACACGGTTTGAGCCTGGAGTTTGAACCCGCGACCGCCGAGATTGTCGACCGCGCGCCTAAAGTTGGAGGCCATAACTGCAGGATAGTCACTGAGACCTAAAATAATCCTATCAAAACTCGAGAATTGTAATACACCTTTACCCACTCACAGGAGATACAAGTGTAGTTTGGTTTCCCTTTTATTTCATCATCATCATTGTCACCCAAAAGAGGTCCACTGCTGGACATAGGCCTATGCCAATGACTTCCACAGGGACCTGTTGGAAGCAGCCTGCATCCAGCGACGTCCCGCGACCTGTACAAGGTCGTCCGACCACCTATTATTTCCCTTTTATTTACCATTATCTTATTTTTAATCTAGCACTAAATTATTTCGTCGTGATGGCCTCGAGGCTTAGGCACGCGGTCGAGAATCTCGACGGTCGCGGGTTCAAACCCCAGGCACACACCTCTGACTTTTCGAAGCTATGTGTGTATTCACAATGAATAATCACGTACTTTAACGGTGAAGGAAAACATCGTGAGGAAACCTGCACACCTAAAAGTTCTTAGGAATTTCTTAGGTGTGTAGTCCGCCAACCCACACTAGGCCAGCGTGGTGGACTAAGGCCTAAACCCTCTCAATGGTAGAGGAGGCCCGTGCCCAGCAGTGGGACGTATATGGGCTGATGATGATGATGAATGAACTAAATTATTTACGCGTCATAATCATTGCATGATTTTGTTTACATCCGCCACATCACCCGTTCCGCTTATTAACAAACCATCTCCCCTAACGTTACCGGCTCGGAAGCTCGCAGTTGACATTTAAGATTACGGAGAGATTTATAACGGGAAAATTTCAATATGATCACGCAGAGGGTAGCTGCGGAAAACCTGTTTTCCCCTGTTCAAGGGGATTTCCTTTAATTTGTTTGCATACACCCTTAGTCAAATTTTGAGTTGTTAGCCTGAGTTTATGTTGTAGTCAATATGTAAATATAAAATTTGATTTCGAAAAATCTGTGTACGCTTTACGTAGTTTTTGATCGTTATTTTTCATAAATAAATACATACATAACTTCACCGCCCGTATTCCCTGAAGGGATAGGCAGATGCATTTCTACTCCCAAATTTTATTAGTCCCACGTCAAGTCTATTGCCGTTTTTCGGGCACATTTCCAGACTTCGTGCTGCTACTGAGAATTTCCTAATGGAAAAAGACTTAACCTGCCCCGGAAATTGAACCCGGGGTCTCTAAAAAGCAAAGCGCACGCTTGTGTCGCGAGACCACGAGGCAGTTATTTTTATTTTCTGTGTAATTTTTTTTTACTAAATATTTAGCTACAGAGGTTCATCACCCTATGATCAAGGTATATGTGGCCTTCTGGACCGACCTCGAATTATCGAGACACGGTCTTAGGTTTGGGCTCCCAAAATTTATATCCCTGATTTTGATTACTTTCGGATGCTTATTTAACGATAAATATCACTGTAACCTTTTTGATCATTGAAATAAAATGAATGACTGCCTCGTGGTCTCGCAGTACAAGTATGTGCCGTGCGATCTAGAGGTCCTGGGTTCGACTCCCGGGTCGAGCAAAGTGTTATTGGGTTTTTCCATTAGGAAATTCTCAGTAACAGCACGGAGTCTGGAAATGTGCCCGAAAAACGGCAATAGGCTCGCCCCCTATTACGTGGGACTGATACATACCTGGCGAAATGTAGGTGCAGAAATGCACCTCTGTCTACCCCTTCGGGGAATACAGGCGTGAGTTTAAGTATGTATGTAATAAAATGAATTTTTGCGCAAAAAAAATTCGGGCAGTAGAAGTGTAATAAAACCAAGCTACCTGCATTTATATGATTTAATTAATCTTTTAAAACCAAAAGAGTCGTCCGTGTGTCATGTCGCTTGTGACGTGCACCTTGCAAATTCAACGTAAGCCTGAGTAATCTTCTTAAGTGTAAACCGGTCGCGCTCAAATCTTTTTTTTTTTCGTTTATGGTGGATGCAAGAATTTATTTGGGACATTATTTAGAGTTTGATGGCTTAGATGCGCGGTTTGCAGAAGACAATCGAATGCTGGTTCAATTCCCAGTCACACAACTCCGACTTTTCGAAGTTATGTGTGTATTCAAATGAATTATCACGTACTTAAACGGCGAAGGAAATCATCGTGAGGAAACCTGCACACCTATAAATTTCTATTTGTGAAGTCCGCCATCCCGCCCCCTGGCCAGTGTGCCTGACTAAAGCCTAAATCCTCTCAGTTGTAGAAGAGGCCAATGCCCACTAGTGCGACGGAATGGTATATGTGCTGATGATAATGAGAATTATTAAACTTTGTAATATGTCAGTGGACGTCTTGGGGCACTTCGTAATGAATGATCCACAAAGAATTACTCAGGTGTTTCGTGTACAGAAACTCGAATAGATCAACGTCCACGACGCCACTTAGGTCTTGTCTTTCTAAATAGTGAGGAGGCCAATGCCTAGCAGAACCTGCAAGAAGGTTTAAATATTCTTAATAATTAAAAGGTTATTATCATAACTAGAATCATGGTAAGAATTTAAATTAGCAGGTTTGAAGTCTTTATATTAGCAGGGCAGACTGAGGTGTTAAGCATCCGCAGTCATCATCATCATCATCATCAGCCGAAACATGTCCAGTGCTGGATATAGGCCTCCCCATAGACTTCTAAAGCATCCGCAGTGTAAATATTATAATGGCTACCATCATTTTACAATAACAATCCAAAAAGTTTAATTGACGGTCTGATTTGCGAAGTTATAGCTCTTAAGTCTGACAGTTAATATTTGATTTACGTCATTAAAGTAGTTATCAGGAAGTAGACTAATACCGAGACAAAGTCCATGTAAATAGTTTCATTAAGCGCTGACCTGAATTTAAAAGAACATATCAAACAGCAGTCGTGGAATATCGGTTGACGTGAAACAATGAGCCAATTACACTGCCCCAGTGTAACCCCACAATCCCGGGACACAATGGGGGAGGTAATAAAAAAGCGCAATCCCCCGGGATTCGTGATAAAAGGTTTTAGCACGAGGGGAGCGAGCGGGATTAAACGTGTGATACTTTGTCTTTTTAAATGATTCGCCTTTTTGCGATAAATAATATCGACTTCTCTGCTTTGTTGAGAGTTTTTAAGAGTCCATTTCGAGACTTAAGATTTCTATCGAAAATGTTTAAGTAGAATTCATTGGTTTGAATAAGTCTCGGAGTAGATTGCCTGGTCAAACAATGAATAAGGTTTTTACGTAAGAATCTCCCAGTAGACAGTCTAAAATAAAATCGTCTATCATTATAGCTACGGCTAATCCAGGTGATCTAGCTGATCTTAGGACGCAACACACATGTGAGTGTCATTGTGGCGGGTTTTACACACCATGTCGTTTTACGTGTATCCTATAATCAGCAGAAAATAGTTGATCTAAATATACACGGATAAAATCAGGGGACAGATTTGTGGAGAAGTTTTGTTTTAGTCTTGATAGCCCAGTTACAATTGTAATCAGTTGTCACACTTAATCTTGTAGTACGCTTGCAAAAAAATATCATCGGTATAAAAAATATCAAGATTAAAAATTCTGATGTAAACATCAAAACTTTTCTCGTCAAGACCTTCCCATGTTAAAACATCACAAGTACGACATAATACCACTTAGCTGCCACTTATACAAACAATTGATAAATTAACAAGATTGTCGACGTCCCCTAAACAAGCGTAACTCCGGGTTTTTTCTTCGGGAAAAAAATAAAATGGGGAGAGTCGGCCCCGGGCGATGTGACAGATTAGCCAGTAATTTCCTCTAAATTGATATCTCGAGAGGAACACACTTTTCCCTTCGATTTCTTTTTTTTCTACCTTGTTAGATTGCCAGTCAACGCTGTTTATGAGATCGGCTTTTGGAAATCTCTTTGGTGGAACTTTTTTTGTTTGGAGGTTAGGGAAACTTTTCATCCAGTATTAAAAATGATGTTGTATATTATTTATGTTTTTATTTCATATTACAAAATAGAGCATAGACACTGTGTGTTCAAAGTATAAGTGATAAAATGACCATTATTTTAAATATTAAAAGTAGCCAGTATACCCAGTAAAGGCCAAAGGTCTTCTCTACCATAACAAATCCCACCAAACGTCGAAACACAGGCCGTCAATTCTGTGACATGGTGCAATACTTAAATAATTAACAGACATTAACTTGCAAGTACTCACAATATGACAGCTACCATTTGAGTGAGGGATTTCGAAACACTTAATTGCCCCTTAATGTTTGACAAAAATACTTACAATTATTTAAATTTCGTAACGTTAAATTGAGTATCATCCACATGCCATGTCGTGCAGTAATCTGTATTGGCCGGTAATAAAATACATTCACTTAAACAGCTTTACGCAACAACTGCCAACATAACACGACCTGTCCACTTCTAAGATTTCAAACGGCAAATTAAGGGGATGGAAATGAAGAGGGGTCTGTCGTGAATGGTCGTGGCGTGCGTCTAGTGTTCGCGAGTCTCGCTCTGTTTGTCTGTGAGGTCGATGCATCCTTTAAATTGGCGATAATTTATCATTCCACTACGTAATACAAGACGTTCTTATTCAGGTTAGTGCTCGAAAAATGTAGTTTAAAGAATTATTAAAATTACCACTTCCTTTTGGTATATCTGTAATCTTGTCGGTAATTAGGTGCATCCGATGTCTATTTATTATGTAAGGTACGAATGAATGAAATGTTGTTCTAGGTATCATGTCAGTTTTTTTAATAGTAAAACAAATTGTTGATTTTGTTGTTTGAACAAGGAACACTTTTTACTTGACTATCTTTTAGGTCACATGGCACAAGTCTGCGCTTAAATTCCAGAGCTCTCGCGTTTGATTCAACGGTAAAGAATAGTTTAGCATTGTAAATTTTGCCTCTATTACGTGGAATCTTGAAGAGCTTGCTAATTATCGGTGTCGATACACCTCTGCTACCCCCCTCTGGAATTACATGTAAATTGATATAGTATTGTGGAAACTGATCCGATGTAATACACTTTTATTTGCACACCACACAGTTACGAAAACGTCACTTTTATAGCCATTGTCTTAGAGATTTATTGAGATAAACTACATTTGGTTATAATAAAAAAGTAATAAATAAATACACCCAACAGTCATCTACATAGTTCTGATCCCACACTAAGATACAAGTCTTATGTCGTGGGTATCAGAAACTACGAGAGATTTTTCGGTCTTCCAAACACCCAGACCCGAAATAAATATTTGTGTATCACACAAACATTTGTCTCGATGCGGGGATCGAACCCGCAGCCTCTCGTTTCGCAAGCTGGTGTCTAGCCAACTGCGCCACGGGGCTGTTTTAAAACTAAAGACCCTTAGGTCTTCTATATACCCAATTCACAAATATTTGATTGTAATCTTAACCTTTCATTCACAACTTGCCTACCAACCAAACTTCAATAAAAATACCCTTTATTTTACAAAACCCCTAGAAACAGTTCTATCGCGTCCCAAGCAGCACGTCTTTGTGTAACTCGTTATTGATTTCCTGTAGGAGACGCAAGGAATCGCTCCCAGTTGTAAAACTAGGGTCAGATTTATTTGCCGCGTTCATTCACGATTTATGCTCTGTGGCTGGTTGCAATTAGCACGTCTGCGCCGCCGACATAGCTATGTTTGTATGTTGGAAGCGAACTTGTCTGCTTGCGCTTTATTTTGTATATTCTCACTTGTACATCTGAATTGGTAGGTAGAGTATTTGAAACTATGTGTCGCTAGGTGTGTTTTAACTTTTAAGTTAAGTGTAGTAGGGGGTCGAAATTTTAGTAGGGGTTTTAGATCTCCGCACTGCTCATAAGTCGAAACTTTGAAGTCGTGATGGCCTCGAGGTTTGGGCACGCGGTCAAGAATCTCGAAGGTCGCGGGTTCAAACCCCAGGCACACACCTCTGACTTTTCGAAGTTATGTGTGTATTCACAATGAATTATCACGTACTTTAACGGTGAAGGAAAACATCGTGATGAAACCTGCACACCTAAAAAAAAAGTTCTTAGGAATTTCTTAGGTGTGTAGTCCGCCAACCCGCACTAGGCCAGCGTGGTGGACTAAGGCCTAAACCCTCTCAATGGTAGAGAAGGCCCGTGCCCAGCAAGTGGGACGTATATAGGCTGATGATAATGATGATTGCTTATAAAAGTTGATGAATCCAAAAACCCAAAATACTCTGTGTGACACGGGCATAAAACCTAGGATCTCTGATCACCAGCCGCATACTTAAGTCGCAGCGACAATGAAGCAGTCTTTATACGTGATGTTTAAGCTATTCATATTTTTACGGGTAGCTTGAACCGACTAGGACGTAGTTTTTCGACTAAGAAACTAATAATCGATCTTTTTTTAGTTAAATTACGTGTACTATCTGTAAAATAGCGTAGATTTTAAACAGAAATCACAATGGCTCAGCAAAAAATAACTAGTTCATACCACAATAAGCGCTAGTCATTCCTAAGCCGCAAATCAAATTATCGCAGTGAAAATCTTTCACTTTATTAAAAGTTCAGGGTCACGTTTCGTTTAAATGGTTTTAATCATCACTTTCACGACAACATTTTGAAAGTGACTTATTCTTGAATCTTGGAACATTATATCGAAACATAAAGTTTCATTAGTTATTTAAGGATGGATACATTATTGGCCAAAAATAAAAAAATAATTTAAAGATTAGAGAAAAAGTTAATGTAATTATTCGTCTTTGCAGTATCTCATTCTAAATTTGACGATACAAAATGCGTTACGACATATTAAGAAAAAAAATATTAACCACGATTACTATTTATTTAAATATTAGAATTCAATACGAAAATTAAAAAACTTTTACCCCGGAATTTGATTATTTGAATAATTCTATAGATGTGTATCTTAATACTCAACAACAAGTTTTGCGTCATCGGTATCAGGGATTACGACATATGTACATGTACTACATGATTTTATAAACACGTAGATCTGACACAAATGTAACTCCACAAGTATTACTGTACTTCGCGCGGGCGACCAACTGGGGCGTTGTTAGTAGTCGATGTAAACTATCTGAAAAAAATTGACAGCTTATTGTAATAGTAATAGAAATAAAGTCGAACACATTCAATTTATGTCGAATGACTGAAAATATCCACCCCACTTGATTGATACACCGTGCGGGGTGGCAACGTTTGACTTCCGGCCGCCAGCTCCCATCCGGCCGTAGTTTTTTTCACTTTTCACATTTCCGATGTCAGGCTGTCGCGGAACACGACAGATTCGTGTGACTGGCACAAACGTTGGGGTAAAAATACATTTTTCATTTTATTTGCCGTGCATTTGTGGAGATAACTTTTGTACGGGCTGGTTGAATAAAACATTTTCAGCTGGGTTTTTATTTTTATTTTTTTGGAAGTTAGAATGCGAAGAATAATTTAATAGATGCGTTGGCGTCTACGATTGAGAGGTCTAAGTTTCGTCTCCGGTGTCGGACAAGTATTACAGAAATTTTAGGAAATTCTCAATAGATAAAGATGAGAGGGGATCTTACCTACTTGACGAACTGGGTTGGACACAAGCCGACGATCTGTCGTCGGCAGGGGGACATCGGGTTCGATCCTTGTACCGATATAAATGTCTGTGTGATTCAAAAACACTTGTTTCAGGTCTAAACGTTTATATCACCGGTAACTTCTTTTTAGTTTTTGACTGATATCATAGTTTGGGGTTGGATATGTGACTGTCGCCTGCCTCGTGGTCTCACGGCATAAGTATTTGTCATGCGATTTAGAGATCCTGGGTTCGATTCCCGGATCAGGCAAAGTGTTATTGGGTTTATCGATTAGGAAATTCTTAGTAGCAGCACGGAATCTAGAAATGTACCCGAAAAACGGCAATAGGCTCTTCTCCTATTACGTGGGACTGATACATACCTGGCGAAATGTGGGTGCAGAAATACACCTCTGCCTACACCTTCGGGGAATACAGGCGTAAGGTTATGTATCTATGTATTTATGTGACTGTTGAATATATATATTAATGTAGACTTTTGATAAAAGTTTAGAGGAACAGTTGACAGTCGCTGCGGTTCACTCTGCGCTTCTCCGAGGTCAGTAAAAGTTGTTTAGTGTGCACATCCGGCGCACATGAGATCCACGTCGTGACTACACCTCCTAACGCAATTCAAATACTTACAGCGATTGGAAATTATTGATTATATTAATCGTATTGAAGTTTTGTAACGTGATGTAAACTTTATTTCAAATCAGGAGTAACTTGTAGGTAACATGACAATAAAATATAACAAATTTCCAACATATTTTTCTTCTGCTAATATTAAGTCTCAAGGTATAGGCACGCGGTCGAAAATCTCGTTGGTCGCGGGTTTAAACCCCAGGCACACACCTCTGACTTTTCAAAGCTATCTGTGTATTCACATATAATTATCACGTACCTACTTTAACGGTGAAGGAAAATAACGTGTAGGTATACCAAAAAAGTTCATAGGAATTTCTTAGGTGTGTAGTCTGCCAACTCGAACTAGGTCAGCGTGGTGAACTAAGGCCTAAACCCTCTCAGTTGTAGAGGAGGCCCGTGCTCAACAGTGGGACGTAAATGGGCTGAATGGGATGAATGATGATGATGATGAATATTAATTTGGTCGAAACAAACGTTAGGTTCCCTCAGAGACCCTTGTGTGGTTAAGAAAGGCTCCCCCATAGAGAGCCGTTACGCTTCTTCGTGCGGAGTCACATCTGTGTGTACCACTTTCGGTCCTAGTGTCCATAGGTTGCAGTGAAATTAGTGCTTGAATTACTTTTAAATCCGATTAGAAGTCTCTGAGAACAATTTGCGCATAATAAATAAATAAAACAAACTCAGATAAACTATATAAATAATATCATTTGATACGTTATCCTATCGTTACGTTACATTAGCGATAAAGAAAAACGAATTGAATGAATCTTTACCATTGATGCGCCTGAGGAGAATCCAGTACAAGAACAAAACTAATGCCACGTCGCTTCTACCAGAGCTTGCGTTATGTCGCTTCTGACGGCCAACAATAAATAAATAAATACACTCAACAGTCACATACATAGTTCTGACTTCTTCTTCAATATGAACTAAAAAGTCGTTTCTGATATGTAAGTATGCAGTGGCGGTACTTCTATAGAAGCCCAACGTGCCCTGCAAAATTCCGAATAATAATCTTTGAGCTTTAAATCTTAGTTATTTGGTAAAATAAATGAAAATATCCTGACGCCACAATAAACAATTATAAACTAGACATTACATAATTCATGTGTAACGCTTTTGGGCTTCTATGGAAGTACTGACACTGCAAGTATAAATAAATAAATACACCCAACAGTCACTTACATAGTTCTGATCCCACACTAGGATACAAGTCCTGTATCGTGGGTATCAGAAACTACGAGAGACTTTTCGGTCTCACAAACACCCAGACCCGAAACAAATATTTGTGGATCACACAAACATTTGTCTTGGTATGGGGATCGAACCCGCGGCCTCTCGTTTCGCAAGCTGGTGGTTAGCCAACTGCGCCACGGGGCTGTCAAATGATCGCGTCTCATGACTTAAACCCCATCAAACAGTGACCTCTTGACAGACGAGCTTCCAAATAGGTAGACACATTAATTTAGCCATCATTACGTATCGATCACACTAGTATTTCACTGGTTCGTGAATAATTGTTAAATGGTACGTATGTACGTGAGAATTATACACCTTTCCATTCTTATAGCGCTTAGTAATTTGCTGGGAATAAACTTGACTGGTGATATAAAACATAATTTGAAAAGATATATGATTATAATGATGATCCTACGTGGCATTGGGTATCATCATCATCAGCCCATATACGTCCCAATGCTGGGCACGGGCCTTCTCTACCATTGAGAGGGTTTAGGCCTTAGTCCACCACGCTGGCCTAGTGCGGGCGGACTACACACCTAAGAAATTCCTAAGAACTTTTTTTTTAGGTGTAGGTACCGGTTTTATCACGATGTTTTCCTTCACCGTTCTACGTGGCATTAATAAATAACATTGGTTGACCGTCCGCCAACCCGCACTAGGCCAGCGTGGTGGACTAAGGCCTAAGCCCTCTCAGTTGTGTGGAGGCCCGTGCCCAGCAGTGGGACGTATATGTGCTGATAATGATTAGTTGTCCCATTTTTTTTATCTCTGTTGCTTAAATTTTTAAACTGTATATTAGTCGGCTGCTAGAAATACTATTTTTTAATTAATCAAGACATTTTTTCCGATACTTTAATTTTTTTAAGGTAAGTCTTGAAAATCCTAACTGCTTCATTTTCAGCCAAATGATGTGCATTTTTGGCAAGAGACTATCTAAATATTCGGAAAAAAATATTATACTTTATATGCGTTTCCGTATGTTTTTATCAAATTTAAGCTTACATTAATTAATACAATTAATAATGCCTCGTGGTCTCGCGGTACAAGTATGTGCCGTGCGATCTAGAGGTCCTGGGTTCGATTCCCGGGTCGGGAAAAGTGTTATTGGGTTTTTCCATTAGGAAATTCGCAGTAACAGCACGGAGTCTGGAAATGTGCCCGAAAAACGGCAATAGGCTCGCCCCCTGTTACGTGGGACTGATACATACCTGGCGAAATGTGGGTGCAGAAATTCACCTCTGCCTACCCGTTCGGGGAATACAGGCGTGAGTTTATGTATATATGTAATTAATACAAAAATATATGATTAAATGAAGCAAGGTGTGTGCGACAGTCGGCACGTCCGGGGTGGTACGTACTGTCCGTCCGTCCGCCTCGGGCTACACGCGTCCTACATCCCCGCAATATGTGCGAATGACAAGTTTGGTAGTAAATCGGAAATTTTTAATAAGTTTCTGAGTAATGAAATTATTTTATAAAATATTTGCACGTTATAATCAAGTTTTCATCAACAGCCCATATATGTAACTACATACGTGCCGCTGCTGGGCACGAGCCTCCTCTGTAGCTGAGAAGGTTTAGGACTCAGTCCACCACGCTGGTCTAGTGAGGGTTGGTGGACTACATAATTAATAAATTCCTTAAAAATTTTAGATGTGCAGGTTTCCTCACGATGTTTTCCTTCACATTTAAAGTAAGTGATCATTCATTATGAATACACATAACTTTGAAAAGTCAGATGTGTGTGCCTGGGGTTTGAGCCCGTGACCGCTGAGATTCTCTACCGCGCGCCTAAACCTAAAGCGTTTATGTAGGTAAAATTAAAGATTACTATTTTGAGATTAGTAGGAAAAATAAGATATCCAAATCCATTCTATGAATATTTCTTGGGATCTGGTACAACGGCGGTTCCCATCATTTTATTTCAAGAATTCTATTTCTTTACGCCTTTATTGCTATTGTTAGCGATACTTTCTCAAGTACCTTTACGACGTAAATTATATAGGTAGGCAATAAGTATCAAAAACAAAGAGCGTTTGTGCATTACACGTCATATGAAATGCCTACTGCAGGCGCTACGGATCTCGGCATTGCTATTGATATACGAAAACATTCAAATATCAACTGTATTTCTTTGTTAATACAGAATAAAACGGCTTCATATGAAATTGGAATAATGTGGAGTCTTTAACACATCCACGTATGTTGTTCAAAAATAAAATTTATCGTTACGAAATAGAGTAGAAATTCAATTGTGATATAACTGTAAAGCTCATGAAGCCGATTATGATAATGTGTCCACGACAAATAAAAATGGACCTTAGTGAACAGTAATAATGTTGAAAATGGCAGCAGGATAGTTTTTGACAAATGGATATGCGCCCACGCATGTCATCGTATCCGCAACACGATATTACGCCTTGGGTGCTTTACAGTGTCGGTTTATGGTTTGTGATTTAAATACGCGTTTAATCCGAGCACTTGATCGGGTTTTATTTTCATGATACCCTGTGGGATGACCACGATGGTATTTTAAGTTATTGATTGCATGCGGTCACTAATTCCATTAACGTTTTTTAAGTGGCTAGGACAACGACGACGTGACGTATCTGGTACTATTAGTCTGGCATTTTTGGCTGACGAAGATACGTCGTAGTCGCTTTTGGCTAGTTTATTGAAACCACGCTGTACCACTGTATATTTTAAAAACTGACAGTATTCTGCCCTTACAATAAAGAACCGCATTAATGTCGAAGGTCATAAATTCGAGAGACCTATGATTTTACAAGTATGTGAATAACAACTGCACAACGGACGCTATGTCGCCATCGATTTATATTATTATTTATTACATACAAAAGTTCGTATCAAATTTGTTCGTAAAAACGTCTTACATATTATTCATTGTTCAGAACGAGGTTCCGCCATCGTTAGGGGTAGATATGTATTAGTCCACTCCACCTAGAGTAACTCTCTTTTGGTCGCCACCTGACTTCACATTCATAAAATTCATTGCAGAACATTCTTAGATGCGTCTTTTTTATTATATTTATTATAGTTTCCTCGGTAAATGTACAAAAAACTATTTATAACACATATAAATCAATTACAATTGCGATTGATTTTCGACTGCCGTCGCATCAGATCCCTCCACTTGTCAATTAAGTATCGATAATGTCTATCTGATATTAAAAACAACCCGACAAACTTGTCAAAACATTGCGACACGACACAAAAACCCGACACGTCTCTATTTTGTTGTTAACGCAGAGCACCACTAAATCCCACTATTAATCCGAGCCGCATACTTTGATACCATAAACACGGCTCATTAATCAGCTTGTTACTGGCCTGTCGTCTCCTTTTACAATCCATAATGACATCGGCAGCGTCCACCGTTCTCAGAAGTTGACAGCCACGGCCGGCCGCCAATAAAACTATAAAATCCACCTAATTGTCATCGTAAACTTTCAATGGATTTACAGCCGCTCGCTCGCCCTTATGCGGGTGTAAATAAGGTCGATAATGATGGAAGTTGCATTCGTTAGCGAGTAAAAATAGTACAGTAAGTCACGTACGTAATTAAAGTGATGCAATTGTATAAATTTATATACATTGTCGTGCGGAAATCACTACAATAATCATGATTGCGGTGATTTTACCCGGATATTTATTAAAGAATTTCAATTGTAATGTTAAGATTTTTATGAAGTCGTGATGGCTTCGAGGATTAGGCGTGCGTTCGAGACAAATTTTGGCGGTCACGGACTCAAATCTTAGCCGCATACTTCTGACTTTTCGAAGTTATGTAAATATTCACAATGGGGTATCATTAATAAACTTTAAGGACTTAAGAAAAACGTCGCGACGAAATCTTCACATTTGGAATACTTCAGTATTTTGCCAGGCTCCAATAGTCTAGTGTGGTGGACTAAGGCCTTACTGAGAGGGGTAACTTGGACGTAAATTGGCTAACATATAAGTTAGGTACATAGAAAACATTTATAGAATTTTATGCTTGTATATCTTGATTTAAAACGAAATGGCTAGTAAAGTATATTTTTAAAATTAATTCCTAAAATGAATACCTCGCGGTCTACTTGTATGCCGTGCGATTTAGAAGTCTCTGGTTCGTATCGTGGTCGGCAAGATGCTATTTGAATACCATTAAGAAATTCTCATTAGAAACACAGCAATAGCCTTGCTCTTTATTATTGGACATAAACTATCATTGGCGAAACTTGACTGCAGAAGTGCAATTCTGCTTACCCTTCGGATAAGCAGGCGTGTGTGTTTGTGTGATTGAAAATTATAATGCGAAGAATGCCCCAGGCAGAAGTTATTTTAGTTATAAATACGGTAATTGTCTAGAGATCAAAGGTGAGCAAACCATTTAATTGAAGCCATATTGTTATTGATTGGCTCGTATTCATACGCTACCGGAGTGAGTATACACTACAAGCGTTAATTAATATTCATTTACGGTTTAACTTGACAGTGTCGCAATATTTGTAATAGATAACCATCCTTGGACGTTGCAAAGGTTAATACATGAATTTGGATCGAGGTCAGTTTTGAGCAATATTTTTGTTAATAACTCTATTATTTGAGGGTCTTATGGTATTTTGCCATAGGCGACATGTCATGACGTGGTTGTTACAGTATATTTTAACATAGTTCATAAGATAAGTTAAAAACTCCGCCTCATATAATAATTGATTCTATTTAAGACCTCCATTGTGCTAGAAAAAGAACTCTCCTACTGTTCCATCGGAAAAACCTAATAACATTTTCTTGACTTGTTTTCAGCCCGGATTTCCTACAAAAACTTATAAAGGCGCTGAAACCAATAAGTTTCGAATGAATGATCTGTTTCTACTAGTTTCGGCCAGAACGTCGATGGCCCTTTGGCACATTGCAAAGTGACATCGTCGCACCTCACCTGAGAGACTCCCATCTCTCTTCACACGATATTCACAGGCTGACCTTCTGAGATGCTTTTTCACGCTACGCTTAAAGGTCTGTAGGTCGTAGACATGACTACTTTCTACAAGCTGTATCGCTTTTTAACGTTAATTAACAGTCTTTTGTTATATAGGTTTATAACTTGTCGTTCATTACTGACGCGTTTTTCGTTTTCTATATAATCCTTATGAATATTGTAGTAAAGTCTAGTTTAAGCAAATAATTAGAAGATAGTATTCACGCAATCAAATAATAAAATAATAATTATAAATACACCCAACAGTCACATACATAGTTCGGACCCCACACTAGGATACAAGTCCAGTGTCGTGGGTATCAGAAACTACGAGAGACTTTTCGGTCTCACATACACATACATATTTGTGTATCACACAAACATTTGTCTCGGTGCGGGGATCGAACCCACGGCCTCTCGTTTCGCAAGCTGGTGTCTAGCCAACTGCGCCACGGAGCTGTCAATTGACATAATATTCACGTGATTTCGCGGTGTCATTAACATAAACTTTCTTTAACTTCGATTACACTTTCCCATGTAGAATTTCACCATCTTTAGGGTCCCTGTTGTTTGAATCTGGGACTTAATACAGAAGATCCGGAAGTTGAAGCTAGACTGTCCATACTGAGGGTTCAATAGCCGTCGTTTAATAACAAATCCAAACACAATATCGACGGCGTATTTCTGTTGCGTTCACATGGTGCGTAAGGGACCACCCACACTGCACCAATAAACGCTACGTTTTATGATCGTGATAATAAACGTGTGTTTACTGTGGCGGTTTGGGCTTGCAGCGTGGCTTTGTCATACGTATGGGCGGCGACCGCAGGGCACTATTTTCAGGGTATGACTACTATTTCATAGTTTATTTGCATTGGAAACAGAAATAACAAAAACATAGTATACGCATTGACGCTTGCTCTTGCAATATTATGTTATATATGCTCTCGCATACATACATACATAAACTCACGCCTGTATTCCCCGAAGGGGTAGGCAGAGGTGCATTTCTGCACCCACATTTCGCCAGGTATGTATCAATCCCACGTAATAGGGGGCGAGCCTATTGCCGCTTTTCGGGCACACTTCCAGACTCCGTGCTGTTACTGAGAATTTCCTGATGGAAAAACCCAATAACACTTTGCCCGACCCGGGAATCGAACCCAGGACCTCTAGATCGCACGGCATATACTTGTACTGCGAGACCAAGAGGCAGTATGCTCTTGCTCTTGCAATATTATATATTATATTAATGTATTGTATCTGTTTTGCAGACATCATCATCAAAATATCTAAATCAAAATAGCAAATTATTAAACAACAAACCTATACTATATTTATAGTAAATGCTAGTAAGCATGTAAGAGAAAGGAGAGACAGTTTATTAGTCACGAAACAAACAAAATATGTACCCTTACATGACTATCCCGAAAGTGTGGGCGAAGATATATGTGCCCACATTCTTCTAGCTGTGTTTGAAGTTCAACAACGAGTGTTCTTCGTTTTTCAGTTACATTTCCAATTCCTATGATGCTAGTTAGAATTTTCTGGTTGAAAAGCCAATGTTAGTAGGTTTGACTCAGTGGCGGTAGAAGAAGGCCAAAAGCCCAGATTGCCTTACAAAATTCCGAATAATTATCTTTTAGCTTTAAATATTTATTTAACAGAAGCAATTTGACATATAAATGAGAATATCCTGACCCCACATATTTAAAGCAGACATTATAAAATTAACGTTTAACGCTTTTGGGCTTCTATGGAAGTACCGCCACTGGTTTGACTATCTATGATCTTGGATCTATGCCGCAACACACTGCACAGATGTGATATATATTTAAATTGTATTTTAGAGCTTAGTACACCACGCTCGCTTAGTGCGGGTTGGCGGACTACACATCTAAGAAATTCCTAAGAACTTTTAGGTGTGCAGGTTTCATCTGGATGTTTTCCTTCACCGTTAAAGTACGTGATAATTCTTTGTGAATACACACATAACTTTGAAAAGTCAGAGGTGTGTGCCTGGGGTTCAAATCCGCGACCGTCAAGAATCTCGACCGCGTGCCCAAGCCTCGAGGCCATCACGACTTATAAATCATTATTACATTGAAATTCGCTCTCAGTAAAAACTATTCTCTTTCAAATATTATATTTAGAATAAATACTCGCCTTATCCTGACTATTAGGCTCATCAGAAACAAATATTTGTAGATCACACAAATGTTGTCTCGGATTGATCAACTAACAAACTACGCCATAGAATCCGTTCAACTTTGAAATCCAGTGTTTTACATAGAAATCTATGCTAGTACTAGAATTAAAAAGAGGACAAAAGATCTAGACCTCGAAGGGAGAACCTACCCTGTCCCAGATGTTAAGTTAGACAATAGACCTGATTAAAATTTGTCGCGGGTCAAAGACTAAGAATAGTGAGTTCCCCATTAATCAGAAGGGAACGAGGGGTCCACAGACACATATCTATGTGGGCTAAGTATTTACTGAATAGTTATGAACGGCCCTAACGTTGTTCACCCTTAGATAATCTGACTTAGCGCGTATTTTTAGTAAGTAATTTGTTAGAAATGTAAGAAGAACAAATACTGAATAAATGCGGAATAAAAAAGGGAAAAAGTTTTATAGTAAGTATATGGGATTTTAGGGTCGAAAATGACGTCATACTCGTGACGGTGTGAGCCACAAGGCGGTCGAAGCATATACTCGTAATATGACATACAACGAGAGAATACAATATTAGGCCTAGAGCGAGAAGTGACTGCCTCGTGGTCTCGCGGTACAAGTAGGTACGTGCCGTGCGATCTAGAGGTCCTGGGTTCGATTCCCGGGTCGGGCAAAGTGTTATTGGATTTTTCCATTAGGAAATTCTAGGTAACAGCACGGAGTCTGGAAATGTGCCCGAAAAATAGCAATAGGCTCGCCCCCTATTACTTGGGACTGATACATACTTGGCGAAATGTGGGTGCAGAAATGCACCTCTGCCTACCCCTTCGGGGAGTATAGGCGTGAGTTTATGTATGTATGTATGTAGCGAGAAGTTTAATTTCGATTTATAAACTGAATTGAATTTTTTGGCAAGACGACGAGAATGCCTCATTAGGCAAACAAGAGGTTCTGCGTTCGCTTCTGTTTATTAGACTACGACTACTAAATTGATTTATATTACTAAAAGGTCTTTACAATAGGAAACTATGAGCAATAGAAAGGAAAAACTACATTAGGCTCGCCCCTTGTTATGTGGGAATTAAATCAAAGTTTTCGAGACGTGAGTATGGAATAACAAATTAGGAGATATAGACATAAGTGCATGCATGCTACGAATATGTATGTATATAATATATACAGTGGCGGTACTTCCATAGAAGCCCAAAGCGTTACACGTTAATTTGTGATGTCTAGTTTATAATTGTTTATCGGGTCAAGATATTCTCACTTATATGTCAAATTGCTTTTGTTAAATAAATATTTAAAACTTTATTCAGAATTTCGTAAGGCAAGATGGGCTTTTGGGCTTCTATGGAAGTACCGCCTCTGGTATATATGGATGTATGTATGCCTGTGACTGTCGTATATACGTACTTCAAAGAGAAGAAGATTAACGTTTATAAAATCAGTAAGTACTTGTTGTTCGCATAGCTATACAACCTCCGTATGTTCCATCCGGCGTGTAATTACCAACGAATTAATGTCTAAATAAGTGGTCCAAGACAAATGAACGATGTGGCCGCGCCATTAATCACGCATGGAAGACGACTCGCGACCCCGGCCGACATTTTAATTTTTTATTGCCTGTAATCTACGTTGCATCGCTAGATTTATGGATTAATTACTACGTTATTATGATATTAGCGTTGCCTTCAGTACTGTTTATTAATATTATACTAATTATTTGCGAGTAAATTTGATATTGCTAATTTGTATATCGTAAATTCGTGATGCAGGACTACAAATTTAAAGAGCAAGCAGAGGTGCATTTTTGCACTCACATTTCGTCAGGTATCTGATACATACGTACCTAACAGGGGGCGAGCCTCTTGCCGTTTTACGGGCACATTTCCAGACTCCATGCTGTTACTGAGAATTTCCTAATGAAAAATTCCAATAACACTTTGCCCGACCTGGGAATTGAACCCAGGACCGCCGAGACTATGAGGCAGTCTATGAAAACTGTCGTATATATTTTTTTGCGTTTCCAATTGAAATAGTCGAATGAAAATTAATTTGTAATATACGTAACATTGTCCTGAAGACTAGATTCTAGCTAGTCAGTACATTTGTAGTAGTCTGGTTGAAGGCGAATACATTAATCGATCTGGGAATATGACATTTGAGCTGGTCAATGTGGCAGAATTTTCTTTTGGTACGGTAGTCGCTATCCGGGAGGATACGAATATGTTGTTATACTATTGTTTTCTAAAATTATTAATTGACAGGCCCGTGGCGCAGTTTGCTAGACACCAGCTTGTGAAACAAGAGGCCGCGGGTTCGATCCTATGTTTGTAATATTCGTTTCGGGCCTGGGTGTTTGTGAGACCGAAAAGACTTGTGTAGTTTCTGACATCCACAACACAACACTCGTATCTTAGTGTGGGGTCAGAACAATGTATGTGACTTTTGGGTGTATTTATTTATTAAAAAAACTAGGTTGTCAGTTCAGTCCAAATACAGACAGCGATAAAAAATAACCACAACTACTTCACACCACATATAAATTATTCAACTGTAACTCTTGTACACAAGGCTTGATAGTTTCACGTAAAGAAATGACATTGATATCCTGGCTTTTTTATTTGCAACGAAAATAATTGTAAACAAATATTTGTCGACTCCTCCTTATACCTACTTATTTGGTGTTGTTTGTACTGTCAAATCAAGCCTTTCACAGTAATCGCTTTTTCCCAATTCCACGTGTTCTAATTTCGGCCTCGTTCCCCGAAGTCGACAAGTTCTGTAGCAAGTGGTGGCGTGCAGGTAATGGGAGCTGTCTCGCTGACTGTCCGTCCGTGTGCACGGGACTTTAAACGCTCTAATTGTTCGCATGAATCGTTGACTTAGCAAGGTTGCTCAGTAGTTTTGGCTGGATTCATGAGGTCAGTCAATGTGGAGGTTTTCGTTTTATTTTTTTAATAGGAGCTGGTAAAGTTGCTATTATATCATCTTTCGAAAACTAGCACAGGTAATAGTTACGGTGAATACAAACACTTTGACGCTAAAAAAACACTTGAGATTTTCCTAACCACCATAGCCTATAGTAGGTAAATAGTGATGGCATCGAGGTTTAGGCGGGCGGTCGAGAATCTCGGCTGTCGCGGGGTCAAACCCCAATCACACATCTTTGACTTTTCGAAGTAATGTGTATTCACAATGAATTATCACGTACTTTAACGGTGAAGGAAAACATCGTGATGATACCTGCACACCTTAAAGTTCTTAGGAATTTCTTAGGTGTGTAGTCCGCCAACCCGCCCTAGGCCAGCATGGTGGACTAAGGTCTAAGCCCTCTCAATGGCAGAGGAGGCCCGTGCTCAGCAGTGGGACGTATAGGGCCTATTGATGATGATAGCCTATTACCTTCAGTTTCTTTTCACGCTCTGTTTAACTGTATGCATTATTGTGTTGACAAGGACATAGGAAATTGTAGGTCATATTTCGTAACTGCCAGTACAGTGACCTCTGTAAAAGAAGTTTGCTGGTGGTAGGATATTCGTATCCGCCCGGATAGCGACCAACGTACACAGGGCGTAAAACCCGCCATAGTGGCACATGCAAGTGTGCCGCGTTCCGGGATCAGCCAGTGTATATCCGGTTTTCGGGGGGGTTTCAATCATGGTGAAAGGATGACCGCGCTGGTATTTTTTGGCCGGTTTCTCGCGGTCGGTCCTTTAATCACCATGGTATTAGTCCCCCAAACTTCTTCACAAGATAGGTGAAGAGGTTTTCGGCCGGCATGATTGCGTCGACCAACGGGAGATCATCATCTCTCGCTGGGCGGCACTTTTTCTGGACTCCATTACACTTACCATCAGGTGCAATGGGGTCACTTTGCCGTGCCAGTATAAAAAAAAAAAAAAAAAAAAGTACAAGACTCTCCACAATTACTCAAGCATTTGCATTGTGATCAGAATGTTTTCATCCAATTTCTAAATAAAGCCTATTTATGAAGTAAAAACTTCTTTAGTGGCGCTGTGCACTTTTTTTGGGATGGGTAAAAATGCGTAAGACGGATTATGTAATATAAATTGTCATGTTTGTGTACGATAGCGCAATAAATATTGTATTTTACCACGTAAATGATAGTAGTTTTATACTGATAAATAAAGCAATTCGTGCGAAAATATTCAAAAATGAACAATGTTAGTGTTGAAGTTTTCACTTCTGCCGGCACTCTTGGTTTTCCACATCATCATCAGCAGCCTATCTTACGTCCACTGCTGGACATAAGCCTCTCCTCTGGCACGGTATTCTGGTATTATTTGTATTATGGTTTTCCACATTCTACGTTTATTTGACAGCCCCGTGGCGCAGTTGGCTAGACACCAGCTTGCAAAACGAGAGGCCGCGGGTTCGATCCCCGCACCAAGACAAATGTTTGTGTGATCCACAAATATTTGTTTCGGGTTTGGGTGTATGTGAGACCAAAAAGTCTCTCGTAGTTTCTGATACCCACGACACAAGACTTGTATCTTAGTGTGGGATCAGAACTATGTATGTGACTGTTGGGTGTATTTATTTATTTATACGTTTACCATCATCTCCGACCCATTATGTCGGCCTTTTCTATTCGATGTCTCTATTTTAAGTCGTGATATATGACCCGCGCCTTAGTCACAACTCGGTCAAGTTCCTCAGAGGGCGAGTCTATCACAAAGCCCTTGTTCCTCCCACGAGCGCAGACCAGCTGACTCACGTCGCGGTGTCGCAACGTCCCCGCTGCGTCGGCGCGACGTGGGTGGCCAAGATAAGCATCTAATTAAAACCTACTTTTGTCGCGCTTGTAGGCTAAACGCTAAGTTGCGTTTGATTTGCGATTTTTGTCGTAATATACATTTTTTTTAAATTGATAATTAAGGCTTTTAACAAAAGGTTTTGCGTGTGCATAGTATACCTAAATTTGGTTTTAATTTGTATTTTTGTTCATTCAGGAAGTATACGAATACCTACATTTCCTTACATGCAAGGAAATTAAAGTTTCAATTTGTTGTGGTAAGTAATAGGCTAACTTGGTGGACGAAGGTCTAAACCCTCTCAGATATAGAGGAGGCCTGTTCCCAGCAATGGGACGTATAAGGATTGATAATGATGATCAGCTGAAACGTCATAATTTCCTACAGGCATTTTCAATTACAGTGTTTGCGACTTATTGTAGCGTGACGACAAAAAATCGCATTCTTACCCCTTAGCCTTAAGACGATCACGTGCTTCAGCCACATATAACGGTCTTGGTTTGTTTAAGAGCTCGCAGTGACAACGACAGTATCTATTCATCGACAATTGTTTATATTATAAACATAGCTGTCATAACTACCACATAATCCCATTCGTTAGCTACGCGAAATTCAACCTTATTTATAAGGAGATCGCTTGAAAGTATATTTTATGAGGTACATTGGTTATGTTGGCTCACCAGCGTGAGGACAAGATGTTATGGATAGAGGTCAAAGACATGAATATCGTGTGAGAAAGGATTGAGCTATGCGTGGGGCGTGTAGAGAATTATTGGTGTAACTTCTGTGCCACACATCCAACATACAACCAACACAAAACCCTAATAAAGACTTGGATCAAACATTTGCGATTGTCAAATGT
This sequence comes from Hemaris fuciformis, assembly GCA_907164795.1. Classification (NCBI taxonomy): domain Eukaryota; kingdom Metazoa; phylum Arthropoda; class Insecta; order Lepidoptera; family Sphingidae; genus Hemaris; species Hemaris fuciformis. Next base: position 10,259,959 of record OU015447.1, read on the forward strand.
TATTTAATTGCGAAATAAGGTTGGCGAGGATTTCTTTACAATGGCTTGCTCAATTACTTTATTTATTTATTTTATTTATAAACACTTTATTGTACACATATTACACAAAACAAAATTAAGAAAAAGGAATTCTTAGGACTAAGTGACAATAGGCGGTCTTATCACTGACTGTGATCTCTTCCAGACAACCTAATTTACAAAAAGGGCATGTAAAACGATTACTTTATTATACTAGTTTCTGTAAACTGGTATGCAAAAGTGAAAAAGTTGTCAGTAAAAAATACGTATATTGTATACAAAATTAGAAATATACTAAACAAAACGAGAAACTGAAAAAGGAAAGCCCTAAAACAAAAAAGCTAATACCGCGCCAACGTCATCAGCTATTAAAATTTAAAAGAGACAACAGGTAATTTTAAAAACAGTTATATAAATAATAATATGACTTCCTCGTAGTCTCGCGGTACAAGTATGGGCTGTACTAGTACAATCTAGAGGTCCTGGGTTCGATTCCTGGGCCGGGAAAATTGTTATTGAGTGAAATTCTTAGTAGCAACACGGAATCTGAAATTGTGCCCGAAAAACGGCAATAGGCTATTACGTAGGAATTGGCGAAATATGAATGCAGAAATGCACCTCTGCCTACCCCTTCAGGGATTACAGGCGTGAGTTAATATATGTAAATAAAAAATAAAAAAAAATCTCTAATCTCTAATCGAATCCAAGGCCAAGTTTAACCAACTAAACTATTGAGGCTCACGTACCTATTATTATCACAGTATCGTAACCGATTAACTATTCAATTTATTAACTCCCTTGGTTTCCGTATAAACACATAATAACCCCATGAAAACCATAAATCTGGGGTAATCACAACGGGTACTTAAGGTGACATAGAGCAAAAACGACCTACATCCGGTCAAGCCGGCCGGAAGTGGCACGCCACCGGAAGTTGTATACAAAGTGCGAGCCTTCGCGTGTGGATACGGGGTGTAGTGGAGGGGGTTTCGTGGAGGGAACAGGGGGTGATTTTGATAAGGTAAGTGATAGGGCGTTGTCGGTGTTCTGAATTTTTGTTATTATGTAATGAAGTGGAAAAATTGGAGGCATTTTACTTTCTGATAGCGTGTGGATGGGCATTTTAAGGCGTTTGTGAAGAAAAATCTTTTGTGTGATACGTGTATCTATGTATTTAATACAAGTTACTAGCCTTGCCTTGTACACTTGTCGTTTAGCAAGTTATTTCTGTACTATAAAATAGTTTTTAATTGCATGCAAATAATTAATTAAATAAATATTTAACAATATTAATTTAATAATATTTGTATTAATTATATTAAATAATAATATTTTAATTTATATCAATAAATAATACATACGGATAGTTAACCTCAATTATATTGGAGCACACAGGCAGCTTCAACCCGTTACTTTGTATTATAGTGATGCGCGCGCATCTTAAAATTTTCACTCTTATCATTTTTTCGTAAGGCGTCGAACGAAGTATAACTTAAAAAAAATCACTTTAGGTTTAAAAGTTTACCGGTAAAAACTTAACAGCCAAACTTATCTTCGAAATAATACTGAAGATAAAATATTAAAACCCGGCAGGAAACGTCAAAAAGTTCTAAATTGTTGGGTGTATTCTATTAAATATCGTAATTTTTTAATTAAAATAATATACAACTCTATAATCAGTTTGCTAGCCATCAGTCCTATACTAATGTACTAGTGCTTGTGAAGTGCAGATATACACCTACCTACCCCCCGGCCGCACGCGATGTGTTAATACGTAACAATGGCAGCGACAACCCCGGCGATCCCACGATAGCAACCGAGCCGGCTAAACGGCCCCGATCGTATCTACCAAGGATTTTGATACAGCTTTTTGAAAAAGTTAAACCTTAGTTTTTGCGAAAAAAAAAATTGTGCTCAATTTTTGGTATTTTTTTATTTTTTGGCAAATAGGGCGTTGTTAAAAGTACGTTTACGTTTCTGCAGAACTTAAGTCCCACCTAGAGCTTGAAAAAGGCCACGTAAATGTGTGATAAGATTTTTGAATCTATGAAGAGTTTATGGTTGGCATATCAGGACGGATGGAGCGTATGGCGCTTTGTAGTCTCTATCTACCCTACTAGGATAAGGGTGTGATTGCGTTAGTGTGTAAATGTAAATATTGCCTCGAACGACAATTAAAACATATTTTTTTTTACCACGAAAGCTCAATTTTTATTCTCGAAGATTCATTCATAATAAAAAATTGAACAAAATAAAATAGCTATTTAAAAGAACTGTAGGTATCCGAACGTCCAATCACAATTTCGTACATAACAGTACATCAATACTCGTAAATGAGGCGATATAATTCAACACACACGACAAAATGTCACCAACATCAATTTCGCAAGTACCTAATAATTATTTCCAACGAATAGTGTCAAGGAGCGTTCACCTAACATATGGCCACCGACCAACATCGTGAATACGACTTTATTTATCCAAACAAATGGGTCCCACATGACGCGACAGCCAGTGACAAGGCCTTTGACGCCCAATCCTACTTGATCCCTCACCAAACGAACAATTACACTTGCGTAACATAGAATTGTAGTATTCGAGGGGGGCAGGGTAGGTCCGTGTTAATTGGCGATAGGAATAAGCCTGTGACACAATAAACATTGAGATATTTACAATAATTATGTGTTGGCAGCAGATGTGTTAACGCCGTGCGGTTGGTACTCGGCGGGTGTTCGATGTTCAATTGAAATTACATAGCGTGATATTTGCGCAGTTTATGTGCAATTATTACTTATTTAAAACCTCTTTACGTGTATTTTTATGTTCCTTTAACTTGTTTTTTCTTTTAAATAATGTACTTATATTATAGCGAACAGTAAGCTAACTTAAAAAAAGGTGATGCTTGATTTTTTTAAGGGTAGGTATTACAAAATTATTTGCATAGCGAATTTTCTAATGGTAATCTTGCTAACGTCATTTTTTTAAATAACTTTTATTGCCTGTCTTATAGGAAAAAACCGAAAAGTGGATCGCTTTTTAACATTGTTGATGTTGATTTGGGAAGTGATTTTCAAACTAGTAATGTCACTGATATCAGTTACTTAAATAAATGCCTCTTAGGCCATATTACGTCGAGGAATCAGCAACACCACCGAGCTCGATTTTTATCGAGTTATTGGTATCGTTGGATTCGTATTTTCAATTTTATGAATTCAATTTTTACATACAATTTTTCTTTGAGAAAACAGATAATGTCATTTATCATAGATATCGAGAAAACTTCAGCCAATTAGGCCTTGATGGACGTAAAAATCGGTTTTTTCTCTCACTTGAAAAGTTGTGAAAAACGAGCTTGGTGGTGTTGCTGATTCCTCGACGATTTGCGTTGTAAGAGATTATAGATAGGCACTTCATCCTTCAATTAATAAGATAGAGAACTGTTAAGTATATTTTCTACCTATTGATGTTTACTTTAACCATAAAACTTAGATATGAATAACCAATTCCGATAAGTGTATGTACAAAAGGCAAGCCAAGACATACTAAATACATGAAATCCACGCTTGTTTTCCGGATCTATGAAATAAAAGCACATAATTTTACCGTGCAAGATGTCAAAACATTTTTTTGAACTAAAAAACAACTGAGGACCCACACGTAACTGCCCAAACACTTTCTTTTAAGGCAGTGCCGATACAAATTCCACATATCGTTACAAATACGAATAAGGTGAGTAAGTAGCGCTAACCACGTGTAAACACAGGTTTCCGTGGGATTGTCATAACATGCGCCGAACGTACGGGCCACGTGTTTGTGCACACATTACTAGCACTTAGTGAGTACATCATGGACGATCATTAGCCGCCGCCAGTAGGGGCTCGACAGTAACACGACTTACATCAGTGGCGGTACTTCCATAGAAGCCCCAAAGCGTTACACGTTAATTGTGTATTGTCTAGTTTATAATTGTTTATTGTTTGGTCAAGATATTATCATTTATATATCAAATTGTTTCTGTAAAAAAAGATTTAAAGCTTGAATATTATTACGTAATGTTGTAATACAAGCTGGGCTTTTGGGCTTCTTCGGAAGTACCGCCACTAACTTACATACCTATACTAGCAACGATACCTTGTTTTGCTCGAGAGGTATTACAGTAGACGTGGCTAGTTAAAGCATATTTATGGGAAATAAAATTTTACAAATTTGTGTGATTAAAAGGTTTATAAATGTCGCCTAATTTATACCAAAAGACTTATATCTTTGTTTATTCAGATCAGATCTATTTTCAATACAGCGATTTTGTAAAATATTGTCTTATACAGTAAAACAACTTAAAATTATAGTTTTTAATATTAACTCAAAGAGTGCAGCTTAAAGCTTTTTTGTTTTTTTTTTCTCTTTATATTACCGTAATTTTACTACACAAAATATTAAATATTTCATACATAATAGAAGTCACCTCACCGTTCTCCCTACATTGTTTGTTAGTACGGACGCACGGACGGACAGACATGGCCCATTTAATTATACCGTCGTGATGGACGAGTTTGGATCGGGTTGATTTGTTTAGAGCATGCGCAGTGTCAATCAGTGAGACAATACGGCGCATAGATCTCCGGGCTGAGTCACAGCGTTGCCTGGACTGTGTACCGACTGAATGATAACCTGAGGAGAGATCTGTTGGAATACCTACTTATATTAGTACTTAATTTAGTTTATGTTTTTTAAAATAACATTCTAACCTTCAATTCAAGAGTTGTTTTAATTATAATAAATCATAAAATAAGGGTACACCTAAGAATATATGTTTGAAGAACAATTAGGAATCGTCATTATTGTACCCTTAATGTCTCGCGTATTCATGACGGCATGCTAAGATGAGAATGTTCACTAGCTGCTAGTTTAACACACAACATTTAGCAGGGTCATTATAATGAGTATATCAATATTTAAATATCCATCCTGACATATTTGCTATTACAAGGCAAGTGGAGAAGTCCTATTAAATATTTCGAATCATTCATAAATTTTATCACAAGCAATAGGAATATACAGATTATACCAACAAAAGTTTAGAGTATCTTCGTATACTAGGTATCTTCCACATTCGATGATTGATCTCCATTTGTTTCAAGTCATTTATTTGTGAAATGTATGTTCGTAACATATTCAGAGCTTAACTTTAGCAAAAAATAAACGAGAAGGAGACAAAGTTTCAAATAGTCGTTTACATCTGCGAAACTGTTACATTGACTTACATAAAGCACTTACATTTTTCTATTAGAGCCCTTTCCCCAAAAAATAAAAACAAAAGACCAAATACTACGTAAACACAATCTCTACTCTCAAATTTATGACCCCCAATTTGATATTCCCGCAACGAAACAAGCCTTATATCAGACACGATCAAAAATATAATAACAGCAATCAACACATTTTCGTGTCAACACACGGAACAACAGAAAAAACCGTAACAAATGACATCGGGTTATCGGAAACGGCATCTTTACGCGTTATTACTACTTAAGGGGGCGTTTTTGTGTACGATCGGGAATTTTTTACATTGTAAGGACGGTGGCATACTGATTCACTTTATATCACGGTTAAAATGTGTTCTTAATTTAAACATTTACCTAGGTAGTGTTATTATACCTTCTTTCAAATACATTCTATTTTGAAATTGCTGAATGTTAAAGAGAAAATAAAATATCAATTGATACATAAATGCTATTAAAAATACACACTTTTTAAACACAATTTCAAAAATAGAATGTATTTAAAAAAGGAAGGATTCCGCTTATACCATATAGCTGGCTGAAAAATTAAAGAATAATATTATTATTAAGGTGAAATACGTTGACTCGGTGGGCCTACGCGACCAAATTGAGTGCGAGGGTTATCTTAACGGCCATCTTCACGACACCGTGTCGTGTTCACAACTTGTGTTGTAGCGTGTAATAGCTCGCGATAAAGGATAATCTAGTAGTTTTCCAACTACTTACACGCACACTACGCGTCATTATAGGCGTTTTATTGTTTACGATTTGGTGAATATAAATGAGTTGGTATAAGAGTCCTTACGTTGTTTTGGGTTCGTCAAGTGTTTTATAAAGCTAATAAAAGGGGATACCTACTCGAAATAATTTAAATTAAATTTTATTTTTATTCATACTCCTGGTTTTTGAAATACTTTTTTACCATTTCTGTTATATAAATAAAATAAAACATTTCTTACCCATTAGGTATATTAAAATTGTTGTAATATCCATTACTTATAAAGCATCTACAATACATGCAAATCTAAAAAGTACATATGTATGAAACAAATTCATCTGCTATACAAAAATAAAGTTATTTAATATAAAGAATAGACGGCCAGAACACGCACGGAACACGTAAATCGTCCTCTACAAACATAAAACGCATAAATGTCGCGCGCTGAAACGACATTCTTGATTATACCCAGCGTATGAAATTCATTTGACTCGCCGTCGTCACAATCCTGCCCTCTGATTGGCTGGCATGGAAATATGTCGCCCATTTGTCACCAACCCGAGAGCCAATCAGGCAACTCCTTTTGAAAATGGAACACAATTGAAAATGTCACACGACTGTCGCTTTATTTACTCGGTCCTTTGTTCGTTGACAGTCCCCAGGGAAATAAAATGGCCGAATTTAATAACCATTTAAATTAATATTAAATAGAATACTTAATAACCGGGATAACATTGTATGTACATTGTAAACGATACAAAGAAATTATTACGGAACAGTATAAAGCGCAATTTTTACACTCATCACGTGGAATGAAACAACAAAAAGGACACAATTTCGCCCCAAATCAAGCGTGACTTTTAACAAAGGGCAACGTATATGGGCTGCGCAATCGTTTATAATGCGACAGAATTGGAAACGCTCCTCGTATACATGTGTTCGAGAGTTTAATACGGCCATTTCTCACGGTCGGTTAATGTTGCAGTGTGCCGATTGCCCCAGGTTGGTGGAAATAACATGGCTGTATCATTGTTATACAAAAGCGCAGCTGTTCTGTTCCCGGAGGGTAAAAAAGACGTTTTGTGTGTTATTTTTTTCGATACGGTGCGCGTAGAGCCCTTTTAGCGGTCACCGGGACAAGCGCACGCCTCCCATTTATGCATTTGATACATCGAATGCTTTCGTAATTTTTTCCCCTTTTATTGTTTCCATTTTTTGGGATGGACATGTGTTTTGATGCATATTTTTTAGATCCGTATCGGACTATCAGGGCAGGCGTATAGTTGTAAAAATTAGATTTTAACATTCTGAGCGGTTGTATACCTAGATATGCTTGGAAAAAATATGTAGGTATGTAGGTAGGTAAAAAAAATAGTTGGAAAAAAAAACAATACAATGGAATATTAATTTAATCAGTATAAGGTGTAATAAAACATACAAATAAATTAAATTATTGTTGAAAGATAATTTGTTTCTTAAGTTTGACTCCTGAACAGATCATTATGATTTTTTACAGAGATAAATTATAAACTTTTTTCATAACACTGATAATAATATTTTTAACAATAATTAACAATATCTGTATGAAAATAAGCTTAACTGCAAACTCAAGCGTAGATAGAATATAATTTCAACTATATTTATTTAACTTAACTTAGGTACGCATGCTAAAACTCTACCAAATGTCCCTTCCGAGACTCATCGAAACAAAATCTCCGAACCTTCTTTACAATACAATCATTCTGATATGATGTTCCCTATCACAATACGATACTATAGCGATATAGGTATTTCCAAAACATGACGCAGTATATTAACACTACCACGACATCCAAACGCGGACTTAAAGATTCAAAGACACAAAGTTGAGATCTTTGCCTTGATTCTTTACCTTGCAATCTTTCTATTTTTTTTAATATACGACACAAAAACAACCCTCTTACATATCTCTTTTATGTTCTGATGTCTCCCGGTCCCTGAGGCACAAAGGCGCATATAAAATATTCTTTTAATAAAAGTGGGTTAATAAATTCGTCTCTGGGGCGCAGATGCGACGTTAGCCCTGGGTGAAGTGGTCGTTAAGTGACGTGATTTGTGTGCACCAGATATTTTTACGGAACGCGTTGTGAGTATTTTGGATTTAAATTTCTGCTAATATCGTAGGACTAATCTTAGCATTAAGCAAGCTAAGTAAGCAGTGGTGACCTCGAGGTTTAGGCGCGCGGTCGGAATCTCGGTCGGACGGTGGCATACTGATTCACTTTATATCACGGTTAAAATGTGTTCTTAATTTAAACATATACCTAGGTAGTGTTATCAGCAGTGATGGCCTCGAGGTTTAGGCGCGCGGTCGAAAATTTCGGCGGTCGCAGGTTCATTGTCCAGGCACACACCTCTGACTTTTCGAAGTTATGTATGTATTCACAATGAATTATCACTTGCTTTAACGGTGAAGGAAAACATCGTGATGAAACCTGCACACCTAAAAGTTAGGAATTTCTTAGGTGTGTAGTCCGCCAACCCGCACTAGGCCAGCGTGGTGGACTAAGGCCTAAACACTCTCAGTTGTAGAGGAGGCCCGTGCCCAGCAGTGGGACGTATATGGGCTGATGATGAAATGAAATGAAATGAAATGAAATTATTTATTGAATCTGTAAAATGTCAAATACATCACTTAGATTCAGTCATTTCAAAATTTGGTTTACCACCCTGTTCGGAAGGCAGTCATCACTAGAGAAGAACGGGCAAGAAACTCTAGTGTTGCTCTTTTCCAATCAAGAGATAGTTTACAATATTGATACAAAAATGAATTTCTCAAATTAGAGCAGCTCATTAATACTATACCAGATTATTGTATTGAATATGAGAATAACATAGTCATCTTGAATGGAGAAACTGACATTTAACTAGGTTACATTATAAATTTAAGTTTAAGTTAGGATAAGGTTAAGTTCATAAATACAAATAAGCAAAAATAGGCAGACCAGTCCACACAAACAGCACCCGTTCACGAGTATGACGCATGTGCCAGCCATCGGTCTCCTCAACCATTTCATAGGGAAGTGACCGACCCGACACACGACGCCGCCGTAAGCACAGACATTTCAGCGAGCATGACATACCTAATTGCTAACAAAGTACTAAACTAATAAGTAAATATGTATAAACAGCTATGTCCATTGAAGAAGACTCAGTCAGACTTGGGATTACAATAATTATTAATTAAACCCAAGCTTCGTTATCCTCCATATATTCTGAAATTGTATAATAGGCTTTGTTACATAACTGTCTCTTAGTAATTTCTTTAAATTTATTGTAGTTTAAGGCCTTAATATGAATAGGGATTTTATTGTAAAAGTGTATACAGTAACCCTTAAAAGATTTGCTGATCTTGTGGAGCCTGGTCTTATAAATAACTAACTTATTTTTATTGCGTGTATTTCTATCATGTATGTCAGAAACCTTTTTAAATTTATCAATATTCTTATGAACATACATAAGATTTGCGTGTATATATTGAGATGCCACTGTCATAATATCAATTTCCTTGAACTTTTCTCTTAAAGAATATCTAGAGCCAAGCGAATATATAGATCTGATGGCTCGCTTTTGTAGTAAAAATATGGTATTTATGTCAGCAGCACCACCCCACAGTAGAATTCCATAACTCATCAAACTATGAAAGTAAGCAAAATACACTAATCTAGCTGTATCAATGTTGGTCAGCTGACGTATTTTGCTCACCGCAAAGACTGCTGCACTCAGCTTTTGAGCTAATGTTGTTATGTGAGGACCCCACTGAAGTTTGGGGTCTAATGTAATTCCCAAAAACTTAGTATTATCCACAAGGCTCAGCTTATCCCCATTCATTAAAATGTTAGCATTGGCGTATTTTACATTAGGTGTTATAAACCTAATACATTTAGTTTTTTGACTATTTAATAAAAGGTTATTAATGTTAAACCAATGCACGATTTTAGTGAGAGTGCAGTTTACATCGTCAAGAGTTGGTTGATTACGCTTTACCTTAAATACTAAAGAAGTGTCATCAGCAAACAGCACTACATCACAGTCGTCCCTTATAAAATAAGGCAAGTCATTTATGTATATCAAAAAAAGAAAGGGTCCAAGAATTGAACCCTGTGGAACTCCCATAGTAACAACAGACCCAGGAGATCTTTTTCCATTTACATCAACTACTTGAATTCTATTACTTAAATATGATTTAAACAATTCAAGTGCAATACCTTTAACTCCATAATGGCTTAATTTCCTGATAAGAATATCATGGTGAACACAATCAAATGCCTTGGATAGATCACAAAATACTCCTAAAGCATCCTGTGAAACCTCCCAAGCTTCAAAAATATTATGAATAAGCTCCACGCCGGCATCGGTAGTGGAGCGACCCCGAGTAAAACCAAACTGTTTACTATGAAGCAATTTGTTTTTTAAAAAGTAATTTTCAATTTGTATCAACATAAGTTTTTCAAATATTTTACTTATTGAAGGTAAAACCGATATAGGTCTAAAGTTAGTTGGGTCATCTTTGCTACCTGATTTATAGAGAGGAATTATTTTACTTAATTTCATTCTATCAGGAAATATACCACTATTGACACACGAGTTAAAAATTACAGCAAGCTGGGGTGCTAATACATGTATTACTGAGTGTAATATTTTTGTCGAAATTCCCCAGAGGTCACATGTATTTTTTATGTTTATCAGCCTAAATGTTTTAATAACATCTATACTATTAACACAATGGAATCTAAATGAATCTTCACTCCCAGGGACAATTTTCTGCAATAACTCACTTGCAATAGATGGGGAAGAATTTAAGCTTCTAGTTATAGAGACTGGTATATCAGTAAAAAATGTTTCAAAGGCCCTAGCTACCTCTAAGTTAGATTTAATAATATTATTATTAATGTTTAAACTAAACTCGGTGTCTCGAGGTTTAGTCTTACCAGTTTCTTTATTTATTACACTCCAAGTCATTTTAATGGTATTTTTAGCCTTTTTTATTTTATTACCTAAGTATAATGACTTGGCTTTTATGCAAACTAGCTTGAATATTCTAGAATAATTTTTCACATATTTTTTAAATTCTGAACTGTGATTGTATGTTTTTTCATAGTATAGGTCATACAATCTCTTTCTACTTATGTGAATACCTAATGTTGCCCAACTTTTAAATGGAGTCTTATTACCAATTGAAACCAATCTGGGTGTGAAAATTGATTCAAATTCCTCACAAAATGTGTCAAACATGGAGTTATACAATATATTCGGATCACTTCCAGTTACAATATTACTGAATTTTTTATTTAATTTAATTTTAATTTTCTCTAACCGAGCCTTTGTTACCGGGACAACAGTCAGTTTCTCATTTGATGTGTCCTGGAATCCACTTCTAAATGTGACCAGTTGCCCACAGTGATCAGAGTCTATGTTATTAATGATACCTTTATTATGTGGCAGGATATCTGTAAAAATATTATCAATGCAGGTAGCACTGGTGTTGGTTATTCTTGTAGGCTCTGAAAAAAGATTGGTTAAATTAAATGACGAAAATAAACTTTTTAATTTTATGGCTACTGTAGAGCTTTCTAACAAATTAATATTAAAATCTCCACAGACCAGCAATTTCTTATTTGATTTATTCAGTTTCCTTAGTGCATCTTCAATTATCAATTCAAAATTATCATAATGTGAGGTGGGTGGCCTGTATACACATAAAACAATGAACTGCTCTAACTCAATACATGAAATTTCTGCAGTTTGCTCAACAGAGAGGCTCACTATATCTTTACGTTCTTTAAATTTTAGAATTTTGTTGATTAATATAAGTGAGCCACCATGTATAGCATTTTTCCTGCAAAAGTTGCTACTAACTATATGATCTTTGAAGTTGAACATGAGCTGTTCAGTTCGTAACCAGTGTTCTGTAACGCAAAGGATATGAATTTCCTGACAACTCATGAACAACTCCAGTTGCAGCTCCTTACCTAGCATTCCTTGCATATTCTGATGAACTAGGTTTAAAAACTTTAAATCAATGCTATTGCAAACCATACTCTGATTTACTAATGGTGGAGTCAACTTTGGAATATATAAATTGATGTCAACTGGTAATTTATTATTATTTTTGATAATTGAAGTGCAAGAGGCTGGCTCTATTGTCTGTGTTTGTAATTTAAATGATTATTATTTTCTGGAATAGATACTAATGTATCATTCCCTGTCATTAATTGATTCTGCTCAATAGAAGCAGATGAGGCAGCCAAGTTCTTAGCTTTGTCTAATATAAATATACATAGCAACTTTGCTATTTGTCTTTTATGGTTATAAGAATAAAAGTTATTCTTTACTTTATACTTACTGAAGTAAGTATTAATGTCAAATATTGATACCTTACTGCAATCATCAACTGATGAATCTTAGCATTACTAATAGACGTATGAAAGAGATAGATAAATATTATATTTCATGCGAAAGTTTATCACACAATTGTATCGAGACAGAAATGTTAGGAAGACAGTTGTGGCAAATCCATGATATATATCATCATTATTATCAGCTGGAAGACTACTTCCGGCCATCAAACCCCCATTCTAACCTTTTGCGAGCAAATTTAGTCTCCTGAGTTAAAATGACTCCCGAGATGTATGTTTCCCTAATAAGTTACAAAGAATTAAAGCTCACGTTAAATATTTTAAACTGTGCGAAGGTGAAAGTGTTGTGAGCTGTCACAACGGTCGGCTGATTTACGTGGGAGGGCGCGTGACTGAAACTTTGATGCCGAGACCTGCGCCACAACACCATCTCTACTGCGCTTATAAAAAGTGTATAATACGTTAAAAGGCTTACATTTATTTATTTATTTATTTTAATACATTTACACACGTAAAGGACATACAAGTAGTAAAAAGTATACAATGATAACGTATGCAATTAATTATTGACCCACAAGTAACAGTCTAAAATGGTCCCCTCACTAGGCAAGCCTGTTTCGAGGGCTGACATTACATTTGACAGCCCCGTGGCGCAGTTGGCTAGATAGTTTGCGAAACGAGAGGCCGCGGGTTCGATCCCCGTACCGAGAGAAATGTTTGTGTGATTCACAAATATTTGTTTCGGGTCTGGGTGTTTGTGAGACCGAAAAGTCTCTCGTAGTTTCTGATACCCACGACCCAGGACTTGTATCCTAGTGTCAGAACTATGTATGTGAATGTTGCGTATTTAGGTATTTATTTACTTACATAGAATACAAGTTCAAGTCATTTACATTGCCCATAAGATTAGCACGCTAAAGTGGAAGTGGGCCGGCCATGTTTGCCGACGGTCTGACGGCCGATGGAGCAGACAAGTGTTAGGGTGGAGACCGCGCTTAGGCAGACGTAGTGTGGGACGTCCTGCAGCACGATGGTCCGACGACTTGAGGAAGGTGGCGGGTAGCGGATAGATAAGGGCTGCTCAAGACCGGGATGGTTGGCGTCTACTTGGGGAGGCCTTCTTTCAGCAGCGGACGGCGATAGGCTGAATATATAGAATACAAGTTCAAAGACCTTAGGGATTAGGCGCGCGGTTGGTGTACACAGGTTCAAATACCAGACAGTTCTGACTTATCAAACTTATGCGTTTATTCGCAATTAATTATTGCAATGTAGTGACGAAGGAATATGTTGTGAAACCTTATTAAAAGTTTTCCACAAGGATTTTTTAAGCGTGTAGTCTGCCAACCCGCTCTAGGCAAATATTTTGGATTAATCCTTATTAGTTGTAGAAGAAACCGAGCCAAGAAATTGGAGGTAAATAATCTTTTAAGATGGATAAATAGAATAAAATATAGATTATTTAGTTTAAGAGGGAAACGATTACCGTTTTATACCAGTTGACGTAAATAAGCTATAGGTATATCTTCGAATCGTATATAAGCAGGTTGCTTGTAATTTTGTTTAATGATTTTATTATTTTCTGAAGAGCATAACTTCGTAGCATAGTCTCAAATTTACATATTTATTTAGCATAGTTATGTCATGTGTATAATTTAGTATAAAATAGCTTAAAATTCACGATTCAAAAGAACTTGTAATAGTCTATTTGAATAAAGATAATTTGACTTTGACTTTGACATATTCAAGATTAAAAAAAGACATAGATACACAAGTCATGCATGCATAGCACAATAGGTCATTTTGTTGCGCTTTTAAAAATAGCCATTACTAGTCTAGTGTTCAAAATTCGAGAGCAATCAGTCATCCCAAACTGCTCCGGTTGCTTCAGATCTAATTACGGAATTAAGAAATCGTGGCCGATATCTCTAGTTAAAGACAATAAAGCTATCATTAATCACTAGGAATTAGGCCCGCAATCGTTAATGATGATATTAGGTGTAGAGTGCGTGCCGATTTGGGGCTGGCGCAAGGGATAAGTGGAAGCGAATTTTAAGAAGTTATACAGTTTTCTGAGGGGATATTCTTATCCGCCTATGTAAAACCCGCCACGATGTATCCGGTATCGAATTGAGCGGTACAATTGTGGTAACGGTTGAAATATAGGTAGGTACTCATTACCTACTAGTTTTTGCTCGCAGCTTGACCATTTATCATTTCCTATGGGTGAATTTTGCAATTATGTGTGCTTAATTTCAGCGCAATCCCAACAGTGGTTTGAGCTTCAAATTGATAGATCAGTCGGTAACGATTTATTTTTATGTATTCATACTTTACGATAGATAGATCACTATAAAGAAGAGTACCGACTATCTATACATATATCACCAGGAACTTCTAACTTAGAAGAAAATAATATACCCTCACAACCTATTCCTAGCGAGGGGCTACATTTAAGAAGAGAAAAAATATACTAGTACTTATAATACAACTTATTCTGTCTTTCTATTGCGATTACACGCCCGAGCTGATTTGTAAGATGTTCGCCATAGAAATTCATATGGTACCTTTGGAAAAGATATAGGCTACTCGCTTGTTAGGATCATCCGACGTCCTGCGACCTTTAGCGTCTTCTTCCACATTGTGTCTAATCGACCATTTTTGCTACTTCGTTTACATTACAATTATACGTTTATTATAAAAAAATAGAATATAGTAAAGAGCAAACGTTGACAAGAGTTTTAGCTTTCCCATTGAGAACAAAAAAAAAGCTACTCGCTTCTACTTTTCTATTTGTTCGTGACAAAAGCCCGACTCTTACGTATTGCGGCAAGCGACGCCATCGAGATACGGAGTACGGAGCGGGGGCGTTGCGATCGTGATTGTGAGTCTGAAACCGTGCTCACCGGCTGTTGTAATTGTCGATCATTAGATATGTAAGGGCAATATAATTTCATGAGCATACTCCACGCAGGCACGCTAACACCGTTAACTGCGCGAAAACGATCAAAATGTGCGAATAGTTCAAATCGTGTTGAATTTTAATATCACTGCCTGCTTGAAGGACAGCCTCATTGGTCGGTTCGGACAGTTTTTATTTACTTTGCCGTAGTTAATTTTTCTTTGAGGAATATAGCTCGTTTGTCTTAGATAGTACTCAGAAGATTGACTGAAGCAACTGCTTTATAATCAAGAAGAACTGTGGATATTTATGAGATACCCCTTTTCTGGAGGTTCAGCAAGATTGGGCGTCCAAGATAGTCGCAAGGCCACTCGTTCTGTCCATTACGGTATCGCGTGAAGGATGCATCGCCCGCATTGACATATCATACGTCAGATAAGGGACATCGGTATAGATTTTTATACGCTCCAGATTCACAAGGTACATCGTTGATTCAGGACTTTGATCCAGCAGTAATAGAAAAAAAATACTAAATAGGTACTAATATGGATCATTAATGAGGGTGTCATTCAGTATCTGCATCTTTAAAGAGTGCGTCCTTCCTGTCATGACATACGGAGCCGAGACGTAGACACTGACGATACAACTATACCACCAATTTTAGGGTAGCTCAGCGAGCTATGGAGAGGCCTACAAATAGAGTTTCTCTGAAGGATAGGATCAGAAATGATGCCATCTAAAAACTATGGGGAGGGCTTTATTAGGAGTATCTCTGAAGGTTAGGATCAGAAATGATGCCGTCCGACAGTGAACCAAAGTTATCGACTTAGCCCAAAGGATTAGCGAGATGAAGTGGCAGTGGACAGGTCATAGAACTGATGACCGTTGGGGGAAACGTGTTCTGGAGTGGAGACCACGGCTTGGCAAACGTGGTGTAGGACGCCCTCTGGCTAGGTGGGGTGACGATATACGCAAGGTGGCTGGCAGCGGTTGGATGAGGAGGACCGAAGATCGAGCCCAGTGACGTGCCATATAAGAGGCCTATGTCCAGCAATGGACGTGAGAGAGGCTAGTGATAAATATGGATGTAGAAATGACGCTAAAACTAAACGGCATTTCGTTCAATAAAGTAAAGCGAAGCAATCTTCGATCACCATAAATTACTCAATTAAATCGTGCGTGTAATTAACTAGGTACAAAATTTTAATAATCAATCTCAAACGAAAGTACTGTTAATCATAGAAAACCATACATATTGAAATTATTCATAAAAAATAATGAGTACATTAAAACAAGTGAAGCGCGGTGGACGTGGCGGGCCATGAAATCTTCGGAGAGAAGAATCGGATCCTACTTTTTTTACACGCATAGTGAATACACACGATAATGTCCAAATATTTGCTAACGGATGTAAATAGTCCGATTTCGGTGTACAAATACATTAGATTGTGTTATAGTGGGTAGTTTAAACTTTAACATACGGTGATCGCCATTCGGGAGATATGAAAAACCACCAACAAATTTAAGTCATTCCGCTGTCTCAGACACCGTAATAATATTTGCTCCATGATGTTATATTATGAAATACTACAGTTTAAGTAGACCAAGGCATACTAACCATTTGAATAATCATTTTCGTACACTGACAACACAAACGTCTTTTTCGTCTGAGACTTCAACGGCCCTGTGGCGCAATGGATAACGCGTCTGACTACGGATCAGAAGATTCCAGGTTCGAATCCTGGCAGGGTCGCATTTTTTGTATCTTATAATCCTTACGAGGAAACACAATTTTTATGGTCCCTTTTTATTTTTTTTGTTTGATATGAATTTTAATGTTGATAGTTTTATTTTATTGGATTAATTTTCGCGTATTTCGTGGCGTACGTCAGACAAGTTGCGTATACCGAAGATCGTGACAGATGCTCGGATGCGATCGTGTGAATTTGATAGTGAAATATTATGTTTGGACTTGTCGTAACTACTTGTACAGTCTGTAAAACAGTCTTAAAATATTTAAAAGCATTTGGATATCGCCCACGCTTTGTCTAAATGTCAAAATTCCGCCGAGAATCTCGATCGCGCGCCTGATTCTTGAGTCCTTCACTACTTTTTTATATGTAGGTAGGTACATATGTGGTACATTTTCAAGAACAAAAGGAATCCAGCGCTTGAAGGCTTCGCACACTAATCTATGTTTAATCTGTTTAGCTGACCTAAAACTATTTGGACTGGTTCCAAACGCTAGTAGCCTCAGTTCGCCTGTCTATTCGCGTAGCCGCACTGTCTTTTGTTATACAGGGTTATAACTTGTCGTTCATTACTGAGGCGTGTTTAATTTTCTATATAATCCTTATGAATATTGCAGTAAAGTGTAATTTAATCAAATAATTAGAAGATAGCATTCTCGTAATCAAATAATATAAGTTAAAGTCTGGAAAACCAAGATCAGTTCTTGAATAATTAATTAATGGAAAATACTGCCGTACAAATGTGGATGAGTAATACATTTCTGTCTGTAACTATGTATGCATTTAGAAGTCTATCATTCAATACCATAATCATCATCATCATCAGTCCATATACGTCCCACTGCTGGGCACGGGCCTCCTCTACCATTGAGAGGGTTTAGGCCTTAGTCCACCACGCTGGCCTAGTGCGGGTTGGCGGACTACACACCTAAGAAATTCCTAAGAACTTTTAGGTGTGCAGGTTTCCTCACGATGTTTTCCTTCACCGTTAAAGCAAGTGATAATTCATTGTGAATAAACACATAACTTCGAAAAGTCAGAGGTGTGTGCCTGGGGTTTGAACCTGCGACCGTCGAATTCTCGACCGCGCGCCTGAACCTCGAGGCCATCACTCCTTTGTAAAAACACTTAGTGTTGGGTCAGAACTATAGATGTGATTGTTGGCTATACATATTTAGGACTTAAACTAACCCTAAAAAATATTGTTTGTACAATTACTTGATACGAATAAACTCAAAAACTACTAAATCAATTTGAACAATTTTTGTCATTCACATGGATGGGATCTTGGGAAAGGACAAAGCTACATTTTTGTCACAGTAGGTATTGTAGGCAGTATCAATACCAAAAGTTATTTATATTCATGTCATTTAATTTACCAACTGTACTTGGCTGCCGAAATTTCAAAGTCGCGTCTGGAGGTCACTCTGAGCATCTCAGAGTGCAGTAGGGGCAGAGTCGTGTGGCAAGTGCTTTTTAATTATAGCGATATGTGCCAGTGCGTCGTACACTTTCTAATCACGAGCCACCGGGGTAACGGGCGCGAATCGTCTGCACTCACACTGCCGAGGAGAAAACGCGGCGGTTTTTTGGAGGAGGTTTCTTGTACGAAGCTTCGTGGCTGTTGTATTGCCTACTCGTCTACTGCGAGGAGGATCAAACATAATACACGTTGCCTTATCAAAGACTATTTAAAATAGGCTTCATTTTACAAATAATGATTAGACAATTTGCCAATTATAAAGCTACCTTAAATTATCTACGGCAATGAATTCATCGCAATATACTCAGCTATTCCGGGCTTTGACGTAACCACGCGAAACAAACTCGAATTCATCTCGAAAAAATTAGAATTTTACTTGAACTATAGGCTTAAACACTCAACCACACAAACTGTCATACGATGCGGTTTGGTATCGCGTGTGTGGACGTACCTCCATCGTTACATACATAAAGTGTACATGTCAGCGAATGGTGGTGTAACAGCTCAAATCACGGAGCTGATTACAGATGAGCGATGGAAGTCACTTCCCTCACTCTGACTTTTACGTCTTGTATATGGCTGGCAAATTTACATATTATGGTATTACTCGCTTAAACCATTGTCAAAGTGAAGACTTTTACTTTACTTTTGAACATCATCATCATCATTAGCCCATATACGTCCCACTGGGCACGTGACTCCTCCACAACTGAGAGGGGTTTAGGCCTTTTGAATCATCAGTTTAAATATCGACAAGATCCTCCATCAGCAACACGAAATCCATTATCAAAAATAAACCAATTATTTTGACGGTATGTATTTACCACCATCTACTCGTAATATAACTGATGTTTATTAAATATTTTTATATGCCGTTTTGCTTAACCATTTAAAAAAATAAAAAAAAATAATTTTCATTTTAAAACTGGGCTTTTTGCGGTTTCGCTAGGATAAAATATAGACTTGTCAATCAATACAAAAAACTCTAGAACTAAAAAGTTGAAAGCGTTAAAGTTGTCCCCAAAGTTTCACACACCTGATCGTATGTACTGGACGTTCCAAGTATATTATCGACTAGTAAATACCCACTGACTCCCTCACCAGTCAGCCTAGTCTAATACCCTGCTCAATATTCATTCATTCACACAACTCGCTCACAGAAACAAATCAATAAAAATTCTTTCCGATCCCTAAATAATTCAGACTATACAAAAACACAAAAACAAATGTGTGTGCAAAATATCCGCAGAACAATTTTCATTACGACCCCTTCTATCGGGTGACGGTCGCGTCGACCCCTTAATTACCGGGATGATACAGAAATATTAATGAAGTATCTGATACGGACATGTTTCGGAGTTGGTCGACTTTTGGGATTTCGCCGAGAATATGTCTGAAAGCATGCGGGGATTCCATTAATTTTACAGATTGTGAGGTAATAGGGATTAAAGGAGATTGAAAAGTGAATCGATGAATAAATATTTTACGTATATTTTACCCTGATTCCTAGCAGGGCAGACATAGCTAGGATATTTCGACACATGCTGATAACTATAGCCAACGTAATATGGCCGCTGACAGTGCTCATTTCCAGACATATCTAGACGAATTCTGAATTGCACGCCACCCAATAATTTTGGGTCTACAGTACTTTTACAGTTTAAAATAAAAACATGAATATAAAGGATCGTTACCTCGGTAATTATACTGTTTTGGGTAAAAAGCAATCACAATACACTAATACGAAACTTATGCAATAGAATAGACCTTAGGCTCGTTGCGCTTTTTCTCAGAATAGTGGCCATTTACGAAGCTCTGCTAGATGTGCTAGTATATAGAGTTAGATATAGTGAGACCTAGTCGCTTCACCTCAGTCAATAATTTAGTCGGACAGCATTAACCCTCATGATATAATATATGCAATGCAGGACATGATGTATGCCCTTCCTAAACGATTTCTTGATATACCAATACAAATAAGATAAATTATTATTGACCAAGAATACCTCTTATGACTTCATGTATAATTATTATTGACTACATAACAAAAATAACCAACTAAAGTCCGTACATTACATTAAATTTTCACTTAACAAAATATTAACAAAGCCAACGCGAACGAAAAAAGCCACGGCCACACAAAGGCCCACGCGCAATTTTGTCAAAATTCACAAGCATTAATATCAATATGTAGAGCAAAAAAGGGCCCGCAATATCCTCAGGGTCCCTCCGGCTTTATTTATCAAAGCCGGCCCCATATAACCCTTTCATCGTTACGCGAATTAAATTTCTTTTGCCGTCATTTCCCGTGCATTATCTCGGTTAAAATCATAATGGTGCGACGTGGGCCCGACAATGGCGGGCTTGTTTAGTACCCGAGACTTCATTAATGTTTGCTGAAGAATTTATTAAAATGTTGCGTCGCGGAGGGAAGGGAACGTGGCCCGTGGGGTGTACATGGGGTACTGGGACCGCTGGGACTTCATTGAATTCGGGAATCTGCTTGTTAACTGCCATATTTATTGTTGTTATTGATAATTAAATTGGCAAATTAATTATTATCATCAGCCCATATACGTCCCACTGCTGGGCACGGGCCTCCTCTACAACTGAGAGGGTTTAGGCCTTAGTCCACCACGCTGACCTAGTGCGGGTTGGCGGACTACACACCCAAGAAATTTCTAAGAACTTTTAGGTGTGCAGGTTTTATCACGATGTTTTCCTTCACCGTTAAAGTACGTGATAATTCAATGTGAATACACACATAACTTCGAAAAGTCAGAGGTGTGTGCCTGGGGTTTGAACCCGCGACCCACGAGATTCTCGACCGCGTGCCTAAACCTCGAGGCCATCACGACTTCAAAATGGCAAACTAATATTTAAGGAAAACCTTGAAATAATCCTCTCGTATTTACGTAAATGAAATTAACTTCCATGATTTTAATTAAAGTTTGGGTCAAAGAAATTGATTACTAAAGAAGATTCTCGAAGCTATTTGCAAGATATGTAGACGATATGGTAAAAGTGACAGAATGTCGCAGGATGCAGACAGCTTCCAAGTTGCTATGGAAGTCTTTGAAGTGATTTAATGTTTTTTAGTGGAAGTCTCATCAGCCTTCTACTACTATCATCAGACTATTATCATCATAATAATCATGATGCTGGTGTATATGATGATACTGATGCTCACTAGTGGCTATTCTACACGCATATACTTATAACACAACACTCACTAACACTCAATCAGGTATTTTATCACGCACGATATCCAATACTAAAGTATTTTTACTGTTTTATCATGCATAATATATCGCAATACTTTACAACCAATTATTATAATTTAAATTAGTAAGCAATATCTGAATCAGTGGAACACAACGTGAAAGGGAAAGTGTTAAAGAAAATCTAGTTTTATGGGCGTGTGAGTTAATGAGGTTTTTAATTAGTTATCGATTGTGGACAGTTATAAATAAATAAAATCGTAATGGTTAACGTTTTTTACCCTGGCAGAGTAAATAAAATAAATACACCCAACAGTCTCATACATAGTTCCGACCCCACACTAAAATACGGGTCTTGTGTCATGGGTATTAGAAACTACGAGAGACTTTTCGGTCTCACAAAGACCCAGACCCGAAACAACTACATATTTGTCTCCGCGCGGGGTTCGAACCCGCGGCCTCTCGTTTCACAAGCTGGTGTTTAGCCAACTGCGACAACGACGCTGTTGATATCTGCTTTATGTTTTATTTATTGTTTTACCATAATTTTTCGTTATTTTGTTTTTTTTTTTGTCGTCACGGCACTGTATAAATATCGATGTGTGTATAATTATTTGAAGAACATCTACATAAATCAATTTGGTTGCTTTATCGGACATAGACAGATCCATTATTTTTTAAATATACCTAAACATCGAGGTTTAGGCGCGCAGTCGAGAATCTCGGCGGTCGCGGGTTCAAACCCCAGGCACACACCTCTGACTTTTCGGAGTTATGTGTGTATTCACAATGAATTATCACTTTAACGGTGAAGGAAAACATCGTGATGAAACTTGCACACCTAAAAAAAGTTCTTAGGAATTTCTTAGGTGTGTAGTCCGCCAACCCGCACTAGGCCAGCGTGGTGGACTAAAAACCCTCTCAGTTGTAGGGGAGGCCCGTGCCCAGCAGTGGGACGTATATGGGCTGATGATGATGATGATGAAACACATTTTAAGTTCTATTCTTTAAATCCTTTCTGAACTTCTCGATTAAGCCGAAGGCATAAACTATAATAAAAAGTAGCAATAAATCACGATTAATCAAAAAATATGTAAAAAACAAACAGTTTGCAAACAAGCGGAGGCTTCTATTAAATAATTTATAATGTTGCCCACTTAGGAGAAGTTGGGCTAAGCCCGGCCAAATGGCGACGGACATTACAATAATGAGTTTCCCAACAACGAGCAGGTTTTTTGTTCAAAAGTCGCATTAAGGTACGGACGGGAAAACAAATTTAGCTTTATGATGAATTGTTTAAGTTTAGCGCCGAAGCCCTTGTGGCTTTGGCTTTGTTTAGATAATATGTTAATCTGGCAGTCACATAATTTTATTTCTTTAATAACATATATACATGATGTATAGAAATCGTGATTGTAACCTAAGACTGGCAATATTAGCCACGGTGATTACGAAACCCGTGACATTAAAAAAAACCCGACATAAAATTTAAAACAAATACGTTTCCTTACAACTACGAGTATTAAATGTAATGTAGTTGTTAGGAAAACGTATTTTATTTTTATTTTTAGTGTTTTTTTTTTAATGTCGTTGTCGTTGACTGGTGAGAGTTGAATATATAGGTACACTACCGATTAAGAGAGATTAGGTACTTAATTAAAACAACAATTAAACTATGAAACAAAACCATATTGTTATTACTAAAATAATATTATATTTTATTACAACATCGATAATTTTTTATATTATCAATTTGCTATTTGTTTTTACAAAAATTCTAAGTGCTGCCAAACCTTTTGTCGGTAGTGTAGGTGTATCTCACAAGTTAGAAGTAATTTGTTTTCCAATACGTTTCTAATTGTTAATGTATTGATAAAGTCAAGAATGATGTTAATTTTAATTTCACCGCTATCCTTTGTCAATAATTTTCCCTCCAAAACCGTCAATTAAAACAACTTACTCACCCCCAATACTTTGCAATGAACCCCTTTCAAAGATTCCTCCTTGTAAATACTTGTAATTCGTCAACAGTACAATCTAGGCAGTCTTCTCGAATCGACTTCCCCCTCTCTCCCCCCCCCCCCCTCCCCCCCACAACCCCCTTAGTCCGTCGCCCCTCAATCGTTAGCCACCGTCTACAATATTTGCATAACTCATTACGTTGCATCCATATTTAATTAGGATATTTCCTTCTTGGCCCCTCGGGCTGTCTCGTGAAGGACACTGGATTGAATCCTTTTTTTTTATTTTACTTTAAGATATAATGCGTTATGGCCTTGATAATTAGGCGCGCGGTCCTTCGAGACGAAATTGGACGTCGCAGGTTGTAATTCTAGGTATACATCTCTTAATTTACGGAATCATTAACAAAGCGTCCGTGGCTCAGTTGGCTAAACCCCAGCTTGCGAAACGAGAGGCCGTGGGTTGATCCCCGCACCGAGACAGACGTTTGTGTGGTCCACAAGTATTTTTGGGTGTTTGTGAAACCGAAAAGTCTCTCGTAGTTTCTGATACCCACGACACAAGACTTGTATCTTAGTGTGGGGTCAGAACTATGTATGTGACTGTTGGGTGTATAAAATATTAATGCATTATTTATTGATTTAAAGAACGGCGAAGAAATACATATCGAGGGAACAGGTATACCTAAGAGTTTTCACAAGGAAATTGTTTACTGGTTTGTAAAGCCGTATCAGGCTGTCGTGGTGGACAAGGCCCGAACATGTCAGTCGTATAAGACGTATATTCCTGGAGGTTCAGAACTAATGTAACATTTTATCTCACTCTCTTAAAGTTCCTATTACATTACATTAAATTGTAATAAGCAAGCCAAAAAAATACAAGAGACGTAAATAACGTTTGTACCACCGGGCCACCGGGGGGTTTAACCAGCTTTCCCCTCGAGAAAAAAAGAATAAAAAAAAGGTGTGATCAGTTGGCCGAGAGAAACAATTTTTTACTCTATTATTCGACTTATTTAAAATGACATTAATAAGAGTAACTTTTTATCCCCAATAGCGGGTGCTACTCGAAATCGATTGCCATTTAATTTGGCAGCGTAGCTCCTACAAGAGTCGCGCCACGGCCGCCCAAACATTGCTAATGGCTGTGCAAATTTTAATCGCTTACCTTACTTTTGTTTACGTTTTAATCTTGAGAATTTCCTAATGTCAATTAATTTTAAAGATACTTCACCAACATCGCTCCGCGCGGAACAATATATAATAGTATTTCATCAACATCATCATCAGCCCATATACGTCCCACTACTGGGCCCGTGCCTCCACTATAACTGAGAGGGTTTTAGGCCTTAGTCCACCACTCTGGCCTAGTGCGGGTTGGCGGACTACACATCTAAGAAATTCCTAAGAACTTTTAGGTGTGCAGGTTTTATCACGATGTTTTATTTCACCGTTAAAGTACGTGATAATTCTTTGTGAATACATACATAACTTCGAAAAGGCCGTCGAGATTCTCGACCACGCGCCTAAACCCCGAGGCCATCACTGTTTATAAAAGTATTTATTGATTTGTAATTCATAGATTGTTAATGAATTTTTATATACGCACATTCACGTTTGTACAACGAAGAGTAGGCAGAGTTTATCCCATCTTGGTTGGAATGCTTTTTCTGAAAATAAGACTGAAGATAAATAATTATAAAAGACACACTAAAACGACAACCGCAGTCTCCACGACCAATCTTTTTCCAAAACTATATCTTATGCATATACTTTATGTCTATTTTTATGTAAAAATAAACGAACACTGCAGATTATTTCACCCTTCGTCGTATTCATACAAAACTGTAATTACCCTCTCCGCGTTTTGACAAAGTGCACTTTAGGATTACAAAATGGCAGTCACTCGGTCCCTGGCATGTGCCTACTGAACAAACTATTCGCACAAGAATATATTTGCTGCTCTTTAAAAATATTCCGGCGAAAATAGCTCTTGACGCTGCGCAATAAGGACCAGCGGAAAGTAATTTCAATTTGAAAGCTGCATTGTAGCTTGGTTTGATAATATTTGAATAGATCCAAAGTGGATGGAATATGGAGCGCGTGTATTGACAAGTGCTCTCTGCAAGCGGATTACAAAATAGTCTGAGTGACGTCACGACGGCCTTATGCAGCATAGTGACATGAAATAATATTCAATTTATTCAATATCTATAATTCAATAATAAACATGCAGATTTGAGAAGACAACTTTGTATTCACTTCTATTTCAACATGAACTAAAAGGTCGTTTCTTGTGAACAAGTACCTTTGCATGTTTAGGTTACCAGCTTATATTTTGAGAACATTATATGATGCTCTATAAACCTGTGTTGTTTAGGCTTAGCCTGAAATATTATCTTAGAAGGCTGATTGTTCATAGTACCTACTTAGGTACTATATTAGTTTGTCTCTGCTATTTATCTTCAAAATTACGCTAGTCTGTAGTCTGAAGTTAAAACCACGTTGATCAGAGTTGAGTGTATTGTTGATTATGATTTATTTACATAAATAAAGCGTCGAAAAATATTGTTTAACTATTTTTAATTATTAATAATTAAGCATTGTACACCGCCGTCCATGATGACACAACGACAGCCATGAATGCGATGGGGTAGTTGTGGGACTGATAGAATTACACCCCATGTGTCCCGCGCAGGGGAGTCGTACATAAGGGTGCTATGTGGCTGCTGACTCAATTTGCACGAGACTGTACTGATGAAATTGTAAATTGAGAAATGTACATATAAGCTCTATAAAGTTTACTGATGATGACAAAATGACTTTACTAACGGAAACTTTTATCATTAGACTAATTTGATACCTGCCTCGTGGTCTCGCGGTACAAGTATGTGCCGTGCGATCTAGAGGTCCTGGGTTTCATTCCCGGGTCGGGCAAAGTGTTATTGGGTTTTTCCATTAGCAAATTCACAGTAACAGCACGGAGTCTGGAAATGTGCCCGAAAAACAACAGTAGGCTCGCCCCCTATTACGTGGGACTGATACATACCTGGCGAAATGTGGGAGCAGTAATGCACCTCTGCCTACCCCTTCGGGGAATACAGGCGTGAGTTTATGTATGTATGTATGTACTATTTTGATAATGGAAATGGGAAGCAGATTTTTGGCATATACCATTACACACCCGCCGGTGTAACTCCTGTGCTCCAGGATCAATATGCATCAACGTGGCACCTCGAGGTTTAGGTGCGCTGTCGAACGTCTCGGCGATCGCAGGTTCAAACCCCAGTCACACACAGACTTTTCGAAGTTATGCGTGTATTCACAATGAATCATTACTTACTTTAACGGTGAAGGAAAGCATCGTGAGGAAACCTGCACATCTACAAGTACTAAGGAATTTCTTAGATGTGTAGTCGGCTAACCCACACTAGGCCAACGTGGTGAACTAAGACCTATACCTCCTCAGTTGTAAAGGAGGCCTGTTCCCAGCAGTGGGACGTATTTGGGCTGATGATGATATAGGAACATCGAAGAAGCCACTATTTGCATTTAATTAGCTTAATATAAAATATGCTCAAAAATTTTATCTCTTTAAAAACAAGAATCTGACGCACAAGTAAATCTATGGGAGTGTTCTATGCCGCCTACCTTCGGGATTAAAATTATATTTGTAACAATAACAAAACATATTCCAAAGATACCCGCCGGTAAACACTAGCTAACATAAAACCTTCAGATCTGTCAATAGAGACGTCTTCACAAGACGAGTAATAAGTCCTAACGTAATCTATGCGAGGTAAATTCAACTTTATCGCGTGTACATATGATATAAATTTCAGTTTTGGTTGCTCAGATTGGCATGTGGTCTATAATCCTGGATCACTTGAGACATGCTGGTGAGGTTCAGATCCGTATTCAGTATGTCTATAGAGGGAGTACAACTGTGATTGATCAGTTTTGGTATGTAAAAGTTTTGTGGTAAGTTTGAACTCTAAGAAAACTACACTTTATTTAAGAATAGACTATTGATATTTTTCCTCTAAAATAATCTACAATAAAGCTTGAATGCGCCTAAATAAAAAACACATTATTTTGATAATGCTTTGTAGTGTTTAGTTTAATTCTGAGTTTATTCTTTGGAAAATATATTTATTAAATTAAATACTTATGAATAAATAAATGGGGCAATTTGAGGTAAACAAATATATTATATTTATTATAATTGCTTCTTCTTTTAAAAACTTTCAGAGATTTATCTCTCACCGTTATCTAAATTTAGTCTATTTTCTTTTAAAGTACTGGTCATAAACATCTATCTGCGATGACTTACTTACTAATTCATATACCTACACATGTGTTACCAAAGCCAATCTTGATGTTTTTGTAAAATCACGCCCTAATTTCGATTATTAAACCTATTATTATGAAGTTGTTCAGTATCAGCTCTATATGAATCCGAGCTGAAGTCTCAGTGACGCACTTGAAGCAATAAGATTAGCGAGTGACGTTTACGTTGGCCCCCTGTGACTTAACCGCGGGTTAAATTTAACCGCCGCCGGCGCCATCGTCGATCGTCTACGTGCGTCAAATACATGATACCAAACTCGAAGGATGGACAAGGAATCTAAGAAATGCTTACGTCACTGATGTTATGACGTCCGTTCTGTGCTTGTTTTGAAGACTTTTTGAGAACAAACTGAAGATGCTACATCGTGGCTTACTTTGTGGAGAATCGCTTTACTGTAATGTTAGTATGTCTGAGTTTAAACTTCATACAGATGTCTCAGAATAGCTAATGTAATAAGTGCAGTACGGAAATTATTTAATAGATTAATCAAAATATAAAACGAAGATGTTGACTAATCGATCAATTGTAATCGTTTATTACGAATTCGTACCTACTATTACGCCGGATCAAACTAGCAAAATGAAATCGACACAATTCCGTAAATCACTATGGCGGTTTTTACAATTTGGTGTTTTGTACCATCTATGGAAACTGGCAAAATTATCATAAGTTTCGTGCTATATACAGAACAACCATCATGTTAAATCACTCTCAAATACTATAAGGCTTTTAAATTCGAACAATATTCCTGAACCGAGACAAACGTTTGAGTTTAGATGGTTTGAGATGATGGACTTTTGTAATTTTTGATATTGACACTAAACTTGCCTTTCTCTTACTATTAGGCACGAACTTATTAAGAGACTAGCGAATTTTATTACTCTCATATGTACATGGTACATATGGTACTCACGCCTGTATTCCCCGAAGGGGTAGGCAGAGGTGCATTTCTGCACCCACATTTCGCCCGGTATGTATCAGTCCCACGTAATAGGGGGCGAGCCTATTGCCGCTTTTCGGGCACACTTCCAGACCCCGTGCTGTTACTGAGAATTTCCTAATGGAAAAACCCAATAACACTTTGCCCGACCCGGGAATCGAACCCAGGACCTCTAGATCGCACGGCACATACTTGTACCGCGAGACCACGAGGCAGTTACTTTACTTTTCAATAATCCACATAATATACAGCGTAATAAAACGAAAGAGTTTAGTCATCATAAATCACCCCAAACAATGTTCAGCCGATATGAATTAAAACGCTGACCCCCGAATGGCGCAAACAAAAAACTCTTGATGGGTAAATAAGGGGACTCGGTGTGGGCTTGATTTCATTGCTCCCTGATTGGGGTAATCGAGTCAGACGCACTGAAACCTTACCATACTTGAATTTTATGCGAATTATCCATTACCTACAGTAAAATTAGGTGTACGTGAACGGTGTAGGTTTTTTTTTTTTTTTTTTTTTTACATTTCGCTTGCTATATTTTAAATCATCACATAATTTAGTCTTTACCTTATTAAAAATTAAAAGGTGTTAGTGCATCATTCTGGTTTAGTACAGGTTGACATACACATATCAAAAAAAAATCCTTGTTAAAAACTTATAGGTGAGCAGGTTTTCTATTCTATTCTATTCTTAGCCTATCGCCGTCCACTGCTGAACGAAGGCCTCCTCAAGTAGGCGCCAACCATCATTTTGGAGTGGAGACCGCGCTTAGGTAGACGTAGTGTAGGACGTCCTGGACGATGGTCCGACGACTTGAGAATGGTGACGGGTAGCGGATGGACAAGGGCTGCTCAAGACCGGGATGGTTGGCGCCTACTTGGGCAGGTTTTCTAACCGGTGATAATACTTACATAACATATAACTTCAATAAGTCAAATGTTTGTGCCTGGGTTTTGTAGTAATTTTATCTTGACCGAACGCCTTATCCTCGAGGCGATTATGACCAATACCTTAGACTAACTGATACATATGTATACATCAAAACAAAATATGACAGATGTATACACCACGTCTCGTAATTCAAGCCCCACAAAAAAATCGGACCACCCTTTTAATCAGTGCGACCCCGTAATGAAATCTGGGACGCCATTAAGGGATTAAAAATAATAACTGCCCCCGGTTGGAGGCCGGCTGCTATTGGACACGTGGCCCGTGGTCCCCGAATCATTAGAACCAAGGGTTGATCATCGATTTTGCCTGTTTCCCACTGTTTACATGCTAGTTATTTACTTTAAAAATATTGGCACGAAATATCTTTCTGTGGGTTTGTTTTCATACGCCAAAAGTTATGCTATGTAGGTTTTTACAGAAATATGTACCTAAGCAATTTTTATTATTGATTAGGTTAGAAGTGCTCTTTACAGAAATACTGCATCCGCAATCATAGGCAGTTTGGTTCTATACAAGACATCTCTGATTTTTCGAATATCATCATCATCATCAGCCAAAATTACTTTGTGATTGCAAAATAACAGGTTTTTACGTGACTAGTTTATTAATACCACAGAACAATTAAATTTTTTAATTTGTTCTTTTTATCTGTTTAATACGGGAAATATTTAGAGCCAGTAGATTTTACAACATCCCATATACGTCCCACTGCTGGGCACGAGCCTCCTCTACAACTGAGAAGGTTTAGGCCTTAGTCCATCATGCTGGCCTAGTGCGGGTTGGCGGACTATACACCTAAGTCAAAGTCAAAGTCAAAGTCAAATTATCTTTATTCAAATAGACTTCTACAAGTTCTTTTGAATCGTCAATTTTACACTTTTTAATATTTTTTAAACTATTGCCGCTTCGAAACGTGTTATCGGTGTGGAGAAGAAACGGCAAGAAACTCCCTCAGCAACACGACATGTCATTTTTTTTTAAATAGCAATAAATGTCTTTTTTTAATTACCTACATTATTTAAATTTTACGTTGTAAATGTCATAACGATACAAACTATAGCAACAAAACAAAACTCCGATCAATTTACATTACTCCCAGGGCTTATTATCTTCAATAAAATCTGAAATTTTATAGTATGCTTTTTTGTAAAGCTTATCTTTAATTGTTTTTTTTTTTTTTTTTTTTTTAAATAAATACACCCAACAGTCACATACATAGTTCTGACCCCACGATTCTCTCGATTTCTTAAACTTTGTCAAGGGAAGCTCCCTAATAGCCCTCGGAAGTTTGTTATAGAAGCGTATACATTGCCCAATAAAAGAGTTATTAACTTTCCGGAGACGAGTTACGTGTTGAACGAGATTACATTTGTTCCTGGTATTTTTATTGTGTACATTACAAATTTTATTAAATTTATCAAGATTCCTTTGGACGTACATAAAGTTTTCGTATATAAACTGACAAGTGAGGGTAAGAATATTTATTTCCTTAAATTTTTCTCTAAGTGAAGCCCTGGGACCTAAATTATAAATAGCCCTAATGGCTCTTTTTTGCAAAACTAAAATAGTGTTAATATCCGCAGCAGCTCCCCACAAAAGAATACCATACGACATAAGGCTATGGAAATAACTAAAATAAACCATTCTTGCCGCTTCCTCGTCAGTCAGACGTCTGATCTTTTTCACTGCATATGCCGCTGAACTTAATTTGCTTGCCAATTGTTGGATGTGGGGTCCCCACTGGAGTCTTGCGTCTACCGTAATGCCCAGAAATGTAGTAGACGCAACAGGATGCAGTTCTTCACCGTTAATTTGTACAGTGGTTTTTAATTGCTTAACATTGGGCATTGTGAATTTAATAAGAAATTCCGGTGAACTTTTAGGTGTGCAGGTTTCATCACGATGCTTTTTCCTTCACCGTTAAAGCAAGTGATAATTCATTGTGAATACACACATTACTTCGAAAAGTCAGAGGTTTGAACCCGCGATCGCCGAAATTCTCGACCGGGCGCCTAAACCTCGAGGCCATCACTGCTGTGTAATTGTTTTCGAATATATGCGTATAATAATATTTAATTATGGCGCTGTTATTAAAATAAAATGACCATGATACTATAAATGTGTATTTTTGTAAATCAAATTCAGTGGACATTCAGTATGAAATTTGTAGGTTTATTTATGATCTAACACTATTCTGATTATGTGAGTAACAGTCTCAACTTCTCTACTCTTCTCTTTTCGAATATTTTTAAATGTTTTGTTTATTAGACGAACTTACGTTCTATCCCCTTACAAATTTGTTAATAACGTGTTAACGTAGGTGGTCCAATATATTTTAAAGCGTTTTTAAACGGTAATAAAACGCAAACGACTTTTTCCCAACATGACGAGAGTATTGTTATTTTAAAATCTAGCTGCCATACTAATCTGTAAAAGCTCAGGCGGCAAACAAACTGAGGTGGTCCCTGACCACTGACTCTAAACAACATTAGTCTTGTATGAAACGAACAAATCCAAAAGGGCTTACGTGATGTACATTTTGTAGGCGTTTGGAATATTACAGAATTGTGAAGTTCTAGTTAGTTTTGTGTTGTACTTCGGAGGAAGAACGGCGTAAGTGTGTCGAGGTATGCGGCGGTTATGGCGTATTTTAATGGAGTAGTTTTGGGTTTTTAAAGGAGTACACAGCGGCACGGCAAAGGTGGCGTGTGTGTGGATGTGATTAGACACTGTCTGGGACCTCCGCCGCGTGGCGCTTGTCATCGCCAGGACATGTACAGGTTCTACTGGACACAAGGCTGTCGTATCTTTTCGTGCTTTTAAAGAAAGTATTTTGCTATTATTAATTAAAAATACTAATAATTATACTTTTAATTATTAACAGCTAGGATCATATTCTCTTACTTTTTGAGTGTATTATTAATAATATGTAGGTATCTAGGTACTAGTTGCTCCTCGGAACCATGGTAATGGCGGTAGGGCACCCAAAAAAATAGCTTATGTTTTTTCTTAATGCCCCATCTACATATGTACTTAGCAAAAATCATTCAATTAGATTTAGTAGTTTGATTTTATCCGTAACAAACAATTTTACAAATAATCAAATCTTTACTTCTTATAAATCAATGACCCCCAAGTTACAGGTTTATTCCTAGTTTGGGAGTCAATGAGACATAAAATTGCACACTGATATTGTACAGCCCTCATTTTATGTGTATCGTAAAAAATATATGTTGTATTGTAATGTTTTTGTACAAATAATTTTTTATTATTATTATTATAAATCAGTAAACATAATATTAGTATTAATTTTGGCCCGTCTAGATTTAGCCTACTTCAATCCTAAATTGTAGGTTTCTGTTGGCGTAAGAATTATCGCAATTGGTCAGGCACACGAGTAACATAAAAAATGACATGTATTGAGATCGTGGCCTGGAACCAGCAATGTCTTGTTTTTTTCCCAAAACTAACCTTTTTTCGCGACTTCGTGGGAGACACGTCTCCTGGCAGTGGCACTATCCTGGGCAAACATTGACCCAGCGAACTCCGGTAGCTATTAACAGTTTGCCCGCCTCACTAATAGATGTCCCGACATCACGGCAAATGTACTTTTAAACGCAGAAAAAAACTTGAAGTGTGAAAAAAAGGCGGCATGTGTCTGTAAGTTTTTGTGTGGTGTAGTCGCTAATTTCGCTTCGGACGTGCGAAATAGCTGCCGTTTCGGTAAATGGATGCTTGTGACTTTGATGTTGTTAGTATATGCAATAAAATATATGCAATAAAAATATATAGGTATTGTCGTTACGAAAGAAGTAGCGAACGTCGGGTCAAGCATAGTGTTATTAGTTACTGGTATAGTTTGCTGGTGGTAGGATATTCGTATCCGCCCGGATAGCGACCACCGTACACAGGGCGTAAAACCCGCCATAGTGGCACATGCAAGTGTGCCGCGTTCCGGGATCAGCCAGTGTATATCCGGTTTTCGGGGGGGCTTCAATCATGTTGAAAGGATGACCGTGCCGGCATTTTTTGGCCGGTTTCTCGCGGTCGGTCCTTTGTTCACCATAGTATTAGTCCCCCAAACTTCTTCACAAGATAGGTGAAGAGGTTTTCGGCCGGCATGATTGCGTCGACCAACGGAAGATTATCATCTCTCGCTGGTCGGCACTTTTTCTGGACTCCATTACACTTACCATCAGGTGCAATGGGGTCACTTTGCCGTGCCAGTTTAAAAAGAAAAAAAACTTAGGAAATTGCCAGTAGCATGAAGTCTGAAAAGTGTTCGAAATGGCAAAACGTACGTGGACATTGACATAACGGGGATGCAAAAAATAGATCCTGTATCTATTATTTGTTATCTAATTTGATACCTTTGGTTAGATATTGCCTAGTGTGGAGAGTTTTTGAAAACTGAATTTTTGTAACACTTGACCTGGTAGATAAATTTATTATCTATTATCTTGGGATACAAGTGCGAGTATGTCCATCTATTTCTCCATTAATTTTCAAACTCGCGATTAACACACACATTTAAATAATATTTCAATACTAGTACCCATTCCTCCCCACTGTCCTATTTTTTATATTCAACATTTTTTTTAGTTGTTAGGGCTCTTATTTTTTATTGTTTCTGTTTAAATTCTTAATTTCACACTATTTTTGTAAAAAATATATTTTTTTCGCTGTAAAAAATGTTAAGGTGATTTTAATGACATTTTTTCAAAATGATAATATTTGTCGACTAAGGAAAAGTGTTATGATCCGACTTCATATATCCAGAAAAAAAATATCTCATATTTTTTTGTTAATGTACCTACTAGGAATTTAATTTATACATTTCATCAAAAAAATTCCAACGTTTTCGATGGTTGGGAAGTAATTGGTTGATGATGGAACTATAAGCGATCATGACAATACATTACGTAACAAATATATTGTTATAACGAGATATTTATGATGTATTCGATAGCAGGCCATTAAATTTAACACCACCGGCGTTCTGTGAACTGCGCTTCTGTTCACACAGGGCGCGATAAAATTTATTTACTTCTATGAAATTTATTATTATTTTTATACGATCCAACGTTTTGGCCGCAAGTGTATGCGATCTTAAGGGCATTGCGAAATGCCTATGATTTCGAAAGATGGTGAATGTTTTCGTAACTGATATTTTTCTAGAACTGAAGTGTTATACTCCACCTTACAAGCTCATCATTGAAACATAGGACTGCCTTGTTACAGAGCTAGCAAAACGTAGGTGCATAAATATACCTTGTTTCACCCAATAGGCACATACATAGATAATTCTGACCCAACACCAAGATAAAAAGTCTTGTATCGTAGGTAAACTACGAGAGGCTTTTCGGTCTCACAAACACCCAGGCTCGGAACAAATTTTTTTTTTTTTTTTTTTTCTCTTTATTATTATTTTAGGGACTTACAATCAATTGATTATGCTAGCCCCATAGTACCCTTATATACTTACGACAGAAAAAGAGATATTACATTTTTAAACTATTGATAAATTTGTATATTTTAATAGCATCTTCACTATATGGCTTTGATAATATGCTTTGAAACGATCCTAATTCTATAATATTTATATTTAATTCTCTTAATAATATTTCTCTTTCTGTCCTATACCGAACACATTCAAGTAATAGGTATGTGATGCACATCTTCTATACTACCACATTCTTCACAATTCGGATTGCTGTTCTTATTCATTAAAAAAACAAACTTTTTCAGTGGCATGTGCCCAGATCTTAATCTGTGTGCAATCACAATCAAACTTTTGCTTATTCTAGCATTAACAAACCAAGGGATGCGAGGAGGTTCACATTGCATTGTTCTATACCAAATACCTTTTCTCTTTGAGTTCTCATTAAAATACTCCTTATAATTTTTATAACACATAGCATTAAACTTAGGTAAAACTTCGAAAAAACAAGGCTTAATATTTATTAATGAACCATTAATTGCAGCATTTCTCGCTAAAATGTCAACCTGCTCGTTTCCCTTTAAACCTATATGCGATGGAACCCACTGCAATTTTAGGAAAAAGTTCTTATTTTGGAACCAATTTACAAATTCGAGAACACTATAGGCTGTCGATGTACCTCTGAATCCAGAGGTACATCGAGCCAGATGAAACAGGGCACTTTTGCTATCAGTCAATATAACAATCTTGTCATAGAGTTTACTTTTAGCATATCGCAAAGCCTCCAAAATTGCAATTAATTCCACCGAAACAAATATTTGAGGATCACACAAACATTTGTCTTTGTGCCTAGCCAACTGCGCCACGGGGCTGTCACCTAATATGTTTAAGCCTTTTGGAATGTTAATGTTCCGATAAAACCAGCGCATTAAATGTGAAGCCATCTTTTTTATTATACAGAATAAGCACGCAAATAAAATTTACAATATTGACGCAACCGAACAACATAAATAAGCTGTAAACCGGCAGCGACTGCCCGAATTCACATACATTAAAAAATTTAACCCTTTTACTGCAGTTTTTGTCATCGCTTTCAAAACGTTGGTCACTTCGGCCCCGGCGAAGCACAAATATAAATTTACGCTTGTGAAGATGTAACCCACCCTAAAAATGTATGGGAGATGAAGTTTTCGGGACGCATTAGTTTATTGGTGGACGGTAAAATCCCAGTGAATCACTTTGACGCATAAAAGTCACGAATTAAAAAGGACAACAACAGACAAAGAAGCCATTTTGCATTGTGCTGTGACAGTCTTCCTTGTGGTGCCGCTTTGTAGAGCTTACCATCTCATAGACACTCATTTAATCTTATTAGAGGATCTGGTAGTGATACAATATAAATGTTTATGTTCTCTTGTTATGTATAAATTTTTTTCTAAGACGTGTTTCATACTCACAAAATGTTATTTATGTTTATAACATTATATTATTCGTATATAACTGTTTAGCATCGACATAAATTTAATACTCTAATACTGGTTTTTGTATCTTTGCTTGAAGAACAAAAAGCAATAATGCCCAGTAAAATACCTACATAATATTTAATTTATATGCATGATAACGTAT
This sequence comes from Hemaris fuciformis, assembly GCA_907164795.1. Classification (NCBI taxonomy): domain Eukaryota; kingdom Metazoa; phylum Arthropoda; class Insecta; order Lepidoptera; family Sphingidae; genus Hemaris; species Hemaris fuciformis. Next base: position 10,297,007 of record OU015447.1, read on the forward strand.
TCCATAACACAAGATATGGTATAGGTACAAGAAAAATTTAATCAGATGACGCTCAAAATTTTCTTTTCCAAAACTTCAGTATATAAAATTGATACTCTTAAATAGGTATATTATAAATAAGTATCTACTTAATTCTAAACATTTTCAACTCTACAAGAACGCATCAATACTTCTTTGTACATTGGTGAGTGTAAATTCGAGCCCTCAGTGTCGCCGCGGTCGTTTTAACACTGCATCGCTAATTGGACACTTAAGGTCCGAGTTAAAGGGCTAAAACAGTTTTTATCCGGGGGCCTGGGCGACCGGCACGACGCGGCGGCGGGTTAGCCACTCATCTCGCCGGCCTTACACAAATCCATTCATGTTGTGGGTCCAACTTGTTAGATACCGTTGACTACCACTGGGATATGGTGTGGCATAGGACTGGGAGCTTATTGCGTAAATAATAAACCAACCGCTACTTATAGTTGCAGTGATGGCCTCGAGGTTTAGGCGCGCGGTCGAGAATCTCGGCGGTCGCGGGTTCAAACCCCAGGCACTCACCTACACACCTAAGAAATTTCTTACAGCTTTTAGGCGTGCAGGTTTTATCACGATGTTTTCCTTCACCGTTAAAGCAAGTGATAATTCATTTTAAATACACACATAACTTCGAAAAGTCAGAGGTATGTGCCTGGGTTTTGTACCTGCGACCGTCGAAATTCTCGACCGCGCGCCTAAGCCTCGAGGCCATCACTGCTTAACTAAGTCTCACTGTTACGGGCCATCTCTACAATTGAGAGGGGTTAGGATTAGACCATCACGCTGGCCTAGTGCGGACTACTGACTAAGATCCTAAGAACATTTAGGTGAGCAGGTTTCCTCACGATGTTTTCCTTCACCGTTAAAGTACGTGATGATTTATTGTAAATACACACATTACTTCGAAAAGTCAGGTGTGTACCTGGCATTATGAGTCTGGCAAGCATAACAAGACTTGATCCAATTTTTTGACATCAAAATATATCGTTGACAAGTATCACGCATTTGTACAGTACAAATGTCTTGTGGAGACCTGCACACCTAAAACTTTTTCACAGGGTATTTCTTAACTGTGTAGTCTGTCAACCCGCACAAGGCCAGCGTGGTGGACTAAGGCCTAACCTATCTCAGTTGTAGAGGAGGCACGTGCCCGGCAGTGGGACGTATTTGGGCTGACGATGATGATTAATTCTCACTAGTCACCAGTAGATAGAATTGTGATAAATTAAATCCTGATGTAAATAAATTTATGGAAGAATAAGACACTCTATAATCTACCATGGCGGACTTAACAGCGTATATGGGTGTTGTAAAATCTACTGGCTCTAAATATTTCCCGTATTAAACAGATAGAAAAAAACAATTTTAAAATATAAATTGTTTTCTGGTATTAATAAACTATGCAGTTAGTAAAAACCTGTTATTTTGCAATCACAAAGATATTTGTATTTTTTTTTGACAAAAATTATTTTATTATTATTTTGACAGCCCCGTGGCGCAGTTGGCTGGATACCATCTTGCGAAACGAGAGGCCGCGGGTTCGATCCCCGCACCGAGACAAATGTTTGTGTGATCCACAAGTATTTGTTTCGGGTCTGGGTGTTTGTGAGACCGAAAAGTCTCTCGTAGTTTCTGATACCCACGACACAAGACTCGTATCTTAATGTGGGGTCAGAACTATGTATGTGACTGTTGGGTGGATTTATTTATTTATTTATTTATACAGATACCTAAACCATATCTTATGAATGAAGTTACTAATAAGCCAATAATATACTGTACTCATTGACAATAACAATGGCCTATAAAAACTGAAAGTACAATAGCTCAATCGCTTTATGTCCCATTATGGGCGCCCATTAGAAATACTTATCACGTCTTTTGGAGCCATGTGATAACAAGTGATAAATAACACATCACTATTTGTGACAATCACAATGGACAAAATTGTAAAAACATTGTCTAACCCAGCATTTGAATTCGAACCATACTTTTAAAGATATAGAGTATATTTTACATTGAGAGATTTTCTTTTTACGTAACACTGAATGACGGAAAAATTATCGCGGATTCTTTCGTGTTGGTCTAATTGTTAAAATCACTACGTGAATTATCGTTTGTACGACAGTGTCGCTTGTCGCTTGCCTATTATCATGTTTACGTGATTGCACGGTCACGATCGCCTACGTTATGAGGTCACGTGAAGTATGCAAAATACAAAAATGGTCAAGAACTACTTCTTTCCGCGCTCGAAGGGTCCCGTACCTTATTATTAGCCGGTCCATGATCTCTGTAAGATATTTTTCTTCTCAAAACTATAAGCCTTAGGTATATGTCACTGTAAAAGAGTAGTGATGGCCTCGAAGGTCTAGGCGCGCGGTCAAGTCTCGGCGGTCGCAGATTCAAACCCCAGGCACACACTTCTGAAGATTTGAAGTTATGCGTGTATTTACAATGAATAATCACTTACTTTAACGTTGTAGGAAAACATCGCGAGGAAACCTGCACACCTAAAAGTTCTTAGTAACTTCTTAGGTGTCTAGTTCGCCAACCCGCACTAAGCCAGCGCGATGAACTAAGTCGTAAACCCTCTCAGTTGTAGAGGAGGCCCATGCCTAGCAGTGGGATGTATATGAGGTGATGACGATTAGAAACACTCTGCACATCGACTAGTTCTAACCCCACAGATACAGCGGCACCAAGGCTTTCAAAGTAAACAAATAAAACCCATTTTGTGCGCTTGTATTGTACAAAAAAAAATATTATATTTTGTGTCACGGTTAATCTAGGTTTTCTTTTTTAGTAGACGACTAAACGGAGGGTATTATTAGTATGGCCTTATTTAGATTGGTAGACTGCATAGTCATACCACTGAAAATCCTCGTGGTCAAGACTAAGGTAGATATGCTAGCTTTTCCGTCAAGTCCCCTTTTAGTTATAACTTACTAGCGGTGACCTGCGGTTTCACCCGCGTTCAAAGTTTAGGGATCATCATTCACAGCCTTTTTCATCCCACTGCTGGGCATAGGCCTTTTTTCCCACGATATTAGTCTCTATCCTGGGCCAGTTGCATCCAAGTTCTGCGTGGCTGACGTGTTTAGCGATAAAACTACTTATTTTTCTAGACTGATTGTTTAGAGACAACAATTATCGTGGGTCTTAAGAATTTCGTCAGCTATTTCGGTTGTTTTGCAAATTACACTTATTAGGTGAACTCGACGAAATAGCCACTCCCCAAGCATGGAACCCTTACTGATTCCTTATATGATTAAACTAAATCAAAGCTATCAAATTAAACCTAACATTATCATCACTTGTAACCTACCGAAGTAGATATAACCAGTTAATAAAGACCTCTTTAAACTTCTGTAACGCCCTTGTTATCGCAACATGAGTACTAATTTCGGTGGGCAGGTGGGTCTACTCACGCTAGCCAGAGAATACCGTCCATTGACACGCGATATGTAAATTATGGGGTGTTGTGATGTCTCAAAAACATTGTGGCATCTTTTGTGAAGTGCTTTATGGTGTATGCATCTTAATTTAACTAAGGATAATAAAAGACTTCGTACATACGGTGTATATATACGCAAGTATGTTTGATTGGTGATTGATTGTTCTATGATTAAATTCCCTGTATCGCGGGTGACATTCACAATGATTTATCACGTACTTTAGCGCTGAAGGAAAACATCGTGAGGAAACTTGCACGCCTAAAAGGTCGTAGAAATTTCTTAGGTGCGTAGTCCGCCAAGCCGTACTAGGCCAGCGTGGTGGACTAAGGCCTAAACCCTCTCAGTTTTAAAGGAGGTCTACTGCCGTTTTTTAGGCACATAAACTTCTTTTTATAGAAAATTTGGGAATTGGAATCCTAAGAACACTGATAACTGTCTCAAAATCGGTGCAGCGTGCCAAAAAATCACTTTCTTTTTTTAAATCTATTGTTCCAAACCCTAAACATAATTCTTGCATCTCAATTTGGGTTAAGAACTATATGACAGTTCGGTGTATTTATTTATCGTATTATATTTATCGTCGAAGTCGTGATGGCATGGACGTTTGGGCACGCGTTCAAGAATCTTGACGGTCGCGGGTTCAAACCCCAGGCACACACCTCTGACTTTTCGAAGTTATGTGTATATTCACAATGAATTATCACGTACTTTAACGGTGCAGGAAAACATCGTGATAAAACCTGCACACCTAAAAAAGTTCTTAGGAATTTCTTAGGCGTGTAGTCCGCCAACCCGCACTAGGCCAGCGTGGTGGACTAAGGCCTAAACTCTCTCAATGGTAGAGGAGACCCGTGCCCAGCAGTGGGACGTGTATGGGCTGATGATGATTATATTTATCATAAGATGAAATTAATTGATCTATTTTGCGCTTGTTTTGTAATTCATTGCCTATGTACCTTTTTTGTGGTTGAGATAGTTTGGGCCTAATCTGCTAAGGTGACCTATTATGGATTGATAGACCTCTAATCATATTCTTTTATAGAAAGACCTGTATAACATGATGTTTCCGTCGTTATTGACTATCGACTTACGTTATTATCCAACGACCATTGAATATCATTTGATATTATATTACCAGTTCAAAATAGTATTATCAGTATAAACGTATATAGACGTATGTGTAACGAGGTGATTAGGGGCGCACTGCAAATGGCACACGGATTATCGAATTACCTATTAGTGAGCATAACTAAGACGCGGCCATGACAGTACCTAAAGCTAACATAGAAATTATTGGCACATAAACACGGTTATATATCTGAAGCAGTGGCGGTACTTCCATAGAAGTCCAAAAGCCCAGTTTGCCTTTTAAAATTCCAAATAATAATTTTTAAACTTGAAGTATTTATTTAACAAAAGCAATTTGTTGAATAAAGACCCCATAATAAGCAAATATGAACGAGACATTACACAATTATCGTTTAACGCTTTTGGGCTTCTATGGAAGTCCCGCCAATGATCTGAAGAGGATTACTACTTCTTCTTCGTCTGGCCTTTTCTCGTTTCTAATCGGGGTCGGCTCTCCTTATCCTTCTTCTCTAGACGTCTGTTCTGGGTCGTCATGGGGTCCACTTTCTCTCCCTTGAGGTCTTTTCTTATGGTCGATATCCATGTAGATTGCAACACAGAAGAAGATAAAATATGCATGTATTTGTAATATTTGACAGCCCCGTGGCGCAGTTGGCTAGACACCAGCTTGCGAAACGAGAGGCCGCGGGTTCGATCCCCGCACCGAGACAAATGTTTGTGTGATCCGCAAATATTTGTTTCGGTTCTGGGTGTATGTGAGACCAATAAGTCTCTCGTAGTTTCTGATACCCACGACACAAGGTTTTTATCTTATTGTGGGATCAGAACTATGTGGGTGACTGTTGGGTGTATTTATTTATTTATTTATTTATATATTTACGTGTGTTGTTGCCAGATTGCCATGCCAGTATAAAACCCGAGCGGTATACAAAGTGAAGTGGTTGTAAAGTGGTGGGGAGGTCTGTCGTCAAGGAGCGCTAATTTGCTTTGCAAATTGAGGGTGACGTTGCCAAAGCAAGGGTTGCGATACCGGCTCAACTTACGTTCACAAACTAGATATTAAATTTACGGCTTACATTTAACGCAATATTAATATTTTTCTCCTGTTTTACTTACCGTCCTCTTAGATTAACATGGAACTTTTACAAATGTTAGGGCAATGATTTAATAATATTAACATAACAGAGGTTAAGAAATTGAGACTTATGTAAATTAATTTATGCAGGTCATAATGTAAAATTTGTTAGATACAAAATATATTATCATGTTAGTGAAGCAAGGAACACAGGGATATAAAGTACTATAAAAATGAAAGACTACTTTTTCCTAAATGTCAAATAAACATGAAACTGAAAACTCCTGTACATGGCACTGGTTTTTATGACAGCTCCTTCACTGTTCAGGCTATACGCCTGTGGAATGCACTGCCGTTGTCAATTCGTCAAGCGCCATCTCTCAATATTTTTAAAAATCGATTAAAGTCATATTACCTTTCTAAATATTAGTAGCTATATTGTTATCTTCTTGTATATTTTTATATTGTTTTTTATGCACTATGTGTATATGTATTATATTTAAGTATATATGTATTTGGTATGTATATATGTTTTATGTATGTATGTAGGTATACATCATTTGAACACCCCCACATTTCCATGATCACTCGTTGAATATTTCATCATGCCTGGTTGTCTGGAAGAGATCGCTTTGAGCGATAAGACCGCCGATTGTCCACTATATTATAAGTTGTCCATTGTATTATATCTTTGTTTAAATGGTGCACAATAAAGTGTTTATCTATCTATCTATCTATCTATCCAGATATCAGAGTCTATCAACAAACTAATGATTGCATAACTGAAGTTTAGAATTAGAACTATGGATATCAAAAGGGTGAAGGTAAACATTGCGAGGAAACCTACACACCTAAAAATTTCTTAAGAACTTCTTAGGTGTGTAGTCCGCCAACTCACACTAGGCCAGCGTGGCGCTGCCCTGTGGCAAGGGGGCGTTAGAATCCCACCACGGTATCCCCTGCCTGTCGTAAAAGGCGACTCATTGGGGCCCTTGGGGTCACTGGACGCGCTGCGGGGGCAGTGCGTCTACATATGTGACCCCGAGAAGGGCGGCGGCACGGTGGCCTGTGTCCGTCGCGGGCGCCCAAAATAGAGGCGCCCAAATCAAGTAAGCGGAGGTGCAAAGGCGCCTAAATTCCAAGAAGTCCGAGACGCTTTCGTCTCGGAAGCGCACCCGGCGGCTGCGGCACTATTGTGGGCGCTTCTCGCCCACGCACCGTGGTCGCCCCACTTGGCGCGAAGATGGCCACCGGGGGGTTTTGGTCGGTATGCCGGCGTAGGGATTTGGTTAGGGACCCAGCTCGGCACTAACATCTGCGCGGACGTGACGCCCCGCGCGCCGGGCTGGAAGGCCGGTGACCCCGACATACGCTTCCTGTCCCCTCCCCCAGGGCTGGCGGGAAGTAGAGCCATAAACAGCTTTCCCCTCGAGAAAAAAAAAAAAAAAAAAAAAAAAGGCCAGCGTGGCGGACTAAGACCTAAACCCTCTAAGTTGTAGAGAAGGCCCGACCCAGCAGTGAGATGTAGGGATATAGACTGGTGATGATGATGATCATGGGCTTAATACTAAAACCAAGTGGTGTGCTGTGATTATTCCCCTACTTTCCTTGACAAGAGTTTTTTAAATTTCAACAATGAATCTGACGATTCAATAAACAGATTTGTTCGTGTTTGTGGACTGCAAATATTAAGTGTTACAACGGTCACGAAGTACATCATCATCATCAGCCCATAAACGTCCCACTGCTGAGCACGGGCCTCTTCTACAACTGAGAGGATTAAGGCCTTAGTCCACCACGCTGGCCTTATGCGGGTTGGCGGACTACACACCTCAAAAATTCCTAAGAACTTTTAGGTGTGTAGGTTTCATCACGATGTTTTCCTTCACCGTTGAAGTACGTGATAATTAATTGAGAATACACACATAACTTCGAAAAGTCAGAGGTGTGTGCCTGGGGTTTGAACCCGCGACCGTCGAGATTTTCGTCCGCTTGCCCAAACCTCGAGGCCATCACGAAGTACCGACACGTAATAATATTTTTCCTAATATTAAACCACACCAGGTAGAGTTCCATTTAGGAATTGTTGAATATTAATTCATAGTAACCGAAAATTTTCTCTACACATACCAAGACATTGGTACCTCTTATAGGTCTGTAGTGCTTATGATATTTAATTTTAAGATTTGTAAAATTAAATATATAAAGTTTTAGCATGTGTTTTCATCAATGGAAATAACTTTCGACTTACTAAAGGTGCTCTAACATTTTCGTTACAGTATTAAAATGGCATTATGCATGATTTTATTTGATTATTTTTTTATATTGTTTTACATACATACACACATAACCTCAAGCCTGTATTCCCCAAAGGGGAAGGCACATTGCTGCAACCACGTTTCCTCAATTTTATTAGGTCCCACGTAGTACTCGTAGTGTGCAAGCCTTTTGCCGTTTTTCGGGCACATTTCCAGACCCAGTGCTGGTACTAGGAATCCCCTAATAGAAACCCCAATAATACTTTGCTCGACTCTGGAATCGAACCTGGGACCTCTAGGTCGCGCGGAACATACTTGTATCGCGAGACCACGAGGCAGTTAAATGAAAATCAGTAGTCATTTTTGCCATTTTGAAGTCGGAAAGTATGGTGTTGCCAGGCGTAGGATTCCAAAAACATTAATTAATTAATTTTATGAAGTGGTAACCCAAATTAGTTTGTGAAAACCTTAGAATTTTACAATTTATTCGGAGTGCTGATGCGTTTGAGTCATTCGCCCTACATATTTTTTTTTTGTTGTGTTTGTCAAACTACATGGGTAATACACCTAAAAGATTACATTTGCTAACTCAACTGTTACAATCTGGTTTGAATTTGGCAAAATCATGTTACGGGCATTAGATAGTGTGGATGGCGCGAGTGGCGTGGGACGCGCCATCTGCCGGATTTGATAGCGAAACTTTAGTGTAATGTCTTTAGATTTGGGTCGCTAGACGTACGGCTTAGCCCAAGGTACAAGCAGTTCGGCTTGGAAACTCTAATACACTCAATTTTAACATTTTAGGCGAAATTTATTCCTAATTCATGGATGTTTGATTGTAATATTAATTAATTACGATGCATTTAAAAATTTAAGATAAACGTTTGAGAAAAGCGGCATACAAATGGCATTTCTTAGGTATAATATGACTATGGCCTAAGCCTACTTAGACATGCCTAAAGCAGTGCTAAAATGGTCTCAGTAGTAGCAGTACTTTATCACAAAAGTATTTTTATAACACTACATTTGTTTGGCTTCATGCTTCCGAAGTGCATCCATGATGAGGATAATGTCAGTGGAGGAAGCGAAAGAAGTGTGTTTGGACCGTGGCATTTGGCGCTCTATAGTCTCTGTCCACCCCAACGGGAGACAGGCGAGAGTTTATGTATGTATGTATGTTATTTAGCTTCGTATTTTTATGTATTTTATAAACCAATATATTTAAAGAGCATTCCTACAGATTCCTTATTGTCATGTCGACGGTATCATGTTTGCTGAAAAGCTTGGTTAATCACAAACCACCCCCGAAATTAATAACAGCGGTAATTGAGATGTTTGCATAGAGTCTTAGGGGTCGCATCCCCCGGCACGACCCCTTATTATTTGAGCAACGATTCGTATTTAGTCATCCGAAATTATGCTGAGACGCGCACCATTTTATATTAGTTAAGGGTTGATAGGGGTTGCTCTCGTTGTTATGTTACTGAAATAAGTACGTCGAATATATAAGTGACTGTTTAAATTGTTTTATGCGAATATACAGTAGAATCCGGTTATAACGACGGCCAAGGGAGTGGTGATATTACGTCGTACTAACCGGACGTTGTAAGCGAACAGACATTATTAATTTACTTATTATATTAAAACCAAACATGTGCCTATACTTACGTCGCTAAAAACCGTTGGTTGTTAAATGAGAAATCGTATTAAACGGACTACACTATAGGTATATAGAAAAAAGTAAATAATAAATAAATAAATAAACACACCCAACAGTCACATACACATAAGTTTTCAAAATATTAATTGTTCAAATCTATCAACTTTGCATTTGTTTTTGTTTATACTTCTGAGATGTAGAATAAGCTAACTTGAAAGTGGAACTGAAATAAATCGTTGATTATAAAATTGTGTCTTGAGTCTATCTTCTATAGGTATATGAAGCGATAAGTATACGCAATGAATTATCACGCATTATAGTCATTAATGTAAGACGGAAACATCATGAGATCCGAGTATTTCTATTATGTTCTACTAGAAGAATTAAAATCACCCTGCAGGCCGCAACTTTGGAGAAATAATAAGATTCCATTATTGGTAAAAATTCAAAATTCCCTTGAAATGCTCCCAATTCACGTTAGCCCACAATTAGAGATATTTTCATTGTCTACTTGGGTACACAGACTAGATTTAGCAAAGGTCATTTTTCTTAACATAGACAACTTGTTTAAGCCTAAGAAATGTTATAAAGGCACCGCCCTTAAGGAACTATGTACAACTTATTTAAACGTAAGCTACGCTGATTTTTATAAGATTTTCACAGACGGATCTAAGGAAAAGTCCAGTTGTGGTGCGGCCTTTTATGACCCACAAACCAATGGTCAACTTCAATTAAATTTAGATCCTAATATAAACATTATGTGCTCGGAATTAATAGCAATTGAAGAAGCTTTGTCGTACATTCAATCGATTGATTATAAGAATTTTGTTATTTTGACCGATTCGAAAAGTGCTCTTCAACATCTGATTAGATGTACGACAAGGGGCACTCCTGTTGCATATGATGTAATTAGATCCATCGGTGAACTTAACTCTAAAAACAAAAATATAATATTACAGTGGATACCGAGTCATGTTGGCTTGGAAGGCAATGAGGCAGTGGACCGTCTAGCGAAAGAAGCATACGATATGGGCGTTAGGTGTTCGTACAAAGCAAACTTCAATGATTTCCTGTGGGTAATCAAAGATCAATGTAATAAATTGTGGCAGGAGTATTTTAATCTGAGATCGTTGACCAAGGGTATATGGTACCAGACTATACAACCTCATCTTTCGCGTAACTGTTGGCTAGACCAGGCCAACATGTCCCGCTCCGACATCATCACCGCGGTTCGGCTTCGTTCCGGACACATTCCATTAAACCACTTTCGTCATCTTATGTCAAAAGCCTTATCACCTAACTGTCCAGATTGCAATAAAGTTGAAGACGTTTACCATATATTATTGGAGTGTGTCAGGAATGAAGCCGAAAGATTTACATTATTAAACAAATCTTTTGATGTTGGTAAATGCAACAGTATTCTTGCTTTGCCAACATCAAAGGAAAACCTCCTGCAAAACTGAGAGGGTTTAGGTCCTAGTCCACCTAGTGCGGTTTGGCGGACAGTGCGGGTTGGCTCATGGGCAATATACTACACAATTAGCACAAAATAGATTATAATTGATTTCATCTATTTTTTATTTTTATATTTAAAATCGAACCTCGTGTTTTCCACGCCACCGACTCATATACCTAATATGTAAAATTAGACGAATTGTCTCCAATAAATCTTTAGTTCGCAACTTGAACATAAAGTACCGCGATAGTGTCCCGCCACTGCAGTACCTACCTACTAAGCTTCGTGGAATCAGAACCTCGGATCTGTGTACACGACGCTTATTTAATCATTGTAAATAATAATTTCAATTATGTACTGTCAATGGTACTAGAGATAACTCAGGCATACCGTTAGCAGCGACGGATTATATTAAAGTAGTGTCATTGTAGTATCCATATTATACTAGCATGTAGTATCTAAACCTAACCTTAATTATATTATTATGATCTCTGCGCCACTCAGATAGAAATAATAAGGTTTTTTTAAGTAGGTAGGTACTACGTAATATAATTCGAATTTAGCAAGCTATTTAAATGTAATATTTCTGTTTAAGATTTTTTTAGTTTTAAAAACTATATACCTACAGATAGCGTATACACGGTCAGACATTGACATTGTTGTCTATGGCATTGAAATATCATTTAATGTCTACTCTTTAGTTCTGTGTCTTAAAAAAAATAAAAAAAATATCAATATTCTAATATGGAACTTGGATTTATATTTTTTTTAAATGGAATTTGGAATTTATTTGTCATTGCTGTCGGTACCGTGAAGTGAATCGTAAGGCGTGTTCACATGCGGCGCACATCACGAGCACGACCGTTGCGTGATCGCGTTCGAGCCGTCATTATGTATGGTGCGCGGAGTCGCGGCCGGCTGTCACGACGCGCGCCTACTCCGCGCGCTGCACCGTCGCATCGTCCGAGCGATTGTTTTGTAACCTAATGATCTAACGTACGCGATGTTATTTGTTTTTTTTTGTTCATTTTTCTTTTTGCAACAGTCTACGTATCATGATTTCATGTTGTTCTATTTTTAAACAATCATGTTTGTTTTTTTTTAAAATTAGGATACTTGTTACAATTATAAAAAGTATGTATACCTACTTCGTTTTAAATTAAATTTACGAGCAATTAAATCAACGTTCGTTAGATCTAAATTCTACGTCTTAATTGGGCCAGCACAGTAATCTAAGGCAAATCACTTTGACTATCGGTGCAATAGCAAAGTTAAGACAATACGATCGTATCATAAACTCTTCAGAAAAATCACCAATATCAAACAAAGTAAAGCTAACAATAAAACTTTAACCAAGTCAATTTACTACTTCAATCCACAGTACAAAATACATAGTGCACTCCACGCCAAGTTAAAAGATGCTTAAATGCCTGTCATTTGGGCTTGTACCACGTTATTAACCACTCACAACCCTCGTTTTCTACTATTCCATGTCGTCGAAACGAAAAAAAAGGAATAAAGTACCCCCGCCCACTTTTAATTCACGTTCGCGAGTGACAGTTGACACAATGGCTCAAATATTAAAGGGTTAACAAAGGGCTGTGAACGGAGATCGGAGGGCTAATTGCTATGGGTGCACGGCCCTGTGTACATAGTACAATGAAGTTTTTTTCGTTTCAAACATGGCGCCCTGGCGGTTGATTCACTCGATATTTGAATTTCGCATTCCATGTTTGAATTCGGGAAGACAAGTTGGTTTTAATGTTGAGTTTTAAAATGAGTAATTTTGATTATAATGAACTGAAAACTACTTAAAGCTTTACATTACCTTGCTATTGAAACTTTTCATGCATAAAGTTCGTGTAATAATAATTATCATTAAAATTTACAATTTGATATCTGAATTAACCAAAGTGTATATTCATTATTGCGTTGTATATTATGAACCACAATACATGTCTGTGGTAAAATTACTCCGATAATAAATGCTTCAAATAAACATCATAGTAACCATATGCGTAATGATCACCAAAAAAGCGGCACAATAATCGCGTGACAGTAACCGAAGATCGACATCATTGTAAATTGTTCTTGTAATTCACGTAAACATCGAAAATTCGGCTTAATATAATTCACATTGCGGTTTGAACGATGCAATTAGCGGTCGGGGCCCTGTTGTCGCGTGCTTCGGCGGTTGGACCGACATGTTGGCGACATACGACAAATAATCGCGCGCCGCACTGTGAAAGCACCTTTATGATTACGCATTCGGGAATTAAGGCCATTTTATTGCGTTGAAAATTATTTCAAGCATTTTGTGAGACCTAAAAGGTGGTACCGCAATACAAAACTTGTCTTAGCGTGAAGTCGGAACTAGGTATGTGACTGTTGATTGTCTTTATCAATTATTTATAAGTAGGTAGTGATGGCTGCGAGGTTCAGGAGTGCGATCGAGAATCTCGACGGTCGCGGGTTCCAACCCCAGACACACTTCCGGGTTTTCGAAGTTATGTGTGTATTCACAATGAACTTACTTTATCGGTGTATGAAAACATCGTGAGGAAAACTGCTCACTTAATAGTTCTAAGGAATTTCTTAGGTGTGTAGTCCGTCAACCCGCACTAGGCCAGCGTGGTGGACTAAGGCCTAAGCCTTCTCAGTTGTAGAGGAAGTATATGGGCTGATGGTCATTTATTTATAAAAGTCTTATTTCTAGGCATTTACATATTAAAAACCTTCTTTGCTATCAATGATCGGTAACATTTGTTTTTTTAACATGACATTGTAACTACATTATCTTATGGATGGAAATAACGTATTTATATTAGTGATATCATCTTAATAACATACAAATTAAACCGCTTTTAGACCGATAAAATGACGGTTGTAAATAATTAACAAACTCGTGTCAAACGGTGTGTATTTCCTAATGACACCGATTACATTCAACCATTAGATGTTGCCAGCAAATCTGTATGCGAAACATTTAATTCAAAATAATATTTTTATCACATTTTTCATTGATACTCCGCTGCTATTAATCGTATCGTGACGACATATATAATGTCGGTACTTCCATAGAAGCCCGAAAGCTCAGCTTGCCTTACAAAATTTCGAATAATAATAAGCTTTAAATCTTTGTTTAACAAAAACAATTTGACATATAGGTAAATGAGAACATACTGATCCCACAACAAACAATTATAAACTAGACATTACACAATTAACGTGTAACGCTTTTGGGTTTCTATGGAAGTACCGCCACTGGTATAGGTACATTAGAGAAGAAAATAAGCTACCAGCTGCTATCTTTATAAATTATAGGCTATGTACGTATTACTATTCTGACGTTTGAGCTATGTTGTTGTACAGTTTCATTAAAATACATTCAGTAGGTAGTTTTTGCGTGAAAGAATAATAAACATCCATTCCAAATTTCGCGCTTATAATATTAGAAACCGCCTACCCGCACTAGAGCAGCGTGGTGGACTAAGGCCTGGGACTAACCCTGAGCGGGTTTCTCTTAGCTGTAAAGGAGGCCCGTGCCTAGCAGTGGGGTATATATATATATATGGGCTGATGATGAATATTAGAAACATTTAGAGGCACAAAGGCTTTCAAAGTAAACCAATAAATTCATTTTTTTGCGCTCTTATTGTGAAAAACAATATTATATTCTGTTGAAATAATTAAAAGGCTTTACTCCACGTTAAAATGCAGCAGTAATTGATAGGTTCTTCGGATGGTAAGCAACCGCAGCAATTAACGAGTCATGTCTCACAAAAACCGAGAATCACTTTCACAATTATTACGTCATTTCAAGTACAATTTACCAATACATTCGACTAAAAAGTACAAAAAGCTACCAAAATAGTAGTGTTTTGAGCTGGCAACCTGTCAATATGTCTCGCGGCGCGCAGTAATTCCCCATTTTTGCATAATTGTGAGAGCGGCGCGTGGGCCCGCGGGCGTCCGTCGGTGACAATCACTCATTTTCATACTGTTTACACGTTCAATTAAGTACGCGAATCATCAATCCGCAGATGGTGTGGCCAGCTGAAATATCGGGTTTTCCACCAATCATTTTTTAACGTTGTTTACTTTGTGAGAATGAGGTGAATTTTTATTCGTGTAAGTGTGATGTTGCGTAATTTTATGTCCTTTTATTGTTGCCTCGTTTATCATCTTTGCGGTAGTTTTGTTGTTGATATTTTCATTTTTAAGTGAAAGCAATTGTTGCTTATAGAACTATGTACATCATTATGGGTTTGAGATGAATATGAATAAACAAAATAAGAATTACCTATATCTTGCAATAGGGATTATGGCTTCAGTATTACTGTCACATCAACACTTAGTTCGGTAATTTTAATGTCCGAATCAATCCATTATTCACTATTTTAATGTAAAACACAAAAATTCCAAAATAAATATATTTTAATAATTTAATAACACGACAAACGCCCCAATTCACCCCACACAACAATTCACGAACTTAGTGACAAAACAGTCAATTTACCCAACATAAGGGCAGTTTCACACGACAAGCGCGGGCGGCGACATCGCGACACCGAGGCGACAATTAATCAGTGTCGCGCGTCACAGCGCCTGTCGCCAGTAAATTACTTTATTGTGGCTTAAATTGGCCCTGCTCGGGCTATTTTCCGGCTATCAGCGTGCATTGAAAGCCCTTTCGTAAAGGTAAACAGTAATTTGTAGGCTTTTTTGCCCTGTCAACGTCTGATAGGTTTTATAGTTTAACTAATAGTAGGGGAGAGGGGGGCTTGTTGTAACAATTTTTCGTTTCTTGGCTATGAAAGCTTAATTCTTTGGTATTTATGAAATCTAGCAGTACTATTCCAATTAACAACTATTCAACTATCGATTCCAAATAAACTTTTGATCAAACCTGTAACGGTTTTTTGTAGAAACGGCTTTGAAAAAAAATTGACGAGTGTTACAACTTACCCCGTGATTGGGGCTAGTTGTAACAGGCTTAGGGCACATTGTAACATTAGGAATTGAAAACCAGTTTTATATTTTATAAAGATTTATTTGGCATATTTAGCATAAGAAACTTTACAAACGCTAAAACAGGTTTAGACTTTTAAGTTAAATATTTAATCTAACAGGAAATATTCAAAAATAAACAATTAACATGTTCTTTCTTTACTTAAACTATTAATTAAATTTGAGCTCACAGCCATTTATAATCTAAACTTCTTCAGTAATCAGACTTGATTCATTTAGCATTATAAACCTTAGGCACGGTATAAAAAACGTTGACTTTTAAGTTTTATTCTTAATCTAATAGAAAAATAATCAAATATTAACAAAAACATGGTCTTCCTTAAACTATAAAGGAACTTTAGACTCACAGCCATTTATAATAACAAAATCTCAATTTTTAAAGTAATCAGCCTTTTGATTGACGTAGGTAAAATATGAAATCAGTCTTCATCGGAATCACAATTGGGACACACAAATGAGATCTTATTTCCTGTTGCACATTTTACATGTGCCCACATCTTGCACATGATGTATATTGTATTGACTGCTCGTTTTAATTTTCATAAGTTTCCCCACAAGCTAAACAAAACCATTCCATGGGTTCAGATTCCGAATCAGAATTTAAAACACCATATTTTACTTCTTCTATCTTTTGACTATCTTTATCTTATCTTTATGGAACCCATTCTTCTCTGGCGTATCTGTGAGGACACAGCATTTTCTTTTACGTTGAGGGTGGTTAGTCATTTTCGTGGTGGAGCTTTTGGGTAAGGTCTTATTTTAGATGGAGAGAAATCAAATTGATTTTGAATACCAGAAGGTAGGCTCTAAGTCAGGTTGACCTCCAGGGGAAGCTAAAAAAGTATTCAAAACATGAAAAGAAGGAATTTAAATACGTCCCGCGTAATTTCATATAACTTTTAAATAAATAAGGGGCAAGTTGTAACATGTTACAACTTGCCCCGTAAAAGTGTTACAACATACCCAGCTGCGTGTTTTTTAGAAATAACTTCTATTAAAAAAAAGGCGCTTACTTGGTGTGAAATTACACTTAATATAATCAAACTAAACAAATGCTAAATGTATATGTATAAATCAACAAATGCTAAACAATTTGAAATCTATGATAATCCATTTTGTATAAGGAGTAAAAAATACATGACCTGGCTTTTTCAGAGCGCCTGCACATAACTGCTTCCTGCGCCGTTCGGCAGGGTACTGATCGTGCTTATATGATAGAATGGATATAACGTAGTAGGTTAGGTTGAAAACCAAACGAATTTTCTTCTATTATGTAGGTAAAAAATGCTTGTTACTACTTACCCTTGTTACAACTAGCCCCACGCTCCCCTATTTAGATTATTTTCTAAGGTCGTTTTAAAAGTGTGAGAAGTTCGATCTTCGCGCCACAATTGATACACAAATATTTGTTTCAGGTTTGTCTGTTGTAGAGTATAATAATTGTCTTGTAGTTTCGGATTACTGTGACAAGATTTGTAAATCAGTGTAGGAGTTATTTCATCATTAGCCCATATGCGTCCCACTGCTGGGCACGGGCCTCCTCTACGACTGAGAGGGATAGGCCTTAGTCTACCACGCTGGCCTAGTGCGGGTTGGCGGACTAAACACCCAAGAAATTCCTAGGAACTTTTAGGTGTGCAGGTTTTATCACGATGTTTTCATAATTCAATGTGAATACACACATAACTTCGAAAAGTCAGAGGTGTGTGCCTGGGGTTTGAACCCGCGACCGTCGAGATTCGCGACCGCGTGCCTAAACCTCGAGGCCATCACGACCTTTTAGGAGTTATTTGATTGTGTCGCAGTGGTTTTTATTAATAATTCTAAGCTTTTTATCCATGTTAATAGGGATGCTTGTGTCACATTTTTGGGTACCTAAAGTTTGTATGGAGGTTATGTCATAATTAAATATATTATATAGGTAAGTGCCGGCTTATAAACGAAATTACGTTTCGAGAGTTATTAGATAGGTATATAAATAACTTAAAAATATTGTCATAATCATCATCAGCCCATATACGTCCCATTGCTGGACACGGGCCTCCTCGACAACTGAGAGGGTTAAGGCCTTAGTAACGCTGGCCTAGTGCGGGTTGGCGGACTACACACGTAAGAAATTCCTGAGAACTTTTTTTAGGTGTACAGGTTTCATCACGATGTTTTCCTTCACCGTTCAAGTAAGTGATCATTCATTGTGAATACACACATGACTTTGAAAAGTCAGAGGTATGTGCCTGGGGTTTGAACCCGCGACCGCCGATATTCTCGACATCGATATTATCTCGATATTCTCGTCCATTCATAACCGTCAAATATTCACATAACATTCATTATAAACACGCCACACTACCAAAATTAAGTGTTGGGCCTAGATTGTAATGTAACGAATAATTTATATTTGTTCGTCAAATTGCATGTACCTACGAGAAATTTGGTTTCGTTCACGTCTAATTTGGTTTTTCTATATAAAAAACCATACCGTGTTATTCCAAATTACAAATATATTACATAATTTTGATCGAAATTCAGTTAGCTATTCTGAAACCATACATACATACATAAACTCACGCCTGTATTCCCTGAAGGGGTAGGCAGAGGTACATTTCTGCAACCACATTTCACCAGGTATGTATCAGTCCCACGTAATAGGGGGCGAGCCTATTGCCGTTTTTCGAGCACATTTCCAGACTCCGTGCTGTTACTGAGAATTTCCTAATGGAAAAACCTAATAACACTTTGCCCGACCCGGGAATCCAACCCAGGACCTTTAAATCGCACGGCACATACTTGTACCGCGAGACAGTTAACAGCATGTCCAATTATTCTCGGCATCGACAATAACGCAATTAAAATCTATACCTAATCAAGGTCGGCCATTTTGGAGGTTCTCGGTTGATCGCACTGCCAAACAGCGGGGCCTAAGGGACCCCCGCGGCCCTACAAATCGAAACAAAAAGTCGCAGCGTGCCGGCAAAATAGCCCGCTTTATTAATCGACGCCGTCGCAAACTCAGCGTTACTATGTGTGGTATTGCCGACAAAAATTTGAATTAGACCAGTTTATATTCGAGACATAAAATTATTTAGGTATTTATTTTTGCTTACAGTTATATGACAGTTTTTATTGTTTGTTCAATCAATAAGAAGCTAACACAGCATGCAATGAATTGCAAAAGGACTTTAAAGTAAAAATGAACGATATAAACTAGAAATATAAATTGGGGTTATTTATCATACCTATTACCTATTCATTATATTAGTTACAAAAATATTATTATTTACGTGCGAATATAATTTTTCTTAAATCATGAATATCTAATATTTTTAGCTTCAGATCCAATAAGGAGTTTCTATTTTTTCTGCAGCTTTGACGGTAAAAAAGGGAATAGGTACCTACCTATAGGTAAAAAAAAACATTTTTAATCTGTTAGGGTTCATTGAGTTTATATTAATAAGTGCGGTCATTGCAATCATTTTGAAATATTATTCACAAAGCGATAATACGAGTTGGGAATTTCTTGGAAACTGTTTGTTTATCCATGCTGTCTAAGCTAAGCCTACCCAAATTTTATAAGCTATAGCATATTTATAGGTTATTAAAAAAACTAATATTATACTTAAAATAAAATATTTTAGCAATACTCATAACTAATCGACAAGACATTACGATCGTAAAGTTCAGTTGCTAGACATGGTAAATTAGCCGTACCTGTCTCTGAGACTGCGCCTACCGATTACTATCGCATTATTCCAATGACATTAAGCATTACCACATTGGTACCTGCCGGGCCTGGCCTTCGCCAATCTTACCACAGACAATGAGTATCACAAATTGTGCATAGACAACAAAACGCAACTATAATCATTGCGCAATACAAAATAAGAAGCGACAAAACGCGAAACTGTTATCATCTTACGATCAAGAAGGTCGCAACCTCAGTGCTATGGTATTGTTGCGACCATTGTTATGAAGGCCTTTGTAATAAGTTATAGGTATCATTGCAAACAAAATGATACCTCCTCCTGCTACATTTAAAGTACAATTTCTGTTGCATTAAAATAAGTACGTATAGGTTAATTTATACGAGCGAATTTAAATTCAGAACGTAACAACCTAAAGTCTAATTCGAAAACATTCTAAAAACAAAACTGTTGTCTGTGGTTTTTAAAAGAATAGGTATAAACTTTTCGCGCCGAGTTCGAAAGTTGAATTTCGAATTTGTTCGCACCAAATGAAAATTAACCGTGGCCCGATGTTATCAGTGAAGACGATATAAATTAGTCAGATATTGAATTCAATTATAAAGTGGGCAAGTTTAGTGCGTTATCTGATTGTTGAGTTTGGAAATACGGACGCGACGACAAAGGCTTAACGAAATGTTAATCCGACTGTGATGCTACCAAGTGAGAGATGCGTTTTGACATTTTCAATTTGGTCGGGTAGTCATGTACTGATTCATTGCTGAGTAATAAAATTGATGAGCGTTAAATTGAAACTTAATAAATATAATTATACCCTTACTAATAATCGCGCAAGTGACTTTGTAAACCAATTGATTTTGATGAATTTTGGTGTAGAGGTTATTGGACATTGAGGACAGTGACCTATTAGGTATAACCGTATTCAGGCTGAAATGAAAAATGTGTATGAATTTTAAGCTACATTTTTATCGAATTGAAAACAATTGGCTAGCTACGGTCGTAACAAGGACGCAGAGTAATTAATCCAGTTTTATAACTATCTACTTGACGATTTAACAAACTCCGTGTCATGTAGAATTTTTATCGAAAGAGCCCGGGATATTCATCAATTCACCCGCCTGTTGCGCCTTTGCCTCCAATATTCTTTTATCAAACTAAAAATATAATATGTACAGTTCTCAAATCCCCTTCAAACGTCCCACATTACCAAATCCTTACATCGCACATGGCAACATTACGTGCATCTGTCAGATGTGTTCGACGCGATTTAAAAAACGAACACGCCACTCACAATGCTTTCCGTTGATACACATTTTGAAGAGTACACCATAATACTTCGACCTCTCCTCTGTATCTCATATTGTGTAATAGATAGTTCACGTTGTATTGGATTTTAGGAAGTGCCCAACGTGCATTGAACCTTTACTTCTGTCTAATGTGACGTATGGTACAGGTCATGTTAAGGTGGATGGCGGGCCGCGTCGGCAGCGCCGCGGGCGGCAGATGACCGCAACATGATTTATGACGGCGTACAGTCGAGCGCATTTACATTCGTAAATGTGATCAGTGTAATTACGCGCCTTGTTTCGGCCACGGGCGGTTTGTGGGTCCGAATGTACCGGCACTGTGGGAAGATGGACTTCTGTGTTACGGATCAAATGTTAAAAGGATTAAGGGTTTGATGTATCGAAGGGTTAGAGCAATTAATTAGACACGAAATTTTATTTTATTTGCATCACAGATAAAAGATATCCTGTTAACATTATCTTGCCAAAGTGACACTGCTCTGCATTTAATAATTTGCATAACTTATGTAGTTAGCTAAAATATTTAACACTGTCCGCTTCTAATCCTTACTATCCTTACTAATATTCTAAATGCGAAAGTAACTCTGTCTGTTCTGTCTCGCTTTCCTGATAAAACTACAGAACCGATTTAAATGAAATTTGGTACACAGATAGTTTAGACTCTGAGAAAGGACAAAGAACTTTTTATCCCGGAAAAGGGGTTTTAAGGGGGGATGAAAGGTTGTATGGAAGTATTGTCAATTTAAAGCTAGAAGCTTGAAAACTTTTTTAGGCTGTTGATTAGATATAAATAAATATGACATTAAAAGTGTGTAAAAAAATACCTTTAAGTAAAATAAAAATAGGGGTGAAAGTTTGTGTGGAAATTCGTCATTTTTGAAGCTAGAATGATGAAACGACGTGTAGACGACTGTAACTATGTATATGTAACTATATGTCTGTTATGCTTTCACGCCTAAATCATGTGACCGATGTAAACGATTTTTTATATGGACATAAATGCGACTGTGTGGAGTAAAATAGACTAAAAATTATTTTTTTTCTGATCCCAACCCTGTAGCCTTTAAACTTTAAAATCGATGTAGACTTTAAAATCGCTTATTTTAACCCTTAAAATATGTTTATACACTCCCTTATGTAGTTTCCGATCAAGTCAGTACATAGAACGTCATCCACAAATCCCGGTCACGTACAAATGACGCCTGCATTGCGCTAACATGTTCTAATCAGCGGATAACGTTACATAATCGTAAATCCGTCCCAGCATCCCGCCTATGGCGCGACACAAACATTAATTTAACGGGCGCCGTAAAAGGAAACATCGATAAAGGAACCAATTTCAACCAGTATTGTTTGTCAAAAATTCGATTATGTTCCGGTGTTGTGATGACAAACAACACAAAAAACGTAAAGGATGGTTTGTGTTGTAAACGGGGTTTTGTGAGTTGGAAATTATATAATTTGTAACAAACTAAGCTTAGCCCGCGGATTTTACGTCGTATAATATAAAAAATCATACAACCAAAGTTAAAGTTAAATATTTCATGTCTAAGTGTTTTATTCCAAAAACAAATTAATCAGTTGCATGTTGACATGTGGAATAATGATTAAATTGTTGATTTTTATATTACTTGGAGTCTTTGGAGGAGATATTTATATTTTTCGTGCAATGATGTTTTTAATATTATAACTTTCCATATATTATTTTAAGTATTATAAATGTCATAAAAAATATGTGATAGAAATCCAAAATGACATTACGACAACGTCCTTCAACTACACAAACACAACTGGCGTCTCTTACAACCAAATTCAAATAAACTTTTTTCCGGCGCTCCAATTTGAAAAAAGAACATTGAGCTCGTTTATTTTCCCGCGCCAAGCGATGAACGAGCCGTGACATTTCAAATTTCTGTGTTGTCAGCGCATAAAAAAATAAACAAAAAGGCGGGAAAAAATGGCGTCGTCGGAGCAATATTAATGCGTCTAACGGATCCTATTGTGTCGCATTCATATCGTTCATTTCGTCATCGTTATATTGATGTGAATAGATTAATGATTTGGAGCGAATGGAAAGGATTGTGCT
The DNA here is from genome assembly GCA_907164795.1 of Hemaris fuciformis. Classification (NCBI taxonomy): domain Eukaryota; kingdom Metazoa; phylum Arthropoda; class Insecta; order Lepidoptera; family Sphingidae; genus Hemaris; species Hemaris fuciformis. The sequence continues at coordinate 10,320,146 of OU015447.1, forward strand.
CTTTTTATAACATCCTCTTCGGTTTTTAAATAATAATCACTATGGGAGTTCGTTGGCTTGTAGGTATTTAACATCCCATTTTGTGGAATGATTAAATAAATTAGGGGGAATATTTTTTACAATATTGGTACAATTACAGTGCTGATTAATAAGAACATACCTAGCTTGGAGATTCCTACACTTAAGTGACTTTACTAAGGTGCAAATAGATCAGCACAGTGAATTAAGTAAAAATAAATTTACTTGACGGATGTGTTTGTATTTAAAAAAACAACGGGTGGCACTCCGAGAGTGCCGGCAGAAGTGAAAACTTTAACATTAACGTTGTGCATTTTTGAATATTTTGGAATAGTTAGGGAATAATTTCGCACGAATAGCTTTATACTTTTATCAGTATAAAAATACTACATTTATTGCGCTATCATACACAAAAATCACAATTTATATTACACAATGCGTCTTGTGCATTTTCGATCAGGATCACTTGATCTAACGAGAGTCCAACATTTTTACCCTTCTTAAAAAAGTGCACAGCGCCGCTAAAGAAGTTTTCACTTCAAAAATATATTATTTCATATTACCATCATCCCAATAATTAAGCCAATTTGCATCGAACGTCGACCTGCAACTGTTCCGGCTACAATCCGGTAAATCCCTATAACTAGGAACTTAAAATTTGTGAAACTTACGTACCTATACGAACACCTTTGCCTACTTTACAATAACGAAAACCTCAGGATATAGTCTTTTTTTATTTAGTTATTTTTTATAAAAAAAGGGGTCTTTTATATGGAGGATATAGTCATTACGATGGACATGAACTTCAAAATCGATCGCAAATGTCAATGAAAACTACACATTTAGTAACAGCTGTTCCGACCTACATTTCGGCCATTGCATGAGTGTTGCTAGGGTGTATGGGGGTGGGAGGGTGGATGGGTGCGTTGGGGTAGTTTGATCGCGTTACATCCAAACATTATGATTTAGTGCGCCAGTGTTCCGCTCAGGTGGCGCGGGTGTGCCGCGGTGCATCTGCCAATTAATCACCTATTGTTGGACCCCTGCGTATGTGATCATATTTTTGTATTGATAAGCGGTCCAGTAAAGATATAAAAAAATGATTTATTTTTCTAAGGAATCGTTTATAGCAAAATTAATCCGAATTGGTTCAGCGATTTGTATGTGATAGCAAACTCATATTCGCATTTACTAGTTACGAATGTAAAGAATACACATACATACATAAACTCACGCCTGTATTCCCCGAAGGGGTAGGCAGAGGTGCATTTCTGCACCCACATTTCGCCAGGTAAGTACCTATCAGTCCCACGTAATAGGGGGCGAGCGATTTTAACTTGTACCTAACCCTCCTGGTGCAGAAAGGTATCGTCTGCAAAATTGGCTATCACACTCTTTCTGAAGATATTTATTTCTTCAATTAGGTAGGTACGTATCGATACTGACGGCACAAATTTCCGAGTGCCATTGATAGGTCCTAGGATCAATTCTCGGGTATGAGCGTATTTTTTTTTCGGCTTGTGTACCTACTTACATTTTTTCAGTGGTACAAGGTGTAGTTTGGAAATGCACCCCGGTTTACCCCATCGGGAACATAGTAGGTACAAGGTTTTAAACGTAGATATTAGTTGTTCAAGGTATTTAAAAGTTAGTAACACTGAATACCGTCTAGGCATTAACACTATAACAGCTTTATTATCTGAATCGAATATGGTTGTCTATCACACCGTAATTATCATAATTTTATTAAATTAAATATAATCAAAATATAAATAGGTACCTATATAAGATATCACTATGGGTATTCGAGACCTTCGACAACACCAAAATAAAAACATTATTTTATTTTATGACGGCACTTACACCTCATCTCAAAAGTACAAACAAGATTACTATAATAATTAAGGGATCTATTACCCGTAACGGATAGGCAGATATTTCACAGGTATTTTAAAACTGTGTTTAGGAATTAATAAATTATGTGTCTTTATTAACTTGAAGCAAATATTAGGAGATCGCGGTTTAAGTAAGAATAAATAAGGAGCATAGGTACACAAAAACGTAGGAGAACGAAGGTTGCCGACACAGCCCAAAGGATTAGCAAGCTGAAGTGGCAATGGGCGAGCACGTAGCTCGTAAGCCCAGCATTGGACGTCCACAAGGTGGACGGACGATTTGCTGAAAATCGCGAGAAGCCGCTGGATGCAGGCCGCTTCAGACACCACATTTTGGATGTCTTGGGGGAGGCCTATGTCCAGCAGTGGACGTCTTGTGGCTGATGATGATACACATGAAATACTCTTTATATTTTATATAAATATAAAGAGCTATTTTCAAAATAATGATGCTATGGCAATAATAATAACAAAAAGTAAACCTGAAGTTACAAATTCAAAAGGTAATACGATAAATACTTTAATAGACATATTTTTGATTTCACTTTGTTTAAGATTGCTACGGTGTGACAGTCGTGCACATTTTTACAACAAACTTATGGCTTTGTATTGCTTTATTAAAAAGAAACCGTGAACAAAGGGCATAAAGTCGGAAACAGATTGTTCTTGTAGATGGAGGAATAAAAAGTAATTATACTGAGAAGATGAGATGTGACATAAAATTGCAATAAGTGATCTAATAATATGGCTTTTATCCGATTCATCACGCTGTGTGGTGTACAGGGACTACAGAATACATTTTCAAACATATTATAATAGGTAGGTACATAACTAAAGATACGAAATTGATTAAATAAATTATGTATGACTTCAAGACATAACTTCAAAGCTGTTTAAATTCCCTAATTTGAATGCCTTCATTATAAGAGATAAAACTATTTTATTGACATTACGATAATCTCAGCAGCAGCAGCAGCATCAGCCCATATACGTCCCACTGCTGGGCACGGGCCTCTTCTACAACTGAGAGGGTTTAGGCCTTAGTCCACCACGCTGGCCTAGTGCGGGTTGGCGGACTACACACCTAAGAAATTCCTAAGAACTTTTGGGTGTGCAGGTTTTATCACGATGTTTTCCTTCACCGTTAAAGCAAGTGATAATTCATTGTGAATACGTACACACATAATTCGAAAAGTCAGAGGTGTGTGCCTGGGGTTTGAACCTGCGACCGCCGAAATTCTCGACTGCGCGCCTAAACCTCGAGGCCATCACTGCTTACGATAATCTCACTAAGTGTTAACTTATCTAATTAGGTAAGATCATGATTAGGTATGATTTTTCATTATAAAGTAACCAAGCTCCTATATAAGATGATATTACAATGACTTATCTACTGTTAGTAAAAAAAATATTCACCAAAATACCATAGAATAATAATAGTCAATCATTTGGAATACTTATTGGTAGGTAGATATTAATTAAACGATGAAAATTAAGTAAACCTCTGTTTAAAATTTCGAAATTGGAACATAAAATTATTCCATTCCCTTTTCAAATTAGCCCGTTCGTTCTCCGTTCAAATATTGTCCAATTCTAGAACATTTTTTTGCGATGGCATAATGGCAGGGATGCGTTGCGCGGGGGACGAGGTGTTGCGATCAATACCCGCACCCCCTCCCCCTCGGACCGCGCCACCGACGACCCCCCCGCACGCCGCCCTGTGCCACTTCACGAGATACTTTTTAAGGGCATGTCTGGGCGAAGCGTGTAAGAGTATAAGTAAAGCTTTCAGATTAATAGCAACTAAGTAGTATTGATTAAGCCTTGTACCTATACATTGCTGTTTAATTACTTTCCTATATAGTGGGAATATTTAGATTATACATGTTAGGTATTCATTAACCTAAAGGATTAGTTAATGCGCGTATCTCATCATTATACGTGTTCCTATTTAAAGTATTTTTGTTACTTAAGATTAATGTATTATTATTTTACCAATCATTAACGTTCCTATTTCAAATTTAGAATAACAAAAGACGCGCTCTAGCATCTATGTCAATCCTACATATTCTTCCAAATTCAAAACCCTTAACTGACATGACGTCTCAAACCTTACCATCTAGGTTTGTTTTCCCATGACAAAATATTTATTTTAAAATTGGATCACCCAGGCCCCGCCTAACGTGTGACAAATTTTACCAATCAGAGATGTCGCACGACCGCCCGCGACATCGTCGACCAATGGGAAACGTCGCCCTCATCCAATGACACCGGGTGACAACCGCAACAGCGTGAGGTCAACGCCCGTCGACTCTCTCGAGCTGGAAGTTTGAATTCCGAACGTAAGAACTTCGGTACAAGGTTGAATAGACATACAATGTTTTTTCTTTTCTTTTTTAAGAATTGGTTTGAATAATTTCTTTTATGCCAATTTTATATTTCCAACTTTGAATATTGCAAGAGTCGTCTATGATTTGTTAGGATACCTTTTTTAAATTGATGTTAATGTTTTTGTACGCAGATTCTAAGTAATAGTGTAGATACTCAAAACGTAAATAGTTTAGTTTAGTTTAAAGCGAGCGAGGTCACAGATTAAACCCTACGCACTACTCAATCCTGATCATCATTATCAATCACTCAAGAGATGTGACACTGTATATTTCCATCAGTGACGGTACTACCATAGAAGCCCTAAAGCCCAACTTGCCTTTAAAAAGCCGAAAAATAATCTTGAAGCGTTAAATCTTTATTTAACAAAAGTAATTTTACATATGTATAGGTAAATGAGAGTATCCTGACCCCACAATAAACAATTATAAACTAGACATTACACAATTAACGTGTAACGCTTTTGGGCTTCTATGGAAGTACCGCCACTGCTTTACATAGGATATACCTACATATGTATATAAGTTTTGGTATCGTTAAACTGAATAGAACTTTAAGCCTACATATCAGCTGCATATACGTAGTGAAATAATGGCCGAAACAAAGCGGATATCCCGTGTAAGGCTTAAATGCAAACACGCAAAACACACGGAGCTGGAGCGGAAGTGGTAATAACGGCCCGCGGCGCCGTACCAACCGGAAGTGCCCGCGCGAGCCTACAACCCCCACCTCACCCCCGCGCCCCTGCACTGTCACACTACTAGCAATTTGGATATCTTATATCTTTAAACGAGCAATTCTATACAGGGTGTATTCAGACCGTGATCGGAAACTAAGGCAGGTAATAGCCATGGTGATCACAAACCCCCTGGTGTTAAAGAAAATCCCCACAGAAAATATTTTTTTTGAAGTTTTCCTAACAACCACATACATTTTATACCTATGGAATACCTACACCCTGTATAATCGGAATCTCGGAAACGGCTTCAAAGATTTTCATGATATTTAGTATGCAGAGGCTTTCGGAATTCATTTTTAGAAAATGACGTTCGAATGACCCTCTGATCCTCTATCGTTTCGTCTTATCACTTCATCATCAGCCCATATACGTTTCACTGCTGGGCACGGGCCTCCTCTACAACTAAGAGAGTTTAGGCCTTAGTCCACCACGCTGGCCTAATGCGGGATGGCGGACTACACACCTTAGAAATTCCTAAGAACTTTTTAGCTGTGCAGGTTTCATCACGATGTTTTCCTTCACCGTTAAAGTAGGGGAGAGGGGGGCTTGTTGTAACAATTTTTCGTTTCTTGGCTATGAAAGCTTAATTCTTTGGTATTTATGAAATCTAGCAGTACTATTCCAATTAACAACTATTCAACTATCGATTCCAAATAAACTTTTGATCAAACCTGTAACGGTTTTTTGTAGAAACGGCTTTGAAAAAAAATTGACGAGTGTTACAACTTACCCCGAGATTGGGGCTAGTTGTAACAGGCTTAGGGCACATTGTAACATTAGGAATTGAAAACCAGTTTTATATTTTATAAAGATTTATTTGGCATATTTAGCATAAGAAACTTTACAAACGCTAAAACAGGTTTAGACTTTTAAGTTAAATATTTAATCTAACAGGAAATATTCAAAAATAAACAATTAACATGTTCTTTCTTTACTTAAACTATTAATTAAATTTGAGCTCACAGCCATTTATAATCTTAACTTCTTTAGTAATCAGACTTGATTCATTTAGCATTATAAACCTTAGGCACGGTATAAAAAACGTTGACTTTTAAGTTTTATTCTTAATCTAATAGAAAAATAATTAAATATTAACAAAAACATGGTCTTCCTTAAACTATAAAGGAACTTTAGACTCACAGCCATTTATAATAACAAAATCTCATTTTTTTAAGTAATCAGCCTTTTGATTGACATAGGTAAAATATGAAATCAGTCTTCATCGGAATCACAATTGAGACACACAAATGAGATATTATTTCCTGTTGCACATTTTACATGTGCCCACATCTTGCACATGATGTATTGTATTGACTGCTCGTTTTAATTTTCATAAGTTTCCCCACAACCCACAAGCTAAACAGAACCATTCCATGGGTTCAGATTCCGAATCAGAATTTAAAACACCATATTTTACTTCTTCTATCTTTTGACTATCTTTATCTTATCTTTTTCCTCTCAATCTTTTTGTCATCGTTCTTTTGCTCTTTCCTTTGCCTTTCCTAGTCTCTTGTGTTTTCATTGTCTTCTATAACTTTTCTTCATGATCTATATGGAACCCGTTCTTCACTGGCGTATCTGTGAGGACACAGCATTTTCTTTTACGTTGAGGGTGTTTAGTCATTTTCGTGGTGGAGCTTTTGGGTAAGGTCTTATTTTAGATGGAGAGAAATCAAATTGATTTTGAATACCAGAAGGTAGGCTCTAAGTCAGGTTGACCTCCAGGTGAAGCTAAAAAAGTATTCAAAACATGAAAAGAAGGAATTTAAATACGTCCCGCGTAATTTCATATAACTTTTAAATAAATAAGGGGCAAGTTGTAACATGTTACAACATGCCCCGTAAAAGTGTTACAACATACCCAGCTGCGAGTTTTTTTGAAATAACTTCTATTAAAAAAAAAGGCGCTTACTTGGTGTGAAATTACACTTAATATAATCAAACTAAACAAATGCTAAATGTATATGTATAAATCTACAAATGCCAAACAATTTGAAATCTATGATAATCCATTTTGTATAAGGAGTAAAAAATACATGACCTGGCTTTTTCAGAGCGCCTGCACATAACTGCTTCCTGCGCCGTTCGGCAGGGTACTGATCGTGCTTATATGATAGAATGGATATAACGTAGTAGGTTAGGTTGAAAACCAAACGAATTTTCTTCTATTATGTAGGTAAAAAATGCTTGTTACTACTTACCCTTGTTACAACTAGCCCCACGCTCCCCTACGTGATAATTCTTTGTGAATACACACATAACTTCGAAAAGATAGTACCTAGGGTTTGAACTCGCGACCATTGAGATTCTCGACTACCTAAGCCTCGAGGCCATTACTACTCACTTAGTCGCGTCATTATAAAAAAGTCCCGTCAAAAAGAGGACAATATCTGGGTTGTAAAAGCTGAAAACATATACAACGCCCAATTAATTTTAATTGTGTCGTCTTGCCGTAAAACCTGAGAGTTTATTATCGCCACTAATTAGAAGGACCGGGCAATCATTATACATAATTGGAGGGGACTCAAAACGACACAACTTAGTGCTTTTTGTTATGCACTTACGCCCTTTGTTAAATAAGCTGATGTGTTACTCGTAAACGCGACCAGTTTAAGTTGACCCCCTTAGGGATTTAGTTTCTGGAAAATATTCAATCAAGGTACATAATTATAAATTTGAGTTGTTATCGCCTCCTGCTTACGCCACAATAATCTTGGGTCCGATCCTGGACAGACAAGAAGTTATCAATTTTTTTTTCTCTTAACAAATTCTAATTAACAGCATGGTATTCAGAATGAGCTTTGTATATGATTCACTATAAGTACCTACTATGAAAGAAACGGTCGATAGGTCAAACTCTGCGCCAGGAAAAATATTTGTTAGTTACGAATATTATTTTATTGGTCTTTGTGATGTGATATCGATAATATGTCCGATAGCCAGCTATAACATTATTCATCCAGCTTATTTTCAAACAAACTCTGTTTTGATCTGTAATTTGAAAAGGTTTTGACTGCACTTAGAACGGCATCAATTCCCATAAGATTGAAGTCTATTATGTTATAAGATAATATGGTGCAGCATTAAAAGATAATGTGAATTTAGAACACTAACTGAACTCGGTGGTTGCGGGTTCGAATCCTAGGAACAAATATCTGAGTTTTTAAAGTTGTTTATCGACATTACATCACTCTCAGTCTCACGTGGCACACATTATTGTGCTGCGGGACTACTATAAAAGTCACCAAAAAAAAAAGTGTGTGTGTGTACTTATGTACACGCGTTAGAAGTTATACTTCATAGATAAATATATATTTTCTTAAATAATATAATAATATATTATAAAATAATATTTTAATAACTTCATGGTGTCGGTTTTTCATGACAGTGTGCGCGCGCATCGTAATAACTTCAATTATTACTGTCACTATACTACATTCTTAAAATTTAAAACAAACTTTTTTCTGAATAACTTTTTGGTGTCGGTGTGCGCGCGCATCGTAAAAAATTCACTCTCATCATTTTTCCCTAACGCGCCAAAAGAAGTATAACTTCAAAAATTATCAACAGCTTTTGTCACGTTCACTGCTGGACATAGGCCTCTCCTATGACACGCCACTGGTCAGGCTGCCAGCCACCTTGCGGATATCGTCACCCACCTAGCCAGAGGATTTTCTACACGTTTCCTCCAAAGGTTATCTGTTCTGCGACGGATGTGACCTGCCTAAAGCCACTTCAGCTGACTCATCCAAATAGTGATTTTAAATTGGATATTAGCAGCTGCTTGCAGTGATCGTGTTAGCAATTTTAAGCCTAGTTGGTAAGACATTCTTATTAGATTTCTTTCTAATAGGACTTTGGAAATCATAGAGTCACGTTCAGAGTAGATTTCACAAATTTTAAAATAAGTACTTATATTAAGAAATTCGAATATGTTAGTTAATAAACGTGTAAAATGTTTTTATACTGGCAAGGTGAAATGATCGTCCTAGCACCTCATAAGTGCAGAATGAATTAAAAATTTATTCAGTCAATTCAACTATGACATCAACTACTATGACCCTACTTATTAAAATACGATCACTTTAAATTGACACATACCTACATACATACATAAACTCACGCCTGTATTCCCCGAAGGGGTAGGCAGAGATGCATTTCTTCACCCACATTTCGCCAGGTATGTATCAGTCCCACGTAATAGGGGGCGAACCTATTGCCGTTTATCGGGCACATTTCCAGACTCCGTGCTGTTACTGAGAATTTCCTAATGGAAAAACCCAATAACACTTTGCCCGACCTGGGAATCGAACCCAGGACCTCTAGATCGCACGGCACATACTTGTACCGCGAGACGAGAAATTGACTCTTTTAAATAATTAGTTTCTGATGCCATAATCTTAAAATTTCTTATCAGAAAACCTCTAACTGTTAGACGCAGAGACCGAACTCAAAATCTCTCGATAACGCCCATATTTACCGCCAATAACCAACAAGGCAGCATACATTATAATTACATCATAAAAAATCAGCAGTGATGGCCTCGAGGTTTAGGCGCGCGGTCGAGAATCTCGGCGGTCGCAGGTTCAAACCCCAGGCACACACCTCTGACTTTTCGAAGTTATGTGTGTATTCACAATGAATCATCACTTGCTTTAACGGTGAAGGAAAACATCGTGATAAAACCTGCACACCTAAAAGTTGTTAGGATTTTTTTAAGTGTGTAGTCCGCCAACCCGCACTAGGCCGGCGTGGTGGACTAAGGCCTAAACCCTCTCAGTAGTAGAAGAGGCCCGTGCCCAGCAGTGGGACGTATTTGGGCTGATGATGATGACATCATAAACTCTAAGTAATACATCAGCAATATTTATATTAAACACATTCAAAATTTCCTTAATAGTATTGTTGACAGATGTTGTTTTTTACAAGAGCGCCATCTGCGACCAAATTGCATCGCCATGACACAGCGTTAGTCGTGAGAGCATACGGCCGAAATATATCGATCTTAAACTTTTTACAATAAGATATGGTGACAGATGTATTTCTTTAATAGTATTTAATGATATTTATATATAGGTACTACGTAGGCATCAATAACACTAGGGAAGTAAATGACAGCCCCGTGCGCAGTTGGCTAGACACCAGCTTGCGAAACGAGCAGCCGCGGGTTCGATCACCGCAAGACAAATATGGTATTTGTATGATCCACAAATATTTGTTTCGGGTCTGGGTGTTTGTGAGACCGAAAAGTCTCTCGTAGTTTCTGATACCCACGACACAAGACTCGTATCTTAATGCGGGGTCAGAACTATGAATATGAGTGTTGGGTGTATTCATTATTATTATTATTAAAAATGAGGTGTGTGATTAATAAAGATAAATTATTAGGTATAGTAAACATACTGTGATACAAACTGTCGTGTGTTAATCGCGACTGTAAAGTAATTATGATCCAAATGTCGTTTACCTGTTTTAACGTAAGAGTACCTACTCCACTCTTTGTGCTTGGGATTTTCCAAAATAGACTTAGGAATTTAACCTTTAATTCATAGAGGTGATAATGAATCAGGGCTTCACGAATACCTATCACATCATCATCATCATTAGCCCATATACGTCCCACTGCTGGGCACGAGCCTCCTCCACGAACTGAGAGGGGTTAGGCATTAGTCCACCACGCTGGCCTAGTACCTGTATAGTCTTTTTAATATTTTTCGATTTTTTTGTTACTTTTGTCTTACCTGCAGACCATGAATTAAAAACCCAAAGACCACTTATTAAAGAACTCTTACGCCTGTCAAGTCACTCGAAAAAGTCATTTCATGCAAAATTAACGTGCCCGCCTTTATGTTTTTTTGTCACCTGACGTGTGAGGACATGGCTTTATGCCTTTTTTTAAATAACGGTGCAACAACGTATCACAATTTGGTGACGGCCCTGACCAAATTAACGTTAGCGTCAATATAAACGTTTTTACGGGATTTTATACCTTAAATACATAGTAAGAAGGTTTGGGTTGTGATTTTAGAATTGTATAAGATATTGTAAGGGCGTAAGAAAAAAATCAGCAATGTCATCGTTTAGGAACAGTTGAAGGAAATTGGAGCGAAGTATGAAAGGAGGGTTTTTTTTATGTCAAGAAAAAGGGCAAATGGTGACTGTTTAGAATGTTTTTAATGTTACAAAGGTTATTAATTAATTCTTAAACAGCATCAGGAGAGATTTATACTATAAATCAGATGTGAAGAGAAATTTAATTTAGAGAGGTTCTGATCTATAACCCAGTAGGTAGTTGTCTATAGCTAGGACTCCTTAATATTGCTTCTATAATATGGAGTTCTGACTTTCTATAGAATTTAATTAAGTAACCAAATACCACCAGGCTAGATACATAGGTACATACATACATAAACTCACGCCTGTATTCCCCGAAGGGGTAGGCAGAGGTGCATTTCTGCACCCACATTTCGCCAGGTATGTATCAGTCCCACGTAATAGGGGGCGAACCTATTGCCGTTTTTCGGGCACATTTCCAGACTCCGTGCTGTTACCGAGAATTTCCTAATGGAAAAACCCAATAACACTTTGCCCGACCCGGGAATTGAACCCAGGACCACTAGATCGCACGGCACATACTTGTACCGCGAGGCCACCAGGCTTATTGTTAAAAACCAGTTTTAATAATAATTTCAATGTGCGCGCTCGTTAACATATCGTATAACAAACACTACTATTTTTTGTAGGTAAGTACATTTTTTCAGTTAAGGTTACCTATAGTAGGTACATCATTGTTTTATATTTTTTTTGATTCACCTGTTGTCTATGTACCTACACGTCCCTTTTGTAAATTAGGTTGTCTGGAAGAGATCGCAGATAGCGATAAGACCGTCTATTGTCACACGTATTTTAATTTATACTATTATTTTGTATTTTCCAATATGGTTTACAATAAAGTATATCTAGTATAAATAAATACCCATGTTGTAAAGCGTGTCCTGGTAACTTCCGAAATTTCGTCGCTCCCCAGTATCGCACTCGCCTCCGTCTCATAATCAACTTACAGGCTATAATTCATTTAGACACCAAGCTTACTCTATAGGTACATAAAAAGTAGAGATGTGCCGACTAGTCGGTAAAGCCGACTATCCGGCCACTATCATAGTCGACGACTATTCGGCAAAGAGTGCCGACTATCCGGCTTCTTACTTTGTATATACTTATCAGTACTAAGTATGTAGGAGGAATTACACTAAATAAAAACCTCGTTTATTTATAAATATTTTCACTTTATAATCAGACAATTTGAAATGTAAAGCAAAATAACCTTTTCTTGGGCAATCAGTTTTTACATTTACTTGCTTGCAAGGAAATCATATCTATGATAGTAATTAAAGTTGGCATTGTTGCATGGTTTGGCATTGGTTACACTTAACTTTGCGAGAATCAGTGTCTACTTGTTTAAAAACATCCAAACACAAGATTTTTTTTACATGTTTTTTTATTGCCCTATTTCACTTGAATGAACATTGGAACAGTAACAGTACTAATTATTATCTTTGCACAATTTTTTACACAAAAACATCACTCCGACCCTTAAAGAAGCAAAATTAAGAAACAATGCGAAGTAAACAAAACAGATAGAGACATGCTTGCAAGAGGTGTTTGCGACTTTCACGCGAATCAGCTGTAAACTATGGGTTACCAGAATACCCGAAACCGTAATCGGCTTGGCCGACTAGTCGGCCGATTAGTCGGCCGATTAGTCGGCCTCTTTATGCCGACTAATCAGCTAGTCAGCCAAAGTCATAGTCGGCACATCTCTAATAAAAAGCAAAAGATTCAGCTCGTTTCTGAAGTCCAAGGTCCCACATCGACAATGATACGACATAAGTTCTCATGTCCGTGGCCGCACAAAGGCCGGCAAACAAAGCGGCTCATCAACCGCGATGACTGAACAGATCCGAACTTTTTGTGACACTAGACGACATCGGCCATTGTCGTGCCGTACTCCGCACCAATTATCTGTTGTAATGAGTTTGATTGCGGCGGGATAAAGGAGTTGGGGGTCTTGGGTTCTTTTTACTTGGTGTGTCACTGTGGAAAGTTAACAAAAGATCATCATCAGCCCATATACGTCCCGCTGCTGGGCACCGGCCTCCTCTACAACTGAGAGGGTTTAGGCCTTAGTCCACCACGCTGGCCTAGTATGAGTTGGCGGACTACACACCTAAGAAATTCCTAAGAACTTTTAGGTGTGCAGGTTTCATCATGATGTTTTCCTTCACCGTTAAAGTGCGTGATAATTCATTGTGAATACACATAACTTCGAAAAGTCAGAGGTGTGTACCTGGGGTTTGAACCCGCGACCGTCGAGATTCTCGACCGCGTGCCTAAACCTCGAGGCCATCACGACTTTATTATTTAGGTAATTAATTTCGTTATATATGTACCTACATACCTACATACGTACCTACGTAGGTACATATTTGTTCAGGCGCGAACAGAGTCGTTTTATGTATGGATTTCTCTATAGATACCTAAGTAAATCAAATTTCCTTAATCAACAATAGATACATTAAGCTAAAAATGCGTTTAGTACCAAAAATAATCGAATTGATTTCATATCCATTCGTTCATTTGGAAGAGACAAGAATACAACTTTCGCATTCAAGCTATCGTCAACATCCCATTCCACAGAATCCAATAATCGCTTAACTGTAGACAACATTCAAACAACAGTGCTATTACTTTCCATCGGTTCCACTATCGTCCACGTAATTCAATCATGTTACTAAATCGTCAATGCGAACGTAAATATACTGCAATAAAATAAAAGAGAGCGCATTAAAATCCATTAGCGGTGGAATCGGCGCGCGCCACCCGCGGCGGGAAATTAACCGCGACGGACGTCCAGCGATGTCACCTTGTCACTCCGACACACGGACTTGAACGCATGTGATTAAAGCACATTAGCGCCGTAAACGCTGCGTTTTGCGTTTTATTTATTATTAGGGAAGCTATTTTGTAATGTTCTTGTTTATGCTGGTAAAGTAAAATGTCGTGGTCTCGCGGTACAAGTATGTGCCGTGCGATCTAGAGGTCCTGGGTTCGATTCCCGGATCGGGCAAAGTGTTATTGGGTTTTTCCATTAGGAAATTTTCGGTAACAGCACGGAGTCTGGAAATGTGCTCGGAAAACGGCAATAGGCTCGCCCCCTATTACGTGGGTCTGATACATACTTGGCGAAATGTGGGTGCAGAAATGCACCTCTGCCTACCCCTTCGGGGATATAGGCGTGAGTTTATGTATGTAAAATGACCGTATGTGCACTTGATGACAATTCTATTTTGGTTTAATTTTAGTTACATGAAGGAGTTTGTCCCATAACCAAGTTGAGAAAATTCAGATTTTAGTTTCTTCATAAAAATTACATATGATATTTTGGCGGATATCTTCCATATATATAAAGTCCTACTTGTCATCTATAGACATTCATATGTTTTGATAACTACATAGTTTATAGCATAATTATCCTTAAAACATTAAATTATTTGTAAACCCAAGAGCTAAATATATTTTAAGATATTTAACAAGAAGTTCACATTGAAGAACAAATTAAGTTTGTTATTGTAAATAAATGGTAAAAAAACGCTGCGTTTTGAAAGTCTCTCTGTATAAAACTTTAGCTTAGCAAGACTACGTTGCAATGTCGCATTCTTTTCACACTGCATTAAGGCGACAGGCTGGTGTTAAAGGAATTAACTAATGATTGTATGCAAATTATGTTTGTTCCCATGAATTAAAATCTACACGTTACTAAAATTACCAAGTTCATTAATGTTTACCTTTTGTTCTTGACTAATAATGACGTATGAATGCATAAAAATTTTATATTCAGATTGTTCTGTAGTAATTAGACCGAATTTAGTAGATTTTGGATGAGAGGAAATCTCAACGTGAAAAGCCTATTAATTACTGCTTACCCCATTCACTTTCCTTTCCTTTCAATTTAGTTAGTAACTAGGTGGCTGCGAAACAAAAGATGACGGGTTCTAATCTTTTAAACCTATTTTTTGTTGGTTTTGGTATTCATGACAATTCAATCAATTTAACATATTTCTATTATGATTACAGAACCAATTTATTCAATTACAGAATAAAAAATGACTAGAAAAACTTTAAAACGAGCTTATTAAATATGTATAAAACGCGGTAAGTGTAAAATTATAAATTATTAAACCCGTCATGTCTGGGATTACAACCTGTGGTCACAGAGCGTCTAAATTAGCCGTGTCGGAGTGCGGACGCGAGTGTCAACTTGTCACTCCGTCATTCCGTCACTGTCACTAAAAGCCGGCAGCCATCGCCGGTGTTAGGTGACGCGAATGACATTTGTCAATTCGCAGTCGCTGAAGATAATTCGAAAACCACCGGATTGGTTTCATAAAAGTAAGTTAATAAAAAAAAAAATCATAAAAATCTGCTGGTCTTATCGTATAAATGGATATGGCCGAACCCAAAGCTCAACTTGTACCTAATAACTGGAATGCATAATAACAGCTACATTTTTATTAATGTAATATATAAACAGCGACATCTTGCGGTAAGATGGTAAACTATTGTTTACTTGCAGTTGTATTGCACCTTGCATCATTTAAATATTTAATATCAATTTATGTTTTATGTTTGATGTTTGAAGCAGTGATGGCCTCGAGGTTTAGGCGCGCGGTCGAGAATTTCGGCGGTCGCAGGTTCAAACCTCAGGCACACACCTCTGACTTTTCGAAGTTAAATTTGTATTCATAATGAATTATCACTTGCTTTAGCGGTGAAGGAAAACATCGTGATAAAACCTGCACACCTAAAAGTTCTTAGGAATTTCTTAGGTGTGTAGTCCGCCAACCCGCACTAGGCCAGCGTGGTGGAGTAAGGCCTAAACCCTCTCAGTTGTAGAGGAGGCCCGTGCCCAGCAGTGGGACGTATTTGGGCTGATGATGATGATGATATGTTTGATGTTTGCGTATGGAATAATGATTGGTAGATACCAATTATTTGTTTTTAATTTTAGGTTGCCCAGATCTCCTGCTTACAAAGGTTTGACACTAAATGTTGGATTAAGATTTGCCTTCGATCTCACAACCAGCTTTTCTACGGCTCCCAGGTAATAAATAATAATGAGGTCATTTAAAATTGGATTGCTGATCGAATCCAAGACGTCAGGATGCACACACAGAATCTTGAACAAGATATGTTGTACCTATTATTAAACATAAATACTTATCGGCATAAGTGTGAGGTCGAAAGGCGAATGTTCGAAACTCGGGACGGATAAATGATATTTTTGTTACGAATTTTTTATTAGTATCGGAGAGCCTTTAAACGTGTCCAAAATGGCGAAACATGAGTGTATAATTAATGGTACATATGTTAAAATACACAGTTACGCAGACTTTATCTACTTTGAATACTCCACTGGACACATTGACCGGCATTATGAATTTTCTACCCATAAACAATATAAAAAGCCAATGATAATTTTTCAGTCATCAAGCACTCCATAGACACGCCGATGTTACGGCTATGGGTGTGTGTAAAAAGTGAGCACAAAGGCTGCGCCGGCGCACGGCGCCCGCGCCCCGCTGGCAAACTGCTCTTTAAACGCCCACCCCCGCTGGCTGAACAGCGACAGATTCCCATACAGGGTGTTCATACAAATTGAAATCGAGACTACGGATTTCTTGTATACGCAGTTCTTCTGTATCGCGTTTAAAATATATATTTTAACACATTACTATAGACTCTTAAATACACTTGATATATTTCCTGCATAATTTAAACAGTTACTAGCGTCAAAATAATAATAATTAGCCAGCGCATGGATCGAACCAAGTTGCAAAGCAAAGATGATAAAAACTCTTTTTTGTTCAAATTTTAAGCTTATCATCTTATTACCTCAGCTTTGCCGTATGAAATTTGATAAAACTACAATATTTTTATGTAATTAATGACACTTTTTTCTATAATAATATACCCTAATATTATTTTCTATACCTTTTACAAAGTAAATGTAAAATTCCACGTTAATCGATTGAGCAATTAAGGCGTGGAAACCTTATAAACAAACAAATTCATATTAAAATAAGCAGTATATTTTACACCAGCCTGTATTTCATGACAGATTACGTATTAAATTCCATAATCCCATATATCGTGAGCAACATGTGCCGTTTTTGTTGCTGATGAAGAAATACCCATTGTTTGGGTCCGCGGCGATTGGTCCCGGGTGACACGGGACCAAACTTATTGGATAATCGAGCCGCATCACAAACGATACGCGGCTAATCGATTACGCTTTGTGGCGGCGCCTTTGTGGTTTTTTAGCTCCCAATAAAATTGTAAGAGGGAATAATTAAATGATTTCTGATTTTGGTACGTGGTTTTTGGAAATAGAACTGTGGATGTATCAAGACCAATTTAACTCTTGATTATAAAATTATCGATATGAATTATATATACTTTACAATGTAGTTCAAACTGTTATGTTGATATCAAATGATATTGATATTCTTTTATATAAAACTCATCAACCCATTTTTTAAGGAGATAAATGCTCGCAATTGCTTTTATTTGAAGTTATAAAATAACTACTACGAGTATGGTTTGGATCTCTGTCAAAAATCTACACTGCGATTTCTTTACTTCGTGTTTCATATTCTAAGGACAATACGGTATAATAAAAGACGACATCTCGATACAAGCCTTTATCCTTTAACATAACGTTATGCTTTCTATAGCCACATTTCGTCAGCTATGTTATTATTTCCTCATTATAAAGATAGACTCTCATGCAGTTTTCCAGACTCCATGTTGCTACTGAGTTTTTTTTTTAAATGCCCGACCAGGCAATTGAACCCAGTACCTTTTTATCGTACAGCACACAATTGTGACTATGCAACCTTAATCTAAAAAATATTAAATAGTTCACAGGAAAATAAATTGGACGAAAAATAGTAATTTCCAAAAGCGTCCGGAAATGACATGAAAAACAAAACGCTGTCGGACCACGCCCGGCGCAGTTTGTGTGCGCGTACGCACCGTGTTCCCACGTAGACGACCTGACACCAAACGCACGGGAATTATCGGATATTTATGCCAAATTGACAGCTGTCATTGATTAGTTAGTAAGCAGTAAATAGAGGACCCGTAGGTCGATCGTGACGAAACCTGCACCCCTAAAAGTTGTTAGGAATTTCTTAGGTGTGTAGTCCGCCAACCCGTACTTGACCAGCGTGGTAGACTAAGGTCTAAATTCTCTCAGTTGTAGAGAAAGCCCGTGCCCAGCAGTGGGACGTACCTACATATATGGGCTGATGATGATTATTATTTTTATATTGTCACAAGGCTAGATAATTTTTGCAGTCTATATTGACAGATAGTACACAAACATACGTTCAGTCTGGAAAAGCAACTAGGATATTTTTTATCCCATAAAACTTACGCTTTCGCAAAGCACAATAAGTAAATGACAAACTAAAAAAAAAACTATTTTTTTTTTTCAAATTCATGTCTACCCTACAATTAGACCAGTTAGACAAGAACGAATCATTTGAATGCTAATTGCATGCTAATGTGTTATGGTATATCCTTTGTCTTACAACACGTTGGTGACCCTACCAAGGAGCCGGTATAAGTCAATGGGCGTCCCCTCCTACCACGGGTCTCGGATGCTCCGCTTAATAATAATTTAATGACCTTATGACAAGACTAACCCGTTTAGATATTGGACTAGCTTGTAGAAGAGGAAATTTTAGGGTGTATTTTAAGACTCGTGGCCTCTCGGCACAAGTTTGCGTCATTAGAGGTCGCTAGTTCGATTCCCGGGTATGGTAAAGTGTTGTTGGGTTTTTTCATAAGGAAATTATCAGTAATGGCACGGAGTCTAGATATGTGCCCGAAAAACGGCAATAGGCTCAATCTCTATTGCGTGAGACTGATACATAAGTACCTAGCGAAATATGGGTGAATTGAAAAAAGTTGGTGAAAAAATGATTATGCAGCTAACAGTAAGTCATCATCATCATCATCATCATCAGCCCATATATGTCCCACTGCTGGGCACGGGCCTCCTCTACAACTGAGAGGGTTTAGGCCTTAGTCCACCACGCTGGCCTAGTGCGGGTTGGCGGACTACACACCTAAGAAATTCCTAAGAACTTTTAGGTGTGCAGGTTTTATCACGATGTTTTCCTTCACCGTTAAAGCAAGTGATAATTCATTGTGAATACACACATAACTTCGAAAAGTCAGAGGTGTGTGCCTGGGGTTTGAACCCGTAACCGCCGAGATTCTCGACCGTGCGCCTAAACCTCGAGGCCATCACTGCTTTTTTACTGCATAACAGTAAGTGCAAAATTAAAATTTACTCTTCAAAATAAACTCAAGCCAACCCTGGACCAAAAGTTTATCTTAAAAAAATCGATAAGTGACAGCCAAAACTCGCAACGCTCTTCCGACTCGCATTAAAATCAGTTTTATATAACCACTTAAATTACCGAACGGATGTGGGTCGTTCGCGTCCATAAGTACGATCGGGTCCATCATCGTTTGTATTTAAATATGGACGCCGTGTGGGGGGAGGTGTGATCGGAGGGGTGCGGGTGGGGGAGGGGGGGGGGGTGCGAGGAGGACGTTAAAACATTGATTCCTCTAATACGTCGTTATCAAGTGGCGCTATATTTGGGCGAGATGTCGTGCGCTGTTCGTAGATGTTGAGATACTGGATGTTGCTTGGTAATATTTCTATATCAATATATGTACGTCCCGCTGAACAGGAGCCTCTTCTTATATTGAGTGACCAGGCAGTTTAAAGGTAGAATTTGTATAAGTTTTTTTTTTAACAATTGGCCTTATTTGTAGAAAATTACGTAAGTCGAACTTAAATTGATACATTTGAGACTTTAATATTTTATAACACATTAGCATTAGCAATATGTTCATGAACTTTAATAAGGTACCATCATAATATAATATCGAATAGTTAGAGACGTCAGTTCCTTATTAATAGGGTCTCTGAAATTAAGTAATATGTCCTTTCAGTTCACGACGGCTAGCATATAATTTGAAATATACGATATACCTATAGCGCTAATATACCGCGAACATGTTTTCCATTTGTAAATACTGACACAGTCAAGAGACAGCTCTGATATCGGATGATAAGTGCACTGCGAAAAAATAGAATGTCGACTGCCCAGAACCAATTACTCTTCTCGATACAATACCAACAAGTCGATACAATTCTCTATTAATAACCGGATTACACTGATCTTAAAATGCGACATCCTTGGTTAGGCCACTATAACAATCTTATATCTAATGGTATCTATTCAGTATCATTTGAGGCAAATATATTCAACCATCATCAAAATAAGCCTCCGGCAATATCCTTTGCAAATCAATTACCTTTACCGTACCTTTGGTACCTGGTGGTAGGATATTCGTATCCGCCCGGATGGCGACCACCGTACACAGGGCGTAAAACCCGCCATAGTGGCACATGCAAGTGTGCCGCGTTCCGGGATCAGCCAGTGTATATCCGGTTTTCGGGGGGGCTTCAATCATGGTGAAAGGATGACCGTGCCGGCAATTTTTTTGGCCGGTTTGTCGCGGTCGGTCCTTTGATCGCCATGATTGATAGTCCCCCAAACTTCTTCACAATAAGGTGAAGAGGTATTCGGCCGGCATGATTGTGTCGACCAACGGGAGACCATCATCTCTCGCTGGTCGGCACTTTTTCTGGACTCCATTGCGCTTACCATCAGGTGCAATGGGGTCACTGTGCCGTGCCAGAATAAAAAAAAAAAAAAAAAAAAAAAAACCTTTGCTGGTACAATTTAATGTTTTTTTTCTGTTTTTTTTTTTTGGAATATTATTTTTGTAAATTGTGCTAACAATAAATACTTCTTTCTTTCTTTAAATGACCTTTTAGTAGCGGTACTAACTGCGGAGTCAAGCTCTTCAAAACAGCTTAAAAAGTCAATTACGTGGCACATCCAGCATCCATAAGTGTATCTGTGGGTGGCGAGTGCGGGCTCCCGCGCATATTTATTTATTTTTACCGAAATAGCCGGCGCGAGTCGTCGAGTGCGTCTGATTTTGTACTACGTGAGCAATTTCACTGGAATCCACGCGCTTGGTTTATGTCTTAATGTAGCTAGCTTGCTGGGACATTTTCAACCGAGATCCGGGATGCAAATAGTCGTGAATAAGTGCACACCTTTGCTGTTTTTCATGGCGTGCATAGCGACTGGGTCGTCTGGTGATGGGATAGATTAGGAATAGTAGACTTTGAAACTAGTTGAGAAATAAAGCATGGAAATAGTTGTATATGTGGTCCTTAGAATTGAGATTCTCATCTTCATCAGCCCATATACGTCACGCTCTACAACTGAGGTTGATTAGTCCACCACGCCGGCCCATTGCGCGTTGAGGACTACAAGTCGTAAGAAATTCCTAAGGACTTTTAAGTGTGCGGGTTTCCTCACGATGTTTTCCTTCATCATTAAAGACCCGTGGCGCAGTTGGCTAGACACCAGCTTGCGAAACGAGAGGCGGCGGGTTCGATCCCCGCACCGAGACAAATGTTTGTGTGTTCCACAAATATTTGTTTCGGGTCTGGGTGTTTTTGAGACCGAAAAGTCTCTCGTAGTTTCTGATACCCACGACACAGGACTTGTATCCTAGTGTGGGGTCAGAACTATGTATGTGACTGTTGGGAGTATTTATTTATTTATTTTAAAGTACCTATGTGCATACGTGATAATTCACTGTATTCAAGGCAAGGCAAGGGTTTGAACCCGCCACAAGATTTTCGTACGCGCTCGTAAACCTCGAGGCTATCATTCCTTTTTTATAGATAATCGTGTACCTATTATTTTTGTAAATGGTCTGATTCAAATGGTCTGAGTCAAAATGTAACATCATCATCATCAGCCCATATACGTCCCACTGCTGGGCATAGGCCTTGTCTACTACTGAGGTGTAACACCAATTATTAATTTCCAAACAATGAAAGTACAAGAGTACAACATATAAGTACCTACACGTGTACCCGCATATAGGTCACCACAACTTCCGTGGATTAAATAAAGCCAACTAAAAGCTCCGGTTGCGATAGATTTAGTGGCGTTTAATTCGGCTAGCTTCGGCCCATGGAGAGCTTTATGGCTTTCGTTGTACGCGAAGCTCTCTACTCCAGCGGTTACTGACTCATCGCCATTATTTCATATAAGCTTATAATTAATTTTAAAATTAGCTGTTGTTATTTCTGGAACTAAAATTGTTTGAATGTTGTGGAACGCTATGTTGAACCAGAATCATGCAATCAAGAAGTGCCAGGTTTGATAAGTTTGTTGGAAAAGTGCTTCATCATAATCCACATCATCAGCCCATATACGTGCCCATATACGTATGTGCTGGGCACGGGCCTCGTCTACCATTGAGAGGGTTTAGGCCTTAGTCCACCACGCTGGCCTAGTGCGTGCTGTCGGACTACACACCAAAGAAATTCCTAAGATTTTTTAGGTTTGCAGGTTTCATCACGATGTTTTCCTTCACCGTTAAAGTAAGTAAAAGTGCTTATATGCTGTGTATCAGAAACTATGCGGCAAACTGTGTTCTAAAGCTACAGAAGCTTACTATTTTTGTATTATCAACCTTGTACATAGTTTAAAGCGGGAATCGAAACAGTGGCGTCCTATTTTAAAGTCTAGTTTCTAACTATGCCTTGAGAAACTGTAATAAGAAAAAGACGAACAAACATAAATTGTCACAAATGCCGTCGTCATTTGCATGTCGACGATATAATTGCTCAAATTATGCAAATCGCTAGGATTTTATTAAGTTTTATTACCAAGATACGTTTGCAGATATATTATAAAGATTTCGACTTTAAATATATTGGAATAAAGGTGAGAATAAATTTTGTAATCTGTACAAATGATGTGGAACAAAATGACAACATGATGACCTTTCCATGGTCCTAGCCATTAAGCAAATTGTCATTGTAATAGTTGAGGAAAATTATTTTCAATAGATTGCATCTCTAAGTATCATTAGGGGTTCATCAAGAATCGTATAAAAATAAACAAGATTTTCAAATTTATTACTTTATTGTATTAAATAAGTTCGCGAAATATTTCAGAATAGGTACAGTAATAGGTGTGGAATCAAAAGGTCCCAGATTGGACTTCTAGAACAAAGTATTATTGGTATTTTCTAGAAATAAAATTACCTAGGTTGATGTGGAATGAAATTTATATAAATAGTAAATAAATAAATACACCCAACAGTCAGATACATAGTCTGACCCCACAGTAGGATACAAGTCCTGTATCGTGGGTATCAGGAACTACGTCTTTTCACCCTCAAACACAAACACCCGAAACAAATATTTGTGGATCACACAAACATTTTTCTCGGTGCGGGGATCGAACCCGCGGCTTCTCGTTTTGCAAGCTGGTCTACCCAGCCAACTGCGTCTCGAAGCCCCGTCAGGCAGCCGCCTATCTATCATAAAGTATATGAGTGATATTTTTTTATAATTATTTGGTAATTTAAATAGCACTGCAAAGCGTGGGTGTGGAGAAACAATTCTGGCTACATCATCATCATAATCATCATCAGGCCTTATACGTCCCACTGCTCTATAACTGAAAGACTCTCACTCTCTAACTCTGGCTACGAAGACCAGCATATCAGGCCTTCTGGCATCTAAATAAACGATCGAATACTGAGATAGAAGTACCATTGCCCATTCTTACCACAATCTGAGCACGATGTCTCTACCACGCCAAAACTATCTTTATCGTCACAATCATCATCATCATCAGTCCATATATGTACCACGGGCACGGGCCTCCCCTATAACCGTTAGGTCTAAGTCTATCACACTGGCCTGGTGCGGACTATACACCTAAGAAATTCCTTGTGGAGAATTCCTAGGCGTTATCGCTTTGTTTACCAATAATTAAATTTCGTTTGTGGTTTAAATGATCCTCAGATTGTTTTTTTTTACGTCATTTGCATGAACCTTAAAAGTGGCTTTCGAAAGGAATGAAAACGTGGTAGTATGAACTACTTTTGATAAACAGTTTAGATTTAAAAAACAGCTTTTGATTTGATGCCGGGACTAAACCTACGAAACTTCGGCCATAACAATTAAATATGCCAACCTTCTCCAAACAACAACTAAATAATCCAAATGGTAACATTTCATTTCACGCACCATGTAATTTACTATCCTAATAGTAATATTTAATATTAATAATTATTTTTGTCGTAAAATTTACTATTAATAACAAAATGCCATCGGTGTCCGCCCCGTGGACCGTGGGCATTTCTGACGAAACCTTATCTCTGTCAAATAATATTATACCTATATTTAGTAGCACATTTAACTTTAAGCATTCAACTATAAGACATAGTTTCGGTTGGCAATTTTGAAAGTGTTTTAGATGTTACTTATTAAGTTTTTTCATGAAACACGCCCCCAGCGTCGGTGACTTTAAAATTAAGGCTTTTGCTTAGATGTCGCTCGGAAACACGATTATGTGATTATAATGTATTATTATATTTTTTATTATATATTTCAATAGAAATTTAATATAAGCGGCGGCTGGCTAAGATAAAGATTCCTTACGTACTTACATTCACGCCTATATCCTTAGCAGACTTAGGTAAACAGCGGTGTTTTCCACATTCTCATTTCAATTGCTTAGTCCTACGAAATTGTCAGCGAGATTATAGGCGTTTTCCGAAAATATTTCCAGACTTCGCTGCTACTCTTTGCCCGCCCGAGAATCGAAATCGCGACATATAGAACGCAGGTCACCGCCACGAACGAGACCACCGCGGCAGTAACTAAAGACTACGATATATTATTTTCTAGCAATTCGAGACTATGTGAAGTATGCAAATGAAAAGTACTCTGCAATGGATTCAGGTCATAAGCCTTCAAGTTAGATAAGACTTTAGATTTAAGCACTCCTGTCCATACATAACAACATTTTAAAGGTCTGACTTTTTTTTACCATGAACTGAATACTTTTGCATTTAACCATCCTGCTTAAACCTAATAATTTAATTTCCCACAGTATATATCTTAAAAATCCATTAAAATAACGTCACAATAACGGACACACCCCGGCACGTTTAATCTACGTCCGAAGTCAATTTCATTTAGCTTCCAGACGAAAAAAGACGAGCGGTTGAAACTCATAAGCGCTGTCCCCGCCTATATTTGTGGTTCCAGCGATTCTATACTACGGCAATTATTAACTTTTTCGGGACCCTCGTGGGCCAAATGAAGTTTGCCATTGGACCGACGACACGGCTTTTGTTCTTTTTGTGATTCCAAAGACTGATTGCCTTGAATATTCGGGCTATCTGATGGTAGGTAATTGAATGTGTGGATGTGATATGCATCGTCTTTGCGTTTGAGGGTAGATTGTATTTAAAGGTGAATTATTTAAATGTATTCACTTTTAACGTTTGATTCATTTGATAAATATTGAAATGATTGTTTTAGAATTACGTTTGGGTTGTTTTACAAGCAGGTTAGTTTTAAATTGATTAATAGTTCGCAATAGTTTTGAATTAGCTACATCGGTTATTGACCTAAAATGAGATACTTCCATAATTAAAGTAAAGAGTGTAAGACCAGCATAAGTCTTTTAATAGGTGAGAGTTATCAATAATCGTTAATCGACCATTCTTTGAGAACATATCATTAATTCCCATACATATAAAATAGTTTCTTTTTCGTCTCGTTACATAAATTTTAGTGTACTATCTAAGGAATCGATTTCCGGATCGAACAGAATTGTTTTTTCGTCAGGATATCTTTAGAAACAGAACACATTATAAATTATCAGAAAACTATAATAGACCAGTCACAATAGAAGCCCAAAAGCCTACCTTACCTAACAAAATTCCGAATAATAATATTTAAGCTCTAAATATTTCTTTAACAAAAGCAATTTGACATATAAATGAAAATATACTGACCACACAATAAACAATTATAAGACATTACACAATTTACTTGTTACGCTTTTGGGCTTGTATGAAAGTACCGCTACTGCCTACATATAACCTAAATTAGCGAAACGTGATTGAAGGAATACAGTTCAAAGTCATAGACAAATTATCTTTATTCAAATAGACTTTTCAAGTTCTTTTGAATCGTTAATTTTAAACTATATTAAGCTATTGCCGCTTTGAACCGTATTAGCGCTGTGGAGAAGAAACGGCAAGAAACTCTCTTAGCAACACGAAATTTAATTCTACCCTTTGGGGATACAGACATGAGTGTAAAACCCTACGGAATTCGCATTCCGCATGCTTTGCACCTTACAAAAAGCGCAGCGTATTAATAGCCGCGTCGTGTGTAATTACAAGCTACATTAGCTCGTGTTAAAGACGCTAAAACGGAGCGTCACCGGATACACGTCACGTCGGTGTTGCCATGTTATTGTAACGCGAGCGTGTTTACTGCGGCGGCACGCGCGCGAAACACTGTCGCGCCGGTGGGGACAATGTTGCCACCACTCGAAATAGATATCCTATTGAACAAACGCTTTTTGTTTGGGACATATTGGATTTTGTCCATGTTATGCCACGTTGTATGGACTAAAGATAGATAGATTCCTAGAATAAATTAAAATTAAACTAAATTAGGGCTACCACGCCTACATTCAACATTAAATAGTAGATATCATAAAATAGTGTAAGTGTATCTGTTCACGTGGAGTCACCGATGTACGTGAACCTGTGATACACGTGTAAGTTGTTGCGTAATTAGGGTAAGCGCAGCGACGTAAATGAAACGACCGGTCTTGATGCGTGCTAATATATGACTCAGTCATGTTAAAACCTTTATTGCTTTATATACTAAATTTTGGCATAATTAGAGTTCGTCGACTGTGCTGACGATGCTCCCACATTAGTTCCCCCCTTTTAAAAAAAAAAAAGTAAATGTATAACAATAATGATAAAAAATAAGTAAATGTAAATGTATATGACATAAATAAACTAATTATAGGTTCTTGCTTTTCCGCTGATCAGGCTCTATAGCGAATCGTACAACAGGGCGTATGACGCGACCCGAACGTGTTGTCGTCAGCGTGGCCTTGTTCTTTTCCGCGAGCTCAGCACTGTTGCGGTCGTTGACGTTGTTGCTGCATGTGCTTTTTAAGTGTGCCAAAGGTTCGTTCGCCTTTTCTTCATTTACCATGTAAGCAGGTTTCAATCCGTCTACTGTTACTATGGATGTTTTTTCTGGCATTTGTATTTTGAAATATTTTTCATATTTCTCTAACACTTTGTAGGGTCCTTTGTATGATGGTGTTAGGGGCTTCTTTACAGCATCTGTTCTGACGAATACGTATTCACAATCTTTCATGTCCGGGTGTATATATGGTTTATGGTTTGTAGCGTGGTGACTGTTGTTAAACGGGCTTAGATTGGCCATTGTCCTTTGTAGTGTCCGTGTAAAAATTTCTGGTGATGTATTTTGCTTTTTCGGCTCGATAAACATACCAGGTAGACGTATATTTGCTCCGTATAACATTTGTGCTGGGCTGATGTTTTCTTTCAGTCGTAAGGCGCCTCGCAACCCTAATAGGACTAGGGGTAACTCATTTGACCAGTTAGTTGTGTTACCACGCGCAATTAGTGCGGTTTTCATTGATCTATGCCAGCGTTCGACTAATCCATTTGATTGTGGGTGATAGCTGGTAGTTCTGGTTTTCTTGATACCGAGTGCTTTGGTTAAGGCGGTAAATAAGTCTGACTCAAACTGTCGTCCTTGGTCTGATGTAATGGTAGTTGGGCATCCAAATCTTGCTATCCAGGTATTCAGGAGAACTTCTGCTACAACTTTTGCTGTTACTTCTGGTACTGGTACGGCTTCAGGCCATCTTGTTGCTCTGTCGATCATTGACACGATGTATCTGTTTCCATTGGATTCTGGCAATGGACCGACGATATCTATGTGCACGTGGTCTAAACGTGCTGTTGACGTGAAACTTCCAATTGGGGCTGAGTTGTGCCTGTATGTTTTACTTGTCTGGCATGACTCGCATGTTTTCGCCCATGTGCCTACGTCTGTATTCATGCCTGGCCAGAAGTAGTGTTCAGAAATCATTTTCTTTGATGATCTTACACCAGGATGCGTAACGTTGTGCATAGAGTCAAATATTTGTTTTCGAAGCGACTTCGGTATGTACGGTCGTGAATTTGTTCTTGAATTTTCGCACCATAATTGTCTCGTTCCCGGTAACTGGATACTTTTCCAGCTGAGGTTGTTTTTATTTAACAGCTGAGAGAGTTCATTATCACTGCGTTGCAAATCTGCTATGTCATTCCAATCCACAGGTGTGGGGCAATCTATTTGTTCGACTCGTGATAGTGCATCGGCCACTGGGTTCATATTACCGGCGAGGTGACGTATGTCTGTCGTGAATTGTGCTATGAACTCTAGGTGACGTAGTCTTCTTGGGGATATTTTACTTGAATTGTTTTGTTTAGTAGTGAAGGCGTGACATAATGGTTTATGATCGGTGTATATTATCAATTCTCGTCCCTCGATATAAGGTTGAAAATGCGTTACAGCCATGTAAACTGCCAGCAATTCTCGATCATATGTACTGTATTTAGTTTGTGCTTCACTCAGTGCCTTTGAAAAAAATGCAAGTGGCTTCCACGTGTCGTTTTCGTACTGTTGTAAAACGGCGCCAATACAAGATTGCGAAGCATCTGTCATGAGTGATAATGGAGAATGCGGATCTGGAGACGTCAATGTAACAGCGTCGCTCAGACTTTCTTTACATTGATCGAATGCTTCTAGTGCTTCGGAAGTCCATTGTATTTTAGTTTTGTCGTTTTTCTTTGAGCCTATGAGATATTTGTTCAAAAGAGCTTGATGACGGGCTGCTTGTGGTATGTTATTGCGGTAAAAATTGATCATGCCCAAAAATCTGCGTAGCTCTTGCACCGTTGTTGGAGTCGGGTATTTTTTGATTGCTTCAACCTTTTCAGGTAATGGTTTGATACCCTCTGGAGTAATCAAATATCCGAGGAATTCTATTTGGGGTTGTCCAAATACACACTTGGCGCGATTTATTGTGATGCCGTGCTCGTTGAGTCGTTTAAACACTTCATGTAGATGCTGTCTATGTTCACTGGGTGACGATGACCTCACTAATATGTCATCGATATATACAAAAATGAAGTCTAATCCTGCTAGTACTGTGTTCAGGAATCGGACAAACGTTTGGCCCGCGTTTCGTAAACCGAACGGCATTCTAGTGAATTCGAATAGACCGAACGGGGTAATTACTGCGGTTTTTTTCAACATCTTTGACGGGTATTTGGTTGTAAGCTCGTTTTAGATCAATTTTTGAGTATATAGTAGCTCCAGGCAACAGGTATGTGAAATCTAATACCCTCGGGATCGGATATCTATCCGGTACAGTGATGGCGTTTAATTTTCTGTAGTCGCCACATAGTCGTAATTCGCCGTTTTTCTTCTTTGTCACCAGTAGTGGACTAGCCCAGGGACTCTTGGAAGGCCTACATATGCCTGTCTGTAACATGTCCTCTATTTCTTTTTTCACCTTTAGGTATTTGTCGGCCGGCAAAGGTCTTGACTTGGAGTACACAGGATGTCCCTCAGTTATAATATGGTGAACCACGTTGTGTTTTGGTGGGGACAGAGTGTCGAGCGGTTTTAAAATATTTGGATATTCTGCCAGAATATCTGCGTAATCTTCGGTTAAATCAACGGTCCGAAGTGTTGGTGTGCTTGACTTCATCAACTTTGCGTTTCTTTGAAGTCCAGTCGTACCATCTATCAAACGCTTGTTTCTAATGTCGACCAAAATGTTGTGTTTTTCCAAAAAATCGGCTCCAAGTATTGGTTGTGTAATATCAGCGACGATAAAAGTCCAACGGTACGGTCGTCTCAAATTCAGATTTAACGTCAGCGTTTTGTCGCCGTATGTTTTTATTGGTGTGCCGTTTGCGGCATATATTTTGTAAGTGCTGTCGGTTTTTATTTTGTTACTTCTTCTCGGTATTGCTGAGATGTTAGCGCCAGTATCAACCAAAAAGCGATACCCACTTTTTCGGTCGGTAACGCATAGGCGGTTTGACGGTACAATAGCGCTGACGACCGCCTCTGTCAACGCTGATTCTAGTTTTCCGACGGTTTTCTCCAATTGCACGGTTGTTCACAATTCCAAGCTCGATCCTTATAGCGCAAGTGATATTTACATAACCATTGAGGACTTTCCGGCGTGATTCTTGTTCGCGATCGGGATCTTTGGCGCGTTAGGCTTCGATTGCGTCTATGGTGACGATGTCCGTTTCTGACTGAGCTTGATTTCAGTGCTGCGACTTCCATGGTGAGCTTACACATTTCGTTCATTAGCTGCATCATGAGCTGTGAATGACTACTGGATTTAGCGTACTCACAACCTGCGTTTGGGTTCATTTTCTGAATAACTATATGCCTCTTGAAAGCCAAATCAGGGAGATCCGCTGGTGGAAGGCTGATAAGGCTGTGCAGTGCAGTTATCACAATTTAATGAAGTTTGCTTTGAACGTCGGTTTTGCGTCGGTATATTGAAGAACGTCGGTTTTGCGTCGGGGTATTTTTTTTTTTCGTCGGGGTCACCAGTTGTAAGTGTATCTGTTCACGTGGAGTCACCGATGTACGTGAACCTGTGATACACGTGTAAGTTGTTGCGTAATTAGGGTAAGCGCAGCGACGTAAATGAAACGACCGGTCTTGATGCGTGCTAATATATGACTCAGTCATGTTAAAACCTTTATTGCTTTATATACTAAATTTTGGCATAATTAGAGTTCGTCGACTGTGCTGACGATGCTCCCACAATAGATATCATAAATCTATTTAACAGTTCTAACACCTCTTCTTATACAAAATCCATCTACTAAAAAACGTGAAGGTGAGAGTAATTTTTACGATCTACATAACATGTTTATATCTGCATAACATCATCATCATCATCATCATCAGCCCATATACGTCCGACTGCTGGGCACGGGCCTCCTCTGCAACCGAGAAGGTTTTCAAGCCTTAACCCACCACGCTGGTCTAGTGCGGGTTGGCCGACTACACTCTAACTCACTATACTGTGCAGGTTTCATCACGATGTTTTTATTCACCGTTAATGCACGTTATAATTCTTTGTGAATACACACATAATTTCAAAAAGCCAGAGGTGAGTGCCTGGGGTTTGAACTTGCGACCGCCGAAATTCTTGACTGCATACCTAAACCTCGACGCCATCACTACTTTTATAATGAATGAGTTGAAGTTTAGATGAGATAGAATAAATCGACTAAAATTTTATAAACAAATGGACAATAAGAAGTAAGGCCACGTGACTCTACGTTGCGTGTAGTATATGTGCTCGAACATTGAACGGAAGCAACAGTTACGAAAACTTCTGCTTAAAATTCAGGTAAAAACAATGTGTTGTGGCATTGTTTATCAAATACTTCTGAGAACGTGAGTTGTATGTTTCAATTAGTGCAACACGTAGGTACGCTTTAAGTCTAGACGTAGAAATAAGTCATAAGTTTTTTGTTTCCGAAAGAAGAAGAAGAGACTTAGAACTTCAATATTCTTAACAATGAGCTTCATGAGGGATTGAAATAAGACGCCAATTTAATATAATCTGCCAGTCACTGGTATAAAACATACATATATTTAAAAAGATAAAAGATTGTATTTATTTATTTATTTACACTTGATACTTGTGTGATGTATAGGTGGAATTAATGCCTAAGGCATTCTCTTACCACCATAAGTCCACCCATAAGTCATATATTAAATAAGGGTGGTGCTGCTTTTAAAATTAAAAATATACTATGACGTAACTATGGTATTAAATTATTAAACGGATATGAAGTATGTGCATGAGGCAACATGATCTGAGAGTCCCGTGGCGCAGTTGGTGATTTGGTGTATTTTGGCAGCCCCGTGGCGCAGATGGTTAGCCACCAGCTTGCGAAACGAGAGCCCGCGGGTTCGATCCCCGCACCAAGTCAAATGTTTGTGTGATCCACAAATATTTGTTTCGGGTCTAGGTGTTTGTGTCTCTCGTAGTTTCTGATACCCACGACACAAGACTCGTATCTTAGTGTGGGGTCGGAACTAAGTACATATAGTGGTGGGTGTATTAATTTATTTAGTTCAGAATTTAGTATATTGCCATTAGTTTGTGAGGCGATGAGTGGACATGAATCAAGGAATACATCAGTCATCATGACCCACGCCGTTGACAATTGAATCTTAAACCCGTTAATGAATAATCAACAACCGATTTCATGGTTATTATCAAGTTCGTATAATATTTTCATACGTCAACTTCAAGGATTACCGCCTTTATTTCATATTATTAAGGTTCAATATCCCCTGCACGTAATTTCAATCGGATTGTATGCAAATTACCAGTCAGTTTGCCAATACACCGTAATTATTATAATGAGAGTTTTTCATGTGCCTATAACGTGTTAATTGGACGATTAATTAACCATTTTTTAATACAAAATTGATGTTGTGAGGGAAATGAATGCTTTACTGACGGAAGTTAATGATCACCAATTATGGGTGATGTAATGATGAAGGAAGTGATTTTCAAGATGTTAAATCTCTGTTATTGAAACAACTCGTACACCAAAGGATCTATCTATCTATCTATGTAATATATACGCATATAAGAAGTGTTTAGTAGCTTTCGATGCTGTATAGTCTCGCAAAGTCGCGGGTTCAAACCCCAGAGAACACCTCTGACTTTTGAAGTTATTCATATTAAATTATCACGAACTTTAACTAAAGCATCCTAAGGAAACCTGCACACCTAAAAGTTCTTAGGAATTTCTTAGGTGTGTAGTCCGCCAACCCGCACTAGTCCAGCGTGGTGGACTAAGGCCTAAACCCTCTCAGTTGTAGAGGAGGCCCGTTCTCAGGGGACGTATATGGGCTGATGATGATACTGACTGACTGACTGACGCATTGTGTGTGGAACTAGGCCACTATGTATGACAGCAAATTTGGCTTTCGGTAAATCTACATACATAACCTCACGCCTACATTCCCCGAAGGGGTAGGCAGAGGTGCATTACTGCACCCACATTTCGCCAGGTATGTATCAGTCCCACGTAATAGGGGGCGAGCCTATTGCCGTTTTTCGGGCACAATTCCAGACTCCGTGCTGCTACTGAGAATTTCCTAATGGAAAAACCCAATAACACTTTGCCCGACCCGGGAATCGAACCCAGGACCTCTAGATCGCACAGCACATACCTGTGCCGCGAGACCACGAGGCAGTCAAATCTAACTCACCGAACGAAAGTTTTCTAGCGATATATCCTTCTACATTCAAATTTGTGTTGAAATTGAAGTTATTTTAAACAGTCAGATGTGCATGCCATGATTTCAAAACTGTGTGTCCACCCTGCAATACGCGTGAAAAAGATTTTCGGACTTATCTCCCGCTACATAGTACTCTACATAAACTGCATCAGGTGCTAAAGTCACATTGTCAGACAAACAAAAACCTCATCTAACAATCATCATCAGCCCAAATACGTCCCACTGCTGGGCACGGGCCCCCTCTACAACTGAGAGGGTTTAGGCCTTAGTCTACCACGCTGGCCTAGTGCGGGTTGGCGGACTACACACCTAAGAACTTTTAGGTGTGCAGGTTTCATCACGATGTTTTCCTTCACCGTTAAAGCAAGTGATAATTCATTGTGAATATACACATAACCTCGAAAAGTCAGAGGTGTGTGCCTGGGGTTTGAACCTGCGGCCGCCGAAATTCTCGACCGCGCGCCTTAACCTAGAGGCCATCACTGCTTTTCATTTAACAATAACCTAGAGATTTCTATGACGTCATCACTATCGTCTGTAACCATCTTACCAAATCACTGAACAAAAACAAGCTATGTCTCCGTAATTAAAAGCAAGAATCCGTCGGCCAGTCACCTTAGGTACAATATCAGCCATCTGCAGCCATTAAGTTGTAAAATTATAGTGCTTAATTACAAGATTGCTCTGGGAGTGGTACGTATTTGCATATAATGAAACTTGAGTGTCACTGAAGCCAATTAAACACGCTTTGATTGTCCGACACTCGCGACACGGAATCACAGTTGTTTTTACCTGATTGCTGTTTATTGTTGATTGACTTTTTTGTTGACTGCCTCGTGGTCTCGCGGTACAAGTATGTGCCGAGCGATCTAGAGGTCCTGGGTTCGATTCCCGGGTCGGGCAAAGTGTTATTGGGTTTTTCCATTAGGAAATTCTCAGTAAAAGCACGGAGTCTGGAATTGTGCCCGAAAAACGGCAATAGGCTCGCCCCCTATTACGTGGGACTGATACATACCTGGCGAAATGTGACTCTCAGTTATAGAGGAGGTCCGTTCCCTGTAGTCAATCGTATATGGGCTGGTACAGATATCATCATCATCATCAGCCCATATACGTCCCAAATGAGGGTTTAAGCAATAGTCCACTATATTAGCAAAGTTTGGATTCGCGGACTAAACACCTAAGGAATTATTTGTTGAGAAATTAGACTAACAAAAACCTAACCCCTTTCTTCTTCACCCACATATCGCCTAGTGTGATTTTCCCGTAATAGGGGGCGAGTTTACCACCGTTTTTCAGCCATATTTCTAGACTTCGTGCTATTTGAGAATTATTTTGAGAATTTCGTAATGGAAAGCCTAATAGCACTTTGCCCGACCCGGGAATCGAACCCGGGACCACTAGATCGCGCGGCACATATCAAACGGTAATATATTAATGGAAATAAAAACATCTAATACACATAATATAACTTATACTGCAGTACATAATATCTTCAGTTGTGGGTATCACTCGGGCTGCATTGGTTATTTTTACCGGCCCCAAGATATATCGCCGTATACGTGTGTATACATTTTACGACATCAATTAAAGATTGTCGACGTTTTTGTCATAGCATTGTAATTGCTTAAAAGTATTTTAATTGTTCCACAATTCGACGAATTCATTCACAAATGTTATTAAATTGATTATATTGTTTAAGACGTAAACCTGTATTTTTTAGATTGTGTAACAAATACTTTACATGTTCATACCTAGGGTTCATGTTTTTATTTTAAACAGGTGAGAAAACAGCCATAAGCTCCAGAATCTCGTAGGGGATTTCACAGTTAGTCTCAGACCTTCCAGCTCAATTTGAGGACGTTTGTACACCGTAATGTTATTTGGTTATGTACCTGGTCTAAATTCTACGCCTAATAAAGCGTCTCGTTAGTCGTACATTTTAGGCGTAGTTTTCACAAGGTGCATTGTCCGAAGATTTCTCAAGACTCAGGTAAGGTTCTTTGAGCTTCCTTTTGGTTTTCTTCATCATTATCATCATCCCAAATACGTCCCACTGCTGGGCACGGGCCCCCTCTACAACTGAGAGGGTTTAGGCCATAGTCCACCACGCTGGCCTAGTGCGGGTTGGCGGACTACACACCTAAGAAATTCCTAAGAACTTTTTAGGTGTGCAGGTTTTATCACGATGTTTTCCTTCACCGTTAAAGCAAGTGATAATTCATTGTGAATACACGCATAACTTCGAAAAGTCAGAGGTGTGTGCCTGGGGTTTGAACCTGTGACCGCCGAAATTCTCGACCGCGCGCCTAAACCTCGAGGCCATCAATGCTTTTGCTTTGGTTTTCTTACTAAACAGTAAATAGTAATCAACAGTATACATAAATCAAAGCCCTCAATTATTGTTTTGTAGGCTTCAGGAGAAATGAGAGAATTCTTTAGTCTTCAAACTTTCAAACAGACATTAGTCCTAGAGCGAAATCAACCCAGCAGCCTCACGTTTCAAAAGCTGTTGTCCAGCCAACTGCGCTATAAAAGCTGGATTAATATTACTCATAGTTATGGCAATCAGGGTTACGTTGCTTGTCCTTTAGTATTAGAGAAGGGGGGAACAGAAAAGACGAGTGTGTGGGAGGGGGGGAAGACATTATTTATCACCTTACGAAACACCGTAAAGATTTTGTTAAAGTAGCGGTTCCCAGCACAATACTTGTGAACGGCGAATGTATGTTGTGTGTTATAATCTGTGCGAGTGTCTCCAAATTGCACATCCCCACGCACATCTCCCACCATTGTTGCCTGTAGGTAATTACGAGGGCCTAGGAAACGGTAGATGCGTCATAATTTAGGTTTAGTAAAAGTTTGCAGAGCGCTGTAAATGGATGTGATCAACACTAATTATTGCATTTTGAATTCAGCCTTTGTATATTACTATTAGTAAATGATTTGATCTAGTACTTATACTTTATTTTATTTTATTTTTAGGTACCTACCGATATACTTTATTGTACACCATATTGGACGGTATAAAATGGAATTAAAATACGCTTAAGATTAAGTGTGACAATATATGTATATTAGATCTAGTACCTACTTACTACTAATTAGGTGTATGTTGCAAGTATACGAGTATATCTATTGTTGGGGATAAAACTACCCTCCCCACTATGAAGCTACAAATAGTATAAAAGGCCGAGAAGATTTGACGTCGGGGACACTTTGCTCTCGGCTATCGTTGCGATAATATCGCTCTGACATTTTTATAATTAAATTACGTCGTTACTCTGTCCGAATTTCCATTAAATTAATTAATTGAAGTTGATTGTTTGTAAATTAGTGTGAATGTTTGTTTTTGTGAAATAATTTTGTTTGAAGTTAAATAATTACATCAAAACATTAGTTTTTGTTCAATACAATTTTGTTTTTTTTTAATATAAACTTGGCCTTATCGCCAAGATCAGAAGTGGGATACACGCAGAGTTCCTATAGCTTTGTGTGTATCCTACGCCTACTCTGATGGATGGAATTTGCGTGTAAGAATTCGGTTTCTGACAGTTTTAATTTGTGCGTAACGAGAATAGTGCGTTTTGTGTTGTTTTTGTTCCGAGTGATTTTTAAACCACGTAAAATATCGAGCCGGTTGAACGGTAGAAGGTCTCGCGTTCTTAATATTTCCGGTGACAGTTCGGTTGAGCGCTAGCGTAGGCCGTCTAAACACAGTGATACCTCGCACGGGTCATGAAATGGTTCCCATAAGCATCGTTCCCGTGATTAAGCCACGTGTCAAGACGAATTGTTGAAACGGGTTTGTGCTAGATTGGATGCGTTTTAAAATAGGTTAGAACCTGCGGTTACCGGTTGTTGTCGCGGCCGCGTAGCGAAAGTAATATTCAACCGATGCATAACAGGGGATACGCCACCTCTGTGCGATGATAGTGATACGGCGAGAAAAGACTCAACGTATAGAATTGTAAGGCGTTATCCGCGTTGGCTCACGTGCTTTCTCAAGGTTTGTACATGTCGCCGTTTGATCCTAGTATCCAATACTTTGATGTGTGTTGCGTAGAATCGGACCGCGGTTACGAAATAAATAGGTCGGATGATCGCGAGTGTCTTGAGCGAATATAGTAGTTGTCTTCGCAGTGATGCAAAGTCGTGGCTCAACGAGTGTGTAACACATAATTGAGAGACGTGGAATAGTTTTAACTGAATTTCGCTCATTGTGTCCGCGATACATTGATACGGCTATCGAATTATATGAAGTGATGTGTACTAACTGTAATAAGTACATCACTTGTGCAGAATACCCTCGTAAGTCTCTTTTACGTTTGAATATTGTCAAGGGCTTGTCGGACGAATTAAAAGACAATAGACACGGATTGGTTTCTAAATTACATAGACAACGTTGTGTCTAAGTAGATGATGGCCTTGAAACTCTACGTGAAGTTTTACGTGGACTTACGGAATCAGGGTTTTCAATTAATTTAAAGTGCACGTTCTTAGATACTGAACTAGAATATTTAGGACGCTTAATTGGCCATGGTTAGGTTAGACCGAGCCCTAGAAAGATTTGTCAAGTCTCATAGACCCACAAATCTTAGAGATAT
This sequence comes from Hemaris fuciformis, assembly GCA_907164795.1. Lineage (NCBI taxonomy): Eukaryota > Metazoa > Arthropoda > Insecta > Lepidoptera > Sphingidae > Hemaris > Hemaris fuciformis. Next base: position 10,358,261 of record OU015447.1, read on the forward strand.
GCTCCAATTTTTGAGGTTTGCGGGACATTTGCGGACTTGCGGGATACGCTTAAAGTTCTTATAGCTTTGTGTGTGTCCTGAGTGTACTCTGATTTTGATATAAAGAATACTGCAAGTTGAAGTTGCATAATTTTATACGCTCTTGAATAATATGTCACGGTCAAGTAAGCAAGCTCGTAGTAATAAAAGACGCGAGCGTTCGCCGAGCCCTGGGCTACACCAGTAACTTCGGGCAATAATAACCTGTCTGAGTGTGTTGTAAGATTGTTCCAGGACAAGTGCAGTGAATGTTGTTGGCGGACGACCGCCGATGGTGGTGTTGTTGTGCAGTGTGTGTGGCTCCCACACGTGCATGGATCCTGACTGCGGATTATCCCCGTTAACACCTGCCCCGATGTCACAAGCTCCGAACGATTGCATCGCTACGGAGGTGGCGGATAAATTTAAGTGATAAGTAGTTTGAACTCGGTAAGGTCTAACATTTATACTTCAACTTTTGATCAGTCTTTAAATTGAGTGTCATAAACACATGTGTGGCTGGATGAGTTGGTCACAAAAAATCACAGCTGGTCCAATTTCAAATACGAGTTTAAACCTTTGTGTTGGCGCAAGTATGTGCCGTGCGATCTAGAGGTCCTGGGTTCGATTCCGGGATGGGGAAAGTGTTATTTGGTTTTTCCATTATGAAATTCTCAGTAGCAGCACGGAGTCTGGAATGTGCCCGAAAAACGGCAACAGGGTCGCCCCCTATTACGTGGGACTGAACATGCCTGCCGAAATGTGGGTGCAGAAATGCACCTCTGCCTATCCCTTCGGGAATACGGGCGTGAGGTTATGTATGTATGTAACTTGAATGTTGCAAATGTTATGAAAACTGATTTTAACAATTAGGTACCCCACATATGCCGCGTACGCAAGACAATCATTGTTGCTCCTTTTGTATTATATTAAATGGTCTCAATGAACAATTAATTTCATGTATTGTCATTCGTGTTATAGTGTACCCGATACGTGTGACGTGGCTGGCTTGATGAGATTCTTGATGGACTGGAGGCGGTCGAAGCTAGTTTGCCCATATTGGTGGAAAGTGACAGTCCATCGCGATCTGCAAGCCAGAGCCGATCATTGGCCGCGCCTTTGACCGTGCCGCCTACTATTAGTGAGCTGCGCTCGGGCGAATAGAATTTCCCGAGAAAAGGATTAGAAATGGGGCGATTGATAGGTTATGGTCAGGTAGGCCGAGTCCCGGAAAAGTTGATGCACTTGTTAGATCTCCAAAACTTACAAATATCAAGAAGGTTCGCCAGTTGTTGGGGTTAGCGGGATTTGTGGGCTACTGAGCAGGATATCGCTTGTGACAATGTGATTCACTGTTTGACAAATGAACCAATTATAGCGATCTTCTGTCCCCAGTTACCTGTGGAGCTTCACACTGATGCCGGAGCCATTGGGCTCTGTGCCATTTTGTTACAAGAACGTGCCAGTGGGAGAAAGAAGGTTGTTGGGTGCTTTGGTGGATCCACTCAGGGTGCTGAGTCGCGGTGCCACAGCTACTAGTTGGAGACGCTGGCTGTCGTGTGAGCGCTCTGGGAATTTCCGGCACTATTTAGTTGGCATTAACTTTGAAATAATGACTGATTGCAATTCTCTAAGGTTAACGGAACGTGAAGGAAGTGAACGTGCCTCGGGTTGCGCACTGGTTGTAGCCCTCCTCCTCTTCCTACCATATTCGGGGTCCGAGCGGCTGGACTGAGATTGCTCAGGCCACTGATGCGGAGTTGCGGTGGCAAGCAACTGCGCAGACTTCATGTCTGAGTCAGCGCGACTGCTCTGGTCATCGGATCCTTAGTGCGAGATGCGGCACTTGATAACTCTAAACCTAATAGGTTCTTTTGACTGTCCGCAGGCGGCGAGTTTGTGTTTGTGAGCATGGCTGCACAGATGACTTGCGGGCTGTACTCCGGCATGCGTGGCCCCTACCGCGTGGTGAAAACATTGCCTCACGGGCGGTATGAATTACAACTCCTGACTGGCTCCTACGGGAAGTCGATACAAGCGGCGGTAGAGTACATCATCCCATGGCATGGAGAGTGGACACCCGATGTTTAAGCCGCTTACTTCAGTGGTGAGTTGTGAGGCTGCGCGACATCATGGCATCACCTGTCGGTGTGTCACGGTGGGGTTGAGAAGGTTTAATCCTCGCAACAATTGTAGTAATATTTCGACATCATAGTTCTGCCTAACGGGGAGCTATGGTGGGGCTGTATAGCGGTTCCTGTAGGGTTCCGTCAGCATTGTGTGTTCGACATCATAGTTCTGCCTAACGGGGAGCTATGGTGGGGCTGTATAGCGGTTCCTGTAGGGATCCGTCAGCATTGCGTGTTCGACATCATGACACGGTCATGGTGGGGCTGTATAGCGGTTCCCATAAGGATCCGTCAGCATCGCGTGTTCGACATCATGACACGGTCATGGTGGGGCTGTATAGCGGTTCCCATAAGGATCCGTCAGCATCGCGTTATATTTTTCTGTTGATTTTGAACATGTTTCGGCATGACTGCAGCATGTCTAAACATGAGCTTGTTAGTTTGTAACTTAGTCTAACAATATAGCACCGATAGATTGTTAAAAAACAATTCTCCTGATTGGACAATTTTTATAGCGTCCGCTTATTGATGGACAGTAGTTACCTTGTGACAGTTGTATTTAAAGTGTGATCCAGCTACCTTGGATAGTCCCAGTCTCGGAGTTTGGTACTCGAAGTCAAAGTCAAAGTCAAAATCAAAGTCAAAATATCTTTATTCAAATAGATTTTTACAAGTTCTTTTAAATCGTCAATTTTACACTTCTTAATTATTATTTTTAACTATTACCTTAGACAGCTTTGTGATCGCTCAGATACGTGGTCCGGGAGCTGTGGTATACGCAGGGTCAGGCCAAAGGTTTCTCAGTGACGAGTCGTAGTTTGTGGTACTTATACATGACGAGTATTTTATATGTTCCATTTATGGTTTTGATTGAGCATCCTTATGTATGGACCGACCCACACACGCAAAGTTATGTCTCACGTAAGCACGCGTAGATCTCTAACTAGTCGTGTAGGCGCTCCCCCGACGGGTGTTGCCACCTGTGATCGGTACATGCATCAGTTTGTCTTAATATCCTATCTGTTACGACTGTGTCGAATTAACGACTATTTTACCCGAGTGCACTGAGAGTGCAGTAATTGTTTAACTGTTTGCTAACATGATTTGTGTTTTTACGATTCTGATAATAAAGGAGCCAAGGAGTCCACCTACGCCACCGCAGCGCCATTGTCACAAAATGATGAGCATCTGTCCGGAGCCTCGATCCTGTCTACTGACTGCCAACCAAGTACTTCCAATGAAGGACGAGCGACTGAAGTACAGGACACACCGCCTTCCATGCCTCTGCTGAGAGGCCGACATAGACACATAAGAGAGCCCGAGGACGGTCTCCGTCAGGAGAGGCCGTGTTGGGGATAAAACTACCCTCTCCACTATGAAGCTACAAATAGTATAAAAGGCCGAGAAGATTTGACGTCGGGGACACTTTGCTCTCGGCTATCGTTGCGATAATATCGCTCTGACATTTTTATAATTAAATTACGTCGTTACTCTGTCCGAATTTCCATTAAATTAATTAATTGAAGTTGATTGTTTGTAAATTAGTGTGAATGTTTGTTTTTGTGAAATAATTTTGTTTGAAGTTAAATAATTACATCAAAACATTAGTTTTTGTTCAATACAATTTTGTTTTTTTTAATATAAACTTGGCCTTATCGCCAAGACTATTTTATTTTCTAAATTATCTCAAAAGTGGCTGGACAAATTAAGATGTGACTTTTTTGTATGTAACTTTGTCAATTTTAAACCGATCGGGCTGAGACTTTGCATGCATAAAGCTACTATGACGTAGGCCAACCCTGTACCCAACCCTGTAGTCTACGCGGACGAAGTCACGAGCAAAATAAGAGATAAAGTAAAATGTTACAAATAACGTATACGTACTTAATAACCCTCGAACAAAGACGGAAAAATGCCACATCCATTTGAAATTACAACTTCGTTACAAACGTCGAACCTCGGAGACAAGTGAAGAATTAAGAAATTCCCGCGGCCACCATACAAATTGTTTTATGAGATCGCCTATTGTTCTTGCACTATCGGCATTGGTATCAACGCGTCGGCCGCCTTGTTCCGTCTCGCATCACGACTAACATTTTTTTATGTCAGATTTTTATGTTATCGTTTATTTAAGTTTTAGCACTATGCTTTTTTAATGTTAGCGTCTATTTTGTTAACTTCATAAAATATCACGTTGATGCATTAACTGTTGCGGTATTACAATAATCAATCTGAGCTTATACTAATGTAGATAATTTTGTAGTAGCCCTCATAATTGGCCTACTTAGCTGTTTTTAATGAATGCTGCTGTCCACATGCCATGAAACAGCGACATGTTTAGATGATAGATATACCGAAGATGTTCTGATGGCAGCACGCACGCATGACAACAATACTTGCAGAATAAACAAATAATAATAAATAACAGTTACATACATAGTTCTGACCCCACACTAGTAGTTCTGTGTCGTGGGTATCAGAAACCACGAGAGACTTTTCGGTCTCACAAACACCCAGACCCGAATCAAATATTTGTGGATCACACAAACATTTGTCTCGGTGCGGGGATCGAATCCGCGGCCTCTCGTTTTGCAAGCTGGTATCTAGCCAACTGCGCCACGCGGCTGAATGTGTGGCCTCAAGGTTTAGGCGTGCGGTCGAGAATTTCGACGGTCGCAGGTTCAAACCCCACAAAATTAATTATCACGTACTTTAACGGTAAAGAAGAACATCGTGAGGGAACCTGCACATCTAAAAGTTGTATCGAATTTATTAGATCGTAGTCAGCTAACTCGGACTATGCCAGCATGGTTGACTAAGGCGTAAACCCTCACAGTTGTAGAAGGGGCCATTGCTTAGCAGTGGGCTATAAGCAAAGAAAACATCCTAAGAAAAAAAAAAGCACTTTGCCCTATCCAAGCATCGAACCCAAGAACTGTCGATCGCACGACGCACTCTTACGCTACAGATGATGCATTCATAGCAATAAAAGAAAAATCGACATATCCATTAGCATTTTACAATAAATTAAATAAATTACCACCCTTAGCATTGAGCTGCGTTGGCCAGAGACAAAGCAAAAATTTAACTTCCAAAGATTACCAAAAGCCCAAATGTAATTAACTTGGAGGGCTCTTAATTAGTCCCCATTGTACCACGACAAGAGAACCGGCAATTTTGGTGCAGCCTTAAAATTCTACACACGGCTTTAGCGTTCGCCGCGCAAAAGGTTCTAAGTGCATTCACTTAATTGTTGTTTCTTTATATCCAAGAATTTCAAATTATATATAACCTTACGCCTGTATTTCCCGAAGAGATATGCAGAGGTGCATTTCTGCACCCACATTTTGTAATAGGGGGCGAGCCTATTGCCGTTTCACGGGCACAATTCCAGACTCCGTGCTGCTACTGGGAATTTCCTAATGGAAAACTAGTAACACTTTGCCCGACCCAGGAATCGAACAGGGACCTCTAGATCGCACGGCTTATTTGTAAAGCAAGACCACGAGGCAGTCTAAGAATTGCAAAGAAGAGTATCTATAATGAAAGATTAAGTAACAGAATTGGAACCAGTGCAGAGGTTGTTTTAGTCTTATAAATTGCTTGTGAGAAATTTAGGTATGCGGTTTTCCTTGCGCTGCTTTTCTTCATCGTTAAAATGCATAATAATTCATTGTCATTAATAAATTAGATAATGTCGGAAGTGTACGTCTGAAATTTGAACTTGCAGCCGCCGAGATTTGGTTCAACCGCAAGCCCAAACGCTACGGAGATGCAAGCGTGTATGCATATTTTTTACTACACGTTTTATTTGCCGCAGATCCCGACCGTGTGTCACAGCTAATGTTTGGGCAACAAATCAAAACAAGACCTTAAAAACGTTTAACTAAATCATCGTTTCTCTCCGAAAACGGTTTCGTTTTAGATAATTATAGGGTCCAACGTTGGGGTCTCTCACGCGCGCTCCTCGCTACTAATCAGACCTTATGGAGCATCATTTCTCGCTTACCGTACTGGAACGTACCGTAGTGGCCAACTACTTTTCCAACTCCTACTGTTTATCTTACATACTCGTATATAATCTCACGTCTGTAGAAGTAGATAGAGGTGCATTTCTGTATCCACATTCCGCACGTATTAGGGAGTGACCTTATTGCCGTTTTTCAGGCACTTATCCAGACTCCATGCTACTACTGTGAATTTCCTAGTGGAAAACCCCAATAACACTTTGCCCGACCCGGGAATCAAACCCTGGACTTCTAGATCAATTAACTTCGAAACTATTGACCGGTTCAGCTGAAATTTGGTAGGATGCATTTCTATTAACACAAATTTGAAAATGAAAAAAAAAATTAAACTTTAGCTTTCACCGTATACTGAGTAATCTAGGTAGGTACTATATTAAACGTATTTTAAGTTTATCATAAATAGGGTTTTAATTAAGTAAATTTATAAAAAATACCAATAAATCCAACCCATATTTAAAAAATGCATAAAATTCTATACTCAGAGACCACATTCAATTTTCCGCGCGGATTTAGCTTATTTACCGCATCGACAGCACTAATTAAAACTTAAGGACCCGCTCGTATTTTTGCGATTTCGATATGGTCGCAGGTTCACAAAAGACAAGCAAACCAAACCAATCGCTCCACTTCACTCCTTCATAAATTCAATTCCCTTTCGATAGCATATCCACTCCGAAATCCTCAAAACGCATCAAAAATATTTCATTGATAAAACTAACTTACTACAAACAAACCCAATAAACATAAGGGAATCTTTCACTTATCTCGGCTAACTTCATTTGCATGCTGGCTCCCTACCGAAGCACTTAGCTTGAAGATACCGCCGACGTGACGAGCTGACACCTATCAATCTTGTCGCGTGATTTGATAGTGTACACCAGGCCTGCCATCGATGTAATGTAAATGAATCCTTAAGCTAATGGCATTGGGTTGAAAATTATTTATCAGGACACAAATTTGTATCACCATGCGACACTCTCACACCTCATTGTGCCAGATAAGTTTAATAGCGTTTGCAAATGATTTTGTAATAAACAAGTAAAGTAGGTTAGGTGCATTAAAGCGAAATTTATTTAAGCCATCCCCATTGATACGGTAATGTCCGAAATGTCCCACAGTAGTCAGTGCAGAGACATGCATTTATCGATAATTTTTAATTAATAATTTTCTTAAACACTTAAATAAGAATTGAAAATTACCGAATAAAATACTTCGGCATTATTTATTTAAACTTAACATAAAAATACCAGTCATTCATTTTTCCATTACAAACAAAAAAAAACACACTCGATATTAAACTGGCATCAAAATTACTTCAGCAGTTGGTAATTTCACTATATTAGTCACTACGATATTTGATGTCGACAAAACCCCATCACTACCCCACAGTGATCAGCATTCATTGCGCAGGACAGTGTCACGACATCAATTAGCCCGACACTGACTTACACAGTACAGATAGTCTCGTTGACGGAGACGCCTCGTCCAACATAAACATGATAACAACCGGCGCAGCCGACACGCCAACTGTCGATAGTCGATAACTCGCGTGAATTATATCGACAACCTGTCGCTGCTACATCCTTATTTGCATTTAATTAACACAACGTTTTTTGTATTAATTAATGTCAGCTGATGGTGTATGTGAGACCATTGATATTAGTTCGTGGGATTTTTTTTCTAGTATATTGGACTGGACTCGTGGTCTCGCGGCACAAGTATATGCCGTGCGATCTAGAGGTCCTGGGTTCGATTCCCGGGTCGGGCAAAGTGTTATTGGGTTTTTCCATTGGGAAATTCTCAGTAGCAGCACGGAGTCTGGATTTGTGCCCAAAAAACGGCAATAGGCTCGCCCCCTATTACGTGAGACTGATACGTACCTGGCGAAATGTGGGTGCAGAAATGCACCTCTGCCTTCCTATTCGGGGAATACAGGCGTGAGGTTATGTATGTATGTATGGAAAAAGTAAAAACTTGAGGATGAACGATATTCTTGAGTCGTGAGGTCTTTAAGGTAACATTTCATGCAACTTGCCTCGATAGCTATATTGGTACCACTGTCCCATATAAAACAACTATAATGATGGGTAAATTTACGCTCTATGTACCTAAATGCTAATAGCTATTGAGGCAACTGCTCTGAAAATTGACCTGATTCCATCTCCTCTGTTTCATTATTACACGTGATGGTTAACAGAGCTGCAATTTAGTAGTTACTACAACTTTGTAACAAACCAAAAGATTTCTAAGTTTTAATTGTTTGCAATAATAGGATATAGAATAGATTGATGAGGTACTTATTATTTGTCAAGGTCATTAGAATTGATTTTGCTTATTTGGCACTTTTATTGAGTAGGCTTCAAGGCTTAGGCGCACGGTCAAGAATTTCGACGGTAGTGAAGAAGAAAGAAGAAAGAAAGTTATGTGTGAATTCTCAATCAATTATCACGCACTTTAACGTTGAAGGAAAACATCATGAGAAAACCGGTGAACCGAAATTTTCTTAGGAACTTCTTACGTGTGTAGTCCGCCAACCAGCACTAGGCTAGTGCGGTGGACTAAGGCCTAACCCCTCTAGGTTGCAAAGGAGGCCCGTGCCCAGTGGGACGTACCTACATGGGCTGATGATGATGATGATATTCGTTACGGGTTTTTCTTAGTTTCTCTGAAACATTGGTCTAACCAACTCCCAGCAACGATCATTAAGTCTGAAGATGAAAGTTCCAATGAAATCATTAGCCATGTCCAGACGTTTCTTCAATTTAATGAAAAATGGTAATTTGCCGTTCATTAAGATGTTACGACTAGATGAATTTAACACCTTGGCTTGGCAGTAAACGCGGCCACTTTTCAAGGAACATAAGACGAATGAGTTAAAAATTAACTTTGACTCATTAACGTGGATGCCTAGATTACTCCTGCGGTGCCTCGGAGCGAGTCGAAGCACCGTAGTCAGGGAGCTAGGAATTATTATACCCTTGTGTTTTGATACAAAATAATTTTAGGATAAGACACCTCTCTACAGTTTTTACTGACGTCTGCAAAATATAAGTTCTGAACGTAAAAGCTTCGTCGGTGATATAAAATTTTTCTTGGATTTTAGAAACACGCGTTATTTATTAATTATGATTATGTTTGCTGTAAGTACCGCTCTATTCATTAAATCTAATAGGCTTCCTAGTGAATGTAACTTAACGCTAATTGCTACACAAAAATCTGCAATATCTAAGTGTCGACGTATGTCACTGCTCGATATATTTTTATATTTTAACACAATTATTTAATTCGTGACACCTTAAGGCATAGCAGGTAATACTCGTGTATGTATATTTTTTTGTTGTTGAGCAGAACGCTGTAAACAGAACTGTATATTATAAATTGTCTGATAATAACGATCCCAAAAAGGCAATATTTCAATATTTTTGGACGATAAAATATACTAATATTCTTGAATGATAGCTCTGACACAAACATGTGCAGCTCTTGTAACATAAAGTGAATATATTAAAGTGGTAGCCGAGAATAATAAAGCACTCAGCCGGCAATAAAACGCGCTTTTTAAACACTGCTTTGACATTTAGTTTTTCTTTGACTGATGGCTGTTTAAGCGCACCCCTGTAATTAGTATGGGGAATATTAAAAATGATACCTTCGTGCGAATTACTTTTGGTATCACCGAGTATTTTTAGCCTCCTCAATACTGTTGGTTGCGGTTGTAAAACTAAAGGTCGCTGGTATGATTCACTGGGACAAATGTTTATATTGTTATTGTAATTGTTTACTGCGTCCGCTTGATAATATGATTTTTCTAACATCGGTTGACAAAAATTGAAGCCAAGGAAAGCCGAAAAAAGCCAGATTATTTAGGAAAAGCTCTTCGAATGTGAAATAATTTATGATTAAGTCAATCACAGTTTGCACTCCTATCCCTCATTATTCGACAGTTGTACAATACAAAAAAGGTTCAAAGGTGGCACGTTCCCGCCAGATGCTCAACCCAATTCCAGAGTTGAAAGTTTATAGCAATAAAGCACAAAGTTGCATTCTGTGTAAAAAACTGAGCTTTTTGTTTCTTCACAAGTAAGTTACCGTTGCAGCGGCGTGTAATGAATTATTCTTTGCTTGATATTCGAAAACTGCCGACGCATCTGCACTAGGGATGCCCTTTGCAACTATCGATGCTTCTAAGTTGCTTAATCGAGTATTAACATATGAGTAAGACGTATTATTATAAGCAATTTAAATGCAATGATCAATAAGTAATAAACACAAGTTCAAGAAATTAAAAAAGGTGAATGTTATTGAGTGATAAATGATGCAAAATTCTAGTACCTAGTACTGATTGATAATCATGTAATATTCAATCAACATTATTACATTTAACCACTTGTCAATGGAGGTATTAGTTTTAGGTCTTGGATTAAAAATGCTAGTTAGATTAGCTACTTAAACATGCTTTGTCTGCTTTTCTCTAACGTCACAAAGTCAAAGTCAAAGTCAAAGTCAAATTATCTTTATCCAAATAGACTTTTACAAGTTCTTTTGAATCGTCAATTTTAAGCTATTTCATACTAAACTATTGCATGTTACACATGTCAATCAATAGAGCAAGCTTAAGTATGCTTAAGTAGTATTAATATTAACTAACATTTATAATTGAGGCCGTATATCTTTATTATGGAACGACCGATAACTAAATATATTCACCCCCCAATGGTCTTACCACGATTGAGCCAATGAAACAACCAAACTTGAAAAACAATAACCAGCATTTCCAAAGACTGTAATAGATATAATGTTAAAGTATTTTAAATGTAATAATCCATACTAAAAGTTATCGATACTCGAACATCGATTATAACAGTTCATCCCTCTAGTAACTTACACTTTCAAGAATTTGTTAGCGTTATTTTTTACCCTTTCCGTCCATCGTTCTGGACAATAAAGTGACCGCAGATGCAGCCAGGGGCAGGTGCGCCAGAGATTTGAAAAAAACAACCGTTGATGCCAATCGTTATGGAATCGTATTTAATCTGTGAGGGATTGCTATTAATATTTTTATAGCTCTCACTTATGCTCGATCATTCGATCGGCTCGCTAAGGGTTAGGCTAATTAGTGATAGCAGATGCTAAGGACTTAGTTTAAAAAAAAAATGTAAAACACTGATTAAACAGGCAAAAAAAAAAGATTGTGGGTGTGTTACCAGCTTAATTAAAAAATATTGTTAATACCAATAAGGGCTATTTTTATTAGACTTCCTATAAGCCAACTCACAGTTCGAATTCCGACAGAATATTTTGTACTCACGTCGTGTTTATCATACCAAAATTGAACATTGTCAATACTGACAATTTTGACTCTTAACACCTACAAATATTTATCAAATCTGAGTTATGATTTCTGATAGCAGAATCAAGCTATTTAGCACTGTCTTAGATAATACAAGGTGGACTGGTGATCTCACGAAGATCGCGGGAAGCCGCTGGATGCAGTCGCTTCCGACAGAGCGCTTTGGAAGTCTTTGGGGGAGGCCTATGTCCAGCAGTGGACGTCTTTCGGCTGATGATGAAGATGATGAAAGATAATACTGTTTTGACCGAACAGTTTTCCATCCTCGTTCTGGTTGTTAAGTTAAGTTGTTAAGTTGGTAAGTTTCGCGTTTGTCGCGGAGCTAACAACAATCTGTGTATACTGTAAAACAAATTTATACGAGTATGTGCTTAGTTATCTTCTTATACTATTTTGACATCCAAATTGTCTTAGCCATAGAGACCGACAGCGAAGCAATCATTTTCCAGGTGTTTATAAAACAATGCCTTCTCATTAGTAGAGTTTTTTGCTTATCGTCCGTTTTTATACCAGGAAGGAGGTACGTCATGTAGTTAGAATTGCTTAGAGATATCAAATTTTTTAGTCATTTGTTTAAATTTACAATATTCTTTTAGAAAATAGTTAGTAATACCCAATATTAAAATTATTAATTTGTATGTAAATGAATAATTGATGAAAGCAATTATCAGTGAAGGTAAGCTACACCTTCAACCAGCTACTTTCAACTATGGGTATAAACAAAGAAGCTCTTTGAACGAGAGGCATATTAAGGCATTAGGTTTGTCTAGAGTGGCTAAGCGGATATAGTGTCTATTTCAAGGAATTATAGAAATATTTATTTTGTTTGCAGCCAAAGCATAAATCAAGTTTACCTACTCTCTTTTAAAGACAATGTTTTATTCCATTAGATCTGACCATTACAATTTACAAAATTTCTCTAAAATATGCGCTTCTTAAAAACTAATCTTTCTTAGCCTTGTCATAGCTGTCTCATACAGGATGTACTCAAAACCGTTCAAGCAACAGCCGCAAAGCTTGTTATAGAACAATTAAAACCCTATCAGAAGTAACAATAAGTGAGGAGTACGACCGGGGCAGAAGACAATGGCAAGCCGCGCCGAGGCCTGAATAATGGCGGCCCATTTACAACACTGTAAGATATGACATGATATAGATCACTCACAACGTAATAAATAAATAAATAACATAAGAAAAATTACACCGTAAAGCGAATGTTACCGGAGGCGCTTCTGCAGCGATGGATTCGTGTGGATACGGCTTAGTGCGATTTGGGGACTTTTGACACCATTTTAATTTCATCTCGTATGTTGTCAATATAGGAATGGTCCAAAATTTTGTAAAATGTATTCTTTACTTATTAAATTTGATTTTGTATTATAAATAGAATCTAGTCAAATTAGACACTCAATTTATTTTATTTTATTAAATTAAATAATGAAACAAGAACCAGAGCTATGACAGTTATTTGTTTAAATAGTGCAGTGATTTTGAGTACCAACTTATACTTTACTTTTTTGTTTTATTATTAAACAAACTAAAACTTAACTAGGATTGGAAATTATGCAAACCGCTTTCAGTGCTACAGTTGTAGAAATCAGAAAAAAATATATTAATAAATACACCCAACAGTCACATACATAGTTCTGACCCCACAGTAGAATACAATTCCTGTGTCGTGGGTGTCAGAAACTACGAAAGACTTTTCGGTCTCACAGACCCGAAACAAATATTTGGGGATCTCACAAACCTCTCGTTTCGCAAGTTGGTGTCTATCCAACTGCGCCACGGGGCTGTCAAAAGAAAAATATCTTTGCAGAAAGATTATAATATTACGAGGTATATCCACATGTTATTACGGCGCCAGCGTCGGGCGCGAGGGAGCGACAGAGCGACAGGGACGGATGATTTAGAAACCCCTCGGGAGAGGCGCGACGCGACCCGGTATTAATATTGTGACTCGGCGCAGTACTAGCAAACTGGTTAGATAAAATACGTTGTGTGAGAAAAATGTTAAGGGTTTTTTATGTGTCTTATAGTCGTAATCTGTTGAGTCTAAGATGTGGTAGATCGGTGTTGCACTGGATGACCTCTCATCGAACATCTTTCAGGCACATTAAATAATAGCATTAAGTTTCATTTTGTATTAATTTTAATTGTCGGATTGTACTAAATCCAAAATACAGAATTTATTATAATCTCTCAGCGTTTTTGTAGGAATCACTTTAAGATCGTTATCAGAAGATAAAGATATTAAAATAATCGAAAGGCAATAGTTTAAAAAAAAACTTACTTGACGATTCAAAAGCACTTGTAAAAGTCTATTTGAATAAAGGTGATGAAAATGATAACAAACACTTCTTGATTAGCTCTTCAATCAACATTCTTTAAAAAAGACATGATAATTGGCTAAAACATTAGGCAAGTTGCTTTTGTTTATGGCGTTATTAGTTAAATAGGCATTTGACTAAAAAGGTATAACTTCTAAGATCAGTTCAGTCTTTTTATTATACCCATACACTTGCACATGCAATCATAGCTTTTTAACATTATCTTGGTAAAAATAATTATAACAAGGCTACCTATCCACCAAATCTATCATTCTTATGGCCGAATACTGAAACGCTACTTAATCTGAGGGCGACTTATATTTTTATGTGGCTGTTATAATTTAAGCGGTATATACTTAAAAAATGTAATGTAAAAGAACTTTTTGTGGTAATATTGCCATTTATGAAAATTTAAGTGGGCTAATGTTAATCACAGTCTTAAAACCGATAAATGATGTTTCAGTATACAGCTTAAATTATAACAGCCACTTAAATATAAGTCGCCATCAGATTAAGTAGCGTTTCAGTATTCGGCCATTAGTTTTTTAATTACATTATTGAAAATCCATCGCATCTGCAATTCTTGCGTATACAAAATAATTTTGATCACTCCTTTCCCACTACGTTTTGGTATCTGTCGCGTTGTTCCTCCAGCTAAATTGGTACCGAAATTTCAAATTCAAATTGTTGTTCCCGTGTGTGCCCCGCGGCGCGACTCCTTTAACGTCGTAATTGGTCCTCCGAGCCGGATTATTGCAGCCTTTGATGTAGCTTGATTGCGTTTGATGCAGTCCACCGCTGTGGTTAATGAGCTCCTCGTTGGGGCAGGTCCAGGTGTAGGCTCTGATGTTTCTAGTTTGTGCTACTGTTCATCATCATCAGCCCAAATACGTCCCACTGCTGGGCACGGGCCTCCTCTACCATTGAGAGGGTTTAGGCCTTAGTCCACTATGCTGGCCTAGTGCCGGTTGGCGGACGCTACTGTATAAGTGAAAAACAATTAGTTTTTGTCCAGAGTATGATAACAGATTAAATTAATTTAATAGATCAAGCTGTCCCATCGCGCATTTATATGGCAAAGAAAAAGAACCATAATTAGTAGAATTGAAAAGAGATTGTGTAGAGCATTTTAGCATTTAGACAGCTTCCTTATGTTCTATAAAATTCTAGAGGACGCTTAAATCCAGCAATCGATACAGTGTTCTTTAACAACCGTAATAAATACATCTCAAATATTATGTCAGCTACCGGTGTGTGACGCATCACAAATACACCCGACCTTTTATCGAGAGTAAATTCCAATTAAAACGGCGTCCATTAAACTGGACAGTAAAACTCGACTCACAAATGGCTCCGTTTAAATATTTACGCTGTTTGAGATTTATAAATGTCGTACGATTAAGGGACAAGTTATACAAAAAACGGTCAATGACGAGAGGAAGCAACGGCAGGGTTCCGCATGAAGTTATAGTGTTTGTTATTCAATACCTATTTAAATTTCGAAAGTACAGGTATTTGTAACATTTTTAATTTACATTTTTATGACAAAAAAAAATCTTCTACTAGAAAATCATATTAGGTATAACGAATAAATCTTACATAGTTCTAATCAAATACAAAACAAATGACTGAAGGACTGCCTCGTGGTCTCGCGGTACAAGTATGTGCCGTGCGATCTAGTGGTCCTGGGGTCGATTCCCGGGTCGGGCAAAGTGTTATTGGGTTTTTCCATTAGGAAATTCTCAGTAACAGCACGGAGTCTGGAAATGTGCCCGAAAAGCGGCAATGGGC
This sequence comes from Hemaris fuciformis, assembly GCA_907164795.1. Lineage (NCBI taxonomy): Eukaryota > Metazoa > Arthropoda > Insecta > Lepidoptera > Sphingidae > Hemaris > Hemaris fuciformis. The sequence goes on from OU015447.1 coordinate 10,373,907, forward strand.
TCGCCCCCTATTACGTGGGACTGATACATACCTGGCGAAATGTGGGTGCAGAAATGCACCTCTGCCTATCCCTTCGGGGAATACAGGCGTGAGTTTATGTATGTATGTATGTATGTAAAGTCTTGATATTACACGCTACCCGAATTACTAAGACGCGGTTATGTCAAAGATATTTAGGTTCAGCACGCTCGAAATGCTGATATTTTCTTTCTAGTCTTATTCAAATGTTCTGTGGTCTACACTATCAGATGTAGTGTTGTCACTTTACGCGCTAGTAAAAAAAACGGGTTTGGGTTTTTTATACCCGTCACTAGGCCAGCGTGGTGGACTAAGGTTTAAACCCTCTCAGTTGTAGAGGAGACCCGTGCCCAGCAGTGGGACGCATATGGGCTGATGATGATGATGATACCCGTAATATCAGACGATTAGGAATGTGTTCATATTAGAAATATTTACGAGCAAAACCACGAGTGACTTGCGGAACTCTAAAACGAACTCACACGGAATTAAGTTGCAACCCAATGTCATCATAACTTATAAAGGTTTATTACCCTGGTAACTGACGGTAGCATAATGGATAAAAAATGTGTACTAGCTACCGTTATAAATAAATAAATACACCCAACAGTCATACATAGTTCTGACCCCACACTAGGATACAAGTCCTGTGTCGTGAGTATCAGAAACTACGAGAGACTTTTCGGTCTCACAAACACCCAGACCCGAAACAAATATTTGTGGATCACACAAACATTTGTCTCGCTGCGGGGATCGAACCCGCGACCCCTCGTTTCACAAACTGGTGTATAGCCAACTGCGCCACGGGGCTGTCTGTTATCCCACATTTATGTAGTGTTCTAATACATTTTTCAATATATTAGAACACTATCGCTTTATTGCTTCAAATTTTAAAGTTGTTTAGGTTTGAGGCAATACAGCGTGTGAAAAATATTTGTTTGTTTTAATTGAACACTAGTAACATCCTGCAATTGTTTGTATTTCCGCACAAATACATGTAGTAGGCCAAATTGCCGAACTATGGCCAAATTTTTATTTTTTTACCTCGGAGGTGGCCGAAAGTGGTATATTTGATGTGTGGGGTATATGTAGGGGGGGGGGGGGGGGGTCATGGCCTAATCCCTCCTAACTTTAGGTATTGCTTGCGTTTGCTGTGTTTGCCTATTTATCTCTTTAGTACATGTACGCCATAATGTTAACAAACATTATGTGAGATAAATAGGCAAATAATACAATAGAATCTAAATTTTAACATACTATATACTACAGGAGAAATATTGACCGATGATGAAACAATCAAAAATAGGTGGAGAACCTATTTTGAAAGGCTAATGAATGAAGAGAATGATTGGGAGAGACTGCTTGAGGATATACCAGTGAACGCGGGGTTAGTAAGAGAAATTAGTGTAGATGAAGTGAAGAAAGCTGTGAGTGGAATGAAGAATGGAAAGGCGGTTGGACCAGATGGAATACCAGTAGAAGTATGGAAGGTTATGCAAGCAGATGGGTGGAAGTGGCTGACTTTATTCTTCAATAAGATGTTACTGGACAACACGATACCCGATGAATGGTGCAACAGTTATTTGGTGCCCATTTTTAAAAACAAGGGGGACGTGCAAAATTGTAACAATTATCGGGGAATAAAGTTAATGTCACACACTATGAAAGTATGGGAGAGAATAATTGAGCGACGCCTGCGAGAGGAGTGTGAGGTTTCACGGAACCAGTTCGGTTTTATGCCTGGCCGTAGGACAGTGGATGCCATTTTTGCTATTCGCCAGTTATGCGAAAAATACAGGAGAGCACATAAAAACCTGCATATGGCATTCATTGACCTCGAAAAGGCTTATGATCGGGTTCCACGTGAAGTTGTATGGTGGGCCCTTAAGAAGAAATGTGTGCCTGAGAAGTACCTGCAGTTGATTCAAGCCATGTACTGTAAATGCAGTACTCAAGTCCGGACAGCAGCTGGTCTTACCGCCAGTTTCGATGTCGCTGTTGGTGTGCACCAAGGGTCGGCTCTTAGCCCTTACCTCTTCCTGTTGATTATGGATGCTGTTACGGCAGGTATACAGGAAGAGGCACCCTGGTGCATGCTGTTTGCTGACGACATCGTGCTGGTGTCAGAAAGTGGCCACGAGGTGCAGAACAAGCTGGAGGTGTGGCGGCACAGACTTGGAAATTTTGGCCTTAAAGTCAGCAAAACCAAAACACAATATATGTTTTGCGACTATGGCGGTCTTTCAAGTTCTGTGTCCGTCACACTCGATGGAATGTCGATACCAATTTGTTCCGAATTTCGCTACCTTGGGTCACTTTTGCAAAGCGACGGAGATATAGACCGGGACGTAAGGCAGAGAATCAACTCAGGATGGATGAAATGGCGACAGGTCTCATCCACAATATGTGACCCCAGAATGCCCCTCAAATTGAAGGGCAGAATATACAAGTCCATAATAAGACCTGTCGTACTGTATGGATCGGAGTGTTGGGCTACGAAGAAGACGGACGAAAGACGACTGCATGCAGCGGAAATGCGAATGTTGCGATGGATGTGTGGTGTAACACGGTTTGACAGAGTGAGGAATGAATATGTTAGAGGAAGCCTGAAAGTAGCTCCTCTGATAGAAAAGCTGAAAGGAAACCGTCTGTCGTGGTATGGGCATGTTATGAGGAGGGATGAATCATACGTAGGAAGAAAGGTGATGGATATGAAAGTTGATGGATGGGCGAGCAGAGGAAGGCCAAAGAAAAGATGGATGGAGTGCGTGACTGAAGATATGAAAGAAAAAGGGGTGAATGAAGACATGACGGCTGATAGGGATGTTTGGAAGGATAAAACATACTGCGCCGACCCCAAATGAAATTGGGAGCAGGGCAAGGCAATGATGATATATACTACATGATAATTTGCCATTCGGCGTTGGTAATCACTAGGGGGCTCTCGTTTGAATTTCGAAGCATAAGTAGTGTTAGATGTCATTCGGTCCGCTCTCGTAGCGGTCGTGGGGAGAGACCTCTCGCTGCCGACCGTGGTCGCCGCCATGGTCGGCAGCCGGAGGTCGTGGAAAGCTATGCTCTCCTTCTGCGAACGTGTCATTTCGCAGAAGGAGAGCGCGGAGCGGGATCGGGAGCAGACCGATCCCGCTCGTCGCAACAGGCGACGTAGGAGGCGCCGGGCGAACATCTAGCCCGGCGCCCAGAGGCCACGTGGGGCCGCCGTCCCTACCTTGGCGACCCCCGAGGGGTAACAATTGCTTCGGTGTGCCTTTTGGCACCGCGCAGAGGCGGTCCCGGGTCAATCCATAGCTCTGGCTTCAGGGTATTCCGGGGCCGTCTCGTTGAATGCGCTGATGGTGGCCGTCGCGGGGTTTTTAGTCGGTATTACGGCGCATTGATATTTGGTAGGGACCCGGCCCAGCGGCCGCCCGACAACGGGCGGTAACATCCATGCTGGGTCGGAAGGCGCCGGTGAGTCCGACACACCGTCCGTAAATAGGATTTTCCCCGTAGGAAAAAAAAAAAAAAAAAAAAAATTATATTGAGCTAACGTGGATGTTGTAGGTTTCCGAGCATATTTTTTAACACCGATATTCTACTAAGAATACATACATACATTACCTCTCGCTTGTATTCCACGAAGGGTTAGGTAGAGGTGCATTTCTGGATCCACATTTCACCAGTATCAGTCCCACGTAAAAGGGGGTGAGCCTGTTGCCGTTTTTCGGGCATAAATCTAGACTCCGTGTTGCTACTAAGAATTTCCTAATGGAAAAGCGCAATAACACTTTGCCCGAGCCGGAATGGAACCCGTGACCTCTAGATCGCACGGAACATACTTGTGTCGCGAGACTACGAGTAATACGGAGAATCCTCTAAAGAAAACCCCAATAACACCTTGCCCAACCCGGAAATAGAACCCAGGACCTCTTGATCGCACGGAACATACTTGTGCCACAAGACCAAGCAGTCCTAGTCTAAATTATAACTGAATTTACAACAACACAAACTGTCATATTTTCTGATTAAACAATTACCTGGACAATTAAACAAACGGGCAGGGTTCGTCGCGATCCCTTCCTTACGTTTAAAAACACGTGTATTATTTCCCACGGGGCGGAAGAAAGTGGCAAAATTTCCTAATTTAATATTTACCGGTCGCAACAATACCGGATAATTAGATCGGGATGTGATTTGGTACGAGAAGGCGGAATTAATATCAATGTTCCTTGTTGGGTGTTAGGGATGGGACACAGATGATTATTAGGGATATCGATAAAATTGAATATGTTTGAACTGAATAATTTAAACATATAATGGGAGCAGTGATGGTAATTATATTTATTAAAAAAAAAACTGTCTTATTTAAATTATAGTGTATTATTAAAGTATAGTGAAACACACAATGTTTACATTTGTTATATTTTCATAATCATCATCACATATACGTCCCACTGCTGGGCACGGGCCTCCTCTACAACTGAGACTGTTTAGGCCTTAATTCACGACGCTGGCCTAGTGCGGGTTGACAGACTACACACCTAAGAAACTCCTAAGAACTTTTAGGAGTACAGGATTCCTCATCATGTTTTCCTTCATCGTTGAAGTACGTGATAATTCATAGTGAATACACACATAGCTTTGAAAAGTCGGAGGTGTGTGCCTGGGGCTTAAACCCGCAACCTCCGAGATTCTCGACCGCGCGTCTAAATCTCGGAGCCATAACTATTTAGATATTATACACTTATATCAGAAAAAGTAAAAAAGAATCGACATCGATAAAATTAAATTGTAATCTATCCCTAAGGCTAAGAAAATGAAGACAAATGCTCAAGCGTTGGTAGGGCGCGGGTTCGATCTCGGCACATGACAAACAACCTATGACACGCATAATTTTCTAATGCGCTCCTTCGTTACTAAGTCATGAAATAGGGGAGGAAATGCTACGGCTAATAAAGATGACAGTTTTCATAGAACATAGTAAGTAGAAATCTTGGAAGGACAAGATTAAGATTAAGTACACTGTGATCTTATCTTGTTCAAGAGTGTTGGTATTTTTTGATAACATTTATGCCCCGTGACGCAGTTGGCTCTAGCCATGATGTCTACATCAGCTTGCAAAACGAGAGGCTGCGGGTTCGATCCCCGCACCGAGACAATTAATGTTTGTGTGATCCACAAATATTTGTTTCGAGTCTGGATGTTTGTGAGACCAAAAAAGTCTCTCGTAGTCTCTGATACCCACGATACAGGACTTGTATCCTAGTGTGGGGTTAGAACTATGTATGTGACTGTTGGGTGAATTTATTTATTTATATTTATAGCTTTCGTGGTGCAGTTGGTTAGAGTCCTGACTATAAAATGAAGGGTCATCCCATTCATTAATTCATTCATCGTCAGCCCATATTATGCGTCTCTTAATATAAGATCTTAATCTACCTTGTATTTTATCAATGCTATCAACTCCTACTTATTACACAATGTCTCAACGCTCGCGTGTATTACACATCTTATCATCGATGTTCTAATTTTGGGAGTAGAAATTAACAATTTAATCAGCGCCTATCCCCTGGAGCAGCTGTGAATTGAAATAAAAGCGTTAATGAAGCGGCAGTGCCAGGCGCCACACGACACACGCACCCAGCTCAGTGCCCCTAATCGAGCTTACAACTTTATCTATCAGAGTTGCAGACTTAGCAATCTTTAGATGGTACCCAACTGTTTCAAATAGACTGGTATTTTTTAAAAAGTGAAAACTTCTTTAGGGGCGTTGTGTACTTTTTTGTGATGGGTAAAAAATGTTGAACTCGCGTCAGATCACGTGACCCTGATCGAAAATGCGTAAAACGTTTGTTGTCATGTTTGTGTACGATAGCGCAATAAATATTGTATTTTACCACGTAAATGATTGAACTTTTTCACTGATAAATAAAGCAATTTAAATCAAATTATTCCCTAACCATTCCAAAGTATTCAAAAATGCACAACGTTAATGTTGACGTTTTCACTTCTGCCGACACTCCCGGAGTGCCACCCGTTTTTTTATTTTTTATGGAGAAGGAGGCAAATGAGCAAGTGAGCCACCTGATGTAAAGTGGTCAACACCGCCCATGAACACTCTCAATACCTAAGGGATCATCGGTGTGTTGCCAACCTTTGAGGAAAGTATAGGATCCTCTTTTGAAGGTCCCTAAGTCGTATCCGAATTTCAGAATCCAATGAAACTTGTTTTAAAGCTCCGTTTATTTTTAGAGTTCATCTTTTACCGTCACATTTTGTGGCCGATCATAATGACAATAATTATAAGAAATAAACATAAAAATTTAAAATTACAGCAATATATTATCAATATCACACAAAAATGTCTTAGATATTTAAACCTAAGTTACTAATTGATTTAAAAACTCATACCAACTGCTTCAGAAAAAAATATACTACCAATAAGAAAACCCTAAATATTTGACACCTGACGTCAGTCGTAAACTAAAAAGCATAATCATACAGTTAAATAATATAGTCAGTTCTGTACCTTCGTAAATGTATGGCATTGGTGAGGAGTTTCCTCTGTCCCTGTAAGTTAGCGCGATTCAATTACAAAAGTTTGACGAGTTCGTCAGGTGCCCGCTTATCGACGGCCGATCTTTATTCCGCCAACCACTGTTCTGTTTTGAAACGAAAATTGCATTCCTAATTTAATATTCGAACATACACACCCGTCTGTACTCGCAAAGGAGTTTGCAGATGTGGTATTTACATCCTTTTTTCATCAGCTGTTTTCAATCCTACGTAATAGCGGATGCCACATTTCCAGACTCCATGCTACTACTGAAAATGTCCTAGTAAAAAAGTTTTTTGGAAATTCTCGACCGCATGCCTCATTATCTTGTCAGACCAAGGAGGCCTTTACTAAATTTTATAGCACCCTGTAAGACTATATTCTTGTAAAAACTGTTGAATTAAACGATGTATTTTAGGTTTTATCAACTATATATTATAATAAAGCTAGCAAAATATACACAAAGTAATGTAAGGTCACTTAATGTCATAGAATCGAGAATAACAACTATACGTTGCCATTAAAAAAGAAAAAAAAACTATAGGTACGTTGGGCGCGCAACTACATAAAAAGGCGCGAAATTCAAAATTAGAATATGACATTCAACAAAAACAAATAAGGAGCTATCGCATATTTAAATCCTTATGTGAATTTACCAATCGATTATTTTAAACACTAAGGATAAAAGAGTGAAAAAACCCGTTAATTTAAAAGCTCTTACAATGTTTTTAGGCATGTACATCTACATACATATTTTGTTAACCCCCAAAACGCCAGTATGGGAGACTAAGGCATATTCACTCTCTGCTGTAGAGAAGGCCTCAGCGAAGTGGTGTACCGTTTACGGGCCGCAGTTGAAAAACTTACATGTAAATAAAATGAAAACGATTAAAAAAAATAAAAATATTTTTGTAATTGACTAGACGACACAGTCAAACAGGGAATATATTTACCAGACTAGACAAGTTAGCTTGACCTAAAAGACCCGGGTGTGGCCTGGTCACTGTAGGTCAAGATTATGTTGATTATTGGCCGAGCCTCATAAAATTTTACTCCGCGTTTAATACAGCCGCGACGATCACGTACCGTCCAAATGTCAACGCAATTACGTCTCGGCACAGCACACGTGTACTTACGTGAAATTACGTGCAATTTATCTGTTTATAACGACTCTGTGGCAAATGAGCATTCATTTAGTTTTTACAACGCACATTTAAACCAATTTTGGGGACGTGGGGATATGTACAAATATTTGGGAGAAATTCATCATTTTCTTCATCGTTCTTAAGTTTGTTCGACTATTTCGTGTTGGTGATGTTTGTTAAAGAAACCAGGATACGGGGACTAATGTTAATTCCATTTGGATATTTGTTATAAGTGTTTAGTTTAAGTAAATAAATATGTAATTTTTCCCGTTAATTTATTAAATAACTGTTGTTTTTAAATAACTATTGTTATATGTAGCTTCAGGTACAATCCATTATAATAAAATGTCATCATCTACAGCCTTTTTTTCATCCCACTGCTGGGCATAAGCCTCTCTTCTGTCATGCCATTCGACTCTATCCTGGGCCAGTCGCATCCAAGATCTGCCAGCCACGTTAACCAAGTTAATATGTAATTATGTTATTTTATTTATTTGAAATAATATATAAAAAAATATATAAATATTTAAGGTGATGCTAACTATACGTGCAGATATTTATATGTGATAATTTAAGTGCGGCAATAGGCTCGCCCCCTATTACGTGGGACTGATACATACCTGGCGAAATGTTGGTGTAGAAATGCACTTCTGTCTACCCCTTCGGGGAATACAGGCGTGAGTTTATGTATGTATGTATGTGTATAATTTAAGTGGATGGTGATATACGGAAATCTCTTCAAGGAGCTGCGAGACCAAGTTATATTATTCTGTTTTTAACCATCCCGCTTGGCATAAACATTTGGTATCAAAATATCTAAGCACTTCAAAATATGTAAGTGTATCCCACGCTTAATATTACATTTACGGAAGAAACTCTGTCCGTTATCTGGTGCAATTTAGATCATTTTTGGTATGGCGACAGACGAGACTTTAAAGAAGGACTTTAGAAGAATTTCGCTAAGTCACAGCAAGTCTTCATCGCTAGAGAACTAATAAATCTTTAGTTTATACTGTTTTTATGAAGAAGAAGCGGCGCTGCAAACTCCCCCAGCCTAATTGATCAAACATTTTTTTGCAATTTGAATCCTCTGCACCTATAAATACATACAGTCCAATTTAAAATTCATTAAATAAAAACCATTCAGAAAGAGAAAAACAAACTCAAATGTCAATCGATACACAAAAATTCGTCCCGGCGTCGCATTCCCATTCATTTTTTTAAGAACGTCATAAAACAGCATTACTGGGCGCACACTATACTTACAGTCAGTTCGGTTTCCAATTATTGGTCATAACAACGTGTTCGATACACTCTGATAATTACTGGTGTGCCCCTAAACACACGGACGGCAGTAAATTATGACGACGTCTCGTCTTCTCTTTGGCTTTTAATTGGTGGAGGATTTTGTTTTTAAATTAGGTTTGCGGTACTTCTGTTTCAGCTTTCAAGTGGTGGTTTGGTTGATTTCTTCCCTCTGTTTCCAGTCATTCGTCTTGTTGGTCGAAACGAGTGGTCCCAAGTACAATGTCGTCCAGACATCACTGAGTAGTCAAATCCCCGGCTTCGTCATTTCACAAAGTTGACTACCAAATACTTATTCGTATTTTAAACCATCTATCTAGGCCGAATTTAAATGGAGTTATGAGTTTCTCGGACTCAAATTTTAAAAGAAATATACTGAGCTTGGTAGTAGATACGTAAATCAGTTTTATTACGAGGCTGATATTAAATAATCTTGTGCATGAATTTCCATCACATGCCTCGTTGGTCCTCCGGCATAGTTTGCGGCATGCTATGAAGAAGTTCCACATATATGTAGTTAGCACTTAGGTATGACACATTAATACGAGTAGGTACCTACATGGTTATAAAAAAAGAATAATAATCAAAATATTACTGGCGTAAAATACACTGGTATATTTTATTTTTATTAAAATAGTGTATTTTAATATTACTTTTATATTTGTTCGTAAAAATCCTATTTAACATTATGCTATAAGAGGTATAAAAGAACGTTAGGAATTTCAGAATCATCGTGATTGTTTAGAGCTGTTATAAAATGTATTTCACTCAATAATAATTTCAGGTCTGAAATGTACTCTAAAAGGCAATAACCTCACCTGTTATATGGGACTTAAACCATGCCAAAGGTTGGTACGGAAATACACTTCTACTTAATATACGTATAAGGTTGAGTGTATATAATAATAACCAAAATACACAGCCTGTAGTACCGTTATGCCGGCAGCGATCAATGGTACACATTACATACGAGCGACACATGTTAAAATGTAATGACCAGAATTAGAGGAAAAAATGTGACGCTCAACTTCACGAGATAACGACGAGTCTATGTAATAAACGCATGACTCGACACACCTAGCGACATTGTCTCGATAAAATAGTGATGTCCCCGTTATGACTATCGATATCAATGAATCAGAGGCTTCATTCTTACTATCAATGTGATGGCTAAGTCGTTGTGGTCGGTTAACTAAATGTCTACTGCAATGTAGGCCACTCGTAAGCTACTTTACAAGTATCTTTGGATTACCTTTTAGTAGCAGGCAATATACGGCGATTTCCTAAGGAGATTATTTCGAAACTAATTACCATCAATGAAAATATTTTTAAATTGATATACATGCATACATATCTGTATCCTTCAAGGGTTAAGCTGAGGTGTATATGAACACTCACGCTTCACTAGTTCTTTTTTCCCAGGTATATAAGCCCATGGATATTTACTAGATAAATTCGCAACATAATCATCATCATATTCATCATCATCATCATCATCATCAGCCCATATACGTCCCACTGCTGGGCATGGGCCTCCTCTACCATTGAGAGGGTTTAGGCCTTAGTCCACCACGCTGGCCTAGTGTGGGTTGGCGGACTACACACCTAAGAAATTCCTAAGAACCTTTAGGTGTGCAGGTTTCATCACGATTTTTGCACCATATGTGACCTGTAAATCCCACGCTAACTACCCTGACCGAGACGCACTTGAACTAGAATAGTCGATATCAAAAGTATGGAGGCACGTCCCTAGCGTCACCTGTAACCCGGAGCGGCGCGGGCGCACCCGTTCATTAGAAGCGCGCGCGTGATTGTCATTTGGTGCCGCCCCCTCGCCGCTTACACGATTATTATAATTAGAATGACTGCAGCCCGGCCGAGTACGTGCCGCGGACCACGGCCCCGTCCACTCAACTGTCCACTGCATGCTCACAGATACATTGATATAAAAAAAATGATAGATAGACTTACGCACATTGCTGAAGCTTCGTTTCCCATCAAGGAGGTAGATATAAAAAAAATAATACCCACATAGTCTGTATCGATGGATCAGATTTTCTGTATGTCATATATATATGACTCAAAGGCGAGCTTAGTGTGATTTTACGGGCATACTTCCAAATAATATGATATTATGAATTGGTCCGCCAACCCGCACTAGGCCAGCGTGGTGGACTAAGGCCTAAACCCTCTCAGTTGTAGAGGAGGCCCGTGCCCAGCAGTGGGACGTATTTGGGCTGATGATGATTATGAATTGATGGGAAACCCTAATACACTTTCCCTATTCGGAATCGACAGGGCAAGGCGATTGGAAAAGAGAAATTTAAGTTCAAGTACAGATGTTTTTATTTGTCCTTGCGGAATGATACCTGACAATAAAAGGAGTTACGCCCAGCTGCGGATATCATAAAAATATTATAGGTAGACTCATTGCGATGTAACTACTTTCGAAAGGTGTAAAACGAGTCGTGTTGTGAGTTAATAATTCGCACCAGTCGACACAATCATACCAATCTATTCACATTTATAAACACAAAATCTAATGCCTGTATGTTACGGATTTACGTAGATCGCTATTAGCTAGTTTTATTCCTTAAGATATCTAGGCGGATAAATTACAGATTTTCCTATTTGAAAATTTATCCCACCACACACGTGCCACTGTAACTCCTGTGCTTCAGGATCAACAGTGGCACGCACAGTGTTGACGCCGAGCAATGAAGCTCACCGGACCTAAGGGAACCTAATTTTTCATGTTCCCGCAACGAAATTAATCAGAAATAATAGGTATAGGTACAGGAGTTGGAAAACAGAGAGTTGTCATTAGCAGCAAGAAGTATAGACATTTTCCCTAAAAAGAGGCATAAGCTCGCCCCCAATTAGGGGAATTGAAACACAAGTCTCTAAACGTAGATCCCTATATCTTTGCCTACCCTTTTAGAGTTAAAGGCGTCATGTAAGTTACATACAACCTTCAATTTTAAACCACATTTTACCGTGACCCATCTCACGAAATCCGGGGCTATACAAAAGAACAAAGACGGTCATTACGTTGCCCAACGCCATTCACGCACTGCGGGCCATATAATCACATGGACTAGATATACGCTCGTCTAATGGATATCACAAATTGCTTGGACCACTTACCACCAACCACCAAGAATTTACTACGCATAAATTACGCAAAAAACGCCTTTGTGTTCACAATTCTAAGGATCATAACAACTGCACGTAGATGTTGGTTTTGATATATAAATCTCAGTGGATCACCACGCCTCCTCTTGCGACAAACGGGGACATTTTCCTTAATTCGTATTTGATGCGCGTCAGAAATAGAGTTTTATTTTGTAAGACTTTGAGTACATTTTACATTGATTAGATTTCGTTAGTAAAGAAAGGAGTACGACCGTGTTTTGTCAACAACGGATATGCTTTTAGAGTTTTGTTTTTCTATTACCTACTATGTATTTGGTTAAAGCTCGCCACTCATAGACTAACGCATGATTGTAACTTTACTTATGAAAAGTTCGGTATATTCACACAATTATCATTAAATATTGCTTTTTCTGCGCCAAGAAATTCATAATTTTATCTTGATTGATGGTAAAAATAAAACTGCCCAAAATACTTTGTACTTTGGATTAGACAGCCGTATTTTGCAAGCTTCATATGTGTATGTGTATTTGTCAAAATAGATACGAACCACAGAACAGTTGAATACGACTAGAAAGGAAATGTCAACGTGCCGAACCTATGATTAGAATAACATATGTTTGATACGGCCACTACTTAATAATTCGGGTAGCGTGTAATATCAAGACTTTTGTAAATGTGTGACAACCAATAGCAGTCCTGTGTAATCGTAGTAGAACAAACAGGTGTCAGACAAGCGGCGACACTCGTCCCCATACAAAATACTGTCTAATTCCCTTCGAATCTTATTCAGATGTTCTGTAATACGAAGCCTGTTTACATACAAATCAAAATACCATTATAACAAGTGAAGTAATAAGATAATTATTAAGAACACTTGAGTACGGTACGCAAATATTTGGCTTTTTTTCTAAAGTCTCATAATTTCTTTTACGCTTTACCTAACTTGACTTGAGTTTTCAGGATTAAAGCTCTTATAGTTTGTATCTCGTTAGTTTTTTTTGTAAACATCGTGAAGGAAATTTCACACTTTTAAATTGACTACAAGGTTTTTGTGGTGACTTGTACGCAGAAAGCCAGTGTGGTGGACTAAGGCCTTACTGTTTCCAATAATGGAGGAAGCTCGTGCCCAGCAGTGGGAAGCATTTGCACTGTCGAGATTGTTTAAATCGATAATTTGTTAAATATATTTTCTTATAAACCATGACACAAAGCCGTGAATAGATAACCTTTACAACTTTCGTAACTGTATAGGCAATCGTAATCATCATTTGTACTTGTATACATTAAAATTATTTTTATTTGTTAAAAAAAATTGTCAAAATTGTTTTTGGTCGGACAAGTAATGACATTATAGTCAGTGGCGCGCAAATTAAACAAAGATAGAAATGATCATTTTTTGACCATAAAGACATTTATCTTTATTCATAATTCCTTAGATTTAATTATGATATTTATCATAATATTTATAGATATCATATAATAAAATAAAAATATGTAAAAACAATAGATTGACTTGTCTGTCTGTCTGTCACTCTGTATTTGTAGAGTGCGAGGTCCCGGGTTCGATCCGTTCCGGCAACTTACTTCTGGAATTTCATGTAACAATTTTTCCCTAGCAGAAGGGAGTTTGGAACTGTTCGGGTAAACGGCATTAGGTTCGCCCACTATAACGTGGGATTTAAATACTGTTGGCATGACGTGAATATTATGACGCTCCTGTTTACCCATACCAAGTAAAGGCGTAAACCTACATATACATACATATATTATGTAATATGTATGTTAATGAAATCAATGATCACTAAAAATCTCAGGTTATAATTACCAACCAATATTTTTCATCATCATCAGGCCATATATGTCCCACTGCTGGCACGGGCCTCCTCTACGAATGCGAGGGTTTAGGCCTTAGTCCACCAGGCTGGCCTAGTGCGGGTTGGCGGACCAACTAAAATTTTTGACCAACTATTATAAAAAGGTACTTCATAGGAATCAATCCTGCACCTTAACCATTTACAATTGTCCTTTACTCAACTATGCCATGGACGGTACCAATAAATATCCACAATTTGAAAGGCTTGACACGACAAGTGTGTTAAATTGGCAAATGGGCTTGTAGTACAAAACGTTAATACGCAATAAGCCGATATAAATGCTAGTAATAGTTAAACTGCAATTAAGGTAATTAAATTAAACAAACAAGTATTGGAAATTAAAGAAACTTTTGTGTGGAGGCTGTATTATATTTAGTATTTGGCCTGGGATATGACAAATTAGGTCCCCGTAGATTCGCTGAGCTTCATTGCTCGGCGCCAATACTGTGCGTGCCGCTGTTGGTATCGGAGCACAGGAGTTACACTGGCGGGTGTGTGGTAGGATAGGGCCATAAAAGGTAGTCGGCGATCTGGGCCTGAGCTTCCGTCTCCATTACGACTGTCGTTTAAATTGTCACGAATATGAAATTGAATCCAAGTGAAAAAAGGTCGCTTGCCCTCAAAAGTTCATATGTGACGCCCTTACTACGCTCACCCACGTCGCCTTTCGCAAATGGATAGGAAATTGCTTTGACATTTTCTCCTAATGTCCTGATATGTGCCTGTCGATCAACTGCTATTTGGTAGAGTGATTGAATGAAATTGTCAAGTATGTAGAAAGCTGGCTTCGATAGCATTCTAAAAGTGGATGATTTGTAAAAATATTACTAAATTAACTTTTTAAGTGTCAAAGAATTATTTTATTTGTACTGTACGCTGACCAAGACAGTTGTACCGTTCTGATGCCTAATATTATACAAATCCCAGTCGATGAAATCAGCCTTATGCAATTTGTAGACTCACCTTCTAAACTCTCGAAAAAGAAATTTAGAGAATCACATTTCCTCATTCTGTTTTTTTTTTCATTCGGATTGAACTACAATTAACAGCATCCATACGTAAATACGAAAAGAGTGTGCTCGCTCCATAATCTTCTTTAAGGAACTAGAAATAATATGACTGCCTCGTGGTCTCGCGGTACAAGTACGTATGTGCCGTGCGACCTAGAGATCCTGGGTTCGATTCCCGGGTCGGGCAAAGTGTTATTGGGTTTTTCCATTAGGAAATTCTCAGTAACAGCACGAAGACTGGAAATGTGCCCGAAAAACGGCAATAGGCTCGCCCCCTATTACGCGGCACTGATACATACCTGGCGAAATGTAGGTGCAGAAATTCACCTCTGCCTACCCCTTCGGGGAATACAGGCGTGAGTTTATGTATGTATGTATGTAAATAATATATAAGTTTCAACCTATTTTGTTCTATTACAATAGCCGGTCACCTTTCATCGCTGTCATGCCACTTTCCAAATGACTTTATTAACGATACACAAGCGAAACAAATCGAACATTCTTACAATGTAATTGGATAACACATCAATCAAATTTAAAACAGACATTTTGTTTATTAGAAATAAACAAATAATACCTACAGCCTTCTTTTGTTAGAGGGTCAAAAATAGTAAAAAAGAGCATTAGATATTTTTTTTAAAGCAAGTGCGTAATGTGCTCTCAAGTATTTGTGATGATTCAAAGCTAGAATACTTCCTATGCAATGTTAATAGACACGACCATTATCAAGGAAAAAACTACTTATTTCCAAATAAACAACCAAAGCCGTGAAATATGAAATTTTATTACTTAAAGTGACAATTTACGTAAATAAATTGGTTTGTATTTACATAGTAACATACTAGTGTTCTACTTTTGGCTAAATTGGTAATAAAAATAATCCAAGAGACTCAACTGAACGCATTAATTTTCAAGCTAAGGATTCCAAAAGAAGACAGGAGTTAAGAATGGCACTACACCAAATTACGCGGCAGAAAAAACGGCACATAAATCTACAAAGCTAGTTTCGCATTCACAACATTAGTATTGTAACAATTGTAAGGTTACATTTGTAAAGTTTATTATTTTGTGTAAATATTAATAAAATGTGGGTATAAAAATAACAAAAATGGGGTTTTAAAGTGGGGGAATTGGTGGAAGGAGGCTATAAATATAGGCGACACTGACAGATTGGGGGATATTCGGTACCGAACGGTTGTAAGATTCCAAACTGATGATTGTGTTGAAAAGTTTAAGATGTTTACACAGTTTAATAATCGAGTGATTATGTATCAAAAGTAAAGGAAGTAGTTACAAGTTTGTGGTATCATTTCTGGATGGTGTTTCTTACACAATGATTTTAATTGCACAAACGGACATCAGTACACAATATGGTTTTAGATTGTAATTGTACAAGCTGCGTGACCAATCGATGATAACAGATGACACATGCGCTCTACTTAATCACGATGTGTAATGAAAGTATTCACTGTATTCGAGGGAGGTTTTTTTTTATAAAATATAAAATATAGATTTAAATAATACAAGCAGTGATGGCCTCGAGGTTTATGCGCGCGGTCGAGAATTTCGGCAGTCGCTGGTTCAAACCCCAGGCACACACCTCTGACTTTTCGAAGTTATGTGTGTATTCACAATGAATTATCACTTGCTTTAACGGTGAAGGAAAATATCGTGATAAAAACCTGCACACCTAAAAGTTCTTAGGAATATCTTAGGTGTGTAGTCCGCCAACCCTCACTAGACCAGCGTGGTGGACTAAGGCCTAAACCCTCTCAGTTGTGTAGAGGAGGCCCGTGCCCAGCAGTGGGACGTATTTGGGCTGATGATGATGATTAAAATATTAAGAAAACATACATATATAACCTCACACCAGAATTCTCCGAAGACGTAGGCACAGGTACATTTCTGTACCCACATTTTGCCTAATGTCATAAATCCCACGTAATAGGATCCTATTGCCGTTTCTAGCGCACGAGGCATACGAGGCAGTCATTGAAAGTAGCATAAAATCGAGAAAGGTGATACTTAATTCACTTCGAGGTACATAAATAGTTCATAAGAATTTAGCTTTATTTTATTTTAATTCTGTTCTTATGGTGTACAGTAAAGCATGATAAATAAAAATAAAATAAATATGTACGCAGACTTTATAAGGTTTTTACGACTAAGTATCGTTGGGTATATTAAAAACGATATACAATTAAAAGGTATGTTATTTAAGTGTTTTATATAGACTTTAGGCCATTGTGGTAATTTCCGTTCTAAGCTTCTTTACCGTACGTTTAAACCGTATCTAATGGCGACGGAGCGTAATTACTAAAATAAAATAAACTAAACATCAATCTTATCAATATATAAATAAGAACCATAATCGAAATTTTACCTAATAGGTAGGCTTTATCCATATTTTAGATATTTTTAAAAATCGTACAACTGTTCAGTCGATTTTTGGGATAACAAATTCTGTTTGCTGTATATGAATACACGAAGCGTTCTACAGAGGTGGATTTCACATTTTAAAAATCACGGAGAATCTGCCAACGAAAAACCCAATATCTACAAAACATATGTACCAATTTGTACCACGAGACTAACTATTTGTTTTTGGAACGAAAAGTAAAATATTTTAATATAGGCTATTTGCAAAATAAATGCAGCAAAAAGGTAATTGCAAAAAGGTTTATAAACTAAAATAAATGTGTGACGAAGCTCTCGTCGCCATGTAGTATGGCTAATAACCGTTTAGCGAGAGCCCCGGGCTGTGCGCACGCGTACCTGATTGATGCGTTTATAATTATGGCGGGGTTTTGCGCTCTTTGCGCGGGAAAATATCATTTGCATGCGACGCCTTAATGGCGGGAACGTGAGCGCGAATGCCTGCGAACGTTCCGATACCCGATAAAGGTATTGCTTTTAATATTGTGGAATTCACTTATAAATTTTTCACGGCTTTTGTCTCGATAACTAGGGGTGAACCAGATATTGTCGTCTTTTTATTGTGATTGATATGCAGGTGATACTTTTTTTTGTTTTATCCAGAAGGTTGCTGTCACTTGACGTATAATTGAATGCCTGGTAAGGTGGTATATTTTGTCTAAGTTTTTATTTTTTATTTTTTAGTCTCATCATCAATATCAGCCCAAACACGTCCCACTGCTGGGCACGGGCCTCCTCTACAACTGAGAGGGTTTAGGTCTTAGTCCACCACGCTGGCCTAGTGCGGGTTGGCGGACTACACACCTAAGAAATTCCTAAGAAATTTTAGGTGTGCAGGTTTTATCACGATGTTTTCCTTCACCGTTAAAGCAAGTGATAATTCATTGTGAATACACACATAACTTCGAAAAGTCAGAGGTGTGTGCCTGGGGTTTGAACCTGCGACCGCCGAAATTCTCGACCGCGCGCCTAAACCTCGAGGCCATCGCTGCTTAGGTTTTTTTAGTCTAAAGACATGAATTATTCGTTCAAGGTATGGCCCTTAATTTTAGCGTATTCCTTGATAAATTAGCTTCACAAACGCCTTATAAATTAAATAGAATGCTATAAAGCCTTGCGTATTGAGGCATTAACTCGATACCTCCAATAATGAACATTCATAAATCAAGGTTTGTACTACAATTAGCGCTTATGTTTAGGGCCGAAACAAAACTATTCTAGCTCAAAACTAAAATATGGAAATAGGAATATCGGCGGATACAGTGCGGTACACATGGTCGGCACACAGGGCCGCGGGCGATGTTTCGCGCGTTTCGATTATTCATAAAATGGAGGTGTCGAGTTGGATCAACGCGTTTGCCCACCACACCTACGGAAAAATGAAGGCTCCACTATTTATATTAAATCTTGTGAATGTTTCGCTGTTGATTTGCTCCGAGTCGGATGAATTTCAATTTTTTTTATGTTGTCTTTCGCAGGTTTTGTTCAGTTTGTTCCACGTGTTCTGACGGCATCACAGATTCCATTCATTTTTTTTGTTCTTGTCCCAACTTTTGCAGCTTTAGTTATTTTTATTCAGTACGTTAAATCTGTTTTTTGACATGATGGGAAGTCTGATTGATAGTCATCAATCAGAGCAAAGTCATCTTAGTGGACGCAAAATAGAGGATGAATCTTTCTCAAACGTAAGGGAATGCCACGCAAAGAACTTTGACTCATAAGTGATAGTATTCTAAATTATGCTATATTTAGAACTTGTGACCGTTTTATGTACATATGTACATACAATATAGTTCTAGATGCACCGTTTATTTGTTGTTATTGCGATATAAAAGTGACACTGCTATTATGTCCTATTTAATTTCGATTACACTGAGAAAATTGTGTTAAAAATTAACAACTTCCATGGCGCGGTTGGCTAGACACCAGCTTCTATCCCCGGCAGGGACAAATGTTTTTGTGCTCCACAAATATTTGTTTCGTGCCTGGGTGTTTGTGAGACCAAGACTCTCGTAGTTTCTGTTACCCACGACTCAAAACTTGGGTGCATTTATTTATAATTAAAATCCCAAGATGGATTCCTCAAGAGACAAAAATAAAAATACAAAAACATACAAGCATTTTCTTATTTTCGTTTCTTTACGGAGATGACGACAAACTCGATGACAAAACAAATTCTCACCGGATCGTTTCGATCGCTCGGCGATGTAATGTGTGAGTCGAATCGAAATTGCTTAGGATACTCAGAATTGAATTCGCGTGTCATAATGTCAATGGGCCGTCGACACCGTTACGCTTGGAACTGACGAAAACGTGAATAATGAAAGGATTGGCGACGTGAGAAATAACATACATTTATTTGCTTTGAAATGTCGAAAATTGCATAAAGTGTGGTCAGTAATGGCAGAAATTTGCGCTAAGATTATTGATTCATCATCATCATCATCATCAGCCCAAATACGTCCCACTGCTGGGCACGGGCCTCCTCTACAACTGAGAGCGTTTAGGCCTTAGTCCACCACACTGGCCTAGTGCGGGTTGGCGGACTCCACACCTAAGAAATTCCTAAGAACTTTTTAGGTGTGCAGGTTTTATCACGATGTTTTCCTTCACCGTTAAAGCAAGTGATAATTGATTGTGAATACACACATAACTTCGAAAAGTCAGAGGTGTGTGCCTGGGGTTTGAACCTGCGACCGCCGAAATTCTCGACCGCGCGCCTAAACCTCGAGGCCATCACTCCTTTTTTTTTTGTTATTGATTCATTTCTAGTGATTTTTGTAGTTTTAACAGATTTTATGGTGAGCTACAGAACTAAAGAGCAATAAAATGTTCTTATGGCGTGAACTTTGTAAAATGTTGAGACTATATACATAAAAAACTTACATAAATCGTTTATTAATTTTGATTGCCTACTTTAAATGTAAAATTCAAGCAACTAAGTACTCTTTGATTAAAATATCTGTAAATATCCTCTAACAATCACAACGGCAAATATCTAGATTTAAAAGCCCCAACAGGTCGCCACAAAGCAACAACAAACTTTCCTCTTCACACATCACGGCTTCAATCGTGCCTCATTGACAGGACACTCAGTACGTGAGGCGAGGCGAGGCGCGCCGTTTGATCGTCATGATTTGACAATAATCTTAGAGGTTGTTTGACACTCGCCGCCATATCAGAGAAATCTCCATTAACGACAGCCGTGGAAAAAATTTACCACAAAAGATGACTGAATCGTCAATCGCGAGGGTGCTTGCTACTAATGGGGAACTAACGCTAAATAGTGAAATCTGTAGAGTGGGTATTCAAGCTAAATATTTTTTTAACACACCTGATTTTTCGAAGTTATATTCACAATGAATCATCATGTACAAGCGCGAAGGAAAACATTGGGAGAACACTGCATACTTAAAAGTTCTTAGGAATTTCTTAGGCGTGCAGTCCACTAGGCCAGCGTGGTGGTGTCATATACCCTCTCAGTTGTAGAGGACATCCGTGCTTAGCAATGGGTCGTATATGAGCTGATGATGATGCATTTTGTTAAAAGATATGAACTATAAGTATAGTTATGGTAATAATAGTAATTCGTTATAAATAATTAGTAGTCAGTCAATCAAAACAAAAAGGCACAGATTAAATCCGTACAATAAGAAGGTAGCTTGTTTGAGAGTATTTACTGTGTTGCTAAAATTAAATTATGTTGAGATAATATTATATATTCCAAATGGTAAGCACAAAATGCCTCCAAGACAATAATTAAAAAAAAAAAACAACTTTAAAGAAGAAAACTGGAAACGAATTTCAAGCGAACCTGTTACAAGGTATTGGATCCTAAACAAATAAACACTCAGCAGTCTCACTCGATTTGGTGCTTAAATATAGTACAAAATTTGTATCGTATGTATCAGAAATAACAAGACTTTACTTTTCAACAATAATAATAAATAATAAATACACCCAACAGTCACATACATAGTTCTGATCCCACACTAAGATACAAGTCTTGTGTCGTGGGTATCAGAAACTACGAGAGACTTTTCGGTCTCACATACACCCAGACTCGAAACAAATATTTGTGGATCACACAAACAATTGTCTCGGTGCGGGGATCGAACCCGCGGCCTGTCGTTTCGCAAGCTGGTGTTAAGGAATACTAACCAAACTTCGAACGCAGTGATAAATAAACCATGAACTTATCTAGTCAATCAAAAAAATAATTTTGACGGCGACTCCATTGTCCTGCTCCCTGTCTACCGCACATCACCGCGTACCCTAATGAACTTCGAAATGGAAGCTGTACATATCAGTGCCAATCAGATTCATATTTATCGGGATCATCAAGAGGCCTTAATGGTGGTAGCCCGGTGACTGTTTGAGCTCTCATAATGGTCTCTTAAAAGGTGTGGAAGGTCGCGCCGCTCTATGCCTTTGTGCTCCTTAAAGCGCTCATGAATATACTTTTGTCTATGGTAAAAAATATTAAAGACTTGAAATATATATTACCTGAAATTAGCCAGGTTATGTACATATGTACCTACTGCTATAGTGTCATGACGCACAATAAATTACTTCTTTAATTTATTGCTAAAAAAATACGACACAATCAATAAAAAATTACATTTTTTTTAGTAATCTTCTTTTAAATTATATATATACGTATTTAACTGCCATAGAAGCCCAAAAGCCCAGTTTGTCTTCTAAAATTCCAAATTATAATTTTTCAGCTTGCAACCAGACCCCACAATAAGCAAATAAAAACTAGACATTACACAATTAACGTTTAACGTTTTTGGGCTTCTATGGAAGTACCGCCACTGGTATTTAAGTGTCTATGTATAAGTCTGTCTGTATTTAAATGTCTAAGTATCTATGTGGAATAATTCAGTAGTTGTTTAAGTTTATGAAGAGAAACAGACGCCTTATTGATTCCACGTTATACGAGTATGTACCTATATTATGAATGTTGTCTAAATAATAGACTTATTTACACATATATTTTTAAGCGTTACAGTTACAATAAATGTATTTTTGTACCTTTTAAAGATGCACGAAATCATACTTGATCATAATAACTCGTAAACAAAACATCGGTCTACAACTGAATTCACTTTATTATTTTGAAATATTTAGCAAATCTCCCAATTCACTAGTCTTTAAGAAGAAAAAACTTTTCTCATCCAATCGTAGAATTAATCCGCTCATTTTCAAGAGTTACGAATCACAATTCCTCCCCCAATGACAGCGTAAATACATATTTCATGACTTCTCCCTCGGATGCGATGACATCCACTTTTCTGTACAAACGTAAGATTTTCGTTTTTAATTACGTTCGCCGACGACGTCCGACCCATCTTGTAGTTATGTTAATTTCTATAAAAGCTACCGCTTTGATTCTTTTGTCATTGAGGAGCTAGATAAAGTTGGAGAAGGATTTTGTTATTTTTCTTTTGTGGTAGGAAAAACACACGTTTAAGCTAAATTTTACAGGACGTAAAAATATATTATAGCACTTTGCCCGACATTGAATACGGACCATGGACTTCAAGATCAGACGGCAGATCACAAGGAAGTCACAAGTCAATCAACACCTAGAAGAATCTAGTAATAATCTGGCGAAGTATTGTTTGTGTGTCAATATAGGCTTTATAATACATTAATCCTCTCTTAATTTTTATCACAGTTGGTATGACAAACTATTGAGTATTGTAAAAAATGTAATTTAACCTTCTTCATTTTTCTTTCCAGATTCTTCATCAGCATCTATAGTTTCATGTAAGTATTAGTATAATGATTAATTATACATTGGAATGAAATCGTAATGGTGAAACGAATAGCAATAACTGCTCACACCACCGCATAAAATGTATACGCATCTATATATTATGTAAGAAATAACAAGTAAACAACAAAAGTAAGGTCAAAGTTAGTTGTAGTTCGCATACTAAACTAAACACAAATACTTCCTTACTTCGAAAAATATAAAGAGACAAACCATATGCTCCAGTACCATTTTTCAAAATAACAATACTGCCAGATAATCCTTACAAAATTTAATTTTTTTTTCCAATTATGCCACAAAAATATCTCCTTAAATACGCCTAAAGATTCTGTTTCCGTACTCGCGTAGCGTTAGCAGACGGAATGACGAAACCCACACGATGACTTGCATATCCACAAACTCCTGACTATGATGTATGTTCGGGACGCAGTAATGAGCGCCAGGATCTCTCGGGATGGCTGCGTGGAAGGCATTTCGGAGGCTTAGAAGCCTATATTGATACACCAACAATGCTTTGCCAATAATGAAGTGTATACTACTAGATTTTTGATTTGATGATTGACTTAGTGAGTGTAAAAAATGGGCAGGTACAATGCGACTGCCTCGTAGTCTGCCGTCCGATCTTGAAGTTTAGGGTTCGTCAATGTAAAGTGCTATTTGTTTTTTTTTTTTCATTAAGAAATTCTAAATAGCAGCACGTCTGAAAATTTGCTTAAAAACCGGCTAGTGTAGGAATTACGTGTCACTCAGAAACACGACTGGTTAAACACTTTTGGCATCCTACAGCCCTGTATGGGATGTTATTTTATCGGGGTTTGTATTTATATTTCATCATCATCAACCCATATAAATCACACTGCTGGGAGCGGGCCTCCTCTACCATTGAGAGGGTTTTAGGCCTTAATCCACCACGCTGGCCTAGTGGGGGTTGGCGAACTACACTCATAAGAAATTCCTAAGAACTTTTAGGTGTGCAGGTTTCATCACGATGTTTTCCTTCACCATTAAAGTAAGTGATAATTCATTGTGAATACACACATAACTTGGAAAAGTCAGTATGCCTGGGTTTTGAACCTGCGACCGCCGAGATTCTCCACCGCGCGCTCAAACCTCGAGGCCATCACTACTTTATATTAATCTTCCAAAATTATTCATTCACAATACAGACCACCCAAATCCCGATATAATATAAGTAATATCAGTTTAATAACTGTTCCGCGTCATTAGACTCAATCATTTGTCAGGAGCGCCATTAGCGACCACTACGACACACAGGGATAACTTTATTGTAAATAATATTTATGACTGCCTCGTGGTCTCGCGGTACAAGTATGTGCCGTGCGATCTAGAGGTCCTGGGTTCGATTCCCGGGTCGGGCAAAGTGTTATTGGGTTTTTCCATTAGGAAATTCTCGGTAACAGCACGAAGTCTGGAAATGTGCCCGAAAAACGGCAATAGGCTCGCCACCTATTACGTGGGACTGATACATACTTGGCGAAATGTGGGTGCAGAAATGCACCTCTGCCTACCCCTTAAGGGAATACAGGCGTGAGTTTATGTATGTATGTAATATTTATGATATGAGAAATAGGTTTATTAATCATATTAGCCTAGAGGCTCTAGATGGTGAGAACTGAGGACTTGAATTCGATTCGTGAGTCTTATTACATTTGATGTACTATCAAGGACAGCATTGGAGACCAAAAATCTGCTATATAGGGGCTACTTATAACAAAGTATTTGACGATGAAACTAAAATGTCGTAGTCAGGTATTTTTATTGGGTTCGTCAACATTTCCTTTAAATATTGTAAGTTACCTAAAAAAAAACGGAAGAGTACCTACCTATACAAGAAATAAGTGCTTTCATAAATATTATAATTAAATTAATGTCAAATATTTAAAGTCTCTTTAATTGAATAAATCACATTTTAAAATCAAAGTTAAATTAAAAAATTGAAATTTTAATGACTGCCTCGTGGTCTCGCGGCACAAGGATGTGCCGTGCGATCTAGAGGTCCTAGGTTCGATTCCCGGGTCGGGCAAAGTGTTATTGGGTTTTTCCATTAGGAAATTCTCGGTAACAGTACCTATACGGAGTCTGGAAATGTGCCCGAAAAACGGCAATAGGCTCGCCCCCTATTACGTGGGACTGATACATACTTGGCGAAATGTGGGTGCAGAAATGTTCCTCTGCCTACCTCTTCGGGGAATACAGGCGTGAGTTTATGTATGTATGTATGTGAAATTTTAATCATCTCAAATATCATAATTATTAAAACTAGGTACATAGTATGTTTTTACAAAGCTTAAGTTTTGACAAAAACGTTTTATAAATGGTTGAGATGAACGCTTACTCTAGAACCAATTTACTCTAGTTCAAATTTGCCTAAAATAAATTCAAACATAACCTTCAATTGAACGTACAACAATTTAACACGCAGACAAGACGCTCCATTATAATCCTTACGTCATCACTTAATCTGGCAAATAGAAAATAAAGTGCCTCCGGGACCCCCGTCAGACCGCGATCCTGTTACGTCATCACTCCAGTCCTCTCAGCCTCACTGAATGGTGAAAAAGACATTATACCAAATTTCAACTGCAATTTATCAAACTCTGATCCTATCTTTGACCCACAGTGTTATGACAAGATGAAATATATTCTTCGATGATATTTCAAATTTGGAATCTTAGATACATTTGAATGTTTTTTTTTAAAATTCGGTTGCACAAAGGCCGCGGTGTTATAGTGATGTGACATCCGGCGGACAATGTATCGATGACTGATGGTTGATGCCGATTTGACTGCGCATTGTCAGTTTTTTGGGGTGAAATGCTGGCTACTGCGTGTCATCGTCGGGGTAAGGAATAATGTTAATATTGTGAGAATAAACAGAATTGACGCGGGTGTTATTTTTATAGGATGACCAAATGATGACAGTAAAAAATTACATGTTTTAGTTTTGGAAATTATAAAACGGTTCACTAAAGCTGTTACGTCTGCACAAAAATAACACATTACTAACTATATATAGGTACTATGATTATGTTTCCTGGCCTTTTATAAATTTAATACAAAAGGTTACAATAACTAAAAAATATTTGATTTTGGGCCACCTTTCTCCTTTGTCTGATAGTCTTCATAAAAGGACTTCTAATCTCCTTTACAACCCCTAATTAAACTCTGAATTTTCATCAATAATAATAGTAAATCTTACGAAAAACTGTGGCAGTCCAATATTGGCGGAACCATAACACCACCATTGACATGAACCACAATAATGGTGTTTTAAGGTCACGGAGTTGTCACGCGCGCGCCAAGGTGATGTTACATAAACGTTGCAGAAACAATAACAAAGGAATGAATTCACATACTGCAGTGGTGCCACGTCGAAACCAATATCACACCACGTTGACGATCTAATAGTGTGGACACGAGTTAGAAGCGCCAAGCGTTTCGAAGAGTATCCATTCGAAAATTGTTATAAACGTAGCGTGAAGAAGCCCAAGAGCCCAGCTTGCCTTACAAAATTCCAAATAATAATCTTGAAGGTTTAAATCTTTATTTAACAAAAGCAGTGATGGCCTCGAGGTTTAGGCGCGCGGTCGAGAATTTCGGCGGTCGCAGGTTCAAACCCCAGGCACACATCTGTGACTTTCGAAGTTATGTGTGAATTCACAATGAATTATCACTTACTTTAACGGTGAGGGAAAACATCGTGATAAAACCTGCACACCTAAAAAAGTTCTTAGGAATTTCTTAGGTGTGTAGTCCGCCAACCCGTACTAGGCCAGCGTGGTAGACTAAGGCCTAAACCCTCTCAGTTGTAGAGGAGGCCCGTTCCCAGCAGTGGGACGTATTTGGGCTGATGATGATTAACAAAAGCAATTTGACATTTGAGAATATCCTGACCCCAAAATAAACAATTATTAACTAGATACTACATAATTTATGTGTAACGTTTTTGGGCTTCTATGGAAGTACCGCTACTGGTCTCTTAACAGCCTTAGGAGTGAATGAGAAAGGCCGTTGATGCTGAAAAAAAAGGGTTCCAGTAGGCTAATATGAGGGGTAGGAGTTTCTTAAAACTCTCGCTACGACACAAAATCTTGGCATTCGATGGTTAGAATCCCAGGATGTTTAAAATCCTAGACACATACCTGTGAATTTTATTCATGGGTATATTCGCAATGGTTTATTCCACATCTCAACGGCGATGGAAAACAACATTAGGAAACCACACTTAAAAGTTCTTTACAATGAATTTTTAAGGTGTTGGTTAAAGACCTAATCTATTCAGTTGTAGAGGAGCTCTGAACTGTTCATAAATGATTAATGAAGAACTTAAATGATGATATTAGATTAAAAAAATAAAAAGAAAATAAAAATATTGCAGAATGCCTAGTTGAATACATAGTTGGGGCCCCTCACCAAAGCAGAAGGCTGATAAATATAGATATTTAAGCAATTAGCTATTTGACGCTGTCGCCTGTAACTTGGCTCGCAGTCCCAACGGCTAAATACAAAGGGAACCGCGATCGTTTGCGGCGCGGCCTTCATTGCTCACGATGACATTCACAAAAACAATACCTCAATACGTATATACGAAATTTTGAGATCAATGCAATGTTTACTTAGAAATGGGACAATCATTTTCTTTTTGTTTTTTGTTTTTTAACTAACGGCTATATTGACATCGTCATCATCAGCCCATATACTTAGCACTGTTGGGCACCAGCCTCCTCAACAACTGAGAGGGATTTGGCCTTAGTCTACCTCGCTGGCCTAGTGCGGGTTGGCGGGTCGATATCACTTGGACTCAAAATTACAATATAATGACAACAATGTAAATTAAATTCTCGTCGAAGAGCATTTTCTATATTTGACCATACTTACCCACCGTTTGCTCTTAAGGGCTAGATCAATAAATAAGCCTAGTCTGCGTTAGTCTTCTCGCATATATGTATATTAAAAATGGGCTTTTATTAGTATGATAATCTCTAAAACATGCATTGTTGGCCGTCGATCAGCTTGGAATTAATTAAAATCATGGTTCAAATTTTAATAGTCACATACTATACCTACAATATCCTGACTTGGGTGTTGTTTAGTAGTATTAAAAACAAGACATTTGGCTCAACACCCACACACAATTAAAAATGTTCTGTTTCACAAGCTGTTAAATTAAACAAGAATTCAATTTTATTTATTCAATAATTATCTATAATTTACAAACATACTACAGCTAACACGTGAAATAAAAATCGAAATTGTAATTTCCTGGCAACGTCTGATCGAGGGACAACAATTTGCGGTCACCGACTGATTACCAATGCAATACCCCAACGAAAACACAAGCAAAATGCATCAATAGAATCGTAACTTTATTCTTGAACGACAAGACTCAAATTAGATTGCATGACATCAAAAACTTAGGGTCTTATTAAGGGACAATTCGCTTCAAAATTCGTCACGTTCGTAGACATCTGTCGCCTGTAATCGAATCGAAGCTCGTCCGATACCGAGACGGTTGCGTAATTCTCTACGATGACAATACATTTCGGCGACGCACGGTGCGTGATTATACATAATAGCCCCCAATCGGTCAAATTGGCTTCGTTGATGACAGTTCGATTATCGATATCGATTTTTTTGTTTTGATAATTCGCCATTCGGCATCGGTAATCACTAGAGGGCTCTCGTTTGAATTTCGAAGCATAAGTAGTGTTAGATGTCTTTCGGTCCAATGGTGACGTAATTGAATGGAAAAACATAAACTAAACTAAACACTCGTCTATATCGCCGAAGGGGTAAGCAGAGGTGCATTATTACTCCAGCAAGTTAAAATAAGTTAAGAAGGAACGTGGCTATTGCAGGTTTCTGGGCATATTTTTAAACACTGATATTCTACTAAGAATATCACAATTCATGAATAATTGTCCAGCGTGGGAGTTGAACACGGAACCTCTCGAAACGTCTCTCTAGTCTTGACTAACACCCCTAGCGCACAGTATTCGACGCTCAGCACAATAACAAAGTTATTTATTTACATAAATTGTAGGTACTTTATTTATTTACACTTTATACAATTAAAGACATAATTGTAAAGGTGGGCTTAATGCCTAAGGCATTATCTGCCAGTCGTACCTTGGGTGATACAGAGATAATGCATAGATGCGTACGCACTCACGTCTGTAGCAATGGCGGTATTTCCATAGAAGCCGAAAAGCCCTCCTTGCATTAAAAAAATCCGAATAATTATCTTTAAGCTTTAAATCTTTATTTAACAAAAGCAATTTGACATA
Source organism: Hemaris fuciformis (assembly GCA_907164795.1). Lineage (NCBI taxonomy): Eukaryota > Metazoa > Arthropoda > Insecta > Lepidoptera > Sphingidae > Hemaris > Hemaris fuciformis. Next base: position 10,403,497 of record OU015447.1, read on the forward strand.
GAAATGGGAATATCCTGACTCCACAATGAATAATTATAAACTAGACATTACATAATTAACGTGTAACGCTTTTGGGCTTCTATGGAAGTACCGCCACCGGTCTGCAGTCCCCTTAGTCCCCTTGTCAGATGTCTAATTGGATTGAATCAAGCGCCTAAAATATAATTTACTAGGAATAATGTTTGAAAATTTAATACAATGTCGTTACGAAAACGCTTGCGATAATGACTCGTGCTCGAGGCAGATGGCAAAGGCGCATAAGTTGGCCTTGTCAAAGATATCAATACCGAACTATTAACGTTTAGCCGTAGGTATTGACCTGACAAGTCATTTAAAACAGAGTTTTTGTAATTACTCGCGTTACGGACGCCCACAGAGACCTCATTAGTGCTAATGTTCTATTTCAAAGTTGCAAAACCTTTCTTTGTTCTATGGGTAAAATTGCACATGGTCTTAATAATAATGGTATCTCCAATTTATGACCCATGAATACGAGCTCGTTCATTAAGTTGTTAGGAACTAAAAAGAGATTTCGTTCAATGAAGCATTTGTGTCACCTGAAGATTGTATGTTTCTAAGCAGAACGTTCACAGGCGAGAAACAACAATCTCTCACCAATTGTTACACCTATGTCGGCCCATTCGTAATTCGGTTTACACTGGTTGAACTGGGAGCGATTCAATTTTGAATTGACATCTGCGGTAATTTTCAGATCGATATGAGCATCCATTTGATCAGTAAAATCTTTATTATAATAATAATCAATAATAAATTTATTTATTAACCTTGAAAAAATTTACACATAACAATTTGCAAAAACTCTCCACACTAGGCACTGCCTGTCTCGTGGAGAGTTTTTTTACAGGAGGATCTTAAAGCTAGTAATAACGGTGCTGAATATATAATTAAAACAAAATGGATAATCAAATATTATAAAACAAAAAATAAATAAAGAAAAGGTGTAATGAATTTTTACTACGCGTGTTTAGAGTTACTTAATACATTTCAGAAAGTCTTTAATAACAATTTACAAACATTCGTCATAGTACCAATTTCACGATGTCTTGATTCACATGCGGCTTCTTATTAGGCGAATTAGGTTCCCTTAAATTCGCTGAGCTTCAGTGCTCGGCGTCAATACTGTGCGTACTGCTGTTGTCTTGGAGCACAGAGGTGGCGGGTTTATGGAGGGATAGGGTCTAATAATGCGGCTTCTTAGCCACAATACTAATAACTGTATATAAGAGCATAAATATACCGTATAATTGTTAAAATTGTCACTCCTGTCACTCAAAACTCATCAAAAATTTAAAAATAATTCGACAAGACGCATCAAATTGGCATTTACAAGTTGTTACGAAAATAAAGCGCTCACTCTCCCCTCCGCTTGATTAATAAGCCTCAAATTGAATAAGACTCCTTTGACAGCATCAATTTTCTCGCCGGTTATACGCCGCCCCCAAAAATCCACTTACACAAAATCTATTTGAAATTTTGATCGACCCCAACATGACACCTCGCATCTATTTGCCATGTAAATTGTCAAAGTGTGCTGCCGAACGGTTCACATGGCGAGATTTTATATATATTTAAGATTTTTTTATAATAAGTAGAAACATTTATTATTCAATTTTAGTTTTTTAGGGAGCACTTGAACTGTTGTTAGATCAAAGTCAAAATAATCTTTATTCAAATAGACTTTTACAATTTCTTTTGAATTGTCAATTTTAAACTAATTTAAACTATTGCCGCTTCGGAACGTGTTATCTTTGTGGGGAAGAAACGACAAGAAACTCCCTCAGCAACTGAAGAATGATAAAAGCCACTCCTAACACAGCCACAATCCCTTTCAAATCTACTTCTTCAATTTTTGTTTCAATACAAAAGTCAAAAGAGTTTGGTTCCGCGGTCAAGTAAGATGCAGGACCCATTGCAGAACCTAAAGTTACATTTGTAATACGTTACAGATGTCGTTACTATGCGTTAAAACTGTAAAAGATCTACTTACCATTAAGTCCCAAGCGGTCACTCAAGCTGACATAAAACCCACTCACAAAGTAGAAATTTAATGAAACCATCATATAAACCGCTCTCAAAACGTTTACCCGTGGCAGCTCCGTTTTGCATAGGCTAGATTGTCCTATACGTCAAATTGTCACGCGCGACGCTGATGGATGGTCGCCACCTGCCAACACTTCAACCCACAGCTCCATCTAGCGGGGCCTGTGCAAAAATCTGATTTATTCACTGCATATTTAATATACTGCTTGAATAATGGTCTTGGTAAAAAGTCTGAGATAAAGCAATTTCACGTTGTTTAAAGTATAATGAGTGTATTTTTATTGGCGCGGAATAAATTGACGCTTGCGGTCATGAGGTCCAAGATTGACAGATTCGATACATGGGTTAGGAAAAAGTTAACGAAGAGTTCTCGTAAGGAAATCTCAGTGGCAATCTTCTGAGAATTTTCTAACAGAAAAACTCAGTTAAAGCTTTTGCTTGACTCTGGAATCGAATCTGGGAACTTTCGATAACACATCTTATACTTATTTTGCAGGACAGAATAACGAGTTAGAAAGCGATATCAATCAATCCATACATTTTTTTCCACATCCATGAAGGTTTTTGCCAAATATCAACTTCTAATTGAATTACCTGTACCTACATCACAAATACATAAAAAATACCTGAACGTTAGTCTGTCTAGTTCCAAACGAATGTCGAGTCCATGATATCATCGCTGTTTGGCGCGAGTGGAGACCACCCAACACCGCTGAATGGGCTCATTAGACCGCATTAAGTCGTTACGACGCGCCTCCGCGCTGGTGACAGGTGACACTCCATGTTTTTTTTACTCGTTGGCTGGTTTAGTGAACTGTGACGTCATGTTACAGTACTAGGCCACGCGAGGGTTATAGGCCAGGAAGGATAAGGATATTATTGTAAGGATAAAACAATTGTATGTGCGTCGAATTATTATTTATTTTTTAAATTTTTGCAGTATGCAAGAAATAAACAATTAGATTACACGCGATCTTATCAGAAATATTTTACTTAACTTACCTTTACTCTTTCAGGAAATGTACGGAATAAATTGTAACTTTATCAGGCAACAATGAAATATAGTAAAGAAGAGAAATACACTTTACAATACGATGATTTTCACAACTCAGTTCCTATCTTATTCGCGACTAGTTATCAGATTAATTTAATTAGAAGAGACTGGTCTATTCTAAAATATAATATATATTCTAAAATATAATAAATATTATTTATTATTATTTAATAGCCCGTGGCGCAGTTGGCTAGACACCAGCTTGCGAAACGAGAGGCCGCGGGTTCGATCCCCGCACCGAGACAAATGTTTGTGTGATCCACAAATATTTGTTACGGGTCTGGGTGTTTGTGAGACCGAAAAGTCTCTCGTAGTCTCTGATAACCACGACACAGGACTTGTATCCTAGTGTGGGGTCAGAACTTATGTATGTGACTGTTGGGTGTATTTATTATTTATTATTATTTATTCTAAAAATCTTTATCTAACAAAAAATCGCTCGGTTCCATTAATTTTTAGGCATGCGACTTAGCAATAAGATTTCCATTTTCATTCATTCACCGCCTTAAAAAATTGTCAATCATTTTCAAGCCTGAGTAATTAAACCGTTCAGTCAGACTAATGATGCGCCCGCCATGGATACGACGTCGATATTCGTCAACCCAGTGACGTCAGCAAAATTCTACAGGGACAATAGTAAATCAACGTCAAATGTCAACCAAGTCCCTTGCTATCTTTTATAACTCCGTCCAGTTTAGCAAGACCCCCGACATCTCGTGACTTTGTCTTCTTCGCTTTTAAATTGTTGGGAGCGAGGAATGTGACGGGTCTAGGGCGCTGGTTAGCGTCGTGACTGGCGATTCCTATGTCGCCTGCCCACTTCTGTTAATGATAATATTAATGTTATCTCAGAAAGCAATCTTTACGAATGCTCCGATGACATGTTTGATTTTGAATTTTGAATTGCCAATTTTATAGTGCTCTATTTCGTGTTAGAGCAATATGAATAACGCGTCACTTGAGTATTTTAATATTTAAAAAGAATGAAAGAGTAGTCCTTGAACACGAAGGGTCCTATTTTCTATTTTCGAGCGAGTGATTATTTTACTTAGGAACTATAAAAAATAAGCTGTGACTATTATGTCACTTGTTTCTGATACCCACGAGAGAAGTTTGTATCTGATTGGGAAATCAGAAATTTGCCAAAATTCGGATGCTTACTTATAGTGTGAACAACACTTTTTATTTCTCAATTCAATCCTTACTTTGTCTATACCTATATGAATAAACAAAACTACAATAACATACTTATGGAATCAATCAGTACTTTTTCAAATTTCACTTGCGACCTTTCTTCTCAAGTAATCTCCTCAAAGACCGTCGTAAAAGACCGACGCGTGAACTTTTAATCCAACACTCCAATACCATCGAAACATCCCCAGAGATGATTCCGTAACACACGATCCTAAATTCCAACGCAGAGTATGTATTGAGACATAAATTTTTCATTCAGCCGCCGGCCACTTATGATAACCCACTTGACCAGTGCCTCCCCAGGGATGCATAAAGGACTTCTCTTGTATAAGGAATCACATATTTCATAACGCTCTTCTATCTTCAGTGAGGGGGAATGCTAGTCTTGTCGATGTTAATTTGTCCTTATGCCAATTTAGTTTATTTATTTATTTATTAACACTTTCTTGTAAAATTATATAAAGAAAATTAGGTAATAAGAAAGAAAACAAGAGGCGGCCTTATCGCTCTAGGCAATTTCTTCCAGGCAAACTTAGGATGGATAATAAAAGAGGAAAAATAAATAGGGTAGAATAAAGTGTATAGAAAGAAGTAAAAGAGAGAAAAAACAACTATAATAAAATAAATAATATTAATAACTGAGTAAATAAAAATAATATAAATATATATAAAACGTAAAAATCGATTTATATTTTTAGTTTATATTTTTTTGAAAAAAAAAATATTTATTTAAAGTAATGACAAGGTACATATACACTTAAAGAAATAGTAATTATATTCATAAGCACGCGATAATGTTGAGAGCCTAAAATGAACAAAATGAAGGATGTAGTTTCTTGCTTCCTTCAAAGGCATAATATTTTATCACTATCAGATTGATTAGCTTTTTCATACAATAATCTAACCTGACTATAGTTAGTTTCTTCAAAAACAATTTTTAAAAAGTCACTCAAAGAAGTTGATGTCACGTAGTTTCCAAGTTCATAAATAATTCAATAATTATACCTTCATGATTTTATCTGTTGTATTGCTTGAGAAGTTTTATTTAAATTGTCGTTATTGTCCAACTAAGGTCATCTTGTCTTTACTAATTCACGTGCTCTGTGTGGTGTAACCGCTGATTGAGATTTTTATCAATTGTTTTTACGTTCAAATAACAACATACTTCTGAACATTTTATCTATCTACATACATGCAATTTGTATAATCAGTATGTAAATTTGCAATTCTAGTTACGACAAAAAAAAAGTATAATGCTCCGTAAAGTTAGCTATTTTTGTATTTTAATAAAGAATAAGCCAAATAATTTATTGCATAATTAAAATATTGTAATAAAAATTAAGTTTATACAGATTAGTTTTGATTGAATCCAGAAATTATTCATTTCAATTTCAAAAGTTTTAAAATGGTGCATGAAATATCGTACAGTTATTTAAGTTACGACCTTAAACAAAGCATCAATGAATTACAAAAATATGAAATTATAAATACACCCAGACACATACATAACTCTGACTCCACACTAGGATACAACTCCTGTGTCGTGGGTATCAAAAACTACGAGAGACTTTTCGGCCTCACAAACAAATAGTTGTAGATCACATAAACATTTGTCTCGGTGCGGGGATCAGACCCGCAGCCTTTCGTTTCGCAAGCTGGTATCTAGCCAACTGCGACACGGGGCTGTAAAATGAACTTTACAGTATTTTTGTAACTATCATTACAAGTTGTTTCTATTGAAGGCCAGTGTAGTAGCGAATCAAATCAAAAATCTTATTTAAAACCATTAAAAATGTTAATATTCTTTTCAATATGAAAAACAGTATTACAAGAAATGTTAGTTGATACGTCATTACTCACGTTATCGACATTAGACTTCGCATCACCACCGAGACATGTTCCGTTCACACCCCCGAATTTTTTGTACGGTCGCACAAAGGGCTGAAGGGCTACCGGACGGACAAAATAATAAATATTTTGACGATAAGACATAAATATTCCGCCTTTATGAATAACAAAATAGCGTTCTGCCACGGGCTAAGGACGGTCATTCCTTACGTTTTATGGTCATTCGGTTCTTTTATAAATCGCTGACTATTTATATGTGGAAGGGGTGGTGCGATTTCTGGAAGCTCGTAACCTTTGGATGGAATTTATTTTCGCCTTAGTAATGGGGTTTGCTTTTTATGACGCCGAAATTAGGGGCTTTATGTTCAAGTTTTGTTTAAATGAATTTATTTAAGTTATATTAAATAACAGTATTTTTTATCGTACTAATTGTTTAATAATACATAAAATATGTAATATAATAAACAATGCAAGATTATAATAGAAGGTATTTCTTACCTACCTACTACATCAGATAACCAACTTACTGACAAATTTATTAACCCCCTTATGGTGATGTTATGAAAAAAAGACTACTTACAAATTTTGTCTTAACTCCAGAATTTCCTTTTTGTTTTTTTCAGCACCCAACAGTCACATACATAGTTCTGACCTCACACTAGGATACAAATCTTGTGCCGTTTTCGGTCTCACAAACACCCAGACCCGAAACAAATATTTGCGAATCACACAAACATTTGTCTCGGTGCGGGGATCGTACCCGCGGCTTCTCGTTTCGCAAGCTGGTATCTAGTCAACTGCGTCACGGGGCTATTGAATTGCGCAAGAGGTTTCCCTCGATCCCATTAGGTTAAAATTAACATTTAAACTAATTATAACAAATTTGTATCTCTAATCTAATCAAACATATATATATGTCGGGTTGGTCATTAGTACGGAACTTCAACTGACAGCGAAACGCAGTGTGCAGATAGCACGCTCGGCAGAGTCTAGCTCACTTCCGTGTGGAGTCGAAGAGTGGGGACGTCAAGCGATGTCGACGAGTGGGAGTGGCAGCTTGAACGTCGTCAATTCTCATCGAACCACCGAGCGGACAACAAGTGTCTAGAAACTGTCTCACGTTTCGTTATACTATAATTTGTCAAGTTTTATTGGAAATATAACGTCTGAATGTCTTAAAAGTTTTCACTCGGCCTATGTTTCCGACATATAAATAAAACTCGATCGTTTTTTTTTAATCATGCGCGATTCGTCTAGCGCATCAAAACGTCACTCGCTACGGTACAGCGGAATTAATTGTAAATTAAAAGTAATAGTGCATATCCGTGCCATACACAGGTCCCAGAAAGCTGTCTGGCTGCGACAAGGCCGGAAATTGGCTCGCGTCAGCGCACTGTGTCAGGCCAACACGCGACACCGCAACTGCACCTACACTAACGCCAAATTGGAATACTAATTAAACGTATTTACCTTGTAATAGAACAGTTTGTTCTTTGATACTTGCATGTCATAGTGACACTTCGGCGTAGTTCGGTGCAGTCCAAAATGAGCCGAATTACAAGAAAAGACTTCGATTAACACAATCAATAAAATTGAATGTTCCTTCTTATACATAACCTCACGCCTGTTTTCCCCGAATGGTTAGACAGAGGTGCATTTCTGCACCCAAATTTCGCCAGGTATGTATCAGTCCCATGTAATAGGGGGCGAACCTATTGTCGTTTTTCGGACACAAATCCTGACTTAGTGCTGCTACTAATAATTACTTAATTGAAAAGCTAATAACACTTTGCCCAACCCGGGAATGGAACCCCGGACCTTTATATCGCACGGCACATACTTGAGCCGCGAGAACATCAGGCAATTTTTTTTAATATTCACCAATGGTAATTAATGTATGTTAAGCTTACTAATCCGCACTAGGCCAGCGTCGGGAACTATGGGCCTAATCTATTAATTATTTACTAAAAAAATCCGTATTTTACTTGACTTTTTATAACATCCAACTTCGTTGAGTTTGACGGAGTTCAGGCTATGAAATATTACCCCTTTTTTGATTACTTCATTGAGGCAAAATTTGTATCATTGACAAATATTTCAGGACTTGGTGTTCGTAAAATAGAGATGTGTTGTTATTTTTATTACAATATACTTTTATCTTTCTGTTAGAACCTAACTGTTTGCTAATTGGGTGCATTTAAAATAAATGGTTTATTTTAATCCAACGTCACAAACATTGCTGGCAAAACTTAGCTGTATTTATATATATCTACATTCTCATTTGTGATACAAGCGTATGTGTATGTATGTATGTTGAAGTTACTATGACTTCATAAATCTATTAGAGAATATTTCAAAGTTGAGCTCTAATGGAGTACGTAATAAAATAGGCGCGGACTGCTGTCGGGATGAAAAGCGTCCATTTCCATTATTAGCCGCCGTTTTAAAACATATTTTCGTATAAAGCAAATGACATGAAAGGATCAATCCGCTAAGTAGCTCTTTTAAGGGCCCGTCAAAAGGGTCAATCGCGCGATGAGATACGGCCTCTATTAATCCGTCTTTTGATCTTATTATTTGCTAAATTACAAGGCACTTTTACTCTGCTTACATATTTTGTAAAAGATTTCTTTTCTCAAAACTCAATTGGTGGAACGCATTTTGTGATATTATTTTGCTGGTGTAGAAATATCTTGACCCTTACAATTTTGGAGAGGTGGGGTAATGCTTTGATGGTAAGATTTGTTTATTAATTATACACATAAAAATAAGAGAAAAATAAAATTAAATACAGTAAACTAGATAAGTACAAATGGCGGCCTTATGGCACAAGGCGATCTCTTCGATGAATGTTTTTTTTTTCTTTTGATAAATAATAATTTATGTAATCTGTAAAACTAGCTACGCAGGCTTGGGCTTGTCAACCTAGAGCATTTTTTTTGCGGAAGAATAATATTGTTTTTCGTTGCTGATTAAATACTTGGATCATATTGTATTTTTGTTTTACTTCAGATTTCTCACACGCAAATAAGGGAAGAAAATTTATTGGGACAGTAAAGTATTTCTACACTTACGTTTCGAAATTTAAAATTTCTGCTACTTACAATTTCCTGATGGAAATTTCTATAACACTGCCCACCTTGAAATTTAACTCAGAACACTTAATTTCACAACGCACTTTTTTGCCGCGGGACCAACGAGGCAGAGACCAAGCAGCATAAGCTACATTTTATCCAGGGCAAACATAAAACGCCCGTAAAATAATAAAATCAAGCTACACAATACCTCGTGATAACCAAAAAGGGCGGAATTTTTTTTTTTTTTTTTTTTTTTATTCTGGCACGGCAAAGTGACCCCATTGCACCTGATGGTAAGCGCAATGGAGTCCAGAAAAAGTGCCGACCAGCGAGAGATGATGGTCTCCCGTTTGAAAATTAATTCCCGTTCAAAATCCCAAGAATTTGACCATAAAATTTCATTAATTTCCCATGACATTGTACGACATCAACCATACGAAAGCTTCATATTCGTAAAATCATCTTAACCGGCAACATTATTATTAACAATTAAAAAATCCTAATTGCTGTTTCGTTAACAAAGACTCTCGTAAAACTTTGTTGACTGATTAAAATTTTTTAACGAGTCGGGGCAATTATACACGCTGAACCGTTTTACCTAGAGCTCCCTCCCCGCTCGTTGTGAGTGCGGAGCGGAGGAGGAGGCTAATGAAAAAGCCGCGGGTCAATTTACACTGGTCATCTGTTTTGCGCGTCATGAACTCAAAATAGTGGGCGTGGTTGAAATGCACAAAAAGCGTAAGGATCAAAGTTTTGAGTGGCTTTTTATTTTTAAAGCCCAGCACTCAACAATGTTCGGATTTATTACTTGCAGGACAAAATGTTGAACCCGATTATTATGGTAATGGCGGTTTGATGTCCAAGTTTTTGAGTGGTCATAACTAATTCAGATTGTGCACTTAAAAGTTTGTTTTTAAATATCCAAGAACTGCTAAAAGAAATAAGACCTAAAGTATTATTTTTTAAAGCTTCTAAAAAAAGTGAAATAGCAAAAGCCAACGTCACGCGGTGTTCCCAGGCGGTCACCCATCCAAGTACTGACCGCGCCCGACGTTGCTTAACTTCGGTGATCGGACGAGAACCGGTGTATTCAACGTGGTATGGACGTTGGCAATAGTAATTCCCAAATTAGTTATACAATAATTTAGAACAATTACAATTTAATAGACAATTCAAAAGTTTTATATTGTTTTTTTCTTTATAGAAACTTGTTATATAAAATAGGAACTAATCGACAACATATTTCGCAGAAATCAAACCGATTTTATAATTTATACTAATCAATGTACACTTTAATTATTATTTTCCGTATGTCGGTCGTAACAGTAACACACATTACTCAATCTTTAGGAAGAGTTGTAAATCAACGCGCGGTGTTGCACGACATTCTACTGTCACGCAATGTTTACCTACTGACTGACTTGTCTATTTATGATTTGTGTTGACATAATTGATTGCTTTTAATTGCGGAACATTGTAGATGGCGCCAGTTGTCGTATATGTGCTACTGATTCAATTCGTTACCTTTAAATGTCATAGCAATGTAACTGGACTATAATTATAAATATTACATGCTCAGATAACAGTATCAAATAGCCAGACATAAGATTCTTTTAATTTACAAGTCTGCAAATATTTGAATAAAGAAGGACCAACCCTAATTATATCTCCTAAGAATTTTTAAAATTTACACAATTTTTAAGTCAGATTTATCGTAATAACAGAACATATAATATAACAAAAATAACATATATTTGATCACTATTCATAAATAAATAAGGTTCTTTTATTAAATATACTTATTGAAATTAAACCAAACTTACCACCCCGGCGTGGAATCATAAGTTTTTTTTTTTATTTCCGCAATATATATAAAATTATGTTAGCGAGTAAATAATCTTATACTAAGGTTTGAATATGAAACTGATAAAACTAGTGTTCCCACGGCGCAAGACTTGAATGTCAACGGCGGTTCAAGAATGTGTGACTGGTGGTTGAATTTTTATATAGGATTTTGTACACAATGATGAATACAGGCTTAATTAAGGGTATAGTGTTGTTCAGCTTAACTTAAGCATTTAATAGCTAACTTAAGGGGCACCAAGCAACAGTATAATGAGACAATAGTACCGTGGATTGTCCAATTATCATTATTTAACTAGTTCGCAGTACAAGCCGCTCGCTACGTGAGGGTGCGCGCCGGCGCGTGCGCAGCGACCGGATTTGTCACGCTCCGTGACAAGTGATGGAAAAAATCCACTGAATAGGGCTGTCACTGTGATAATTGTTTATGTAGTGATTATTTAGATGAAACTAGGAAACTAATATTTAAGAAAAAAATTAATGCGCATAAAGTCTATTGAGGCGTAGTAGACGAGCATACTTTATCAAGGCTGGTAAACTTATGATTTTGGTGAAAGCTCGGATTTGGTAGCAGTAAAAGTTTATTAAAAATATTAAATATTTAACTTTAATTATGACTTTATTTTGGCGTCAAGTACGTATCATTGTAATATCGTCTCTGATGATGAATAGTGTCTATCTGAACGACAGATTCCTATGAGTTGTTGCTTTGTTAACAGTATTACCGAAACCCACGAATGCCAGATAAAATAGTTCTAGAGAAATGTTCTTGCAAGCCACTTATACAATGATTTTCCCATAAAAGCGTCAACCATAGCAACGAGTGGACCTGTTACGTGGTGTGCAGTGGACGGACCCAGTCGCCGTATAAGTAACCGTGATCTGTTAATAAATACAATTCTTCGCTCGTTGTTCCAGTGCGGGCTCTCTACGACGAATCCCATTCTTTCTTGTAATCCTGTAAAGAGAGATAGATCTTATTAAATATTGTTTAGCTTGTGGTTTAACATATTAAATATTTGTCAGAACCACGAATAAATTTTGTATCGGTCCTGGTGTGAATCAAAATAATATACGCGCGATATAAATAAATTAAGCAGTTACTATTTCGATAAAATATTAAGTAAAATAATAATTATCATCACCATTAATATACAATTAACTGAACACAGTTTTCGCCGTAGGACATTCCAAAATTCACTTATTTATCCATCAACAGCAACTTTTACGGCGTAAGGCGAGTGATGTTGAAAAAATATTCGTGTTGGCGAGTCGACAGTGCATTCTCCGGTCCGTCACAAGTGCAGTTGCATTATTCATGAGTCGGCCGGGCGCGACGGTCACACTGCCCGGCCGCCGGTCCAAACGGCTGAAAAACGCGCACCCTCACGCGCTGATTGGACTGTAACATGCGATCTGTGCTGTGCGTCTACTGGACGTAAATGTCATATACCTATGTCTGTGTCCAAGTAGTGATGGCCCCGAGGTTCAGGCACACACCTCTGATTTTTCGAAGTTATGTGTGTATTCAGAATGCATTATCATTTGCTTTAACGGTGAAGGAAAACATCGTAACCCGCACTAGGCCACTTCTAAGGACTAAGGCTCTAACCCACTCAGTTGTACAGGAGGCTCGTGCCCAGCAGTGGGACGTATATGGGCTGATAATGATGATGATGAATGATGATGATGTATCCTAAGCGGTAACTGCTTATGAGTAGTAAGAGGTATTATTTCTACAGCTATGTTAAATTAGCTGTTATAAGTCCTGTGTAATTTAAATGAATAGTAGGTGAGCTTTCTTGGGCATATTTCTAAAATCATTGTTGCTGTTATGTATCTCCTAACAAAAAGCATTAAACGATCCCAGACAAAGGAATAAGATGAATCACTGGTTTTAATTTTGGTACTGTTATTAACTTCTATTCGTTTTCGATCTCGGAGACCCAGTGCGTGATTGTTACCGAAAGATTTTATTAAGCTGTCGTAGTTTTTGATAGAGCACCAGTGTATGACATATACAAGCCAAGCTGGAATGGCTGAGTTAAATGTTCTTTTCAATGATCTCTGAATCGTCGAACGATGTTTTTTTATCCTAAAACGCCTTTATAAGGCCCTCCCTCTTAGTTGTAGAGATGACCCGTATCCAGCAGTGGGACGTATGTATATGGGCTGATGAAAAATAAACTTATGAGACTTATGGGACTTATAAATAAATAAATACACCCAACAGTCACATAGTTCTGCCTTCACATTAAGATACGAGTCTTGTGTCGTGGGTATCAGAAACTACGAGAGACTTTTCGGTCTCACAAACACCCAGACCCGAAACAAATACTTGTGATCCACAAAACATTTGTCTCGATGCAAATTCGATTTATGTAGGTACATTCAAAAATAACATCAAAGTGTGTTCCTAAATTATAAATATTGAAAAACAGACAACAAAATGGTCGATGCCAAATAAAGTTCTTTCCACGACCCAACAATACGCGGAACGGTGTCCACTCAACGTTGAACAACGTTCGCAATTCAAAAAAAAACACGTGCCAAAAAATATTTTATAACTCACTAAATTCGGTTTTGGTGATATATAATTTTGCCAAACTAATTTACACTTCGCCAAACACCACCAATCCTTATTACCAGGAATGAAGAACTATGTTGGCATAATTTTGAGTGGAACAAGGGAACATAATGAGTTGGTATTTTCGTAAAAGGCTTTGACAGTTCGCAGTAAGGCCGGCGAAACGGTAGGATGGACAATTTCGATAAAGCTGAGATATTGGGAATCATTTTTGTCAAATGTCAACTTCTGTGGTCGCGACCGTTTAGCTTTTTGCACGTTTTTTTACGTGATCCAATTAAAGTCACTATTTTATCCATGGTTGGGTTTCATCAAGGTCGTAGCGAAACCTGATTTGTTTTGTGGCTTTCGGTTGCTACTCCATATTTTTGTTTATTTTTTTCAATTGTCCCATGTTAGCTTCTGATTTCGTTTACATCATCATAAAATGATTTTAATACTGATTAAAATGAATTTGAGCTCTGTTTTTTTTTAAATGATCCATTTAAAGAATATTATTTATAATTGTTTTACCATAACCACAATTGACCGGATGACTCTCGGTTCTTACTATCAAGTGTTTTATATGCTCATGGGCATCTAAGATTTTAAGTGATATAGATTCAATATTCGGAACATAATTTTGATACTTTTTATACATCCTCCAGTAAATACTTCATTTTACGGATTGTAACCAACATTATTAAATTGTGGATAGTGCTTAAACGTAAGAAGCAATTCTGACGTATTTAGGTACGTAAAGTAAATAAGTAGTCATCATCATCAGCCCATATACGTCCCACTGCTGGGCACGGGCCTCCTCTACTGACTAATTGAAAAGGTTTAGGCCTTAGTCCACCACGCTGGCCTAGTGCGAGTTGGTGTAAATAAATAGTAAATAGACGAAATTTTGCCCCGGAAAAACATTTAGTTTCCATGGCATCAAAAAAGAACAACGTAAACTGATTTTTATTACTTCTATACTTTAAATTTATCTTTAAGTCCAAATCTATATATCACGGAGACGAAGCGAGCAACATTTATAACCTTTTTTTTTTCTGTCTCTTCTACAAAATAAATGTTTAGTACTAATCAAGTTAAGCATCATCTACGTCATAAATCTCTCAAAAGGGAAAAATCTCCAAAAAATGAAAGGCTGAGAAATTCTAAAAGCATCGATAGCGTTTTTTGAACTTTTATTACCCGATTCGCCAGTAATGTACATCAAAGCCCTTTTAACTTTTATGACGTACGAAAGTCCAAAGTATGACACGCCAGTAGGGACAAAGTAAAGAATGTTAATTGTAAGAACGGCTCTTTGATACTCAATGTAAACAAGGGGGACTTTTAATTTGATCCGTTCCAACGATGCACTTCTTGTTGGCTGAATATATTAACTTTTATATTGTTTTTTTGAATTACGTAGCGCAGGTCACTGCGGGTTTTACTTTGGTGGCTGGTACCTGGTTAGATATTAATTACACATATGTATATTAGCTACATGTCGTGATGGCCTCGAGGTTTAGGCACGCGGTCGAGAAACTCGACGGTCGTAGTTTCAAACCCCAGGCGCACACCTCTGACTTTTCGAAGTTATGTGTGTATTCACAAAGAATTATCACGTACTTTAACGGTGAAGCAAAAACATCGTGATGAAACCTGCACACCTAAAGTTCTTAGGTGTGTAGTCCGCCAACCCGCACTAGGCCAGCGTGATGGACTATGACCTAAACCCTCTCAGTTGTAGAGGAGGCCCGTGCCCAGCAGTAGAACGTATACCTATAGGCTGATGATGATGATGATGATATTAGCTACATTACGCTGACCTAGTGTGAGTTGGACCTTAATTTAGGAAATTCTACTGGAGATGTCTTATATTTGCAGGAATCTTCAAAACATTTTCTTAAAGCATTAATTGGCGTGATATTTATTTATGAATAAAGAAATATACATAACTTAAAATATACTGAAAAATCAGAGATGTCCTTTGCCCTTAAACTTATTAGTTTCAAATATCTGCGCGTTCCCAAAGCCATCACGCGCTTATAAAATAACACCCGTTATTTAATTATTAATTAATTATTAGCGGATAATTTTTATAAATACTTTATTTTTATCTTGTAAAAGTCTTTCGTGGTTTCTGATACCCACGACACAAGACTCATATCTTAGTATCAGGTCAGGACTGTGTGGCTGTTGGGTGTACCTATTAATTAATTTATTTATTTATCTCAAGTTATCTTACGGACCGAAAACAATGTGACAGCAAAAGTTATCTGTTTGTACTGTTTTTTATTAATCCTATTGTTGTTTCATATTTTAATAATAAGTCTAGTGTTGGAGAGTCAATTAGAAATGCTGCTACAGTAAAGATTAATATAGCTCTGCCACTTATTATTTCAGTAACAAGCCCACGTGTTGTCACAATTGAGAGCGCAGCGCTTAACAAGGTGTTACGAGAAAAATTAACAACTACCATAAACGGAATAGACTAAGCTACGTTTAAGCGCGATGACAAAATAAATCGTGCTTTATGTCCCTCATAATGCGTATGTCATAACAGTTTGACGACAAAACACGTCAATGGTTTACACGTGCTGGGGTCAATGACCGAGCTAATTCTGTACAAAGTAATGTAAGTATTAGGAGTTATTTCGAATTACGATTACTGTAGCGGGCGGGAACTCGGCGCGGCTAATTATAGGTCGAGACAAAGGTAGGTTAATTGAATTGTTAATTAATAATAGCGCGTAAAATATTCGAGACATATTTTTGTTAATATTAAAAATATTATTGTTACGTCATTAGGATACAAATTCGCCAATAAAATTAATTTATCTATGTTATAATAAATAATAATAAATACATTCAACAGTCACATTTGTGGATCACACAAACATTTGTCTCGGTGTGTGGATTGAACCCGCGACATCTCGTTTCGCTGGTATCTAGCCAACTGCGCCACGGGGCTGTCATGTTACTAGTGAAGATTCATATTCTATATACCATCACAAAAATACATTTTCGTAATCTAGAAAAAAAGACATTGTTTGACGAACTAGAATCGTTCATTTTCCATATGATTATTAACAAATGAATTAACACTGAAAACCTTAACTGATGTTTGACTTTCATATTTGTTAAGTACATCTTACAAGAAATACTAAAAATTACCTTATTACCTTAAAACACTTAGATCCAAAACAAATGTAATGAGTTCTCGTAATGTGATTGGCATCGAACGCACTATTTGAAAATCCTCAAACAATTTTAAACTAGAACAACAGATCTCTATGATTAAAACTGAGAACAAAAGCAGCATAAAAACAAAGCATATCAGTGGAGTGTTTGTATAATATTACCCCAAACCGCGCTTACGTTATAGTTATTTAACGATCGGGGCAATTGAAGTTTGGGTGGTCCCGGTGTAAAGTCCCCGCTACTTGCAACAACAGGTCGACTCGCAAGTGTAAATATAGCTTTATGTCCATAGTTTGGGTGGCATATTACACGCTGTTATAGATCGATGCTGGTGGTATCTTTTTAATTTTGTTGCTTCATTGATTCCGGGTAGAAAAATCCTTTTATAACATAGTAGAGGTTATTAAGAGAGTATATGAGGATACTGTTGAAGTAGTGATGGCCACATTTAGGCGCGCGGTCGAGAATATTGGCGGTCGCAGGTTCAAACCCCAGGCACACACTTCTGACTTTTCGCAGTTTTGTGTGTATTCACAATGAATTACCACGTGGTTTAACGGTGAAGGAAAACATCGTGATGAAACCTGTACACATAAAAGTTCTTAGGAATTTCTTAGGTGTTTAGTCCGCCCACCCGCACTAGGCCAGCGTGGCGGACTAAGGCTGTAACCCTCTCAATGGTAGAGGGCCTCCTCCGGGGCCTCCATGCCCAGCAGTTGGACGTATATGGGCTGATGATTTTGATATGAGGATAGACTATGACTCAACAAGTTCAAGGGTTGAGGTTGGGAGTAAATTTTCGCGACTTCTATAAAACTTCGAGTGTTCATCGATGAACAAAGATAGTCATTAGACTTTTACAAATATTTCGGATCTGGACAAATACATCATAAAAATTTCCGTCCTTAAATCTTTTTAGAACCCAGTTAGTTAGTTGTCTTTTTGGCAGTAAAAGCACTTGAGTAAAAATTCTTAACTCAAAACAACTATAGTCAACGTAACATGATAAATTTATTAATTATTCAGAAATAAATGACTCAATGCCCTACACTTCAAGAAGAGCTCTAAAATTCTAACTGATGTTCTACTAGGATCCGTTCTCTCACCAATTATCATTAATTGCATTATCATTGTAGGCGGATTAGACTATTTAAATGACTTTTACATTCATATCGTTTATCACTGAAATCAAATTAAAGGGTTAACACATTATTTCGAATATATTTTTTTTTATACAGGCACGGCAAAGTGACTCGACTGTACCTGATGGTAAGCACAGTGGAGTCCAAAAAAATAATACCGACCAGCGAAAACGATATGGTCACCCGCTGGTCGACACAATTATGCCGGCCCGCACAAATACTTCTTCACGCTTCGCTTAAAGGATCCAAATATATAGAAGAAAGAATATGTAGAAGACGGCTTATTGAATAGTGAAATTGTAGGTCGGTTGAAAATTTGCTGTATTTAAACCGACGTCTGTCTTCTAACTTAGCACCCACTTTACCGGCGAGTACCTAGGCACAAAAAGGTGTTTATAGAAGTTCTCGATAAGATTTTATTGTAAAGCCCTAATACGAAAATGATGGTGTTAGTATCGTTGATGATGACGTCCATGCCCAGAGCTACAAACATGGGCTAATACAAGATAATTAAGCTGGAGACATTGCAATAGGCTTGTCTATTACGTTGGACTTAAAAACAGTTAGCAACGTGTGTGCCGGAATAAACTGTGCCTATCCCTTCGCTGATACAAGCTGATGAGTGTGTATAAATAAAAAATATCGACTGCTTGTTTATTGGATTATCGCGGGCGTTATCGTAATCGGCTTTGAGAAGAATTTTAATGACTTTTTATGAGTGTTATTCTTTGCATTCGAGAGCAACTGTGTATAAAACCGGAAAAATGCAAGCATAAAAGCATAAGGGAATTTCTCGAAAGTCAGGTTTAATTCTAACACCATAGTTGATTTGTTAGGAAGTGTTTCGTAAATATTTATTCAACAAAAAGACAATGCCGTGTTCCAGACGTTTCATTATTTTGGGAACGGGGACAAACAAGTAAACAAAAAACACGTGTGGAGCAACAAAACAGTCTAATTTTGTCACTTGTATAATGTCATGTTCACAGAGACTGTGTCAACAAACGATGTTTGAGATATGTCAGTCGGCGTGTAACGTTGTGGCTGCGGAACAATCGATTTTACATACGTACAATCGATCGTGGGAATCGATTTTGAACATTTATTTCACTAATTTCAATTTGCATTTTCAAAACCTTTAAAATTTGCTTTTTGTTTACCTGTCTGTTGTTCTCGAAGACTTCCACGTGATATTTATTCTTAGCGTAAATTTGGACGCAAAATCTTATTTGTTTTTCCTCAATGAAAATAAATAACGTTTTCCTTTAACACTTCATTTATACAGGTAAAAGTCCTATAAAAATTAGTTTATTCGTTTTTTAAATTATTGAAAAAAAAACCAAATAAATGGCATTTTGAAAAAAAAAACCGGCTAAGAGAGTGATAAATATTAAGAATACATACACCTAAGAGTGCCTAAGATTTGAATACTAAACATCGTGATGGCGTCTTAATAGATTACGTATCAAATCCTCTAAATTTACTTCCATTGTCTACACATCCACGTTCGCATTTCCGTGTTAGCTATTAATCTTAAAAATACCTACATAATTGATTTTCAAAACTATAAAATCTTGTCGTTTCATAAAAGTTTATTAAGTTTCCAATCGATATTTTTACACTAATATCGATTTCTACTAATCGATTTGTCAACGGTAGATCAGTTATCGACCGCACTATTTAGTATATTTTCCCGCCCTGTTTACGTCATTCGTGAGACATCCGACAAAGGCCTATCAATCTTCTAATAAATACGAGACTGGATCAACACAAACTTAACTTTTCACACGCGTTTAATGGCGGCATAAAGTGTAATATTCAGATTTAGATTAAAGGAAGGCGAATATATCTTTGTTTTCATTATTTGTGACTTTTAGTTGAAGACAAAAATTTAACGATGCAGTTTTATAATGTTATTCCACACGTATTTTTTCATGGTACACGTGTGGAGTTATTAAATATATGTTATGACATTATCCTAGACGAATAGTATCATTTTTGAATATTAAAACGGCGTGATGGCCGCTATATATTTTTTGGACGTTTGTCAGAGGGAATGGTTGCGCGTCAAACAAACGCGAAGCTTTGACAAAAAGTTAATGATGTGATAAAAAAACAACATGAACGGGCGCCGTGGGCCGTGTCACAGTGAAACTAAACAATAATAAAACTGTAAAGTCGTAACTTTCATACGGCCGGCATTATTTTCGTTGCCGTCTGTACAGTAGTTCAGAATAATATAAAATTATTATAGTAATTACAAACCGAAATAACATCACTCGTTAATATGTATTTTATACGTTTTTAAAATAGTTCTTTATGCTTTTTTTTGTTAATTAACGTCTGTCGTAATTGATTTTTCCATTGGAATTGTTTTTATAATGATTTCAAAGGTGTATTGATTAAAAATCGTTAGTACTGTAGATACATATTGTTACTTTATCATCGTAATTAAAAGTAACAGTCATCATAATACCTTTTTGTAAGTCGGGTCTTTGTTTTGGTGACGTAAGCTAAAAGTCTTAGATTTTAAAGTGTCTATCATCCAACTTAGCATTGCAAAAACTGGTGCAAGGATCCATTTTCCGATCGCATATTCAGCTTAACCATCAAAAACAATAACTACATAGCTTTTAGCAGGTCCACAGAGTTATTAGATTCATAACCTCAAAATATCTCGATATTTTCAACTCGTAAATTAACCGTGTGCAAATTTTTCCAGAAGCGAAACTCCCATCACGAATATCCATCATTCGTTTACGATGACACGAAATTAGAATTCACTCATCAAGCAATCCGAATATTGTCCCGAGGCAATAAAGGCACGCATAAACAGTGTATAAATTACACTGGCAGTGTACCAAACTGATGTACATTAGCCGCTCCGTGAGGCGATGGATTCGGGCGACAGATATGTAGCGAGCTCGGGCCTTCGATTACAACAGTAATAACTTATGATGCACTTATGCCGCGATGTAGCGAGCTCGAGTTGATGATTTTTATTCATTACTTCTGTATCCTTCGCTTTCTATTTTGGAAGTGTTGAATTGATTTTCATTTGTTTTTTATGGTTTTTCTTTTTGACATGAAGACTCGCCGCTGAAATTATTATTTGACGTAGTTTTTGTTTTGCTCACGGTTAATTTTGCGATGTAGATTTTCTCGATATAATTAAGTATAAGCATAAGTTTGTCTTTAAGGTATCATCTGTGTTTGTAGCAAAATTCAGGAAGACTAATGGAACTGCTATGAAAATTGCATACCCAAGAAACTAACTTAATTTCTCATGAAAAGTAGGTACAGGTAATGAATAACAGCAAATTTATAAGCAATTTTCTAGCAGCGATTCTACACTTATTACAACCAAATATTCAACAAAATACCAGTCATCGCCAGAATCGATAAATTAATAACAAACATATTCATTTCATTTACAATTGAGCGGAGCGTAAAGTTACAGCATTCCTGACGATTCCCAGCACTGAGCAGAAGCTGTAAGAGCCGTGACCGAAACAATACACCGAGAGGATGATCGTAAAGTCGCCTCGTGTGACAGCTCGCACGAGGAGCACGCCAATAACGCCACAGCTATTTTTGTCCGCTTATACATCTACTAATTTATAGTGCTATAAAGTTTTACTTGTCACTCACGCTGGATTTATGCCCCGTCCGTCCCAAATGCGGTTTCTTCCGCTGACGAATTTCCTTGTCAACGTCCACTATAAACAACTGGAGCGTAGGCGACAGAGGCGCCCTCGCACCATTTGCACCAGTCCATCTGTGTCGGATGTTTTGCCGAACAAAGGACTTTGTCTTCTGACGTAATGTAAACAAAGTCTAATTTCCTGGTCGAGGATTTGGGTCTTTCGCTGTCTAAAACAATCATTTGAAGATGGAAGCAGTTTTCGAAATTTTACTCTATGTAGATTAGTTGAAGATCCAAATTCTAATGAGAATGAGGTTGTAAATGGAACTTTGTCGAAGGTAGGTGAGGTAAATCGCACAGGCGGCGCCGACAACGTCGTCGGGACGCCACCGTTCGTGCAAACAACCGTCGAAGCATATCGAGGAAGGATGCTTAACACTTGCACCTCTAATTATATCCACGGAACGCGTTGGGGAAACAAATACGTTTTTCTGAGCGGAATTTGGATTGAGTTAAAACATCATAGCGTTCTGATTCCTGATATCAAGATATTGTGAAGTGTAATTAATGTTCTATTGTAAATTAGGAGCGACATTTGCACTGTTACAATAGGAAATTCTTTATTTTTGTTCCTAGTCCATGGTTTAAAATCTCATTATTAAACAATCTCATTTTATATGTACCATAAACGTTCGACTACACAGAAAATACCACAACGAAAACACTCAAACAGAAACTTCCAAAAAGTCCCACAGGTGCGACCAGAAATAGTCACATTAAAGAACGATCACAGAATTGTCTCCTGGAAAAAGTGTAATGTTTAAAAACACGCCGGTGTAAAAGTTTCCCAGAACGGGAACGAGGACAGGTTTGTTTACATTGTGCGGACGCGACTCACACAAATGTCACTGGTGGTGACGCGACGACGAGTCTTTTAAGTGATGTTAAATCAGAATAGAAAAGATGACGAGTCGGAACAATTTAAAACTAACAAGAAAACGTACGACAGGCTTGAGGGTTTTGCTTTTATTCAAACTGTGTTTTACATTTGATAATTAGTATATACATACATACAGTATTAAGTAGGCAGGATGAAGGTCTCCCGCCATTTGACGGAATCATGCTTTAGTTCTTTTTTACTCTGGCGCAGCAAAGTGACAAGATCACACCTGATTGTAAGCACAGTGTTGTTCAGAGCATCTTAGGGCAACAGAAACTCATCTCTGGTCTTTCATGCTTCGCTTAAATTACTCAATATCATAGAAAAAGTGGGTAACGTTGCTGCTAAATAAGCTAAAATCATTTGTCAGTGTCAGTGCAGTGTATTTTTTGCATGACACAAAAAGATTTGGCTCGGGATTTTACGATCAGCCGCTTGGCGTCAACCCTTTCTGGATATGATGCAATGTTTGGTATTTAGATTGTTTCTGGAGTATTTTATTTATTTAGAGCAAAACTTTTATTCTTAAGCAATTAAGAAGATAGAAAGGAAGAAAAAGAATGAATGATGTTATATGAGTTTTTGCAACGCGCTATTTGTTAATATCCAACTAAAAATGAATCCACAATCACCTTTCCCACATAAATTAAATGCCAGCCCAGCATACCGTCGCTAATTTGTCTTGTGTTAAATAAACACGCCACATCAAACGGCCCGTTTAATTCCAACGGGGACACGAGTGATTTCATTGACAAAATCCATTAATGCCGGCGTCGTATCGCCGACAATTAGTAAACAAATGACTCGAGTGACAGATCGGATTGTTGGCACGGTGACAACTAAAACTGTGGTTGGGGACGATTTAAGGGGAATACTTCGATGATTTGTTTTTTTTTTTTGCTTTTTGCCGGTCAGTATCATTCTGACGTTATATGTTATCATCGTCTTCTACTTTGTATTCTAAACTAATACTAATATCGATTTCTAGACTACCTACATCTAGATTCTTTTTAATTTCTCTCGTTAGTTTAATGAAACAAAACATAATGTTTATGTATTTAATTACTTCCTTCTATAGACTTAAACACATAGAGTTCTTAGTTGAATGGTTAAACATAATATCTGCATTGTAATGACACGTAATACGGTAGAATAAACATAACAGAAAGCATTAGATCAAATGCATTTCTGCGTTTCATGAATGAATCTTATTTTAAGACGAGAAACAATTTTACGATGCGGTTTATGTAATTTGGCACTGATCATTCATAATACGTGCCCACGTTCAATAAACAGTGTTATGTGATGCGAAGATAATTCATTTCAGAAGTATAGCACCTAATATACTCGTAAAATAACCATTAAATAACGTATGGAACAAAGATAAGTATCATAGGTACATTTGTGTCTAAAATTCGATTAATCTGATTCCTTTTAAAGTCTTTATAAACGCAATCAAAAATTTTAAGGACTAAATTAGTATAGAATATAATTTTGACCATTTTTACCTTGTCACATTGCCAATCCTGTATCTCCTATGAACTAGAACGGGTTCGCTGCAAATTTATTAAATTTTTAACTATCCAACAATGACATAGCCAGTATTAGATTTAACTTTCAGGGACAACTATCTCGATTTTGAACAGTCTTCGGCACTATCCAAGCTGTATTAAAGCCATGCTGTATTGAAAAAATATGCGATATAAAATATAACAAGCCTATGCCAAGATAATCAAGAGTAATCAAGCATACCGATGCGTTCCTTTTCAGTGGCTCTCGCAAAAACATGTTTCACATAAAACCCACGTGTGTCGTCCCCTTAACGCGGCGATAGAACGGCCCATCGCCCCGGTGGTGACAGGCCCGGCAGAGAACATGTGTCGCGTACTAAAAACATCACTATAAATCCATTCGTTCACCGTTTACAACTATCTATTTTAGATTAATGACAAACTCTGCACCCAAGACAATCCGAGTCGCGTCTTGACGCATTTCACGCCCGTTCTTGTTCAACGTTGATTTATTTTTTCCACGTTTCATGTGAATTAATGATTTTCTTTATATATTATCGGGTGTAAATTAAGTTGGAACATTTGTTTCGTGCAAGGTTTTTTGATTGTAAATCCAGATGAATTGGGATATTTAATTTTGTTCGATTTATTCATGGTGATGTAATGGTTTTGGTAATCGATACCGTAACAAAAAAGATACTGAAAGTTCTCTACAATTTTATTATTGTTTATCTAAATTCTAATTACATACATACATAACCTCACGCCTGTGTTCCCCAAAGGGGTGGGCAGAGGTGCATTTCTGCACCCACATTTCGCCAGGTATGTATCAGTCCCACGTAATAGGGGGCGAGCCTATTGCCGTTTTTCGGGCACAATTCCAGACTCCGTGCTGCTACTGAGAATTTCCTAATGGAAAAACCCAATAACACTTTGCCCGACCCGGGAATCGAACCCAGGACCTCTAGATCGCTCGGCACATACTTGTACCGCAAGACCACGAGGCAGTCTAAATTCTAATTAGTTCCTAAAGATATCCTGAACCAAATTACGCTCCCACGCTATCTAGCTACACCTTTTCACATCCACCGCTTACTTCTTAATTAACCTTCAATATTAATAAAAACTATCTAAAAGTATCACATTGTGGACACGATTTTTTTTTCTTCAAAATATCCACATTTAAAAACATACCTTAATCGAATGAGTACAAGCTTTCAAATTCAACGAAGAACGACTAACGGGAGCACTTTTTGTCACATAAAGTTACGCATCAAAGACAATCTCGCCTCGTGTCATGTCGCCAATTAGTAAGATTTAAAATATTTTCTCCAAATGTAATGGAGCGTTAAATTACCTCGCGTTGTAAATATCACTGGAATTGCCAATAAATTAAACTATTTAATTTAATTAATGTTTGTTTATGCTAATGTTATGATTTATGCATGTGTAGGTGTGAACGCCGGTTTGTTTTATTGCGTTTTAGTCGGATTAAATGTTTTACAAAAATATGCTTTAAAGAAAGATTCAAACGGTGAAAACGGTTTACAAAATTTACTGTACCTTTGATCATTCAAAAATAGGAATAAAATGAGGTGTTGCTGTAAATATGAGTAAATGTGTGGTGTAATAAATATGTGTGACTTGCGATTGAGAGGTCGCCGGTTCTGTTCTGAAACATTGTCAATTCTATTAAAGTGGGTTCGTACGAAAAAGATAACTATGCTCCAAAACGCGTCCATTCCGATAGCAATAACATTAATAAATTGGAGATTGTTATTGTGGTCTTCGGTTAGGAAATAAACAATAGAACCACAAAAATATAAAATAGTTGTAACAAAGCAGTGATGGCCTCGAGGTTTAGGCGCGCGCGTGCGGTCGAGAATTTCAGCGGTCGCAGGTTCAGGTACACACCTCTACGGCCGAGACATATATACGTCTCGGAGGCGCACCGGGCAGCTGCGGCATTACGGTTGGCGCTTCTCGCCAACGTACCGTGGTCGCCCCACTCGGCGCGGAGATGGCCACCGGGGGGTTTTGGTCGGTATGCCGGTTTAGGGAATTTTTGTTAGGGACCCAGCCCGGCACTAACATCTGCGCGGACATGACGTCGCCGCGCGCCGGGCTGGAAGACCGGTGACCCCGACATACGCTTCCCGCCCCCCCCTCCCCCGGGGCTGGCGGGAAGTAGAGCCATAAACAGCTTTCCCCTCGAGAACAAAAAAAAAAAAAAAAAGGTACACACCTCTGACTTTTCGAAGTTATGTGTGTATTCACAATGAATTATCACTTGCTTTAACGGTGAAGGAAAACATCGTGATAAAACCTGCACACCTAAAAGATCTTATGAATTTCTTAGGTGTGTAGTCCGCCAACCCACACTAGGCTGGTGGACTAAGGCCTCAACCCGCTCAGTTGTAGAGGAGGCCCGTGCTCAGCAGTGGGACGTATTTGGGTTGATGATGTAGCAAATCAACCAAGTAGAAAACTAGGCGTATGTATGTTAAACCAACATGTATGAGAAATAACGTCCCCAAGAGATGCAGCTGTAAACAAAAGTTCTAACAAAAGCAATGCAAATTTGCTAGCTGCAATAACAAACTTCAAACATGTTTTCAAAATATAATTAAAAGTGAGCTGGGATTGTTTAGCGAGAGTAAACGTTGCTGCCGATTGCATTCTCAATGCAAATCTACCTTTGTTTACAAAGTTTACTATACTTTGACTCATGTGGGTTTTGTTTGCCATTTCCTTCTAACCTGATTATTTTTTCTCGTCATACGGGGGGTATAAAGACCGCGATTGAAAACTAAAACAGGCAATCATCATTCATTCATCATCAGCCCAAATACGTCCCACTGCTGGGCACAGCCTCCTCTACAACTGACAGGGTTTAGGCGTTAGTCCACCACGCTGGCCTGGTGCGGGTTATAAATAGGCAATAGCCACGATGATTACAAATACCGTTACATATACATATATAAACAGGGTTTTTGGTTAAGTCGACCTATATCTCTCTGTTAAGGTCGTGTAGTTTACATCGTTTCTGACTGATTTGACTATTAGACACCCTATCCTAAATCTAACCGTTTTCGAGATATTTGAATTTAATAGTTTTTTCCAAAAAAACTCCCGATTTTCGGTTATCAGCTTAGATATTTTGAAATGTGTAAGTCTTATTATTACTATTATTTGATTTTTACATGTAAACTAAGATTCTTTATGACCTCAATAACTAAAATTATATATACATATATTCGCATAAAAATAAGTACGATTCTACTTTGTCTTCAAATTGTATTGTTTCGCCTAGGCTTTGATAACCTGTAATACAAGTACGATGACTAGATAAAACTTTTCGGTTACTATATAGCAAATTTACCATCCTGCTTCTATTACTCTTATGTAGGTGTATTTCTATTATGGATTCGTATTTCCTACCAAACTCGGTCTTCTGGAATCTGAATCGCCGAATGAAATGCAACAAATTCACATTTTTTGTGAGAGATAGACTTACATGACGAGACTTTAACCGTATAAAAATTACCACTAGGTATTATTAGTATGTATAGTTTTTTAACCGTCTCCATACAAGAACATAATTATGAAGGTCCAGTTCCAAGTAGCATAGATGCATACAAAAAGCAATGCAATGTCAGTAGTTAATGTCGTAACGCAACTTTCTTCTGGCCCACGGAGCGTGAATACGTGTTTATTCCTTACAGTCGGCTGCATTCATTGTTCCATGTGTTATGTAAAATACTTCCGCACGACAATTGCTTCTTTAATGTTTATAATAAGCCTTGGAATTTCATTTAGTTTATATATATACATACATACAGTGGTGATGGCCTCGAGTTTTAGGCGCACGGTCGAGAATCTCGGCCGTTGTGGGTTGGAACTCCAGGCACACACCTCTGACTTTTTGAAGTTATGTGTGTATTTACAATGTAGGTATTAATTATCACTTACTTTAACGGTGAAGGAAAACCTCGTGATGAAACCTGCACACCTAAAAGTTCTTAGGAATTTCTTAGGTGTGTGGCCCGCCAACCCGCGCTGCTAGCGTGGTGGACTAAACCCTTTCAGTTGTAGTGGTGGCCGGTGCCCAGCAGTGGGACGTATATGAGCTGATGATGATGATGATTATATATACCTACATACACTCATAGTTGAATCTGTGAAGGAATTTCTAAGCCCACATTCGTTTCTAAGTCCCACATAATAGGATGCTAGCCTATAGCCGTCTTTCGGACATATTCACAAATTTGGTACTGATAGTAACAGTTTCTTGATGTAAATACTGATTTACGCGACCGGGCAATCAAATATGGGACCACTCAATCGGACGGCCCACACGAGCCAGCCTCATTAGGTTTATCTAAGTTAAACATTGATTTTTCTTTTGTCTGGTTTTATCCTAACTTAGGTTTATTTATATGCTAGCTTACTCGCTTCTGAAGCTTTCTAGACTTGAAAAGAACAAGAAATTATATGGTAAAACGGATAGTTCATGAAGGGGTATAATGAAAGGAAATAAATAGTCATATGATAAGCTTACTTTTGATAAAAGAGTATTTTTATCTAACAATTTTCAACTGAAAATTTTATGAAAATTATACTCTCGTATTTTATTATTAAAGGGCGTTAATATTCGATTGAAGACAAGGGCTGTATAGTTATAAAAGTGACATTTTGTATTCTGCATAATTAAAGATCAAACTAAAACAACCAATTTGTACTACATCGATGGATATTGTTTTAATAAAAATAAAGACTTCGAGAGTAATCCCATCTCAGTCAATCTCGCAACGCCTCTCAATTCGTATTTGCACAACAATCACTCCATTAGCAAACGCTTTATTAATAAACAAAATACAAAATTAACTGTTACATGTCTTATGACAGCTGATTATATAATCTTGCATGTTGATTGAAATGGAGGAAACACCTAGATTATGTAAGTAAATAAAGTGCGTACAGAAGGTCGAAAAAGATCTTTATCGCGATGGTATTTGAAGAAATTGACTGACGTGTCGAGTGAAGCGATCGTGCTGTACAAGATACTCGGTTGTGTTATTAATGATATAGATGAGCCTTGAATTAAATGCTATATGTTTGACCCATTTTTGGCCAATACCATGAGAATAACCTTAATACCAATAATTTTAAATAATGTGAAGTACTACAAATAATTTGGAATGTTTCTGAAGAAAGTCTTTCTTCGCAAAATAATAGGAACTAATTTAAGATACATGTTTGATGTAAATATAAATATTACAAACAAAATAAATATGCTGATAAAAATAATTAAATTTTAGACTCTTTATCATTCATTGATTGCATGTAGACTTTTTGATTTTGGAGATTGAGCTAAGACTCCTTTTAATTTCAATTAAGAGTACATGAATGCTAAATTTTGACGTATACAACACAAAATTCGCAATCATTGCCTTTACAGCTGTCAATTATTCTTTTAATTCGCTGAAATCATATATAATCTATAATTTAATGTACAAAGAACACTTCTTAACACCGAGCATAACTCAATTACACAAGACGCCGATTCCGAAGCCCGCGGCCATCCAAAAATCAGCACGGCCATACCTTCCATCTAAATTTGTCCGTATGTCAGCCCACCCGCGCGTGAGAGCACGTATTTGTTTACATTAATTTTTACATCGGCCACGACACAAACCAGAGCAAGAGCTAACACGGCTAATTATAGATGCGTTTTAACCTTACACGTGGGGTCATTGACGCCCCCTCTTGGAACAAGTGCTGCTGCGGCGACACAGAATGTTTGCTTGCTTTGGATCGAACACCCGGATATGACATCCGGGCACTTGACGTAATGTTAGACAGTGCTGGCACTGGTATAATTTTATTATACAGTAGATGAAAAATTGGTTATATGATAGAAGAAAGAGATGTACAGTTTGGTAGAAGAGTAGTTCAGGAAGTATGATTGTATTTTTTTAAACAATTTAATGTCTGAATTTTGAAATAAAACATTGTTGTGCCATAAATTACATATAGCTAGGGGGTTGTGTATAGTATTATTTTTGCTTAAATCCGATAAAAAAGAAACGAGATATATTACGATTTCAAAAAAATCATAAAATGCACAAACACGCCCAAATGTTACCGGTGCCAACTACGTAAAATGCAAAGAATTTCATAACAAAAATAATCTAATGCAATATGATGTTAATGTCAAAAGTAGGACGCCAAGGTGGACGATTTATAGACGCTCTCAAAATGTTAATTGCACTAAAATATCACTCTCACTGTTCAACCAGTTATTCAGCAAACGAGATCACGACTGCAACTTACGACAGTCTTCTAAAAATCACGACATTAATAATAACCTCTTGAAATATTCCCCTTCAAAGAGTCGATAAATAACTCGACCATTATATATTGAGCCCTCTTCAATTTCTATGTGTTCGTTGGTGAATGTTTTGAGTAATTGAACAGTTAGCTACCATCCGTATTGTACTGTAGGTAATAAGCGGTCTTTTGAAGGTTATTGTGATTTCTTCCTTATTAAATTTAACCGTTAACTAGTGTTAATTGTGTATAATGTAATAATTTAAATATTTTTTATATAATACATACGAGCATACATGTACATATATCTCTGATCAAAAATGTTAATGAATGGGCCAATGACTAGGCGATTTTTCTATAATAATTAGAGTGTAGTATAACAAGAAATACTCATAATATATTAGATAATGAAGACACAGTTGAAGAAAATGAATGTTTTATAAAATACTTTGTGATTGATTTGACTGCCTTGTTGGTATACTGGCATCATCAGTTTTGTCTCGGTTTCGATTCCCGGGTCGCGTAGTGTTATTGAGTTATTCAATAGGAAATTCTCAGTAGCAGGTTCAAACTTAGTCCGTTCGGCAAAATCCAACAATTTCAAAGTAATGAGATTTCAAGCAAAGTCGTGATGGCCTCGAGGTTTAGGCACGCGGTCGAGAATCTCAACGGTCGCGGGTTCAAACCCCAGGCACACACCTCTGACTTTTCGAAGTTATGTGTGTATTCACAAAGAATTATCACATACTTTAACGGTGAAGGAACACATCGTGATGAAACCTGCACACCTAAAAGTTCTTTGGAATTTCTTAGGTGTGTAGTCCGCTAACCCGCACCAGGCCAGCGTGGTGGACTAAGACCAATAAATCTCTCAGTTGTAGAGGAGGCCCGTGCCCAGCAGTGGGACGTATATGGTTTGATGATGATGATGAATGAGATTTCTCACAATATTTTTACATACATACATAGGCCCGTAAATACTACAATAGGATTATTGTGTCATCATGGTCTTCAGAAAATGAGAAGTTCCTGGTCAAGCCTAAATACTAGATTAAACCAACAGCCTCTCATTTCTTAGTCTGGTATTACAGCTAACTGCGCCAACGACAATTGACAAAATGCGTTATAACTAAACAGAATTTTGTTTTAACACACGCAACACTCGTTACTACACCAAGAGTCTCAAGAGTAATCATAGACAATAATAATTTCATAATAAAATATTAAACGAGTGAGGTCAACGCAAGCTAGTCACGAGTACATTAAAGCAGACGGCCCGTGAAAAATGAAAGACATCAAATGTTGAAATTTAGAAGATGTAGTGCAGATGATGTATCATTGGTAGTATTTCGAAACGTTTCATAAGTCTACTACGATGACTATTCATTAAAAAATATAAATACTATTGTATTCGCAAATTATATGTAATCAAATGGACGCTGGACGTCCAATGTGTGTGTTGTTCGCTTTGTTGGCTTGTAATTAGGAGCTACTGCAATTTCTATTTGACGCTGCCAATGTTATGAATAGTTGTGAAGTCACTGGCTGGAAGTTTGAATGCATATAAAGCTAGTTATAAAAAAACTGCCTCGTGGTCTCGCGGTACAAGTATGTGCCGAGCGATCTAGAGATCCTGGGTTCGATTCCCGGGTCGGGCAAAGGGTTTTTCCATTAGGAAATTCTCAGCAGCAGCACGGAGTCTGGAATACGGAAGCCCGAAAAACGGCAATAGGCTCGCCCCCTATTACGTGGGACTGACTGGCGAAATGTGGGTGCAGAAATGCACCTCTGCCCACCCCTTTGGGGGACACAGGCGTGAGGTTATGTATGTATGTATTATAAAAAAAGTATTACCTATAGAACATAATTGAATAATCTGCTGTAATCTGTTATATGTTTCAGTTCGGAGTTTTATGCAAATAGTAGTTTGATAATATTTTTTTTTACTATTTTAGGTGCAGTATAATTATAGTAATTGTCAATGGCTGGAAGAAATGTAAAACATGAGTAACGTAAACAAAAACTAGATTAATATTTTAAGCGCGGTATAAGATCCCATCACATCCTTAATCACAGTATAGTCTTAACAAAATTTCGACTGATGATAACGATTCATTCTTTCAATAGGACACAGTTATTCCGACTTTTTCGTGGCTCGCTAATACTGTAGTTGTTAATTATAACTTATAACTATGTGGGTGACCAAATAAGTGAATTTGTAAATATGCCCTTGGTAAATTAAGTTTTCGGTAATCTACTCGCCGAATTAAATACAGTAGGACTACTTAACATAGACCCTTGCGGCAGTTTTACCCACTAGACCATCTTTATACGAGAAGAAATCAGATCTATTATTTATAAATGTTTTTTAAAGCTATTGCAAAACATAAATACGACACCTTTAATAAAGCATTAAAAATAGTTAACCAAGTAAGTTATTTACGTAGAACCTTGCTATAAATAGGAAGACATACAAAATTAAACTTCGCTATCAAAAAACAGCAAATATTAAAATTGACATTATTATTCGCGTTACCACAACAATGGTGCTGCTTTTGTAAACGGCAGCATTATACTACCGGTTCTGTAGTCAGTAAATAAACTTCATAGAAAATATTAATATTGTACGGTTTACAAAACATTTATTTTTTTATCCTTTTTTATATGTCACTGTGCAGAGTCAACAAAGCGTGACGTAAGTGTAAAAACCTAACTGGTTAAGGTTGTTTGTATGCCGTCGATTATTTGTCGCAAGACTAAAAATACACTTAAAATTTTACTTAACATCAACTTTTAGTTTTGAAATTTTAATCGCTTTTTCATGACGCTGGGTCTATAATGTGTGTTGACAATAGTTTGCCTGCATGTTAAAAACAAGAAAATGACTTTACAGAAAGTTACTAACAGTACCCAAGTGCAGATAAGTCCAAAGGACAATCAACTTGAATTATTACGATGTGCTTGAAACGCTTTGGCAATCAGATGAATTCTTAACGAGATAAAGAATACTAATACTTCATTTTCTGAAATATATTTAATTACATTACCTTTATGCAATTAAAGCGTAATAAGACTAAGGCCTAAACCCTCTTAGTTGTAGAGGAGGCCCGTGCCCAGCAGTGGGACGTATATGGGCTGATAATGAAGATATTGGCGTAAAATTCGCCTCTCTTTATATGTTACATCCACGACACGAGATTTAAATATTAGTAGGGATCTTATCATATTTATCATGCAGTGTACGACTGGCTGATAACAATGTATATTGGTTCAAAACTGTATCTATGCAAATTGTAAATACTTATTAAATTTGTGTACTAAATACGTACCAACTATAAATACAATAAGAAGTTTTTTTTTCGTTAAGATTAAAATCGGCATAACCGCATCGCGACTAAATATCGTGGGCGTGCGTGAGGCCTACCAAAGAGTTAGTACCGCGGCTCAATTAGTCCACTTGTGTTGATGGAAACCCGGCGAATTATAAAGATATAGATCTGTACGGCGCGGGTAAAGAAACTGTGTAACACCCACCGTGACCGCGTAATGGTAAAAAACTCAATTAAGGCAATTACTTTGAGCAGGTGAACATCGTGCGACCGTGTTCACTCGTTTACGAATGTTTTTTGGGTGACGCTACGTATTTGAACTGTGGGTTTTATTGTAGGAGAACATTGAATGTCGTGAGGAAAACGGAAAGTTTTGTAAAAAACGTTGTAGATGAAAACCCATGGTACTTTTGTGTGTTTTCAACGACGCATTTTTTCTCATTCTTTAGGTACTCTTTTTTTATATTTATAACTTTAATAATTTTAGACATATGTACATACCTACATAAGTCGTGATGGCGTCGAGGTTTAGGTGCGCGGTCGAGAATCTCGACGGTCGCAGGTTCGAACCCCAGGCACACATCCCTGACTTTTCGAAGTTATATGTGTGTTCACAAAGAATTATCACGTACTTGAACGGTGACAGAAAACATCGTAATGAAACCTGCACACCTAAAAGTTCTTAGGAATTTCTTAGGTGTGTAGTCCGCCAACCCGCACTAGGCCAGCGTGGTGGGCTAAGGCTTAAACCCTCTCAGTTGTAGAGGAGGCTCGTGCCCATCAGTGGTACGTATAAGGGCTAATGATGATGATGACTCTTAAGGTTATACATGCATGTGACATGTTTGAGGTATTTCCTCTGTTACTACTATATAAAATATTTTAAATACGTCATTACAAGTTCACATACTCAATCGTATGTATTGACTGAATAACTCACAAACTTCCGAGGCAAATGTTAAAGATACTTGATAATGGAATCTTGACAGAAAAAATATTGAAGATGGAATGACGCGACAAAAAGCTCTCATGAATCACATTTTAAATTTCATTAACCAACGTATACATCTCAATATCAAGGTTCTAATGCGAAACGGATGTAATTTTAGAGACAACTAGAAAGTCAGTACATACCTACCTACGGAATTCACAGTTTTTTTTTATTCATACGTACATATCTACATAACCTCACGCCTGCATTCCCCGAAGGGGTAGGCAGAGGTGCATTTCTGCACCCACATTTCGCCAGGTATGTATAAGTCCCACGTAATAGGGGACGAGCCTTTTGCCGTTTTTCGGGTACAATTCTAGACTCCGTACTGATACTGAGAATTTCCTAATGCAAAAACCCAATAACACATTGTCTGATCCGGGAATCGGACCCAGGACTCCTAGATCGCACGGCACATACTTGTTCCGCGAGACCACGAGTTTTTTTTTTATTGATTATTCCTATTCATGTCTTATTTTGACTGCCCTGTTAGTCTCGTGGCAGCGAGGAAACGAGAAGTTAAGATTTCGATACATGGGTGAGCAATAAGTATTTTTTTTTAATTGGACTGCATAGATGGCAAAAAGTGGGTGATGAACTACATCTCTTCGTAAAAATTATCTGGTGTCCAATAATTAACGGCTTACCCTAAATTAACACCGTTTTTAAAACCTTACGCAACTGAAATCTTACAGAAATATCTGCAAGTATCGCACACACTGCGGTAGTTAGTTGGTGGGGTGTACTAACAATGTCCCATTGATAGCGGCGCATGCGCACATCCGGTGGCCACACGCGGTCGTCATTTTACGGGACACTTGGCCCCGTTTTATTGGGAATTCGCGTAATTCAGTAGAACGACGGCCCGCCTTTACCGGTCGTTGTGTCCCCAAATGTGTTTACTCGGAATATTGTCACAGGAATGTACCTACAAGGTGTTCTGAATCCGGTAAATTTTGCTATTAGTATTCAGTCTACCAGCCAACACCCGTCTCAAGAGTGGGTAAGACCTTCCTTATAACAGAAATAATATAGTAAAGTGAAAGAGTGAGATAGTCAGAATCCCAATTTACAGGTTTTATTTATTTATGAGTCGTGATGGCGTCGGGGTTTGAGCACGCAGTCGAGAATCTCGGCGGTTGCGGGTTCAAACCTCAGGCACACACCTCTGACTTTTCGAAGTCATGTGCGTATTCACAATGAATTATCACGTATTTTAATTGTAAAAGAAAACATCGTGAGAAAATGGGCTGATGATGATGAAGATGATTTTTGACAGCGTCCTTACAGCAGTTGGCTAAGCTTGCGAAATGAGAGGCCGTGGGTTTAATCCTCGCACCAAGACAAATGTTTGTGTGATCCACAAATACTTGTTTCGGGTCTGGGCGTTTGTGAGACCGAAAAGCCTCTCGTAGTTTCTGATACCCACGATAAAGACACGAGACAGACTTTTCAGAGAGAGAAACAGATCTTAGTGTGGTATCTGAACTATGTATGTTACTGGGTGTATTTATTTACTAAAACCTGCTTCTATAGCGATTTTATTTATGTTTTTATAAACACTACTTTATTAATATTTCCAAAGCAAAATATAGGCTTTGAAAGTAGGACTTAAGTGTGAAACAATAGGTCTATTTGCTGACTCACAACTCTTTCAAATAACCTAAAGAAGTGATCTTAGTAGGTACTTAAGGTTTTAATCTTACCTATGCCTATACTTTTGACCAGTGGGTGAGGCAGTTATAACCTTTTTTTACAAGCCAATATTTTTAGATCTCGTGTACCATCAGGTCAGATCACTTTGCTGTGTCATTATAAAAATAGCTCGCCGTCCCAGTATAAAAAAGTGATATCATTACAAATTATGCGCCACATTTAATATTCTATTCACCTTCAATATATTTTTTCTTAAATGGTTTTAACGTACAGTTCAATTCCTGGTATCCAAACAAATATGATTTTAATGGATTCTTTAATTTTCCTGTACATTTCCGATGACTGTTATAGAAATAAATATTTTGAATAAATAAAAATAGGAACCCGTTAAGGGGAAGCCCTTATTACCCGACTACGGAAAAGCCAAAGGAGGGTTATGATTTTGACAGACTATGTACATATGTATGTATGTATGTTCATCTGTTCCCTCATAGCTCCTCAACTACTTAGAATAACTGGACAAATAAAGTATCGTTTCTAGGTTATAGGTCTGCTGATTATAGGCTATATGATGTGTCAATGGGTCTAATGTGGGGCCCCCTAGCGGTCATAAAATACTGTTTTAAAAATAAATTTGAGATAAATATGCCGTGTTTGGTATCATTGGAAATGGCGTTACTTGTACATTTCAAAAAAACATTTGAAAAAAAAAAAAGTAAAAACTAAAACAACGCGTGACTACGGCTTTTCAAATTTGAATATGTGTCTGTACACTGATAATTATGTACTATAGTATCGTATCGTATGACATTATTGTCAAATTGCAACGAAGGTATCTTATTGTTAGTAGAGTCTATGTGTCGATTATATTGCTTCTTCAGTAACGTCGTTTAATCCTGTGACCTAAAAATCATATTTTATACTTTTTTGGTGTCATTTTTAGTCGCAGATTTTTAAAAGTGACATTTTTCATCGGTTTTTTACCTAAAATCTTATCGAACACAAATTTAAACATTTATTCCGATAATGACAATGTAATAAGTATTTCCTTGCAGACACAACACTAATAAAGTAAAACATCATTCTTCCGCTCGCCACCTTTAGACATGGCAATCAACCCTATTCTACTAAATTCTATTTGTTTGGAGCAGCTTTCGCCATTATTTTAAATGATTAATTCAGTAATTAGACCATAAAAAGATATCAAAAAGCGCCGCGGGACAAAAACGAGTCACAACCGTCACATCGTACCCAGAAACTAGGCAAGTGTCACATATTTCTACGTACGAATTTAATCGTGTCGGCGTCCTTTGTGTTCGCGCAGCAAGATGGCGGAGGGAGATCAAAGGCGCCGCGCGTGTGCGGCATCCGCGGCGAAATGTCACCACGCTCGATCAATTAACTGTTATACAGTCTTTAATTCGTTATTGATATCGGAATAACGCGGCGATCGGACAACTTGGAATGACCGTAGCTTATTCGCTTTTGACACGGTGCAAGTGATAAACGACTGACGATATTTTTATTGTATGGATAGAGCAGGAGGCTCACCCAATGGCTTGTAATCACTGATAGCCGTGGACAATAACAACATACATGGATGACTGAGTATGAAGAAGTCCAGTCCGAAGTGAAGGATTTTCTTGGATAGGATAGAATAAATGATAATCGTTTGTCAACGTCTTGTTGCACTTGCCATTAGCATTTGTGAGATCGCATAGTTGTGCGTATGGAAAAAAAACAAAGCAACAAAGAAGTTGGTAAATTTGGCATTTTTACGCCAGAAAATCCAGACCAAGTCGATAGTGATGAGAGAATGTACTTTTAAGGTTTACTTATTTATTTAATTTATTTATTCACATTTTTTACAATTTGTAAAGGTGTTGTCTTACAGTCCAACCTAAGGTAATACAGAGATAAAATAAGGCAGGTGTATAAATATTTATGTTTAATATTTTGTAGGTCCCAGAAGAAGCCTGTTAGCCATATAGGTATGCTCGGTTTTGGTTTTATTGATTATTTTTCCCAAACGTCATTTAAGAACTCATATGAAAAAAAAACCTATCGTTTAAAATGACAACGTAAACCATTTGCATAACCTGAGAACCGTAAATCAACCTATAGCCTCATGTACTTTAATAGATATACATGTTTCAATGCACGCTATCTCATCTCCCTTGGGCCCTTATCAAAATTTAGTTGTCCGCATTGGAAACTAGGTTCTCGAAGCCGCGTTGTATACTCTAATGACCATAACAAATTGTTACAGATACCCATACATGATGACGAGTGTTATTAGTGATTATTTCTTATTTTGAAATATGTTTTGAGGTAATTGAGCAACACTGTCTTTGAGGTGGTCGAGTCACTATATGACGTCACTGGGCACCTTTGGATAGATATATTCATACATACATAACCTCACGCCTGTATTCCCGAAAGGATAGTCAGAGGTGCATTTCTGCACCGACATTTCGCCAGGTATGTATCATCATCATCATCATCAGCCCATATACGTCCCACTGCTGGACACGGGCCTCCTCTACGACTGATAGGGTTTAGGCCTTAGTCCACCACGCTGGCTTAGTGCGGGTTGGCGGACTACATACCTAAAAATATCCTAAGAACTTTTAGGTGTGCAGGTTTCACCACGATGTTTTCCTTCACCGTTAAAGTACGTGATAATTATTTGTAATGTATCAGTCCCACGTAATAAGGGGCGAGCCTATTGCCGTTTTTCGGTCACAATTCCATAGGTATCTCTTGGTTCAATTAAACAAGATCCAAGACCAGCAGTGGACATCTCAAAGCTCAGTTCTCTATAGCGACTAAAAGACCAGCAGAAAAAAACGTACTAATTTTTCATTTCTCTTGCTACTTCTCCATCCTTGGTTGCCTGTAAGAGATCGCCTTGTGCGATAAGGCCGCCTATTGTACTTTACTTCTCTACTGTACTCCTTAGTTTTAGTGTTATGTGTACAATGAAGTTTTAAATAAATAAATAATAAATAAATAAATAAATTGTTATTTAGCGACGGGTCACGCACGATATGTTGCGAAGCACTTTTCCATGTCCTGTTTGTCAGGATCTATAATAGCAGATGATCTCACGAACCTGTGATTTGTACAAAAAAATATAATTGTTCGTGGTAAAATTTGTAGTATTATGTGAATCGAATCGTTACTTTTGAAGTTAGGCGCCCTTAATTCCAATTTAGTTTTTTTTTTAATTACATACATACCTACATAAACTCACGCCTGTCTTCCGTTGGCGTAAGCAAAGACTATAGAGCGCCAATGCTACGGTCCAAACACACTTAAGCTGAAGTTTTGATCCACCACGTCGGCTTAGCATAGATTCTTAGACTAGTTGTTCCATAAAGTTATTTACAAATATAGGTTTCATCACCATGTGTAAGGAACACATTGATTGATGATTGATGATTGACAGCCCCGTGGCGCAGTCGGCTAGACCAGCTTGTGAAACGAGAGGCCGCGGGTTCGATCCCCGCACCGAGACAAATGTTTGTGTGATTCATAAATATTGGTCTGGGTGTATGTGAGACCGAAAAGTCTCTCGTAGTTTCTGATACGACACAAGACTTGTATCTTAGTGTGGGATCAGAACTATGTATGTGACCGTTGGGTGTATTTATTTATTTATTTCGTTATTTCAAAAAACTGGAGCTTCCTTGGTTTGGGACCAACAGTGTCGAGATGCTGTTTTGACAGATCACAAGGGTATGTAATTTATTATAATTAAAAAGTGATGATTTTTATTATTTTACGTACTATCTATATAAATCTAGCAAAAGAACATTACTTTTCAATATTAAAACAATTTTACTTCTAAGTAATTACCATGTATTCTTAACACTATCAATCGTCGTTCAAATGTTGGCTACATATACATTAGGTGCATGAGCGGGCCTCTATTGTGTTCGTATATAAAAAATAATAACTCAATTGGCATTACGCCTGTTCATTCCTTTGCCTAACCTATGTAATAAAAAATTACCTTATTATGACAACCATTAAAAGCACCGAGCGTTAATGAGAAATCATTTTCCCCTTTCATTCGCACAAAGAAAGCCTTTAAATAAAG
The DNA here is from genome assembly GCA_907164795.1 of Hemaris fuciformis. Classification (NCBI taxonomy): domain Eukaryota; kingdom Metazoa; phylum Arthropoda; class Insecta; order Lepidoptera; family Sphingidae; genus Hemaris; species Hemaris fuciformis. Next base: position 10,444,014 of record OU015447.1, read on the forward strand.
GCGTGCCAACACATGAGCGTAAAACAATTACGGCAAAGTCCAATTTCTCCTAATGACATGTTGAATAAGAATAAAAAACGAGACGTAACGCGTCCGACACGGCAGCGATCGCGTCGTATTGTTGTTGTATAGAAACAGTAACAAAACAAATTCGTTATTGATGATGCCGGGGAGATTGCCGGAGTCATGCGTCGGGGACGAACTTACACATCTGTACCAACTTTAATTACGAAAATCTTTTTACACCTCACGATGTTTTGGGAAGTCCTACTATATTCGGTTAGTAGTAAAATACATTTTTATAGCTTAAAAAGTGGAAGATATACGAATCAAGTCTAAATATGTATTTGAGATTTTGGTTCGAATGATTATTTTCTTTTTCAATACAGAAATATGACTGGAATAAAAAAAATGTCTCTATATGCGAATCAAATTGCTAAACTCTGGTGTAAAAGATTGATCCCAATTCACTATCTTTTGGATTTATACTTGAAACTCTATTTTAGGCTCTAGACAGAATCTTATCATACGGTGCAGTAGGATCACTTTGGCGTGTACGTCTAATAAAACACGCATACTTTATCACATCTCTATTCCTAAAGGTATATTTATATGTTACGCAAATCCCATCTAATATAATTGCCATTAGGTCACATTAGATAGGATACTGCTATTTTTAAACATTCAAGTGACCTATTGCACCCGCCCCAAAACCAAACACGCAAAATATCGTACAATGTAAAAACCCCACGACGTACCGAGAGACAGATACGAATGTACTCCATTCACAGTCCAGTTATAGGTGCCGCTACACAATACGTCTACGCGATGGACACCGGGTAACAGAGCGGCAAGATTTAATGACCGAGACTGTCCAACGTTACACCAACTATAGTTTCGTCATTACACGGCTATGTGCCAACGTTACATATTGTACGCTTAAACTTTATGTACTCAACGTTTGGAATGGGTATTTTGTATCAGTATTTTTTTTATAGCGTGGGACATCCTGCAGCACGATGGTCTGACAACTTAAGAAAGGTGGTGGGTAATTGATGGATAAGGGGACAAGACCGGGATGGTCGGCGCTTTCTTGGGGAGGCCTACGTTCAGCAGTGGACGGCGATAGGCTGAGTATATAATGATGTCAGCTTATGTATATGCCCGGACTCCTCTATGAAGGTAGAGAGAGAGAAAGAAGGGTTCAACTTAAGTTTTACATACATACCTAAGATATTAATTATGGAGATCTCTCAGGTAGTTTTCCACACGATATTTTCTTTTACTGTTGCCACAAAATTGCCCATATATTTTGATCATTAGTAAAAGTTCTCGCCTGTTTGTAAAGCCGAAAATAAAGGTTTACTTCTATGTTATTTCATGGAAAATAGAACGATTGCAAAAAAAAACAAGGAAAAAATAATATTAGGTCAAGTAAAGAGAGAATCCCAGAGCGATGGCGTGGCTGTGTAATGAAAACTGACACAAATTTTACTAATGAGGTTACTTGAACAAAAAGTTAAGATTATGAAATTTATGCGACACCATGGATTAATTAAAGGAAAAGGCTACAAGGCTTTATAATTAAAATGTCTGATAGCCTCAAAGAAATAAGTGCGCGGTCCTACGAGACATCGCTTCAACGCCATTTTTATTCAATTACTGATTACTACCTAACTTTCCAATTCAAAATCAATCACATACCTCAATGATAAAGGAATAACAAAAAAAATATTCGTTGGGTATTCTTTAGATGTTTAAAGTTCACTAACGTCTTTGTTTTGTTTGTCTTTCCAGGCCATATGGACAGAAATGATATTACATTTATATGTCTATCAAGTTATTTGATTGACGTACTTAGTAAGACACATATATACCTACATAGATTGATGTTCCTAATCCCAAATATTAACTCCGAATAGTGAATTAGCATGGATCACTAAAGCTTCTTAAGAATTTTGTATAATGGTCGTACTCGTAGACAAGACAAACATTATCTAGTTTTTATCAAGCGAATTATACGAGCGATAATCAATCAAATAATATGAGAGTCCGGTTGTACGGCGTACGTAATAACACAGGAAAAACAGAACAATGCAGCGCTGTGACCTCTTATCCGTACACGAATCTATGTCTCTAACGTCTAATATTTCGGTTGGACGTTTTAAAGGGAAACTACGGTCCAAATTAGAATTCCAAGGTTACCGCCCAAGATGTAAGCGGTAGCGGTTTGTGCGGATGTTGCGGATGTGTTGTTGCTGTCTATGAAATATGTTTTATGAATTTAAATGCAAACTAAATTCAATTGTATCTACAGGACTAAATCCTTGCCTTAAGTCACATTACAAGGACTACGCTACTAACCATAGCCTTCTTTTTATAATAAGAAAGTAAAGGTTGCCTGGAAGAAATCGCCGATAGCGATAAGGCCGCCATTTAGGACACTACCTTATTTAGAATTACTAATACCTATGTTGTATATATTATATAAAAAGTACACATATCCACCAACACTTGCGTACTTATGTCGAATTATTATATAATTAATAAGCCGAATAAAAATCGCGAAGAAGCTGGAATAAGAAATACCCTTATTATGACATTTCTTGCACTCTTGATTATATTTAAGAAAACATTCACAAAATAGCCTCATCGGTCTTATCAAGAGTTATTTCCAACGTCTACCAATCTTAATGAGACTTTCCGTCGTCATTGTGAATGGTCCACCATATATAAATTTTGGTAAGGGTTACATCAGTAATATAATGAAGAAGAAGACGAAAGATGTAGGTGTTTTATATAAAGCCTCAATTATACAATTAATCAACATTCTATCAATGTCACTCAGCTAGTAGCTCCGATTGTCGTGAAAACATGAAGCATTCTAGTCAAGCTTAAATTATCTTATAAGGATGTTTTTAAATGAATTATTGATCATAATGAATAAAATTTATTTTAATTAATTCACAATTGACACTTAATCATAATTACAAGGCTTTTACACAATTATGTGACGAGAGACGTACATTAAAGGGTCCGACTAATTGACGCACCGTCTCATAAAGGACGACATAAACGCCCCTCGTATGTACGACAGGTGCGATTGTCAGTTAATAACAATTTATTTTCAACACTTGCATTTTTATGGAGTTTAGTCTAACTTTAGTCTGATGGTAAAATATGGGGTCATTTTGATGCCTTGAATAAATATATTTAATATTTATTTTCTAAAGCCTAAGTCGTTTTGCGTAACAAAATTTATATTAATATTGTAATAAAATTTAGTGTGTTTTTTTTAAAACAATGTTATCGGTAAACTTTAGTCAACGCTAATTTCATTAGCATTATCATAAGTGTTATTGAGTTTTTCTATTAAATATTCTAATTCTAGTCTCGAGATACGGAACTTAAAATAACTCAAGAAACGGGCATTAAAATAAAGCTATCAAATAAATAAATAAATGGATGGTTCTAAGGGCGCTGGGCCAGACTTAATTCCTTCCATCTTTGTCAAGCGTTGTTGTCGATCTTTAGCATTACCATTATCACTAATATTCAACCGGTCAGTTTCTGAAGGAGTATTTCCTAACGATTGGAAAAAGGCCCGTATCATTCCGGTATATAAAAAAGGTGATAGAGCCAATGTAAAAAATTACCGCCCAATATCAATTTTATCGTGTTTTTCCAAATTATTCGAGTCCATTATATATCCCACCATTTTCAGATTAGTAAATAATAGTCTCTCTGATTACCAGCATGGATTTCGCACTGGACGCTCAATTTTGACGAATTTAGTTCCCTTTATTTCTGATTTATCTGAAATGGTTGATGCAGGAATGCAAGTGGACGCAATCTACACGGATTCTAGCAACGCCTTCGATAGAGTGAATCATTCCATTTTGTTACAGAAGCTACAAGCCTTTGGTGTAGGAGGATCTTTACTTAGTTGGTTTCAGTCCTACCTGAGCAACAGATCTCTTAGTGTAGTAGTCCATGGGTATGAATCGCAGGTATATCACGCACTCTCCGGTGTCCCTCAAGGTTCCCATTTGGGGCCAGTGCTCTTTTTTATTTTTATTAACGATCTTACTTTTCGCATAAAGCACTGCAAAATGTCGTTATATGCCGATGACCTTAAAGTTTATCGTCCTGTAAAATGAATTAGTGACTCCCGATTGATTCAAGAGGATCTTAATGAGATTGTTAATTGGTGTAAATTAAACAGTATGGTTCTCAACGTTAGTAAATGTTACCACATTAAATACACTAGGAAGAAAAAGCCGCTTGTCACGGGGTACGAGATTGACTGCGCAACGATTACGGAAGTTGATGAGATCCGAGATTTGGGTGTTATTATTGACCATAAATTAAAGTTTACAGCACAGATTGATAAAATAGTTATCAAAAGCGCCCAAATGCTCGGATTTCTAAGGATAAACACAATTGGCTTCAAGCCCCAAACTAAAGTGCTTCTTTACAACGCACTTGTGCGCAGCAATCTCGAGTTTGCCAGTGTCGCTTGGTCTCCATTTTATAGTGCTCACTCGCAACGCATTGAGAACATACAAAGAGCGTTCACTAGACATCTTGCATACTCTTGCAGTGGCTTCTCTCACAGAAACACATATAATCAACGACTCGCCAAATTTAACATGATTGCCCTTCGAGATCGTAGATGTTTCTTAGATTTATGCTTCCTTAAAAAAATTGTCGATAATCATACGCAAAGTAGTAGCCTTCTGGGACGAATATCCATAGCGGTGCCTTACTCATACCCGAGACACCCTATTAGGAGAGTTATTTATCCTCCAGTAGCAAAGACTAATTTAGGTCTTCAGTCACCCTTGCACAGAATCCTTGATCGATACAATTCAATACAATCTCTCATTCCCAGTATTGACATCTTTTACAATTCCTCACGCACTTTTAAGAAAATAATATTGGAGCAATGTTTTCAGCAGAATTAGCACTTACTCTTTATTGTTTTTTTTTTCTCATACAATTTTTTTTTATATTTTTGTTATTTGTTACTTTTTTATTGTTATTTTTAATTTATTTTATTAGTTATGAAATTGTAAATTACTTTTTAGTTGTTAATTTTTTTATTTTTTATTGTTATACTTGTACTTTTCGGAGAACGCTATGCACACCTTAAGTGTCATATATATCAGACATAGTACCTAAGGAAATGTCATTAATTATAATTGTATTAATATATGTGATGTGGTTGTGCTATATAAATAAATAATAAATAAATAAATAAGCTCTTCGTACCCTTAACAAAATACAGGCAGTATTTATATTTATTGTACAATTTTAGATTTGCTGGTAATGAGCAGCACAGAATAGAGATAGAATTTGTAAGAATGAAATATTTTTCAATAAATTCATCTCTTTAAAACAATATACTACGACAAAGCCGTACAATTTTTAATTCCTTTGCTCAATTAAAACAAAAACCCGCTGATTTCCCATGACTTGTGAGCGAACGCACCGAGTATAAAGTGTTATTATGTAAATGATGAGAGCTCGGTTTCGGCTGAGTCAATACGCCTAAGGTAATTGGCGACACGTACATACGCCGCCAGTACCGCCTACTTACAGCTGTGAATTCGTCGATGACCTTTGTCGATAATTGTACGTTATCGGACGAAACCGACTGTGTTAATGCGCTTTTGTCTCATTGACATACCATTGTCTCTCAAAAGAGGTTTTTAATTTAATGGCATAATGATGATGTTAAATTTTGTTAATAGATGTCGCTTTCTAAGTTTATGTATTATTGCGATGGCATGACAAATCAAATTTGTAGTCGAATTAGAAATAATCTCGGATTTGTTTTTTATTGTGTAGGTAACAAAAAATGGACTCTATAAATAAGTCAGCCAGAATGAGGTGGCTTGACAGTCCCACAAAATACCGAGAAGAAGCCACAGCTTTGCCACCAAGGTATCTTTGGATAGAACGGCGGAAGCCCTAAAAAGACCTAAACTTAAATTTCTCCTTACTTTCTGTTCACTTGCAAAACTTTTTGTCGCGGTTTAAACACGTAAGTGTTGATGGCCACGAGGCTTAGGAGAGTGGTAGAGAATCTCGGCGACCGTGGGTTCAAACCCCAGACACACACCACAGTATTTTCGAAGTTATGTGTATATTCATAATGAATCATCACTTTAACAGTGAAGGAAAACGTCGTGAGGAAACCTGCACACCATGTAGTTCTTAGATTTTTTTAGGTGTGTAGTCCGCCAACTCGCCCTAGGCCAGCGAGGTGGATTAAAACCTGAATCCTCTCAATTGTAGAGGAGGCCTATGTCCAGCAGTGTGGCGCATATAAGCTGGTGATGATGATGAAATAGATACATGATAAATTCAGGCGGAAATTCAACAAGGCTACGCATTTCCAAATAAATAAAATTAAAGTGCGTAGTTTCATCGAGTGCACGGCAGGCCTACTACGATGACGTCAGGTCACGAAGTTACTCCGAAGCAATTTAATCAGAGTTGCTCGCAGTGACAGTGGCACTGAATTATAGCCGTAGTGTGATCGTGTCGCCGATAGTGATGGGCTGCACTTATTCAACTTACGATTCATTCTCAAATGAGCTTACAAAAAAACTGATAATGCATAAAATTACATACGCAAACAAATTTAGTGTTGTAATCAATTTAGTACTTTTACTTTGATTATCTCGTAGAGCCACGACATGTGCCATTCGATGTAAAAATGCATTTCTGCTTACCCCTTTAGGTATACGGGCGTGAAAGTGTATGTATATGCATACAATTATAATAATAATTACACCCAAAATTCACATACATAGTTGTGACCCCACACTAGGAAACAAGTCCTGTGTCGTGGGTATCAGAAACTACGAGAGACCTTTCGGTCTCACAAACACCCAGACCCGAAACAAATATTTGTGGATCACACAAATATTTGTCTCGGTGTGGGGATCGAACAAACGGCCTCTCATTTCGCAAGCTGGTATCTAACCAACTGCGCCACGAAGCTGTCCAATTCATTAATTCCTGCCGAATTTGTTTTTTAATACACCCACCACGTAATAAGCACCAGTATAAAATCTAAATATTACATTTCAATTCCCTACGTAAACCTCAGGCATACTGAATCCTACTTATGTTGTAGACGAAACATTCTACTTTCCGTCTCAGTGTAGCGCCCATCAGATATAGAATAAAGTTGCCAAGGAAGGACTATTATAAGTCACTTAGTGCAAGCTACTAATCTGCTAACCTGCTCATACTACTTTTTACGGAAAGAACTAAAGGTATAGTCCCAACTCGGATCGACCGTGGCTAGTTCAAAAATTAAAGTGTGCGTTGAAGTACAACAAGTCATTATGGGCACCTAATTTGTCTTGAGTAGAGTCCTTCTGACTATTAGGTGCCATTGTTTATTTAAAGCTTTTGCTAGTTTCTTTCCTTGAGTTATTAATAATTTATTTTATTTATATATACTTTATTGTACACCATGAATACATTACACAAAATGAAATTTAAAAAAATGCTTGGCCTTAGTGACAATAGGCGGTCCTATCACTGACTGACAACCTAATTTATAAAAGGGACAGGTAAAATTATGATAGGGTAATCGAAAATGGGAAAATAGAATAATAGACAAAAAAACAACAATGATGTAAATAAAGTAGAAAAAGAAACAAAAAAAATAGGGAAAAAATTGTACATATTATTATGTTATTCGTCAACCACTTTTATAAAGAAAGCCTAAAAACAGGATCCGAACTATCTCTTATATAATTATCAAAATTGGTGTAGAAGTTTAGGCGTTATATCTAACTAATTAACTAACTTAATACTGTATGAATTATGTTGAATTTTCTATTTAGGTATGTTTAATATATACCTATTTTCGTGTTTCTCTGCACCACCCTAAGGTTGACTGGCAGATAATGCCTTAGGCATTAAGTCCGCCTTTATACTTTTATGTATATGAAGCATAAATAAATAAATATACCTATTAAATAAAAATGAATCGACACATTCAGTTAAAATACCTATAAACATCGACAAATTGTAACAGCACTTATCTTGTGCGATAAATTAATCGATAATGGATTATACTAAACCGCACGTATCTTACAAATTGCGTGGACAGCTATTAAGACCACCCGCAATTCACGATAATCAAATATCGCATTACAATATCGATAAAAGTCAATATCGATGTGAATAATTTCCTTATAGGTTTTCCTTCACTGTTCTAAAATAGAATTGAGCTGTATTGACATTTTCTCGGACCGAATGACATCACTAGGCATCAAGGCCGCGCAAACGCATCCGTGTACAATCGATATATTCGAGCTCTGTTTATCGATTGACGTGTAGATAATAAGCATTTAATTATTATGCTAATTCATCTGGTTACTGGAGATTAGAGTTGTCGACAGCTCACCAGATTAGTAATATTTTTTTTTAAAGGCACAGCTAGAGGCGCGTAATGACCAGTGCGTTTCGTGTCTATGGCATGTTCTAGCGATAAACGATTATGACTCTCAGTCGAGGACATAATAATGCTTCACAAAAAGACATGTAGGTACCTATTTAAGCTGACTTATCAAATTCTACATCATCATCATCAGCCCAAATACGTCCCACTTTTTTTTTTTTTTTTTATCGAGGGGAAAGCTGCTTATGGCTCTACCTCCCACCACCCCTGGGGGGAAGGGGGGCGGGAAGCGTATGTCGGGGTCACCGGCCTTCCAGCCCGGCGCGTGGCGGCGTCACGTCCACGCAGATGTTAGTGCCGGGGCTGGGTCCCTAACCTACCCTAACCTACACCGGCATACCGACCAAAACCCCCCGGTGGCCATCTCCGCGCCGAGTTGGGCGACCACGGTGCGTGGGCGAGAGGCGCCCACAATGATTCCGCAGCCGCCCAGTGCGCTTCCGAGACGATTTATTATTGATTGTACAATTAAACAGAATCAATAGTCTCCTAGGTAAGACTCATCATCATCATCATCAGCCCATATACGTCCCACTGCTGGGCACGGGCCTCCTCTACAACTGAGAGGGTTTAGGCCTTAGTCCACCACGCTGGCCTAGTGCGGGTTGGCGGACTACACACCTAAGAAATTTTAAAAACTTTTAGGTGTGCAGGTTTTAACACGTTGTTTTCCTTCACCGTTAAAGCAAGTGATAATTCATTGTGAATACACACATAACTTCGAAAAGTCAGAGGTGTGTGCCTGGGGTTTGAACCTGCGACCGCCGAAATTCTCAACCGCGCGCCTAAGCCTCGAAGCCATCACTGCTTTTTTACAAATTCTACAAACACATGGTTATTTGTAAATGATTTCATTATCTCGTCTTGACGCTTGTGAAAATCCGAGATTTAATTAAATTGCACTTTATATGATAATTGTGGAATAAATAATATAATCTTTTCCGTCACCGTTGTCGTGGGAATTGTCATAAATTACTGCAAAATCACGATCTTTTAATAATGCTTATCTAAAAGTTGAATTGTTTATTAAACCTATGAGAGGCTATTGATTCTGTTAAAATGTACAATTTAATATTCTTGCGACTTTGGTATGCGTCACATTTATTTGAATTATTACTGGATTGCACCTTATAGTTCATTACCGTACGTCGGTTACCTTCATTCATTACTGTTAGTAGGAAATTGTCATATATATGTATACGTAGAGGCCATCTTTATTAATATGTAGAATACGTCACAGTAACCATTGTAAGTGTTTCCGCATATAACCCATAACGAACAGGCTACCATAATAGTGGCTATTAATGATAAATATTTCAATAGTGGTTCGTCAGTCCAACCATATTTGTTGGTCCAAATCCAGTACCAAAAAGGTCACGCACCAATGCAGAAACTTTGTCGTGCCTTTATAAAAAGCACAAGATTGGCCCAAACACACAAACATTTGCCCCAACACATAGGTACTTACTTTATTATACCTGGAGCATTCAAGGCCTCACGTCCTCAACTATTTGTCGAAAAACACCATATGCGACAACTTATTTTTCCTTCACATGTTTTTTAAATAGAAAAACCGTGATCTCGACCAAGATTGTACGTCGTGGATACATTATTAGTATGACATCGTGTAATTTTCCTTAATCGTGAGAGCTTGTCATTTGAATATGCACCTTTAATAGGAAAATGTCATATGGTACAATAATATTCAATCTCGGAGCTGCTTTGTCATGATTCTATTAATCAAAGTTGTTTATTAAATGTGTCTTGTGTTAGATTTTCCACTCCTGATTAAAGTTATGCCAGGTGTTTGTTCCTCTTAATCATTGCAAACTGTTTTAGAAATTGACTTCGTAACTTACGTATCAGGCTTGTGGACGTGAATAAGGAAATGATATTTCAAAAGAAAATATGGCGCTCGTTATATTCGTCTGTAGCGCATTTAAATAAAAAAATACACCCAACAGCCACATACATAGTTCTGACCCCACATTAAGATACGAGTCTTGTGTGGTAGGTTTCAGCAACTACGAAAGACTTTTCGATCTCACTAATACCCAGACTTGAAAAATTTGTCTCGGTGCTGATCGAACCCGCGGCCACTCGTTTCACAGGCTGGTCCACGGGGCTGTTAATAAATAGTCATAAACTGTTAAAAAAATACTATTCCCCAAATTATTAATATGGAAAGTCTTTTTACTTTCTTTGTTTTTATTTTTATGGAAAAGGTCTTAGGAATTATTGACATAAATTTTTGAATTATAATTTAGACTCATAAAATTGAAGGAGAACAAAGATCATCAGTTGTACATGATCAACATTCTTTGTCACATCCACTGCTGAACATAGAGGGCTATCCTATGGCACGCCACAGGGCTCGATCTTCGGCCCTCCTCATCCAACCGCTACCAGCCACCTTGCTTAATTAATTATTATTTATTGTACAATTAAACAGAATCAATAGTCTCCTAGGTAAGACTCATCATCATCATCATCAGCCCATATACGTCCCACTGCTGGGCACGGGCCTCCTCTACAACTGAGAGGGTTTTGGCCTTAGTCCACCACGCTGGCCTAGTGCGGGTTGGCGGACTACACACCTAAGAAATTCCTAAGAAATTTTAGGGGTGCAGGTTTTATCGCGATGTTTTCCTTCACCGTTAAAGCAAGTGATGATTCATTGTGAATTCACACATAACTTCGAAAAGTCAGAGGTGTGTGCCTGGGTTTGAACCTTCGACCGCCGAAATTCTCGACCGCGCGCCTATACCTCGAGGCCATCACTGATTCAACCTCTTAGGTTGAATATCAATCCAACTTTTAGATAAGCATTATTAAAAGATCGTGATTTTGCAGTAACCTATGACAATTCCCACGGCAACGGTGACGGAAAAGATTAGATTATTTAAAAATCGATTATCATATAAAGTGCAATTAAATTAAATCTTGGATTTTCACAAGCGTCAAAACAAGATAATGAAATCATTTACAAATAATCATGTGTTTGTAGAATTAAAGTAAAAAAAACAACCTGTATTTTCCAGTCTAAAACTCATCATTGAGATTTTAACATCTTCCGTGGCGCAGATGGTTGGTTGGTATATTCGCAACCTGAATCAAGCGGTCGTGGGTTCGCTACCCACGTCGAGACAAATATTTGTTTAAGATCTCGGTTCGGTTCTTTTAATGAAAGCGAAAAATATGTAATAGTTTGCGATTAGAAATTATTTCAATGTTAATGTGTGACAGAAGTATATATTATTACTATTAACCATTCGCGCAGGTGTTAAGAGCCACTGCGCTATATAAATATTACTTACCTACTTATAGTATATGTTTTGGATTCCCACTTGCCGGAATTTTTGCCTAGCATGTAGATAATTCATTATATAAGAAAAACCGTGTTTTGTGTGAGCCAATTATACGATGCAATCGATCACTTTCGGCAGTAACAAAATTAGTAAAAAATAAAAAATCTCCCCGGCGGGGAATCGAACCCCAGTCTCCCGCGTGACAGGCGGGGATCCTTACCACTATACTACCGAGGATATACTCAAGTTGGCTAACGAAGCCAAAACATTTCCACGTTTTTCAACTTGTAAAAAACTTATTTCCTTTTACTTCATTCTCTCATAAGTAAGCTGATTTAGATTTATGCACCTATAGATATAAGAATAAAACAGAGAAATATCAGGTTTCTGTCAATAAAAGTAAATAAAAACTAGAATTTCCTCATACATTTCCTTGATACTGTTTTCCTTGGGTTTCCTCTCAATTCAAATGCGTCTTAATTAAGAAAACACGTTACTTTAAAAGTGTGTACCTTAGAATCGAACGCGCAACCACCATCAACGATCGCGTACTTACATTTCCATACAAGAAATTTAGATTGGTTTTCAATCCCATTAGTTGACCGAGCAACAAACAGTTAAACATCAAGTGGATGTTATCTAACGTTATCAGACGGCGAGCGCCGGCAACGCCTCTGGTGTCGAGACCAACACAAAGCCATTATAATTGACTGACCATGACTCGATAAAGTCAAGGACCAATAACACTTGTCCCATGATTGCTGCACTTATTGTGCGCTTCGTTTATTTGATTTTATGATTGAATAAAAAATATAATTGTCGTTAAGAAACATACAATAATAGTACGATATTTTATTTTTTGTTTTTCTACTCGCGGCCTGGAGTCTTCAGAGTTACATCCGGGGAGAAATGGTCATGTAAGTATTGCAATATAAATTAACGAAAATAATTAAGCACAACATTTATTAGTGGTGTGCTTTGCCGTACTGTTTCCACTGCTGAATAACATAACCAGATGAATTATATGGCAGATTAATGCACGTCATTGCGCTTTATCTTGTCGCTACTCATTTAAAAGATTTATGATTTTGTAAACGTTCAAGTAATATTGTGATAACTTATCAATTACCTGTTCGGAAAAATAAATCCACAGGACGACAAATTGCTCATCTGATAATAAATAAATGCGTGGGATCAGTGGCATTTAAAAAACATATACCTAATGCAAGTTCCTAGTACGCTTTTTAAAAACATATTTGGATAGCGACATTACCTCTTATATAAATCGGCTCCAAAAATGATCGTTTAAACTTAAACGGACGACAGCATTTCTCGGAAACGTACTTTAGGCAAAATTTAGAATTTGTCGATCCGTTAATTGTATAAGTTCAAAAAACTGATTAAAAAATTTTGTTTTAATCAACAATTGCACACCAAAGAGAAAACAAAAGATTCTCTCGGTAAGAATATTTTAAGTACCTGCTTGCCCTATTTTCCTAATTTAATAACAATCAATAAACTTCTATCTATGTCAACAATGAATACGAACTTGCCGAATAGAGTCAACGGTATTTGGTATCACCAAATAGATAACTCGAACCGGATAAATCGCATACCAAATAAGCTAAACGGCCACCATCAGGACAGATACGGTGCAATTCGACCTTCAACAGTCGTGCCACAAAATGCCGTCGAAAACTAATTGCGTTAAGTTCCGTCATATCTGTGCTTCCGTCATTGATTACGTTGCTGCCGACCCTCGCGCATTAGATGTCACGATCCACCGCGATCACGAAGCGAAAAGTTCACGGCAACGCTCATTCGGCACTGGCCATATACAAAAAGTAAACAAATTATAAAGATTTCATAATCAACACGGCAATACGAGAAGCGGCTGGTGCTACAAAGATGGACACCACACCGTACACTGACAGTTCTTTTGTGGCGACCACAGTATGAACATTAATCATGCTTTTTTGTCACCCACATGTTAACATGACGAAATTATGTTCTTTGTGACGGCATTGTAGGGTGCTCCTTTACATGGGAGCCTAGTCATCGACGGCGACCCATAATTAGTTTTTAAATTGGATGGACGAGCAAAAAAGCTGAGAAGTCACCGCGAACCTGACCGTTATTATGTTCTAACGAAATTTTTATTTGGAATTTTTCGTGATTGGATTTGACAAATTGCGTCGGACGGACGATCAATTTATTTGGTCGTTAGTCATTACTGTTTTTCGTGTGACCGATGATTTAGAGGTGAATTACAATTCAATATTAATCATAGATGTTGAAGGGTAATTAGAGGGAATCATCCTTGCGATCAGAACGAGATCGGATGGACCTTGCACATTCAGCTATGGCCTTATGTATGCTTAGCGTAGTTGTAATCAATGATCATAATTCTTTGCGCTCATTACAGCTGTCTAACATGATCGATCTTGCGAAATCATTAAGTGATAGAACAGACCTCAGTATGGCCTCTTTCGTAATACCAATAACTATGATAGACTTCAAGTTGTATTCAAGCTTAGAGATTTATCTCAATGTAATCTTTGAAGGATAAATATAGCTAGAAATAGTAGTCTCTCTATAGTATTGACAGGTTTATACAAAGAAGATCTGATTATATTGGCGGTTCTCACACAGTCTGGATTCTGTATCGTCTCATCAAAAGTCTTCCCACACAAAAGCAAACAAGAGGAATGAATTGACATTCAGCGGTTCACTTACACATTGTAATTCCAGTAATGCTGGAAAATGGAGGCATTCAAGTGAGCAAAATAAAATTTAATATGCCAGAGACACCTTTCAGATAGGCGCCATTATATTCACAATTTGAACAAGACGTCATTGCGATTTAAATACGTCTTTCTTCGGTACACATTTTACTGGGGCCACGAAACGTGAGACCTCGTACAAAACAGTTTTTATACTTTTGTTGTTGATTACCAATATATTGCAGTAACTTAAGCTAATTGATTTCGCGGTTTGTAAAACAATCCGAGGAAACTATGCAATATTATAAATAACCACTAAAAATATTGCAAGATGTTAAATAATATTATTCTCTTAGCAACAATGATTAACTATTTCCTCTAATCCTATTCTCACTTATAAGATAATGCTTTATTACGACATGCATGTTTTATGTGGTGAAATTTATGTATAAGTTATTTTGTAAACAATTAACGTCATTTTTTATTAGGGCCGCAATATAATAGAACCAAAGCTTTTATATGATGGAGAGAGGACTACAAAATCACTGCCTCGTGGTCTCGCGGTACAAGTATGTGCCGTGCGATCTAGAGGTCCTGGGTTCGATTCCCGTTTCGGGCAAAGTGTTATTGGGTTTTTCCATTAGGAAATTCTCTGTAACAGCACGGAGTCTGGTAATGTGCCCGAAAAAACGGCAATAGGCTCGCCCCCTATTACGTGGGAATGACACATACCTGGCGAAATGTGGGTGCAGAAATGCACCTCTGCCTACCCCTTCGGGGAATACAGGCGTGAGTTTATGTATGTATGTAGGACTACAAAATCTATCCTGATAGTCAATAAGTAGGTAAATAAGCAATGACATTAATATCTCTATAGCCATTCAAAGCCTGGCTATAATATTAACATTCAAATATTCGGAGAAATGCCCCGACACGTTTATGTACTCTCAAAGAGCCCTAATTCACGGTACTCGTTGATTTAAATTACATTTCTTCCCATCTCGCCGTTCTCCCAGCCGCGTCGCCTCGGCTAAGAAACAATCGGCAGGTTGACAGCGGCCGCTCCACTGTGCTGTCAATCGCGCCATTAAGGAACTGCCAACGCCGGTGGGTCACACATCAACCGTTTCACTTCATTAGCCACTCTTCAAGCATACGTGATACACATTCCAAATGTATTTTGCATTTGGTCCTCTTAACTGGATTGAAGATTGAAGTATAATGGCGGGAATTAAAGTTTAGCGGGAAATATTGGCGGCAGCGGATTGATGGTTCGGATAGCGGAATTTTATGAGGAGTTTTTATTTGAAAATGCTTTTATATGTGTGCTTAAGAACGAATGGCGTTTGGATGGATCAACATAGTATTCTATTATGCAACTGGAATTTAGTAATTTTGTGAAGTGTTTTATTTTCTGAGAATCCGTAGGACATCGAGAAGATAATACAGTGGTCTTAAGTAATTAGTTATTTGATTTTGAATCACCATTATGAATGTAATAACCATTATGAAGTAAAAACGCTTGTTAAGGCAAATTCCACGTAACTAAGCTGTAAAAAGCTATCAAAACATAATTTTACAGTCAACAAGCCTCAAGCCGGCAACAATCGAAGCGTGGAGCCAACAATCAGCACGCTCTTCTAACAATTGCAGCACGGATAGCAAATCTTACAAAGCAAATACTTTAATAATCAGAAATTTACACGCCAAAAATCAATAATAATATCATTATCATCATTTTGTCCCATAGTTATTTGTTTCCTTAGAATGTATGTAATATGTATGTATATCATAGAGTAACTGTAAATATAAACTGTCTTTTATTGATCATTGACAGATTTGATTTTACTATATGGTAGTATTGTAATAAGTTGTATATTGTCTTTATTATTTATTGTTAGGTGAGCCATGAACAAATAAGTTTTGTAACTGCTGAATTACTGAGTATAATTTCCATGAGGTACTTCATACAATGAACGAAGCACTTGGCTATTGCATTGAAATGATAAATTAGGTAACAAATATATAACTAAATATAGTTAAACAGTTGCAGCTAAATTTGATGATAATCATCACATACCTTCAGAGCCAGCATTTGCGAAGTCTGCTTTGTTAGCAACTAAAACAGGAGTACCTACAGAAGGAACAGATTGGTGCGGGTTGGTGAAGTTCAATAATATTTTCCAGTCTTCTATCAGAATGTAAGAATAATAAATAATAATAAAATAAAAACACCCAACAGTCACATACGTAGTTCTGACCCCACATTAAGATACGAGTCTTGTGTCGTGGGTATCAGAAACTACGAGAGACTTTTCGGTCTCACAAACACCCAGACCCGAAACAAATATTTGTGGTTCACACAAACATTTGTCTCGATGCGGGGATCGAACCCGCGGCCTCTCGTTTCGCAAGCTGGTGTCTAGCCAACTGCGCCACGGGGCTGTCACTAGAATAGTCATTCAGCTGCATCTGGGTCTCAAATGGACGTCATTTCATCGCAACGGTGCTACCGAAGAGACTATCAAAACATCCCACCGCAAATATTCAAAATTTGACGCAAATCATCTATTTTCGACGCATGACAGACTACCCGCATTCGTGAAACTGGCAAGAAATAATAAAAAATCGTTTGTCATACGCCGGAGTGCGAGCGCCGAAATGAATGTTGGAAGTTTACAAACACAGTTATATTGGTTTACGACCTTTTTCATTGCTCTATAAAAACACAGTTTTTGACTCATTCCAGTTTTGATGTCACTATGATTACAGTTGGTGTTAAATATTATATTGGCAGGCGCGCGGATGTTTCATCATTCCGTGCCGGCGAATAGGTAGGCGATTTCAAAGTCTGCATTTGGCAGGAAGGAAATATGAGCTAGATATTTTTATTATCGTACCGATGGATGTGGACAGGACAGTCGGCAACCAACTGCTGGAGGCCGTAAACTTCGCTAAACGTGAGTATATGGAATTTAAGACAATAGAAGTAGTTCGATTCTAATTACATATTTATATAATTTTGGACTAATGAATCGCAAATATAGGTACATTTGATATAATAATTAACGTAGAGGTAACTTGCTTACGTATGATTTTGTTAATTTGTTGTGCTTATAAAAAAGAATTGAAAATTGGTTTAGAAAAAACTTAACCATGTGCATTAGGTTGCAAATAGAGGTCAACGCCCTAAAAAGTACCCAATAACAATCTCGTAAGTGAAAGGTGTTGTGATTCATCGTGTTTGTTTCGACAAATATGTGAATTTAGTTACCACAATTAAAGCATTTATGAGAATGAAAGGATGGAAAAGGTTTCCGCTTTATATGAAATCGTAAATCAAAAAAAAAGGTACATATATTTTGATGAGTAATTATTACATCTTAAATGCAGACAGGATAAACATTATTGTCAATAAATCGACAGCCTACGGCAAATAAAATTCACACTACTTGCCTCGTTGAACGTAAACTGTATAAAAAATAGTGATGTCATCAGAACTCAATGGTTATCGATAACCACACGTACATACATGATATTTCATTTATCTTTGACAGTTCATTATAACACTTTCGTGTGACCTGACGACCAAACGTCAAATACGTGAAAATAAATGTATTCCTATACATGACTGATAATCGTTCAATATCTTCATATTGCATATTATAAAAGGTAAAAAACCTCTCACACCGACCTGCTTTGGCCGTCTATCAACGTATGACGTACTGAGGTGCTAACTTTTCTGTTGGTAAAGGGTTTTTCGTTGAAATTTGTTTCTTATATCCTTGTATATAAGGCATATGTTAATTTATTGATTTGTATCAATTTGTTGGTAGTTTGTCGGGATGTCAAAGCGTCGCGAACGAGCGCCGACGCAGGGTAGTGTCGTGCTGAGAGTAATCTCAGCCGACCTCGCGGCTAGTGATGCGCTGGCAGCAGGTGAAAGTATCGATATTGTTGATTAGAATGACAGTTCACATTTCAACATATATGCTATCGTTTTTTTATTGTAGCTATAAGAAATTAAAATTGAATATTTATCGATTTGTAACTTCAAATTCGATTGCAAAAGATTTTAAGTTTCAAAGTTTCATGGATATGTTTTTTAGGCTTTTATATGTATCTATTTGAGTCTGTTGGAGAGTTGCTAAATTGTCATCGAAGTTGAAGTTGTGTTTATCGATATCGGCGATACCGAGTGGGGTGACAACATCATTAGTGTCTCGGCGGGGTGCTCGGGTCAGAGAGTCGAGACAATCTGTCAAATGGAAAGAATCACATACGGCCCAACTCTCATACCGCCGCTCTATTAATCATATTTCGACCTTTTTTTACCATTTCCGAACGTGTGTTCTCTCGGATAATGGCTACTATTCTGACGCCGATTTCACAAAGGGCCCTTTGACAGTCGCATTCTAAATTAAACTGTTTTTGTCTAAACTTAGAGATGAAAAACGATTGGCAAATACAGCGGGCAGTATAAATTCAAAGAGCGGTAAAGTCTTTAGACAATACTTGTCATTTGATTCGAGATGTCATGTTTCCGAGATTGTGATCTTGACGAAAATTTTTCTCTGACGGGGTCACAGTGGGTACACGTTCAATTACATTTGACATAGTTCGCGCATGCGCCGGCGCTGCGGTGCGTTTGTTTGGATATTTAGATTATCTATCGTATTGATTAGACTGCGCGCTTTGAAATGTTTTGACATGGCACAATGTTGCGATAGGCGCACTGCAAAACTTATTCGCAATTTGTTTTTATAAAACAAACTGAGATGCCGAACTAGAGTTCAGATAGATCTAAAATATGCTCTATTGTATACCGTTTGGAAGCTAGAGTACTTAGTATTTAGCATTATATAAAAAAAAGATTTTGAGACTTAATATAAAGATTAGTTTTTGCTAATCTTACGCGACAGAAACTAACATTATTAACTGATCAGTTCCTTATACATAGGCTCCACTATAGCTGTAGAATTATCATCATCATCATCAGCCCATATACCATCCACTGCTGGGCACGGGCCTCCCGTAAAACTGAAGCAGAAAAACCCTTTAACGCTCCAGGCATAGCTTGTTTGATTTCTTATAAATACACAGAATGTGATTTCTCCTCTGAGGTTCCAACCCAAGACTATTCAGCAAGCAGTTCCGTTAAGCCGAATGAACCATTAGCAGTCCACATACAACAATACTTTGGATTCATCAGTCATTTCGTGACATGCACACGAATGGCACATGCAGACAGTAAACACAGATTGCACCACAAAGCTGTGGTTGGCGAACGTCGGCCAAGATCACCTACTTTCCACTGTCAATTGCTGTCATTAGATGTGACAGGTGACGGAAAATTCTCCATACAATATCAAGCTTATGGTATAAAACTATTATTTGCATTGCAAACTGAACTAAACGATTAGAAAATAGGCAAAATAGTGATAAATATAATTGAAGTTGTTAAGTTGTCTAGCTTTGTTCCACAATGATTTTATGCTATAAGCCAGCGACGGTACTTCATGGAAGCCAAAAAGCATCATCATCGCCTTCATCAGCCCATATACGTCCCACTGCTGAGCACGGGCCTTCTCTACAACTGAGAGGGGTTAGGCCTTAGTCCACCACGCTGGCCTAATGCGGGTTGGTGGACTACACACCACGTTTCATCAGGATGTTTTCCTTTACCGTTAAAGTAAGTAATAATTCATTATGAATACACATATAACTTCAAAAAGTCGGAGGTGTGTGCCTGGGGTTTGAATCCGCAACCGCAGAGATTCTCGACCGCGCGTCTAAACCGCGAGGCCATCTCATATAATTGTGATACACGTTAATTGTGTAATGTCTAGCTTATATATTGATTATTGTGGGATCAGTATATTTTCGTTTATATGTCAAATTGCTTTTTTTAAAGATTTAAATCTTAAAAAATATTATTCGAAATTTTGTAAGACAAATTGGACTTTTGGGCTTTTATGGAAGTACCGCGACTGCCATAAGCTTGTGACTGCCTTATGGTCTCGCGACACATATAGGTGCCGTGCGATTAAACATTTCATGATGAAACCCAGTAACACTTTTCCCGATCCGGAAATCGAAACCAGGACTTTTCAACTGCACGCCATCTACTAATACCGCGGGTCCAATAAGTTTAAAAATATACATACATACATAAACTCACGCCTGTATTCCCCGAAGTGGTAGGCAGAGGTGCATTTCTGCACCCACATTTCGCCAAGTATGTATCAGTCCCACGTAATAGGCGGCGAGCCTATTGCCGTTTTTCGGGCACATTTCCAGACTCCGTGCTGTTACCGAGAATTTTCCTAATGGAAAAACCCAATAACACTTTGCCCGACACGGGAATCGAACCCAGGACCTCTAGATCGCACGGCACATACTTGTACCGGTAGACCACGAGGCAGTCATTAAAAATATTTTAACTAAAAATACACCCACATTTAAATAATAGGTATATGAAAGTGGATTAAAATACATAATGATCTAATATACTTAATGGCATCTTATTAAGAAACAATGAATAACAATAACTTAGAGCCAGACATTCATTTCACACCTCGTAAAAATATATGTGTTTGAGAACTCCATTCTTGTCTCGATACATCATTACGATTATAAAAGGCTCGTTAGAACATTCTACTTCTACAAATACAATTAATATGCAATACCGTGTAAGCAGAATTTCAGCACACAGCTGAATGAAGGGATCATTGTTGGCTATGTAAATTGTATTTACTAATTGTTTGGTTGTTTGTTCTTTGTATCTGTTTTTCCTATAGTCAACAATAAAACTTTTTTTCTTTCTTCTTCTTCTTTCTTTCTATATGCAAGGCCTCGAGGCTTAGGCGCGCGCGGTCGGGTAAAAATTGATGGTCGCAGGTTCAAGTAGATAATGTATGTATTCACAATGAATTATCATGAACTTTAACGATAAAGAAAAACAACTTGAGGAAATTTTACCTAAAAGTACTTAAGATTTTTTATGTGTGTAGCCCGCCAACCCGCAATAGGCCAGCGTAGTGGACTAAGTGCCTTTTTTTATGCAATAATTAAAACTATGTAGAAATGCTAACTATTGAAGCATTAATTCATATGTAAAGCTTGTTTAGCAGCTTTATACCTAGAAGCAACAGTCTATCAAAAGGAGTTCTTAAATTTATCATTTATTTAGATTAATTCATTAGAGCAGTATAAAATTTACAAATGTACCAAGTTTTGTACAATTGATTTGAACTTTTTATAATAAAATTGGGATGTTATTGTATGACCGTTTTTTAGGTACATAGGTACTTTTATAACGCTGTGTTACACACAGTCAGTTAAGTCGTATTGGCCTCGAGGTTTAGGCACGCGGTCGAGAATCTCGACGTTCGCGGGTTCAAAACCCCAGGCACCTCTGACTTTTCGAAGTTATGTGTGCATTCAAATGAATTATCCCGTACTTTAACGGTGAAGGAAAACATCGTGATGAAACCTGCACACTTAAAAAGTTCTTAGGAATTTCTTAGGTGTGTAGTCCGCCAACCTGCACTAGGCCAGCGTGGTGGACTAAGGCCTTAAACCCTCTCAGTTGTAGAGGAGGCCCGTGCCCAGCAGTGGGACGTATATGGGCTGATGATCATGATGTTACACACAGTCTCTGTGTAGTACATTAAGACCACATTTTGATTTTGACATGTGGCAGATATTTGTAGATCACAATACCGTTCCTCAGCTTTTGGTTTCCACAAGTTTACTCTAAGCGACGCGATTATCATCAAAATTAATAGTTCTAGTGATAATTTACTACAGGTATTGAATTACAAATATCAAATTAATCATAGCACAATTTATTTACAAATCGCGTGTTAAAAGCTTTGTACTATGCTCTCGGTATTCAAACTACATTCACAGCTTCGGACCAGTATTCTGCAAGTGTTACACAATCGTTCGCACCTCTTAAGACCTCAAGGTCCTACCTATTTCATTACCAAGCCATAAAAGTCTCGTTAAGGCGACATTGGCTTCTTCACTTATTAAGTAATATCAAAAAGTGTTCGTGACAAATCCATAATAGAATGCATTCGAAACTTATTCGACTATTAAACCTCGTATTACGACAATGAAAATGTAATTTTATAACGCCTCGTTTAAAGTTAAATTTTGAATGTCAGTGTACGTTTGTAAAGATGCTTGGTAGGAAGAGATCTTGACACAGATTTGGCTTGGTCTCACACGGAGACATGTCGTGGGCGAAACTATTAATAATTTTATTCGCATATTAATATGTTTCAAATTAAATATTAGCGGCGTCTTCTGTGAATCTCTATTCTTGTGAATTACATATGATTTATGGTTCGAAAATCGTGTCAATTTTATAATCCAATATAAAATGTATGGCTGCGTGTGCATCTTGTGTTTTATATTTCGAATCGGTGTTAAAATTTTACAACTTTTGTTACAAGTTCTTCGAATAACATAAAGATTGATGTGTTGCAAGTTTAATGGGAAAACAAATAACACAACGGAAGGTGCAATAAAAAGTAGAAGATACTCAGATTAACTATATGAACAAACAGCTCTCATAAAATGTATAATTAATAAATCAGTAAAACGTATAGAGTCACTTATTAAAAGCTCTGCTCAATTAAACTGATATACAAGAAAAATCTTTTAAAAGATCGACAACTCTTACTTCTTCCTTTCTCTCTTCTCTTCAATGATAAATTTTCAAATAGTGAGCTCATAATACGTAGGACCTAAATCAATCTTAGAGTGAATGGTTGAGGGTGTGTCTGAGTTTAGACTTAGTCGGGCCACTTATAATATCACGTGCCTTACAGGCCAATTTACCAAATTACCAAATAGTAAGCTTTCTTAGTGCGGTAACACCTGGGCTCGATTCCTATTGTTGCCAGACTATTCGTCCTATAGTCCTCCACTTCCACAATTTCTAGAGGTTAAACCTCGGTCTACATTTATATTTTGCAGTCGCCCAAATTATTTCTGAAGCATTTCCTATTTTTATTCAAATTAGACTGCCTAATAATTCACATTTACAAGTATTCATGCCTATATACCTGAAGGGGTAGGTTGAAGGGCATATCTGTGCCTACGATAGTTGTGCTTTAAATTCCACGTAATATGGAACGAGAAGTTTTTCAGGCATATGTCCAAATTTCATGCTGCTTCTAAGAATATTTTAATGGGAAGGACCCGTTACCACTAGAACGCACAGAAAACCTTTTATCTTCGGTTCCAAAAATGCACTTACTTATTCACGAATTCAGTAATGAAGGAAATATTAATACGTATACACTTAAATAGGTAATATCTTTGAACTGTCAACTCTGCCCTCTGAGTAAGGTTTACTCAAAATCCCACGTCACATTGCGATGAATAACTGTAGTTCAACGTCTGTAGGCGATGGTACATGACATGACACTGGGGTCTGGGGTCGCGGGGTCCCGTCCACAGATACCATCGGCTGTCACTGCACGTATGGACACCGGTGTGAAACACAATTCGTCTAATTGTGACGTCATTGTTTCAATCCATCAGTCAAGATTGACGCGACCTTCGTACGGCCACAGATGTTCGAATGTATTGCCAGTAGATTCGACCTATCAGAAATCTGATTTGCTTGGAATCTGATAAATTTGCATACTTACCTCGTGGGAATTAAAAATGGAAATTTTTGGATGAAAGCTGCAAGCTTTTGAGAAAAAGGGTAAATAAAATATCATGATTGCGTAGAATTATGACAAGTGATCAATGCTATTATAGTTCTAACAACAAAATATGATATTTACAAATACATACGTACACTACAACCCTTGTATCGCGTAGGAGCAGGCAGAGGCTATTTAGTGCCACAAGCTACGAAATGAATAATAATTTAATTTATGGGAGCTGAGAATGGTGTTATCACCTGCAGAAATATAGAAGAATAATTTACCATAGCAACAAATATCATTTGAGCGCTAAAAAGTTGCTAATATGAAAATAAATTAACGATTCCTGCTGAACCAAAAGGAATATCTTCAATTCGCCAAGTCCTAATCAAGTCAATTGTCCAAAGTTGTGACACAATAATAGAACTTTTAACTAGCAACATAGACACATCCTGCTTTTTACACAGCCATTGAAAGAAGTCACGCACAATGACACGAGCGGCAACGTGTGCTCATTACAGGTACTCGGTGCCACCGCTACTAGCTAGGTTCAATGTTCATTGTGAATTTGTGATACAAACCTAGACGTAATTTCGCTGTAACTCATTTAAATACATTAACAACGTTCCGTTCCTCACCTAAACCAAACGTCGAAAAAATTCTAGTCAACAACAAGCATCACGCTATTTAATTTAAGTGTCCAAATTAAACTTGGTCTTAGGTAATTTCGATTTGGACACAAAATAAATTGGACTTTTTCAACATGCTGAATTAATAGATCCCATTAGAAATGCACAGAATGCTGTGCAAAAACACTAAAGTGGCGGTTGTTGGAAACTTAACTGTTTAAGTGAAGATGTAATCATGACGACTCTTAACATGATAACATCGAGATGACCAGCGGATATTTTTTTCTGCATCAACGCCACTTTCTGGAACCAACTCAGTTTTATCGATCGCATCGAAACCCTCTGTAAACCAATCGGAGATGGTAAGTTTGTACAATATTCAGTTGAAAAATTGAACCATGAAAGAAAATATTTACTTAAGAATAAACTTCTTCTGGAATGTTTAACTAGGAATAAAACTTAAAAGATTTCGAGGTATACTAGATCTTAGTCACGACTTAGGGTATACTAAAAATGGAATACAGAAAATGTACCTATATAACGTTTTAGGTAATCTACAGCAATCAAAGAGAAACTTCGGAGTCACTTAAATGGGTACCAAAACTTATGGAACCAACAATGCACTGAATGTGTTCTCTCTCCAATAAATTCAATCAAATTTTGTTTTTAGCGCATCATTGCTTGATTTTTTTCGGACGCGGCGTCTGTAAAATAATTTATTCATTTCCCAAACAGAGAAAGTTCATTGTACCAATGGTCTTACGATCAATAACACTTTGTAAAAAATTGTCTGAACCCCAATACAAACTGATGTACTTTCGGTTAAATATATCAGCATTACTTTATTAATGCTTCGTGTTGTAATTGAAACTAAGTTTACTAAATTGTACATACATACATACATAAACTCACCCCTGTATTCCCCGAAGGGGTAGGCAGAGGTGCATTTCTGCACCCACATTTCGCCAAGTATGTATCAGTCCCACGTAATAGGGGGCGAGCCTATTGCCGTTTTTCGGGCACATTTCCAGACTCCGTGCTGTTACCGAGAATTTCCTAATGGAAAAACCCAATAACACTTTACCCGACCTGGGAATCGAACCCAGGACCTCTAGATCGCACGGCACATACTTGTACCGCGAGACCACGAGGCAGTCACTAAATTGTGTGGTGTATTTAATCTAAGAAAAAGTACATAATATGATGCAAAGATTTATATTATCATATCTCCAAAAAACCGCCAACCCGCACTAGGCCAAAATGAATTTCAATATTAAAATGCCTCTAATTTACTTTGAATATACCACGAACGCCATGTCTAGCGATTATAACGGCTATGTATTGAATTTTTTGTCCCATACATATCAGCCGTGAGAAACTGAAGGCATATTATGTATGCAAATTCTAGCATTTGTCGCGCTTTATATGGTCACATGTATTGATAAGGATATCCCTACACTTGTGAATCAATATTTGATTGATATTACAGAAAATGGTTGCCTCGTTGGCCCCGTGACACAAGTGTGGACTAAGGCCTAAACCCTCTCAATGGTGGAGGAGGCTGCACCCAGCAGTGGGATGTATATGGGCTGATGATGATGATGATGATAGGATGTGTGGCTTCGTTGCTGAAACGTATTCACGTATGAGCGCTGGAGGTAGGCATGAAGTGGTTTAAGAAGTCGATATATTTTGTATCGGAAACCAAAGATAACTTTAAATTTTACACAATTAGATACAAAAAATATTTGCAGATTAAAGGTAATAATATAGCAAGCATTTTATTGTTCTATATTTAAAAAGACTGCTGTAGCACTGAAGTCGCTTAATCACGTCTTAGATAGGCAGTCGTCACCAGTTTAGATTTTCCCTTTGATTTTTTATCAAAAGTTTTTCATCTTCGAGAGACTGTCATGGTAACCGAAATATTTTTCCTCATAAGGGGTACTTCATTTCGTAGAACGCAGTGAGATCACCGATAATACTTTATAGGTTCTAGTAACACTTTGTCCCTATCCGGCTTTTATCATACGTCAGTCGTCATTAGTAATTTTAGACTTCTTGCTGCGATTCGATTGTTATTTCATTCCCTAAGATGCGTCATGTGCCATTCAAGTGTTTTGCTTTTTTACTTAAAAAACGTCGCATTCACTTACTTAAAACAACTCGACAGCCCCGTGGCGTAGTTGGTTAGACACTATCTTGCGAAACGAGAGGCTGCGGGTTCGATTCCCGCACCGAGACAATTTTTTGCGTGATCCACAAATATTTGTTTCGGGTCTGGGTGTTTGTGGGACCGAAAAGTCTGTCGTAGTTTCTGATACTCACTACATAGGACTTGTATCCTAGTCTGGGGTCAAAACTATGTGTGTGACTGTTGGGTGTATTTATTATTTATTCTTTTACACGTACAAAAATTTAGATCCGGATATACTTGTAGCCCCTATAAATATTTGAGCGGCGATCAAGCCTGCAACCTTAGCCTCAACCACCAACAGCTTAGCCTCGAGAACAAGTATAATTAATGTGAAAATGAATTTGTTTCTTTGTTACATATTCTCAATTCCTCACCTTCGCCGCTAAACTGATTTTGTCGATTTTTATTTTAGTACAGAGATAAGTAGGAGCCTGGAGGCTACTGTTGGCTATTTTGTTATTTAACATAAGTAGATGAAGTCTATATTCAAGAGAGAGCTTAACCAATAATACTTCGTTCGCAACTACTAAACATATTTACAAAATGACGGGGTTGTAGCCTACATAAAAAAGTTAGTAGGTACCTAAATAAATTTAACACAAGTTTCTTGCCTACAAATAAATTATTCGTAACTCTATGATTTTGGGTAGGTATTTAACGCTACCCCTCTAATGTTAACGCAGATTTATTTGTCAACTCTCTTAATGCACTTAAAATGGATAAATACCCATTTTAATATAATATTGACCGTAGACAAAACATCCCGTTACAAGCAAAAAAAAATACACCCAATAGTCACATACCTACATAGTTCTGAACCCATACTAGGATACAAGTCCTGTGTCGTGAGAATCAGAAAGTACGAGAGACTTTTCGATCTCACAAACACCCACAACCGAAAAAATATTTGTGGATCACACAAACATTTGCCTCGGTGCGGGGATCAAACCCGCGGCCTCTCGTTTCGCTAGCTGGTATCTAGCCAACTGCGCCAAGGCTGTTGACATTTGACATTTCACCAACGTTCGATGACAGATCCAAGATTCGAATCAATTGACTACAGAATGACAGCCGTGGCAAAGTCCTTCATTCGATAAACAATATACGTAATTACTTTATAAGCTTCCGCGACACGAACGTGACAAATGAATTACACATATTTAGCACCGTGACGTTTTAATGCTGGGAGTTTGTTAGAGGTCTTTGAAGATATCGACAGCCATTTATGTCGGTACAGGAGTCATTGTAATTACAGCTTGTTGATCAGGAGGTATAAGTCAGTGACGGTACTTCCATAGAAACCCAGCAGCCCAGCTTGCCTTACAAAATTCCAATTAATAATCTAAAAGCTGTAAATCTTTATTTAACAAAAGCAATTTGACATATAAATGAGAATATTCTGAAACAATAAACTTTAAAATTTTAGAATTTACTGTCTCGAAATGTGTCCTAAAAACAGCATTAGACTCGCCACAGCCTACATTAAAACATATGGCCAATCGCGTATACAGACACATCTCTATTTTCTTACTCCTCTGAAATAAGAAGAAAGCGTAAGTTTATGTATGTTCATTCAATTATATGCAATTGTTAATCGTACAACTTCGTTGCCAATACCAGTTTATTGAAAAAAAATCAAATAATTAAAAATGAACGTATTGAAAAAATAATCTTCAAAATATTTTCTTAACTAAAAGTTGAATAATATACAATTTGCTATCGATATAAGAAGCAGTGATGGCCTCGAGGTTTAGGCGCGCGGTCGAGAATTTCGGCGGTTGCAGGTTCAAACCCCAGGCACACACCTCTGACTTTTCGAAGTTATGTGTGTATTCACAATGAATTATCACTTGCTTTAACGGTGAAGGGAAAACATCGTGATAAAACCTGCACACCTAGAAGTTCTTAGGAATTTCTTAGGTGTGTAGTCCGCCAACCCGCACTAGGCCAGCGTGGTGGACTAAGGCCTAAACCCTCTCAGTTGTAGAGGAGGCCCGTGCCCAGCAGTGGGACGTATTTGGGCTGATGATGATGATGATGATGATATCGATATAACAGTTGACAAATTATAACTCGATTATAAAACGTATGTGTGAGTATTATTATTGTTAAATGATTTCTTACGTCAATGTTTTGGCCGGAAAGTGAAAGTATATTTTTGAACAGCGAATAAAGAACTATTCATTTTGTGTTATAGGAAAGTGAAATAAGAATTACTTTATTTTAAATAGGGAAGTGCGTACGGTTGTATAAATAAATAATTATTTTTTCACGAAATACAACTACAGCATGACCAAAGTAAACTACTTACTCGTAGATATCAAAACCACCAACTTTTTTGGTTATGATCACTTCTCATAATTATCACTTGGCTAAGATTAAAGTAATTATCTGGCAATTGAACTTAGGACTTTGTACAATGTCACAAGATTCCTGGGTCTATTTTTCCTGATAAGTTGAACTCTGGAGCCTTTAAGAGTAGAGTGAACAGGTTTCTTTTGGATGGGCGTGTACCAACCTCGTCTTCATCTACACTTTCCATCAGGTGAGATGGAAGACAAACGCCTATTCCATTTAAAATATAAAAAAAAAAAAAAAAATATCAGCAAGATGACACGTACAAATGTTAAATGAATACACAAGTTGCGTATAAAAACATATTTATAAAACTTAATTGGTATTGACAGGCCTTCACATTGAAAAATTGTCCCGTCTTTACTAATCAAATGTTGTTGTTTTACTTTTTATACCTACTTGGACGTCATTCTGCACGTGTCGCATACTATTTCCGTTTATAACTTCATACAATTTCATAAAACATAATATTATTAAACAAATTATCTCCCATAAAGTAATTAACAAAATGGACACCAGAATAATCTTGTATTAATACGTACAATGTATCATTATACAATAGAACAACGCATTATGCAAATATGACAACGTTCAGCCTACTTACTCAATCTGGCAGAACATCAAATATTCTCAAATGAAAAATAAAACAATACAACATTTAAAAATACAAAACCCTCTGTTATCTGCGAGTCGACATCGACGAAATCTCGAAATGTCGCAAGTGAGGGGCCGTGTGAATCCACCTTGTTGCTTAAGAAAAAAAAACAACCGATAATTCACTTTGCTCCTATTAAGAGACGAATTGGTCGTTTGTAAAATTGTCTAGCTTTAGGCAACCGTTGGACAGTTATGAAATTCGTTGCGTCATGTTGGTCACATCGCTATTTTCAACTACATTGGCTGTACGCACGCGATCGCTTTTATACAATTATTTCCATTCCAAATTCAAATATTACTTACATCTTTATTGCCTGTCCATAACAACCATTATTACGTGCCAGCGTTACCATTGACAGTTTCAAAATGTTTGTAAAAAGATCGTATGTCACACACGATCACGAATAAGGACACATTCCAAATTCTAAATGTCGAACATGCCGATTACTATGTGATTGAAGATTAAATCGATATCGGATACTCGTTCATCGATAATCGAATTCGGAACGTTATTGATGAGCGTCGACAAATGAGATTTATTGTACTTACTTGTTCGATGTAATGTGATAAGCACGATAAATGCATTGAATTTTTTAATGAACCCACACGGGTTTTTTTTTTTTTATTTTATAATAATAATAAAGTCCTTGATGCACATGAATTTTCTGTATGTATTATAAAAAATAAGGATAACTACCTTTTATTTGTATCGCGATAACAATTTCGAAAATCCTACAGTATAAACCGTATTTATCAGACTAATGGACTATGCTTAATTTGTCTTATTTATAGTAGCGGCTCGTGACTTTATTGAACAGATTAACACAACTATAATGTCAGTTCTATTCGAATAGGTTTAATAAAGCTTAAAAATACAGGACAAAGGCGTCGAAACGGAGATAGCATCACGAGGCTATCGTTCACCTTTTCAGAGCTAATTAACTTAAAAAATCATCGTCGATAAATGAAATGCAATCGATAATCGACCAATCACAAAATAATCGAATGGATTTAAAAAAATATGAGACGAAGGCGTCGTGTCGGAAGACATAGCAATCAATGTGCCCCCACATGAGACATTGTCTCGCGCCAATCTTGCGGCGGCGGTACGACAAAAGAGTCCACTGTTTATTTGCTGCCCATACCTTACTTGCGGTTTATGGAAATTGCTTTGGCATGTAAGTAATTTTCTAAGTTGGACCGACGACCGTTTTCTAAAGGATTTCTTGCAGATTCACAGTGGCTAGAAGGTATAAGTAAATATTTATTTGTATCTTATCGTATCTTGTGTAACTACCCTTGTGTAAGTTCGTTTAATCATTAATTAGTATACGTTATCACTTGATAACTATTGAAAATAGTGGTAACATCCCGTGTCAGTTCCCTGGCGTAAATGTATGGCGTAGGATCTAGGGGTTCTGGGTTCAACATCTCTCTAACTAAAACTATATGTATCGGTACACTTCATTATGTGAATAACTATGCCGGGCTTCACACCTAATGTACCTACGGCGGGCAGTAGGTACTTGAATGGAATGGAATATCCTTCATTTAGCAGACGTACCTACTAATGAACAAGATACGTATTGCCGGTGAAATAACATTGATTTTAAACAAATATATGTGAACAAATACATATAAAATATATAAAATAATACTGCCTCGTGGTCTCGCGGTACAAGTATGTGCAGTGCGATCTAGAGGTCCTGGGTTCGATTCCCGGGTCGGGCAAAGTGTTATTGGGTTTCTCCATTAGGAAATTCTCTGGAAATGTGCCCGAAAAACGGCAATAGGCTCGCCCCCTATTATGTGGGACTGATACATACTTAGCGAAATGAGGGGGCAGAAATGCACCTCTGCCTACCCTTCGGGGAATACAGGCGTGAGTTTATGTATGTATGTATAAAATAACAATAATCACAGCGAAGCCATTTCTAGTTTCCTACATCTATATGTTTCCCACTGGCCACACAATCCGACCAAATTCAATTTCACCAGCAAAACAAAGACTTAGGGTATAAAAATTAACCACCGTACTCAGTCGGATTATAGCAAGATTGGCTGTATAGGAATATTTCCTAAGCCACGGTCGGAACAGAAGTGAGCCTGAATTAGTACGATTAGAGGTTTTGTAATTCCCATGCCGGACTTTATGATACACGGACGTACTTGTTGCTAGGGCATGATACGTGTACCTAATGATGAAAAACATAGATCGCAAAGTGGAACATAGTGTATAGATTGTTTGTGTAAAAATATTGCATTCTTTTTATTACAATTCACTGCAGTATGCAAAATCAAAATTTATCATTCGTACCTTTTAAAATGAATGTTGAATTTGTTATGCAGACAGGTGAGAGTTTTTTTTTTTAACTCGATATATTATTTGCCGGCACTTTGCAGTACAGGAATCATCATCAGTAGCCAGATAATGGTGTTATGAGAGCGAAATCATCATCATCATTATCCACGCTATCGATATTAAAAATCTGCTCATCGCTGGATGCAGGACTCGAATAAGTTACTCTTTTCGTTCTTAAAGGTCGAACAGTGGACTTGAAAGATAACAAAATACATGCATAACAGAGTACAGGCCTGCTGTATCCCCCGAAGGGTAAGGCAGAGATGCATTTCTGCACCCCCATTTCGCCAGGTTGGTATTAGTCCCATGTAAAAGGGCCTATTGCCGTTTTTCGGGCACAATTTCAGATTCCATTCTTCTACTAAGAATTTCCTAACGGAAAAAACCCAATAACCCATTGCCCGGCCCGAAAATCGAACCCGGGACTTCTAGATCACCCCGCACATAGGTACTTGCGCCGGAATACCACGAAGCAGTCTAGATAAAAAAGGTAGACTTATTTATTCATTCCTACCTGTTTTTCTCAATAAAGGTAGATTATTTAAAGCATACGTACAAAAAATACTTAATTAAAATGTCAAAAACCATTTTTGCCAATCGCTTCTTCCTATCGCTTGCGCGGGATATAGGGAGAGGGGCGCGATTTATTAACTGTCGTCTACTACTGCTTACATCAGATCAATCACGCGCTCCTAACGTATGGACCGTCGGGGAAGTTTTAGGGAAAGTGTGGAGAAACTATACACCGTATTACACTGCTGTCTGTATAAGCTCGTTGTATTGTGTTGTATACGTATTCGGATAATATACGGACGTACTTGTTGCTAGGGCATGATACCTAAAGATGAAAAACATAAGTCGTGATGGCCTCGAGGTTTAGGCACGCGATCGAGAATCTCGACGGTCACAGGTTAAACCCCAGGCATACACCTCTGACTTTTCGAAGTTATGTGTGTTTTCACAAAGAATTATCATCTACTTTAACGGTGAAGGAAAACATCGTGATGAAACCTGCACACCTAAAAGTTCTTAGGAAATTCTTAGGTGTGTAGTCCGCCAATCCGCACTTGGCCAGCGTGGTGAACTATAGCCTAAACCCTCTCAGTTGTAGAGGAGGCCCGTGCCCAGCAGTGGGACGTATATGGGCTGATGATGATGATGATGATGTATTAAGATTTTGTTAATGATTGGATATCCGGATGTATATTTATATTCTTTAGCAATTAGTACGTTTGTAGACATTTTTCCCCAAGATAGGCGTATTTTTTTTTGTTTGAACTCGTATTCAGACTTGTTATTATACCATTGCATTGTGATGAAAAGTATTAAATAATCTCAACATTCACCAACTCTAGATAAAAAAAAACTCTCTTATTTTATTGAAAATATTTAAAAAAAACCACACACATAGGCTCTTAAAAATAGTTGCGGAAGCGAAATAAGTGTGTTTGTACCGCAGTATTTACGACTCTATAGTCTCTGCCTACCCCAACGGCAGACAGGCGTGAGTTTATGTATTTATGTACTCTTAAAAATATCTTTCCATATGTTAGTAGACGAATATAATCATCATCATCATCATCATCATAAGCCCATATACGTCCCACTGCTGGGCACGGGCCTCCTCTACATCTTAGTTAGACGAACAATATAGTAATAAAAAATACTACGCAAACAGTCCCAGACAGGGATCGAATCTACGGCATTTGATTTCATAATCTGCTCACCACCTGTTGCACCATCAAGGCCGTCATATTAATAAAAGCAATCACGACATGAGCTCGTGAATCGTGTAATAAAAGCTTGTATGAATAAAACCTTATTGACAACCCATGGGAATGCTTCAGCTGCTCTGAAGTCCTCTAGACAGTGATTAGAATGATATTCAGTGATAACGAGTGACAACTAATGATGACGAGATAAGCTGTGATAAGCTTTGGCAATATATTATCAATAGGAGCGACGTGCGACATGAAGTGTGGGATCATGAGCTATTGTCTATATTTAATTTTGTATCAGATTTGTTGTTGATGGGTCCAGATTGGATATACTTATTCTTGCATGTATTTACAATAGGGTTTGTAAAAGTGTATTATTAAACTGCCATCCCAAGATGTTTTAATTCTCAGTTTATAAAAAGCAAACCTTCTACCGTTTACTAGGCATATTTTCAGACTCTGTACAATTGCTGAGAGTTTTCTAACTGAAGAACATGACACACTTTGACAATATAACATCACAGGAATAGAACTCGTGACCGATGGGCTTAATGCGTAAGTATATTCAGCATACGTAGGACTCCTTCAGCTTGGGCTGTTCTTCCGCGGACCATTTTAATCGGTCTATCATAGCCCCGTAGCGCAGTTGGCGAGACGCCACCTTGTGAAACGAGAGGACGCGGATTCGACTCCCGCACCGAGAAAAATGTTTATGTGATCCACAAATATTTGTTTCGGGTCTTGGTGTTTGTGAGACAGAAAAGTTTCTCGTAGTTTCTGATACCCACGACACACTAACCTATACCTTAACCCTTACTTATAGGTCAGAACTATCTATCTGAATGTTGGGTACAGTGCTTAGAATCTGGGCGGGCATTATCCATCTGCCATCTTTCACTGCAATATCAAGACTTAAGTGTAAATTA
Source organism: Hemaris fuciformis (assembly GCA_907164795.1). Classification (NCBI taxonomy): domain Eukaryota; kingdom Metazoa; phylum Arthropoda; class Insecta; order Lepidoptera; family Sphingidae; genus Hemaris; species Hemaris fuciformis. The sequence goes on from OU015447.1 coordinate 10,479,054, forward strand.
ATGTTTATACCATACACACCCGCATGCAGGCACTTAATACCCCCCCCCCCCCTTCCACCCTGCTTGTCGGTCTGTCACTGGGTCCAAGTCGTCTAATTAGTCGGGTGTAAGGGCCGGCGTCACGTGCCACTCAATGTGGACATTGATTGCGGTCCAAAACACGTCAGCCGCGCCCCGCCCTTGATAGCGAGTAAGTGCGAATTTATATTTTTTTAATCATAATTATAGAGAAAGTATTTTGTTATGGTATTTTTTTTTTGGAATACCTTTCAAGGCTAGGAAGATGGTATTAAGGCTATGAAGGCTTTTGAGACATGTAAGGCTGCGATTTTAAACTCCGAACAACGTTTTTACTGTTACGGCGCATTACCTGTGTGAAATACGAGAAATTATAATTAAAAACAAAGTAAATGAGGCTGCGTCAATCTCAAATTTTATATTTAACACCATGACAATCTTCTAATCAGCGGTTCATTCAATTGTGTGCGCTATTACTTTAACATTAGCTTAAGCTACCTACTTCGTTCATTCGATTTTTGTGAAAGACAAATATCTATATAATGTCCGGATATTGCAGATAGTGCAGACACTTTTGTAGTTTCTCATATCAACGTCACAAGACCAATCTTAGATCTTTGTGTGCGGCTATGTTTCATAAATTATATCCTATTGTTTAGCAAGTATAATTTGTAATCCAAGCACATCAAAGAGTGGTAAAAACTAAAACCCAAAATAATTTAAACTTGAGTTACAATACTATGCCTCAGAGTACCCAAATCATAAAGCAACCTTAGACATTTGTCCGCCCTTGCCCTTTCCTCGGCGCGGTTGATAACGAGAAAATTCCTGTACGTTCCTCGTAAATTTACCTCGGATAAATGGCTTTCAAACGGTTGTTTTATACTCACTGCATTATACTGGATATGAAGAGCTTTACCTGGTCATATTCACTTTAATATAAGACCATCTTGGACACAATATTTTGTTTTAACAATATTTTTAATTAATAATTGGAATTTTGCGGATTACTTGAAATGCCCAGAGTGAGGCTAAATATAATAAATAATAATAATAAATAAATACACCCAACAGTCACAGACATAGTTCTAACCCCACACTAGGATACAAGTCCTGTGTCGTGGGTATCAGAAACTACGAGAGACTTTTCGGTCTCACAAACACCCAGACCCTATATGGCTGTAATTTGTGCCTATAAATTACAAAAAATCATCATGATCATCATCATCATCAAAAAATCCTATGGCCGTAGACTTTAGAAAGTACAAAAACGAAAAACAAATATCTGTGGACCATACCAAAATTTCTTTATATGCTTATGCTTAAACTCCTATTTTTTTAAACAAGCTGGATGCCTTACTACTTACCTACAGAACTTATTTTCAATTTAAAAATATTGGTTCAAAACAAACTACACAAATACTATTCCTCGGTGTCAATGATCTATAATTGTTAATTTGATTAATTCAGTTAAGAGATAACAATTTTCGTATAAACGATCACAAACGTTGGACGATACCACCAATACTCGAGGGAATTAGTGGAAACAAAAGAACTTTATCATTTGGCCAATGATTGGCAGCGCCATTATCGCTCCTTACACGCATAAGCTTTCTGTGCCCCTCTGATCCGGGATTACAACCATTCCACCATTGTTTGGGACAGGGGATCAATACCACGTTGATTACGGTCACTATTATACCAATACAGCAATTATTTTTCTACAATTCTCTTATTTTTATCATAGAGTTGAACTTTGCCATGACACCATAAGATTAATTGTGACAAATTATTGAAATTATAAAAGAAGTGCACCTATTTCTAGATTAAGTTAAACACCCATAAAACATCATTTTCTTTTCATAGGATTAAAAGCATAATGGGCGAATCGTAGGTGTACAAAAACACCCACATCTGTGGGGATCTAGTCGTACAGTGTAGTTTTTCAACAATAGAATTTCAACATTTTACTCGATTCGCAACTGTTCACTACTCTTAGAATAGTTCCTTTTGGCTAATGTCATTTTGAAGTTATCAACTTATGGGTACACGTGCCGATCATACCGATTCCCGAAGTTCAAAGCATCTCCGAGTACATTAGTACCGTACTGAGAAATCTTATCTCACAATGACCATTTCATTTATTTTCGGAGACACAGGAGTCATACCACCTGCACTTGAGACTCGGCTGGAGCTTTTAGAGTAGCATCAATAGATTCTGATTGCACCACTTCAGATGATCGTACACGCCAATTCGAATCTTAGTGCTGTTGATATTAAGATCAAATTGAATGTTTTCGTGAATGTTGCTGACAAATCTTTCAAAGTTAATGAAAATTAGGCCGTTACCAGCGATATTGAACCTAAAGATGTCGGCGATAAAGATAAATTTTCAGTTGTAGCTGATTGATATGATATATCTAAAAGACCTGAAAGTGAAATTGTACCAAATGGAAAAGACATTTAGGTTGATTTTCAAATGGAAATTAAAGCACTCTCTTGGCGCCACGCTTTGTCATGCCGATACAATCTATATCCGGTGCAGTTTCGGGATGAAAATATTTTTACTTATCTTAAGTGGTTGTATCTGCTTATTAATTAGCTTTAGAGGGAACAAACACATCGAGCTGTCAAATCAAACACTTTGTCGGCATACCACGATTTTAAATCACCAAGTAATAGACGATGATTCTATGAAATATTAAGTCATACTAATGCTGTGTCAAAAACAATCGTGACGGGGAAAATGTAATTATCGATTTTAGTTAAGTCATTCGTATTTTAATCGGTTACACCAGTGACATTAAAAGCTTTTTTTTTCTGATTCTATTGATATGATTGAAGCATAAAATTGATTCATGCTGACATTATAAGTGGTATGTTCATTTAGTTAATATTATTTATTAATCAGACTGGTATACACAGTAATGCAAGGAGTTATTCCTGCTAAATGATTTATGTTCTCATAATCACCTAGATGGAGTCATCAAAAATAATTGCAATTGATGAAACATATTTTGTACAATAATATTTTATTTAACCCATATTTTAGGCAAATAAATAACAATGGTATTACTACTCTTTAAATTATTACAGAAAATAGCCGAGATAAATATTTATTTTACTATCTTTTCTTCTATATTTTCTTTCCTATCATTATCATTTTTATGTAGATACACATCTGACTGTTGGGTATCGAATTTATTTCGTGTAGAAGATCGTAGCTTTAGTTAAATCAAAGTAAATGACTTAACTAGTTTAACTTCATGAGGTTTTTGTTCTTCTAGAGATTTCATCATCAGCTCATATAAGTTCCACTGCTGTGCACAGGCCTACTCTACAGCTAAGAAGGGTAACGCCTTAGTCCACTGAGTTGGCCTAGTGAGGGTTGACGGATTTCATACCTAAGAAATTTTATAAGAACTTTAGGTGTGCAGGTTTCCTTACGATGTTTTCCTTCACCGTTAAAGTACGTGATAATTCATTATGAATTCACACTAGTACACACATCCACATAGTTATCTATGAAAAGTCAGGGGTGTGTGCTCGGGTTTTCACTCGACGGCGTGCCTAAGCCTCGAGGTCATCACGAGGCTTACAGTGTTATTAATATTTTGTGCTCTCATACCTTCTTCCTCCTACACTTCCTCAATAATCTAAAGACTCCCACCGCAAAATTGAATCCACCGTATTTTCCTCTGCGTATACAGAAGATGACCTGCGAGAAGACCCCGAGACCCCTTAAGAATTCATAATATAAATGAGACTTCATGCTCCTTTAATGTAACTTAAAACTTACTAATCCTGAACAAATTTTATTGTAAATACTGTCATTAGAGAACGTAAAAGTTAATTATCAAGACATAAAGGTACATTCACGAGGAGGCGACGTGTGGCCGCGTGTGACCGTTAGACAATCATCGCTACTTCCTGCAGTGCACAGATAATACATAGAAATTGTATATTAAAGTCACCTCATAAATATGTATGTGTCTCGGTTTGTGACCACAGCGGCTTGCACAATCTCGCCTTTGGACACGAGCGGACATGTGGGGAGGTCGGTCCCCTTCAAGCAGACGTTCACATTAACACCTTAGAGAATGTTCTAGTGTTTTGATGATGCCTGTTTCCAAATAGATATCAAGGGAAATAGAATGCAATAGACCAGTGATAATAATCTCGTAAACATCTAAAACAATAGATTGATGTTGATAGAAAATACATGGAATCATTAATACTGATAACTTTTGTATGCGCACATACATACCCTATCGCACTTCAAGTTCTTCAATAATGGACATAAGATACTTTTGAATAAGAGATATTCTGAACATCCGAAATTTCCCACAATATTTCTAGTATCTGATTTTAAAGTAGGATATTAAGATTAATTAAGGAATCACGGTGCGGTTAAAATTGCAGCGATAAAAGGACAGAGGTCTGTCTTACATCAATGTTAGTGAGGGACTGCTTCTCGAGCCCAATACAATTCGTTCTTATACTACTTGGGTTTCTATAACGTAAAATTTCAAAAATTTCAGGAGCAGTCAATTTTGATAACGCCAGCATAATTATGTATATCGACAAGAGAGACATTTTCTTACCAACCTTGCTTTTTGTACTTACAATCAGGCCTACTGCACTTACTTTTGTGTAAAAACACCACTTGACATCTAAAACCCTCAAGTAGTAACTATTATATTAAAGTGCGGGCGGGCGCGTCGGGTCGTTTGTACCCCACACTGCGCCATGGTGCGCCAAACACCATCACTAGCGGCCTAATAGAAAAAGTGATACGCGGCTGACCGCACACACACTTATCACTATTTATTTCTGTACGCAAGTGTCGGCCGGAATAAAGCTATGGAGAATGCGCGGCCGCTTTTATTTACATATTTTATTTTGTATTTATATTTTGTTTATGTTAATGTTTTGCGTTTACTACCGTAAATGGTAATGCTAAGTGTAAAAAATAATATCTTTTTTACTATGCAAATTGTCTAAAGTAAGTTTACAGTGTGTTAAAAATGATGATTTACGCGTGTACTTTCTAAAAACTTGCATTTGTATACAGAACTAACTTTATTATAATTTATCATTTTAAAGACGAATATCAAATTTGAATACCTCGCTAGCAAATCTGCACTATACGGTTGTAAGCCCAGACATTTAATTTGGGTCTAGATATTATGAGATTGTCTTTTAAAATTGTTTAATGTAATATAATTAAATTTAATTGTATTATTTCATAAACATATAAAATATTTTATTTCAGTTATTACTTTGAACAGTAGACATTGCCTATTACTTGTTACAATACTAAATCAAATATTTGCATATAAAATACCTACCTATTTTAATCTGACTGCATAAATTGTCGGAATTCGTAACTACGTGTAATATCACACCTTCTAAACGTAATGGCAAAAATTGCACATAGCAGTGTTCAGCAAGTTCATTTATCAAAAACTCGTGAAGTCAATAATCAACTTTCTCCGTGTTCCGATTGAGGTGATGCTAGAACAGTTTCGCAACGAGGAAGGATGATCGACACGCCGATGGACGCGCGGAAGGAACGCGAGGAAGTTGGCTAACTGGCCCGTCACGCCACCCAACGCCGTTTTAGGGTTACGCGACGCTTCCATGCAATGTTTTTTTCTGGTTAATCTGCATTATCGTCAATGATCCGTACTATGAATATTTTTTTTGTCAATAGAGATGTGCTACATGACTTATTGATGTTTTTTTTTAGAAGAGCTGTCATTATATAAAGGCTTATCTTGGAAAACTTTGTGAGTCGAATAGAGAAAACAGACTCTTGATTTAAAAGCTGCTATTTTCTTCAACAATCAAGATAAGCACACGAACGCACAAAGTATAAACCAAAATAGTGACTGTTCTATAAGAACATGGACAATATTATGGAATATACCTTAGTGTGGAGTATTTAAAAACCCCCTCATCAATAAAGTTGGTCCTTATAACGAGATATTAAGATGTATGGTGTATGAAAGTACAAATGCCGCTATACGTTCAAAATCTTGATACTAGATGCTTCACAAAAACTTAATATTGCGTTGTAAATAAGCCGACTAAGGCATCATTTAGCTGTTACTAAGAGCTTATACTATAAAATTGACGACATCCACTAACGATACACGCAAACGAGCCGGGGAAAAATAGACGAAACCGGGATTGAACCCAGGGCTAGTACACAATACTAGTTAAATATAATATTATATTTAGAGAATAAAAACCCGCGGTCGGGCCCGCGGCATAAATGAATGGCGTGCGGTCAAGTGGACCGATTCCCAGATAGACGAAACTTTTACTGAGCTTTCTTATCAAGAAATTCTCCGAAGTGCCAGTGGAACATGATTGTAGATATATAAGCTCTACCTAGCTTATAATAGATATTCTCACCCTTGCTCGAAAAGTTGCCAAAAGTTCTCGAATGGAGGCCACGTAGCGGAATGCGCAGCGTATGACGTCCACCCACAAGGTGGTCAGACGACCTGGTAAAGCGTGCAGGACGTCACTGGATGCAGGCTGCCTCCGACAGGTCCCTGTAGAAGTCATTGGGAGAGGCCTATGTTCAGCAGTGGACTTCCTGTGGCTGATGGATGATGGATGGCTCGAAAAGGTTTACTTTATATTGTTGTCATACCTTGAAGTTTTAGAACAATTCCCCAGACAACGTGTACACCTACCTTCTTTCTTAGTATCCTGGCTCTTTTAATAGAGATGGGTGCTTCTCACTTAATGCTCTGTTTGGACAGATCTGTACGTACAATAAGTTGTCAATTTTAAATTTAGAATTTATTTATGTTAATGAAAATAAATATTATGAATCTAGTGTGTCCGCGGCACTACAGCGTAATGTCGTAAATCTACCGCGCGCTGGTTCATACATTGTTGGCTCTTTGCTCTCACCGCCCCAATACTAGGCCAATAATGATCTTGCCAAGTAATTATCAAGCGGCCATTAAAAGATTTTTATATTAGCCTTCCAGGTAATGAGGACTTATCGTGAGCAGAACGATCCCGCCCGCCGCCGCCAGCAAAGAAGGAGGCGCCGGGTGACCGAATACGGCTGATCCGGCGCCCCCGCCCTGTGGATCGGGGGCGTAAGAATTCCGCCACGGTACCCCCTACCTGTCGTAAGAGGCGACTAACAGGGGCCACTGGGGAGGCTGGGCGTACTGCGGGGGCGGTACACAACGGTGGCAGCAACCCTGAGATTTGCGGCAGAGGGCCTGACCGCTTGACTGTCGCGGACGTTCACAAGAGGTGAACGTCCAAAAAGCGTAAGTGGAGGGCATCTCAAGCCCTCCCAATTTGGAGGAGTCCATAATCGGACGGTGCGCTAGGCGGAGGCGGACCATTTGGGGCGCTTCTCGCCCTGAGATGCCGCAAAACCGCCCTAAATGCGCGAGATGGTCACCGAGAGGTTTTAGTCGGTATGCTGGCGTAGGATTTTGGTTAGGGACCCAACTCAGCTAAGCGGACAATTATTGTTCTGCGCGCCGAGTTGGAAGGCCAGAGACCCCGACATACCCCTTTTCGGCCTCCCCCGAGGTACCGAACAGGGGAGCTTAAAGCGCTTTCCTCTCGTAAAAAAAAAAAAAAAAAAAAAAAAAAAAAAGAGGACTTATAGGCTTTTGTTATGGTGTGACTAACTGCGGAAAATGTGAATAGTTTTTTTGACAGTAACTATGTTTAAGCTGACTACTTTTTAAGTGCAGTTCTGTCCAAATGTATTGGTGAAAAAAAAAATGACATCCCAGAAGTCGCCTGATACGTATTCCTGAATCGTATTAAAATCCAGCTCAGCTCTAGGGATTAATAATTTAAAATGCACTAATAGAACACTAAATCGCAATAATAATTAAACATACATACATAAACTCACGCCTGTATTCCCCGAAGGGGTAGACAGAGGTGCATTTCTGCACCCACATTTCGCCAGGTATGTATCAGTCCCACGTAATAGGGGGCGAGCCTATTGCCGTTTTTCGGGCACATTCCTAGACTCCGTGCTGTTACTGAGAATTTCCTAATGGAAAAACCCAATAATACTTTGTCCGATCCGGGAATCGAACCCAGGACCTCAAGATCGTACGGCACATACTTGTACTGCGAGACCACGAGGCAGTCAATAGACCACGAGACCACGAGGCATAATTAAAGTAATTGAAGAAAAAACATTAAAAACTGAAGAGACTAGTTCGCGCGACCACCCTCATACATTTTTTGTACGTATAATTAAAACAACAGGTCATCGCAATGAGACGGCATAATAATGGCATTAACATAACGTTGCCGACCGACGACCGGCGACCAGCGACCAACGACCGGTGACAACGGCCGCGTTCCCAACTTGTCGCTCCGCTGGGCTGGAGCCGAGACATTTCACTACGCTGGAAGTACTTATTTCTTTTGCTTGCGGCTGGAAATGTTGTCACGAGTTAACTTTCATTTAAACCACGGTTAATACGGCATTGTGTTGCACAGTTTCAAATATGGTTTTAAAATAACTTGTATCAAAATTAAAGTCGTCTTGATAAGCCATTTATAGATGCCTAGAGCACCGTTTCAGTAAACAATCAAATATATTTTTTAATGAAACTTTTACTTGGAGTTTTCCTTTATAATATAACAAGGGGACGCCATATTTTAAACTTCGTGCATCAATGACTCTTCATGACATACGCAGGATCGAATATAAGATTATTTTTTAGTATATGGGCTGATGATGATGATGATGATGATGACACATAATTAAGAAAACGAATTAGATGTCTTCGATTAAGCAACTAAAGAAGACAAATGCTATGACAATTAGTTTAATGAATTTCAAAAATGTTTAATATTGTTTTAGCTTATATTTTGCATTAACTAAAGCATGATATTTTCTGCTTTATCTGCCGTTTTTGCATGCTTGATTCAACTGTAGTGAATGAGAAATTAAACTAATTCTTTCTTTAAGAAAAATCTATATTACGCCGAGTAATTTAATTTATAAGTTACCCAAAGCAAAGGCATCACAGGCTGATATTAGTTATAAAGATACGGAAAACTTAACCGTAGTTTAAACACACATATAACCGGACATTAATACGTACATTTTAATTAAATAAAATCAGGTGAGCTGAACTAATGAATTCAGTTGTCTGCGACACTCCGATCGCGATGTAATCTCTGGCTCGTTTATATGCTAATTCCTTGGGACGGAACGTCTTTCCTGCCTTGTTCAAGTTCGCTATGACAAACGGATTGTGGGAACGGATTTTTCAGAGTTATTTGGACGAGCGCTTGTTTATTGTGTATTCTTATCTATGGGCTTATAAATCTTCTATACAACCTATACAAATAAATAAAATTTGAGTGTCTGTTTGTAATATTGAAATAACCGCTTTTTAATAAATGCGTATGGATGTATACACGGTACATATACCAAAATAACGTTTTTTACAATTTTTGTCAGTTTGTTCCGGCTAATCTCTGAAATGAGTGGACCGATTTTGACGGGACTTTTATTGGCAGGTAGCTGATGTAATAAGGAGTAACTTAGGCTAAAAATATATTTTTTAAAGAATAGTCTGTTAGGCGGAACGAAGTTCGCCGGGTCAGCTAGTTTAGACTAAGAATATAGCTCTGTTCGCCGTTAGAATAGCTGCTAATATACAATATGCAATAAAATCACTTTAACGTATTTTACAGCGATTTTTTTTAGTTTATTAGAAACATAATGTGAAATTACGAATTTCAACAGAAACAATAAAAATAAGAGCCCAACAACTAAAAAAATGTTGAATATGGTGTCTTAAAATAGGACAGTGGGGAGAAATGGGTTAATACTATGACACACTAGACACACTATATGGTGGACCAGGTTACCATCCGAATTTTGATAGCTGATAGATGAATATTTTATAAATGATAAACATGTTATCTGATAACGAGATTAACCTATGTACGTACTATTTATTGCCTCATGATCTCGCGGTACAAATATCTGCCGTCAAATCTAGAGGTTCCGCGTTTGATTCCCAAGTCGAGCGGTGTTATTGGGTCTTTCCATTAGGAAATTCTCAGTAGCAGCACGGAGTCTGGAAATATGCTCGAAAAATGCAATAGGCTCGCCCCCTATTATGTTGGACAAGAACACAATTGGCGAAATGGTGGTGCAGAAATACACCCTTTCGAGGAATACATTCAGGTCCTTATATGTGATGTTCCTCTTTTTATAACGCACTATACTTAACATCCAATTTCATTATGGTCATTTTTTCATGCCGTATCAAAAAATATATGGAAAGAATATCTTCTAAAAACGTCGGATTTATCGCTCAAGCTTAAGAAATCGCTGTGGTATATTTTTACCAAGTTTCCGTACCAACTATAATTTGGGGCAATAAATTTTCCTATTACCAACATTTCATGGCGCCGTGATAAATACCCACCGAGTATTATTTATGACGTATGCGATGTGATAAGAATTGTCCACATCTCCGTAGGGGGCCAAATTGACCCCGTAAATCTTGTTAAGAAGAACTGATACCCGTTTGGATCTCGCAAGCAGTTTTTGCTTTGTGGTAAATGAAGACCTTTTACTTGAAATGAATTGTGACTCGCACATATCGTCTCTTAATGTTTTTAAACCCTATAAGAGTCTAAGATGATAGAATTAAGGGTACCTATATTTCGCATGCCTTAAAAGCCCTTAAAAAGGTACGAAGATTTCGACGTTTAGTGTCACTATTTAACTGATATTATTGCACATTAAAATTACAATCGATCGTCCGAAAACTAAACCAAAAACATAAATATTATTTAGATGGGTCACTTTTTGGTTGTATTCCTCGTATATAATATTTTCTATCTAGACAAATGCTATGTTTTTAATCTAATAGAAAAGGTTTTAAGCTTATTTTTAGATTACGGGGATAAATAAAATGGACTTGTCAGTGTGTAAGGTTCCAACCCAATGTATATAACGAATATTTAACAAACTAAGTTGGCAAACGGAATAAAACCTCTCGATGTTCGTCACTTTAGCACAGTGCGAGATGTCCCGAGACGAAATTGAAAATTATTTTTCGCAAAGAATAATCAGCGCAAATTAAATCTAAAATGAAATCAAAATAATAAACTTAAACGATAAATCATAATTATAATTAACATACATTAAGTATGTAAATTAGAAAAATATTATTTCGTTTTTATATTTAAGCACGCTCCTTGAATACAATGGTCTAACACTTTTGTCTTATGTATTTAGTCAGCTATATTTTAACAGCCTACATTTTCGTGATACGTGTCTAGAATTAACAATTTTATATTTTTAGATATTCGCAGTAAAAGTAAAATAATTATATAAGAAAAGCAGTGCGGGTTGGTGGCCACCAACGTTGTGGGCTAATGCCTAAACCCTGTCAGTTGTAGAGGAGACCCGTGCCCAACAGTGGGACGTATATGGGCTGATAATGATGATGATGATGAAGAAAAGTAGGTATTTTCACTCTGCACTTGATTACCGAAAATTACAAATATGGAAGTGTGCATCGTTTGTTACATACATACACATACATAAACTCACGCCTGTATTCCCCGAAGGGGTAGGCAGAGGTGCATTTCTGCCAAGTATGTATCAGTCCCACGTAATAGGGGGCGAGCCTATTGCCGTTTTTCGGGCACATTTCCAGACTCCGTGCTGTTACCGAGAATTTCGTAATGGAAAAACCCAATAACACTTTGCCCGACCCGAGAATCGAACCCAGGACCTCTAGATCGCACGGCACATACTTGTACCGCGAGACTACGAGGCAGTCGTATCGTTTGTTCCTTTAACTATTAGGTATAGGACTGTTAAAAAATATTTTAACAAAAGCTAGCTATGAAAAGTAGAAATATCTTAACGTAGCTCCTATGATATAGAAACGTGATTTAAGAGCTTTCGTAATTTCTTTTAAAATTAATCTTTCGTGAAAAATAACGTTAGTTATAGTTAGCTAGACACCAGCTTGCAAAACGAGAGGCTGTAGCCTCGATTCCGGCACCGAGACAAATTTTTGTATGATCCACTAATATTTGTTTCAGGTCTGGGGGTTTTTGAGATCGAAAAGTCTCTCGTAGTTTCTGATACCCAACAAGTCTTGTATCCTAATGTGGAGTCAGTACTATGTATGTGACTGTTGGGCGTATTATTTTTTCTTATCCAAATAATATCCAGTAGGTTTTGATACACATGTATCATATCATAGGGCTGAAGTACGTGTGTGACTTTTAGATGTTTTTATTTATTTATTTCGTCTATTGTAAACTCCAGCAGTATCTAGTGGAAAATATGACGAGGGATGCCTTTATTCGGCTACTTTATGCTCTATTTAAGAAATACTTACCTTCAGTTCCAATACTGTCGTTTCCTCGATAAAAATATTTGATACGGCATCCGACAATTTATTACCGCGCAATAATGACTTGAGCACAATTTCTCCAACAATTTTAATCCGTACTTTCCACAGTTGACTAATGAAGGTAACGTAATGAAATAATAGCTGTGTGTGCTCCAACCTCGTTAGCTAGAGGACGGTACTGTGATGAATGGACCGTTCTGCCCACCATGGGAGATACGCCATCTTGGGTACAGTTTCAACGAGACTTTATTACGTATCTATATAAAACCATATTCCACTGCTGGGCACGGGCCTCCTGTGCAACGGAGAGGGTTTGTTTTTGGGATTCAACGATACTAAAGTTACTATGTAAATTGGGTTGGTAAGATTTTCAAAAAGATGTATACCTTTGGAGCGAGGCCTTGGAGGGTCATGGTGAAGCAGTAGCCGTTTCATTAGACATCTCAAAGGCCTTTGACCGGGTCTGGCACGAGGCACTTCTAAGTAAGCTTCCAGCATACGGCGTACCTACTGGGCTCTGCGACTGAATATGTGACTTCCTGAGGGAACGGTCGATTCGAGTTGTCTTGGATGGCTGCTCTTCCGATCTAATGGCAATCAATGCTGGAGTACCTCAGGGATCTGTTCTCTCTGCAACCTTGTTTCTGCTGCACATTAACGATCTTTTAACACCCGGTATTATTAGCTATGCCGATGACAGCACCGTTATTGAGAGGTACATGTCCAACTCGCGAGCTAGTCCTGAGGAAATTCGGTCCTTGAGAGAGTCCATGATTGAACGGGTGAACGTGACATTGCAGTGGGTGTCCGATTGGGGTGACGCCAATCTTGTCCAGTTCAACCCTTCCAAAACACAGGCGTGTCTTTTCTCCGCGAAAAAGAGTAGCTTCGATTTAACACCCACTTTCGAAAGTGTATCCTTACCGATTACTAACCATCTAGGGCTTCTAGGTATTACCATCACCTCTAACCTCAACTTCGGCCAACAAATTGAGTCTATGGCAAAAACGGCGTCCAAGAAATTATCAATTCTTTCAAAGGTTCGGCGGTACTTCAGCTCTGAACAGCTGCTTAATCTTTACACTGCCCAAATTCGATCCTGCATGGAGTACTGCAGTCACCTCTTGGACGGTGCAGCCAAATATCATCTGGAAGCTTTGGACTCAGTTGACCGAAGAGCCCGTAGGTTAATTAACAACGAAAAGCTCTCAAATAGCAGACTACACACCCTTGAGCATCGTCGTCGAGTTGCCAGCTTATCGGTTTTTTATAGGATGCACTTTGGAGAGTGCTCGAAGGCTCTTTTCGAACTTGTTAAGCCATCTCCATTCCTTTATCGGACTACTAGGCGCAGGCAAAATTTTCATCCATATGTTGTTGACATACCCAAAAGTCGAACTAAACGGTTTGACAGATCATTTTTGGTGAGAGTCGCCAAGATTTGGAACGACCTGCCTGGGTCTATTTTTCCAGATAAGTTGAACTCTGGAGCCTTTAAGAGTAGAGTGAACAGGTTTCTTTTGGATGGGCGTGTACCAACCTCGTCTTCATCTACACTTTCCATCAGGTGAGATGGAAGACAAACGCCTATTCCATTTAAACAAAAAAAAAAAAAAAAAAAAAAAAAAAAAAAGTATAACATTTATAGCCTATATGATGATGGATAGAAAATATTTATTATTATATGATCCAGCGGGTGTCTAATAGAGAAGGATATTGGTAAGGATTAATACTATGACTGCCTCGTGGTCTCGCGGTACAAGTATGTGCCGTGCGATCTAGAGGTCCTGGGTTCGATTCCCGGGTCGGGCATAGTGTTATTGGGTTTTTCCATTAGGAAATTCTCAGTAGCAGCACGGAGTCTGGAAATGTGCCCGAGAATCGGCAATAGGCTCGCCCCCTATTACGTGGGACTGATACATACCTGGCGAAGTGTGGGTGTAGAAATGCACCTCTGCCTACTCCCGCAGGGAATACAGGCGTGAGGTTATGTATGTATGTATGTTCTTTTTTTTTGAATCATTACTTTATTGCACGTTTCATAATTTTGTGCCATCGTATTCGAACTTTCGTTCCTAGACCTGACAATCCATTGCATATAGGTCTATTTTATAATTTCTAAAAATATTCATTAACCCTTCTTTCTGCCGCAGGTACAAAAGCACGCTGAACGCTGGTAAGTGAATCCATCATTTTACGCATTCTTTAGTGTTAATGTAATAATTATTGACATGCTTTAATATCACCCAAAACCACAGAAACTAAAAAATTGTGTCTGTCAAGTTCCATATCGACTCGCGACGTCTCAAAGGGAGCCCATTTGTAAGGGAGCGCCCGCCGTAGGAACAATATACGTAATTTTCGTGTTACATATTGATTGATAGCCCATGCCATTCCACCCGTTCCATCTCAGTTATTCGGTCCACGGTTGATAATAATATTTAAATATTTTTGGTACTGGCCACTTATATCGTAGGAAATGTGGTATTAAAAGATTTAAGCCACTATTTTTAATATTAATGCAAAATGTTAGTGCAAAGTTGTTTTTTAAAAATCGTTATTTAAAATATAACATAAGTTTAATTAAAAATAGTAAATTAAATCATTACAATATATGATAGTCAAAAGAGTAATATAATGCGATATAATTAAAGTAGCAACAAAATATTTAACACAATTCTGTAACATCCAGTAAAAATTTTTAGTTTTCAGTGTTTATTTATAGGAAGCAGTATATTTCATAAAGGATACTTTTGGGTTTCCCACAATCTGATATGTATTTTTATCTGGCGTGTACTTAAAATCTAAATGCGAACGAAATTAGCTAATCGTCATTATTAATTTATCAGTATACATTTTTAATCAATGTGGATATTGAGGTATAAACCACGCTTTTTTTGAGCCAAGGTACGCTGAACAAGTCGACCCAACAAGCTGACTATATCAAAAATTACATCAAATTGAGTGATTGCATCCATAAATCGTTCCAATCATTGCGTACAGGACATTCTTGACACGTGACGTGTGCATTATTATCACTGCATTGTATAGACATTTTGACAGTTCCTAATAGGAGATTTATACCTTTCGTAATGATGTCTTTTTAAAGGTGTGACATGAAATAAATATGTGTAAATTATTATGTACAAGTTAAAGATATTTTCCTATAAGTTTCGTAAAATGCGTTCTGTACCAAATTATGTTGGTAGGCTCGAGCTTCGCACGGGTGTAATTTTATAAAATAAGTAGACCTTGGTTTTCTCCGAAGGTCTCGTCTACCGTTATAGTAAACATACTAATTGGTCTAGTAGTTTAGGCGTCAAAGAGTAAACAGAATTAAATGAGATCAAAATTATGACCTATTTTCATAAATAACTGTGGTGTGGCGAATCGCAATGTATTAATATTTTTTATATTTTACGCATTCATATTAGATAAAATATTCTTTTTGATATGTACTTTTTCTAACTATATAATTTTATGGAATGTCGTTTTGATTAAAACAGAAAGAGAGTGTATTAAAGAGGCGAAGATAAAAAAGTTCGCTTGGATCGAGCAAAGAACAGATCTATATTCTTTACTTACCCTCTTGGAACTAAAGGTACGACATACAATTCCTCTGGCACTCTACAACACTGCCAAATTTATAAAACTTCTCCGCCCATTAACGTAAGAACAAGTAACGCTACAAGCTCGTAAACTAGATGCCGCATTAACCATAACGAATAAAGGGCACTAAAAGTACGACCGGTCGTCCCCGGGGGCCGTTTCGGCTGTCAATGCGAAAATTTAAGCCCACTCCACCCATACACTTCGCAAGGGTCGACCTTTGTGCTCTTTTGTTTCAATTGCCCCGTGTTTTCGTTGACCACAGATTAAAAATAGAAGTTGTAAAAGTGGGTAATGCCTGGATAGCCACAACCGCACATGAGGTGAAAGCCACCTCTTTTGTGACGTTCTGTGATCTGTGTGTATCTGGTAGCTAATAGTCCGGTATAATTGTCGACTTTTAGTACATCACTGCACATATCCCCGTATACGTAGGTACTTAGGTTTGCAACTAAAACAAAAAAAGACGGAAAAAATTAATGTCTTTAATTTATCTTATAAATTAATATTAAAGATACAAATTAATTATCAATTAATGTTAAAGATTTTTTAATATGTAACAATTTTTTGAAAGTATTTTTTTATATGTACTTAGGTATTACAATGATTTTTTTTTTATCTACTTAAACCTCAATTATTTCCCAAACATTATGAGATAAAATATTTAGATACTTAACATAATTTATGAACGGGCGTCATAAAAGCATTGTCTTCATCGAAAACTCGGCAGTGGAAGTCACAACAGGTCGACATTCCTCACTAGAAATGTGTACAAACATTCATCAATATCACAATTATTTTACCATTTTGATTACACCATTCAGCAGCATTCACAAAGAGCTTAATTACAAATCATACATCTCTGAATTCAAAGGAACGTGTTACCAACCTCGGCGGCCCATCTATCTTAAACTAACGACAATGTCTTGATGTATTTTATCACATTTAGCGTCGGTAAAAATATTTACTATCACTAACCAGATGTCTGACCTCCTCCTCCCCCCTCTGACGTAGCCATTTCTTTTAACCTGCGGTGTTTGTTGCTCCTTCCGGGGGTCTACGTTAAATGGTCTCTTTGACGTAGTGTTAACGTTCTTATTTGTCATCTGTCAATTTGGCGTCTATTTTGGTTGGGGATATGAAAGCTTTGGTTGGACCTGTTGTCGCTTCGTGTTTTGTCATCATTATATTTGGGGTCGTTTCGTAATTATTATTGACAGGTATAAATGACTGGCGGAATGGCGTTACTTCAATCAAAATGCATAGATTGTATTGTTTTTTTGATAGAACTATAATAGAAGTTGTGTATGGTAAATGGATTAGGTGCATACAGCAAATATACAGGATGTATTCAGACCGTGATCGGCAACTAAGGCAGGTAATAGCTACAGTGATTACAAACCCGTTGGCGTTAAAAAAAATCCCGATAAAATAAATAGTTTGACGTTTTCCTAACAATCATAGATATTAAATGGATATTGTTGTAAGAAAAACGTATTTTTTGTCTGTTTTTTTAATGTCACGATGTTAGTAATCACCGCAGCTATTAACTGCCTTAGTTTCCGATCACGGTCTCAATACACCCTGTATTTAGTAAGCCTATTCAATAGTAAAGGAAGCTCACATATGGGCTAATTATATTTGTAATTGTTTGTATCCTTGTATATTTGTCATTATTACTATAGAACATAGGTATAATAAAACGACATTATAAATACTATCTAGCCTACCCCTTCGCGGTGACAGACATAAGTCAAAGTCAAAGTCAATGTCAAAATATCTTTATTCAAATAGACTTTTACAAGTTCTTTTGAATCGTCAATTTTACACTTCTTATTTTTTTTAAACTATTGCCGCTTCGAAACGTGTTATAGCTGTGGAGAAGAAACGGCTAGAAACTCCCTCAGCAACACGACATGTCATTTTATTTCTTTAAAAAATAGCAATATATGTTTTTTTTTTTCATTACATTATAAAAAGTCATAACGATACAAACTGGAGCAACAAAACAAAATTCCGATCAATTTACTTACTTCCAGGGCTTATTATCTTCAATAAAATCTGAAACTTTATAGTATGCTTTTTGGTAAAACTTATATTTAATTGATTTCTTAAACTTTGTCAAGGGAAGCCATACATTGCCCCATAAAAGAGTGCATTTAAGTTTTATCGATAAGTAATTCTATGTAAATGTGGGTATCAATAAAGAGTTATCTATCTAAGTGTAACAGAGATGTAAGCATTAAGTCCACCTTTACAATCGCTGTAAGTGTGAATAAATAAATAAAGATGTCCATTGTTTTGACCTCACCACTGCATAGTACTATTCAATCATAACTACTGACAATTAATTTCTATTCATCCCGAGTAACCGCAATTTCTCATACACCATCAACAATAAAAAAAAATAAAAAAAAAATTGACCCTAATCTCGAACGCCAAGCTCACCGTTTACGCCCAATTAATAATGGCGTAATGACACCTCGCGGGACTTAGGCCGCCGCTCTCATCTCACACTAATTGGCTAAACATCTGACTACCTCCGTAAATACAGTGACCGCGAAATAACAGCTCTGCCGGCAGCGATTAATTTTTTCCAGCTATTTTTTCCATGGGCCCAGTCAACGAGATGCTCTGGATAGGGCGAGGTGGAGATGGAACAAGGAATAGTGAAATGTGGGTGCAGAATAAGATATTTAGCTTGGAAAACCTAATATGTGGGCTAAAAGTTCTGGACCCAAATGCATTTCGGATCGGCTCTATATGTCTTATTTTTCCGTTGGTTCCTATAATATAAGCCGTGACCTCTTCGTTTCTATTCATCGATGGAAGGAAGAATATCAGTAATTGATGAGCAAGCAAACACCGCGTTATTTTAATGAAATCCAACTTGTCTCCTCATCACATCACCATAACAAGACAAACGATAGTCTTTAAACTTTTTAATGCATGGGGTCAACGCGAATGCGTGCATTTTGGATGCGCGAATGCGCGAATCCAAAATGCGTAGTGAATTCTAAACGACGACCTTTAATCAAACATAGATTTAATAACCCGGACTAAAAGGCCGGAGACAGTTGTTTAAATAAATATCCCCTTACCTTATATCCTATAAAAACCTACACCCAACAGTCACATACCTACATAATTCTGACCCCACACTAAGATACAATATAAGATATAAGCAGTGATGGCCTCGAGGTTTAGGCGCGCGGTCGAGAATTTCGGCGGTCGCAGGTTCAAACCCCAGGCACACACCTCTGACTTTTCGAAGTTATGTGTGTATTCACAATGAATTATCACTTGCTTTAACGGTGAAGGAAAACATCGTGATAAAACCCCTAAAAGTTCTTAGGAATTTCTTATTTGTGTAGTCCGACAACCCGCACTAGGCCAGCGTGGTGGACTAAGGCCTAAACCCTCTCAGTTGTAGAGGAGGCCCGTGCCCAGCAGTGGGACGTATATGGGCTGATGATGAACTAAGATACAATTCTTGTGTCGTAGATGTCAGAAACTACGAGAGACTTTTCGATCTCACAAACACCCAGACCCGAAATAAATATTTGTGGATCACACAAACATTTGTCTCGGTGCGGGGATCAAACCTGGGGCCTCTCGTTTCGCAAGCCAACTCTGCTACGTTGCTGTCAAATCCTCTTGGCATAAATATCCCTTCTTAAAAAAGATGAGGGGAAAAATAGAGGACACATTCACTACTAAACTTGTCACTGGCAAAGTACCAACTAGTACTAAGTCATAAGAGTTTTCCTTGGTCTATGTGGTTACCAAAATTGCATGGGCTTTGTACCATTATGTCGTTGATAATACAATATACCCACACGATCTATACTGTTAGTTCATTTAATTAAAATCGTTTTAATACGAAGCGGCCGCGACGCAAACACACAGTTTTGGTATCTATTAAAACTGCCGGCTTCGAACCCATTACCTGGGCCCGGTGCACCCTTAATCCCTATAATTAGAGTCATCCCACATCGGGTGATTGATAGTTAGGCTGGCCGTACAATTCTCTAACGTCAAATGAGAATCTAATCACTTTTTATAGAAGATTTTATTTATGCCGCGTACACAGTTGTATAAAAGAATATATTTTTGTTTATTCTTTCTTGTTCACAGTTTATAGCCAAAGAAGAAGTACATCAGGCAATAGTTTAAAATTGCCGAATCAAAAACACTTATAAAAGTTTATTTAAATAAGATTATTTTGACTTTGAGTTTGACTTTGACATAATTGTTGTATGCGCGGTTGCGTTATATCTGTTGTTTAAGAATATTTTGATTAAAAAATAAATTTGACGATAATTTTTAAAATACATATAATAACGATATTTTTTTATTTAAGTATTCCTATATATATAATCGTTCATTATCTTTAAGTAAACGACAATTATTATGCGTAACATAATAATCATAATTTAAACTTTTAATATTAAAACACAATTAAAAGAGTTTAATAGCAAAATTTTTACGTAAATAGTAACTATTTTTCAACTAAAAATAGCACGACATCATCAGTTTTATTAAATTTTCCGCGAGCACGTGTCGGTTGATAATTCCACGATTCACAAGCACAACGATGTAGGTACTTTAATACATTCGCATAATTTAATTGTAAAAACATTTAAATAAGCACTATGAATTACTATGTAATATAATTATGACGTCGTATTAAAAGTATAAAAACTAACCTTTACTTCTAGCGGGTATTTTTATAACTTAATGGTCATAAAAATACACCCAACAAACATACAAGTAAACTAAGACTCGGGCAGTAGGATATCCGTATCCACACTATATACCTCTGTGTATTATATAACAGGTGTATAAAGCATTATAAAAGTCCAGGCAAGTGTGTCGCCTTCCACTGTACTGATACTTTTTTATGAACAGACCGGAAAGTACCAATAAAATAATATTAACCAAATGTAAAAAAAACATGTTTTTTTCTTATCATTCACCAGCAGCCCAGAGAGGGTTTAGGCCTTAGTCCACCACGCTGGCCTAGTGCGGGTTGACGGACTACACACCTTAGAAATTCCTAAGAATTTTGAGGTGTACTGGTTTCCTCACGTTGTTTTCCTTCACCGTTAAAGTAAGTGATCATTGTGAATACACATAACTTGGAAAAGTCAGAGGTGTGTGCATGGGGCTTGAACCTGCGACCCCCTATTTTCTTATCATTTACTTAAATTTAAAAGAACTGCTCTTCCATCCCATTACCCTCCTGTATCTACATATATCATAAAGCATTAAAAAAATCGAAAGAATACAAAATTCTTCTCTACAAAAGTGTTTCTCCGCTACCGATGTAAACCCGACTTAAGAAGCCCATTATTTGGTGCAGTACAGTCCGCTAATAGCCACCCCGTGCACCCGCGGTGGCTCGTCCAACCCTCAACATCGTATTACATTCGAAACGCCTATTCCAACCTTAAAAATATTACTACCATGTAATTTTATTAAATAGCAACTATAAAAAGTGATAGTCAATTAATAGTAGCAAGTTAGACTCAAAAGGCTTGAAATTTTCGCATATCTACTTTTGTATTAAAATAATTATCTACTTTTATCAATGAAGATTGCAACAAGACATTTCTTAGTGTTCTTTCAGCCCATAATACCTAAATACGAGAATCCAATAAAAGGACATAATAATATAAAGTGAACGTCCCACATTGATAGATTGTTCTATATTGACATTACTTTGAGATAAGTTTATATGTGCAAAATGCTCTGGAACTGATAAGTATTTACATACAAAATGAAATCTATGTATATATGTCAAAGAGAACAGTCAAGTAGACATCATCATACGGTCTTAATTGCGTAAGATTAAGATTAAATGGTTGACTAAAACTTTACAAAATCACAGTAGAAATATTTTTTATTAAAGTAGACTTTTAAAAGTATTTTTAAATCGTCAGTTTAAATAAGCTGCCGCCGGTTTGGATCGTGTTAATAACAACGGACACTTTGTTTTTTATAGTACATTACCAAAAATATTTTTCTAAAATTATGAAAATATTTTGAACAAGCCACAAAAGTATAAACAACTTAAAATGGTAACGGTCTTTGAACATTTTAGATAATCGTTATAAAATATTTGAAATATGTAGCGAAACGTGTTGTATAGTTTGTGGCAACAAAAAATGTTTATAAGTCGATTTAGTTCTTTGTGTAAAAAAATAGGGCCGTAATTACGGTCACAATGCATCGGTTAGCGAGGCGGGACAATTAGATTTTGACGGGTCTGTGATAAATGATTGTCTTGACTGGTTTCATAGCGAAATCTATGGAGCCGCTTTGGTTAAAAAATATTCAAGCAGTAGAAGCAACCTTGCTTGATAAAATTTTGGTTGGGTAAAATATTTTCGTCATAATAGAAAAAATATGGATCGTAGTTATCTTTTTTACTGTATGTATTTAATTCAAAACATAAATAACAATATTTCGCCATGTGCGATAAGGCCGCCATTTGTACCTTTCAATGTATGTTATTTTATGTTTAGTGTACAATAAAGTGTTAAATAAATAAATAAATATTTATTAAAAAAAAAAAAAAAGCATAAATTAGCTCTCCAGGGGCTTTCATAATTTAAAAAAATGTGGTCTTATGCTTTCGCATTTATAAAGTAGGTACTGCAACATGGATCTTTTTTTTATTCCTTTTGACATTTATTTAAAAATAAATACATGCGTAAATAAACATACAAGACGTTTACGAATCAAAACGCAACGCAATAATAATTAAATTTATCAAAAAAATATTTATATGTATAACGCGACTCCATAGATTTGTTACTTTTAGGTGATTCACTAACAATGCGACCCAACTTATGATTAAAACGATCGTTTTTCCCTAACCGCGAATTATCAAATTTCTTCAACTTGCCCTAGAATTATCACATAAGTCCAAATGTCTCGGGGTACCATTTACAACGGCCAGCGACCATAAACCACGTCAGTAATCGGTCCGTATGAAGCATACAGCTCTAATTACAGTGGTCGGGGTAAATCTAGAGCGATTAAGAGAAAATTGCAAAAGATTACTGTTGGACTCGTAATCCGCGCGGTAATTATTAGTCTCCTAACTTTAAATGTTGCCACTAATTAGACCAACATTGATTTAGGTGAGGCATGCTCTTTTAAAAATTCTTTTGTTATTTTTTACGATCGCGTTTGGAATATATTTTTTTATTGTGCTATATCTTTACTGCAACCTGTTATAATAAAAAATTTCAGCTTTTATACGTATCACTGCAGGGCACGAGCCAGATTAGTCCAGCGTGGTGGACTAAGGCCTAAACCCTCTCAGTTGCCGAGGAAGCCCGTGCCCAGCAGCGGGACGTATATGGGCTAATGATGAACTTTACTGGTAAAGTCGCTCAGTCATTAAAGTGTTATTTGATAAAATGATAAAAATTGCCAAAAGACATCATCATGTAACTACTTTCTGAATATAAAAATAACAAACAATTTTACAAATCATCATCATCAGCCCATATACGTCCCACTGCTGGGCACGGGCCTCCTCTACAACTGAGAGGGTTTAGGCCTTAGTCCACCACGCTGGCCTAGTGCGGGTTGGCGGACTACACACCTAGGAAATTCCTAAGAACTTTTAGGTGTGCAGGTTTTATCACGATGTTTTCCTTCACCGTTAAAGCAAGTGATGATTCATTGTGAATACACACATAACTTCGAAAAGTCAGAGGTGTGTGCCTGGGGTTTGAACCTGCGACCGCCGAAATTCTCGACCGCGCACCTTAACCTCGAGGCCATCACTGCTTATTTTACAAATATTCAAAGCATATTACTTTATAATACTAGTAAAAACTATATAATTAAAAACAAGAGTTAAATTGAGAGTTGGCGCAGTTGGCTAGATACCAGCTTGCGAAACGAGAGGCCGCGGGTTCAACCCCTGCATCGAGACAAATATTTGTTTCGGTTTGTATTCTAGTGTGGGGTCAGAACTATGTATGTCACTGTTGGATGTATTTATTTATTTATAATACTAGTAGAAACTAAATAATTGACAACAAGAGTTAAATTATTTACCATAAATAAAAAGACGAGTCTTGAAATGACCCGGCAGTGAATGTATCAAATGAATCTTTTGAGGGTCAAAATTTAATTTGCGCTTAGGAGTAATGATTAACATTATGCAGGCGGCTTAATATACATCAATTACATAGGAAGCGTATACTGTACTTGACATTTACTGCTGATTGCCATAGCATATGTACCTAATATAATTACTGCAAATTATACGATGGCTTTTAGACTATTAGTCGTGGATTTGATCATCGGGTCGGTAAAATTATTGTACCTATAAAAAAAATATTGTACTAAAAATATATCCGCGTTTCGCTGGCAAGTGTTAAATATCCTTCGTGTTGTTAACAGAAAAACCCAATAATATTATGTTAACCGATTGCGATGGATATGTGGTATAACACAGATTGACAGAGTGAGGAATGAATACGTTAGAGGAAGTCTGAATGTAGCTCCTGTGATAGAAAAGCTGAAAGGAAACCGTATGTCGTGGTATGGGCATGTTATGAGAAGGGATGAATCATACGTAGGTAAAAAGGTGATGAATATGAAAGTTGATGGATGGGCGAGCAGAGGAAGGTCAAAGAAAAGATGGATGGAGTGCGTGATATAAAAGAAAAAGGGGTGAATGAAGACATGAAGGCTGATAGGGATGTGTGGAAGGATAAAACATACTGCGCCGACTCCAAGTGAAATTAGGAGCAGGGCAAGGTGATGATTATGATACTAAGAATCAAACCCAGGATTTCTCGATCGCAAAATCATCATCAGCCCAAATACGTCCCACTGCTGGGCACGTGCCTCCTCTACAACTTAGAGGGTTTAGGCCTTAGTCCACCACGCTGGCCTAGTGCGGGTTGGCGAACTACACACCTAAGAAATTCCTAAGAACTTTTTAGGTGTGCAGGTTTTATCACGATGATTCCCTTCACCGTTAAAGCAAGTGATAATTCATTGTGAATACACACATAACTTCGAAAAGTCAGAGGTGTGTGCCTGGGGTTTGAACCTGCGACCGCCGAAATTCTCGATCGCGCGCCTAAACCTCGAGGCCATCACTGCTTATTATATTATCTTATCGCAAAATATAAATAATAAATAATTACTGTCGAATTTGTTGTTGGGTCATTGTATTTGTTTACTTTATACATTATTAGGTATAATTGGGGTAAAGTACTCGTAATTGTGAGACCGAAAGCCTCTACGACTCGTAGAATGTGATCATGTTTAAATAAACATTAATTGGTGTGTTCCTTATCAATACGTCACTACTATTTAATAAATCTGTGTCACATATAAAATAAATGACATTCATCAAACGAATTACTCAATATGTTATTGACCAACGTTCATAAGCGTCTAATCGGTAAATTATTCCAGTTTTTTGTAGGTACGACAAAATGACACGGAACTTTGGCCATCGGTACATACATAGATACATACTAGATTCGCGGGTTGTCTTTATCTGGCTTTAACCTGTAAACTTCTTGGTGATTTTCGTTTGTAACCTGATTTTATAATTATTCTAAATTGTCACAAAATCTTTTAAAAAAAATCATGTCAAAAAGCTATCGAAATTACACCAAAACTTAATTCATTAAACAACATTTTTTACATACATCCCTATATAAAGGCAGGGTGGGCAGAGGTGCATTTCTGCACCCACATTTCGCCAATCGTTTTTTCGTTACACGTACCTAATAGTGGGTGAGCCAACTGCCATTTTTGGGGCATAATTCCAAACTCCATGCTGCTACTGAGAATTTCCTTATAGAAAAACACAACATTTTGCCCGACCCGGAAATCGAACCCAAGACCATTAGATCGTACAGCACATACTTATACCGCGGGACCACGAGGCAGTCATATGTTTTAGTCTCATAAAAATGTAAAAAACGCACCAAGTCGTTGCCCCCACATTTTTTTACTATCACCAAAGTATATAGACCTTTCACAAATCCCACAGGAAGGTGTCATTGGTTTTTACTCCGGCAAGACATTTAATTAAGTGCAGATATATGAATTATTCAGAGACGCGCCCGGCGGAACGGTCACAGCACACTGCGAGTAGCGGTCACCATGGCAGGGGGACGGAGTGGACACAGATCCGGGGATGGTGACCCCCAACAGTATCACAGTGCCCCCCGCCAATCTGTACCTGGAATTTATTACGACAGTGATCACAGAGGCGTGCGATTTTGTGTCAGAACGATCCAAATGTAGCCAGGAAACGATTAAATCTTGTTTATCAAAGAAGCTTTTTTAGCACAAACTTTTATATTCTGCTGACTAAACTTCATCCGATTACGTTTAGTTCAGTCAAAGTATAAACAAATTAATCTTTATCCGCTTGTCGCCATCATTTTTACTTTCTACTCTTTTACAATTAATAAGACATAACAAAATTCGCTCTTTTTTCCATACCTTCTGTCAGGTCAACAACGGTATTAAGATATAGTGAATTCAGAATCGTCGATATTTACAGGATTTTAGACTTACGATTTTTTTTTCAAACTATTTGAGTCAAGTCTTCAAAATAAAGGATATGAAAACGTAATATATGTAAATCAATGTTAAAAATAAAATATTCCTTTCTACATTCGTGTGTACAAAAAATATAATTCTGACTGCGCCCCTGTCTGTGTTGTAAGATTTGAAATTATTACCACTTTTATTACAGGTTGGTTAATAATTAGAGATCGGTTATGATAGATAACAGGATGTCGAATTATTATGAGAAAACACTAACAAAAACTTTATATTGAAGATGTTACAACGACACCGCCATATTACTTGATGTTTGTGGAATAATATGTTTGTATGTACGTATGTGTGCGTGTTTGAATGTTTTTTGTTCTATTTATTACTAAACTGTATTTTTGTTCGTTTGAATAATTAATGTATAGAAATAAATTCTAGCATAAATTGTGTCTTTGTTGGAAGCGGACCTCTGCCATCCTATGATGAGAGTTTCGCCTTAGTTCTAATTCCCTTTATGTGGAATGAAGAGCCCACACTCTTTAAAAATATTTATAGACAACTTATACATGTGAACAGATTTCCTCTTAATTATTACTTTTGCAAAAAAACACTTAGTATTGAAATATAGACAAATTGCCCTTACTTCAGATTTGGGAGAAAAATGTTGGTCCTTTATTTGCTGATTTGTAGTAACTTCACACGTAAGAACATAAATCATGAAAATATTAAACTTTATCCGTAATTTTCTTTAAATATTGCGATCACTGTAAACAAAATAGACAATGAAATTAAAAAAATATGTAAATATATTACTATGTTCTTGATAAAATAAATAAGACATTTCGTGTTGCTGAGGGAGCTTCTTGCCGTTTTTTACCACAGCGATAACACGTTCCGAAGCAGCAATAGCTTAAAATTGACGATTCAAGAGCACCAAGTCTATTTGAATAGAGATTATTTTGACTTTGACAAAATGAAAAACCCGCCAAAGCGACAAGCAAGTCTACCTTTATACTGTCGAAACATACTAAAGCTGTGAGTCAGATAAAATGCTATAAACTTTTTTTTTATTCAAGCTCCACCACTTGACAAAATTACGCATAATTCCTTTTGAAATCGCATCAAACATAGTGAAGTTGTGAGTCACCGATACAATGATATTAATAAGTGTTTTCTCGGAATAATATCGGCCACATTTGTCCCGCGGGCGGACGTCAGCCGCCAATGATTTAGTATTCAAACTGGACTAGACGCTTTTCGGAGAGAATTTTTGACATTCCGTCACCGCCCTTGAAGCTCACTTCGGGAGGGCTTACATGGGTGCTGTAGATGATTTATTACCTTATTTTACTTCTATATCTTTGGGAAACATACAACAACATTTTTCTTATATTCCATTTTTTAAACAAACTGCATACTTTAGAAATATATTGTAAACTAGGAGTCGGTCCCAGCAAATCGCATTAAGGCCAGTGTGGTGGACTAAGCCTAGCTTTCAACTAATAAAACGACAGATCCTTACGCATAACTAGGATGCTTTTAAGCATAAAAATCGTATCTTATAAATACAGAATGGGATTCCAATTGGACGTTCTAGGCTTTGAAGAGGTCATTATTTGATGAAGTGGAAGACACTATGATTAAGATGTTTTCCGTCATATTCAGATTATGTCCATCTACTGGGCAAAGGTCTTTGTGTCCATAAACACCTTTTTACATAAGGTCAAACCCATCCGATAATATTGGCTAGAAAAGACTAGTAGGAAAAACCCTGGTATTTTTTGTTTTATCTTTTCAATATTATGTGTAAATTTCATTAGTAAATCAACTACTTAAATTGGATTCTCTTAAACGCATATTACATTACTATAGAATAACGAATATAAAAATAGTGCGTCATGTAATCCCGATGCATACAAGCCCAGTCGATCCTCCGAGAGTCAAAGAGATTTGCATAATAACACAGCACTCTCGCTCCGGGCAGGAATGACGCCACTTTTTTGACAAATTCTTTCCTCTACAACACCGCGATGTTGGGATGTTTCGCCATCTTTAAACCATAGAGAATTTACTTTCAAAGAATTGACAATAATTTGAAACTGCGAGCTTTTTGATTTTCAAATTAAGAATGTTTCAATGCGGCCTGTAATTATTGCATTTTAATTTTTTTATGAAAATAATAATTTGTGACCAGCATTCAAACATTTTAAAAGTCACGTAATTAGTTATGCTTCACTTATTCTAGTGATTACCGCAGCGGTTAGATAACGTGTTTTATGATTTTATATTGCCGAACTAGCTGACCCGGCAAACGTTGTTTTGCCATATATATAAAATTCTCGTGTCGCGGTGTTTTTTGGCAAACTCCTCCGAAACGGCTCGACTGATTTTTATGAAATATTGTGTGTATATTGTAGGTAGGTCTGAGAATCGGTCAACATTTAAGGGTTTAACATTTAGGGGTATGTTTTTTTTTCTATTAACTTTATTTTCTTTATTTTTTATGATTCAGCATTGATAAATTATTATAATCATAAATTTTCACCCTTCTACGATCAACCTCTATCTTATACTGACCATTTTAATTTGATTTTTTTTTTATTAAAATGTAAATAAATGATAATAGCACTGAAAAATTATAATGATACATATAACAGTCATTGTTTTGATCGATATACAAATTAAACAAAAAAATATGGTCAAAATTGTATAGAGTGAGATATACATATACATCTATATACCTATATAAAATTCTTGTGTCACAGTTCGAAACAGCCTCCGAAACGGATCGACCGATTTTGATGAAATTTTATATGTATATTCAGTAAGTCTGAGAATAGGTTATCTATTTTTTATACCCCTAGGGTGGTCCAACCCGAAAAGTTTTATTTTTATTTTGTGGACATTTTTTGTTTTTATTTTTTTATGATTCAGCATTGAAAAATACATATAACTCCAAATTTTCACCCTTCTACGAACAACACCTGTTTTGTAATCTCAATTTTTATATTTTTATAGCTTTTGCCCGCGACTCCGTCCGCGTAGACTTCAGGGTTGGGCGCAGAAAGATAATAAGTGAATCTATAAATCGTCCCTCAAGTGCCCAAAATGACACTTACTGAATTTAAAAAAAGGTCATATCAATTCAAATGGTTGAGGCGTAAAAGTAAAACTCTGACAGTTATTTTCGTATTTTTAATAATATGTTTATCCCAATGGGAACATTACATTTTCCCGGGATAAAACGTAGCCTATGTTACTTCACAGGGTCTCATTTATGGTCATACCGAAATTTTTGTTTTTGCGTGAAAGCGTAACAAACATCCCTACATTCACATTTATATAATAGTAAGGATAACCATTCCCATCTATGTTACTTCGGTGGGTCCCACCTATCTGCATACCAAAAGTCATTCAAATCTTTTTTCAATCATTTTTCAATTCTTTTATCCTCCGTATTTTTTTTTATAAGAAGAATCCTATGTCCTTTTTTATATCTCGAAGACTATGTGTACAAATTTTCATGATAATCGGTTAAGTAGTTTTGGCGTGAAAGCGTAACAAACAAAACATTAACATTTATAATAGCTGACCCGGAAAACTTCGTATCCCCTAACAGTCATTGAATGTAACATATTTACATATTACCTGAATTTTATTTTTGATTGTATGGAAATAAATATTAAGTTCAGCACTTTATTGAGATAAAAATACAGAAATAAATAAGTACGAAAATTAAATGCATCAATCGTGTCTCCGCAAGTCATGATTTAATTAAACATGTACATAATATGGGATGGGATGTAGTCGGTTTTAATTCTCTTCATGGAAGCATCAGTGTGGTGGACTGAAGCCTAAACCCTCTCAGTTGCAGAGAAGGCCTATGCTAAGCAGTGGGACGTACATATATGGGCTGATGACGATGATGCACCTTGTGATATACATTTTTAATATATTTTTTAATTGTCTAAAAGATCACAAACATCTTTTGTTCATCGTCATTGCGAAGGCATGACGAATCGGGAACTGAATTGGTTTGAACTCAATGGTCATACCCGTTAGGATCAATGAAATCTTAGATCAATCTACTTAATTGATGAATTCTCAAGCACCAATTCATCTCTAAGTTGTCTTTTCAGTATCGTCACGTGAATAACATTACTCAACAATTTTCTTAACACCAAGCGCATTCCATTGCATAGTTGTGGATGTTTTAGATTTCAAAGCGTGATGACTACCGAACCAGCCTTCGTTTGTAAATCAGGTACAACCAAGGAGTTTAATACATTTCTGAACGCACGCATAAATATTTGACAACCAATAAATATGTCAATCCCTTTTTATTACTGACATTATTCTACATTTTTAAAATCTAAAATACGCAATTATTCGAATATTCTGGATATATGTTGTCGATTCAAAACCTTTATTTAAATACGTTCTTTAATTTGAGGGGACCATTAACCATATTGACGGGATAAACATAAAATGTTTGACAGAATATTAGGTAGAACAGTTTATATGAGAAAATTAAATTGTTGTTTTTACCATATTCCTCGCAATTTTCTTAACTTTTTCTTTCATAAGAACCTTCTCCTAACAATAGCAAACACAACAAAAAAAGAATTAGCGAAATCGGTCCAGGCGTTGTTGAGTTATGCGCTTACCAACACATTTTGCGATTCATTTTTATATATAAGATAAATAAAAATACCTATGTGTTTTATATTAAAGGCGAATAAAGTGTTTTATTATTTTAATCCAAATTTTTGTGTTAGAAGAATGCAATAAACAATATTTTTTTACTTTTGATCAAGACCTCATTTTCAAGACTGAGGGATAAAACACCAAACGTTATATAAAGGAAATGAAGGCTCATTCGGACAAATTTAAGAAAGTGATATGCTACGCTAACCCCAAATAATTGGAACAGACACGGCGAGGAGGTTTCAATAATACTGTGTCATTTTATTTGATGAGACGTTCACAATTTAAATCTTTACCGATTTAGTAACAGCAATTAGAGCAGTTAAGGAATACATAACCATTGAATTCTTGGAACTAACAAAAGCATCATCAATAAATATTAAAATGTCGGCAATAATTGCTCTACGCACACCGACGACTGGCCGTAAAAACTATGAGGAAATTAAAAAAAAAGATTGTTCAATACGGAGTCACGTCACGTAAAGAGACTCCGTTACACATATCAGTGTAATCATCACAGCACATTATCTACGACAGCTCTTGCAACGTCAGACAGAAATGTGAGGCAACACGCAAGAAGCAAACCGTCACGCCCGAGCGACTGGCCACTCGCAAACAACTTTATATTCACGCATTCCAAATTCAAACTTAGCCCAAATCCCTCACCATACTAATATTTTTTTTAATCTCATATCATCATCATCAGCCCATATATGTCCCACTGCTGGGCACGGGCCTCCTCTACAACTGAGAGGGTTTAGTGGAACCACGCTGGCTTAGTGCGGATTGGCGGACTACACACCTAAGAAATTCCTAAAAACTTTTTAGATGTGCACATTTCCTCACGATGTTTTTCTTCACCGTTAAAGAACGTGATAATTCATCATGAACTCACATAACTTCGAAAAGTCAGAATGTGTGCCTGGGATTTGTGCCGCGACCGCCGAAATTCTCGATTCTGAACCTCGTATGTATCACTACTTAATCTTTTTACTCACTTTTATCTTATACAGGGTGTATAAAGACCAAGAAAGAAATTATAAGTTTTTTTTTTTACGTTTTCCTAACAACTACATACATTTAATATTCGTTGTAAGGAAAACGTATTATTTTGTCAGGATTTTTTTCAATGCCCCGGTATTTGTAATCGCCGTGGCTGTTGCCTATCTTACTTTTCGATCACGGTGTTTATACACCCTGTATAGGACACGCAATGTACTTGCAAACGGCCAGTGCGTCTCATGCCTCAGATTGGCGATAAAAGAACAATAGTAATTGCTGAAATTGAAGACACTGCAACCCACTTTTACATTCGCCGGTTCTGCGACACGGTCTGCCGGTTTTGTCGCTGCGTAATTGACAGTTCAAATCGTCTCGTCCAATGGGACAATGCGTTCGGGAGGCACAATAGAATTGTACATACCTCATGTACTGCGGATTATGTAGTGTAGTGCCGTGTAATTTTCCGGTAAGTGACTGCAACAATGGATGTCTACGAATAAACAAAAGGCGATCTGTGCGAGCATTGTTCTCTATATAAATAATGTTAAATACAAATTGAGCGATAGTGTAGCGCCTCCGTGAAATGGGTTTCGGAATGCTACTTATATGCGAATATTGAAAAGTAAAAATATAGTGATTGCCTCGAGGTTTAGGCACGCTGTCGAGAATCTCAGCGGTCGCGGGTTCAAACCCCAGACACACACCTCTGACTTTCCGAAGTTATGTGTGTATTTACAATGAATTATCACTTACTTTAATACACAACCTCTCAGCCTATCGCCGTCCACTGCTGAACGTAGGCCTCCCCAAGTAGGCCTACTTACTTTAACGGTGTAGGAAAATATGGTGAGGAAACCTGCACACCTAAAAGTTCTTAGGAATTTCTTAGGTGTGTAGTCTGCCAACCCGCACTAGGCCAGCGTGGTGGACTAAGGCCTAAACACTCTCAGTTGTAGAGGAGGCCCGTGCCCACAATGGGACATACCTATATGGGCTGATGATGAAGTCGGCTTTATTCTTTTATAACCTCTGCGGTATTCTTAAGCAATTTAGGTAATATTTACATGAAATGTTTATAACAAAATCAAAAATTTCACGCCGAAAAAAAACCTCGTTATTTTTTTTATTGTTATTTTAAAATTAAATACTAGGAAAAATCCGTACACAGGTATCCGTGGAAGATTTGATATTGTTTTCGTACATCACGAATACGACATTAAGACGGCGATTCCAATCGAGTTGTTTGTCAAGCAACGGGAACTTTCTACTAATTGGTCTTAAAAACACCTATAGAATTTAATTGACGCATGACATGTAGATTGCACAACTGTAAGATTTCTAAACATTAAAATTAATGTATAAAAACCGTGGCCATCTTTAGTCGGTATGTGCGAATAGTATATGTTGCCGGCGAGCTCAAAATCAGTTGATCGGAGAAATATCCGGGTCCATATTCATGACTACACGGGACGAAGTTAAGTTTAGTTAAGTTGTTAAGACATTAAAATTACTTGCATGGCTGACTTAGTCGTCGGAAATGAAAATATTTTTGTTTTACCATAACATTCCGAGACATCAATTCAACCGATAAACCGATAAATAAAGATAGAAGGAAGACTAAAATCAATTGACATGTAAGGAAATGAACAAATTTATCGATTGTAAACAACATTCGAATTGTAAATTTGACACTTTCCAAAAATATTAAATTCGTCTGAAAATTTAATAACAAACATTTAACGTGCAAACGGCGATATAAATAATAATGGCGTCTGCCGACAATAAAATGTTTAACCACGCACTATCCGATATATAGTTATTGGTACAAAACTCTTCTTAATTGCATATGTACAGGTTTCGTGTCTTTGTCATTCAAGAAATAGGGTTGTTGCAACGATAAAGCTATTTTTTATTGTTAACTAGCTGACCCGGCAAACGTTGTTTTGCCATATACTTATATAAAATTCTCGTGTCGTGGTGTATTTGGCAAACTCCTCCGAAACGGCTCGACTGATTTTTATGAAATATTGTGTATATTGTAGGTAGGTCTGAGAATCGGTCAACATTTAAGGGTTTAACATTTAGGGGTATGTTTTTTTTCTATTGACTTTATTTTCTTTATTTTTTATGATTCAGCATTGATAAATTATTATAATCATAAATTTTCACACTTCTACGATCAACCTCTATCTTATACTGACCATTTTAATTTGTTTTTTTTTTATTAAAATGTAAATAAATGATAATAGCACTGAAAAATTATAATGATACGTATAACAGTCATTGCTTTGATCGATATACAAATTAAATAAAAAAATATGGTCAAAATTGTATAGAGTGAGATATACATATACATACATACATATACATACTGAGAATAGGTTATCTATTTTTTATACCCCTAGGGTAGTCCAACCCGAAAAGTTTTTATTTTTTATTTTGTGGACATTTTTTGTTTTTATTTTTTTATGATTCAGCATTAAAAAATACATATAACTCCAAATTTTCACCCTTCTACGAACAACACCTGTTTTGTTATCGCAATTTTTATATTTTTATAGCTTTTGCCCGCGACTCCATCCGCGTAGACTTCCGGGTTGGGCGCAGAAAGATAATAAGTGAATCTATAAATCGTCCCTCAAGTGCCCAAAATGGCACTTACTGAATTTAAAAAAAGGTGAAATCAATTCAAATGGTTGAGGCGTAAAAGAAAAGCTCTGACAGTTATTTTCGTATTTTTAATAATATGTTTATCCCAATGGGAACATTACATTTTCCCGGGATAAAACATAGCCTATGTTACTTCACAGGGTCTCATTTATGGTCATACCAAAATTTTTGTTTTTGCGTGAAAGTGTAACAAACATCTCTACATTCATATTTATATAATAGTAAGGATAACCATTCCCACCTATGTTACTTCGGTGGGTCCCACCTATCTGCTAACCAAAAGTCATTCAAATCTTTTTTCAATCATTTTTCTATTCTTTCATCCTCCGTATTTTTTTAATAAGAAGAAGCCTATGTCCTTTTTTATATCTCGAAGACTATGTGTACAAATTTTCATGATAATCGGTAAAGTAGTTTTGGCGTGAAAGCGTAACAAACAAAACATTAACATTTATAATAGCTGACCCGGAAAACTTCGTATCCCCTAACAGTCATTGAATGTTACATATTTACATATTACCTGAATTTTATTTTTGATTGTATGGAAATAAATATTAAGTTCAGCACTTTATTGAGATAAAAATACAGAAATAAATAAGTACAAAAATTAAATGCATCAATCGTGTCTCCGCAAGTCATGATTTAATTAAACATGTACATATGGGATGGGATGCAGTCGGTTTCAATTATTTTCATTGAAGCATCAGTGTGGTGGACTGAAGCCTAAACCCTCTCAGTTGCAGAGAAGGCCTATGCCAAGCAGTGGGACGTACATATATGGGCTGATGATGATGATGCACCTTGTGATATACATTTTTAATATATTTTTTAATTGTCTAAATTTAGATCACAAACAGTCTTTTGTTAATCGTCATGGCGAAGGCAAGACGAATCGGGAACTGAATTCGTTTGAACTCAATGGTCATACCCGTTGGGATCAATGAAATCTTTAGATCAATATAATTGATGAATTCTCAAGCACCAATTCATCTCTAAGTTGTCTTTTCAGTATCGTCACGTGAATAACATTACTCAACAGTTTTCTTAACACCAAGCGCATTCCATTGCATAGTTGTGGGTGTTTTAGATTTCAAAGCGTGATGACTACCGAACCTGCCTTCGTTTGTGAATCAGGTACAACCAAGGAGTTTAAAAATATATTTCTGAACGCACGCATAAATATTTGACAACCAATAAATATGTCAATCCTTTTTTATTACTGACATTATTCTACATTTTTAAAATCTAAAATACGCAATTATTCGAATATTCTGGATATATGTTGTCGATTCAAAACCTTTATTTAAATACGTTCTTTAATTTGAGGGGACCCTTAACCATATTGACGGGATAAACATAAAATGTTTGACAGAATATTAGGTAGAACAGTTTATATGAGAAAATTAAATTGTTGTTTTTACCATATTCCTCGCAATTTTCTTAACTTTTTCTTTCATAAGATCCTTCTCCTAACGATAGCGAACACAACAAAAAAAGAATTAGCGAAATCGGTCCAGGCGTTGTTGAGTTATGCGCTTACCAACACATTTTGCGATTCATTTTTATATATAAGATTAATTAATATACAAAAATAAGTTGCCCAAAGATTTTTTTTTGTTAAAGCTGATATCCGTAGCCTAGTATATTGTATTAATTATTTTCCTCAATAAAGGAAATAATCATATAATCAAGGAATTTTATTTTATTTTTAAACAATCATGATTTATTTAATTTTAAGCTGATATCCGTAGTCTAGTATACTTTGTTCAATATTTCTTACGTTAAAGGAAAAAAAATATTTTCAAGCAACGCATATTTCATTTAAAATAATAAAAAGCTGTTAAAATACAATACTTATCTTTGATAATAGTAGATTTAAATTATTGCCTTTATAACACGGACCAACAAGTATACATTCTTAACATATAACTATAATATTATTCAATATATAAAAAAAAATTCGTTATTTAACTTACTATTACCGAATAAGTTGTGATTAAATCGATCAATAGATTTATTAGGCAAAACAAATGAGTGGCATCCCTAATTTATAGAAAATTTGAAGTATTCATTAATCCATTGTTTCGCAGTGACATTATATTTTATGCGCCAAGCTCGCGGTGTAGTGGCACACTTTTATCAAGGTTCATCAGCGGTGTAAAAAACAATGATGGTAAAAAGCCAATAATTCCGAGTTTTGGTATCAATTTTATATGTAAAAACACATTCGTCTGAATGTCATAAAAGTCCGGTATTTTATACATTCATTTCTGTTCTTTTTTTAAATATTATTTTTTTTTCTCAATATTAAACAAAATGAACGCTTAAAGAAAGTTTTTTGTAAACAATAAAGATTTTTTGACGGCCTGCGTTATTTTAATTCATAAAAGTACGACACATTACATTGGCACCTGACAATAGGTAAATTATGTTCAAAGAAGTTTATTATCTGGCAAGAAACGATTATAATAGCTCTCAACCAGTAAAAAAAACTGCGGGCCTGATACGAGCCCATACAGGATAACTACACCTAATTTTAATACAATTTTTCTTTACAAACATAATATATTTTGTTTAAAGATAGTGTTTCTTACATCACTCGAACCTAAATGCAACAATTATTCAAAACATTCGAGAAAGTACTATTACGTACACAAATTTACAATTAAATGTTTGCACCAACGGGTTCAAATGTTAAAAGCTCGTTCACGCGCCGCGGGACCAGTCTTGGGCAATTTATATTAATGGATTTGTCATCGCAATTAATTTCATAGGAATTAATATGCGAGCGGCGTGCCGAGAGATGTTTTTCTTATAAATTGACACAATAATGGAGTCCGGACGATCTGTGAAGCGGTGACGCCGAATTGATTGACAAATTGCGTGACGAATCCGAAATAGGTGGATTTCTTTTGAGTGTGTCTGCTGTAAAAGTCGCAGTTAAATGTGCGGCTATGAAACACGCGGTTGTGTATATGGTGTGGAATACCAACCTAAGTTAGATATAGTGACAACCAAATAAAAAAAAACATTTCTTCTTTCTTTCTTGTGATCATAAATGAGGATTCTGTGTATGAACAGAAATTTGTACAAAAGTGTAGGTAATGATTCAACTTATGACAAACAACAAAAGCTTTACAGTCTTATAACTATTCTAGTCT
Organism: Hemaris fuciformis; assembly: GCA_907164795.1. Taxonomy (NCBI): domain Eukaryota; kingdom Metazoa; phylum Arthropoda; class Insecta; order Lepidoptera; family Sphingidae; genus Hemaris; species Hemaris fuciformis. The sequence goes on from OU015447.1 coordinate 10,517,200, forward strand.
AGAACCGAATAAAAATTTGCGCATTTGACATGCAGTCTGTCTATGCCATTATATATTATCCGTAACGATATTTTACTCCACACTCCGCTTTATTAAATCTGAATTTTAAAGAATCTACGTAATATTAATGACTTAACAAACACTTTCCTTCTGAGACTCATTTTTAAAGTATCGCTAACGTTATGTAATATACAAAAGTATAAAACATAAAGTTATGTAATATACAAGCAATCCTTAAACTAAAGTCCTAAGGCCTAAGTGACATCCAAATAGGTACTTTTTTCTTTCAAATAATAATTACCTACGCTTACACACAATTTTCTAAAAAAAATTAAATATCAAAACCGCTAGCTTCGTAGCCGCATTGTCAGTTGTAAAATTTTCAGTTAACGGTCCGAAGTTCTCACGACAGATCGGCCCGATTATCCACTCGTGTTCATTATTGGTCAATCTGTTTTATTGAAATTCTGATGCCGCCTTTGATCGCGCCACTCTTATGTCAATTTCACTACAATATTACACGTATATACAACCTGTCTTCCAATTACTTGGCAATTAGCGGCGTCTCATATCTTAAGTTTTTAATTATCCTTTATCCGTGGTGATTGCCTCGGCTCTGGTGATGTGAGTAATTGGCGGCCGAATAGAAACTTCGGATAAGTGAAGGTCGGCGTGGTGATAACGCGGGTAAACAAACTTGTTATATATGTATTATGTATACTACAGCATAGCATGAGAATGAGCTTTTGGCTGCAAAAACAGAGTCTGAATATTATACGGTAGGAAGAGAACTTTTATACATTTAGTATCAAATATGTTTAATCATAATTTAAGTCGTGATGGGCTCGAGGCTTAGGCGCGCGGTCGAGAATCTCGGCGGTCACGGGTTCAAACCCCAGGCACACACCTCTGACTTTTCGAAGTTGTGTGAATATTCATAGTGAATTATCACGTACTTTATCGGTGAAGGATAACATCGTGATGACACCTGTACACCTAAATTTTTTAGGTGTGTAGTTCACCAACCCACAGGACTAAGGCCTAAACCCTCTCAGTTGTAGAGGAAGCCCGTGTCCAGCAGTGGGACGTATGTACTCGTATATGGGCTGATGATGATGATGTTTAATCAAGAATAGAACATGTTTTTAAGTATGTATCTATTTTTTATGTCATAAAATGAATTTTCAGCGTGCGACTGGTTTTTAAAACTACACTATAAACCCTGTGGTTTTTGTATGACCTAAATCTTAAAATTTTAAAAATGAATAATTCGTAGGTCTAGCGGCATACATAGCGGCATGCGATAAAGAAAACTAGGCTGATTCCAGGGTTCGACATCACATATTTTCTTCAGGTTAAAGAATATTATTCTTATTCATAATTCGTCTGCACTATTAGCAACACAGTTCTGTCGATGACAAAGCCGGAGTAACAAAATAAATAAAACTAGCAATAAACGTGCTAATTGATGTCACAAACAACATGCAATTCTGTAGAATACAGGATACAATATCAATTATCCGTAACGAACATTGTAATCGATTTAAACTCTACACTATCTACACAAAAGGAAGTCTGTCTTGTCTCGATTTCGATTAAAATTCTCACAAGTTGATTTAACTAGGTAGTACTTAAAATGAGATAGGCTTTTATTTCATCATCATCATCAGCCCATATACGTCGCACTGCTGGACACGGGTCTCCTCTACAACTGAGAGGGTTTAGGTCTTAGTCCACCACGCTGGCTTCGAAAGGGTTGAATTTTAGTTATTAAAGTTTATTCTATTTTTGACAAAGTACTAATTTCTATCTGGACTTAGAAAATTCTTTACAGTGATGAAAATTTTATCAATAGCTACTTCTGTCAGGTCACTAAATTTATATGCAATATCTCGATACAATGATTACTATGACGCTCTAAGGCGAAAAGTGAATTACCAATTAAAGTCAATTTAAGACAACTGAGAAAATGTTTAGAATTTTTTTATACCATTCATTTACAAAGTTGAACATAAAATTCATCGTACATAAACAAATGCCTCTACTAAACTAATTATTGGTGACATTTATAACAAAATTCTCGTCTACAACTGCCATAATAGACAAACACGCGGGCTCCAACAATCTCCTCGCACCCATTAAGAACAGGATACAAACGAGATGGACAAACGCGGACCCAGACCTATACACGTAATCATATATAATTTTATGTCAATCGAACGTACGACGATCTCTGACATTGAACCAAAAAAAACACACAACAAAATTGACAAAAAAACCACGTCACGACGAAAAATTATTCGTTGTACTTGATTACATCTGATTATTGGTTTTCGATAATAGTATACTACGACCGCTTTGTGTTGGGATACCCTGCCCCCCGCGCTGTTATACATTGTTGGCGACAGAGGGGGAACAGAAGACGCGTGGAGGATCTTTCATCTGGTACAAAAAGGTTATCAAACAAAACATACATCTGACAAGCAATGACGATGGCACAAAAGACTACCTTGTAAGTCGCGGGCGTCACGACGTATCACGTACAATGCTGATGTATAATTATACTCCAATAGTAATCATGCATCGGAATACTTTTGTGTGTCTGTGTGTTCGCTATTTACAGAATCGTTACTATCCTTAATAACTAACGAATTATTATGGTATTTGTAAGGCATGAAAACATATGGTTTCTTTTAGGGCGCGAATAAAAAATAAACAGTGCTAAATATGGAATATCGCTTGTGAATTATAATCATGTTCCTCTAGTCAACACAGTTACGTCAGTCTAGGTTTGGTATAGACTAGAAGAGGATTCGAGTTCACCAGGATACATGCTGATTACACTTAGCAATATTCTTTTCACTCCCGTTTGCACTTTGAAGGGGAGAGGTGTATTTCAACACCCTTGCCTCTTCAGTTGTGTTTAATGTCCTTCTTTAGATGGCGCAACATGACCAACCCCATTCATCATTCATTCATCATCAGCCCATATACGTCCCACTGCACGGGTCTCCTCTACAACTGAGAGGGTGTAGACCTTACGCTGGCCTAGTGCAGATTGGCGGACTACACACCGAAGAAATTACTAAGAATTTTTAGATGTGCAGGTTTCATCACGATGTTTTCCTTCACCGTTAAAGTACGTGATAATTCGTTGTGAATACACACTTACATAACTTCGAAAAGTCAGAGGTGTGTGCCTGGGGTTTGAACCCGCGACCGTCGAGATTCTCGACCACGTGCCTAAGCCTCGAGGCCATCACGACTCATGCTGCACCCCATGCTGCTCATAAAATTTTCCGAACGAGCAGACCAGTACCAAGTTTCACACTTGGCCCAACCTTGGTACCAAACTCTCTTTAAAAATTTAAAACATAATCATGTAATTTCGAGCCCAACCAAATAATAAGCTTGTGTTATAATTAAACATTTTTGGTAGCAAAGTCGGCTCTACGGTTTTGGAATGTCAATGTCGTCTGTCAAAAGTTGCATGTCGGGTTGATTGATTATTGATGTGTGTATTATTTGCATAGACTGTAGGAATAGACAATTTTTTGTCATATATAAAAAAGTTAATAGTCACACACTATGAGCATGTTTTTGAGAGATTTTACGGTTGCCATTATCCAGATTTAAAGCTGAGTTTTAACGTTTTTTTTTAAGGTAACGCTAGAATACCGCTATCCGGACATTGTGCAATAAATCTAAGGATCTTGTCGCGCGATTTGTAAAAGTATACTGATAGGTAATTAAACCTTGCGACAAGCTTTTATGATCATATAAATTGTATATAATGATTAATGAGGTTATAAGTTGATGGTTAAAGTTTTGAAGGAAAAATTTATTTTCTTCTTTTTAGAACGTTTAAATAAAAGCTTTTTTTAAAGTTTTTTTGCTTTTTACATATGTTCTACATATTCTTACACCTGATTCCCGAAGGGATCAGCACATCTACAGCTTACCAACAACTAATTCCACCGTAATATGACTACTTGATTATTCGTAGAATATTACATTATGCATTTCATAAATTAAATAAGACAGTCCACTATATTAAGTTAGTTTCTGTATTTAAATTTTCTGGTTAAATGATGTACAATAAGTTCTTTATCTAACTTATATAAAGCGAGCCAATTTTCGTTTTTCGGGGAAACTCCATGCTATAAATTAGACTTTTGGAATAAAATGCCCAAACCGATAAAGCAATATACTTTTCAACAAACAACAGTCATCATCATCATCAGCCCATATACGTCCCACTGCTGGGCACGGGCCTCCTCTACCATTGAGAGGGTTTAGGCCTTAGTCCACCACGCTGGCCTAGTGCGGGTTGGCGGACTACACACCCAAGAAATTCCTAAGAACTTTTTTAGGTGTGCAGGTTTCATCACGATGTTTTCCTTCACCGTTAAAGTACGTGATAATTCATTGTGAATACACACATAACTTCGAAAAGTCAGAGGTGTGTGCCTGGGGTTTGAACCCGCGACCGTCGAGATTCTCGACCGCGTGCCCAAACCTCGAGGCCATCACGACTTCAAACAACGAAACAACAGTACTTCAAATTAAATTCATAGCGTCACTTCAAGCGTACATCCAACCTCTGACCTATCTATCAAGACCATCACCTAAAAATGCAACAGAGAAACCTTCACATTAAGCGCAATCAATTGTTATGTGCTAAACAATAAATAATGAAGCTCAAGTGAGCAGGGAGGAGTTAGGCGATCAGCGCAACAGTGGAACAATCGCCATTGTGGCGGGCTGCCGGCGGCGGCCTGTCACTGGGTGGGTACCAGTTCATTCCTGAATGCGCCGCAAATGCGTTTACCGCTTTTGATTTATTTTTAATTGTTCGCAAAAATGTAGCTGTACGGTGGCCTGAAAAATATTTGTTCCATCATCAAAACGTGTACCGGGCGATCTAAATTTTGACTTTAGTTTTAGTGGGACTAAAACACGTCTGGTTCAACTTGGGTGCAGAATTAATACCACTTAGGCGTGCGTGTATGTAACCGTAGGAACTATACTAATTCCTACTTTTTTGCCGTAGATATATATATTTTTTCAATACATTGCTTCACGCTGTAGTATAAAGTCTATTGAAGGATACAAGAGCGCAAAGAGTGACAAACCTGACCAGTGCAAATTTTGTATTCAACTATTGTTCCGTGCGTCAAAACACACTATTTAGGTACTTGACATGCATAAACTTTTTACAATGTTTAGTGCGCGTTAAAAAACTACATTTTTATTGTTTGGGGACAATTGTTGGGGTACGAAGGTTTTCCCACGATGTTTCGATTCATTATTAAACTAAAAGATAATTAAATACATTTAAATAGGATTTTAATTAAAGGTTAATCCTACTACTATAGAATAACCTACTATAGAAAACATCGAAGATATTCCAAAACAAAATAAATCAATACTTAAGCGACGTTCAATACACAGTAAAAACTTTCCCAAACACAGTAACCCGACAAGTCTTCCCGTAAAGGCGTCGCGATAAAAGTGTCCTCAGCAACATGTTTATCTAAGTCCAAGTTAGGCAGTGCACACAACGGTATAAATCGCGGGGTATCTTAAGCCGCGGACACACGGTGAAAGTTCAGCCGCGTATCACTCGCGCCTGCAGGCTACGGCCTACGCTACCAAGCTATATCTGGACTGGCGATGTTGCAACGACCTTATCTTGATGATGAGAGGATTGTCGTTGTAATAATGTTGAATATATTACAAAATTTAATTCTATGTTTAAATAAGGACAGTGTAATCAATCGATAAAAAAATTATTATGTTATAATTGGTGATCGAAAAAGCTACTTTCACCGACTTTTTTGATGTAGATATAAACATCTTAATCAATATAATATATAAATATATATTAACGAGGACTGTCATTGAAATTGAGTCAACCACAACAATCAAATGACGTAACGCAGATACTGAACAATACAACAATACGGAGCAAAATAATTATACCTAATGGATGGTGAATTAGGAACCGAACTTACTACAAATTTCTTTTCAAATAACAAGTAATTAACCAATAAGGGACGTTTTGAAAGAAAAAAATTAGCCATATTAAAAAAAAATTAATTTGGATCGTACAATAAACGGTATTTAAAATCGCAATAATACCGCGACTATTACCGTCGATATCTCGCCACTCGGCATAGATGTTCGCAAGTCTGCATCCACGAGAACGGTGGACAGGCGATAGGCCATTAAGGATTTATTGCCAACAGATTGCTATCATTACTCGTTCTCCGCTGGATTATGTTGTTTGAATGCGTTATTAAGACTCAACACGTTGGAGGTACCGAGAATTGTATATGTTTTTAAAATCGACACAGATGAAAGTGAATTATCGATTTCTCGATGTCAATCGATTGGATTTGTTAAAGGTTACGTCGGTGACCTTTGGAGCGGTTTAGTTTTTATTCTGTACATTGATTGCGGGTTATTATAGTAATGCAATTTTTGTCTCGTTCGTAATGGGCTCAATGATATTAAGCAAAGCTTTTTGTAGTCACGTTTATATTTACATCTACAATACTTTAAAGCAGTGGCGGTACTTTCATAGAAGGTCAAAAGGTCAGTTTGCCTTACAAAATTCTAAAAAACTATAAGCTTTAAATTTATATTTAACAAAAGCAATTTGACATATACATGAGAATATCCTGGCCCCGTAATTAACAATTATAAACCATACATTACACAATTAACGTGTTACGCTTTTGGGCTTGTATGGAAGTACCGCTACTGCTTTAAAGATGAATACAAGATTAATAATAAACTAAGATAAACATTGTATTTTTGTATTTATTTAAAAAATACATACACACTTTTGAATCCCATAGGGGTAGACAGGGACTATTGAGTGCCACAAGCGACAATCCTGACATCTCTTTTGCTTCTTCTACGTCCATACATCTCCATCTCATCATTTAAAAACATATTCAATGCAACTTTTAACTTAGGAAACAACAATTGCACATAATATTTACATTGTACAAGAAGAATGGTGGCACCACCCCTGTCGACCCTATCCATTCAGACCGTAGATCACCAACCACTTCTATCCAAGACACAAAATCACACACATAATCCCTAACCAAATTATTGTTACTACCAATACGAAAAACAAATAAATGAACAAAAACAACGGGAGTTGATAAATAATTACAAAGAAATATTTCGTGGCAAAGCAAGTTATTAACAAAAGAAAATGGAGGCAAGTCGTCACGTCCGCTGTTAACTTTGCCAGTTGTTTGTATTGATTCGATCAGGCGAGTTCGGAGGGACCCAAACTTCGGCAGAGTTGGCGGTTCATTGAGCTGCAATTAAAAGAGGGTAGTTGGACCGAGTGATACGGACGGAGGGTACGAATGAGCGGGAATTGATTGTTCGCTTGTTGATGGCTTGTGTGGTATCGATTGGAAATTGCGAATTTTTGAGCCTAAAATTGAAGTTTTGAATTGGTTCGAATGCATTTACATATTCTGTCAAAGTTAATGAAAATATCTACTATATTCATATATAGTTCATACACACCTTTCTTTTCATTTTTGACATTAAATTAGATTTAAATTTAAATGTAATTTAAATATTGCCAGAGAAAAACCTCAGTGCAAAATTAAGTTAAAAAAACTTGTAAATGCTTATTATTTTTATCACTGACCGCACGGAAATACCAGTATACTTTTAATTTAAGGTGAGTCAAGAACCAAAATTTATGCAGGACTTTCCTAATAATACATATGTATATGTGGAGATAAATACGCCAAAAGAAAATTGTTTGTCCGCAAAGTTTTCACGCCTAAATCGCTGAACCGATTTAGGCGTGAATAATAATAATTTTGATACAGTGATAGAAATCATTAAGAGGATAGTCAAAACCTTTTTATCCTTAATAGTATCAATTGGTTCTTGTTATTAATTCCATCAAGGAGATTGTAATTTTTTTATCCTTAATTAATTGGGTTCTTGACATTAATTAGATCCTCGTGATATTATTAATAAAATTAACTACTAAAACAAAGTCACGGATAAAAGCTAGTATATTATAATTAAGATGAAAACCCATAAGTTGACTTTCCTCACAAATATTTCCTTTAAATATTAAGTCTTGACAAACCCAAAATGTCGTATAGGTTATCTTAGTTCATGTCAGGATCCATTTTTCCTCATTAACATACGAGTTTTCCCGTCAAAAATGGAATTTTACGTGTTCTTACGAGTGGGTTAGTTTCCTTGAAAGAGTCATTACCTCATTAATATTACTGCCTTACTGCCTTGAGGTCTCGCGGCACAAGTATGTGCCGGGCGATCTAGAGGTCTCGGGTTCGATTCCCGGGTCGGGCAAAGTGTTATTGGGTTTTCTTTTAGGAAACTCTCAGTAGCACGGAGTCTGGAAATGTGACCGAAAAACGGCAATAGGCTCGCCCTCTATTACGTGGGACTGATACATACCTGGCGAAATGTGGGTGCTAAATTAATTTAATTAACATATTTTCACCTACATCTTTTTTGACAAAGGGTAAGTTTAGAGAAAGCGTTTTTGCCTGTCAACGGGAATGTGAAATTTTGTAAAAAAAAGAGCCCGCGTATTCGATTCTCATACCGAGACAAATAATTTTTGGATGTCTGTGATCTGGAGTTATTGAGACTGAGAAGGCACTTGTAGTTTCAAATACCCACAGTACAAAACTTGTATCCTATTTGTATCTAGCAGTACTTTTATTTTTTTATTTATTAAATTTTTGGTGAGTATATTATATGGCTGTCGTAGTTATTTTTGATGGCGATTCAAGTGCAGAGATAAACTTGACTATTAGTGTAGGACAAATTGAGCTAAGATGACTGTGAAGTGTCCTCCTAAATCTGAATCGCTCTTGGCATCCTCGGAATGCATTCCTCACAGATCCGCGCATACCTGTACCGTCGCCGTACGAATTGGTAGACGAGGCATTTATGGTTTACAGTATTATTGTTTTTGTTTCTTAAAGTTTATTTGACTCTCTAGTTGTTCCCGGGAAACGATGCGCATAACTGTGAACTACAGGATATATTCTTGGAGAAAGTTTGTTGATTTTTACATTAGAACATTCTCAGCAGCAGTAGGGATTGGAAAGGTGCATGGTAAACGGCAAGAGACTCCCCCCTTTTATTTTTACTTAAAACACTGTTTAGAACATTAGTCAAAAACTTGTTTTTGTAGGTAAGACAATGTGAATACAAACTCTTGACAAGGTAAAAAAAATCACAGAAAATTTCATACATCAAAATCTCAAACAAACTCCTTAATTTATTTTATTACTTCTTTCTTTTTTTATAAGCTCACATCCCAAACAATTTATCAAAAGACTGTGCCCGACAATAAACAAAAACAATCTGGTACAAGTGAAGCTCAAGCCTCAAGTCTTCCACGCAATTTAGCACAACACGAAATGTCCACAAGAAAATATCAAAGGAAAACTCGAAGCGTTTGCTGTCACGTCGGGCCAGGTAGGAAAACGTGTTCCCTCACTTCAGAATGCGCTGTCTATAGAGAAGAGCGAGTAGCGATTTGACTTGCTCAAACATTAAGGACCTTTTTATACTTTCAATATTAATCACTGTTTCCAGTCGAATTCGAATTTTAAAATTTTAAAAGAAAAACGCTTTTATAACAGCCAAAAGATAGAAAATACATCCGATTTTGTTTTGTATCACTATATAAAACGATCTAAAAGTCAAGCAGCCTCTTAAAACTTTTAAAATCTTTTCTTAAGCGTGCTGAAACCTATGGATTGATTGAATATATCAATATCTGTTAAAATCTAACTTAACAGTAATGCGAATTAACCGACCAGTTACAAGCTCCCGATTAACAGCATTGGAAATCTTCACTACCAGCAAAGGATTATCTATTTCTAATCTAATAAGTTAGTTAATATATAATTAAGACCAAAATTAAAAACAAAAGAACGTCTTCTACCACGCTTTCTCTCATTACAAACATCCCAACCCAAAGTAACTGGAGAAGCGTGTCCTTTAGACGTTAAGTGATGGGGTGGCGAGGACAAAACAGGTCCGGATTACGTTGTGACGTATTACTTAATAAATTGCCGCCATATTTGCTGGCACGTGACCGAGCTGGCAACGAACGGCTGAAATCTGAAGCACCTCGTTTGGCTCAGGTGGCACAACTTAACCTTTATTACTCCGTTTTGATATGAATGTTCCGCAATCGCTTACTATGAGGACGGAAAGCATTTGTAACAGGCAAATAGACTCGGCTTTTTCTTTTGTTTTGTCATATGGGATGTCTAGTTGCATGATTATATTTATTATACTTGCTTATACTTGTGACTCCCTTGGCGCTTATATAGATCTTCAACCAATGATATGAAAAAGTATTCCTAAGAAAACTTACCAGGGTCACCTCTAATTCTGTACCAAAAATGATCGACATCGATTCAAGCTTAAAATTTTAAAAAGTAAAAACTAAATTCCATATTTGTAGTATTAGTTACAATTTACGACATGGCCTGCGTATATATTTAATTGAGTTCTATATATTTAAGAGTAAGATACACCAGGTTGACTTATTACAGATTTTTGGCCTTAATAAGTATATGTCAGGAAAAAATGTAGTGAACTGTCTAAAATACTAGAATCGAGATATATCATCAGCCCATATACGCCCCACTGCTGGGCACGGGCCTCCTCTATAAATGAGAGGGTTTGGGCCTTAGTTCTTTGCAGGTTGGCGGACTACACATCTAAGAAATTCCTAAGAACTTTTTAGGTGTGTAGAATTCCTTACAGATACTTCACATAATACCTATACACATAACTTCAAAAAGTCAGAGATGTGAGCCTGGGGTTTGAACCCGCGATCGCCAAGATTCTCGACCGCGTGCCTAAACCTCGAGGCCATCACAACTTCAATTGAGATGCGATCACTGTTAAAACTTAATAATTTGTAAAAAACATTCAAATCTGCAACCACTCGAAGGTAACAAACCACCCAAACGAAATTTAAGTATCGTCATTATAACACAAAAAACAATTAAAAAAAATTACAATCTCTATCATTCAACGTTGTCAACTCCAGTTTTCTGTTAATGACTTGCACTAAAAGCGGTGAACAGTAACTATTAATTCCCAAATCCGCGCCCACTTCAGGGACATATGGCGTGACATCGAGAATTCGCTCCGAGGTAATTACACCGCTCGTGATAGACACCACGACCCTTTCTTAAACCTATATATAATTATATCGGTGTCTAGTTTATTTTCTTTGGTGTTTCGTCCTTTCGGCGAGTGTTTTCTTGATTGTTAAGGCTTAGTTGACTGTAAGTATGTAGTCTCGCCTTTTCGTACGATTGAATGCGAAATGAAAGCTATAGCTGTTTTTTTTTAAAGGAATTTTCAATTTAATATAAAAAAAAATATATTTTCTTCTTTTTACATACATGCATATATACATAACCTTACCCCTGTATTTCCCGAAGGGATAGGCAGAGGTACATTTCTGCACCCACATTTCGTTTTTCGGGCACTTTTCCTCCGTGCTGCTACTGAGAATTTCCTGATGGAAAAACTCAATAACACTTTGCTCGACCCGGGAATCGAACCTAGGACCATTAGATCTCACGGCACATACCTACTTGTGCTGCGAGACCACGAGGCAGTTCTTCTTTATATTCTTCTCGACATATTTATTTTTCTCAACTCGGAGGTTGGTATTTATTGTGGTTGCGGGCCGTAGCCAAGCAATCACAATTTGTCTTCTATGTATATACGTTATGTTTTATAAATTTATGAGTGTGAAACGGTCTCGTCTATTTCCATGAACTTCCTCACAATTCGGCAAGTATTCAAGATTGCAGCTTTTTGTAGGATGATGTATAGGGATTTATTTAGGTTTAATAGTTTTAGGCTATGGTGTGAGTGTTTTGGGATAACTCCGGTAGTAGAGAGAACGATGGGAACTACATACACTTTTTCTTGTTTCCAGATTCTAATTACCTCGTTTTTTAAGTCTGTGTATTTATTGTTTTTTTCGGCTATTGTTTTTTGGATATTGTGGGTATTTGGAACAGCAATATCAATGAGATATGTCGTTTTATTTCTTTTATCTTGTAGTGTGATATCAGGCCTATTGTAATGTATGGTTCTGTCTGTAAGTATGGCGCGGTCGTAGTAAAGCTTATATAAGGCGTTTTCCAAAATGGTTTCAGGTGTATACCTACTTATAGTAAGGTGTTTTTGAGCTTTGGATGAGATTGTATTTTAGGGCTAATGTTTGGTGGATGATATTAGAGATTTGGTTGTGACGATGGGTATAATCTGTCTGTGTCAGGCAAATGCAAGCACCGGTTATATGCTGGATAGTTTCTGGTTGTGTATGGCATCTTCGGCATTTATCATTTATCATGGTTGGATCTTTAATAATAATTTTTCTGTAGTTTTTAGTATTTATGACCTGGTCCTGTATCGCTATTAAAAATCCTTCTGTTTCTGGGAATAGACCTCCAATTTTGAGCCATTTGTTCGATCCTATTTTAACTATATGAGGCTGTTCTAAGTCGTGTGGATGTCGACCGTGTAATACTTTTTTCTTCCAATCTTCTATTTTTTGTTGTTGTCTATCTATATTATTAGGGTTTGGGGGATTAGGTGGTTCACAAAGGTTTAGTGGAGTAAAATTATTATCATTTTGGCATATTGCATTATGTATGTTACTGGTACGTGATTTTTCACGGAAGATATGATATTATTCTTCTTATTATTATACTTTTAATGTTACCCTATTTTGTTTCAAATTTCTATGATTACGCAGAACTTGAACGTTCATCCAACACTTGATTATATGAAACTAAATCATGCATATCGCCAGTATCCACGCCGGTGCCTCCTTCGGGTAAGTAGAGATTACAGAGCATTGAATCCGACGATGGGTTAAGCAGACCTTATCTAATTATACTACTATAGGTACTATAACAGGCTTGTCCTCGTGTGAATCCAATGATTCTTATAGTGCTACTTTCATAGAGATCAATTTTATTTTTCAGCGAATGCCTGCAAATTTGGTGCCCTAACTCTGTTAAAAGATCTAAGATATTATATATCACTTTAGCAGATTTTTTCCAAAACAAATGGTTTTTGTCAGTGATTCAGATAAAAAAATGTAACAAACTCACTTACACTTTAATAATATTAGGATTGCATATAAATTCTATTATTTTTTATATATATACATTATATGTAATTATCATTTATATATTTTTTGTTATTCCGCCTTCGTATGTTCTCAGTTTCGTACATTGATATATGAACAAACAAATGTGAAATTTAATTAATTTATTAATTAGTTCATTGTAAAATTTTAATAATAAATTAAATTTCATCTCTTAGCTTGCTGATATTCCTTTCTCCTCGTATACCTATATGATAATTATCAAATGCTTGCAGAATGCCAGTGGCATATAAAGACCGTCGATAGAGACATAAGACCGCGAAAGACACCAACTAAACCGGCAACCTTGTACCAGCTTCAGAGCCGAATCCAAAGCATCCCTGAGAAAGATCGCGCCGATTATAAACACATTAATAGATGTGGGCGTGTCCATATTGTTATTTAAAAGCTGCTGAGCTATTAACTGGTATATCTGAGTACCATCGTCACGAACGTTCGTGAATGCAAAATGTTACCAGTATTGTATTGTTTCGTACAGGAACACTTATATACATAATTGTTACTGTTGCGAAATATTTGATGGATGCATTATCTCGTGGAACAAAAGTGGGTATTAACAATTTACTATTGATTTGGATTATCTGATTGTCGTAATTTTAAATTTGGAATACAATAGGCATTTTTCAATGTGATGTAATGATGATAAATCATGGCTGAAAATATTGAGAGCAGTAATTTTTTCTAAAGATACTATGGTGTATATCGGCCAGCAACTGCCAAATGAAACATTAATATCCTCCGTATAATTGGTACTCTAAATATTTTATTACAAAACAAATTGTTGCCCCCGACTCCGTATGCAAACTTCAAGAGGATTTTTTTCCTATTTGTTCCACGTTTTTTATTTTTGCTTTGCCCCTATTGGACGAAGGCCGTAGCGTGATGTTATCTTCGATAAATGGACTATTCAATAAAAAAATTTAATTCGAACAAGTAGTTCCTGAGATTAGCGCCTAAAACAAAAAACAAACTCTTCATCTTTATAATATTGTATTTTTTTCATACAGATATTCACGCCTGTAATCCCAAAGACAAACACTCCATTGTCCGTCGTATTTAAGTTTTTAATAGAGGACGAGCCTACTTCCGTTTTTTTAAACCTTTCAAATCTCGTCACTAAACACAATCATGCAGATTTGCTGGTATCCATCATCAGCTGATGTACGGACTTCCTCTACGGCTGAGAGGAGTTAGTCCACCACGCTGTCTTATATAAATTTAAGTTTTTTATTCCATCAGTAATCATCAGAATCGAATCACGACTTAACCCTTTACCCGCTCAACAGAAACATAGGAAATATTAATTACCTTCGGCGATGGACTAAAAAGCCTTCACGGGTTAACACATAGCGCGGTGCGGCAAACGCTCGTGTGATAGAGAACAGGCCGAGAGCCCCGCGGCCGCAGCGCCCACGTGCACTCGAGCTTATACGTCTCCTGTCTTACTGAGCATCGTTGGATGTAAGGCATACACGCAACCGGCGGTTAAATAAAAGCTTATTAACTTCACCAGCCCATATACGTCCCACTGCTGGGCACGGGCCTCCTCTTCCATTGAGAGGGTTTAGACCTTTTCCAACACGCTAGCCTAGTGCGGGTTAGCGGACTATACACCTTAGAAATTCCTAAGAACTTTTAGGTGTGCAGGTTTCATCATGATGTTTTCCGTTACCGATAAAGAAAGTAATAATTCATTGTGAATACACACATAACTTCGAAAAGCCAGAGGTGTATGACCGCGCGCCTAAACCTCGAGGCCATCAATAATTAATTAACTTGATTGAACTCAAAGTAGGAGTTCGTGTGAGATGACTATTGATTGAAAATTACAATCAATCCCACCAAAGACAATCCCACCACATACCCTCTACTGCAACTTTGGTATACCAGGATAGACATTTGCATGCTCTTAAATGACATCGAGTGATGATTCTTAGTAAGTCTCTATAGAAATTAATCAGAAGGCAAGTAGATGCCTAAACAAAAAACTAGTTTTAACACATATTTGTCTACTTCACACTGAAACCCGATAACATCTGGTAGCTCCACTTCCTTCTAACAATATACTACGTGTGACCTAAATTGTAGAAATGCACGTGTTAATATAGGCATTAGAATTTTGTATGAATGTACATATAAAACTTTAACATTTTAAAAATAAAAAATTCTAAAAACCAACTTTGAGAATCGCTTCTCTGGCTTACGAAGTTAAATTATTTTATTTATTTATTTATTTATACTTTATATACATGCAATGAATGTATAAAGGCGGACTTAATGCTTAAGGCATTTTCTACCAGTCAACCTTAGGGTGATGCAGAGAGATATGAATTTGAATAGGTGCATAAATAATAATAAGTAATAATAATATATGTGATTCCATGATTTAAAAAAATATATATATAATAAAAAAAAAATTTTTGACTCATAATTAACTATGTCGTACAGGTAAACTAACAATTTTATTTTCGCTGGTATGAGCAACATTGCTAATCAACCTTGAAAAAATCATGCCATATATACCATTCACCAGTGAAATAAAATATGTACCTATGTATGTATGTAAGTATATGTATAGGTCTTCTCTGTAAGAAATCAACCCGCACTAGGCTAGCGTCTCGGACTAAGACCTAAAGCCTAACCCTTCTTAACTGTAGAGGAAGCCGTAGATGTTCTAATATAGATATAAAATTCGAATTATATAGGTAACAAAGTTATTTCAAAAATGTATAATGTAGTAAGTCTATTTAAGGCCTAAACTCCCTCAGTTATAGAGGAGGCCAGTGCCGTGCAGTGGGACGTATATAGACTGATGATGACGATAATGATGATGAACAGTCTATTCACCAGTTCCACTAACCGCTCAGTGTACGCAAAGCCTTAAAGCCGCAAGCGCAGACCCTTACGCGGATGCAGCCCAACCTAATAATTTCTTAATGTCATGCGCTCTGAAGGGAATTATTGTTTTGTATTAGAATAATGGTGTACTTAGATTCTTAAGTATAGATTAGGCGGGGCTATCCACTGACATATTGCACGGTGCCTTTCCATTCAATTGTGGACGGAAAATTGGGTCATTTTGCAAAATGTCAAACGGTAACGCCAGTCGCGGTGGCATCACGAGCCATAATTATTTAAACAAGTAGCAAAGTGGTTCGTATTATGAATTTGAAACGGCCAATATTTCGCTCGGCTACGTGATAGAGCAAATAATTGGTTTGTCACGTGAGCGGTCGGGGATTTCTTCATAGAGCTCGGGTTTTATCGAGATGTCGCTTTGTGTGCTAAGACGCTTGTGTCTTTGCAAGTTGACACACAGGTAACAATTTATTTCGTATTATCACCCTCGTTAGTCCCGTGGCATAAATTAGTAATTACAGTCAATAGGTCTCAAGTTTATTTATTTATTGATTTTTATTTCCCTGGTTAAGCAAATCTCATTTCTTTTCGTTAGGAAATTCTTTCAGCACAGGAACATACAAATTACAAACATAACTTTTAAACTTAACACACGTTTCTAAGCGGCAATCATCATCATCAGCAGCAGCAGCCTTTCTTACGTCCACTGCTGGAATTACGTTTCGAAGCGGCAATAGTTTAGGCTAAAATAGTATAAAATTTACGATTCAAAAGAACCTGTAAAAGTATATTTGAATAAAAAGTATTTTGTCTTTGACTTTGATTTCTACATATCGGCCATATCCATGCTATTAAAGGGGTACAGGCATGTTGTATGTTTGTGAATATGTTTATATACCGTACTGGTAATATTTGAAGATGGCCTATTTTAAATGTTAATGAAATGCCATACCTTCCAAATTTCTATTGGTGTAACATAAAAGCCAGTGAAAAAAATACATAATAATAGTCATAGGCATCATAGGCAGAGGTGCATTTCTGCACCCACATTTTGCCAGGTATGTATCAGACCCACATAATAGGGGGCGAGCCTATTGTTGTGAAAAATAATAATAATAATAAAACGATTTCGTATTTACGTCATTAGGGAGAGTCCAAGGTGTATAAATACTTTGAACTTGGAATTTTCTGAGGTTTTACTAACATCAGCATTTTGAATTAGCATAATTGTTTGAGGAAATACCTGAATATATTAATCTGGAAACCACATATTTCTCTTACTTTTAAATATGTTCATAAGTTAACTAAGTGGTAAATACCAGAAAACGAATGCGAAATTTAAATAAGACTGAAATCGAACCTATATCCTTGAACTTCTAATGGGTTAGACCAACTGCGCCACGAAGGTCGTCAATCAACTGTTTATATTTGACATAAAACATTATTCATAATCATGATAATTATCGACTGCCTCGTGGTCTCGCGGTACAAGTATGTGCGGAGCGATCTAGAGGTCCTGGGTTCGATTCCCGGGTCGGGCAAAGTGTTATTGGGTTTTTCCATTAGGAAATTCTCAGTAGCAGCACGGAGTCTGAAATTGTGCCCGAAAAACGGCAATAGGCTCACCCCTATTACGTGGGACTGATACATACCTGGGGAAATGTGGGTGCAGAAATGCACCTCTGCCTACTTCTTCGGGGAATACAGGCGTGAGTTTATGTATGTATGTATGTGATAAATTAGGTTCCCATAGATTCGCTGAGCTTCAGTGCTCGACGTCAATACTGTGCGTGTCGCTTTTGATCCTGGTGCACAGGAGTTAGGTACAGTGGTGAGTGTGTGGTGGCATAGGGCCAAAAAAACAAAAAATTCTCAGCCTCGAGCTCGATCTGGCGACCATCATATCAACAATCAGGTCTAGTTTCTAAGCGATCGCTCTCATACATTAACCTAATTATACATATTACGACAAGTACAGGGCCCTTATTCAGCGTGGCACATTATTTAGTGGAAGTGCAGCACATTACGATATTTAACAATATCTAAATGCTGACATTGTCTTTAGAATTAGACACGGCCTGTACTGCCCCAGCCTATGAGAGGTGCGTAGGCGGGGCATAGACTAA
Source organism: Hemaris fuciformis (assembly GCA_907164795.1). Classification (NCBI taxonomy): domain Eukaryota; kingdom Metazoa; phylum Arthropoda; class Insecta; order Lepidoptera; family Sphingidae; genus Hemaris; species Hemaris fuciformis. The sequence goes on from OU015447.1 coordinate 10,535,440, forward strand.
AGATAAGGCATTAAGTTATGCCTAACCGATATCTAAACTGTTGTCATTATTAATTTTCATTATCGAGACAGTTGAAATAATTAATTTTGGAAATGTAACGGAATTTATTTTGAGGTGTAGCCGAGATTATTTAGTGGGATATTTATATCCGTTTGAGGATAGCGATCACGCGCCAGGTAAAGTTCTAAGCGACCCGTGAATGTTTGTGTCGTTTATATGTGATGTAGAACACAACTAACTGGGTACGTTCAAGAGGCCGACATAATTGTATCAACTATTAAGAGGCAATCGCTATCGCTTCTCGCCAGGCAAAACTCTATTTAGACCGCAAAGCACTTACATGCTAGTCCGCGTTCCATAAACAGATCATTTTTTATTAGTTGCAACCGACCCAGGAATCGAACCACAGACCTCTAGATCAGACGGCATAAATGCTTGTGTCGCGGGACCAACAAACACAAAGCAGTCTTTTTAATTTTATGTAACTCCACACTTGCGGCAAAAATTTACTTTTATCGCATTAAAACAACATCTTATCTGCAATATATTCTATGACATGTAAGGCGCTCGTAAGGTGAAGGAAACCGCCTAGAGCAGGTCGGAATGGTCTCCAAGAAAGATCATTTTGCCGAGATAAGTACGTGGGATTAATTGTCTCGCCGTACGTTGTACTTACAATCTATGTTTATAAAGCTATTACATACATACATAAACTCACGCCTGTATTCCCCGAAGGGGTAGGCAGAGGTGCATTTCTGCACCCACATTTTGCCAGGTATGTATCAGTCCCACGTAATAGGGGGCGAGCCTATTGCCGTTTTTCGGGCGCATTTCCAGACTCTGTGCTGCTACTGAGAAATTCCTAATAGAAAAACCCAGTAACACTTTGCCCGACCCGGAAATCGAACCCAGGACCTCTAGATCGCACGGCACATACTTGTACCGCGAAACCACGAGGCAGTATAAAGCTATTATAAATAATATACATAATATGTTCAGTACCTACTCAGTAACAATGTCTTCAAAATTATTTAAAACTTTTTACTTTAATTTACGTTATAAAATTAAAATGGAGAAAGTAATATATTTGTTTAGACAGTTTATAATATAAGCACACGGTACTTAACAATTATTATAAATGACTAGCAACTTGGTTCATCCTGCAACTTAAATAAAGAAATTTAAAATTTGAGAATAATGTACCCACAAAGTTTTACAGATCATCAATATGGTTAGCATTTTCACAAGATGCCTACTGCTGGACATAGGCTAGTTTCATAATTTTTCAGAGCGATCTATTAGAAACGGACTGCCTGCAGCGACGTTCTGGATCCTTAGTAAAATACAGACACAATTAGGACAAAAAAAAGGGCAATAGTATTGAATTAATTGGTAAGGTTGAATGTCACTGAATAAACATACATACATAACCTCACGCCTGTATTCCCCGAAGGGGTAGGCAGAGGTGCATTTCTGCACCCACACTGAATAAAATTGTTTTCTTAATTAACTTTTGGTTGAGAACCTGGTTAAATGTCAGCAAAAGTGACAATATGATGCTCTGATATATAAATTATGATTGCTCGAAAATGACAATAATAGAACACTAACTAGAATTATGTATTTACTGAATAGGTAAAACCGTAACAAAAATATTTCCCTGGCTTAGAAGACTTTAATTAGAAAAAAAAAACAGAAGACTGTGAATTATTTTTAAACTAGGTACTCAAAACCTCATGCCTGTTTTCCATGAAGGAATAGGCAGAAGTGCATTTCTGCGCCAATATTTCACCAGGTATGTACCAGTACGTAGTAGGGGACGAGCCTATTACCGTTTTTTGGGTAGTTTTACAGTATTTTTACAGTACTAACAACAGGAATATACACAAACCAGACAAACAAAAGACGAATCGTAAACAAGTCAAGTAATAGATCCTGAGCGGAATTACAATAACAAAACTTATATTTTCACCCTCAACCCTTCACGTATTGCCAGGGCTAATACAATTACTGCCTACCTACGACAACTAATAAAATGGCAAAAGAAACGGCCATTCGACACTTAAGGGCCACAGTTAAAGGGCTCACTCAGTATTCTTCTCACCGACCCTCGACGCTCTTACAAAGGGAAAAGGGCAAACACTCAACGCGAAGGACCAAAATAGAGAATGTATTGAGTCGCGAAATAAAACAAGGGTAGAAAGAGTGTGTGGAAATCCTATCTATGGAATTGTATGGAGCTGTTACTAGAAAATCCGTATCATGCAAAGGTTTTGCATTTTGAATTTTAAGATTATTTTTCTGTGATTCTGTGATCTATTGGCATGACTATTTAAGCACAGAGAACCAGCAACTTAGCCCAGCTGCCAGTGTCTTCAAAAAATTAAAAGGCTAAAAATGTCATCGTAAAAAGAGGCATAAGTGGTTTTTCCTGTAACCTCTTTGTAAAAGAACTGTTGATAATTTAAATTTCACATATGAAAAAAAAGGTCAAGGGTTTTTGGAGGGACGATGTATTTTTTCCTTAAAAATGTCTGTTATTGCGTTCACATAACCGAGTGATTCAACAAAACTAAAGTATAATAAGTTTGTCAAAGTGTACATTACTGACACAGTACATAAAAAACGATGATTTTGATTAATGGAAGGTGTCAGCAAAAAAATGACGATTTAAGCGGCCAGTAATCGAGAACCGGAAAAAAATAAAGTTTATTTTTCTAAGTACACCTTACCAGTGATTGTATAATGAATTCTTGGAAAGATGTCTTGTGAATGGAAAGGGATTAATAAGCCAAATGTTAAGTTAAACAAAAAGATGCCTAAATGAAACAACATTTAAGGAGAACGCGACGATGTAAATTAAAGTTTACTTGCTAAACTAAGAACGTATTACGTAAATAAATCAATCTTGCGACTTTTATGTCTTGAGTGCAATAGTTTCATTATAAATTACAAGGCCTTTATCCATAATTAGCAAGGCATAACACAATCCTACTTTAAAAGCTCTTATTCTTAAAGGTACACTGATAATTTAAAGTTATTACTCTAACATTGTAGTTTAAACATTATGTACTGACCACACGATTAGTCCATTGCATTGTACGTATCCACTCTATACAAATCCGCAAGCAAATGGACAGTATAAGGGTGACCGCAGGTGGTGTGCGACTCTGCGAACTTTTCAAATATTTGCTTTGGTGGCTTTTCTCATAGATTTCGGACGTTTTTCCGGCCCGGCCGCCACTAACGATAACCGTACAATTTATTTAACAGACCGGATCAAGTATGCTTTGACACAACAAAAAGGGCACCTCCCGTCACTCGGAAACAATCTTTTGTTGAAATATTTGTTCGGGATTGTGGATATTTAACTTATTTTACATTCCGGGGATGGATTTTGTATTCAGTAAGGTTTGGTTGTGTAATGCGAATGGAAATTATTCATGTAGGTTTAATTTATTTTGTGTGCAAAATGTTCCTCATCATCATCAGCCCATATACGTCCCACTGCTGGGCACGGGCCTCCCCTACAACTGAGAGGGGTTTAGGCCGTAGTCCACCACGCTGGCCTAGTGCGGGTTGGCGGACTACACACCTAAGAAATTCCTAAGAACTTTTTAGGTGTGCAGGTTTCATCACGATGTTTTCCTTCACCGTTAAAGCAAGTGATAATTCATTGTGAATACACACATAACTTCGAAAAGTCAGAGGTGTGTGCCTGGGGTTTGAACCCGCGACCGCAAAGATTCTAGACCGCGTGATGAAATGTTCCTACTTGAATTTAATTGTGTTTATAGTGCAATCCATTTTGATTGGACTGTTTAGTATCTCACCATGCGTCATTTTTAGGTACCGGGTTATCGATGTGAAACATGTAGCTAATTGCTATCCCGGCTTAGACGGAATATCTATCATCAGAAGATTAGGCAATCGGAGATGTCTTTCGCTGGGAATAATACAACATTGTTTCAAGTCGATTTTTGTGAGACAGTTGACACCACAATAAACCTGGCTTTGTTTTTACTCTTCATCATCAGCTCTGATACCCACTGCTGGGCACGGGCCTCGTCTACAACTGAGATAGTTAAGGCCTTGGTCCACCACGCTGGCCTACTGCAGATTGGCGGATTATACGCCTAAGAAATTTCTAAGAAAATAATTGCATGGGGTTTGAATATGCGACCGCCGAGTTACTCGACCGCGCGCCTAAACCTCGAGACCATCACACCATTTTACTCTTAACATATTATTAATTCCTCTGTCTATTTTATCTACATGCATATCTATATCTTCATCTTCGTCCATATCTATTACAAGCATGAAACTTCACAGTCAAATATCAGTAAAACTAGAATTTCGAGTTTTAAATGTCATGGAGTGTTTTCCTCTCACACCCGGAACATATGCATCATAAGCGTCTCATACCTTACGCAAGTTAATTTTCTTTTGAAATACCAGACATGAGTACGGGGTCGAGGGGGCTAACTAAACCTCATTACTCTGAGTAATGAGCGCAAATGACTTTCTACTGTTTGTAAATTTTTGACAGTCCTCGATGTACCTTAAGTTAGAGGAAAGGTTACTGCAGTATAGAGTAGTTATCGAAGAGTCACCTGCCATATGTGCGTCAGAATGTTAGCGGAATAATCCTTAGTCATAACTCTTATAGTCAATATTATAAGAACTTAAGTGTAACTTAGGTATACCGTAAATGTATGTAGGTAATCTCAAATAAGAAAAAAACAGTGTATTAGTAAAAACTACATTTTACATTATCGAATATTATAATATGAGTAAAATGACTCATGTAGTTTCCTTTCGAAGCGGCGATAGTTTAAAATATTTTGAATGAATGAAAATTTACGATTCTAAAGAACTTGTAATGGACTTTTTGAATAAAGATCATTTTGACTTTGTCTTTGTTTCCTTTTGAAAATGCTTAAGTGCATATTGACTTTCCCCGTATAGTATTATGGGTATGTATACAGAATACCTCCTAGTCGTGGTCTATATTAATTGATGAGACTTTACATACGATTAAAATTCTTTTAAAATTATATTGTTTACCCAATTAACCTCATGTACATATCATATATTTAGTCGACTTTGAACTAAACCTTAACAACGTTAAATGATAGACGCGTGTCTCCTGACTTCCGCACACATTTTAACAATATACCAAATCGCAATTCAACACGTCACCACCACGCGTCCTTCCACACTTTGACATTTACATAATTGCATTAGATAGTACGCAATGCGCAAAAATCATGATGTGCTTGACCTTATACGTAATTTTTCAGTTCCTTGATAATCAAAATTGTGTTTTTTTCCAACAATGGCACAACAATTCGATCCCATTAACAACAAATCGATTTCCTCGTAGTTGTTTAAAGTCGCAAATTGTACAAAAAGTTTGGCATGTGCAATTAGCACTGAGATAAAGCATTTGTAGTAATAACCGTGGGAGACCGCTTTTTGTTTCGTGCCGCAAGTCATGAGAGCCGTTTGATTGATATTATATAACCATTTGGGTGTTCGACTGTATTTGTGTCAGAAATAGTTGGATGTGTTTTTGTACTACAAAAGTGATTGACGCAATAGTAAAGATAATCATATGAATGATAAATAATTATTTAGTTTGCTACATTTTAATACCGGGTTTATTAATATTGGGTCCTTAAAAATAATTAATTGCTTGCTTCATGAAAAAATAAATTTAATAGGAAGAATATACCAATTTTCTAAAAATATACAACTAATTAATCTTCGCTACAATTTACTGTAATTAGGAAAGTCTTGAGAAATGTTCAAGCGCTTCAATAAGACGTAAAATTTTGGTTAAATATTTTAAATTTAATAAATATAATTAAAAATAAAAACATACATATACAAGATGACATCGATAGATCCTGTCACTTAGCCCACACGTCTCCTTACATCGAGCAATCTATAATAACAAGCGATAATCGCCCGACGGCAGTCAACAGGTTCGTGTCAAATCTTACAAAATTAATGTTAGCTATAACCGTTAGAGGCCGAAAGACGAAATTCTCACGGGCGCGCCCAATTTGTGCGGTGCATTACAAATTTGTCGCATTAACTCCAATCGGCGATTGCGACTGGACGACACGACAACGCGTGCTTAGTGATGTGCTCCATCGATATGAGCATCGATTCTCTTCACGATTCAATTGGAATCGTTCCACTTAGAAGTATTTTTCTCGGGCCTTTTTTCTTAGTTAGGTGCCTCTTTTCCGCAATTTCGGCTGTGAAACTTCAGAATTGGGTCTATTGAAGAATAAGAAATGTTTTTTATAATACATTTTCTGTAGCTATTTTTTTTTTGAGAATCCCATGAAAGTGCATTATTTTATGATGAAAAGATATTTGAAAGTTTCAACAAGATCATATCTATTTCTGTACCAATATAATCACATTTTGTTCAACGACTCAGGCTTGACAACGTTAAAAAAGCTTACTTAACATTATAATAAATAACCAATTATTTCACAATGCAACTATATATGATGGAACATGGGTTTCGACATCAACAATGTACTGCTTTGCTAGTAGATTTCGTGATCATACATTTTCCTAACAGGTATACTGAACTCTATACTATTCTTTCCGCAACTAACCCATGTTTGGTCGTATAAGAATAAGCTGCCAGTTTCATCGTCACAACAACTAAAGTATAAATAGCGTTTGCAAAGCCATCAAGAAGCATAACATTTTGCTGGCCTACGTATACCCGCTAATAACATAAGCTCTTTTTATTGTAAAAAAATAACTTATTACGTGCAAATGATTGTCATTAACTAATAAGGCTCGCATGTCCAGCAAAATATTATGAAATCACATTTGACCAACTTTTAACACCATAACTCCAAAGAAACCACTTTAACAAGTAATAATACCCATAATAACACGCTGTTTGTATGTAAATTACGTGATTATTAATAATGGCACCTAATAATACGACCAAAAACACCGCAGCAAAAAAATCAAAGGTTGAACAAACAAATGAAACTTAACAACGACAGAATTGAGACTTACATTAACTGAACATTGCGAACACCTTAAAAGATTATCGTATTCATATATAGCTGTTAATGAGATAATAATTCATTTTTATTAGAATATCGAACCCGGGGTCAGCGTTCTATGGTTTTCGCAAAAGCAAAATATTAATAACTTAAATGTCATCATTCATTTTTTTGTAAAACGGCATGAAATAATAGGAGACCATTATAACAAGACACCGCTGATCGTAAATTCTCATAAACAATCGGTACAAAACAATTATGCACCAATAAATATTCATTCGAAATGAATTTGTGAGGCAATAAATCGACAAGGCTTCGCGGCGCGTCACTACAAACATAACCGGTATTGTATGCGACAAAGATTAATATAAACAACTATTCTTAAACATTCTAGATTGCGAACTCTTTCACAAACTGCCATCTGGAGCCGCACCTTCGTCTTTTTATAAATAAAAATAAATAAATAATACACCCAACAGTCACATACATAGTTCTGATCCCACAATAAGATACAAGTCTTGTGTCGTGGGTATCAGAAACTACGAGAGACTTTTCGGTCTCACATACACCCAGACCCGAAACAAATATTTGTGGATCACACAAACATTTGTCTCGGTGCGGGGATCGTACCCGCGGCCTCTCGTTTCGCAAGCTGGAGTCTAGCCAACTGCGCCACGGGGCTGTCGAAATCTTGAACATCTTTTTTAAAATCAATGTCATAACTCGATTCAAGAGTTCGGTATTGACAAACTACAAATTAGATCGCAAGATATCTAAATGCAAGCTGTTTCTAATAAATTGCTGATGTCATTTTTAGGCAAAGCCTGTGATCTAGTATTGAATATGTTGTGATCAACAGTCTCCAATAAACAGTCCGTGGTGCGTTACTTGCGTCTAATTTCACTAAATGTAATTGTCTTTTTTTATATGAGGATAAAATCTCATAGTTCAATGTTTTGTCACCCGCTTTGCTATGGAGGGAAGTGAACAACTCTTTGTTTTTCAACTCCTCCTTATATTGTCTTTCTGATTGACTTCGTTGCGGGATTATGACAAATTAGGTCCCCTTAGATTCGCTGAGCTTCATTGCTCGGCGTCGTTACTGTGCGTGCCGCTGTTGATCCTGGAGCACAGGAGTTACAGTGGCGGGTGTGTGGTGGGATAGTCTCCAATAAAATAAATTTTTGTTCTATTTACCGTGTAAAGTATTTTACGTGTCACATAATTATTTTGTGCACCAAGATTTTCAGTATTTAATATTTATTTTGTTATGGTATGGCTGTTGTATATTTTTTCATATACTCTAATAGTAAGTCGGTAATTTGCTAACACAATTTGATACTATTTTATTATGCCTTAAGGTTAAAATAAATCGTGGCATGACCGTACCAACTCATTGGGACTTAAGGTATAAAACCCTTCATATTTTGAATCTGAGTGGCCTTCCAGGATCAGCCTGTGTTTATCCGGTTAGGAGTATGCTAGCTTGATTGATTCAACTAATAATGATCTCCGTTACAACTAAATAGTTGAAACCATTTCCGACTAGTCTTTACCCAAATAAAACTGTCGGACCCTAAACACGTCACTTTGAAACCTATAGAAAGTACGTTAAATATTGATATTAAAAACATTATTATTCTCATTCATAAAATTTGTTTCTTGAGGAAATAAATTTACACCCTTTCATTCCGCAGTCCATTATCACATTACATTAATTAATGATAACGTACCCACCCAGCTATCAGACAAATTAATAGACTAAGATCCTGATAAGATTACAATAAGATATTTTGTAAGGTGCGCCAATTCGTACTGATTCACAATGACATTTTGCCTATTAGGTATATTTCCTCATAGTATTCGTAGTCTATGAAATTTCATCGATTCATTTAAAAGTTTTTTTTTTATTTGATATTACATACATACATACATAAACTCACGCCTGTATTCCCTGATGGGGTAGGCAGAGGTGCATATCTACACCCACATTTCGCCAGGTATGTATCAGTCCCACGTAATAGCGAGCCTATTGCCGTTTTTCGGGCACATTTCCAGACTCCGTGCTGAATTTCCTAATGGAAAAACCCAATAACACTTTGCCCGACCCGGGAATCGAACCCAGGACCTCCAGATCGCACGGCACATACTTGTACCGCGAGACCACGAGGCAGTTATTTGATATTGTTAGGGATAAATGCATCAGCAGTCGTAATTGGCAACAAGTTGGCATGTTGTGGGCACAGGACAGCTGAATAAGATTAGAAAGGAAATAGACAGTATTTTGTATGAGGACGAGTGCCACCGCTTGTTTGTCAATTGTTCATTCTGTCACGTCCAATGATAAAAATTTCAAACAAATATGAAGGGCTGCTATTGGTTGACACACATTTATAAAATTATTGATATTACACGCTACCCAATTAGCCGTGTCAAACATATGATTGTCTAATCGTAGGTTCGGCACGCTCGGCATGCCGACATTTCTTTTCTAGTCTTATTCAACTGTTCCGCGGTTTGCCAGCCTTGAAAGAAAATCTAACGAAAAACAGATAGAAGCAAATTAAGATTATCAAGATACCGAAAAACTCACCCTGACTCAAACGTTGTAGAAATTCATATATTTCAGTAAAATTTGGCCTTTTATATTGCAGCACTAACTGTAAACTAGCTCTATCACTATTAGGCAATTAATCGCAGTAGAAAGTAATCGATTACCTCTTATCAATCAAACTTTTATGTGCACGTGTTTAAAGTCTCATTATGAGCCCATATACGTCCCACTGCTGGACACGGACCTCCTCTCCAACTGAGAGGGTTCAGGTTAAGACCTGAACCTGACTAAGGTCCACCACGCTGGTCTGCTGTGCACATATTATTTTTTAACCCACATACTAGTGCGAATTCCTATAGTGGGACTTTAAGTCTTATGAACGGCAAACGGATACAAATATCCTCACAATATCCACTCAAAAAGACAGCCAATATCGCATCGAACAGTCACCATTGTAATAAATTTAAAACGGTTATCCATGCATCAGCGCGGTGCGTGGGCGTCTAGTGCTAAAATTTTATGACCAAATTTAACTTCAAATAATCGCCTCAGTGATTGTCAAAATCCCACGATTGTTTTGCGAAACGATTCATTAATATATATCGGGTTACGTAATTAAAGTGCCTTATGCAAGTCACATTTCGAATTGAGCAACGACACTTTACCTAAATAATGTTTATGTGCGTATATATTAATTAAAATGGATGTCTGTTTGTGTGAAATTGCTAAATTTCAATAACGTCAATATCTTCTTTATGCAAACTTATCAAAAATACATTCAATTACAATGCAGTATCGGTACTTCCATAGACCCAAAAGCCCAGTTTGCCTTACAAATTCCTCAGTAATATCTTTAAATCTTTATTGAACAAAAGTAATTTTACATATAAATGAGAATATACTAACCCCACAATAAATAATTATAAACTAGACATTACACAATTAACGTCTAACGTTTTTGGGCCTCTATGGAAGTACCGCCTCTGGTATAATGCATCTGATGGTTAGCGCAATGTACAATCCAGAGAGAAAGTTTAAAATTGCCTCTAAAATTTATAAACATGTTGTTATCGGGAAGAGAGAAGAGTAGGATTGGGACTAGAGTTAAAATACAGAAGGGAGAGGTCAAAGAAAGTATCTGATGCAAAAGTCCTGAAGGGGTAGATGGATTATAATTTAGATGGTTTAATACTGGTGTTTGTGCCGGGCAGTGAACCGTGACTAGAATGGAGCGGATTGGAGAAATAAATATATATTTCACCCAAGCATAGCCAGACTGTACCACTAGTAGCCAATGAACTTGTAAAAAAAGTTATCGTCGGCTGATGTTCGTTCTTCCATCTCCATTAACTTACTTCAGTGTAACGATTGTTTTAATACGTTTAATTTATTGGATGATTTTGTAAGTAAAATAAAGTTTTATGTTATATGAAACAAGTAATATGTTATTCCTAACCTTTTTGTAGATGAAGTGTTACTTATTAACCGATTAAATCAGCCTACACACGATATTATTCTAGGTACGGTTCTCCTACAAGTAGGTACCTATATGTTTTATTAGGATTAGGCCTTGCTCATCCACGATAAAGATAAAATATTTGAATAAATTATGTTCTACATTTAGCTCAACTTTTTTAGTTCTAAGTATGGGCTTCCACTACTTTTCGAGAAGTGATTATGTCTACCACCCTGCATAGGAAGGCGCGTCGTACCAAGCTTCCTAGTGTAGAAAACTTAAGTTTAGAGTTTTCCTCAAGATATTATAAATATTAATTAATTCATCAGCCCATACGCCTCACTGCTAGGCACGGACCTCCTCTACTACTGAGAGGGTTTGGGTCTTAGTCCTCCCCGCTGACCTAGTGCGGGTTGGCAATGCTATCGACATTTGACGACAGCATTTGTTTTTTTAATTTTAAGTATACACTTCACGGCGTGAAGGCAGAATGTCCGAAGTTCCATTGCCCAACTAATTAATTATCATAACTATAAATGGACTAAGCTATTCATCTAGGTCTTCACATATGTACATTATAAATAAATACACCCAACAGTCACATACATAATTCTGACCCCACACTAGGATACAAGTCCTGTGTCGTGAGTATCAGAAACTACAAGAGACTTTTCGGTCTCACAAACACCCAGACCCGAAACAAATATTTGTGGATCGCACAAACATTTGTCTCGGTGCGGGGATCGAACCCGCGGCCTGTCGTTTCGCAAGCTGGTATCTAGCCAACTCCGCCACGGGGCTGTCGAATTATTATATAAACAATTAATGTCATAAATATAGCTAAAACGGTGGCAAAAACGCTCGATAAGTCAAAAGCCACAAGTTAGTCATTAAAGAACCCGAGTAAGACACGTGACGCAAAGTCCTTGCCGCGCCAAATTACACAAAGCAACACTTCCTAGACTATGATATTGGGCCGACAATGGGTGTATGTCACGCTGTGGCCACATTAGCTCGAGTGCCGTGACCGACACTTATTAGGCAACTTGTACATGGTTCAAGGCCTATCCGGGCACATCAACTTGAATTGCGTATGAACTAAATAATAAAAATATGATGAATTCATTTCCTTTTCACGAAAAATGTAACCTATATTTTTCGTCGCGGATTCGTAAGTGAAATTTAGAACAAACGCTTTTTTCGGAGTTATGTTAACCTAACCTTTAATATATAACAACGAGTGTTACGTGGGAATTTAAAACACAAATGGCAAAACAAGGTCAAGAAAATCCAATGATGAGATACATGCATGAGTATTCATAGCTGAAAATATAAAAAAAATCGTGAAGAACGTTCATATTTGTATATTCTTCAAATATATTTTTTTATTACTATGTAAAAACCAACCGTTCTTAGCTCAGCGTGGTACAATAAAGGTTCTGAACTCTCGGCAAGGAGATTCTTACTATATCATAAATAATACAGAGTACAGATACAGAACAAATAAAAAAATATCACGTCCACTGTTGGACATAGGCCTCGCTTTGGCACGCCACTAGCTCTCCTCATCCAACCGCCAGCCACCTTGCGGATATCGTCACCCCACCTAGCCAGAGGGCGTCCTACACTACGTTTGCCGAGCCGTGGTCTCCACTCCAGAACACGTTTCCCCCAACGGTTATCTGTTCTGCCACTAGTAATATTTTAAAAAATATATTGTGTCTTTGAAGCGGCGAAAAAGTACTCCGGTCAAGTACACAAAGTTCACATGCGAGCTAATGATGGCCCCGAGCGGACGATTGAGACAATTACAGAGATTGTGCCCGTCGGTCACCCGGCCTGTGTGACCGCAGTTTTTCTCAATTCGCTCCGTGATTTATGTCATATTACGGTGTTTCGCGTGTCACGGAGCAATATGAATTGTGAAACACATTACGTATAGTATGCTAATCTCCGGTGTGTCTCGCCTCTATTTGTGTGACTGGTAAGATTTAGGTGTCTGTTAGGTGACCACTAGTATTTACGTAGATATGTTTGGGTTTGAAACCCCAAAGAGGTAGCCAAAGGTTAGCCTTTGGTCATTCTACTAAGTCTGGTCAGAAGAGCCATGTAAAAATAGCAAGCTTTACCGTCTATCGTGTTAAAAACGCAGATGTGAGCGAAGAATCGAACCTGAGACCTCTCGATCACACATGACACATCTCTCACGGCCCAAGATAAAAGGTCGACCACATCCATCTCATCATCTGTCCATATACGTCCCACTGCTGGGCACGGGCCCTTAGTCCGCCACTATATCGGTACATATTTTTGCATACCCCCGTCGCAGCTGGAATTCAAATAATCTATACAAATAAATAAAATTGGAGTGTCTGTTTGTAATATTGAAATAACCGCTTTTTAATAAATGTAAATGGATGTATACACGGTACATATACCAAAATAACTTTTTTACAATTTTTGTCTGTCTGTCTGTCCGTCCGTCTGTTTATTCCCGCTAATCTCTGAAACGGGTGGACCGATTTTAACGGGACTTTCACTGGCAAATAGCTGATGTAATAAGGAGTAACTTAGGCTACGTACATATAAATAAAAGTGGGGTGTCTGTTTGTAATATTGAAATAACCATTTTTTACTACATGTATATATGAATATATGTATATGTATATACGATACATACACCAAAATAACATTTTTTAAAATTTTTGTCTATCTTTCTGTTTGTTTAGGCTAATCTTTGAAACGGGTGGACCGATTTTAACGGGCTTTCACTGGCAGGTAGCTGATGTAATAAGGAGTAACTAAGGCTACATTTAGTTTATAAACTTTCTTATTAAAAATTAATTTTCCGCGCGGACGAAGTCGCGGGCACAGCTAGTTAAGTAATAAAGCATTAACTTCCAGCAATAAACATCTAACACAAATAGCAACTTAATCAAGTCTCCAATTTGTCTTGAATCGAGCCGATGAAACGCAATGCTCTAAATATCAGTATTTCTCAACTCTCCATTATTATATCGCGTTAACGAGTATTGACAGTGCCAATGAGTCACGGCGGAGTAAAGTGCAGTCCATATTAATTGTAAATCAGCTGAGATGGTAATGGCCTCGTGAGGGAGACAGCAATCGCTCCATCGTAGTAACGAGCTATCAGATAACTTAGGATTGGAACATTGCGTAGCTCCCCATCGACTGGTGTTGTATAGAGCGCTATAATACTCACTTAAATTATTAATCCTGATACATACAATTGCTTCTTTGGTCCTGTAGATTCGATTCTCGGGTCTAATTATTTTATTTATTTATTCTTTATTGTACACCATATAATAAGAAAACAACATAGGTATAAGCAACTCTAAATAAGGTAGTGTTACAAGTTAAGTGTTTTCTTCCTAAGAATTTTACAATAGCAACACGTAGTCTTTATATGTGCCTTGTTAACGTCTAAACACCATTATAGTAACCAGTGGCGGGACTTCCATAGAAGCCCAAACGCGTTAAACTTTAATTGTGTAATGTCTAGTTTATATTTGCTTATTATGTGGTCTTTATTTAACAAATTGCTTTTGTTAAATAAAGATTTAAATCTTAAAAATAATTATTCGGGATTTTAAAAGGCTAACTTTTGGGCTTCAATGGAAGTACCGCCTCTGATAGTAACCACTCCCCAGTCGACATATGGCCGGATACTGAAACGCTAGTTAATCTGAGGGCGACTTAAATTTAAGTGGTTGTTATAATGTAAGCGGTATACTGAAACATCATTTATTGGTTTTAATACTGTTATTAACTAATGCCCACTTAAATTTCCATAAATGGCAACATTACTACAAAAAGTTCTTTTACATGACATTTTTTAAGTATATACCGCTTAAATTATAACAGCCACATAAATATAAGTTGAACTCAGATTAAATAGCGTTTCAGTATTCGGCTAATAATCATGCTAGCCTACCGACTGAATATTAAATTCGTCACGCATATTATAAGCAGTAAGAGATATCTCATGGCAAAGTGCCCTGATCTGGTTCATGCTTCTGTCCAGCACACTTTATGAGGGTCGATTTATTTTGACCCGATATAAAAAAATTCAGAACTCAACATCGTGGCATAGGTAGCTATAGCGGAATTTATTCTCATGTGCGGTGATCAAGGTAGATGCAAAAATGGTATCGCCAACAATTTGCACCAAGCACTCCCCGAAAGAAATGTAGCAGAAATGGTACATGTTGTTTTTTTGTATTTTCAAGCAACGTCTACCTTAAATTAGTAGTAAAAGTGTTTAGCAAATACATTATCAATAGCTTGGTATTAGTTTAATCAGTATATGCTTTTAAATAAATGACAAAAGACGATCATCTCAGTGTCTGTTCGAGTAGGGATCGTGAAGCATACCCAATGTCAAAGCGGCGTGGGTCGAAGCCAAGTCAAGTGCTAAACACCTCGGTTACAACACGCGGTGCCCACATCCAGGTGACTCAGTCCGCTTGAGCAACCGATTGTGTTCCCAATAACTGTTAATTGATACCGATATCAACATTACATTGCAATCTGCAAGGAGCCGTGGGACACGGTAGACATACACCATTTAATTGTGTTGACTAGGTTCCCAGGTCGGGTTAAATGGAACTTGGCGGTTTGAATTTCTCAGTGGTACGGAGTCTTGAAATATTCCCGATAAATGGATAGACTCCCCTCCCCCTTCTTTACGTGTAAGAGCTTGAGAAACTTGAAGATAGAAATATACCTTTTCGTACACCTGCGGAATTTTATATTTATTCTATAAACTCATGTTTGAACAAAATTAAACCTAACCTAAAAAAAATGTAGATATTTGATTGACGCAAAAAAAAACAGAATTTTGGCTGTTATATGCCAACATAAACACTTATGAATGATGCACTCAAATTAATTAATGGTTATTACTCGAACTTCAAAAATACTCTTTTCCTAACAAAGCTAATTGAGGAAATAATAAATTCTAAAATATTTACAAGGAAAAGCATCGTAACATTGATTGTTGAATGATTTCCCATAAGTTACGAGTGTTAGTTAACAAGCGTATTGTTTGTTCAACATTGGCCGACGATTTTGTATGATATATATTTTTTAATACATATTATTAAAAAAAAACATGTATGTTTTCGTGAATATAAATTGTACAATTCTTACTATATATAGTTTAACTTCATTTAAATTACCTCATTCTTCCTTAGTTTTCAAAATGGAGTTTCTAACTAGTAAACTAAGCCGACTTAATAACAATTGGGTGAAAACGGAATCTCCACCAGATCTGAACGGAATCGGAACAGAGTAGATTAACTCCCGGCTTAAGACTACACGCACTACACTTACATTAATTTTTGTTCGCACTTAGAATTCTATAAGGGAAGAAATGGCCATTTCACTGATTGGTCTGAATCACTCTGTTTTATACATACATACATACATAAACTCACGCCTGTATTCCCCGAAGGGGTAGGCAGAGGTGCATTTCTGCACCCACATTTCGCCAGGTATGTATTATTCCCACGTAATAGGTGGCGAGCCTGTTGCCGTTTTTCGGGCACAATTCCAGACTCCGTGCTGCTACTGAGAACCCGGGAATCTGTTTTATACATATTTTAGTAAAAGATTTGATTGACGACTGCTTCGTGGTCTCGCAGCACAAGTATGTGCCGTGCGATCAAGAGGTCCTGGGTTCGATTCCCGGGTCGGGCAAAGTGTTATTGGGGTTTTCCATTAGGAAATTCTCAGTAGCACAGCACGGAGTCTGGAATTGTGTTTGAAAAACGGCAATAGGCTCGCACCCTATTACGTGGGACTGATACATACCTGGCGAAATGTGAGTGCAGAAATACACCTCTGCCTACCCCTTCGGGGAATACAGGCTTGAGGTTATGTATGTATGTATGTAGTAAAAGATTACCATCTATACGGAAGATCAAAACCATCCAAGCCAATTTCCGCGATATCAACGAAAAATACATAAATCAATAAGCATTCCAACTAATTTGTTAAATAAACATTTAAATCTGACATTTTAAAAGGCAATTTCGATAATAATGGCGGTCGTAATTCGGACAATGCAAACATTTTATGATACAGTGATATTTTGGCAGAGCGATATCCGTGGAATTGTTAAGTGGGGGATTGTTGTGACCTTGAGGTCGCACAAGCACAAGTCGACTTGGTGAGAGCCCGAAGGCCAAGTTGGTGATGTCACATTTGATTCTAATCTTAATTGACACAATCACTGCGTAGTGTAGGCTGCGTGTCTTCATTCAGCTGCAGATAGGCTCAATCGCAATATTATTTTCTGTGTAGCTTAGTGATGTAATTTTGAGTTTAATATTACTAGACATAAATTATCTAGTGTAGTGTGTGTAAATAACAAAACATTCTAAACTAAAAAACTTTTAACACCAGTTAAAATCGATTTGAGTTCTTTATTATCTTGAATCTCGGTGGTCGCGGGTTCAAACCATTGACTTTTGGAAGTTACGGGTGTATTCATAATGGATTATCACTTGCTTTAACGGTGAAGGAAAACATCGTTAGGAAACCAAAGTTCTTAGGAATTTCTTAGGTGTGTAGTCTGCCAACTCGCACTAGGCCAGCGTGGTGGACTAAGGCCTAAACCCTTTCAGTTGTAGAGGAGTCCGTGCCCAGCAGTGGGACGTATATGGGCTGATGATGATGATGATTATCTTAAATATGTCAAATTAAAATTAAAATATATACATTAGACACAAAACATGAACATATTATGTATTATATATGAATGTTATGCTAGCAGTGTACTCCTAGGTACAAAAAGTGATACCTACAAAAGAAAAATTATAATTAAACCATCATTTTCCCACTTTATCGTAGCACATACTAAAACTTGTTGACTGCCTCGTGGTCTCGATGTACAAGTATGTGCCGTGCGATCTAGAGGTCCTGGGTTCGATTCCCGGATCGGGCAAAGTGTTATTGGGGTTTTCCATTAGGCAATTCTCGGTAACAGCACGGAGTCTGGAAATGTGCCCAAAAACGGCAATAGGCTCGCCACCTATTACGTGGGACTGATACATACTTGGCGAAATGTGGGTGCAGAAATGCACCTCTGCCTACCCCTTAAGGGAATACAGGCGTAAGTTTCCGTATGTATGTAAACTTTTACACTAGTATTGTCTTTCAAAATCTACAAGAGAATTTTGCCCTCACAACCAATATATGTAACAAAAAAACATCACGACACTGAACCCGTTCTCACTAACTGCACCTCAGAGTCCATCACGACGTTACACAAGCTAACATAAACTAAATGATATTTATCATTGCCAATCTAACCCACTTTGGTTTCCCAAAAACAATAGCATCGGAGACACATTACGCAACATGTGATCGATGGCGTCCGTACCGTTTGGGTTCCGGGCGACGTTACAAAACCAGCGCACAGGGCGGTGTCATTAGTGGATATTTCTAAATACTGTGATTCATCAAAAGATCATTGTCTACGTTTGGCGACTTTCACAATCACAATGTAAATATACATTCGGTTATCTCTACTCGAGTATCTACTCACAAGAACGGTGAAGAGGTATTCGGCCGGCATGATTGTGACAACAACGGGAGATCATCATCTCTCGCTGGTCGGCATTTTTTCTGGACTCCATTACGCTTACCATCAGGTGCAATGGGGTCACTTTGCCGTGCCAGTATAAAAAAAAAAAGTAAGGAGACTATCTATCTAAATAATCTATTATTTTATTTGCACACCTGCTGTTCACATCTCTGCATCACCCAAGGTTCGACTGGTAGAGAATACCTTAGGCATTTTTTTTTTTTTTTACAATTATATCATTGTATAAAGTGTAAATAAATAAATAAACTATCGGATCGTTGTTCGATATTTTGTCAATACCTCATAACATGATTACTGTGTAAGTTTACATAATAAGAAAAGAATAAAAACATGTAGATTTGAAAAGATCATCATCATCAGCCCATATACGTCCCACTGGTGGGCACGGGCCTCCTCAACAAAATGAGAGGGCCTTAGTCCACCACGCTGGTCTGATGCGGGTTGCCGGACTACACACCTAAGAAATTCCTAAGAACTTTTATGTATGCAGGTTTAATCACGATGTTTTATCTCACCGTTGAAGTACGTGATAATTCTTTATGAATACACAAATAACTTCGAAAATCAAATAATCGAAGCCCCGTGGCGCTGTTGGCTAGACACCAGCTTGCGAAACGAGAGGCCGCGGGTTCGATCCCCGCACCAAGACAAATGTTTGTGTGATCCACACATATTTGTTTCGGGTCTGGGTGTTTGTGAGACCGAAAAGTCTCTCGTAGTTTCTGATACCCACGACACAGGACTTGCATCCTAGTGTGGGGTCAGAACTATGTATGTGACTGTTGGGTGTATTTATTTATTTTTATAAAATCTAGAGGTGTGTGCCTAGAGCCTGAACTCGCGACCGTCGAGATTCTCGACCGTGCGCCTAAACCTAGAGGCCATTTCAAAGGATAAGCAGAAAATGTAATGAAGTATGAAAACAAAGGTTTGTGTGACCAATAAGTGTTTTAGTGCCTATCCAACCACACATCACTGTAGTTCCTATACACCAAGATCGACAGCGGCACGCACAGAAATGACACCGAGCAGTGAAGCTCAGCGTGTCTTTATCATACGATCAAGAAGTCTGTTGTAGTTTTTGGTACGAACCAAGACGCATATTGTGCTTTGAAGTGAAGACGAAATGGATTTATTTATTTATTTATTTACACTTCCTTGTATGTACAAAATATTATAAAGAAACTTATCTATTAAAAATTAGACAAGAGGCGGCCTTATCGCTCTAGGCAATTTCTTCCAGGCAACCTTAGGATGGATAATAAAAGAGGAAAAATAAAGCGGGTAGAATAAAGTGCAAAGAAGGAAGTAAAAGAAAAAAAAAACAACTTAAATAAATAATACTAATAACTTTGAGTAAAAATTATCATCATATTTTTAAACATATACTTACTTACACTTAAATACATAAATAAACATATGCAATATAAAACAATGTTACTGATTTAATAACTAGACCGCTTTTTCGTTTATTCAAATACGATTTAACACTTTTATCCAAGCATGAAGACGCAATCGATATGAATAAAGTATAATTTTGATCTCTCTGATTAATTAAATCTATTTGACACTACTTACCATCTGCCGTAGGTTTGTATACAATGCAGTCTTTGTTTAAATATTGATATACCTACTTCTCACTTGTGTCGTACTGTCGTGCCTCATCTATGGTTCACAAACAGGCCTTAGTCCACCACGCTGACGTAGTGCGGATTCGTGGACTTCACATATGTACCTACTTAAATAATAATACTAGAATGCTTACGTGGAACCCTCAGACAAGCAGGTTTTCTTCTAGTTTTTTCCTTTACCTATTAAAAAAGTGCAATTTAATTCCAAATAAAAAAGATAACATAAAATAAAGGTTGTACTTTACATAACATCCTTCGAGAGCGGTTCGTGACTCATTCCATAACGGTTTTGTAGGTTTTTCGTAACTTTTTCGTACGCATAGACAATATTTACAGTTTTTTTATTAACCAAGTGTTGATTGGCGTTAATGATGCGCCGGCAATAACGCAGTGAGAGAGTCTTATGTTCTCCAAACGTAAATCATACTAATTTGTGGTGTGTTAATGGTCTTTTAAATATTGTCAAACAAGTATTTTTCGAATTTAGCAGAAGTTCTCATGGGTGCGATTTTTGTACAAATTGCTATCGTTGGCATCCTTGAAAGGGAAGGTAGAACTGCATTCAGTCTGATTTCACTAATTATTCCTTCCCACCTATCTATTTCGTGACAAAAGAATCCAACGACATTATGACTGACCCGGAAATCAAACCGAGACTCATAGACATCTCTCTCTCTTATGCTGCAGAATCCGGTGGTTCCAAGTCAAATTTTTGTACTAATGAAATTGTTTACTAATAAACCCATAGAAAATTGTGCGCTCCCGAATCAAATATTGAACATGTATAGTTCCTACCAAGAAAAGCAAAACTCGTAATTTCTAACTTATTTTCTAATCAAGGGAAAAAAGCTATGATTCTGTTTTAGGGGAATTCTCATTTTTAGCCCGTCTTCAAATCACACTGTGTTGAAAATATGAATTCAAAGGAATATATAACATTCAAAAACCATATTAAGGTTGTCCATTTGGCACATAAAAGCTATAATTGTCTTTACTATGCACGTACAAAAAATGACTTAACCGAGTATTTGTACAAACATCTAATAGCCGGCGAGACATTAAAAATCCGACTAATGCGACCGCTGGGCAATTTAGATAAATCGAATTATTTTGCAATTGGTTGACAGGCGTGAAGGCTGCGCATGCGCACGACGGTCGCCGTGACGTCATGCGTCGTGATTACCCATGATTGTCATCAGCGGACAGGGCTGCCTACTGCAATTACTAAGTAGCCTTCAAAATGATGAAATTCACTGAGTGATATTTCACTTGTGCCAAATTAGCATTATATGAAGGCAAATGGAATCGAGTAATGCAATAGCATTACTTGTGACGATAATTGTAGACAAAAACTGAAATAGAATTATGCTTTGTGCTCTATAGTTATGAATGAAGATAAGCTTACTCACATTTTCTAAAAAAATTGCGAGTTAATGTACTTATTGAACTTCGCTGCATCTACAATATGGTTTCATAGAAAGAATAGAACTCAATATAATTCCAACTGGGGTAGATAATCACGATTATTCCTCGGCGGCCAATATTCTTCTCAGAGCAAATTGCTCTTACCATCAGATCAGGAAAGCGCCTTAAGCTCCCCCTTTGGTACCTCAGGGGAGGCCGAAAGGGGTATGTGGGGGTCTCTGGCCTTCCAACTCGGCGTGTGTGGAACATTTTTACGCTTAGGCGTGTTGGGTCCCTAACCAAGATCCACCGCCAGCATACTACGGCATCTTAGGGCGACAAGCCCCCCCGTACCCCGCTGCCACCCGGCGTATCGTCAATTCGTTTATAATTATAGACTCCTCAAAAATTGGGACGGCTTGAGATGCCCACCACTCATCCTATTTTGAACGCTCACTCATTGTGAGTATCCGCGGCAGTCAAGAGGCCACGCTCCCGGCCGCACATCTCGGGGTTGCTTTTAGTCACGGCGCTCCATCCCTGCAGTACGCCCAGCTACCACTGGGTGTGTTAGTCGCCTCTTACGACAGGCAGGGGATACCGTGGCGGAATTCTTACGCCCCCAATCCACAAGGTGGATATTTTTTAGGTCCTACAAATATCCATCCCTTTAGAGATACGGGTATGAGCTTATACAGGTTCTTTAACTGCCAGCCCTGATGTTGATGACGACCTTGGCGATGCAGTCACGAGCGTTGACAAAACAAGTTGATTTGTTTAATTTTAGTGGAAAACTAGCGCGTCGTGAGCTCGCGCAAATGATGGGCACTGGACAAATTCTGTGGTATAATTTAGAAGCTTCAGAGACATGTCACTATATCATTTAATGATGTATAAATTTACAAGGTGCTATAATAGGTTTATTTTATATAATACTGCATGCTTATTTGAATTGGAGATAATATACCCGACAATCACGATAATCTATAACTGACCTTTGTGGCTAAATATGGTAGAAATCGAAGGAAATAGGACTATTTTGGGTAACATGAGTATAACTGCCTGAGTGTGCCTGACCGGTACGTGTGGAGGCGGCGCCGCCCACCGCTACTGGTGGTACCGACATCCAGGACTAACCTCTTGAGCAAGACGCCTCTCACCCAAGCGATTAAAACTATTAATGAGGTGCATGTCAAAACAGATGTTTTTACAAGCAATCGGAGTGAGCTCGCAAAATGTTTGTTATATTATGTTATTTGCAATACTTAATTTAATTGAATTAGCTTAATTTATTAGTAGTAGTGTGATTGTTATTATGTTTTGTTTTGTTTTATTTTGTATAAATTTGTGTTATAGTCCCGCCAGTTCGAATTGGGTACCTAAACCTGTAATGACTGTTTGTGTTGAATAAATAAATAAATAAATAAGTAGATAAATAAACATATAGTTCAAAACCTCTCAGTCAGTCAATAAAATTTAAAACTTACCTAATATTTATTTCTTAGATATCGCTTTTGAAAAATAACAGAATATTATAAGCGCGATATCTCTAAAGTACAAAAACAACCAACTTCATCGCTCGACGAAATTGTACATCACAAGGTTTTAAGGTTATCCGACTGCTCGAATATTATTAAGTATAACTTTTGTAACTTGTACCACGCGTATTGTCAATCTTTAAAACAACTCTGATCGATACGCACATTTACATAAATGACTATTTTAATGAGCCATTGTAAATAAATAAACAAATTATTTAACGTACTCATAGGGTCTTGAAGTTGATGATGAAATTCTGGCGTAATAACTGCTATGCATCTTTGGATACTTTATGGTGATACTTTAAACAGCTTCCGTGGCATATTTGGCTAGCTTGTGAAACGAGGGGCTGCGGGTTCGATCCCCGCATCGAGACATATTTGTGTCATCCATACGTATTTGTGAGACCGAAAAGTCTCTCGCTATTTCTGTTACCCTACCGAAGACTTATGTGTTAGTGTGGGGTAAAATTATGTACATGTTAATGTTAGATGAATTTACCTATTTCTATTATATTCCGTTCAGTGAATGATATTTTCAGTGGCCTATGCCTGGGATACTCACATCCGCCATCCACTTTAGGTGTAAGGAAGGTATCATAAAAAAAAATCGCTTTAGCACTTTGTCGACGTGGTAAATACATATATTCATGCTAAGTTTCATCTCTCTAGCATTTACCGTTTGGCAGACAAGACTAGGACGGACGAACATGATGAAAATATAAGGGCACCGAAAAATTAACTACGGAAAAGCTTCAATAAATCTTTATTTTAAAGAATAAAAATTGTTTGTAGTCGACAAACTCTAAAACAGGGTCAATGTCTTTTCACCGTTAACCAAGTTTATTTAAAAACAGTTTTATATGACTGCGAGTCATCATCATCATCAGCCGAAAGACGTTCACTGCTGGGCCTCCCCCAAAGACGGCTCCCTGCAATTTTCGTTAAATCGTCGGTCCACCTTCTGGTTGGACGTCCAACGCTGCGCTTGCTGCTACGCGGCCTCCACTCAAGAATCTTTCTGTCCCACCAGCCGTCAGTTCTACCACTTCAGCTTGCTAATCCTTTGGGCTATGTCAGCAAATTCTCCTACGGACCTCCTCATTCCTGCGAGTACTAAACAATATTTACAATCTTATAAATTTGACAATTAATCGAATATCGAGGATAGTTACATCACATTACATTCTCACGAGTTGCGAGTGTAATAAAAATTAAAAATTCACCACGCTGATCATACTGCTAATATTTGTACATGACATTTCGATTCGGAATTGCATACGGCCTTCGAACAAGGTTGTCAATGGAAAAGAATACTTTTTAATTATTCACACACAGCAGCATATTAGAATGAGCTTGGATATTCACTACATTTTACTGTAAAAAAAACCTCAAAAATTCTTGGTGATAGCTTCTTCAACCACAAAAAGTTTCTAATGGCCTGTGACGTCGAAGAAAACATGTCCAATTTTAAAAGGCGTCTTTCGTAATTTGTCTTTTTTTAGGAGATTTACGCCCTCTTGTATGAAATAGAGATTCAGAATGATCCAGAAGGGAACATCAATAATAATATAGGAATACATACATAAACTCACGCCTGTATTCCCCGAGGCAGAGGTGCATTTCTGCACCCACATTTCGCCAAGTATGTATCAGTCCCACGTAAAAGGGGGCGAGCCTATTGCCGTTGTTCGGGCACATTTCCAGACTCCGTGCTGTTACCGAGAATTTCCTAATGGAAAAACCCAATAACACTTTGCCCGACCCGGGAATCGAACCCAGGACCTCTAGATCGCACGGCACATACTTGTACCGCGAGACCACGAGGCAGTCGAAATATAGGAATATTGCGGGATTTACACCTTGGGTACGATGGTTGTTCTCCAGGCAGGTTCATCCTGCCACGTCTTTTTTATTAAAAGAATAAGACTAAATAGACTCTTCAAACCAATAAGCACCAATATAAAATAAGATCGAAAATGTTGTATTTAAAAGAAATCTTTAACCGGATTTTTGTCACTTTACAAATATCTATAAATACGCGTCGTAAAAAATTAAGCCTCTCAAATGTGGAATTTTCAAGGCCGGACATAAATCACATTAATTTATGGCAGTAACGACATATCACTAATCCTAGGATACAGTAGCGTGTGAAACAGATTATATATCGCGAATTGCAAATAACAAAATGATTGCGACACAAAATTATAGAATAATATACAAAATGTTTTTTTTTAATGTTACGGTGTTAATATAATCACTGCAACTATTATCTGTCTTAGTTTCCGATCACGGTCTTTATATACACGCTGTAGGTATATGTATTTTTTCTATTTTACTCTTCTTCACTTCTCTTCCTTTAACATTTCATTTTATTAAATCTTCGTGTATGTTGTTTCTTTTGTTTTCTGACAATAAGACTAGTATCTTAGTGTGGGGTTAGAACTGTATGTACAACTATTAGATTTATGGCTGTTAGATTATTTGCTAATTTCATTCTAAAACAGGTTGTTTAATTTCGTAAGATTATCTGTCCGCCAACCCGCACTAGGCCAGCATGGTGGACTAAGGTCTAAACCCTCTCAGTTGTAGAGGAGGCCCGTGCCCAGCAGTGGGACGTATATGGGCTGATGATGATGATTACTTAAGATTATGTTCCTGATCCTAGAAGCAACAATTTGTCGTAAGAGGAAGCTACAAGTCTTTATAAAATAGATTTATTAATGTCAACATTAATAATTTATTGCAAACGTATAAATAAAATGCGAACAACTGACACGTAGCCTTGGACCTTTAGTAAAATATTTGTCGTAAATATCAAGCGTCAGTTATTTAAATTGTGAGGTCTTAAAATGATAAGATTTAATACTAAAAAAATATTAAGGATGAATTTAGTACCCTATTATTTATTTATTTACACTTTATATATACATGATGTTTAAGGTGGGCTTAATGCCTGAGGCATTCTCTTCCAGTCGAACCTTAGATTATTATTAGTGCCTGATATTCGGGGTTCACTGTATAAACGAGTATGTATACTGTGTGTAGCGTGCAACCTGGAGATTACTGGTTTCGATTTTCGGCTTGGACAAAATTTGATTGTGGTTTATATTAAAAATTATCAATTATTAAAAATTTCAAAAAAACGGAATTCGACTGTAGCATGGGAAACCAAGTTAGAGAAACTTGAAACGTCTGCACACCGTTTTGAGTACACACTGTGTAAGTTTTATCTATACTAATATTATAAAGGTGACGAATTTGTTCGCTTGCTTGAACGCGCTAATCTCAGGAACTACTGGTCCGATTTGAGAAAATATTTCAATTTCAGATAGTCCATTCATCGAGGAAGGCTGTAGTTTTTTTTTTTTTTTTTTATTTATTCTGGCTCGGCAAAGTGACCCCATTGCACCTGATGGTAAGCGCAATGGAGTCCAGAAAAAGTGCATCACGCTACGACCAAAAACGGAGTATCACTGGAAAATGTGGCGAAAACGAAGAAAGAAAATTTTGAAGTCTAAAGTTTCCTCTAATTACAGGCAACTAATAATCAAGTAACATCCTCCTCCACAATAAAAAGGCAATATATCAACACAATTTCACATAACAACTAACGGACCCACAAAAAGTACCACACAACCGCTGCGAAAATGCGGCACGACTTTGATAGAGCCGTTCCAATCGTCCCATAATCAAACACTTCCACGCGAATAATTGCAAATAGAAATAAATTAAAATAAACGAGCCCCATCAATTATTACCAACGGTAACCACCGAACTGTGTCAATAATTTGGACTGGTTAACTTTGTAAAGGTGGACGTCTAATAGATCAGTACGTACAGTGGCGGTACTTCCATAGAAGCCCAAAAGCCCAGTTTGCCTTTTAAAATTCCAAATAATCATTTTTAAACTTGAAATCTTTATTTAACTAAAGTAATTTGTTAAATAAAGACCCCATAGTAAGCAAATATAAACTAGACATTACACAATTAACGTTTAACGCTTTTGGGCTTCTATGGAAGTCCCGCCACTGAGTACGTACTATATTATATTGAGCTATATTGTACTAATATTTTATTTTATTGCTTGTAAAGTGTATGTGGCGAATAAAGACAAACACTAAATAGGTTTCAAAGATTATTATTGTTATGGAAATTGAAAGAACCTTGGAAAAAACATAGCCTACTTTTTTATAACCCTCTTATTTGTAGAGGAGGCCCGTGCCCATCAGTGGGACGTATATATGCTTATGATGATGATGATGACGTCTTTATAATTCTATACACAATGAACAACCGCCGATTATGTCATCTAATATAATAAATACAAAACAGCATTGTACATTCCAAATTCTGTTCTATTTCTCATCACACAACAAAATTCCGCCCTTCAAATGTTTTTCATACGCCACTTAAAAGACCCAGGATAAAAAGAAAGTAGCAAATGGGTTTGCAAAATATACCACACAAATTTATACATTTTAGATCGTCCATAATGCTGTTGCGCGGAGGTGGAATGGACAGTAACACTAACCGAAGATAGGTGTAAAAAAGCAACCAGTTTACAATATGAGACACGTTCAATTTGTCGGCTACTGTGGGAACTGGGTCGGGATGCTTTTTATTTTGTTGTGACGCCGACGTAGGCGCCGCGCACCGCCAGCCAGCGCCGCGGCCGCCACCGCCCATGTGATGAACGGAAAGAGGCTTTAGTAATTACTTACAATTAAGCTTCTCTCTTCAACTCTTCCGAGATGCGTGGAGCTTGAGGAGTTTTATTTCTATATTTTGTTAAACAATCTATTGTGGGTAAAGGAAATCACAGTCAAAAAATTTACCAGTAATCATTATCATATTAATTTATCTACCATTATATAAAAAAAAAAACCTTGGATATGTTGTCTCTCATACAGCTTCCATTTCTGAGAAATCATCGAAAAATAATACATATCTCAAATGCCGTTTACACAGACCTTAATTATGCCCTTACGGACATAGTAGGAAAATCGTTCTGTTAGTCAATATTTAGGAACACCGAAATAAAAAAGTGACCACTAATTAATTACGTGGGTAAAATAAAAACAAACTAAAATACATCAAAAATTTATAATTTCTGGATAAATCAAAATAAAAATTCAACTTAGGTAACACAACACTGACTAATAAAATACTAATGACAACCGCTGGCGCCCGTCCTTTCCACCGCCGAAGGACGTTTGACATTAAATAGTTCATTAGATAGAACGTCCAGTCCGCATTGAATGCGTGACTCGATTACGATAGGAAATTGTTTAATGACTCGACGATAGCTCCGGATAGATCCACTACACGAGTGGAGACAATGATACCGTGTGTACGCACTTTTTCTACCAAGTTGTTAGTCTTCACCTTTTGTGATTGGAAAAAAAATGTTAATTCGGTTTAGCTGAGATAGTTTGTGTTGAACCAGCGTGTTTGATTATTTTAAAGGCGGCTTTGGTTTGGAAAGGCGTAAGAGGGTACTGACACATCGCCAAATATCTCCGAATTGATAAGCAGAGCTGCATTTTTGCACCCGTTTTTACGATAATCAGTATATTATTTGTGGCTAGAAAGAAACCGTCACGAAGAATGTTGTATTCCTGTGACTTTTCTTCAACAAAATCGATTAGTTGGCTAGACACCAGCTTGCGAAAAGATAGGCCGCGGGCTCGATGTGTGTTCCACAAATATTTGTTTCGGGTCTGGGTGTTTGTGAGACCGAAAAGTCTCTCGTAGTTTCTGATACTTACGACACAGGACTTGTATCTTAGTGTGTCGTCAGAAATATGAATGTGACTGTTTTTTTTTTTTTTTTTTTTTTTTTTTTATTCTGGCACGGCAAAGTGACCCCATTGCACCTGATGGTAAGCGCAATGGAGTCCAGAAAAAGTGCCGACCAGCGAGAGATGATGGTCTCCCGTTGGTCGACACAATCATGCCGGCCGAATACCTCTTCACCTTATTGTGAAGAAGTTTGGGGGACTATCAATCATGGCGATCAAAGGACCGACCGCGACAAACCGGCCAAAAAATGCCGGCACGGTCATCCTTTCACCATGATTGAAGCCCCCCCGAAAACCGGATATACACTGGCTGATCCCGGAACGCGGCACACTTGCATGTGCCACTATGGCGGGTTTTACGCCCTGTGTACGGTGGTCGCCATCCGGGCGGATACGAATATCCTACCACCATTGCGGTGTATTTATTAGTTTATTTAATACATCAGCTCGGTTTTAAGCCCTACTTTATCAATAGTAAAAATAGGCTTTAATATAGTAGAATCTTATGGTGTGACATAATCCCTAAACCAATCAAAAGCTTGAGAACAGTTTTAGTTAGCGCTAAGTCATGACTTAACGATTGTGGTATGTTATTTGCGATCACATATCTAATTTATCGAATCAATCATTCATTGATGAATCGATAAGATCGTTTATTCTCCCATAGACAATGCCAATAACAACTCACATGTATATTTTTTGCAATAACTTGAACCGCATATCAAAGTTGGTACCACCAGGCTTGAAGTAAGGTATTGAAGACATGATATATGTATAAGGAGAGCCACTTGGTCTCACAGCTCACAACTTTTTTATTATGTCTTATATTAATCATCATCAGCATATATACGTCCCACTGCTGAGCACAGGCCTCCTTTAAAACTGAGAGGGTCTAGACCTTAGTCCACAACGCTGGCCTAGTGTAGGTTGGCGGACTACACACCTAAGAAATTCCTAACATCTTTTAGATGTGCAGGTTTCCTCGCGATGTTTTTTTTCACTATTTTATTGTCCTTTTTCAGGTCCACGTCTGACTCACCTTTCACCAGACTGCTCGAAGTGATTTTGTTTGTCTATTTCAATGAAAAAATCTTAAAGGATTTTGATAGTAAATTCGAGTATGAGAGCAGATAAAACTCATGGTATCAGTGGGTTGTTTCCCTCCCAATTGTCCTCAATTGGTTGACAGACTTTCTCATAATTTTCTTAGAACTATATAGTCACCGCGGTAAATACGAAATGAAATTAATACTGTCACTCAATGTCGAAACACCGCATCGAGATTGACCGCATAAAAACCACGGTGAGATGTCATGAATGTAATTGTTTTTTGTATTTAGGATCTTGTGGGTGTCTATTTTTATTTGACGAAAGAAAACGTTTCCAACTACATCCACTGTGTGTCTCTCAAGTGTCAATAACGAAGAGATGACCAACACGGGCAGACACGGTGCCGCCTGTGTCTGTCGGCGGGGAACAAATGAATTTAATAGTAGAACCCCGCTGGCACAACCATGTTAGATTGATAGATGATACGAAAGTTACTTTATCGTCCCGCTTGAGACGCGTTTTTTTACGATAGGACCGTTTAAGTGAGAATTGTCTTCTGATATATAATTGGATTCTTATCTGTGGTACAATAGCCCTGAATGATTGAATCATGGTGTGACGCCACGGCGTTGTCAAAGAACTTTGCTGGGAGTCTGTGTCTGAGAAGCCAGATACTATCGTGTGCACTATCATTATATTTCAATTAGTGTCCCATGGAGCTAATTACTTGGATA
Organism: Hemaris fuciformis; assembly: GCA_907164795.1. Classification (NCBI taxonomy): domain Eukaryota; kingdom Metazoa; phylum Arthropoda; class Insecta; order Lepidoptera; family Sphingidae; genus Hemaris; species Hemaris fuciformis. The sequence goes on from OU015447.1 coordinate 10,566,293, forward strand.
TCTCGATTTGGAGATGGAAAGTGCTCATTTCTTTTTTATTGTTTTTTTATTTTTATTTTGGAATATGCAAAAGAAAATATATTTCTATTTAAGTTTAGAATTTTGGGCAAAGTGTTATTGGGTTCTTCCATCAGGAAATTCTCAGCAGCAGTAAGGAGTCTGGAAATCCGCCCGACAAACGGTAAATGGCTCGCCCCTTACCTTACGCGAGACTGATACATACCTGGAGAAATATGGTTTCAGCACTTCTGCCTACCCCTTCGGGGAACAAGGACGTGAGGTTATGTATGAATGTATATAGAAGATTTGATGGAGAAATAATCCCTTATCTCCCAAATCTTCTTAACAACGTGTTGCATATGTTTTTTGGCAAATATTTTCTGACAGAATTTGGAGTAGTTCAGTATTACGTCATAACCAACGATAGACTTGCTTATAGTTTGGCTGCAGTTGTCACCTGCCTCACGCAATGGTTACACTAAGTTTTCTAGGTTTAAGCATTTCATTTGTATGTTATTACAATTGTAACATTTGTAAGGAAATAAATAAATTTAATTATAAATAAATAAATTTATTATGACAGCATTAGACTGCTGTACTTATCATCATCATCATCATCATGATGCTGTACTTATACCTACCCTTAATATATCCAACGATCTTATTTTAAACAGACTGCATTTACAGATAATTGAAGTACAGTCGCACAATACATTGTTTCCCCTGAAACGTAAAACACAAATAAGAATTTATGTATGGAAATTATATAATAAATATGTTTATTACTTTAACATGTACAAGTCGTGGAGACGTCTTCCACGTCATTTACATAAAGCAATCGATCAAGATGTCCGTTTGTACATTGATTACCTACTACTAGACGTTTCACATCCTTTGACCCGATGTATGACAAATGATATCATACATGCCTTATGCGAAAAACAACCTTAAAGTACAACCAAAGAATTGAAATTCTATTGTCTACAATTTCAGGCATAATAATTGAAATTTGTTTATTTATTATCACTGTGTCTTTCTGTCTGACGTTGTGACCGACGGACGACCTTGATGACCTATCACGTCTGGTCTGTGCGCTCACCACTCCATCACGAGGTGATGTTTGGGGTAAGAGGTAATGTACGGAGTATTTTCACCGCGATTTCACTGACGTAGAAAGTTGTTAGATGTTGCTTATTATGTATCTACTTTGATTTGTTGACGTTTTTTGAAATGGCGAAATTTATTATTAACGGGAACGTCACCGAATGAAGCGTGTTAACTACGTTTATATTTTTTGCTTTATTGTACACAACAAGAACAGAATTAAGATAAAATAAAGCTAAATTCTTATGAACTACATACATAATATGTCGCCACAAAGAGTCTTAATGCTATTAACGATCTCTTGTAGACAACTCTGATAATAATGGTGAATATAAAAGGGGTGGTCATGAAGTTATATAAAAAAAAATGCAACTTAAAACTAAATATATATTTAGTAAACGTCTGTCGGTAACCAGACATACTGTCTAGAAATTACATCACGCAAAAACTCATTATTTATAAAAAAAATATATGATTTTTTAAATAATATAGCCATACACATTTATTCATTAATGAATAAGCAGAGGTATATTTCTACTGTGCTATTTTATCCACTGTTTTTTTATATCCAACGAAATAATCCTTGTTTACTACGTTCATTTTGATACTAGAGACTAAAAATATTCCAACGAAAATCTCATCACTTCACCATCGCGCATCTTATCCTGGTGAATAAATTCTTTAAATACTTTTAAGATTTTTTCAGAGACTATTGATTAAACTGCAAATGGCTACCCGGCTAGCCCAACTACAGTGTTTACACGATTGTAATCGGAAATACTTACGTCTTGAGATTATCCACGGCTGCGGTCCCGAAATAACTACAGGTGGTGGCGTCTGCAGAACGTTTCCTCTCGTTTCAGGTATACCTACGCAATAACAAAACTAATTCGTCAAGTCGCCATCGATAGGTACCTACAAATAAATATACCCAGCCGTAGCATATAGAACGGATCTTTTGTAAAAATGCATATGTGTATCAAATTTATAAACTAAATGGCTAATTAATACTAATCATTGACTAAATTGATGTATAGGAGGCCGGTACCCAGCAGTGGGACGTATATGGGCTGATGATGAAATTGTTTGTGACAGGCAGACTCATGAGTGATCCAGCAAGGGTCTAGTTTTATCCTTTCAAGTAAGAAAACTTTAAAAACGCTTGTTCCAATACTACTACATTTAATGGTCGTAAAAATCTAAAATCTAATCTGTACATTCGTACATACATATATAACCTCACGCCTCACTGTTCCCAATTTCATTTGGCGTCGGCGCAGTATGTTTTATCCTTCCAAACGTCCCTATCAGCCGTCATGTCTTCATTCACCATTTGTACCCCCCTCCCTTGTACATAAACCTAGCTCCTTAGATTAAACGCCAATTAGATTGCTATATAATTGTTATGAAAAAACTTCATTTTAGCAATTACCCAGAAAATGCCATAATCACCCCCGACGTTCATATACTCGACAAAACGAACAAATCTAAATAAGTGCGGATTCATCAACCCACTTCTGATTTTCCTCTGTTGCATTCCAAGAATCTGCATAAAATTAAAATATCTACGTAATCTGTGGAACAGCTGAGTCACTTTGTTTCCCAGATATTCGTGCGAGTAATGGACAAAGGTTAACATCCAGTACATCTAAATCAAATGCAAATATTAATTACTTCGTGAGAACTAACTCTGACATGACGTAGGATTAAGAAGCTTCTTCTACAATCATCAATATTGTGTTCTCGAGATGGTTTATACGAATCTAGAGGTTTCCAATTCCAAGGCGGTTGGATGTAAGTTTTTTGTTGCAGTCCTCGCTGCTCGACGTGTCTGACAAGATAGCAATCACTATACGTACCTAAAGTCTACATATATATATATAGTGTAAATGCTGTTTTCGACGTCCGTACGATGATTTAGGTGGTCGCTGAAAATCAGCGCTGTGCAAAATTCACGTCATGTCGCAGCTTAATGCTGTGTTGACCACCCAGTTGTTACGATGTGGACGTGCAATAATTACGTTTCCGTACCTCATTTGTTTTTTTTATCCTTCTTGTATTGTCTATAATTGCTTGCACTACGTTGTGACAAATAATATTTCTCAATTTTTTCTTAAGTATAAAATCCGCTTTAGTCGTCCAGCTGTGGTCATCATGTTCATAAGACTCGAGTAAACCCAGCCACAAATGCGATGGTATACACGGTTAATGGCCAGTTTTGTCCAGTGATGGATGGTTTTGCTTCCCGATAGTTGATATATTTTAGATAGCTCCGGATTTTTATCGTTTCCAAAAGCTTTTTTTTTTCTCTTCTACCTTCTTTCAATTCTGACCCATGATGTGGAGGATTCTCAGTTATGCGTATTTTATTACAGTATTTTCCACTTACCTCTTAATAAAGACAATTACTTTACGAAACTTATGGGTTAAGTATTTCCGATTGTCACGTTCTTTGGAATTCACACCCGATATCCAGTTCCGTATGTTGCTATCGATTTATATGGAACTATTCATATTTTTTGAGAGTAGACGTTAAAATGCCTACACACACACTTACTGCTGTATCCACGACATAAAAGAAGAAGTGTATTTCTAAATCCACGTTTAGAAAACTGTTTTTTCATTTCCACGCAATAGGCGGCGGGCCTATTGTAATATTTTTCTTATTACCAGATTCCTAAAAAATGGTATCAATAAAACACATGGTATACAAATGGCAACAAACATCTCAGACGTTGCGTGGGGGTTGCGATGCCAAAATTTCACACCGATTCAGCCTGAAAATACAACACAACCGCCAAAACACTACGCCAGCACTATTATTGAATGGATATCTCTCTAGCATCTTACATAAAGTGAGGACAATACTGTCCCAAGGTATCCTTGGACCACCTATATTCGAAGACACATAAAAAAATATTCACTAAAATTACATGTGCCTGTGTCTCTTTACATTTCGCGGTGACGTCAGCATACTCTTTGCTAGTCTAGCGGGTACATACAACGATCATCTTCATAAAGTGTACATTTAGACATAGACTTCGATATCTCCGCCTATCCTATACGCAAGTTTTTTTTAGAAACTGATACGCCAAAGTACCTACTTTAGGACCTAATGATAAATTCAGGCATATTTTAAGGTGGTCGTTTGATAAAAAAAAGGGTACGAATATCTCTCTCCAGTGGTCACAACTTTGCCGGCTTATTTTATGCATTGGCCGAAATAAGTTTTTCTTATGGCTGTATTGTACTGAATAATCCACCACCAGTTACTGCAAGCCTGGATATTAGAGAGGCAGACGATCCTAGAAAAATATTTCCATAACATAAACATAGAGTTGTTCCCACCAATCTGGTTTAAGGGCGTGCAGAAGACACTTCAAACTTTCGATTTCATCATCATCCAAAGTCGAACATTTGATCCAACATGAATGAAGGACGCGTTCGTAATGGTTGCTTTCAAACTCTATCCGCTGTCCAGATGGTATCTGGCATTACAAGTGTCTGATAGCACGTACGCATGACAGGTAATAATGTATTCGTTATGCAAATTGTACATGGCCTATAAATACCGGCCGCGTGCGAGCGTCCTCGTTTGGTTTCGATGAGGACGTGCACTGTGATTGGGTTTGGATCCACTGTCGTACGGCATACGAGATTTAATAGACTTTTTTCATGCTTTTTATACAGTTATAAAGGCGAACGTAATTCCAAAGGCATTCTCTAAAGGTCAACCTTTGGGTGATACAGAGTAAAAAGTAGGTGCATAAACAACGATACCTAAAGTGAAAACAATATAAACAATAATACTGTCAAAATACATATATACTAATATATTTACGTACACAAATAAGCTATGTTATAAGTATGTTCTAAAATTTGGATGTGACTGAATCAGACAAATCCTAATGCATGGTATTTTAATATCGAATCACAACCTCTTTTTTATGTGATGTGCAAAGAAACAAATAATGGAGTCGGCAATATACTTATAGATTGGCATGATATTTTCGTCGGCTTCCAATGGTCAACACGCATAAGACGCGGTACCAAATATTAAATAAAAGAATAGTTTAAACAAGCCACTATTCTGCTTGGTGAATTGTGAAATTTAACAATTTCTACAATACCATAGATCTTTCTTTTAGTCTTTCTCATATCACTTGAATCACGATCCACCTCAATTGACGTTCTCATACAAGCCTAATATGGCCTATATTTGAAGTCTAAGTATGTCTGTTCTGTTAATGTACTCGCCATAGCGCCCCATACGGTATTACAAAATTACATGGATGCAACAATGGAGCCGCGCATCCGATTAGTCACAACAAAACTAAGCATTTACGCAAAAGTAACGCTATCAGGAGTTCACGACTTCCCAGCAATTATCTACGGCGGGACTCGACCGCGTCATTTTTACACGACTATCACGAAACAAATGACTAACGTTGCCGGCAAATTGCTGTTCCCATATAAATTGTTTTATTTTAATCATACACTTATAAATAGATATCACGTAGGTACATGTAAAAAACAACTTAAGATCACTGCTCAGGAAAGGTTATGCAACGGTTTTGAATCCTGTTTGGATAAAAACCGAATTTCCTCCTCTTTATATAAGATGATGCACGAAAAACGCATTTGTAAGGATAAATTATTGATGCCAATCTTAGTTAATTAAGTCTGTTATGTAAACGTTTTTTAAACACTTACGATTAAACTATTTGTGGTGCTTTGTAATTAAGGAACCGTCATAGGTCTTTGGTTACGCTTGTGGAGCTGAAGCAGGTTAATCTACAATCAATTATTTCTAAGTATTGTATGTATGTTATTGATGTGCATAGTTTTGAGTGGCAAACTCATTTTGCAAATTTAATGAGCAAGTCATACAGAAGTCATGATTAAAGTGAAATGAAATATTAAAAATAATAATTAGGTACCAGTTTAACACATTAGACCCTCGATGTTCATCTTTAGAGGCTCTCGATCGGTTGTGGATCCGAAAACCCCGGTCCAGAATTCAAAAATGTTCACGTTTCCCATCATATGGTGGTTCCTGACACTGGGCTCCTATTAGGCTGTTCGACATCGGGGGTGTATATTCTTTAACAACCGCAAATAGAAATTTCATAATTAAAAATTTAGGTAACGGAATACCGTAACAAACAATCGAAGATCATATTCGCACAGAGTTTTATCCGGAATCAAAATCACTAGCATGGATTGCAGAGAGAAAAAACAAAAAAACCTTTGTTATTCATATTAAACAACCTACGGATCATAAATGACGTAGGTTGCGAAAGAAAATCCCGTATTGCAAAGTGGTGACCTAAGATAATTTTATAAGCTTTTCGGTACGTGCGTTTTGGTTCGTCCAGCTTGCAGGGTTTTTTTATTGTGAATTTTTATATGATAACCCAAGGACATCAGTGGCGGTACTTCCATAGAAGCCCAAAAGCGTTACACATTAATTGTGTAATGTCTAGTTTGACTGCCTCGTGGTCTCGCGGTACAAGTATGTGCCGTGCGATCTAGAGGTCCTGGGTTCGATTCCCGGGTCGGGCAAAGTGTTATTGGGTTTTTCCATTAGGAAATTTGAGTAACAGCACGGAGTCTGGAAATGTGCCCGAAAAACGGCAATAGGCTCGCCCCCTATTACGTGGGACTGATACATACCTGGTGAAATGTGGGTGCAGAAATGCACCTCTGCCTACCCCTTCGGGGAATACAGGCGTGAGTTTATGTATGTATATATGTATGTGTCTAGTTTATAATTGTTCATTGTGGGGTCAGTATATTCTCTATTTTATAAATAAAGATTTAAAGCTTAGATTTCGGCTTTTGGGCTTCTATGGAAGTACCGCTACTGAAAGACATCATCATTGGCGGTAGGTATATGATTTACTGGCGGAATTGATCAGGGGAAGCATGACTTCTCAACCAAAGATGCGATCAAGAAATGGCTGGTATCCAACAACTGTATGAATAAATAGATAATTATCAAATACTAATTATATTCGAAGGCAATTTTAGTAATGCAATTTCAGTGATTCCATGTAAATTCAGCTACTTAGCAATAAGCACTATGAAAAAATATGGATCTTGTTTTTTATTTAAATTTGGTAACATAAGGACAAAAAGAATAGGATGACATAAAAAATACTGTTACGACCTAAAATCTGCACATTCCAAATTCTTTCACATTACATTTAAACAAAAAAAAACAATTTCAAAAATAAAATCCACGACCTTCTACAGAAGATCTCGCATGACCAGCCGACAATTACGGTAGAGGACGGCACAATAATCGCATTCATGACTGCATGCCCAGTCAATACCTCGAAACAGTCACGTTCCAACAAAATCGTTTGATTTGTTTGTAATTAATAAAATTTTATTACGTACCTAACCTAATAATTGCTTCCCGTTACCGATTTACCTCAATTCACTGTATTGACCGATATAATCGATTTACATGGGTTTTTCTTTTGTTGCATGTGTTCCGTCGTTGGAATATGAACGCTACAATAATGTGTATTTCTTCGCTTCGATCGAAGTTATTTTGCTGGACTCAGGTAATATATTCTTAAAGATATAAGGAGCATAATTTAAACTATCTCTTGGTTGGAAAAGCTCAACAATAGAGTATCTTGACCGTTCTTCTCTAGTAATGACTGCCTTCCAAACAAAGTGGTACACTAAATTTTGAAATGACTGAATCTAAATGATGTACCTATTTTACATTTTATAGATTCAATGAATATTATAAATATTATTTCATTCCATTGATCATTACGCAACACAATATGAATTAACTCTCTTTTTGTGGAAGACTATAAAACGAGTAAATGCTTCACCTGAAAGCCATTTGTATCACCTTTCCTAAATCTATACAAATAAATAAAATTTGAATGTCTGTTTGTAATATTGAAATAACAGCTTTTTAATAAATGCATATGGATATGCACACGGCACATTTACCAAAATAACGTTTTTTATAATTTTTGTCTGTCTGTCTGTTTGTTCCAGCTAATATCTGAAACTGGTGGACCAATTTTAACGGGACTTTCACTAGCAGATAGCTGATGTAAAAAGTAGTAACTTAGGCTACTTTTATTTTATAAATTTTGTTATTTTTATTAATGTAAATAAACACTTGAAAATAACAATTCCGCGCGGGCGAAGTCGCGGGCACAGCTAGTGATTAATAAAAGAGAACAAAGTGGAGGGAAGAGGCTGTTCATTGAAAAAATGTCAGTAATTGTTGCGTAATGTCGGTTTTTGGTAAAACTGTAGTACAACCTCGGTCCTATCACATTGTAGTACATCATCATTATCATCATCAGCCCATATACTAATGCTGGGCGCGAGCCTCCTCTACAACTGAGAGGGTTTAGGCCCTAGTCCACCACGCTGGCCTAGTGCGGGTTGACGGACTACACACCTAAGAAATTCCTGAGCACTTTTAGGTGTGCAGGTTTCATCACAATGTTTTCCTTTACCATTAAAGTACGTGATAATTATTTGTGAATAGGTACACACTTAAATTCGAAAAGTCAAAGGTGTGTGTCTGGGGTTTAAACCCGAGACCGTCGAGATTCTCGACCGCGTGCCTACACGTCGAGGCCATCACGACTTACATTGCAGTACAGCATGTCTATTATTAATTTACGTATTACAGCATGAAGTTAAGTCTTTTTCACGTAATCATTTCGGATTACTCTCTTTGCACCCTTTACACAAGGGGTAGATAGCAATAAATAAATCAACGTCGAAGACTTTCCTGCAGTTGCGGCTGTTGAATAAAATATGTGTCTTTGAAATATGTTCATATTATCGCGATCCGGTGCGATCTACCGCACCACCCCTGTTCTTTATACAGCGTGCTTCGAAACATTGACGATAAGGTTTTGAATGTAGTGTCAAATAGTTTTCTCTCAGTATGGTGATTTATACAATATATTGGTAGCCTTTAAATTACGAAAACATGATCAAACTTTATAAATGTTATACTTATTATAGGTGCATTTCAACTAGAGATGGGATTTTACCCGGAAAAAACCCCAATGTGGGAAAAAATAGGGAAAAAACCCAGGGAAAATTACCGAATGGGATAATATTCGGGTTTTTTCATATTTAGCATATGTAACATCTAGGTAATGTGTAGATACATGTATATATCAAATAGTACGTACTATTACTACTAGTTAGAGCTAATCTAACTTTGTATAACAGACAAATACGTTATATGTACTCCATGCTATCTAATTAAATAAAATGAAATTCAATAAAACTGTCTGTTTGTGTGTTTTCATCCGCTCTTAGCGACAAGTAACCCGAAACTACGTACGCGAGTGGGGGGGGGGGGGGGGGGAAAGCCGGTAGTAGCAGTGGCGTACGTGTTGGTGATCTATTTATCTCACACGTTGTTTTGGCTTCGTATTGTGCGCACTTGTGTTAATTTGTTGGTTTAATTGACGACTTGGATTTTGTTTTGTGGACGTTCTTTCTGCAACTAAGTAACATTCCATCACAATTCGCAGAAAAAATCTTATGATTAAACAAGAAGACGTCTTTTTGTTCTTATAATAAACTGCTGGTTTTATTTTAGTTCCTGAATCAGGCTACACATTTTAGGCCAAGCGCCGGAGCAAAATAAGTAAGTAAGTTAAGCATCGTTCGGGACCTGTTTTTTTTTGGAATACGTTTAAGGGTGTCCCCTGAATGTAAATCCAAGTTGGCGCGGCGGGGGGGGGGGGGGGGCGCTTCACTTCAGCCGCCATCTTGGAAAACACGTTTTATCGAATATCTCACGAACCGCGCATCATACGACAAAAATTGTAGAAATCATTATTGTAGATAATAATATTTGCCATCTTTTTTATTTGAAACTTTTTTTTGTATAACGCATAGGTTTTTAAGTATCAAACTTTTTACAATATGGTTTTTACTAAATATTTAGTTAATGGTTAAAAAAAATTGTTAAAAATTAAAAATAATGGTAACTGAATTGTAGAGCTTAAAATTACCTATAAATTTTATCGGAAACTTTTTCCTGTAGAATTTATAGTTTAGGAGCTATAACGCTGTAAATGAGATAATAATGCTGTATATTCAATTATGCGCCTATAAGTTGCAGTATATATTTCGGGTCGTTCGGAATTTCCCCCTCTTAACATTCCAACAGTATTCAGGTATAAATCCTAACCATTTTTGTCCCCTCGTGACGCTAGGGTCGTTCCCTCGCCTGCGTGTGTATTGAAATTTTCGTAGACGCGTCAGTTCTGTTTGGAGCGCTATAATTAGAAACCTATGCGTTATACAAAAAAAGTTTAAAATAAAAAAGATGGCAAATATTATCTACAATAATGATTTCTACAATTTTTGTCGTACGATGCGCGGTTCGCGAGATATTCGATAAAACGTGTTTTCCAAGATGGCGGCTGAAGTGAACCCCCCCCCCCCGCGCCAACTTGGATTTACATTTAGGGGACACCCTTGAACATATTCCAAAAAAAGAAACTCCCGGCGCTTGGCCTATTTTGACGTTTCGAACAACAGGCAACAGCTAGGGCCCTATATACGCTGGCGCAAAGTATGTGCGCATCGCAAAGTACCTATTTAATGTTGCATTTGTTCTAAAATTAAAAAATAAGTGTGATTTTTTTAAGATCGTGATAATTCCGTTAAATAATGAAAATACCCGTCTTTTGGGTTTTTTCCCGCATAAATACCCGGTTTTTTCCCAAATGGGAAAAAACCTGGATATATTCCCGTTGGGTTTTTTCCCACTGCCCATCTATAATTTCAACACACACATCTCGCCACAAATATGAGAGACGAAAACACATTTGAGGACTGTACCTATATAGTATGTTATATTTATAAACTTGACTGCCTCGTGGTCCCGCGGTACAAGTATGTGCCGTGCGATCTAGAGGTCCTGGGTTCGATTCCCGGGTCGGGCAAAGTGTTATTGGGTTTTTCCATTAGGAAATTCTCAGTAGCAGCACGGAGTCTGGAAATGTGCCCGAAAAACGGCAATAGGCTCGCCCCTATTACGTGGGACTGATACATACCTGGCGAAATGTGGGTGCCGAAATGCATCTCTGCCTACCCCTTCAGGGAATACAGGCGTGAGTTTATGTATGTATGTATGTATTTATATACTTATGATCAAAAAATACCAATTTTTTTGTAAAACAACCTAATAAATGGGCCAACTTGACTATGAAAGGCTCGATAAGAGCCAGTTCTATTAAGAAAGTCAGAAAATTCTTATCTCCTGTCACAACTAGTTGCCTCTCGTTGATTCGATTTTCAATACTTCTACGATTTTTATACGGATTTTTGGGTATTCATTAGCGGCGACCATTATTCTTTGTGTAGTAAAATAGAGGTTTTTATTTAGTTATTTACGACTGTTTGTATTTTCAACGTAGGTACATAGACATACTAATGTAAATATTGTTACTCAAAAAATAAAATATGGACAAATTTTTAGTCGTTGATTTCGCTATTCACTTATTTATTGAAAACGTTATTGTACTGAATAAGTACAAAAGGCGGTCTTATCGCACAAGGCGATTTCTAATAGACAACCAAAGATGGAGATGGAAGAAAAATGAAAGGCAGTCAAGTCACTTCTATAAAATAAACTTTATTATAAAATTATTTATTTGTGTTAAAACATTCTAACTCTCTATTAGGGCTAGCATAAGAATGCACACGCTGTGTATTGGTCAGTCAGTGGCCGAAGGTGGTAAATCTCTCGAGGACATACCCCGTGCACATAATTTATGGACGACGATAGATAGGTCCACACAACATGGAGATTGCCTTAATCTTGCTTGCCCAATGTCCACATTTTTGAAAGTCGCCGATATAATACAAATCACCTTTGTAGTATTTTCAAGCTTCAACGTTCCAATGGCCTTTAAAACGTAGTAGGCAGTGGCGGTACTTCCATAGAAGCCCAAAAACGTTTCACGTTTATTTGTAATGTCTAGTTTATAATTGTTTATTGTGGGGTCAGGATATTCTCATTTTTATGTCAAATTGCTTTAGTTAAATAAAGATTCAAAGCTAAAAATTATTATTCGGAATTTAGTAAGGCGATAAGGGCTTTTGGGCTTCTATGGAAGTACCGCCACTGGTAGTAGGTACAGTGTAAGCTCGATATAACGACACTGAAGGACTGTGCATTTTGTGGAGTTATAGAGAGTTGTCGTTAAATGGAGAGAAGAAAATCATTGTACGGAAGACAAGCTAAACCAATCAAAGCCATCTGATGAGTTTTTCGATTAGGAAATTCTCAGTAGCAGCACGGAGTCTGGAATTGTGCCCGAAAAACGGCAATAGGCTCGGCTCCTATTACGTGGGACTTAAACATACCTGGCAAAATGTGGGTGCAGAAACGCACCTCTGCCTACTCCTTCGGGGAATACAGGCGTGAGGTTATGTATGTATCACTTACTAAAAAATCTCCACACAGTTTATGGGTACTCCGTTATATTCCTACTACGGCAAAATTAAGAAAATGTAATTATAATTATGAAAAAACATAGTCATCAACACCAACCGTTTTAAATCGACAAAAATGGTTTATTTCAGTTCCAAATGATTTTTTCTTCGTTTTAAACGGACTGGTTTATTTATTTATTTACGCTTTATACATAACATATGTAAAGGTGGACTTAATGCCTGAGGCATTCTCTACCAGTCAAACCTTAGGTGGTGCAGAGATGAAAAGCGTAGGTGCGTAAATTGATTTACGATATACTACACAAGACATTAAACAAAATACATACCTACATACGATATAAAAAACATAAATATCTTAAGTAAATATATAGGTACTAATATAATACAGATATACATATTACATACATAAATAAATACATTTATATAAACAAACTATTGTTCTGAAGCATCTGCCATTCTGGATGTCAACAACAATAGTTTAATAGTTTTAAACCAGCATTACATCCATATATGAGTCTCTTATAAAAATGAGAGGAGTTAGGCCCTAGTCCACCCATATAGCAATCACTAATTTTGAAGTAAAAATCCCGCGACAATGGGCTACGTAAGCATCCTCTGTTTCAGAATCGGGCGGTATACATATATATAAAAGTGAAAGACAAACGTATGTAATTGTATAAGTTGGTGAGATAAAATAGTTTTTTGATGATCCATAGTGTAGGTATTTGGACTGCAAATGCTTTTTATCAGTTACCAGGTCTTCTTTGGTTGTTTCTAAGACCTTAAGTCCCTTAGTTTCTGCCATCACCAACACAATCCTTGCATCTTAGTGTGGGGTCAAGACTGCGTATATTTACTCATTGCTCGCGCTAACCAATGATTTACTAGAAAGATCAGCTCAATCTGAACAGGAAACATCAACTTACAAATATGAATGCAACATAATCGTCCATCAGACATCAAACGCGGTGCCCTGGCGGCGCGGCTGAAATAGAAACAGTTTTTTAGTACAAAACACTTAGGCCGCGTAATTTATTTCGCCACAGATGACGTCTTCTCGATCGATATCGGCGCCCGCTCGTAAAACTCTCGCATGGGATTTTGATGGCTCCGATACGTCAGTGTCACGTGAAGATGTGCGGTTTACAAGTATTTGTGGACTATAATAGTATTTATGGAACGGCTGAATTCTATAACGCGGATTATTGCCGATTCGGATGATAATCGCGAGGCTAGTTCTGTAATGCAGCAGCGGTTATTGGTATACTATTGTGTTATACTTTAAATGTCTTACTTCTACTTCCAACTTTTATACCTGTTTAGACGATTATTGGTTAATTGAAAAGTCTCAAGTTATACTTTACCTTGCAACAATGTTCTGCGGTAAGGGAAGAAAAAACTTTTTTTTTAATCTTTGTTAGCTTCATGCCTATCACTTCTATATTTGAGACTATAGCTGTCCTAGTAACGGCTCGTGGATATTTTTAAAACTATTCTTCTGTTTTTTAAGAATGGAACTTTTGGTATTTTCTTTAATAGGTTTTTGTTGTCGTGTAAGAGGATCATAATTCAACATACATACGAGTATACTAATAAACACACTTGCTTAGGATCGGATTCGCTATTGCCAAAATTTTAATGCTGACAACTACATACGTAGATACACATACATACATAAACTCACGCCTATATTCCCCGATGGGGTAGGCAGAGGTGCATTTCTACACCCACATTTCGCCAGGACATACGTAGATATATAAAACCAAAACAAAGATTACTATTATAGAACCGATCAGCTATCGACCAACCAAATCCTAACTTGGCACTAAGCCCTAAAGAAATTAATCAAGAAAAAAAAATTGCAGTTTGTTCTAATTTCAAATTATCGACTATCATGACTTTGAGTCATAGAAACATTAATGAATAAAAATTTGGATACAATCAGAAACTTTATAATCATAGAAATAAATTAATATAATTGCAAAGAGCGGGAATGAAGACTTGTCAACTTGTATACAATCCGAACCCAACTCCCGCTCAGCACCTATGCTAATGGCATCACGAATATTTTTCCACCGCGATGGAGTGTTGCCAAAACATCGTATCATAAGTAATACAAAGCAAACAGTGTTCCGATACAAATGGCGGGCAGTTACCGTCAATCAGGAGATAAAACAACAGCCCGGACCGCGGACATCTCGCCAACACTTATTCCGGGAACACTCTGTTATTATTGGATTCAATATAACATATACATTAGATGATTTACCACCGGGATATATCGGCATTTCATACGCTGGAATTCGAGTGTCGCTCGAGGCTGGCTTGTGGTCGCAAAATGTTATTGGAATTTTATAGCGGAAGATTTGGATATTGGCGGATTTCATTTTTTTATGTTGGAATTCAGTGGATTAGACTTCGGGATGTGAAATAAATTTAGTGGAGTTCGATTCCCGACTTAGACAAAAATTTGTTTATGCTCACGCCTGTATTTTTGCCGTGTTGTTCCTAGAAAATTCCTAGCGGGAAAATCTAATACAAATTTGTACAACCGAAAATTAAACTCAGGCGGATAAAAATGTGGGGATTAACGTAGAATGTTCATTACTTTTAATTGACGCTTTTTACGATAAAGGTAATCAACTAGAAAGAACTTACAAAAACAATCATTATTTTAGTCTGCTTATTTCATTTATGTGTGCATGTTGTTATTGTACTACGTATTAATTAACACAATCCAGTAGGTAAGTATATGAAATTATCCACTTCGTTCTAGGTCTAGACTGCTTTAAAAATATAAAATCGAAGTTAGTTTTTACCAGTCAACGCTCGATTTGGAATCCACAACACTGACCCGTATTAAAAAACAACACTGTTTCCAAAGCCATTAATTACGCAGATATTGAACCTAGAGGCTATGTTATTCCATAATATGCCTGGCCATACGACAATCCTATATGGCAGTAGGAAAACTTCAGTAAAGTTTTATTTTTTTACACGAAACTGTGAACTGGCACTTCAACCTGCTGATACAAAAAAAGAAAAAAGTCCAACCCGTTTCCATTTTTAAATTCGGAAAAACTATTAAACCCATTGTCGTTTTAACCCTTACGTCATTGTAAAGTAGACAGTGCACTATTTTGACAGTTGCACGCGTGTAAACAAATGAAATCGAATAAATTTTAATCGCTGGCCGTAAATCGATTAAAAGTTTCACTTGGGATGAAAAGCGAGTGTTGCGCCGCGTCGATACAGGCGGGCCGGTCGGCGGGAGGTTGTCGATGTCGAGTGGCCACATAAACGTCACATATCGACACAAACGCGATACAGCACTTGGCTCGCGCTCAAATTGATATTGAATTTATTTTCAATTTTAAAGCGCCCTCCTTAGCGGCGTAGAGTACTTCGCGTACACAGAAACTTCACAATTTAAATAAAAAATCTAGCGATCGTCGTTTACCTACGTAATATTTCTCCATGTGAACGACGTGTGAATAATAACCCCATATTGTCAAAATGCATGTATCAAAAATCTTCAGATCATAACTCGCGGCTAACTTTTAAGCAATCGTCTAAAGAATTTTCAAATTGAATGACAGCTTATTAAGGAATACAATTCATTTACTTTCCATCAAACGGTATTTTGTTTACATTTTGTGGATATTAGCCGTGAGAGGTAATATTCAAATCACTTTGTAACGGTGATCGGTCTTAATAAGAATACTTTTAAAGTATATCCATCAGCTACACATTGTCCTTACTCAATGCTACCGTCACGTGGGTACTAATTTTAAGTCGTAACTATATAGAACCATAACGATCTCCACGTCAATGCTTGAATCGCATTATGCATATATACA
Source organism: Hemaris fuciformis (assembly GCA_907164795.1). Lineage (NCBI taxonomy): Eukaryota > Metazoa > Arthropoda > Insecta > Lepidoptera > Sphingidae > Hemaris > Hemaris fuciformis. The sequence continues at coordinate 10,582,741 of OU015447.1, forward strand.
TAAATGTATTTTAAATTTGAAACCCACAGAACACTAAGAGAAAATCTTTATTCCATATTGTATTTCTTTAAGAAACATTTCATATACTATCTCTGTAAAGTTGTACTCTGTAAAGTTGACAGTGAACAGGCGCCACCGCGGATACAAACGTCAAACGCTATTTCTGTTGCGACTGCGGTGTGCCCGATACACCGTGACCGCCCCCGCCACCAGCTTCGCCCCTCCGCCCCTCCGCCCTGTTCCGCCGCCCTCCGCCACCATCCGCCACCGCTCATGGAGTGTGTCCTGTAAACAAATGCCGGATTTTGTATAGATTTTTGAGCTATTCTCGATTTAGGTTAAGTCTGTATAATGTGCTGTTCACACTTTATAAGTTTGTCGGTTGAAAGAAACTTACAGATTAGTGGATGTAATCGTTTCTATATTTTATTACATTCGGGATTATGTGCGTGTAATGTGCGGCTAGATAAAACAACTATTATTTGATGTATGACGCAATCAACGCATAGAAAACAATCTAAAAACGATACAGACGTTATACGAGTAAGGGGCGTCACTTGTCTCAACTGAATCGAATGATGCGTTGTCAAGCAAAAATATGTATATTAAAAATACTTAGAGATGTATCTCGCCCCTCTAATAAAAAATATATGGCACTAAGAAAAAAATAACACAACAAAAAATTTAAAAGAATCTAAAATTTTGACTGTAAAGATCACAATAATTGATAAATGCTATTTTAGTATATCTAAAATAAATACAAAATTCTGAAAAGACTGCCTCGTGCGATCTAGAGGTCCTGGGTTCGATTCCCGGGTCGGGCAGAGTGTTATTGGGTTTTTCTATTAGGAAATTCTCGGTAACAGCACGGAGTCTGGAATTGTGCCCGAAAACCCGCAATAGGCTCGCCCCCTATTACGTGGGACTGATAAATACTTGGTGAAATGTGGGTGCAGAAATGCACCTCTGCCTACCCCTTCGGGGATTATAGGCGTGAGGTTATGTATGTATGTATGTACATTTCGACGCTGTGTTTTTAACACTGTGTTATATCCTGTGCGCTTTTTGGTTCTTGAATATTCTTAACACTTAAAACACTTATTACACCTATTGTAATACATACAAGTAAGTATTTTTTATATGGATTCAGAAAACAACACAATGTGTATGTACAATATATGTAAATTTGACGTTTTGACAATTTTGGCAGTCAGGCAGTTGGCTAGATACCAGCTTGTGAAACGAGAGGCCGCTTGTTCGATCCCCACGCCGAGACAAATGTTTGTGTGATCTACAAATATGTTTCCGTTCTGGGTGTTTGTGAGACCGAAAAGTTTCTCGGGTTTCTGATACCCTCGACACAGGACTTGTATCTTAGTGCGGGGTCAGAACTATGTGTGTGACTGTTGGGTGTATTTATTTGGTTAATAAATGCAAAGTACTACACTTATACTTGCGCTGCAATCCCGAAGTATACCACTAGCTTTTTATAGGCACGCGTTTCGCAAGCATTGTTTTAAATCCAATCTAATTTCCAGACCCAGATGCTAAAAATGTCATAGAGCAATTCTTTGGCGACTCGTAGTTTTTGTAAGTCTGATCAACATAACAACAACAAAGCAGTGATGGCCTCGAGGCTTAGGCGCGCGGTCGAGAATTTCGGCGGTCGCAGGTTCAAACCTCAGGCACACACCTCTAACTTTTCGAAGTTATGTGTGTATTCACAATGAATTATCACTTGCTTTAACGGTGAAGGAAAACATCGTGATAAAACCTGCACACCTAAAAAGTTCTTAGGAATTTCTTAGATGTGTAGTCCGCCAACCCGCACTAGGCCAGTGTGGTGGACTAAGGCTAAACCCTCTCAGTTGTAGAGGAGGCCCGTGCCCAGCAGTGGGACGTATTTGGGCTAATGATGATCAACATAAAAGTTATATGTGTTCCGACTAATGGCTTTAAATTGACTCAAATTTGTTTATTTTATCATTTAAGAAAACCGTCCTATTACGTTTAAAAATCTTATATCAATCAAATTCTTATCGTCACAACTCACAACGGTAGGTATCCCTAAAGACCTTAGCAAATGTATTTTTTCACGACGCTTCCAATGGTGTACTCAGTTCCACGTTTTAGGAGGCACAAGGAGTAAATATCCAAACTGCATGTTGCTAATGCGAATTTCCCAACGACAAACCCAGCCACATTTTCAAATTCCCCGAATACGTACTTACGTTAGGTTCAAAGATATATTTTTTATCTTTTCTCATTGAACAGACCTTTGATCGCACCAACTCGAAATTTTACCTATGAGAGATTTGACATGAATAAAATAAATACATCCAACAGTCACATAGGTACATAGTTCAAACCCTGTATTGTGATTATCAGAATCAAAGATAAGAAGAAAAATACATACCTACTAAACATTTATTTATTTATTTATTCACAGAAAATATAACATTTTAACAGCCGAGGCCAACACGACGCTATATCAAATAAAAGAAAATAACAATAAAACTACAATGAATTTAAAAATAAATGAAACAATAAACATTGAAAATAAAATTAAACAATTCAAACAAAAATAAAAATTTAAACATTAAAAACATAATTATTATTCTAACATTCGTAACATTTCTCTAAACATTGTTGTACATATTTGTACATCACACCATCATTTGTTGACCACCTCATTGTCTGGCGGCACAAGTATGTGCCATGTGATTTAGAAGTCCCGGGTTCCAGTCACAGGCCGGGCAAAGCATTATGGGGTTTTCCATTAAGAAATTCTCAGTAGCAGCACGGAGTCTGGAATTATGCCCGAAAAACGGCAATAGGCTTGTCTCCTACGTAAGACTAATGCACACCTGGCGAAATGTAAGTGCGTTCCGAAAGTCATCGAATTTAGAAATTAATTTTGACGGTAATATTTTTTTTCGAAAATGAGACTAAATATCATGAAATTCGGGTGAATCCTAAACCTTCCGCTAGTTTATAAGACATTTTCCGCCAGCAACGTCGGTCCTTTGTCGATGTCTAGTGTCGATATCTGGTGTCGCAATCTGTCACGCTCCCATTGCGACAGAGTCGTGATCGCGCTGCTCCACCGATAACATCTATATTCGGATGTCTCGTGACTGGTCTTTATGCTCTTTTTATATTTTTTCTTAAGCACCATGTCTTCGTGTTTACTTGGCTGTAATGAGCTGCGGTGCAAGTAATTCTAACGATCACGTAACCGTTTGCTTCTTCCATATTTATATTGTTAATGCCCGAGTGACTTTATTACTTTTACAGTTCATCAGCCCATATTTATGTCCCACTGCTGGGCACGGACCTCCTCTACAACTGGGAGGGGTTAGGCCTTAGTAGGTACACCACGCTGGCCGAGGGTTGGCGGACTACACACCTAAGAAAGTCTTAAGAATTTTTAGGTGTGCAGGTTTTCTTACGATATTTTCCTATAGTGTAGTGATTATTCACCGTGAATATGTGTATTAAAAACTGTGGTTTTACAGTTGTTGATAAAAAAAAAAAAAACTTGGGCTAATTTCTGTAAGCGTAGATATAATGTTGGAGAGGGTCATTGGCAAAATAAAATGCGCATTGGCGAAGCTAAACCTAGACTCTAGTCACAGTAACAAAGTAATAATTGCTTAGTTTAGAGAACTTACTAAATTCCATAAAAAACTTATATTAACCTGAATATGGGCATATCAGGTTCTCCATGTGAGCTCATAAAAAATGACTACTCTAGAACGTTATGACAAAATTAGTATTAGTTTATGGGACATAAAAGGACAAGGGGTATGTTTTACATAGCTCTGCCTACCCATTCGCGGACGTGGGAGCCGCAAAGGCGACAACAAAACAACAATTTCTATACAATTGCAACGCACGTCAAAAGTATCACTTCCGCGTGTCAGGGCTGTCCCTAATGCTCGTTGAATTTTGCATGTGAATGCTTCACGCGGGGGCGGTAATGTGACAAGCGACAACCCTGATGTCTGTGTGCACAGTGCGCCTTTTGATATCTCACCGGATGAACGACTGCGGATGCTGTGAAGATCGTGAGTTGGTATTTTAGTGTTTTCATATGATTTATTGTGGAGATTTATACGTAGTTTTATGTACATACCTATGTATGAAAATCTAGACTTTGCTCGTAGGTACTTTAAGACACACACACACACACACACAGATTCACGTTTGTAAGCCTGAAGAAGAAAAGCTTATGTACCAGAAAAGTATTATTATATAATTTAATTCTCTCGTAATTTCTAATAACCTTGATACGAGACTTGTGGAGTGTGGGGTCAAAAATGTGTTGTAAGGCGTCTCCTTCAAAATATCTTATACCTACATAGGTATACAAAACTTCTTTCAATTAACTCATAGTCAGACTTAGTAATTCGGGTTGCGTGTAATATCAAGGCTTATAAATGTGTGACAACCAATAGCAGTCCTTCATTTTTGTTTCAAATTGTTATCATTGGACGTGATAGAATGAACAGGTGACATACAAGCGGCGACGCTCGTCCCGATACAAAATACTGTCTATTTACCTTCTAATCTTTACAATATTTGTGACCGATTTATTCTTGAATCGCTCCGCAAGCAGAAGCAAAGATCGATTACTTTCAAGCGTACATCCAGCCAGTACTTAATAAAAGAAAAATCACCCACTATATTGTATACTAGCTATACCCGCGACTTCGTCCGCGCGGAAAATTAATTTTTTAATAAAAATTTATAAACTAAAAGTAGCCTAAGTTACTCCTTATTATATCAGCTATCTGCCAGTGAAATTCCCGTTAAAATCGGTCCACCCGTTTCAGAGATTAGCGGGAACAAACAGACAGACAAAAATTGTAAAAAACGTTATTTTGGTATATGTACCGTCTATACATCTATATACATTTATTAAAAAGCGGTTATTTCAATATCACTAACAGACACTCCAATTTTATTTATTTGTATAGATTTCCATAGGAACAGCAGTGGCGTAACAGCCCCACATTACAGGGTATTAGTAACGCATTCATGGCCGCGCGAAGGATTTATCCCGCTCACCCCTTGCAGCGGCGCGGTTTTATGGTTATCTGCATTTTATTGGATACATTTGTCTAGTGATTCGGGGCGGTGATGTTGCGGTGATCGTCGGTGAATATTACATACGTGGGATTGACATTAGTGGTATTGGCTGTTTACGGCAAGAGACACGTCGGAAAAACAGAATGTCTTAGTATAGGGCAGGTCATTTTACTATTTTGTGGCAATGACATTCGGACATTTTATGTTTGAAACGAGGTTAACACCCTTTGCTGACACTTTACCCTTAGGAAGAACTCTTGTTTAATTATCTCAAAGATGCAATTTCGTCGCGATATTTTCTCCATCGATAAAAACTTGATAATTCAATAACTATGAAAAACATATGTGTCACATTCTGCGATAACAGGATTAGGATATTATTATTACTTTGCATTTCAAATCGAATCAGCAATATTTAATTACCTACGTAGGTAGGTACTACGTCTTTTTATCTCTTTTTCTGTTAAGAATTTTATTTAAAGTAGCAATTAGCGGCATTCACTGGATTTATTGTTATCCTAATTCATGTGACAATCCGCTGCCCCGTGGCGCCGTTGTTGGTTAGACACCAGTTAGCGAAATTAGAGGCCGCTGGTTCGATAACCGCACCGTGACAAATTTTTGAGTGAACTACAAATATTTCGGGTCTGGGTGTTTGTGAGACCGAAAAGTCTCTAGAAGTTTCTGATATCAACGACACAAGACTCGTATCTTAGTGTAGGGTCAGAACTATGTCTGTGACTGTTGAATGTACCTATTTATTTATTGATCATTAAGCACCAAGTGCCCTGCTTTATTATATGCCATACTTACTAGGTATACCATAGATAACCATCCGCACCAATAGCTAAAACCTTCTTACATATCCTTAACACAAACATCAGGAAAGACACCTGACGTGACCAGGAATTCGCGAGCACAGACCATCCATCAACCGCTTTCAGTACATTACGCACTGACAGAACAGTTTGCGCATAATTGATCGTTGTATTGACGTTTCAAATGTCGAGGTGACTGCAAGACGTGTCTTAAAAAATCACAATAGGTGCCAGTTAATCTTCTATATCTATACTCTATACAAATAAATAAAATTGGAGTGTCTGTTTGTAATATTGAAATAACCGCTTTTTAATAAATGCATATGGATGTATACACGGTAGGTACATATATCAAAATAACGTTTTTTACAATTTTTGTCTGTCTGTCTGATTGTTCAGGCTAATCTCTGAAACGGGTGGACCAATGTTAACGGGACTTTCACTGGCAGATAGCTGATGTAATAAGGAGTAACTTAGGCTACATTTATTTGAGAAAAAATCTTTTATTTTAGAAAAAATGAAATTAAGTAGGTATCATAATAAAAAATACAAAAAACAAAAAAAAAATAAGAATCGACTGTTAGGCGGAATGAAGTTCACCGGGTCAGCTAGTACCTATTGAATAATTGTATATTATTTTAATTCCGACTTCGTAGATTCAGTCATCGTCCGTGTGAATGGATCTAATCATTGGCTATCTCATTTTTATTGGTTTTTTAGCGACAGTGACGCAATCTAACGAGAGCAGGTTTCAGTCATGATGCCGCTCAGGTAGGTCTTAATTGTTATCTGATCTTAAATCCTGTCATTTTAAATACCTACATTGTTACAAAACCTGAAGAAGTAGGCAGTTCTTCTCTAGTGATGACTGCCTTCCGAACAGGGTGGTACACCAAATTTTGAAATGACTGAGTCTAAGTGATGTATTTGACATTTTATGGATTCAATAAATATATATTCATTTCATGACAGCCCCGTGGCGCAGTTGGCTAGACACCAGCTTGCGAAACGAGAGGCCGCGGGTTCGATCCCCGCACCGAAACAAATGTTTGTGTGATCCACAAATATTTGTTTCGGGTCTGGGTGTATGTGAGACCGAAAAGTCTCTCGTAGTTTCTGATACCCACGACACAAGACTTGTATCTTAGTGTGGGATCAGAACTATGTATGTGACTGTTGGGTGTATTTATTTATTTATTTCATTTCATTTCAGAGGTATGTATTTATCGAGTTCCTCGTTTTGCTAGTTTTTATACCTCACGTAAAGGTAGCCGTTTCAGATTCCGTGCTACTAATGAAAATTTCTAAAAATACTTTGCTGCACCCGAAAATCGAACACGGGACCTCTAAACGCACTAGAACACCAAAGAGTTTTGTAAATTTTTTAACTAGAAAAAACCCTTTCTAATACTCCATGTCAATGAACCAAAATAAGGACTCGATTAGCATCTACTTGAACCGTTAGTAGTGTTATCAACGCATATAATATGTAGTTCCAGTGATGGTCCGTGGTACTTCCATAGAAGCCCAAAAGCCCAGGCTGCCTTACAAAATTCCGAATAATTATAATCTTTAAACTTTAAATCTTTATTTAACAGATGCAATTTTACATATAAATGATAATATCCTGACCCCACAATGAACAATTATAAACTAGATAAAATTACAAAATTTACGTGAAACGCTTTTGGGCTTAGATATGGTAGTACCGCCAAAGTGTAGTTCTACTTATTAGAACTGAAAAGCTATACTAATATGTTAATATAAAATATAGGACGGCTACCCTCGGTGCCGTCCACGTGAATATATTATGCATCCCTCGGGAACTGTACATTCTTCCAGAACAATAACCGTAATATGCGTTACACGTCACAGGGACTACAGAAGCGGTAGTAAGGACGGTTTTCGAATTTGAGTTTTCATATTAGGTACACGCTTTTTATTAGTTTGAATATTATGAGTCATAATATTTAATGCATTGTCCTATTTTTAGTAGGTACACTATATTCAACATTTTTTTTATTTGTTAAGGCTCTTAATTTCATTGTTTCTGATAAAATTCGTAATTTTACATTATTTTCTAATATTATTTTTTGTTCGCTGAATAAAATTTTAAGGTGATTTTAAAGTATTTTTTTTCAAATTGATAATTTTTGCCGACTCGGGAAGATCCAATTTCATATATCGCGAAAAAAAATAATAATTTTTTTCTCATATATTTTTTTTCTTAATGTGTTAAGAACTTACATTATGCATATCATCAAAAAACTAAATGTTTTCGATGCTTGGGAAGTAATGGGTTAATAAATAATGTGATCATATTTAAAAAAAAAACATTATATTTGACCTCTAATCATTTTATTTAATAAATTTCCAATAAATTAGGTTTTACGTGCATTGTAATCCAACAAGGGAATAAATTAATAAAAATGGATTAATTATAATCCTATCGAATCGACAAAAATACTTCCGTAAATCACTATGACGGGTTTCCCATTTTACTTACGGAGGTACGATATATTAGCGCCATCTAGTTTTAAATCTTAATACACTTTTACCAGCTTAATTTTTACTAAGTGGATCATATTCTTTAGACACGTGCGTGCACAGAATTATTGTATGAAATATTAATAAAAATTTGTTTAATTACTTGTTTAATCGAAATAAAATCTATACGAATATGTATAATATTATAGATACCTACCTACCTAATATATCACGACCTACAAAAATCACCAAAAAAAAATCTTTTACGGTTTTAAATATAATTTTTGCCAAACATGTGTATTTTTTTAAATAATAAACCATATAAGCCATATACATATACACTCCCTCAAACCTACATCTCCGAAGTACTACCGACTACTACCGACTACCGAAGTGTATTCCTACACCTATACATAATTATTTCAAATGACATAATACGAATGGAAACCCTATTTCCCTGCTCTTTACTGCTTTAAAATATTGACAGTATCTTAATGAAGTCTTCACTACATATCAGGTATCTCCCCCCAATAAACTCCCGCCATAAACTCCAAAGAAATTAGATCACACGCACAAAGACGTATGTAAAACATATAAATTTCCCCCCTGACAAGGCCGACAGCGTAAAAACGTTTAGTGCCGATCCCCGAGCTGACGTCTCAATTGTCTTTGATCACAAATACGTGAATTATTCATAGAGCTCTCTTATAATGCCATAGGCTTGGCGCGTGAGATAAACCAATGAGACTTGCAGTACGGAAGCCAAAGCTATTTAAAAAGTCAATACTAATAAAACCATACTATGTTGTACGTATTACATACATACACATACATAAACTCACGCCTGTATTCCCCGAAGGGGTAGGCAGAGGTGCATTTGTGCACCCACATTTCGCCAAGTATGTATCAGTCTCACGTAATAGGGGGCGAGCCTATTGCCGTTTTTCGGGCACATTTCCAGACTCCGTGCTGTTACTGAGAATTTGCTAATGGAAAAACCCAATAACACTTTGCCCGACCCGGGAATCGAACCCAGGACCTCTAGATCGCACGGCACATACTTGTACCGCGAGACCACGAGGCACGTATTAGTGTTATGTTTTAGCTGCATGGCATAAGTGAGTGCGATCTAGAAGTCTGGTGTTTAATTTTATTGGGGCCTTATCCCACCACACACCCGCTAATGTCACTCCTGTGCTCCAGGATATTTTGTTTTCCAACTCCACTTGTATAGGTATTATTTCTGATTAATTTCGTTGGGGGATCATGACAGTTCTGTTCCCTTAGATTCGCTGAGCTTCAGTGCTCAGCGTCAATACTGTGCGTGCCGCTGTTGATCCTGGTGTTTGATTGCCAGGTCGAGGAATGTGTCATCGAGTTTTTCCGTTAGACGTTGCACATTAGCAGCAGTAAAACTGTGCTATAAAATTGTTCTAAAATACAGGATAAATTTCGTTCTAAGACTATTTTTCCTAACATCTTCGGAAAATTTCTCTAACCCCTGTTGTAAGATACAGTGCAGTCCCAATTAAACAGTGGGTCCAAATCACAGGCACAAACCTCTCTCTGTGTCATTTCGAAGTTATATGCAATAATATAAGGAATTTTCGAACACATTTTTGGTTTTCACAATTAAATCCTTAGGTACATATGTGTAGTCCGCTGTGACATATAAGGACTAATATAGATATTGAGATGATAGTACAATAATCTAAGTCGTGATGGCCTCGAGGCTTAGGCAGGCGGTCGAGAATCGCGACGATCGCGGGCACACACCTCCGACTTTTCGGAGTTATGTGTGTATTCACAAAAAAATATCACGTACTTAAACAGTGAAGGAAAACATCGTGATAAAACCTGCACACCTAAAAGTTCTCAGCCAACCCGCACTAGGCCAGCATGGTGGACTAAAGCAAAAACCCTCTCAGTTGTAAAGGAGGCCCGTGCCCAGCAGTGGGACGTACATGGGCTGATGATGATGATGATGAAGTACAATAATCTACATAAAAATAAGTTCTCCGTTCCACGTTCCCGTCGATAAGCGCTGCTCCCAGTTGTTACATAAACGCCGCGATAAAATAACCACACAAATCTACCCTCGTCGCTTCAACGAATATCACATATAACAGTCTGTTTGAACTATTTAATTAATTACGTAGGAAAATCTTAAGAAAACGCCGCAGACGCCATAGGCCCGGGGGCTCACTTTAATCTATCCTGTCTGTGGCAAGCTCGCGCAGTCTTCACTGGGAATGTATAATGACTCTTTTAATCTCCTTAAAAATCCTGAGACGAGTTCAAAGGTTACTCATTATTAACACGCTTTAGGCGAGCCCATTTTTAATTGATCGCGAAATTTATTTTTGGGTTTGAATAGTATTTTTTTTTTATTTTTAGAGCATGGTAAATCGGAGTTTTTGTTGAATTATTTATAGCTACCTTTTCGATTTGTATATAACACAGTATTTCAGCAACAATTTAAAGGCGGAGTGTATTTTTTTGCTGTTATCGATAAATTCGCTCTTTAAAGCTGCGTTAATTTTGAAACTTAAAGTCCGTATTATAATATTCCGTAACATATAAACTGCTAAAGTTTCCGGATTTTATTATTGAGTTTTTCCATAGAAATAGTCACAGTTTCAGCATGAAGTTTGAGTATTTACCAACTAACGCGCAATTTGCTCTTCGCCAGTTTTTGGAGGCTAAAACAACTTACACTAAATATGTACTGTTGAAGAGTATACAATAATACATTATAACAATTTAAATCAGATCATCATCATCAGCCCATATACGTCCTACTGTTGCACACGGGCCTCCTCTACAACTGAGAGGGTTTAGGCCTTAGTCCACAACGCTGACCTAGTACGGGTTGGCGGACTACACACCTAAAAAATTCCTAAGAACTTTTAGGTGTGCAGGTTTCATCACGATGTTTTCCTTCACCGTTAAAGTACGTGATGATTCATTGAGAAAAACTCCTAACTTCGAAAAGTCAGAGGTGTGTGCCTGGGGTTTGAACCTGCGACCGTCGAGATTCTCGACCGCGTGTCTAAACCTCGAGGCCATCACGACTTATAATTTAAATCACAAATTCCCACAAAAGCCGAAGATCACGCCGCATGAATGGATGTGAATATCGTATGTATAAATTATTTAAATGCAAAAATACTTATTAGCTATGAGATCACTTTACAAGAACAAGATAATCCATCTCCCTTAGCATTAGTGTTTGTAAATTACAATAAATATTAATCACCAACATTTTGCGTTCGTGTTCGAAGCGTGTAATCTACGTCTTAATACGAACTTACCTTTGTTCCAACTTATAGTGAATAAGTTATATCGGATGTTCATTATACGCTTTGTTATTGTGTGATTTTGATTTCATTTAATCTTATGCCTGCTCCTTTGTTACGTAATGTGCTACAATATTATGCGAGTTAGTAATGTAATTTTTTTTTGTGCTTATGTTGTTTTTCAGACATTATACTAACTTCTATTTCATCGTTAAATTAATCTGTTTTGGATATCAGAACTTTGAACTAATTTGGTATAAGTAAAATATTATTATCTTTAGTTTAAGTGCCTCTTGGGCTCGTAGCACAAATGTATGAGAGTCTAGAGGTCCCGGTTTCGATTTCCAAGTCGGGCAAAGTTTTTTTGGGTTTTCAAGTAAGAAATTCTAAGCACAGAATCTGAAAATTGATAATTTCACTAGTGTACCTACACTCTTTGTGTTTTTTTTTTTTTTTTTTGATACAACAGTCACATACATAGTTCTGACCCCACATGAAGATACCAAGTCTTGTGTCGTGGGTATCAGAAACTACGAGAGACTTTTCGGTCTCACAAACAGCCAGACCAAAAACAAATTCTTGTGGATCACAAAAAACATTTGTCTCGGTGTGGGGATCGAACCAGCGGCCTCTCCTTTCGCAAGCTGATATCTAGCCAACTGCGCCACGGGGGTCAAAACGTGAAATAATTTTGGAAATGCGAAATTATGAGGAATAACACTTTACCTTACCTAATCGATTGCATCGGAAAATATGATACCAATGAATAAAAGCCTATCTTATATAATTATTGAACCTCAGACAATCACGAAGGTCTGCAGTAATTTGGCGGACAACAGATACCTAAGAAATTCCTTGTGGAGCGTACCGATGTGTACAGATATTCTGACAAAGTTTTCTTTCACTATTTAACTGCCTAATAATTCATTATATTTACACATATAACATGGGATTTGAAATCGCGAACGTCGAGATTAAGACAAATTCTTTGATGTATTTTTTTCCGATGATAGGACAAAATGACCGAACTGCTTTAAGTATATATAAAGACGTTTAAACATACTTCAATAGTGTTAGAAATAGCTTAAAATAAAGACCAATTTTGCTGCATAAAAGTTTTGAAAAAGAGCAAAGAAAACATCCGTGTTCCCTCATTCCTTTAGTCTAGGGTTTTTAAGCGTAGTTTAAGCATCACATAATGAGAGGAGAGGTTATATATTTTGACAGCACCTTACCATTAATTACGTTGTCCTCACTTTATCGTACTAGCATTAAAAATCCCAAGACGGCGATGACTAACATTCTAATTGCCTGACTTTGATTCGCAGTCCCTAAACGGTAGTCCTATTTAATGGCAGCCCTATTGTAAAGCCGCATAGTTTGTCAAGCCCCTAATTAATAAACTAACAGTACACAAAGTGAGTTAGCGCCCGGGGCCCTGTCTGCGTCTTGTGTCTACGGGAATTAATATTTGAGATGATATCCCCGTAAAGGTCTTGACGTCATGCTATATAGAATTGGTTCGTGTTTCATACTAAATATAAGTGTTAGATTGTTTTCTGTTTCTTCGACTGCCTTGTCCATTCTTCAGTATAGATACGTGTGATGTAGAGGTCTCGTGTTTGGTTCCTTTGGAGGGCCGTGTTATTCAGCTAGTATCTTGCAAAGCAGCCCGGTTAACGGCAGTAGGGTCGCCCCCTTATTACTAGGAATATTAAATTTTGCTGCTGGTACATTGGTGCAGAAATACACTCCTCTCATCGATAATATTATGTACCTATGTGTAGATATAAGTATGTGTATTACAATTTTAGAGTGATAACCTTTTATCCCAACAAAATCGGTGGATACTCGGTACTCCATGTCACTTGCCGTTAAACTGCAATCCGGAATTTACTAATTGCAATGGCTCTTCTTAAAGAACCTGAAGTGCAGTTGGTTAGAACCTTTAAACTGAGAGGCCGCTGATTTGATCCCACATATAGAAACAAATAAGTATGTGTTTTACAAATATTTGTTTCATTATGTGGAACTATACCTATATGTTTGTGTGTGTTTAAACCCATTAATTAAACTAATAAAAAGGCACATTTAAAAGAAGTTCTAATAAAATATTTGTGTTTGACTGACGTGGCATTGAATGTGTGGGGATAATAACAGGACGGGTTAAGTTCTACTACTACTTACTATCTTTACTATTAAAACTCAGACTAAAAAATAAAGACTTAAAATCTAACATATTTTCTGCCATTTCCTTACTTTTCTGTGTCAAAATTATAAATGAGACATTTCAATTACCTAAGCATATTTTACTATAATACATAAAATATCACAGTATCTATCGTAATTTTATTCATTATTTGCAAAGGGACCAAAAAATATTACTCTCCGCGAAGATTTCTTTAATTTAATTTGTTGTCTACATTTTATTTATTCCAATGCAATTACGTACATTGTTTTTTTAATCAACTTCAATGAATAACTGGTCATACAAATAATGTAAAGAAAACCTTTATTAGGAATCACTTACTTTTTAACACGATATTCTTCACTCCGACATTAGTAGGTACATAAACATCAATAAACACCCAGAGAATTAAAATTAATTACCACCACATAAAAATACACGCCTAATGAACTGCTCGATTAAGTACTTGACCTTTTAAAAGCAAAAAACTGCCCACAAACGTCCATCCGCTAACGTTGCAATTAAAACGCGGCGAAAACAAATGACTTCTTAAATCCTCCGAAACGCTTTGTCAAATATAACAACGTACAATTAAATGTGGGGGAAAAATGGCATCGGAAACCAAAACCTTGATGGTTCCATAATGACAGTAATATTTTATAAACCCCACGCGGGCACAGGTAACGCGGCACACGTAACGCCACTAGGAAAGTGTGGCAAAAAGACACGGCAAAATAAATAAATACACCCAACAGTCACATACATACTAAGACTAAGATACAAGTCTAGCGTCGTGGGTATCAGAAACTACGAGAGACTTTACGGTACTAACACCCAGACCCTAAAAAAATATTTCAAGGATCAAACAAGACATTTTGGTGCGCGGATCAAACCCGAGGCCTCACGGTTCGCTAGCTGGTGTCTAGCCAACTGCGCCACGAGGCTGTCCTAGCTATAAGGAAGAAATATACGGGTAAATATGGATGTTTAACTAAATTTTTACTTCATTCGTGTAAGCCGATTGTATAAAGATGTAACGTTCTAAATTCCGAATACATTTTTGAAAAAAGATTTGTGTGGATAATAATCAACATCAAATTAATTAAAGTTTTAAAAAGGAAACCAAAAAGGTCAAATAATAAAAAAAGAAATAATTGATCCTAAATAAATGTTACAACGAGTACATTTCTCGACAAAAACTGGCATAATTAATTACATAAAAGCTTAGACCACCAAAGAAATTAAGTCTTTGTGCCTCGCTATTGAATATGTAAACAGCTCCCGATTGCATTTGCACCAATAAAATACTATAAAAAATCCGTAGTATGTTCTAAGAAATAAATTCTGTACCTAGGCAAAAAATCGGCTAATAGAATCTTAACTATGATCTACATTGCAAATGAAAGCGAGTTGTAATTAACTTGTCAAATAGATTGAGTGTAAGTTGATGGAAAAAAGAGAATACGCTAATGAAAATTTTGAGAAGCCATCTTCGAATGTTGATAGAAAATTCTGGACCAAAACCTCTCTATGGAGGGGAAAGAAATGGCGTTCTCCTACATGTTTAGTATATTTCCACTAAAATAAATTGATTGTATTAAAGAAAAGTTGTAGAGGAGGCTCGTGCCCAGCAGTGGGACGTGTATGGGCTGATGATGATGATGAATAAAGAAAAAAAATATTTTTCCCAGTACTAATTTGAAACAATCGATATTGTACTTGTCGATTTTTGTAAGAATTTTCAGAATAGTTTTACTTTTATGCAGTGGCGGTACTTCTATAGAAGGCCGAAAGCATTACACGTTAATTGTGTATGTCTAGTTTATAATTGTTTATTGTGGGGTCTTTATTTAACAAATTGCTTTTAAAATAAAGATTATTATTCAGACTTTTGAAAGGCAAACTGGGCTTTTGGACTTCTATGGAAGTACCGCCACTGCTTTTACGCAACCCTTATTAGACAAACAAACAGTAATTAGACAGACAATTCTAATGTTTTTGTTTAAAGTTTTATCCCTTTGGAATAAAATTAATTAACGATTGTTCTTTTTATGAATTTAAAAATACCTTTCATGACGTACATACATACATACATAAACTCACGCCTGTATTCCCCGAAGGGGTAGGCAGAGGTGCATTTCTGCACCCACATTTCGCCAAGTATGTATCAGTCCCACGTAATAGAGGGCGAGCCTATTGCCGTTTTTCGGGCACATTTTCAGACTCCGTGCTGTTACCGAGAATTTCCTAATGGAAAAACCCAATAACACTTTGCCCGACCCGGGAATCGAACCCAGGACCTCTAGATCCCACGGCACATACTTGTACCGCGAGACCACGAGGCAGACGAATCATGACGTAATTAGTATAAATAAATAGTTACGCCCCAAAGTCCAATAGATATCTGAACATTAAGACACAGGTTTTGTGTCGTTGTTTGTAGATCACACAAACATTTGTCTTGGTGTAGCGTGTGTTGGTATTTGGTACCTTTCGATTCGATCTTATTAACACAACTACGCCAGACTGTCAGATACTTCATCATAAAAATATTGCATTCAACCTAACATAGTAACTCCCGCTTATCACTTGACAGTCTTAGTCGGTCCCTATTTACTCCAAATTACTTTGCATTTCATGGGTCGCCCTATAATTAAATTATAACGGGCGGTGTACAACAATTAGCGTAATTTTCTCACGGCAATGGCCAGTCGACTTAGATAATAACACCTTTTGAGTGCAGGAACATTTTTTCACGCTATGGAGGTCAAAAATGATTGGAAAGAATTCGATTTCCTATCGGGGCTGGGCATTCAATGACATTTAATTTTTATAAACTTTGGACGAGTTCTAATTTGACTTTTGCCTACCTGGATAGAGATGTTTCGTATTGATTATTATTCAAAGTAATACTTTATAATAGTTTGAAATCACTATAAAATTAAATTATTATGTTATTTTGAATGGCAGAGTTTATATTGCGATATTGATTTTGAAATTACTACTTTTTGAAGTCATGCGTGTTTCTATCCATCACTAAGAACTTTTATAGTATAGCTTCTTCTCCCTTAGAATCTTCACTTCTGCAGTTCTAAGTCATCCGTAAACAATTTCAAAAGCTAGCCTTCTTAGAAGTTTAGAATCCCGGCGCCCAGCCGAATAATAATACATGGAATTAACAAACCTAATTGCATTACGTTACAAGTTATAATTGCATGAAAACTATTTAGAAAATTAATTTAATAGTTAAAACGCCTGCATAATATCCAAAAATAAATTCCTTGTTTCGTACAAAAATATTTCAGCAATGCGCGATCTCAATAAAATGCTTTCTCTTTATAAATATTAACGCAAATTAACGTCCATTAATATATTCATACATCGGCTACTGTAAATTATTTAAACGCACCATAATAGAAACTAGTTTATTGATTTATTCATAGTTTCAAATTGAATGCGAAAATTAACATATTTTTATTGTATACAACGATGTGTTATGATGAAGCGGACTAGTTTTAGACAGGTTAGGCGACTTTGGTGTAGTAAAATTCTTCGTGAAACATTGAAAAGTTAGTTAATTAAATTAAGCTATAACGCTTGATGGTACCCTAAACGCAATTCAGTTCGTTAGTAAGCAATATTGTTGATCGCACCGCAAAAAATGTTCGGGTTGATTATGAAGGAGGAGCCGGCCGCAGCACGAAGCCCCTCGCCCCGCTGTTACCCGTAACCAGATTGCATCTGAAATTCGGCACACACTTACCGAGCGACGGAAATAAAAACAATTGTTAGTTTTTTCCTCAATGAGTTTATTGCGCCAGAACAATAAATGAAGCTGATCATTATAACGTTTACTTTCAACATCGATTACGCATACTATACACGGTATCATATCGTACGGCGAGTCCATTAATATTTATAATATCCGAGTCCGTATTGCACTTCACAACGCACCACGCCGACCGCCAGCGAGCGGCCGCTAACGGTGAACACCCGAGCTGCACTATCCCTATTAACTTACAGTTCGTGGGATCGATTATAATAATATTTGTCTAAATATCACAAGAAAAATACAAAACGAAATACCATATAGAATTAACACAATAATTAATATTATTAACAATTAAATACAGAGAGTCTGTGTGGGTTCAGGAGGTGAGGTATCACCAGTGCGAGCGCGGCAGGCGGCCCCGTCATGACACCGGCACGTGGTGCTGGTACAGCTGCTCCTGGCGCTCGCACAGCGACGTCATCTTCTTGAACGACTCCGTGCTCTCGCGAAAAAGCATCTTGGACTCGTCGCGCCCCCTGGCGTGCGCTGCGTCCAGCCGCCCGGGCGAGATGACCGGCGGCGACGACGCCGACAGCGGCGACAGTGACTCCCGCGCCGACTGCGCCCCAGCCGGCGCGCCGTACGGCCCTCCGGCTTGCGGCGCGCCATTACCCATCAGAAATGGGGAGGGAAAAAATCCCCGATCACCGAATTGCGGGAACAAACCCGATTGCAGCGCGTTCAGATTCCTGCTATAAAACTTCATTGTTTCCGTCACGTAGCTTGGCAGTTGTGACACCTCTTCGTTGCCGTAGCGCAAACTCTCCAGAGTTGACGCTAAGCCTTTGATATCAGCATATAGTTTGTTAAGCAATTCCGCATTGACTTCAAAGGCAGGTCTTTGATCCCGTCCCTCTGGTGAAGTGGTAGATAGCAGCCTCCGATGCAAGTCTACGTTGGAGCTGTGCCGGTCCCGACTCCTCCGCGAGGGGAACGCGGCGTCGCAACCGTTGACGTCACAAGGATGAAGGAGTTTGAGATGATCGTTTCTGTAATGCATGCGCAGTGTGAAGTGATTTTGGAATATTTTACCGCAAGCGGTGCACCTGTCGGGGTTCTCGTCGTCGATGGGGATCTCGAGGTCGTTGATGTCCCGGTCGTCGGTGCGGTCGCTGCTGGCGGACGGCGAGCGAGCCCGCGCCAACCGTTCCTCCAACGCGTGCAGGTCGCTGCCGCTGTCGCTCGGCGTATACAGGTCGGAGCGCAGTCTAAGTCCCTCGCGGACAACGCTGGGGGCGCTGGACTCGTCGTCGGACTCGCTCTCGGCCTTCACTCGCGAGACTTCCGATTCCACAGCAGCATCCTCACCGTTCTGAAATGTCTCCATGGTCTCCGGTTTTTGTTTCTTGAGGGACAGGGGTTCGTCGTCGGGGCGACTCGAGCCCGGCGTTGATATATTTCTAAACAGGTCCGCTTGGTATTCCTCGTCCGATGCATTGTACTCGTTGCTTTGAGAACACCGAGTAGGGTTGCCACTTTTTCGTTTACGTTTATTGGGAACGAGGGAGGTTTTGTCGTCCGCAGTGGCGGGGTCGGTGCGGTTGCCGCTGTTGTCCGGCTGCGCACTGGTCACTTTGACGTCTTCTCTATTTTTATTTACAGTCAAGTCCTCGGGCTCGTCATTATAATGTAACCTATCGGCCAGCGGAGACTCGGTCCTCTCGCCACACTTATCTTTGTCCTCGTCGTCGGAGGTGACATCGTTGCTCTCACTGCAGTTGTTCAACTCGTATTCATTATTCACAGGTTTGGCTAAGTCTAAGATATTACGAGAGCGTTCATCCGGCGGTGGAATTTTTCTATACATTTTCTCAATTTCACTAAAGTTGCGCAGATCGTCCAGAGGCACTCTGGGAGGTAGCGGCGTGGGGCCCGGCGGGCCGGCCAGCGGGGGCGGCAGACGCGCCGCCAGCTCGGGCGGCAGCAGCGCCGGCGGCGGCAGCGGCAGTCGCGCCAGCGCCGGCAGCAGCGGGAACGGCTGCGCGGACCTACCGTCGTGCGCGGAGATCTTGCGGCGCACGTGCGGCGAGTGCAGCTTGGGGTTGGGGTTGGCACTGTGGCGGTTCCTGGAGCGGCGCGAGCTGAACATCATGGTGCACCCCTCCACCGTACACTTGTGCATCTCCCGCAGGTGCACCGCGGAGAAATGTATTTTGAGCGCGCCTTTATCACAGAAGGTCTTGAGGCAGACGTTGCACTGCACCCTCTTCTTGCCGGTGGCGGGGTTGACGAACTGCACGCCGAGCCCGAGCGGCCACGGCGCCGGCGGCTCCCGGCGCTCGCACGGGTACTCGCCGCGCTGCTCCTCGCGCTCCTCGTCGCGCCCGCTGAAGCTGGCGCCCAGCTTCCTGAAGTCGAAGTGGGGCGCGGGCTGGCTCACCCGCGGCATCATAAAATAGTCCAGACCGGCCGGCAAGCCGGGCACCGCACCGTACTCTTTGCCTTCCATCACGTCACTGTCATAATACGAGGCGCGTAATGCGAAGCGGGTGGCGCGCGACGCGGCCGCTTTGCGACTGAGGACGTGCGACACAGGTGACCGCGCGCGGGCGGCGCGCGACAAAGGCCGGCGGCGCGGGGGTCGGCGGCGCGCGGGGCTCGGCGGCGGCGAGCGCGGGCGGGGGCGCGGCGGGGGCGGCGGCGGCGGGGGGGCCGCAGGTGGGAGGAGCGAGCGCTGGGCGGAGCGGATCGATCCTCGGTGGGGACAGGCGACAGTCGCGCTCGCACCGCACCGACCACTGTAAACACTGGAGAACTAAAGCATCGCACGCCGTTACGTAACTGGGCACATACGGCCATACACCACACATGTACCGCACATCGCCGCACGAGCCGAGCGCCGCGCGGGCCAGCCGACATCACAAGCCTCACAGAGACACTCACTGCTCTACACTAGCTACCTCGGGATAATGAGTATGCTACTTAAACATTTGAACCGAGAATCGAAATCAAACACATAACGGCTCCGACAGGCAGCGAGGTGCGTAGGAACACTTGGTAGTAATTGGCCGTTGATCTGGTGCTGAGTGTAAACATTTCGCCCACAGTCGGCGAAGAATCCGCGCAGTCACGAGCGATGTCGGCGCTAAAAAAAAGCGCTGCTTTATATACGAATGTAAACAAACAGCGAGCGATACACTCACTACACTACACGCTGGCTGCAAAAGAAAAATATTTATAACATATTTTCCGACTTAGCATACGTCTCGTTTAGCTTTATGACTATTAATCCAGAATATTCTTTGTATATGCAACGGCCATGGCATAATAGCCGAAAAGTAGGTATGGCTTTGAAATCAGAGGCCACTTTCGATAGAGGCCAAAAAAATATTTTACTAAAATTGACACCCAGTTTTCGACTTTTCTATAATATACCCTCATGGCATAAAACTTTTTCCTTCTATCCGTATAATATTTATTTTACGCGTGTTATGATTGACGTAAAAATAATAAGGAAGAATGCTGTGATACTTTTGAAATAATTCTCGGACTCAATAAGTTACTACAATTTTAGAGATTCGCTACATTTATGTATATGTTGCATAATTGAAAGTTGCCGTCTTTAAATATAATAACAAACATGATTTTTTCATCTTTCTGTTATAATAAAATTGTGAATGAAAATTGAAGATTTAATCGCGGGCGTATCTATCGTTTTAAATAACTTAATAACTTATTAACATGCCTCTCTCGATAACACGACATTGGAATTGAATCTTAGCCTAAAACACCATTAGGTAATTAACGATGTTCAACCAAAAATATTGTAATAACATACTTTTAAACATGTGGTATAATTTTTTATAATTTTCTTTCTAAACTTTACTATAATCAAATAAATACACCCAACAGTCACACACATAGTTCTGATCCCACACTAGGATACAAGTCCTGTGTCGTGGGTATCAGAAACTACGAGAGACTTTTCGGTCTCACAAACACCCAGACCCGACACAAATATTTGTGGAGCACACAACACACACACATTCCGTACTGCTACTGAGAATTCCCTAAAAAAAACTATAACACTTTGCCGGACCCGGGAGTCGAACCCGGGACCTCTAGATCTCGCGGCACATAGGTACTTAAGCCGCGTGACTACAAGGCGGTCTATAACCTAATAGTATAAACATATGAATGTTATTTTTTACAACTAAATAAATTATCCTTTTCATGTTAACAAACTGTTTTTTCCGTCTTATCCTGTGTAAGATATTTTTCCAGACGTCATCAGACAACAAATGTGGGAACTAGGAAATTTCTTGAATTAATATGACGCACATACAGCACTCTAATGACGTTAGGGATTTTTGTATTTTAAAACCTGATAAAGTACATTTCAAAAGAGAAATAAACCTTTTATTTCCTAAACATCATACATAAAGTCACGCCTGTATTCCCCGAAGGGGTAGGCAGAGGTGCATTTCTGCACCCACATTTCGCCAAGTAGATACCTATTTATGTAACAGTCCCACGTAATAGGGGGCGAGCCTATTGCCGTTTTTCGGGCACATTTCCAGACTCCGTGTTGCTACTGAGAATTTCCTAATGGAAAAACCCAATAACACTTTGCCCGACCCGGGAATCGAACCCAGGGCCTCTAGATCGCATGGCACATACTTGTACCGCGAGACCACGAGGCAGTCTATTATTTCCCAAGCATCGAAAATATTTTTTCCAATACGTTGCATTCTACTATAATTTTATTTTGCTTTTTACCATTTTTAAAGGCTTCGGCACCGGTCTAAAAGGTAAGGAGTGCGACGTCGAAGTGTTTTCAACTTGTATTAAAAACTTTTATTGTTTCAGAATGCAATTGGTGACCCAAAGACTACACGTCACTCATAGCGTGTTTTTTTATTATTTTAAGCATATCTTAAAACTGTTTACATTCATATAGGTATATTTACGTACACAAATATAACTACTAACGCCATCTGTTATCAATCTCTTACAACTTACGATGTGACCATTACGAATCAGCATACAAACAATATGAAGTGCACTCTTTATCAAACGCATGTTAGCATAATGTTAATGAGTAAGGACAAACTATTGTTATCCTAGGTTCAAAATTGAGGCATACAAAATATTGGTTATAATTATCAATTCCAAAAACTTTTCTTGGATTCTTGAGAACAGTTTTCTTATGGAGTTTTGTCTGTGCGTAATTAATCGATTTTGGAAGTTTTTGCCGATTATAATACTAAAAAAAAAATGCGTTAGCCGACAAAAAGTTTTTTATTAATGGACCAGGTTGTTTAAAAAAGTCCTGTAAACCAAAAACATCAATACCACAAACCAAAAACCCCACAAGAAAGTACCTAACCGCATCACACAAATACACAAATGTTTTTAAAACAATGCGTATGGCATTAGTACTTACTCGCTCAATCGTTTGAAGGTAGGTACATCAAAGAAACGTAAGTACAAAAACAATACATTATTTGAAAGAGAATAGCATTCTTTGAATTTGAACAGATAAAAATATTCTAAACATACGTAAGTGAAATGCAAAGGAAAGTTGTGGTTCATAGTATTGTGAATAATATAGTGACAGCCCCGTGGCGCAGTTGGCTAGACACCAGCTTGCGAAACGAGAGGCCGCGGGTTCGATCCCCGCACCGAGACAAATGTTTGTGTGATCCACAAATATTTGTTTCGGGTGTTAGTGAGACCGAAGAGTGTCTCGTAGATTCTGACGACATAAGACTTGTATCTTATTGTGGAGTCAGAACTATGTATGTGACTGTTGGGTGTATTTATTTATTTATTAGTATCGGGACCTACTTCAAAAATCTGTCGTAAAAGGGCAATGAGCTCACCCCATATGACCTAGAACTTAAAACACAGGCGGAGAAACATGGGCGTAGAAATACCTACTATTCTGTCTTCGGAGATTCAGTTATACTTAGTTGTGTGTAAGTAAAAAAGTATCTATTGGCTAAAGATCTCTCTGTCCATTAAAGACTAGTAGGTACCTATAGTCCTTTTTGTTTGCTCTCTTGTATGGATGAATTAAGACGTAAGCCTGAATATGTTACAAACCATTTTTTAGGTTATCGAGATCATTTTTTCGTATCATTTCAACAAACATCAATCTGCCTGGTGTTAGTCTTAGCAAAATTTAATCTATTTCCAATGGCCCACGATTACCATCATCAGCAGCCCATATACGTCCCAATGCTGGGCACAGGCCTCTTACTAACAATTAATTGTACATTATAAAATTGACATGGATAATAACAGCTCAAACATCAACAAAATAACACCTCTGACTTTTCGTAGTTATGTGTGTGTTCACAATGAATTATCACCTACTTTAATGGTGAAGGAAAACTTGAGGAATCCTGCATACCGAAAATTTATAAGAAATTTCTTAGACGTGTAGTCCGCCAACCTGCACTAGGCCAGCGTGGTAGACTAAGGTCTAAACCCTCTCAGTTCTAAAGGAGGCCCGTGCCCAGCAATGGGACGTATATGGGCTGATGATGAATTAAATCTAACGCCACAAAACCTACACTCCAGATTTAAACTTGGGACTCAATGATTCATATTATTAATGAAGATGAAACAATTTAGCGGTCTCACACTCGTCGATGTGTCGGCGCCGCGCGAGCCTGCAGGCCGTCGCGTCGCACCTAATGAACATTCCCGATTATTTCCATCTCGGAAACAGTTACAATTACTCCTCTATCGCTCCTCCGGCGGCCGCGTAAACATTGTTCCCGTTGTGTGCCGCAAGCAACGAGAAAACAGCGTAGATATCCTGTCTAATTTAAAATAATGCAAAACTTTTAAGACTCTTGGCTTTCGAATCTAATATGTAGTTTAAATTTATTTTATGCCGTGCGATCTAGAGGTCCCGGCGTCGATTCTCGGGACGGGCAAAGTTTTATCTGGTTTTTCCATTAGGAAATTCTCGGTAGCTGCATTGTCTGGAAATGTGCCCGAAAACCGCCAATAGGCTCGCCCCCTATTACATGGGACTGATACCTGGCGAAATGTGTGTGCAGAAATGCACCTCTGCCTCCCCCTTAGGGGATTATAGGCGTATGTATGTATTTTATTTTATTGTAGAATTTTCTCAATTATACGTTTCTCCAAGACCATTGACTTCGATTTTTAAGTTCTTGGTAAATTAATATAGATTCTGAATTTCGGCTGGAGACAGAATTTTTGTACTCAGTCAGAAAGCGATCACCATAGTCAGTACATAGGGTATAAAACGACATGGTAGTTTTCATAGAAATCGCAATTAAAGATCTAAAGGGTGTATTATTATTATTATTTTTTATTGTGTCATTGTTGTGTGACGTGATATAGTTATATGCATATCGTGTAAATATATGACAATAAAGAGGTTGAGATCAGTGGCGGTATTTATAGAAGCCCAAAAGTGTTACATGTTGATTGTGTAATGTCTAGTTTATAATTGTTTATTAAGGGGTCAGGCTATTTTCATTTATATGTCAAATTGCTTTTATTAAATAAAGATTTAAAGCTTAAAGATTATTATTCGGAATTTTGTAAGGCATGCTGGGCTTTTGGGCTTCTATAGAAGTACCACCACTGGTTGAAATAATAGTCGCGACTTCTCGAACCCGCGACCCGCCCGTGCCTCGTACCGCACAACAGTCACCCATATAATTCAGTACGTTTCGCGGCGCGTAATATAAACAAGTTCTCTTTTTGTCCTAAGTGATGCGGCTCTGGTCAACGTTGATTTTTATATCCACTTACGGCCTCTTCACACTTGCCCTTGCTTTATTTTAACATTTTTATTTCAGTTTATAGTTCTTATTTTATGCCTTAAAGATATATTAGTCAAAAGGTTCTTAACTAACTCTAGTGATTCCATGTCAATAGAGGTCTGTAAAAAAAAGTCTGTAGAGTTAAATTTCTTTTATGGTAGAATAATACCATAACTACATTTTCTTTTTCTCTGAAAAAATGAATGATCGGTTGAGCAGTTGAGATATGAAAGCGTAAAAACTACCCAACTCACGATGTATGCGTAGGTAAATAATAATAAAAACATCCAGTAGATACAGTTTCGATCTCACATTGAGACACAAAAATAATATCATATTATTGCACTATTTAAATTTTAAACTTATAGCGCCATCTAGCGGTAACGGGAGCATATAAAACCCAGTGCATTACCCATTAGAAGCGGTGTTCATGTTGCGTGCTATAAAATACGTGCTCTATTATTTATAGTTATATATGAATAATTCTTAATTCAAACGCAAATAAAACAAAACGTAGAAAGCGGTAACCTTTCAACAGATCGTAAAGTAAATGCAAAAAACATAGCAGAAGCGGCACTAACTCACGCAAAGTGTACACAATTACACTTTCGGCCATTATAATGTACAAACTCCTTAATTCCCGCCGGCCGACATATTTATATTGAAGAGCGGCCGCATTTTGTTTGGATTAAAAATATTTTTGGCTACACTTGCACACGACACTGTACGAAGTATCGCCCTCGGTACACTGCCGGCCAACTTTATGCTCACGTGCTGCGAGTGTACGCGGATGTAGTGACGATTGTCTTTGCTGTTATTCATTTTTTTACTTTTACCTTTTATTTATTTTTTTACTTTTTAGTTCTTTATTCAAATATTTACTTTTAAAAAGAAAGTAGTAGTGGCCTCGAGTAGGTATTAGGGGCGCAGTCTATTGAGTTGTTCCTTTATGAATTACCAGAGTTTAAAAGTAGAGGAAAACATTGTTAGTAAATCTACATGTCTAGAAGCTAGAAGGGATTTGTCAGGCGTGTGGTGTCCACCAAACCGCACCAGGCCATGTTGGTGGACCGTGGTCTCAATCGTAAAGTAAAGTAGGGCCGTGCTCTGCAATAGGTCGTACGAGTATGTAGTAGGTAATGGTCATACGAGTATAGCCTATTATATGCTGGTATTATAGACAATAACTGAGTGCATATTTTTTTCTTTCGTTATCTTCTTCAACATCAAGTCAAAGTTAACGTGAACGTTTAGGTATAACGTTCTTTCAGTTAAAGATGCAGTCACACCAAATGCGATTGCATGCTAGAAAATGTATATAGTATCAAATATGAGTTTATGAGTGTATTGTAATAGTGTTAGTATATAAATAGTAATTGCGTCAAGGCTTAGGCTTCAACTTAGAAAATTTAGAGGTGTGACTGCCTCCTGGTCTCGCGGTACAAGTATGTGCCGTGCGATCTAGAGGTCCTGGGTTCGATTCCCGGGTCGGGCAAAGTGTTATTGGGTATTTCCATTAGGAAATTCTTAGTAGCAGCACGGAGTCTGGAAAAGTGCCCGAAAAACGGCAATAGGCTCGCCCCCTATTACGTGGGACTGATACATACCTGGCGAAATGTGGATGTAGAAATGCACCTCTGCCTACCCCATCAAGGAATACAGGCGTGAGTTTATGTATAGGTACATATGTATGTACATACCTATACCTTTACCTGCATAATGTGTAGAACATCATCAGGTAACCTACTATTTGTGACGTCAGTGTGACAACATATTAGTATCTTGGGTAAAGACAGCCCTTACATACTTGGCGAAATGTGGGTGCAGAAATGCACCTCTGCCTACCCCTTCGGGGAATACAGGCGTGAGTTTATGTATGTATGTATGAGTGTATTGTAATAGTGTTAGTATATAAATAGTAATTGCCTCAAGGCTTAGGCTTCAACTTAGAAAATTTAGAGGTGTGTGCCTGTTGTTTTCAACCCGTGACCGCCGAGATTCTCGACCTCGGCCATCAATATTTTACAAAAACCAACTTATTGACAAATCCGACTATTTCACAACAAAACTGACACAACCAGCAACACGTAACAGTCGCGGATCGCGTGCGCCTCGTTCGGTCGGTGGGCGCGGGCGGAACTTGGGAAAAACTGTGAAAATACAACACTTTTTCACACGATTACGTAGTGTATCGTGCTTATTGTCATTAAACCGACGTTTCCTTTGCTAATAGGCAGTGGCGTGTGCTCGAGTGCATAAGTGGTTCATGAATAAGTACGTACATGAGTTAATAATGTAATTTCATTCGTCGTGGACTTCAAACGAGATTCTTTTTGGTCTTTCTGTTTCATATATAACTGATGACTTTCTCTGAGTCAGGACCGAAACCATACATACATAGACTCACGCCTGTATTCCCCGAAGGGGTAGGCAAAGGTGCATTTCTGCACCCACATTTCGCCAAGTATGTATCAGTCCCACGTAATAGGGGGCGAGCCTATAGCCGTTTTTCGGGCACATTTCCAGACTCCGTGATGTTACAGAGAATTTCCTAATGAAAAAACCCAATAATACTTTGCCCAATCCGGGAATCGAACCCAGGACCTCTAGATCGCACGGCACATACTTGTACCGCGAGACCACGAGGCAGTCTAGGACCGAAACCGCATCTTCTTAAGGCATTCATTCTACCACGTTCTGATCCAACTAGATGCTTCGTTCCTTGTATGAATAGAAATACTTTTGGTATAACATTTAGGTACTAACTTGCATATGGCGCGACGACCCAAAGTGAGTCATGGCGTACGACACAAAGAGATGTTATACGTTTTATACCTATATATATATATATATATATATATTCAGCCTGTCGCCGTCCACTGCTGAACGAAGGCCTCCCCAAGTAGGCGCCAACCATCCCGGTGTTGAACAGCCCTCATCCATCCGCTACCCGCCACCTTTCTCAAGTCGTCGGACCATCGTGCTGCAGGACGTCCCACACTACGTTATATACCTATTTGTATTTAATTGGATGTATGAATTTCTATGTTGTAATTATAATTGTTTCACATGGTATAATAAATACACCCAACAGTCACATACATAGTTCTGACCCCACACTAAGATACGTGTGTTGTGTTGTTACTACGAGAGACTTTACGGCCTCACAAATAACCAGACAAGAAACAATTTTTTGCGGGTCACATAAACATTTGTCTCTGGGCGAGGATCGAACCCACAGCCTCTCGTTTCCCAAGCTGGTGTCTAGCCAACTGCGCCACGGGGCTGTCTTTACCCAAGATGCGAATATGCTGTCAACCTAACGTCACCAAATAGGTTACCTGACGATATATCTTCTACACATTATGTACTTAAAAATATATGTAACGAGTACATAAAGTACATAAATATGAACTCACACGTGCTAATCAGAGCGTTGATATCGTGAAGCACGCGAGGCTGTTCTCGAGGTGATCCTTGACTGAATTCGGACGATCATTAAGCCAAAACTGAGGTCGTTTTTGTGATCAAACATACCTAAATGTATGTCTTATTTCATGCAGCAATGTGATGGCACTGTCACCTAGGAAAGATTGTCAGTCGAGACAAGACGTAAACAGACTACTCCTGGAACGGAACGTAAACATGTATTTGTGTCTGTTTGCGGATTGAACATGCAATATTTCGTAGACTGGAGTCTAGTCAATTACCCTACGAGAGATGTCAACAAAAAGAAAAAAAACTTTTAGATTTCAAATTCGGAACCGGTTTTTCTCAGAAATTCCTGTGGTCTATTAATACTTAAAAATACATACTAAAAAATTTCTAACAAAAATAAAAATTAAATATAAATACCTACTTTTAATAAAAATTAAATATATTGACCAGCGAAAACTTAATACGTATTTTACGCCAGTTATCATTGCCTTTTTTATTTTTTTTATCTAAACATAAATTGACGTATTATAAATGCTTTATTATTATCTACGTGACAAATAAACCATCTTTTTTTTGGGGGATTGTATAATCTCATAAATATTTTACATTAAAATATAGTAACTGAAAATCTCAGAATAAATTAATTATTGCATTGACTCATAATAAAGTCACCCCTTTTATCATTTATGAAATTGCCGCACACTTTAATAATTACATTATAGGTACATTGCCAGCGTTTTGTTATTATTGAGATTACTTTTTCTTTAATACTTTTAATTTTTATTATTTTTTTAGTATAACTTTTGTATCTTTAAAATATAGATACTATTACCTATCATTATCAACAATATTATGTTTACGCCACATATTTCCTGTTAATTCGTGTTTTCTAGGGTTCGCGACCTCGACGTTTTCATTCGTCTTGGAAATCAGTAGGTATGTTCACTGCAAAGGTAACGCCTAAAAACGGAAACTGATTGTGAGTATCATACACTAACATCTGTTAATTTGTCTAATTACGAAATAATAGGACGTTAAAAACTATGCCAAACGAAATCGCATCGTCCGCCATAAGACCTCCAAATATAATGGCAGGACATAAATGGACCGCGGGTTTTACACTACTAATTTTCAACTCTAATACAATGGCTTAAGGTTGATAATTGAATGTTGTGATATAGTTGGGTATAAGTGCAGTAATTTATTAGGTAATTCGCGGTGAGCCGGCGCGGGAGTCGAACCGTGCAACGCCCCTGCGGATGCTACAAGTAAAAGCAATGATACATCGCGGATTTCGTCGCGAAGTTGATTTACTCCACTTGGCGCTTTTGATTCCGACCGTTAAATTAATATGGCAAATATTTGACAGGACGCTCCAGGTGGAAAATAAATTGTACTTCATATAAGTTGCTTTGGGTTGTTTATTTTCGTTTGAGTTGCAAGGTGTTTATTTTGTTATTTAAAGTCCATTAAATTGTTATTTAAAGTCCAAAAAAGTAAATTAAATGTATTTGTTTTAATTTTTCAATACGGACAGCTTTTCATATGTCACCTCACAGTTGTCAGATCTTTATTCCTCTTTCATAAAATAAGCCAAAAAATATTTATTTGTATACGCTTTATTGCACAAAAAAAAATAAACAAAGTAAGTAATAGTTATATTAAAATAAGGTTGTGTTACAAAGGCAGCCTTATATTCATACTATTCTAAAATTAAATCCTCCAAGAATTTAGCCGTTAACTATTTGAGTCTTCCAATAATTAAGTCAATCAATACTAAAATACTCATTGTCCGCCAACCCGCACTAGGCCAGCGTGATCGACTAAACCCTCTGTTATAGCGGAGGCCAGTGTCCAGCAGTAGGATGCATATGCTAGCGTGATGGATTAAGGCCTAAACCCTCTCAGATGTAGAAGAGGCCCGTGGCCAGCAGTGCATATATGGAGGGTGATGATGATGAATACTCAATTACTACAAAAGCGCGAATACCAAGTCCCGTGCGGTACAGTCCGCCCGCTGCGCGAGGACGTGTGTACACAGAGGAAGTGATTCAGGCGCGGCCTGCTTGCTCACCGAAGCAGCTCAGCGGTTGCGCAATAACCCACTAACAGCGATGCGCCGCACGCGATCTCCAACGCGAGGCTACCACCGCTCTACTATTGTTCTACCAATTTTTGTACTCATGCTAATGTTTCACGTCTATGCGCAATGGCAAAGGGGATTAGACCCTCAATATATTCAACATCGTAGATTTGAGTCCCAATTGCAATCCAAATTTGTAAACAGTCAAGGAAAATCGACATACAGGGGTAGGAAAACGTATTTATATAGCCAAGAGAGCTGTGATTTTCAGCCGGATATAAAAGGGGCGAGCGATACGAATGAGACAACTAAGAAAAACATAACTGCATAACTTACAAACTCTCGTTCTCGCTATGAAATTAATTTTAACCAAAACAGATCAGCCTATAATCCAACAAATATGTCCAAAGTATATTTCTATTTATTTTATTTTATTTTATTATTCTATTTATTCATTTCCCAAATTATGTATTCCATCTGCAAATACCATCGTACATAAATTTATCGTCCTAATTATGTGCCCTTCGGCTTAGTTAGGCTTAGGCAGACGTAGTATAGAACATCCTGAAGCACGATGGTCTGACGACTTGAGAAAGGTAGCGGGTAGTGGATGGATGAGGGCTGCTCAAGACCGCGATGGTTCGCGCCTACTTAAGGAGGCCTTCGTTCAGCAGTGGACGGCGATAGGCTGAGTATAGAATATAAATTATATGCCCAAGAGAAGAAAATACTTATAAAACGAGCTTTGCTACTCTTACAATAAAATCAAATCTCAAAATAATTTGGTCAAATGACGAGCTGGAAAAAATCTCTCGACAATCGACACTAAAACATTGTACTCATCATAAGATGCTTGCCCTGACATAGACCTGCAGAATCATCATACCTACATACAGGGTGTATTCAGACCGTGATCGGAATCGAAGGCAGGTAATAGCTAAGGTGATTACAAACCCCCTGGCGTTAAAGAAAATTCTGACAAAAAATAAAAAAAATTACTTTTTCCATACAACCATCGGTATTAAATGTACGCGGTTTGTATGGAAAATGTATTTTTTTTTATTTTTTGTCAGAATTTTCTTTAACGCCAGGGGGTTTGTAATCACCTTAGCTATTACCTGCCTTCGTTTCCGATCACGGTCTGAATACACCCTGTATATCTGTATTGGATAATAATCGTCCGACTGCTTGTCATGGGGTTGGGGCTCCTCTACAACTGAAAGGAGTTAGATCTAAGTTAACCACTTTGAAGTCGCCAAATCCCTTTACATTAACTTGTTACAAAGCTTTGCTATCCCATCGCTTTACTAAGCAAGGACAATATTAACAGTTTTGAAACTGATCACCCCAAAGAGCATTTAGAACGCAATGCTGAAGATTAATTGTTTCTGGTCACGACTTTTAAGAGGTTTGCCTCGTAAAACGCATAGAAGCGTGAAAGGGGACACAAAATACACTATTAACTTGCAAATAGAGTTATGTCGGAATTCATGAAATATTTCATAATAATATTTTGCAAATGTATCATTTTTGTTTATGAATTTTTATTCCCTCGAATAATAATATTGTAGACACAAATTCCAATTTTGTAACTAATTAAGAGGATTTAACTTAGAAGTAGCAAAACCACAATGTATTCAATTAGTCAACCGGTGCAGTGCCAATGTACTACAGAATACTATAGGAATTTGCTGTTGCCAATATCATATTTATCGTAAAAGAGTTCGTCAGGAGCTCGTTAATCACAAACTTACACTTTCAACCTTCGTTTAGCAAGTTTAAATACAATTTCAAAGTATTATCACTTCCGTTGAAATTTTTAATTACATGACAACACTGTCGTAACGAAGAGCTATTGAACTTAGATCGAGTACTTTTATCAAGTGGCGTAATAATTTATTTGAAACACATACATACATACATAAACTCACGCCTGTATTCCCCGAAGGGGTAGGCAGAGGTGCATTTCTGCACCCACATTTCGCCAGGTATGTATCAGTCCCACGTAATAGGGGGCGAGCCTATTGCCGTTTTACGGGCACATTTCCAGACTCCGTGCTGTTACTGAGAATTTCCTAATGGAAAAACCCAATAACACTTTGCCCGACCCGGGAATCGAACCCAGGACCTCTAGATCGCACGGCACATACTTGTACCGCGAGACCACGAGGCAGTCACACAGTCACAGTATTTGAAACATTAAAAAAATAAACAAATATGTAAACAAAAGGCAACAGTCCAACTTGCAAAACTGAACTCATAAACTGAACTCCCACATAACAAACAAGCGTCCCACACACAGTACAAACACTGTCAATTAGCGAAAGGCGCGAGTCACCATCATTTGTTAGTTACGACACGACACAACACGACAGACGGCTCTCATTACATTCAACGACACTTCATTTACATCTCGTAATGTTGTGAACACGACAATTAGCGTCAGCAACACCTACTGTTCGATTCTTTGAAGGAAAATTGCATGTGCCTGTTGGTCTTTAGCGTAATGCTGTCATAAAGGATACGAAAATATTTTCTAATTTATTTTAGTTAGAAAATTTATTTCTAGAAATTTATTTGGCGATGAACTACCTCTTTAAAAGGGTGTCGAGACAATTATTTAATGAAAGGCTTAAGGTTTAATGTCAATTTCGATTTTGTTATCATCATCATCATCAGCCCATATACGTCCCACTGCTGGGCACGGGCCTCCTCTACCATTGAGAGGGTTTAGGCCTTAGTCCACCACGCTGGCCTACCACCACCAGGTTGGCGGACTACACACCTAAGAAATTCCTAAGACTTTTTTAGGTGTGCAGGTTTCATCACGATGTTTTCCTTCACCGTTAAAGTACGTGATAATTCATTGTGAATACACACATAACTTGGAAAAGTCAGAGGTGTGTGCCAGGGGTTTGATCCCGCGACCGTAGAGATTCTCGACCGCGTGCCCAAACCTCGAGGCCATCACGACTTATATATTTGTTATCATGGTCTAGCAAAATTTTTAAATGCTTTAAAAAACATCAATTACAAGGTATATCTCTAAGGACATTGATAACAAACTAGTGTCAGGAAATGAAATCAACAAATTCCTGCAATCTGCAATTCGACAGGGTTTTCTAAAGCACTTTTCTGATGAACAAAAGCCTTCTCTATAGACAGGCTAGACGTTGTCTACAATGCACAATGGCAAGAGTTCTGTTGAGACAAAACAGTTGAACAGCTTCTGTTTTTTACAGATCTAAAATAAATTAATTCTGTCACCTGCCACGGTGGCACAGTGCCAGTGGCGGTACTTCCATAGAAGCCCAAAAGCCCAGTTTGCCTCTTAAAATTCCAAATAATAATTTTTAAGTTTGAAATCTTTATTTAACTAAAGCAGTTTGTTAAATAAAGACCCCATAATAAGCAAATATAAGGTAGACATTACGCAATTAAAATTAACGCTTTTGGGCTTCTATGTAAGTCCCGCCAGTGCCACCATCTATCCATCACTCATCTGTCCATTGTCTGATTAATTTTGCAAGAATCTTTACTTGGATATAATACATCGTTTAGCCAAACTAACAGAAAAACGCAAGTTGCCAACTGTCACAACCCCAGGCCATTACCATCTACTGCATTTACTGACGGCGAAATGTCTTCGTTTAAGGGCAGTATCCAGCGAGCCGTAATAAATGTTTTAATGACGCACATTATGCAAACACATTAAGGGGATCGCCCTTGTTTTGTATCAAATTTATCGGTTGGCAAGTGCGAGGCTCCAATGTTTATAATTTTTTTTGTTGACACGAGAAATTATAAAAGCATAATTACGAAATTTATATTAAAAAAATATCTATTTCGATAATTCATTATTACAAACCTCCACCAATAGTTTAAAGTTTCTGGAGTCCTCGACCTCAGAACAAACTTTCTTTTATAAGATGAAATCAACAATCCTTGTGTGGTAGTATTTGATTTAGTAAAGTAATTTGCAATGTTTTTAATTTTAAGTAAAAATTTAGACAATATTTCCCTCACAAATATTTATATAGAAATAGGTATTTCTTTCATTCATATTATTAAGTAAAACGACACAAAACCCCTTTTAATATTAGAATAGATCACTCTATTACCACGTTGTGTGAATTTTTGCTATTACTATTTTACTAGGAGTTATTCTACTTGCAATATACATAATTGTATGTTTATATTGTTAGATAATGTAGCTTAGGTTTATGATGACAGTAAAAAAACCATAAGTTTACCGAATGGTTACCGTAACATGGACAACTACTTATCCAAAGAAATTATAAGACTTTTTCCGGTTGTGAAAAATAAGATCGTTTTTTCTCGAATATATAATATTTATCCGTTTAGAAATAAACAATACATAATTGCAAGCAATCATCATCATCATCATCAGCCCATCCCATATACGTCCCACTGCTGGGCACGGGCTCCTCTACAACTGAGAGGGTTTGGGCCTTAGTCCACCACGCTGGCCTAGTGCGGGTTGGCGGACTACACACGTAAGAAATTCCTAAGAACTTTTTAGGTGTGCAGGTTTTATCACGATGTTTTCCTTCACCGTTAGAGCAAGTGATAATTCATTGTGAATACACACATAATTTCGAAAAGTCAGAGGTGTGTGCCTGGGGTTTGAACCTGCGACCGCTGAAATTCTCGACCGCGCGCCTAAGCCTCAAGGCCATCACTGATTGCAAGCAATAAAAACTAATAATATTCGTGTTTTTGCCATTAAGTTGTGAAATATTCTGACCCACGTGTGTCTCCTTTCATTAATGTTTAGCGTAGTTTCAAGATGCTCCTCAGCTGGTCGGCATGAGGATAAAAGATGGAAGTCGTTCGTCACTAGATGTTATGTTTAGACATACTATTTATTATCAGTTTCTTTTTGCGTACCACGATATGCGTTTCATATCTGATTTAATTTGAATTATACAAGTTTCCTCGCGATGTTTTCATTGTAAATATATGTATAACCTTTATATCTTATTCAGGGTGTAAACAGACCGTGATCTAAAACTAAGACTGATGGGACTGATACATACCTGGCGAAATGTGGGTGCAGAAATACACCTCTGCCTACCCCTTCGGGGAATACAGGCGTGAGTTTATGTATGTATGTAATTACAGGTAATTAAATTAGAAACTAAAATAAAAAATAGGTAGGTAATTAAAAACAGGTAATTAAAAACAAATTGACGTTTAAAAAAATCCGACAAAAAATAAAAATAAACATACCATCACATCACCGCATACATTTAATACTTACACGTACCTATATATTATAGTTGTTAGGAAAACGTATTTTTTTTCTGTCGGGATTTTTGAAGTGAAACTTCTTTATTTAACGTCAATGTGTTTGTAATCATCGTAACTATTACCTGGCTTAGTTTTCGCGGTCATTAACACCATGTATAAAATTAATCTAAGGTGAAAATAAAACCTACTTGAAGCATGGAATCAAATGAATTTTGTCACTGAGTAAACTGTATTTACCACAACAAAGATAAAATAATTGACAACCCGTGCGATACTGTAAAAACATTAGTCAATAAACATCAAAGCTCTTACTGTGTCAACGTTAACCCTCCGCACGCTATTTTTAAAAAGGGGAGCGGAAAAAATCCCCGAAGAAAAAATAATAACACAGACTTATCGCCTTTTACCGTGGATCCTTACATAAATAATGATAAAGGGAAATTAAATCAAAGTCTTATTAGAATATTAAAAGTTTTGTGGGCGTTTTTTAATGTCTCTAACGGTGTTTAGGGACGCATATTTCACTCAATTTCCTAAATGGAACGACGTGGTGAGTTAGACCGTTGATATTTGGGGGTTTAGTTGTTGTTGTTTTTTTTTTTTGTTATTAAAACACATTTATTAATTAGTGACTGTGACATTTATTGGTTTTGTTATATCAGGCGCCTTATGTTAAGTTGAAGTTATTGTTTTAATTTGACAGCGCTAATGTTTAAGTTTTCTTTTAATGTATTTTTTTCGTTTTAGTAAGTACAAGTAGAGTATTGAACCATTTTATTTTTATTTATATTATATGTATGTATATAGAACACAAATAACGAAAACTGTGTGAACAAGTGGAAAACTAGATAAATAGATAGATAGATAAACACTTAATTGTGCACCATTTAAACAAAGATATAATACAATGGGCAACTTATATAATTATTACAAATATCTCCAACAAATTTAAACAATTTATTCTAGAATTGTTTGTTAGCGGAAATACAAAACTTGATATTGTATGTTAGGGCTTGATGGCCTCGAGGACTGGCGCGCGGTCCGTCGAAACGATATCCCGGTGGTCACAATGTTCAAATCCCAAGCACAAACCTTGCATTTTTCGAAGTCATGTGTTAAATCGTATGTTATGTGTTACAATGAATATCACACACTACGGTAAAGGAAATAACCTCAATTTAAGAGGTAATGCATTATCTAAGATAATTCTAAAATAAGTCTCTTATTGACCCGTGAATTAATAATATAATAAATACACCCAACAGTCACATACATAGTTCTGAACCCACACTAAGATATCTTGTGTCGTGGGTATCAGAAACTACGTGAGACTTTTCGGTCTCACAAACACCCAGACCCGAAACAAATATTTGTGGATCACACAAACTTTTGTCTCGGTGCGGGGATCGAACCCGCGGCCTCTAGTTTCGCAAGCTGGTTACTAGCCAACTGCGCTACGGGGCTGTTAAAACCTTTCCTCTTACTAAGTGGCAAGTGCCCTTTAATAAGGTGTATTGGACTGATATAGATATAGTTCTTAAAAGCAATTACCAATATACTCCATTCTAAATAGTCCTAGAGCTCCATAGCGGGGTAAAAAACGGTCCAATATAAAATGAGCTACAAGCCGCATACAATTAGTATGGTTATCATTGCAGAGAAACAATGGCCGTACAATAGTTATAGATCCCAAGAGCTCGCCTCGGTAGGTTGTCTAACGTCGGCCATGCGTCTTGTCTTTACCGCTGCCGACCGCGCCCCGGATGTATCCTGTCCTATGTACTGCGATAAAACAATCTTGGTACTGTATATATTTGACATCCCCGTGCCGC
This sequence comes from Hemaris fuciformis, assembly GCA_907164795.1. NCBI lineage: Eukaryota > Metazoa > Arthropoda > Insecta > Lepidoptera > Sphingidae > Hemaris > Hemaris fuciformis. The sequence continues at coordinate 10,620,840 of OU015447.1, forward strand.
AGTTGGCTAGACCCCAGCTTGCGAAACGAGAGGCCGCCGGTTCGATCCCCGCACCGAGACTAATGTTTGTGTGATTCACAAATATTTGTTTCGGGTCTGGGTGTTTGTGAGACCGAAAAATATCTCGTAGTTTCTGATACCTACGACACAAGACTCATATATATTATGGGGTCAGAACTATGTACATATGTGGCTGTTGTGTATATTTATTATTTATATACCGAAGCCCGTAGTTTGTGGTGTCCTTGTATTGGCATAGGCATATCTAGAAACTTTATATAGCCTTGTGCATTTTTTTTCCAAAAATCTGCTCATCCCTACCTATTCCAATACTGTTTTTTTTTTATCAACGATCAAGACACCTCGTCCGGCGTACACTGTACGGTCAACCATTAGGGAAATCTGCGCGGCAGCGAGTGCTGTTTAATTTATTCGCGTGAATATTCTTAAACTATCGGTTTTGTGGTCACTGTGGCGATTCGGACCTTATTTACGGCCAGTCCCGGCTTCTGGTAGCGAATTAGTGTCGGCCACACGGGACCGGGCCTATGTATCACGAGGGCGGATGCCTTATGTGGTAGGAAGAAAAGTACCTATATATAGCTTAGAGACCTCTCTTGTTTTTTTTTTCGAGCGTTATAATACTGGCAATTATCGATGAAGCAACAAATAAGAGTTTAAAATGTTATGAGATTTTAGAAAATAAGTATACATTTATTATAAAACTACGGCCACTGTTGTTATATTCAATACTATTTTCTGGGTTATCTGGAATAGATCGCTAATAGCGATGAGACCGCCCTAGTGACACACATAGTTTATAAGAATTAAGCTTTATTTTATCTTATTTCTGCTCTTGTGATGTACAGTAAGGCATATTAAATAAAAAAATATATTTGGAATATTTATTAAGATTCCAACTTAAGGTATAAATTAAAGCCAAATTGTCATGAACCCTGTAAATAATGAGATACATAGGTTACATTGTTCCTTTTCTGCAACATCGAACCAAAATACTAAATTACTAACATTTCAAAGTGAACACACAAAATCTAAAAGATTGACCAAAAAATATTGAATCTGCTATCGAATATATTATTAAGTAACATAAGACTTGATTTAAACGCACTTTACATCCATATGAGCTGATGTGGGATGGGCATATGGATTTAATGCAGAGCAGTTTTTGGAACGACTCCCAACAGTCATAACGTATAATCGTCAAATTTCCTCGACCTACTTCGACAATCGCCGTGAACACAAAACCAATTTTTTCTTACACATTTTTAATTTACATTAAACCGACCGACATGCGCGCCACATTAAAATATCACCAAAAATTACCCCAAAACACACTCCGCCAACACACCGCGGCGAAAACTCATCTTCTAACCGTCTGAAACGTTTCATTATCGGTCTCATTTACACATTTCTGTCACAATTTATCCAACATTTGGGCATAAAAAAGCAATTTCGAAGGCGAAAAAAATGTGCCGTAAAAAAGCCAAAATGTAACATACGAGCGTTGGTAATATCAATTTGCTTCTCATGAATGTATTCATGGCGCATCGCGGCGGGTCATATAATTTATATGTTAGCAGCCAGAGGAAACAATCCTATGAATTCACGAACGATTTGACCGACCGCGTACCAGCGTGGAAAGGGTTAGGTGTCTTTTTTTAAAAACAAATCAACTTCATAACGAATTGATAAAGTATTGAAAGATCTTGGAGTCTCAAATTAACATGGGCCACGGTGAAATAAGAGTGTCGTGTACGAAATAATATTATAGGTAGGCGTAATGTAATTACGACGAAGTTAGCTTCCTGATTTTTCAGGATTTAATCCCTTTTATCATGTACACCGATTGAACAACTTTCAATTTCATTATCAGTATTAAATTAACTCTAACGATTACAATTTTGTAAAGTTTCTTATTCAAGAAATCCTACATAATCTTTACCAAAAATCATTAAAATCATTGCAGCGACTTAGGCGTAAGAACGTGACTAATAAACAATCACACGTTCGTTTGTATTTGTTATTACAAACGATATGGTATAACGGTATGATATAATATTTATACATACATACATAAACTCACGCCTGTATTCCCCGAAGGGGTGGCAGAGGTGCATTTCTACACCCACATTTCGCCAAGTATGTATCAGTCCCACGTAATAGGGTGCGAGCCTATTGCCGTTTTTCGGGCACATTTCCAGACTCCGGGTGGTTACCGAGAATTTCCTAATGGAAAAACCCAATAACACTTTGCCCGACCCGGGAATCGAACCCAGGACCTCTAGATCGCACGGCACATACTTATACCGCGAGACCACGAGGCAATCATAATAATAATATTTATATCATACCACTATACAACGATCAAACTTTCTAAACGATTCTCGTCCTAGTCTTTATGCAACTGCGTCACAGAGTTTCTAATGAGTAATATGACATAAAATACAGTTCCAGATTTTTTTTCGCTACCAAGACAATGTTTTCAAGGGAAAATCTTAATATTTATTGCACACAAGTTAGAGCCGGAATACATTCACGACAAGACGGTAAGGCCAGATATTATGCATGCGCCGTATACGCCACTCTGGGGGGCACTTACTTATCATGCCGAGTCTTCAACTAGCCAGGGATGGGGTTCAACTCTCGAACTATACGCTCGCGAGGCGCACGTTTTTATTTGTTGCGAATATTTTAAAGAATTTAGACGGTACAAGTTGGAGAGTTTGAATGCTTTATATGCAATCGCGTGAATTTGTTGCTTCAACTTGGGATCATATGTTCAGGGCCGCGCCGACCTCCGGAAGCGCCTGTGTGGGAAACCTATTAAGCGCCTCTAATTTTTCCACACTTCTCGCTTTTCTGTTTGCGAAATCGTTAATATACCTATTAAAAAAAAACATTCATTTTAAAAGAGGTTTTTGTATCATTTATAGGTTATTCGTCGTGTTTTACGTCTTAGAGGTAGTGGAAGTGTCTGTCTGTCTGTCATCTGGAAGTGTCAAATTCAGCCTCAACATCTAATTTTTTGGCAATTTTCATGGCATTATTTATAATTTCCTGAAAATATGTGTCGGTTCTTATTTTTATCAAAACCTTCTTTAATTCCATTAACGCATCTAAAGCAATTTGCATATTCACATTGGCGGACTGCAGAATTTTGGTCACAAAATTTACTTTTGTTAATATTATAGGTCATCATCATCATCATCATCATCAGCAGCAGCCTTACTTACGTCCACTGCTGGACATAGGCCTTTCCTATGGCACGCCACTGGGCTCATATAGGTCATATACTTATTTAATGAACAAATGAATGAAAGGTGCACACATTTTCTTCTAGACATTTAGCGTCATATTTTGCCTTCTCATCATATGATATTTCATATAAGGCATCATAAATTTCTGTTAAATTTGTACATAGTGATATTATAGCATCTATTCTGCTTGACCATGTATCAGACAATGGTTTTCAGGTCAGATTCATGATTTTTTTTTAATAAATCCTATCTTTTAGTAGAGGACGAAAAATATTTATATAATTCTTGCACAATACTAAATATCCCAGTCGTGTGATGCTTGAGGTTGGCAGCGTCGTTTACTATTAAATTTAAGCTATGGCTAGCGCTCGGTACATAGGAAGCGCGGGGATTCAGATCCAGCAATCTTTTTTGAAGACCATTATTCTTTCCGCGCATATTTGATCCATTATCATAGCCTTGTCCCCTTAAGTTGTTTATGTCCAAATTGATTTCGTTTAGTTTTTATATTATAAAATACGTTAATCCAGCACCAGTTGTACTTATAAATGGACAGAAAGCTAGGGAATGCTCTCTTATTTCCAACTTTCTGGTTTCTGTACTAACATTGATAAATCTTATTATAATACTAATTTGCTCTACGTGTGAAACGTCAGGAGTACAAATCAGTATTATTGAAAAATATTTATTAATGCGACATAAATTTAAAATAATAGGTATTTTGAATTTGGTTACAGAGTATGAAAAATTATGTATTACCTACTTCGATCAAATATATACTAGATTTCCGATGAGCGCTTCAAAAACGGCCCGAAAAATAAGAGCACAACAAAAAATGTGGTCTTATTTCAAATCAGTATGGTCCAATCGTCGCCAACGCTAACACGTCAACATGCCGCAGTGCGCGTTTAAAAGTTGTGAAAATAATCATCGGAATACAAAAAAATCGGAGGGAATATCTTTTTTTCGGCAAGTTTATGTCAATAAATATTTATTTTTAAAATATAAATAGAGAATTAGACATAAATATGAGCAAATTGACAAATAATATTATTGTTTCACCAATGTTTGGTACAATGCGCCAACCTATGTCCAAAATTGGTTATAGTAGAACAAGAATGGAGTTGAGTAGAACTAGCCTTTTTTTTAATTTCCCTAGCAATCCATTTCGCTGTGCAGAATGGGTATCAATAGTTGCAAGAGAACGAGGAGAAGAATTTTACAAGCCTTGTAAAAAATCAACAATATGCTCTTTGCATTTTGATAAAATGGATATAACGGGCAATACGCAGAAATGCACCTCTGCCTACTCCTTTGGGGAATACAGGCGTGAGGTTATGTATGTATGTATGTACGCAAAGGCGTAGGTTACTAAAAACAGCGATGCCTAAATTGCAGGTAAATACAACAAAGTATTTAAAATACTATGCAACGTTTATGTCTTCTATATAGGTTTTATATTATTATCGCCTATCATCTCTGCACCAGCTAAAGTTCGACTGTCAGAGAATGCCTCAGGCATTAAGTCCACCTTTACATGTATTGTATGAAGGGTAAATAAATAAATTATTCATTAATATTTCGCAATTTGTAGGTTCATGAGTTTGCAAATAAAGTGCAAGTACTTACCTGATTGTTCCAACCTGACAAATGAATTATCAAATCAGGTAATATAAAATTATATATAAAGAATGTTTATACGACATTAATTGTATATATTTTTTATTAAGTTTATCAACCTTCCCATACCTAGTTCGTTTTTACAGGCCACACCCACAAAAACTACTTATGTGGACTCTGCAGGAAAACGCGGTATTCCTCAGAATGATGTAGTTTCTTTCAAAACTCTTGAAGCTTTTGTATCAGATGTGACATCTTTATGTGACACACCAAGAAAAGAATTCGTAAAACAACAATTGACAACGTGCCACAAAATTATACTCGGGGAATTCGAAAAAAAAAACATAATTAACAAAAAGTGAATAAGCTTCTTAGAAATTTATTTTACTTTAATTTATTTCATGGTAATTAAAAGGATAACTTAGTGTGTGTGCGTACCTAAATGTCTGAGCATAACGATTTCAATAATAATATTTGAGAGCCCCGTGGCGCAGTTGGCTAGACACCAGCTTGCGAAACGAGAGGCCGCGGGTTCGATCCCCGCACCGAGACAAATGTTTGTGTGACCCACAAATATTTGTTTCTGGTCTGGGTGTATGTGAGACCGAAAAGTCTCTCGTAGTTTCTGATACCCACGACAATAGACTTGTATCTTAGTGTGGGATCAGAACTATGTATGTGACTGTTGGGTGTATTAAAAAAAATCTTTTAAGTTTTTTAATTGCAGTTTTCATTTTAATTATTATTTCTCGATACCAAAATCTGTGGCGTGATCAACAACGATTTCTACTTTTGCTACCAAATATAACCGAATATAATACACTTACGAAGTAAGCCTAAACATAACAAAAAACAGCCACTCTATGTCTTTCTATAATGACTCTGTTCGAAGTGGTCGCTTCAAAACTATTTAGTTCTAAAACAGCGTGAGCGCCGAATGTCAACAAATTATTTTCAATCTTATTGCCTAATAGTGTCGTTTTATTTTAGAATATTTGTACTCATTTATTAAAGACTTTCTTTTAAAATGGCATTTTTACTTCCTCGTTTTCAATGACATAACGTCTTAAATATAAATATATTATAAGCTTTGTTAAATCTTATTTTAAAAGAAATAAGGTTTATTGTTTCCTGGAGTTGTTTATATTTTAATACGTTTTTGTACATATCGTAGTACGAAACACAAATGTGTAAGTATAAGCAACCTCGGCCACTTAAGACAAGTAATTTTGTTCGCGATCCTCAATCTAGTGTAGGGAAGTCCGGGCATAGTGGATAGGCCAGGCAAAGTGAATACGCTTTATTTCTCGTCAATAACACGTTGGAACACACGCGCCTCTCGCCATTACACTCCCCCGCCCGTCCGCATTCGCAGGCAAACAGAGCTAGCGGAAGTTTACGTCACGTTCGAGAGAAAAATCGAAAAAAACAAATAATGAAGTTTTCTTACTACTTTTCAAGGTACGTAATACTTAAATAACTCATATTAAAGTTAACTATATTGTTAAGTTCGATTATGTTCTCTAAGTGCATATTTTCAAGTATAAATTCTGAGAGTTTTGTTACTTTGTCGTCACTTAATTTGGTTTTAAGTTAGTTTAAATGAAATGAATAGGTGAAAGGCAAAGTGATCACGGGCAAAGTGGATACGGTATTCGCTAAAAATTTATACAAATGAATGCCAAAAAAATGAAAAATATGAATATATATTTAAATGTTAAACCAAAAAACTGCAAAAAAGAATAATACTAAAACGACCAAAATTATAATTGTTAAAGATAAAAGTAAGGATAGTGTTAAGGAAAACGAGGAAGAACAGTGGGTATGCTATTATTGTGGGGGAGAACTATAAAAAACCGTTGATGATTGGATCCAATGTGATAAATGTAAGGAATGGAGTCACGGAAAATGCTTGGCTTATGAAGGAATAGGCTTATTTCTTTGTTATTTCTACACTGATTAGTTTAAGTATTTGTGTTCACTTTGCCCTATCGTCCTATCCACTTTACCCGACCTATGGGGCAAAGTGGATACCGGCATATGTTGCAGTATTATTGAAAATTAAAATTAAAGGACTGCTATTAAGCAATTTTTGTTGATTACATTAAAAACTTCAATAAATGTTGATCCTCATTGAACATTTGTTTTATTTATATGCCTATTGGTTATCTTCCTATAGCCCATCAAACGTTAAGGTGTCCACTTTGCCCGGACTTCCCCTATATTTGATCGAAGATTACCTACTTTATATATTTGCCTACTTATTTTAGTTGTATTTTTATTACATTCTTCTTCTTGTTTTCTTTTCCTAACTCGATTCTGATAATCTTGATTAGGTACTATCACTCATCGTGAAAACATGGTAAAAATCAATAACACATAAACTATAATATATTATATAGGCCAGCGTGGTGGACTAAGGCCTAAACCCTCTCAATGGTAGAGGAGGCCCGTGCCCAGCAGTGGGACGTATATGGGCTGACGATGATATTGTTTTAGTGGCTAGAACTTATTATTTTTAAATAAAATATTCAACGCGCACCTTGCACATACTTTCGCCTAAATGATAATTGTTTTGGCTCCCTCGTTCGTCAAAATCGGGGATTCCTCAACGGGCTTGCGTCGTACGCATCGCATCGGGTTGCGTTCATAAACACACTTAAAAAACTCACGGCGCAGCGACGGTTCCTTTGATTCTCTGAGGTCTTAGTAATTATGTAATGTAAACTAAAACTCAAAGCGTAAAATGAAACCATAACCGTAAATATATTATAGTGCGACACTTGTACAATGAATTCGTTATATGTTTTGTTATTTACAAGGCATAAGTTGCGCCTATTGTACATACTTTTATCGATATTCCACTACAAATAATCTGTTTTTGTTAAATTTTAACATATATAATTTCGGTGGCGGCGCCCTTATTATTTTGGCGCCTGTGTGCACTGCACACTTCGCACACAGGGGCGGCGCGGCTGATATGTTAGCCTAGGATTGGCATGTATTTAGATTGAAATGATTGCTATAGAAATGCTTAAATACTGGGTTTGAATGGCACACTTCCTCACGCTGAAGATGTGATAATAATATCCGCTTATGAGACGAACAGCGTAGGTACATAACATGTAGAAGGTACGTATGGATTTTAATGAACACATCATCAGCCCATGTACCATGCCGGGCACGGGCCTCTTTTACAACTACTTTTTTCATAACGCGCCTAAAGTAATACAACTTCAAAAATTGCAATCCTTCATTACTACGAAAATCGATTCCAATCCATTACAGACAATAAATATTTGCAATAACCTGCAAATATCCAGTGTAAATAGACACCGAAATGTTTTTGATCAGACAGTTGTAATTACGAGCGTTGCCAGAGGGTCCTTCGGCCCACACGCTGTCCATCGTCCACCCAGGGTAAACAGCCCGAAAATTAATTGCGGAAAGTCATAATCGATGTTGATAATTTGCGAGTTAAATTCGACATTCATGAAACGAAATGCAAATATGTAAGACGCCAATTTTAATTTATTTTTGTGCGTCAAAGAAAATGTAAATCGCCCAATTTAATGGCCACTGATCAAAACTAAAAAACGCGTTCTGTTGCTGAAAAAGGTTATGTCTTAATCCTAACGCTGGCATGACAAAAAGTTATCTATAGCAGATAACATTATAACTATAAAATAAACTTATTGTACGAGTAGTTCTGTGGAAATGTCGCAAAAAGCAGAGGAAATCTCAGTGCAATTACTCCACTACTTGACCGTTGTGTTAATTGCATTGATTACCAGCATAAACACTTCATAATCATCCTAAAACTACATAACCTCAGCTCTGTATTCCCGAAGGGGTGGGCAGAAGTGCATTTCTGCATCTACAATTCGTCATTTGTGTTTCGTCTCATGTAATAGGGAACCTATTGCCGTTTTTCGGGATCATTTCCAGACTCTGTGCTACTAAGATATTTCTGATAGAAAAACCCAATAATACTTTGTCCAGTCATCGAATCCAGGACGTATAGATAGCATATCACATACTTATACCACAAGACCATGAGGCAGTGTGCAACTTTCAGCTCTAGTTTATATATAATTTACGTAGAAACGTCTAAAATTGAGAGCTCAGTGTGGCAGTTCATTAGAGGACGCGCCCGACTGTAAACATATCACAACAAGTTAACAAAACCTTACTTAATTAATAAATGACGCCCTTAACTATGGACCACTGACATTTCACTCGTTGGGATAGTACGTACGGGGAATTACGGTGAGATATTTTCTATTCAGGGTAAAATTACTTTAAGGCCCTCGAGGTTTAGGCACGCGGTCGAGAATCTCGACGGTCGCGGGTTCAAACCCCGGGCACACACATCTGACTTTTCGAAGTTATGTGTATTCACAATTATTTATCACGTTCTTTAATGGTGAAGGAAAAAATCGTGATAGAACCTGCACACCTAAAAGTTCTTAGGAATTTCTTAAGTGTGTAGTCCGCCAACCCGCACTAGGGCAGCGTGGTGGACTAAGGCTTAAACCCTCTAAGTTGTAGAGGAGGCCCGTGCCCAGTAGTGGGACATATGTATATGGGCTGATGATGAAAAATATAGATATAGAAGCAAACACCAAACCAGCATTAATTTCTTCATAAGTTACTTAACTTAAGATGCTAATTTTTAATACAATTAATGCAATATAATATAATTCTTATAGCCATGGATGATTTCTTCGGGACAATCATCAGATGGACTTGAAAGGACATAATCATAAAATGAGTGATCAATAATAATTTATTAGAGCTTCATTTTCGTAAACACATTTACTCAACCATAATCACGGGGGGGGGGGCATAATTAACGAACTCAAAGATAAAAAATATACACATATCCTTAAAAATATCTACATCGTAGTTTTGCCCATACGTTAAGCGCGCGGTGTGTACAAAGTACAAAGGCAGAGGCCTCGACACGAGTCGAGACGTAGCCGTGAATAAAACATGTGGTACTCTCCCACAGGACCCGGCCCGCTGCTTAATAGTCTGCACACTTTTCTTATTAGCCTTAACTACCAGCCACAATTATTCTAGTTATTTTGTCTAGGCCGAATCTTAGGCGTTTTCTTTTTTTATTAGATTTTTTTTAAATCTTTACTGATTATTCTCAAATAATCTCTACGACTGTAGTTTCGTAAAATTAGCAGGACTGGGCTGCCTTCCTGACTAAGCACGTTAGACACAAGACTTAGAAGTAAAAGGCCACGGGCACTATGCTCATACAAATGATATTGGAATATACGCATATTTTATTGGTATGTAAGTCACATTGTAGCTAATCGTAAGCGTAGTATCAGCTAAATAGTTGAATTATCGAATTGCCTCATTATTACAGCCAGAAAAATATTAAACATAAATTATATCAAGAACTTACACCTACTCTGCTACGCTCGTATATTATTATAAAAAAGTTGATAGAAAAATTACATACATACATACATAAATTCACGCCTGTATTCCCCGAAGGGGTAGGCAGAGGTGCATTTCTGCACTCACATTTCGCCAGGTATGTATCAGTCCCACGTAATAGGGGGCGAGCCTATTGCCGTTTTTCGGGCACAATTCCAGACTCCGTGCTGCTACTGAGAATTTCCTAATGGAAAAACCCAATAACACTTTGCCCGACCCGGGAATCGAACCCAGGACCTCTAGATCGCTCGGCACATACCTACTTGTACCGCGAAACCACGAGGCAGTCGACGAAACGATAGAAAAATTATATTTTATAAATTCAATAATCATGAATTACTATTCTGGCACAGTAAAGTAATCGCACTGACACCTTTTTAAATGTTGTACGTTTCAAATAAAGTGTCAATAATGTGTTCTTTAATTTATTAATGTATTACGTCAACGAACGTAGTGTTGAGCATTTTAAATAATGACCCATTTTTCTGTTTTTAAACTCCGAAATTTCCTTCAATAAATACTGTTTGCTAATGTATGAATGCAGAAGAGGCAAAAAATATCTATCAGGACTGTAGCCTGCATCCCTCTAAATAATCTACATCTGTATATGAATCCCACACATGCGTAAATTCTGGCTGCCCGTGTGAGAGTGTAAGAAAAAGGGACAGACTGAGGAAAGGGACTTGAAATTTTTTCTTGTCCAAAAACTGACAATATCTAAAAACGATAACTAAGAGTACGTCACTTCTTAGTATTAGCCTAGAAATTATAACTAGTTTATTAATATAATTGCTTTATTGTATGTAGCTTCGTTCGTGCCTCAGTATCAGGATGTGGTGTACGGTAGAAAATATTTCGATTCGATTCTCGTAAATAAGATTTGAATAAGACTCTTATAACGTCATGATACTTATATTTTCAAATTTTCCTTGGCTCTTCTATATTCCTAAGCTTAACTCTACATAAAATATAAATTATGTAGAAGGACAAAAGGATTTTCGAGTGGAAACAATTTCAACCCCAACCTTGTAATTATCTCCGATGAGTGAACGTAATCTCGTCCACCACACGAGAGGAGGGCTTAAGTTACTATGGCAACCAATCATACAGTACTTGTGGGATTTTTGCCAAAAAACACTAATGGTATTTTCGGTGTAATCTATCTTCGTAATTAAATTTCTATGGCACAGTTAGTTGGTGATCAGAATTACATTGGGTGATTGAATTAAACAAAGTGAATTGATTACTAAATAAGTTATTATTATCTACTTTTGAGTCTAGAAAATAAATAGGGAAGTATGTCGTTGTATATTTATCTATTACTTTGAATAATAGCCATCCTCGAGACGATAAAACATTACCTCGAATGCAAATTACAAATAAAACTTAGAAAAATAAGTAATATTAAGAACATATTTTATGCTTAAAGCAGAAAAGACTTTTACCTCATAATACGTACGTAGATAACAATAATTCGAAGAAGTTATGTAAAAAATATCTTAATGTTTTGGTAGACGACATTCAAACTTTACTTAAAACATGAAAAGCATATTGCCAGACCAATATTTTTAATGCATATTATAAAATAACTCCCGTATGTGCTTAATTAAAAAAGAACATAACAAAACCAATCAACATTTCCAATCATATTGCATGAAAACATCAACATTAGCTATAAACAATCGAGCTTTCAACTCAAACAAATCAAGCGATCAACGCCGCTGAAAGCGCTAACAACTCAATCGATCCATTCGCTCCATTGATTCCATTCAATCGCTTCCATATCGTAAATAACGCATTGAATGAATGACTGAGCGATTGAGTGAAATCGCGCCAGCCGATCTGATGTCGCGCCCGCCTGCAATTATCAACAGTTTATGCAAATCGCGTCGAGTTTCTACAATGGTGCTAAAATTAATGTTATATTTTATTCTCTCGTGAATTATACGCACACTTAATTAATTAATATAGGCAGTCTTTTATAATTAATTTCAGAAACTGTTTTAAGTCTCCATAATAAGTCTTTATTAAGGCCTGAGAATTTCCAAAAAAAATTTACAAACTTATTTGCCTGACACGAGAATCGAGAATATCCAAACACTATCCCATTTAAGATAAAATATAAAACGTGTATCTACATTCTAGGCTATCAAGTCGTTATACTTGTATGTGCATGTCATGTATCTTTGTCATTCGTTCTGTTTGTGTTTTAATAAATTAACATTATAATTTGTTGAAAATATTCGCTGACAACAAAGTGTGATTAAACAATCAAGCCAAGTAAGAGAAATGGAAGAAGGTAAACAAAGCTCTTAAATTGACCATATATATTTTACTTTCGTTCATGAATTTTGATTTGATTAACATTTAATTCGCTGCTAAATGCATAGATTGTTATTTTTATCTAATAAAAATGCACATTTTTATATTAATTCTCCTCATAGTTGTTTGTTATTTATGTTATATTGAGTGTTATATTAAATATATAGTGTACAAAAAAGTATATTAAATAAATAAATAAATAAATAAAATTATTTAGATCAAAGCAGTAGAAATGCATAATGATTATTTGCAGTGTGGATAATGTAGAGCGCACAAAAGCACATGCGCCTTCGCCGCCTACACTCTTGATTAAGTTGTATCTTATCGAATAATTACAGTGCGAGACAATAAGTTTCGCGAGCCGTGGGAACATTCACCGAGCTAAGAGAACATTCACTTACTAAATGCTTTAAATATTTCATCTTCATTATCATCAGCCCATATACGTCCCACTGCTGGGCACGGGCCTCCTCTACAACTGGTTTAGGCCTTAGTCCACCACGCTGGCCTAGTGCAGGTTGACGGACAACACACCTAAGGAATTCCTAAGAACTTTTTTAGGTGTGCAGGATGTTTTCCTTCACCGTTATAATTCATTGTAAATAAACTCATAACTTCAAAAAGTCAAGAGGTGTGTGCCTGGCGTTTGAACCTGCGAGCGCTGAGATTCTCGATCGTGTGCTTAAACCTCGAGGCCATCACGACTTCAATAATTTAAATATTTAGTATCATTATATATAAGTATTTAAAAATATAATTTTAAACATACATAGTTCTAATTTTTTAAAGTTCCTTAAGCCAAAGAGTGGAATAAAGAATGGAATGGTATAGACGGAGTTAAAAAGGCGATAGGCTCGTTGCTTATTAGAAACTTAAAACATAACTCGCAAAAAGACGGTGTAAAAATGCAATGCTATATATACCCTGTCGTAGACATAAGCGTAAATGTGTTCCGATACTAAAAATATCATTATTAAAAAAAGCTCAAACAACTTCTGCAATCCTATTACACGTCGTAAACTATAAATCATGTTTAAATGTTTAATCTAGCGAGTCCCTTAACCCGTCGAGTCGTCTTTTTAACAAAATTCACTCAACATTTTAAGCACAAAAACAGTTAACCCTTCGCTAACTGCCGGGGGTATTTTCGGCCGTGCAATAAAATTACCTCTCACCCTTCCGTAGGAAACTGTAAAATCTTGAAAAACTCCCAGAAGACACCTCGAAGACAACGCCAAAGACATAATTCATAATGAAAAAGTTAATTTTCACAGAGCGAAAGCTCATTTGCATATTTTTGTGTACAATGTTCAATTATTTGAGTGCGCGTTACGGCTCACTCTTTCCTTGGCGCTGTTGTAATGCTCCTTTGGGCCTCGTTTCGGATACTGAACCCTTTTGGGTGAATTAATTTTTCTTGGGCAATTAACGTGCCGTGTTTCGTTGACGCTTCTTTTGATATTGATGTGCTTCTTGTGTACTGTCAGTAATTAGTTGAATTTTAATTACTGTTTAGCTGCTTTATGTCCCTTAACTTTTATAAGGAAAATATGACTAAAATAAATGATATTATTTAGCGCTACGCTAAATAAACTTTGCAAGTTATTTAACCGTGGATAATTATAAAACTTATTTACGAAACTAAGAAGACGGTCGAATAACGACTGCATGCAGCAGAAATGCGAATGTTGCGATGGATGTGTGGTATAATACGAATTGACAGAGTGAGGAATGAATACGTCAGAGGAAATTTGAAAGTAGCTCCTGTGATAGATAAGCTAAAAGGAAACCGTATGTCATGGTGTGGGCATATCATGAGACCCTTCTCATTACTTTTTTACCTACATATGCTTAATCCCTATTAAGCATATGTAGGTAAAAAAGTAATGAGTATGAAAGTTGAAAGATGGACAAGCAGAGAAAAGCCAAAGAAAAGATGGAAATGCGAGAGAGAAGATATGAAAGAAAAAGGAGTGATTGAGGACATGACGGCGCTGACCCTAAATAAAATTGGGACAGGGCAAGGGAATGATGATGAATTAAATTACTTCTTTGGTATAGCAGCGCGATTTTGTGAGGTGGTTTTTACAAGAAAAACTTGATGATGACGATGAAGGTGATGATAATGCAAAATATATTTTAAAGCAATATTGACTACGACTCTTTTTCCATTTCCATAGACATAGATATCTACTAAGTAACTGATATTATCACCGGGTATAACTTACCCCTTTACATTTAAGGGTCATAGTTCAAAAGCTGTGGAATAGTTTGCCGGCTCACGTGTTCCCTCCTTCCTATGATCCTGGATCCTTTAAGCGAAGCGTGAAGAAGCATTTGTGCGGGCCGGCATGATTGTGTCGACCAGCGGGTGACCATCGTTTCTCGCTGGTCGGTATTATTTTTCTGGACTCCACTGTGCTTACCATCAGGTACAGTGGAGTCACTTTGCCGTGCCGGAATAAAAAAAAATAAAAAAAATAAAAAAATAGTGGCATAAGATGTACTATTTATTCCATAAACTACTCACAAAAGCATGCAAGCAAACATGCAGTGTCTTTCATCAATTTAACATTTCTTCTTACCCATTAACGGCCTCCATGCTGTTTTTAATGCCAAACAAATATTGCTTTGAAAATATCACCTGATACTAAATGTGGTCGAAACTGTGTTGACTGAGTGAAATATTAATTTTGTCGATCTCTCTCTCAACAAACGACACTTTACTCCACTTAATCATCAGCCCATATACGTCCCACTTCTGGGCATGAGCCTCCTCTACAACTGAGAGGCGTGGGGAACTCCTCTACAACTTTTAGGTAGGCTTTAGTGGTAGGGTTGGCGGACTACACACCTAAGAAATTCCTAAGAACTTTTAGGTATGCAGGTTTCCTCACGATGTTTTTCTGAGCCGTTACAGTATATGCCATTGTGAATACAGACATAACTTTAAAAAGTCAGAGGTGTGTGCCTGGTTTGAACCCGCGACCGACGAGATTCTCGACCGCGTGCCTAAGCCTCGAGACCATCTCGAATTTACTATACTACTATTTACTATTGGACATAAGCACACTGATAACGTATCGCGATATACGATACACTATGGCGTTTTACACCTTACATTAGAGCTGATTATTTCAAAACTTTAACATTTGCGTACCATAATACCATTACTAAGTCCACAGCGTATTTGCTAATTAAAGAGGCCGGGAGTAGTCATAACATTATAAATGTAACAGCCAACCAAGACACGTTCTATTCACAGTAAAAGTCCGGTGGAAATTGTGAAAGGGCCCTTTCGGCCCAGCGCGAGCACTCTCTAATTGAGACCTTACAACGACCCACTCAGACATTATTCAAGATTCAACACGTACATGTTACTGTTGTATAATGACTTATGCATTTACGGAAATGTCCTTATATAGTTATCCTGTCGTAATTTCGAGGTACAAGTATGTGCCGTGCGAGCTAGAGGTACCGGGTTCCATTCCCAGTTCGGGTAGTTTTTTTTAGTAGCATGGAGACTGGAATTATGATCGAAAAACGGCAATAGGCTCGCCCCCTATAACGTGGGACTGATAAATGCCTGGCGAAATGTGTGTGCAGAAATGCATCTCCTGGAATACAGGCGTGAGGTTATGTATAATGTTTTCTTTAATGTTTTCTCTACTAGTAAATTTTATTATGTTAAATTAACCAGAGCGCACTTTAAAACAAATGAAGATTACTTGAGTTGAGCTTTTAACTTTCAAACTAATGTTTTATTTCGATTTGTAGGATTACCTAAAAATCTTTCGCTTATAATATTTACAATAAACGCTAATGGCATTCCGCATAAAAACACTCACAAAGTTTTTTTGCAAAACACCACAACTTTTCAATCCGACCGCAACGCATACATTTTAATAAATGTATCGCCGGTGAATGGGTGTTTTTATCAAAAAGATGCCCTGCTTTATATAATGTAAAAAATATACAAATTAAGTGTGGGCTCAATGGGCCCCGGGCGTGTACAAATGAATGCCGTACTTTACGGTTAAGTACAATATCGCCATTGAATTGAGATGTTGCTAAACAAATAAGTATAACACGGCCGTTGCGCCTTGTTGGTTCGCTTTATACATTTTTGTACGGGTTAATTTGCTTTCGTTATTTATGGGTTATCTATGGGAAAGTAACAGTATTGTACATAATATATATTAAAAACTAACTTTTTTTCTCTCTTTTTATATTTGGAACCTTACAAGCATTTGATTATGCTAGCCCCATAATCCCCTTATAGAATTATGGCAGAAAAAGAGACATTACATTAGAAAAATGTCATAGGTCATGAGGACCGTGTCTCCGAAAGAATAAGAAGAGGAGTATTTCGATGACTACATTTTGCTAGGTGTTAGGTATTTAGTGATTAAGGGCGAGCTATTTGCCGTCTTTTCGACTGATTTCCAGACTCCATGCTGCTTAGAAATTTGTAATGGAAAAGCTTGATGATTCTTAGTTCCTCCCGAGAAACGATGACATTGATCACTTCTGTCTCCTTATCTATATTCCTACGTAATAGGGGGCAAGCCTATAGCCCTTTCACGGGCACATTTCCAAACTTCGGGCTGCTACTGAGAATTTACTAATGGAAATCGAACCCGAGACCTCTAAATCGCACGGCACATACTTGTATCGCGAGACCACGAAGCAGACATTGTTGTGCAGTTTATGTTTTTTAAGTGCTGTATATACACGTTAATTTCAGCACATCACATCAATGTAAGACTAGGCGTTGCGAAAACTCCTAGTTCTTAAACTTCATAATACACCCAATATTTTCAACGATATAAACAAAGCCAAAAAAAATCCATTTCCACTCCATCAAAATCAGCCACCACTTCAAATTATCACTGGACGCTCCGATAGCTAAAAATCATAGTTAAAATCACAACTCGCCCGATCGCTTCAAATAAAAATTCCATTTATTCGTAGTGTAAAAAAATCTTTACCCAAAAGAACGTACTCAAAAGGCGCAGGCTGCGTACTTTTTTCAGGAAAGTCGAGTTGGCCGAACAAAGGCTCCAGTAACGAAATAAAAGAAGTAATCCCCCCATCTTCCACCCTGCGCGCCCCCTCCCAGCGCCGCCCAGAGTTAAGATTCGTGCAGGGCGGCATCGCTATACTTTAGTGTGGCATAATGCTTTTTAATACTATTGCAGAGTCATAATTTTTTTTATCATTCCAAATATGAGTAGCGTTTTAATAAACTTTTCTAAATAATAATATCCGCAAGGTGGCTGGCAGCGTTTGGATGAGGAGGGCCGAATATCGAGCCCAATGGCGTGCCATAGGAGAGGCCTATGTCCAGCAGTGGACGTAAGAAAGGCTGCTGATGATGATGAAAATAATAATAATTTCATCATCATCAGCCCAAATACGTCCCACTGCTGGGCACGGGCCTCCTCTACAACTGAGAGGGGTTAGACCTTAGTCCACCACGCTGGCTTAGTGCGGGTTGGCGGACTACACACCTAAGAATATCCTAAGAACTTTTAGGTGTGCAGGTTTTATCACGATGTTTTCCTTCACCGTTAACGGTGATTTAATAATTTAAAAAATAAATTTTCGGGCACAGAAGCCTATATTATAACAGCATGCATTTTAAGAAACTTCACTTATACAGACTTTATATTTAAATAATATTGAGATTTTAAAAGTAATAAAAATGACTTTGAAAATAAAATTTAATAGTGAACATAGCAATCGTAATATGGTTTTTAGGTGTTAAGATATTTCTTGCCACAAAGCACCCTTGTCCGCATCAATAGATGTTGACACGCACTGCACCCTTCTTCACACGGATTATTCTAAATAATTAAAAAGTATATATCCTTCAAGTACCAAGGCGTATTTCAATTCTGTGATATCAAATTCATAAGCCAGTACTAAAGATCCCTTTCGTCAAAGTACAGTCCAACCTCCTTTATAACACAAGTCACGTGCACACTTTAATATGAAACTTTTTATATGAACCCACAGGGTCGTAAAAAAGCCTTCGCGTGTTATTGGTGGAAAATGTCGCGTTGGGCGTGGTCGCAGGCTTTGTCGCCAATAGGCGTGGCTTGGTGACAACGGCGGGTTTGTCACTGCGGCTTTAAAAAGCCTTCGACTGTAGGGTGGACTGTGCTCAGTAAAATCTACATATTGTAGGTACGCCCAGAGTTGTATAAAAGCCGCCTACAATATCAGTTTAGTTTCACGTATTATGAAAACAATTTTTAAAAGATGTTTCAGGTTAAAGATAACTTTGCTTATAGCACAGAATTGTTCATAGTAAGTTTTGTTTTGTGAAGTTCTCAGAGGGAAATTATGATCACGAGACGCTTGAATTATATTTAAACGGATGGTTATAATGACAATAAGAATATTGTTATTTTTCTAAATGTTATTCCTTTGAGTAAATTTAAAATTATGTGGCAAAAGCATTTTGTTGATAAGCTACATCCTTAAGAGAAAGTGGTTCTTACAATCTTGTACATTCATAATTATTGAAATGATTTTATAACAAAATATTTTTTATTTAATAAACTCTAAACTCTGTGGTTTCAACCTAGCATAAAAATGGAGTAAAAATATTTCATTGATACGTAGTTTCCAGAACATTTACTGACATCATTTATTTGTATGATAGAAACAATAGCTTGCGGAAGAACTTGAATAAAAAATTCTACGCCATTATTACATCCTAAATAATTACAAAAAAAAACACGCAAACGATATTCCTGCAATAAAATTCATGCGTAGTAAAAAACCACTCAGTACGTAACGGTCGCATTCACTCCACCCACAATCAAACGTTACTAAATAAAAGTGGAGTACACGTAAAAATCGCAACATAGTATCGCCGCCCAAGAGCGGGGGTCGCCGGGGTGGCGGCGGGCTGGGGGTGCGGGGACAGCCGCCCGGAGGGGAGGGGGGGTCGGGCAAAAAGCTCAAGTGCAGGAGGCTGTATCGATCCGCGACTGGCGACCAGCGACATGGCCGGGTCACATCTAAGGGATGTGCTGTGTGTGACGGGATAACCGGATAGCGGGTTTATGAGGAAAGTGTTTTTTTTTTAAATAAATACACCCAACAGTCACATACATTGTTCTGACCCTTACTAAGATGCAAGTCTTGTTTCGTGGGTATCAGACACTGCGAGAGACTTTTCGGTCTCACAAACACCCAGAACTGAAACAACCTTTTTGTAGGTTATATCTTTAGTTTTAAATATTACAACTGCCTTAGTAACTTTGTCTGTCTGTTACGGTTTCACCCATAAAGCGATGAAATAATTAGGAAATTGATTCCTTGGAAAAAGACATACGATTTTTTCTTAATTTGTGCCCAAGGGACACTGGTTCCAACCACCAGCGCAATAAATTTAAATATGTTTTTGACATGCAGTCACGCCTTAATTCGTGAATTTCGGTCCAGATATATCTTCATTCATAGCATGTGCTTGACACATAGCTTCGAAAACTTAATATATTTGTAAGAATAACCGCAAAACTACTCTAAATAAGTGATGGCCTTACGAAAAATAAATATCCCCCGCACTAAGAAAAAGCGGAGCAACTTCACATCGGAGGTTTTGCGAGCTCAGCTCTCGTGCAATGTACTAATTAATGAGAGCTGCGCGATACGGCCGCCATTCCGCATGGTCCATTTCTAATTCAATTTAAAGTTGGTTCGGTAGTTCTGTAACCGTTTGGAGAAAATTAAAAATGTTTGTAAATAAGCCTTTTTATATGCAAATTAAGGTAAAACAGGCTTACAGAAAAATAACTAAACATAATATGTTGCTTTTTGTTGAGTAAATGATATTAAAAAAGCGGATTTTTTCATCGTCATCATCAGCCCATACCTATACGACCCACTATTAGACACGGGCTATATCTACAAGTGAGACGGCTTACACCTTCGGTCCACCACACTGGCCTAGTACAGGTTGGCGTACTACGAACCTAAAAAATCTTTAAGAATTTTTGCGCGTGCAGGTTTCCTCACGATGTTTTCCTTCACCGTTAAAGTACGTGACAATTGCAAATATACACATATGTATGTTAGTATTTACCGGCTTATCCTTTACTCGTATAATACTACTATGATTTACAAAGAACACCAATATTAAACTATATTACTATTTGGTGGGAAAAATTATCGGAGGCATCATTTTATATCGAATAGAATACAAATATCTGGGACAATCACTGGACACTCAAAAGTCATATCTTCATTGTATTAATAACCGAAAAACCTATGATAACAAAGTAAAAACTAGACTTTATATTAAAATATGAATTTTGAATTAACAATACCTACCTAAAACACATAAATATTAATCCCGTCTTCTAAAATTACCAGACGCCTTTCACTGGTCATCGCGCAGCATCCGACTATAACCTCCAACCATTCCCAACTAACTTCATTCACTGTATCAAAACTAACCGAATTAATAAATAATAAATAAATACACCCAACAGTCACATAAATACATAGCTCTGACTCCACATTAAGATACGAGTCTTGTGTCGTGGGTATCAGAAACTAAGAGAGACTTTTCGGTCTCACAAACACCCAGACCCGAAACAAATATTTGTGGATCACACAAACATTTGTCTCGGTGCGGGGATCGAACCCTCGGCCTCTCGTTTCGCAAGCTGGTGTTTAGCCTACTGCGCCACGCGGCTGTCAAGTTACCGCTACATTTCAATTACGTCACGTAGCCTCATACTATCAAAGGAAAAATATGTGCAAACAAAAAATCAAATTGTACTAGGTTAGTGTGCTAGGCACAACCCATTTCATCTATGGCGTGTAAGGGCTGATGATGATTCTCATCGCAACACGTGGACTTATTCTTTCTTGAAAGACTTTATTTTATACTCGTATTTATCATAAGTTAAAGAGAATAACAAAACTACTTTTTCGCGAACGTTACTACTTCGATGTACTATGAACTTCATTTCATCATTCATCACCAGCCCATATACGTCCCACTGCTGAACACGGGCCTCCTCTACAACTGAGAGGGGTTGGGCCTTGGTCCACCACGTTGGCCTAATGCGGGTTGGTGGACTACACACTTAAGAAATTCCTAAGAACTTTAAGGTGTGCAGATTTCATCACGATGGTTTCCTTCACTGATAAAGTAAGTGGTAATTAATTGTGAATACACACATAACTTCGAAAAGTCAGAGGTGTGTGCCTGGGGTTTGAACCCGCGACCGCTGAGATTCCCGACCGCGCGCCAAGACCTCGAGGTCATCACTACTTTACTATGAACTTAGATGTATAATTTTCTTATAAGTTATTAGCAACACGCGATATAAATTGAATACATTTTTTTTCAGTTATTGTTCTTGGAGTGGAGCCTCAAACCAGAGTGTGCAGCTTACCAGAGTAAGTTATTTAGTTTCTTAAACTTTATTGATACACGAATTATCCTGCATGGACATCTGCATCTCGAATTTTTCTATAAATATTTCTGCCACCATAGAGTTTTAGACAAGGACAAGTTTAGACTTGGGCTTTTTCATTGTACACATAAATAGGTATAAATATACGCAAGTCATAATAAAATGAGTTTAGATTCTTTCAAATGTTTCAACATATTTAATATTTATATATTTAATATTTACAATATGCATATTATTGCATACATATTTGGCAGTGGCGGTACTTCCATAGAAGCCCAAAGACCTAGTTTGCCTTTCAAAATTCCGATAATCTTTAATATTTAAATCTTTATTTAACAAAAGCAATTTGACATATACATAAATGAGAATATCCTGACCCTACAATAAACAATTATAAACTGGACATTACACAATTAACGTGTAACGCTTTTGGGCTTCTATGGAAGTACCGCCACTGACATTAGCTATATAAAATTGTTACAAATCTTCAAAACATAGACTAATAAATAATTTAAAAGAACAACAACACAATTACGCGAAGCGACAACAAACGGAATAAAATCCAACTGCTCCCTCATGACAGAGATATTAAGTAAAGATTGAAGTAAACGCACTCACTCGAGACAACGAACGACGGGTAAATCATTCAGTGTTGCAGCATTTGTGCCGGTGAATAGAATTAATATCAGTTTTCTTCGTCTCCTAGCAATTACACTGTTGTCCGTATCACTGCCAGTGCGATTAAATCATAGATTATTCGGCCATTGCACAGAGGGGATAGTGCTAAGAATAGTTGTTAAGCCGATACTCTAGGAGATCGCATAATATTACCCAATATACTTTGCCTGATCTGGCTACGGGAATGTCACGATTATGTAACGGACTCAACGTGTTAGTTTCAAGGCAAAAAAATATATATTATAAATCTATTTATCCTTATGTACAACTTGTATTACAACAGCATTAATTATGTTAACATATTGGTTCATTCGAAGCTAAATACTTCACAATTAAATACACACTATACTTCACAGTTTAATAATACAGTTTCGTTTTTGAATAAATTAAAAATAACTAGCCAGAAATTTTATCCCACACTATAGTCATCATCATCATCATCAGCCCAAATACGTCTCACTGCTGGGCACGGGCCTCCACTACAACTGATACACACTATAGTAATCTGCGATAATTATAATACATGAGTATCCAAATAAGCTGACATACATTCACTTACCGAATTAACCTTCAACTATCATACCTTTGCTAACATCTGTCCCCTCTGTGTTTATAATCTATGACGATCTCTCAAGAGAGGCTAATTTGACTCGCGACAACCGGGCGATTAAATTTTAATATTTGAAAAGCGAGCTGGATCGAGACAGCCCACGAGACGATTGCGATGGGGCCCGCGCCACTGCTCTGCCTTTTGTTATTGTCATTTCTGTACCTTCACGAGAATTTCATGAGCTTTGCGCGATGTATTTTTATGAGCCGTTAAGGTGGGAAATATTGTACCCGTGTTTTGGCGTGTTTCTTAATAAAATTATGATTTTTGGCACGTAGACAATATAAAAGTGTGTAACGTGATATGACGTCAGTAAATTGATATAGGTAATCTTTGTAACGACTTCAATATAAATTGTTAACAATGTTACTTTTTGATTTCAAATTTAAATAAATTTCAATCACAGGCGATCCCGTTCCGAAAGGATATGATGACTTGTATTACACCAACAGAAAGCCAATTAATAACATAACACTTGCCCTTCCCAAAAATCGAATTCAGGACCTCAAGAGCAAACAATGCATACATACTTACTTTAAAAAACGAGTTACCTTATCAAAAACAACACACTTTTGTCCTTAACAAATACTGCCTCGTGGTCTCGCGGTACAAGTATGTGCCGAGCGATCTAGAGGTCCTGGGTTCGATTCCCGGGTCGGGCAAAGTGTTATTGGGTTTTTCCATTAGGAAATTCTCAGTAGCAGCACGGAGTCTGGAATTGTGCCCGAAAAACGTCAATAGGCTCGCCCCCTATTACGTGGGACTGATACATACCTGGCGAAATGTGGGTGCAGAAATGCACCTCTGCCTACCCCTTCGGGGAATACAGGCGAGAGTTTATGTATGTATGTATTTCCAGTAAAAAAACTACTATTTTACTCCATAATAATAGGAAATTATACAGTCCTACAGCACCCGCAATTACTTTACTCCGTCCAAGTCAATTCCAATAGCCAAAGGAAAACACCCCGACGCGGCAATATATCGCCTAATAGGGGGTACGGTGCCAAAGAGTTGTTTACTGCGCGGCGCGGGGTTCGACTCCCGTAATAAAGAATACCAATCCCGTCCCTCCCGAGGGAGTTCGCTTGACCTCCTCCGAAAGGGTGGGTTGTAAAGCACGCGCTCAATGAACGATTTAATATTTTTTCAATTAACGGAATGGCTACTGAACGGTTTTGAATATTGAAAATAAGTAGTTCAAATTATCTAGTTAATTATATATATTATAATATATATATATATATAGTTTAAAAAATATTAAAACGTGTAAAATTGACGATTCAAAAGAACTTGTAGAAGTCTATTGGAATAAAGATAATTTGACTTTGACTTTAAAGATATACATAAAGTTTTTTCTATAAAATAGAACAAATATAATTTACTGTATCTTAAATTGATTGTGACTACAGTTTAAAGGAATCTCATAAATTCTACTAAAGTTGCTTCATCAGTCCATCCCACTGAATATCACGGGCTTCCTCTACAACTCAGAGGGTTTTAGTCTTAGTCCATCCACCACGCTGGTCTAGTGCGGGTTAGCGGAGTACACAACTAAGAAATTCCTAAAAACTTTTAGGTGTGCAGGTTTCTTGGCAATGTTTTCCGTCACGGTAAAACAAGGTACGTGATAATTCATTGATCTTATAGATATAAATAAACCATAATTACCCCAAATATATTTGTACATATTGTTACAAATATATACCTTGAAACCCGTGAAAAGAGTTAAGGGTGCGTTCAACTAAATGAAGATAAAATTGTGCTCGAGGCGTAAAACAGGTAGCCACTGCAATCATTTCATTTGCTCGTCCTTACCTCGATGGAAAGATTTTGATACTTTTCAAATTGAAATATTAAAGTGTAGCTCTTATGTTTCCGTTTCTAAACCTTCTTAAACTTATGTCCAGTGTGAATAATCTTAGAACAACGAAGCCCTAAACCCTGTTTGTATATGCAAATTAATTTCTCGGTTGTTAAATTCAGACACCTTTACAAATTTACGTTATATTTAAAATATTTCTGTGTGTTTGTAAATACAAGTAAACAAAAATAAATCGATTGTCCCTGTTATGTCCAGATGTTTCAGGTTTGGTTTGTATAAATAAAACTACTTAAGCTTGGTTTCAATAGCGTCTGACACGTCCACTCGGTCCGATATCACAGGTAGTAGTGAACCGGTTTGAGTGGGGAACAGCGCTTATATTATGATTTATTTTCACGTTTACCTTACAATTAATTATTAATATTACGTGTACACTACATCTCTTCCCTTTTCAATATTTTTTTAAAATAATTTTATTTTGTATTTAATTCTTTATCTTTAACCAATCAAATAATATTTCATAATAACAAACAAACACTTATATATATTGCGCTACACACATAAACAATATGTTTAGATTTTTAATCTAGTTTTCGTTTTGAATGAAATGAAATAATATATTTTTTTAAATCAATAACATGTCAAATATTATTTCACTTAAATTTAGTGATATCAATATTGAATTTACCGCACCGTTCGGAAGGCAGTTATCACTAGAGAAGAACGGGCAAGAAACTCTAGTGTTGCTCTTTTCTAATAAAGAAATAAATTACAATATAAGTATAGTCCATTCTTCTTCATCTTTCCGGGTGTATGATATTTCTCCTCCAGTCTAGTCCAGTTCGTTGACGACTTGACCAGTGTGTGTATGTATCATGTACACAACATCACTGATTACATATACCTTTTATAAAATTGTAAAACAAGAACATTTTTTTTTTAAATCTAGCTACAATTTTTTTGTAAATAATTTGGATCTTAAATCTTACACTTGATAAAAATAATAACACAATTTACCTCCATCAGCTACAGATCCACTGCGTTGTTGACAACCACATCTATGATCTACAGTCGAAGTGATCCTTAACATCCTTGTTGCGACTGAATCTGAGCAATGGTCCAAGAAAATCGACGCCAGTGTCAATACATGACTGAACTGGTCGTTGTTTCTGCGCATAGGGTTAGGAGGATTTGGTGCTAACACCAGAGTATAAACATAACATTTCGTGTCTGTATCAATTTTGCCTCATTATACTTTAGTCCGTAGTCGTGGTTTCATGGCAAAGATTTCGGGACGACTATAGTGAATGCAATAGGAATAATTTAATTTCCTCGTAGCAATAAATTATCTTGACAGAGTTCATTTTCAAAGACCTTGTAACTCAATAATTACAAGGTGTGAATACACAACAGAGTGTCAATACACTCTGTTCCTAGTTATTTTGGTAAACACCATTTTTTTTTACATACATACATACATAATCTCACGCCTGTATTCCCTGAAGGGGTAGGCAGAGGTACATTACTGTACCCACATTTCGCCATTTATATGTCAGTCCCACGTAATAGGGGGCGAGCCTATTGCCGTTTTTCGGGCACAATTCCTGACTCCGTGCTGTTACCGTGAATTTCCTAATGGAAAAACCCAATAACACTTTGCCCGACCCGGGATTCGAACCCGGGACCTCGTGATTGTACGGCACATATTTGTACCGCGAGACCACGAGGCAGTTTTTTTTTACTAATTTATAATTCGCAGTCATTCATACTAGCCTACTTCAGTTCACTTAGGGAAATTGCCAAAGGTCGAGCCTTATCGACTGCTAAATTGAGATAGATATATCGAACGGCTTATTTGGTTCTGTACAGCCACGCAATAGTGACTATGAATCAGATATGCTTTTCTTGCCTGAACTGTACACGACATTAAAATTATATGATTGTAGACGTTATACCCAACGTTCAATCCGGGCACATGCTTCCAACTTTTGGGAGAACATGACCTTCAGGGGTTTATGATCATTAACTAAATCTTAACCGTATTGTTCAGACAAATAAATATTGAAACGTGCAACTTCCCAGACTAACGCAAGAGTCCTTTTCTCGGTCTGACAACGTTTCTCACGTTCTATTGGACTTATGTTGCCATAAGCAATTATCCTTGGCTTAACGAGCACTGCTCTTAGTACAACTGGACTAGCATCGGCAAAACTTCTGTCCTTTGACCTTTCATAGGTTTGTTGTTTGTGTCTCATTTCTTAGTCATAATACCCAAAGATCTTATTTGAGTCAGAGTCCGTTTCAAACAGCTAAATGCTTCTTTTTAGTTATCGTCCCGATACGAGCTTATATATACGGACTTGGCTAACTTTAATTTTAACAACTCGCGCAATAGGATTCTCTCTAAAGGTTTTTGAAAGCATTCGGGAGCGCATAAAATACTAAACGCGAGATGTTTGTGTCTGAATAGACCTCGGCTATGTAAAATTCTTATGTATCTACTATCTTCGCTCAACTGCTACTAATGCAAAGAATTGCTTAAATTTAGCTTGAGAACACTTTGGAATAGCGGAACTTGCGGGTTAGCTGTTCAATAGTAGGTACCATTACCTTACACCCGTGTGTTTCTCTCTAATATCTTTGCTAGCTTGTCTCATGTATACGCAAATTCTAACATCTCCGTTCACTTTTTGAAACGGGTGCTTCAGAAGAGATCCATTCGGATGAACCCTCAATAAATTAAATAATATCTGTATTAGGTATGGAATTTCTTGAGTTTAAACTCTACGACAGGATAGAGAAATTGGTTGAACAGACGCGGTCTATTGAAATATGGATTTGAACATCCTTGATTTTGGAAATGTTTCCGCGACTGCATTTACTTCTAGACCCAGTCTGAGGACGCAAAATTTACTTGCAGTTTCTTTTCACACTTTTTACCGCATAAATCGCAGATTTTTCGAAACTACACCCATTTTCGACCTCGTGAACTCGATTCAAAACTTTCTACAACTATGAGTGGATTTTGACTTCGATAGGCCATAAATTTCTACCCGAACGCCTTTTTAAGATCTTCCAAAGTAGCATTAATGACATTTTACT
The DNA here is from genome assembly GCA_907164795.1 of Hemaris fuciformis. Taxonomy (NCBI): domain Eukaryota; kingdom Metazoa; phylum Arthropoda; class Insecta; order Lepidoptera; family Sphingidae; genus Hemaris; species Hemaris fuciformis. The sequence continues at coordinate 10,649,181 of OU015447.1, forward strand.
ACTCGGATTAATAAGCATTTCTGTTTCGACACAGTCAAACAATTAATAAATTAATTAATTAGTTGACGATGAATTGCTTAAGTGTCCAGTTGTATATTTTTGTAACTTTGTTTTAGGTAAATTTCGCTGGTCTAACTGAAATTTGCGCTTTTAATAATCCAATAACATTTAGGGGATTTGCAGAACCATATGTCATAAACTCTGACTTATCTTGGTTACTAAATTGATCCTACAACAGCATAGGATTTTAAATATTTCCCCGTCTCTTCATTTACAACATTGTATTGGCTCACCGGATCGTTTAGCATGGTTACATTGATGCCGCCCAGCTGGCAAACTTGTTTTTATTCACCAATGTGAAACACACAGTTCACATCATTTGTTGGTGATTTTGTGTCCTTTCACTTAGCCTTCTTAAAGCCAGATTTTTGAGTCTTTTAATCTTTCTCTAAATCTTTGCTTACGGCTTGCGAGGCATTGTTTTTGGTAGTAGCTTTTTGAAACTACATTTGCCATACATTTGGCCCTTGCGGGATAACACATCTAGTATCAGGCATTGATTTTTGAAGTAGCTTTTAAGACCACATTAATTGCCATATATTTTGTCCCTTTGCGGGATAGCACATCTAGTATGAGGTATTGATTTTTGAAGTAGCTTTTAAAACCACTTTAATTGCCATATATTGTGTCCCTTGTGGGATAGCACATCTAGTATGAGGCATTGATTTTTGAAGTAGCTTTTAAAACCACTTTAATTGCCATATATTGTGTCCCTTGTGGGATAGTACATCTAGTATGAGGCATTGATTTTTGAAGTAGTTTTTTAAAACCACATAATTTGCCATATATTTTGTCCCTTGCGGGATAGCACATCTAGTACACCGTAGCAGTAAATGCAAAGAGCATTTCTGCTTTGTTCCAATCCTGTTCTTTACCGTTTTACGGTTTCCATAAATTGGCTTCCAGTGGGACTTTTCAATAGTAACAGAGTCTCAAAGGCAGTCTCGGTCTCAGAATCACATGCATAAGTAAATAAATACACCCAACAGTCACATACATAGTTCTGACCCCACATTTAGATACAAGTCTTGTGTCGTGGGTATCAGAAAACTACGGGAGACTTTTCGGTCTCACAAACAAAATATTTGTGGATCACATAAACATTTGTCTCGGTGCGGGGATCGAATGTTCTTTGCGAAGTTCGGAGGGCTTGCATTTGTTTACTATTTGGTCCAAAAGATCATTGTCTTTGTTTGCATAATGGCATTTGGAACTTTGATCTCGTAATGTAACGAGGAATTCCTGTTTCATTAGGCGAAATACTTGTCGCTCATAGAGGATACTAGGCAAAAAGCATCCTGTCTAATCGTTTGGTGTCTATTACGTAAACTTCTGTTTCACGACAACACCAGAGAGATTGTAGTATATGTCATGCAATGCCAAACCTTCCGTATAGCACGCTTTTTTAGCGGCTTGTTTATTCTTCAAAGTAGCAAACAAATTTCGAGAGCCCACTTCGATATTTGCCACTGCTAATCTATTGAGGTCAAATCTCACTATCACAGTCAAATTAGTGTATTGCGGGGGTAATTGTGCCCCCTTTTTTTTTTTTTTTTTTTTAGGACTTGCAATCACGAAGAGACCATTCAATTTTAAATTGTAACCCCAGATACGGGTTTTGCAGGATTGGAATAACCTAACAATTTGTTAGTTTTGCATACGCTGGCATATTTCTATGCCAATATATGTATGTATCTTGATGGCTTAAGCCATAATAATTGCGGTGTACTTCTGTCGGGTACACTACCCAACTTGCAAATTCTTACAGGCACTCGTTACTATTTTTTTGCACAGTTAGCTTTGAAAAAGTTAAAGTAACATATGATACTTTGGATTGAACACGACCCGCCGTTTTAAGATACATAGGCACGTGATGTGTACCATACTATGGATGGAAGAATTTATTCAACTGTGCACAAAATAGTTATTTGTTTTGGTAAGCATTTGCTGGCATTTATTTTATTTTTTTGGCTGTATGATTGAAACTAGTCGAATATGTAAAATATTTTGTTTAACTTTGTTAAACAAATACAAGAATTACTGGTAGTAGAAGACCAGGTATGTCTCACTCTTTTTTTCCATAATTAATAATTGTTATAAATTATAATTAATAATTATTATATTTATTCCAAAGTAATAGCATCAATCATACTTATAATCCATTTCTTTGATAATATTATATGTCATGCATATTATATTTTTGTTTGCACTTACGTACTTATTCCTCGTCGCCAATGTTATGTCCAGATGTTTCAGGTTTGGTTTGTATAAATAAAACTACTTAAGCTTGGTTTCAATAGCGTCTGACACGTCCACTCGGTCCGATATCACAGGTAGTAGTGAACCGGTTTGAGTGGGGAACAGCGCTTATATTATGATTTATTTTCACGTTTACCTTACAATTAATTATTAATATTACGTGTACACTACAGTCCCCCTCATCTACTTGGGTGGACGACACTATAGTGTCTTCTTTAAAGCACTTTTTATCATATTAAATGAACGACTTTTTCCAAAACGGCTTATGAAAATTTTAACGAAAAGACTGACAAAATATAGATCTAAATATAGATATGAGGTGCTGACGATGGTGTTATTAGCCGATAGAAAAAAAAGGACTTTTTTTAAAGGTCACATTAATAGCAATAAGAATTCAAATTAGTGCCATCCACTAGTCCCTATCCGAACTAATAATAGGACAAAGAAAGTTATCATCAACTATACTTTGACTCGCAGTAAGCAAGTATCAAACATCATTTATCTCAGTACAGGCCCAAAAATAATTCCAGCTACAAATATAATGGTTGTTTATTGAAATACGGCTATTATTTTAATAGGACATCCGGTCCACCCGAATGGCGATTGGCGATGTGTGTAGATCATGCCTTAATGGCAACTCAATAATGCCCTCCGCAGTTTCTTATAGCAAATCGTAGCCGAACATTAGAATAATTATACGATTTCGGCGGATTTTCAAAGTTTTGAGCGCGAGCAAAGATGAATAAATTAAAGAAGATCCGAAGTTAACAATATTATACTGTTTGTCTGCTGTCTTTGTCTTGACTTTAAGGTTGTTTAAATACGCTGAAGAAATGTGAGTTCATAGATAAGCATACGTAAGAAATTATTATTGGTACAATTTATTTTTCACGAAATAAATAAAAACATTATCAAATACTCACGTATAAAAAAAAAAATTACTCCATATATTGCACATACTATCGTGGAATCGGCAATAGGCTCGACCCCTATTGTGTGGGACTGATACATACCTGGCGAAATGTGAGTGCAGAAATGCACCTCTGCCTACCCCTTCGGGAAATACAGGCGTGAGGTTATGTATGTATGTATCGTGGAATCAAAGTTACTTCACTCTCCAATCTCTGTATTAATAATAATTTAAATAATTCAATCCAACGGAGAGCTTGCCCCTCTACAAAAATCGACACTAACCTCAACGCAACACGCCTACGTTCTCTAATTAGAGGTCTATAAACCCTGATTTCGTATGCTAATGTTCGGGTGTCTGACCTCACGGAGTATCGCACTTTCCACTTAATGAATGAACAGAATGTATTGTTTCCAAACAGGAAAGTATTGGCACGCAACCATAATTTTACGATGTGCAATACAAAATATCCACTGTTGCGTAATTAGTACATTTTGGGATGTAAGTAGATGAAAACACAGGTTTACTGGCCAGCTGTTGTTGAATGTTTAAAATCAAGCAATGATTCTGTGACGGAATATGGCATGATATCTGATTAGTAAGAGGAAGAGTCAAAGTTAAGCAGACTATTGGATATAGTTCTATGAGTGAAATTGCTGGATGCCCGATTTTCTGGCCGTAGAGATACGAAGGGCTTTTCTGCGGCTACCATTAGATGGAATGTGCCTACATTACGGTAACATTTCCGTAACAGTATTAAAAAATCTTGGCCTTCATGTATGAGCACCATTAAGAAGCTTACCGAGCTATAGAGCTATAATGATTCTGATTTGCGTATTTTTGGGACCAAAACGTCTCACGTATCACCAATTTTAAATACATTTTTATTGAACGATCAGAGCTATTTCTATAACCGTTGCTATTTAAATTAGTTGTCGCTTAGTAACTGCATGTGCAAATATGCAGATCGAATCCGAAATGAGGAAATTATTAGCAAAAGAGCAGATACCGATTTAATCTAGTGCATTCTGAAACAGAAATGATTGACCATAATTATTTTGTTGTAATTATAGAATGCAGTGATGGCCTCGGGGTTTAGGCGCGCGGTCGAGAATTTCGGCGGTCGCAGGTTCAAACCCCAGGCACACACCTCTGACTTTTCGAAGTCATGTGTGTATTCACAATGAATTATCACTTTCTATAACGGTGAAGGAAAACATCGTGATAAAACCTGCACACCTAAAAGTTCTTAGGAATTTCTAAGGTGTGTAGTCCGCCAACCCGCACTAGGCCAGCGTGGTGGACTAAGGCCTAAACCCTCTCAGTCGTAGAGGAGGCCCGTGCCCAGCAGTGGGACGTATTTGGGCTGATGATGATGAATATATAGAATATTAAGCATCACTGCAAGACAAAAGCATTCCCAAATAACCGTCAATTCGATACAATATTCATAACATGAAAGAAGTCGAGTGTACGCGATAACATCTGTAGAACACGACTTTGATCCCCTCACACTAACCCCATCTTACGGGCATTACCATAACCTTTATGGCACGGCAAAAAATAATGGGCACTTGCTACAAAATGCCACATCTAAGGGTCAATATGGATTCTGAATGTGTCCCCTTCGCGCCGGCGTGATGAAATGCGACAATCCAAATGACGTGTGACACTTACGTGCTGCTCTGTGATGGGGAGACTCAGGGCCTTGTGGAATGATGAATATACAAGATACACCTCCTGGAAGTACCCCGATTAATTGTCCACAATTCCTATACTCCTCTAATATTTTTCTAAAATAATTAGTTAAGTTCCGTATGGGTGTGGTCCAATGAGGATAAGGCAAGACAACGCTAAACGCCTCTGTGTGTGGTTAATAACGTAATTTTGTCATGTCTGTGGGGTGCACACATTTTTGCGACATTTCTATTAGATCAGGCTTTGCCCGGTACAACAGCGTACATATTAGTTCCAGAAACGGAACCTTTTTCATCGAGCAATAATGATTAAAGTTACTTTTAAAATTTACTGACAAACCTGTATAATGGAATGAATAATACTTATAGATAATGTTAGCTAAACTTGTAAACAATGTGTAGCATAACATAGGGTCTTACAAGACCCTCTCGAAGGGGATACCGGACACGTCTGGGGCTTTTGGGAATTCCCGCGCGCCCGAGCGTAGCTACTTTAGTTTCGCAAAGATTGGAACCGCGGGGAAATCTTTGGACACCTTCAGTTTTGTTTGAGGCGGTTGATATGTTAACCCAGGGTCAACGGGCAATTATTTGCGTGGACTTTTTGGTACCATAACCTAAGCAGAGGATTATTAAATAGTAAAATCAATGCTCTTTTAACTTTACTAATTTCCTTAAATTCATAATGAATAAAAAACATATTATTTTAATACACATGATGACATATAACTTGCAATATTTAGAGTTTTATAGGTTGTTGTAGTTGTATTATAAAATATTTAAAGAGCAATTTAATTTTGTAATTAAATCTTACCATGAAATAACGCTGCAATGCTTAACTAAAGGGAGACATTTTGATCATACATAAATAAACAAACACATCCAACAGTGACATTTATAATATTGACCCCACATTAAAATACTATAGCCTTGTGTCTTGGGTATTAAAAACTACTAAACATTTTTAATCTCACAAACATTTCTCTCAATGTGAAGTTCGATCCTTTGGCCTTATTATGCACATTTGTGTCCAATCAACTGCACCATTGTGGCTGTCTAAAGATATTTTAAAAGAACATAATCGAGCGACACTTCTTACTAACCAGCGCTGTAATTTTTTGTTGCCAAGATAAAGAAGTCAACGCAACAGCAGCCTTAAGTCATTATGGACTCTTAATAGACACCGGCCTAAAACAATAGTCTAAATTCGCCTTCGCAAGTAAGTGATATCTAGTGCGTGAGGAATTGAGGATGATATCTGTTCCATAATTTTATAAGACATGAAATTGAGATATCCAGCCATATACAAACCTAGGTCAAAGTTCAGAAAAACTAATATGTGGGTAGCTAAAAGAAAAATTCCTTACAATTGTTAAGGTTGGCAACGCTCGCTGTTATCCGAAGTTATTGTAAGAACTTATCTATTGCATAATGGATGTGCTCTGATAGGTTTCCGTAAGTGATTGATAGAGACCGTCACACAAACGCATTCCCATTAATGTGGCCGCATTTACTATGCGGGGTGATGTTGACTAAGAAGATAATTTTTTTTGCTTTTATTACATATAAATAAATTTTGGCAGCTACCTGTAAGGTATAGTTGGTTTGGACTAAACGCTCGGTAATTTTTTGGATGCGTCCATGACCAGCAGAGGACATCTTTTGGCTGATGATTATGAAAATAAATATAAAATTGTCAATAATATTTTTTTATTTCTGTCCCCATGACTCCTAAATATTCCAAAGGCTAAGTTAACCGTCGTATTATAAAGCTCACCAATTTGTGTTTTTTTGTAAAACCAATGATATAATATCGTAATAATTTGATTCAGTATAAAGTCGAGATGGCCTCGAGGCTTAGGCACGCGGTCGAGAATCTCGACGGTCGCGGGTTCAGGCACACACCTCTAACTTTTCGAAGTTATGTGTGTATTCACAATGAATTATCACGTACTTTAACGGTGAAGGAAAACATCGTGATGAAACCTGCACACCTAAAACTTCTTAGGAATTTCTTAGGTGTGTAGTCCGCCAACCCGCACTAGGCCAGCGTGGTGGACTAAGGCCTAAACCCTCTCAGTTGTAGAGGAGGCCCGTGACCAGCAGTGGGACGTATATGCGGGCTGATGATGATGATGATAAATTGTACTCGGGATTTCAAGAACGCGAACATCTAAGGAATTAAAATAAATGCCTTCTTTACAATCTTTTCCCTCTCACTTCCTGTAGTTTCGTTTATTCCGATTTACCGACAAAACCACTATTTTGACTTGTGCCTTGATTTAACACTATTTTTACATAATTATTTGATGTGTCCAATTCGATATCCTTGTCGAGAGTGAGAACGTTGGTCAAAAGTACGTCTCCATTAAAATATATCAGTAGTCATGGTATGACGGATCGGCGCTGTGCTTTGTTGTGCTAATGTTGCGACCGCGTTCCATGTTGCCAGCAACATCGTCGGAAACTTTTTAATGTGTCCGCCGACGTATCGCAACCTTTGGGATATGACGGATTCGCCAAACTATTTCCGTTTATAACTCTGAAAGTTTTTCAAAATATTGTAATGAAAATATTATTGTGTGAATTGTGTATCTGCTCTTCTATTTTCCAACACAAACTAAGATACGCAATTTACATGCATATGTACATAACCTCACGCCTGTATTCCCCGAAAGGGTAGGCAGAGGTGCATTTCAGCACCCACATTTCGCCAGGTATCTATCAGTCCCAAGTTATAGGGGGCAAGCCTATTGCCGTTTTTCGGGCATATTTCCAGACTCCGTGCTGCTACTGAGAATTTCCTAATGGAAAACCCCAATAACACTTCACCCGACCCGGGGATCGAACCCAGGACCTGTATATGGCAAGGCACATACCTGTGCCGCGAGACCACGCTGAATACTCACGGTTGAGGCTAGATGTGTTTTCATAGACTTTAGGAACCTTGCGTTGAAGGAAATCGCTATGTAACTTGCAGAAAGTTCTGATAAAGAAACTTGAATATGAAAAAATTAACTAAAGTTTAATATCCATCATGTCTAACTTCATACAATCTCTAATCGAGCTGGAACCGTTTTTCCCGCAATATTTATAAGGTTATATTAAAGTATTTCTTATTTACGTTATCTGATAAATTGGTCCTGAATTCCATCCCTACTTGCTCCCTATTCCACGACACTCTTCTAGTCTCTCCAAGCTGCCGTTTTCGCGTCAAATCATACAATAAGCGTACAATCATTCGTTCTTTGTTTCCCGATGTTATTAACTGAGCGCGTCAACCGTCCCCTATTCCCGATGATGGACGACACGTCAACGCCGACGGTGACGCGGCGACGAACAGTGACGGCACAGCGCCGGCAAAACTGGAAATTAACGCCCCGACACCCTCCGTAAAGTTGAGATTGGACCGGAAACGATTTCCGGGCCTTATTAATCAATTTCGCTTTATAATACCAGCTATATCGGTATGTAAGTTCTTTAATCTTGACAAAAGTATTCGTGAATCTTTTTATATCCTGTATGTCGACCTAGTGCAGTATATTACATATACAATATACATATGTTCAACATAATGTATAGGGCTCTAAGATATGCAGGCTTATTATAAAAAAAAATCAAAATTGCAAAGACAATTCGATAACTAAAAATATACCTCCTACGTCCACCGGCCACCCTTACATTCTTAACACTTTTTTATCACAAAGTTTATCTGTGCATAGACATTTAACATATTTCACCTCATAGCAATAAAAGGGTGGAAAAAGCACCATAGATTCGCATCTAATCAACAAAATGGTAGTCATCTGTGAATCAAATTCAATAGAAGTAAAAAATTGACACCCAATGCTACAAACAAACCGCAACACATAAACAAATTCCCGAAGTCAATTTCCAAATTGCACCGCGACTATAAAGTCAACCCTCCTTAATCCAATCACACCCCGTCCTTGTCAACGTTTTGTTTCCTCTTTTGGCTAAGCCCTCCAACCTCATAAGGCCTTGCATTCGCTTACAAATACACCCCTAAAGAGTTCTACGAGCGATGGTTGACACGGCCAAAAAGAAACGCCCCTGTCATGCCACCGAAAAAGGTTCAAATTGTTTTTAAAAAAAAGAACACACGAAGAAAATAATCCATTTAGTCGCGTGGCGCAAATGCCTCGACCGCCGTTAAAGGGATGCAACACGCGAAAGAGATCAAAAAAACCATTCGTATTTCGAACGCGGCGATTCTATTATTTCATCCAGTCAAAGTCAAACCGGGGGTTCGGAATTTAAAATGTACTTAAATTCAATTCCTATTTCCGTTTCCCAAATGTTTTTCTTTTTAATTTTACATTCGGATGTATGGCCAGCTTGTTTTCGTCCATTCATAGTTAACGTGAGTGATCTTTTGTAGGGGCTCTCTGTGAAATTGCAGAGGGTTAAAACTTTTACCTTTTTGCTAAATCAAAATTGCGCGCTTTTTTGTCGCGACCCAACGGACACGTATGTCCCACAATACATTTAAACATCGAGTAGAATTTTAAAAACTATGAAGAAAATCAAACTGGTTTTTAAGATTCAGCGAAGTGCAATAAAACGTCCCTTTCGCATTAAGAACTTGGCCGGGTATCAAATACTTTAAAATCCACTCGGTTTATCGGAACCCCTCGTAGTTTCGTGAAATGTGGCCTCAACACGACTCGTGACATACATTCTAATAGTTTTATTGGGGGAAATTTCTTTGAAACCGACTCCGCCAGCCCGCAAGTGCCACTTGAACGTATTACGGAGACCGTACCGAAGTTTTTCACTTTCATAGAACATTTCTCGGCATGATTTTTTTAAGTTTTACCTTGAACAAACTTGGACTCTTAAAACGAACAAAATGAAAGATGTAGTTCATATCAGAGAAAGTTGCTTTTATGTGAGTCAAAACTTTTAAGTATATGAAGACTTAGTTATGATTAAAAATAAATAACTGTTATTACTATTCATTTCTTTTTGCAATTTACATAATATACATACTATATATACATATTTACCGCATTTACCATATCCCTAAAGTAAAAAAATAGCAATATTTGTCCGGTTTTAATTGGGTTTTATAGTTTATTATAGTGAAAGTCTATTCGAAGAAAGAATTAAACTTGTGTAACACAGTGTAATCGGTCGAGAAAAACATCTCGAAGGCGCCCCTCGACGTTTTCAATTGAATTCCGCGGGTAGAGCACGCTAGATTAACCGTTGGTCACTCGACATCACTCGACATTGGGCCGACGTCGTAAATCGTGTGCCTAACTTGATAACAGAATGATTGATTCCCCTCATGATGTACAAAATTTCGAGTAGGTAGTCCGAATTGGTTTTGAATCGGTCGGTTCGACGTAGTCCCTTTATACATGTAGACTATGAATTTTTTGACACACTTCTTTATATATTTTTTGTCGACTTACGAGTATGTAGTCGGAACCCAATTCTGAGTTCAAAGCCAATCTTCGTAGAAGTCGTGATGGCCTCGAGGTTTGGGCACGCGGTCGAGAATCTCGACGGTCGCGGTTTCAAACCCCAGGCACACACCTCTGAATTTCCGAAGTTATGTGTGTATTTACAAAGAATTATCACGTATTGTAACGGTGAAGGGAAACATCGTGATGAAACCTGCACACCTAAAAAAAGTTCTTAGGAATTTCTTAGGTGTGTAGTCCGCCAACCGGCGCTTGGCCAGCGTGGTGGACTAAGGTCTAAGCCCTCTCAGTTGTAGTGGAGGCCCGTGCCCAGCAGTGGGACGTATATGGGCTGATGATGATGTATTATCGTACTAGAATGAATCATAATAGTAATTACAGAGTACAATAGATTGGGTGCCTATAGACAGTATTCCATTATTAGATAATACGGGAATTATATTTAAAAATATCTTTGTCTAAAATCCTTGACTAATGTAAGTTTATAGCGACGGCAAATAGAAAAACAGTTTAATAAACACCTAATACCACAAAATCTAAAGCTAAATTGAACATCATAAATACACAAACGTCGTATTTACGACATACAAATTACTATAAATTTGACTTTGTGTCCGCAATATTAAAATGCTAAAAATCAACGATACCAACTTACACGTACATTTATTAAACCATATTGTTATTTCACATAGCCTTTATTGACTTTGAAATAAGAGTCAAAACAAAATGAATTTTAGCTCGTGAGTGGCAGAAAAATATGGAAGTGTTACAAGGTAAGCCTCTCCGCGGTGTATGAGACTCGTCTAAGGATTCATCAACGCGACAGGAGGCCAAGTTTCCCGCGGCTTCCCTCGGGAATACGGTCCCGATATGCAATATTCGCTTACCTTTTATAGCCCTACTCGCTAACGGTAAGTTGTGTTTGACGCTGTCTATAAAAATGTGGGACCTAGTAGCATATTGCATCTTATAATTTATTATTATTTTATTGGAAAAATAAAAAAATCATGTATTTCAGCATTAAATCGATAGATATTTTTCATTGTATACCGTTATTTAGCTGCCTAGGCAGTAAAAAAATGTTAAATAAAACGCAAAATTTTATTAATAGAAACTCTAGCACCAAAATTATAGAGGCGTATCAAAATAATAGACAATAAGGCCTTATTTATAATTTCACTGATGAACTAGAACTCTTAACACATTTCCGTAATTAAAAATCCAAACACACTCGCCGCAACGCGAACTTCAGCCAATGTAAACATTAAAGGACTTCGTTCCCCTGTCAAACGTTTGTCTGGCATCCCGCAAATGTCGTGCCGCGGGAAAATGGCGAAATTTTCACCGAATAAACTTTATACACGGCTAATATTTCATCCGCGCTAATATCCAAAACAACAGAACTTCGCTACTCTTTGTTGTTCTAAACGAATTCTTCACGAACCGCCTCCGCTTTGTAGGCATAAATTATTTTTAATTTAGCATCTCGGCTTATTGCGGATTTTTATGTCTTTTTCTCTTTGATGACGAATGTTTTGTCATTTTCGAACGGAGTTTGTATCGCATACTTTGAATGTCGAACAGTTTATTTTTTAATTTTGTCGCTGATGGATGACGCGTATTTGAACATTCCATGTTCTTTTTTTGAAATTTAAAAGACAAAGCTCAGTTTTGTCATAATTGACTGGTTTTTTTTTTCATAATCTACGGTCCCATTGCCCATGCTTTAACATGATGAAGACTCTATAAACTCATAGTCCTGGCAATGAAAACTTTTCAAACAGCCAAATCGATGCAGTATCGATTTAATAAGAAAGTACTTAATCGATTGCGTTAATCACTGAATCGTGAGCGTCGTGGCGACATCCGGCGCGCACAACCGCCGCGTCATTTCCGCATCCGGCGGGAGGATACAAACAGACGGAGCGTGCATCACACATGCGTGAGATAAATCGGCTGGCTAATCCGCAGTCGATTTATTTGTCTGCGTCTTGCGGTTTACTTTGGTGCGGCGTGTGTCTTGTACGATCACAGTTTATCTACGCTCTTCCCTTTGCATTCCTTAATATGTCTGGATGTTTGAGGAATTAATAAAGAATTGTTTACTTTTCAGTAACCGGAAATGTGAATATTTTGATGTTTAATAGCATTTTGATTAACAAGAAAAACTTGTCCAGGAAGGAATGTTTTTGGAGCAAGCATTTCCCCACTTTTTGCAAATTATGTTTAAGTCCAACGTAATAAGGTGCCGTTTATTAATTTTGAACTCCATACAAAAAAATTATATCCCATTGAAAAAAAAAACGATTTAGTGTTAGGACTTATAATCTAAATAGTAAAACAATAACAGTCTTTTCATTTTATTACCTATTATCGTAAGCATGTTATTATAACTTTAGTTTGGGATGGATAATGGATTCTACATTGACTCGCAATATAAGGACTAGAAAAATGTCAAATGGCGAGTTGAGATTCAAAATATGATGAATACATCGAAGAATAATATATAGATTTATATGATTGATACACATGTTCATTTAAGCATTTAGTGTTGTTCTCGCGCCGTATGAATGGAGTTTTAAAAAATAATTGCACATTGTTTTTTAATGCAAACTCAGTCATATACAGAATCAATTAGCTACTAGACTTGTTTGTACAAGACCGCCTCTATTGTACAAGAATTTGCCTTTCGATTTTAATTTCCGGGTTCGATGCCCGAATCAAGCAATGCGCTATCGGGGTTTTTCTTTAGAAAATTATAAAAAATATGAAACAGGCGCATCGGTTTTTTTTAAATTAGTGATGGCCTCGAAGTTTAGGCGCGCGGTCGAGAATCTCGGGGGTCGCGGGTTCAAACCTCAAGCAAACACTTATGAGATTTTGAAGTTATGTGTATTTATTATGAATTATCACTTACTTTAAAGGTAAAGAAAAATATCATAATGAAACCTGCACATCTAAAAATTCTAAGGTGTTTCTTAGGTGTGTAGTTCGCCAACCCGCATTAGGCCAGCGTGGACTAAGGCCTAACCCCACTCAATTGTAGAGGAGGCCCGTGCTCAGCAGTACGTATATGGGCTGATGATGTATTAGTTTTAAAAACTGCCTGCTTTTTAGAAAAAAAGAACACATAATATCAATAGTAGCTTCGCTCTAGAAATGTCACGAAAATTGGCAATAAGCTCACTCATCATCAGCCCATATAGGACCCACTGCTGGACACGGGTCTCCCCTACAACTGCTGCTGCTAAGCTTAAACGTACGTAAAACTTAAAACACAGATGACGATACATCTCTGACCATTGTTGTTAGTATTCTTGTTATGTTCACTTGTTTATACATTACGAGACGCCATTATTGGTGTCGTACATCCCGCCATCATTCTCATCGGGGCGTCGTACAAAAATACACAATAATGCCTTCGTTTTCCTGTCCCCTGACCCGCGCTCGTTTGCAGTCCAGCTAATGAACCACACATATTGGCAGGGCGCGACCAACTAAACAACTGGCATTGGCATCCCTGGAAACGACAAGACGGCTTACCAGGCGTAGCTTTAGGTATGTACTGAGCGTAGTTGATAAATATTTGTATACATAGTCTAATATGTACACAAGTGTAGCTGAAGTATGCTATCTTTTACATATTGCCAGATAATTTTACAAAGTATTTTACAAATGAAATTGGGGGCGAAGTTATCTGCCTTTATGCAAACTTCGACACTCTGTGCTGCTTCTGAGAATTAAAGGAGAACCCAATAACATAGTCGATCGGGAATCAAAGCCATGACACATGACTGGCAGAATATGTGTTATTATGCAATCACGTTTGAAATCGAGTTTGTTGACGTCGGAGCCGCCATAAAACATATAAAAAGTAACCGATAGAAGAGACATAAATATTAAAAGCACATAATTTGCCACACCAAATTACTAAAACACCTTTCGATCAATGAATTAGCAATGTTGGTGCAAAGCCGACTCAAAATATGAATTTTTCATAAATACTATAAGTTCAGAAAGAAATGCCTAGAATAGGTCCGCAGTATCCTTTGAGGTGTAGACCATAACCTGTGAAACGCAAATCTTTCAATAGCTCTCTGTTCAGCGACGGAAATTATCTGATTACCTTCTAGCTCTATCATAGCATACATGAACAATTTATCTATAGTGTAATCACTGAATAAAAACCTTTCTATACAATGAAATCCGTGTTCAATGTCCATTGCTGGCTACATGACGGTTCTAGGTTGATAGTGTCAGTGTTCGGCGGACATTGGTTAATTACGTGCGATAGTTGGGAGCTCCTCACGAGAGAATGATTGCTGCCGGGTAACGACGCTCTTACTCTGGACTTGAGGCTTGTCGGCCCGCGAAACACACGATCTAATACGTTTTACTTACCTACTTCTAATGAGAATTTGTTATACCATCAGTTTATATCTGTCCCACTCCTGGATACGGGCCTCCTCTACAACTGCCTTAGGGCATAGTCCACCACGCCGGCCTAGTGCGGTTTGGTGGACGAAACACCTAAGAAATTTCTAAGAACTTTTAGGTGTGCAGGTTTCCTCACGATGTTTTTCTTCAGCAGAATCAGAACCAGTTTTTGATTTAGGTATTATATGAAACTTAAAGCCAAGAAAATATTCAGAAGATATCGACTGGCCTACGGAAAAAATTGTTTCTTCAGCTTAACGTCTACGTTTAGGCTTGGTTTATACATTTCGTATCACGATCATCACCATCAGCCTATATACATACGTCCTGGGCATGGGCCTCTTCTACAACTAAGAGGGCTTATCACGAAACATGTTTGTAAATTTAAGCCAGATTACTTTTGCTGGTCGAGATCATTCTTTACAACTGAAAAGCGTCATGCACATAAATATGTGCAGGTAGGTATAATAGGTATGATACCTGTTGTTTTTTCCTTGTGCACTAATAAGAATACAATAACAACTCGTGTTTGGTGGCCCCAGCCAAGCTAAGCACGTAGACGGTAATGTCATTCGGGCGCACAACATCTAGTTTATGGCGCATTTCGTTGTTCGCACACAAACTGTGATCCACTGCTCAACTCTCTGACACACACACACACACACATAACTAGCTCGGCACGTGTTTTGCACTGATCATTTCACTGTTGGCTCTCACACTCTTTAATTATCTACAAATTGTTTCTACTGTGTTTTGTTTTCTTAGCTTCTATATTTTTTTAGCTTTGGTTATATTCCACACTCTCCAGTTGATGTTATATTTTATATTTCGTTGAATACTTCGTCTTAAGTCCATAAATGCGTAAAACGCGCTCCAAGACCTACAAAGCTACTCTGACTCAAAGTCAAATTATTTTCACTTAGCATATCAGATCATAAACTTCGAGTAAGTCAAAAGAAGATTGAAAAAAACATTTTGTTAAATTTTTCCTCCATTTTTGATGAATAATTTTGTGGCATAAAATCTAAGTTTTTTTCCACCACAAACGTACGACTATCAATTTATAGCACAAAAATAATAAATAGACAATCTCCTGTATACTAACGTCAGTATCCAAAGATTTCTCCACTAACTATCTAAGCCGCGATAACACACAATCAAGCACCTATTGAAGGTTGTAACAGCGAGCGGGATCATTAAACTTAATTCACCGAAACTCATCCGACGTGCCCCCGGGCGGGAAGGTCCATGTTATTATCCCCATCGGTACTCCGCCAGTGACAAACTCATAAACATTCGTCACTGAACGGACCGTCCAAGTAATTGCGAACCGCAACAAAACATCCAGCCGATATTGAGCCCCCAGGTTGCACGGATCTAGTATAAATCAGTGGCGGGTGTAACGCAGTAGGCGGGTCGGGGTAATCTGGCGATGTATTACTTATTAGTGCCCCGAAACGTTTAGCCGATGCCGTTCTAAATTTGAACGAATAATTTACCAACGGTCACTCTTGACACCCGCCGAAATTGCAGGGCTGTCAATGTTTCAGGACCAAAAAGTGTTTTCAATACAAGATGAAACTACAGGAAAGTTGAAGAAAGTTGTTTCCAGATATCTCTAGGTGTACTCGCATTAGATTGATTTGGAAAAAATCCTAATTTTAGAATTTAGTTCCTATGGTTTCTCACGTGAACCAATGAACCGATTTTAATTTTTCTGGTGCAAAAAATTATTGTACCACAGAGTGAGTTATAAGCTACAATGTTCAAACATTAATTGAGAGAATACTAAAGCGAAAAAATTACCTAAAACCTATTATAATATAAACTTATCTGATTCATTGATTTTGTGACATAAGTTCGATTCTGTTTACAAAAAAAGAAATCTAGAAAATTCTATACGATCAATGAGCATTTTATTCACTATCGTTACATTTAATTTTAATTTTTTACATACCAGCCCTAAAGACCCGATGAATAATTACAGCCGATGTC
This sequence comes from Hemaris fuciformis, assembly GCA_907164795.1. Classification (NCBI taxonomy): domain Eukaryota; kingdom Metazoa; phylum Arthropoda; class Insecta; order Lepidoptera; family Sphingidae; genus Hemaris; species Hemaris fuciformis. The sequence goes on from OU015447.1 coordinate 10,665,992, forward strand.
CCGTAGGCCGTCCGCACACCAATAATTGATGTGCGTCCCGTCATAGCCCCGATCGGCGGCGAACAAAACAACCATACGGACCGCCTAATGTCCTCTCAAAAATTACCATGATCGGTACATAAAAGTTCCATTCGTAATGCGCCCGTAATCTGATAATGCATACAATTTCCGCTGTTTAGAGGCAGTTTATGTTAAATGGCCATTTACTTTGGGATACGACATGGAATTTTGTCCGGAATATTGTCATAATAGCATTTGCTCGGCGTTTTGTTTTAAAAATTAAATTAATTGACGCGGTTGACGAAGCGTTTTTATAAAGAAATGCGCGGGTATTTTGACATGAAAAAAAGAGACATGAAAATATCTTTAAAAGCTTATTTTTAAAAATAGGTTGTTCATATGCTTTAGCATCCTCCAAGACTAATAGGAAATTGGGAGTCAATTACGTTGCTCCTGTGCAGATTGGTAGAATTGAAGTTAATTTAATAGATACTTGGCCAGTGATACACGTTGTGGGTAAAAAATTGAGAAAGCTAAATTGTACTGTAATTTCATAATTAATTATTTAATTCTATACACCCATAAAGGTGACGCAAAGTAAAAGCTGCATCTTTAATGTGATACTATCTTTTTGGATATCATAATGAATACAAAAATTACATATTAAAATAGTTACACTCTGTGAATTTTGTGTAACTTATACACTCTTCTATAAATCGTATTTAAAATTTACAAAATAAAAAAATATACATGATACCTACTATGACACAGGTTTTCACAAAAAAAGAACCCATAAAACATTCAAATTTAAAAAAGAACCATACAATGTAATGTACAACTTAATATTCGGCCAGTAATTTCCTGATCACGTGGAAACCAATAATAATTCTGTGATATTAGGAACGCACCTTGAGACCGAGGGCAATACACACGTCCAAACATTAGATATGTGCGCAAAGTTCGCGTGTCCAAACTCCATCACGGAGTATCGGCCCGCAGGGGGCCGTGGTGTCCTTCCAAGTAATTACCCGGGCCCTTTGTCTTACAACAACATAAATAACAACCATATTTATTTGGGGACTGTGACAAACTTATTTCCTTGAGTTAATATTTTTCATTTTCAATATTGGTAACGGTACAAGTATGTGTCGTGGGATCTAGAGGTCCTGGGTTCGATTCCCGGGTCGGGCAAAGTGTTATTGGTTTTTTCCATTAGGAAATTCTCAGTAACAGCACGGAGTCTGGAAATGTGCCCGAAAAACGACAATAGGCTCGCCCCCTATTACGTGGGACTGATACATACCTGGCGAAATGTGGGTGCAGAAATGCACCTCTTCCTACCCCTTCGGGGAATATAGGCGTGAGTTTATGTATGTATATGTATTGGTAATATGTTGATGATGAAATTTTGAATTAAATCAAACTTAAATAGGCAGCCATTCGGGAAGTATTTTTTGTACAATAAAAACATTATTAATACGACCACAAGGACTTTTTAACAGTTATATTTACTCGCACACGTTTCAATAAGACACTGTCATATTGATGACCAGAAAATCGGACAAGAATCTGTTTTAGAAACAAATTCCAAGTCTATAAATAACATAACATAAAAAATAAAAACAATGGTTAAAACATAGTTGACATAATGTAAAATTTTTGTTCTTGACATGTTCAAAGAATAATAAAATAAAATTGACTTTAGCGTTCATTAATTATGATTTAATTATCAATAAAGTATATGAATATATACACATACAAGACACAAAATACAACATCCACAAGCCGAATTCACCTGGAAAAATATAATAACAGTACCTTAAGGTAGCCTTAATGTTAAATGAGGTGATCCATCAGGGCAAAGGGCGTTAAGGGCCCAATAAATTAGTTGGGGACAGTAGGGATAATAAACAGCGGAGTGGCACTGCCAAATAACTTGTTACAACTCGCCCTGTCCCCCCGATTGACTAATTACTACACTTTGTTTCCTGCGCTGTGAAATGGAATTAGGTGCGAAGTTGTTGTTTCACAAATGGACGTCCATTGATCAAACGGAATAAGGCGATATTGAGGTGTCAGCGACATTCGTGTAGTGGGTTTGTCTGTGAGGTATGTATTTAGTGTGTAGTAGGTAGTAATTGCCTCAAGGTCTAGACGCGCGGTCGAGAAACGCGGCGATCGCGGGTTCAAACGCCAGGCACACCTCTGACTTTTCGAAGTTATGTGTGTATGAATTATTATGTACGGTGAAGGAAAATATCGTGATGAAACCTGAAAACACCCTTTATTCACCCTACAATGTCTATAAATTTGGCATAACAAGCAACAAACATTGCCAATTAATAATCACTATTCCCAACAATCACAAAACTAACAATATTAAGGAATGAATCCGCTGGCAACACTGAACTAACTGCACGCGCATCTATCACGCTAATCTACGCGGCGCTTCGGCCGTAAATCTATGCGCGGGCGCCGCGTAAAGCACTCGCGCAGTGTCGAACAACGATGCCCACTCAGCCGGCAGATAGCGCGACAACACTTTATCGCGACCGGTGACAATAATGCCACAACACGCGCGATGTTCCCGCGCTATTGACTCGATCGCCCGCGCTCGTGTCATCTTATTTTATACTTGTGTCAAATATATTGGCGAGGAAGAGGCGTGGGAATTGGGAATATATTGCTCTATTTTATTGTTGACATCTAGGGCATGTAAAACAAATGGACGCCTTGTTTTGATGTAAAAACTACCTACATTTCTTTTTTTTTCTAGGGAATCAATTTCAAAATCTATACTCTTTACGTATACAAATAAATAAAATTGGAGTGTCTGTTTGTAATATTGAAATAACCGCTTTTTAATAAATGCATATGGATGTATACACGGTGCATATACCAAAATAAGGTTTTTTAAAATTTTTGTCTGTCTGGTTGGTACGGCTAATTTCTGAAACGGGTGGACCAATTTTAACAGGACTTTCAATGGCAGATAGCTGATGTAATAAGTGGTAACTTGGGCAAAAAAAAAATTTTTTTTTTTTAAAGAATCGACTGTTAAGCGGAACGAAGTTCGCCGGGTCAGCTAGTACATGTATTTAATTTCTTTACGCAAATATATTTTTTACTCACCGTTACTCCTGACAATCCAAAACATTAACAACTTGTAAATACAAAAGCTATCGAAAAATCTAAATTTCTATTATCAATAAATATTTTAATGCTTTTTGTTTTTAATCATTTAAGCGACTATTCGGTCTTTTACGAATTAAAGTTTTATTCAAAATTAAAGCATTTGATAAGTATCAAAATAAATAATCCGTAAGGTCCATCGATATTCACCATTACAATAGTATCGACAAAAAATGTCACTGTATCGCAGTGGGAGGCTGCGTTATCGAATTACGATTTACAACGTTTGAAATATCAGCTGAAGCTCGTGTCGCATCGTGTGTTTATCTTTTTACTTTACGTTGTTTTGCGGAATGCACTGTCGCACGGTCCTTTTGCCATAAAGCAAATGTTTTTTTGCACCAAAAATGTATTCCGAATTCGAAATATTTCACTTTTTTATGTTGGCACTACGTGTGGCTTTTGTTTAAATATTTGATTTTAAAAAAACGAACAAACATGATAAGAATATCAATAATATGTTATCGCAATGCATTGGGTAATGCGTGGTAGGTGGTGCTGTCAGAAAAACAATCCCGAGGTCTATACTTTTACGAGTTATAAAAAAGATATTTGTAATACGCACATATGTATTTATGCGGAGAATTAGACAGAAATGTATATTTTTTTCAGTTTTGGATTTAAGTCTCAGTACTACAGTTTATGTGTATTAGTAATAAATTGACATGTAATTAAAAAAAGTGAGGAAATGTACACACTTAAATAACCATCCAAAAGATTTTTAGACCACGTGTAGGCCCTGGAGGCAATTCCGCGCGTTCATTTTGAGTTCCCGAAGACCCTCCAAAGTGTAGAGGGAGACTACCATGGGGTTTTTAGCCGGTAAGAGTCCGGCATACCCCGTTTGCCTTCTGGAAACGAGGATCCAAGAGGATTTTCCCCATGAAAAATAAATAAAAATACCACGTGTAGGCCATCAAACAAAACTAGGCCACTCTGATGGATTAAAATCTCACAGCAGACAAATGTAACTGACGCCAACTCCCAGTATAAATAGAACCCAAATTCAAGAACATTTTTTGAACCAATGATAAGTTGATCCATATTTGATGAAGTTCCCAAAGCGATGTTTGAATGTATGGTCGTAGAGTGGGCTCAATCATAGTGATGTTTTAGACGGCGTGTCGTTACCGTGAATGTTTCACGTCGCGCCGCCGCCCTCACTTCCATCACTGATTTGTCCCAAATATAGCACAGGATGGGAATCAGGACAGAAATATGTATGCCTTGGCTTCATTTTGGGAAAAAATATCTTGTGATGTAGTGCTAGAGTTAGCTTAGGATTTTGTTAACCTTGATGGGGGAGCGTAGGCAACAGCTACTTTTCTATGAGCGTGAACGTCAACGTAAAAATAAAACAAATAAAATGATAAACGACAATTAACTTTATTCGGGTGTCTGTAAATACAGTAGAGAGAACATCTCGCTATATATCTCGTACTTGAATAAAATTTGAATCACGTGGAAACCTTTACTCTTAATAACGTGAAGTTTCTTAAGTAGGTATGCGAAAATTACAAATTATATTTTCTTTAATTAAATGTGATCATCCGTTGGAACAAACCTTTACCTTCGAACATTTGATTAGCTCTAGTTTGAAATCCATACCAACTCCAATATTTTAAAAAACAAATTCAATATATTCCCAAGTTCGTCACACACACCGGCCATCAATACTAACGGTCGCGCCCCGGGAGAGTCGTAGAGCCGCGAAAAATCATTCCGCAGCTAAAATATCAATAAAACAAATACCCCCCTCAGGCCGCGTCCGGGACTCGTTGGGACCCATTCGGAATTCCAAATGCTCGGTAAATGCACTGGCCTTTCATGGGACAAGTAATTTTTTTCGCGTAATGGCGATCGTAACCGCAACTCGACGATTATGGCGGCGTATTATGTGATTTACATTTGTACGTGTCTTTTTATTGGCGTTATTAACATTTTGTGTGGAAAAACACTTGGACCGTGTGAAATATTTATCATTTCGCGGCAGTTTGGTTGGAGTAAGTAGCCGTGTGAGGTAAATATTAGAATGAGTTACCGTTGAGTTGTCTCACGGTTTCGGCAACTATGGTTTTAACTCCCAATATTGGAGGGTTTGCCGATTACTGCTTTTGCGACACAAGATTTTCCATTTAAAAATTAACAAGGTTGAGTGAAATATGTTTTTCCAAATAATATTAGAACTCAGAAATTTATCTCCGTGCGGGCATCAAATCCGTGAGATTTCTTTCAAGCTTGTTTCTAATTAATTGCGCAACAAATACTTTCATTCCACGTGAAGCGGACAGCGGTCTTAGATTCTAAATTCATTTACATTTGGCCTAGATAAACGTGGACACATATTTTGGTAACGCAAGACTTTCATTTGTCAATTCACCGCGTTAAAAGAATTTATCAAATCTTTAACCATCAGAAAGTATAATAGAAACGAATATTCGGTCACCACAATACAAGAGTGCGTTAGGCCAGTATCCCATTTCGCGTATTTCACGAACTCAATATCGATATAAATCGCACAGAGGCGAGAGACAGTGGACGGACGCTCCCCTATCTTAAACAGCCTCAGCCGCTATTTATTGGAGGTAATTAAAAAGAAAACAGACAAAACACCCGCAGCTGACCGGAACGTGCGCCGAACGCTAACGTATTAGAGACGGAATAGTTTCATCGATAACTCGGTAATTAATATTAAAATACTCACTGCTTCCTTCATCGTCATCATCTGCCCATATATCAACCACTGCCGGGCACGCTCCTCCTTTACAACTGACTGTTTAGGCCTTATTCTACCACCACCACGAAAACACACATAACTTCGAAAAGCCAGAGGTGTGTGCTTGTGTTTTGAACCTGCGACCGCCGAGATTCTCGACCGCGCGCCTAAACCTCTAGGTCATGACTACTTAACTTCTGCCTTGGTATTAGGGAATAAAACCGAGCGGGCGATAAGGAAATCACGAGGTGGTATATCATCATCATCATCCATCCATCAGCCATAGGAAGTCCAATGCTGAACAAAGGCCTCTCCCAATAGTTTCCAAAGGGACCTGTTGAAAGCAGCCTACATCCAGCGACGTCCCGCGACCTTTACTAGGTCGTCGTCGTATATCTAGTGAGTATATTTTGTTGGGATTTTAATTAAGAAATTCTCAGTAGCAGCACAGAGCCTGGAAATTTCCCCAGCAAATATAAAAGCACCCACTCTATTACGTTGAGCTTAAAAACATAGCATTAGTGACCCAACCATTACCATTAGAAAATGTAAGGAAAAAACCTCATCACATCATATCACCTCCGGTACAAAAGTGTCAGCTTAAATGGAATGACGCCATTGGCTTATGGGAATCCCACATTAAGCAGAGCACTTGCGGTTGGTCGCATCAGTTTTCTGTCATAATTTTTCTTCATTAAGCGGACCGATTTTGTGGGCATTCTCAGACGCTGGCTATCACTGTCCCTCAGTTACAACTAAATGACTTATCTAAAACAAAACCTTCTATCGCTTGTTTATGTCCATCTTATGGTTGTCTCTAAAAGATCGCCTTGAGCGATAAGACCTCCAATTGTACTTCATTCTATTTGTATATTGTTTTGTTCATTATTTCTTAGTGTACAATAAAGAGTTTATAAAAAATAAATAAAACTGTATATCGATAGTTTATCGACTAACTCTCTACACTAGTACTACATCACAAGTCGGTCGTGCACAGAGGACTTTTATCAGCCGCGACCGATACCAATACTCCTAGATTCCGACACATAATTTATTACCACCCCACCGTGCGCCGCTCGCAATTATAACTTTTACTATGTTGTGATAAAGGTGAAATTCCTATGAATATATTTTGGTAACATTGAGTCCACATATTGCATAATTATCGTGAAATCAATAGTTAATTACATGAAATATATCTGTTTACGCTTCCTTACTAGAAGACATTACAATAATAAATTATAATTAAAGACCACAACTTGTAAAGCCCTGCCGTAATGATTCAAAACTAAAAAATCTAAAGCCAGTTTTTCGAGGATCACAAATCTTCATTGTGCCATAGAAGGAGACCCAACACTCTTCCATTGTACAGGCTAGCTAACTTTTAAACAACTGCCTTCTTTAGTTTTTATCTAGCCTCCGTGCTGCTAATAAGAATTTCCTAACAGAAGAGTCCCGTCCGTTCCTTTCCATAGCAAAACACTCGTGTTGGCCTGGAAAGCCCTATCTTCGTTGTCACTGTCATCCCATCTCAATCTACGAGAATCGAACCAGGGACCTTTACATCGCACGACACACTTGTGCCACGAGGCCAACAAGACATTCCTTGCAGTTATTAAAATTAAGCCACTCAAGTATACATACATATATGCAGGTAAACAGGGATGTGAGGCGCGGCGCGGGGAATATCAAGCAGGCTCGCATGACGTATGGCGCTTAGGGGAGCCTCTGTAATTCACAACTTTTTCGCCTCACACTCACCTGTGAATTAGGCGCGATAGGGTTGCTTCGAAACGGCGAATATTTTCAATTTCAGAAGGGTTAATTAGGGAGCGTTAATATATTGATGACGCAGTGGGCTAGGTTGAGAATTAGCGCGAGTTGGATCGTTGTACCGAAACAAATATTAAATAAATGCGTTTCGGATGTGTGTCATTTTTTAAATCTAGTCGAATTAACGTACATACATATGTGTATTTTATTTACTTATTTTTATATAACGGTGGATTAAATAAATAAACAAAATAAATACACCCAACAGTCACATACATAGTTCTGATCCCACACTAAGATGCAAGTCTTGTGTCGTGGGTATCAGAAACTACGAGAGACTTTTCGGTCTCACATACACCCAGACCCGAAACAAATATTTGTGGATCACACAAACATTTGTCTCGGTGCGGGGATCGAACCCGCGGCCTCTCGTTTCGCAAGCTAGTGTCTAGCCAACTGCGCCACGGGGCTGTCAATATGGTAAAATACTTTGTATAATTTAAAAAAAATACAAAACTGAAAAGTCAGTTTTTAGCGTTTGGTAATTGTAGGTACTCGCGATGGAAATTGGTGTTTTGGCGCAAATACATCTCTGTGAGTTCATAATTTTCTACTAAATTTTTTTCTTAACTTAAGAAAGGCTATCTAAATCTTTGAGGCGGACTAAGCTAAGCAGATTTCCTAGGATTATAAAAACAAAGATACGCGCCAATATTTCCATAATTGATTATTGCTAAAGACGCGCAGAAAGTTATCCATATAAGTCCATTGTACGTCCCCCTGCACACTTTAGGACACCACGCTGGCTCAGTGCGGGTTGCCGGACTACACACCTATGAAATTACCAGTGGAGGATTCTATAGTATATTTTTTTAAGTCTCCTACCCAGTAGACATCTAGTGACAGTATAATCCACGTATGCCCCAACAACCCTACCAAAACCAAGTTATCGAGCATGTTGGCGCACAAGTTGCCGACACTGACAGCGTTGCGGTCGCGCCAACTTCAACCACTTGCAACTTTCCACGTGATTTATATTTCAGCCGGATATTAATGTTAAAAACTCCGCAAAACTGTTGCCTTTTAAACTTACGACTTACGTTTGTACCGCGATGTTTGTTTTACATCTTATATTTGAATATTTCAATTCGCTGAACGATTTTTAAATGTAAATATTGTTTGAGATATGTTTCCCTCGTGCTGCAGCACGATGGTCCGACGACTTAAGAAAGGTGGCGGGTAGCGTATGGATGAGGGCTGCTCAAGACCGGGATGATTGGCGCCTACTTAGGGAGGCTTTCGTTCAGCAGTGGACGGCGATAGGCTGAGAATAGAATAGAAAAATAAGATAAGATAAGATAAAAAACACTTTATTGTGCACCATTTAAACAGGAAACAACGATACAAAAAAAAAACAACTAAAATACAGTGGACAATCGGCGGTCTTATCGCTTAGAGCGATCTCTTCCAGACAACCAGGCGTGATGGAATATTTAACGATAATAACTAAAATATTTCCTCCAGTTTGGTGAATTTTTGGTTCTGTGTTTTCCTGCCTATATTTTGATCGCACGTAGCACAGTAGTTCCAAGGTACTAAGAAAGCTGGCTTTATTGTCTAGCAATAGTGCAAGTTACGGAGAAGGCCCGTGCCCAGCAGTGGAATGTATATTTTGATGGTAATAATGATAAATTAATTGTGAGATTATAACAGTGTGCCTTGGTACGTGGTCCATTGATAGCCGCTCTTTTAACAAACCAAAAGCTTTTTTTTAGAAAAATGATTACAATATCCCTCGTAGCTCGACACACTTATGCCCATCTTAAATAGGATTAATGCTTTATTTAATATCTAAATAAGTACACATACATACATAAACTCACGACTGTATTCCCCGAAGGGGCAGGCAGAGGTGCATTTCTGCACCCACATTTCGCCAGGTATGTATCAGTCCCGCGTAATAGGGGGCGAGCCTATTGCCGTTTTTCGAGCACATTTCCAGACTCCGTGCTGTTACTGAGAATTCCCTAATGGAAAAACCCAATAACACTTTGCCCGACTCGGGAATCGAACCCAGGACCTCTATGTCGCACGGCACATACTTGTACCGCGAGACAAAAAGAAAACTACAGCAGTTTTTTAATGTAGTAACATGATTAAATGTTTATTTAGTACTCTAGTGAGTTTCGATTTTAGCCAATGTCTGGTATTTTTTCGGCAACATTTTGTCTCACTCGCTTACTTTCTCTCTCTATAAGACATACACGTGAATGTTTATGTATAGCATTCAAATCCATACCCACAAATGGTGCACAGTACAACGTCTAGGATACAATAAAATACGAAAAACCGAGACAAGGCCGTCATATCTCAACTGAATACAACTTCATTTTCAATAAAAATAGTTTAACGTCAAGATAAAATCGTTTGACTTGCCAATGTTGGGCATAAATAATAAAAATGCGCCAATAAAGACAATTGATACGTTGTGAGCGCCGAAGCAGGACCCTCGGACGCACCCAGGGACTAAGTAGCCACGTCTCTTAAATTTAATATTTAAAATCTGTCAGAACCAATTATATTTTCAAAGTATGTAAAATGAAGTCACAAAATAATTTTTCATCACGCTTTATTAAACGCCACTTATAGTTTAGCGTGATAGAATAAAATCAGAACAACAAAGCCTGATTAACAGCAGTGAACTGCTCAATACAGAATATCAATCGATACGCCTAACCTCATTATCTGTTTTTTGTGGTGTTTTTCATTTCGGAGGCTGATGGAAAATTTCCCATCGTGAACATAATATAGAAAAACAATTAAAACTCTTTAGCTCAGCGATAATCTAGCGTCTCTTAAAAACTTGTCAATCCTCGCGCGTTAAATACCTTTGGTGCTGTTTTTAAACGTCTCTGAAATCCTGAGTCACAGGACGGACCCAATTGCAGTGTTAGGCGGTACCAGCCCCTTAGTAAACACCTGCGTCCGTCCACGCGGACGCGTATTTATGGTTAGTGGTGGCCATCGACACGCGGGCCCAGGTTCGATAGCCGTCCGCGCAAAAACGCGTCCGACACATCGGCCCAGTGTAATATAATGCGAAATGATCGCTCGTAATGTGTGTACTGTGCAAAATATTGCGGTACATGTGCATCGCTTGGGAAGGTGCTCTACTTAATGTATTACGTCAAGAGATCATTATTCATGTGAATTATTTAATAATAATAATACGAATATATTTATTAAAATTATGTCTTAAATCAGAAACTATAGGAGTGCTGGGTGTTTTAATCATAATTTGATACATCAATGTTTTGAGTAGTGAGAGTCTCTGCTTGGTCATTAGTTTACTTGCAAACAAAATTTTGTCATTTTGTCCTACTTGTAAGCTTAAATAAACTTACAGTGTTATTAACGTTAATTGCGTTAGCCGTATATTAAGAAGTCCAAATTCTGATAGTTTGGTAAATGTTCTATGCACAGCATTAAAATATAGAAGCTCGAAGTAGAGCAACGTTGTTGCAGCTCGGCCCGTCATCGTCCCACGGCGCGGTTACTTTATAGTCGTGTCATATCGGTTAATGGCGCGAGGGCTCTTTGTCGCCGCCGCTGCCGAGTGCCGCGTATATCAGCCGTATCGCGCGACATCGCCCGGCCCGACACGGAAACTCCACTACACCCAGCTGAGTGTTTGTCATTCTGCACGCCGACATTAGAGGCTGTTTGTTCAGGTTGTTAGGAGGCGATTTTGACGACTGTGCTTGACTACCATTCATGCGCGTCACTAATTTATTTATTTATTTATTTAAGCAAAATTTCTGACAAAAACTATGAACTATGAGCTATCTTATGAACTAACTTAAAGACAAAAAATTGAGCGCCGGTACTTAAAAAAGGTTACCCTGAACTTTAAGCACCAGCAACCTTCCATTTGTACAGGTTGAGTATAGGTAAAAATTATAAAATAGTTATACTAAAAATGAAAAACAATAATAAAGAAAATTAAGTTTGCAAACAATAAATGGTAGCTACTCCTACCGTTGAACCGCACTTGCTAGACTCTCTTCACTTTGACATTTATAGCTATCAGCCTATTAAAACATTAATAACATCAGACATGTTTTAAGAAAACGAGATAATTTCAATTTTTTTCCGTATTGAAATGTTATGCTTTCATAGATTAAGATATATCAAGCAAACTCTTACATATTGGCTAACATCTGTCATCTTCATTGTGCTCATTTAAAGTATCAAGAAATATCTACACACGGAAACATACAATAGAAAAATTCATTAGCCAAACTATCATACGAAAATTCTCAATCTTCGAAATTCGCAATCTGTGCTTACCTTTGTGTACGTTGGAATATGTGTGTCCACATACATTTTGTTCTAGAAAATTTATCACTCCTGGAGTAATATGTGTTTTTTATAGCTTATTGGACCTGCGAGTCATCTCGTCGTGTGTCATCGACGCCATATTCCCATAAATAACAAAGTATGCAAATTATTTTTTTATGCCGAATCACACGACAGAAATTCTTCTAAGAAACGGAATAACTCGATTGTTCGCCCGTGGAGCCTCTTTAAACATCTAATAAAATGTCACATAAAGTAAAATGAGTAAGCCGAGATCGCGGATAGCGGGTTCGACGCTCGTTCTAAGAAATCGATACAATGTCGCGAATGTCGCAGATAATAATTTACGGTGGTCGTGGATTAACTTATTAGCGAGTTTTGGGTTTGTTGGATGTTTAGAAACGTGGTCGTATGTATTTAATACCAAGTTGTTAATATCATATTTTATGTGTCTGTGTCTGTTACGCTGAGTCAATTTTGAAGAATTTTAGCACAGAAATATGTAAACGGGAGCTTGGAGAAAAACACAGGGCACTTTTTATAACATTGTGAATAGGCAAAACCTAGACGACTATTGTATGTATGTACGTACGGGTAAAATGCAGAGCTTAGTATTTAAATGTCAAAAATGAGTAATTACTGTTTTTTTTTTAATGAGAAGATGATGAAATTAGATTCTTACTATATCAGGATATTTTATTTGCACAAATGTCATTATTTACTTTTACCCTAAATTTTATATACCAGTATATACCAGTGATACCTTCTTCTAAACAAAAATCTTAAAAAACAATCCCCACAGACAAAGTCACGGGTGACTGTTATGTACACACTTTTATTATTTATTTGTTTCATAAGAAGCATTAATAAGCAGTGATGGCCCCGAGGTTTAGGCGCGCGGTCGAGAATTTCGGCGGTCGCAGGTTCAAACCCCAGGCACACACCTCTGACTTTTCGAAGTTATGTGTGTATTCACAATTAATTATCACTTGCTTTAACGGTGAAGGAAAAGATCGTGATAAAACCTGCACACTTAAAAAGTTCTTAGGAATTTCTTAGATGTGTAGTCCGCCAACCCGCACTAGGCCAGCGTGGTGGACTGAGGCCTTAACCCTCTCAGTTGTAGAGGAGGCCCGTGCCCAGCAGTGGGACGTATTTGGGCTGATGATGATGATTCATAAATCATTTATTTTAACGGACATTTATGAATAAATATTTTAAGGATACATATAGATGTATGCATTGCGTGTTTTAATCACAAGAAAAAACAAGAAACTGACAAATGATTTAAGAGACTTTCCTAATTAAAATACCTATTTAGAGCCTTGACAATAATTTGTAGCTAATACAAACTTACGTCCACACTTTGTAACCAACCGCACGGCACTTTGTTGCATAAAACTTATAAGAAATTTTGCAAACAAAACACCTCTTAAACTTTGAACTGCTTAAAACTAATCTTCGTACACATAACAAATCCTTATAACCTAATGTAATATTCAAAACATTAGGGGCCACGTAAACTATACCGTTGTACAATCATTACTATTTAAAGCTATTGGCAAATTAATTTAAGGTGCAGGACAGCGGGAGAGACGGTGAATATTAATCCCGGGTCGGGACACCGGGATCATATCTCGTGTTTAATGAATAACTAATGTTACGGTTATGTTATCAAGGGCCGAGTGAAAATTATCAATTTCCCCGGTTTGCGACGCGACCGGCCCGCCGCCGTCCCAAGCGCGTCCCTTGACTTCGCGACTGTTTGAATTGTTAGGGCCGCCACTGCTGGTAGAATAAATAAATAAAGACACCTAACAGGCACATACATAGTTCTGACCCCATATTAAGATACGAGTCTTGTGTTGTGGGTATCAGAAACTACGAGAGACTTTTCGGTCTCACAAACACCTAGACCCGAAACAAATATTTTATGGATCACACAAACATTTGTTTCGGTGCGGGGATCGAACCCGCGATCTCTCGTTTCGCAAGCTGGTATCTGGCCACGGGGCCACGGGACTGGGGCAGATAACATCTAGAAGCTATCATATACATCTTCGAAGAAGTAGGCATACGTTTTTCACGCTACACTGGCTTTGTTTTTATTTTAACGTAAAAGAAGTGGGTTTATTGTCGTTTATTTTCTATTGAAAAGCTTAAAAATCGACCTCAGAATCTGAGTGATTGATCACACTTGCGAATGTGTGCCATGGACGCTATCGGGGTAGAATTTACAGACTTTATAAGACTCCGTGCTATTAATACGCCCACACCCAACAGTCACATAGTACGACCCCACACTAAGATACAAACATTGACAGCCCCGTGACGCAGTTGGCTAGACACCAATTTGCGAAACGAGAGGCCGCAAGTTCGATCTCCGCACCGAGACAAATGTTTGTGTAATCCACATATATTTGTTTCGGGTCTAGGTGTTTGTGAGACCAAAAAAGTCTCTCATAGTTTCTGATACCCACGACAAAAGACTTTGTTGGGTGTATTTATATATTCATTTTTATATAAACAGATTATAAAAGTGCCTCGTAGCAGCCCTAAAGCCACCCCTTTCCCTACGGGTCCCATATCAAGTCCAACATAAAAGCAATTCAGCAAATTGTTATTGACATGTTAATAGCCGGTGTGTCGCAGTGTGTCGTGTTGCGCGGCACCAACTCCGCATTATGTTTGTTTAGTTAATTTGCCAAACTGTTACTGCGTCTATGATGGCCTATTCGGAACATAAGCGGAGCAACATAAGTGGATTGAGATATTAACTCCAGCGGCGCTTAATATCTAGTACAAGTCAACTAAGACGATGTAAACAAAGCTTCGAGTTTGTAGGCTTCAATTGCTGTTGAGGTTTCAAAAATTGCGGTTTCAATGTCAAGTATTTAAAAGTTATAAAGAATAGTTGTTTAAGACGGGACCTTCTATTGTATATTTTTAAGTTTCAGTCCATTTAAATACCATTTGGTTGATAGCATATTATGTATCGGTGCTTATATTAAACAGCTGTATTTTTTTGAGAGAGAGAGAGACAGAGACGTGGCCTCTCACTATGGGCCTCATTAGGCGGCCCAAAGTCACTCAACGAGCTATGGAGAGGGCTATGCTCGGGGTTTCCCTACGAGATCGAATCAGAAATGAGGAGATCTGTAGGAGAACTAAGGTACCTATCCGACATAGCCCAGC
Source organism: Hemaris fuciformis (assembly GCA_907164795.1). Lineage (NCBI taxonomy): Eukaryota > Metazoa > Arthropoda > Insecta > Lepidoptera > Sphingidae > Hemaris > Hemaris fuciformis. The sequence continues at coordinate 10,681,227 of OU015447.1, forward strand.
GAATTAGCAAGTGAACTGATTTTGAATATATTATATTATATTATTATTTTCGTTCTGGTTCCTTTTTCTCCAGCTCTCAGCTGGGTTTTACCACGTTTGCGGGCAAGGCCAAGCAAACGCAGTTTAGTTGATATGTATAAGTATATATCAGGTCTATGTTACAGTGGATGTATTGTGGTGTTGCACTACTTCGTTTTCATCTATTTGCATGAACTTTCTCACAATTCTGCACGTGTTTAAAATTGCTGCCTTCTGTAATGTACAATATATGTTTTTATTTAAAGTTAATAGATTTAGGCTGTGATGTAGGTGTTTCGGGATGATTCCTGTAGTGGAAAGAACTATGGGTACTACATAAACTTTATCTTGTTTCCAGACTCTTGTTACTTCATCCTTTAATTCTATGTATTTATTTATTTTTTCAGCTATGGTCTTTTGAATATTGTGAGTATTGGGTACAGATATATCGATCAGATAAGTTGTTTTATTTTTTTTTATCCTGCAGTACTATATCGGGTCTATTATAATGGATTGTTCTATCGGTAAGTATTGCGCGGTCATAATATAATTTATGCGAGGCGTTTTCCAGGACAGTTTCTGGGGAGTATTTATAGTAGGGTATTTTCCTATTTTCGATAAGCGAGTATTTTAGCGCAAGAGCCCGGTGGATGATGTTAGCTACTTGGTTATGTCTATGGGTGTAGTCAGTCTGAGTTAAGCTAATACATGCATATTATTATTATATTATATTATTATTATTAGTTAAGCTACAAAGGAGGACTTTATGAGGAAATCTGCTTATCTCATAGTCCACCTCAAAGATTTAGATAGCCTTTCTTAATTTAAGAAAAAAAATAGTAGAAAATTATGAACTCACATAGATGTATTTGCGCCAAAACACCAACTTCCATCGCGAGTACAATTACCAAACGCACAAAACTGTATTTATTTATTTCAGTTTTGTTTTTTTTTTTAATTATACAAAGTATTTTACCATATTGACAGCCCCGTGGCGCAGTTGGCTAGACACCAGCTTGCGAAACGAGAGGCCGCGGGTTCGATCGCCGCACCGAGACAAATGTTAGTGTGATCCACAAATATTTGTTTCGGGTCTGGGTGTATGTGAGACCGAAAAGTCTCTCGTAGTTTCTGATACCCACGACACAAGACTTGTATCTTAGTGTGGGATCAGAACTATGTATGTGACTGTTGGGTGTATTTATTTATTTATTCATACGCCAGAAATTAACGCAAAATCAAACCATATTGTGCCACTTTTCCGCCATAAATGCGCTGGATGTTTATTAGCCACAAGAAGGCACAATAGCTACCCTTTACACGATTACCGCAAACAAGATCCCAATTAGCGAGGCACGTACACTCGGATTAGATTTGAATCCAGCCGATGGCCTCGGAGAAACTCCATCTAATGAATTTCGCCTCGAGACAGGCCTTGTGTTTGTTCCCATTATGTAACGGTGCCTCGGGTACAGCATCTGTCACAACCCTTTACTCTGGGGTGGGTATCATACCCGTCTTTATGGATATTTCTTTACCCATATTATACTACTAATATTATTTATATTATATCAGGTAGGTTCGACTGTATAAATAATGTCTCATGTTGGCATTGTGTGAAACAAGAGGCCGCGGGTTCGATCTCCGCAAATGAGAGAAATGTTTGTGTGATCTACAAATATTTGTTTGTGAGACCGAAAAGTCTCTGATATCCACGACACAAGACTACGAGTCTTAGTGTGGGGTCAGAACTATTCATGTGACTGGTGTATTTATTTATAAAATTCTTCCGTGCGTTCCTTGTTTTGTGATCTTTTTGATGTGAGAGATCTATAGCCGGGTGTGAAACTGATTGTAAACGTGGCGACGCATCGCTAGGCTATACCATGGTATGTTTATATATTTATCCAGTAGTAGTTAGTATGCGTAGTTGTGTGTACATAGCCTGCATATAAGTGTAATTGTGACCAGTAGGTACTGACAGATATTCTTAAACGTTACTTACTAGTACAATACTTCGATCGCACTGCACTTATCATCAATTACAAGCGCTAATAATAATCATCATCATTTATCGTGCTGTATAAAAAATACTTTCTATTCCTTTTTACATGGAAAATCCATTCTTATTATAAGTATAGTCACCCTAAAGATATCATAAATAATTTACCTCGCGAACTCTGATTATGTCAACGTTAGTGAGCTCTGTCTGTTTGTTTACACGAAGTATTATTTTTGCGGCAAGAATTAGTTTGAACGATGATGTTTGGCTGTAGACTTCCTTACGTCGCTATATTTAATGACGACCAAAGCTTAAAAAACAAAAGGGTATTATGGAGCTTCCTTTGAAAAAGTTTAAAGAATCAATTAAAGAAAAACTATATAAAAAAAAGCTTATTATAAAATGTCAGATTATATTGAGGATAATAAGCCCTGGGAGTAAGTAAACTGATCGGAGGTTGCTGCAATTTGTATCGTTATGACATGTATGAGGTTAAATTAAATATAATAAATAAAAATGTAATTATAATTAAAAATGATTATATAAAAAATGACATTTCGTGTTGCTGAGGGAGTTTCTTGCCGTTTCTTCTCCACAGCGCTAACACGTTTCGAAGCGGCAATAGTTTAAAAAAAACTTAATTGACGATTCAAAAGCACTTGTTATAGTCTATTTGAATAAAGGTGATTTTGACTTTGACTTTGAAAACTTTAAACCGGATATTAGGTACCTACTTATAAAAAGGATAATAATAAATATAAATTCGATGTAATATCCACGTTATAAGCGTACTTAGATCTAAGCAATTTTAAGCACAATTGTGACAGATATTACCAGAGTAATGAAACTAAGATTTTCAATATACCTCTTTCACTCAGATGGTTATTGTTAAATTAATTAGACTATAGATACTAACCATCAGATAATGAATATTGTATTTATAAACCATTTTGAAGTATTTATACATAATTAGGTCAAGTAAGCCATATGACGTTGGTAATTAACGTCTTGTGGCGCTAGCTATGGATAATTAAATAGAAAATATCTCTAAATCATATTGGCGAACAACACGCAACTTTCGCGAGCCCTTGAGCCGCAGACGAGACATTTAATTACGCAGTAATTTATTGCCGCCCCATTAATCCGGCAGCGGCGAGCGCACTGAGCACTGCTGCCACCAACATTAAAAAACCAAATCTATCCCCTTGATTACAAGCTGTCACGTCGTAGGATTTTTTCTAAGCCCTCAATTGTAATTAGTCACGTCGCTGGCAACACTCTCGAGCTACTATCCATTTTCTTAAATGCCGTAATCGGCCCCCACCTCGAATGTTGCCAGCCGCAAAATTTATTGCTTAATTACCTCAAGAAAACGCGTCGTGGCTACACCATCTCCGACAGATGTTTTTTATTCGCGTGGAAAAACAAAAACGTTTTAAGAATGACATTAATTAATTCTTAATGAAATTCATCTTCACCCTCCCGTGTTTTAATTTAAACGCTCGATTTATTACTTGTACAATTTGTCGCTGCAACCCTAACGATAATTAAAACAAGACGATCAGTTACAACGTTTATTAGCGCCAATGCACGCCTCCAAACTTCCCAATTACCATTAATAAATAAATACTACGCAGTGAAAATATTTCATCTGATTAATGCATTTGAGGCTATTTTTCAAATCGTATTTGTTGAAAAACGAGCCAAAAACGTCAGTGAAGCTTTTCTGAATTAATATTTCCTCTGATAATTATCTACAGCTCCTTGGAATAGGGGTTCATCATAACGAATATATGAGTTGTCTGGTCTTACAACATCTTGGAAAGCTTTGTGTGTAGGTTGATTATAAGAGTCTGCGTTTTGTTGATAATGGTGGCTGTTTACAACATTCCTATTGACATTTCTATCAGACAATTTCGCTGTGTCGTCTTTCTTAGGTAATACTGCAGTGGGAGTCACTTTCTCCTCCACTTTCTTATCCTTATTAACAGTACCAGCACTGGCTAAGTCCCTGTAGTTCCTTTCGTCTTTCCTCAAAGGAGCATACGGGTACCTATTTCTGAATCTATAGTCGTACCTGCCAGTTCTTGCGTACAAATCGTCATCATATCGTTTGTAGGGATCCACCGAATATCTGTACCTTAGATCTACACTCGGTGGAGTCCTAACTACTTCAGGGAGATGAGCGTAGTAGATTATTCTTTTAGGTTTTCTCGGTACATAATTATCCGCGACTTCATCATATCGGTCAACTATTGGTCCATAACCAGGGTAAACCCTTCTACGGTCGTACATATCGTAGTAGGGGTCACGTCTGTATAAATCATCGGGTAAGTTGTAACGATCGTCGTAGTAAGGTCTTCTCGCTTCATCTGGATAGTAAACCGCTTGTCTAGGGTAAACTGGCTTATACTTTGCGACGTCATCATCTTCTGGTCTTACGAATTCCGTCCTTATTTCATCATTCCGCGTGGCTCGATCAATTGATTGTTTATCATGCCTCGACTCCGATGCCTCTAAAGCCTTGTTTTGCGTGACAAAATTGACTCTGGGCATCCTAGAATTGATGAGCTCTCCTGATGGTTGTGGTGGAGTTAAAATATCATCATTTTGAACGTCGTTCCGGCCAGATAAAGGTAATTTGACCCAGTTTTCATTAGATGCTCTGGCGCCCCGTCCGGTGGGTTTATCCGTAACTTTCTCTGTAGTCTGGTATTGTGGTAATGGCTCTTTAACATCGTTCGTGATTGATATTTTTGTAGTGGGATCTTCTAATGGTGGCAAAGGGCCTGGAATCCATGGTGTTGGTTGGTTCATATTCACATTTTGCCTGTTGTCGGAATGAATATTGTAGTATTTCTCCTCTTCAATCACGCCCCGACGACCTCTAGGCGTTTCTGAGTCAGCATTCTCCTAAAAAAAAAACATTACATACATAAACTCACGCCTGTATTCCCCGAAGGGGTAGGCAGAGGTTCATTAATGCACCCACTTATCGCCAGGTATGTATAAGTCCCACGTAATAGGGGGCGAGCCTATTGCCGTTTTTCGGGCACAATTCCAGACTCCGTGCTGCTACTGAAAATTTCCTAATGGAAAAACTCAATAACACTTTGCCCGGCCAGGGAATCGAACCCAGAACCTCTAGATCGCACGGCACATAATTGTGCCGCGAGACCACGAGGCAGTCAAAACAAATACTGCGTATTTAATTTTCATAAAAAAATATATTAGTTCTTTTTCTAAATCAATGACGGCGTAGACAAAGTAACGAAATTTTTCAAACGAAATAACAATTACAAAACCAGATAAGTGTATTCTAATTGACATATATTATTTTCAAGTGGTTTTACGTTTTGTCAGGTCCATGACGATACATTTTGTCTAGTTTCTATTACGATTTCGTAAGTGGAAACTTACTTTGTCTAGGCTCCCAGTTATTTGAATTTTAGTGAGAAAAACTAAATTATTAAGTTTTATTTTTGAGCTTTCAAATACTGATTGACACTAAGACTTAGTTGTATATTTACATAATTAACAGATACAAACATTAGAAGTGAGTGACGTTAAATTTAGTTATACGACGATAAACTTTGATTGGTTCAAGCGCGAGTTAGAACTTGTAAAATAAACTTCACTGTCCATTGATGGATTTACACTACGCAGATGTGAAAGTTCACCGTGATTGGGCTATTTTCAACAGCATGTGTGTGGAAAACTGTTACATTTGAATTTGTCTACACTATAGTCCTAGATTTTAAAAAAATTGAACGTAACCATAATATTTGGGGTAACGAGTTAGCAATTTTTTCTAAATTATTTCTAATTCTATCCCTGCTTTCAACAATACTTGTATGGCCACCAAATTTATTTGTTACGTCAATGTAAGTGATTTCGCAGTTTGTTTTGTCTAGTCCCCAAAATCCGACAAAATATCTAAAACCTTCCAATAATATTAGTTTCTCCCTTCTAAATTTTGTGAAATAAAAAAAATCTTAATTCTTACCTCCGTATGCTTCAAAAAGTCATTCGGCAGTTCCACGGAAAGCGCAACCCCAATCAGTACGCCGAAGCAAATGATGATTGTTTTGGAAATCATTCTTGATGCCATTCAGTCCTGAAATAATTTATAATCATCATCATTCTTTATAATCATCATCTGTACATGATGTCCATTGCTGTAAAAGACCTCTTTAAAATGTATGAAGTACATACATACATAAACTCACGCCTGTATTCCCTGAAGGGGTAGGTAGAGATGCATTTCGGCACCCACATTTCGCCAGGTATGTATCAGTCCCACGTAATAGGGGGCGAGCCTATTGCCGTTTTTCGGGCACATTTCCAAACTCCGTGCTGCTACTGAGAATTTCCTAATGGAAAAACCCAATAACACTTTGCCCGACCCGGGAATCGAACCCAGGACCTCTAGATCGCACGGCACATACTTATACCGCGAGACCACGACGCATGAAGTAAATAATAATAATAATGATATGGCTAGGTTAGTAATTGTGCAGAAAAATGGAGGAGATTCTGTTATTACAATCTTTATAACAAGACAATTTTTTGTGTGATCTACTAATATTAATAAAAATAAAAATGTAATTGGCTAGAACCCTATTTCGAGGAACTTTAAACATAGGTGGCGAAACGTGGGTGTTAAAATATACCTTTTTCTACACCTTCGGGGCTAAAAGCGTTAGTACATTTATCTATTTTATATTTACCTAAAGATTCAGTGTTTTAATAACTGTTTTAATGAACAACGTTTTGAGGCATTTACCAACCAAATGCGCTTGTAAAAGTGTTGTCTAGACACAAGTCAACAGCACACTAACAATAGTGTCCCTTTCCCAAACACGAGCAGACAAAGCGAGTGGCGGAAACGTGATGAAACCGAACGGAAGTCGCGCACCAACCATCGAACCGCGACCAGTATCTGTCCATATCAGATATTTTAACAAAACCAAGTGCTATGACCTCGCTTTTCCACCATTTTACCTAACATTCGTACCTATGAAGGTCAGTAACATAATTATAATTATTTGCGTTATCGATTCCAGTGTCATGTATAATTGCCGTAATTATTGTTATTCAGTTGACGCAAGGTCGTATTCTATCTAAAATAGCTCGAAATTTAACCAACATTAATGTGTATTTGCTTTTGTATTATGAAGCACATTAACTTCTACTAGTGATAGACTTAGAAGGTTATTGTTTTAAGTTTTTTTTTTATACTGGCACGGCAAAGTGACTCCACTGTACCTGATGGTAAGTACAGTGGAGTCCAAAAAAAATAATACCGACCAGCGAGAAACGATATCGTCACCCGCTGGTCGACACAATTATGCCGGCCCGCACAAGTTATTAATAAACTACCAATGGTGCAGATGGCGAGACATCTTTTGAAACAAGAGGTCACGGTTTCGATCCCCGCAGCAAGGAAAATATTAGTTTTGGGTATGGAGGGATACCTTTACCCTCCATAGTTTCAGGGCTGGATATTTATGATATCGAAAAGTGTTATTTAAAGATAAAATTTAACGAAAATAATTTTTATTTTTATTTATTTGTGTGAAAACTGATCATATTTGCTAAAATATTTTAGCCACTGTTTGTAAGAATCATTCATGAAAAATGACTAGTCAAGCATAGTTTTACAACTTTCGTGTTGCTGAGGGAGTTTCTTGCCGTTTCTTCTCGATAACACGTTTCGAAGCGGCAATAGTTTAAAATTGACGATTCAAAAGAACTTGTAAAAGATAATTTGACTTTGACTTTGAACTGCAGCAAACTTATAAAATTATGATTTTTTTTCCTATCATTATTATCAAATATTAAATGAACAAATTTGATCTAAACTGTCAAATAAAACGAATTATTCTTATGTGATCGAAATATTCATACCAGGAAAGACCATCCTACTTTATCATAACTCACTTTAAATCTTGTTGTTATATAAATAAATAAATAAATACACCCAACAGTCACATACATAGTTCTGACCCCACACTAGGATACAAGTCCTGTGTCGTGGGTATCAGAAACTACGAGAGACTTTTCGGTCTCACAAACACCCAGACCCGAAACAAATATTTGTGGATCACACAAACATTTGTCTCGGTGCGGGGATCGAACCCGCAGCCTCTCGTTTCGCAAGCTGGTGTCTAGCCAACTGCGCCACGGGGCTGTCATATATTGCTTGAATTAAACTACAGACCTATACAAAGCGAGTTCACCTTTATAAAATCTCCTAGAAACGTCTATTACAGATGCAACAAACTTTTTTCCGAACCTATAGACCAACCAATGACATCCAGACGGCTAGATATTCCCACGATGTTATTTAGGCGATAGTGCGACAATCAAGCGGTTCCGCTCCATATATTTACGGTATAGGCTATTGTCCATCTCTCTATCGATCACCGTTATTCAACGCTTCTATTGAAGGGTCATAGTTATTTGACCTACTTATAGGTTGGACATTTACGCGGAAAGCCATAGAAAGCCGGTCATGGAAAACAGTTTTCGTAGGAAATACAAAGCATATAGGTACATTCACGCCTCTATCAGAATTGTATCGAATGAAATTTTCCCATACTAGAGACAAGAGTACGTAAACATTAAACAAATAAATAAATAAATACACCCAACAGTCACATACATAGTTCTGATCCCACACTAAGATACAAGTCTTGTGTCGTGGGTATCAGAAACTACGAGAGACTTTTCGGTCTCACATACACCCAGACCCGAAACAAATATTTGTGGATCACACAAACATTTGTCTCGGTGCGGGGATCGAACCCGCGGCCTCTCGTTTCGCAAGCTGGTGTCTAGCCAACTATAAGACATCAAAACGCGTAGCAGGCTATAACGAGGCCACGACACTTGTAGAAAGAAAACTATAGATAATAAAATACGTAATAAATAGAATCTGTAAGTATTATCTGATAAAATCTACTGCCTCGTGTTCTTGCGGCACAAGTGTGTGCCGGGTGATCTGGAGGACGTGAGTTCGATAATAAATAAATAAATAAATAAATAAATACACCCAACAGTCACACACATAGTTCTGACCCCACATTAAGATACGAGTCTTGTGTCGTGGGTATCAGAAACTACGAGAGACTTTTCGGTCTCACATACACCCAGACCCGAAACAAATATTTGTGGATCACACAAACATTTGTCTCGGTGCGGGGATCGAACCCGCGGCCTCTCGTTTCGCAAGCTGGTGTCTAGCCAACTATAAGACATCAAAACGCGTAGCAGGCTATAACGAGGCCACGACACTTGTAGAAAGAAAACTATAGATAATAAAATACGTAATAAATAGAATCTGTAAGTATTATCTGATAAAATCTACTGCCTCGTGTTCTTGCGGCACAAGTGTGTGCCGGGTGATCTGGAGGACGCGAGTTCGATAATAAATAAATAAATACACCCAACAGTCACACACATAGTTCTGACCCCACATTAAGATACGAGTCTTGTGTCGTGGGTATCAGAAACTACGAGAGACTTTTCGGTCTCACAAACACCCAGACCCGAAACAAATACTTGTGGATCACACAAACATTTGTCTCGGTGCGGGGATCGAACCCGCGGCCTCTCGTTTCGCAAGCTGGTGTTTAGCCAACTGCGCCACGGGGCTGGATAATAGACTCACGACATATTACATGGGACTTAAGCGCAATCAAAATGAGAGAAATACATCTCTGCTGACCCCTTCGGTGGTAAAGGTGTGTGTGTTTGTGTTTTGCCTTACAATTAAGGTCAGCATTGAATATTTCCTTCGTTATCCCTTAAAAATACTTTATAACTACTAATTTAACCGATACCTTCTTCTTACAGTACTTAATCCCTCAAATTGGCGATCAAGTATCATACATACATAAACTCACGCCTGTATTCCCCGAAGAGGTAGGCAGAGGTGCATTTCTGCACCCACATTTCGCCAAGTATGTATCAGTCCCACGTAATAGGGGGCGAACCTATTGCCGTTTTTCGGGCACATTTCCAGACTCCGTGCTGTTACCGAGAATTTCCTAATGGAAAAACCCAATAACACTTTGCCCGACCCGGGAATCGAACCCAGGACCTCTAGATCGCACGGCACATACTTGTAGCGCGAGACCACGATGCAGTTTTGTAACACTAGTTAGTGCACAACACTTGGAGATAAAATCGTTCTTACTCACGGTGTTGCGTCTAACACACGGCTTTTATATTATTACTAGACATTCGCTAAGTAGTTTGACTCAGGGAATTTTAAATTATACTTGATAATTATCAGCTGTGGCATTTTTTTTTGTACGAGTATTTGGCTATTCAGCTTCTTGTATACGAAGAAGTTTGAGTTATATTTTGTCCGACAAAAATTGTCAATTATTTCTGAGAATTGATTGAATATGTTTAACCCTTTCGATATTTTTTGTTGTACATGACTAAAAACGAGTTTTTAGACGTGCGGTCGAGAATCTCCACGTTTGCGGATTCAAACAGGCACACATCTCTAACCTTTCGAAGTTATGTGTGTATTCACTTTCACAATGAATTATCACGTACGTTAACGGTGAAGGAAAACATCGGGAGGAAATCTGCACAACTAAAAGTTCTTATATATATAGGTATATATAGAATATGTTAGGTGTGTAGTCCGCCAACCCGCACTAGGCCAGCCTAATGGAATAAGGTCTAAACCCTCTTAGTTGTAGAGCAAGCCAGTGCCCAGCAGGGGGCGTATGTATATGGGCTGAGGATGATGATAGACAAAAATATATACATACATATATGAGTAAGACCCTAAAGATGATCAAGATCTAATAACAAAATTATCTGGTAAGAACAATTCCTCAACTGTTTTATTATTGAACTTTAAAACCATAAAAACAATCTGATACCTACTAAAACTATAAATAACTTCACACTCATATCATTGTTTTGTTCATTATTTCTTAGTGTACAATAAATCATCATCATTGCCTTGCCCTGCTCCCAATTTCATTTGGGGTCGGCGCAGTATGTTTTATCCTTCCAAACATCCCTATCAGCCGTCATGTCTTCAGTCGCCCCTTTTTCTTTCATATCTTCTCTCACGTACTCCATACATCTTTTCTTTGGCCTTCCTTGTCCATCCTTCGACTTTCATACTCATTCATTTTTTATTAAAATATGTTTCGTCGCTTCTCATACTAAGACCATACCACGACAGACGGTTTCCTTTCAGCTTTTCTATCAGAGGAGCTACTTTCAGGCTTCCTCTAACATATTCATTCCTCACTCTGTCAAACCGTGTTACACCACCATCTTAGTGTACAATAAAGTGTTTATAAATAAATAAATAAAATCCCCAAAAGGGTAGATGGGTGCATGTAATTCTATACCCACGTATTTTAGTCCCACGTAACGGGATACAAGCTACTGTAGATAAAATAATAATAAAAAAACAATAATCGAGAATCGAACCTGTGACTGACTGATGATTAGTAATCACACAAGCCAATTTATACTGCACTAATCAGCCAGCGATAAAAATAATGAAATAATTATGAAATAAAAGTAAATGCAAAATATACTTACGTTATCATAATCCGTTGGACACAGCAGCTCAGGCCACCTTCTCCGCGAAGATATGACAGCACAGTGAGAGAGCGCGAGTGGACGAGTGGACACTACGCTCGACCCTCCGTCACGCGCCGCAACCTTATTGTTTGCACACAATCGGTGCTCGTGTCCACTACACGTCGGAATAGTTCATTCTACTTCTATTGGTAGATACATTTTTGGTCCATTTTTCAAGTTGGCACATAACGGTGACTATACATCGCCTTATGTTAAATGCTGATACATACATAACCTCACGCCTGTGTTCAAGGGGTAGGCAGAGATGCATTTCGAAATCCACATTTCGCCAAATAATTATCACGTACAACGGTGAAGGAAAACATCGTGATGAAACCTGCACACCTAAAAGTTCTTAGGAATTTCTTAGGTGTGTACTTGTGTAGTCCGCCAACCCGTACTAGACCAGCGTGGTGGACTAAGACTTAAACCCTCTCAGTTGTGAGGATGCCCGTGCCCAGCAATAGGACGTATATGGGCTGAAGATGAATGAATGAATGATTTCGCCAGGTATGTATCAGTCCCACGTAATAGAGGGCAAGCCTATTGCCATTTTTCGGGCGCAATTCCAGACTCCGTGCTGTTACTGAGAATTTCTTAATGGAAAACCCAATAACACTGTTCCACGCGAGACCTTTAGACCGCACGCACATGCTACAGCCGCGAGACCAAGCGGCAGTCGAATGTTAAATGCAGTGAAGCTTGATGACCGTCGACTAACAAGAAATGTTGACGATAATGCCTTACTTACTAGTCGACACAATTTTGCCAGGCTGACGCTAAACGAATTTATAAAGGGCTGGTCCCGGAACGTAACACACTTCTCGGTGTCACTATGGCGATTTTTTGTGCCGGCCTCATTGTTAGCTTGTGTACCCATCACCAGGAAATTATTCAATCCTACAGTTACACTTGGCGAAGGCAACATAATTACAGCAATGCATCATATAAGTTTTCTTTGGTATCAGCCCAGCCGAGAAGGGCCAGTTCTAGCCCAGTTATGATTACTGATTAGAGAAACCAATGCTATTTCATATTATGAAACATCATCAGACTTGATATCCTAACTATATCAGGAATATAAATATTAAGATGATTTCATCATCATCATCACCATCAGCCCATATACGACCTGCTGGGCACGGGACACCTCTACAGCTGAGGTGTTAGGCTTTAATTCACCCCGCTGGCCTAGTGCGGACTGAAGTGAAATGGAATGAAACGATGTTTTCCTTCAACGGTAAAGTACGTGATAATTCATTGTGAATACTTAACTTCGAAAAGTCAGAGGTGTGTGCCTGGGGTTTAAACCCGCGACCGCTGAGTTTTTAACTTGACCGTGCGCCTAGACCCCGAGGCCATCACTACTCATGATGATTTAATAATCATCAGTTTATGATAAAATGATTAAGAATTTTATATTTAAATCACACAATGGAAACATTTACATAACTGTAACTATTTGGGATTTATCTTTGGGTGAACAATGTGACCGCGGCGCGTGTCGCCTGTCGGCCGCCATGCCGGTACACTGTTTGGGCACTTAATACTTGATAACATGTCGCGATAATATGCTAAACTTTTGTAATTAATTGTAGCCGGAAGGCAAAACATAATTAAACATGTTTGTCATGAGAATGCATCATAATATGGCAAATATTAAACTTGAGGGCAAAATAGCAAGGTCAGATCGAAATTTGTTATGTTATTTCGCATTCGTATCTTTCGGCTATTGTCATTTATACTTTTGAAGGGTTATAGGTTTATTTTCGGATATATTCTTTAGAAACCTTGAAGACGGTAATTACAAGTATTTCTTTGAAGTGTTTTTAAAAAACAGAGAAAATTAAAAAATAAGATAATGGTATGGTGATAATTAATTATGGTATATGATATCGCATCATAACATACATTTTACAGTTTAGGCAACTATGTAGATTGTAGATGACTAATATTATATTGAATTACTGACTTCAAAAATATTTTCATTTGCATGTTTTAATTCTGTGTAACTTTATGAAATATTCTTAAAATATTAAGAAGCATACGTTTTATCATTGGTGTTGGTTGTAAAAATTTATAAAACTTCATTTTTATATTTATTTATTTATTTAAAAGAACTATTTTTCCTCAATAGCTCAGTTGTTACAAATCTATGACATAATAAATTTCATTAAGCACTTTAGCGAAATAAAACAAATAATAATTAGTTATAAAACTTTAATACTATTATTGTTCCATAAATAACAATATCTGAAACTTAAATGCACTCCGGCGTGTGACATACACGCACCACAAACAAAAATAATTGCATCACGAATACCATCATTGCATGGAACCATCGTTATAAATAAGGCATATTAGCACTATATTACGAGAGAAGCTCAAAATTAGAGTAATCAGTGGTTAGAGACCCTTGCTTCAAGACCGCCATTTTTCAGACACAGTTTTAAGAGGGAAAGCTATTCCCAAATTTCGCACCGTATACCGTGCCCGAATATCAAAGGCGCGTCTTCGCAAATCACTCAGACTGTGACAAGTGTATTGGAAAACAAAATCAACAATGGCTGAAAGACTTAGAAAATTGTCCAGACAATTTTGATCCTGGTACCGGATGTAATCAAAAAGTACAGCATATTATGAAATATGTTATTTAAATTAATAGCTATCTAGCTTGTGACACTAATTAAAAATATGCACAAACATCCAGTGCATTCGGTTACATTTATCTTTTCACATATAAATTTGTTTCCATACAAAGCTATGTATAAACGTTACAAACATTGCTAACTATACCGTTTGTGAACGGACTATTATAGGTTGAATAATACAACAGCTTGGTACGGCGGTAGCGTAGTGAAGTGCCATTGATTTTGTCCCCAGAATGTGTGAGTAAGCTAGTGTGTTAGTTTTCCTGTGCTGCCATCTGCGCAGGCGCGGCTGGCTCGTTGCCGCCCTTCTTCTTAGAACCTGACACGATGTCGTCGATCCTCAGGAGCAGGATGGCTGTCTCTACGGCTGTCTTGTACACCTGGAAAAAGAAAGCGGAGATAATCACTTTCATTGAAAGGAAAAATTAAAAAAATGTTGTACTTAGGTGCCTCCTAATCATCATTTTGAAGTACTCGCTTATAAGAATCGATGAAGATCGTTTATAAGAATCAATGAAGAGTTGGCTCATATATAACGATATACTTCTATGTAGCTTAATCTTATGGTTTGTCTATGTCATAATCATCATCGTCATCATCATCGTCATCATCATAATCAGCCCATATGCGTCCGACTTCTGAATACGGGCCTCTGGCTACACCTGAGATGGTTTAAATGAGATGTTTGGAAAAATATTTTTTTAATGCATTCCTTGTCCATCAGACCATATGGGGGTAACATTAAAAAGTTGATAAAAATATATTGAAAAGGTCTGTAGTGAATCTATGAATAATAGTTGGTTTATGTTTCATGTATATGTATGTATGTATGTATGGATAAGATAAAAGTTAGTGTAGGCACCTGCAGTTTGACGGCGAGTGGTTCCCAGATGCCCTTGGCGGCCATGTCGACGATCTGTCCGGTCTCTCCGTCGATGCCGGTGTTGTTGTCTCCGGCCGCGTGGCGCGCACGTAACGCCGTCAGCGTGCGGATCGTGTTGGCGCCGCAGTTCTGCGCCAGCGTGCGGGGAATTATCTCTGTAACGTCAGTATTCATATTTGTTTAAGGTCTAATATTGCTTTTGTTCAAATATTTCCTAAATTTTAAAATAATATAAAGTTATTTTATTCATAAATGAGAAGAAATTAATAGAATGAAAATGAAAAAAAAAAAACAGTTTTTTGGCCAATTAACACTATCTGGACAGCATTGTGCTACTGATGAGCTCACAACTGTCACTTTAGTAGGGAAATATTTTATATGTATCTGTATAATATCTTACATGTACCTGTAGTATTTTGTGTTAGGATTTTTTATTAACATTTTAACATCATTAGATGTTTTGTCATCCACAACCTTTATGGTTTTGGGAGCCAATTTCTTTCTAGCAGTTAGTTCATGGTACATACATACAGAAACTCGCGCCTGTCTCCTATTGGGGTAGACATGTAGAGCCAAATGCTATGGTCATAAAACACTTCTTTTACTTTGTCAACTGTCACTTGCGGTACTTCCATAGAAGCCCAAAATCGTTACACGTTAATTGTGTAATGTCTAATTTTTATTATTAATATTAATAATGTCAAATTGCTTTTGTTAAATAAAAATTTAAATATCAAAGATTATTCGGAATTTCGTAAGACAAGCTGAGCATTTGTGGTTGTATGGAAGTATGTATGTGAGTTGTGGGTATATATGAAGGTGTGTAGTACCGAGCGCGGTGGCGACGGCCCGGTACGGCGACTGCGTGGCGGCGCCGGCGGCCAGCGCGCCCGACACGCACATCTCGGCCGCGCCGCCGCCCGCCACCAGCCGCGGGGACAGCACCTGCGCACCACACACTTATACACTCACTCAACATTACCACCTTACCGACACTGCCATGCTACTATCAACTAACAATTAGTGGTATAGTCTGTACACCTACATTCTCCTATCTTCCTTTCTTTAACAATGGTTACCACCATACTCCACTCAATATTCCATTTTTCACCATTCCTTTTTACTTTGAATAATTTACTTTTCATTCTATGTATAAATGAATTAAGTCAGTAACCCTTTTTTGTCATATTTCAACATATCTTAATAACCTAATTTCTACTACATAGTACTTATGGTTCATCCATCGTCCATCCATCAGCCAATGGAGGTCCACTGCTGGACATAGGCCTCTCCTAATGACTTCCACAGGGACCTGTTGGAAGCAGCCTGCATCCAGCAACGTCCCGCGACCTTTACCAGGTTGTCCGACCATCTTGTACTTATGGTTATTTACATGTAATTCTGTATACTTTATAAATTTTAGCCAAGACCACAATCATTAATTTCTCATTAAATGTTTTAAAAATAATGGCATACATCGATTCCTAATATTCTAACGACCTTCATACCAAATTACATCGCAAACCATTTAATGATTTTGATACAGAAAAGTAAAAGAAACTAACATTTATATTAATAAATCCTGAGATAGGTTTTTCAATTCAACATCATGACGTCAAAGTGGTAATCTTTTATGTTTAAACATTACCATGGTAATTCAGAAATATTTTAAAAACGGAAATTTCTTCCGACTCCCTTTTCTCTCAACTTATAAAAAAATTAATAGAGAAGTTCGACCTAGTTTCACATCTTCAATTCCATCATAGAAATTTTTGAATGTTAATTATTACTTTACTACTCACCAAATTCTTGGCGACGTGCAATGCATCCTGAAGATTCCTCTCGATCTCATTGAGCACATCCTTAGACGCGCCGCGAAGTAAGATCGTACACGCCTGAAATAATAAAACATTTTTCGAAATCATTTCGTCACTCTCCTTGGACATATTATATTGTTAGCTCTCTTCACAAAACTGCTGTAGATTGATGCAAAATTTTTGAAGAAAGAAATGTACTTCCACACTAACTTTAGCTGTAAAGCTATTTTCTCTGAGCACATTTTTAGACCACTTGTTGAAGAGGTTCCAATAAAATAAACTAAAAACACCTACATCGCAACAGGAAATTAACCATCTCACACAGATTGATTTAGACAGATGTTACAGAATCAACAACCAACCTACTATATATTTATGAGGAATGACGGCTCTGGTCCAAGGCCTATTGACCTTGTACAGTCGAACTCATTGAGGTATTAAATAATATTTAACCCATTACTTCCCAAGCATAAAAATATTTTTTATGAAACATATAAATTAAGTTCTTAGTACATAAAGAAAAAAAAACAATTTAAAGCTCTTTCTTAGTCGACAAAAAATATGACTGAAAAAATTACGTTAAATTAACCTTTTTACAGAGAAAAAAAAAATTAGAAAAAAATATTTAATAACAGCCCTAACAACTAAAAACATATTGAATATAGTGTCCTAAAAATAAGACAGTGGGAACGAATGGGTTAAGAATATGGTTATAACAATATTATGCAATACCTTGGGGTTCTTGCACTCGGTGACGAAAGTGAAGTACTCGTCGCCGATCTTCTTGACCTCGAAGAGTCCGGCGCCCGTGCCCACGTCGCTCTCCTTCAGCTCCTCGGTGCGGTTCACGATGGTGGCGCCGCACGCGCGCGCCACGCGGTTGTTGTCCGTCTTGCGCAACCTGTACCACAACATCTATTCATTCTGAAACCACAAGATAATCATCTTGCCCTGTTCACAATTTTATTTGGGGTTGGCGCAGTATGTTTTATCCTTCCAAACAGCCTTATCAGACATCATGTCTTCAGTCGCCCCTTTTTCTTTCATATCTTCTCTCACGTACTCCATACATCTTTTCTTTGGCCTTCCTTGTCCATCCTTCGACTTTCATACTCATTCATTTTTTATTAATATGTTTCGTCCCTTCTCATACTAAGACACGACACAGACCACGACAAACGGTTTCCTTTCAGCTTATCTATCACAGGAGCCATTTTCCGTACCGTACCGTAACAAATATAACGTAGAAACAAGTTAACAACAAACAGAAATAGGTTTCGTCTAACTAAAAAAGTTGTTTCGACTGTGCCTCACTAGTCGACAATTTTGACTGGAATATTGTATTTAGAGCAAATTTATCGTCAAAATATGCTGATAACTTTGCCATAGAGACATAAGAAACATACATATAAGTAATATCGCACGCTTGGTCAAGCCAACACCCTTCCCACACTAAACAAAATACAGACCTTTTGTCGGTATCAGATAATATGAGAGACTAGCTGACTTCTTGTCTTGAACCAAACCTTGGTCGGAAACTACTACTTTTATATCATAAAAATCATTAGTCAGTGCTGGCAGCGAACTCGCAGTCTCTCTTATTATAGCCAGCCTCTAATATAAAGCAAATATTTTACCGGCGAATAGCTGTGATGCCCGCTTTGACAAGATAATGTTGAGCGATGTCGGAGACTCCCTTCTCTGTGAACACCACGTCGGGCTTCAGCGCGATGATGTCGTCACACTGACGCTTCACGAACTCCTCTTCTATTTGCAACAGTTTCGTGAAGTCCTGGAAATTATTATAAAAAAAATCATATGTTACTGTTCCTCTCACTATCAACTTTTATAGGACTTTCTAATCTTTCGGTTGATTACAGATGCAATTAGTCTTTTGTTAAATATCTGTTTAATTCGCAAAAATGTCTTAGTTACCTGTTCTCCAACTATCTCAATGTTGGTCTGACTCTCCCCAGACTTGTACTCGAGCGAGCAGTCCAAGAGTACAATGCGTGGGTTCTCGATGTATCGTCGCATCTTGGGGTGCGTGACGTCCTTGTTCACCATCACACCGTTCAACACACGAGAATCTTCGATAGAACCGCCGGGGATCTTCTCCACTTTGGCGTAACTATAGGAACACGTAAAATCATAAATATTTTAATGTGTGTGGTCTTAAAATATGTCATTTATAATAGCTATTCATCACAAATTGGATCCCATAGATTATATATTATTCTCTTACGATTCACTGAGCTTCAATGCTTCGCGGAAATACTGTGCATGCTGCTATTAGTCTTGGAGCACAAGTGTTACAGTGGCAGGTGTGTGGTAGGATGAGGTCAAAAAATAGTTATTCTTTTCTTAATCACACTAACTTTAATTTTAGGAAAGACATCACAGAAACAATAACTCATTTAACCTTGAAAGGAGAATTTCAATCTCTAATCTCAATTCAATTAAATGAAGTTGCATTGCGGCAGACCCAACCTTAATGTATTTATATATTTTTATGTATCTATAATCCTTACTTATTAGTAAATGCGAAAGTAACTCTGTCTGTTTGTCTGTCTCGGTTTCCTGCTAAAACTACTGAACCAATTTAAATGAAATTTAGTACACAGATAGTTTAGACCCTGAGAAAGGACATAGGCTACTTTTTATCCCGGAAAAGGGCTTTTAATGATGATGAAACGACACGTAGACGACTGTAACTACGTATATGTAACTATATTTCTGTTATGCTTTCACGCCTAAATCATTTGACCGATGTAAACAATTTTTGATATGGACATAAATGGGACTCTGTGGAGTAAAATAGACTACAACTTATTTTCTTTCTGAACCCAACCCTGTAGTCTACACGGTCAAAAGCTATTTATTATACAACTTACTTTTTGATGTCCACCTCAACTCTGCCATTGTCATTGATTGTGACGGTGTTCACAGCATCCAGAGCAATATCCACAGCAAGGTCGGCCCAGCGGCCAATGTATTTGGTTCCAATGCATGAACGGATCTACAACAATGTCTTTTATAAGTATGCAACATTTGAAAGATAACATATTTCTCAAAAGCATAGACATCTGTCTAGTTAGTTAAATATCTATTTAACTTTACATTTAAAAAAATCTCTACTAAATCTTTTTAGTTTAAAATTATAAATATTTGATAATGACTGATGACTTTTTTAAACTATACTATGGTTAAATTAGGCCAATACAAAATGAGAAGTAATGAAATGGAATGTAGCAACCCACACTAGGTCAGCATAGTGAATTAAGTCTTGACCTATGCATTATATTCCATTATATTATTATGCTGATATGATTGAAAATTTCCCATCATATAATTAACAAATTACTTACAACATCCTTCATTTTCTCTCTATCATTCAAATCAATTGGGATTGAGAACTTGTCTTGCAGCATTTTGATTGCATCTTCAAGAGCTTGGCGGTACTCTCTGATGATCACTGTGGGGTGAATGTTCTGGTTGAGGAATGTCTCTGCTACGGCCAACATCTCACCAGCCAAGACTATGACTGATGTAGTACCATCTCCTACCTGAAATGAAGATTAAAAATTATATATTTGTGCTGTAGCTCTTATTTAAATGTCATAATTAACCATTGTTGATTTTTGTGATGTAAAATAATTTTTTTTCAGTAGTTCACAATGTTCTAACAAAATGGGTAATTATTTTTGAAATACATATAGCTTTCAGAATAACAGGAGTCAGAAACTTCAAATTTTTTACTGCAAAAAATATGCTATATGTATTTTATTTTAAATAACATACATACATAACCTCACGCCTGTATTCCTCGAAGGGGTAGGCAGAGGTGCATTTCTGCACCCACATTTCACCAGGTATGTATCAGTCCCACGTAATAGGGGGCAAGCCTATTGCTGTTTTTTGGGCACAATTCGAGACTCCGTGCTGCAACTGAGAACTTCCTAATGGAAAAACCCAATAACACTTTGCCCGGCCCGGGAATCGAACCCAGAACCTCTAGATCGCACGGCACACACTTGTGCCGTGAGACCATGAGGCAGTCTTTTAAATATTTTTTTTTGAATAGATTGTACAATGAATCTTGCAAATCAACACCACAGTGAATTTATTAAATATACTTGTCAACCTTTACAATTATCTAAGTTAAATAAAAATGAAACTGAAAGAACCAATTATAAATATAAAAAAATATATATTCCCTTTGCAAAATTTTGCAACTGCAATGACATACAACTTCAAAGAAAAATGCAAAGCAAAAACAAGAAATAAAATATGTTTTTTTTTTATACTTGTTAACAAAACAAAGTTCCAAGTTTAGTTTTCAAACATTAGTTCTATTGTGTTAGTTAAAATAACTTTATATTTGACAGAGCTTTCAAATTAATCTGAAAGACTTCTTTGGTAAATATGGCAACATACAAATATCTATTTAAGTGATAAGCAATTCCATAACTAATGATTATAGTTTATATCATCTTATATGCATAGAAGTTTAAGAAATGCTATTATGATATACTTGATTTTATATTTTGTAAAAAATATATATGAGTAATCCTAACCTCTTCATCCTGAGTTCTGGCGATTTCGATCATGGTTTTAGCAGCCGGGTGCTGCACTGTGATCTCGCGGAGGATAGCGTTGCCGTCGTTGGTCATAACGATCCCTCCCATAGGGTCCATGAGCATTTTCAACATAGCTTGCGGTCCAAGGCATGTTCGAATAACGTCCGCTATAGTCTAAAATACACAAAATAAACACTTATGGTGTCACTAAAATCGTAATTTATAGCGTAAATATTACGCCTATCATAAATATTAACGATAAATACCTTTCCAGCATTTATATTTTCGAGTTGAACCTTCCGGCCGGAGTCACGTTTTGTGTTTTGGCCTGCAAATTGACACCACTGTTGAATGGAAAATTGTTGATACTCACTCAATTATCAGTTTAATTGGAGCAATTTACTTACTGAGAACTAAAATTGGCTGTTGTCCGTACATTTTGAATCACAAACTAAATAAATTTATGACTTTTTAGCTAGTTTGTTCGAGAAATTGACGAAATTCAACTCACGAACAAAATCGCGTGGTGACTAATGTTACCAGAAATGCAAAATTTTATTATCGCAAGTGGCACAGAATACCACATTTACAGCATGCCACTTTTTTAATATGGAATAAATCCTTGATAAAATATTTGTTGCTTATAAAATTAAAGCTAAATTAAACAAAATTTTAGATTAGAGCTATTTTACAGTATTCTTAAGTATTTTACTATTGGCAACATTATCATAAATGTCATTTTAGAACTATAGACAAGATCGTTAAATTTTTTATGAACATGAAAGTTAACAAAAGAATTTGTTTATATCAACTTATTTCGTTTTGAAAATAGTTTGTTTTTTACATAATAAGTTTATAAAATAAAATGTAATAAAAATTATTTATTGAATTAATAATATTTTTTACCGTTAAACAAACTCAAAACATCTCTATAGTATGCGCCAATTTGTATCGCAGCGAAACGAGGCAGTCATCAACATCAACCCATATACAATACATACATCCCACCGCTGGGCATGGGCGTAATCTACCACTGAGAAGTTTTTAGTCTTAATGTACAATTTCGGAATAGTGCAGATTGGTAAAAATCATGTATGTAAGAATTTTTTGTAAGGTACTTTTTTCTTCAAAGGCATTTGCATAAGATTTAAACCCACCAAAAACCACAGTCTCGGTAGACGGTGGACTTACATCTAAATGCCATCGGCTTTTCATGCACCTATAATATTTTTTTCCTTAACTATTTCTTATCCTAGTGTTTTAGAGAATTGACATGACAAACATATCAGTTGCGTCAACTTCTCTACAAAATCAGCTGTTGCACCACTAGCGCCAAAAAGACTATTCATCGTAGTTTTAATTTTAAACTGCCCACCTATGTCGTGCTTGATTGCAAGCGATAAATTAAAAGGTAACTTAGGTAGTCTTAGGGTAAGTCTATTTACTATGTATTTACGACTAATTCTGCTAGATGGCGCAACTAGTCGTGTTTTTAATGTGACATATAAGTACTTTAATATAAGCACATGGCGATTATTTAACGAACATTGCATCGCCTTACTTTATCAATCTTTATTGGTTTTAGAACATAATATGTACATACTTATTCAAATGACCGCCTCGTTGGTCATACTACAGGTAGTATGAGGGTTCGATTCTCGGGACTGGCTATGCTATTTAGTTATTTCATTAGGAATTTTTCTGTTTTTTTTTGGAGTAAAAAATGTATCTCTGCCTATACCAACGGTGTCATAAGCGCGTATTTTGTGTGTATTTAATTTAAACTATCTTATAAAACACGTGAGAGTGGCAAAAATCGAAACATTTGGAGGTCTTTGTAACTAGCATTACAAAATATCATCAGCCCATATACGTTCCACAGCTGGCCACGGGCCTCCTCTACAACTGAGAGGGTATTAGGTCTTAATCCGCCACGCTGGCCTAGTGCGGGTTAGCGTTATTTCAAAATATAGGAGGTTGAAAAACAAGAGAAAAGACAGTAGAAAAACTCCTATAAATTAATAAAGTACACATTTTTTAGAAATATTTATTTATGATTAGGAAACGTTATTATTATTATTATACACTGTGAATACATTATACACGATGCTATTTTTAATGATAAACAGTTCTATGAAAAATGACGTACAAGTCCATACATACATAATACGAGAAAAACATTTAATAGAATGCAGGAATAATTACTAGGTACACTTTTAGCTTTATTAATATAAGTATTTATATTTGACTTCTTAAATCTAAGACTAGGAATTGAGATCATAATTTTAGTACATTTAATAATAACATATATATACTTTTAACAGAAAATATTATATAGTAGACATAATAATTTAGATAGTTTAAGAGCATGGAATTAGCGTATTCTCTTTTTTAATCATCAGGGTGACGAAAGACACTAGCTTTAGGTACCTACTCGAAGTAGATATACATATGTGGGTATCATATATGAAGAAAAAAATCAATAATAATAATAAAGAAGTAAACTTAGAGTAAGAGAGAGTATACTTAAGAGTAAAGCCCACACCAATTTGTGAAAATATTTACGCGATGCATAGAAAGAACTATGTAATAGACAGCGGGTTGAGGCGGGGAGTTGGAGTGTTTCTTTTGTAGATCGCGCGTGCTGACGACGGCCTCGCGCCACGCGGACTAGGTACAAATGTTATTAATTTATTGGAAAATTTGATAAAAAATATGTAACTAGTAATTTTCTTACATAATTACTTTAGAACAAAAATCGTACGAATAGTTTTCGAGTCGTTTTCGTATAATTCAGATTAAATATACTAAAACATTTAGTCGATTATTTCATCGTCCACGTCCGATGATTCTACTTTGGCATCATCGTCATTACTCATTTTCTCGTCTTCTTTCGTATCTCTTGAATTATGAAGACTTTCATACATGTGCTTTAAATTTTTCATTATGTGTGATGTTCCATTCATCTTGCCCAAACTGCTGATGTTTAAATACTTGTCCGTTACGTCAACAGCATTCGAGCGCACTGGCACGGAAAAAGCCGACAAATGCCGAGGTCTGCCGAACTCCTTACCCAGTGTTTTGTCTGCTGTATCATCTGTTCTTATGTCTTGGTTTACTTCCATAGCCTCAGGCATACCTCTCTTCCTATCATAAATATGCCCAGAAACGCGCAGGTCTACGAAGAAGTTTAGCGGATCTACCCCAAATTGAGGGTTATATAATGGTGGATACCACATCGGTGGAGGTGGAGGCAAGATTAAGTTTGACTGGGGTACAACATTTTCGGGAGGGTTTCGTCCTACGTCAGGCGATGGTTTGGGCAATTCTTCCGTGCCAACATCAACGAATGAAGACTGCCTGCCTGGTGGTCCAGGGCTGCGACTCGATTTAGCCTGTTCTGTTTTAGGAGACAATCCTCTAGGCGACAGTTCCCGCATTCTTGGATGTTTATCGACAGTCAACTCTAAAGGAACTTCTGGACGAGTCTCCGGTACCTTCTTCTCTTCCTCATGCTTCGGCCACTCTCGACGCCATTCGCTTTCATTTTCGGCGAAGTATTTGTGAGATCTTCGCTTGAAGCGACGATGGTAATGCGGCGGTCTGCACCCGTGTCTGGCGTTGACGAAAGACCTCAGCATTTCGCTGAAGAAAAAAGCATGAGGCTGAAGTGGTAAAGCGCTGTAGAGGTATGGAGGAGTAGCGGCCAACAAGCGAGACACCAGCTCTGTGTTCCTTAACTCCCGCACGTGGGTCTTGGCCTGGCCTTCAGCTGACTTCTCTTCCTGCATCGAGCTCATGTTCTGAAAGGAAAACATTGGATGTTACAATTTGAATCAATCTACAAATGAGCGAGCGCGAAGCCGTGACGTGGATCGGAATCTCAATGTGAATGAGTTGCGATGAACAAGTGAATGGGGTGTTTTGATCCCTTTACACCCTCCGATATTTTAAGTATCTTATTTTTATACCGTTATTAAATAACATGTGAAGCATATTAAAATTTAACGGGAATTGATATAAAAATTAGCATATATTTTCACACACCTATATTTTCAGCTGATTTGTTTGATAGGTGTGGTTTGGGCATTTGAACTCGAAGTATGTTGTTTTCTAGACTCATACTAAAACAAAACTATCTAATTGAATCACCTATTAACACTACACCTGGTACACAAATCTGAAACTCGATTAGGTACACGCGTCGCTTATGACGCTCGACTCGACTAACGCATAAGGCAAAATGTACCTACTTAAAACCAGTCAACCGACATAAAAAAAATATTTAAGACAAAATAAAAATGTCGTTAGCTGTAAATCGCCCTCATCCCGACTAAATGCGAATGTGATTCGAATCGGGCAGATAGTAGAGCGGTGATTATCGCGGACTCGCCGTCCGCGAACAATGCGACAGACGCTTTTGTGCCTAAGTACAGCACTCGTACACTCGCAGAAACTCACAGACGCGCGGGAATGAGATTTTACTACGCAAGTTTAGACACGCTGTCCAACTCGCATACTTATCTACTAATGGCTGGGAACATAAAATATGTTTTGTCAGCATTTACTTGCAAATTTCATGAGATCATCCGTGTGTACTTTGAAAGTATAATGGTACATTGGTTGGTGTAAGACCGCGACTTTAGGATCTTTTTTAAGTTTCCAAAATGTCTCTGTAATTAATAATTTAATAATAAATATATTCACGATATAAAACCTCTTTAGCGAAGAGCATAAGTCTGTGCGAACATTTTTAATATCTAATAGAGTAGGCACGTAGGTATTTAAAAGTCGAACAGCAAAATATTTGTAATAAACGCATTCCGTGTTCCATTTTTAAATTTCCGATAACGCCGGTACATAGTCACATACAGCCGCGATATAGCCGATGTCGGTTCGTCTGTCAACATCGATTTTTCAGCTCATCGCGGTTTTATTGCCAATATTCGAATGACGCCGATACGTCTGCATTCCAATAGCGAGTACCGGGTTTGTATTTGAATTTCTCTTTGACGAGTGCCATGTTTCACGAAAAAAATTGCTTTATTTTCATCTACATTTGTTGATGGAATTGCTCCGAAAGTAATATGAAATCCACATCCCGATTCCAACTTTAAATTTATTCACTATTACATACCATAAACTAACTCTGTTTTACATCAAAGAAAAAATAGAACAAGCCTCTTCACAAAGTTATATTTTAACAATATAAGTTTACGGTTAAATCTAAACCCGTAAATTTAGTAAAAAAAATAACGCCAAAATATTAAATACGCACTTGTTGAAAGCCTATTACCATTATTTATAGATCTTCTTCTATTTCAATTATAAATCGGTATAACTAACACTTTAAAAAAAATACCATCTATATTCTATCGCCTGTAAATATCCACAAAATGTATAGACTACTAGAGATACTATATAAATTGATGTGTGCATAAATTACTATGGTGAGATTGACATCTCTACATGTCCCAAAGGACAACACTCGATACGCACAAATCGGTAACAATAGCCAGTATATTAATAAAGTAGGATCTGATCCTCGCGTATGATTCAATCAACAAAGGACGGGAGCCGAAGCATCGCTCACTAATAAGGGATTCCCGATAGGAATTAAATGTCACATTACCATATCACCGAGTTTGAGTGGAGGCGATACATCGGATTTGTGTGACAATAAAGTGTTGAGGGGGCGCGGCGGGCGGGGGCCGTTGTAGGGCTGTGCGGAATTTATATTTATTTTACTCTTTTTCTCGAGACGTTACTCGAATTTTAAATGAGACTATGACCGTATGTAATATGCCATCTGTTACTGTAGGAAATTGAAACTGATTTAAACAGTTAGCCGTTAAATAAGAAAACTAAATTATCTTTCTTGACAGACTGAGTAAATTCATCAGAAATAATACATATCTGCTTTTATGATCCAAAAATATTTATTATGAATTAATAAATCTTGTAAAAACGTTCGAGCCGCGAAACCATTTTACCTACAACCTCTCCCCTCCTAATCAGGACCGTAATTGTTTGGGATAAAATTGCAAGAATAGCTTTAGTTGTACATAAATTATAGTGGTATAGTTATATCCGGATTAAAATAAATTCATATATTTTAGGAAATTGTTACACTTAGTCATTTGTTAAACTCGATATCATCAGGCTCTGTGCTGATGTAATGCTAGTAAATGGGTCAGAGGCGCAACTTAAACTTCTTAAAAATGTAGTTTCAATTGGCCATCTGTCACACAAACCATATACCTATATTGTCTATATTTGCTAATATAGCATTATAATTTGTCACAAAAAAACATGTTTCTTTTTAAGGTGACAGCCCTACAACGCTGTTCACAATAAATTCAGAGTGGCGTATCTCTATTCAAACAGTTGATGTGGAGCGTGAAGCGGGGACTGGATCTTACGTACGCGACGATGGGCAAACACGGCGCGCAACCCTCGCGTCTACGCCGGTACGCCGCTACGCCGATACGCCACTACGACACCGCGCGCGTACTTAATACGTTTTGAAAAATCGTTTTGAATTATGACTTACACTTCGGGCTTTTATGTTGAAGACTCTTTACTGCTCAAGTCTGGGAGTTAAACAGATGCTTTGTTGTTTCGTACATTTTAGAAGTTTAATAAATTTGTCGCTAAGATATGGAAAAACGCACTGACCTTAATGCTTTAAAGGTGAGAAAATAGCCTTCAGAACGTCAAGTCTTCATATTAATGTGAAATTCATTATTTAACTTTTGATTCTAATTGAGGCAGATACTATTAATATAAGCCATCTATATAAAAATTGTGTTGGCATTTCTTGGAATACATTTGGTAAAATAATTAGGATGATATATAGATATATTTTATTTGTTTGTAAAAGTAAATATAATGTTTACGCTTATTGTTATATGTTTACGCTCTTATTCTTATATATTATACAACTTTGAGACTTTTTAATCACAAAATACATAAAAAGCAATTAATATTGGACTACACAAAGATTTGTTACTGCGGAACAGAATCTGCGTTCCATAGTTTCACAACCGTTGTTTCGACCACTACGCCATGAAAGTACTTCATTACTAGTTTTGTTAATTTACGCTAACCAATTTATTAGTCTCATTGTGCCAGTATTGAAATCGACATTTAATAATATTACCCATCATTTTCCAATTGAAAAACTCACTTTCGCAATTTTCAAACCTGGAAGTCGCATACGGTACTTTCTATTCTGGATTGTTATGCCCTGTCACTAACTGCATAGGAAACTGTATGAATAAACCAATGTTATAAATACACTGTTATTACGTAAAATTTTCAGATAACATTACACAAGTGTAAAATCACCAACAAAAAACCAACGCGATACAAAATAAAAAATCTCATTCAACCATTCATATTTTGCTTTAAAAACCGCAGCGTATTCTGTCAAACATTTTTGTTCGAACAAATATTATTCAACATGGAATAACGCAACACAAACCTATAGAACACACGCTACCCCACGAAAAGCCTGCGATACTCGCTGAATGCAAACGCAAACAGTACAAATGAGATCGGTATCTAGATGTGTTCTTTTATGCATTTTTTTCCGGTGAAAAATTTAAAAAAGTAAACACGCAGAGAGCGAACGGCAGTTATCTTTTAATTATCGGAAATTGTATGCGAGAAATGGAACGTTAAATCTTATTTTGAATTTTGTTTTGACAACCACCGATAGATACCTACAGTTTTTACGCCTATTTGCTCTTGCGCTATATGTATCGAAGTTTGATTCCCAAGTATCCCAAGTCGTGCTGTGTGTTATTAAATTAATTTCAAAAATGCATTTTTATCAAAATATTATTCTTCTTTGTTAAAATGTTTATCATTTCTTCATACACATTACGTAAGAAACACGAGGTTTGAATCCGTGATATTTTTTTACCGAGGACCTCACGCGGTTAACTAGTTACACCGTCGAGTTCGAATCTATGTCCATCAATTTTCACCAGGTCAAAGAGAGATTTAAATGCCATAATGATTAAAAATATAGCGTATAAAAGCTTAATATGGAGCGGAACTAATTATCACGCGCTGTGAGAACGAAGGGAAATATTATATATAGGTACTTGAAAGTCCTCTTAATTCAATGGAATAAGGACTAGTTTAATCTGCACGAGGCCAGCCTGTGGACTGTAACTCTCAGAAATAACTTCTGAAGGCGATTCATCCACCTGATTATTATTTTTTGAAAATTATTTTTTTTCAATACGAAAATCTGTTATCTTATATTTTCAAATCGAAAATCGAAAATGGCTAAATTCATTTTAAGCCGCATTAGTTGCTATAATACTCACAATTATGACAAAACCTTTTATTCAAAAACTCTTTACTTTTACCGTTACTGCACTCTAAAAAGAGAATTTTTGTAACGTACCCATTTATTATGCTCAAAACCGGCCATCTATATTTCAAAAGTAAATTTGTTAAACCGTCAAAAAAGTAGGAACCACTGTTAAAGTACATAAAAAATTCAATTAGACTCAAAAGCGGCGGCGGACGCGCGGTTTTTAGCGACAAATTCATTTTGTTTGCGATTTGCTGGCGGTATGGGGAGTGCACGCGATTTTCAACCTTACATCATAGTAATAATGACATACGAGAATAGAAACATGTGATAATAAACCGTAAATAATATGGTTGTAGAGGTGTTCCACGCCACACGGCAGCGAACTTTAATTTCCATATTAAAACCGTCACAAAGGAAGCAGATTCAAAAACCGTACTGACGTGGGGAGGCGGCGAGAGGGAGCTGGGAAAGTTCTAAGGTGGCAATTTGTAAATGAACAATGTATTAGCGGACAGACCTGTACGATATTATGTTTTTATTTTCGTAATTCATGTCATGTGTGTGTTCGTTGATAATGGATATTCGGGCCCCGTCAAAAATGACTTTATATAAAGTACAAAATTTGCCTAATGACTGGGACAAGTAAAACTTCCAAAGTCAGCTATTCAATATTCTAAATTAGCTGGTATATTTTTTTAATAAGTGAGGAGTAGTGTCTAAATTAGAGTGAAATAACTATATTTCAGTGCAGATTTGTAACAAATTCATTTTCTAAATATCTAGAGAATTCGGTTCAGACCTAAGATTACAATATTTTAAATTCGTACCTCGTGGCAAATATATATGTATAATGTATATTATAAGTAGATACATATTATTAATATGATATTAAACATTATGCTATTTCATGAGTGTACATAAAATTTAGTGAACGCATTTATTCAAAAAGGCACATCCAAAATTGCAAAGCTTCCGACATCCTGTTCACAAACAATATTGCGCTCAGATACCGGCAGGGTATGATAATCGCGTCAAAACGCACGTGAAGAGACGCCTTGGTTCCGCGGGGGTGGGGTACCGAGTTAACAGGCGGGGAAGGGGCTGTAGGGGGAGTGCTAAGCCTCTGACGGCTTAACGTTGCCGATTATCCGACTGAGTGTTCTCCACTCCGTTGAGAAGTATGATTTATTGCGGTCTCATGATTGTTTCTGTATTACATTTTTTTTCATTAAGATTGCGGCGTGGACTATAATCATTACTGAGACAATGCTAAGGAAGTACGCAATGGATAGGATTAAGAATACAATCTTATATTACAAAAATATTATATCATAATATGCTTGTAGAAAATTAGTATGTGTCCGGGCAGCAACTAAGGTAAGATGTGAAACCCGGCATAATAACATTCTTTAACGTGTTGTGTTTAAAGTTTCAACTCAGATTCTGTCCATTCAGTAGGTATTAATAGCAGATCAAGATTTTTGGTTAAACCAATTCAACAAGTCGTGATGGCCTCGAGGTTTAGGCACGCGGTCGAAAATCTCGACGGTCGCGGTTTCAAACCCCAGGCACACACTTCTGACTTTTCGAAGTTATGTGTGTATTCACAATGAATTATCACGTACTTTAACGGTGAAGGAAAACATCGTGATGAAACCTGCACACCTAAAAGTTCTTAGGAATTTCTTAGGTGTGTAGTCCGCCAACCCGCACTAGGCCAGCTTGGTGGACTAAGGCCTAAACCCTCTCAATGGTAGAGGAGGCCCGTGCCCAGCAGTGGGGCGTATATGGGCTGATGATGATGATGATGAATTCAACGGTTAAGTTGTAAGATGAACAAACAATCTCACTATCGCCTTTAAAATATTAATTTAACATATTTAAAAACCTATATAAAAACCAACTTACATAAATATGCGTCCAAACACAAACATTACAACCAAAAAGGCATAAAATAATCATTCGCCGCACGCAAATACAAATCCGCGCACAAAGAGGCTACATCAAATAAACCAATCCAAGTGTATCATTGCAGCTTCAAACAAAATCTAGATATTTTTCCGTTTTTATTTGCAAACCTGCCTAGGCTACGTGACGAGGCTGCCGCGCCGAGCTTTTACAGATCCGTCATGTATATTTTTTTGCTCACAAATAAAAGTGCGCGTCTGTGTAATGACCACGAGGACTCCAACTCGCAATGCAGTCCTGTTTTCAACTCGCCAGCCCTTTTTATAACTTGTTTTCTATAGTTTTTAATGCTATACATATATTTTGTATATGTTGTGATATTTTTCAGTTATTTTTGAAGACTGTATTAGAGTTTTCGCTCTTCACGAATATCTAAGCTTGACTACCCATACGTAGTTATAAAGCCATAGCTTTTGCAAAATAAATGTTATTTAAATGTATAATTAATTGTTTCAGATTATTTAATTATTCGTATATGGGAATTATTAATTATTTAATTATACGTAGTGGGTTGTCTGGAAGAAATCGCAGCTAGCGATAAGACCGCCTGTTGTAACTATATATCTTTTAAGTTGTATGTTATTTATGTTATTTTTCCTTGTATAGTGTACAATAAAGTATATTAAATAAATAAATAAATAAATAAATATAGTTTAAGAATCGGTGCATATAAGAAGAAGAATATTTGATCCAGGAAAAAAAATGATAATTGTAATCCTTTTCGCCAATTAAGTACTACTCTATTTCTAAATCTGAAGCGGTCTAACTAATCCTCGTTTGAGAAAAACTAAAGAAGACTTCAATTAATTTAAATTAAATATATATCTCTTCTTTTATACAAAAAGTAAAAATCTGAACGATAAGGCCAAAAATGAATTTCACATTTACTGGTGAACGGTCACAAGACCGGAATCACAGCACACTAATCAAGCGAGCCACTCGGCTAGAAAGCTGAATGTACCCAATTTCCTAACAAGATCCATCTCAGCGATAACGACATTACAGAACGAACGATACGCAAAGAACGAATGAGTGAATGTAATGACGCACGAATGAATTATTGCCAATTTGCTGTACCGTTTGTGCAAATGTGACGTGGTATAATAAAACTATGAAACTTTTTGTATAGATCATATCCATCTTTTGGGTTGCATTTATCTCTTCATCAGAATTCATCAAAAACAAAATTCGTTGTTTAATACACAAGGAAATCTGACATATTTTCTAAACATGAACTGTCGTCAACTTCCTTTGTCATATTATTGTTAAGAAAATTAAACGATTCTAACGAATGTAGAGACTTTGTTTGCTTAGAAATCTTATTTATTATGTTTGTCTATTTAATTAAAATGTACCTAAATATTGTCCTTTGGCTTCTCTTGTTTACCATACTTTCTCCTTCGTTGATTCCTAGCTCTTACATCATGTGATCTTGCCCTGATTCGATAAATGTGTCCCACTAAGAAAATTCTCGGTAACAGCAGTATGCAGTATGCTCGCAACTAAAAAAATACAACTCAATCTAACCTATGATTTCTGTATCGATAATTCATCATCATCATCAGCCCATTTACGTCCTACTGCTGGGCACAGGCCTCTACAACTGAGAGGTTTTAGGCCTTAGTCCACGACGCTGGCCTAGTGCGGGTTGGCGGACTATACCTAAGAAATTCCTAAGAACTTTTTTAGGTGCGCAGGTCTCCTCACGATGTTTTCCTTCGCCGTTAATCTACGTGATAATTCATTATAAATACACACATAACTTCGAAAATTCATAAGTGTGCACCTGGGGTTTGAACCCGCGACCGCCGAGAGTCTAACGCCTAAACCTCGAAGCCTTCACTTCTTAAGTATCGATAATTAATTAAAACATACTCCAGTACGCAAAATTCTTTGTAGCGCAATAACTTGTTCAATTGGTGAAAATGTTTACCGAGCTCTAATTAATTATCTCCCCCGCGAGTGAGTTGAAGACGTGCGAACACGTCATTACGCTCGGCGGAATAATTAAACAAATTCCATGTCTTTACGCATCAAAGACACTTTAATGAGTTCCACACGTTTTGGATAAACATAATATGTCTTATGACATCATGTAGACAGACATCGTGGTACTGTTTTAAGACGATAGAATGAGGAGGGTTCTATCCCATTAGACAAATGTTTGTGCGATTTACCCATTGTTTTGGGTGTATGTAAGAAAAGTGTTTCGTGGTATCGATAATAAATCTTAGTGTGTGTTCAGAACTTTATACGTGACTGCTGGGTATATTATAATATTTCTAAGTCGAACATGACTCACTTATAAAGATTGTATTTATTTTTAACCCAGACATACACACACTCAAACCTACGAGTATATATTTGATGGTACGATCCCAAACGTAGTGTAGGGCGCCCTCTGGCTAGGTGGGGTGACGATATTCGCAAGGTGGCTGGCAGCGGTTGGATGAGGAGGGCCGAAGATCGAGCCCAGTGGCGTGCCATAGGAGAGGCCTATGTCCAGCAGTGGACGTAAGAAAGGCTGCTGATGATGATGATGATGATCCCAAACGCCAAGCTACTGGGAATTTACTAACGGAAAAACTCATAACTCTTTCTTTTCGGATCGAACCCGAGACCTCAGGATCGCATAACTATTATCATGCCGATGGACGTTCACCGTGGGGCGTGCGTCACCATCTAATGGACATAGTACAATAGTATTCAATGGACTTCTGTTAATTTTCCAATTTAGAAAGCATATTGCACATTTAAGTAGCTACATATATGCAGTGAAAAAGATCAGACGTCTGACTGACGAGGAAGCGGCAAGAATGGTTTATTTTAGTTATTTCCATAACCTTATGTCGTATGGTATTCTTTTGTGGGGAGCTGCTGCGGATATTAACACTATTTTTGTTTTGCAAAAAAGAACCATTAGGGCTATTTATAATTTAGGTCCCAGGGCTTCACTTAGAGAAAAATTTAAGGAAATAAATATTCTTACCGTCACTTGTCAGTTTATATACGAAAACTTAATGTACGTCCAAAGGAATCTTGATAAATTTAATAAAATTTGTAATGTACACAATAAAAATACCAGGAACAAATGTAATCTCGTTCAACACGTAACTCGTCTCCGGAAAGTTAATAACTCTTTTATGGGGCAATGTATACGCTTCTATAACAAACTTCCGAGGGCTATTAGGGAGCTTCCCTTGACAAAGTTTAAGAAATCAATTAAAGATAAGCTTTACAAAAAAGCATACTATAAAATTTCAGATTTTATTGAAGATAATAAGCCCTGGGAGTAATGTAAATTGATCGGAGTTTTGTTTTGTTGCTATAGTTTGTATCGTTATGACATTTACAATGTAAAATTTAAATAATGTAATTAAAAAAAAGACATTTATTGCTATTTAAAAAAAAATGACATGTCGTGTTGCTGAGGGAGTTTCTTGCCGTTTCTTCTCCACAGCTATAACACGTTTCGAAGCGGCATTAGTTTAAAAAATATTAAAAAGTGTAAAATTGACGATTCAAAAGAACTTGTAGAAGTCTATTTGAATAAAGATAATTTGACTTTGACTATATTGACAGCGTCTGTGGCGCAGTTGGCTAAACCCCAGTTTGCGAAACGAGAGGTCGCGGGTTCGATCCCCGCACCGAGTTTAGGTTTGTGTGATCCACAAATACTTGTTTCGGGTCCTGGGTGTTGGTTAGACCGAAAAGTGTTTTGTAGTTTCTGATACCCACGACACAAGGTTTGTATCTCAGTGTGGGGTCAGAACTATGTATGAGACTGTTGGGTGTATTTATATTTATAAGTATATGTATAGTTGTCTCATCACAATACCTAAAAAAAGACACAAAAGCATGAAATTATTATGAAACCCATTATATTATACAATGTAGACATATCTAAATCGTGTATTTATTCTGTAGGTACATTTGGCGAGATCATTGTGCGTTCTATGTTCTTTTTATTAGATGTGCTCCCCCGGCGCGGCTAATAATAATAAAAGCGTTATCGTATCGCGACACAATGCCGCGCCGTCGCTTACATTCCGTCAAAGCAAGTGTATGGAACCAGGAAACAACAGACATGACATTATACGACATAATTCAAATATAGTTCCGTCAAATATTCATTGAAAAAATGTTACAAGAATAGTTAAAAATAGAATTATTAATATGTTCCACATTACAGTAAGTGCAATGTTGACGCTTAGCCGAGCCAGTAAAAAAATATGAAGTTAAGCGCTGTAAACTTGAAACAATTTTTTTGGTTTTAAGTAATATTCTTTGCAATTATTAAGAATGAAACAGCTTAAGTAGTTTCAAGAATGTCTGTGCATCATAAAAATTCGATTTAGAAGATAAGTCCCCGGTACCTATGTTCTTAGGATTAATGTAGATTCATGACCATATGTTCTTACATATGACATAATACCAATAGGTGTTGTTTTTATAATTTACCTAGATATATAGTATGTATATCCAGATTTGGTTCTATTTGCCATAACTTTTTAGCTATTATTTTTTCTCAAAATCGGAAGCACAACTGAAATAGTAATTTTAGAATATTAAATTATTTCTTAGGATCCCGTATATTACCAGTGCTAACCACAGACTAGTGGCACCAGAAGCAGTGATGGCCTCGAGGTTTAGGCGCAAGGTCGAGAATTTCGGCGGTCGCAGGTTCAAACCCCAGGCACACACCTCTGACTTTTCGAAGTTATGTGTGTATTCACAATAAATTATCACTTGCTTTAACGGTGAATGAAAACATCGTGATAAAACCTGCACACCTAAAAGTTCTTAGGAATTTCTTAGGTGTGTAGTCCGCCAACCCGCACTAGGCCAGCGTGGTGGACTTAGGCCTAAACCCTCTCAGTTGTAGAGGAGGCCCGTGCCCAGCAGTGGGACGTATTTGGGCTGATGATGATGATGATGATGAACCACACTGTATGTCTTAATCCTTAAAAATTACTTAAACCGTGATCAAAATCAAATCTACAGCTTCCCGTTTTATAAACGGCATATAACCAACTTACGTAGTCAAAAAAATTACAATATTAATATTCCACATCCATTTAGGTTTATCACTCAGTGTATTCGTTACTCAGTCGTCGCATGGAGCGGCTCTTTGTGTCGTAGGCAATAAAAGTAGCTACGTAGCTACGGTTCTACGGTGCTACGGCTTAGAGCGCTACGCACCTGAATGGCGGCAGATTGTGAAGTTGTTGTGTGTAAACTACGCCCCTACAATAGTTTTCAGTTTTCCACGAAAAATAAGGTTATCTACAATACAGGATGTTTTGATAAAATATATTGTTACATATTTTGATGATAAAACAATTTTATTAAAATATCTAAAAATAAGAAAATATTGACCATATTATCGCAATAACAAATTCTTCCGAAAACAGTAGAGCTAAATTATACCGCTTTATTTGCCTTTGAATGAATAATTATTCTAGGCTGTTTAATCCAATAGTATTGCGTTGTATAAAAATAATTTTTGATAATATAACCATAAATTATAGCATTTACTCGTACATTGCAAACATCTAATCGCTTAGGACTTTAGGAGAGGAAATCTATAAACTCACATCAATCTAGGTTATTCCGCGAACGCCGCTCTCGGCGGGAGTGTCACATGTCAACGTCACGACGCACGTCACAAATAGATTGCAACATACAAAACCACTAAAGTATGTAAACGAGATACTCAGTCCCGTCAATACTAACTCAGCCACGCTTCGTTTGGGTATAAATGCGTTTTACATAATATGTATGTATATAAATACACATGTACACTCACGCTTGTACGCCTTAA
This sequence comes from Hemaris fuciformis, assembly GCA_907164795.1. Classification (NCBI taxonomy): domain Eukaryota; kingdom Metazoa; phylum Arthropoda; class Insecta; order Lepidoptera; family Sphingidae; genus Hemaris; species Hemaris fuciformis. Next base: position 10,718,935 of record OU015447.1, read on the forward strand.
GGGGTCGCTAGAGAAATATTGCTTTACGTTTCGCTCAGTTTTATTTTTAATCCAACGTATGTATTTTGCGCCATCAGATGGCGAGTTTATTTGAGAACTATATACTGAAAAATTTACTACTTATTTTAGATAATTTATTCCTGATAAATATTTAATAAATATGTCTTTTGCAAATTTCTAAAGCAAACTTTAGATTGACTAGATTATACGTGGAGAACAGATCCTACAGAACGTAACGAACAAACAGAGCGAATCAAATTAAGTCTTAGTTTACTTTGCGGACGATTCCTTGCATGTGTAGACGTTAATTGGACGCATGGAAATAAAAAAGGATTTATTTTTTATATCTTCAGACAAGCATACGATCCACCAAATGATAAACCTTTACATACATCATATAAAATAAATGAGCATTACAACATACGTAACATGTATGTTGTACATAAATGAACATTACAAGTGTTTAAGTAAAGATAAAAAAGAAGGGCAGATTACACCGGACAACTATAATTATATTAGCCAGTAAAAATACATCATATCTCTATGATTATTTATAAATCCTTTTTAAAATATCCATCTTATGGTTGTCTTGAAAAGATCGCCATGTGCGATAAGGCCGCCATTTGTACCCTTCTCTACGTTATATATATAAATATAGTTTTTTTTGTATGGTTTTGAATGTGTACAATAAAGAGTTAAATAAAAAAAAATTATAATTAAAATAATCACAATTGCAATGAACTATGTACACTCATGCTCACACACGTTCACTACACTGCTGGAAATAGGCCTCCTAGGCGCACTATCAGTCATAACATTGCGACATGAAATACAATTTCATCAATGAGATATCACATCACCAAATTCAATGTTTTACATTAATACAATAGGATTTTTCTAGTTCTGAAACAATAGCGGCCCCTAAACGGCAACATTCGCGATTCCCCCCGGAGCGACAACGGCGACGCGACAGCCGGGACTCGGCTGAAAGGTGCATTGTGTCCCGCCGGATGACGACCGCGTGTGTGGACGCGTCTTTACCCAGCTCTGACAACCGAGAGCAAAAGCGAATGTGTAAATCGGTGTTATATAAAAATAACCGCCATATTTAAAATGCAAGAGTCGATTTAATTATTAATTAGTAATGTAAGAAATACAATTTAAAGAAAAAAAGTTCTGGAAATCAATTTTTCCATTAGGTTTGGTTCATTGTTTGAGGAGTTTACTTTTACAACGGCATTAATCACATTTTTAGGTATAATGCTGCGTGTGATTAGGGTAAATGAGCTTGTCTATAAAAATAACAACCGAAATAGACTCGTCCCCTATTATCTGGAACATAACACCTGGTGAAACGTAAGTGTGAACATATGTATGCAATTGCATATGTACATATATGTTTTTACAAAATATCCAATTATCCTTACTAGTATCACTTGTTTAGGTCTGAGGAGCAAAATTTAGCTGTTGTTGTAGCAGAATACTTGAGTTACAGTTTAAGACATTCAAAGGTATTAAGCAAACCGATACATGATTGGACGTATACTTTGGACTTTCCCATATGGATTTACGTTCGGTTGGACTCAAAATAACATATTGCGCCGATCCCATGGAAGCGTTGTCATGGAACAATTATAAGAGGGTAGCTTGTAACAATTATGTTCTTTCTAATACGCGAAATATTAAACGTATCCTAAGAAAAGTAGATGTTTTTAAACATCGAACGTTCAATTTTGTTTTAAGTGTTTTAATATGTTAACGTTGGTATAACAGGTGGCAATTGTCAACAGAAAATTTAAATTCCTTTTTTAAATTTGCAATGTAAAAAGTTGCAATTACAAAACCAATTCCAAAACAAAAATTGAAATCTCGTTAACATTTTTACATTTCCCCTCCGAATCGTTACATTTAGGTGCAAACACAATACTACGGTGATGTACCGGGAAGTACAGACAGGGTTCATTGTTTGCACGACTGAGTGACGTGTTACCTAACTATTGGATAGCATTTGTAATGATCAACGTGATTATCTCAGGGACAGGGTTATGACATTGACAACTGCAAATTAATATAAATAAATATATTCTCAGGAATGTCCCCTGTTCGAAACCCGGGTTAGGTAAAGTATGAACAGGTCTTACCATTAGGAAATTCATAGTAGCAGCACGGAGTCTGAATATGTGCCTTAAAAACGATAATAAACGTGGATTCAGAAAAACATTTTTCCCACCCCGGTATTTATCCATTTTTTGGTATTTAAAACTATTCAGAATCAATTATTGTGAATATGACATAAATTTCAGTGCAATTAAATTCAGACCTGTTATCTAAAACATTTTCATAAGACTTAAACTAAAAAATAAAATAAATATAAGCATCTACGTCTATTACATCAAAATATAAATATATTCAGAGACTTCAATATATGTAGGTACCATATCAAACAGAATTACGAGAATTATCTGACTTAATGTCGTACTGGTATTAAACTGCTTGTTCAGATACTAACACCTTTATGGCACGTTTGTGCGTTTAATTATTACACTCTATATTGTGTGCTTATATTGTATCTAAGGAAATCTTAATAAAGCCTGAACTTAACGGAAATGGTTTAAAATTTTCTGTAACATTTTTTTTACTTGGTTTTTATCATGGTTTTGTTTAAAGAAAAAATCCTTAAATATACAAAATGTTTCATGTGTATATTTTAGATGCCCTCGAGGTTTAAGCCCGCGGTCGAAAATCTCGGCGGTTTTCCGTGCTTCTCAGCGTTTTTGTCATGCCTATGATTGGAAGCTAACATAACAGCTCGCACTTTACATATGTCCCATTTATTCATTAAATAACATATAGTTTTTTTAACCGTGGTGCGTTAATTGCGTCTAATTTCACTAATTGTAATTTTTTTGTGAGAATGAAACCTCATAGTTCAATATTTTGCTTTGCTGTGGAGGGAAGTGGACAACTCTTTGTTTTCCAACTCTTCCTTTATATTGTTTCTAATTAACTTCGTTGCGGGATCATTACAAATTAGGTACCCTTAGATTCGCTGAGTTTCAGTGCTCGGCGTCAATACTATGCGTGCCGCTGTTGATCCTGGAGCACAGGAGTTACAGTAGCCGGTATGAGGTGGAATAGGGCAAAAATCTTTTAGTAGAGACATAAAGTGCTTGGTACTAGCCCGCTCTTAAGCGTCTTAAAATTAGCCAACTCAGATGAGTAAACAAAAATTAAATACATCTATAATAATAATCTTAAGTTTGGTGCTATCCAAATAGAGTATTAAATTCACAAATCTTGCTAAGATACTTCACGTTACGTTTAAAAACATGAAACATCAATTCAAAAATTGATCCAGAAACTCAAACAATAGCGTGGCAAGAATAGGCTCAAATCTCGTCTCCAAATATCACGGGTAAATCTTAATCCGACGAGAACAGACTCCCCCCCCCCCCACCCTCCTCCCGAGTACCTCCTTTTGTCTCCAGCTAATAACGCATTCGTAAGTCAGCGGCAGACGTCTGGCGGTATTAATGTAGGTAATGGGATCGTCTTAAAGACAATCCTTAAGTGCTTGTGGACATCTTGTGTTGACTCACTGCGGGTGATTTATGTACTGTAACATTACGTTTAGTTTGATTGCTGTTATTAATATCTATGAGGAAGGGTTCTGCTGAATGTTATTTGGTGTATGAATAAAGATAGTGTTAATGTAATTGTGTTAAATTTATGATTTCTGAATTAAAAAAAAATCAATTTTAAATAAGTAATTACAACCACATTCATATATAGTTCTGACCCCACACTAATTGTCATTAACGGTGAAGGAAATCATCGTGAGGAAACCTGCACACCTAAAAATTCTCAGGAATTTCTTAGGTGTGCAGGTTCGCCAACCCGCACTACGCCAGCATAAAGGACTAAGGCCTAAACCCTCTCAGTTGTAGAGGAGGCCTGTGCGCAGGAGTGGAACAAACATTGATCACTCAAGCATTTGCCTCATCGAACCCGCGGCCTCTCGTTTCGCAAGCTGATACTTAGCAAATTGCGCCATGGAAGCTGTTAAATAATTAAATAATGATTAGCCATTAATATGAAGCTAAAGTGTAGAAGTAAGACTACATCTAAAGTCATAACTATTGTAGTATACTATACTCAACATAGCGTAGTCCTTAATCTATATCCGGACGATCTGATAGCTAATGCTACAACAATACATTCTATGGTGTAGTGAACTCTTTGTGTGATTCAATACGCATCACATGCCTGAATACTCTGTGCAATTATTAATTTTCGTGATTGATATATATTGTTTCTATGCTGTGTTTGTATTATATTGTTTTAACTTAGACTACTGAACTAGACTGTCTACTTAGATGACTATAAAGTTTTCTTCTTCCAACTGCCTCTACGCCTACCTAGCGTCCGTCTGTCACTTGGTCCCTTCATTGAAAATCAAAATGTAGCTGAATAAAGGGATCATAGTTGGTTGTGTAAGTTATTTCGCCTACTTTTATTTGTATATTTTTGTAAACTAACCAACATTAAAATCTTTGTTCTTTCTAATTATAGGCAAGAAATGACTTTAATCGTTATAAATAAGGTTTTATTTACTGCAACTATTTCTGATTCTTGTTGGTACCACAGTACCTATATGTAAGTGCGTGTTTCATGCCTGCGTCAGGCAAATTGTAATACTCCAAAAACAGGAATAACCTTTCTTTGAATGGGATGGAAATGGACACAGTAACAGGCAATACACTCGTCCCATATATCACATATGAAGCTTGTTACTTAACATTGCTGGAAAAATAAATACTGAGACGAACTTTCATGAATACTCATCATCAGCCCATATACGTCCCACTGCTGGGCTCGGGCCTCCTCTACAACTGAGAGGGTTTAGGCCTTAGTCCACCACGCTGGCCTAGTGCGGGTTGGCGGACTACACACCTAAGAAATTCCTACGAACTTTTTAGGTGTGCAGGTTTCATCACGATGTTTTCCTTCACCGTTAAAGCAAGTGATAATTCTTTGTGAATACACACATAACTTCGAAAAGTCAGAGGTGTGTGCCTGGGGTTTGAACCTGCGACCGTCGAAATTCTCGACCACGCGCCTAAACCTCGAGGCCATCACTGCTTTCATGAATACTATCGCTAGTTTATGTATGTAGTTTCCTCCACATAAAGTACAGTAAATATCACACCAAGACACAATATTATTTCAAAATTACGAAAGTAATACAAGCCTACTTGTTGATTCTCAGATGCTCCCCAACGTTACAATCAACCCCATCGCCGACGAAACTCCACAATTTATTGCGCGGCCATAAATATTAAAAAGTTGAGACGCATAAATCTCCGCTTGTATTAATAAAAGCCTTTGCCAAGAAGTAAAGACATGTGCCCGGGCAATATTGTCGCTCCAACCGCTTTTACGTTCCTTGAGTCGTGAAATATTGGAAGTTGGCTTTTATTGTAATAAGGAATTGTTATTTTATTATTCTTTTTATCATTGTTATCGGGCAAAGTGTTATTGAAACAGAAACGGCAATAGTTTCGCCCCCTATTACGAGGGACTGATATGTACCTACCCCTTCGGGTAATACAGGTGTTAGATTGTATAAATTACTATATTGTGCTGGATAATTAACTGCAACATTTCAATACTTAATATGTTATACACAGGGTTTGGCAGTATTTGAATTACTTGTAATTGAAATACAAATACGTATTTTGTATTTGTATTTTAATTACTTTCTTAAAATGTATTTTGTAATTAGTATTTCTAATACTCGAGGCTTCAAAATACATTTATTAAAATACATTTAGCCTTCATTTAGCGATCATGAGTGTGAGTTCGAGGCGAGAGTGCAATGATGGTAATTGGTAAAGCAGCTATAAAAATGTACGTCGTATTGTCAATGTCAAGCAGTGTAGCCAGCCCTACAGTTTTTTTTATATTCTCTCAGTTTTAGATTAGGCCTCGAAATTTACAGTCTTTTATAATATTAGCCATTAAGTTTGTGCTCATCAGGACCTGCAATAACAAAACAAAAACCGCCTTTAAAAAAATCCAAAACAAATAATTATGCATTATTTGGATTTTGTAATTTGTATTTCAATTAAAAATAGCTAAAATACTGTATTTTGTATTTTATATTTCAAATACCTTACTTAAATGTATTTTGTATTTAGTATTTTAATTACTTGCGATACAGTATTTTGTAATTTGTATTTTAATTAAAGCAAAGCATGTATTTTGCCCAGCCCTGGTTATACATATTTAGCAATAAAATATTTCTTATTAACACGTAACCTATTTTTAGGTCAAATGTACTATACTTTCCTAGAGAAATTGATGCCTCTAAAGAGAAACAATGTTAAAAAATACTGAGGCTTAAAACTTCGTGGAATTCTATAAAAAAAACACTGGATAGAACAAAACATACAATACATTCTTTCCATCGTAGAAATGATTGTCATAAATAAGAATATAATCGAATTTAAAAAAACGTTATTTTTAAAGAGAGAATCATTTATTCCTATTCAATAATAGTAGTTCCTATCACATTGTACCTACTATTGCACCAATATATAATGTGTAATCTTAATTTCTGAGTTACGTGTCTAAACCAGACTTTGTAGGTACTAAAATAATTCATCAAACAGTATACATTCGTGTATCGTAAAATATAACCAACAGACTCAACCAAATTCGAAATTTACGACTAGTATCAAAAATTTTATGTAACGCCAAGATTCTGGAGTAATTAAATATTAAAACTTTACCCCTAGCAACCGGATATGTCCTGAAACCCCCGGCACATTGCTTCAGCGAATTAATGGCGACTATCCCCGTCGGCGCGGAAGAAAGAATGGCGCTAATTAATCAAAAGGCGCATTCTGTTGATTTCCATAGAGATTTTTCCAGTATTCCAATCGACTGACTGACGACGTTATGAAGAAAACATTGAACATTCGAGGACCTTTTCGTATTTGTTTATTAGTCTATAAATGAAGTGTTGTAATTGCTACTAAGTCGAAGAGTTTGAATGTGTTGAAGGAGTCAGATAAAAACGCATACCATAAAAAAATGCACGAATACGTGATTTTTTCAAAGTCAAAGTCAAATTATCTTTATTCATTTAGTTCTTTTGAATCGTCAATTTTAAACTACTTTAAACTATTGCCGCTTCGCAACGTGTTATCGCTGTGGAGAAGAAACGGCAAGAAACTCCCTCAGCAACTCGAAATGTCATATTTTTTTGCCACCACAAATCTATCTGCATCACTATAAATACGTCCCACTGCTGGGCACTAGGCGTCTCTACTACTAGACTCTAGAGGGTTAGACCAAGTCTGTATGTATCCGAACGGATAAACCTACCGGTCTCCGGAAATCTTACTAAACGAAACAGGTCGACAAGGACTATTTGTTAAGTTTCAGACTTAAACTACAAGTGAATGCAGACTAAAGCATGACTGTACATCATTAAAATTACATCAGTATCACCCAATCAGGTAGATCTATTTATCAAGTCGTATGCACCACTAAATGCACTTCTGGCGTGTGTAGTTCAAGCATATTTCATGAAACTTTCTCCAGTAGTCCGCGGCAAATTTACCAAAAGGTGAGTAGGCTATAGCCTAGGGCGGCAGATTTTTGGGAGGCGGCAGGTTAGTCCCATGGTTTTTTCGTCGTACAGAAAAGCAGTTATTAATTGATTGTAAATAGGGTATTGAATTGTAAATGTCAGTAGGTCCGCTATATTTTGAATGGCCTGCTGGCGAGGAATATGGAAATGCGTCTCTGACAATTATGACTGTATTTAGCTGGCTTTAACCCAACAATAAGTTCAATAGCAATTTACTATAGCCATTTAAAAAACAGTGAAAGTAATCGCGGCGAGCACTCGATTGGTCCAAGTCAATCGTGGATTGTCAATCCGTGGACCGCCCGCGAGGTTCTATTCGTTAATGGCCGCTTTTGTGCTAAGACAATAATTCGGCGGATTGAATTTTTGTTTGTCGTCTCGCGTTTCATTTTTATTAGCCGTCTCCCCAAGTTGGCCGCTTGTAATCCCGCCTGATTAATGTTTGCCTTCTTATTGAAACTCACTTTCGGCGGTTTAAAACCTTTCCTTTCCTCTTATCCGCTTTGTGTGACGATATTTTGGTATCCTTCTTTAGTTTAGTGCAAATGTAATAAGTTTCACTTGAATAATGTATATACAGTAAGCTTACATAATTGCATGTCATACGTGTTTATAATCATATAAAACTTCTTATCCTTTAAATCATAGTAATATTTTGATAGTTATTTTGATGGATAAATTAGGTTTTCTGGTTCCGTGTCTGTATGTATTTAATAAATAGAATCTGTATTTTTATAGCAAATGCACTGAATTACTTGAAAACATAATATATTATACATAATTCTTATCCATTTCTTAATAGGTTTCAAATGTATGATTAAAATTATTTTCAACTCACCTACGGCTAATAAATTTCATATTAAATCAGTCAAACCATAAATCTCCCTTTGTGATTCCCAGTTAAATTCAAATTACACCTGAAATCAAAGTTTTATTTGTTCCAAAAGACATTCGGCGAGGGAAGGCGACCACCGAAGGGGAAGAATTAATTCCTGTCGGTTTGGCTCCGCGCTCAATGCTAATTAACAAACTCAACAGATCGGTTTTATTATTGGCAAATTGTTTTCGTAATAATACCTCGCTAATTTGACGTATCAAACTTTGAATGAAACTTGAGCGCCAATCTCTTCGAGCAAATTATTCTTTGGGTACAATTTCCATGACTTTAATTATGAGCTTCTGGACAAGACCACTTGTTCTAAACAATTTGACTAAAAAATGACAAAATGATTACAAAATATGAAATCAAATTCATTACTGGTCATCGTAAACGCATTTGAAATTCGTATATTATACGCATATTTTGTTGAAATAAATATTGTTCTATTCGAACTCATATGGTGAGAAATGTATGTAGAGATGGTCCGTAGAAATAGAAGTAGCTTTGAGACACGTAAGAAGTGATATGGGTATACAGGTACATAGTGATCTGATGGACTAACGTAGCAAAATGTTTATTCATATAACTGGTGGCTTTTCCCAACTTTGGCTGCACGTAGAGTTATTTCTTGTACTTTATTTCAATCTCCACATTTTCTTTAAGCGTTTAAGACAAGCTAAGTTTCCGTAGAGCCTTGCCAAACTTCACCGCTCGATATCGTCCATTTTTTTATAAAGCAATTGCAGTATTGGAGGGATATTAAAAAGCTTGCGAAAAAGGACCTTTGACACAAACATCTGCGTGCATTATTCGAGGCCGATACAACCCCTAATCACACATTCGGACACGTCACGTACATTCAATAAAATCATAGGTTAGCGAACAAAACCACTAAAAAGCGTGGGGTGGCTCGCCCTCGCCTTCTATAATTATATTAGTTGCTAACCTCGTATTAACCGCGTGTGCCACCCCTGCATGCTCCACCTTGCCCCTCAAAATGTTGAGGTGATAAAATACTGGGAACAGTTCTTTGACATTTGACGCGTATATGAGTTATGACGTATGAATGACGTAATAACATAGTGGACCCCATTTCGTTGCATATTTGTAAGAAACTACTCAAATATTTAAGTTAATTTGTACCTGTAGGTACCTACAGGTTTGTATTTGTGTAAAGATACTCGTTTTAAGCGGCGTACTCAAGGAATTACTCTCAGGAACATTCTCATTTAATTGTCCGTTCATAAAGAAATGTATCCTTAAGCCAAAACCCATAAAAAACACCAATAAGTGTAAGGTATCGTAATGGACAAACAAACATTGGGCTTGCAGTAGTACATATAGAGGTTTATAAAGACGGGTAGGCATTTGTAAAGGGGACAAACATTACCAAATTACAGTCAAAATGTCACAGAAACGGCTCCCTTAACGAGTGCGATTTGTTCCGGCATTATTGGGTGACAAAAATGTCATCAGTACAACTTTTCGACGCTTTTATCATAGGGATGCGATATTCGTTTGCTTCGTATCTGCTTTCATATATGCTTAATGGTAATGTCTTGATTGTAAATCAGTCCGCTGAAATCGATTCAAATGGAACTAAATATTCAAAGAAAAGTCCATCAATATTTTAAGAAAATACATAAGTACTTTTCATATCATACAGTAGTCAAGACTTCTTATACACCATTATTTTATTATTACGCCTATAATTTTTATACGATGCGAATGAGGTTCTTCTTGAAAAATCTATCTGACGTTTTCTTAATCGTATTCGCATTTTTACTTCCGTAAACGTAACTTATAAAATTCCCTTCTAAGTTCTTACAAAGCCCTCATAGCACCTTACGTATACAAACTAACGACTGACATACCGAAGATACATTCATTGGCCTTGCATCAAATCACACTATCTACGATAAATCCACAATTATGTAATCTAAACATCAAGCAGGTAATTCTAAAACTAACTACCAAAATTCCTAAAATAATTGCAGTGAAACCATAACATTAAAATTATTTGAATATCTAATTTTGATACCCAATAACAGAGACATCAATGGGACGAACGAAACAATGCATGTCAGAAACATCTGCATTTGAGATATTGTTACACAACCATATGATTTCTATTTTTCAACTATATTACTAGTGTTATAAGGTGCTATTTGCGGTGAGATAGGGTAACATTGTGTACAGCGATGATTGACGGATCAACAATGACAGGGTCGCGATAATGCGAGGGAAGCGCGGAGGGTAGACGGTGCATTCGATCGTCCAAACTGCTAACTGCAGACTGTTTGGGGTTTCATACGCACTAAATAACACCTATATTTTATATCATAAATCTTTAAAAGTGGTAGAAGAGAAAGTATGTGCCACAAGAATTACAAGAATATTTAAGTAACTCGTAGTTACCTCGACGTAAGTGTGCGATGTCCGATCAACTCCCGTGTCGGTTAAATTCAAAATGTAATAAGTATTAGTTATTGTTTATTGATCAATAAATTCGCAGGCATCATCATCATCACGTCCCACTGCTGGTCACGGACCTCCTCTACAACTGAGAGGGTTTAGGCCTTTGTCCACCACGCTGGCCTATTGCAGGTTGGTGGACTACACACCTAATAAATTCCTAAGAACTTTTAGGTATGCATGCAGATTAAACACAGCTGGCGAAAATTGTGTATAGAAATATATTGTTGCCACCCCTTCGGAATTTAAAGCGTAAATGTATGTATGGATTGTATGGTTCTCTCTTGGCATAAGTATGTGCCTTGCGATCTAGAGGTCCTGGGCTCAATTTCCGGGTCGGGCAAATTGTTATTGGGTTTTGCATTAGGAAATTCTCAGTAGCAGCACGGAGTCTGGAAATGTGCCCCAAAAACGGTAATATGCTCGCCCCCTATTACGTGAGACTGACACTTACTTGGCGAAATGGGAGTGCAGAAATGCACCTCTGCCTACCCTTTCGGGGAATAATGGCGTGAGGTTATTTATGTATTTATGTTAGAATAATATCACAGTTGGCTGTTACGATAAATTATTTATTTATTTATTTAAATTCGCATGCAGCCCGGGTTCTCATCCAAATATTACGGCCAAACACTAAACCACTCGGGAGAATGAGAAAAATTAAAAAGTAATAAAAACACAAATGAGGAGCCTTCAATCATCCCTCTGACAACATTGTCGTCAGGGAGGCAGGGAGGGGGGTTGTACAGGGGTGGGCGGGGGTGTAGGGTGTGACGTCACATGAGATTAAAAAGTTTGACGGGCTCTCCCACGGAAATTAGCATTTTGCCCGTGGGCTTCATTTGCATACTGTCCGATCTAATTTTTAATCTTTTGTTGTTGTTAAAGCCACTGGGATATGGTTCTGATTGATATTCAAACAAATTTGTCATGAAATCTAATCTCCAAAACAGTCACAGCTTATCCAGTAAAAAAGGTATGAGACAACCTGATATTTAAAAAAAAAGAAATTTATTTATCAGAATAAGTTTCTTCATGATGGTCTATTTATTGTTTGTCTATTTCGTTATTTCGCTTAACATAAATTTATATTCGTAGTCGGCAATCTGAATCCTTAACACTCGTTACGAAAATCACTTGTCACACAATGAACTTTGGCTTTAACATAGCAATGTAACCATAGCGTTTTTATGCAGTGTGTTCTCAATGAGGCACTAGCTCTAAGGAAAAAGCGAAATATAATAAAACAAAAATACTCTATAAATTCTTATAGATTTTTCGAAACTTTTATTCTTCGTGACCAGCAAACACGTTGCAACTTGGTTATCTTTTTACACACAATTAAAAAAAATACAAGCTATTACTTTCTTAAATAACACGAGAAAAGACAATTTCATAACCAATCACTTCTAATAAATTCTATAATATCACTTACAAATAAATTGATAATTTATTAAACAACGTCAGTGATCGACGTCATGCCTTTCAATAGATAAAAGTACCTACTGCGCGGAGCCTAATTTAAAAATGAGAAGCAGCGAGGAAGCATTGTGCGAGCGAACAAAAAATATGAAAAGAGCTCCCCGGGGACTTCAAAAATAAAGGTAAAAGTATCCCGTTTCATATTTAAAGCAGCTTCACTTTTGACAAACTTTGTGCTGGACAAGATTTTTAATCCTTAAATGACACTTTTTCAAATAATCAAAGGAATATTTTGATGCCATTAATATTGCATTTTAGAATATTCACCATTATCAATTTATATATCGAATGTATGTTATTTGCCTTAGTGTCAAAATAATCCATATATTTAATATCACAAATTTTCCATTTGTCGCTTTTGATATATGACATGGCCAATGTCATTTGATCTTTGTTCAATAGACTGTCTATTATTTAATTTCATTCACGATCAAGAAATCACTTGCATCACGACATAAACGTAAAAGTTAGTTTTAAAGGAGATAAAGCAACTACAGCTTTTTCGTACGACGTGATTAAATATAAAATGGAACAAAACTATTTGGAATATACGACATAATTAAACGACACATATTCCTGGAACAAAATCATAGAACATAAACTTCCTTTTATTTTACGCTTTGCTTGCTATGCAATAAGTTATGTCAATAACAGAGCGAATCCCCAGCAGACTTAGTAACTAACTACCAACACCTTCCATAAAAAAAACTAGCTTACTAAAAGCTATAACAGAAATCGTACCGCAACCGTAATTGCGTTGCTAGCCGCTAAGCCATGAGGGCGACGGCGCAACCCGCCACAGCTGTCACTTAATAATTTAATTGTGCATTTCCCTCCGTTTTTCACGCCGTTCCCGACACTGCAACGCTTTTATGGATTTCAACGCGGTCCATCAATTGTTCTGCATTTTATTTTTCAAAAAAGTGATCGCGTCCATGTTGGAGATAAAATTGTATTTTGGCGCGGAACTAGTGTTGAAATTGAATTGGTGCAACTGTATTTTGGTGCCGAATGCAATGGAAAATTTGAGTTTTTAATTTAATATATAGATGGTCGCGGGTTCAAATTCCGGGTACACCTCTCTGACCACTCTGACTTTTCGAAGTTATGTGTATATTCACAAAGAATTATCACGTTCTTTAACGGTGAAGGAAAATATCGTGATAAAACCTGCACACCTAAAAGTTCTTAGGAATTTCTTATGTGTGTAGTCCGCCAACCCGCACTAGGCCAGGGTGGTGGACTAAGGCCTAAACCCTCTCTGTTATAGAGGAGGCCCGTGCCTAGCAGTGGGACGTATATGGGCTGACGATGATATAGATGATGAACGATATCGAAATAAATAAAATTCTATTTAGGTATTACTGATAATTTAACAAGCTATTTTAAGAATGGATTCATAGGGATGACTCTCTCATACTTAAGAATCCTTCATATATATTTTTTGACTTAGACTAGAATAAAGTTTAATATTAAATTGACATTAATAAGAACAATCAGTACTTACCCGTTTTTAGTATTTATGATTTTCTAAGAACTTAATGGACATACAATTTTATTCCAAATTAATCTACATGGAAGTGTAAAAGATATATTGCGACGACATATTATGTACCTATATTTGCTTTTTTACAGTGCAGTGGCCACACAAGACTAGACAGCCCTGTAATCTGTGTCACACAGGTTGAGTCGACTAGAAATAAACAATAAAATGTTGATATGCGTTACGCTTTAAGGACCAAATTTAAAAAAAGGGCGAAAGAAAACATACTTTTACGGATATTTTTTCTGTTCTAAGTAATATACCTGCGACATATACAGCTTGGATTATTTTAAATGGACCGATTCAACAATAACAGAAGGATGTAAAGCAATACAGTAGTACAAATATAGTAGTCAAAATCACTTACCGAACGAAAGGCCTTTCGTTTGGTAAGTGATTTTGCTTGAGGCTCATTTTGCATGTGATAGGATTACTACTAGGCAGTGGCGGTACTTCCATAGAAGCCCAAAAGCCCAGATTGCCTTACAAAATTTCGAATAATAATCTTTAAGGTTTAAATCTTTATTTAACAAAAGTAGTGTGACATATAAATGAGAATATACTGACCCCACAATAAATAATTAAAAACTAGACATTCCACAATTAGCGTGTAACGCTTTTGGGCTTCTATGGAAGTACCGTCACTGCTACTAGGATACTGGTGGTAGGATTCAACATTGCCATAAGTAAACCGACGGCACTAGGCGTAGAGAAACGCGAAAATGTTTCATATTCCCAGATTCCCGTTTATATATCCGGCTCGCATCATGCTGATATGCCGATTAGTGAGAATAACTCTTAAACAATTTTTGCCCGTCAATAGGTACTCTATTTGAACTATACGTGCCAATATGGTAATGGTACCGAAGATGCTTCTCAATTTTATATGCATACATACATACATAAACTCACGCCTCTATTCCCCGAAGGGGTAGGCAGAGGTGCATTTCTGCACCCACATTTCGTCAGGTATGTATCAGTCCCACGTAATAGGGGGCGAGCCTATTGCCGTTTTTCGGGCACATTTCCAGACTCCGTGCTGTTACTGAGAATTTCCTAATGGAGAAACCCAATAACACTTTGCCCGTCCCGGGAATTGAACCCAGGCAGGCAAGTCACACCTCATCTGATGGTAATTGAAATGGAGACCAAATATTTACAATGTCGACTGGTAACAGACGAATAATTATCCCTGATCAATTGATACAATCATGCGCCGTGCTGGTGACTTGCGGCCCTATAAGTCACATCAACGATTCGTACTTAATGTGCGGTAGTCGTTATTGCTTTCAAAAAGTTCTGACATCCCAGGCGCCTTTTTTAAACCAAATGCAAATTCATCATTCATCATCATCAGCCCATAGACGTCCCACTACTGGGCACGGGCCTCCTCTACCATTGAGAGGGCTTAGGCCTCAGTCCACCACGCTAGCCTAGTGCGGGTTGGTAGAAATGCAAATATTTACGCTTAAAAATAATAAAAATTCTGAAAAAACGACGTTTGTTATAGCATAAGACAGAACACTAAGTTGCTGCTTATAAATCGACGGCTGAATAGAGGATATTACTTGCCATGTTAAAATTTAGCCACTTCGTAAAAGCCATATTATATTCATTTTTGAATGCTATCGCGGCAAAGAGATAGTTTTATTTTATTTAGTGAGAGATATTAGGTAATTTTTCGATATTCAAATCTATATTTAGATCCAAATCGCCTTTTTACCACGAACTTGATGCTGAGTCGTTTTAGTTAAATAGCTGGTTTAAAGTGCGTTTAAATATTATTTTAAACTTATTTATAAACTTGCTGTGCCCCACAAGTCTACAGGCGAAACTTCAAACATCAAAAGAAATATTTTCCCCTTTTTGCCACATCGTTCATACATGCTCCTATAGATCGAAGCGTTATGTTATATAGCCTATAGCCTTCTTCGATAAAAGTACTATCCAACCCAAAAAAAAACAATTCAAACCAGGTAGCTGCTGAGATTAGCGTGTTTAAACACACGCACACACAAACAAACACATAACACACGTAAAGTTCATAAACACTACGATACGTCAATTATTTTTAGGAACACCAGAAAAAATCCCAAACAACTCAGACCCGAAACATTCATCAATAGATAACACAAATATTTGTAATATTTGACTACCTCGTTGGGCCCGCGGCATAAGTGTGCGGTGTGCGATAGAAAGGTCCCAAGATCGATTCTTGAGCTAGACGAAGAGTTATTGGGTTTTTCGATTAACAATTTCTCAATAGAAGGCGGAGTTCGATAATGTGCCTCAAAAACGGATAGACAACCCGGCTGCTGCATTGTAGATACGAGTACTTAAGCCAAGCTCTACCTATTCTTCGGAGAATGCTGTGACTAACGGCCACTAAGGACATGAACCAAGAAGTCAATATGGCCAAATTCAGTAAATTCATTACTAGATGCTCGTTCGATAAGCAATATTCAGGTGATTTTATTAAAGTTAACTTTAATGAGAAGTAAATTATACCATTAAAATTTCGTTTCCTTTAGATAACTGGGAGTATTTTTACAAGCGACGAAATAACACTTAATTTTATTTCTACATAAACAAAACGAATATTCTTTGATAGACTAGGTCAAACTATAAAAATCCAAAGAAACATTTTGTTTATAAATTGGACACTAAAATCCCTGCATTTTTTTAAAAGCTTTTATTTAACTTGCAATGTATGTAAGTATGTTTGTTCGGGTGGAATCTTTGAACTCAATTTTGACGTAGATATCTTCAACCGATTGAGCTGAAATGTTGTATACACGTTTAGTTTGGATGACAATGCACGATATATAAAAGCTTGTCGCGCGATTTGTAAATAAACTAGTACTAATTTTATGATCATATAAATTGTATATATAATGAGGTTATAAGATGAAAGTTAATTTTTTTAAGGAAAAAAATATTTTCTTCTTTTTAGAGCGTTTCAATAAAAGCTTTTTTGCTTTTAATTTTTACAATTTTTATTTGATAACATAAGGCATTGTAAAAAAATGTTATTACAAATTTATATTTAATTTTTTTTTATTAGTATCTAAACTTTATTTTAAAATATTTTCTTCTTCATTTTTAAATATAGATTTAAAAAAAATACACAAAAAATCTGTCTTTTACGAATGTACGAATGTCTCCCGAAGCAAATACCATACAAAAAAGATAAAATACGTACCGCGATTCCGCCAACAAAGCGCGCGCAAACAAAACCACTGGCAGCCGCAAAAACTCCACTCCCGATGACGTGAAAAGGAATACTGTCGGGACACTACTCCCGGACCCGCCGCCCAGCTGTCGGAGGCGGGGCCACCGCTGGGCGGGACGGGACTTGGCAAATCAGCTTCATTTCAACACTTCTTTTCTTGCCTTGCTGAGAAGTGGAATGGTCAGAAATAAGTGGGCACAACTTAAACGTGATACAGCGAGATAAAGTGAGCCGTAAGTAGGTAAATCCCGTAAAGCTATCGGCCATCTTTTTCTCGCTCGTAATTGCTAGGAGATATTGTCTCTTTAACCAACTTAAAAAATGATCCATTTAAAAAGAAATCCACTGAAATGGTATCTTTAAAATCGTTCTAAAAATTTAACAATAATAAGTTGCAATATTAAAAATTTTATTGCTTCTGCTGCCTGCATTGAAGGTTTAATTAAAAACTGGATAATTACAAATGATAATTGTTGCATGACATCTTTAAACGGTTTGCTTTAAAGTTACTATTTTAATCTAATCATAGAATGATTAGCTCCAATTGCAAACTGTTCCCTTGAGTTGAATTCTCTTGGGATCGAATTTGTTAGTTGATTGAAATATATAGACAAAACTGGTACAGATCGGGAACACAAGTGAGTACATTATCACTCGCAATCAGATCTCTAATCAGTATCAGAAAAAAATGGCCCTATCCCACACCCGCCACTGTAACTCCTGTGCTCCAGGATCAACAGCGGCACGCACAGTATTGACGCCGAGCACTGAAGCTCAGCGAATCTAAGGGACCCATATTGTCATAATCTTGCAACGAAGTTAATCAGAGATATAAATAAAGGAGGAGTTGGAAAACAATCTATCCATCAGTATCAGAAGTATGTAACGGACAAGTGTTTTAAGTGGCAATGGCAGGTTGTGGTATGACGTATTATATAACCGAACGCCTAAGACTATTAATGAACGAATGATGTAGTTTGGCTTAGTGGTTCAATATCGCATAGCAAAAACAACTTTTGCCGTCAAAGCGTCTGAAGGTTTTACGTGTGGATGAATCAATATCCGCACTCAATATTTTTAGAATTCTTCGTATATGAATAAATGAATAAAAATTTTCAAAAGAGATTTTTAATTCTTACCGCGATGATTATTATTTTTCTTTATACTGATAACTTTTTAAGCGATGTGTTCAATTTTGCACTGTGATTACATCATTATTTTATTTATTAAACTTTAAATTTGTATAACTCTTAATGGAAAAGGTTATGCAAACTAATACCACTCCCTAATTTCGTCGTCTCTTCTCGTCGTCGTAGTCGTTTGTCGTGATGGCCTCGAGGTTTAGTCACGCGGTTGTGAATCTTGACGGTCGCGGGTTCAAACCCCAGGCACACACTTCTGACTTTTCGAAGTTATGTGTGTATTCACAAAGAATTATCACGTACTTTAACGGTTAAGGAAAACATCGTGATGAAACCTGCACACCTCAAAGTGGCAAAAATTTCTTAGGTGTGTAATCCGTCACCCCGCACTAGGCTAGCGTCGTGGTCTAAGGTCTAAACCCTCTCAGTTGTAGAGGAAACCCGTGCCCAGCAGTGGGACATATATGGGCTGCTGATGATGATGATGAATTTCCATAAATTTGTGGTCACCACCACCCTGAGTCAAACCAGTCGTTAGTGTCTTTGCTTTGCCATCAAATTCGATGCGCATATTATTATCGCATATTCATGGTCTTTGAATGAGACCTATTATGTCCGGCAAACAATTTCTTAACAATTTCTTCTTGCGTCTAATATCACTAAATGTAATTGTCTTTTTTATGTGAGGGTAAAACCTCATAGCTCAATGTCTTGTCACCCGCTTTGCTGTGGAGGGAAGTGAACAACTCTTTGGTTTTCAACTCCTCCTTGTATTGTCTTTCTGATTAAATTTAGGTCCCCTTAGATCCGCTGAGCTTCATTGCTCGGTGTCATTACTGTGCGTGCCGCTGTTGATCCTGGAGCACAGGAGTTGCAGTGGCGGGTGTGTGGTGGGATAGGGACAAACAATTTCTTAAGCTAAAATGCATATATTACGTACATACATAGGTACATAACCTCACGCCTGTATTCCCTGATGGGGTAGGCAGAGGTGCGTTTCTACACCCACATTTCGCCAGGTATGTATGTATATGGAAATATGGACATACACTAAGATACAAGTCTTGTGTCGTGGGTATCAAAAACTACGACACACTTTTCGGTCTCACAAACACCTAGACCCAAAATAAATATGTGTGGATAACACAAACATTTGTCTCGGTGCAGGGATCGAATCAGCGGCCTCTCATTTTGCAAGCTGGTGTTTAGCTCAATGCGTCACGGGGCTGTCGTACTAGGATAACTATAGATACATTAATGTTTGACTACGTGTATGGTGTTTTAAAAAATATTAAAATTAAGCAAAAGAACGTAATTGAATTGTCTTATATACCATTTCGTACACTTACATGATATTTTTCCTTAAGAATTAATAATATTTCTGTGTTACTTTAGTCAGTATACAAAAATAAATACAAATAGCTACTTTTCCTAGACAAGAGGTTCTTTATGACATTTAACTACGTTATGACATTTATCATGTAAAATTGAAACTGTTTATTGAAAAAAATATGCGATTTTCTATTTTGTTTAAAAATTTACATTTCGTGTTGCTGAGGGAGTTTCTTGCCGTTTCTTCTCCACAGCTATAACACGTTTCGAAGCGGCATTAGTTTAAAAAAATATTAAAAAGTGTAAAATTGACGATTCAAAAGAACAATCAATCTATTTGAATAAAGATAATTTGACTTTGACTTTGACTTTAGTGCCTCTATGTCACCTGCGCTTCATATCTATACGACACAAGCGCAACTTATTTTAGTAAATTAAACAATGGTTTAGCAAGTAAGTATGCTTTAGTACTGACCGCTGCATCAAGCTGACCTTTTCAAAAAATATTGATATATCCTTACTTAATATTATAAATGCGAAAGTAACTCTGTCTGTCTGTCTGTCTCGCTATCCTGCTAAAACTACTGAAACATCACAGGTACGCTAGAGTACCCTAATAGGACAATTTTTTTTTTACTGGACATACAATTATACTGAAAATTTTATGAATCCTCTCTTCTATGAACTGTAAACTCAAATAATTATTGTAAACCTGATCTCATATAACTTAAATTAACACCTAATTTTATTCTAGTATAAGGTTCCTGTGTTTTTGTTTTTCCTTTTTGTTATTTTGTTTTATTTGTTATTTAATTTAAAACTTACAACTTATTAATTACACTGTAAGCGAGTAACTGAAGAACATCTCACGATACAGGCTCTGCCTAGTGTGAGATGTCTCTTAGAAAACTTGTCAACAGTATTTATATAATATGGTATAGATTTTAAGAATTACTTTTATTGTAACACAACATGTTGAAATAAATAAATTATTATTTATTTATTTTATTATATACGCAGCTATGTACATCTTTTTCATATATCTACATATAATGAAGTGAGGCCTCGAAGTTAGGCGCGCGGTGGAGTCAGAACTCGGGGATCGCGGAATCAAACCCTAGGCACACACATCTGACTTATCGAACTCATGTCATTCACAATGAATTATCACATAAGTACTTTAACGGTGCTACGTGTAGTCCGCCAATCCGCACTAGGCCAGCGTGGTGGACTTAGGCCTAACACGAGAAGTGTGTACAAGTGAGAAGTATTGTAGACGAGGCCCGAGCCTATCAGTGGGACGTATATGGGCTGATGATGATAACAACGTGCAATGAAACCAATATTTTGTCCGTAGTTATTTACTTCGAGGCTAGATATTATGAGATGGAAAATAGCTCGATATTTTTGAGGCTGTTATTTTCTGGTGGCACAAAATTCGTATCCACCCTGATTGCGGCCACTGTACAGAGCCACCGTATAGATAGATCGCCAGTGTGTCGCTTTATGACGTTAAAGAAAATCCTGACAAAAAATAAAAAAATTGCCGTTTTTCTAATCACCATTTATGTTGTTAGGAAAACGTATTTTTTTCGGGGTTTTTAGCGCAAATGTGTTTGTAATGCTGTCTTAGTGTTCGATCCGGCTTTTATTTATGAAATACCCTTTTTTTAACTAAAGGAAAGCGCCTTAAGCTCCCCTTTCAGTAACTCGGGGGAGTACCTTCCAGTTTACATGAAGCTTAGTTGTGTTGGCTGATAAAAGATGATCGCAGTCGTTTCTCAACAGTCAACACTCTTTTTGGACTGCATTGAATAAAATAATAAAAAAAACGTGTGGCACTCCGGAAGTGCCACAGAAGTAAAAACAATTCAACATATTTTGAAAAATTAATTTTCTGGCTGCGTTCTTTACAATACTCGTATTATATAGTGGCCAAGTATATTCACGGCAAAACCTTTACTAAAATGTATCAGTCTCTTTTTACTGTCGCTTTTTCGTATCAAAGCCTAAGTACGTGAGGCGACGAAAAAGTTACTGGAACATAAAAGTGTGTGTGTACTTATGTACACACGTAAGAAGTGAAACTTCTTTATGACATCATTTTTCGAAAATAAGAAATTGGTTAAATAAAGCTAAATTAGATAAAGTTTAAGCAAAAGGCTTTTATTATCATAGACATGGATACAAAAAAACTCGATGGGTTTGCGTTGTTTAATTACGGAGTTCCTATGGCCACCTTCCAGCTCCATCATCACATCAGCTCTATATTATAATAATATTGCATTGCCATCCGATTTATACATGCAGGCAAAATTTCAGCTCAATCGGAAACCGGGAAGTGGATCAATTTAATTTGGACATGGCGCGTAACGGGAAAACGTTACAATTTTTTTTTCATTGCTATAAAATTTCTCCCATACGTCGATAAAGAAGTTTCACTTCACATCACATACATATCACGTACATATCATGCCGGTATTCCCCGAAGAAGTAGGCAAAGGTGCATTTCTGCACCCACATTTCGCCAAATATGTACGCACATCCCACGTAATAGGGGGCGAGCCTTTTGCACTTTTTCGGGCACAGCTCCAGACTCTGTGCTGCTACTGAGAATTTCTTAATGGAAAAAAAAACTGTGCTCGACCAACAAACCCAGGACCTCGTGATTGCATTGCGAGACCACAACACACATAACAATAAATACATTCAACAGTCCCCCTAAAAACTCAATAAAAATTTGCTGGTCCTAATAATCGAACCCGGGACCTCTAAATAACACAACACTCACTTGTGTTATTGATAAAAATGTTTGTTTTTTTTTTATTCACTTTTCTAAGTATTTATCATACATGACAACATTTTTACGGACTTTTTAAATAAACTGGTTTTATAATTGCATTTTAATTATTATTGCGCTTAATTAGCAAATTCTAAATTAGAGACCGAATAATATATTTTTTTCGTTAAAAATATAGTAATGTAACTTGTATACGTCATAATATTCCGTTCAACCATAAACATTTTGGTCTAAACAGAGCCATCTATTGACCTATTACGGCTACCTATGTAATAATAGAGCACTACAGTATACACCAAATCGCAGTTATTTTACGTTTACCATCCCACTTTCCACTGCATAAATTTAGAACAAACCGAATCAATACAGACGTAGTAGAGGGCGTCACTAGCCAATTATGCGTAGTCAAATCATTACTTTTTTTATTTCAATGTAAGTAAAAAAATAGTAATATAAGTACGTTCTTACTCTTATATTATTTAATAATGAAATTAAACACTCATAGAGTAATAAGAGTTACAGTGAATTTAACCCAATAATAAAAATGTACTCTTGACTTATAATAGCGTCAAACAAACTATCAGAAAAGGCCGCCACTACACCGCCATCTTACGTACACGCTGTCAACTTCAGATTGCATTGGTGCAGTAATTTTGTGTTGATTGTGACGAGGTCGAGTTATTGAAATACAAACTATAAAGTTTGGACTTTTATTTGTAAGTACCAAAACTGAAATATGTATATTGTGGCGGAAAATTCAAGTAATAGATCATTTGAGACAGGGTCATTAAACGCATCCGTAATGGCACCGCTTTACATCACGACCATTAAATTGTCTTATTTCACGATCGATCGTTTTGCCGTTAATTTTTTCAATAAATTTACTAAAGTTTGTGACAGTGTATCAAAATTTAAAATGCTTAAAACTTCTAATTCCAGGAAAAGAAATGCTACAGTTTAACCTATAATGATACACTGATGTGGTGACAATGAACGAAGTAAAGCAAGTGAAAGTAGACAACTGGGGAGTATATTTCCTCCAGAGGTTGAAGCATTTTTTCAATCGTACAGACTACTGCGACCTCACACTGCAGTTTCAAGACAATGCCCAGCTTAAAGTGCATCGGCTTGTACTTAGTGCGTGTACAGAGTACTTTGAACTATTGGAGCGAACATGCGAGATGTACGAAGATTGCTTGGTTATGCCCGACGACCTGCAGGCCGATGTCGTCGTGCCAATCGTTAATTTCATGTACACGGGCCAACTTGAATTTCGGATGGATTTGCTAGAGAGATTATATCAAACATCACAAATCATGAACTTGCCCGTTTTAACAAAACTTCTTGAGTCTCACCGGCAACCGACGCCTAAACCTACACATTGCTACACCGCCAAAAGAAAGGCCAATGATTCAAGCCGCCATTCAACACCATCCACAAGTCACAAAAGATCATACAGCAAAGCATTTGACTGTAATCATGTTTATAAGGAAAAAAAAGTTTATACTACTACTACTAAGGAAAAAGAAGAGTTTATGCCCCCATCACCTATTACACTTGATTCAAAAAATATTCCCAAAAAATGCTCACTATCTGAACCCAGGCCTACAAGATATGAATTACCTGAAGAACTAGATACAGATCTGGGATTTGACAATTCATTTAGTAATATTTCATACACATCAAAGCCCCTAATGGTCCATCCTGAAACAGTTAAACGGTATTCTTCAAGAAGATCAGGATTATTTGGGGAACCATCAAGTTCAAAGAGATTTATTAGTGGCACGTCAACTGTTGATATTGTTGAATGTAAAAAGATTAGTTCAGATAATATCTTTGAAGATTCATTGACAGACCATAATACAATGGATGACTCGGACATGTTCTCTTCCTTCATGAGCTTTAAGAAGCAATCTACTAAGGATACCAATCAGCTTTTTGATCAAATATTGGATCAAAATGACACCCCCAAAATTACAATAGATACAAAAAGTAGTAAAGCAGCTGCCCATTTGGATCATGCTAAGATTATAAGTGAAGTGTTGAAAAAGTATTCTCATTTACTTAAAAGTAGTAAAAATATTAAACTGAAAATATTAAACACTCCAAGTAAGCCTAAAAGACAAAAGGCTCAATTACTACCTATTGAGGAAAAACCTATGGTATTAAGAACTGACGATGATACTGAATTGGTGACCTTTGAGACAGATGTTATAGATTCGAAACAAGCTGCTGAATTAATCGCATTGGGAGCAGAAAACACCAAAGGACCCTGGATATGCCTCATTTGTGGTACACCTGGCCGAGCTTTACAATTTACTACATATTATAAATTCAGACGACATTTAGTAGATGTGCATAATGAAAAGCCCATTGTAAATATGTGTGAATATTGTGGCCACAAAGCGCTGAAACGAAATTATTTATTGCATCATCTGTTCTCAAAACATGGTATAGCCCCACCAGCACAGTACCACTTTCCAAAATGTAATCAGTGTAACTACATTGCACTTACTGAAGGTTTCCTTGTAAAACACAAGATTACACACACTACTGAAAATGGCTTCCGTTGTAATGTGTGTGCTTCCATGTTTTCAACTTCACATCAATTACTTCAGCATATACAGAACACTGGCCATAAATACAGTGCAGATAGAAAAAACAATTTACAATGTATTTATTGTTTGAAGGTGTTTTTGAGAGAGAATAATTTATTTGCTCATTTAAAAACTAATCACAGAAGAGAAGCCAAATCTGATGGGATCATTGAAGATTCTGATGATGATAAACCAAGACTGAGAAGTGATGGGAAGATAGAAGTAAAGTATGAACCTGTATCTGTTGTTGAAAATGAGTATGAGGAAGTTGATGTACAATATCAAATTCAAGCTGATGGTAACATCCATGTCATATCCAATAAGAAACCAAAACAACATGCAACCTCAATTGCAAGACAAAAGATTCTCAACCCAGAATTTTGTACAAATAAACCTGTTCGAAAAACTAAAAATCTTCAAAATGCTCAACATCAACATGTGCACAATGAATTCCTTCATCAAATCAATGTATCGCCTGTTAATAACAGTGACAAAGAGGACATTGTAACAATAGATAACAATGAATATATACTTAAGGATAATCAATTCTTCTCAAGAAAACCAAAACCCCAAGCTAATGAAGAGTATATTATACCTGAGATAACTGAAACTAATCCTGAGGGAAACATAAACACCCCTACTACTGCTACACCTACAACATCAGTAGAATTACGGACCCCGCATAGTGGAAATATTGTAGAAAATGTTCAGCAGCCTAGTGTCATAATAAATAAGCCACCCAACCTTAATCCTATAAGATTTGTTGTATCCAATGAAGAAGAATATAAAGCATTGATGTCTGCCAATCATCCTATTATTTTTGATAATAGTGATAATAATAAAACATTAACAGTTTTAACTGCTCCACACACTGCAACATTAGACACAACCACCATCAATTTGAACAATCCTCAATCAAATGATATGATGATCATCCAAGAAGACTTCCCATTGAGTGTGGCTGAAACAGTGTCTGCAGATAATTCAAACATAGTTGTGGTTTATAGTCATCCAGTAGACAGTCAAAATAAACAATTCCAGTTGATCACTACACAAGGATTAGAAGCACAGTTTGTTCAATCTTCGGCTATTATAACACAGAATTATGAAACTGTTACCACATCTGCTCCTATTGTTAATGCCCAGGTAATCCATTCAGAGACAGTATGGCAAAATGAAGATCATCAAACAATAGACAATCAAGAATTACAAAGTAGTCAAATAGAAACAGTTACACAGGCAGAAGAGCCTAATATAGTTACTGAAGTTAATGTTGATGAGAATAATCTAAGTGATTTGCCAGATGTTCAATTATTACCAGAATCTTCCAAAAATGTTGAACCCCTCACAAGTGAAACAAATGAAACATGTGAAACGAATGAAACATGTGAAACGAATGATACATGTGAACTGAATGATCCATGTGAAACAAATGATACATGTGACAAAAATGAAGACACAACACATGTTCCAATGAATATTGAACATAGTATAAGTGAACCAATTGTCACAGAAACAATAGAAGAAATTACAGAATCTCAATCTTCAATCATTGATGCACCAATGGAATGCAATGATACATGTGAAGAGGTGGTAGAAATAACTTCCAGTAATGATGTTCAAGCATCTAAAGATGTAAGTGTAAGTGAAAGTGTAATCAAAAAAGTAATCAGTATTCCTGAAGTAATAGAAGAGAAGACAGTTACTGATGTTGATGAATCTCAATCATCTGTGGTACATGAAATTCATCAAGAAGAAGATAATGGTAACAATGATCAAACAATGCCAAGCCCAACCTTAACTGAAGATGTACATGTAGAAGATCATACAGAACCCAATGAGCAGTCTGAAATTGTTAATTCTGTTCCTAATGATACTGACATAGTGACTCCTGTAGAATTGACTGATTATAAAATTAAAGATTTAGCATCAGAATGGTCTGAGGATGAATATGACATTCCAGAGCCTAAAGGTGAAAATGAAAACAATATGACAGAGGTGTGTCAGTCTCAATCAGGTATTATTGCATCACGAAATGAACATGAGGAATCAATAGAAAATATTCAGCAAGAAATTGTTAAACATAAAACAGAAATGAATGGAAATGTTGCCCAAAACAATGATATTTCTGACAATGATAAAGAAAAAGGGCCAAAAGAAAACAGTAATGATAATATGTCTCAAGTAAAAATACATTCATTATTAAATGATTGGGAAGATAATGACTCCCAGGGAGAGGCTTCCAGTGAAAAAAATAAATCTAAAAGTGATGAAATAGTTCAAGATTCTCCTGAAAAGCATGAAACAACTAATAATGAAAATCCAGTTGCACTGAAACCGGAAGTCATCAAAAGCCTAGTAAGTGATTGGGATGATGATGAAGAAGAATTTAAAAATTCATAATTTAATATTCCTTTTTGCAAAGAAAATAAATGAGTATGAATGCATAATATAACTTACATTGTATGATAATTTAGTACTGAACATATTAGATGAATAAAATATATATTAGTTCTAGTAATATTATTATAATTTCAGATAATTATGCATAACTTAGATTTATGCTTTAGGTATAATTATATACAACTTTTTTGTTTAGAATATAGATACTGTATTTTTTTTAATACCACAGATTGGTATTTAACTTTATTCAGTACTAATTCCTAATTGACAGTGTATCTTATAAAATATGAAAACAAATTGAACCATATAAAATATATTAAATTTAAAAAAAATCTGAAAAAAATATTCTGTATGAATATTATTTATTCTAGTGATTGTAATATTAATAAGCAGAACTAAATAGAGCAAGACAAATGTGCCTTATAGGACCACTATAAAAAGAGTACATTTGTCACCATTTATTTCATTATATAAATTAAATACTTTGTTTTTTTTTCATACTTAGATCAGTGACATAATTATATATCATAGAATATATTTTGTGCTTGCTTTATTAATCATAAGGAACATTATTCCATGTTATGTAGAAAGTACCTCACGCTATAATTGTAAATAAACAGGGCATTTTAAGAAAATTGTTTTTATTTCTATACCTTTAAAGAAATAAAAGAGCATTACTGATAAAAAAATAATATTTTACTGATTTTTGATCAATTTATCTACATGTACCTACTAAAAAGTATATGCATTATCAGTATGTTACATAATTGGCTACTCATGCCTAATTAATAGTCAGTTCAATTTATTTGAACCAAAATCATTAAAACCAAATCAGATTGTTACATTCAATCATACAACAGTAGTTTAATTTTGTATATATTATTAGCCCCACTGTGCAAAAAACAATTTATGTAATACATGAGGCAAAATTAAATTATTGTATTATAGTTGGCATTCCTTATGTAATTATGAAAGATGTAATCATTGTATTTATAAAAGTTTATTTTATAATATTTTAGGCATCAGAATTATAATATGTAACAGGGTTCTCCCACAGTTGCATCTAATTTTCACATTTCAGTATAAACCATGTCCACTTTCAAATATTTGCAATAATGCAAAACTCCATTGGCTCCTCCAACTTTATACACATAACATACAGGTGGATCATAGAATTCATCATCAGGGTCTAGCAGACTATACTATTATATTTTTATATTACAAGTCTAGACAAACAGTGGGCAAATGTGTTATATTGTGTTAAAATCCATTTGTTCTAAATCTTGCATTAGTTAAAATAAAAACTGATCTGTACCCTGATCAAGTTTATACCTAGATCCACCACAAAAAAATAAACAAGTCCATACATATACATCAAAGTTACAAGTCATAAAATAACAGGAATTTCTTTTAATCACAAAACAGGTACCTCAATAATACATTTAAATGCGAAAATATAATAAAAAACTTTAAAAGCCATATATCTCAATTGATATTGTGAATTGCAAAACAACATTGTATGTTATTATTTAGCAATATGCATTTTTTTTATGAGAAGACAACCAATAATGAATCTGAAAGAGAAAGTTGTTCATGACAAATTTGTGAGAATATATCAATTCGGAAATGTAGTTCAAGAAAACCAATTAAATATGTGTAACACTGAAGAATATAGAGATATTATCACACATTTTAACACAGCAAGTAAAGAAAAGTGCAAGTAGCATAAAAAATACACTTGTTAACAGAGCAAAACCTAACTCTCAATTTGCCTAATGAAATATGTGTATGTACAAAAATAAATTACAATATATACATATCATTTCTTTAAACCTAAAGAAATTGGGCTTAAGTGAAACATAACATATTCAGTGATAGTGAATGTAAAACATAATCATAGCCAGTCATACATTTAACACTTTTTTTAAATATGTTAAATTTCTAATAACATTTCTTTAGTTCAAAAAGATGACTTAAAATACAGTGAGATACAATCTAGTCATTAGATATGGACACCAAAACATATTTGACCATGTAGGCAAGGAAAACAAAACCAACTAGCACAAATAAGTTTGTCAGTATGTAATGCATGTTGGACTGTTGTTCATTTGTCACTTCACCTTCACTTCCTGCATTTGCATTCTCAGACAGTAGCATTGCTTCCTGGCGCTGTTTCAATAGCACTTCAATCTCATCAACGTATTCAGGGAATAACTCACGAAACATCTTGTTCTTTATGTTAATCTCAAGGGATTCTGCTGCTAGACATCGCTTCTGATAGTCCGAAGTTTCTATAGAGCCCAAAGTCGGCGTTTTCTCCAACATAAAACTCAAAAGTCCAGTCAGGATTGTGGAAATTGACCAAGCTGGATTCCAAGTATCGGGGTGGAAATCGGTAATGCTAAGACATAACTTAGTGTTAGTCTTAAATCTACCGTTCGGCGTTATCATATAGATCGACGGTGGTTTGAAAGGAAACTCTCGAGGAAAAATAATTTTACCATGGTAATAACCCCCTTCATAGGGGCTTTTTTCTGGTCCTTTTACAACATAATGCCATTCGAGAATATTCGAAGGCACCGGCTCGGCGGTCACATATGGTACTGGATCATTTTTTAGCCTCAAGTAGTCCTGTTTCAGCCTGCTAGTCGCTCCAGTCACTTTAGTTTTTGCCATGACTCAGCACGATGAAATTAACATTAAATGGTTTTGTCGTTAAGTACACTTGTTAGGGAAAACGGCGATATTTATTTAAGGCACAATATCACTTTTTATTTGATTAAAATCAATCTCGAATAAATAAATACGTCAAACAACATGCGATCATCCGATACGTCATTTGAGTTTGTAACAAAAAAAATTGTTCCTACACTATAAACAATGTCCGTGGTAGTCGATTAATCGAATGTAGTTAATTGGTGTCCAAATTTAATGTGAAAAGGTTTCGCAATCTTTCTGATTACTAAATATAATTAGGCAAACTCACTTATGTCTATTAAATTAAAACCCCCTTAGAATCTCTCCTTTTTTAGCCGTCGTTATAAAATATCTGTCTCTGTAGGTAAGTACAAATAGGTACGTCATGTTGATAGTATTTCCATCGCAAGCGTTTATTATTTTAGAAAACTAGGGTACAAAACGATAAAAATGAACGATATGTAGTCCATAAGGTGCCAAAGCAATGTCACACTTTGTAAAGAAAATTTAAATCATTTAATATGCAATGTCAGTGGTTAATTACAAGTCGATTTCTACTCTACATCAATTTATCATTTCATTCACTGGTGCCACTTTCTTGGTAATCCCCCCAAATGTCGGCTTCTTTTTATCAATAAGAAAATAGGGCGGAGACAATAATCGTTGAGTGCATATTTTTCTTGGTTTTTGTTGGAAATCAAAAGAATTTTGTGGAGGTCCCGAAAAAAGTTTGAGGTTAACGTCAGATTTCAATTTTATACAACAGTATAACGCCTGCAATACACTATTAGGTACAACGCATGCAAGCCGACGCGAAAAACGCTACGCGTGTTGTCGATTTTTTTTTCTACGCAGGGATGCTATTGACACGGCAATTGCCGTGTTATACAGCAATTGGGGTCAGTTGGCAAAAAAACACGGTACACGGCAGATCATTCATTGCCGTGTCATAAAACACGGCAATCAGAGTAAAAGGAAAACACTAATGCATAATCGAATGCAACAGCTAAAATCATTATAGCAAAATAATAACATCTACCATAAATAGCAAATTACTTACGAAATTTGCACAAAATTTAAACCAACAATAGAAATGATAAATTTCATGAAAGATAGAGAGATAAAGCGCAAAATACAATTTAAGAAAAGAGGAAGAAAAAGGAATATCTAGCAATATAAAAAAAAAGAATTCCGACGAATAAATCAGCTAGATATTATATTTTTCGTTTAATTTGTCGTTCTGCAACTTCAAGTAGGTAGGTAGGTAGGTTTGATAAGAATTGAATGCATTTAAAAAAAATGAAACACGGCAATCAATTTTTATTTTATGGCAACCCTGTTTCTACGGCTTAGCCGAAGATCACAATGATAATATCCGACGCGACGCTATTTACGGAAAGACGATTAACGTATGACACGTTGCGTCGTGTTACAATAATGTATTTCCGCCTTTAATATCCCCTAAAGGTATAGCCTATCGTAGAATTCCATAATATGAAATTTAAAAAAAACTGGTTTATTAACTAAACAATTATTTAATTTGTCATCAAATGTTTTCTCACATAATAATTAACATGTACATGATACAAAATAACAATACATTATAAATAATAGTCAATATGTTATGTTTAATCGCTTCATTTCAAATATAGGTACGTAGGTACTCCGCCCGTTATTTCATCTCTTTCCACATCAGTTATGAAAACGGAATTATAGTTATGGTGACGTAAGAATAGTTGAAAGAACTTTGAAAAACATAGCAATTTCTTTAGTCCCCATGTTTATATAACAGATTTATTAATTCTAGATACTA
Organism: Hemaris fuciformis; assembly: GCA_907164795.1. Lineage (NCBI taxonomy): Eukaryota > Metazoa > Arthropoda > Insecta > Lepidoptera > Sphingidae > Hemaris > Hemaris fuciformis. The sequence continues at coordinate 10,750,991 of OU015447.1, forward strand.
TTTATATGGTTTGATCTCGATTTAAAAAAATATATATCATCTGAATAATAAAATCAGAGGTCCAATCAGAATGGTTTTAAGATAATTATTTCGTTTATATTTATAGATTACTCTTTCGTTTGTCATATTTTCATATCTTAAAAAAATGTTGATTCATTAACAAAGCCTTAATCTTCCGTAATGGAAAACGGAAGTTCCGTTCAGTTGCCAAAGTTAAGCAACATGCTTCTTATTTCGTGATTCAAATGTTTGAGCAATTCTTCATCGGGGCTTTCGTTTTGTATGAGACGATCGCGCTGCGCTATCAGCTCGTTGAGTTTCTCGTTTAAGGGATTTTTGGGCATATTCCTGCAAAAAATAAATATACCAATATTTAGTGACCCAAGCAAGTGTGACGCGCTTCGGGACCATCCTGTATATATCCACATACGAGCAGGACGGCATGATTGTTTCGACTGTTCATTAATACATAATAGATAAATGTTTTTTTTGTTTGTTATAATATCTATATGTTTTCAATTTTTGTGCTTATAAGAGCCTAACAGAGTCTTTAGTAATCTTAATCACCCATAACATTTTAACTTATAGATGACAAGTGACGTAATGAGGTATTGAATTGTATTTTTACTTAAAAACATGGGTTCTTTTGTTATGGGGCAGGGGCCCTTCCACAGACTTTGCTATGACCCGACCCATGCTAAATCCGATACTGGACATAATATAGACAGAAAGGAAAGAAATAATTATAATCTATAGGTACTAATATGATAAAGCTGAAGAGTTGTTGTTTGTTTGGTTGAACGCACTAATCTCAGGAATTACTGGTCGGATTTGAAAAATTCTTTCAGTGTTAGCTCATTTATTGAGGAAGGCTATAGGCTAATAATGATGTACAAGGCGCCGCGACGGCACAGAATAACTAATAGTAACTTTATATGTCTGTTACGCTTTCACGCCTAAATCATTTTGGTATGGACATAAATGGGACTTTGTGGAGTAAAATAGATTACAATTTATTTTCTTTCTGAACCCAACCCTGTAGTCTACGCGGACGGAGTCGCGGGCAAAAGCTGTATGAAAATAAAATAAATGTGAAAATGGAACTAACCTTATGTCATCATATAAATCCAATGCATCAGGCCCAGATGTACCTAAAAGTAAGTTCAAAAGATTAAATATGAATCAAATTATTCTGTCAGTGTTTCGAATATTAAACTTTATGCTTTACTTTCGAATATTATACTTGCAACTGTTGCATAATTTTTTAAAGAAATATTTGCTGGCCGACATGCTATCCTTTTCCCAGTGGCTAGGTCTTTAAGAGACCGGCATTATAATGTCGAGTAATAAGAGATAAACTTCGCTAAAAGGAAATCTATTGATAATAAATTAATTACCATCTAATGTCCTCTTATATATTTATTTTATTTAACATTTAATAACAAATGAAAAAATTCTTCATTTACTTTAAGAAAAAATGTAGTATTTGGACGAATCTGCATATTTGCGCGAAAATAATAACATATCTTTATTTTAGGCTTTTGTACTCACTTATGACAGAATGAGACTCCAGTGTGGGCATGTTTGTCAGTATACCGACGTAAAAATCATCTTTCAACTTCTTTATATCGACTGGATTCTGTTTGTGTTCGTCTTGGTCTTCTATCGTCTCCAATCTGTACAGATAATATACAGAACCTAGGTAAATGGGAATGTGTGGGAAATTAATTCTTAATAATAATGAGGTCCCACAAATGAAATAACTCCTATTATGGTCAATTTTAAGTAGTGATGGCCTCGAGGTTTAGGCGCGCGGTCGAAAATCCCGGCGGTCGCGGGTTCAAACCCCAGGCACACACCTCTGGCTTTTCGAAGTTATGTGTGTATTTACAATGAATTATCACTGACTTTAATGGCGAACGAAAGAATCGCGATGAAACCTGCACACCTAAAAGTTCTTAGGAATTTCTTAGGTGTGTAGTCCGCCAACCCGCACTAGGCCAGCGTGGTGGACTAAGGCCTAAACCCTCTCAGTTGTAGAGGAGGCCCGTGCCCAGCAGTGGGACGTATATGATGATGATAATGGTAAATTTTCAAGCTTTTTTTAATTTCATAGATTTTATCAATATTAACACTATAATAGATTTGAGTCTGTGTCTTAGAAGCCTGAATAAATAATATTGTTTTTACCAAATTTATCTTTCAACTCCTCCTTATTGCTGTGGCAAAAGATTGCGGTTGAAGATTTAAGTGCCCTGGATTAGATTCAAGGGTTGGACAGGATTATTAGGTTTTTACAAGGAATGTCTTTAGTGAATCTTGAATCGTGTCCATTTTTTTATCTAGTAACTATTGAAAAACCCCCTTATCTTTGTTAAATTGTTAATTTTTACTATCGAAGTTTTCAAACGGACAAAAGAGTATATAATCTCGTTTTTATCATATGAACAAACTGCACTTTGTTGTTCAATGAACTGGCCCTTACAAATATGTCAATTAGTCTTTTTATCTCGATAAATTCTGTGGTGTTGGCCTTTAATCAAATGTGTGGTATGTGCACCCCATTTCCCCCAGCTGCCTCCTGTCGTGGTGCAGCTGCGCCAGCATGTTCTTGCGCGTGCTGAGCTTCAACAGGTGCAGTTCTCTGACTGCGCGGCCCCACTGCTCTTTGAAGAAACCTTTCGACTGCACCGCGCTGTCCAACTTCTCTTCGAGGCAACGCTGAAATATTTCAAAAATCTCAGTTTTTTTTTCTTTTGCACATTTAATAACATTTGAATTATTATAAAGATAGTCTCGCTATGTTTCCACAGAGAAGTTACATACGCCTGATATATATATTTACAACCAAGTTTCGTTTATTGTGTTTCCAAGTTGCAATTACATTCCTATATATCCCATTGAGCCATTTTGGGCACATTTTTAGACTATTAGCTGCAACTGATAATTTCCTAATGGATAAAACCCAATAACACTTTCCTTCCAGTGGGATGTATATGGGCTGATGATGATGATGATGAAGATAAACTAACGAAGTACACATTACCAGTTCCTGTATCAAACTGGCAGTTTGATCTTTTGTGAGTCCCGAATATTTGCTCTCCGATTCTTTCTCGACGTTCTTAATGTTGTTCTGAAATTGAATTGATTAAAAAAAATAATCTTTCACGTCGGACTAATGTAGGTCGGTGGAATTAAAAAAAAAACAGGTTATAAGTTTATAACATAAGATTATGCAATTCAATAAAAATACACACATAACTTCGAAATTCCAAGACAGCTAGATAGCTAGCTAGATATATTGCCAGCCCCATGTTGCACATAATTTGGAAAATGCTAAGGTTTACCCTGGAAATTTGAATCCCAATAGGGTAGACTAATATTAAAGACATAACGCATAATTATAGACCTTCAAACTGCACCTTCAAATTGTCTTTTAACAATTCTTGACGTGGATTTTACCTCGTACCTCCTCATAGTACAATATTTTGTCTCCCACTTTGCTGTGGAGGGAAGTGGGCAACTCTTTGTTTCTTACTTCTTCTTTTATTATTTTTCTAATTAATTTCGTTGTGGGATGATCACAATATGTTCCCTTAGATTCGCTGAGCTTCATTGCTCAGCGTCAATACTGTGCGTGCCGCTGTTGGTCCTGGAACACAGGAGTTACAGCGGGAAAATGGACTTTACCTTCAAAACGTCCATCTGTTTCTCCATTTGCGCTAGCTTCAGTTCCAGTTCCTCAATCCTCATGTCCTTGAGTTTGAGCTGGTGGTTCATGTCGTCCTCCATCTTTTGCGAAGCTTCCCTTAATTCCTGGTACTTTGCCGTGTAGTGCGCCTCTAGAGCTTTTTTAGCTTCTAACAACTGAAATGTATGTGTAAAATATTTAATTTATTTATTTTTAACCGGTATGGACACCATAAGCACATAACACAGCACACACAAGAAATAAAATAAAATAGAACTAAATTCTTATATATTATGTGTTCTACAAAGGGCGGTCTTATCGCTATTAGCGATCCCTTTCAGACAACCCAGAATACTTGTTAATAAGAAAAAGGTGGTCATGGTGTTACCTGAATAAAAAAGAGAGTAGGTAATACAATAAAATGCAACTTAAATGTAACAAAAAAAAAACTATCTCTCTTTATACCAATATTATGAGGAAGGATACGAATGTTTGACAGATAAACTCAAAAACTACACAAATGAACCGATTCAGAGGTTTTTGGTATTGATACGGATGAGGTCTTGGGAAAGAACATACTTTTTTCACAAAATTGCGCCCGGGCGGAAAAGAGAGAGACTTCAAAATGTAGAGCAGAGATACACGTCTCCGTGGCGCAGTTGGCTACACACCAGCTTGCGAAACGAAAGTCCATGGGTTCGATCCCTGCACTGAGACGAATTTTTATGCGTTTCTTGTAGTTTCTGATATACGACACAAGACTTGTATCTTAGTGTGGGGTCAGAATCATGTATGTGACAAAATGTATGTATTCTAAATACCTTTTTCTCTCTTTCAGTGTTCCGGTATCCTCTGAGGCGGAAGTCGTCTGTGGCCCGGCTGAGGTCCGAGGCCAAATTACGGCACTGCTCAATGCCCCGCGTGAGTTTGCATTCCAGTTCCAGTCGTTTTTTGGCCCACTCCTTCGCCAGTAAATCTAGATGGTACTCTTCTTTCTTTCTTAACTGAAATCATGTTGCATTAAAATAGACTCTAGAGCATAATTATTGTATAAGCGAGAAATATCAAATATCGTAAAATATCCCACATATGGCCGGGATTCAAACTTTTCATATTTTTGTCTGTGACTAATTTTAAACGCCAAACACGACGTTGGAGGTGTTTTCTACATCCACATTTTGCTTGTCATAAAGTGCCACGTAAACGATTACACTGTTATCGTTTTTCGTGCACATTTCCTGACTCCGTTTGGCTTCTTAATAACAGTTAGCATATTAATACTTAATGTTTTTTTTTTGATGTTGCACACTTTTGCCTCGGGACCGGTGTAGTAGTCATTATATAAGTTTTTATCTAATTACCTGGCATTTGAACAATTCCTGTTGTTTCTCCTTCCAGTCTTCAAGTTCGTCGACAAATTTCTGCATGATGGCGTCGCGATCCATTGGAGGCAGTACATTCCTCGCTAAACAAATAATTATTATGTTTAAATAAATCCTCGTGGTCTCGCGGTATAAGTATGTGCCGTGCGATCTAGAGGTCCTGGGTTCGATTCCCGGGTCGGGCAAAGTGTTATTGGCTTTTTTCATTAGGAAATTTTCAGTAACAGCACGGAGTCTGGAAATGTGCCGAAAAACGGCAATAGGCTCGCCCCCTATTACGGGGATTGATACATACCTGGCGAAATGTAGGTGCAGAAATGCACCTCTGCCTACCCCTTCGGGGAATACAGAATGAGTTTATGTATGTATGTAAATAAATCCAACTAATATTATGAAAGTGAATGTTTCTGCGTTTTTATATTTGTGCGTTTATTATTTATTCGCGTAACAACGGCCATACCGGTTAAAAATAAAAATTAATAAAAAAATAACACCGGACAACTATCCCGATAATTAGACGGACAGTTTAGTGACTGTCAACAATTAATGCATATCATCTACATCGGCCCACATACGTCCCACTGGTGGGCAAGAGCCTTCTTTGCAACTGAGAGGTGTTAGGCCTTAGTCCACCACACTGGCCTAGCAGGTTGGCGGGTTAAACATACTAAGAAATTCTTTGAGAAAATCTCTTAGATGTGCAGGTTTTCTCAAGATGTTATCCTTCATCGTAAAAGTGCGTGATCAGACATACTAGTAAATAAAAAATAATAAAATAAAATAAAAATTACCTTTATCAAAGTAATTGTGAGTTATGCAGGTGTCACTCTTGCTCATCTCCAATTTAATTGGTTCACTGAAAAATGACAAAAAATAGTAGGTATTAAATTCAAAGTGGATGTGGAAGAGACTGCGTAACGGATGGTCGCAGGTTTGAGTAATGAGCAATGACTGATTTCCGTGTATAAGACGGGCATTGCTAGAACAGTTTAATACCAAGCAATACTAGTTTTTCTTGTCAGTTAAATCTACTTTCCAAACAGGTTGGTAAATAAGAAAAATAGCTAAATCTTAATAGTATTGAACATTTAAAGATTCAATAAATTATTTTTATATAATTTCATTTCATTATCAAGAATTAATTCTGTTTATCTTTGAATTCTTCATTTAATATCAGAAATAGAATACCATTTACATGGTGATAAAAGAACATTTTGATGGACTAGCATATCTAAGAATTTTCTACAAGGAATTTCTTAGCCCTTCTTAGGAATCGAACCTGAGACCCCTATATCTAGGGCACACTTATGCTGCAGGACCAACTAGGCAATATAGCCTTTTTCATCTCAAACCTACATATTTCTAAAAACGTTCTTGCAAAGAGGATATATTATACCTTTCGCCATGACAGTTGGTATTATCTTTCTGTGGGGTAGAGCATTCTTCCTCCACCGAGCACTGAACCTGCATGTCGCTGGTGCAGGGCCGCAGTCTGGCCGCCAGCAGTTTCTCCTGGCTGAGAGTGAACGAATCGCACATCTTCTTTATCATTTCCGCTATTTCATTCGTCTGCAGCATGGAGTCGCCTGACGCGTTTTTATATCTGAAAAAAAAAACAATGTAACATGTTGGATGTTTGTTATTAACTGCTGAACTAATTTTGATGAATATTTGTATAGATGAGATCTTGGACAAGGTCATAGAATTTTGATAATATTTTCATTATATTATTAGAAATGAGAATATTATATGATTTTAAATAAATCGATTTTATTCGCCCAGGGGCCGTAAAAAACATAAAATAAATTGAATTTACTAAACGTTAATATTAATGTTGGTAAATTGAAAACACAAGACACGCGTAGACGTTCGGCCAGAGCTACCGCACTGTACTACGGCTGATGAGCGAGTATCCGTGACGCTCAGCAGCCGATATATCGGCAGCCGACGTGATGCCGACGACGACTGCTACCCAACACCAATTTATTACAAACTATATACTTTTAATAATACATTTCACTAATTGCTTTGTTCTACTAATCGACAACAGTTCACCGGACCTGGGAATCAAATGGAAATGGCAATCCGGTAAGATAGGCAGAGGTGCGCTTCTGCACCCAGATTTCCAGTCTCCGTGCTCTTACTGAGAATGTCCCAACGGAAAAACCAATAACATTGCCAGACCCGGGAATCGAACCCGGGACCTCTAGATCGCACGGCACATACTTTTGCCTTAAAGTATGCACTATAAACTATTCCACATCTGCCGTTACACGTACCGTCAGCAAAATCATCTCTTCAAGATAAATTACATAAATTTTCATAGTTTTTTTCACCCACCTGGCAGTATTCCTGGCAGCCATGCTAGTGTATGCTACTCCCCCGACGTCCTGGTGAATATTGGTGCAGCTGCCGCTCTTGTACTCCAGGTTGTTTCCCTGCCCAAGAGCGTCTCCTTCCCTGGCGCTCTCCAGCTGCGTGGCACTTCGGGCCGTCAGCCTCGGCTTCTGGAATTGTATAGCATTTACCAGAGTGGAAATTTCTTTTGGGATTATGGGATTTTTAGGGATAGGCAAGATACTGAACACTAAACTTATAAACATAAGGTGTTGTATACTGCCTTAAAATGTGTATTATTATTAATCATCATCATCAGCACCATCATCGGCACGGACCTCCCCTACAACTGAGAGGATTAAGGCCTTAGTCCACAATGCAAAGAACTTTTAGGTGTGCAGGTTTCATCACGATGTTTTCCTTCACCGTTAAAGTACGTGATAATTCTTTGTGAATGCACACATTACTCGAAAAGTTTCTTCGAAAAGTCACAAGTGTGTGCTTAAACTTCGAGACCATCACGACTTTTGGACGACCCTGGAATCGAACTCGTGAATCCTCAACCGCACGCCATGTATTTATATCACAAGACCGTCAAGAATCCCTCATGACGTACATACACAAAAATGAAATTAATGATTCTTTTTTTGAGCTAATCATTGTTGCCCCCCCCCCCCCCCTTTTATTTATACTATTAGTAAATACTAGGGTACCTGCGCGTGGTCCTTGGCCCCCAGGTACCTGAGGGTCATCTCGACGTCCACGTAAGGTCTGCGCGGGTCCCTGCTGTGGCTGTCGTCACACCGCAGTATGTAGCATCGCTCGTGTATGGTGAGTGCCGAGTCACTATTACAGAACTTCTCCACAAAATGCTTGGGGTCGTTGGTCGGTATCAGTTTTCGTAAATCCATGCTGCATATACCTGAAATTGAAAAGTATTCAGCCAATTATCATTCAATAAAGCTTGTACGACTTCTATAGAAGCCCAAAAGCCCAGTTTGCCTTACAAATTTCCGAATAATCTTTAAGCTTTAAATCTTTTGACAAAAACAATTTGACATATAAATTATAAAATACTGACCCCACAACAAAAAATTATAAACTAGACATTACACAATTAACGTGCAACGCTTTTGGGCTTCTATGGAAGTACCGCCACTGCTTGTATCATTTTAGTATTTGTTGCCCGGTTACATATCTTCGGTTTTATTATATTTGTATAGATTATTATAGAATAGATAATTGTTCAATGGAGCTTTAGATGACTCGTATCATGTTGGTCTTGAGAGGATTTAGGTCTTAGTCCACCACGCTAGTAGGCCAGCGTGCGGGTTGGCGGACTACATACCTAAGAAATTCCTTAGAACTTTTAGGTGTGCAGGTTCCATGACGATATTTTTCTTCACCGTTAAAGTAAGTGATAATTGTGAATACACACATATCTACGAAAATCAGAGGTGTGTTGTGGTTTGAATCGGCGACCGCCGAGATTCTCGACCGCGTGCCTAAACCTCGAGGCCGTCATTACTTTTGCTTACGCGTCACAAAGCCATAGATAAAATGTAGTACAAACCTATATCTTTGTCACTGGCGCACACCCTGGTGACTAAGTAGGAGCATTCTGCAAAGTACCGCGACAACGTGGACAGATCTGAAGCGAGTCGCAACGACGTGCGCTGGTTGAAATGCGCCGACAAACCGACGCCGTTGGCCGACAAACTCGTTCGCACCCTGAAAAATATACGTTAAATAGGTAATTAAAATTCCTTCGATGGACTTAGAGTTAGACCGAGCATTTTTGGCAAATGTCGTGGCATCCGTTATCTAGTCTAACATCTATAAACTGTGATCCGATCAATGTCAGAAAAAAAGGAAAAAAAGATACATCATAAAAATTTGATAAGTCAACAAAAACTATATTTTTTTCACCAAGCACAATAAGTTTGGCCTTGCTTCTCGAAAGCGCAATTTTATAAAAAAAAAAGTAGGCTATGTTATTTCCTAAAAATCCCATCTACATGTACCTACATTCATACCAAAAACATTCAAATAGTTAAAGTAAATCAAGTTTTTAAGTACCTATATATGTATAAAAGAAATTGATAAACAATTTTTCTTTTTTATAATACAATATAATATTATATCTTGTATAATATGATATTAGAAGATAACTCACCTGTCCGTCATAATATTGTGTGTGAATACCGAGTATGTGACGTAACAATCAACTGCGTCCTTCGATCTGCCATGTTCCGGTAATAGCTAAAAAATATTTGTTAGTAATTTCATTGAGCCATCGCTTATACAAAGCAACTCTGGATATCTACATAGTGTGACTTGATTGATCCTTGAATCCTAAAGTGTTGTCACAATACTTTTAATAATACTGTTCACCAGTGGCGATACTTCCATAGATGAATATAGATAGATGATAGAAATGAGAAAATCCTGACTCCACAATAAACAATTATAAACTAGACATAACACAATCAACATGTAACACTATTGGCCTTTTATGGAAGTAACGCCACTTCTGTTCACTTAACATGTTTTATTGCAGACAGCTGAAGCATGTAGTATGAAGAAGAGTTTTAGCACGCAAGCAGTGGCAGTACTTCCATAGAAGCCCAAAAGTGTTATGTTGCTCTATTTGAACACCATCTCTTTTTTATCACTTAGTCACGACAGTATAAAAAAGCTAAGGATGTATTCTCCATGTTTATATGATGCTAGCTGACCCGGCGAACTTCGTTCCGCCTAACAGTCGATTCTTTTTTTTTTTGCCTAAGTTACTCCTTATTACATCAGCTACCTGCCAATAAAAGTCCCGTCAAAATCGGTCCACCCGTTTCAGAGATTAGCCGGAACAAACAGACAGACAAAAATTGTAAAAAACGTTATTTTGGTATAAGTACTGTGTATACATCCATATGCATTTATGTGGTTGTTTCAATATTACAAACAGACATTCCAATTTTATTTATTTGTATAGATTGAAGTTATTTTGCACTGACACTCACCACATCAATATTTTCAACACTTCCAATAACAAAACTGAGTACAAACAGTTGTCTGCCTTCACCAATTTGTATGAGCCCTTCGTCACAAAGCAGTTGTGGTTGGAGTTCCGGAGATGATACTGTTTTCTTGCTCTCTGCTATGTATTCATCTGAAATTATTAAACGAAAACTTAGTAAAGAAACATTTTAGCCGACTGCCATGAGAGAGGGGAGTCGCCATTTGATAACTACACACTTGAGCACCTAGCTTACCATTAAGTGTTGTTACTTTAGCAGAAAAAATACTTATTCGATGAGATTTAAAAGTCTAATCAAAATATTGGCTGAATTCACTTTTATTTACAGTCTTAACATAATTTCTGTCTCTTGTAAAATAAGATTTGGGCAATTTGTGCATATTCTAAAATCCTATATTAATGAATAAAAATGCTACATACTGAGAGTCAACAGCATAGATTTAGCTGTAGGCGGATTAGCAGCATATGATGGATATGCCACTTCATTACTGTGAAACATTCTCAATTCATTCCTCTGAAAGTAATTAAAATATATATTTGTTGGTTTGTTGATAAGTGATTATTTAGTAATTTAAAAAAAAACAGTTTTTATTATTTAAATTTTGAAAATAACTACTAAACTAAAGAGGAAACTGTCTATGTGGGCTTATTAGGCTCATGTTAATATATAGCAACATTTATGATGACCACCAATTGTATTGTCTTTTACCATGCCTATTTCTATACTTCCTGCTAATAGGGAGTTGTAACTCTGATGAATCTAAGCACCATACTTACTATTTTCTAGCAGAAAAATAATAATATTTTATTAGGGATCAAATCGGGATACCTGGGATCCAGTGGCATTACTTCCATAGAAGCCCAAAGCCCAGTTTGCCTTTAAAAAATCCAAATAATAATTTTTAAGCTTGAAATCTTTATTTAATTAAAGAAATTTGTTAAATAAAGACCCCATATTAAACAAACATAAACAAGACATTACACAATTAACATTTAACGCTTTTGGGCTTCTATGGAAGTACCACCACTGCTGGGATCAAATCTGGTTATATTGTAACACTATTTCAAGAAATCCGAATGGTTATATGTATAACTAAGAAGTATATTTGTTGTGTAAATAAGTCTTTTAGATTTTTAAATAAATCAAATATATACAAATAATTCTTAAGTGAATACCTACAGGAGTTGGTGTGTTCACTCTGTCTTCAATTGACAAGCTCATTAACAACTGGGGATGACAACATTTTCCTTCAGACCTCACACCCAGCAATCTGTGCCATGAGTGTTTCACCTGGAATTATATGATGCTAGTAAATAATTTTAAAGAATGTATCATCATCAGCCCAAATACGTCCCACTGCTGGGAATGGGCCTCCTATACAACTGAGAGGGTTTTAGGCCTTAGTCCACCACACTGGCCTAGTGCAGGTTAGCGGACTACACACCTAAGAAATTCCTAAGAATTTTTTTAGGGGTGCAGGTTTTATCACGATGTTTTCCTTCACCGCTAAAGCAAGTGATAATTCATTGTGAATACACACATAACTTTGAAAAGTCAGAGGTGTGTGTCTGGGGTTTGAACCTGCGACCGCCGAAATTCTCGACCGCGCCTAAACCTCGAGGCCATCACTAAATAAAGAATGTATATTTTTTTTATTTATTTTTTTTCTCTCCTTTTGAGCTGCAATCAGTCGCCAGACTTTTATCAGCTGAGTTTTGGGTACAATGAAGAATGTATAAATATCATCAATTGATATACATCCTACTGCTCGGCACAGGTCTCCCCTACAACTGAGAGGGTTTAGGTTTTAATCAACTACTCTAGCCTAATGCAGGTTGGCAGACTACACACACTTTAGGTGTACATCATTAAAGTATGTGATAATTCATTGTAAATACACACATCATTTCAAAAAGTCATAGGTGAGTCCTAGGGTTTGAACCCGTAACCACCAAGATTCTTAAAATTCTTCAAATATAATCAAATGAAGGTAATTTAGATACTGAACACATAGTACTTCTTACTTTTTTTATAGTTTAGTGTATTTTTATCTATCTTTTAGTGATATTTTTTTATTTACATACATCAACAAGCTTATTTGAAGGGCATGGTTGGGCTCCCAATAGGCTCAAAAGCAGATATCCAACTTTATCCTTCCGCCCCTGACTACCCATTGAGAATACCTCAACTTTGACAGGAACATTTTGTACTCGTAAACTGAAATGTGAATTATAAAGATTGTTTAATTTTTATTCCATGCTTATATGAATCGGAAATTCTAGATATTAGTTATACGTAGCATGTCTGAAGATGTAACTACTTTAATCGATGTGGGCCGTATTTATGATTATTTTCAAAATTTATGCCATCTAGGCCAAATAGTTGCTTGAAAAATTGCCTTTTATTAATTTTAAGTAATTTTATACCTTATCGGATATTTCACTAATTATAAGCGCTATATGAATCCAAATGAAAAAATAATTTGAGACAAATTATAAACAACATCCAGCATGTTTACCGGTTAATTAAAGCGCGAACTTATGAATGTATTATACCTCCGAAATCTTCGTTTATCAGCTTCCCAAACAAGCTCAGCATCAAAAACAGGGGCATGTGAGGGCACTATGGGATCAGTTTCTAACATATATCCATTGAGAGAGCCGCTGACTACGAACGAAGTCTTCAAAAACCCAAATCCAAGACCTATAAACCAAGGAGGTTTTTGTTATCAAATCCACTATATTTATGAACATAAACCAAGTAACAAAAATAGAATACCCTCATTAACGTGTAATACGACTTGTATACTAGGCCCTCGCAATTCATCCATGTATATTAGCAAGAATATAAATTATAAACAAATAGTAATCAAACTCAACTGTAAACATTCCGTTCCAAAATCAAAGTAATATTGACATTAATCTATGAGTGTTGCAAGATTATAGTATATTTTCAAACGAGTTAATTACATTTATTCTATTATTATGAAAGAAAAATAAAAATGAATATGCAATGAAACTTACTAAACAATTTATTGTTATCATTTAAAATTAATAAATTAAAATTGAAAAATTTTCGAAGAAATACCTATTGCAGTTCTCTTACCACAAACAAGCAAGAAAAAAATATAGGAAGAATAAACTAAACGGAAGCGGGAATATACAAAACTGTTTGAAAGTATTTGTAAATGTTTAAATTTTTCTGATACTGTACATTTTTAATTAATTTAGTGACATATATTTTTTATTTATTATTATTCAGTTATATTTCTACAGTGGAAACAAATTTGTCATTCGAATTCACTATTCACTGTATATATTCAACAACTATGTTGAAGTTATCTGTTTTTGCTCAAAACAATGTGGGATATTATGAATTATTATTTGTAAATAATGATATTTGTGTAATTATTAAAATCATTGATAAATTGAAGTAATATTCAAAATCTCTAACGCAATGAAAAAGTTTTTATATGAATATAAGTATATACGAAGTCATTCAGGAACAGACGAGGCACTAAGGTAAACAATCGTTTCAAGTCTCTTTATTTGTATAATTCCGGATATACCCTGCATATTATTTCTAAATTACAAAAAGACAATTTCAAAGGCTGATCTGATAGTGGTTTTACACGGTTGACGAGTCGCAGCAGACTAGACTTGTATCGTCGAGGTCCGGCGGTCCGTCGACCAGTGGCATGAAGTGGATCACCGGAGCGCAACGAAAAGTAATTTGTACAAAAAACTAAATTCAGGCTCATTGCGAACGGCGCGTTGTTCGTGATGTTTTGTGTGACCGCACAATATATCGGCGGTCATTGTTGCTACCCGTTTTTTCTAACTATTCTGACTTATAATGCGCCGGTAATGTTCCGCGTGCCTATGCAGTGCTGAACCTTCCATTTTAATTAAAAAAAAGTTTTACTGGTATTAATAGGTTTATTTAGTTAGTAAAAGCGACGTATTTGAATAAAGTGCTATTATTGTACTGAAAAAAGTGGATTCTTCGCAGGATATGGGTGTATTTAAGTGGTTGCGCCGGTAAGTTTTTAACATAGTACTTAACTAATATGTGTAGTTTTAGATATTGTCCTTTGGTGGTCACATTCTGCATAAACCCCGTATAAGTGCATTTTTTAGGTACTAAAATTTGTACAAAATAGCTGTTTTTTACTATCCTCCTATTTAGCGGATAGGTGGCGGTATTTTTTTTTACCAAGTTTAATATAAATAATTTATCTAGAACCAGTATTCAACAAATAAAATCTATAAGTTTAAATATACTACACTTCAAATAAAACAATATTCCTAACAATAAGAAATAATTCCTAATCTTATTTGAATTCCTTTACATTAAATATATTCATCTGAAGCACTTACATTGATATTTAAAAAAAAGAAAAAAAAAACTGTTGTATGCTGATGGTACCCCACAAATAACTGTAATAATTATCCCTTCATCATAAAGGTCATTGCTCTTTTAACAGGTGTGCCTAAAAATTGGTGCAATAATGGAATATATTTTCCCTGCAAAAGATACAATAGACTGAACAGAATGTAATTACTACTTATCACTGGTAATCTTCAATCAATTGGAGTTTAGAACTAATCATTTCCGACAATGGCTACATGGACATTGGTGTCTCCACCTAAAATGTTGAGTCATCAGAATTGTATTCTTTTTTCAATTGTTATTTTTTTCAATGGGAATCAGAAGCATTGTGGATCACCATTGTTGTGTTGGATGCAGTTTAGTATTGCAAACTATTTGGTATGATGAAATCTGGTATTATCAGAGCTCTTGACTGGAGTTAGTGTCTGTCTGTTTAGGGTGGTGTAATTTCTTTTAAATATTTTATAGTAAATATTAATAAAATATAACTTATAAAATTTATACAAGCAGATTTCTGCAAAAATGTTGTTTAATTATCAGGTAAATATGGTGTTAATGAGTTTACTAATCAATGTTTTACTAATTCACAAACTAGAAGTAGTTTGTTGTACTTGTTTTATTATTGCTACATAAAATTATTATTATAGTAACATTGATCTATTTTTGATCTTTCAGGATGTATTGTTATTTCATATAAGAATTCTATAGGAGTTTCCATTCTATTTTTATTAGAAAGCTTGTGTAGTTCTTTTCAGTAATTTTGTTATATAACATTCTTTATTGACATTCTATCTGGCTAAAAGTCATGCCTTTTAAAAACTTTGTGTGAAATTGAGAATGTAATTGAGAAATGTTTATTTGTTAGAAATTGATACCTATAAACTTGGGTCGTGTATACGTGATTCGCGCGACGGCGAAAGTGACAGTTTTTACGGTTACCAAAGGAATCACAAAAGAGGATCATGTTACGCTTATTTTTACCAAAGAGAAATGCTAAAAACTTCAAATCATTCCAGTAAAAATCATAGAGAAAAACATTTTCTAAAGAGTATATACTATATAACTAAACAGTTTATAGCTATAATGCTCTGTTACAGTCTAGTAGACCTCAGTTAATCTTCTTGTAAAATGTGGTAGAACCCGTTGCTCACATTATTGCTTTTCGAACACCTTTACCCATTAATACACCAACATTATCCGTCGCGATCATCAATTATAACGGAAAAGTATTGTATCAAAAGTCGATTTAAATAAATATTTATATTCTACGAGCCAGTTACTAGTAAAGCGACTTGTAGCGTGCATTAATGCAATGGCAAGGCGTAATGTATCAGTAGAATAAGCGTGTCTAATTGCAATCGCCACCGACTTTCGACCATTTGAATTGAAGAAGAGGCAATCCGCCATTTCACCGTGGCAATTTATCGTGCACGAATCAACAATAACAGCGGCGCGGACAATCAAATATTCCTAAACGTGATTGATACCTCCATTAATTACCAGTTTCGATCCGAAACCTTTCAATGCATTCACTAAAACAATATTGAAATTTCACTTTCACTTCATTTGTTGATCGGCGAATTGTTTTCTTATTGCTTTACAAATAACCAAAATTGATGGTTGTATCGAACGGTTATTTATGTAAGCACTATTTTACGCACCGTCTGTATGATTTATGTCCGTCTTAATTGCCAAGTTACGTCATGTTATTGTTGTGCTATAATTTCTGTATAGGTAATTTGGATTAAAGCTTCGTGTTCATTTACATAATCTAGTCTTTCGTCTTTTTCTCATTATCAGTACCGTCTGTGGTACTATTGAGCACAGTATCTCAACAAAAATGGCTTTAAACAACGTACAGCAAGTAGGTATTGTCTGGGTTGATGGACTATACATGATTCAATGTTACCCTCCTCCGTTACAAGTAATTTGAGAATTTAAATGCGTAAGCCTTAGGTTTGCTTAAAAAATTGTCACTTTCGATTCCGTTAGACTGACTAAGATATTTGATAACAAATCAATAACTGAATTTGGTTCAAATCATACTTTGCTAGTAGTGTTATACGACAATAGAAATACTCCATTGATACCCACACAAGTGGCATCGCATAGCGGAATAAAACTCTTTTAATTAGTTATGCATCAGGCTATCACTGCAACGTCTAATAAAAACATACGTGTTCATTTGTTTTAAACTGCACGGTATAGTGACGACACGTGCATAGATGATCGTAACTAAGGTCCTCACACCTAGGTGTCAGTACCATGCTATCCAAATAAAGTTACAAAAGAAAAGAGTATCGTAGCACAATCGTGCAAAACAGTAGTACCAGTAACCGAGACTGTCGACCTTATCGTGGCCTTAGAAAGACAATGTTTTCGGCACTATTCTGTCCCGCTGAAAATTGCATTTATAATATTGTTCCAACGAAGTGTTTGACAACTAAATGGTCAACAATTTCTTAATTACGTACCCATTGTTGAGTCATCGTGGTAACTCACTCTAAAGGCAGTATAAAAATATTTTTCGGATGTACATTCTACGCGATGAATGTACCGTGATATTTTTTTGTCGATACGTCCTGCCGCGTACTTTCCTAACATTAATGAGACCACGTTCCGTTACAGTAAGTACGAAAGCTTTTATGTCTGTCTGTACATAATAGCTCTCAGCGCTAGGCTTCAATATCTCATTTCGATGCCTGGGAACATTTTTTGTCACTCAATGGAGCCTGATCAAATCGCTAATCGGTAAAAGTGTATCGGACGTCGATCCCGTCGTTCGGCGTGATTAAAATCGCCTCTTGCCTGTTACTTTCGACATTATTACCTGGCTACTTTATTATTTTTTGCATTCTATTATTATGATGCAAACCGCGACAAAGCTTATTCATGAGTGTACTGAAAGTACCACTTTCCATTTTAAACGGCCCGCTGACGTGCTTAAGTACAGAAATTTCGTCCAAGTCTGTGTCCTACTATTGTGAAACTATCTACCTTCGTTACGGTCTACGAATCATAGGAATTTTGGCTGTCTTAACGAACCCCTTGTTATTATGAATAATATTCCCTGTTTTTAGTCGCCTCAATTCTGTAGTATGAAGTAAATGAGCTGTGAATCGATATATACTGACTACCCGTTAATTAAAAGTTAAATTGTTTTTTATTTGATTTTATTAAGAACATATCCGAATACAAGTTCCTGAGTTTTCATAGTCATCACGGAATTTAACGGTGAAGGAGGAAAAATTTGAGGCTACTTGCAATGCTGACAGTTCTATGCAAGTTTTCTTAAGTATGTGACCAGTTGTACTTTTCTCATTCCTAAGCGTGTAATCAATAGATTCTTATTATATTATTACTAAATAGTGAAAGTCCCGTGGAAATTGATCCAGCTGTTTCAAAGCTTAGTCTGAATAAGAAGCAAAAAATATTTCTGTAAGTAAATAGGCTTATTAATAAATGAATTACAAAACAAAAAATCAGAGTATGTCTTTTCTCCGTATATAATCACAAATACGGCACATCAATTTCGTAATTACACACCTTATACTAATTAAGATAATTATCATTGTAGTGCGTTTTACAAATGTATCTTCCACAATGAACTGTTGTTATGGCGGAATAATTAAAAGTGTCGAATTAACGGTAACGTTAGTTTCATTGTCCAAGTTAAGATTCGGTTGGCCTGAATTCGTCTCCGAGTTTTGATAGCAAAAAGTTTAATGTTCGTTTGTCTCAGTTTTCATTGCACAGACTTTAGGTATTGCTATTTTTATACTTATTTTGATGTCTCCAGAACCGTCTGCATTTGTCTGTGTCACATAATTGTTGGAAAGTTAATAAAATTATTTACCGGTAGAATATTTGTACCAAAGCTGGAAATTGTAATTTGGTATTCAGTAGATTTTTATTGTTGTTTATTTATTTTTATCCACGCATTTTCTTTAAATGTAGCAACAAAGTACAAAAATTAGCAAACTTTATAGTGACTATTGCATTAAATTAAAAATTATAGGTTTCAAAGTCCTAATTAAGAGTCACTCTGGCTTATAGCACACGTTTTTCATATTATTCACGGCAAAACTTTCCCCATAGTTGTCTGTAACGGTTTTACCACGTAGTGAGCTGTTGTGTGTCCTTTCTTTATCCATACGAACAATACAATGTACCATACATTGTTTCGGACAAGGAAGACGACAACCTTTTAACACGGAGACATTTTCTTTTTTTTTGTGTTCAAACACAAATCCCGCATTAACGCGATGGGTATCTCTTAAGTCTTAAGTTGGTACAACTTGAATTTCAAACTGCTAAGATAACGGGCAAGCGAGTAGCCATTTCCACAAATTACTTAAACAAACAAATATTTTAATTAGAAGAGGTATATTGCAGAGGTATACCACAGTTATTACCATAAAATATAGCTTGTAACTTTTTAATAATCACTGCGTCATCTACATAGAATATTAAACGGCTAGTGTACTCGGAAAATACTAAAACCAGTCATATGAGTTCTAGAAGATCGCTAATGGTTCCAGCTTAGGATATGCATAACGATTATTTACCAAACATGCAATGCATACTCTCTACACTATGACACAGTGTCTTCGTACTCAATAAAATCAATATTCATTACGATTTTTATCCCGTGAATAAGGGCTTAGGTAATAATATGAAAAAAATCACATGCTGGTTGATTTCTCTGTTACACAAGACAGTAATGGTGGCAAAAGCGTTGAGCCGATGTTCCCATTAAATCTGTCAAGTGAATCTCGTGTCCGGTCACCCGCGACAATCCCACGCTTTTGCCCGTTGAACGCTCTGCGCAATGACAAGCGCGCAATCAGAATCGCTTTTGGGGTCAAAAATACAATTCACTGATCTCGGTTATTTGCGGAATGAGAAGTCATTCAAGGAGAAATTTCTAAGAGAATACGCACGGGCCTCCTTTTCAACTGAAAGGGTTTTAGGCCTTAATCCATCACGCTGGCCTAGTGCGGGTTGGCGGACCCTCATGATGTTTTACTTCACCGTTAAAGTACCTGATGATTAATTATGAATACAATGAATATATTATATGAAATTTTTTACATTTACCTAAGCATGAATGTTTTTATGGCGTAAATCTAACCTGTTGTGGTCGTATCCTACATTAAATAACCTCACGAAAAACTGTCTGAGAATTTGGTGCTGTTACAGCAACTTGTCTATGGTAATAAATCTCAATAATCGTGCACCCAACTTGAAAACCAACTAACGCTTACCTAAAAAAAATAAGTATTTGAGTCTTATATTTGGTTATAGCATAATAATGACGAGGGGGTCAACCTCCCCTATTAGTTTTTTAATACGTGCCAGAAACAGTCATTAGCTGTTCTTGTTCGCAGTTTTATGTGTGAGTTTTTATACCCATTGTTGTCTTAAACCTAATTCAGCAACAAAACGTAGCGGGTCATACGTGACAGTACCAAGATTGAAGATAATGCTTACTTGAACCATTCGCAATGTCGGACCAAGGTTATTTGACTCATGTTTGTGTGTTCTCTTGTTTATACGCAGTGTGTATTTTAGTATGCTAAGAAGGAGCTTAACCTACCAGATTTAGCCTATATGTATTATAGTTAGTTCATCCGATTATATCGGCTACACAGTCCTGATGAATAGCAATATTTTTTGTATCTTTCCTCGCTTTATACTTATGTACTATTAAAATAATAAACACTTTTCGAGTCGTATAAATATTATCTATAGATGTTCTCTTTCCAACTGGCTGGTCTTTATATTTCATGTTCTTGTGTAGAAATCCTTTTAAACATTTCCTCTTCCGCTTAACATTAGAAGGGGACATCTATGATATCATTTAATTTCATGACTGCTCCGTTGGTTCCGTGGTGTAAAGGTGTGCGGTCACAAAATAACGGCATCGATTCCCGAGCCGAGTCTTGTAGAGTTTGTTTATAAGGAAATTCTCAATAGCAAGTGTAGTAGTTAGGAACATGGGCGGTACACGGCAATTGGTTTGTTCCTATTATGCCTGACAAAAATCGTTTAACGTGGGAGCAAATCTACACCTTTCAGGATACAGGCATGAGCATTATTGTGAGTTAAAGAAGGGTATTATCAAACTGACTTGTAGAGATGCATGTTTTCATGTCACTTTTGTGCCTAATAGCCATTTATCTAGCAAGAATCTAAAAGAGTTCACCATGATTTTAATGTATTTAATAAAAGTCGTTTCATAAGTAGTTTAATAGGCGAAACATTTAAAAGTTATGATACTTTACTAAAACTGACGTACGTATCGTTCTATTGCGGTAGTAACAGCGTGTATGATCTGCGAACCGTGAAGTCTCGAGTTCATTTCATTCAAGCCGAAGAGCCCGATTATACACGGATAATATTACACGTTACGGAAACAATTTAGTTTAAATGTAATTAATAAGATGATGTAAAATAGTGTTATACTTATATGATAAGTAGTGATGGCCTCGAGTCTTAGGCTCACGGTCGAAAATCTCTGCGGTCGCGAGTTCAAACCTCAGGCACACAAATCTGACTTTTCGAAATTATGTATATGCACAATGAATAATCACGCATTTTAACGGTGAAAGAAAATATCGTGAGGAAACCAGCGCACTTAAAAAATCTCAAGAATTTCTTAGATGTGTAGTCCGTAGGCCAGCGTGGTGGACTAAGGCCTAAGCTCTCTTAGTTGTAGAGGAAGCCCGTGCCCAGCAGTGGGACGTATATGGGCTGATGATGATGATTATTATTATTTTGAAAATGGATAGGGTCTTAGTCTATTATACTGAAAAATCAGTTTTTTTAAGCTTCTCCTGGAACTGGCAGGAATGATTTTCAGATATTCACCACCAACCATATTAAAATTCAGATTCAAAACCTTTTTGATTTTGATTCAAATCGCCGATAATCTTGGACGGACATATCGAGGGAATCCATATTATGTTTTATGATTAAATCATGCAATACTGTTTGTAATTTCCGCACTTGTGAATTTACCGCGATTACTTTCTCAATTTTGTTCTTGCTGCGCATGATAACATGTTTTTACATACAACATATATACCTTGATCAAGTCATTAGCGATATAAAACATAGTGAATTTGTAATAACCATTTTACTTGAGGTGCAACTAAATTATTCTGTAATGTCGGTTTTAAATATTTATTTTTTCAAGGAACTTAATATTAAAGGTTATACAACTTTATTTAATTCTTATTCTGCATTAGACGGAAATTATTTACCGTTTGCGCATGTAGAGAAAATTACATACATACATAAACTCACGCCTGTATTCCCCGAAGGGGTAGGCAGAGGTGCATTTCTGCACCCACATTTCGCCAAGTATGTATCAGTCCCACGTAATAGGGGGCGAGCCTATTGCCGTTTTTCGGGCATATTTCCAGACTCCGTGCTGTTACCGAGAATTTCCTAATGGAAAAACCCAATAACACTTTGCCCGACCCGGGAATCGAACCCAGGACCTCTAGATCGCACGGCACATACTTGCACCGCGAGACCACGAGGCAGTAGAGAAAATTTAAGTCTTAATATGTTACTTTGGTATGTAAATGGCCAAAGACTAGCAAAAGTCAGTAGTATCTAGAGAGAGGCTTGGTATACCATTTACCTAATATTTAAAAATAACTCCTTACTGAATTTACCGTGACGTGTCGTGTTTAGGAAATACGTATATATTCCGTTTATGCAAATATTCATTGGAAAAATCATATAATTTTCTAAATATCTACACAATTGCAGAGAACGCATGACGGTGACGACCCGTCACAGCGTGAGTCCGGCGCCCGCCACGCCTGAACAACAGTACGCTAATAGCACCGCGCAAATCGGCACCATACGAACCGAAGAGTACAAGCGAGACCTTGCCGAGTTCCAAGCGAGACGATCCCTCGGAAACAAAGACAAAGAAACGCCCAAGAAGAAATGTGGAAGGCACTCCCTTCCCGTCTCCTGCACAGACTGCTCCGCAGATCACGATAACACTTTCAACTACGAGAAGAAATCAGCCGTCAAATACAAAAAGAAACAGAGCAATAGAGCTCGTAGCACCACTCCAGAGAAGGTTTACGAAGGCCTCCCTAACATACAATTCCTGTTCCAGAACCAAGTGTTTATGCCCGGAAACATGTACCCTACATCCTCCTTCTCCGAACCGCATAAGTCCAAAAGGCATTCGCGGCACGTTTGCAGGTCGCCAGACATGGAATTCGTGGTCCAAAAGCACATAGACTTTAGAGAAGACGAACAGATAGACCCGCCACCTGACTTCTGCAAAAACAGCTCATTGCCATTTGAGGACGAGGATATGGAAGCTTCCAGACGTTTCGCGGATGATGTGGATGGGATGAAAACTGCAGAAGACGTGAAGGCGTCAAGTCAGTCGTCAGAGAGCGCGAATAAAGACGATAGTTGTGAAGAAAAGCTATGGGAGGTGATGAGCGAGTTGAAACACTTCGATCAGTGGGCCGACGAACAACTGCAACTCCGGTCTCCTAACATGAGCAAATCTGACGACAGCAAGGTGAGTTGAGCAATATTTGTAACAGTAACTTTCTAGTTAGGAATATATTTGATACAACATTCGATTTCCGGGATACACAGTTTCCTTTAGTTAACGATTTGATATACTTTAGCGGTGTCATCTGTATCTATTTGTGGCTTACATAACTAATGAGCGTCAATTTAAATAAATTAAAGGTTTACAATATGTTATGTGTTTGTTTTCGCAAATTAAATAACGGAAGTATCGATTACCAAATCTTTAACGGGACTTGTACTGGCAGATAGCTGATGTAACCAGGAGTAACTTAGACTTTTATCGTAAACAAATGAACTGAACAATAACGATTTATTAAATTCCACGCAGACGAAGTCGTGGGCACAGCTATCTTTAATAAAAAAAAAATGTGTGTCCCCTGGACTTCCAATTTTAATTTTGGTCACATTAAATAGCTATTGATAACACTATTTTTACAAGCTTTTATTTAACTTGCAATGTATGTACAATACAATGTATACAATATCAGTGGCGGTACTTCTATAGAAGCCCAAAGCCCAGTTTGCCTTTCAAAACTCCGAATAATAATCTTTAAGCTTTAAATCTTTGTTTAACAAAAGCAATTTGACATATAAATGAGAATATCCCCACAATAAACAATTATAAACTAGACATTACACAATTAACGTGTAACGCTTTTGGGAAGTACCGCCAATGACAAGTTAGTATGTACACTTAGTTGTGCTGCGAGACCACGAGGCAGTCAGAGCAGATGTATAATCTTTACTTTAACTCTATATTGATTAATTGAATTTTATATTACCCTTCAGAGTGAAACGAGCGCGTACGGCTTGCCGATCGCAAGCTCGTGCAACCTCGACGTGATTGTGGACAAGAACAAAGTGTGGAACAACGGCAAGTGGGGCGTGGTGCCCGTACAAATTAAGAAATTGACGAACGTAACCACCGAACACGTTAGGAAGAAACGGAACACCGAAATTAACATATTAAGGTACGATTTTGGCCATTATTGAACCACACACACACTTTCGGCTTAAACCTTTAAGTGTTTTATTATTGGATTATTAAATTTATAAAATAAACATACATACATACATAATCTTACGCCTGTATTCCCCGAAGGGGTAGGCAGAGGTACATCACTGCACCCACATTTCGCCATTTATGTATCAGTCCCACGTAATAGGGGGCGAGCCTATTGCCGTTTTTCGGGCACATTTCCAGACTCCGTGCTGTTACCGAGAATTTCCTAATGGAAAAACCCAATAATACTTTGCCCGACCCGGGTTTCGAACCCGGGACCTCGTGATCGTACGGCACATATTTGTACCGCGAGACCTTGAGGCAGTTATAAAATAAAGAAGGGACAAATACGTCTAAGAGTCAGGTATTTAGTCCTGAAGAGACTACTAAATAGTTCTCTCGACAAACACATACTGCACTAATGAACAGACGTTTCAGCTATCCAATGATGGACACTAACTATATCTACTGATCCTACTTTCCGAATTTAAAAAAATGCTACAATTTCGGCTCTGGGTGTTAGTGAGACGGAAAAGTTTCTCGTAATTTCTGATACCCACGACACAGGCCTTTTATCCCAGTGTAGGGTCAGAACTTTGTATGTGACTGTTGGGTGTATTTATTTATTTATTACGTCTGGTTACAGAAAATGTCGCCATCCAAATATAATACTGATGATGGGCCTGTATCCCGACGCGCACAACAACGTGCACATCATATGCGAGCGATGTGTCGACTCGCTGTTCGGCATCATACACGTACAGGTAATTACCAAGACAATAGTGTTCCTATCATATATATTTTTATATACTGGCAAGGGACATAAACCCACCAGCATCTGACATACTATGGTGCATAGACTGTCGACTGATAAGCAAAAAATATTGAAGGACAAAAATCACGATGCAATTATGTAAAATATTTCATGACCGAAATACACAGTTTGATTACAAAATGCATTCCTTCCGGGAGTCCTATTTCAGATTTTATATTTAGTGAGTAAAGGTCTATATGGGAAATGTATCTCTGAAGTGGGAAGCAGGAATACATGTATTCATGTTTTGCCAATTGTTATTAAGTTCCATGTAAAAGTGGACGAATCACTTACTGGTTCACGGGTACATTTAAAGACTCCAAAATAATCTAATAACATTGCCCGGCCTGGGAATCAGAGACCCGTATATAGGCATGCCAGATGGCCATGAAATCCGAGATTGTCCCGTGTCCAGAAAATAGACCTTAATCTCCTTGAATACTACCAAAGTTTTAAGTGTAAGATTTATCTTAAAATTATAACTGGCGTAAAATATTTACTAAGTATGGACATACATAAATACACATAAATGGCATATTATAAAAATATTTTTTTTTACTATGGGCGCGCCCCGCCACCGTTGTCTTAGAATTGTCCCGGATTTGATAAGTTTATATCTGGCAACCCTACCCGTAAATCCCGCGGCAAACATCTCTGCGGCGAGATCTCGGGTTAGTTCTATCATCTGCATTATTTAACTCTAAAACTAATTTAACTTGCAGGGTCGCATACTAAGCGCTCAGACGTCAGTGCAGTACGCGCTAGACATCGCCAACGCGCTGATGTTCCTGCGCATGCAAGGCTACGTGCACACGGAGCTGAGCAGCATGAGCGTCATGGTGACCGCGCACGACGCCGCCAAGCTGGCCGACCTGGGACCCTGCGCCAGGGTCCAGCGGGCCGACAGGGGCCAGGCCACGCGGCCACATCACACGTACACTGTGGAACCGCAGTATGTTAATATTGATGGTAAGGGAAAAAATTATATTGATAGGGAAATTTGGAAAGATTACCGCCAACGTCCATACCACGTTGAATACACCGGTTCTCGTCCGATCACCGAAGTCAAGCAACGTCGGGCGCGGTCAGTACTTGGATGGGTGACCGCCTGGGAACACCGCGTGATGTTGGCTTTTTGCTCTTTTTATAAAGCTGAATTTTCTTACGCTTGCTTATTTTGATTTTTGTTCACATTTTTACCTATAAATATTGAGTCATAACGAAATAGTTGCTTTGTTGATATTGCTGCACTGGTGAGTGCCTTGCGATCGAAAGGTCCTATTTTCTATGCCGGTTTAGAAAAATATTATTAGGTTATGAGATTAGAAAAATCCCAATAACAGTACAACGTTCGTAAATATACGCGGTTAAGTGCAAAAACCTAGCCCTAAGTTGTGTGCGATTTAAAAATTTACTGTGGACGAAAATGGGTGCAGAAATACCTCTGCTTATCCCTTCGAGAGTATTGGCGTGAGTATAAGAAAAAATAGAATTTCTATTGTGTAACCATTAAAAGATACTATATACCTAGAAATTTTCGATCAATCTTCAAGTCTATAAATCTATGTTATAACTTAGTTCCTTAGTTAGTCAAAGAAACTTACCATGACGATTTCTATTATTGCTGTTGTAATCCAGCGCCATCTTTTGTTATAATTTCAACGATTGTAATTACCGCATTCGCTAATAGATGGCGTTGCAAATTTGCATATATGTATGTAATTTAGATAAAATTACTTTATCAAAATGTATTGCAACCAGTGGCGGCACTTCCATAGAAACCCGAAAGCCCAGTGTGCCTTACAATATTACGAATAATCTTTAAATCTTTATTTAACAAACGCAATTTGACATATAAATGAGAGTATCCTTTATCGTCCGCCCATATACGTCCCATTGCTGGGCACGACGGGCCTCTCTACAACTGAGAGCGTTTAGGCCTTAGCCCACCACGCTGGCCTAGTGTGGGTTGGCAGACTACACACCAGAGAAATTCCTAAGAACTTTTCAGTGTGCAGGTTTCATCACTATGTTTTCCTACACCGTTAAAATACGTGATAATTCATTGTGTATATACACATAACTTCGAAAAGTCAGAGGTGTGTGCCTGGGATTCGAACCCGCGACCGTCGAGATTCTCGACCGCGTGCCTAAACCTCGAGGCTATCACGACTTATAATTTAGATAAAATTACTTTATTAAAATGTATTGCAAGTTGCAACCTGCCCAAAGCTTTCTAATGACAAAATACGATTATAGACTATGTTGAATGTTCCAGACACGTGTGAGGCCGGCAGCACGGACCGCGAGCCGCTGCTGTCTGCGCGTTCGTCTGCGGCGTACATCGCGGCGCACGCGGCGGCCAAGCACTACACGCGCTACGAGGACTCCGAGCTGTGCCGCTGGCAGGCGCCCGAGCTCTTCACTCCCGACGAGCGCGGCCTGGTCCATCCCTGCTCCAGGAGCGACGTCTACTCCCTCTGCCTCATGCTGTGGGAATGCTGCAATGGTCAGATTCACTTATATTCACTTATTTACACTTTCATGTTTAAACAAAATTATATGGACAAAAATATAACAAAAACAAGAGGCGGTCTTTTCGGTCTAGGCAATATCTTCCAGACAGCCTTTGGATGGATAATAGAACAGGAAAAATAAAGAGGGTGGCATAAAGTGTATAGAAGAAAAGTTAATTTTGCTTTGAATAAATTTTACTATTCTATTAAGGTGTAAGTGTACTAGCGAAATATATTTTCATGTGCATCCGTATGGTGGTCACGACCCTCAATAATGAGGAAACGCCTAGGAAGATATTTTCATGTTTGGTGTGCTCAATTAGAAAAACAATGGGTATACGAAAATAATTACACAGAGTCGGGAAATGTGGCCTGCAACCAGTAAACATATTATGGCAAAACAAAATAAATTGCCCAAATAAATAAAAAATCGAATCCATTACGTGTAGATTACACGCTTCACAGCCATCTATAACATCAATATATCAATATATGTGTATATTTATTACTTGTTGATTGTAGGATCGTGAATAATATTTATACATGTGCCTCATTTTATCTCTGCATCACCATAAGTTCAATTGTAAGAGAATGCTTAAGACTTAAGTCCACCTTTACAAATTGTAAAAAGTGTGAATAAACATCTATACTTATAATTTTAAATTCGCAGCATCAATTCCTTGGAAGAACTATAACTATGAGAAGCTGAAGCATCAGTACACAGTGTGGAAGGCCGGAGTAAGTTTGCCCCAGGACGGCACATACCCGGGCTGCCTGCTGTCGCTGCTTCAGGATGGACTGACACTGGACCGCTACCAACGCACAGACCTTGACGTGCTGCAGAGGAATTTACACAAAGTCAAGGTAAATGTAACCATAATATTGGGTAGGTTCATTTAAAATACTATTGGAGTCACAGTGATAAGTGTATCATAAGGAATTACAAAGATGAAATCTGGAAATAGACAAATAATTACAATTCTCTGAAATCAAGAAATTGAAATAAATTATAATAGTTTTGAATTGCAATACATATGTATATGGAGACGATGCTAAGGTTCAATGTTAATGAGGTAAGTTAGTGTTGTTTATTCTGACGTCACACAGTACATACAGATCATCAAATATGTTGCATTGTTTGCCAACGTCCATACCACGTTGAATACACCGGTTCTCGTCCGATCACCGAAGTCAAGCAACGTCGGGCGCGGTCAGTACTTGGATGGGTGACCGCCTGGGAACACCGCGTGATGTTGGCCTTTTGCTCTTTTTGGATTTCATTTTAATATGTATTTTGGTATTTATTAGAATAATAAGTTTTACTATTTACTACAGTACTTACAGATAAAAAGATTATGATTTTTTTATTTCAAGGAAGAAAACCATGTCAAGTAACAAAATTATTTTTAATTTAAAATTTAATACAATTGTACGTTTATTGAATTTGTTTGTATATTATGTAGTTATTTGAGATACGACTAATATATAGGTGTGTCGTACAAGAGAGTACATAAATGAGGAATGGCCTAAAAACACCGAGTTTATTTATAGTTTGATTCTTAGTTAAATATTTATTTTAGTATCTCTGTCTTTTTCAGCAAGACCTAGACGACATTGGGTACGTGATAATACCAGCCAGGTTGCCGAAGAAGAAATCCACATTCAGTACCTCCGCGTGGGAGATCGTGTCTCCCACCGACTCCGAGTGCCAGAGTCCGCAGAACATTGAACACACAGCTGTCATACACAAGTCACGAGACAGTTCCACAGACAGCAGCGAAAAAGAGTACAGCAAAAGTGACTCCAGTCCTCTATACGAAAGTATACGCAAATCTTACAAGGAAACCACATATGCCATACCAGAGAAATGTTTCATATCCGACGAAGACAATGTTGAAGAGAGACCTGTATTGAAATATGATCTTTTACCAGAAAAAGAATGTTCTAGTGCGTGTTCTACTCCTATTACTAAAATCAAAGCGCGCTTGAAAGACTCTGGCACACCGGGTACCCTACACCGGAGCGATTCGACTGAATATTGTAGTATACTGAGTCCTAACCGCACAGTCAACTTTAGTCTCCACGATAATAGTAATAAGGATCAGAGTAGCGTGGAGCGGCCAACTGCAAAACTCAGTCGAAGTTTCACTCCGAAGTCATACAAACCTCTACATATAAAAGTGCCTGAGTATAACTTTGATTCAATACGTCCTTTGCTGAGAGAGAAGAATAGTGAGGAACGTTCTTCTTACAATTTTGATATACAGAACTACAGTTTGCCTACAACGCCCATAGCTCGTAGTAATAAATTGAGAAAAAACGCATGGCTGTCTGGCGACTTGAGTGCGAGCGATCGATTTTCGGACAAGAATAATGAAAATTTATTTAAATCTGATAATAAATCAGGTAAGTTTAATATGACGTCACATATTGCATGATATCGACAAATATCTAAAATATTTCGCCAACGTCCATACCACGTTGAATACACCGGTTCTCGTCCGATCACCGAAGTCAAGCAACGTCGGGCGCGGTCAGTACTTGGATGGGTGACCGCCTGGGAACACCGCGTGATGTTGGCTTTTTGCTCTTTTTGGATTTCATTTTGAATAAATTTATCAGTTACCAAATTATATTAATTTAATTTTAATATAAATTAATCCTACCCGCATATTTATTTGTAGATTAAATATTTTTTATTTTTCCTTGTGACTAATTTTTATCTGGATGAAATGTATCCTCGATCCTTTGCAATTTTTTTTTTTTCTGTCTATTTGATCACTACATTCTGTCGCCTACTGGGACATTTAATAGTTGGCTTGTCGGGTTCTGTAATAACATGCTCGGTATGCGACCTAAGTCACATCCTACTTTACTTTACTGTGATTTAAGTATGTCCTGGGGTATTCTCCGTTTTAATCTCCGAGTTGCGTGGGTTTCCTCCATCAAGACTTTCGCTAGGCGATTTGGGTGGTTTGTGATCCTTTCTTTGTAGGTTTTTGTATATCGTAGAATTTCTTGTTTGACAGTATGCACTTGAAGGTCGTGATGCAACTGTTCATTTGTCACATACCAGGGAGCGTTGGTTACCATTCGCAGCATTTTGTTCTGGAATCTCTGCACTATTTCAATATTGGAATGAGAGGCTGTCCCCCACAATTGGATACCATAGGTCCAGATTGGTTTTAGTATAGCTTTGTACAAAAGAAGTTTATTGCTCATTGATAGTTGTGACCGGCGACCTATTAACCAATAGTATTTCCGTATTTGCAATCCCAGCTGTTTGCGTTTTGTAAAGATATGTTTTTGCCAGGTCAATCGTTTGTCCAGGTGCAAGCCTAGGTCCTTTGCAATTAATAAATAATTTGCATGATTTTTTTAAATCCATTTAGTATTAGACGCGTAAAAGCGTAACGTATAATTATTACGAAACTAATATATTCTTTATTATTTCAGAAAGTATTAAAGACATTAATTCAACGCCTGAAACACCTGCTACCTCAATATACGCTGTCTTACAGAAGGAAACTGTGTCGGAAAATAATTCTCCCACACCGGAAAAAGTTGATGATACATCTGCTGAGAGTGTCGACACCATAAGAAATAGTTACACTGGGCTTAGGAAGTAAGTAGAGTCATCATTCAGTGCTTTTTATGCGCTATTAAAATAAAAACAATTATTTCTGTATATAAGAATAGGAGATTTATATCTATTACTTTTAATATTACATATGTATTATCTATTATACAAAAGAAAATATAACCACAAACCAATTTTGTGTAACAAACCTTTTCACTAGATGGCGCTTCAGCGTAATTTGAAAAGAAAATTATATTTAATCGAATGCACAGACAACCTAACCTATAGACGACGCATTACTGGGGAGATGCTTTCGCCGACGTTATGCCCTGACACGACATAACCGCCGGCCCCGCCCCTTAACGTGACTCTTCCGCCGCCGAGTGTCGCAGTGACATATTGTCCCTGTTTTAAAAATATTAACTGTCATAATACCGTATTGTTCAGTGAAATTTTGTGGAAAGAGCAGCACAACATCTAGTCTTGCAAAAGATCGTATTACATTTCACAGGTAAGTTATTATTCTTTCATTAATCACTAAAATAACTATATACTAAAAATAAAATATTAAAAATTCTGGCGTTTAAGTCGTATTTGCATCTCTTTCTTTCTTATTTGAATTCATATAACATTATCTCGCTCTCTCTTTGACACGCAGACTAGTAATGAGACACAATATAATTATTGTTTTATCGACAAATAATATTGAGATCGATATTTTTATAGACTGTATATAGTTGTTTGTCTGTTGTTCAAAAGGTTTCCCAAGTGCCCTGAAGTGAAAAAAAAATGGATTGACGCTACCAAACGAGATGATAATTGGTTTCCTGGAAAAAATCACGTTATTTGTTCGCCGACTTACTGCACCATCAGTTTGACTTTGAAAACGTCAATCATTTGATTGATTTAATAAAATGCGTAATTAATATATATATCGACATACGTTTGGCTTATTTAACAAAAAAAAACTGAATCAAAATCAATAAGGAGAGTTTATACAAAATTAATACATTTTAGAAGTCAATAGTTGATAAATAATATTTACTTTTAATTGATGAATATTTACTTTCGTAACGAATATTTATTTTCTCGTCTCCGGAAAGTTAATAACTCTTTTATGGGGAAATGTATACGCTTCTATAACAAACTTCCGAAGGCTCTTAGGGAGTTTCCCTTGACAAAATTTAAGAAATCAATTAAAGATAAGCTTTATAAAAAAGCATACTATAAAATTTCAGAGTTTATTGAAGATAATAAGCCTTAGTCCGCCAACCCGCACTAGGCCAGCGTGGTGGACTAAGGCCTAAACCCTCTCAGTTGTAGAGGAGGCCCGTGCCCAGCAGTGGGACGTATTCGGGCTGATGATGATGAATAAGCCTTGGGAGTAAGTAAATTGATCGGAGTTTTGTTTTGTTGCTACAGTTTGTATCATTATGACATTTATAATGTAAAATTGAAATAATGTAATGAAAAAAACATATATTGCTATTTTTTAAAGAAAAAATGACATGTCGTGTTGCTGAGAGAGTTTCTTGCCGTTTCTTCTCCACAGCGATAACACGTTGCGAAGCGGCAATAGTTTAAAAATAGTGTAAAATTGACGATTCTAAAGAACTTGTAAAAGTCTATTTGAATAAAGATAATTTGACTTTGACTTTGATGATTGTTTAACTTATAAGTATTAAAAATTTATATGAAAATTAATATGTTTTTTTATTTTTCCTTTATACTATAAACTTCGTAGATTATCGATAATTATTAGTTTATCCCATCTCTAGTGCGCACTAGAATGTTATCAGTGTCTTGAAGCGTCCAATGAAAACTAGCCGACTGCCCCCGTACCCCGCCACGATTTAGCGATTTTGTTTTCATATTAAAATTAAGAGAAGCGGAGTCTATAGGTTAGGTTGTCTGTGATCGAATGCTAATTTCGTTTTTGTTTTTCTGAGCGGGTGACTTGAGATCCTCAAGTGAATAAAAAGCGTACTAAAGTGAAAACCTTGTGTTACCTTCGTTGACGGTATCGTAGTCTCGCGGCACAAGTATGTGCCGTGCGATCTAGTGGTACCGGTTTCGATTCCTGGATCGGGCAGTGTTATTGAATGATTTCATTAAAATCAATAGCGAATCGGAGTCTAGACTTGTGCTCGAAAAACAGCAATAAGCTCGCCCTCTATTACGTGGTACTGATACATACCTGGCGAAATGTGGGTGCAGAAATGCACCCCTGCCTACCCCTTTGGGGCATACAGGCGTGAGTTAAAATAATGTTATTGAACGAATTTCAGGATCGATCCGCCCATAGATTTGTTGTCGTCTGAGACGGACGACACTCCGCGCTCGCGCACCAACTCGTGGTCGCTGCAGCCGCCGCGCCGCGCCGGCCACAAGTACAAGGTGGAGGACGACATACTAGCCAACCTGCATGTCAAGCCGCTGGTCGCCATTCACGAGAAATGGATTTACGAAGCTAACAAGAAGACTGGCCGGTCCATGTCACTGCCTGAAGATAATAAGTGAGTAATGAGTGCCATCCATTCAATAATTTTAACGTTGTTGTCGCCAACGTCCATACCACGTTGAATACACCGGTTCTCGTCCGATCACCGAAGTCAAGCAACGTCGGGCGCGGTCAGTACTTGGATGGGTGACCGCCTGGGAACACCGCGTGATGTTGGCTTTTTGCACTTGCGGTAATTACAATCGTTGAAATTATAACAAAAGATGGCGCTGGATTACAACAGCAATAATAGAAATCGTCATGGTAAGTTTCTTTGACTAACTAAGGAACTAAGTTATAACATAGATTTATAGACTTGAAGATTGATCGAAAATTTCTAGGTATATAGTATCTTTTAATGGTTACACAATAGAAATTCTATTTTTTCTTATACTTATTGCCATGGTGCATAGGTACACGTCGATAAATATGGCGCAGTGCCTGCCAACGTCCATACCACGTTGAATACACCGGTTCTCGTCCGATCACCGAAGTCAAGCAACGTCGGGCGCGGTCAGTACTTGGATGGGTGACCGCCTGGGAACACCGCGTGATGTTGGCTTTTTGCCTTTATTGGATTTCATTTTAATATTTTCGTACCTGCTATGTTGTATATAGTATACTAGCTTTTGCCCGCGACTCCGTCCGCGTAGACTACAGGGTTGGGTCCAGAAAAAAAAAGGTGGAGTCTATTTTATTCCACAGAGTCCCATTTATGTCCATACCAAAAATCGTTCACATCGGTCAAATGATTAAGGCGTGAAAGCATATCAGACGTATAGTTGTTATTTTCTCATGTTGTTATGTTATAAACATATTACGGGAATTTTTTTAACAAACTTTTAATATAATTCTTATTTTGTGTATATGAATACACAATATATATATGATGTATACATCATATATATATATACATCATATATGTGATGTAATAAAAGCCATATAAAAAAGTTTCATCATTCTAGCTTCAAAATTGACGAATTTCCATACAAACTTTCATCCCCTATTTTTATTTTACTCCCTTAAAGGTATTTTTTTTACAAACTTTGAATGTCATATTTATTTATATCTAATCAACAGCCTAAAAAATAAGTTTCAAGTTTCTAGCTTTAAAAATGACAATACTTCCATACAACTTTTCATCCCCCCTTTCAACCCCTTAAAACCCCTTTTCCGCAATAAAAAGTAGCCTATGTTCTTTCCCGGGCTCCAAACTATCTGTGTACCAAATTTCATTTAAATCGGTTCAGTAGTTTTAGCAGGAAAGCGAGACAGACAGACAGACAGACAGAGTTACAATCGCATTTATGATATTAGTAAGGATTTAATATAATTAATTTTAAAATTAATCACGAATTGAATTTTTTCGAAAACCATTTTTTTTCGCATTGTTGGTCTACTATAAAAAATGAGTATACTAAATATTGCCGAAACACCAGACTCAAAACCGATTACAAAGTTCTTACTGTCATTTGAATCAGAAAGTGAACTCCCCAGCCTCGATAACCAGTCTCTAACCAAATGCGCCATGGAGGTACAGCCATAATTTAGAACTGTTATTGAATGCACAAGTACGCGGTACTCAAATTATACGTCGTATACACCGCTATTTTTTTAAATATTGTAACACATTTGCTATAGAAAAAATATGTTTTAAAATGAGAATATTTTCATTTGTCTTACAAGAGTGTTAGAGTATGCCATGGTTTAAAAGTGTTTTTTTTTTAATTGTTTCAGAGCCAATGCACCGGCGGTAAAGCCAGCGTCCCACTGCGTGGACACGTTACAGAAGTCTCTACCTCAATTGAATTTAAAAAAGCCAGCGACGAGACCGTTCTGGGTGCCACCCTCATCGCCGAATAGCTGCCTGCGAAACGGTAATTTTCTTTTTGTTTTTTAAAAGACTAAGTATATTGATATTGAAATTAATTTATTTTTCTTTGTCTCCGAACATGTTACTCAAAAAGGTTTCATTTTCCTTTTTTATTCAAAAATAAAAAAAATCACATATCATTTTCATATCAGCCTATGTACGACTGTTAGTCACGGGCTTTCTGTACAACTGAGAGGGTTTAGGCCTCAGTCCACCACGCTGGCCTAGTGCGGGTTGGCGGACTACACACCTATGAAATTCCTAAGAACTAAAAAATATAATAAAAAAAAAATGCATAGTATATTTGTATGTACAAAGACATTCGCGCCAGTAGGGGTAGTCCGAGTAGTCAGGTCCCTTGCAATAAGGAACTCGCTTATTGTCGTTTTAAGAATGTCAATGTCGTATTAATTAATCAGCGTTGTGTTTTGATTTTAGGTGTTCAATGGGACCAATACTCCCAAGTCCGGGAGTCTTTGGCGAAAAACATTAGACCAAGTCAGAGTGATGTTGAGCGCTTGCAGAGGCGAGATTCTAAAGATGGGTGAGTGTTCGTGAATTTGTCAAATTGTAAAAATTTATTTGGATCAATAATTATGGTGAGCACACCGCCAACGTCCATACCACGTTGAATACACCGGTTCTCGTCCGATCACCGAAGTCAAGCAACGTCGGGCGCGGTCAGTACTTGGATGGGTGACCGCTTGGGAACACCGCGTGATGTTGGCTTTTTGCTCTTTTATACTGTTCTCTGTTATATATTTTTTATGTTAAAGTATACTGTTTTTGTTTTTTCAAAGCTAACATACTTTGTTTTCCACGCAAACTTCATACGCAATCTCAGTGTATTCATTCATCAAATAGGTTATTGCAACGGCATAAAGTTTTCCAAAGATCCATTAGTCGAAAATCGAAATGTGTACCTTACTAACTGATTACGCAAGTACTAAATTTATATTTAATCAATCAATAATAATAATTACAGAACCGCCGAAGACAAAACCCAAACAAAAATAGACCAAGCTACAGACACGCGAAGCATCGAGGAGTTCATACGCGATCTTATCCGCAAGGAGTTCCAACACCTGCTCCACGAGATATCAGATGACACTTCCACTGCCTCCACACTGCACAAGAACGAAGATATACTCAACAAGGGCGTTGCTAACATCATAGAGTCACTAAACACACCTGAAGAAGAAAAGACATTGCGTAAAGAACCAGCCAAGTCCTTCTCCAGGGTGAAAATCAATGGGAACAACAAACCTCTATTACAAATAACATTCAGCAGGTCCGGAGAAAATAGCCTGCAAGTGTTGGACAATTGTGTGAATGTGACCATATGTGACAACAACAGCGGTAAAGACAAGATTAATGTGTCCCTGGAGGAGACACTCACAGAGGATGTGCATGTCAACTCGCTGAAGAGATGTCAAGCTTTCAATGCTATTCAGGTGAGAAATTTGTTTTGTTTCAATTCATACTTTTAGAGTGAAGTAAACATATTTTTAGGTAATATTAAAAAATGAATAAAAATTATTGTTGATAGGTTTGTTAACATAATATGTATTGGATCACTTATTAATGTGTATGCTGGAAAATCAATATTAGGAATTGTATGCCAGTTAACACTTTTTCACATATGATGATCACTTTAAGGGTTAATGTAAAATGGTAATTTAGCCCATTATCATTATAGTGTTTACTGGAGATGACTTATTTTTTGTTTAAAATACTGTTAAGATATAAACAGCATTAG
Source organism: Hemaris fuciformis (assembly GCA_907164795.1). Classification (NCBI taxonomy): domain Eukaryota; kingdom Metazoa; phylum Arthropoda; class Insecta; order Lepidoptera; family Sphingidae; genus Hemaris; species Hemaris fuciformis. The sequence goes on from OU015447.1 coordinate 10,788,459, forward strand.
ATTTCTTATTGTATTATCAACACCAAATACATGTTTTTTTTCTAATACTGTCAGTACAAAATACTTACAGGAAGCTAGAAGCACCGAAGACTTGTACATCGACGACGACCTCTCGACGCAGATGCAAGAGAACTTCGGCGGCAAAGTGAAGCTGATCCCGCTGCACGGCTCCCTGCACGAGATCCTCTGCGAGAAGGAGGACGACTGCTGCCTCGTCAAGGTGAAGCAGGAAAATGGCTGCGACACCATCTACTTCCGCTGCGACAACTCCGACACTGAGTCCCGTGACGCCATAGATGGCACCAGGATCAACAACTCTCTAGACTCTCGAGACACTGTGGTGTTCAAGCGCAGCATCTCCCTCGTGGAGGAGCGCATACAGCGCGTCTTCCCCAAAGAGAAACGCGTCATAGCCACCAGGAACAGACCCGAGAAGGAACGTCCGAGACCCAAGTCAGAAGTTTTCATACCCATCAAGAAGGAATCCCGGTTGATGAGCATCAGTAGTCCGTCGCTGGCGATGAACGACAAGGAAGAAGTCGAAGTGAATATAGAAAATGTGATGTGCTACCAGGACTCGTCATCGGAAGAGTGCCTCAAGTGCCAGGAAAACGACGATTTTGAACTTCTAGAACGCAAGATTGAAGAAGACATGGCCAACAACCTCGCATCCATGACGTGCGGCTGTCTAGAGAAAATATCTGAGGAGAATCTCTCTGTACTTAACGAGGATATCGCTGACAAGGACTGATTTATCATCCGTCCTGTTCATATGTAAAAAAGTATTATTTACAGAATTCTAAAGTGCAGTAATTCATAAAAGAAAAACTCTTTTTGGTCAGTATTGTTATGACAGTCGGTTTGAAACTGATGTTGATTTATTGTTAAGTTGTGCACTTTAGACTTCTATCACTTTGGAATTATCTTGTTGATTGATCAGGAAAATTTTACATAGTGCAAAGTACAATATAAAATTGCTGTTTAAACGAGTTAGCATTGAATGCTAATTTATTTGCAGATTGATTGTATCTTAGTGTCAAAAAGTGCAGCTACAAGTTGTGACAAGTACAAAGTCATAATTATATTTTTATATTATTTATCAGCAAGCCCCTTGCCATACAAATTAACATAATATTATCAACAGTTTTACATACCATTTATAGATCCCAAAGATATGTCGGTTTTTGCATTATTTTCACATTTTAGATTAGTTTTTTTATTTAGTCGTTTAGTGCAAGGCTATGTGATTTTTAGATTAAGTGGCACGAAACATTCCACTGTTGTGATTTTAGAATAGCTGATAGCACTTTAAGATGTTCTGATTAGTTTCTATTTATGTTTTAAATAACACTTTTGCGAAGCAGGTTTGTAATGATTTGATGATATTTGATGATAAATGAATAGACCAAAGTTTAATTAGTTGCCGGATCTATTTTTAAAGTGTATCAAGTAGATTTGTTAGGTTGGTTTTTTAAATTTTGTACTTATAGATTATTTCAAAAGTTCAATGTTTTAAATATTTGTTAGTTGAACGTGTGGCTGATTTTAGATTTATCTTTCTGTTAACAATAAAACTTTGTACTTAATGACTTGGTTTCATTTAGATCATACATTTACAAGAGAAGGATAAATTGTACATTTGTTTTAAAGATCCCATTCGCGTAATCCCTATTTTCGTTCATCTATCACTCATCCAAGTACTGACCGCGCCCGACGTTGCTTTACTTCGGTGATCGGACGAGAACCGGTGTATTCAACGTGGTATGGACGTTGGCAGACGCTACACCATATTTATCGACCCGCACGCACCCGATCGCAAACAATGGCTTTTAAGAAGTGTCGAAAAGAAAACGCAAAAATAATTGTGGCGTTTCATGGGAAAATTGACGCCTACAAAATTGCAACCTGCTATGGAAAAAGAGCAAAAAGCCAACATCACGCGGTGTTCCCAGGCGGTCACCCATCAGGGGTGCAAGGTCCCCCATACTCGTGGGAACAAAAATGAATCAACAACAATCTAAAAAATAAAGAATGCACAGTGGTGTTGAGCCGAGTGCCTTCCCTGGATGCTTTGGATGTTCAGGTTTCAGCCACCGATGAGGAGTCTGTGGCTGAAACCAACAAGAAATATAAGGCGGCCATTCGCAAGGAGCGGGCCGCCGAAGCGAGGAGGAGGGCTGAAGACGAGGAGGAGCAGCTCAGGGCCAAAAAGGCCTGCCCTGAGACACCCTCGGCGGAGGTGGCCCGCGTGGAGGCGGAGAATGCCAGCCTCAGAGAAAAGGTGGTGGCTTTGGAGGTGGCACTGACCACCCAAACAAAGCTCCTGGAGAAGCTGTCGGCCGCTGTCCGGCCGCAGTCGCGGCCGACAGTTGCGCCAGAGGCTTCTCCAGTGGAGGGTCGCCTCGAGCAGTTAGAGCGTCGATTCTCGATGCTGGACGCCAAGCTCGAGGCGATTCTGCTCAGGCTGCCTCCGAGCATGCCATATGAGGACATCCTCCTGCCATATGAGGAAGAGGACATGGAAGCTTCTAGACGTTTCGCGGATGATGTGGATGGGATGAAAACTGCAGGAGACGTGAAGGCATCAAGTCAGTCGTCAGAGAGCGCGAATAAAGACGATAGTTGCGAAGAAAAGCTATGGGAGGTGATGAGCGAGTTAAAACAATTCGACCAGTGGGCTGACGAACAACTGCAACTCCGGTCTCCTAACATGAGCAAATCCGACGACAGCAAGGTGAGTTGAGCAATATTTGTAACAGTAACTTTCTAGTTAGGAATATATTTGATACAACATTCGATTTCCGGGATACACAGTTTCCTTTAGTTAACGATTTGATCTACTTTAGTGAAATTCAAAGTCAAATTATCTTTATTCAAATAGACTTCTACAAGTTCTTTTGATTCGTCAATTTTACACTTTTTAATATTTTTCAAACTATTGCCGCTTCGAAACGTGTTATCGCTGTGGAGAAGAAACGGCAAGAAACTCCCTCAGCAACACGACATGTCATTTTTTTTTAAATAGCAATAAATGTCTTTTTTTAATTACATTATTTAAATTTTACATTGTAAATGTCATAACGATACAAACTATAGCAACAAAACAAAACTCCGATCAATTTACATTACTCCCAGGGCTTATTATCTTCAATAAAATCTGAAATTTTATAGTATGCTTTTTTGAGCTTATCTTTAATTGATTTCTTAAACTTTGTCAAGGGAAGCTCCCTAACAGCCCTCGGAAGTTTGTTATAGAAGCGTATACATTGCCCCATAAAAGAGTTATTAACTTTCCGGAGACGAGTTAAGTACGTGTTGAACCACATTTGAACAACATTTGTTCCTAGTATTTTTATTGTGTACATTACAAATTTTATTAAATTTATCAAGATTCTTTTGGACGTACATTAAGTTTTCGTATATAAACTGACAAGTGACGGTAAGAATATTTATTTCCTTAAATTTATCTCTAAGTGAAGCCCTGGGACCTAAATTATAAATAGCCCTAATGGCTCTTTTTTGCAAAACAAAAATAGTGTTAATATCCGCAGCAGCTCCCCACAAAAGAATACCATACGACATAAGGCTATGGAAATAGCTAAAATAAACCATTCTTGCCGTTTCCTCGTCAGTCAGACGTCTGATCTTTTTCACTGCATATGCCGCTGAACTTAATTTGCTTGCCAATTGTTGGATGTGGGGTCCCCACTGGAGTCTTGCGTCTACCGTAATGCCCAGAAATGTAGTAGACGCAACAGGATGCAGTTCTTCACCGTTAATTTGTACAGTGGTTTTTAATTGCTTAACATTGGGCATTGTGAATTTTAAACACTTTGTTTTTTTCGCATTTAAAAGTAAATTATTAATATCAAACCACTGAACAACTTTACGAAGTGCATTGTTTACTTCGTCAAAATTGTCGAGACGTCTTTTTACGTTAAATATAAGAGATGTATCATCCGCAAACAGCACTATATCGTTTTTATCCCCTACGTAGTAAGGCAAGTCATTAATATACACAAGAAACAGAAACGGCCCAAGAATTGAACCCTGTGGGACTCCCATGGTAACCGACGATCCTGGAGAAAGTTTTCCATTAACGTCAACCCTCTGAACTCTGTTATTCAAATAGGATGTCAGAAGATTGAGGGCTCCGTTTCTAATGCCATAATGGTGAAGCTTCCTGACAAGAATGTCATGTTTAACACAGTCAAAGGCTTTGGACAAGTCGCAGAAGATGCCAATAGCATCCCGCGACTCTTCCCATGCCTTGAACACAGTTTTTAAAAGTTCAACCCCTGCATCGATAGTTGATCTACCCTTAGTAAATCCAAACTGTTTCCGATAAAGTAAGTTATTTTTATTGAAAAAGTTCAATAATTGACTAAGTATAATTTTTTTAAATAACTTACTAAGAGTTGGTAAAACAGAAACAGGTCGAAAATTTGAAGGGTCTGTGGTATCACCAGATTTAAAAAGTGGTATTACCTTACTAAGCTTCATCAGGTCAGGAAACACTCCAGATGCGACGCAACGATTGAACACAGCTGCCATGTGAGGTGCTATAACATTGATTATAGAGGATACAGTAACTACTGACATTCCCCACAAATCTTTAGTCTTTTTTTTATTAATTTCTTTAAAAGCTTTAAGAATATCATAATGACTAATAGCAGTAAATTCAAACGCTGCATCACATTGAGGAACATTATCTTCAAGAAGTAACACAGCAGACCTAGAAGACGACTGAAGATGTTGAGTAGTTACTATTGGAATATTGCTAAAAAATCTTTCAAATTCAGCAGCCACTTCAGTGTCTTTTGAAACAATTTCATTATTAACTTCTATACTAAATTCTTTGTGGTGTGCTATGTGCCTTTCCGATTCAGAATTGATAATGCTCCAAGTGGCTTGTATTACATTCGGGGCTGATTTAATTTTATTTTTAAGATGCATTGATTTGGCAGCAGAACAAACTTGTTTAAAAACCTTAGAATATAATTTTACATAGGCAATAAAAGCCGGATTTTGGTTAAACATTCTTTCATTATATAAATCATACAATTTATTTCGGCTTTTAAATATACCAGTAGTTGCCCACTCACTAAATTTCAGACGGTTCTTCAAATGAATTGTTTTTGATTTATAACTTTATTGTGTTCCATATTTATATGACTAAATAAGGAACCATAAATTTTGTTCGGATCTTTATGAGGGGACAACTTAGGTAGATTTTGTTCCATATTTGTTTTAAAACAATTTAAGCGGCTAGCAGTAATAGGAACAAATGTAATACTTTTGCTTGATACTTTACATGTATGCAAAGGTAAAGACACCAACTGGCCACAGTGATCAGAATCAAAACTATTAATAATAGTACTTTCAATAACTTTAACATTGGTAAATATGTTATCTAGACATGTTGCACTTGTGGCAGTGATTCTTGTTGGCTCAAAGAAGACATTTATCATGTTATATGATTTAAAAAGATTTATTATGTTTATAGTTGCCTGTGAGTTTTCAAGTATATTTATTTAGCGGTGTCATCTGTATCTATTTGTGGCTTACATAACTAATGAGCGTCAATTTAAATAAATTAAAGGTTTACAATATGTTATGTGTTTGTTTTCGCAAATTAAATAACGGAAGTATCAATTACAAAATTTTTAACGGGACTTGTACTGGCAGATAGCTGATGTAACCAGGAGTAACTTAGACTTTTATCGTAAACAAATGAACTGAAAAATAACGATTTATTAAATTCCACGCAGACGAAGTCGCGGGCACAGCTATCTTTAATAAAAAAAAAAGTGTGTTCCCTGGACTTCCAATTTTAATTTTGGTCACATTAAATAGCTATTGATAACACTATATTTTACAAGTGTTTATTTAACTTGCAATGTATGTACAATACAATGTATACAATATCAGTGGCGGTACTTCCATAGAAGCCCAAAGCCCAGTTTGCCTTTCAAAATTCCGAATAATAATCTTTAAGCTTTAAATCTTTGTTTAACAAAAGCAATTTGACATATAAATGAGAATATCCCCACAGCATTTGTGCAGGCCGGCATGATTGTGTCGACCAGCGGGTGACCATCGTTTCTCGCGGGTTGGTATTATTTTTCTGGACTCCACTGTGCTTACCATCAGGTACAGTGGAGTCACTTTGCCGTGCCAAAAAAAAAAAAAAAAAAAAAAAAAAAAACAATTATAAACTAGACATTACACAATTAACGTGTAACGCTTTTGGGCTTTTATGGAAGTACCGCCAATGACAAGTATGTACACTTAGTTGTGCTGCGAGACCACGAGTGTTGTCGCCTTAACTAGTTAAGGGTAGATAAATAATAATTGATAACATGTTTGTCGGTAGTTTGAGATGTTATTGTCACGTTATGGTGGGACGGTCTCTATATAAGCACGTTCAGTGCTAGCAGGAGTCGATTGCTGTATCAAGTCTTCGGTTGAACAGACCGAGATTATGTACCATAGTGTTATTATATTGTGTGAAGTGTAATAGTTATGTGTTTATTGTGTAACTATATGAATAAAGATGTTGAGATAACACGAGGCAATCAGAGCAGATGTATAATCATTACTTTAATTCTATATTGATTAATTGAATTTTATATTATCCTTCAGAGTGAAACGAGCGCGTACCTACGGCTTGCCGATCGCAAGCTCGTGCAACCTCGACGTGATTGTGGACAAGAACAAAGTGTGGAACAACGGCAAGTGGGGCGTGGTGCCCGTACAAATTAAGAAATTGACGAACGTAACCACCGAACACGTTAGGAAGAAACGGAACACCGAAATTAACATATTAAGGTACGATTTTGGCCATTATTGAACCACACACACACTTTTGGCTTAAACCTTTAAGTGTTTTATTATTGGATTATTAAATTTATAAAATAAACATACATACATACATAATCTTACGCCTGTATTCCCCGAAGGGGTAGGCAGAGGTACATTACTGCACCCACATTTCGCCATTTATGTATCAGTCCCACGTAATAGGGGGCGAGCCTATTGCCGTTTTTCGGGCACATTTCCAGACTCCGTGCTGTTACCGAGATTTTCCTAATGGAAAAACCCAATAATACTTTGCCCGACCCGGGTTTCGAACCCGGGACCTCGTGATCGTACGGCACATATTTGTACCGCGAGACCATGAGGCAGTTATAAAATAAAGAAGGGACAAATACGTCTAAGAGTCAGGTATTTAGTCCTGAAGAGACTACTAAATAGTTCTCTCGACAAACACATACTGCACTAATGAACAGACGTTTCAGCTATCCAATGATGGACACTAACTATATCTACTGATCCTACTTTCCGAATTTAAAAAAATGCTACAATTTCGGCTCTGGGTGTTAGCGAGACGGAAAAGTTTCTCGTAATTTCTGATACCCACGACACAGGACTTTTATCCTAGTGTAGGGTCAGAACTTTGTATGTGACTGTTGGGTGTATTTATTTATTTATTACAATTGGTTACAGAAAATGTCGCCATCCAAATATAATACTGATGATGGGCCTGTATCCCGACGCGCACAACAACGTGCACATCATATGCGAGCGATGTGTCGACTGTTCGGCATCATACACGTACAGGTAATTACAAGACAATAGTGTTCCTATCATATATATTTTTATATACTGGCAAGGGAAATAAACCCACCAGCATCTGACATACTATGGTGCATAGACTGTCGACTGATAAGAAAAAAAATATTAAAGGACAAAAATCACGATGCAATTATGTAAAGTATTTCATGACCGAAATACACAGTTTGATTACAAAATGAATTTCTTCCGGGAGTCCTATTTCAGATTTTATACTTAGTGAGTAAAGGTCTATATGGGAGATGTATCTCTGAAGTGGGAAGCAGGAATACATGTATTCATGTTTTGCCAATTGTTATTAAGTTCCATGTAAAAGTGGACGAATCACTTACTGGTTCACGGGTACATTTAAAGACTCCAAAATAATCTAATAACATTGCCCGGCCTGGGAATCAAAGAGACCCGTATATAGGCATGCCAGATGGCCATGAAATCCGGGATTGTCCCGCGTCCAGAAAATAGACCTTAATCTCCTTGAATACTACCAAAGTTTTAAGTGTAAGATTTATCTTAAAATTATAACTGGCGTAAAATATTTACTAAGTATGGACATACATTCAATGGACAAGTCATTTTACAGACTTGCTTGAAACTTTTGCCGATGCCAACGTTCATGCCGTCCTAATTTCGGAGAGCTGGCTCAAACCTCATTTACTTTCAACCACCTACTCTCTTCCGGGCTTTATTCTTATTCGGAACGACCGAGTCGGAAAAAGAGGTGGTGGCGTTGCAATCTACCTACGGAGTAACCTTGTTCATAAAATTATTGCTTCTTCCACCCTTTCTTCTTCACCTTCTTCTGAATATCTCTTTCTTGAGGTTTGGGTCAGGGGAGTCAAAACCTTGCTAGGAGTGGTTTACTGTCCTCCCTCTATTGATTACTTCTCCAGTGTCGAATCGGTACTGGAATCTTTAGGATCGGATTATGCACATCACATCATCATGGGAGATTTCAACACCGACCTTCTTTCCCAAACGTCCTCCCGTTCCCGTAAACTTCTCGAAATCCTAAGGTCTGCCAGTCTACATGTTCTACCTCTGCAAGCCACTCATCACAATAATGATGGTAATGATACCTGGCTGGACCTTATCCTTACCTCAGACCCATCCCTTGTAATACGTCACGGTCAGTATTCGGCTCCTTGTTTTTCTCACCATGACCTCATCTTCCTGTCCTACGCCCTTAAACCCAACAAAATTCCTTCGAAGTTTCTTCGCAAGCGTTGTTTTGGTCGTTTGAATGTAGAGAACTTGCGCAGGGATGCTGCTCGTGTTAAGTGGGATACACTGTGGGCGACTCCATCGATTAATGACAAGGTAGAATTCTTTAATACTAGCTTACTTGCGCTGTACGATGTACATGCGCCCATGAAGAATATCAAGCTGAAGCGCCCTCCAGCACCCTGGATAACCGACAATGTAAGAAAGGCGATGAAGCGTAGAGACTGCGCCTTCCGGAAATTCAAGAAGCACCGGTCAGACGCTAATTGGAGTAAATTTAAAACCGCGAGAAATCGGTGTAACCAGGTGGTTCGTAATGCAAAACGCCGACATATCCTAGACAATATTTCTAATTCCTCCCCGGCTAATACCTGGAAGTTTCTTGGAACCCTAGGTATTGGCAAATCAAAAAATTTAGAATTTCCAAGGTGTATTGATTTGGATGATATTAATATTCATTTTACAGATTCTCCTTCTCTAAATCTCCAAATCAAACGCCATACTCAGGAGATTTTAAGTAGTCTACCACGTCCTAATAATAATCCTTTTCATTTTTCTCCAGTCGCTGATGACGATATCAAAAAGATAATCCTGTCCATCAAATCAAATGCTACGGGCTGTGATAAAATCAGTCGTCGCATGATAGTTCCTTTACTTGACCTCCTCCTTCCCGCCATTTCCCACATCATCAACGCGTCTCTACACTCCGGCATTTTTCCGTCCTTGTGGCGGAGAGCCTATGTTATACCTCTCCCTAAAATCCCAAATCCCTCTACTCCAAACCATTTCCGTCCTATATCCATATTACCTTTCCTATCTAAAGTGCTCGAGGCCTGTGTTCACAAGCAGCTGTCCCAGTTTATCTACCTTAACAACTTTTTGAGTCCCTTGCAGTCCGGATTCAGGCCTGGGCACAGCACTGTTTCCGCTCTTCTTAAAGTGACTGGCGATATTAGGGCTGGCATGGAGAAGACCATGGTTACGGTTCTGGCTTTAATAGACTTTTCCAATGCCTTTAATACCGTCAGTCACGACATCCTTTTAGCTATCCTTTCCTCCCTTTTGATATCGCCTGAGGCACTGGAATGGTTCTCATCTTATCTTCAGGGACGTCAGCAATCGGTGCGTCTTGATGACTTATCGTCAAATTGGCGCAATCTCGATTCTGGCGTTCCTCAAGGCGGTATACTCTCTCCCTTGTTATTTTCTATTTTTATTAATCTCATTACCCAAGATCTTCAATGTGCGTATCACCTGTATGCCGATGACTTGCAAATTTACTCCCAGGCAAGTGTTGACTGTGTGTCTTCAGCTATTAATGCGGTTAACAGGGATCTGGCTCGCATTAAGGAATGGTCTGACAATTTTGGTTTGACCGTCAACCCATCAAAATGTCAAGTCATAATTGTTGGCAGCCCAAGGTTGTTGACTAGTTTGGACACGAATACTCTTCCACCTGTCGTGTTTAACGGGTGTGTCATCGACTGGTGCTCAGCCGTTAAGAACCTTGGCTTATATATAGACCCAACTCTGAGCTGGCGAGTCCAGGTATCTGCAGTATGCCAAAAAGTAACGAACTCTCTTCGCGCTTTATACCGTTTAAAGAATTTTCTACCGTTCAGGACCAAAACAATGCTTGTGCAGACTTTGATTTTCCCTATAATTGACTATGGTGATGTGTGCTATTTCGATCTGAATGCAGAATGCCTCAATAAACTTGACCGTCTTCTTAATAACTGCATTCGATTCATTTTTAACCTTCGTAAATATGATCATGTGTCTTCCTTCCGCTCCCAATTAAAATGGTTGCCTATCCGTCAACGACGTTCTCTGCGTGCACTTACTACCCTATTTTCTATTCTTAACTCTCCTTCCTCTCCCTCCTACTTAACTCCCCATTTTCAATACCTAGGTAGCAACCATACTAGAAACCTTCGCTCTTCAAGCAATCTTCTTCTTAAATGCCCTTCTCACACCTCCGATTTCGTCCACTCTTCCTTTTTCATTCAATCCATTCTCCTATGGAATGCACTCCCCCCCGAAATTAGGTCGGTTACAACTCGCTTGGCATTTAAAATGAAAGTTCGGCAGCTGTTTTGTAATGAACTCAACAATACGTGTGATGTTTGATTATTTTTTCCCCTCTTTTTATATATTTTTATTTATGTATGTATGTATATATTATATATTGCATATATATTTTTATGTATTGTATGTGTATCTGTAATTACCTATAATTATTTACTTATCTGTGTACTTATGTTAATATATATAGTTGTTCCATTTATTATTATTGTTGTATATTATTTTTACCCTTTTACTGTTTATGCACCTACCTTTTATCTCTGCATCACCCAAAGGTTGACTGTTAGAGAATGCCTTAGGCATTAAGTCCGCCTTTATACGTAATGTGTAAAAAGCATAAATAAATAAATAAATAAAAATACATAAATACACATAAATGGCATATTATAAAAATATTTTTTTTTACTATGGGCGCGCCCCGCCACCGTTGTCTTAGAATTGTCCCGGATTTGATAAGTTTATATCTGGCAACCCTACCCGTAAATCCCGCGGCAAACATCTCTGCGGCGAGATCTCGGGTTAGTTCTATCATCTGCATTATTTAACTCTAAAACTAATTTAACTTGCAGGGTCGCATACTAAGCGCTCAGACGTCAGTGCAGTACGCGCTAGACATCGCCAACGCGCTGATGTTCCTGCGCATGCAAGGCTACGTGCACACGGAGCTGAGCAGCATGAGCGTCATGGTGACCGCGCACGACGCCGCCAAGCTGGCCGACCTGGGACCCTGCGCCAGGGTCCAGCGGGCCGACAGGGGCCAGGCCACGCGGCCACATCACACGTACACTGTGGAACCGCAGTATGTTAATATTGATGGTAAGGGAAAAAATTATATTGATAGGGAAATTTGGAAAGATTACCGCCAACGTCCATACCACGTTGAATACACCGGTTCTCGTCCGATCACCGAAGTCAAGCAACGTCGGGCGCGGTCAGTACTTGGATGGGTGACCGCCTGGGAACACCGCGTGATGTTGGCTTTTTGCACTTGCGGTAATTACAATCGTTGAAATTATAACAAAAGATGGCGCTGGATTACAACAGCAATAATAGAAATCGTCATGGTAAGTTTCTTTGACTAACTAAGGAACTAAGTTATAACATAGATTTATAGACTTGAAGATTGATCGAAAATTTCTAGGTATATAGTATCTTTTAATGGTTACACAATAGAAATTCTATTTTTTCTTATACTTATTGCCATGGTGCATAGGTACACGTCGATAAATATGGCGCAGTGCCTGCCAACGTCCATACCACGTTGAATACACCGGTTCTCGTCCGATCACCGAAGTCAAGCAACGTCGGGCGCGGTCAGTACTTGGATGGGTGACCGCCTGGGAACACCGCGTGATGTTGGCTTTTTGCCTTTATTGGATTTCATTTTAATATTTTCGTACCTGCTATGTTGTATATAGTATACTAGCTTTTGCCCGCGACTCCGTCCGCGTAGACTACAGGGTTGGGTCCAGAAAAAAAAAGGTGGAGTCTATTTTATTCCACAGAGTCCCATTTATGTCCATACCAAAAATCGTTCACATCGGTCAAATGATTAAGGCGTGAAAGCATATCAGACGTATAGTTGTTATTTTCTCATGTTGTTATGTTATAAACATATTACGGGAATTTTTTTAACAAACTTTTAATATAATTCTTATTTTGTGTATATGAATACACAATATATATATGATGTATACATCATATATATATATACATCATATATGTGATGTAATAAAAGCCATATAAAAAAGTTTCATCATTCTAGCTTCAAAATTGACGAATTTCCATACAAACTTTCATCCCCTATTTTTATTTTACTCCCTTAAAGGTATTTTTTTTACAAACTTTGAATGTCATATTTATTTATATCTAATCAACAGCCTAAAAAATAAGTTTCAAGTTTCTAGCTTTAAAAATGACAATACTTCCATACAACTTTTCATCCCCCCTTTCAACCCCTTAAAACCCCTTTTCCGCAATAAAAAGTAGCCTATGTTCTTTCCCGGGCTCCAAACTATCTGTGTACCAAATTTCATTTAAATCGGTTCAGTAGTTTTAGCAGGAAAGCGAGACAGACAGACAGACAGACAGAGTTACAATCGCATTTATGATATTAGTAAGGATTTAATATAATTAATTTTAAAATTAATCACGAATTGAATTTTTTCGAAAACCATTTTTTTTCGCATTGTTGGTCTACTATAAAAAATGAGTATACTAAATATTGCCGAAACACCAGACTCAAAACCGATTACAAAGTTCTTACTGTCATTTGAATCAGAAAGTGAACTCCCCAGCCTCGATAACCAGTCTCTAACCAAATGCGCCATGGAGGTACAGCCATAATTTAGAACTGCCATTGAATGCACAAGTACGCGGTACTCAAATTATACGTCGTATACACCGCTATTTTTTTAAATATTGTAACACATTTGCTATAGAAAAAATATGTTTTAAAATGAGAATATTTTCATTTGTCTTACAAGAGTGTTAGAGTATGCCATGGTTTAAAAGTGTTTTTTTTTTTAATTGTTTCAGAGCCAATGCACCGGCGGTAAAGCCAGCGTCCCACTGCGTGGACACGTTACAGAAGTCTCTACCTCAATTGAATTTAAAAAAGCCAGCGACGAGACCGTTCTGGGTGCCACCCTCATCGCCGAATAGCTGCCTGCGAAACGGTAATTTTCTTTTTGTTTTTTAAAAGACTAAGTATATTGATATCGAAATTAATTTATTTTTCTTTGTCCGAACATGTTACTCAAAAAGGTTTCATTTTCCTTTTTTATTCAAAAATAAAAAAAATCACATATCATTTTCATATCAGCCTATGTACGACTGTTAGTCACGGGCTTTCTGTACAACTGAGAGGGTTTAGGCCTCAGTCCACCACGCTGGCCTAGTGCGGGTTGGCGGACTACACACCTATGAAATTCCTAAGAACTAAAAAATATAATAAAAAAAAAATGCATAGTATATTTGTATGTACAAAGACATTCGCGCCAGTAGGGGTAGTCCGAGTAGTCAGGTCCCTTGCAATAAGGAACTCGCTTATTGTCGTTTTAAGAATGTCAATATCGTATTAATTAATCAGCGTTGTGTTTTGATTTTAGGTGTTCAATGGGACCAATACTCCCAAGTCCGGGAGTCTTTGGCGAAAAACATAGACCAAGTCAGAGTGATGTTGAGCGCTTGCAGAGGCGAGATTCTAAAGATGGGTGAGTGTTCGTGAATTTGTCAAATTGTAAAAATTTATTTGGATCAATAATTATGGTGAGCACACCGCCAACGTCCATACCACGTTGAATACACCGGTTCTCGTCCGATCACCGAAGTCAAGCAACGTCGGGCGCGGTCAGTACTTGGATGGGTGACCGCCTGGGAACACCGCGTGATGTTGGCTTTTTGCACTTGCCATAGCAAGTTGCAATTTTGTAGGCGTCAATGTTTCCATGCACATTCACAATTATTTATGCGTTTTCATTTTTAACTAACTTAAAATTATTACCGTGCCTCAGATGTACCATTATTTACATACATACATAAACTCACGCCTGTATTCCCCGAAGGGGTAGGCAGAGGTGCATTTCTGCACCCACATTTCGCCAGGTATGTATCATTCCCACGTAATAGGGGGCGAGCCTATTGCCGTTTTTCGGGCACATTTCCAGACTCCGTGCTGTTACCGAGAATTTCCTAATGGAAAAACCCAATAACACTTTGCCCGACCCGGGAATCGAACCCAGGACCTCTAGATCGCACGGCACATACTTGTACCGCGACACCACGAGGCAGTACCATTATTTGTAAAGAAAATTAAAAAAATATATTAGTAAATATAAAAGCGAAATGTGAAGAAAATGTACATAAATGTATGGTTTTATTATTAATCTGCTGTTATAGACATTCTATTATTTGACTTTTAGAATTATGTATAGAAAAAAAAAACGTAACTTAATACATCCGTACAAATTATAAAAGAAATTATAGATGAACGCCCTCTAGAATAAATTCGACATACTATTTAGATGTCCGGCATTAAGAAATATATTGCAACATCATGTGGCACATTCTAGATTAACTATAAAAACACTTGTATTTTTTTAAATGAACAAAATACTTTAGCTTCCTGTTTGTATTGCTAAGATATTATATACTTACACTCACGCCAATACTCTCGAAGGGATAAGCAGAGGTATTTCTGCACCCATTTTCGTCCACAGTAAATTTTTAAATCGCACACAACTTAGGGCTAGGTTTTTGCACTTAACCGCGTATATTTACGAACGTTGTACTGTTATTGGGATTTTTCTAATCTCATAACCTAATAATATTTTTCCAAACCGGCATAGAAAATAGGACCTTTCGATCGCAAGGCACTCACCAGTGCAGCAATATCAACAAAGCAACTATTTCGTTATGACTCAATATTTATAGGTAAAAATGTGAACAAAAATCAAAATAAGCAAGCGTAAGAAAATTCAGCTTTATAAAAAGAGCAAAAAGCCAACATCACGCGGTGTTCCCAGGCGGTCACCCATCCAAGTACTGACCGCGCCCGACGTTGCTTGACTTCGGTGATCGGACGAGAACCGGTGTATTCAACGTGGTATGGACGTTGGCAGGCACTGCGCCATATTTATCGACGTGTATGTCGGCGATACGCCAGAATTATCGTGTCCAGACTCCATAATAACAGAAACACACACACAATATAAGTAGCTTGGTTTATTTTCAGACAATTTCTAGTATAGAACTGAATTCAATGTGAGCTGCAATGGCCGTTTTATATAAAACCAACTGTCACTTAACATTTAACAACTGCAACTTCCTTTACAACATGTAATTGAAATTACTGTACAATTAATTATGAAATATAGTTCAAAAATCAACATTAATATTATAATGAATTTTACATAAATCCAAATAATTTATTTTACACATATTACAAATTTATTTTAATAATCAAACACTACTTTACAAATGGCGCTATTAACAATATGTAAATATAATCACATGTTATTTATTACATAAAACATAAAAATAAGTATCAGAATAATGTTATTTAATTCTTATTGATTTTACTTTGAAAGTTTCTGGAGTAATAGAAATAATTAAACATTAAATTAAATATCTCATGTTTTTAAAACAGATAAGCAGTCAATACAGTGTCTGATAATTTTTAGAGTATTTAAATTCTCAGTTTTGTGATCACAAATAGCTATTTAAATATTAATCTTAAATATTAATTATATTTATGTAACAATATAATCATTATTTATTAGTTTGCGCCCATATGTACCTATGCACCATGGCAATAAGTATAAGAAAAAATAGAATTTCTATTGTGTAACCATTAAAAGATACTATATACCTAGAAATTTTCGATCAATCTTCAAGTCTATAAATCTATGTTATAACTTAGTTCCTTAGTTAGTCAAAGAAACTTACCATGACGATTTCTATTATTGCTGTTGTAATCCAGCGCCATCTTTTGTTATAATTTCAACGATTGTAATTACCGCATTCGCTAATAGATGGCGTTGCAAATTTGCATATATGTATGTAATTTAGATAAAATTACTTTATCAAAATGTATTGCAACCAGTGGCGGCACTTCCATAGAAACCCGAAAGCCCAGTGTGCCTTACAATATTACGAATAATCTTTAAATCTTTATTTAACAAACGCAATTTGACATATAAATGAGAGTATCCTTTATCGTCCGCCCATATACGTCCCATTGCTGGGCACGACGGGCCTCTCTACAACTGAGAGCGTTTAGGCCTTAGCCCACCACGCTGGCCTAGTGTGGGTTGGCAGACTACACACCAGAGAAATTCCTAAGAACTTTTCAGTGTGCAGGTTTCATCACTATGTTTTCCTACACCGTTAAAATACGTGATAATTCATTGTGTATGCCTGGGATTCGAACCCGCGACCGTCGAGATTCTCGACCGCGTGCCTAAACCTCGAGGCTATCACGACTTATAATTTAGATAAAATTACTTTATTAAAATGTATTGCAAGTTGCAACCTGCCCAAAGCTTTCTAATGACAAAATACGATTATAGACTATGTTGAATGTTCCAGACACGTGTGAGGCCGGCAGCACGGACCGCGAGCCGCTGCTGTCTGCGCGTTCGTCTGCGGCGTACATCGCGGCGCACGCGGCGGCCAAGCACTACACGCGCTACGAGGACTCCGAGCTGTGCCGCTGGCAGGCGCCCGAGCTCTTCACTCCCGACGAGCGCGGCCTGGTCCATCCCTGCTCCAGGAGCGACGTCTACTCCCTCTGCCTCATGCTGTGGGAATGCTGCAATGGTCAGATTCACTTATATTCACTTATTTACACTTTCATGTTTAAACAAAATTATATGGACAAAAATATAACAAAAACAAGAGGCGGTCTTTTCGGTCTAGGCAATATCTTCCAGACAGCCTTTGGATGGATAATAGAACAGGAAAAATAAAGAGGGTGGCATAAAGTGTATAGAAGAAAAGTTAATTTTGCTTTGAATAAATTTTACTATTCTATTAAGGTGTAAGTGTACTAGCGAAATATATTTTCATGTGCATCCGTATGGTGGTCACGACCCTCCATAATGAGGAAACGCCTAGGAAGATATTTTCATGTTTGGTGTGCTCAATTAGAAAAACAATGGGTATACGAAAATAATTACACAGAGTCGGGAAATGTGGCCTGCAACCAGTAAACATATTATGGCAAAACAAAATAAATTGCCCAAATAAATAAAAAATCGAATCCATTAGGTACATGTAGATTACACGCTTCACAGCCATCTATAACATCAATATATCAATATATGTGTATATTTATTACTTGTTGATTGTAGGATCGTGAATAATATTTATACATGTGCCTCATTTTATCTCTGCATCACCTTAAGTTCAATTGTAAGAGAATGCTTAAGACTTAAGTCCACCTTTACAAATTGTAAAAAGTGTGAATAAACATCTATACTTATAATTTTAAATTCGCAGCATCAATTCCTTGGAAGAACTATAACTATGAGAAGCTGAAGCACCAGTACACAATGTGGAAGGCCGGAGTAAGTTTGCCCCAGGACGGCACATACCCGGGCTGCCTGCTGTCGCTGCTTCAGGATGGACTGACACTGGACCGCTACCAACGCACAGACCTTGACGTGCTGCAGAGGAATTTACACAAAGTCAAGGTAAATGTAACCATAATATTGGGTAGGTTCATTTAAAATACTATTGGAGTCACAGTGATAAGTGTATCATAAGGAATTACAAAGATGAAATCTGGAAATAGACAAATAATTACAATTCTCTGAAATCAAGAAATTGAAATAAATTATAATAGTTTTGAATTGCAATACTTATTATGTATATGGAGACGATGCTAAGGTTCAATGTTAATGAGGTAAGTTAGTGTTGTTTATTCTGACGTCACACAGTACATACAGATCATCAAATATGTTGCATTGTTTGCCAACGTCCATACCACGTTGAATACACCGGTTCTCGTCCGATCACCGAAGTCAAGCAACGTCGGGCGCGGTCAGTACTTGGATGGGTGACCGCCTGGGAACACCGCGTGATGTTGGCCTTTTGCTCTTTTTGGATTTCATTTTAATATGTATTTTGGTATTTATTAGAATAATAAGTTTTACTATTTACTACAGTACTTACAGATAAAAAGATTATGATTTTTTTATTTCAAGGAAGAAAACCATGTCAAGTAACAAAATTATTTTTAATTTAAAATTTAATACAATTGTACGTTTATTGAATTTGTTTGTATATTATGTAGTTATTTGAGATACGACTAATATATAGGTGTGTCGTACAAGAGAGTACATAAATGAGGAATGGCCTAAAAACACCGAGTTTATTTATAGTTTGATTCTTAGTTAAATATTTATTTTAGTATCTCTGTCTTTTTCAGCAAGACCTAGACGACATTGGGTACGTGATAATACCAGCCAGGTTGCCGAAGAAGAAATCCACATTCAGTACCTCCGCGTGGGAGATCGTGTCTCCCACCGACTCCGAGTGCCAGAGTCCGCAGAACATTGAACACACAGCTGTCATACACAAGTCACGAGACAGTTCCACAGACAGCAGCGAAAAAGAGTACAGCAAAAGTGACTCCAGTCCTCTATACGAAAGTATACGCAAATCTTACAAGGAAACCACATATGCCATACCAGAGAAATGTTTCATATCCGACGAAGACAATGTTGAAGAGAGACCTGTATTGAAATATGATCTTTTACCAGAAAAAGAATGTTCTGGTGCGTGTTCTACTCCTATTACTAAAATCAAAGCGCGCTTGAAAGACTCTGGCACACCGGGTACCCTACACCGGAGCGATTCGACTGAATATTGTAGTATACTGAGTCCTATCCGCACAGTCAACTTCAGTCTCCACGATAAGTAATAGTAATAAGGATCAGAGTACCGTGGAGCGGCCAACTGCAAAACTCAGTCGAAGTTTCACTCCGAAGTCATACAAACCTCTACATATTTTTTTTTTTTTTTTTTTTTTTTTTTTTATTCTGGCACGGCAAAGTGACCCCATTGCACCTGATGGTAAGCGCAATGGAGTCCAGAAAAAGTGCCGACCAGCGAGAGATGATGGTCTCCCGTTGGTCGACACAATCATGCCGGCCGAATACCTCTTCACCTTATTGTGAAGAAGTTTGGGGGACTATCAATCATGGCGATCAAAGGACCGACCGCGACAAACCGGCCAAAAAAATTGCCGGCACGGTCATCCTTTCACCATGATTGAAGCCCCCCCGAAAACCGGATATACACTGGCTGATCCCGGAACGCGGCACACTTGCATGTGCCACTATGGCGGGTTTTACGCCCTGTGTACGGTGGTCGCCATCCGGGCGGATACGAATATAAAAGTGCCTGAGTATAACTTTGATTCAATACGTCCTTTGCTGAGAGAGAAGAATAGTGAGGAACGTTCTTCTTACAATTTTGATATACAGAACTACAGTTTGCCTACAACGCCCATAGCTCGTAGTAATAAATTGAGAAAAAACGCATGGCTGTCTGGCGACTTGAGTGCGAGCGATCGATTTTCGGACAAGAATAATGAAAATTTATTTAAATCTGATAATAAATCAGGTAAGTTTAATATGACGTCACATATTGCATGATATCGACAAATATCTAAAATATTTCGCCAACGTCCATACCACGTTGAATACACCGGTTCTCGTCCGATCACCGAAGTCAAGCAACGTCGGGCGCGGTCAGTACTTGGATGGGTGACCGCCTGGGAACACCGCGTGATGTTGGCTTTTTGCTCTTTTTGGATTTCATTTTGAATAAATTTATCAGTTACCAAATTATATTAATTTAATTTTAATATAAATTAATCCTACCCGCATATTTATTTGTAGATTAAATATTTTTTATTTTTCCTTGTGACTAATTTTTATCTGGATGAAAAGTATCCTCGATCCTTTGCAATTAATAAATAATTTGCATGATTTTTTTTATCCATTTAGTATTAGACGCGTAAAAGCGTAACGTATAATTATTACGAAACTAATATAATATATTCTTTCTTATTTCAGAAAGTATCAAAGACATTAATTCAGCGCCTGAAAACCTGCTACCTCAATATACGCTGTCTTACAGAAGGAAACTGTGTCGGAAAATAATTCTCCCACACCGGAAAAAGTTGATGATACATCTGCTGAGAGTGTCGACACCATAAGAAATAGTTACACTGGGCTTAGGAAGTAAGTAGAGTCATCATTCAGTGCTTTTTATGCGCTATTAAAATAAAAACAATTATTTCTGTATATAAGAATAGGAGATTTATATCTATTACTTTTAATATTACATATGTATTATCTATTATACAAAAGAAAATATAACCACAAACCAATTTTGTGTAACAAACCTTTTCACTAGATGGCGCTTCAGCGTAATTTGAAAAGAAAATTATATTTAATCGAATGCTAATTTCGTTTTTGTTTTTCTGAGCGGGTGACTTGAGATCCTCAAGTGAATAAAAAGCGTACTAAAGTGAAAACCTTGTGTTACCTTCGTTGACGGTATCGTAGTCTCGCGGCACAAGTATGTGCCGTGCGATCTAGTGGTACCGGTTTCGATTCCTGGATCGGGCAGTGTTATTGAATGATTTCATTAAAATCAATAGCGAATCGGAGTCTAGACTTGTGCTCGAAAAACAGCAATAAGCTCGCCCTCTATTACGTGGTACTGATACATACCTGGCGAAATGTGGGTGCAGAAATGCACCCCTGCCTACCCCTTTGCGGCATACAGGCGTGAGTTAAAATAATGTTATTGAACGAATTTCAGGATCGATCCGCCCATAGATTTGTTGTCGTCTGAGACGGACGACACTCCGCGCTCGCGCACCAACTCGTGGTCGCTGCAGCCGCCGCGCCGCGCCGGCCACAAGTACAAGGTGGAGGACGACATACTAGCCAACCTGCATGTCAAGCCGCTGGTCGCCATTCACGAGAAATGGATTTACGAAGCTAACAAGAAGACTGGCCGGTCCATGTCACTGCCTGAAGATAATAAGTGAGTAATGAGTGCCATCCATTCAATAATTTTAACGTTGTTGTCGCCAACGTCCATACCACGTTGAATACACCGGTTCTCGTCCGATCACCGAAGTCAAGCAACGTCGGGCGCGGTCAGTACTTGGATGGGTGACCGCCTGGGAACACCGCGTGATGTTGGCTTTTTGCCTTTATTGGATTTCATTTTAATATTTTCGTACCTGCTATGTTGTATATAGTATACTAGCTTTTGCCCGCGACTCCGTCCGCGTAGACTACAGGGTTGGGTCCAGAAAAAAAAGGTGGAGTCTATTTTATTCCACAGAGTCCCATTTATGTCCATACCAAAAATCGTTCACATCGGTCAAATGATTAAGGCGTGAAAGCATATCAGACGTATAGTTGTTATTTTCTCATGTTGTTATGTTATAAACATATTACGGGAATTTTTTTAACAAACTTTTAATATAATTCTTATTTTGTGTATATGAATACACAATATATATATGATGTATACATCATATATACATATACATCACATATATGATGTAATAAAAGCCATATAAAAAAGTTTCATCATTCTAGCTTCAAAATTGACGAATTTCCATACAAACTTTCATCCCCTATTTTTATTTTACTCCCTTAAAGGTATTTTTTTTACAAACTTTGAATGTCATATTTATTTATATCTAATCAACAGCCTAAAAAATAAGTTTCAAGTTTCTAGCTTTAAAAATGACAATACTTCCATACAACTTTTCATCCCCCCTTTCAACCCCTTAAAACCCCTTTTCCGCAATAAAAAGTAGCCTATGTTCTTTCCCGGGCTCCAAACTATCTGTGTACCAAATTTCATTTAAATCGGTTCAGTAGTTTTAGCAGGAAAGCGAGACAGACAGACAGACAGACAGAGTTACAATCGCATTTATGATATTAGTAAGGATTTAATATAATTAATTTTAAAATTAATCACGAATTGAATTTTTTCGAAAACCATTTTTTTTCGCATTGTTGGTCTACTATAAAAAATGAGTATACTAAATATTGCCGAAACACCAGACTCAAAACCGATTACAAAGTTCTAACTGTCATTTGAATCAGAAAGTGAACTCCCCAGCCTCGATAACCAGTCTCTAACCAAATGCGCCATGGAGGTACAGCCATAATTTAGAACTGCCATTGAATGCACAAGTACGCGGTACTCAAATTATACGTCGTATACACCGCTATTTTTTTAAATATTGTAACACATTTGCTATAGAAAAAATATGTTTTAAAATGAGAATATTTTCATTTGTCTTACAAGAGTGTTAGAGTATGCCATGGTTTAAGTGTTTTTTTTTTAATTGTTTCAGAGCCAATGCACCGGCGGTAAAGCCAGCGTCCCACTGCGTGGACACGTTACAGAAGTCTCTACCTCAATTGAATTTAAAAAAGCCAGCGACGAGACCGTTCTGGGTGCCACCCTCATCGCCGAATAGCTGCCTGCGAAACGGTAATTTTCTTTTTGTTTTTTAAAAGACTAAGTATATTGATATCGAAATTAATTTATTTTTCTTTGTCCGAACATGTTACTCAAAAAGGTTTCATTTTCCTTTTTTATTCAAAAATAAAAAAAATCACATATCATTTTCATATCAGCCTATGTACGACTGTTAGTCACGGGCTTTCTGTACAACTGAGAGGGTTTAGGCCTCAGTCCACCACGCTGGCCTAGTGCGGGTTGGCGGACTACACACCTATGAAATTCCTAAGAACTAAAAAATATAATAAAAAAAATGCATAGTATATTTGTATGTACAAAGACATTCGCGCCAGTAGGGGTAGTCCGAGTAGTCAGGTCCCTTGCAATAAGGAACTCGCTTATTGTCGTTTTAGGAATGTCAATATCG
Organism: Hemaris fuciformis; assembly: GCA_907164795.1. Classification (NCBI taxonomy): domain Eukaryota; kingdom Metazoa; phylum Arthropoda; class Insecta; order Lepidoptera; family Sphingidae; genus Hemaris; species Hemaris fuciformis. Next base: position 10,811,842 of record OU015447.1, read on the forward strand.
TATTAATTAATCAGCGTTGTGTTTTGATTTTAGGTGTTCAATGGGACCAATACTCCCAAGTCCGGGAGTCTTTGGCGAAAAACATAGACCAAGTCAGAGTGATGTTGAGCGCTTGCAGAGGCGAGATTCTAAAGATGGGTGAGTGTTCGTGAATTTGTCAAATTGTAAAAATTTATTTGGATCAATAATTATGGTGAGCACACCGCCAACGTCCATACCACGTTGAATACACCGGTTCTCGTCCGATCACCGAAGTCAAGCAACGTCGGGCGCGGTCAGTACTTGGATGGGTGACCGCCTGGGAACACCGCGTGATGTTGGCTTTTTGCACTTGCCATAGCAAGTTGCAATTTTGTAGGCGTCAATGTTTCCATGCACATTCACAATTATTTATGCGTTTTCATTTTTAACTAACTTAAAATTATTACCGTGCCTCAGATGTACCATTATTTACATACATACCTAAACTCACGCCTGTATTCCCCGAAGGGGTAGGCAGAGGTGCATTTCTGCACCCACATTTCGCCAGGTATGTATCATTCCCACGTAATAGGGGGCGAGCCTATTGCCGTTTTTCGGGCACATTTCCAGACTCCGTGCTGTTACCGAGAATTTCCTAATGGAAAAACCCAATAACACTTTGCCCGACCCGGGAATCGAACCCAGGACCTCTAGATCGCACGGCACATACTTGTACCGCGACACCACGAGGCAGTACCATTATTTGTAAAGAAAATTAAAAAAATATATTAGTAAATATAAAAGCGAAATGTGAAGAAAATGTACATAAATGTATGGTTTTATTATTAATCTGCTGTTATAGACATTCTATTATTTGACTTTTAGAATTATGTATAGAAAAAAAAAACGTAACTTAATACATCCGTACAAATTATAAAAGAAATTATAGATGAACGCCCTCTAGAATAAATTCGACATACTATTTAGATGTCCGGCATTAAGAAATATATTGCAACATCATGTGGCACATTCTAGATTAACTATAAAACACTTGTATTTTTTTAAATGAACAAAATACTTTAGCTTCCTGTTTGTATTGCTAAGATATTATATACTTACACTCACGCCAATACTCTCGAAGGGATAAGCAGAGGTATTTCTGCACCCATTTTCGTCCACAGTAAATTTTTAAATCGCACACAACTTAGGGCTAGGTTTTTGCACTTAACCGCGTATATTTACGAACGTTGTACTGTTATTGGGATTTTTCTAATCTCATAACCTAATAATATTTTTCCAAACCGGCATAGAAAATAGGACCTTTCGATCGCAAGGCACTCACCAGTGCAGCAATATCAACAAAGCAACTATTTCGTTATGACTCAATATTTATAGGTAAAAATGTGAACAAAAATCAAAATAAGCAAGCGTAAGAAAATTCAGCTTTATAAAAAGAGCAAAAAGCCAACATCACGCGGTGTTCCCAGGCGGTCACCCATCCAAGTACTGACCGCGCCCGACGTTGCTTGACTTCGGTGATCGGACGAGAACCGGTGTATTCAACGTGGTATGGACGTTGGCAGGCACTGCGCCATATTTATCGACGTGTATGTCGGCGATACGCCAGAATTATCGTGTCCAGACTCCATAATAACAGAAACACACACACAATATAAGTAGCTTGGTTTATTTTCAGACAATTTCTAGTATAGAACTGAATTCAATGTGAGCTGCAATGGCCGTTTTATATAAAACCAACTGTCACTTAACATTTAACAACTGCAACTTCCTTTACAACATGTAATTGAAATTACTGTACAATTAATTATGAAATATAGTTCAAAAATCAACATTAATATTATAATGAATTTTACATAAATCCAAATAATTTATTTTACACATATTACAAATTTATTTTAATAATCAAACACTACTTTACAAATGGCGCTATTAACAATATGTAAATATAATCACATGTTATTTATTACATAAAACATAAAAATAAGTATCAGAATAATGTTATTTAATTCTTATTGATTTTACTTTGAAAGTTTCTGGAGTAATAGAAATAATTAAACATTAAATTAAATATCTCATGTTTTTAAAACAGATAAGCAGTCAATACAGTGTCTGATAATTTTTAGAGTATTTAAATTCTCAGTTTTGTGATCACAAATAGCTATTTAAATATTAATCTTAAATATTAATTATATTTATGTAACAATATAATCATTATTTATTAGTTTGCGCCCATATGTACCTATGCACCATGGCAATAAGTATAAGAAAAAATAGAATTTCTATTGTGTAACCATTAAAAGATACTATATACCTAGAAATTTTCGATCAATCTTCAAGTCTATAAATCTATGTTATAACTTAGTTCCTTAGTTAGTCAAAGAAACTTACCATGACGATTTCTATTATTGCTGTTGTAATCCAGCGCCATCTTTTGTTATAATTTCAACGATTGTAATTACCGCATTCGCTAATAGATGGCGTTGCAAATTTGCATATATGTATGTAATTTAGATAAAATTACTTTATCAAAATGTATTGCAACCAGTGGCGGCACTTCCATAGAAACCCGAAAGCCCAGTGTGCCTTACAATATTACGAATAATCTTTAAATCTTTATTTAACAAACGCAATTTGACATATAAATGAGAGTATCCTTTATCGTCCGCCCATATACGTCCCATTGCTGGGCACGACGGGCCTCTCTACAACTGAGAGCGTTTAGGCCTTAGCCCACCACGCTGGCCTAGTGTGGGTTGGCAGACTACACACCAGAGAAATTCCTAAGAACTTTTCAGTGTGCAGGTTTCATCACTATGTTTTCCTACACCGTTAAAATACGTGATAATTCATTGTGTATATACACATAACTTCGAAAAGTCAGAGGTGTGTGCCTGGGATTCGAACCCGCGACCGTCGAGATTCTCGACCGCGTGCCTAAACCTCGAGGCTATCACGACTTATAATTTAGATAAAATTACTTTATTAAAATGTATTGCAAGTTGCAACCTGCCCAAAGCTTTCTAATGACAAAATACGATTATAGACTATGTTGAATGTTCCAGACACGTGTGAGGCCGGCAGCACGGACCGCGAGCCGCTGCTGTCTGCGCGTTCGTCTGCGGCGTACATCGCGGCGCACGCGGCGGCCAAGCACTACACGCGCTACGAGGACTCCGAGCTGTGCCGCTGGCAGGCGCCCGAGCTCTTCACTCCCGACGAGCGCGGCCTGGTCCATCCCTGCTCCAGGAGCGACGTCTACTCCCTCTGCCTCATGCTGTGGGAATGCTGCAATGGTCAGATTCACTTATATTCACTTATTTACACTTTCATGTTTAAACAAAATTATATGGACAAAAATATAACAAAAACAAGAGGCGGTCTTTTCGGTCTAGGCAATATCTTCCAGACAGCCTTTGGATGGATAATAGAACAGGAAAAATAAAGAGGGTGGCATAAAGTGTATAGAAGAAAAGTTAATTTTGCTTTGAATAAATTTTACTATTCTATTAAGGTGTAAGTGTACTAGCGAAATATATTTTCATGTGCATCCGTATGGTGGTCACGACCCTCCATAATGAGGAAACGCCTAGGAAGATATTTTCATGTTTGGTGTGCTCAATTAGAAAAACAATGGGTATACGAAAATAATTACACAGAGTCGGGAAATGTGGCCTGCAACCAGTAAACATATTATGGCAAAACAAAATAAATTGCCCAAATAAATAAAAAATCGAATCCATTAGGTACATGTAGATTACACGCTTCACAGCCATCTATAACATCAATATATCAATATATGTGTATATTTATTACTTGTTGATTGTAGGATCGTGAATAATATTTATACATGTGCCTCATTTTATCTCTGCATCACCTTAAGTTCAATTGTAAGAGAATGCTTAAGACTTAAGTCCACCTTTACAAATTGTAAAAAGTGTGAATAAACATCTATACTTATAATTTTAAATTCGCAGCATCAATTCCTTGGAAGAACTATAACTATGAGAAGCTGAAGCACCAGTACACAATGTGGAAGGCCGGAGTAAGTTTGCCCCAGGACGGCACATACCCGGGCTGCCTGCTGTCGCTGCTTCAGGATGGACTGACACTGGACCGCTACCAACGCACAGACCTTGACGTGCTGCAGAGGAATTTACACAAAGTCAAGGTAAATGTAACCATAATATTGGGTAGGTTCATTTAAAATACTATTGGAGTCACAGTGATAAGTGTATCATAAGGAATTACAAAGATGAAATCTGGAAATAGACAAATAATTACAATTCTCTGAAATCAAGAAATTGAAATAAATTATAATAGTTTTGAATTGCAATACATATTATGTATATGGAGACGATGCTAAGGTTCAATGTTAATGAGGTAAGTTAGTGTTGTTTATTCTGACGTCACACAGTACATACAGATCATCAAATATGTTGCATTGTTTGCCAACGTCCATACCACGTTGAATACACCGGTTCTCGTCCGATCACCGAAGTCAAGCAACGTCGGGCGCGGTCAGTACTTGGATGGGTGACCGCCTGGGAACACCGCGTGATGTTGGCCTTTTGCTCTTTTTGGATTTCATTTTAATATGTATTTTGGTATTTATTAGAATAATAAGTTTTACTATTTACTACAGTACTTACAGATAAAAAGATTATGATTTTTTTATTTCAAGGAAGAAAACCATGTCAAGTAACAAAATTATTTTTAATTTAAAATTTAATACAATTGTACGTTTATTGAATTTGTTTGTATATTATGTAGTTATTTGAGATACGACTAATATATAGGTGTGTCGTACAAGAGAGTACATAAATGAGGAATGGCCTAAAAACACCGAGTTTATTTATAGTTTGATTCTTAGTTAAATATTTATTTTAGTATCTCTGTCTTTTTCAGCAAGACCTAGACGACATTGGGTACGTGATAATACCAGCCAGGTTGCCGAAGAAGAAATCCACATTCAGTTCCTCCGCGTGGGAGATCGTGTCTCCCACCGACTCCGAGTGCCAGAGTCCGCAGAACATTGAACACACAGCTGTCATACACAAGTCACGAGACAGTTCCACAGACAGCAGCGAAAAAGAGTACAGCAAAAGTGACTCCAGTCCTCTATACGAAAGTATACGCAAATCTTACAAGGAAACCACATATGCCATACCAGAGAAATGTTTCATATCCGACGAAGACAATGTTGAAGAGAGACCTGTATTGAAATATGATCTTTTACCAGAAAAATAATGTTCTGGTGCGTGTTCTACTCCTATTACTAAAATCAAAGCGCGCTTGAAAGACTCTGGCACACCGGGTACCCTACACCGGAGCGATTCGACTGAATATTGTAGTATACTGCATGAGTCCTATCCGCACAGTCAACTTCAGTCTCCACGATAAGTAATAGTAATAAGGATCAGAGTACCGTGGAGCGGCCAACTGCAAAACTCAGTCGAAGTTTCACTCCGAAGTCATACAAACCTCTACATATAAAAGTGCCTGAGTATAACTTTGATTCAATAGGTACGTCCTTTGCTGAGAGAGAAGAATAGTGAGGAACGTTCTTCTTACAATTTTGATATACAGAACTACAGTTTGCCTACAACGCCCATAGCTCGTAGTAATAAATTGAGAAAAAACGCATGGCTGTCTGGCGACTTGAGTGCGAGCGATCGATTTTCGGACAAGAATAATGAAAATTTATTTAAATCTGATAATAAATCAGGTAAGTTTAATATGACGTCACATATTGCATGATATCGACAAATATCTAAAATATTTCGCCAACGTCCATACCACGTTGAATACACCGGTTCTCGTCCGATCACCGAAGTCAAGCAACGTCGGGCGCGGTCAGTACTTGGATGGGTGACCGCCTGGGAACACCGCGTGATGTTGGCTTTTTGCTCTTTTTGGATTTCATTTTGAATAAATTTATCAGTTACCAAATTATATTAATTTAATTTTAATATAAATTAATCCTACCCGCATATTTATTTGTAGATTAAATATTTTTTATTTTTCCTTGTGACTAATTTTTATCTGGATGAAAAGTATCCTCGATCCTTTGCAATTAATAAATAATTTGCATGATTTTTTTTATCCATTTAGTATTAGACGCGTAAAAGCGTAACGTATAATTATTACGAAACTAATATAATATATTCTTTCTTATTTCAGAAAGTATCAAAGACATTAATTCAGCGCCTGAAAACCTGCTACCTCAATATACGCTGTCTTACAGAAGGAAACTGTGTCGGAAAATAATTCTCCCACACCGGAAAAAGTTGATGATACATCTGCTGAGAGTGTCGACACCATAAGAAATAGTTACACTGGGCTTAGGAAGTAAGTAGAGTCATCATTCAGTGCTTTTTATGCGCTATTAAAATAAAAACAATTATTTCTGTATATAAGAATAGGAGATTTATATCTATTACTTTTAATATTACATATGTATTATCTATTATACAAAAGAAAATATAACCACAAACCAATTTTGTGTAACAAACCTTTTCACTAGATGGCGCTTCAGCGTAATTTGAAAAGAAAATTATATTTAATCGAATGCTAATTTCGTTTTTGTTTTTCTGAGCGGGTGACTTGAGATCCTCAAGTGAATAAAAAGCGTACTAAAGTGAAAACCTTGTGTTACCTTCGTTGACGGTATCGTAGTCTCGCGGCACAAGTATGTGCCGTGCGATCTAGTGGTACCGGTTTCGATTCCTGGATCGGGCAGTGTTATTGAATGATTTCATTAAAATCAATAGCGAATCGGGGTCTAGACTTGTGCTCGAAAAACAGCAATAAGCTCGCCCTCTATTACGTGGTACTGATACATACCTGGCGAAATGTGGGTGCAGAAATGCACCCCTGCCTACCCCTTTGCGGCATACAGGCGTGAGTTAAAATAATGTTATTGAACGAATTTCAGGATCGATCCGCCCATAGATTTGTTGTCGTCTGAGACGGACGACACTCCGCGCTCGCGCACCAACTCGTGGTCGCTGCAGCCGCCGCGCCGCGCCGGCCACAAGTACAAGGTGGAGGACGACATACTAGCCAACCTGCATGTCAAGCCGCTGGTCGCCATTCACGAGAAATGGATTTACGAAGCTAACAAGAAGACTGGCCGGTCCATGTCACTGCCTGAAGATAATAAGTGAGTAATGAGTGCCATCCATTCAATAATTTTAACGTTGTTGTCGCCAACGTCCATACCACGTTGAATACACCGGTTCTCGTCCGATCACCGAAGTCAAGCAACGTCGGGCGCGGTCAGTACTTGGATGGGTGACCGCCTGGGAACACCGCGTGATGTTGGCTTTTTGCCTTTATTGGATTTCATTTTAATATTTTCGTACCTGCTATGTTGTATATAGTATACTAGCTTTTGCCCGCGACTTCGTCCGCGTAGACTACAGGGTTGGGTCCAGAAAAAAAAAGGTGGAGTCTATTTTATTCCACAGAGTCCCATTTATGTCCATACCAAAAATCGTTCACATCGGTCAAATGATTAAGGCGTGAAAGCATATCAGACGTATAGTTGTTATTTTCTCATGTTGTTATGTTATAAACATATTACGGGAATTTTTTTAACAAACTTTTAATATAATTCTTATTTTGTGTATATGAATACACAATATATATATGATGTATACATCATATATACATATACATCATATATGTGATGTAATAAAAGCCATATAAAAAGTTTCATCATTCTAGCTTCAAAATTGACGAATTTCCATACAAACTTTCATCCCCTATTTTTATTTTACTCCCTTAAAGGTATTTTTTTTACAAACTTTGAATGTCATATTTATTTATATCTAATCAACAGCCTAAAAAATAAGTTTCAAGTTTCTAGCTTTAAAAATGACAATACTTCCATACAACTTTTCATCCCCCCTTTCAACCCCTTAAAACCCCTTTTCCGCAATAAAAAGTAGCCTATGTTCTTTCCCGGGCTCCAAACTATCTGTGTACCAAATTTCATTTAAATCGGTTCAGTAGTTTTAGCAGGAAAGCGAGACAGACAGACAGACAGACAGAGTTACAATCGCATTTATGATATTAGTAAGGATTTAATATAATTAATTTTAAAATTAATCACGAATTGAATTTTTTCGAAAACCATTTTTTTTCGCATTGTTGGTCTACTATAAAAAATGAGTATACTAAATATTGCCGAAACACCAGACTCAAAACCGATTACAAAGTTCTTACTGTCATTTGAATCAGAAAGTGAACTCCCCAGCCTCGATAACCAGTCTCTAACCAAATGCGCCATGGAGGTACAGCCATAATTTAGAACTGCCATTGAATGCACAAGTACGCGGTACTCAAATTATACGTCGTATACACCGCTATTTTTTTAAATATTGTAACACATTTGCTATAGAAAAAATATGTTTTAAAATGAGAATATTTTCATTTGTCTTACAAGAGTGTTAGAGTATGCCATGGTTTAAAAGTGTTTTTTTTTTAATTGTTTCAGAGCCAATGCACCGGCGGTAAAGCCAGCGTCCCACTGCGTGGACACGTTACAGAAGTCTCTACCTCAATTGAATTTAAAAAAGCCAGCGACGAGACCGTTCTGGGTGCCACCCTCATCGCCGAATAGCTGCCTGCGAAACGGTAATTTTCTTTTTGTTTTTTAAAAGACTAAGTATATTGATATCGAAATTAATTTATTTTTCTTTGTCCGAACATGTTACTCAAAAAGGTTTCATTTTCCTTTTTTATTCAAAAATAAAAAAATCACATATCATTTTCATATCAGCCTATGTACGACTGTTAGTCACGGGCTTTCTGTACAACTGAGAGGGTTTAGGCCTCAGTCCACCACGCTGGCCTAGTGCGGGTTGGCGGACTACACACCTATGAAATTCCTAAGAACTAAAAAATATAATAAAAAAAAATGCATAGTATATTTGTATGTACAAAGACATTCGCGCCAGTAGGGGTAGTCCGAGTAGTCAGGTCCCTTGCAATAAGGAACTCGCTTATTGTCGTTTTAGGAATGTCAATATCGTATTAATTAATCAGCGTTGTGTTTTGATTTTAGGTGTTCAATGGGACCAATACTCCCAAGTCCGGGAGTCTTTGGCGAAAAACATAGACCAAGTCAGAGTGATGTTGAGCGCTTGCAGAGGCGAGATTCTAAAGATGGGTGAGTGTTCGTGAATTTGTCAAATTGTAAAAATTTATTTGGATCAATAATTATGGTGAGCACACCGCCAACGTCCATACCACGTTGAATACACCGGTTCTCGTCCGATCACCGAAGTCAAGCAACGTCGGGCGCGGTCAGTACTTGGATGGGTGACCGCCTGGGAACACCGCGTGATGTTGGCTTTTTGCACTTGCCATAGCAAGTTGCAATTTTGTAGGCGTCAATGTTTCCATGCACATTCACAATTATTTATGCGTTTTCATTTTTAACTAACTTAAAATTATTACCGTGCCTCAGATGTACCATTATTTACATACATACATAAACTCACGCCTGTATTCCCCGAAGGGGTAGGCAGAGGTGCATTTCTGCACCCACATTTCGCCAGGTATGTATCATTCCCACGTAATAGGGGGCGAGCCTATTGCCGTTTTTCGGGCACATTTCCAGACTCCGTGCTGTTACCGAGAATTTCCTAATGGAAAAACCCAATAACACTTTGCCCGACCCGGGAATCGAACCCAGGACCTCTAGATCGCACGGCACATACTTGTACCGCGACACCACGAGGCAGTACCATTATTTGTAAAGAAAATTAAAAAAATATATTAGTAAATATAAAAGCGAAATGTGAAGAAAATGTACATAAATGTATGGTTTTATTATTAATCTGCTGTTATAGACATTCTATTATTTGACTTTTAGAATTATGTATAGAAAAAAAAACGTAACTTAATACATCCGTACAAATTATAAAAGAAATTATAGATGAACGCCCTCTAGAATAAATTCGACATACTATTTAGATGTCCGGCATTAAGAAATATATTGCAACATCATGTGGCACATTCTAGATTAACTATAAAAACACTTGTATTTTTTTAAATGAACAAAATACTTTAGCTTCCTGTTTGTATTGCTAAGATATTATATACTTACACTCACGCCAATACTCTCGAAGGGATAAGCAGAGGTATTTCTGCACCCATTTTCGTCCACAGTAAATTTTTAAATCGCACACAACTTAGGGCTAGGTTTTTGCACTTAACCGCGTATATTTACGAACGTTGTACTGTTATTGGGATTTTTCTAATCTCATAACCTAATAATATTTTTCCAAACCGGCATAGAAAATAGGACCTTTCGATCGCAAGGCACTCACCAGTGCAGCAATATCAACAAAGCAACTATTTCGTTATGACTCAATATTTATAGGTAAAAATGTGAACAAAAATCAAAATAAGCAAGCGTAAGAAAATTCAGCTTTATAAAAAGAGCAAAAAGCCAACATCACGCGGTGTTCCCAGGCGGTCACCCATCCAAGTACTGACCGCGCCCGACGTTGCTTGACTTCGGTGATCGGACGAGAACCGGTGTATTCAACGTGGTATGGACGTTGGCAGGCACTGCGCCATATTTATCGACGTGTATGTCGGCGATACGCCAGAATTATCGTGTCCAGACTCCATAATAACAGAAACACACACACAATATAAGTAGCTTGGTTTATTTTCAGACAATTTCTAGTATAGAACTGAATTCAATGTGAGCTGCAATGGCCGTTTTATATAAAACCAACTGTCACTTAACATTTAACAACTGCAACTTCCTTTACAACATGTAATTGAAATTACTGTACAATTAATTATGAAATATAGTTCAAAAATCAACATTAATATTATAATGAATTTTACATAAATCCAAATAATTTATTTTACACATATTACAAATTTATTTTAATAATCAAACACTACTTTACAAATGGCGCTATTAACAATATGTAAATATAATCACATGTTATTTATTACATAAAACATAAAAATAAGTATCAGAATAATGTTATTTAATTCTTATTGATTTTACTTTGAAAGTTTCTGGAGTAATAGAAATAATTAAACATTAAATTAAATATCTCATGTTTTTAAAACAGATAAGCAGTCAATACAGTGTCTGATAATTTTTAGAGTATTTAAATTCTCAGTTTTGTGATCACAAATAGCTATTTAAATATTAATCTTAAATATTAATTATATTTATGTAACAATATAATCATTATTTATTAGTTTGCGCCCATATGTACCTATGCACCATGGCAATAAGTATAAGAAAAAATAGAATTTCTATTGTGTAACCATTAAAAGATACTATATACCTAGAAATTTTCGATCAATCTTCAAGTCTATAAATCTATGTTATAACTTAGTTCCTTAGTTAGTCAAAGAAACTTACCATGACGATTTCTATTATTGCTGTTGTAATCCAGCGCCATCTTTTGTTATAATTTCAACGATTGTAATTACCGCATTCGCTAATAGATGGCGTTGCAAATTTGCATATATGTATGTAATTTAGATAAAATTACTTTATCAAAATGTATTGCAACCAGTGGCGGCACTTCCATAGAAACCCGAAAGCCCAGTGTGCCTTACAATATTACGAATAATCTTTAAATCTTTATTTAACAAACGCAATTTGACATATAAATGAGAGTATCCTTTATCGTCCGCCCATATACGTCCCATTGCTGGGCACGACGGGCCTCTCTACAACTGAGAGCGTTTAGGCCTTAGCCCACCACGCTGGCCTAGTGTGGGTTGGCAGACTACACACCAGAGAAATTCCTAAGAACTTTTCAGTGTGCAGGTTTCATCACTATGTTTTCCTACACCGTTAAAATACGTGATAATTCATTGTGTATATACACATAACTTCGAAAAGTCAGAGGTGTGTGCCTGGGATTCGAACCCGCGACCGTCGAGATTCTCGATCGCGTGCCTAAACCTCGAGGCTATCACGACTTATAATTTAGATAAAATTACTTTATTAAAATGTATTGCAAGTTGCAACCTGCCCAAAGCTTTCTAATGACAAAATACGATTATAGACTATGTTGAATGTTCCAGACACGTGTGAGGCCGGCAGCACGGACCGCGAGCCGCTGCTGTCTGCGCGTTCGTCTGCGGCGTACATCGCGGCGCACGCGGCGGCCAAGCACTACACGCGCTACGAGGACTCCGAGCTGTGCCGCTGGCAGGCGCCCGAGCTCTTCACTCCCGACGAGCGCGGCCTGGTCCATCCCTGCTCCAGGAGCGACGTCTACTCCCTCTGCCTCATGCTGTGGGAATGCTGCAATGGTCAGATTCACTTATATTCACTTATTTACACTTTCATGTTTAAACAAAATTATATGGACAAAAATATAACAAAAACAAGAGGCGGTCTTTTCGGTCTAGGCAATATCTTCCAGACAGCCTTTGGATGGATAATAGAACAGGAAAAATAAAGAGGGTGGCATAAAGTGTATAGAAGAAAAGTTAATTTTGCTTTGAATAAATTTTACTATTCTATTAAGGTGTAAGTGTACTAGCGAAATATATTTTCATGTGCATCCGTATGGTGGTCACGACCCTCCATAATGAGGAAACGCCTAGGAAGATATTTTCATGTTTGGTGTGCTCAATTAGAAAAACAATGGGTATACGAAAATAATTACACAGAGTCGGGAAATGTGGCCTGCAACCAGTAAACATATTATGGCAAAACAAAATAAATTGCCCAAATAAATAAAAAATCGAATCCATTAGGTACATGTAGATTACACGCTTCACAGCCATCTATAACATCAATATATCAATATATGTGTATATTTATTACTTGTTGATTGTAGGATCGTGAATAATATTTATACATGTGCCTCATCTTATCTCTGCATCACCTTAAGTTCAATTGTAAGAGAATGCTTAAGACTTAAGTCCACCTTTACAAATTGTAAAAAGTGTGAATAAACATCTATACTTATAATTTTAAATTCGCAGCATCAATTCCTTGGAAGAACTATAACTATGAGAAGCTGAAGCACCAGTACACAATGTGGAAGGCCGGAGTAAGTTTGCCCCAGGACGGCACATACCCGGGCTGCCTGCTGTCGCTGCTTCAGGATGGACTGACACTGGACCGCTACCAACGCACAGACCTTGACGTGCTGCAGAGGAATTTACACAAAGTCAAGGTAAATGTAACCATAATATTGGGTAGGTTCATTTAAAATACTATTGGAGTCACAGTGATAAGTGTATCATAAGGAATTACAAAGATGAAATCTGGAAATAGACAAATAATTACAATTCTCTGAAATCAAGAAATTGAAATAAATTATAATAGTTTTGAATTGCAATACATATTATGTATATGGAGACGATGCTAAGGTTCAATGTTAATGAGGTAAGTTAGTGTTGTTTATTCTGACGTCACACAGTACATACAGATCATCAAATATGTTGCATTGTTTGCCAACGTCCATACCACGTTGAATACACCGGTTCTCGTCCGATCACCGAAGTCAAGCAACGTCGGGCGCGGTCAGTACTTGGATGGGTGACCGCCTGGGAACACCGCGTGATGTTGGCCTTTTGCTCTTTTTGGATTTCATTTTAATATGTATTTTGGTATTTATTAGAATAATAAGTTTTACTATTTACTACAGTACTTACAGATAAAAAGATTATGATTTTTTTATTTCAAGGAAGAAAACCATGTCAAGTAACAAAATTATTTTTAATTTAAAATTTAATACAATTGTACGTTTATTGAATTTGTTTGTATATTATGTAGTTATTTGAGATACGACTAATATATAGGTGTGTCGTACAAGAGAGTACATAAATGAGGAATGGCCTAAAAACACCGAGTTTATTTATAGTTTGATTCTTAGTTAAATATTTATTTTAGTATCTCTGTCTTTTTCAGCAAGACCTAGACGACATTGGGTACGTGATAATACCAGCCAGGTTGCCGAAGAAGAAATCCACATTCAGTTCCTCCGCGTGGGAGATCGTGTCTCCCACCGACTCCGAGTGCCAGAGTCCGCAGAACATTGAACACACAGCTGTCATACACAAGTCACGAGACAGTTCCACAGACAGCAGCGAAAAAGAGTACAGCAAAAGTGACTCCAGTCCTCTATACGAAAGTATACGCAAATCTTACAAGGAAACCACATATGCCATACCAGAGAAATGTTTCATATCCGACGAAGACAATGTTGAAGAGAGACCTGTATTGAAATATGATCTTTTACCAGAAAAAGAATGTTCTGGTGCGTGTTCTACTCCTATTACTAAAATCAAAGCGCGCTTGAAAGACTCTGGCACACCGGGTACCCTACACCGGAGCGATTCGACTGAATATTGTAGTATACTGCATGAGTCCTATCCGCACAGTCAACTTCAGTCTCCACGATAAGTAATAGTAATAAGGATCAGAGTACCGTGGAGCGGCCAACTGCAAAACTCAGTCGAAGTTTCACTCCGAAGTCATACAAACCTCTACATATAAAAGTGCCTGAGTATAACTTTGATTCAATAGGTACGTCCTTTGCTGAGAGAGAAGAATAGTGAGGAACGTTCTTCTTACAATTTTGATATACAGAACTACAGTTTGCCTACAACGCCCATAGCTCGTAGTAATAAATTGAGAAAAAACGCATGGCTGTCTGGCGACTTGAGTGCGAGCGATCGATTTTCGGACAAGAATAATGAAAATTTATTTAAATCTGATAATAAATCAGGTAAGTTTAATATGACGTCACATATTGCATGATATCGACAAATATCTAAAATATTTCGCCAACGTCCATACCACGTTGAATACACCGGTTCTCGTCCGATCACCGAAGTCAAGCAACGTCGGGCGCGGTCAGTACTTGGATGGGTGACCGCCTGGGAACACCGCGTGATGTTGGCTTTTTGCTCTTTTTGGATTTCATTTTGAATAAATTTATCAGTTACCAAATTATATTAATTTAATTTTAATATAAATTAATCCTACCCGCATATTTATTTGTAGATTAAATATTTTTTATTTTTCCTTGTGACTAATTTTTATCTGGATGAAAAGTATCCTCGATCCTTTGCAATTAATAAATAATTTGCATGATTTTTTTTATCCATTTAGTATTAGACGCGTAAAAGCGTAACGTATAATTATTACGAAACTAATATAATATATTCTTTCTTATTTCAGAAAGTATCAAAGACATTAATTCAGCGCCTGAAAACCTGCTACCTCAATATACGCTGTCTTACAGAAGGAAACTGTGTCGGAAAATAATTCTCCCACACCGGAAAAAGTTGATGATACATCTGCTGAGAGTGTCGACACCATAAGAAATAGTTACACTGGGCTTAGGAAGTAAGTAGAGTCATCATTCAGTGCTTTTTATGCGCTATTAAAATAAAAACAATTATTTCTGTATATAAGAATAGGAGATTTATATCTATTACTTTTAATATTACATATGTATTATCTATTATACAAAAGAAAATATAACCACAAACCAATTTTGTGTAACAAACCTTTTCACTAGATGGCGCTTCAGCGTAATTTGAAAAGAAAATTATATTTAATCGAATGCTAATTTCGTTTTTGTTTTTCTGAGCGGGTGACTTGAGATCCTCAAGTGAATAAAAAGCGTACTAAAGTGAAAACCTTGTGTTACCTTCGTTGACGGTATCGTAGTCTCGCGGCACAAGTATGTGCCGTGCGATCTAGTGGTACCGGTTTCGATTCCTGGATCGGGCAGTGTTATTGAATGATTTCATTAAAATCAATAGCGAATCGGAGTCTAGACTTGTGCTCGAAAAACAGCAATAAGCGCGCCCTCTATTACGTGGTACTGATACATACCTGGCGAAATGTGGGTGCAGAAATGCACCCCTGCCTACCCCTTTGGGGCATACAGGCGTGAGTTAAAATAATGTTATTGAACGAATTTCAGGATCGATCCGCCCATAGATTTGTTGTCGTCTGAGACGGACGACACTCCGCGCTCGCGCACCAACTCGTGGTCGCTGCAGCCGCCGCGCCGCGCCGGCCACAAGTACAAGGTGGAGGACGACATACTAGCCAACCTGCATGTCAAGCCGCTGGTCGCCATTCACGAGAAATGGATTTACGAAGCTAACAAGAAGACTGGCCGGTCCATGTCACTGCCTGAAGATAATAAGTGAGTAATGAGTGCCATCCATTCAATAATTTTAACGTTGTTGTCGCCAACGTCCATACCACGTTGAATACACCGGTTCTCGTCCGATCACCGAAGTCAAGCAACGTCGGGCGCGGTCAGTACTTGGATGGGTGACCGCCTGGGAACACCGCGTGATGTTGGCTTTTTGCCTTTATTGGATTTCATTTTAATATTTTCGTACCTGCTATGTTGTATATAGTATACTAGCTTTTGCCCGCGACTCCGTCCGCGTAGACTACAGGCTTGGGTCCAGAAAAAAAAAGGTGGAGTCTATTTTATTCCACAGAGTCCCATTTATGTCCATACCAAAAATCGTTCACATCGGTCAAATGATTAAGGCGTGAAAGCATATCAGACGTATAGTTGTTATTTTCTCATGTTGTTATGTTATAAACATATTACGGGAATTTTTTTAACAAACTTTTAATATAATTCTTATTTTGTGTATATGAATACACAATATATATATGATGTATACATCATATATACATATACATCATATATGTGATGTAATAAAAGCCATATAAAAAAGTTTCATCATTCTAGCTTCAAAATTGACGAATTTCCATACAAACTTTCATCCCCTATTTTTATTTTACTCCCTTAAAGGTATTTTTTTTACAAACTTTGAATGTCATATTTATTTATATCTAATCAACAGCCTAAAAAATAAGTTTCAAGTTTCTAGCTTTAAAAATGACAATACTTCCATACAACTTTTCATCCCCCCTTTCAACCCCTTAAAACCCCTTTTCCGCAATAAAAAGTAGCCTATGTTCTTTCCCGGGCTCCAAACTATCTGTGTACCAAATTTCATTTAAATCGGTTCAGTAGTTTTAGCAGGAAAGCGAGACAGACAGACAGACAGACAGAGTTACAATCGCATTTATGATATTAGTAAGGATTTAATATAATTAATTTTAAAATTAATCACGAATTGAATTTTTTCGAAAACCATTTTTTTTCGCATTGTTGGTCTACTATAAAAAATGAGTATACTAAATATTGCCGAAACACCAGACTCAAAACCGATTACAAAGTTCTTACTGTCATTTGAATCAGAAAGTGAACTCCCCAGCCTCGATAACCAGTCTCTAACCAAATGCGCCATGGAGGTACAGCCATAATTTAGAACTGTTATTGAATGCACAAGTACGCGGTACTCAAATTATACGTCGTATACACCGCTATTTTTTTAAATATTGTAACACATTTGCTATAGAAAAAATATGTTTTAAAATGAGAATATTTTCATTTGTCTTACAAGAGTGTTAGAGTATGCCATGGTTTAAAAGTGTTTTTTTTTTAATTGTTTCAGAGCCAATGCACCGGCGGTAAAGCCAGCGTCCCACTGCGTGGACACGTTACAGAAGTCTCTACCTCAATTGAATTTAAAAAAGCCAGCGACGAGACCGTTCTGGGTGCCACCCTCATCGCCGAATAGCTGCCTGCGAAACGGTAATTTTCTTTTTGTTTTTTAAAAGACTAAGTATATTGATATCGAAATTAATTTATTTTTCTTTGTCCGAACATGTTACTCAAAAAGGTTTCATTTTCCTTTTTTATTCAAAAATAAAAAAAATCACATATCATTTTCATATCAGCCTATGTACGACTGTTAGTCACGGGCTTTCTGTACAACTGAGAGGGTTTAGGCCTCAGTCCACCACGCTGGCCTAGTGCGGGTTGGCGGACTACACACCTATGAAATTCCTAAGAACTAAAAAATATAATAAAAAAAAATGCATAGTATATTTGTATGTACAAAGACATTCGCGCCAGTAGGGGTAGTCCGAGTAGTCAGGTCCCTTGCAATAAGGAACTCGCTTATTGTCGTTTTAGGAATGTCAATATCGTATTAATTAATCAGCGTTGTGTTTTGATTTTAGGTGTTCAATGGGACCAATACTCCCAAGTCCGGGAGTCTTTGGCGAAAAACATAGACCAAGTCAGAGTGATGTTGAGCGCTTGCAGAGGCGAGATTCTAAAGATGGGTGAGTGTTCGTGAATTTGTCAAATTGTAAAAATTTATTTGGATCAATAATTATGGTGAGCACACCGCCAACGTCCATACCACGTTGAATACACCGGTTCTCGTCCGATCACCGAAGTCAAGCAACGTCGGGCGCGGTCAGTACTTGGATGGGTGACCGCCTGGGAACACCGCGTGATGTTGGCTTTTTGCACTTGCCATAGCAAGTTGCAATTTTGTAGGCGTCAATGTTTCCATGCACATTCACAATTATTTATGCGTTTTCATTTTTAACTAACTTAAAATTATTACCGTGCCTCAGATGTACCATTATTTACATACATACATAAACTCACGCCTGTATTCCCCGAAGGGGTAGGCAGAGGTGCATTTCTGCACCCACATTTCGCCAGGTATGTATCATTCCCACGTAATAGGGGGCGAGCCTATTGCCGTTTTTCGGGCACATTTCCAGACTCCGTGCTGTTACCGAGAATTTCCTAATGGAAAAACCCAATAACACTTTGCCCGACCCGGGAATCGAACCCAGGACCTCTAGATCGCACGGCACATACTTGTACCGCGACACCACGAGGCAGTACCATTATTTGTAAAAAAATTAAAAAAAATATTAGTAAATATAAAAGCGAAATGTGAAGAAAATGTACATAAATGTATGGTTTTATTATTAATCTGCTGTTATAGACATTCTATTATTTGACTTTTAGAATTATGTATAGAAAAAAAAAACGTAACTTAATACATCCGTACAAATTATAAAAGAAATTATAGATGAACGCCCTCTAGAATAAATTCGACATACTATTTAGATGTCCGGCATTAAGAAATATATTGCAACATCATGTGGCACATTCTAGATTAACTATAAAAACACTTGTATTTTTTTAAATGAACAAAATACTTTAGCTTCCTGTTTGTATTGCTAAGATATTATATACTTACACTCACGCCAATACTCTCGAAGGGATAAGCAGAGGTATTTCTGCACCCATTTTCGTCCACAGTAAATTTTTAAATCGCACACAACTTAGGGCTAGGTTTTTGCACTTAACCGCGTATATTTACGAACGTTGTACTGTTATTGGGATTTTTCTAATCTCATAACCTAATAATATTTTTCCAAACCGGCATAGAAAATAGGACCTTTCGATCGCAAGGCACTCACCAGTGCAGCAATATCAACAAAGCAACTATTTCGTTATGACTCAATATTTATAGGTAAAAATGTGAACAAAAATCAAAATAAGCAAGCGTAAGAAAATTCAGCTTTATAAAAAGAGCAAAAAGCCAACATCACGCGGTGTTCCCAGGCGGTCACCCATCCAAGTACTGACCGCGCCCGACGTTGCTTGACTTCGGTGATCGGACGAGAACCGGTGTATTCAACGTGGTATGGACGTTGGCAGGCACTGCGCCATATTTATCGACGTGTACCTATGCACCATGGCAATAAGTATAAGAAAAAATAGAATTTCTATTGTGTAACCATTAAAAGATACTATATACCTAGAAATTTTCGATCAATCTTCAAGTCTATAAATCTATGTTATAACTTAGTTCCTTAGTTAGTCAAAGAAACTTACCATGACGATTTCTATTATTGCTGTTGTAATCCAGCGCCATCTTTTGTTATAATTTCAACGATTGTAATTACCGCATTCGCTAATAGATGGCGTTGCAAATTTGCATATATGTATGTAATTTAGATAAAATTACTTTATCAAAATGTTTGCAACCAGTGGCGGCACTTCCATAGAAACCCGAAAGCCCAGTGTGCCTTACAATATTACGAATAATCTTTAAATCTTTATTTAACAAACGCAATTTGACATATAAATGAGAGTATCCTTTATCGTCCGCCCATATACGTCCCATTGCTGGGCACGACGGGCCTCTCTACAACTGAGAGCGTTTAGGCCTTAGCCCACCACGCTGGCCTAGTGTGGGTTGGCAGACTACACACCAGAGAAATTCCTAAGAACTTTTCAGTGTGCAGGTTTCATCACTATGTTTTCCTACACCGTTAAAATACGTGATAATTCATTGTGTATATACACATAACTTCGAAAAGTCAGAGGTGTGTGCCTGGGATTCGAACCCGCGACCGTCGAGATTCTCGACCGCGTGCCTAAACCTCGAGGCTATCACGACTTATAATTTAGATAAAATTACTTTATTAAAATGTATTGCAAGTTGCAACCTGCCCAAAGCTTTCTAATGACAAAATACGATTATAGACTATGTTGAATGTTCCAGACACGTGTGAGGCCGGCAGCACGGACCGCGAGCCGCTGCTGTCTGCGCGTTCGTCTGCGGCGTACATCGCGGCGCACGCGGCGGCCAAGCACTACACGCGCTACGAGGACTCCGAGCTGTGCCGCTGGCAGGCGCCCGAGCTCTTCACTCCCGACGAGCGCGGCCTGGTCCATCCCTGCTCCAGGAGCGACGTCTACTCCCTCTGCCTCATGCTGTGGGAATGCTGCAATGGTCAGATTCACTTATATTCACTTATTTACACTTTCATGTTTAAACAAAATTATATGGACAAAAATATAACAAAAACAAGAGGCGGTCTTTTCGGTCTAGGCAATATCTTCCAGACAGCCTTTGGATGGATAATAGAACAGGAAAAATAAAGAGGGTGGCATAAAGTGTATAGAAGAAAAGTTAATTTTGCTTTGAATAAATTTTACTATTCTATTAAGGTGTAAGTGTACTAGCGAAATATATTTTCATGTGCATCCGTATGGTGGTCACGACCCTCCATAATGAGGAAACGCCTAGGAAGATATTTTCATGTTTGGTGTGCTCAATTAGAAAAACAATGGGTATACGAAAATAATTACACAGAGTCGGGAAATGTGGCCTGCAACCAGTAAACATATTATGGCAAAACAAAATAAATTGCCCAAATAAATAAAAAATCGAATCCATTAGGTACATGTAGATTACACGCTTCACAGCCATCTATAACATCAATATATCAATATATGTGTATATTTATTACTTGTTGATTGTAGGATCGTGAATAATATTTATACATGTGCCTCATTTTATCTCTGCATCACCTTAAGTTCAATTGTAAGAGAATGCTTAAGACTTAAGTCCACCTTTACAAATTGTAAAAAGTGTGAATAAACATCTATACTTATAATTTTAAATTCGCAGCATCAATTCCTTGGAAGAACTATAACTATGAGAAGCTGAAGCACCAGTACACAATGTGGAAGGCCGGAGTAAGTTTGCCCCAGGACGGCACATACCCGGGCTGCCTGCTGTCGCTGCTTCAGGATGGACTGACACTGGACCGCTACCAACGCACAGACCTTGACGTGCTGCAGAGGAATTTACACAAAGTCAAGGTAAATGTAACCATAATATTGGGTAGGTTCATTTAAAATACTATTGGAGTCACAGTGATAAGTGTATCATAAGGAATTACAAAGATGAAATCTGGAAATAGACAAATAATTACAATTCTCTGAAATCAAGAAATTGAAATAAATTATAATAGTTTTGAATTGCAATACATATTATGTATATGGAGACGATGCTAAGGTTCAATGTTAATGAGGTAAGTTAGTGTTGTTTATTCTGACGTCACACAGTACATACAGATCATCAAATATGTTGCATTGTTTGCCAACGTCCATACCACGTTGAATACACCGGTTCTCGTCCGATCACCGAAGTCAAGCAACGTCGGGCGCGGTCAGTACTTGGATGGGTGACCGCCTGGGAACACCGCGTGATGTTGGCTTTTTGCCTTTATTGGATTTCATTTTAATATTTTCGTACCTGCTATGTTGTATATAGTATACTAGCTTTTGCCCGCGACTCCGTCCGCGTAGACTACAGGGTTGGGTCCAGAAAAAAAAGGTGGAGTCTATTTTATTCCACAGAGTCCCATTTATGTCCATACCAAAAATCGTTCACATCGGTCAAATGATTAAGGCGTGAAAGCATATCAGACGTATAGTTGTTATTTTCTCATGTTGTTATGTTATAAACATATTACGGGAATTTTTTTAACAAACTTTTAATATAATTCTTATTTTGTGTATATGAATACACAATATATATATGATGTATACATCATATATATATATACATCATATATGTGATGTAATAAAAGCCATATAAAAAAGTTTCATCATTCTAGCTTCAAAATTGACGAATTTCCATACAAACTTTCATCCCCTATTTTTATTTTACTCCCTTAAAGGTATTTTTTTTACAAACTTTGAATGTCATATTTATTTATATCTAATCAACAGCCTAAAAAATAAGTTTCAAGTTTCTAGCTTTAAAAATGACAATACTTCCATACAACTTTTCATCCCCCCTTTCAACCCCTTAAAACCCCTTTTCCGCAATAAAAAGTAGCCTATGTTCTTTCCCGGGCTCCAAACTATCTGTGTACCAAATTTCATTTAAATCGGTTCAGTAGTTTTAGCAGGAAAGCGAGACAGACAGACAGACAGACAGAGTTACAATCGCATTTATGATATTAGTAAGGATTTAATATAATTAATTTTAAAATTAATCACGAATTGAATTTTTTCGAAAACCATTTTTTTTCGCATTGTTGGTCTACTATAAAAAATGAGTATACTAAATATTGCCGAAACACCAGACTCAAAACCGATTACAAAGTTCTTACTGTCATTTGAATCAGAAAGTGAACTCCCCAGCCTCGATAACCAGTCTCTAACCAAATGCGCCATGGAGGTACAGCCATAATTTAGAACTGCCATTGAATGCACAAGTACGCGGTACTCAAATTATACGTCGTATACACCGCTATTTTTTTAAATATTGTAACACATTTGCTATAGAAAAAATATGTTTTAAAATGAGAATATTTTCATTTGTCTTACAAGAGTGTTAGAGTATGCCATGGTTTAAAAGTGTTTTTTTTTTTTAATTGTTTCAGAGCCAATGCACCGGCGGTAAAGCCAGCGTCCCACTGCGTGGACACGTTACAGAAGTCTCTACCTCAATTGAATTTAAAAAAGCCAGCGACGAGACCGTTCTGGGTGCCACCCTCATCGCCGAATAGCTGCCTGCGAAACGGTAATTTTCTTTTTGTTTTTTAAAAGACTAAGTATATTGATATCGAAATTAATTTATTTTTCTTTGTCCGAACATGTTACTCAAAAAGGTTTCATTTTCCTTTTTTATTCAAAAATAAAAAAAATCACATATCATTTTCATATCAGCCTATTTACGACTGTTAGTCACGGGCTTTCTGTACAACTGAGAGGGTTTAGGCCTCAGTCCACCACGCTGGCCTAGTGCGGGTTGGCGGACTACACACCTATGAAATTCCTAAGAACTAAAAAATATAATAAAAAAAAAATGCATAGTATATTTGTATGTACAAAGACATTCGCGCCAGTAGAGGTAGTCCGAGTAGTCAGGTCCCTTGCAATAAGGAACTCGCTTAAGGTAATGGCACCTATAGATGACACATTAAGGATTTTTTTCTACATCTTGCACCGTGGAAACCACTAATTACAGAATTTTTCATGACTGTTAGTGCTCAAACAGGCTTTGAGTATTTGTCTATCAGCTAGAAAGTGTTCAGCGCCCTACGTTTACATAGATGTAATGGAACTAATTTTTTTTTAATCACTCAATTGGCCCCTATAGATGACATTCAAAATTCGTTCGGTTCCTAAAGATGACAATGACGGCGCCTAAAGATGACATAGGTTTCTGTGTAAATTAAAAAGCCAAATTAGCAAAAATAATAACACATTTATTTTAATTAGAATAAATAAATTAAAGATTTGCAACTTGGGGCACATAAATCTCCCTAGTTGAACTAAATTTGTAAAAATAAAAAGTTACTTAGGGATCGTATGCATAACCTAAAGATGACACACTAAGAACCTAAGGATGATATACCTGTCAGCTTAAGGTTCCTGGACAACTATTGAACCGAAATAAAAATCCCACATATTCTTTTTATTTTTTAACTTCTATAGCACTGAAGCATCAATCGGGGCTAAAAAACTTTAAGATGACAATACGATCATCTTTAGGAAACTGCGCCTTTTAAGGAACCTAAACATGACACCGCCTTTGCAACCCCAACCCATAACCAAAATGACTGTGCAAAGCGCTTTGTTGTGAAATTAAGTCTTAACAATGACAAAAACTTATTTAGGTATATCTTTGCGATAAATATCGAGATTAAAAAACTTAAATAGTAAAAACACTTACCTTAACCAAATCACTAGAATTGAAGCGAAAAACAGCAAATGATACAACCACAAACATAAACAAGACCGTATTATGGAAACCACAAAGGCGTTTGATTGTTTTGTTATGTTGTCTCCAGGGAGAAGAATCAGTGTAGTCAATGCAACAAATAAAATTCCCGCTACTTTTTTAAAACTCTTGTTTTTTGAAAGGTTATGAGACACTGTCATCTTTAGGTGGTATGTCATCTATAGGTGCCATTACCTTATTGTCGTTTTAAGAATGTCAAAGAAGAGAAAAGAAGAAAGAATTTATTTTCATACATTACCCATAGAGTTGTCACAATTACAAAGTAAATAAAAAAATGGTTAATAAATAAATAAAATAATAAAATAAATAGGTTAGTTAAAAATAGGTTACAAATTATAATAGGGGGCGAGTCTATTTGACTACAATACTCTGTGGTCCTATCCTATCCGCACAGTCAACTTCAGTCTCCACGATAAGTAATAGTAATAAGGATCAGAGTACCGTGGAGCGGCCAACTGCAAAACTCAGTCGAAGTTTCACTCCGAAGTCATACAAACCTCTACATATAAAAGTGCCTGAGTATAACTTTGATTCAATAGGTACGTCCTTTGCTGAGAGAGAAGAATAGTGAGGAACGTTCTTCTTACAATTTTGATATACAGAACTACAGTTTGCCTACAACGCCCATAGCTCGTAGTAATAAATTGAGAAAAAACGCATGGCTGTCTGGCGACTTGAGTGCGAGCGATCGATTTTCGGACAAGAATAATGAAAATTTATTTAAATCTGATAATAAATCAGGTAAGTTTAATATGACGTCACATATTGCATGATATCGACAAATATCTAAAATATTTCGCCAACGTCCATACCACGTTGAATACACCGGTTCTCGTCCGATCACCGAAGTCAAGCAACGTCGGGCGCGGTCAGTACTTGGATGGGTGACCGCCTGGGAACACCGCGTGATGTTGGCTTTTTGCTCTTTTTGGATTTCATTTTGAATAAATTTATCAGTTACCAAATTATATTAATTTAATTTTAATATAAATTAATCCTACCCGCATATTTATTTGTAGATTAAATATTTTTTATTTTTCCTTGTGACTAATTTTTATCTGGATGAAAAGTATCCTCGATCCTTTGCAATTAATAAATAATTTGCATGATTTTTTTTATCCATTTAGTATTAGACGCGTAAAAGCGTAACGTATAATTATTACGAAACTAATATAATATATTCTTTCTTATTTCAGAAAGTATCAAAGACATTAATTCAGCGCCTGAAAACCTGCTACCTCAATATACGCTGTCTTACAGAAGGAAACTGTGTCGGAAAATAATTCTCCCACACCGGAAAAAGTTGATGATACATCTGCTGAGAGTGTCGACACCATAAGAAATAGTTACACTGGGCTTAGGAAGTAAGTAGAGTCATCATTCAGTGCTTTTTATGCGCTATTAAAATAAAAACAATTATTTCTGTATATAAGAATAGGAGATTTATATCTATTACTTTTAATATTACATATGTATTATCTATTATACAAAAGAAAATATAACCACAAACCAATTTTGTGTAACACACCTTTTCACTAGATGGCGCTTCAGCGTAATTTGAAAAGAAAATTATATTTAATCGAATGCTAATTTCGTTTTTGTTTTTCTGAGCGGGTGACTTGAGATCCTCAAGTGAATAAAAAGCGTACTAAAGTGAAAACCTTGTGTTACCTTCGTTGACGGTATCGTAGTCTCGCGGCACAAGTATGTGCCGTGCGATCTAGTGGTACCGGTTTCGATTCCTGGATCGGGCAGTGTTATTGAATGATTTCATTAAAATCAATAGCGAATCGGGGTCTAGACTTGTGCTCGAAAAACAGCAATAAGCTCGCCCTCTATTACGTGGTACTGATACATACCTGGCGAAATGTGGGTGCAGAAATGCACCCCTGCCTACCCCTTTGGGGCATACAGGCGTGAGTTAAAATAATGTTATTGAACGAATTTCAGGATCGATCCGCCCATAGATTTGTTGTCGTCTGAGACGGACGACACTCCGCGCTCGCGCACCAACTCGTGGTCGCTGCAGCCGCCGCGCCGCGCCGGCCACAAGTACAAGGTGGAGGACGACATACTAGCCAACCTGCATGTCAAGCCGCTGGTCGCCATTCACGAGAAATGGATTTACGAAGCTAACAAGAAGACTGGCCGGTCCATGTCACTGCCTGAAGATAATAAGTGAGTAATGAGTGCCATCCATTCAATAATTTTAACGTTGTTGTCGCCAACGTCCATACCACGTTGAATACACCGGTTCTCGTCCGATCACCGAAGTCAAGCAACGTCGGGCGCGGTCAGTACTTGGATGGGTGACCGCCTGGGAACACCGCGTGATGTTGGCTTTTTGCCTTTATTGGATTTCATTTTAATATTTTCGTACCTGCTATGTTGTATATAGTATACTAGCTTTTGCCCGCGACTCCGTCCGCGTAGACTACAGGGTTGGGTCCAGAAAAAAAAGGTGGAGTCTATTTTATTCCACAGAGTCCCATTTATGTCCATACCAAAAATCGTTCACATCGGTCAAATGATTAAGGCGTGAAAGCATATCAGACGTATAGTTGTTATTTTCTCATGTTGTTATGTTATAAACATATTACGGGAATTTTTTTAACAAACTTTTAATATAATTCTTATTTTGTGTATATGAATACACAATATATATATGATGTATACATCATATATATATATACATCATATATGTGATGTAATAAAAGCCATATAAAAAAGTTTCATCATTCTAGCTTCAAAATTGACGAATTTCCATACAAACTTTCATCCCCTATTTTTATTTTACTCCCTTAAAGGTATTTTTTTTACAAACTTTGAATGTCATATTTATTTATATCTAATCAACAGCCTAAAAAATAAGTTTCAAGTTTCTAGCTTTAAAAATGACAATACTTCCATACAACTTTTCATCCCCCCTTTCAACCCCTTAAAACCCCTTTTCCGCAATAAAAAGTAGCCTATGTTCTTTCCCGGGCTCCAAACTATCTGTGTACCAAATTTCATTTAAATCGGTTCAGTAGTTTTAGCAGGAAAGCGAGACAGACAGACAGACAGACAGAGTTACAATCGCATTTATGATATTAGTAAGGATTTAATATAATTAATTTTAAAATTAATCACGAATTGAATTTTTTCGAAAACCATTTTTTTTCGCATTGTTGGTCTACTATAAAAAATGAGTATACTAAATATTGCCGAAACACCAGACTCAAAACCGATTACAAAGTTCTTACTGTCATTTGAATCAGAAAGTGAACTCCCCAGCCTCGATAACCAGTCTCTAACCAAATGCGCCATGGAGGTACAGCCATAATTTAGAACTGCCATTGAATGCACAAGTACGCGGTACTCAAATTATACGTCGTATACACCGCTATTTTTTTAAATATTGTAACACATTTGCTATAGAAAAAATATGTTTTAAAATGAGAATATTTTCATTTGTCTTACAAGAGTGTTAGAGTATGCCATGGTTTAAAAGTGTTTTTTTTTTTAATTGTTTCAGAGCCAATGCACCGGCGGTAAAGCCAGCGTCCCACTGCGTGGACACGTTACAGAAGTCTCTACCTCAATTGAATTTAAAAAAGCCAGCGACGAGACCGTTCTGGGTGCCACCCTCATCGCCGAATAGCTGCCTGCGAAACGGTAATTTTCTTTTTGTTTTTTAAAAGACTAAGTATATTGATATCGAAATTAATTTATTTTTCTTTGTCCGAACATGTTACTCAAAAAGGTTTCATTTTCCTTTTTTATTCAAAAATAAAAAAAATCACATATCATTTTCATATCAGCCTATTTACGACTGTTAGTCACGGGCTTTCTGTACAACTGAGAGGGTTTAGGCCTCAGTCCACCACGCTGGCCTAGTGCGGGTTGGCGGACTACACACCTATGAAATTCCTAAGAACTAAAAAATATAATAAAAAAAAAATGCATAGTATATTTGTATGTACAAAGACATTCGCGCCAGTAGAGGTAGTCCGAGTAGTCAGGTCCCTTGCAATAAGGAACTCGCTTAAGGTAATGGCACCTATAGATGACACATTAAGGATTTTTTTCTACATCTTGCACCGTGGAAACCACTAATTACAGAATTTTTCATGACTGTTAGTGCTCAAACAGGCTTTGAGTATTTGTCTATCAGCTAGAAAGTGTTCAGCGCCCTACGTTTACATAGATGTAATGGAACTAATTTTTTTTTAATCACTCAATTGGCCCCTATAGATGACATTCAAAATTCGTTCGGTTCCTAAAGATGACAATGACGGCGCCTAAAGATGACATAGGTTTCTGTGTAAATTAAAAAGCCAAATTAGCAAAAATAATAACACATTTATTTTAATTAGAATAAATAAATTAAAGATTTGCAACTTGGGGCACATAAATCTCCCTAGTTGAACTAAATTTGTAAAAAATAAAAAGTTACTTAGGGATCGTATGCATAACCTAAAGATGACACACTAAGAACCTAAGGATGATATACCTGTCAGCTTAAGGTTCCTGGACAACTATTGAACCGAAATAAAAATCCCACATATTCTTTTTATTTTTTAACTTCTATAGCACTGAAGCATCAATCGGGGCTAAAAAACTTTAAGATGACAATACGATCATCTTTAGGAAACTGCGCCTTTTAAGGAACCTAAACATGACACCGCCTTTGCAACCCCAACCCATAACCAAAATGACTGTGCAAAGCGCTTTGTTGTGAAATTAAGTCTTAACAATGACAAAAACTTATTTAGGTATATCTTTGCGATAAATATCGAGATTAAAAAACTTAAATAGTAAAAACACTTACCTTAACCAAATCACTAGAATTGAAGCGAAAAACAGCAAATGATACAACCACAAACATAAACAAGACCGTATTATGGAAACCACAAAGGCGTTTGATTGTTTTGTTATGTTGTCTCCAGGGAGAAGAATCAGTGTAGTCAATGCAACAAATAAAATTCCCGCTACTTTTTTAAAACTCTTGTTTTTTGAAAGGTTATGAGACACTGTCATCTTTAGGTGGTATGTCATCTATAGGTGCCATTACCTTATTGTCGTTTTAAGAATGTCAAAGAAGAGAAAAGAAGAAAGAATTTATTTTCATACATTACCCATAGAGTTGTCACAATTACAAAGTAAATAAAAAATGGTTAATAAATAAATAAAATAATAAAATAAATAGGTTAGTTAAAAATAGGTTACAAATTATAATAGGGGGCGAGTCTATTTGACTACAATACTCTGTGGTCCTATCCTATCCGCACAGTCAACTTCAGTCTCCACGATAAGTAATAGTAATAAGGATCAGAGTACCGTGGAGCGGCCAACTGCAAAACTCAGTCGAAGTTTCACTCCGAAGTCATACAAACCTCTACATATAAAAGTGCCTGAGTATAACTTTGATTCAATACGTCCTTTGCTGAGAGAGAAGAATAGTGAGGAACGTTCTTCTTACAATTTTGATATACAGAACTACAGTTTGCCTACAACGCCCATAGCTCGTAGTAATAAATTGAGAAAAAACGCATGGCTGTCTGGCGACTTGAGTGCGAGCGATCGATTTTCGGACAAGAATAATTAAAATTTATTTAAATCTGATAATAAATCAGGTAAGTTTAATATGACGTCACATATTGCATGATATCGACAAATATCTAAAATATTTCGCCAACGTCCATACCACGTTGAATACACCGGTTCTCGTCCGATCACCGAAGTCAAGCAACGTCGGGCGCGGTCAGTACTTGGATGGGTGACCGCCTGGGAACACCGCGTGATGTTGGCTTTTTGCTCTTTTTGGATTTCATTTTGAATAAATTTATCAGTTACCAAATTATATTAATTTAATTTTAATATAAATTAATCCTACCCGCATATTTATTTGTAGATTAAATATTTTTTATTTTTCCTTGTGACTAATTTTTATCTGGATGAAAAGTATCCTCGATCCTTTGCAATTAATAAATAATTTGCATGTTTTTTTTTATCCATTTAGTATTAGACGCGTAAAAGCGTAACGTATAATTATTACGAAACTAATATAATATATTCTTTCTTATTTCAGAAAGTATCAAAGACATTAATTCAGCGCCTGAAAACCTGCTACCTCAATATACGCTGTCTTACAGAAGGAAACTGTGTCGGAAAATAATTCTCCCACACCGGAAAAAGTTGATGATACATCTGCTGAGAGTGTCGACACCATAAGAAATAGTTACACTGGGCTTAGGAAGTAAGTAGAGTCATCATTCAGTGCTTTTTATGCGCTATTAAAATAAAAACAATTATTTCTGTATATAAGAATAGGAGATTTATATCTATTACTTTTAATATTACATATGTATTATCTATTATACAAAAGAAAATATAACCACAAACCAATTTTGTGTAACACACCTTTTCACTAGATGGCGCTTCAGCGTAATTTGAAAAGAAAATTATATTTAATCGAATGCTAATTTCGTTTTTGTTTTTCTGAGCGGGTGACTTGAGATCCTCAAGTGAATAAAAAGCGTACTAAAGTGAAAACCTTGTGTTACCTTCGTTGACGGTATCGTAGTCTCGCGGCACAAGTATGTGCCGTGCGATCTAGTGGTACCGGTTTCGATTCCTGGATCGGGCAGTGTTATTGAATGATTTCATTAAAATCAATAGCGAATCGGGGTCTAGACTTGTGCTCGAAAAACAGCAATAAGCTCGCCCTCTATTACGTGGTACTGATACATACCTGGCGAAATGTGGGTGCAGAAATGCACCCCTGCCTACCCCTTTGGGGCATACAGGCGTGAGTTAAAATAATGTTATTGAACGAATTTCAGGATCGATCCGCCCATAGATTTGTTGTCGTCTGAGACGGACGACACTCCGCGCTCGCGCACCAACTCGTGGTCGCTGCAGCCGCCGCGCCGCGCCGGCCACAAGTACAAGGTGGAGGACGACATACTAGCCAACCTGCATGTCAAGCCGCTGGTCGCCATTCACGAGAAATGGATTTACGAAGCTAACAAGAAGACTGGCCGGTCCATGTCACTGCCTGAAGATAATAAGTGAGTAATGAGTGCCATCCATTCAATAATTTTAACGTTGTTGTCGCCAACGTCCATACCACGTTGAATACACCGGTTCTCGTCCGATCACCGAAGTCAAGCAACGTCGGGCGCGGTCAGTACTTGGATGGGTGACCGCCTGGGAACACCGCGTGATGTTGGCTTTTTGCCTTTATTGGATTTCATTTTAATATTTTCGTACCTGCTATGTTGTATATAGTATACTAGCTTTTGCCCGCGACTCCGTCCGCGTAGACTACAGGGTTGGGTCCAGAAAAAAAAGGTGGAGTCTATTTTATTCCACAGAGTCCCATTTATGTCCATACCAAAAATCGTTCACATCGGTCAAATGATTAAGGCGTGAAAGCATATCAGACGTATAGTTGTTATTTTCTCATGTTGTTATGTTATAAACATATTACGGGAATTTTTTTAACAAACTTTTAATATAATTCTTATTTTGTGTATATGAATACACAATATATATATGATGTATACATCATATATACATATACATCATATATGTGATGTAATAAAAGCCATATAAAAAAGTTTCATCATTCTAGCTTCAAAATTGACGAATTTCCATACAAACTTTCATCCCCTATTTTTATTTTACTCCCTTAAAGGTATTTTTTTTACAAACTTTGAATGTCATATTTATTTATATCTAATCAACAGCCTAAAAAATAAGTTTCAAGTTTCTAGCTTTAAAAATGACAATACTTCCATACAACTTTTCATCCCCCCTTTCAACCCCTTAAAACCCCTTTTCCGCAATAAAAAGTAGCCTATGTTCTTTCCCGGGCTCCAAACTATCTGTGTACCAAATTTCATTTAAATCGGTTCAGTAGTTTTAGCAGGAAAGCGAGACAGACAGACAGACAGACAGAGTTACAATCGCATTTATGATATTAGTAAGGATTTAATATAATTAATTTTAAAATTAATCACGAATTGAATTTTTTCGAAAACCATTTTTTTTCGCATTGTTGGTCTACTATAAAAAATGAGTATACTAAATATTGCCGAAACACCAGACTCCAAACCGATTACAAAGTTCTTACTGTCATTTGAATCAGAAAGTGAACTCCCCAGCCTCGATAACCAGTCTCTAACCAAATGCGCCATGGAGGTACAGCCATAATTTAGAACTGCCATTGAATGCACAAGTACGCGG
Source organism: Hemaris fuciformis (assembly GCA_907164795.1). Classification (NCBI taxonomy): domain Eukaryota; kingdom Metazoa; phylum Arthropoda; class Insecta; order Lepidoptera; family Sphingidae; genus Hemaris; species Hemaris fuciformis. Next base: position 10,844,554 of record OU015447.1, read on the forward strand.
TACTCAAATTATACGTCGTATACACCGCTATTTTTTTAAATATTGTAACACATTTGCTATAGAAAAAATATGTTTTAAAATGAGAATATTTTCATTTGTCTTACAAGAGTGTTAGAGTATGCCATGGTTTAAAAGTGTTTTTTTTTTTTAATTGTTTCAGAGCCAATGCACCGGCGGTAAAGCCAGCGTCCCACTGCGTGGACACGTTACAGAAGTCTCTACCTCAATTGAATTTAAAAAAGCCAGCGACGAGACCGTTCTGGGTGCCACCCTCATCGCCGAATAGCTGCCTGCGAAACGGTAATTTTCTTTTTGTTTTTTAAAAGACTAAGTATATTGATATCGAAATTAATTTATTTTTCTTTGTCCGAACATGTTACTCAAAAAGGTTTCATTTTCCTTTTTTATTCAAAAATAAAAAAATCACATATCATTTTCATATCAGCCTATGTACGACTGTTAGTCACGGGCTTTCTGTACAACTGAGAGGGTTTAGGCCTCAGTCCACCACGCTGGCCTAGTGCGGGTTGGCGGACTACACACCTATGAAATTCCTAAGAACTAAAAAATATAATAAAAAAAAATGCATAGTATATTTGTATGTACAAAGACATTCGCGCCAGTAGGGGTAGTCCGAGTAGTCAGGTCCCTTGCAATAAGGAACTCGCTTAAGGTAATGGCACCTATAGATGACACATTAAGGATTTTTTTCTACATCTTGCACCGTGGAAACCACTAATTACAGAATTTTTCATGACTGTTAGTGCTCAAACAGGCTTTGAGTATTTGTCTATCAGCTAGAAAGTGTTCAGCGCCCTACGTTTACATAGATGTAATGGAACTAATTTTTTTTTAATCACTCAATTGGCCCCTATAGATGACATTCAAAATTCGTTCGGTTCCTAAAGATGACAATGACGGCGCCTAAAGATGACATAGGTTTCTGTGTAAATTAAAAAGCCAAATTAGCAAAAATAATAACACATTTATTTTAATTAGAATAAATAAATTAAAGATTTGCAACTTGGGGCACATAAATCTCCCTAGTTGAACTAAATTTGTAAAAAATAAAAAGTTACTTAGGGATCGTATGCATAACCTAAAGATGACACACTAAGAACCTAAGGATGATATACCTGTCAGCTTAAGGTTCCTGGACAACTATTGAACCGAAATAAAAATCCCACATATTCTTTTTATTTTTTAACTTCTATAGCACTGAAGCATCAATCGGGGCTAAAAAACTTTAAGATGACAATACGATCATCTTTAGGAAACTGCGCCTTTTAAGGAACCTAAACATGACACCGCCTTTGCAACCCCAACCCATAACCAAAATGACTGTGCAAAGCGCTTTGTTGTGAAATTAAGTCTTAACAATGACAAAAACTTATTTAGGTATATCTTTGCGATAAATATCGAGATTAAAAAACTTAAATAGTAAAAACACTTACCTTAACCAAATCACTAGAATTGAAGCGAAAAACAGCAAATGATACAACCACAAACATAAACAAGACCGTATTATGGAAACCACAAAGGCGTTTGATTGTTTTGTTATGTTGTCTCCAGGGAGAAGAATCAGTGTAGTCAATGCAACAAATAAAATTCCCGCTACTTTTTTAAAACTCTTGTTTTTTGAAAGGTTATGAGACACTGTCATCTTTAGGTGGTATGTCATCTATAGGTGCCATTACCTTATTGTCGTTTTAAGAATGTCAAAGAAGAGAAAAGAAGAAAGAATTTATTTTCATACATTACCCATAGAGTTGTCACAATTACAAAGTAAATAAAAAAATGGTTAATAAATAAATAAAATAATAAAATAAATAGGTTAGTTAAAAATAGGTTACAAATTATAATAGGGGGCGAGTCTATTTGACTACAATACTCTGTGGTCCTATCCTATCCGCACAGTCAACTTCAGTCTCCACGATAAGTAATAGTAATAAGGATCAGAGTACCGTGGAGCGGCCAACTGCAAAACTCAGTCGAAGTTTCACTCCGAAGTCATACAAACCTCTACATATAAAAGTGCCTGAGTATAACTTTGATTCAATACGTCCTTTGCTGAGAGAGAAGAATAGTGAGGAACGTTCTTCTTACAATTTTGATATACAGAACTACAGTTTGCCTACAACGCCCATAGCTCGTAGTAATAAATTGAGAAAAAACGCATGGCTGTCTGGCGACTTGAGTGCGAGCGATCGATTTTCGGACAAGAATAATGAAAATTTATTTAAATCTGATAATAAATCAGGTAAGTTTAATATGACGTCACATATTGCATGATATCGACAAATATCTAAAATATTTCGCCAACGTCCATACCACGTTGAATACACCGGTTCTCGTCCGATCACCGAAGTCAAGCAACGTCGGGCGCGGTCAGTACTTGGATGGGTGACCGCCTGGGAACACCGCGTGATGTTGGCTTTTTGCTCTTTTTGGATTTCATTTTGAATAAATTTATCAGTTACCAAATTATATTAATTTAATTTTAATATAAATTAATCCTACCCGCATATTTATTTGTAGATTAAATATTTTTTATTTTTCCTTGTGACTAATTTTTATCTGGATGAAAAGTATCCTCGATCCTTTGCAATTAATAAATAATTTGCATGTTTTTTTTTATCCATTTAGTATTAGACGCGTAAAAGCGTAACGTATAATTATTACGAAACTAATATAATATATTCTTTCTTATTTCAGAAAGTATCAAAGACATTAATTCAGCGCCTGAAAACCTGCTACCTCAATATACGCTGTCTTACAGAAGGAAACTGTGTCGGAAAATAATTCTCCCACACCGGAAAAAGTTGATGATACATCTGCTGAGAGTGTCGACACCATAAGAAATAGTTACACTGGGCTTAGGAAGTAAGTAGAGTCATCATTCAGTGCTTTTTATGCGCTATTAAAATAAAAACAATTATTTCTGTATATAAGAATAGGAGATTTATATCTATTACTTTTAATATTACATATGTATTATCTATTATACAAAAGAAAATATAACCACAAACCAATTTTGTGTAACACACCTTTTCACTAGATGGCGCTTCAGCGTAATTTGAAAAGAAAATTATATTTAATCGAATGCTAATTTCGTTTTTGTTTTTCTGAGCGGGTGACTTGAGATCCTCAAGTGAATAAAAAGCGTACTAAAGTGAAAACCTTGTGTTACCTTCGTTGACGGTATCGTAGTCTCGCGGCACAAGTATGTGCCGTGCGATCTAGTGGTACCGGTTTCGATTCCTGGATCGGGCAGTGTTATTGAATGATTTCATTAAAATCAATAGCGAATCGGGGTCTAGACTTGTGCTCGAAAAACAGCAATAAGCTCGCCCTCTATTACGTGGTACTGATACATACCTGGCGAAATGTGGGTGCAGAAATGCACCCCTGCCTACCCCTTTGGGGCATACAGGCGTGAGTTAAAATAATGTTATTGAACGAATTTCAGGATCGATCCGCCCATAGATTTGTTGTCGTCTGAGACGGACGACACTCCGCGCTCGCGCACCAACTCGTGGTCGCTGCAGCCGCCGCGCCGCGCCGGCCACAAGTACAAGGTGGAGGACGACATACTAGCCAACCTGCATGTCAAGCCGCTGGTCGCCATTCACGAGAAATGGATTTACGAAGCTAACAAGAAGACTGGCCGGTCCATGTCACTGCCTGAAGATAATAAGTGAGTAATGAGTGCCATCCATTCAATAATTTTAACGTTGTTGTCGCCAACGTCCATACCACGTTGAATACACCGGTTCTCGTCCGATCACCGAAGTCAAGCAACGTCGGGCGCGGTCAGTACTTGGATGGGTGACCGCCTGGGAACACCGCGTGATGTTGGCTTTTTGCCTTTATTGGATTTCATTTTAATATTTTCGTACCTGCTATGTTGTATATAGTATACTAGCTTTTGCCCGCGACTCCGTCCGCGTAGACTACAGGGTTGGGTCCAGAAAAAAAAGGTGGAGTCTATTTTATTCCACAGAGTCCCATTTATGTCCATACCAAAAATCGTTCACATCGGTCAAATGATTAAGGCGTGAAAGCATATCAGACGTATAGTTGTTATTTTCTCATGTTGTTATGTTATAAACATATTACGGGAATTTTTTTAACAAACTTTTAATATAATTCTTATTTTGTGTATATGAATACACAATATATATATGATGTATACATCATATATATATATACATCATATATGTGATGTAATAAAAGCCATATAAAAAAGTTTCATCATTCTAGCTTCAAAATTGACGAATTTCCATACAAACTTTCATCCCCTATTTTTATTTTACTCCCTTAAAGGTATTTTTTTTACAAACTTTGAATGTCATATTTATTTATATCTAATCAACAGCCTAAAAAATAAGTTTCAAGTTTCTAGCTTTAAAAATGACAATACTTCCATACAACTTTTCATCCCCCCTTTCAACCCCTTAAAACCCCTTTTCCGCAATAAAAAGTAGCCTATGTTCTTTCCCGGGCTCCAAACTATCTGTGTACCAAATTTCATTTAAATCGGTTCAGTAGTTTTAGCAGGAAAGCGAGACAGACAGACAGACAGACAGAGTTACAATCGCATTTATGATATTAGTAAGGATTTAATATAATTAATTTTAAAATTAATCACGAATTGAATTTTTTCGAAAACCATTTTTTTTCGCATTGTTGGTCTACTATAAAAAATGAGAAATATTGCCGAAACACCAGACTCAAAACCGATTACAAAGTTCTTACTGTCATTTGAATCAGAAAGTGAACTCCCCAGCCTCGATAACCAGTCTCTAACCAAATGCGCCATGGAGGTACAGCCATAATTTAGAACTGCCATTGAATGCACAAGTACGCGGTACTCAAATTATACGTCGTATACACCGCTATTTTTTTAAATATTGTAACACATTTGCTATAGAAAAAATATGTTTTAAAATGAGAATATTTTCATTTGTCTTACAAGAGTGTTAGAGTATGCCATGGTTTAAAAGTGTTTTTTTTTTTAATTGTTTCAGAGCCAATGCACCGGCGGTAAAGCCAGCGTCCCACTGCGTGGACACGTTACAGAAGTCTCTACCTCAATTGAATTTAAAAAAGCCAGCGACGAGACCGTTCTGGGTGCCACCCTCATCGCCGAATAGCTGCCTGCGAAACGGTAATTTTCTTTTTGTTTTTTAAAAGACTAAGTATATTGATATCGAAATTAATTTATTTTTCTTTGTCCGAACATGTTACTCAAAAAGGTTTCATTTTCCTTTTTTATTCAAAAATAAAAAAAATCACATATCATTTTCATATCAGCCTATGTACGACTGTTAGTCACGGGCTTTCTGTACAACTGAGAGGGTTTAGGCCTCAGTCCACCACGCTGGCCTAGTGCGGGTTGGCGGACTACACACCTATGAAATTCCTAAGAACTAAAAAATATAATAAAAAAAAATGCATAGTATATTTGTATGTACAAAGACATTCGCGCCAGTAGGGGTAGTCCGAGTAGTCAGGTCCCTTGCAATAAGGAACTCGCTTAAGGTAATGGCACCTATAGATGACACATTAAGGATTTTTTTCTACATCTTGCACCGTGGAAACCACTAATTACAGAATTTTTCATGACTGTTAGTGCTCAAACAGGCTTTGAGTATTTGTCTATCAGCTAGAAAGTGTTCAGCGCCCTACGTTTACATAGATGTAATGGAACTAATTTTTTTTTAATCACTCAATTGGCCCCTATAGATGACATTCAAAATTCGTTCGGTTCCTAAAGATGACAATGACGGCGCCTAAAGATGACATAGGTTTCTGTGTAAATTAAAAAGCCAAATTAGCAAAAATAATAACACATTTATTTTAATTAGAATAAATAAATTAAAGATTTGCAACTTGGGGCACATAAATCTCCCTAGTTGAACTAAATTTGTAAAAAATAAAAAGTTACTTAGGGATCGTATGCATAACCTAAAGATGACACACTAAGAACCTAAGGATGATATACCTGTCAGCTTAAGGTTCCTGGACAACTATTGAACCGAAATAAAAATCCCACATATTCTTTTTATTTTTTAACTTCTATAGCACTGAAGCATCAATCGGGGCTAAAAAACTTTAAGATGACAATACGATCATCTTTAGGAAACTGCGCCTTTTAAGGAACCTAAACATGACACCGCCTTTGCAACCCCAACCCATAACCAAAATGACTGTGCAAAGCGCTTTGTTGTGAAATTAAGTCTTAACAATGACAAAAACTTATTTAGGTATATCTTTGCGATAAATATCGAGATTAAAAAACTTAAATAGTAAAAACACTTACCTTAACCAAATCACTAGAATTGAAGCGAAAAACAGCAAATGATACAACCACAAACATAAACAAGACCGTATTATGGAAACCACAAAGGCGTTTGATTGTTTTGTTATGTTGTCTCCAGGGAGAAGAATCAGTGTAGTCAATGCAACAAATAAAATTCCCGCTACTTTTTTAAAACTCTTGTTTTTTGAAAGGTTATGAGACACTGTCATCTTTAGGTGGTATGTCATCTATAGGTGCCATTACCTTATTGTCGTTTTAAGAATGTCAAAGAAGAGAAAAGAAGAAAGAATTTATTTTCATACATTACCCATAGAGTTGTCACAATTACAAAGTAAATAAAAAAATGGTTAATAAATAAATAAAATAATAAAATAAATAGGTTAGTTAAAAATAGGTTACAAATTATAATAGGGGGCGAGTCTATTTGACTACAATACTCTGTGGTCCTATCCTATCCGCACAGTCAACTTCAGTCTCCACGATAAGTAATAGTAATAAGGATCAGAGTACCGTGGAGCGGCCAACTGCAAAACTCAGTCGAAGTTTCACTCCGAAGTCATACAAACCTCTACATATAAAAGTGCCTGAGTATAACTTTGATTCAATACGTCCTTTGCTGAGAGAGAAGAATAGTGAGGAACGTTCTTCTTACAATTTTGATATACAGAACTACAGTTTGCCTACAACGCCCATAGCTCGTAGTAATAAATTGAGAAAAAACGCATGGCTGTCTGGCGACTTGAGTGCGAGCGATCGATTTTCGGACAAGAATAATGAAAATTTATTTAAATCTGATAATAAATCAGGTAAGTTTAATATGACGTCACATATTGCATGATATCGACAAATATCTAAAATATTTCGCCAACGTCCATACCACGTTGAATACACCGGTTCTCGTCCGATCACCGAAGTCAAGCAACGTCGGGCGCGGTCAGTACTTGGATGGGTGACCGCCTGGGAACACCGCGTGATGTTGGCTTTTTGCTCTTTTTGGATTTCATTTTGAATAAATTTATCAGTTACCAAATTATATTAATTTAATTTTAATATAAATTAATCCTACCCGCATATTTATTTGTAGATTAAATATTTTTTATTTTTCCTTGTGACTAATTTTTATCTGGATGAAAAGTATCCTCGATCCTTTGCAATTAATAAATAATTTGCATGTTTTTTTTTATCCATTTAGTATTAGACGCGTAAAAGCGTAACGTATAATTATTACGAAACTAATATAATATATTCTTTCTTATTTCAGAAAGTATCAAAGACATTAATTCAGCGCCTGAAAACCTGCTACCTCAATATACGCTGTCTTACAGAAGGAAACTGTGTCGGAAAATAATTCTCCCACACCGGAAAAAGTTGATGATACATCTGCTGAGAGTGTCGACACCATAAGAAATAGTTACACTGGGCTTAGGAAGTAAGTAGAGTCATCATTCAGTGCTTTTTATGCGCTATTAAAATAAAAACAATTATTTCTGTATATAAGAATAGGAGATTTATATCTATTACTTTTAATATTACATATGTATTATCTATTATACAAAAGAAAATATAACCACAAACCAATTTTGTGTAACACACCTTTTCACTAGATGGCGCTTCAGCGTAATTTGAAAAGAAAATTATATTTAATCGAATGCTAATTTCGTTTTTGTTTTTCTGAGCGGGTGACTTGAGATCCTCAAGTGAATAAAAAGCGTACTAAAGTGAAAACCTTGTGTTACCTTCGTTGACGGTATCGTAGTCTCGCGGCACAAGTATGTGCCGTGCGATCTAGTGGTACCGGTTTCGATTCCTGGATCGGGCAGTGTTATTGAATGATTTCATTAAAATCAATAGCGAATCGGGGTCTAGACTTGTGCTCGAAAAACAGCAATAAGCTCGCCCTCTATTACGTGGTACTGATACATACCTGGCGAAATGTGGGTGCAGAAATGCACCCCTGCCTACCCCTTTGGGGCATACAGGCGTGAGTTAAAATAATGTTATTGAACGAATTTCAGGATCGATCCGCCCATAGATTTGTTGTCGTCTGAGACGGACGACACTCCGCGCTCGCGCACCAACTCGTGGTCGCTGCAGCCGCCGCGCCGCGCCGGCCACAAGTACAAGGTGGAGGACGACATACTAGCCAACCTGCATGTCAAGCCGCTGGTCGCCATTCACGAGAAATGGATTTACGAAGCTAACAAGAAGACTGGCCGGTCCATGTCACTGCCTGAAGATAATAAGTGAGTAATGAGTGCCATCCATTCAATAATTTTAACGTTGTTGTCGCCAACGTCCATACCACGTTGAATACACCGGTTCTCGTCCGATCACCGAAGTCAAGCAACGTCGGGCGCGGTCAGTACTTGGATGGGTGACCGCCTGGGAACACCGCGTGATGTTGGCTTTTTGCCTTTATTGGATTTCATTTTAATATTTTCGTACCTGCTATGTTGTATATAGTATACTAGCTTTTGCCCGCGACTCCGTCCGCGTAGACTACAGGGTTGGGTCCAGAAAAAAAAGGTGGAGTCTATTTTATTCCACAGAGTCCCATTTATGTCCATACCAAAAATCGTTCACATCGGTCAAATGATTAAGGCGTGAAAGCATATCAGACGTATAGTTGTTATTTTCTCATGTTGTTATGTTATAAACATATTACGGGAATTTTTTTAACAAACTTTTAATATAATTCTTATTTTGTGTATATGAATACACAATATATATATGATGTATACATCATATATACATATACATCATATATGTGATGTAATAAAAGCCATATAAAAAAGTTTCATCATTCTAGCTTCAAAATTGACGAATTTCCATACAAACTTTCATCCCCTATTTTTATTTTACTCCCTTAAAGGTATTTTTTTTACAAACTTTGAATGTCATATTTATTTATATCTAATCAACAGCCTAAAAAATAAGTTTCAAGTTTCTAGCTTTAAAAATGACAATACTTCCATACAACTTTTCATCCCCCCTTTCAACCCCTTAAAACCCCTTTTCCGCAATAAAAAGTAGCCTATGTTCTTTCCCGGGCTCCAAACTATCTGTGTACCAAATTTCATTTAAATCGGTTCAGTAGTTTTAGCAGGAAAGCGAGACAGACAGACAGACAGACAGAGTTACAATCGCATTTATGATATTAGTAAGGATTTAATATAATTAATTTTAAAATTAATCACGAATTGAATTTTTTCGAAAACCATTTTTTTTCGCATTGTTGGTCTACTATAAAAAATGAGTATACTAAATATTGCCGAAACACCAGACTCAAAACCGATTACAAAGTTCTTACTGTCATTTGAATCAGAAAGTGAACTCCCCAGCCTCGATAACCAGTCTCTAACCAAATGCGCCATGGAGGTACAGCCATAATTTAGAACTGCCATTGAATGCACAAGTACGCGGTACTCAAATTATACGTCGTATACACCGCTATTTTTTTAAATATTGTAACACATTTGCTATAGAAAAAATATGTTTTAAAATGAGAATATTTTCATTTGTCTTACAAGAGTGTTAGAGTATGCCATGGTTTAAAAGTGTTTTTTTTTTAATTGTTTCAGAGCCAATGCACCGGCGGTAAAGCCAGCGTCCCACTGCGTGGACACGTTACAGAAGTCTCTACCTCAATTGAATTTAAAAAAGCCAGCGACGAGACCGTTCTGGGTGCCACCCTCATCGCCGAATAGCTGCCTGCGAAACGGTAATTTTCTTTTTGTTTTTTAAAAGACTAAGTATATTGATATCGAAATTAATTTATTTTTCTTTGTCCGAACATGTTACTCAAAAAGGTTTCATTTTCCTTTTTTATTCAAAAATAAAAAAAATCACATATCATTTTCATATCAGCCTATGTACGACTGTTAGTCACGGGCTTTCTGTACAACTGAGAGGGTTTAGGCCTCAGTCCACCACGCTGGCCTAGTGCGGGTTGGCGGACTACACACCTATGAAATTCCTAAGAACTAAAAAATATAATAAAAAAAAATGCATAGTATATTTGTATGTACAAAGACATTCGCGCCAGTAGGGGTAGTCCGAGTAGTCAGGTCCCTTGCAATAAGGAACTCGCTTATTGTCGTTTTAGGAATGTCAATATCGTATTAATTAATCAGCGTTGTGTTTTGATTTTAGGTGTTCAATGGGACCAATACTCCCAAGTCCGGGAGTCTTTGGCGAAAAACATAGACCAAGTCAGAGTGATGTTGAGCGCTTGCAGAGGCGAGATTCTAAAGATGGGTGAGTGTTCGTGAATTTGTCAAATTGTAAAAATTTATTTGGATCAATAATTATGGTGAGCACACCGCCAACGTCCATACCACGTTGAATACACCGGTTCTCGTCCGATCACCGAAGTCAAGCAACGTCGGGCGCGGTCAGTACTTGGATGGGTGACCGCCTGGGAACACCGCGTGATGAGGGCTTTTTGCACTTGCCATAGCAAGTTGCAATTTTGTAGGCGTCAATGTTTCCATGCACATTCACAATTATTTATGCGTTTTCATTTTTAACTAACTTAAAATTATTACCGTGCCTCAGATGTACCATTATTTACATACATACATAAACTCACGCCTGTATTCCCCGAAGGGGTAGGCAGAGGTGCATTTCTGCACCCACATTTCGCCAGGTATGTATCATTCCCACGTAATAGGGGGCGAGCCTATTGCCGTTTTTCGGGCACATTTCCAGACTCCGTGCTGTTACCGAGAATTTCCTAATGGAAAAACCCAATAACACTTTGCCCGACCCGGGAATCGAACCCAGGACCTCTAGATCGCACGGCACATACTTGTACCGCGACACCACGAGGCAGTACCATTATTTGTAAAGAAAATTAAAAAAATATATTAGTAAATATAAAAGCGAAATGTGAAGAAAATGTACATAAATGTATGGTTTTATTATTAATCTGCTGTTATAGACATTCTATTATTTGACTTTTTGAATTATGTATAGAAAAAAAAAAACGTAACTTAATACATCCGTACAAATTATAAAAGAAATTATAGATGAACGCCCTCTAGAATAAATTCGACATACTATTTAGATGTCCGGCATTAAGAAATATATTGCAACATCATGTGGCACATTCTAGATTAACTATAAAAACACTTGTATTTTTTTAAATGAACAAAATACTTTAGCTTCCTGTTTGTATTGCTAAGATATTATATACTTACACTCACGCCAATACTCTCGAAGGGATAAGCAGAGGTATTTCTGCACCCATTTTCGTCCACAGTAAATTTTTAAATCGCACACAACTTAGGGCTAGGTTTTTGCACTTAACCGCGTATATTTACGAACGTTGTACTGTTATTGGGATTTTTCTAATCTCATAACCTAATAATATTTTTCCAAACCGGCATAGAAAATAGGACCTTTCGATCGCAAGGCACTCACCAGTGCAGCAATATCAACAAAGCAACTATTTCGTTATGACTCAATATTTATAGGTAAAAATGTGAACAAAAATCAAAATAAGCAAGCGTAAGAAAATTCAGCTTTATAAAAAGAGCAAAAAGCCAACATCACGCGGTGTTCCCAGGCGGTCACCCATCCAAGTACTGACCGCGCCCGACGTTGCTTGACTTCGGTGATCGGACGAGAACCGGTGTATTCAACGTGGTATGGACGTTGGCAGGCACTGCGCCATATTTATCGACGTGTATGTCGGCGATACGCCAGAATTATCGTGTCCAGACTCCATAATAACAGAAACACACACACAATATAAGTAGCTTGGTTTATTTTCAGACAATTTCTAGTATAGAACTGAATTCAATGTGAGCTGCAATGGCCGTTTTATATAAAACCAACTGTCACTTAACATTTAACAACTGCAACTTCCTTTACAACATGTAATTGAAATTACTGTACAATTAATTATGAAATATAGTTCAAAAATCAACATTAATATTATAATGAATTTTACATAAATCCAAATAATTTATTTTACACATATTACAAATTTATTTTAATAATCAAACACTACTTTACAAATGGCGCTATTAACAATATGTAAATATAATCACATGTTATTTATTACATAAAACATAAAAATAAGTATCAGAATAATGTTATTTAATTCTTATTGATTTTACTTTGAAAGTTTCTGGAGTAATAGAAATAATTAAACATTAAATTAAATATCTCATGTTTTTAAAACAGATAAGCAGTCAATACAGTGTCTGATAATTTTTAGAGTATTTAAATTCTCAGTTTTGTGATCACAAATAGCTATTTAAATATTAATCTTAAATATTAATTATATTTATGTAACAATATAATCATTATTTATTAGTTTGCGCCCATATGTACCTATGCACCATGGCAATAAGTATAAGAAAAAATAGAATTTCTATTGTGTAACCATTAAAAGATACTATATACCTAGAAATTTTCGATCAATCTTCAAGTCTATAAATCTATGTTATAACTTAGTTCCTTAGTTAGTCAAAGAAACTTACCATGACGATTTCTATTATTGCTGTTGTAATCCAGCGCCATCTTTTGTTATAATTTCAACGATTGTAATTACCGCATTCGCTAATAGATGGCGTTGCAAATTTGCATATATGTATGTAATTTAGATAAAATTACTTTATCAAAATGTATTGCAACCAGTGGCGGCACTTCCATAGAAACCCGAAAGCCCAGTGTGCCTTACAATATTACGAATAATCTTTAAATCTTTATTTAACAAACGCAATTTGACATATAAATGAGAGTATCCTTTATCGTCCGCCCATATACGTCCCATTGCTGGGCACGACGGGCCTCTCTACAACTGAGAGCGTTTAGGCCTTAGCCCACCACGCTGGCCTAGTGTGGGTTGGCAGACTACACACCAGAGAAATTCCTAAGAACTTTTCAGTGTGCAGGTTTCATCACTATGTTTTCCTACACCGTTAAAATACGTGATAATTCATTGTGTATATACACATAACTTCGAAAAGTCAGAGGTGTGTGCCTGGGATTCGAACCCGCGACCGTCGAGATTCTCGACCGCGTGCCTAAACCTCGAGGCTATCACGACTTATAATTTAGATAAAATTACTTTATTAAAATGTATTGCAAGTTGCAACCTGCCCAAAGCTTTCTAATGACAAAATACGATTATAGACTATGTTGAATGTTCCAGACACGTGTGAGGCCGGCAGCACGGACCGCGAGCCGCTGCTGTCTGCGCGTTCGTCTGCGGCGTACATCGCGGCGCACGCGGCGGCCAAGCACTACACGCGCTACGAGGACTCCGAGCTGTGCCGCTGGCAGGCGCCCGAGCTCTTCACTCCCGACGAGCGCGGCCTGGTCCATCCCTGCTCCAGGAGCGACGTCTACTCCCTCTGCCTCATGCTGTGGGAATGCTGCAATGGTCAGATTCACTTATATTCACTTATTTACACTTTCATGTTTAAACAAAATTATATGGACAAAAATATAACAAAAACAAGAGGCGGTCTTTTCGGTCTAGGCAATATCTTCCAGACAGCCTTTGGATGGATAATAGAACAGGAAAAATAAAGAGGGTGGCATAAAGTGTATAGAAGAAAAGTTAATTTTGCTTTGAATAAATTTTACTATTCTATTAAGGTGTAAGTGTACTAGCGAAATATATTTTCATGTGCATCCGTATGGTGGTCACGACCCTCCATAATGAGGAAACGCCTAGGAAGATATTTTCATGTTTGGTGTGCTCAATTAGAAAAACAATGGGTATACGAAAATAATTACACAGAGTCGGGAAATGTGGCCTGCAACCAGTAAACATATTATGGCAAAACAAAATAAATTGCCCAAATAAATAAAAAATCGAATCCATTAGGTACATGTAGATTACACGCTTCACAGCCATCTATAACATCAATATATCAATATATGTGTATATTTATTACTTGTTGATTGTAGGATCGTGAATAATATTTATACATGTGCCTCATTTTATCTCTGCATCACCTTAAGTTCAATTGTAAGAGAATGCTTAAGACTTAAGTCCACCTTTACAAATTGTAAAAAGTGTGAATAAACATCTATACTTATAATTTTAAATTCGCAGCATCAATTCCTTGGAAGAACTATAACTATGAGAAGCTGAAGCACCAGTACACAATGTGGAAGGCCGGAGTAAGTTTGCCCCAGGACGGCACATACCCGGGCTGCCTGCTGTCGCTGCTTCAGGATGGACTGACACTGGACCGCTACCAACGCACAGACCTTGACGTGCTGCAGAGGAATTTACACAAAGTCAAGGTAAATGTAACCATAATATTGGGTAGGTTCATTTAAAATACTATTGGAGTCACAGTGATAAGTGTATCATAAGGAATTACAAAGATGAAATCTGGAAATAGACAAATAATTACAATTCTCTGAAATCAAGAAATTGAAATAAATTATAATAGTTTTGAATTGCAATACATATTATGTATATGGAGACGATGCTAAGGTTCAATGTTAATGAGGTAAGTTAGTGTTGTTTATTCTGACGTCACACAGTACATACAGATCATCAAATATGTTGCATTGTTTGCCAACGTCCATACCACGTTGAATACACCGGTTCTCGTCCGATCACCGAAGTCAAGCAACGTCGGGCGCGGTCAGTACTTGGATGGGTGACCGCCTGGGAACACCGCGTGATGTTGGCCTTTTGCTCTTTTTGGATTTCATTTTAATATGTATTTTGGTATTTATTAGAATAATAAGTTTTACTATTTACTACAGTACTTACAGATAAAAAGATTATGATTTTTTTATTTCAAGGAAGAAAACCATGTCAAGTAACAAAATTATTTTTAATTTAAAATTTAATACAATTGTACGTTTATTGAATTTGTTTGTATATTATGTAGTTATTTGAGATACGACTAATATATAGGTGTGTCGTACAAGAGAGTACATAAATGAGGAATGGCCTAAAAACACCGAGTTTATTTATAGTTTGATTCTTAGTTAAATATTTATTTTAGTATCTCTGTCTTTTTCAGCAAGACCTAGACGACATTGGGTACGTGATAATACCAGCCAGGTTGCCGAAGAAGAAATCCACATTCAGTTCCTCCGCGTGGGAGATCGTGTCTCCCACCGACTCCGAGTGCCAGAGTCCGCAGAACATTGAACACACAGCTGTCATACACAAGTCACGAGACAGTTCCACAGACAGCAGCGAAAAAGAGTACAGCAAAAGTGACTCCAGTCCTCTATACGAAAGTATACGCAAATCTTACAAGGAAACCACATATGCCATACCAGAGAAATGTTTCATATCCGACGAAGACAATGTTGAAGAGAGACCTGTATTGAAATATGATCTTTTACCAGAAAAAGAATGTTCTGGTGCGTGTTCTACTCCTATTACTAAAATCAAAGCGCGCTTGAAAGACTCTGGCACACCGGGTACCCTACACCGGAGCGATTCGACTGAATATTGTAGTAAGTATACTGCATGAGTCCTATCCGCACAGTCAACTTCAGTCTCCACGATAAGTAATAGTAATAAGGATCAGAGTACCGTGGAGCGGCCAACTGCAAAACTCAGTCGAAGTTTCACTCCGAAGTCATACAAACCTCTACATATAAAAGTGCCTGAGTATAACTTTGATTCAATACGTCCTTTGCTGAGAGAGAAGAATAGTGAGGAACGTTCTTCTTACAATTTTGATATACAGAACTACAGTTTGCCTACAACGCCCATAGCTCGTAGTAATAAATTGAGAAAAAACGCATGGCTGTCTGGCGACTTGAGTGCGAGCGATCGATTTTCGGACAAGAATAATGAAAATTTATTTAAATCTGATAATAAATCAGGTAAGTTTAATATGACGTCACATATTGCATGATATCGACAAATATCTAAAATATTTCGCCAACGTCCATACCACGTTGAATACACCGGTTCTCGTCCGATCACCGAAGTCAAGCAACGTCGGGCGCGGTCAGTACTTGGATGGGTGACCGCCTGGGAACACCGCGTGATGTTGGCTTTTTGCTCTTTTTGGATTTCATTTTGAATAAATTTATCAGTTACCAAATTATATTAATTTAATTTTAATATAAATTAATCCTACCCGCATATTTATTTGTAGATTAAATATTTTTTATTTTTCCTTGTGACTAATTTTTATCTGGATGAAAAGTATCCTCGATCCTTTGCAATTAATAAATAATTTGCATGATTTTTTTTATCCATTTAGTATTAGACGCGTAAAAGCGTAACGTATAATTATTACGAAACTAATATAATATATTCTTTCTTATTTCAGAAAGTATCAAAGACATTAATTCAGCGCCTGAAAACCTGCTACCTCAATATACGCTGTCTTACAGAAGGAAACTGTGTCGGAAAATAATTCTCCCACACCGGAAAAAGTTGATGATACATCTGCTGAGAGTGTCGACACCATAAGAAATAGTTACACTGGGCTTAGGAAGTAAGTAGAGTCATCATTCAGTGCTTTTTATGCGCTATTAAAATAAAAACAATTATTTCTGTATATAAGAATAGGAGATTTATATCTATTACTTTTAATATTACATATGTATTATCTATTATACAAAAGAAAATATAACCACAAACCAATTTTGTGTAACAAACCTTTTCACTAGATGGCGCTTCAGCGTAATTTGAAAAGAAAATTATATTTAATCGAATGCTAATTTCGTTTTTGTTTTTCTGAGCGGGTGACTTGAGATCCTCAAGTGAATAAAAAGCGTACTAAAGTGAAAACCTTGTGTTACCTTCGTTGACGGTATCGTAGTCTCGCGGCACAAGTATGTGCCGTGCGATCTAGTGGTACCGGTTTCGATTCCTGGATCGGGCAGTGTTATTGAATGATTTCATTAAAATCAATAGCGAATCGGAGTCTAGACTTGTGCTCGAAAAACAGCAATAAGCTCGCCCTCTATTACGTGGTACTGATACATACCTGGCGAAATGTGGGTGCAGAAATGCACCCCTGCCTACCCCTTTGCGGCATACAGGCGTGAGTTAAAATAATGTTATTGAACGAATTTCAGGATCGATCCGCCCATAGATTTGTTGTCGTCTGAGACGGACGACACTCCGCGCTCGCGCACCAACTCGTGGTCGCTGCAGCCGCCGCGCCGCGCCGGCCACAAGTACAAGGTGGAGGACGACATACTAGCCAACCTGCATGTCAAGCCGCTGGTCGCCATTCACGAGAAATGGATTTACGAAGCTAACAAGAAGACTGGCCGGTCCATGTCACTGCCTGAAGATAATAAGTGAGTAATGAGTGCCATCCATTCAATAATTTTAACGTTGTTGTCGCCAACGTCCATACCACGTTGAATACACCGGTTCTCGTCCGATCACCGAAGTCAAGCAACGTCGGGCGCGGTCAGTACTTGGATGGGTGACCGCCTGGGAACACCGCGTGATGTTGGCTTTTTGCCTTTATTGGATTTCATTTTAATATTTTCGTACCTGCTATGTTGTATATAGTATACTAGCTTTTGCCCGCGACTCCGTCCGCGTAGACTACAGGGTTGGGTCCAGAAAAAAAAGGTGGAGTCTATTTTATTCCACAGAGTCCCATTTATGTCCATACCAAAAATCGTTCACATCGGTCAAATGATTAAGGCGTGAAAGCATATCAGACGTATAGTTGTTATTTTCTCATGTTGTTATGTTATAAACATATTACGGGAATTTTTTTAACAAACTTTTAATATAATTCTTATTTTGTGTATATGAATACACAATATATATATGATGTATACATCATATATACATATACATCATATATGTGATGTAATAAAAGCCATATAAAAAAGTTTCATCATTCTAGCTTCAAAATTGACGAATTTCCATACAAACTTTCATCCCCTATTTTTATTTTACTCCCTTAAAGGTATTTTTTTTACAAACTTTGAATGTCATATTTATTTATATCTAATCAACAGCCTAAAAAATAAGTTTCAAGTTTCTAGCTTTAAAAATGACAATACTTCCATACAACTTTTCATCCCCCCTTTCAACCCCTTAAAACCCCTTTTCCGCAATAAAAAGTAGCCTATGTTCTTTCCCGGGCTCCAAACTATCTGTGTACCAAATTTCATTTAAATCGGTTCAGTAGTTTTAGCAGGAAAGCGAGACAGACAGACAGACAGACAGAGTTACAATCGCATTTATGATATTAGTAAGGATTTAATATAATTAATTTTAAAATTAATCACGAATTGAATTTTTTCGAAAACCATTTTTTTTCGCATTGTTGGTCTACTATAAAAAATGAGTATACTAAATATTGCCGAAACACCAGACTCAAAACCGATTACAAAGTTCTTACTGTCATTTGAATCAGAAAGTGAACTCCCCAGCCTCGATAACCAGTCTCTAACCAAATGCGCCATGGAGGTACAGCCATAATTTAGAACTGCCATTGAATGCACAAGTACGCGGTACTCAAATTATACGTCGTATACACCGCTATTTTTTTAAATATTGTAACACATTTGCTATAGAAAAAATATGTTTTAAAATGAGAATATTTTCATTTGTCTTACAAGAGTGTTAGAGTATGCCATGGTTTAAAAGTGTTTTTTTTTTAATTGTTTCAGAGCCAATGCACCGGCGGTAAAGCCAGCGTCCCACTGCGTGGACACGTTACAGAAGTCTCTACCTCAATTGAATTTAAAAAAGCCAGCGACGAGACCGTTCTGGGTGCCACCCTCATCGCCGAATAGCTGCCTGCGAAACGGTAATTTTCTTTTTGTTTTTAAAAGACTAAGTATATTGATATCGAAATTAATTTATTTTTCTTTGTCCGAACATGTTACTCAAAAAGGTTTCATTTTCCTTTTTTATTCAAAAATAAAAAAAATCACATATCATTTTCATATCAGCCTATGTACGACTGTTAGTCACGGGCTTTCTGTACAACTGAGAGGGTTTAGGCCTCAGTCCACCACGCTGGCCTAGTGCGGGTTGGCGGACTACACACCTATGAAATTCCTAAGAACTAAAAAATATAATAAAAAAAAATGCATAGTATATTTGTATGTACAAAGACATTCGCGCCAGTAGGGGTAGTCCGAGTAGTCAGGTCCCTTGCAATAAGGAACTCGCTTATTGTCGTTTTAGGAATGTCAATATCGTATTAATTAATCAGCGTTGTGTTTTGATTTTAGGTGTTCAATGGGACCAATACTCCCAAGTCCGGGAGTCTTTGGCGAAAAACATAGACCAAGTCAGAGTGATGTTGAGCGCTTGCAGAGGCGAGATTCTAAAGATGGGTGAGTGTTCGTGAATTTGTCAAATTGTAAAAATTTATTTGGATCAATAATTATGGTGAGCACACCGCCAACGTCCATACCACGTTGAATACACCGGTTCTCGTCCGATCACCGAAGTCAAGCAACGTCGGGCGCGGTCAGTACTTGGATGGGTGACCGCCTGGGAACACCGCGTGATGTTGGCTTTTTGCACTTGCCATAGCAAGTTGCAATTTTGTAGGCGTCAATGTTTCCATGCACATTCACAATTATTTATGCGTTTTCATTTTTAACTAACTTAAAATTATTACCGTGCCTCAGATGTACCATTATTTACATACATACATAAACTCACGCCTGTATTCCCCGAAGGGGTAGGCAGAGGTGCATTTCTGCACCCACATTTCGCCAGGTATGTATCATTCCCACGTAATAGGGGGCGAGCCTATTGCCGTTTTTCGGGCACATTTCCAGACTCCGTGCTGTTACCGAGAATTTCCTAATGGAAAAACCCAATAACACTTTGCCCGACCCGGGAATCGAACCCAGGACCTCTAGATCGCACGGCACATACTTGTACCGCGACACCACGAGGCAGTACCATTATTTGTAAAGAAAATTAAAAAAATATATTAGTAAATATAAAAGCGAAATGTGAAGAAAATGTACATAAATGTATGGTTTTATTATTAATCTGCTGTTATAGACATTCTATTATTTGACTTTTTGAATTATGTATAGAAAAAAAAAAACGTAACTTAATACATCCGTACAAATTATAAAAGAAATTATAGATGAACGCCCTCTAGAATAAATTCGACATACTATTTAGATGTCCGGCATTAAGAAATATATTGCAACATCATGTGGCACATTCTAGATTAACTATAAAAACACTTGTATTTTTTTAAATGAACAAAATACTTTAGCTTCCTGTTTGTATTGCTAAGATATTATATACTTACACTCACGCCAATACTCTCGAAGGGATAAGCAGAGGTATTTCTGCACCCATTTTCGTCCACAGTAAATTTTTAAATCGCACACAACTTAGGGCTAGGTTTTTGCACTTAACCGCGTATATTTACGAACGTTGTACTGTTATTGGGATTTTTCTAATCTCATAACCTAATAATATTTTTCCAAACCGGCATAGAAAATAGGACCTTTCGATCGCAAGGCACTCACCAGTGCAGCAATATCAACAAAGCAACTATTTCGTTATGACTCAATATTTATAGGTAAAAATGTGAACAAAAATCAAAATAAGCAAGCGTAAGAAAATTCAGCTTTATAAAAAGAGCAAAAAGCCAACATCACGCGGTGTTCCCAGGCGGTCACCCATCCAAGTACTGACCGCGCCCGACGTTGCTTGACTTCGGTGATCGGACGAGAACCGGTGTATTCAACGTGGTATGGACGTTGGCAGGCACTGCGCCATATTTATCGACGTGTATGTCGGCGATACGCCAGAATTATCGTGTCCAGACTCCATAATAACAGAAACACACACACAATATAAGTAGCTTGGTTTATTTTCAGACAATTTCTAGTATAGAACTGAATTCAATGTGAGCTGCAATGGCCGTTTTATATAAAACCAACTGTCACTTAACATTTAACAACTGCAACTTCCTTTACAACATGTAATTGAAATTACTGTACAATTAATTATGAAATATAGTTCAAAAATCAACATTAATATTATAAT
The DNA here is from genome assembly GCA_907164795.1 of Hemaris fuciformis. Classification (NCBI taxonomy): domain Eukaryota; kingdom Metazoa; phylum Arthropoda; class Insecta; order Lepidoptera; family Sphingidae; genus Hemaris; species Hemaris fuciformis. The sequence continues at coordinate 10,865,847 of OU015447.1, forward strand.
GAATTTTACATAAATCCAAATAATTTATTTTACACATATTACAAATTTATTTTAATAATCAAACACTACTTTACAAATGGCGCTATTAACAATATGTAAATATAATCACATGTTATTTATTACATAAAACATAAAAATAAGTATCAGAATAATGTTATTTAATTCTTATTGATTTTACTTTGAAAGTTTCTGGAGTAATAGAAATAATTAAACATTAAATTAAATATCTCATGTTTTTAAAACAGATAAGCAGTCAATACAGTGTCTGATAATTTTTAGAGTATTTAAATTCTCAGTTTTGTGATCACAAATAGCTATTTAAATATTAATCTTAAATATTAATTATATTTATGTAACAATATAATCATTATTTATTAGTTTGCGCCCATATGTACCTATGCACCATGGCAATAAGTATAAGAAAAAATAGAATTTCTATTGTGTAACCATTAAAAGATACTATATACCTAGAAATTTTCGATCAATCTTCAAGTCTATAAATCTATGTTATAACTTAGTTCCTTAGTTAGTCAAAGAAACTTACCATGACGATTTCTATTATTGCTGTTGTAATCCAGCGCCATCTTTTGTTATAATTTCAACGATTGTAATTACCGCATTCGCTAATAGATGGCGTTGCAAATTTGCATATATGTATGTAATTTAGATAAAATTACTTTATCAAAATGTATTGCAACCAGTGGCGGCACTTCCATAGAAACCCGAAAGCCCAGTGTGCCTTACAATATTACGAATAATCTTTAAATCTTTATTTAACAAACGCAATTTGACATATAAATGAGAGTATCCTTTATCGTCCGCCCATATACGTCCCATTGCTGGGCACGACGGGCCTCTCTACAACTGAGAGCGTTTAGGCCTTAGCCCACCACGCTGGCCTAGTGTGGGTTGGCAGACTACACACCAGAGAAATTCCTAAGAACTTTTCAGTGTGCAGGTTTCATCACTATGTTTTCCTACACCGTTAAAATACGTGATAATTCATTGTGTATATACACATAACTTCGAAAAGTCAGAGGTGTGTGCCTGGGATTCGAACCCGCGACCGTCGAGATTCTCGACCGCGTGCCTAAACCTCGAGGCTATCACGACTTATAATTTAGATAAAATTACTTTATTAAAATGTATTGCAAGTTGCAACCTGCCCAAAGCTTTCTAATGACAAAATACGATTATAGACTATGTTGAATGTTCCAGACACGTGTGAGGCCGGCAGCACGGACCGCGAGCCGCTGCTGTCTGCGCGTTCGTCTGCGGCGTACATCGCGGCGCACGCGGCGGCCAAGCACTACACGCGCTACGAGGACTCCGAGCTGTGCCGCTGGCAGGCGCCCGAGCTCTTCACTCCCGACGAGCGCGGCCTGGTCCATCCCTGCTCCAGGAGCGACGTCTACTCCCTCTGCCTCATGCTGTGGGAATGCTGCAATGGTCAGATTCACTTATATTCACTTATTTACACTTTCATGTTTAAACAAAATTATATGGACAAAAATATAACAAAAACAAGAGGCGGTCTTTTCGGTCTAGGCAATATCTTCCAGACAGCCTTTGGATGGATAATAGAACAGGAAAAATAAAGAGGGTGGCATAAAGTGTATAGAAGAAAAGTTAATTTTGCTTTGAATAAATTTTACTATTCTATTAAGGTGTAAGTGTACTAGCGAAATATATTTTCATGTGCATCCGTATGGTGGTCACGACCCTCCATAATGAGGAAACGCCTAGGAAGATATTTTCATGTTTGGTGTGCTCAATTAGAAAAACAATGGGTATACGAAAATAATTACACAGAGTCGGGAAATGTGGCCTGCAACCAGTAAACATATTATGGCAAAACAAAATAAATTGCCCAAATAAATAAAAATCGAATCCATTAGGTACATGTAGATTACACGCTTCACAGCCATCTATAACATCAATATATCAATATATGTGTATATTTATTACTTGTTGATTGTAGGATCGTGAATAATATTTATACATGTGCCTCATTTTATCTCTGCATCACCTTAAGTTCAATTGTAAGAGAATGCTTAAGACTTAAGTCCACCTTTACAAATTGTAAAAAGTGTGAATAAACATCTATACTTATAATTTTAAATTCGCAGCATCAATTCCTTGGAAGAACTATAACTATGAGAAGCTGAAGCACCAGTACACAATGTGGAAGGCCGGAGTAAGTTTGCCCCAGGACGGCACATACCCGGGCTGCCTGCTGTCGCTGCTTCAGGATGGACTGACACTGGACCGCTACCAACGCACAGACCTTGACGTGCTGCAGAGGAATTTACACAAAGTCAAGGTAAATGTAACCATAATATTGGGTAGGTTCATTTAAAATACTATTGGAGTCACAGTGATAAGTGTATCATAAGGAATTACAAAGATGAAATCTGGAAATAGACAAATAATTACAATTCTCTGAAATCAAGAAATTGAAATAAATTATAATAGTTTTGAATTGCAATACATATTATGTATATGGAGACGATGCTAAGGTTCAATGTTAATGAGGTAAGTTAGTGTTGTTTATTCTGACGTCACACAGTACATACAGATCATCAAATATGTTGCATTGTTTGCCAACGTCCATACCACGTTGAATACACCGGTTCTCGTCCGATCACCGAAGTCAAGCAACGTCGGGCGCGGTCAGTACTTGGATGGGTGACCGCCTGGGAACACCGCGTGATGTTGGCCTTTTGCTCTTTTTGGATTTCATTTTAATATGTATTTTGGTATTTATTAGAATAATAAGTTTTACTATTTACTACAGTACTTACAGATAAAAAGATTATGATTTTTTTATTTCAAGGAAGAAAACCATGTCAAGTAACAAAATTATTTTTAATTTAAAATTTAATACAATTGTACGTTTATTGAATTTGTTTGTATATTATGTAGTTATTTGAGATACGACTAATATATAGGTGTGTCGTACAAGAGAGTACATAAATGAGGAATGGCCTAAAAACACCGAGTTTATTTATAGTTTGATTCTTAGTTAAATATTTATTTTAGTATCTCTGTCTTTTTCAGCAAGACCTAGACGACATTGGGTACGTGATAATACCAGCCAGGTTGCCGAAGAAGAAATCCACATTCAGTACCTCCGCGTGGGAGATCGTGTCTCCCACCGACTCCGAGTGCCAGAGTCCGCAGAACATTGAACACACAGCTGTCATACACAAGTCACGAGACAGTTCCACAGACAGCAGCGAAAAAGAGTACAGCAAAAGTGACTCCAGTCCTCTATACGAAAGTATACGCAAATCTTACAAGGAAACCACATATGCCATACCAGAGAAATGTTTCATATCCGACGAAGACAATGTTGAAGAGAGACCTGTATTGAAATATGATCTTTTACCAGAAAAAGAATGTTCTGGTGCGTGTTCTACTCCTATTACTAAAATCAAAGCGCGCTTGAAAGACTCTGGCACACCGGGTACCCTACACCGGAGCGATTCGACTGAATATTGTAGTAAGTATACTGCATGAGTCCTATCCGCACAGTCAACTTCAGTCTCCACGATAAGTAATAGTAATAAGGATCAGAGTACCGTGGAGCGGCCAACTGCAAAACTCAGTCGAAGTTTCACTCCGAAGTCATACAAACCTCTACATATAAAAGTGCCTGAGTATAACTTTGATTCAATACGTCCTTTGCTGAGAGAGAAGAATAGTGAGGAACGTTCTTCTTACAATTTTGATATACAGAACTACAGTTTGCCTACAACGCCCATAGCTCGTAGTAATAAATTGAGAAAAAACGCATGGCTGTCTGGCGACTTGAGTGCGAGCGATCGATTTTCGGACAAGAATAATGAAAATTTATTTAAATCTGATAATAAATCAGGTAAGTTTAATATGACGTCACATATTGCATGATATCGACAAATATCTAAAATATTTCGCCAACGTCCATACCACGTTGAATACACCGGTTCTCGTCCGATCACCGAAGTCAAGCAACGTCGGGCGCGGTCAGTACTTGGATGGGTGACCGCCTGGGAACACCGCGTGATGTTGGCTTTTTGCTCTTTTTGGATTTCATTTTGAATAAATTTATCAGTTACCAAATTATATTAATTTAATTTTAATATAAATTAATCCTACCCGCATATTTATTTGTAGATTAAATATTTTTTATTTTTCCTTGTGACTAATTTTTATCTGGATGAAAAGTATCCTCGATCCTTTGCAATTAATAAATAATTTGCATGATTTTTTTTATCCATTTAGTATTAGACGCGTAAAAGCGTAACGTATAATTATTACGAAACTAATATAATATATTCTTTCTTATTTCAGAAAGTATCAAAGACATTAATTCAGCGCCTGAAAACCTGCTACCTCAATATACGCTGTCTTACAGAAGGAAACTGTGTCGGAAAATAATTCTCCCACACCGGAAAAAGTTGATGATACATCTGCTGAGAGTGTCGACACCATAAGAAATAGTTACACTGGGCTTAGGAAGTAAGTAGAGTCATCATTCAGTGCTTTTTATGCGCTATTAAAATAAAAACAATTATTTCTGTATATAAGAATAGGAGATTTATATCTATTACTTTTAATATTACATATGTATTATCTATTATACAAAAGAAAATATAACCACAAACCAATTTTGTGTAACAAACCTTTTCACTAGATGGCGCTTCAGCGTAATTTGAAAAGAAAATTATATTTAATCGAATGCTAATTTCGTTTTTGTTTTTCTGAGCGGGTGACTTGAGATCCTCAAGTGAATAAAAAGCGTACTAAAGTGAAAACCTTGTGTTACCTTCGTTGACGGTATCGTAGTCTCGCGGCACAAGTATGTGCCGTGCGATCTAGTGGTACCGGTTTCGATTCCTGGATCGGGCAGTGTTATTGAATGATTTCATTAAAATCAATAGCGAATCGGAGTCTAGACTTGTGCTCGAAAAACAGCAATAAGCTCGCCCTCTATTACGTGGTACTGATACATACCTGGCGAAATGTGGGTGCAGAAATGCACCCCTGCCTACCCCTTTGGGGCATACAGGCGTGAGTTAAAATAATGTTATTGAACGAATTTCAGGATCGATCCGCCCATAGATTTGTTGTCGTCTGAGACGGACGACACTCCGCGCTCGCGCACCAACTCGTGGTCGCTGCAGCCGCCGCGCCGCGCCGGCCACAAGTACAAGGTGGAGGACGACATACTAGCCAACCTGCATGTCAAGCCGCTGGTCGCCATTCACGAGAAATGGATTTACGAAGCTAACAAGAAGACTGGCCGGTCCATGTCACTGCCTGAAGATAATAAGTGAGTAATGAGTGCCATCCATTCAATAATTTTAACGTTGTTGTCGCCAACGTCCATACCACGTTGAATACACCGGTTCTCGTCCGATCACCGAAGTCAAGCAACGTCGGGCGCGGTCAGTACTTGGATGGGTGACCGCCTGGGAACACCGCGTGATGTTGGCTTTTTGCCTTTATTGGATTTCATTTTAATATTTTCGTACCTGCTATGTTGTATATAGTATACTAGCTTTTGCCCGCGACTCCGTCCGCGTAGACTACAGGGTTGGGTCCAGAAAAAAAAGGTGGAGTCTATTTTATTCCACAGAGTCCCATTTATGTCCATACCAAAAATCGTTCACATCGGTCAAATGATTAAGGCGTGAAAGCATATCAGACGTATAGTTGTTATTTTCTCATGTTGTTATGTTATAAACATATTACGGGAATTTTTTTAACAAACTTTTAATATAATTCTTATTTTGTGTATATGAATACACAATATATATGATGTATACATCATATATACATATACATCATATATGTGATGTAATAAAAGCCATATAAAAAAGTTTCATCATTCTAGCTTCAAAATTGACGAATTTCCATACAAACTTTCATCCCCTATTTTTATTTTACTCCCTTAAAGGTATTTTTTTTACAAACTTTGAATGTCATATTTATTTATATCTAATCAACAGCCTAAAAAATAAGTTTCAAGTTTCTAGCTTTAAAAATGACAATACTTCCATACAACTTTTCATCCCCCCTTTCAACCCCTTAAAACCCCTTTTCCGCAATAAAAAGTAGCCTATGTTCTTTCCCGGGCTCCAAACTATCTGTGTACCAAATTTCATTTAAATCGGTTCAGTAGTTTTAGCAGGAAAGCGAGACAGACAGACAGACAGACAGAGTTACAATCGCATTTATGATATTAGTAAGGATTTAATATAATTAATTTTAAAATTAATCACGAATTGAATTTTTTCGAAAACCATTTTTTTTCGCATTGTTGGTCTACTATAAAAAATGAGTATACTAAATATTGCCGAAACACCAGACTCAAAACCGATTACAAAGTTCTTACTGTCATTTGAATCAGAAAGTGAACTCCCCAGCCTCGATAACCAGTCTCTAACCAAATGCGCCATGGAGGTACAGCCATAATTTAGAACTGCCATTGAATGCACAAGTACGCGGTACTCAAATTATACGTCGTATACACCGCTATTTTTTTAAATATTGTAACACATTTGCTATAGAAAAAATATGTTTTAAAATGAGAATATTTTCATTTGTCTTACAAGAGTGTTAGAGTATGCCATGGTTTAAAAGTGTTTTTTTTTTAATTGTTTCAGAGCCAATGCACCGGCGGTAAAGCCAGCGTCCCACTGCGTGGACACGTTACAGAAGTCTCTACCTCAATTGAATTTAAAAAAGCCAGCGACGAGACCGTTCTGGGTGCCACCCTCATCGCCGAATAGCTGCCTGCGAAACGGTAATTTTCTTTTTGTTTTTTAAAAGACTAAGTATATTGATATCGAAATTAATTTATTTTTCTTTGTCCGAACATGTTACTCAAAAAGGTTTCATTTTCCTTTTTTATTCAAAAATAAAAAAAATCACATATCATTTTCATATCAGCCTATGTACGACTGTTAGTCACGGGCTTTCTGTACAACTGAGAGGGTTTAGGCCTCAGTCCACCACGCTGGCCTAGTGCGGGTTGGCGGACTACACACCTATGAAATTCCTAAGAACTAAAAAATATAATAAAAAAAAATGCATAGTATATTTGTATGTACAAAGACATTCGCGCCAGTAGGGGTAGTCCGAGTAGTCAGGTCCCTTGCAATAAGGAACTCGCTTATTGTCGTTTTAGGAATGTCAATATCGTATTAATTAATCAGCGTTGTGTTTTGATTTTAGGTGTTCAATGGGACCAATACTCCCAAGTCCGGGAGTCTTTGGCGAAAAACATAGACCAAGTCAGAGTGATGTTGAGCGCTTGCAGAGGCGAGATTCTAAAGATGGGTGAGTGTTCGTGAATTTGTCAAATTGTAAAAATTTATTTGGATCAATAATTATGGTGAGCACACCGCCAACGTCCATACCACGTTGAATACACCGGTTCTCGTCCGATCACCGAAGTCAAGCAACGTCGGGCGCGGTCAGTACTTGGATGGGTGACCGCCTGGGAACACCGCGTGATGATGGCTTTTTGCACTTGCCATAGCAAGTTGCAATTTTGTAGGCGTCAATGTTTCCATGCACATTCACAATTATTTATGCGTTTTCATTTTTAACTAACTTAAAATTATTACCGTGCCTCAGATGTACCATTATTTACATACATACATAAACTCACGCCTGTATTCCCCGAAGGGGTAGGCAGAGGTGCATTTCTGCACCCACATTTCGCCAGGTATGTATCATTCCCACGTAATAGGGGGCGAGCCTATTGCCGTTTTTCGGGCACATTTCCAGACTCCGTGCTGTTACCGAGAATTTCCTAATGGAAAAACCCAATAACACTTTGCCCGACCCGGGAATCGAACCCAGGACCTCTAGATCGCACGGCACATACTTGTACCGCGACACCACGAGGCAGTACCATTATTTGTAAAGAAAATTAAAAAAATATATTAGTAAATATAAAAGCGAAATGTGAAGAAAATGTACATAAATGTATGGTTTTATTATTAATCTGCTGTTATAGACATTCTATTATTTGACTTTTTGAATTATGTATAGAAAAAAAAAAACGTAACTTAATACATCCGTACAAATTATAAAAGAAATTATAGATGAACGCCCTCTAGAATAAATTCGACATACTATTTAGATGTCCGGCATTAAGAAATATATTGCAACATCATGTGGCACATTCTAGATTAACTATAAAAACACTTGTATTTTTTTAAATGAACAAAATACTTTAGCTTCCTGTTTGTATTGCTAAGATATTATATACTTACACTCACGCCAATACTCTCGAAGGGATAAGCAGAGGTATTTCTGCACCCATTTTCGTCCACAGTAAATTTTTAAATCGCACACAACTTAGGGCTAGGTTTTTGCACTTAACCGCGTATATTTACGAACGTTGTACTGTTATTGGGATTTTTCTAATCTCATAACCTAATAATATTTTTCCAAACCGGCATAGAAAATAGGACCTTTCGATCGCAAGGCACTCACCAGTGCAGCAATATCAACAAAGCAACTATTTCGTTATGACTCAATATTTATAGGTAAAAATGTGAACAAAAATCAAAATAAGCAAGCGTAAGAAAATTCAGCTTTATAAAAAGAGCAAAAAGCCAACATCACGCGGTGTTCCCAGGCGGTCACCCATCCAAGTACTGACCGCGCCCGACGTTGCTTGACTTCGGTGATCGGACGAGAACCGGTGTATTCAACGTGGTATGGACGTTGGCAGGCACTGCGCCATATTTATCGACGTGTATGTCGGCGATACGCCAGAATTATCGTGTCCAGACTCCATAATAACAGAAACACACACACAATATAAGTAGCTTGGTTTATTTTCAGACAATTTCTAGTATAGAACTGAATTCAATGTGAGCTGCAATGGCCGTTTTATATAAAACCAACTGTCACTTAACATTTAACAACTGCAACTTCCTTTACAACATGTAATTGAAATTACTGTACAATTAATTATGAAATATAGTTCAAAAATCAACATTAATATTATAATGAATTTTACATAAATCCAAATAATTTATTTTACACATATTACAAATTTATTTTAATAATCAAACACTACTTTACAAATGGCGCTATTAACAATATGTAAATATAATCACATGTTATTTATTACATAAAACATAAAAATAAGTATCAGAATAATGTTATTTAATTCTTATTGATTTTACTTTGAAAGTTTCTGGAGTAATAGAAATAATTAAACATTAAATTAAATATCTCATGTTTTTAAAACAGATAAGCAGTCAATACAGTGTCTGATAATTTTTAGAGTATTTAAATTCTCAGTTTTGTGATCACAAATAGCTATTTAAATATTAATCTTAAATATTAATTATATTTATGTAACAATATAATCATTATTTATTAGTTTGCGCCCATATGTACCTATGCACCATGGCAATAAGTATAAGAAAAAATAGAATTTCTATTGTGTAACCATTAAAAGATACTATATACCTAGAAATTTTCGATCAATCTTCAAGTCTATAAATCTATGTTATAACTTAGTTCCTTAGTTAGTCAAAGAAACTTACCATGACGATTTCTATTATTGCTGTTGTAATCCAGCGCCATCTTTTGTTATAATTTCAACGATTGTAATTACCGCATTCGCTAATAGATGGCGTTGCAAATTTGCATATATGTATGTAATTTAGATAAAATTACTTTATCAAAATGTATTGCAACCAGTGGCGGCACTTCCATAGAAACCCGAAAGCCCAGTGTGCCTTACAATATTACGAATAATCTTTAAATCTTTATTTAACAAACGCAATTTGACATATAAATGAGAGTATCCTTTATCGTCCGCCCATATACGTCCCATTGCTGGGCACGACGGGCCTCTCTACAACTGAGAGCGTTTAGGCCTTAGCCCACCACGCTGGCCTAGTGTGGGTTGGCAGACTACACACCAGAGAAATTCCTAAGAACTTTTCAGTGTGCAGGTTTCATCACTATGTTTTCCTACACCGTTAAAATACGTGATAATTCATTGTGTATATACACATAACTTCGAAAAGTCAGAGGTGTGTGCCTGGGATTCGAACCCGCGACCGTCGAGATTCTCGACCGCGTGCCTAAACCTCGAGGCTATCACGACTTATAATTTAGATAAAATTACTTTATTAAAATGTATTGCAAGTTGCAACCTGCCCAAAGCTTTCTAATGACAAAATACGATTATAGACTATGTTGAATGTTCCAGACACGTGTGAGGCCGGCAGCACGGACCGCGAGCCGCTGCTGTCTGCGCGTTCGTCTGCGGCGTACATCGCGGCGCACGCGGCGGCCAAGCACTACACGCGCTACGAGGACTCCGAGCTGTGCCGCTGGCAGGCGCCCGAGCTCTTCACTCCCGACGAGCGCGGCCTGGTCCATCCCTGCTCCAGGAGCGACGTCTACTCCCTCTGCCTCATGCTGTGGGAATGCTGCAATGGTCAGATTCACTTATATTCACTTATTTACACTTTCATGTTTAAACAAAATTATATGGACAAAAATATAACAAAAACAAGAGGCGGTCTTTTCGGTCTAGGCAATATCTTCCAGACAGCCTTTGGATGGATAATAGAACAGGAAAAATAAAGAGGGTGGCATAAAGTGTATAGAAGAAAAGTTAATTTTGCTTTGAATAAATTTTACTATTCTATTAAGGTGTAAGTGTACTAGCGAAATATATTTTCATGTGCATCCGTATGGTGGTCACGACCCTCCATAATGAGGAAACGCCTAGGAAGATATTTTCATGTTTGGTGTGCTCAATTAGAAAAACAATGGGTATACGAAAATAATTACACAGAGTCGGGAAATGTGGCCTGCAACCAGTAAACATATTATGGCAAAACAAAATAAATTGCCCAAATAAATAAAAAATCGAATCCATTAGGTACATGTAGATTACACGCTTCACAGCCATCTATAACATCAATATATCAATATATGTGTATATTTATTACTTGTTGATTGTAGGATCGTGAATAATATTTATACATGTGCCTCATTTTATCTCTGCATCACCTTAAGTTCAATTGTAAGAGAATGCTTAAGACTTAAGTCCACCTTTACAAATTGTAAAAAGTGTGAATAAACATCTATACTTATAATTTTAAATTCGCAGCATCAATTCCTTGGAAGAACTATAACTATGAGAAGCTGAAGCACCAGTACACAATGTGGAAGGCCGGAGTAAGTTTGCCCCAGGACGGCACATACCCGGGCTGCCTGCTGTCGCTGCTTCAGGATGGACTGACACTGGACCGCTACCAACGCACAGACCTTGACGTGCTGCAGAGGAATTTACACAAAGTCAAGGTAAATGTAACCATAATATTGGGTAGGTTCATTTAAAATACTATTGGAGTCACAGTGATAAGTGTATCATAAGGAATTACAAAGATGAAATCTGGAAATAGACAAATAATTACAATTCTCTGAAATCAAGAAATTGAAATAAATTATAATAGTTTTGAATTGCAATACATATTATGTATATGGAGACGATGCTAAGGTTCAATGTTAATGAGGTAAGTTAGTGTTGTTTATTCTGACGTCACACAGTACATACAGATCATCAAATATGTTGCATTGTTTGCCAACGTCCATACCACGTTGAATACACCGGTTCTCGTCCGATCACCGAAGTCAAGCAACGTCGGGCGCGGTCAGTACTTGGATGGGTGACCGCCTGGGAACACCGCGTGATGTTGGCCTTTTGCTCTTTTTGGATTTCATTTTAATATGTATTTTGGTATTTATTAGAATAATAAGTTTTACTATTTACTACAGTACTTACAGATAAAAAGATTATGATTTTTTTATTTCAAGGAAGAAAACCATGTCAAGTAACAAAATTATTTTTAATTTAAAATTTAATACAATTGTACGTTTATTGAATTTGTTTGTATATTATGTAGTTATTTGAGATACGACTAATATATAGGTGTGTCGTACAAGAGAGTACATAAATGAGGAATGGCCTAAAAACACCGAGTTTATTTATAGTTTGATTCTTAGTTAAATATTTATTTTAGTATCTCTGTCTTTTTCAGCAAGACCTAGACGACATTGGGTACGTGATAATACCAGCCAGGTTGCCGAAGAAGAAATCCACATTCAGTACCTCCGCGTGGGAGATCGTGTCTCCCACCGACTCCGAGTGCCAGAGTCCGCAGAACATTGAACACACAGCTGTCATACACAAGTCACGAGACAGTTCCACAGACAGCAGCGAAAAAGAGTACAGCAAAAGTGACTCCAGTCCTCTATACGAAAGTATACGCAAATCTTACAAGGAAACCACATATGCCATACCAGAGAAATGTTTCATATCCGACGAAGACAATGTTGAAGAGAGACCTGTATTGAAATATGATCTTTTACCAGAAAAAGAATGTTCTGGTGCGTGTTCTACTCCTATTACTAAAATCAAAGCGCGCTTGAAAGACTCTGGCACACCGGGTACCCTACACCGGAGCGATTCGACTGAATATTGTAGTAAGTATACTGCATGAGTCCTATCCGCACAGTCAACTTCAGTCTCCACGATAAGTAATAGTAATAAGGATCAGAGTACCGTGGAGCGGCCAACTGCAAAACTCAGTCGAAGTTTCACTCCGAAGTCATACAAACCTCTACATATAAAAGTGCCTGAGTATAACTTTGATTCAATACGTCCTTTGCTGAGAGAGAAGAATAGTGAGGAACGTTCTTCTTACAATTTTGATATACAGAACTACAGTTTGCCTACAACGCCCATAGCTCGTAGTAATAAATTGAGAAAAAACGCATGGCTGTCTGGCGACTTGAGTGCGAGCGATCGATTTTCGGACAAGAATAATGAAAATTTATTTAAATCTGATAATAAATCAGGTAAGTTTAATATGACGTCACATATTGCATGATATCGACAAATATCTAAAATATTTCGCCAACGTCCATACCACGTTGAATACACCGGTTCTCGTCCGATCACCGAAGTCAAGCAACGTCGGGCGCGGTCAGTACTTGGATGGGTGACCGCCTGGGAACACCGCGTGATGTTGGCTTTTTGCTCTTTTTGGATTTCATTTTGAATAAATTTATCAGTTACCAAATTATATTAATTTAATTTTAATATAAATTAATCCTACCCGCATATTTATTTGTAGATTAAATATTTTTTATTTTTCCTTGTGACTAATTTTTATCTGGATGAAAAGTATCCTCGATCCTTTGCAATTAATAAATAATTTGCATGATTTTTTTTATCCATTTAGTATTAGACGCGTAAAAGCGTAACGTATAATTATTACGAAACTAATATAATATATTCTTTCTTATTTCAGAAAGTATCAAAGACATTAATTCAGCGCCTGAAAACCTGCTACCTCAATATACGCTGTCTTACAGAAGGAAACTGTGTCGGAAAATAATTCTCCCACACCGGAAAAAGTTGATGATACATCTGCTGAGAGTGTCGACACCATAAGAAATAGTTACACTGGGCTTAGGAAGTAAGTAGAGTCATCATTCAGTGCTTTTTATGCGCTATTAAAATAAAAACAATTATTTCTGTATATAAGAATAGGAGATTTATATCTATTACTTTTAATATTACATATGTATTATCTATTATACAAAAGAAAATATAACCACAAACCAATTTTGTGTAACAAACCTTTTCACTAGATGGCGCTTCAGCGTAATTTGAAAAGAAAATTATATTTAATCGAATGCTAATTTCGTTTTTGTTTTTCTGAGCGGGTGACTTGAGATCCTCAAGTGAATAAAAAGCGTACTAAAGTGAAAACCTTGTGTTACCTTCGTTGACGGTATCGTAGTCTCGCGGCACAAGTATGTGCCGTGCGATCTAGTGGTACCGGTTTCGATTCCTGGATCGGGCAGTGTTATTGAATGATTTCATTAAAATCAATAGCGAATCGGAGTCTAGACTTGTGCTCGAAAAACAGCAATAAGCTCGCCCTCTATTACGTGGTACTGATACATACCTGGCGAAATGTGGGTGCAGAAATGCACCCCTGCCTACCCCTTTGGGGCATACAGGCGTGAGTTAAAATAATGTTATTGAACGAATTTCAGGATCGATCCGCCCATAGATTTGTTGTCGTCTGAGACGGACGACACTCCGCGCTCGCGCACCAACTCGTGGTCGCTGCAGCCGCCGCGCCGCGCCGGCCACAAGTACAAGGTGGAGGACGACATACTAGCCAACCTGCATGTCAAGCCGCTGGTCGCCATTCACGAGAAATGGATTTACGAAGCTAACAAGAAGACTGGCCGGTCCATGTCACTGCCTGAAGATAATAAGTGAGTAATGAGTGCCATCCATTCAATAATTTTAACGTTGTTGTCGCCAACGTCCATACCACGTTGAATACACCGGTTCTCGTCCGATCACCGAAGTCAAGCAACGTCGGGCGCGGTCAGTACTTGGATGGGTGACCGCCTGGGAACACCGCGTGATGTTGGCTTTTTGCCTTTATTGGATTTCATTTTAATATTTTCGTACCTGCTATGTTGTATATAGTATACTAGCTTTTGCCCGCGACTCCGTCCGCGTAGACTACAGGGTTGGGTCCAGAAAAAAAAGGTGGAGTCTATTTTATTCCACAGAGTCCCATTTATGTCCATACCAAAAATCGTTCACATCGGTCAAATGATTAAGGCGTGAAAGCATATCAGACGTATAGTTGTTATTTTCTCATGTTGTTATGTTATAAACATATTACGGGAATTTTTTTAACAAACTTTTAATATAATTCTTATTTTGTGTATATGAATACACAATATATATATGATGTATACATCATATATACATATACATCATATATGTGATGTAATAAAAGCCATATAAAAAAGTTTCATCATTCTAGCTTCAAAATTGACGAATTTCCATACAAACTTTCATCCCCTATTTTTATTTTACTCCCTTAAAGGTATTTTTTTTACAAACTTTGAATGTCATATTTATTTATATCTAATCAACAGCCTAAAAAATAAGTTTCAAGTTTCTAGCTTTAAAAATGACAATACTTCCATACAACTTTTCATCCCCCCTTTCAACCCCTTAAAACCCCTTTTCCGCAATAAAAAGTAGCCTATGTTCTTTCCCGGGCTCCAAACTATCTGTGTACCAAATTTCATTTAAATCGGTTCAGTAGTTTTAGCAGGAAAGCGAGACAGACAGACAGACAGACAGAGTTACAATCGCATTTATGATATTAGTAAGGATTTAATATAATTAATTTTAAAATTAATCACGAATTGAATTTTTTCGAAAACCATTTTTTTTCGCATTGTTGGTCTACTATAAAAAATGAGTATACTAAATATTGCCGAAACACCAGACTCAAAACCGATTACAAAGTTCTTACTGTCATTTGAATCAGAAAGTGAACTCCCCAGCCTCGATAACCAGTCTCTAACCAAATGCGCCATGGAGGTACAGCCATAATTTAGAACTGCCATTGAATGCACAAGTACGCGGTACTCAAATTATACGTCGTATACACCGCTATTTTTTTAAATATTGTAACACATTTGCTATAGAAAAAATATGTTTTAAAATGAGAATATTTTCATTTGTCTTACAAGAGTGTTAGAGTATGCCATGGTTTAAAAGTGTTTTTTTTTTAATTGTTTCAGAGCCAATGCACCGGCGGTAAAGCCAGCGTCCCACTGCGTGGACACGTTACAGAAGTCTCTACCTCAATTGAATTTAAAAAAGCCAGCGACGAGACCGTTCTGGGTGCCACCCTCATCGCCGAATAGCTGCCTGCGAAACGGTAATTTTCTTTTTGTTTTTTAAAAGACTAAGTATATTGATATCGAAATTAATTTATTTTTCTTTGTCCGAACATGTTACTCAAAAAGGTTTCATTTTCCTTTTTTATTCAAAAATAAAAAAAATCACATATCATTTTCATATCAGCCTATGTACGACTGTTAGTCACGGGCTTTCTGTACAACTGAGAGGGTTTAGGCCTCAGTCCACCACGCTGGCCTAGTGCGGGTTGGCGGACTACACACCTATGAAATTCCTAAGAACTAAAAAATATAATAAAAAAAAATGCATAGTATATTTGTATGTACAAAGACATTCGCGCCAGTAGGGGTAGTCCGAGTAGTCAGGTCCCTTGCAATAAGGAACTCGCTTATTGTCGTTTTAGGAATGTCAATATCGTATTAATTAATCAGCGTTGTGTTTTGATTTTAGGTGTTCAATGGGACCAATACTCCCAAGTCCGGGAGTCTTTGGCGAAAAACATAGACCAAGTCAGAGTGATGTTGAGCGCTTGCAGAGGCGAGATTCTAAAGATGGGTGAGTGTTCGTGAATTTGTCAAATTGTAAAAATTTATTTGGATCAATAATTATGGTGAGCACACCGCCAACGTCCATACCACGTTGAATACACCGGTTCTCGTCCGATCACCGAAGTCAAGCAACGTCGGGCGCGGTCAGTACTTGGATGGGTGACCGCCTGGGAACACCGCGTGATGAGGGCTTTTTGCACTTGCCATAGCAAGTTGCAATTTTGTAGGCGTCAATGTTTCCATGCACATTCACAATTATTTATGCGTTTTCATTTTTAACTAACTTAAAATTATTACCGTGCCTCAGATGTACCATTATTTACATACATACATAAACTCACGCCTGTATTCCCCGAAGGGGTAGGCAGAGGTGCATTTCTGCACCCACATTTCGCCAGGTATGTATCATTCCCACGTAATAGGGGGCGAGCCTATTGCCGTTTTTCGGGCACATTTCCAGACTCCGTGCTGTTACCGAGAATTTCCTAATGGAAAAACCCAATAACACTTTGCCCGACCCGGGAATCGAACCCAGGACCTCTAGATCGCACGGCACATACTTGTACCGCGACACCACGAGGCAGTACCATTATTTGTAAAGAAAATTAAAAAAATATATTAGTAAATATAAAAGCGAAATGTGAAGAAAATGTACATAAATGTATGGTTTTATTATTAATCTGCTGTTATAGACATTCTATTATTTGACTTTTTGAATTATGTATAGAAAAAAAAAAACGTAACTTAATACATCCGTACAAATTATAAAAGAAATTATAGATGAACGCCCTCTAGAATAAATTCGACATACTATTTAGATGTCCGGCATTAAGAAATATATTGCAACATCATGTGGCACATTCTAGATTAACTATAAAAACACTTGTATTTTTTTAAATGAACAAAATACTTTAGCTTCCTGTTTGTATTGCTAAGATATTATATACTTACACTCACGCCAATACTCTCGAAGGGATAAGCAGAGGTATTTCTGCACCCATTTTCGTCCACAGTAAATTTTTAAATCGCACACAACTTAGGGCTAGGTTTTTGCACTTAACCGCGTATATTTACGAACGTTGTACTGTTATTGGGATTTTTCTAATCTCATAACCTAATAATATTTTTCCAAACCGGCATAGAAAATAGGACCTTTCGATCGCAAGGCACTCACCAGTGCAGCAATATCAACAAAGCAACTATTTCGTTATGACTCAATATTTATAGGTAAAAATGTGAACAAAAATCAAAATAAGCAAGCGTAAGAAAATTCAGCTTTATAAAAAGAGCAAAAAGCCAACATCACGCGGTGTTCCCAGGCGGTCACCCATCCAAGTACTGACCGCGCCCGACGTTGCTTGACTTCGGTGATCGGACGAGAACCGGTGTATTCAACGTGGTATGGACGTTGGCAGGCACTGCGCCATATTTATCGACGTGTATGTCGGCGATACGCCAGAATTATCGTGTCCAGACTCCATAATAACAGAAACACACACACAATATAAGTAGCTTGGTTTATTTTCAGACAATTTCTAGTATAGAACTGAATTCAATGTGAGCTGCAATGGCCGTTTTATATAAAACCAACTGTCACTTAACATTTAACAACTGCAACTTCCTTTACAACATGTAATTGAAATTACTGTACAATTAATTATGAAATATAGTTCAAAAATCAACATTAATATTATAATGAATTTTACATAAATCCAAATAATTTATTTTACACATATTACAAATTTATTTTAATAATCAAACACTACTTTACAAATGGCGCTATTAACAATATGTAAATATAATCACATGTTATTTATTACATAAAACATAAAAATAAGTATCAGAATAATGTTATTTAATTCTTATTGATTTTACTTTGAAAGTTTCTGGAGTAATAGAAATAATTAAACATTAAATTAAATATCTCATGTTTTTAAAACAGATAAGCAGTCAATACAGTGTCTGATAATTTTTAGAGTATTTAAATTCTCAGTTTTGTGATCACAAATAGCTATTTAAATATTAATCTTAAATATTAATTATATTTATGTAACAATATAATCATTATTTATTAGTTTGCGCCCATATGTACCTATGCACCATGGCAATAAGTATAAGAAAAAATAGAATTTCTATTGTGTAACCATTAAAAGATACTATATACCTAGAAATTTTCGATCAATCTTCAAGTCTATAAATCTATGTTATAACTTAGTTCCTTAGTTAGTCAAAGAAACTTACCATGACGATTTCTATTATTGCTGTTGTAATCCAGCGCCATCTTTTGTTATAATTTCAACGATTGTAATTACCGCATTCGCTAATAGATGGCGTTGCAAATTTGCATATATGTATGTAATTTAGATAAAATTACTTTATCAAAATGTATTGCAACCAGTGGCGGCACTTCCATAGAAACCCGAAAGCCCAGTGTGCCTTACAATATTACGAATAATCTTTAAATCTTTATTTAACAAACGCAATTTGACATATAAATGAGAGTATCCTTTATCGTCCGCCCATATACGTCCCATTGCTGGGCACGACGGGCCTCTCTACAACTGAGAGCGTTTAGGCCTTAGCCCACCACGCTGGCCTAGTGTGGGTTGGCAGACTACACACCAGAGAAATTCCTAAGAACTTTTCAGTGTGCAGGTTTCATCACTATGTTTTCCTACACCGTTAAAATACGTGATAATTCATTGTGTATATACACATAACTTCGAAAAGTCAGAGGTGTGTGCCTGGGATTCGAACCCGCGACCGTCGAGATTCTCGACCGCGTGCCTAAACCTCGAGGCTATCACGACTTATAATTTAGATAAAATTACTTTATTAAAATGTATTGCAAGTTGCAACCTGCCCAAAGCTTTCTAATGACAAAATACGATTATAGACTATGTTGAATGTTCCAGACACGTGTGAGGCCGGCAGCACGGACCGCGAGCCGCTGCTGTCTGCGCGTTCGTCTGCGGCGTACATCGCGGCGCACGCGGCGGCCAAGCACTACACGCGCTACGAGGACTCCGAGCTGTGCCGCTGGCAGGCGCCCGAGCTCTTCACTCCCGACGAGCGCGGCCTGGTCCATCCCTGCTCCAGGAGCGACGTCTACTCCCTCTGCCTCATGCTGTGGGAATGCTGCAATGGTCAGATTCACTTATATTCACTTATTTACACTTTCATGTTTAAACAAAATTATATGGACAAAAATATAACAAAAACAAGAGGCGGTCTTTTCGGTCTAGGCAATATCTTCCAGACAGCCTTTGGATGGATAATAGAACAGGAAAAATAAAGAGGGTGGCATAAAGTGTATAGAAGAAAAGTTAATTTTGCTTTGAATAAATTTTACTATTCTATTAAGGTGTAAGTGTACTAGCGAAATATATTTTCATGTGCATCCGTATGGTGGTCACGACCCTCCATAATGAGGAAACGCCTAGGAAGATATTTTCATGTTTGGTGTGCTCAATTAGAAAAACAATGGGTATACGAAAATAATTACACAGAGTCGGGAAATGTGGCCTGCAACCAGTAAACATATTATGGCAAAACAAAATAAATTGCCCAAATAAATAAAAAATCGAATCCATTAGGTACATGTAGATTACACGCTTCACAGCCATCTATAACATCAATATATCAATATATGTGTATATTTATTACTTGTTGATTGTAGGATCGTGAATAATATTTATACATGTGCCTCATTTTATCTCTGCATCACCTTAAGTTCAATTGTAAGAGAATGCTTAAGACTTAAGTCCACCTTTACAAATTGTAAAAAGTGTGAATAAACATCTATACTTATAATTTTAAATTCGCAGCATCAATTCCTTGGAAGAACTATAACTATGAGAAGCTGAAGCACCAGTACACAATGTGGAAGGCCGGAGTAAGTTTGCCCCAGGACGGCACATACCCGGGCTGCCTGCTGTCGCTGCTTCAGGATGGACTGACACTGGACCGCTACCAACGCACAGACCTTGACGTGCTGCAGAGGAATTTACACAAAGTCAAGGTAAATGTAACCATAATATTGGGTAGGTTCATTTAAAATACTATTGGAGTCACAGTGATAAGTGTATCATAAGGAATTACAAAGATGAAATCTGGAAATAGACAAATAATTACAATTCTCTGAAATCAAGAAATTGAAATAAATTATAATAGTTTTGAATTGCAATACTTATTATGTATATGGAGACGATGCTAAGGTTCAATGTTAATGAGGTAAGTTAGTGTTGTTTATTCTGACGTCACACAGTACATACAGATCATCAAATATGTTGCATTGTTTGCCAACGTCCATACCACGTTGAATACACCGGTTCTCGTCCGATCACCGAAGTCAAGCAACGTCGGGCGCGGTCAGTACTTGGATGGGTGACCGCCTGGGAACACCGCGTGATGTTGGCCTTTTGCTCTTTTTGGATTTCATTTTAATATGTATTTTGGTATTTATTAGAATAATAAGTTTTACTATTTACTACAGTACTTACAGATAAAAAGATTATGATTTTTTTATTTCAAGGAAGAAAACCATGTCAAGTAACAAAATTATTTTTAATTTAAAATTTAATACAATTGTACGTTTATTGAATTTGTTTGTATATTATGTAGTTATTTGAGATACGACTAATATATAGGTGTGTCGTACAAGAGAGTACATAAATGAGGAATGGCCTAAAAACACCGAGTTTATTTATAGTTTGATTCTTAGTTAAATATTTATTTTAGTATCTCTGTCTTTTTCAGCAAGACCTAGACGACATTGGGTACGTGATAATACCAGCCAGGTTGCCGAAGAAGAAATCCACATTCAGTTCCTCCGCGTGGGAGATCGTGTCTCCCACCGACTCCGAGTGCCAGAGTCCGCAGAACATTGAACACACAGCTGTCATACACAAGTCACGAGACAGTTCCACAGACAGCAGCGAAAAAGAGTACAGCAAAAGTGACTCCAGTCCTCTATACGAAAGTATACGCAAATCTTACAAGGAAACCACATATGCCATACCAGAGAAATGTTTCATATCCGACGAAGACAATGTTGAAGAGAGACCTGTATTGAAATATGATCTTTTACCAGAAAAAGAATGTTCTGGTGCGTGTTCTACTCCTATTACTAAAATCAAAGCGCGCTTGAAAGACTCTGGCACACCGGGTACCCTACACCGGAGCGATTCGACTGAATATTGTAGTAAGTATACTGCATGAGTCCTATCCGCACAGTCAACTTCAGTCTCCACGATAAGTAATAGTAATAAGGATCAGAGTACCGTGGAGCGGCCAACTGCAAAACTCAGTCGAAGTTTCACTCCGAAGTCATACAAACCTCTACATATAAAAGTGCCTGAGTATAACTTTGATTCAATACGTCCTTTGCTGAGAGAGAAGAATAGTGAGGAACGTTCTTCTTACAATTTTGATATACAGAACTACAGTTTGCCTACAACGCCCATAGCTCGTAGTAATAAATTGAGAAAAAACGCATGGCTGTCTGGCGACTTGAGTGCGAGCGATCGATTTTCGGACAAGAATAATGAAAATTTATTTAAATCTGATAATAAATCAGGTAAGTTTAATATGACGTCACATATTGCATGATATCGACAAATATCTAAAATATTTCGCCAACGTCCATACCACGTTGAATACACCGGTTCTCGTCCGATCACCGAAGTAAAGCAAAGTCGGGCGCGGTCAGTACTTGGATGAGTGATAGATGAACGAAAATAGGGATTACGCGAATGGGATCTTTAAAACAAATGTACAATTTATTTAAGTTTTCGCTTCAAAGAAGTTTATGTTATCTGTATGTTTTAACTAACTTCCTTGATTATTTTGTAATTTGTATGTATCTATCTGTTGATAAATAAATAAAAACATTGTACACTAAGAACATTAATAGTTACGAGCATAAACCTCTATATAGGCTAGTTCGTTCCTTTTTAATATTAGTTATAGCATCTCAGCGAATAAAACAGTACCTGTAACCAAGGTTAAGAGTTACGAGGATTAAAATTATGAAAAATAAGTAGTTAAACAACTTTTAGCTAATTTTTTGCTCCAGTTTTATTATGAATTTCCTAAAGATGTGCCCACACCGATGTGTACCTTGTATTTAATACTATATATTAAATGAACTCGGGTATTTTAATCGTGATAGCATTGAGATTTGGGTCTCAGACTTCATCCTCCAGGCACCTTTGATTTTTCTGTGAAAAGTCTGTAAAAAAACTTTATAAGGAACGTAGGTATGTTAATAGTTACCTAGTAGTAGCCGGCACCAAGCCAGCGTGGTGGACTGAGTCCTAACGCCTTTTGGAGGGCTCGTGTTGAGGTAACTAACTACAAAACAGGTGTAACTATACGTGAAGTGTAGGAAGGATTTACATCCTAACACGATTTTATTCAAAAGCATGCTTTCTTTATTTACGTTTCGACAGTTGTGATTTAAGACCGTCGCGTCGTAATAGTTGCTTCTCAAAAATCGCTCAGATAGTATTAGTGTAGAATGTAGATATACAGAAAATGTATTTTATTGTCCTCTTTATAACGAAAAAGAAGATGCATATTGATCTAAACTCTAAAAAAATTACCTATTTTGTACAATTAGTACCTAATTAAGTTACGATTCGAAACCTTATTGTTAAAAAAAAAAAATGCCATTAATATAGGCAAGCCTTTATATTGCAGTTTAACAAGTGGTGCAAGCAATAAATTGCCAGAGCTATGATTTTTTCCCGAATTCGTGAGTCTTGTACTTATTACTGCTCCATAATTTACGTACATATATGGAAGCATTCAAATCTTTATACAGCAGTTGTAATTAAATTGTTTATACTCTATACTATTATAATAAAGAGGAAAGGTTTGTATTTTTGTATTTTTGGATTTTTGGATTTTTGTATGTTTGTTACGAATAAACTCAAAAACTACTGAACCGATTGCAATGATTTTTGGTATGGAGATAGATGTAACCCACCGAAGTAACATAGGATACTTTTTATCCCGGAAAATGTAGTATTCCCGTGGGAATGGGTATAAGTAGCTCTGTCAATATTCTGCTTTTACGCCTAAACCGTTTGACCGATATGAATGAATTCTTTTACAGACATAAATAAACTACATTTTATCCCAGGAATATGTAGGGTTCCCGAGGGATGAGCATATAATGTAATGCGAAAGTAACACTGCCTGTGTTATGCTTTCACGCCTAAACCATTTGACCGATTTCGATGATTTTTAGTATGGGAGTAGATGGAACCCACCAAAGCAACATAGGATACTTTTTATCCCGGAAAATGTAGTATTCCCGTGGGAATGGGTATAAGTAGCTCTGTCAATATTCTGCTTTTACGCCTAAACCGTTTGACCGATATGAATGAATTCTTTTACAGACATAAATGTGATCCTATAAAGTAATATAAACTACATTTTATCCCAGGAATATGTAGGGTTCCCGAGGGATGAGCATATAATGTAATGCGAAAGTAACACTGCCTGTGTTATGCTTTCACGCCTAAACCATTTGACCGATTTCGATGATTTTTAGTACGGGAGTAGATGGAACCCACCAAAGCAACATAGGATACTTTTTATCCCGAAAAATGTAGTATTCCCGTGGGAATGGGTATAAGTAGCTCTGTCAATACTCTGCTTTTACGCCTAAACCGTTTGACCGATATGAATGAATTATTGTACAGACATAAATGTGATCCTATGAAGTAACATAAACTATATTTTTTCCCAGGAATATGTAGGGTCCCCTGGGATGAGCATATAATGTAATGCAAAAGTAACACTGCCTATGCTATGCTTTCACGCCTTAACCATTTGACCGATTTATATGATTTTTAGTATGGAGGTAGATGGGATCCACCCAAACAACATAGGATACTTTATATCCCGGAAAATTCTATTCCCGTGGGAATGGGCTTTCACGCCTAAAATATTCGCCCGATTTATGAATTTTGCTATGGATTTAAATAGAACCCTATGAAGTAACATAGACTATATTCTATCCCGGGAATATGTAGGGTTCCCGTGGGATGAGCATATTCATTCATTCATTCATTATCAGCCCATATACGTCCCACTGCTGGGCACGGGCCTCCTCTACAACTGAGAGGGTTTAGGCCTTAGTCCACCACGCTGGCCTAGTGCGGGTTGGCGGACTACACACCTAAGAAATTCCTAAGAACTAAGAACTTTTAGGTGTGCAGGTTTTATCACGATGTTTTCCTTCACCGTTAAAGTACGTGATAATTCAATGTAAATACACACATAACATGAAAAAGTCAGAGGTGTGTGCCTGGGGTTTGAACCCGCAACCGTCGAGATTCTCGACCGCGTGCCCAAACCTCGAGGCCATCACGACTTTTGAGCATATTATGTAATGCAAAAGTAACGCTGCCTGTGTTATGCTTTCTCGCCTAAACCATTTGACGATTTAGATGAGTTTTAGTATGGGGGTAGATAGGACCCACCGAAGCAACATAGGATACATTATATCCCGGAAAATGTAGTATTCCCGTGGGAATGTGCTTTCAGGTCTATACTATTCGCCCGATTTAAATGATTTTTGGTATGAATATAAATGGGACACTATGAAGTAACATAGACTATATTCTATCCCGGGAATATGTAGGGTTCCCGTGGGATGAGCATATATTGTAATACGAAAGTAACACTGTCTGTGTTATGCTTTCACACTTAAACCATTTGACTGATTTGGATGATTTTTGGTATGGACAAAAATGAGACCTTAAAAAAGGACATAGGCTATTTTTTTTATCCTTACTAATATTATAAATGCGAAAGTAACTGTCTGTCTGTCTGTCTGTCTCGCTTTCCTGCTAGAACTACTGAACCGATTTAAATAAAATTTGGTACACAGATAGTTTAGACCCTGAGAAAAGACATAGGCTACTTTTTATCCCGGAAAAGGGGTTTTAAGGGGTTGAAAGGGGGGATGAAAGGTTGTATGGAAGTATTGTCATTTTTAAAGCTAGAAGCTTGAAACTTATTTTTGTTGATTAGATATAAATAAATATGACATTCAAA
Source organism: Hemaris fuciformis (assembly GCA_907164795.1). Lineage (NCBI taxonomy): Eukaryota > Metazoa > Arthropoda > Insecta > Lepidoptera > Sphingidae > Hemaris > Hemaris fuciformis. Next base: position 10,891,263 of record OU015447.1, read on the forward strand.
GTTTGTAAAAAAGTGTACATTTAAGGGGGTAAAATAAAAATAGGGGTGAAAGTCTGTGTGTAAATTCGTCATTTTTGAAGCTAGAATGATGAAACGACGTGTAGACGACTGAAACTATATGTAACTATATGTCTGTTACGCTTTCACGATTAAATCATTTGACCGATGTAAACGATTTTTGATATGGACATAAATGGGACTCTGTGGAGTAAAATAGACTACAACTTATTTTCATTCTGAACCCAACCCTGTAGTCTACGCGGACGGAGTCGCGGGCAAAAGCTATTTTAGATAAAAGAAAGCGTCCCTTCTGTTTCCTATTGAGCATTTCTATTAGAAAACCTTTATAATGATTATGGCTATATATCTCTACAAACTTGTAAAAAGACATAATTGTAAATGTACTTTTAGCTTACATACTTAAGTAGGTATTTTATTGCAGACCTTTTCAACACAATTCGACAATTTTTTACCTTTTTCTTGTTACAACTTCCAACTAGAAAAACTGCATTAATAAAATACACAAAAATCACAAATGAGACAAATTTATACATATCTGGGGGCACGGCAGTGTCCCCGCCAAGTCGAGCGAAAAAGCGGCACGGCCGTACTATACTTTTCTCGAAGCAACTCAGGCCATTTTCGACACCCTTTAACTTCGTTGTGGATAAACCTAGAAACTTGAATTTTTAATCACCAAGCAAAAATGCAGAAAAAGCAGTGTTTATAACACTGTATATTTCAAATTTCATTTAATTTGAATCAGTAGTTTAAGAATTATAACTAGTCAAACTTCCCGATTTTTGATGATCGGTCACTGACTCACTGACCGATCATCAAAACTCTAAGGCACTTCTAGCCGACATAGAAGCTTCAAATTTAAAAAAAAAAATTAAAAATCTTTTATGTTTCAAATAAAATAGTTAGACTTGGCAATCGCATGTAAAGACGATGTATCTCACTTTTAGAGCGATTACCAAGTCAAACTATTTTATTTAAAACATTAAAGATTTTTAATTTTCATATGGTCACTATAAGATGTTGTCTGGTAAGCTAAGTGCATAATAACTTAAGACAAAAGGTCCCTTAAACGGAGACTGAATAAATTTTTCGACTTGGTATCACATGGATCTCACAACTTTTTACGGTAGAAGAAATGAGTTGCGAGACTTGTTTTTTTTACAAGTTTTATGGGATATCTGTGTCATTAACGAAGAAACGATGTGCTATCCGTCTGAAAAATAATTTTAGTTTAATATTAGTTGTCGAGGGACAACTAATTCTCAATTGAGGAATTGACCATTCAGTTGTAATTAAATGTATGTATAATTAAATTAAATGTACCAACGTAATATAGAACGAGCCTATTGCGGTTTAGCACATTTGAGACTTCGGTCGCCTATTGAGAATATCCTTATAGAAAATTCAAATGATATTTGGTCGATTCGGGAATCGTGCCCGAGACTCTATTATACATTGTACATTTAATCTGCGGAACCAGTGAGTCTTGCCTTGATATACTATACATAAAAAACAATTGAAGTAAAAAAAATTCCCTTGATTAGTTTACGGGGATTTTGCAAGTTAGTCTGGCAATATTATCAGAACCAGAATCCGATCCGGCTCGGCCGCGTTCCGCGCTATGTTATGTTTTCTTTCAGCTCGTGAACAGTGACAGTAAACACGAAACGAATCAATTTGTACTGATAACTGCTGTGGTGAAGTCGTGTAGTGTTGTTATAAATAGCCAATATGTTACGAAATTTAGGCAAAGTTTTAACACAGAAAGCTAAATTCGCTACGGCTGCCGCGCCTGCTCCACAAACAAACCCGGAAGTATTGTATACTGGTGTAAGTAAAAAAATATGTGCAAATAATGTTTTCCGTACAATCAACAATGAGTGAGTGATATAATTTATGGTGACAAAAATTCCAGCCCGCCAACGTCCGTGCCGGCTTTTCAAGGTCATTATGATTAGGTTATGTTTTTATGGGTACCATTATCTATTTAGAGTTTTAGAGTTTTAGAGCATCGTTAAAACGTAAATAAGAACGAGCCGATTAATTTAATGGATAAATATATTTTTAGGCAATAAATTAGGTTATTTTAAGTAATTATTGAGAAATTGTAGGCCAATTGAAAGAGGTTAGGGTAAAAGATTTGCTGTATTTTTGTTTTGAAAAATAAAACAAACGATTATTCTTATTAGATAATTAAAAAGATTGCATCGTATAACATTAATAATTACTGTATTACTGTTTATAAAATATTTAAAACCTTTTTAAATTCCTATTTTCATTATTATTAAAACCACTTAAAATACTTTTCGGCTTTTGAGACCATGAGAAAAGCTGAAGCATGAGAGAAGGTGTGGAGTTAGATTTTTGAAATATATTATTCTAAATTTTGAAAAATTCACTAGTATTTGTTATGTATAGATTTTTTCCTATATACTACAATTGCATTAGGTATTTATTTCATACACCTTCTTAAATTAAATCAGCACCCAGACCAGAAATTTAATTATATTGTTTTCTATATACATAAAAATTGAAAATGTACCAGTTAAATCAGTATTTATTTCTTGTTTAGCTATTCATCAACAATGAATGGGTGAAGTCAGCAGACGGCAAGACTTTCAAAACTGAAAATCCTGCAAACGGCCAGGTCATCACTGAAGTCCAACAGGCTGGCAAAGCTGATGTAGATAAAGCTGTTAAAGCAGCTAAAGATGCCTTCAAGTAAGTTCATTCTTTTTAGTATTAAGTATTCATACCCTTGTGTAATTATGTACTCCCGGTACTCCAGAACATTTTCAGTATACAAAAGGCCATTTTATAGATTCTACGGTGATTTTACAAATTTAAAATGTTTTGTTTATATAATTTAATATGGTTATTAAGTTTATTATTATTACTGAATGTGTTTTTACATGAATACATATTAATGAATTAATAATATTACTTATTCAGTGGTTAAATATTGCTCCTAAATTTAATATGTTTGATTTCCCATATAGAAGCATACATTACTGGAGTGCTTTTAAATTTAAAATAAGCTTTAAACTAGTAATTGGTTAAAACAACAGAATCTTAAAAAAAATGTGTAAATGCAAAGAAAAGAAAAGAAGAAAGAATTTATTTTCATACATTACCCATAGAGTTGTCACAATTACAAAGTAAATAAAAAAATGGTTAATAAATAAATAAAATAATAAAATAAATAGGTTAGTTAAAAATAGGTTACAAATTATAATAGGGGGCGAGTCTATTTGACTACAATACTCTGTGGTCCTACTGAAAATTAGGTACCTAAAAAAACTGAGAAACTGGCCGACCCGAAAATCCAGCCTTTCGATCGCAAGCCGCCTGCGTGCTCCAGCATCAGTCCATCAAAGAGCCAGTCAAATTCAATAAATAATTGGTGTACATATAATATGCGTGGCAACCGCCAAGGTTACCTTTTTAGCTAATTGCAATTCTATGCATTTTAACCGTCTAATCACGCTTATTTCAACTACGTAGCTACGCATTTTGATGTTTAGTATATGTATGATAAATATGTTATTACTAATCCTACGCGATCGCTCGTCTCATTTTCAAAATGTTATTACTAATAACTTATTAGCTTTTTTTTTTTCGAAATGTGTGTTAATTTGGCAATTTCTTTAATTTTAATGTAATATAAGCTATCAGTAGATCATAATATATAAGTAATCTACAAACTTCTAGCGGTCATAAAACTTGGCGACCGCCCAGTGCAGTTCGTAGATGGTAACACCACTATTTTTGGTAGTAGGTACTTTGTACGCGCTGTACAAAGTGTGCTGCCTAATAGGGAAACAGAACACAACTCTTTTAAATCCAATCACAGTAGATTTAGTGATATATATCTGTTGGGTGGCGAGCATTAAAAATGCATCTTTATAATTAAGACACCACACTTTCTCGTCAAGTCATCGTTAGCTCAAAAGGTCTCGTCAATGTTACGAGTACGTGCTCCGTCGTTCCGCATTACATAGATAAATAAAGACCGAAAATCAATTTTCCAAAAAACATAGCCATTAAACAATACTCATACAAACAACAATTACATAAAAAGTATTGTGTGAATCGTCCCCAAACTATTGTATGGTGATACGGAACTACATTTGATCGGTTTTAATTGTCCCCAATGACCGATTGATGTTGACATTTAACGTATTTGGTATACGATTCGAATACAATGCCACGAGAATGAAGTAGTTAATAAATTTGCGAGTAATTGTGCAATTTGTATACAGATTGGGTTCTCCGTGGAGGACGATGGATGCGTCGGAACGCGGCGTTCTCATCAACAGGCTCGCTGACCTTATCGAGAGGGACAGAGTGTACCTAGCCGTGAGTATGAGATAAATGGTCTTGCTAGATCGAAAGATTTTGTTTTTTAATATTACTTGACAGCCCAGGACCAGCTTGCGAAACGAGAGGCCGCTGTTTCGATCCCCGCACCGAGACAAATGTTTGTGTGATCACAAATATTTGTTTCGGGTCTGGGCTTTTGTGAGACCGAAAAGTCTTTCGTAGTTTCTGATACCCGCGACACAAGACTCGTATCTTAGGCCAGGACTCTGTATGTGACTTGGGGTGTATATTTTCTTGTGGGGTAGTTGGTTAGAGCCGAGCTTGTAGAACACGAGGCATCAATTTCGATATCCGCACTCAATAAGTATTTGAATAATACACAAATACTGGTTTTGATAAGTACGCCTAACAGTCGTACAAAAAGAAAGAAAAAAGAATTAATTGCTAGCAAAATTACAAAATACGCAGGTTCATTTCTGCACCCATATTTCGCCAACAACAAAATACCGCTATATTTCCATAGAAGCCCAAAAGAGTTACACGTTACTACTAGTAACGTTACTAGTGTAATGTCTAGTTTATAATTGTTTATTGTGGGGTCAGAATATTTCCATTTATGTGTCAAATTGGTTTCGTTAATAAAATATTTTGATTTAGAACTTAAAGATTAATTCGGAATTTTGTAAGGCAAGCTTCCTATACTATCCACATCAAAATATGCTCTGCAGATTCCCAGTAATCCCTGTAAAAAATTGATTTCATGAAACATCAGAATATCGATTTTTATTACAACTGAAATACTATAAAGTCCGTTATGGACTGGTAACTATTTTCAATTCTCATTACAGAGATAGTTACAACTGAAAACCTGTTTCAAAGTGCAAATCTCACTGCTAGTCTGGTCATTCACCTTACGCTGTGGTCTTATCAATAACTATTTTCCGAGCGCAAAATTACACCTATTAACACTTTGAATAACTAAAATAAAGATACGTAATTAAAATTGTTTTATTTTTGCCTATAAAGATTGTGGCCTTGGCTTTTTTAAAGCATTCATTCATGGTATTTTAAATACATAATTAGCGAGAAGAGTCAACTGGTATTAATAGGGTTCCGTGATAAAGTTATAAAATTTAAACAAAACCAATTTAGAATAAAAGCAGATGTAATCAAGTTAGTAACAATCTATGAAAATTTTATTTGAAAGCCATTTATGTACAATATTTATTATATTTATATAAGTCGGAAAACAGTAAAAAGGCATGTTATTTGAAACAAAAAATACTTTTTTTTTTTTCAATTTAAAAGGACAAGGTCTATTTGTGTCACACGTGTTACGGTAAGCTTATAAAGATAATGATGATTATATATTTTTTAGTTTTTTGATTCAGTACAAAGTTGTGCTTCATTTGGTTTCCATGGTCTCATTATGGATGGAGAATACGCAACCCCGTAGTCCCCCTGGACTTACTAATTTAGGTAAAAAAATTAAAATTGGTAAGAAAAATTGTATAAAAGGTATTAAGGTTAGAGGGATAAAACTAGAGATTGTACAGATAGACGTAGAAGGACTATGTATTTTATTATTAAGTCGTACGGAACCATTAAAAAATCATATTGAAATAAATTTTATCAATATTTACATAACATCATGTTGAATAAAGGAATCTGGTTTTATTATGCTAATACAATTTATAGGCACCGTATTTTTTTTTCGTACAACTCATGCATTCATAGGTATATTTTATGAATGATTGAGTGTTATCGATATAAAATTGAAATTGATTAGGAATATATTTATAAAATTATTCAAATTCCAAAATCCTAATACGGAATCCCGGGTTAAACAAGTATAAAAGATTTTTCGAGATTATATACTGCAGTTATGTATTCTAAGTGTTATAGAAATAACATAATTTGGGACATCATCATTATTGTCAAATTGTACTTGAATGTAAATTAAATTGAGTAATCTCAATGTTGACTGCGGCGCTTCGAACTCGTCCACGAGGAAAATCTTGAGCTCTGTCAGGGATATTTTTAGTGATCGCAATACAATCCTGTATTATGTACATGTGATTTTAACATTGGAATGGAAATCTATAGGAACGTTCAACTGACATACAGTTATTTATTTTTCTTAGAAATATTATGAACACGGTTATCACGAAATGTGTGTGTTGTAGATACGCTCAACAACGCTGTGAATGTTATGAACAAATAGGTCCATGATATTTATGCTACTTCTATATGTACTATTTCCATTGATTTTTAATTTTAAATTACCACAATTTGTTAGTCCAGAATGTAATAAGAAATTCAACTAAACATATTTTTTTGAGTTACATTACGCTATTTATACGGAATCATCGCAATTCTTAATATAATCAGAACACGATCCTAAAATCGTTGTGCCTGTTCACTGTCAACTGTCTCTGTTATGGGATACGCTCTAAATTTATCCTGTACATATAATGAAATAAAAATCTTTCCATGGTAATGAAATTAAAAATGTAAACCAAGCGAGCGATGCTGTAGCAGCAGTTGTATAAAAATCTTGTTTTAGTATTACACTATGTTACGTAATCATGTTATTTACTCTCGGCATAACAGCGATGACCTTCGCCTTGATATTGAAGACGTACGAGATACCGTTTGGCGAATTTAAAAATATTATCATGTTTTTATATGTGGAGTATTTTTTTATGTAAACGTTTCCGCAGATCATAATAAAGATCCTGTTAGGCATTTAATTGTTTCACTTGAGGTATTAAATCGCACGATTTATGAGCTAATCCAACTTCAACTTCATTCATATTATTCATACCTACATACCTGCGCAATAATTGTCATAGAATGAATTATTTATTTGAATGAAAAAACATCATTGCATACTCGAAGTGTGTCATACTGCCATATCAATTTTATGTTAATAAAGAACCGGTCAAGATCGTGAACGTCTTGACTTGTATTTAAAACTTGCTTAGTGTGTATAGGAGCGGGGATCGAAAACGCGGCCTCTCGTTTCACAAGCTGATTTCTATCCAAGGGAAAATACTAGTAATTTTTCTCTTTATTCGCATGTATTGAGTTGTTATTGTATACAAAATACTAGTAGTTATCATGTTGTATACCATTTCTCAAGATCACATGGACCATATAAATACATTCACAATGAATTATCACATACTTTAACGGTCAAGAAAAACATCTTGAGGAACCCTGCACACCTAAAGAAAGTCTTAGGAATTCCTTAGGTATGTAGTCCGCCAACCCGCACTAGGCCAGAGTGGTAGACTAAGGCCTAAACCTACTCAGTTGTAGAGGAGGTCCATGCCCAACAATGTCCCATGTGTGTGCTGATGATGATGAAGAATTATTAACCATATAGGTCGAGTGGTTGAGGCGTGAAAGCGTAACAGACATAGTTACTTTCGCGTTTATAATATTAGTATGGTATAAAACAGATCACTACATACAATTTTCTTATCAACAGAGTTTAGAAACGCTGGACAATGGCAAGCCTTACACGGCGGCCTACTACGGCGACTTGGTAGGCGTGGTGAAGAACTTGCGCTACTACGCGGGTTGGGCTGACAAGAGCCACGGCAAGACTCTACCAACAGACGGCAAATACTTCGCCTACACACGCCACGAGCCTGTTGGTAAGATCCTCAATGTTGATCTAGTCTTTTGAAGACATCAAAACACTGTGCTTAGAGGAAAATACTATTTTATCGAAAAGACGAGGCGCCAATCTCTGGCCACTTGGTAAAATTATGCCCACCTGTTGTTATTGCCAAATTTTATTCATATCGGCTTAGCCGTTGAGTCGTGATTGAGTAACAAACATCTATACATCCAGACTTAGTGTGTGGGTGTGTGTGCGTGACTATAGGGTTAGTAGGTTCGTTGGCTCTTGTAATAGACAACATTCATGTCCACAGCACGTATAAAGAAGTCGTCATTTCGTCTTTGGTTTACACCCAAGTGACGAAATCAAATACTTTTCACTCCATTGCGCGTATAATTAAGCGATCACGCATGCTCAATCGATTGTTTACTTTGTGTCCAGTCCATCTATAACTAGCTATCTATTTAAGCCAAGTCATTGTTGATAATTTGCACAGAGCGTGTGATAAAAAAATATGTGAGTTTTTTTATCACCAATATTATTTTATAACACATCGATAATTTAAGACTAACCTTTGGATATGGCCCGGATCAAGGACATGTTTATTTGTACAACGTGTCTTAAATATATATTTTCGTGTCATTCGCGACAATATCGGGATTTATGTATTTATTCGAGACTACAATTTCAATTTAAGTATTTTTTGGACTTTAAGGGGTGTAAGGCAATTAATTAATGGTAATAAGTTCTCTCTTTCTACTCTATTTTTTAATTAATTAAATATTAATTAATTAATAAAAAAATATTAATTATTTCGATTAATAAAGGAGGTATAGGAATATTGTTAATTGGGTCTCTATATTCATCAAATGAAAACCGACTGATTTCAGTTAATACAATTATTGTTTAACCAACTCATTCTTCTGAGCGATATCATATCTTATACTAATTATACCAGACACGGTTATGATAACCCATACACAGATAATATAATAATAAAACAGTCAACAAATACATGACCACACGCTAACATATCGACTTATATTCAACTGATATTGTATTATTTTGAAGATGTTATAGTTACTTTAAATCTTAAAATTTTAAAACGTATACCAACCAGACAGAGTATAATATATTCATTGAGATTGCCTAGTTATAAATTGTTGTGTTAAATAATTAATATTTAGTGGACATTAAGACAAAAAGACTTGAGAAAGGTGGCGGGTAGCGGATGGATGAGGGCTGCACAAGACCGGGATGGTTGGCGCTTTCTTGGGGAGGCCTACGTCCAGCAGTGGACGGCTATAGGCTGAGTATATTACTAAAGACTTCATTCTTAACAATACTCATTTACCGAATTATACATACAAGTTGGGTACCGTTCAAAACCCCAGCTTCTTGATTCACAACTAGCTTCTAAGCCACTGCGCCACTTAAGAATGTCGAACACGATCATAAAACTATAATGAGGAAAATAGTTGATCATGGAAGTTCACTAACAATTTTTATTTGTCGCAACCGCAGTTCACTGATCAAGCGTAACGTGACTAGGAAAATCACTTGCAGCAAAATACCGTTTTATGCTGATAACGCAGGAAACTCGTAGAACCGTGTTTAATTAAGAGTCTAGGGATAAATTAACTGAAATGAAATGTTGGGTGTATTTATAAAATTCAAGACGAAATCGTTCGAAAACCCGGCAAACCTGTACGACATTTTATGATCAGTTGTGAATTAATAATGAATTGTCACGTACCTAGTTTACAGATTAAGGAAAACACAATAAAACACCCACCCAACACTAATCCACCTAAGAGATTTCAAAGAGGAATTTTATAGGTAATAGATTGGGCTGTTAAATTATGTGAGCTAATGCACAATCATACAAGTACATGTGTGCATTATGGAGAGCAATATAGGCCCATTTTATTTTTTGTGGACAGCACACAGATAAAGTAAAATATCTGTTGATAAAGGTAAATCGGAATTTTTCGACCATTGCAGCAAAAATGACGCTCCGATATTTTTTTTACTAAAATCGACCAAGGAACTTATTAAATAATGTACTGCAATAAAAAGTGGCATATTAATTTTATGTCGTCGACAAAAAACAATTTTGTAATTTTAAAACGACGTTTACAACATCAGCGTATTAAGTACAGAGAAAGTCCTTACAAATAAAATGGTTATGCCGCTTATCGGCTGTATAAATATTTGCCTTTATATTCTGGTGTAGGCCATAAAATGAGGTCGCCAATGCATTTGCACTCAAGATTTCACTTGTGAGTAATTATAATTAGTGAAGGTATCTGTTGGTCGTTTTATTAATAATCCTTCGAAAATCTAATGTTTTTGCGGGTTAAAGATTTTCCTATTGAGAGTCAGAGTCCCATCTATCTTTGCAATATAATTTATCGTATACAAATAGACTCACTTACGGAATTGTAGTAGGTATAAGTAAGGATTTTTTGCAATGTCACTTAATTATTTGCAAACGTCCAAGAACCAAGTGGGGCACCTAATACTTGAACACGCAATACTTAGAACACGTTTCATAATTTTTTGTAACGCACCTGGTTTTCGTAGTTCATATAAGAAACGTCATATTTATTTACGTAAATCGTCATTATGCGATGACGATTGAAGATTTTCGTTCTAAGAACATTCTCAAAGCTACGCTACATTCATACTGAATATAATAATTGAGGAAACTATCTACTCTAGGTATTTTATAGAAGCTTAGGCATATTTTACCAAGGCATACTTTTGTAATGTAAGTATATGAAAACAATTCGAATCAATGACTATTTCATGTTCATCCTTATTGTTTTCAAATATTTAACATAACTTATTATATTAATTTTGATTTATTTAGGTAACCAGAATGGTTAAAGCACTTATACTCGTAGAAGTCAGAAATATTGTGTGGCTGATCACACTGTTTTACAATCTAAAAGCTGTGCCATCTAATTTCAAAACAGCGACATCTAGCGGAACATGCATGTACCGTATTATAATCTATAAGTTTTATGTCTAATACCCACACATGACATATTTTTGCGAAGGTGTGTGCGGTCAGATCATTCCGTGGAACTTCCCGCTGTTGATGGCTGCGTGGAAGCTGGGCCCCGCGCTGGCCACGGGCTGCACCGTCATCATGAAGCCGGCGGAGCAGACGCCGCTCACTGCACTGTACATCGCGCAGCTTATTAAGGTACATACACCACGCCATATCACTAAAGGTCAGGTTTGTAATTCCAATCCCAAGTTTTAAATCCCTCATAATAGGGGTAAATAATACACATTCTCTGCCCCAGAATCGTAGTCGGAACAAGTCGTGCGTACCAATTTCATTTCTTCATTCGATGCACTTTAATTTGAATTAAATTTCGATTGACACGATTCATTATCGATGTAGTAAGTACATTTTACTAATTTGATCGTAGCTTGATGTTCTTTATTTAATAAACCGTCTCAATTAATGGGAAATCAGAAAAAAAGGATTCTTAAATATCAAATCTGATTTTTCTAAAATTTATATGTTCATTTTTTTGGATAGGAACCTTGGTTAGTACCTGTTTTTATTTGGTAGATTCGGCTCAGTTCAGTTTAATTTCTAAGCTCAATACTTTAATACATGTTCCAGGAAGCAGGATTCCCTCCCGGCGTGGTGAACATGCTGCCGGGATACGGAGACGCCGGCGCCGCGCTTGTTGATCATCCCGACGTAGACAAGATCGCTTTTACTGGTACCTATTACTTATTCACGTTTATATGTTATGGGCAACAACTTCAAAAAGAATTCTTTCCTTTTTTTAGCCGCATTTTTCGTTGCTGCTCCACACCTATTGGTCGTAACGAGATAATAAATCATCATCATCATCATCAGCCCAAATACGTCCCACTGCTGGGCACGGGCCTCCTCTACGTACAACTGAGAGGGTTTAGGCCTTAGTCCACCATGCTGGCCTAGTGCGGGTTGGCGGACTACACACCTAACAAATTCCTAAGAACTTTTTTAGGTGTGCAGGTTTTATCACGATGTTTTCCTTCACCGTTAAAGCAAGTGATAATTCATTGTGACACACATAACTTCGAAAAGTCAGAGGTGTGTGCCTGGGGTTTGAACCTGCGACCCCCGAAATTCTCGACCGCGCGCCTAAACCTCGAGGCCATCGCTGCTTGCGATCATTGAGATGATAAATAGCCTATAGTTTTCCTTGATGAATGATATCACTGGAATAATTTTCAAATCAGATCAGTAGTTCAAAGCAAACAAACACTTTAAAAAAACATGAATATTTGTATAGGAGATTAAAAGTACATAGTACGATCTGGTGATTGGATATGTACTTAATGATTTATATAATAGAACTAGCTGACCCGGCAAACGTTGTTTTGCCATATACTTATATAAAATTCTCGTGTCGTGGTGTATTTGGCAAACTCCTCCGAAACGGCTCGACTGATTTTTATGAAATATTGTGTATATTGTAGGTAGGTCTGAGAATCGGTCAACATTTAAGGGTTTAACATTTAGGGGTATGTTTTTTTTCTATTGACTTTATTTTCTTTATTTTTTATGATTCAGCATTGATAAATTATTATAATCATAAATTTTCACACTTCTACGATCAACCTCTATCTTATACTGACCATTTTAATTTGTTTTTTTTTTATTAAAATGTAAATAAATGATAATAGCACTGAAAAATTATAATGATACGTATAACAGTCATTGCTTTGATCGATATACAAATTAAATAAAAAAATATGGTCAAAATTGTATAGAGTGAGATATACATATACATACATACATATACATACTGAGAATAGGTTATCTATTTTTTATACCCCTAGGGTGGTCCAACCCGAAAAGTTTTTATTTTTTATTTTGTGGACATTTTTTGTTTTTATTTTTTTATGATTCAGCATTAAAAAATACATATAACTCCAAATTTTCACCCTTCTACGAACAACACCTGTTTTGTTATCGCAATTTTTATAATTTTACTAGCTGACCCGGCAAACGTTGTTTTGCCATACATATAAAATTCTCGTGTTGCGGTGTTTTTTTGCAAACTCCTCCGAATCGGCGCGACTGATTTTTATGAAATATTATGTGTATATCGTAGGTAGGTCTGAGAATCGCCCAAAATTTAAGGGTTTAACATTTAGGGGTATGATTATTTTTCTTCTATTGACCTAACGTTTTTATGTTTTATGATTCAGCATTGATAAATTATTATAATCTTAAATTTTCAGGTTCATCATAACCTCTATTTTTTTACTGGCCAATCTAATTTTTAAACAAAAAATTATGGCCAAAATCTGTATAGAGTAAAATTTTATATGTATATTCAGTAAGTCTGAGAATAGGTTGTTATCTATTTTTTATACCCTTAGGTGTTTAGGGGGGGTCCAGCCCAAAAGTATTTTTTTTATTTTGTGGACATTTTTAAGATTTTATTTTTTTATGATTCAGCATTGAAAAATACATACAACCCCAAATTTTCACCCTTCTACGAACAACACCTGTTTTGTAATCGCATTTTTTATATTTTTATAGCTTTTGCCCGTGACCCCGTCCGCGTAGACTACAGGGTTGGGTGCAGAAAGATAAATAATAAGTGAATCTATAAATCGTTCCTCAAGTGGCCAAAATGGCACTTACTGAATTAAAATAACGGTGCCTATGTCCTTTTTTAAGGTCCCATTTTTATCCATCACATCAAATCACCCAAATCGATCAAATGGTTTAGGCGTAAAGTAAAACTCTGAAAGTTATTTTCGTATTTATAATATATTTATCCCATTGGAACATTACATTTTCCCGGGATGAAACATAGCCTATGTTACTTCACAGGGTCTTATTTATGTTCATACCAAAAAAATTGTTATGTCTATTGTCTTTTGAGTATCGTCACGTGAATAACATTACTCAACAATTTTCTTAACACCAAGTGCATTCCATTGCATAGTTGAGTGTTTTAGATTTCAAAACGTGATGACTACCGAGCCCGCCTTCGTTTGTAAATTGTAAACCAAGGAGTTTAAAAATAAATTTCTGAACGCACGCATAAATATCTGACAACCAATAAATATGTCAATCCCTTTTTATTAATGACACTATTCTACATGTTTAAAATCCAAAATACGCAATTATTCGAATATTGTGGATATATGTTGTCGATTCCAAACCTTTATTTAAATACGTTCTTTAATTTGAGGGGACCATTAACCGTATTGATGGGATAAACATAAAATGTCTGACAGGATATTAGGTAGAACAGTTTATATGATAAAAATGGTGCTGTATGTGAAAAAAGATTTTCCCGCTTTTCTGTTGAAAATTTTCCTGAATTTTCTTTGCTATAAACCTCACGGAGCCCGAGACCATTCCAACGAATGCAAAACCGTGGAAATCGGTTCGCGCGTTCTGGAGTTATAGCGTCAGGGAGGAAAACCCGACTTATTTTTATATAGTAGATAGCTTTTGCCCGCGACTCCATCCGCGTAGACTTCCGGGTTGGGCGCAGAAAGATAATAAGTGAATCTATAAATCGTCCCTCAAGTGCCCAAAATGGCACTTACTGAATTTAAAAAAAGGTGAAATCAATTCAAATGGTTGAGGCGTAAAAGTAAAGCTCTGACAGTTATTTTCGTATTTTTAATAATATGTTTATCCCAATGGGAACATTACATTTTCCCGGGATAAAACATAGCCTATGTTACTTCACAGGGTCTCATTTATGGTCATACCAAAATTTTTGTTTTTGCGTGAAAGTGTAACAAACATCTCTACATTCATATTTATATAATAGTAAGGATAACCATTCCCACCTATGTTACTTCGGTGGGTCCCACCTATCTGCTAACCAAAAGTCATTCAAATCTTTTTTCAATCATTTTTCTATTCTTTCATCCTCCGTATTTTTTTAATAAGAAGAATCCTATGTCCTTTTTTATATCTCGAAGACTATATTGTGTACAAATTTTCATGATAATCGGTAAAGTAGTTTTGGCGTGAAAGCGTAACAAACAAAACATTAACATTTATAATAGCTGACCCGGAAAACTTCGTATCCCCTAACAGTCATTGAATGTTACATATTTACATATTACCTGAATTTTATTTTTGATTGTATGGAAATAAATATTAAGTTCAGCACTTTATTGAGATAAAAATACAGAAATAAATAAGTACAAAAATTAAATGCATCAATCGTGTCTCCGCAAGTCATGATTTAATTAAACATGTACATATGGGATGGGATGCAGTCGGTTTCAATTCTTTTCATTGAAGCATCAGTGTGGTGGACTGAAGCCTAAACCCTCTCAGTTGCAGAGAAGGCCTATGCCAAGCAGTGGGACGTACATATATGGGCTGATGATGATGATGCACCTTGTGATATACATTTTTAATATATTTTTTAATTGTCTAAATTTAGATCACAAACAGTCTTTTGTTAATCGTCATGGCGAAGGCAAGACGAATCGGGAACTGAATTCGTTTGAACTCAATGGTCATACCCGTTGGGATCAATGAAATCTTTAGATCAATCTAATTGATGAATTCTCAAGCACCAATTCATCTCTAAGTTGTCTTTTCAGTATCGTCACGTGAATAACATTACTCAACAGTTTTCTTAACACCAAGCGCATTCCATTGCATAGTTGTGGGTGTTTTAGATTTCAAAGCGTGATGACTACCGAACCTGCCTTCGTTTGTGAATCAGGTACAACCAAGGAGTTTAAAAATACATTTCTGAACGCACGCATAAATATTTGACAACCAATAAATATGTCAATCCCTTTTTATTACTGACATTATTCTACATTTTTAAAATCTAAAATACGCAATTATTCGAATATTCTGGATATATGTTGTCGATTCAAAACCTTTATTTAAATACGTTCTTTAATTTGAGGGGACCCTTAACCATATTGACGGGATAAACATAAAATGTTTGACAGAATATTAGGTAGAACAGTTTATATGAGAAAATTAAATTGTTGTTTTTACCATATTCCTCGCAATTTTCTTAACTTTTTCTTTCATAAGATCCTTCTCCTAACGATAGCGAACACAACAAAAAAAGAATTAGCGAAATCGGTCCAGGCGTTGTTGAGTTATGCGCTTACCAACACATTTTGCGATTCATTTTTATATATAAGATAGGACTTAGCCAAATGAACTGCTTTGGTGTTTATTATCATTACCAATTCATATACATCCCACTGCTGGGTACAGGCCTCCTCTACAACTTGTTCTTTACTCTCTGGTCTTATTAGCATTTATTGGTAAAATATTTCCTACAGGTAATATTATTACATAACATATTTTTAATAGTCAGTGAGCATAATAATCCACTAAATCTTCAATAATCGTCCAAATATTGAGTGTTGAATAATGTATCTGTTGATGTTCACGCTTAGGTTCTACGGAGGTGGGCAAGTTGATCCAGCGCGGGGCTGCAGGTACTCTGAAGCGCATCACGCTGGAGCTGGGCGGCAAGTCGCCCAACATCATCCTGGGGGACGTGGACCTGGACAAAGCTGTGGAAGCTGCTCACAACGCGCTCTTCTACAACATGGGACAGTGCTGCACTGCAGGTATGGACTCTATCACATGGGGATCTCTTACAGCGCCAGTTAATTGTTATTAGATGAGAGGAAAACACTTTAAAACACATTACAAACAGATAACTCATGATGTAAATGGGAATCATGAAATTTTCAGCATTTTATCACAACACTCTAACCAACCTTCCACTCAGATGGATTTCAAAAATCCTAAGCCCGCCTAATATAAATTCTGCCACATGTTATAAATGTTTTTGTAATATTGAGTATATAGGGCCCTTAAAATTATTTTGTTCTGCAAATAGGGTATCTATTTGCAGAACAAAATAATTTTAATAAAAATCTTTTTGTAATGTCTAATTGAATCAGCTGTAATGTGATATATTGACGTATATTAAATTCAGAGATATTTAAAAAGTATGCCTGAGGTACATGTATTCATACAAAATACACTAAATGTTGCTGTTTTCATGTTTTCAGGTTCTCGAACATTCGTTGAGGACAAAATCTACGACAAGTTCGTGGAGTTGTCTGCTGATCGCGCTAAGAGACGAGTAGTCGGCGACCCGTTCAGACCCGATGTGGAACAAGGGCCACAGGTAAACACATTTTGTGCATATTTTATCATTTAAGGTCAAATAGTACAGTTTTAAGTTTTGAAAGGTTTCACAACTTAAAAAAATATTCACTCAGTAGGGTAGTAAACTTATTTTCTATTATGTCTCGTATCTTGTTAGTATGAGGTCAGAGCTAATGTGATTTGCCAACAATAAATAATTACACCCAACAGTCACATACAATAGTTCTGACCCCACATAAAGATACACAAATATAATCGCGGATATCAGAAATTACGAGAGACTTTTCGGTCTGACAAATACCCACACCCGAAACAAATATTAGTGGATCACACAAACATTTATCTCGGTGTGGGGAACGAAGCAGCGGCATCTCGTTTTGCAGGCTGGTGTCTAGTTAGTGGCGCTACGGGGTCGGTAAACAATGGTGACTAGCATGATTTTGAAGACAAGAGTTCAAAAATACTTACATCTTCCTAGTCGTTTCCTCATTACTGAGGGTCGTGACCACCATGCGTGTGGCTCTCCTGTACACGATTATTATTTTTATTATTAAATCTTAGGTGGACGGTGAGCAACAGAGCAAGATCCTGGGCCTGATTGAGAGCGGCAAGCAGCAGGGCGCACGACTAGTAGCTGGTGGGGGTCGCGCGGGGGACGTGGGCTACTTCGTGCAGCCCACGGTCTTCAGCGATGTCAAGGACGACATGGACATCGCCAGGACCGAGGTCGGTATATTCGAGGCTCAAAATTTGATGATGGGTTTATTCTGGCCGAACATGTGGGTTGGGGGAGAATGTTTTTCCACTACAGAAACTATGATGTAAGAAGTGACTAACTAAGAGGCTAAAACGCTTCCACTACCTGTGATCTTTAAATGGTTGTGGACAGTAGAGTGCCTGACTTCATTACTATCACAGATGCTTATTTTTTTAAAGGATTCATGGGGGGAATCAAGACCTTTCTATTTTGAGGAGCTCAATTCATGAATATACAGGATTATTGGTTAAGTCGACCTATATCCGTTAAGGGCGTGTAGTTTACATCGTTTCTGACTGATTTGACTATGATACACCCTATCCTAAATCTAACCGTTTTCGAGATATTTGAATTTAATAGTTTTTTCCAAAAAACTCCCGATTTTCGGCTATCAGCTTAGATATTTTGAAATGTATAAGTCTTATTATTACTATTATTTGATTTTTACATGTAAAATAAGATGCTTTATGATCTCAATAACCAAAATTGTACATAAAATGAATAAATAAGTCGCAGTAGACGATTAAAACTTAAAAACTTAAACAAACATTTAGAAAGTTTATTTTTCTTGCAAGGATATCAAAAAATATTATTATGGCACCTGCTTTGCAAATGTGCTTCAAAATATCTACGATTCATCAGCTATCCAACGAGGTACAAAAATCTAGGGTTTTATTAATAGTTTGTAGTAAAATCTTAGTTTCATAGACTACAGGGAGGCAAAAATAAACTAAATAAAATAATTGATGAGTACAAAATACTAAATTTATTAAACTTTCCAAATATTTTGTTACATCTTAGTATAAATTTTATGTTCATCATGTCTGCCTCATAAGCAGTGATGGCCTCGAGGTTTAGGCGCGCGGTCTAGAATTTCGGCGGTTGCGGGTTCACACCCCAGGCACACACCTCTGACTTTTCAAAGTTATGTGTGTTTTCACAATGAATATTATCACTTGCTTTTACGGTGAAGCGTTGGCGTATGTGTGCCTGGGGTTTGAACCCGCGACCGCCGAGATTCTAGACCGCGCGCCTAAGCCTCGAGGCTTATGAGGCAGACATAATAAACATAAATTTTATACTAAAATGTAACAAAATATCTGGAAAGTTTAATAAATTTAGTATTTTGTACTCATCAATTATATTTTATTTAGTTTATTGTTGCCTCCCCTATAACCTATTAAACTAAGTTTTTTCTACAAAATATTAATAAAACCCTGGATTGTGATACCTCGTGGGATAGCTTATGAAACGTAGATATTTTTAGGCACATCTGCAAAGCAGGTGCCATAATAATATTTTTTGATATCCTTTCGAGAAAAATAAAGTATCAAAATATTTGTTAATGTTTTTAAGTTTTAATCGTCTACTGCGACTTATTTATTCATTTTATGTACAATTTTGGTTATTGAGATCATAAAGCATCTTATTTTACATGTAAAAATTAAATAATAGTAATAATAAGACTTATACATTTCAAAATATCTAAGCTGATAGCCGAAAATCGGGAGTTTTTTGGAAAAAACAATTAAATTCAAATATCTCGAAAACGGTTAGATTTAGGATAGGGTGTATCATAGTCAAATCAGTCAGAAACGATGTAAACTACACGCCCTTAACGGATATAGGTCGACTTAACCAATAACCCTGTATAATGTTGAAATTTTGTGTGTAAATTATTCATAAATTCAGCAAAATTGGCAGTCTTATTACTCCTACTCTACTTACTACTACTAAGTCGTAGTATATTAAAATGTATGATTCATAATTAGAATCATATTTTATAAGACATAAAAAAAATAAAAAATACAAAGGCCATTGCTTTTGATATTTATAAATGTAATGAATTCGTTATATTGAAAAATGTGTCTACCTCCGCAGATCTTCGGTCCAGTGCAGCAGATCATCAAGTTCTCCCAGCTGGACGAGCTGGTGGAGCGCGCCAACAACACGGAGTACGGACTCGCCGCCGCTGTCTTCACTAATGACCTTGACAAGGCCAATTACCTTGTGCAGGTACCCTACTAGAATATTTACATCGATAATATATTTTATTACAAAGTACACTTATACTAGGACTAGACAGACATTAGATAGTTGGTGAGTTCATGTTGGATTCTTGTTACACGAATAATTTGCGAAGCTTGTATCAGTTTTCGTTTCATTTAATGTTTACTTATTTATTTATTTATAACAGACACACCAAAATTTACAACATTATAAAGATTACGCAACTAGTACATAGACTCTATAATAACCTAAATATGCTTTTTTATTAATATAATTAATGAGGTACTTGTATGTATGTCTATAAATATATAAATTATGTATATATGAAACATTTTTTTTAATTAAAACTCAAAATAATAACAAAATTAATTTCTTAAGAGCACACATCAAGAAGAATCACAATAATAATATTTATTTAGGCTTTAATACAAAAAAACAATCAAAAAATACCTAATCAGAGCAATTCAATTTAAAAAGCACTTAACAAAAACTCAACTGAACACACCAATCACTCCAGCTACGTCCGCATAGCACGAAGGATACTACTACTACGGTATTTCTTCTTCTGTTATAAAAAAAATAAGGGTAGATCCTAACTGCATATTTTGTTATGTTCCAGCGCATCCGCGCGGGCACGGTGTGGGTGAACGACTACAACGTGTTCGGCAACCAGGTGCCGTTCGGCGGGTTCAAGCAGTCCGGCATCGGCCGCGAGAACGGACCCTACGGCATCAACAACTACACGGAGGTCAAGGCCGTCGTCGTCAAACTCACGCACAAGAACTCTTAGGACCCTAGGGATCCACATACTAGAGTCTCTGCTAAGAAAACAACTTTAAAATAAGCAACTTGTTGACGTAAAGTGTATCGTCAGAATGTTTCACAAAAAGTAACATCATAAAAGTACCAGTTTTGTTACGTGTTTTAATGTTGTTCAGTTCCAAAGGAATAAATAATGTATTGTTCAAATCAACTAGTGGAATAATAACGATATGTCGAAATAACGCTACTAAATAATGTTAATGCAAAAGATTATGAGCATCTCTAGTTATTTCGTACTACCCTCACTAAAATGAATTGCATTACCTAAATATATTCACTTGAGACAAATGCCTAAATGCATTTGCAATGGTTATTTGGTCAAGAAGGTGTCTGCGTGTCTGGACTATTGACTGATGTTAATCTTACGATTCGCACTAAAATATTATGAATAAGCTGTAATTTTAAAGATAATTTGACATCTTTTTTTGCAGCTGTATGGATTATCGGATTATTGTATGCTATTATATTAAATTCGTTATTACTTTTCCTGAAAGGAAGCTGTAAAATGGCGAGTGTAATTTTTTTTATTTTGATGCTGATTTAATCAGACATTTGTTATATCGAAAAGAATTAAGTAATATGTAGTCTATTATAATGCATACGAATTTCTAATGGTTTGAATTTTAATTCAATGTCTTCAATATCGTATCAATTAACTTCCGTTCGCCAACATATTTTACTGTAACAAAAGAAATTAAGTTGGTATATTTGTGTTTTCAATAGGATCTTCCTCACTCTGGGAAATATGAATGGATCCGTTGTTCAGTATATTTAGTCTCATTGTGGTGCCATTTGTAATTTTCCAATATTACTATTGTTAAAGTCATTATAAAAATACTTATACATACTAACTGTTTCTTTTTCATTATTTTTGACGAAATTATCTCATACGAATATTTGTGGCCCCATAGAATTTGAGTTGGTGCTCCATAAGCATCTCGTTGTGTTACTTATTGCGCCACCATATTTTAATGGCCTGTAACGATCTCAAGGGTCTGTAATGAAAACAAATAAAAACGCTTCTGAGATTTACACGTAAAAGTTAATTGTGTATTTGAACAGGTCTTGTTAGGGATGTGAGATTAATAGAAAAGAATCGATTACTCGTATTAGTAATACCGGTTCTCGTCCGATCACCGAAGTCAAGCAACGTCGGGCGCGGTCAGTACTTGGATGGGTGACCGCCTGGGAACACCGCGTGATGTTGGCTTTTTGATCTTTTTCCATAGCAGTTTGCAATTTTCGCAGGCGTCAATTTTTCCATGAAACGCCACAATTATTTTTGCTTTTTCTTTTAGCAATTCTTAAAAGTCATTGTTTGTGTTGGGGTGCGTGCGGGTCTATTAATATGGTGTAGCGTCTGCCAACGTCCATACCACGTTGAATACACCGGTTCTCGTCCGATCACCGAAGTCAAGCAACGTCGGGCGCGGTCAGTACTTGGATGGGTGACCGCCTGGGAACACCGCGTGATGTTGGCTTTTTGCTCTTTTTCCATAGCAGGCTGCAATTTTCGCAGGCGTCAATTTTTCCATGAAACGCCACAATTATTTTTGCTTTTTCTTTTTGCAATTCTTAAAAGTCATTGTTTGTGTTTGGGTGCGTGCGGGTCTATTAATATGGTGTAGCGTCTGCCAACGTCCATACCACGTTGAATACACCGGTTCTCGTCCGATCACCGAAGTCAAGCAACGTCGGGCGCGGTCAGTACTTGGATGGGTGACCGCCTGGGAACACCGCGTGATGTTGGCTTTTTGCTCTTTTTCCATAGCAGGTTGCAATTTTGCAGGCGTAAATTTTTCCATGAAACGCCACACTTATCTTTGTTTTTTCATTAGGACTCATTTTAGTGTACCAAGTTAGCGTATTCACAAGTTAGGCCTCGGTGTTTTTAAAAACCTATCTAATGCTACCCCACACTTTGGGATAGCTGCGAGAAAAAAAAACAACCCCACTTTACGTTTAGTACCTCCCCTACATACAAAAATATTTTTTGCTATTTTATTTTAGCATTTTGATGACGTGGTAAATACAAATATCTATGCAGTCATTGAAATATTATTACTATATTAGCTCAATGTGCAAAGTTTCATCTTTTTAGCACTTACCGTTTGTAACTTTATGGCATGGCATATGTCTCGAGATATCTCGATTATGATAATTAGTAATTTTTTTGTTTTTATAGTTTAAATAGAATAGGCGTTTGTCTTCCATCTCTTCTCAAATTACTAATATTAGTAATCGTATAGTATCTCGATTATAACTATTACTAATTTAAATTTAGTAGTTACTAATGAAATCATTCGGTTATGAAGATAAAAAAATAAATAAATAAAATAAATTGTTTGCCGCTTCAAAGACGACTAAATCAGAGACGTAAATTGGACACCCAATTGACCCAATTGCGTTATTGCTCTCGGAGTCGTCTATAGGTAATTATTCACATTCAGTGCAAAAAAGATTTGTTTTTTAAATTACTGCTCAATTATTTTGGAGATGTAATAATAGTTATGTCTAAATGATATACTCAATATATCGAGTAGAAAATAGAAATGAAAAAGCTTTGTTTTTTTAAATTACTGCTCAATTATTTTAAAGATATAAGAATAGTTATGACTAAAAGATGGCGTTATATATTGAGTAAATATGACAGTTTTTTTTTAACTCTATATTCTTATATCATTGACAAATGTGTCATTGAGATAACATTTCTCGGCTTATTTTCAAAACATTACAGAACACGGACTTTAAACTCAAGCCAGTGTTGTGTTGTTCATTGTTGTAAATGGAAGAAAATACAAAAATATTAACATTTATGACCAATACATATCTAAAGAAATGTGTTGCTATATTAGATACACTCGACAGACGTGTAACAAGGAATTTAAAGGAGGCGGGTATTCAAACCAGGTAATTACTGTTTATAATTTCTTCCTTTGCTATTTTCTCACACTTACGTGGCGCATCGTATTTGTGTTACAGAAAGTGTAAATTGTTTGACGGCTAGCTATCTGTTAGTCAATAACACTATTTAACAGTTACATGTTTCCACACACATAATGCTTAATATCAAAGTCATTTGTCCTCCGCCGAATATTATTGCTGCCATTCAATCAATCCTATACTGTCAACACCGCTTTTATTGATTTCGATCTCATTCGGCCAATAGTATGTGTATGAAGCTGCTTTTCCTATAGTAGCTGTACCATTATGTTTCAGGCCAGTTAAAAGCAATGGGCTGTGGTGTTGTGCCCTCCTTCCTGCAGTTCTACTCTCCTATTCATTACTGGACGGAGTCTCAATAGTCTACCACCTAGTGGCCTATGTGTCTGTGGGTGTATTATGTTACTGTTTCCTCGTCATTAATTTTATGTCAATATCATGTTTGGTGTTAAAAGAAAGCATTTATGGTGGATGTATAGCTTCAAGTCTACTGGGTTCTTTACTACTTTATGTGGGATTAGGACAAGGTAAGATTTTGCTACCATTTTTACTCATATATTATAACAAAATGGTACAGTTTATGTACTAAAATTAAAAAGATAATCATGGTAAATATTTCTTCATATATAATCCTTAATCCTTACTAATATTATAAATGCGATTGTAACTCTGTCTGTCTGTCTGTCTGTCTGTCTGTCTGTCTGTCTCGCTTTCCTGCTAAAACTACTGAACCGATTTAAATGAAATTTGGTACACAGATAGGTTGGAGCCTGGGAAAGAACATAGGATACTTTTTATCCCGGAAAATGTAGTATTCCCGTGGGAATGGGTATAAGTAGCTCTGTCAATATTCTGCTTTTACGCCTAAACCGTTTGACCGATATGAATGAAGTCTTTTACAGACATAAATGTGATCCTATGAAGTAACATAGACTATATTTAATCCCAAGAATATGTAGGGTTCCCGTGGGATAAGCATATAATGTAATGCAAAATTAACACTGCCTATGCTATGCTTTCACGCCTAAACCATTTGACCGATTTAGATGATTTTTAGTATGGGGGTAGATGGGACCCACCCAAGAAACATAGGATACTTTATATCCCGGAAAATATAGTATTCCCGTGGGAATGGGCTTTCACGCCTAAAATATTCGCCCGATTTATATGAATTTTGCTATGGACTTAAATAGAACCCTATGAAGTAACATAGACTATATTCTATCCCGGGAATATGTAGGGTTCCCGTGGGATGAGCATATAATGTAATGCAAAAGTAACGCTGCCTGTGTTATGCTTTCTCGCCTAAACCATTTGACGATTTAGATGAGTTTTAGTATGAGGGTAGATAGGACCCACTGAAGCAACATAGGATACTTTTTATCCCGGAAAATGTAGTATTCCCGTGGGATTGGGCTTTCACGTCTATACTATTCGCCCGATTTATATGATTTTTGGTATGAATATAAATGGGACACTATGAAGTAACATAACCTACGTTTTATCCCGGGAATATGAAGGGTTCCCGTGGGATGAGCATATATTGTAATACGAAAGTAACACTGCCTGTGTTATGCTTTCACACCTAAACCATTTTGACTGATTTGGATGATTTTTGGTATGGACAAAAATGAGACCTTAAAAAAGGACATAGGCTATTTTTTTAAATCCTTATCCTTACTTAATATTATAAATGCGAAAGTAACTCTGTCTATCTGTCTGTCTGTCTGTCTCGCTTTCCTGCTAAAATTTCTGAACCGATTTAAATGAAATTTGGTACACAGATAGTTTAGACTCTGAGAAAGGACATAGGCTACTTTTTATCAAGGAAAAGGGGTTTTAAGGGGGGATGAAAAGTTGTATAAAAGTATTGTCATTTTTAAAGCTAGAAGCTTGAAACTTATTTTTGTTGATTAGATATAAATAAATATGACATTCAAAGTTTGTAAAAAAATGTACCTTTAAGGGGGTAAAATAAAAATAGGGGTGAAAGTTTGTGTGGAAATTCGTCATTTTTGAAGCTAGAATGATGAAACGACGTGTAGACGACTGTAACTATACGAGTATTTCTGTTACGCTTTCACGATTAAATCATTTGACCGATGTAAACGATTTTTGATATGGACATAAATGGGACTCTGTGGAGTAAAATAGACTACAACTTATTTTCACTCTGAACCCAACCCTGTAGTTACGCGGACGGAGTCGCGGGCAAAAGCTAGTAATAATATAAATGCAAAAGTAACTCTGTCTGTCTGTCTCGCATTGCTGCTAAAACTACCGAACCAATTTAAATGAAATTTGGTACACCAATAGTTTAGAGCCTGAGTAAGGACATTGGCTACTTTTTATTGCGGAAAAGGGGTTTTAAGGGGATGAAAGGTTGTATGGAAGTATTGTCATTTTTAAAGCTAGAAGCTTGAAACTTAATTTTTAGGCTATTGATTAGATATAAATAAATATGACATTCAAAGTTTATAAAAAAAAATACCTTTAAGGGGGTAAAATAATATGTTATAAATGCGAAAACAACTATATGTCTGTTAAACTTTTACGCCTTAATCATTAGGCCGATGTCAATGATTTTTGGTATGGGTATAAATGGGACTCTGTGGAGTAAAATAGACTACATTTTATTTTCCTTTTGAACCCAACCCTGTAGTCTAAGCAGACAGAGTCACGGGCAAAAGCTAGTCTCTTATATAAAAATAATATTAGTCTATTTCATTCTAGATTTTTGAACAAGGAAGTTTAAAAAAATCTAATAAAATACAAAAATAATAAAATTTATGACAAGAAAAGTAATGTATATTAGATCTTGTTTTTTTCCAGGATTATCATATTCCCTAGTGTTCTCAGTCCTGACAATATTCACATACAGTATGGTGCTTCGGTGGTCAGTGACCATGTTCCCCAAAACCTACACTATAGGGGAGGCAATGATTGTGTCACAAGCCACTGTGCTCTTCCTGACAATGTTTGTTGCCAAGATGTTGATTGATGATGAAAATTCTGATGATGAAACAGACTTCATAAACACCATTGTTTTTGTAAGTAGAGATTGTTTTATAACAATTTAGTTAATACATTTTTAACTGAAATTGACTCATTCTTTTATATATATATTTTCTTTCTTTAAAAAAGATTCAATAAGGTTTTGGTTTTATTATTAGGAATTAGTGTGAGCTAGCCTACTACAAATTTGTAGACATAAAAGCACATGAGTCTACCTAGAATAACTCAGGGTAGTAGCCTTCGTGTTTTGAGTGTCTTACCATGAAATTAATATTGTTCTCATGGTTACTAGTATTATTGTGACATAATTATTTTACCTCTGAGCAATACATGCTGGTCAGGACCATTCACTATAATTGTTTAAAGACTCAATAGTTGTCATTCAAAAATTCAATTAGATTCTAATATTCAGGATTTTAGCAAGACACTAAAACTTTATACTATTCTATGTTTAGTATCTATTTCTATTTCTTATTTGACTATTTTCAGACAGTGTTATCAACAGTGGGATTACTTGTTACAGCGCTTTATCACTTGACAGATGACAAGAGAAACCTACAGACCCTTGGGTATATATTCATGATAGCAGCTGCATATGCTTTACTAACTTTACATTCAACATTGGGAATGAATTGTATTGTTAGAATAATAAGTTTTAT
Source organism: Hemaris fuciformis (assembly GCA_907164795.1). NCBI lineage: Eukaryota > Metazoa > Arthropoda > Insecta > Lepidoptera > Sphingidae > Hemaris > Hemaris fuciformis. The sequence continues at coordinate 10,918,613 of OU015447.1, forward strand.
TTTCCAGAATTCTAATAGGGTGTGTATTTATGTTGTTTTATTTATTTTCAAAAGTTGATAATAGGCTGAAGTATGAATTAAGTTAGATAACCATTGAAATTTAGCTACAATAAATGCTATTAGTATGTATAAACATGTTCAGGTATAGTTATGGAATTCTAAGCAGTATCATACCATATTCTGATTAACCTGTACATGTACTAACACCTTACTGATTCAATTCTGGGTCATGAGATGTGCATGCGATTCAGAAGCCCAATTTCTGTATCATTACGGTTTTTTTTTGGTTATAGTAGTGAACTGGAGTAAAAGGCAAGACACCTCATACATTAGACTAAATAAGTGCAACGATTTGGAGACTGAATTACAAACATCTTTATCTGTTCTGCCATACCAAACATAATTTTTTTCACATACCATAATATTAGTAATTTATTCACATATGTTTCAGGTACAATTAGTGGCATTTTGGATAGCTCTCGTGTTGGTAGCGACGTTTGTGCTACTAGTGCGTACTCAACTTGCGGTGAAGGCCGACACAGTCACTCGGAAGTCATTTCATGTGTTAGCATCATTAGTGTTCTTGTCTGGGATCATTTACGATGTTCAATTGATTACACTTGCCGCTGGCATAGGTTTCGGACTTTTGGCTTTAATAGAGGTACGTATATGATTAATTTCTTTTATTTTTTTCGTAACTTGTATATAGTGAAATAATAAATAATTCAAAATTTGAAGTATTTTTCAAATATTTACAGTGGTTTCTGTCATTCCCTATTTTATTCTGTTTATATTAGCTAACATAGATTTGACTGCCTCGTGGTCTCGCGGTACAACTATGTGCCGTGCGATCTAGAGGTCCTGGGTTCGATTCCCGGGTCGGGCAAAGTGTTATTGGGTTTTTCCATTAGGAAATTCTCGGTAACAGCACGGAGTCTGGAAATGTGCCCGAAAAACGGCAATAGGCTCGCCACCTATTACGTGGGACTGATACATACTTGGCGAAATGTGGGTGCAGAAATGCACCTCTGCCTACCCCTTAAGGGAATACAGGCGTGAGTTTATGTATGTATGTATGTATGTACATAGATTTGGCTGAGCGCGTGATCTACTGAGATCCGACGTTGTGATTCGTTATGAAATTAGGATAAATGGTGATTGCAAGTCGTGAAGGACCTAAATTCTCCATATACAGAATTTCTTTGTTGTGTTTTGTATACAACGTACCGCTTCGAGAGGAAGAAGGAACTTCTTCAGACTGAAGTTTTTATAAATAATTTTGTTATTTTAAACATTATTTACAGGCACTAAGAAAATCCGGAGTAGAACCAATATCGTCCGCATTGCAGTCCGTATTTGACGTATATAAAGACGAGAAGGTAGATATGCATACACATTATTAGACATTTTAAATATTTTGTCAAGAACAAATGACAAAGTACTATAAATAAGCATATTGTTTATTTACAGGATTCAGGCACATTCGCAATGACTCCTATGTATTTGTACGTGGGCCTGGCGTGCCCATTACTACTGGTGCCAAAGCACGAAGGCCATGTGTTGGAGCTTCTGAGCGGAGTTCTTGCGACTGGGATTGGAGACGCGGCGGCCAGCTGGTTCGGTTCCCGGTACGGGTTCAATAAATGGTCAGGTGAGTAGATAGAAGTAAATTTTCTGTTAGAGTTGTTCTGGTCCAGTTAATTAAATCCATCGAAGGTTCTTTATTTATTCATGTCTAAGTAGGCTAAAATCAGGTCTTACCATAAGTCTGCTTAGACTGAAAAGAAGAAAATTTCTAACTACCTTGCGTTTTGATAAGGTAGTTTTTTTATTAATTGATATCTATACTAATATATAAAGCTGAAGAGTTTGTTTGTTTGTTTGTTTGGTTGAACGCGCTAATCTCAGGAACTACTGGTCCGATTTAAAAAATTCTTTCAGTGTTAGAAAGCCCATTTATCGAGGAAGGCTATAGGCTATATAACATCACGCTACGACTAATAGGAGCGGAGCAACAATAAATTATGTTTCAAAATCGAGGGATTTTTTTCCTTTTGAGAACTTCCGCTGCGTGCGCTGCGGAAACGGTTAAAGTTTCGCTAAAATAATGTATGACAGAATTGTTCCCCTTTAAAAGTTCTAAAAAAAAAGTCCTCGACAGCATATGTCTATCTTTTAAGGTTGGCTTACTATAACCTTTTTTATGCTAACCAAATTTGTTCTAAAATAAAGCATTATTTGTGAAGGTGTTTTCATAAAGACGATATTAATCCTTATCCAAATAAATATGTTATTCATCACAAGTATTTAATTTAAAAGAAATTTGCCCTTTACATCATTTGATTTCAATGAGTATCTTAGAAGATATCGCAGTTATAAAATAAGACCGCAGCGAAAAAAATATCAAGCGCGCAATTATGATGTACCTACAAGGCGCCGGCCGGCCGGTGCGCGGCGGCACACGTTTCACGTCTATTTGACCGATTTGAATGATTTTTTGGTATGGACATAAATGGGACTCTGTGGAGTAAAATAGACTTATTTTCTTTCTGAACCCAACCCTGTAGCCTACGCGGACGGAGTCGCGAGCAAAAGCTAGTATTTGATATAGGTACACGAATTTGATAAATTGATGTGGCTCATATGATTATTTTTGAGGTCCATAGTAAGAAAACCAGCACTAGGCCAACATAGTGGACTTCGGCCTAAACCTTCTGTTGTAAAAGAGGCTTGTGTCCAGCAGTGGGACATATATGGGCTGATGATGATGATGATGATTGTGAGAAAGTCTTTGTTTTAAAAAACATCATTTTATGTCATTTTTCAGATAGCAACAGAACATTAGAGGGCACGACGTTTAATATTCTATCGCAAGTAGCTACCATCCACGCCCTGGAAATGTTTGGTAAGATGCCCTTTAGACTTTCGTAAAAATCTTAAAAAAAACATAATTAGTGTTTACGAGAAAATGCTGAGTGGTCTTTATTTGGCGCACAAAGAAATTAAAAATATGTCTAATGAAAAAGTAAAAAAATGGTAGATCGTTTTTTGATACCCTGATCACACCAACAAACTCTATATACTCATTTCGATAATATTTTTACTGTTTCTTGTTGAAATATATAGATTTTTTTTTAAGAAAGACACCCATTTTGAAGATCAGTTCAATATTTTATACTATACTAAAAATGTTGTTCATTTTCAGATATATTAAAAGCAAAGAATGCCTTAGTTCGAACAGCAGCTGCCGCGACAATATCTGGATTTGTGGAAGCTAAAACGGATCAAGTAGACAATTTGATACTCCCACTTACGACACTCCTGGCATTTCAACTAACGTGGTTCCTTAGATAACAATAGTTAAAATATTCTGTGATGAAAAGCATTTTATAATTTTATAAAAAAAAAAATAGACTTGTTTGTAACGCCAAAAAAAACTTGAAGTGTAATTGTCTAAATAATGGATATATAAAATATTAATGAATTGTTTTTAATACATTAAATAAAACTCAAGCAACAACAACAGCAAAAAACTCTCACATTCCCCAACCCGGCTGGTCCCCGTGGGGAATTAGACCAAAACCCTCCAGTAACCACTCAACAACAACAAAATAAAGAAAACTATTTGAAACCAACTCTACCCAGCCCCAAAATTAACAGGGAGATACCATCATCCAAACAAACAAGAATATATATTGCAACTCTGAATGTATTAACACTAAGAACTGAAGAAAACTTATCAGAACTGTCAATGGCACTACAAAACACCAGCTGGGATATTCTCGGCATGAGCGAAGTGAGAAGAATGGGAGAAAATATTGTTGCACACCCCGACTTTATATTCTATCACATTGGAGAAACCCCAGGAAAACATGGTGTAGGATTTTTAGTAAAAAAATACTTAGCAAAACACATACTGAGTTTTTATGGTGTATCAGAGCGCATAGCATTATTGATTTTAAAATTACCAGATTATAAAGACCCATGGACCATTATCCAGATCTATTCACCCACAGAGCAAGCAGAGACCGAAACAATTTGTCAATTTTACCAGGAATTAAACAAAACTATACAGACATATGCCCTCAACAATATCATTGTGATGGGTGACTTTAATGGCCAAATTGGTGAACGTCAATGGGATGAAGATTCAATTATAGGACCCTACACATACAACTCAAAACTTAGAAGCAGGAATGGAAAAATGCTCATGGACTTTGCAATGGAAAACAACCTGACCATATTGAACACCATTTATAAGAAAAAGGAAAACAGAAAATGGACCTGGATATCTCCCGATGGGAAAACAAAAAACCAAATAGACTTTATACTGACCAATAAACATAAATTCTTCCCAAACATAAATGTCCTCAACAATTTCAACTTTAATACCAACCACCGCATGGTCAGAGCTGAACTGATCTCATACCAACCCAAGAACCCTAGGCCAAAAACAAATCTAAAGAATATAAAACTTAATAAGCATCTGATAGAAGAAATAGCCATCTCACTAAACTTGAAACTTAAAAGTTACAAAAAAGAAACTAAACACACTAACATACAGGAGAAATATGCCTGGCTGGAAAGTGCAATCACAACCACTATCAAAGAACATAGCAAAAAGAAAGAAAACTTAAACAATAAGATGTCAGGAAAAACTGTCAACCTACTGGAACAAAGAGCAGCTCTAATAAGTACAAAAAACACAGATAAAAATCGGAAGGAAATTGCAAGAATTAGCAAAGAAATTAAAGAAAACATAAGGAAAGACAAAAAACAACGCCGGATGGAAACAATAGAGAGACATATTAGACAGACAGGAGGAATAAAGAAGGCGTACAAAGAACTAACTAAAAAGAAAGAATGGATTGTAAAGATGGAAGATAGTACTGGAACAAAGAAGTTTGGTAGACAGGAAATACTCAAGATCGCCACTGACTACTACATCGAACTATACAAAAACAACACAGATAACACAGAAATAGAATTGCCAGATAATGAAATGGTTCCTTACATCATGCAGGAAGAAACAGAAAAAGCTATTAACACACAGAAAAACGATAAAGCTCCAGGGCCAGATGGAATAAGCAACGAAATACTAAAGCAAACAAAAGTAGCAATGATACCAATACTCACAGAAATTTTCAACAATGTGATTACCACAGAAATCATCCCAAAACAATGGACTGAATCGACCATAATCCTTATATTCAAGAAAGGGAATCACTGCGATATTGGAAACTATCGACCTATCAGCCTAATGTCCAATATTTATAAGATCTTTGCAAAGATTATTCTAGAAAGAATAGGAAAAAAACTAGACGAGCAACAGCCAATAGAACAAGCAGGATTCCGAAAAAACTTCTCAGTACTGGACCACATCCACACTCTAAGACAAATTATGAGTAAATACGAGGAATACCAGCTTATATATTACATAGCATTTATTGACTACAGTAAAGCTTTCGATTCTCTGATACACTCAAAAATCTGGGAAGCCTTAAAGGAACTGGGTATAGAGCACAAATATATAAGAATTATAAAAAATATATACAAACACAGTTCAGCTCGCATCAGATTAGAAAAAGAAGGAAATAAGTTTGAAATACAAAAAGGCGTGAGACAGGGTGACCCCCTTTCACCAACACTCTTTCTAGCCGTACTAGAGATGATCTTCAGGAACATGGAATGGAGAGACATGGGTATAACCATTAATGGCCGCACACTATCACACCTACGATTCGCTGATGACATTGTGTTACTTGCAACATCATCAGCGGATCTTAACAAGATGTTAAGCGATATAGCTTCGGAAAGTGAAAAGGCAGGATTGAAACTAAACCCACAGAAAACGAAAATCATGACCAACGGTAACAAAGACCCTGTAACAGTGGACCAGAATCAAATCTCTTATGTTACAGAGTACATATACCTTGGCCAACTGATGTCTCCTGAGGACAATGAAAATAAAGAAGCAGAAAGAAGAGTTGCAAACAGCTGGAAGAAATATTGGGGCCTAAAAGAAGTAATGAAGGATAAAAATCTACACATCTCAATGAAAAGCAAATTATTTAACACATGCATCCTACCTGTGCTCACATACGGGAGCGAAACATGGGCTTTAACAAAACATGTAACAAACAAACTCTCCGTGTGTCAACATGCCATGGAAAGGAGTATGATTGGCATACAAAGAAAGGATAAAGTTAAGAACAGCAACATTAGAAGCAAAACTAAAGTTCCAGACATAACTCTGAAAATAAGGAGACAAAAGTGGAAATGGGCAGGCCACACAATCAGAGGGAAAGACAAATGGAGCAAAATAACCACGCAATGGTACCCAAGAGAAGGAAAAAGAAGGAGGGGTAGGCCACCAAAGAGATGGGATGACGATATCAGACGGGTTGCAGGTGTGGCATGGGGTAGAGTGGCCATAGAGAGGCCGGAATGGAGACGACTGGAGGAGGCCTTTGCCAAGTGGCAAGCGGACACACAGAGGTGGAAGAAAATAGATATATATGAGTGATTGTACATTAATGTGTCCGAAGAAAAGGCTTAAATAAAATAAAAAATAAAACTCAAAATTTTGAAGTACATATGTACAAAGTTGTGATTTATAATTACATGGGGTTATCATATTTTATTTTACACATTTTATTTACGAAATGTTTATGAATTACATAATTCTTTTGATATTTTGTTGCATTCGTTTTTAAATTTACATGTTGTAATAGAGAGAGTTTTATTTTTAAAAGGATGAGAGAGACACTATTAAATTATAAGTATACATTCCAAATAGCTTAAAGTATTGTTAATAAATCAACACTAATATATTTTTAATACATTATTTATTCTTATTATCTGATCGTGTTTTATTCCAATGTCGAAACCTTTTTTGACATAAACATTTATTGATTTAATATTACTGGTTCTATCTGGTTTCTAAGTTTAGATTCACATATATTATTTTGTTTATTAAATTATTGTAATAGTTTTCATGTACTTGCTTTTTTAATTCATAAAATATCATACTGTCAAAACTTGATACTCTTCATATTTCTTATGAAACTGGATGTACAGAAAAGTACTACTAGTGTGATCTCATATTGCCAGTTATAGTAACTAATATAATATTTCATGAATTGACTGTAACACCATTATTTATTACTGGTTCTATTATGGATGTATCAACTTCAGTCTTTATTTCGGAATCTTCTATTAATTTATCATTTCTTATTTCTAATTTAATGATTTTTGATTTGTTATCTTCATTTTTTGATTCTTGACTATTTCTCTTAGATTTGATCAAACTCCTTTTTTTCTTAACTCCTTTACATTTCGCTTTGAATACTTTTTCTAGGGCTAACACATCTTTTCTGTCTATGGTCCAATCAATGATTGTTGTTTCTGCCTTTTTAATAGGATTTTGTGTATCATCATATGTTGGTATATCAATTTCTAATAAATTCATAACTTTTTCCAATATATCATCTACATAATAATTTATTATTAAGTCAGCTTTGTTGTCCTGGAATAATCATTTTATTGTTGAAATAACATAATTTTGTGCCTTACCAAAATTTTGCAAATTTAATCTTGCTTTTAAATGGATACTTACATGTTTTGTAGGTTGCAAATTACAAATGACTAGTTTTCCATCATATTTAACAGTTTCTAATGGCAAGTTACCACTTGGAACAATTTGTAGTGTAGTCCCTAAGCATATACTAAGATCTGCAATACTGAAACAAGATACAATACTGATAAACCTATTTTCATATTATATTCATTGGTAAAAAATAATATCTACCTTCATGTATTAAATTTAAATATGTAATAGACGAAAATTGGTACCCATTACCAAATCCAAAATTAATTATTAAATTAACAAATCAATTCATTATTGTAACATAAAATTAGAAATGCAGATAAAATTTTACCTGCTCTGCCATTCAGCCATTAGCAGATCATTTTCTGGCAGGCTATGCTCCCAGTCCAACACTCCATCATACAGGCGACCCCTACAAGGCCTACCAATTAAATGCTCTGCTGCACATGGTACTCCACTGCATTTCTTGCCAACTGTTTCTACAGGGCAACTTCGAATAAACTGCCTGGAAACATTTTATAAAATGTTTATCATGCCATGATTTAAAAACAAGTTCTCAGTCATTAGTTTTACAAAAGTCTTAATGAATCAGTGTCTAACCTTAATATACTCATATATTAATGTGTATAAAATATAAAAATAACCACAGGTGGGACAATTACCTTTTGCACAAACTGCATTCATCAACAAACATGTTACCATGCAATTCAGCCAAGTATTTACGGGACAAACCAGATTTTAAATGCAAACCATCAATGTTCTGGCTAACAATGTATTGAATTTTGTTGCATTCTACAAGCTTTTTTAATATCATGTGTGTTTTTGTAGGTTTTGCATCAGCAAATGATACATTTATGTTAGGCTTTTTACCTTCTTTTTCTAGTGTCCAGACTCCATTTGGACCTCTGAAAAAAATATAAATAAGTAATGTTTTAAAATCATTATCACCCACATGTTTTTTGTTTCAAGATACATATTTCCAAAAAACTTTCATTAACATAATTACACAAACTTTTTGTGTTTTCAGATCTGTTTATGACAGATTATCTGATATTTGCAACTACATATTTTCTGATCATTTCTACTCAAATCAAAATTTGAAATGAAATTTAAAATTTGACTAACATACTTCAACCCCTTTAACTTAGATAGAGAACATTTCTTTCAGCATGTTTTTAGGACTAGAATAATATTGTGACGATAATATTTAATGTTATACTTACCTAAAATCAGGTATTCCTGCAGAAGTACTTATCCCAGCTCCAGTGTGCACAACTACATGCTTACTTTCTTTAATTAATTTTGCTAATATCCCACATTTTTCATTGAATTTATCAATAGGCTCGAACTTCTGCAATGACAGATTTTCAAGCATTATTAATGATGCTATTCGATATTATTTAGCTGTTGAAGCAAAATAGGAAAAAAGGCTTACTTCTGGGATACCCAAAACACCTTTGTGTTCATACGGAGATAGCCCTTCTGCATAATTGCAAGACATTATTTTCTGTTCACAAAACTTGATCTTCTAAGCTAAATTTGTAGATGTATGTTTACCTTATTAAAATAATAAATCAAATTAATTATATTCAATTTTAAATTCAGAGTTTTGTTTGCCACTTGCCAGTCCCACAAACGTTAGTAAAATAAAACCACAAGGCGCAAACCACTATTAAAAAAAGTGAGAAAAAAGCTATCTTACTTATATTACTATACTCTTTGGCTAGCCGCTTGAGAGAAGATATATCGATGTTATGTTTGCGATGTATCGATATTTTTGAACGATATTTAATAGTATTTCGATGTATATTTTTTGTAACAATTTACATTATCCTTTTTTTTTAGTCGACTCATTTTGCTACTTTTTAATTAAGTACTTAAGTTGGCAACTCTATCTGTCAACGCGCGCGTATTACATTACCTATTCACCCCATTTTACGCATAGACCTCTATAATAGGGACACGACATATTGTTCTATACATACAATTGCTTATACAAATAGCATCCATTTTGAAGGCACACACTAAAACATATATCTATCTCGTTCTAACTCAGCACTGTAACTCGCAGGAAAACAATATAACAGTATTTCAGTGCGTACACAAAGTGAACCATGAATATACGTAAATACCTAATGAGGCCGAAAATCCGCCATGTTTAGCGCACCAAATGTCATTGTCAGTCAGTTCAGCAGGTACTTGTGTTGTCAAAAAGTCGTGGTTTCAATCAAAATAACTAATTATCTTTCTATATTTTGCTTGTGATTTAAAATAATTGAAGCCAAATGTAAATAATTACGTCGTAAATATTACAGTGTGTAGTACAATAGGGTGCGGCATAAGAGAAACACCAAATCAGCCAATGTTTACCATACACAGGTACGCTATAAATAACATTAAAAATATTGGTTATTGTTAATATTGCCGGGAAAATAAAGGAAGATTTACATTATAATTAGCAAGGTTCTTATGTGCAGTTATAGGAAATAAATGGATTTGACTTATTTAACTATATTTTCACGCTTAAATAATGTTAATTTATGAGCTGGGGTTGTACATTATTTATCGACTTTGATATCGATTGCTTATATAAAATTTATTATTTTATCATGCTAACCCGCTTAAAACATACAAAAATAATAATTAAAACATATTTTATAGGATCCCAAGAAATGAGCGTAAAAAGAAAAAGTGTCTGGAAGCCATTGGAATGGAAAATATAAAGCCAAATGTAATAAATGTTTCAACAAAACTCTGGATGTGACTCGACTACGAGATTATGCCTTGCCCTTCAAATTTGTAAGAGTAAGTTAATACTGTATATACTTTTATAGTTAATATTGATATACTTTTTTTATTATATACATATTATTTTACAACAAAATGTGCTATAAAAGGATCAAAATTAATATACAAGTTTTTTTATGGTGGGACGATGCTCAGCAGAGTAGTCATTGGACTGTCGGCTTATTATATAATTCCTGCTCCATGTTCGCAGTCAAAAGCCCTAATATGTCTTTTCGTGCCTCTCACCCTCATGGAGTCTGCTCGTATAATTGAAATTTGAACTTTTTTTTCAGTTGTTACTTACACCGCAGGATTTGTATCGAGAAAATTATCCCGCAATATAAAATGTCAGACGTGTGCTTCGTTATTGTTTGGGAGATCCGAACAGCAATTTGAAAACGCTGATTCATTTTAAAACAAGAGATGGACTGAAATACCCATCGAAAGATGTTGAAGACATAACGAAAAAGATAGAAAAGATCATTAAACCTAACTTGGATAACTCGATGCCCCAATACTATTATCTATAATATTTAAATTAATTATGAAGCACTACTCCGAAAAATCGGACACCATTTTTCGATCGGAATCAATTGATCATGACACTAATCATAAATACCTCTTAATAAAATGTGTCATCAAAACATATTTAGACATTCGGTTTAGATATTTCAGGAAAATGGTTACCGACAAAATCTCTCTTCGGAAATATTTAAATAAAATAGTTTTATTCCGTAACGAGTAAAAACACTATTGTAAATTCGTTAAATTTGTAATAATTAAGTGATTTTAGAGCGTAAGTCATAAGGAATGACGTTTGTAATTAAATAAATGTTCTGAAGGTGTTTTTTTTATTTTTTTATCACGCGGTCCCTTGATAAGTTTAAAATTTGAATCACTCAGTTATGGTGCGAAGCACCTATCTTGAGGTGCGTTGCAGTAGTGTGTTACGGACTTTAGAGTCAGCAACACAATTAAAATAGATTGTAGTAGAGAGATAAGTAGTCTAAGAAAAACACGTACTCTTATTTTATACAATATACTTTCTCCCTATTAAAGTATAAATTCTACAAATAATTAATACTCAATAATATTTAAAATAAAATGAGCCAAGAACATTTATCGATAAAACCTAATAACATTATAATCTTCTGGGCAGCACTAAAACCGCCATGTTTAGCGCACAGATGACGTCACAGTGGCACGCATTTTTTGTTGACATTTCATTTCCATAGGTTTCCTACTTCATTGATTTTACGGTACCTACTTATGGAGGTAACTGGTAAAGGTAAGGACTTAAGGAGTGTCATCTTGTACATGCAACAGGGTCCGTCAAAATGTATTAAATTAGGGGGCGCCACATTAGCATCAGCATCATAAGTTTTAAAGGAAGCGGAAATCAATAAACATACTATTCACAGTTCAGAATATAAAATCACTCTAGCAACACGCGTTTTCTCATTATAACTCTTTAAGGTTATATTAACTACATTATTTTGTACTACGCAAGTAGTTGACATTTTCAATAAACTACTTTAGTCGACAATAATATTTAATTAATACCATGTCCTTTGTCTACACCAGCGCCATTCTGGAAGGTTTTTGAACTGTTATTTCTTCTTCTTCTTCTTTTTAATGTAATGGCTCCACCGTTTTCCAGTGATTATGCCAATGTCAAGTGTTTATTAATTTTTGACGATACAGATGCCAAAAGACAAATTCCGTTTACCTGGACAATGACAGATGAGAGAGGTTAAGCAAGAAAGAAAGAGAAAAACAAAAAAGAGATGGAAGAATGATAGAAATAGTGAAAGCTGTAGTTGAATATCAAAAATAGAAACAAAGGAAAATAATTACAAAGCAAGATAGCTCTGACCACATAATTAATTACTATTTAGATAAAATTAGCCAGCACCAATAACTACTTATTGTATTTACATATAAATATAAAGTTATTATACTGATAGAACAAGGGTGTCAGTATAAATACATGTAGCAAGTAGTGTGTAAAGTTATAGATAAATATTATTTACTTTAATAAATTTACATAAAATGTATATATGGGGTGTGAAAACACGAGTTAGTAAAAACATTAAATTGACCGGCCGTGGAAAGTTCTGGGGTAACATATCATACATGGGGATGAGTATTCTAGGGCAGTTTAAAAAGATGTGGTCTAAAGTGCCTTCATCCAGTCCACATTCGCAAAGGGAATGATCTCGTACACGTATTTTAGCCAAGAATACCGGGGAACACACATGGCCCAATCGCAAACGAATTATTGCAGAAGTTTCCTTCTTGCCTATATTCCGGAAAGTGAAAAACCAAGGTTTATGAGGAATAGTGGGTTGAAGAGAACCATAGCGGATGCCTTTGACGGTTCGACTGCGCTGCCAGCAATTACTCCATGATGACATAAGGTCAGCTGTAGACAAACACAACATGTCATGTGGAAAACAATTGTTGTGAGATACCATTCCAGAGGTTATAGCGTTACGGGCACATTGGTCAGCTGTTTCGTTACCTAATATACCGCAATGGCTAGGAATCCAAGCGAGCACCACTTGAAGACCAGCAATATAACATTGACGAAGTGAGTCCCTAATTTTGAGGGTTATATAAGTAACTTGTTTATGGAAAGGATGTTTGAGGATATCCTGAAGAAGACTAAGAGAGTCTGAAAAAATTATACACCTGTGTAGTTCATGAGAAAGAACATAATCAATAGCTTCTAGGACTGCTATAGCTTCTCCTGTGAATATAGATGTTAGAGGTGGGCATTTAAAACTGAGAATTATTTTGTACTTTGGAATCCACACGGCCGCACCCACAGCGTGATCTGCAGACATTTTCGAAGCATCTGTATACATAGTGATCCAACCGTTCCAACTTTCTGACAGTATGCTACTAAACTGTGCATTAGCATCTACGTCATTTTTATGGATACCAAAATTTAGAATTACATTAGGTTTGAAGATCAAAGACGCGTAATCAAATAAATAGAGGATATGGGGGCTAGTACGAAATACTGGGGGGAGAAACTGTAATTTTCGGAAACTGTTAATCAAGGGGGGGGTAGTTTTGTTAGACCAGTACCTGGAGTTAAGAATTAATTGGGATAAATTGTTAAGTTTATCATATAAAGGATGACAATCATTTTGGAGAATTTTATATAAAAAACGATCGCTTAAGTATTGTCTTCGAAGGAAAAGAGGAGGGTCTGAGCACTCAACCTGAAGGGCATTGACAGGAGAAGATTTCATTGCACCAGTTATTATGCGAAGGGATTTGGCTTGTATTTTGTCTAATATAGTAAGTGCAAGTTTATTACATGGTTCGAGTACAAAGCAACCGTAATCAAAATGACTACGTATAATGGCATTATACAGTAGTTTCTGACTGTAAGGGTGGGACCCCCAACGGACACCCGAGATAGCCCTTAGGACATTGATGCTCTTTTCACACTTGTCACTAATATATTTTAAATGGGGTACACCTGTCATTTTGCTATCTAGAATCACACCTAGAAATTTAGCCTGATTTTCGATACTAATAGGTTCGCTATCGACAGATATCGAAATAGAGGGATTACTTCTCTTGCGGGAAAATATTACAGCCTTACACTTAGGAATAGAGAGACTAAGGCAATGTTCATTCAGCCATTGATTTAAATAGTATAAAGCAGCATTTAATTTATTTGCAGCATCGATAAGACATTTAGAAGATGAATATAGGGCAATATCATCTGCAAATTGCAAAACATTTCCAAAACAATTGACAGAATGTTCTAAATCAGCTGTATACACATTATAAAGAATTGGACTAAGTACAGAACCTTGCGGGAGGCCCTTCCATACAGTTCTAGAGGCGCATACGGAGCCATGAGCATTAAAAACAACCGAGCGACCCATATAAATGTTAAATATGAAATTAATCATCCTCGGCGGAATACTCAGCTGTAGCAATTTCTGCCTGAGTAGGGGAAGATGAACATTATCATAAGCGGAGCTAACGTCTAGGAAAGCTCCAATGACGTGCTCTTCACGAGTGAACGCTATGCGAATATCAGTAGTGATAATGCTCAGATTGTCCATAACGCTTCTGCCACGCCTAAAGCCGAACTGAGATTTAGCCAGATGTCCTCTGTTCTCTAAAATCCATTCTAATCTGTTCTTTATAAGGTGTTCCATAATTTTGCATAGGGTTGATGAGAGGGCTATTGGTCTATATGAAGAAGGAAGATTGGGGTCCTTTCCTGGTTTGCAAATAGGAATGATTATTTGATTCTTCCAAGAATCAGGTACTATACCATTGAGGAAGAATTGATTTAAAATGCTTAGAAAGTATATTTTGGAATTTGGAGAAGAATTAATAATAAAAGAATAGGGAATGCCATCAATACCAGGAGTAGAATCGTGAAGCTTATCTAGGATACAGCAAAGCTCTTCAAAAGTAAATGGATCATTAAATTTATCAGAAGCCAATGAGGGAAGAAGAGGAGGAAAACAATCCTCAGAAGGGACAAAAGGCGGAGCAATATTATTAATAAATTGGGGGAGCCAAATGTCTATGTTATTGGAGGATAAATTAAAAGAATTGTTTAAGGAGCCCCGGAAGGACTTTATCCTTCTCCAAACCAAAGCAGATGGGGAACGCGGAGAAAGCGATTCGCAAAACTTTGACCAGCCCTGAGCTTTCTTTTTAGCTAATATGCGTTTCGATTTAGCAGAAACTTTTTTAAAAGTCAAAAAATTTTGTTGTGACATATCTGTTACAAATGTAATTTCAGCCTCGTTACGCAATTTCACAGCTTCTGAGCATTCAGCATCCCACCACGGAGGGGACGGCATTTTACCACATGCTGAATTTTTAGTAGGGATAGATACATCTGCTGCTGTGATAAGGGCAACGCAAAAATTATTATAAGTTGTTATAAAATTCGAACTTGGTGTATGTGTATTAAAAGAAATAAGTTCATCTAGTTTGAGACCAAAAGTATCCCAATCAGCTTTAGATAGTCTATATTTTAATAAAGGGGTAGAAGTAGGGCTTGGGGAGAAAGAATTACGCCAAATTGACAACAAGGGCAGATGGTCACTTCCGAAAGAGAGAGGAAGAGTAGACCAAGATATAGAAGGACATAAAGCAGGAGAAGCGAGAGTTAGATCCACTGCACTAGGATTTTGAGCGGGGGAAACTCTTCTTGTTGGCGACCCATCATTCAGCAGACAAATATTCAAGTCGTCGAATAGGTCAAGCAGGGAAGTCGAAAGGGCGTCATTACAAGCTGACCCCCAAAGTGTATGATGAATATTAAAATCTCCCATGATGATAAGGGGATGAGGTACTGCCATCAAAAGCCTTCGAATATCATTAATTATATTTATGTTGGGATGGGGAATATATAAAGAAATGAATGATACATTTAGGGCTCTAACACCAACTATATGAAAAGAGGAATTATGGAGTGGGAAAGCAATTTGTGAGAAGACTACAGATCTTTTAACGAGAATGGCACAACCAGCCCATCCATCATCCCTGTCATCCCTAAGACAGGAATAGCCCGGCAGTCTGAAGGGAGAGCCAGGTCTAAGCCAAGTCTCCGAGATGGCAAAAACGAGGGGGCTGTGTTGATTGATGAGGTGGATAATTTCGTTTTTTTTGTGGCGGATGTTCCTACAGTTCCATTGTAGGAGACTGTTGGCCATTTTGGAGCTTAAAATTATGGAATAATTGTTCTAATAAATAAGAGACCTTGGGAGGAAGGGCATCGCTGAATTTGAAAGCTATATTTAGAAGGGCAGACAGGAGTAGCTCAATAAGATTTTCATTGGGGGAGGGAGAGGGACAGGACGGCATGCGTTGGGATGAATCCGAAACTTCTTGAGAGGAGATGGCACAGCCATTAGGCATAAACGTTTTAGGGGTTTGTGTTATATAATTGTGGCTTTTAATGTCATAACTTTGAGGAGCAGGACGATTAGGTCTAATATTTGGTTGACGTTCAATATGGATGGATGGACGACGTTCAATATGTACCTGTTTTTGTGTTTGGAACTGGAAAGAGGAAGTAGTAGAGGAGGTGGCATGTTTAGTAGGGCTTGGGTTGGAAGGTTTTGTAACGTCAGCAAATGTCTTACGGACTGGACGGAATCTTGGGGATGCCTCTGAAAAGGAGATGTTCTCCTCCGACATTACCAACTTAATGGCCTTTTGCCGCAAATGTTCAGGGCAATTAGGGAATGTAGCCATGTGTGTACCCGAACAGAGTAAACAAGAAGCTTCGTTTGTGGGAATCATACAAGTAGAACCTCTATGATCCCGTGCACAACGATAACATCTTGGAGGTGACCTACACTGAGACGCAACGTGACCAAAACGACAGCACTGGCGGCACTGGATAGAAGGCAGGTGGTATAGTGAGACTGGCATTGAAGTGTTAAAACAAAACACTTTATCAGGGAGAATGTTTCCTCTGAAAGTTAAAACTACAGTTGTAGATGGAGACCATTGAATTATATCATCCCTTATTGTTTTTCTATTAAGTCGACGAGCTTTAATAACTTCACCGCAACCGTCTTGGTATCTTAGGCCCAAGATAAAATCATCTAGTGACCAATCTGTAGGCACATCCCGCACCACACCCAAACGGCATAGTTGGAAGTGAGGATAATTGGCCACCAGATTGTTCTCTGTTAAAAATTTTGATGAAGCAAAATTATTGGCTGACTCGGCAGAACTGAAAGATACAGAAATTTTGCTACGGCCAACCGTTTTAATGCTGCCTGGAACAATGTCAGGTACATTATTCTGGAAGAGGATTTTTGCTATTTTCAGTACCTGGATGGGGGTGTTTAATTTTGTGCAAATGTGAATAGTAAAGGGACCCTTATCTGAGGAATTATATTCAAATTTCTTTTCATAGTCACTGCACGTATAAACCTCTTGGATAGATTCGGCCGGTGATTTCGTTTTTTTTGGAATTTCTTTATGTGGACTTATATGCCGTTTAGTGGCCTTTTTTGATGGACCAAAGGAGTCATCGGTACCGCCACCACCCCCGTCCGGAGGTTTATCATCTTCTAACTCCATGTTAAAAGATGATAAAGAAATTTAATACTAACCAATACGCTCACAACACAATACACACACACACACACACAAATTATAGACAACAAAACAAAAAAAAACTAATTAAGTGGTTTAGAGAAACTTAGAAAAAATTAATTAATGTAAAGATTCCGCAAACACGTAGTTAACCTCTCGCTGTCAACCGGGAAAAAAAACGAACTGTTATTTACAGCTGACAGCTGGACACTTTTTTCGATGTTCAACCATATGAGATGACACTCCTTAGTCGTTACCTTTACCCTCCATAGTATTACTGCACTTGAGTACCTACCTACATAGTTACCTACTGGCCAATATTCATACTCGATATATCGATACTTTATTGCATTTCCGACATCCCTACTGCGGCAAGCCCTCGCATCTCGATGTAATATTTGATGTCAAAGTCAAAAGTCAAAATATCTTTATTCAAATAGACTCTTACAAGTTCTTTTGAATCGTCAATTTTACACATCTTAATTTTTTAAACTATTGCCGCTTCGAAACGTGTTATAGCTGTGGAGAAGAAACGGCAAGAAACTCCCTCAGCAACACGACATGTCATTTTTTCTTTAAAAAAACAGCAATATAATTATGTCTTTTTTTCATTACATTATTTAAATTTTACATTATAAATGTCATAACGATACAAACTGTAGCAACAAAACAAAACTCCGATCAATTTACTTACTCCCAGGGCTTATTATCTTCAATAAAATCTGAAACTTTATAGTATGCTTTTTTGTAAAGCTTATCTTTAATTGATTTCTTAAACATTGTCAAGGGAAGCTCTCTAATAGCCTTCGGAAGTTTGTTATAGAAGCGTATACATTGCCCCATAAAAGAGTTATTAACTTTCCGGAGACGAGTTACGTGTTGAACGAGATTACATTTGTTCCTAGTATTTTTATTGTGTACATTACAAATTAGACAAGATGTTAGACTTTATTTCCAGGTAGAAAATATCAAAGTTCTTTTTCACTTGCTTTTGTATGTCTGTGCTAGTGACTGACATTGAAAAGTTCGTCAGCAATAGAGATGAATATCTTTGTCCAAAAATTAAGACTGAAACATCAAAGTCAGTAAAACAAAAAAAACAAAATTGATAAAATGCTAAATAAATGTGAGTTTGTTAACAGAATAAGTTTAAATAAATATATTACCGAATATATCCCAATTCTAATATAAGCCCTTAACATGGAATGTTATTGTCGTTTCAACGTCGTTTTTTTTTCCATATCGATACAGTTGATGTCACTGCACTGAGTGCACTGCAAGTGCAACTAATGAACGCTGTTGGGGCATCTCTAGTTCCGAGTAGTTTTTTAAGGTTTTGGTTTGATTTGCTGTTTGTTGGCGTTTTGTGTACACTGTACAGTAATTGTATTGTTATTATTGTTTCTTTAGTTGTGTATAAGGTTGTCACCGAAGAATAACAATGAATCGCAGGAGAGGACATGAAGAGGACGATGGATATGGTACGTATAAAGCAAAAAATATTTTTTAGGTTACGACATAAATTGTTGTGGTAGTAACAACTTTACCTATTCATTATAGATCGCTTGCATCGCAAAAGACGACGTGTATCTGAAAATCAAGAGTTGGAAGACCGTTTGGAATCTTTAATCCTGCGTGTAGGTGAAAAAAGTAGTTCAAGTTTGGAAAGTAACTTGGAAGGGTTAGCAAGCGTATTGGAGGCCGATTTGAGTACTTTCAGAGTGAAAATATTGCGTATATTGACAGACTGTGCGATACGCATGCCAGAGAAATGCACAATTTATGCTACATTGGTTGGTTTGCTCAATGCTAAAAACTATAATTTTGGTGGAGAGTTTGTTGACTACATAGTTAAGACTTTTAAAGAGAACCTGAAGGCTTTGAAGTGGAACGCCGCGAGGTACTGCCTGCGGTTTATTGCTGACTTGGTCAACTGCCATGTATTGGCAGCATCATCTTTGTTGACTTTATTGGAAACACTGGTTGACTGTGCTAATGAGGATGGTGTGCCTCAAGTAAGGAGAGACTGGTTTGTCTTTGCCGTGTTATCTACCTTACCCTGGGTAGGCCGAGAATTGTATGAAAAGAAGGAATCCCAATTGGACCACTTATTGGTGACAATTGATGTGTTTCTCAACAAGCGCAGTAAGAAACATTGGCCAGCTTTGAAAGTATGGTCGGCTGACTCCCCACATTTACAAGAAGAGTATTTAGATTGCTTGTGGGCCCAGATTAAGAAGTTAAAGCAAGACAATTGGTCAGAGAAACACATTCCTAGGCCCTACCTAGCATTTGACTCAATACTTTGTGAGGCCCTGCAACATACATTACCTTCTATTCAGGTAAGAACACATTTCTTTGAATTTTTAAAGGCATTGCAAAAATTTGTGAAGAAAGCTCAAATATAATACACACTAAAATACCTTTTATTTGAGGAAAAAACATTCTTAAAGTTATGCCATAATGCCCATATTATACAAATGTACCTATTCTCATTAATGAGTTTTTTTTATAAACAAAATAGCTAAGAATGATAAGTTTGAAATTAAATTAACTATTAATAGATCTTATTTACAAAGAGCCAAATATAATATGATGTAAAAAAATGTGTGCAATAGTTTTTTGTAAATAATACAAACCCTATGCTAACTGCAATATTTTGTCATTCCAGCCTCCACCACACAATGACACAGATAATTACCCCATGCCCCGAGCCATATTCCGTATGTTTGATTATACGGATTGCCCTGACGGTCCAGTGCTACCCGGGGCACACTCAATTGAAAGATTCCTGATTGAAGAACATTTACACAATATCATAGAGGCTCATCACTTGGAACGTAAGGAATGTGCTGCCCAACTCCTATGCTTTCCATACAAAGACAAAATTCCATTAGAGTATTGCATTGTTGAGGTGATATTCGCTGAACTATTCAACCTGCCAAAGCCAAGGTATTTAGAAATATGCTATGGATCAGTTCTGATTGAACTTTGTAAGTTGCAGCCATCAACCATGCCTCAAGTGTTAGCACAGGCAACAGAGATTTTATTTATGAGGATTGACACTATGAATGTGGCTTGTTTTGACAGGTATGTTTATATATTTCTCATTTTACTCCTTAAATTGAGCATAGAACACAAAGACTTTTGTTATATTAAATGGCTATAAGCAGATGTCTTGAACAACTCCTAGCTTTGCAGTCATTAAATAGAATAACAAAAAATACCATCAGTAATATTACATTGTAGTTAAATAGATTAGATAATTAATGGTGTATAAAATAAGAAATACTGACAATACAATATTTTCTTACATTTGGTGAATTAAGATAATGCAGTAGTATGTCTACTTTAACTTTGAAGCTATGATTTATTTAAGAAATTTGCATGATCATGATTGCACTTAAATATATATATGAAGCTAGTAACATTAATTACAATTTAATGTTGCAGATTTGTGAATTGGTTTTCATATCATTTGAGTAATTTCCAATACCGGTGGTCTTGGGAGGACTGGGAGGGCTACATTCAGTTGGACTTAGACCACCCAAAGCCTCGTTTTATTAGAGAAGTTCTTGGAAAATGTTTAAGGTATGTATTTCTAAAGTAATATTTGATAGTATTCTAATATTGGTGTTGTGATGTTGTTATTTAAATATTAATATTTTGTGATTTAAAACTAAAATCAAATAACACTTTGCCCAACCCGAGAATTGAACTGGGAGCCTGTATGTAACCTTAGTATATAAATTCCTTAAGGAAATTAAAGTAATAACACCCACAACCAAACTAGGTTGTAAAAGTAATTGGCACCCAAAAGCACCAAATATGCAAACAAAAGTAATATGATTTTGTTAATGTTTTTAGGTTGTCTTACCACCAGAGAATCAAAGACATCACTCCAGAATCACTTGCAGCATTTGTGCCTCCTAAACCTGAGCCCATATACAAGTACTCTATGGAAGGTGCAGGTAATAAAAACATTTTTCATTATATTATAATAATAATTTAATTTCTTCTTTTACATTAAAACTTAGTCTACAACTTATCTGAGTATTTACATTTCGGTAACGCGCTCCTAAGAAAACATTGGCTCTGTGCTAATATAAATGTGATATCAAATAAATGCTGTTTAATCATTTGTAATGTTAAAGTTCTTAAACATCCACTTTTAAAGTATATATCTATCTTGCGAATTAAAAGTGAGATCAGCTCCAGAAACTGTAGGTTAAAGCTGTATTTTCTTATTCTATTAATAGAATTTAATTCAGTCTATTCCATTGGCATAAGTTCTAATAATCCATAAGATCTGTCTTGGTAATCAGTATAATCAGAGTCAGAGTTTCGAGCTTCAGAATTTTCTTCAACATTATTGAATGGCGAATAGTCTTCACTGTCATCATCATCATCATCATACTCTTCATCATCTTTCTCTAGAGAATCCATAAACATTTGAAAGTCATCTTTCGTGTGTACATAAATATCGTGATTTTCACTTTCTTCTTCATCTAACTCAGGTTTATTTGTTGATACATTTATCGATTGGTCATTTGTTTTTTTGGGCTTGTCGTTCATGATGAATTCTTCAAAAAAGTCTACAAAACTATCGGTTGTGGGTGCTTTTTCAGTCGTTGTCGTGGTTGTACTTGTTGTAGGCTCGTAGTCCATTAAGTCTGCCATTGCTCCCTCAGTAGTTGTGAGATTTTGTTTCTTCTTCTTCTTGCATTTTGTTTTGTTTTTAGCCACTGGGTATGGGGATGTTGTTATGATTAGTTCTGTTGTTGTTATTTTATCTTCTTCAACATTATTTATTTTCTCGGCTAAATCTGGAGAGGTCGAAACGTTAAAAATATATTCCGTATGATCTTTTGTTTCTTGATCATAATTTTTCTCAGCTGTTTCGTCAGCGTCTTCATCAAATTCTTCCTCCTCTGCATTAACAAGATCTGTTGATATATCGTCGCTAAATTGAGTTTTCTCTGACGTTGTTGTTTGTGATGTTTCTGTGACCACTGACGTAGAATTCCGTTCTACTGTATTTGTTCCCTCATCTTTTATAATGTTGTTGGTTTTCACATTAGAGACTTTATCTGGATGTTCTTCTTTGTTACGTTCAGGTTCAGTTGTTTTACGCGTGGGAAATACATAACCTTTGAAGTTAGAACCTTTCCTTCTTGGCGGATATTTGTTCGGTGTTAAAGTTTTATTTTTTTCGATACCACTGGTACTCCATCTATCATGTTTGACAGATGTCCCTTTATGCATTAATGTAGATTGTCTGTAACGATTTTTAATTTTTGGCTGTGTTGTTGGTGGTTCGATGTCGTTTGTAATACCAATAGTGGTAGGCATTGTAGTAGTAGTTGTTGTTTTTATAGATGTTGTGGATGGTATAGACGTGGTAGAAGTACTTTTTGAAGTGGTCATTGGTGTTGTAGTAGTGATTGGCTTGCTCTTAGGTTTCCAACTGGGTCTGCTTGTGGCAGCGGAGCTCGCTTGAGGTGTCAAGTCCTGCGCTGGTTTCTTTGCAGTCACTCCCTCAGGTGGTATTGTCGTTGTGGTTGTTGTGATACGTTTATGCTTTTTAATTTTTTCTGGTTTCGTAAAATTAGGTGGTGGCCGCGTACGTTTAGTCGGTTTCACGGTAGTTGTGGTTGAGGATGTGCTTGTCGTTGTAATCTCTGTAATTTTAGGATTCATTGCAATTGTAGTAGACGTTGTTGTAGACGTCACAGGTGCTACGCTTTCCGTACTATTATTTTTGTCTTTGTAGGCTACCATTGGCGTAGTTTTTGTAAACGCGCCAAGTAAGTTTGCCCACTCTATGGATTCCGCATCTTCCTCCGATTCATTGTTGGCCGTTATAATTTCAGGTGTAGTTGTTATTATCGATTGCGTCTTTTTGGTCTCGTGTTCTTTCTGATTCTTTTTATTGTGCGCGCTTGGTTTTCTTTTTTTATTGTTTTCATTAGTAACAATTTTCTGTGTCGTGTTACTTTCACTATAATTAATGGTGATCGGTCTGAAGGCAGAGTCAGGAACAGCTTCGGGATTAGAAAATTGGACATCTAATACTTGCGGACTTGGCCTAAAATCTACTGGTTTGGATCGCATGGGCTTTGAACTGTGGACCAGCTTTAATGGTGGCATTGGTTTAAACGGCTTTTTATCCATTGTAACGAATACACCCGGGGGAGCATTGTAAACTGGCGGCCTCACATGATCTGGGAAATAACTTACTTTCATGGGTGCTTTTTTGGGATTGTTAGAACCTTTAAAACCAGTTTTGATCTCTGGCTCTCGTGTCATATTTTCTGATGGATTGAAAAAAAAGTTAATGTCATCGATTGTAGAATTATTCACTGTTGAAAAAGAGGATTGCGGAATAGGCATAATGGGTGTGGGTAAAACAGCTGGCCTTGTGGTCTTTATAACATTAGAAGGTTGGTATCTGATATGATCTGGTGGCGGTGGCGGTGGTGGAGGATAAGGACTCTTTGACATTGAGTCAAAATCTACATACGGTTGGATGTGTGATAAAGGCGGAGCAGACAGAGGAGGCCGTGAATATTTGTATGACTGAGGCTTGACATTGTAAGGCATTAATCTTTTCTGATGATGAGTATCAGGATGCACCCCTGCATATCCCGCTTTTGAAAGCTGAGGAAACGTCTGTGGAACGTAAGGATTTTGCTGTTTGTATCGTGGAGATTCAACGTAAGATTCCTCATCTGAAAAAAAGGAAGAGAAAATCCTGTCCAATCCTTGATTATATGAACTGTGGTGATGTTTCGTTGGCACTATATTCTTGTGAAACCAAATAGCCCTCTGCGGCCTCTGTTTTTGACTTATGTTGTATACGCGTTGCGGTTCTATTGGTGGGTTTTCTCTAACAGTAAATGTTCTAACAGGATTCTCATAAGGTTTACGTTGCTTCCTTGGAGACTGCGATGTCACTGAAAATGTTAATTCGTAATGATACTTTCCAGACGGAGCCCCAGGTTCTCTTTGTCGCATTCGTTTTACCGACCAAAGCGCTTTCACACCTTCCATGCATTTATCATCGTTACATTTTTCCTTAGACGCCTGATCTTCAGCGAAACGAAATCCATTTTTATCATTCATCAAACGACCCCGTGACATGATGGTCACGTCGCCAAATGTGATGTGGTCGTCTTTTGTTAGCCTATCGAATGGCGCCATTTTGATTTTTTCCCACAAGTCATGGTCGTCGACTTCTTTAGAGGTATAATCTGGTTTGCTGTTTGGCGAAATAACTGCGCCAGTAGAAATAAGCTGATCTATTTTGTCTCTAACAAGCGTAAGATAAACACTGTGTCTCAAAGCGTCTTCCCAATAGTAAGCTGAAGCAGCGGCTTCGGTGGGAGGAGAATCAGTCTTGTTTATCTGCGGTAATGTTCCGGCTCGACCTGCCCTTCTGTCATTCCAATAGTCTAGCGGAATCGGTGTAGGTCTAAAATCGCCATCCTCGTCCGCCCTGTTTTCTTCTATGTGCGTCTGGAATGACAAATGATTAAATATAAATGATTACTAATTAACTCGGCATCGTCGCGATTATTGGAAGAAAAAAAATGGATATTTCAGTATGCGTTTGAAAGTAAAATGGCGATCGTCGGGAAAGTGCGGCTGCGCAGTTGGCGTGCTATACGGCGGTTGCGTGCTCGAGCAACCAACCCCGCTGCGTGAATTTCCAATCGAATAATTTCAATGTAACTCAACAGTTGTGTGAGAATCGTCTTAATTTGCATTACGTCTTCCTGGGAAACATAAACATAAAGTAGTTGTCTACTCGGGAAATCTTGTCGAATTGAAAGCACTCTCTTTTCTCTATTACAATTTTTTTACAGATAAATAAAAATGTGCGATAGTACGACAATTTTTGTCGAAAAATACACATTTATATGTTTCTTTAAAGTTCCAAATCTTAAAAATAATATCAATTTATTTCTTATCAATACTATAGTAAACTTCTACGTTTAATTCAACTTTCACAAATGACATTTCCATCTCCATTTGACTTTGGTCTCTAGTTCAAATGCTAAATATTATAATACTTATCTTATTAATTTAAACATGGCACGATCAGTAGAAATAATGTTATAAAACTAATTAAATTGTTTACATATCTGTAAGTGAAATACTTTAACATTTAGTGAATTTAAAAATAGGTAGCATCGGTCCGTGCATCGGTGTAGCAAATAACTTTGTTTATTTCTCATATTATCGCTTCTTTATCAATCTAATAAGACAATAAGCATTCTTAGTTAAAATTTTACTCATGCATGGATTTTACTCTACAAATTTTACCACGCGTCAGAAGGTCCAATATAGACCCCCATTACGTAACCTTGCATTGATTGTGCTTTGTTGTATGTGGTTGTTAACACGTGAACGTCAGGTTTCATAACGTTTATTGTTACAGTGTTTAGCAATTTTTTTGTATCCTATTACAATGAGATGGTATGTCGTGATTGGCGATCGCTATCGATCGAGACGTGATCTAGACCTACATGTGCATCCATCGTTTCGACTTTGCTTTATATGTTTCTCTGACGACCTCCATGAGATTACGTCTCGTTTGCCTGTCAATGTTTTTTCTATATCATCAGGCATACGGGAACCTGTTTGTTATGGACCTATCTTTCAATTGCGACGAGTCAGGCCTTAAGTCAAAAATCTATCTTGCGGTTTGGTACGCTACGTAGTAAACATCTATATAGTAAATATTAATTTAAAAAGTTAAGTGTATATTTAAATATTTTAAAAGTGTTGAGATTTCTTCATTACCGCAAACAAATATAGATACATTCATAACCTCACGCTTGTATTTCCCGAAGGGGTAGGTAGAAGTGGATTTCTGTACACACATTTACTCAGGTATGAAAGTATCAGTCTGAAGTAATAAGGGGCGGAATTATTGTTTTTCGGATACGTTTCTAGACTCCGTGCTGCTACTGAGAATTTCCTATTGGAAAAACCTAATAACATTTCCCCAACACGGGAATCGAACCCGGGTTCTCTAGATCGCACGGTACATACTTGTGCTACGAGATCACGAGGCAGTAAACAAATATATAATCAATAAAATATTCAGCATTTTTTTTCACACACATTTGTTCACATTTGACAGCCCCGTGGCGCAGTTGGCTAGACACCAGTTTGTGAAACGAGGGGCCGCGGGTTCGATCCCCGCACCGAGACAAATGTTTGTGTGATCCACAAATATTTGTTTCGGGTCTGGGTGTTTGTGAGACCGAAAAGTCTTTCGTAGTTTCTGATACTCACGACACAGGACTTGTATCCTAGTGTGGGTTCAGAACTATGTATGTGACTGTTGGGTGTATTTGGGTGTATTTATTTATTTATTTCATCTCTATGTGACCTGAATATGAACCTGCGACCATTGTCTTTGTAGTCACATTTTAACTGACTTATTGCTTAGTTGTTATGATTTAACTCTCTTTCATAATGTCGTATCTTTCAAAGCCATTCCAGTTTGCGTCCGAAAACGTTCTCTCATATATTTTTTTACTTTTGACTCTTATTTGACGAATGACAAATTTGCAAAAATAATTTTCTTGGACTTCGCTAGAAGTTTGGACCCAGTGTGACAATGGCCACGCTTGTATGGACGATGTGCACTAGTGTTTATTTTATATAATGGCGTGGTAAAGTAACAACAGATGACCGGGCACTATCAGACCGTGGGGATTGCTTCAAATCGGTGTTTTGAGAGACAGCGGCTCCACCATGGTCAAGCCTACTCATATGTACAGTCTTATGTGACTGTGTGTATTCACAATGAATTATAACTTACTTTAACGATGAAGGAAAACATCGTGAGGAAACCTGCACACCTAAAAATACTTAGGAATTTCATAGATGTGTAGTCCACTAACACGCACTAGGCCTGCGTGGTGGACTAAGGCCTAAACCCTCTCAGTTGTAGAGGAGACCCGTGCCCAGCAAAGGGACGTATAGGGGTTAAGATGATGATGATGATGATCTGACTGCGGTGTTATGGTACCACGGTTTTGTCAGTTCATTATGATTTTCACGCTCGATCGCGTTCAGAATCACACCGTAGACTTTAGCTCGATCGCTCCACTTGTATGGGAAATTCTCATAGACACACAATAGGTTAAATGAGGTCATTGCCTTTTGTATCATATTCATTAGTTGCATTCATAATACACTAATTTGCTTAACAAAATTCAAGAATTCCACGATTAAGTTGATTGTTTTAGTTTCATATAATATCAACCCATAAACTTCACGCGGACCTTAGTCCATAATTCTGGTCTAGCTTGTAATGGTATGCTCCAAATACTTTTGGGTTTCCTAAGGAAAATTTCTAGCCTGTAGGTTCTTTGACGATGTTTTCCTTCGAAATAAAATTGTGTAATAGTTCATTACTGTCACCTTAATTACTGACTACATGTTACTTCATAACGTTAAAGTTCTCTGGACTCGAACACGTAACCATTGGCTTAATTCCTTTGAATTATTTTTTAGCAACGCGGCTTTAATGTTGTTTGATGGGTAATTTTTATGACCCTGGTGTTTTATATTGTTTATTTGATAGTGTATTAAGATATTTAAGCGAAGCTTCAGGTCGGATGCGAATTTATTTTGAAGTGCCATGCTCCCTAAAGTCGAAGGTAAACAACTAGAGGAAGCTAAAATTTGATTTTCGTAGCTATTAGATACTTAATACATACATCATCATCATCATCATCAGCCCATATACGTCCCACTGCTGGGCACGGGCCCCCTCTACAATTGACAGGGTTAAGGCCTTAGTCTTAGGTAGACTACACACCTAAGAAATACTTAAGAAATTTTAGGTGTGCAGGTTTCGTCACGATGTTTTCCTTCACCGTTAAAGTACGTGATAATTCTTTGTGAGTTGGTTGGTTTGAACCCGCGGCTTAATACATACACACGGCTGCATTCCCGAAGGGATAGGCAAGGGTACGTTCCACACACGTTTTGAAAGTTAGGATTCTTACTTGGACATAGTTGTGCTTATTTTCACTTAATTTCACTTTATCGAGCGAATATGTAAAAGGTAGAATTTTTTACTCCCACGTAATAGAAGAATAGACTATAGCCAATTTAGGGCACATATCCATCGCCTGTGCAACAACATATATCCAGTAGCACTATGCCTGAGTATCCAGCCCGGGGCCGCATGGCACACTTGTGCCGCGGGACAAATTAATTGAGATTGATTATAATTTAAAGTAACAATGCCTGGTATGCAAAGTAAACATCGAAAGTAAGATAGAGAATTCAAAAAGCTTTTTAGAAAATAAGATATGTATCATGATTTATAGAGTTATTTCAAGCAGAATCTTGATCACGATAAACCATGCATTATCTTTGTTAAAACAATTACTTTCACATTGTAGTAATCAGCATATTCACATCATAATTGTGTCCATCAGTGAGAGATAATCAGTTCTAGCAAGAGGTTATTGAACTCTGGTACTCGGGCAGGACACCGAACTTACATCAGGTGGATTGTCAATAGTTATAAAGAAGGTATGAATAGAAGCGATTAGAAAATTCGTTAAAATTCCAACACAGTGTGATTATTAAAATTTCTCATATTTTCATGAGCATGTCGCGGTGCAAAAACAAATACTCACAGTAATTAGCGCAATGAGAACGCACAGCAAAGCGGATCTCATGTTTGAATCACTATTTCACTTCACGTCAGTTCCGCTCGTTGTGTCAAAATTATAAAAAATATATATTTACGACGGCGTGCGTCGATCGCACCCCGACAGCGCGCACTGAATGCAGACTGCTGAAGTTTTCATCCCCTCTGTTGGTACCAAGGAAGCCACTTCGCGGCTGTTACTGGGTACTTATGCCTGTCGCCGAGCTCACTGAATACATCTCCCTAACTATGATGGTATGTTATTAATACGCCAGTGCGTGTTTAAAAATAATAATAGTAGAGTTCATAAAAGTTACAATATAGAGAGAGACGTCGCGGTTACATTCTATAGTAATTGTTTTTGTGAGTTAATATACAGCGTGGTAACTTACGTATCTGAAAAATGTTTACAATTTCGCGCGTTTATAAAATCTACCAACTATAGAACTTAAAAAGCTTATACTCGTACTTGCATAAGGTTGACGCAAATCATCATCATCATCATCATCATCATCAGCCCATACACGTCCCACTGCTGGGCACGAGCCTCCTCTACAACTGAGAGGGTTTAGGCCTTAGTCCACCACGCTGGCCTAATGCGGGTTGGCGGACTACACACCTAAGAAATTCCTAAGAACTTTTAGGTGTGCAGGTTTCATCACGATGTTTTCCTTCACCGTTAAAGTAGGTGATAATTCTTTGTGAATACACACATAACTTCGAAAAGTCAGAGATGTGTGCCTGGGGTTTGAACCCGCGACCGTCGAGATTCTCGACCGCATGCCTACACCTCGAGGCCATCACGACTTCATATAAGTCTAACTGGTTATGAATATAAAAAAAAGTTGTTACGTCAACGTAGGAAATGAGAGACAAATAATATTATTAAACATTCAAGTCTTTCCAAAATAGCTACAATGTGCTCTTATGTCACTATGGGTAAGTTCTTGCTTATTAAGAAATTATTCTAAAAAAAACTTGTTTTCGTATATTACTTTCCAAAATTCATTTTATCCAGGAAAATACTTAGTAAAACCATTCAGCGTATCGGTATTTGGCTACACACGAATTCTAACATGTTAGTATTTGCTGGTCAGGCACACGCCTACGTTCCTAATAATTTAGCAGAAATTCGGTTTCCGCCTTTCGGTTTTGTTTACATGCAGGAATGTTTGTCGCCAAGTCACCGTTTGTTTAGTTTCGATTAATACACAATTCTAAAATGAAAATACTTTGGATTTGTCACTAGTTTGATTTTGATCGCGCTCCATGAACAAATGGCGCAGAAGTCTTTCGATCTTTAATTGTGTTCGTAAACCTACTTCACAGATTTTTGTGTAATCTATTTGTATTCGCTTATACATTACATGGGTATTTATTATTTTGTCATAAAAATATCGATGATTGTGATGTAAGCAACACAAAACTTCTCTCATTTCAAAATTTTATGAATCGTATATCCGTTATTAAATTAGTTCATATCATGCACAAGTGGTGGTATTTCCGTTCTACTTTTAATATAAAAAATACCTTTGATACTTTCTAAAAAAATCTTATTTGCCGAAATAATTATTCTGTTATCTGCAATTATGGTAATTATGATGGACATAATCTATAAACTAATGTAGCAGACGTTTTTAAAACTCAACTGTTTAATGTATTTACACGGACAATTAATTAAAGTAACGTACAAATATAATTTATTATTACGACTCGACAAATTACGTGTGTTATGTGGCCGTAATTAAATGACCGGCAGTGGTTTATGTAAAACGAGCAATGGAAAGCTAATAAAGCGATTGCGTTGCCATTACGGCGTGTCAACCAAATAAAACGCTATTGTTGATTCATCTATAGGCAAATGCTTTTTTTGTATGTATGTTATAATTATTCAGTTCTTATAAAAAATAATCACTAGTGATTTTTCTAAACTAGCACTGGGTGGGAGTGAAAATGGGTAGAATTTCTTATACTGATAAGCGGAACTATGGAAGCAATAACTGCAGCAGTTTCTTTACACTCTACACTTGATTTCATAATTTTATTTAACTTACGAGAAAATAATAATTAACTGAAGAAGTTGAAGTGAGATAGAAATATAGTTGAGAAAAGAGGGATAGAGAAAGAGAATGACTGAAAGTTGGGGAGCGAAAGAGAAAGGGAGTGTTGGAATACGTATAAAGCGTAGTAGATACTCAAGTGACACTGCTTGCTCATACAGTAAAATCACGTAGACGAAGTCGCAGGCATCGGTAGTTTATTATCAAATAAAATTAAAACAATTGAAACTTTTTTTGTACTCACAGTTTTGCTTCATGTTTGAAGAGTACTCGTAGGAAACTTATCTTGATGTGCGCGAGGAAATTGCAACAACGTCCATCCGCATGTTAACGAATCCTTAGATGGATCTTATCATAACGCCTCTGTAAAACATTATGTTTCGTGGCGCGAAATTGATTTATGCGTACGAAACGTTTATGTATGTTTTGTAATATTTCTCGTACTCGGTTCTAATGACTAGAAGTTTCGAATTTGAGGAATTATAAAGATGCGTATGGTTTTTTTGAATACGTTCATTCACAAAAGTGTCAAGTATTGCTTGACGTTGACTGATGTGCTACTTACATGAATCATGTTTTTGTAACAATGGGTTAAAAGGTATCCTTTAACCATTTTACAAAAAAATCTGATGCTATATTTATCAAACTACAGGTAAAATTATCAATTCGTTCTTTTTTCAATTACATCTTGCATCATCACCTTAAGTGCATTAAGTAGGTTATTATTTGTAGATTTTAGGTAATATATGATATGGAATTTAAAACAACAGGTTCACATTATTTTTATTTATTTTACTTCGTAAGTCTGTCAACCCTGCCAAATTGTTAAAAAGCGTATAAATAAGCGGCGTCAACTTCTGCAATCAAGAAAGATGCTTTCATAGTTCCTTGGCAAATGCAAGAAATGCAACGTAATTTTAATCGTCTTTTGTTTTAAAAACAATTAATACAGATTATCCTACCATGCACCTTACACCGCAACTCGTGTAATGAGTTGCTAGAATTGACTTAACTAGTCTCATGCATAATATTATGAAGCATATCTCATTGTATTTCGACGTCCGTAGAAAAACTCCATTTGTCCACGCGAGGAGCGTTCGAGTGAAATTCCCTGTGTCGCGTGCCTACTTTCCATCTCGTGGATAGTCCACTGTTTTTTCATTAACTTTGTCGCATGTGGAATGTTAGAGACTCGTTTACAATGATTTGGGATTGCAAACTGTTTAAATATGTAACTACATTTTATGTATTGGGAAACACTGTTAAATTTTCAATTTACATGTATCAGGGTTCCATTGGGATTGTATTATGGTCATGCAAATTTAGTGGGAGTAACGGCATTGACGGCGCGCTTTATTGGGTCTATGAGACTGTCGGAGGTCCAAAACAAATTTTGTCCGTCCATTTCTATCCAATTTGGAAAGCACACACATGATCTACAAATTCGTTCTTTTCCATCCCATTCACAACATGATGAAGAATATTAGCGTACTGTTGTGTATTTCTTACAGATATGACCCTTTCGAGATCTAGATACATATGAAGGCAAATCAAAAAGTTTCAAAAAATATAACTATTCTATGACTATGAGCTAACCTGATGTATTACTATCAAAGTACAGGGTATCGACATTCAACTTTTTTGGGGCATTTTTATAAATTTATAATCGTGTCCTAGACTCCAGGAATACTACAGAAATACGCTTACCAGTAATTAGAATAATTGCATTATTTAAATGTTAGATATTTTCATTTGATTTTGAACCTAATTGCTTCATGTGAAATTTCTACTGCTATTGCGTTATTATTCATTAGGTACAAAATACCAAATGATATATTAACTGCTATGATAAATTATTGCATTCATCGTGCATATGGGGAATGCATTGCTTTCCTTCTTAATCGGATACGTGCTAGTATTGATTTGCATCATTTGTTTCCATATATAGACTAGTAGTGAGAGTGATTGCAGCCGGGATAATAATGATACAGGGAAATGGAGAAAGGGGAGAGAAATAAATTGATTACACAGGGACTTAGTTTGATGACGTAGTTGTGAGTGATCCAATCACGTGATACCCCGACAAGAAAAATCAGTCCAAAAATATAGACTTTTAGCATGCTGTACTGCTGTATTGCTGTCATATGGACACACAAATCTAGCAAAATAAATCACAGAGCGATCTTTAAAATGTGTGTTCAAGTGAAAAAAAGGATTTCAGAGATGATGGTTGGGGTTTTTGGACATCGAGTAAATTGAGCGTTGATCATCCTGAAACAGTAGTTAGTAGTATCAATTAAGTGGCCCTATTCCTACTACTGTTCATACACACTATAGTATGGTTCCAACCAATAAATATACGGGTGAACAATATACTCTAGCTTACTAACGGTTGCTGGCTCTAAGCGTCGCTTAATAAATGAGGCAGTTATTATTATGCTAATATAATGCTCGTTCAGTTCCCATGAGCAAGAATTTAACCGTAGTTGCGTTTGTGTAACTTGACGCAACAGTACGCCTTCCATATTGTTTCGACGGCTGCGGTGTTATCTTCACCATCGTTGCTAATTGCAGACTTTATGCCGTCGCCATTCTAGTTATTAATATGGCGTTTTTCAAGCTATGTGTTGACTACTGCTAATTGTAGGCTGGATTGTGATTTATCGTTTTTATGAATTATGTGAATCGAGATTTCAACTAAGGTGTTTGTGTATTGTGGACTTTTAGTTGCCTCTCATAAGATAGCAAACCTGTAGCTATAAACAATTAATAATAAAGCTAAACGCTCTTAACCGCAGGGTAGAAACTTTACCAGCACAAACAACAAAATAAATGTCTATTTTTTTTGTTGCAGCATCACTGCCAGGCACAGAGGCTGCACACCAGCTTGTGATCTGTGTTCGCAACAAATGTACTGCAGAGGAGGCTCTCAACGTATTACGGGAACTTCCCAACCCTTTGCGCGAGGGAGAGCAGGCGGCCACACAAGCGGCGCCTCACAACCCGCTCAAAATAGACGTCTTCGTTCAGACCTTACTCAACCTGGGTAGCAAAAGTATATCTCACAGCTTTGCTGCGTTATCTAAGTTCCATTATGTATTTAAGGTAAAGATTTATTTTCTTTAAAACTGTATTCAGTGAATGACTTTTTTTGTGTTTGTAATTGAATTGTACGAATTAAAAGCGGAGACTTAATTCTCATTTCTCGTTTGAATATAAAATATTTTTGTATCGTGATTTATTAACGATAATTGAACAAGAGTATGTAGTACAATATATTTTTTATATAATTTATCTTTTAGAGCTGAAGAAAGTAAAATGGTCTTATGAAATAGCGCTATAAATGAGTTTTTTTTTTCAGGATTGACGATAATAGTTTTAATTTTTCATTTACTTATTTAAATACACCAACAAACAGTCTACAGACACCTATTTTTAACCAACCGAAAAATGCCACAACAGATCTTAGCAGAATCGGAAGAAGCTCAGATATGCATCCTGCGCAACGTGTGGGAGTTGTGGCAGCGGCACGCGCAGATGGTGTGCGTGTTAGTAGACAAGATGCTCAAGACGCAGATAGTGGAGTGTAGTGCTGTGGCCACGTGGCTCTTCTCCAAGGAGATGGCGCCCTTCTTCACCCACGGCTGCCTCTGGGAGATGCTGCACCTCACCATAGACAAGATGAACAAACACGTGTCCAAACTGAGTGAGTTCTATTTATTGATTAGAGTTGGAATAAAAAAAGGACATACAACCTTCTTGAAGGACATTCTTAAAAATCCAGACATGGGACTGTTGATGAGTCGTAAAATATTGGTAATAAGAAACAGATAAATTGAAATAAAAAAAAGTTTTACGCTGCCACTCGATACTAATAGATACAATTGATTAAAATTGGAGTCTCTCCAAAAAATTGGAAAACGCAATGTACTCCTTTTCCAGTACTAAAGTGTAGCCCAAAGTTGTTGGTATCAAAAGTGTTGAAGACATTTGATAATGTAAAAAAAGTTCATCTCTATCTATCTAAATAACTGTATCTAAATTTTATCATTACAGGTGATGAGCTCCAAGAGGCAAGAGAAGCACTGGCTCGAGCGGATTCCAGCAGTTCGGATTCTGAGGACGAGGGCAATAAGAAAAAGAAGGATCAAGACAAGCCCACAGAGGAGGTGAGTATTGTTTTGTATACAGGGTACATTAAATTTGTTTGTCGAGTATAAAAAATGTTATATTAAGTGTGTTATGGCTATTAATAATCCAAATTAAGATGTCAAAGCCTCCTAAAAAAGGCATTATATTACACATATGTTGTTGAAGCTTTGGTCAATGCATGAAATAAATACATTCAACAGTCACATACATAGTTCCTTTAGTGTGGGGTTAGACAGTGGCGTAACTATAGGGTGGCAGGGCTGGCATAATGCCACGGGCCCCCACCCGAGGGGCCCCCGGCCCAAGATGGCACAAGCTCAGAAATAACCTAACACGTTTGCCAAATTTTTTTACCGCAGTACTTTAAAATTATAATTTATTAATTTATTTAAATTACAAAGTGACGATATTTACCTACTGGGAGGGCCCCACCCAAAGATTTTGCCAAAGGCCTCAGATGGTATAGTTACGCCACTGGGGTTAGAAGTTCGAAATCCAATCGGATCGGGATGTCTGGCGCCTACTTGGGAGGCGTTCGTTCAGCAGTGGGCGGGTGTGACGCTGGTGTTGCAGGCGGTGGAGCGCATGGAGGAGCGGCTGGAGGCGGCGCACATGGACCAGAAGCGGCTGTTCCTGATCGTGTTCCAGCGGTTCATCATGATCCTGTCGGAGCACCTGGTGCGCTGCGACACGGACGCGCGCGACGCCGACACGCACTGGTACCGCAGCACCGTCGGCCGCCTGCGACAGGTCTTCCTCGTGGTACGCAACACATGCATAGTACAGACGCCTGGCCTTATTCTAACTAACTAATTATACGTGCAAATACAAATCGCGAATTATATACATCATTTTTATTAATGTAATCCTTGCAAAAAAAATGTTTGACATTACTGACTTTAAAATCGATTTTGAGATTGGATCACACTTCATCATCATCATAATCATCAGCCCAAATACGTCCCACTGCTGGGCACGGGCCTCCTCTACAACTGAGAGGGTTATAGAATTGTAATTTTTATTTAATAAATTGCTATGCTTCATGAAAAAATCTCGCAATTCAACTATATGAAGTATAAATTAATAACCCGTGCTTGAATTGATGTAAGTAAAGCGAAAACAAATAGAAAAAAAATTGTATAAGTTTATTTTAATCCTCCAATCGTTATTTCGATTTATTATTCCTATAAAATATTCCAAATTCCAAACAACCAACAACCTTACTGACCATAAATAACTGTTTCCATTACCAGCATCACGAGCAAGTGCAGAAGTACAGCAGCACGCTGGAGACCCTGCTGTTCACGCAGGACCTGGACCCCCACATCCTGGACGTGTTCCACCAGTTCCTGGCGCTCACCGCATAGCAAATGAACAACCCCGCCCCGCTAATCATAGTCGGATAGTACACCCGACTAGTGTGGGCGGACAGTGACAGACCACATCAAATCATATACTCAAGTGGAAGTTTTTAGTTTTTTTGTGTGTAACATGCCGGTAACCGTTGCCGATACTATGTCGAATTGTTAATAACGTTGCCGAGAACATCATTGCCGAAGGACGTCAAGAAGCTTCATTTGTATATCTGTGTAAATGCAGTGACCGCGTTGAGAACTAAAAGTGGTTGCAATTTATCCGGAAAAATGTTGATGCAAGAAACGATTATGGCTATCTTACAGCAGTTGACATAATAGTGCAGGAGTCAAAATGTTTCAGTATCAATATCATCATCAGCCCATATACGTCCCACTGCTGGGCACGAGCCTCCCCTACAAATGAGAGGGTTAAGGCCTTATTCCATCACGCTGGCCTATTGCGGGCTGGCAGACTACACAATTGAGAAATTCCTAAGAACTTTTCGGTAACATCAATCATCATCAAAAAAAAGAAATATGTAATGATCTCGATTTCATTGATGGCTGCCCTCAGTTGAACTTTCGTCGTTTATGGCAACGGTTGCCAATTGTAAATCATTAATACGCGTCATGGACAAGTAATAAAAACGACATCTCCAATATTATACGCAAGTATTTCTCAATATTTCTAAGGTTATGTTGCGATTTCTCATGGTTTACCCAAGCATATGAATAGTGCACTGCTAGTAGGTGAGAATAATAATTGATAGACAATAGAATTGTACACATTAGGTGTCTACACGGTTAGTAAACGGTTGAAGATTTATCAGATGTAATTGTCTGGTTGGACGTTGGGAAAGGATCTACAACATGATCTGAATATAAAATTAATGCCACATAATTAATATTGCACTATATAGCACAGAACCTTATTTTATACCACTAGTTATTATGTATTACTATTTATTTACTTTATGTGCATATTTCACAAAGTATTTAAATACTGCCTCGTGGTCTCGCGGTACAACTATGTGCCGTGCGATCTAGAGGTCCTGGGTTCGATTCCCGGGTCGGGCAAAGTGTTATTGGGTTTTTCCATTAGGAAATTCTCGGTAACAGCACGGAGTCTGGAAATGTGCCCGAAAAACGGCAATAGGCTCGCCACCTATTACGTGGGACTGATACATACTTGGCGAAATGTGGGTGCAGAAATGCACCTCTGCCTACCCCTTAAGGGAATACAGGCGTGAGTTTATGTATGTATGTATGTATTTAAATACTAATTGATGTAGGAATAGTAAGATTTCACCTTTGGTATACAGTAAAGTAACGAGAGACATAAATTACTCGTCATAAATATGCCGATTTGCTGAGTTGCTTCTTCACGCTTTAATGATAAAAAATATTAAGAATAAGGGAATACATGGACAAACAAACTATACTGATTCCATTAAACCGGTGTCTGGTCTGAATATGAATTTTCTTGAAGATTCTTTGTACCACGTCCAATTAGACCTTAGATGTAATAGCAAAATGATATTTGAGATCAACTTCAAATGAAGTTTGTAGATAAGAAATATTGTTTAATAAATATATATTGTATTCCTTGTGTGTTTAATATGCATTTTATTATATTATTAATCGACGTGTGGCATTGTAAGACGTATAATTCTAATTGTGTTATAAATTCAGCGCCAAAGCTAGTCACTATCACTTGATGGGGTATGAAAATTATATAAAACAGAGGGAGTGCGTATCCGGGGAGATGGCTATAGATAATATTTTTATAAAATTGACTATATACATATATAGAACCAATATAAGATGTGGACAAAATAGTGGTACACAATCATTTGTGTTTAAAAATGTAGTGACCATATACAAAACTGGCTTTACGTTTCGAGATTAGTTTAGTCTATCCAAAATAATTGATCTCGACGTCCTTATTATGGCGTCTAGTGGAATATACACTTATCGTCAAGGTGTATGAAAGGCATTGTATGTCTTGATTATAGTAGCATTTCCTGCCGCGCATACCACAGAAAGTGACTAGCTTATGCGCGTAGATCATACAATAAATATCGTGATCGCGTGTCAATATTCCTGACCTCAACATGATACATTTAAGTAGTAAGACTGTTATATGATAATTGTGTGTTATATAATACGAAATTTTAGACTAGATGTCAGACTTTTAATTAAATTCTTTTTTTTGTGTACAATTAAAAAATCATTTCAGATATTGCATTATTTCTTCGACGTCGTGCTTCGAGCCGAGGTAACATGGCGCCCGCTCGTGTATATTTTTGGGCACTATGTCTAGGATAGGTGTTGTGCCGTTGGTCGCTAAGCCGCCTGCTTCAGTCACTATGAAGGCCATAGGGTTGCATTCGTAGAGGAGACGTAACTGGAAAATGAATGAGATGGATTTAAGCATGTAAAAAAATTAAATTTTAGTGATTATTTATTTTTTCATTATCATGCATTTTTTTTTATTTGATCCCAAGTAAGCTGATAATAACCATGTATGTAAACAGTTGACGTTTGGGTGTACTAGCCAGAGTAAAACTTTATATGAGAGTTACATGTGAGTTTTATTTCCACGTATTGCCACAATAGTTACAGTATAGTGCGTAATTAGCTTTCTGTAAGGAATTTTTCTTATGTTCCGAATACTGTGCCCTGCGAGGCCTAATATATTAGACAAAAGTGAAGTGTGTGCGATTATACACCCTTAAAATCACGAATTATTTTGGATTCACCCATGTCTCATTATTTCTGAAGAAAAAATATAATTCCTGCATATGTCGTTTAGGAGAAATTTAGATGCTTGAGAAGAGACAATTTTCATTCATCATCAGACCATATAGGTAATATTAATTATAATTATATATAATGTCCCACTGCTGGGCACGGGCCTCCCCTACAACTGAGAGGATTTAGGCCTTAGTCCACCACGCTGGCCTAGTGCGGGTTGGCGGACTACACACCTAAGAAATTCCTAAGAACTTTTAGGTGTGCAGGTTTCATCACGATGTTTTCCTTCACCGTTAAAGTACGTGATGATTAATTTGTGAATACACACATAACTTCGAAAAGTCAGAGGTGTGTGCCAGGGGTTTCAACCCGCGACCGCCGGAATTCTCGACCGCGCGCCTAAACCTCGAGGACATCGCCGTTTATAATTTTTCCATTACATATAATTAGAAAATTATCGCAACTTGCGTTTACCTTTCCACTAGGCGCGGATTTTGTGGCGGGATACATAAATATGCCGCCATATTTGATGGTTCTGTGCACGTCGGCGACCATAGAGCCAACGTAACGCGCGCCATAAGCCTTGCCAGTCTTTGGCTGCTTCCTGTCTTCTATGTACTGCTTGAGTCCGCTTTCCCATTCCGCGGCGTATCCTGTGATACCAAATTTAAATAATTTAAAGTAAACACCACAATTAACAAAACATATTTTTGAACGAAAATTACACTTAATTTTAAATTTAATTGGAGGAAATAATAAAAAAAAAACTTTATCCCTACCTTCATTAATGGAATAAATTTTTCCCTTCTCCGGTATCCTCATGTTAGGGTCTGTGAGAATAAACTCTCCGAGGGAGGGATCATACATGAATCCGTTCACGCCCTTGCCTTTTCCGAGAGACAGCACCATCATGGTGGCAGATCCATATAAAGCATACCCAGCAGCCACCAGTTCCTTGCCTGGCTGTAATGCATCGGATTCTACGGGCTCTCCTTTAGATTTTTTCCTGAAATCATTATATTCTCTATTAGAATCTTTTTATTCACTGCTTTATTGGTTGGGTGATACGAATTGTTTGTAATAGTTTTTCTTTTGAAAAAAAGGCAGGTTTGGGGTTTCGCGGCACACGTGTGTGCCGTGCGATGCTGATGCAGAGGTCCTTTCGAATTCCTAGGATGGGCAGTGTTTTAGAGGTTTTCCATTAGAACATTCTCACTTCTCAGTAAAATTTGGAAATGTGTAAAAAACGCAACGGGCTCGCCCTCAATTACGCAAGATTTAAAAACACCTGATAACACTTGGGGCCAAGGCGCCTTTGCCTCACCCTAACAGGCGTGGGTGTATGTGGGTGAAAATATTATTCTTAGAGGATTTTTTTCTAACCTAAAAATGGCGAATATTGAACCGACTGACACCAAGCAGTCAATATTAGATGATCCATCCAGTGGATCGAAGCACACTACGTATTTTCCTCTTCTCTCTGACTCCACCTGAAAAAATAAAATATTTAGATATCTTTAAAATATAATTGCCTAGACACTGTCGATATTAATATCAGACATTTATCCTTCTTTTCAAAGCAAAGTAATAAACAATCTTGAATATTTATGATCTCATATGCATTTCCATTGGACTTTCGTACTTAGGTACAAAGTTTCCTATCAATTAAATTGTTTCTACCAAGCTGATCTTGTTATCATGAGTCAATGCCTTATGACCCTGAAGATAGGATGGATAGAAAAGTGTCAAACTCGAGCAACAAAAAATATTTATACAAACGATATTATTGTTCAATGATTTCGTTGATTATACATATTTTAACAAGTATGGCCCAAAGGTTACCCGGGTAATATAGTTAATTCCACTTTGAATTTAAGTGACTGGAATCGTAGATTTTATTGCATTGATCCTGCTCGTCTAGGAATTATTTACTGCCGCCCATGTACTTACACCCACAATCATTGAAGAACTGATACTTAGCTTTCTAGGTTTATTAAAATAAATAAATACGTATACCCAACAGTCTTGTGTCGTGGGTATCAGAAACTACGAGAGACTTTTCGGTCTCACAATTGTGGATCACACAAACATTTGTCCCGGTGCGGGGATCGAACCCGCGGCCTCTCGTTTCGCAAGCGGGTTTCTAGCCAACTGCGCCTCGGGGCTGTCAAAAATGTTCATGCATGTTCATTGAAAATAACATAGGGTAAGAGGACCCAAGTGAAATAGCTCGAAGTGGAAATTAAGTTGGTACCAAGATAATATTACTTTATATAACCGTTGGGCCCGTATCCCATTAGTGTTAGGTATGTGTTCGAGTATTGTAAACCTGTTGGTAGACTAACCAGAACTTGATGATATTTCGACACGAACCTGTTTGCATTATTAAAAATTACAATTATACGTATTTTTCCAGTTTATAAAAAGTAAAAGTGTAGTATGGCATTTATATTTCTCGAATAATTTGCAATAACAAGGTTTGTCTGTCATATGAAGGCATTTGTGATATGCCTTTGTGTAATATTTTTATTTAAAAAAAAAACACTATATTTACCTCTATAACGGATGAATTCTCTTCAGATACGAGCAGGCAGGTGGTGAAAGATGACTTTAACATATTGATAAACAAGTCGTTGGACAATACATCCAACTTTTTGACTTGCTCCCCCTGCACATTCGTGTCGCCGGAGATTCC
Organism: Hemaris fuciformis; assembly: GCA_907164795.1. NCBI lineage: Eukaryota > Metazoa > Arthropoda > Insecta > Lepidoptera > Sphingidae > Hemaris > Hemaris fuciformis. The sequence goes on from OU015447.1 coordinate 10,960,824, forward strand.
ATGACTATGAGAAAGAGAAATTATTGTTTGCAATAATATACTTAAGATAGTTTTACTTTTGTATACCACGTCTCATCAAAATAAATCTGTATCTTGTTTGTTCTGTATGATGAAATCTTGTTATGTCACGTTGTAGCATTATTATTTAACCTATTATAATTTTACCGTATAAAAACCATTCATAAAATGACATTTTTGTACCTATCTTCTATGAAATGTAATACACAAAGGATGGTTAATTTTAATATATTCCGACATTTCACATCAGTGCAAGAAAATTAACAAGTTAAATATAAACAGCCTTTCAATTGAAATTATGAGAATGACTTTATTTACTGGATAATGTTACAACTCGAAGATGTTAACAAGTTTCATTAGATACTTTACGTAAAAAAATACTTTCTTGATCCACAATACTCTGCGGGCGTAAAATATTTGAAATAATTTGGTCCGTTATCATCATTCGAATTTCGACGTCAGAGAAAAAAAAATACAGTAGGCACAGCTGAAAGGGCAAATGAGTTTATCAGAATATGAAAACGTTACTAACAGTTTAGCGATACCGGCCTTCCTCACCGCCGATTGTATGGCCTTCACAGCAGTTTGTATGGAGTTGAGAAGTTGTGTGAGGTCCCCTGTGGCGGTGGGCGCTGTCCGTTGTTGTGCCAGCACCCATCGCGTCAACGTCATCGCGTTGACATCGAACGCCGGGCCTTGTTGCGACATTTTTACGTACAATCTACAAAACTAGCGACACGTCCAGCTGACGCGACGAGACTGGCCGAGCCTCCGGCCGAACCGCTTTGGAGTTTGGCTTCAAGGTTGTTGTTAGATACCTTACATATTACACACTTTTTACGTGCGAGAATATACACGAATTGCCTATAGTGCTGTCTATTTGTAAATGATAACGATATCCTAGTGTACATGTGTTTATTTTAAAGATAATTTTGTTTCTTAGTAGGTAGATTTCGAATTTTTACAGTACTAGATAAGTTTTGTCCATGCCATCGCTTGCGTTCAAATAAATTAACTAAAATGCATCCTTCGTAAATACTTTCTTTTGGATGGAAAATTTTGCTGTAAACCCAGACTATGGAATTTTTTTTTTGATGGTCGGTAGAATAGGCAAGGAGAAAACCTAACAAATTGCCCAAATGCTAAATATTTTATTGATTGGAATTTTCTCGAATAAATAATTAGTCTAAGGTTGCCCCCGCAGCGCGCCCAGCGACCGCAACGGCCCCTTTGAGTCGCCTTCTACGACAGGCAGGGGATACCGTGGTGGGATTCTAACGTCCCTTTGCCACAGGACAGAGATTATAAACACCTGACCTGGGACAAAAATCTGGATGTGAGAATATATTCATGGGCTCTCATTTCGAATTCTAACTTGCGGCGCCAATGAAGATATCAACTTTTTACTTAAAATTACTCTTACAAATAAGTAGATCTAATTTTTTTCCGCTCTGGTTCGAGCTGCCAATGTGAAACTCACTAATACCCGCCTATCAGTAATGATAATTTGTAGTTTTTCAACATTGTTTTGATTTTAATATTTATCTTCAAATGATGATGTAAGTTGTTGTTTACTTAAGAGCTATAAACAAGTTTGTGAGCGTTATCTATACTTAAGTTAGGGCGTGTACCCTGTTGATAGGACAATAATCGCACACAGATTTATTTCTAATTATAATTCTAAATTATATTGATAAAAATAAAAGTAATGATGGCTTCGAAGTTTAAGCACGCGGTCGAGAATCGCCGGCTGTCGCGGGTTCAAACTCCAGGGACACCCCTCTGATTGATGAAGTTATGTGTGTATTTATAATGTATATCACATACCTACTTTAATAATGAAAGAAAACATCATAAGAAAACATGCAATTAAGTACCTAAAAGTTGATGATGATGATTGATAAAATAATTGCATAAGTTAAAAAATATTAGTCCATAATTCATATGGTAGAAAATTGTCACACAGTCAACGTAATCATTATAATATAATATTATTCAATATAGAAATGGTATAGGCCGTTACATTTGCATCTTGGAGGTAGACGAAGTAAGAAATAGTTCTATGTTATTTCATAGTAATCATTCTATATTGAGTACCCTTATCAATACTAGTAGATCATATTACGTCTAAAAAAACCGTGTTACTATTCTAGTACTCTACACGACGCTCTCTGCAACATAAAATGTCTTATTTTAAGTTACATTTTATTTTTGGCTTCACACTGGGAAGGCAATTGCATCTGCACCCAATACTAAATAAAATTAAACTATTGAATATTAAACGACAACAAAGTCAAAGTCAAATTAATTTAAAATTTTGTCGTTGTTGAAAGCAGCAAATAAAAAAGGAACAGCGACGAAGATATCTACGTAATAGTGCGTCTTTTCAATATACGAGTCGACTAGTCTGATATTAAAAACCGCACGATGCTTGTCGATATGAACAATGCGGCGATTATGAGAACGATGACCCCCACGTAGATCAGCTCTCAGGTATGAACTACCACGATCAGCTTTCACTTGTGGAAGGAAATCCGCCACAACAGAAAATTACTTTATTTTCATTGACATGGGGCAAGGCGGTTAAGAGTCTTTGCCCAATGTGGTATCGACGCATTGAAATGTTTTTTTATTTTATATCACGTACGTTTTAGACTAGGCAGTATGCACTAATGTAAATACAAAAACTACATTTGAATTGATACGTTGACTACGCCATCTGTTGTCACAAATATGAAGTAGGCACGGACATATGTATTCAGTCAAAATAAAAATTCGTCTGAGGTAATAAAAATGTTCTTTAATATATAAGATTTATAATAAATAAATAAAAACTCTTGTAGTTATTAATTATGTAACAAAATTCGTCCCTACATGTAGCTGACTTATGCAAGTAGGTACAACAGATTAAAAAAAGTAACATAAATTCGGGCGGCCATTTGTAAAATGGTTTGTAAATAAATAAGTAGAGACATGGCACCACCGAAATTTAAGTTTTCAGATGGTAATGTTTAATAATAACTTCTATATATATTGCTTATATGTTCGGTTGCAACTTCATTATTTTACAACACCTTTGGAAAGTATGTTATACACGGTTTTCTATGGTTACAGGTGAAAAAGTGCTGTGTTTTCATGGGCCGTTGATTTACGAGGCAAAATGCCTCAAAAGTTCTTTCACAAAAGACAAACACGTTCGTTATCTCATACATTATGCCGGATGGAACAAGAAGTAAGTGGCTACTTATTTTGAACTATATATAACACAATCCTTTATTGCCTTCGTAACATCAAATAGAAGACTATATCTTAGCTGCTCAATAATGATCTAATTGTAGTGCTTAAACAAAGCAAATAGTGGACTATTTGAGAATGAACAATGATTAAAGTATAACACTAACATTTGATAATTATTCACTCAATAAAGGTTGACTTTATTAGTTATTTAATCAAATTATTGTTTCCTTTTATAGGTTATTTAAGAAACACTAAACTATTTAATTTTACAAAATAATTAACTCTTAAATTGGAAACCCCTGTTGTGTGTTCTTTGTATATTGTTTTACATATATAATGTTTGGGATAAGAATTAACATGACAAAGAAATAAAATTATATATTTTGATTTCTATAAACATATTCACTTTGTAGGTATTACATTTCTGTATATCTTTTGCCTCGTATATTAGCTCTTTTTATTACATTCTAGCTTATTATTATGTTTAAGAAAATGAAAAACTTTATTATTTAAAGTGAATTCTCTATACAGTACATAAATATCTAATAATTGTAAAGCTTCTTAATTAAATTTATTGTATTACATTTTCTGCTAGGTATATATTAATTATAGATTAAGATAAACTAGTGAATTTCTGAATCTAGAAAATTATGTATCAAATATTTAAATTTCATTAAATTTATTATTAATTTTATTAAATTTAACCTTATATCATGTGCAAACATTAAACTCATATTTTCTTCTCATAACTAACATCTAATTTTCTGCCCCACCGAAACTGTCAATTGTATTGTAAGGTTAAAAATATATTAGGCAATATTGTTTCAGTGTTTTTTATTTACACAATGAATATGATTGATTACAGTTGGGACGAGTGGGTGCCTGAGAGCCGTGTATTGAAATACAATGAAGCCAATGTCCAGAGACAGAAGGAGGTGCAGCGGGCTCACTCTGCTCAGCCAGTAAAGACTAAGAAAAGTAAGTATTGTGACCACAGACCTTGCTCAAGTCATGTGCTACAGAATCAATACAGTTTTATTATAATCTAAGACCTAAGTGATGTATTTTATAGATTCAATTAATATTAATTTCATTTCATTTCATCTTCTTCGAAAGTCTTCGATAGTTGTGTGTTACCAGTGATGACATACGGCACTGAGACGTGGCCTCTCACTATGGGCCTCATTAGACGGCTTAGAGTCACTCAACGAGCTATGGAGAGGGGTATGCTCGGATTTTCCCTACGAGATCGAATCAGAAATGAGGAGATCCGTAGGAGAACTAAAGTAACCGACATAGCCCAGCGGATTAGCAAGTTGAAGTGGCAATGGGCCGGGCACATAGCGCGGAGAACTGATGGCCGATGAGGCCAAAAAGTTCTCGAGTGGAGGCCACGTACCGACAAGATGGTCGGACGACCTGGTGAAGGTCGCGGGACGTCGCTGGATGCAGGCTGCTTCCAACAGGTCCCTGTGGAAGTCATTGGGAGAGGCCTTTGTCCAGCACTGGACTTCGATTTGCTGATGGATTGGATTGGATTCATTTCATATACATTAGTGTGTCCCTGTTAATATAAATGTGTAATGATTGTTTGATCTGATCTGACCCTCATGTGTTTAAAATTAATGACTTTTGGAGCTGAATATATAGGAGCTGGATGAACATTGTTAAATGCAGTTGCTTAGGAATATTATTTTTTCAAGAGTATTGAACAAGTATGGCTAGTTTATATTTGATTCAAATATAGAATGTGGCAAAGCAGATATGTGGATACTCTTAATATTTTATTTTGATTGTGTGTGTTTAACCATTGTTATGATTTTTGTTTCAGCTGGAGCTAAAGGCCGTAAATCAGAGGCAGCAGCAAGTGCAACTCCAGCTAGAGAGGAATCAAGGGCTTCAACACCTGCAGGTCTGTACTAAAATATTTCTATTTTGGTCATATTGACCATACAAAATATACAATTTTGGATAATCTAAAACCTTAGTAGCTTGTTCTCATGACTTTTTTTTCTATGAAATTAGGCATAAAAGTTACAAAATCTAAACACATATACCATATTGTGTAAGTTTTATAAAACACAGATGAATTCTATTTTAATTTGTTGTTCGTTTTCACTAGTTTTATAAGGGTATAACATTTAACAAGGATTAAAATTATTCTATTTGTTACTAAAGTTAAAAAATCTTTATACGAAATTCAAAAAAAATTGCATAATTGCAAAACTTAACATCTCATGCCTGTCACTAAAATGGCCTGAGGTAAGTTGTGGCTGAAGCTTTCTTGGACATATTTATTTATACTCTATGATAATTTATAAACACTGGGAATAAAGAAAATAATAGCAAATTTTACAATCTTCAATGTTTATAAAAGGAATAGGATTAGACTGTAATTGAAATTTGCAATTTTCTTTATAAATTGCACCAGTTGGTTGACCAGTAAATAGCAAAACCAATAGTCTCTTCAGATAAGTATTATGAATAAGGATGTAGCTTACTTTAGTTAAACGAATTTTTAATATTTTTCTTTACTAATAAACGGGTAATTGGTATGCAAGGCTATGGCCTAAACCCTCTCAGTTGTAGATTTATTATTATATTTTTTCAGGCAAAGAAACAGAGACGACACCGGTGCCGGCTAAAGCAACGAAAACACAAAGCAAAGACACGCCTGCAGATTCTGGATCTGACCAACCCAAGTAAGTAATTATTATATAGCTTTTGGGCATGACAACAATTGGTCAAAATGATTTACTCCTAAAAATATATTTTTTTTTTAAATAGAAAAAAAAACTTTTATGTGGTTACTGAACTTCGATTTCAAATAGATTCTATAATTAAAAGTAAAAATACACATTGAAAACATGGTTTATATCAAACTTGTTAAAAATATGGAACATAATCTATGAAATAATGAGTTCATTTGGATATTCATATTTACTGTTTGATCTAGTATAGTAATACAAACAATAGTCGCGCTCATTGTCTTGTCTCTAATTAAAATTAATGCCTAATGTCGTGATTATGGGAAGCTAGACTAGACCTTTAGGTAACAAGCACTAGTTGAAATTAATGTGGATTAATCAACATTTATAAGTAGTGATGGCGTCGAGGACTAGGCGATCGGACTAAACAAAAATCACACTTCCTTGACTTTTCGACGTATGTGCGCATTTACAATGAATTATAACGTACTTTAATTATAAGGAAAACATCGTGAGGAAACCTGCATTGCTAAAACATTTTTAAGAATTTCTGAGGTATGTAGAGCAGTGATGGCCTCGAGGTTTAAGCGCGCGGTCGAGAATTTCGGCGGTCGCAGGTTCAAACCCCAGGCACACACCTCTGGATTTTAGAAGTTATGTGTGTATTCACAATGAATTATCACTTGCTTTAATGGTGAAGGAAAACATCGTGATAAAACCTGCACACCTACAAGTTCTTTGGAAATTCTTAGGTGTGTAGTCCGCCAACCCGCACTAGGCCAGCGTGGTGGACTAAGGCCTAAACCCTCTCAGTTGTAGCGGAGGCCCGTGCCCAGCAGTGGGACGTGTTTGGGCTGATGATGATGATGATGTAGATCGATAATTATCTACATTATTCTACGATAGTTAATTAAGGCTTAATCCCTCTTTGCTGTAAAGAGGGCTAAGGCCCAAGAGTAGACCGCATGTCGAATGATATAGACAGAATCAACATTTGCTTCAATGCATGGATTATACCTGAGTCCTATAGTTTCACGGTTTTACAACGGTGACGATCAGATTAGCGAAAAGGCAAATAAACAACTAGGTATAATGATGTAGAGGAAATGTTATTCTGCCAGAAAAGGGATTTATCACATGTGTAACTGTTAACTATAACGAACAAATTATTTTAGCAAAGTTATCAATTCACTTAGAACAAGTAAAGACAATTATTTAGACAGAAAGTTTAGGTGGGCGGTCTAGTCAAATCTCGGCGTCGCGGGTTAAAACCCCAGGCGCACACCTCTGACTAATACCAAGTTATGTTTGTATTCATAACCGTGAACGAAAAAAGAATTTAACCGAAATTGAATCGTAAGGAAACCTACACACCTAACAAGTTTTTAGGAATTTCTTAGGTGTAAAGTGGAAGTGGGCCGGCCATGTCTGCCGACGGTCCGACGGCCGATGGAGCAGACAAGTGTTGGAGTGGAGACCGCGCTTAGGCAGACGTAGTGTAGGACGACCTGCAGCACGATGGTCCGACGACTTGAGAAAGGTGGCGGGGAACGGATGGATGAGGGTTGCTCAAGACCGGGATGGTTGGCGCCTACTTGGGGAGGCCTACGTTCAGCAGTGGACGGCGATAGGCTGAGTATATATATAGTCTGCCAACCGTCACTAGGCCAGCGTTGTGGACCTAAGGTCTAACCCCTCTCAGCTGTAGAGGAGGCCTGTGCCCAGCAGTGGGACGTTTATGGGCTGATGATAATGATTATGACTATTCAGTAATGGGTATAATGTAAACAATAAAATTTTATTCAACTACATATTTCTATTCAATTTAAAAAACAAAATGTTTTTATTTTTTAAAGGAAAAAACGAGGCCGATTGGATCTATCAATCGAATCTGAAGAGCAGTACCTAGCAAAAGTCGAGGTGAAAATCAAGATCCCTGAAGAATTAAAAGTTTGGCTCGTCGACGACTGGGACGTGATCACGCGCCAGCAGAAACTAGCGATGCTCCCCGCCAAGATGACTGTCAGCCAGATCGTAGACAACTATTTAGCCTTCAAGAAATCTAGCAAATCCCACACGCCAGCTAAGGAATCAGTGCTCGTCGACATAACAGAGGGCATCAAAGAGTATTTCAACGCAACATTGGGGTCACAACTTCTATATAAATTCGAAAGACCCCAATACAGTGAGATTTTGCAAGAGTACCCCGACACGCCAATGTCACAGGTATACGGTTCAATACATTTGCTTCGTTTGTTCGCCAAAATGGGCCCGATGTTGGCTTATACGGCGTTGGATGAGAAATCTCTACAGCACGTGTTGTCGCACATACAAGATTTCCTCAAGTACATGGTGACGAATCGCTCGACGCTCTTCAATCTGCAAGACTACGGCAACGCGACGCCGGAATACCATCGGAAAGTGCAGTAATTTAGTATTAAGTTGAAATTATTGTGGTAATAAATGTCGCTAATTAATATGAAGTTTTGCTTAGTGTTTAATGTTTATATCGCTTTAAGAATAAACGGTGCATAATTTGATCCCTATTTGGCTTTTTTACATTAACCCTAAATCCTACTTGTTGATGAGATAAATTTGGAAATTTTACAAGGACTACGTGTCATCGGTAATTCAAAAGATGCAATTATTGAATCAAACGACCTTTCGTTATTACACGAGGTCGGAGAGCGTCTGCATCTTTTTTTAATGATGCCTGATGAATGTCAGTAAAGCCCAGCGGTAATGGCGCGACACTGTCCGAGATATGACTCATGCGCAGGAAAAAAACTTGACGGTTCCTTATTTACAACCACGGCCGACCGTGTCCGATTATTGATATTTCGTATTGATTGAAATAATTACTCAAGCCTGCTCAGTAAAATATGGAGAAAAATTATATAATTATTTCCATACGTAGACTCGTTGTTTATGGTAAATAAATGTCAGATATTGACAAAAAGAGTTATTAAAATGATGTACTAGGGCCGTTAAGCTTAAAACGCTTGAGTTAATAAATTGCTGCAATTAAAAACACTTGTATGGCGACCGGGTACTGACTGATTACAGATAAACTTATGCCTGTATACTGAGATTTATATTTACATAAGTATGTATAATATATGGGTATATACATAAGTATGGGTATATACTTCGTATACGTATCTGTTATTTCTCTGATTTTATGTCTCTAAGAATTGGGAGGTGGCCGTTTGCTTTCTTTTGAGCCCATTACCAGGATTTTAACGACAAGACGCGCCAGGATACGAAATGGAACCAAAGGGTCAGTTATACACTGTCATACTTGAATCCTATTATCATTTTCGATTAGGACATTCAGTGTTTTTAATCGAAGTTTATTATTACTGTCTTCTCAGTCACCCGCTGATTAGATATAAGTTCTTACTCCTTCAACCAAGTCGTGATCCAATGGTTTATACAGGGTGTATTCAGACCGTGATCGGAAACTAAGGCAGGTAATAGCTAAGGTGATTACAAACCCCCTGGCGTTAAAGAAAATTCTGACAAAAAATAAAAATTTTGACGTTTTCCATACAAACCGCGTACATTTAATACCGATGGTTGTATGGAAAACGTCAAAATTTTTATTTTTTGTCAGAATTTTCTTTAACGCCAGGGGGTTCGTAATCACCTTAGTTATTACCTGCCTTAGTTTCCGATCACGGTCTGAATACACCCTGTATACCAGTTGGTCCATTAGTCATGTAATAAATCTCACAGCGGATCTCAAGTACAATAATATACTGAATTAGCTTTATAAAGCGATGCAAGGTTCTAGAACATATGGTCTTGTCTGTAAAACGTTTTGCCGTGTCAATTTATAATAACAAACTGGGTTTTAAAGTATGACTTACCTATACCTACTTGCGTTTTATATCTAGGTAAAAATTTAGAAATTTGTTTGTTTTTTGTGTTACTTATATATTCTTTGATAACAAAATATGGAATAATTTGGAACTTAAAGCTCTATATGCAAGTTACCTAAATAAGCAAGAAAGAAAAAAGCAGAACTATTTACAGTTTTATTACTATTTCACATGTTTTCAAGTGCTGTGTTTTGCAGAGTGTTCGTCGAATAGAATAGTACCTACGTATCTGTTTCTGGACCTATGTACTTCTTAATATAATATATAGTTTTTTATTACACTAAAATATGGAAACGTAAAAGAAAGGCAAAACAAGATATGGATGTAGAATGAAGAAGAACATGAAAGAACAAATATGTGAATGTCGATATAATACGCGGCGACTCTGAATAGTTTTGAAACTAAGGCATGAGGATGATGAGTAGCGCAAAGCGCTCTTATGAATTCTGATGTCTTAAATTTTACCTTAACGTACTAAGTCAGAGGTATTAATAAACTTAAACCTTCGTGCGTAATACCTAAAGTAAACTTGAAATATACAGTTTTGATGATAACACAATACTTAAAACATCTAGACATTAACTGACCGCTCTATATTATGATGCCATGAAGTGGAGGCATCAATTTAAATAATATTAGCTTATGTTTCTTTTTGCAACTGCACATATATTGTCCTGCTAATTGAAGGCATGTCTTGTAAGTTAGTGTGTATGTATGTATAATATGTATGTATGTATGTATGTTTAAGTATATATATGATTATTTATTTATATGTTTTTATTTTAATTTTTTTTTCACTTGTTTTACCATTGTTGATGTCTTTTAATTTAACCAGAGTACTTCGACTACCTTTCATTTCTCTTCCTGCATCACCATCCCAGGTTGCCTGTAAGAGATCGCCTTGTGCGATAAGGCCGCCCATTGTACTTCTCTAGTCCTCTGTACTCCTTAGTTTTAGTGTTGTGTGTACAATAAAGTTTTAAATAAATAAAATAAATAAATAAATATATATGCTACTTATATGATTGAGCTATTGCTACAATGAATCTTAATTATAAACCGACATGTGCATTGTAGTGTGGCGTAAAAACTTCATCAGGGTCTGCCAGCGCCATAAATGGAAGAAAATATGTCAGCATTCGCAACAGGGTTGGTTGAGGTCGGCGTCGCGACTCGGTCGATCACGGCTGCGATGAACTGTCCCATTAATTTGCTATTACGACATTACGAGTTATTGTCGAGATTACGGACAGCTGTTTAAAGGTGAAACCTCGCGTTATTAAAGTAATGCTTGCTCTGTGGCGGACCGTACTTGGGTCGATTCAATTTAAATTCCAAACAGCTTAGATTCTAGTTGCAATTCATACATCGGATTGCCTAGGCTTTAATTTCATTGCCCAACACAAAGTCAACGTGTTTTTACACAGATTTTTAACATTAATACAAAAAAGTTGAACTTAAATGTATAACGATGAAACAATTTGCCTAGAACTTTAATACGATTCAAATAAAATAGAAAGAATCTTGTAATTGGATTGTGATGTATGACGAAACGAAAGTTATTTCAGGCGCGCGGCTAACACGCGCCCCGGTACGAAAATAGCAGCAAGAAACATGCGCCGACGCGGAGGGACGTCACCCGGATCCGTTCCCAATCACTGGGCATTTAATAACTCCTGTAACACAATTTAAATTACATTTCACTCGATGGATTTTAGGTGCTTACGGACTTGTTAAAATAAATAAAAATACACTTAGAAGCGTCATTTACTTTAATCTAAAAGAATTTTGTGTAGAGATTTAGGTAGAGTTTGGATGTGTGAATGATTTCCATACAAAAACCTATGTAAAAATAAATTAAAACATACGCAAATGGACATTTTTCTGTAGTTAAAAACATACGAGGGTGTTTCTACGTTGAACCTATAAATAGATTTTTTGACATTCATCGTTTTGGAGCGATGTGTGCCTCAGCTGTGTTCCGCTGTGAAGGTCAGAAGTTACAAATGTGAAACAGTGAAAAGAAAGCATAAGTACGGTTGCTGCCCACATTAGCAAGGACGGGAATAGAAAGGGCTTATTTTAGTATCTGCGGATAAGATTATCTATTACTGGGTCAGCGATTTAAAGCGCGTTACACTTAGCTTTGCAGCTATATTTTTCTAAAACTAAGCCAATGTACAAAATCAAAAACAATAATAAGTATTAAAGTATAAGCAAAAATACACCCACGCCAAGCTTGGAAGCATTAATGAAAAATTAAGAAAAACTATGTTTTCTTCTGATATTTTTTTAGTACCTACCTAAAAGCTCTATGACACTTAATAAAATTCTTAAGAGATTATGTAAGAATTTGGATTTGAATGTTTGACTTTCAAAGTTCTGACGTAGGTATTCATAATCTTAACACCACAGTAGGTTAAAGTATTGTGTAGTGGGTTTCAGAAGACACAGACTTCTTTAAGATTTATGGTATGATTGGACTATCTTGGTGGTCCCATAGCTGAGGCGTGCGGTGAGCAATCGGAGGTCTCGGGTTCCCATAAGAAATTACCAATAGCAGATTGAAGCCTAAAAATGTGCCTTTAACTAGGCTTGCTCCCTGTGTAATGAAAGATAATAAATGGCCAACTTAGCTTTATCTAATCCATCCAGGATATATGCGTGAGTATCTACATAGATACATATTTATATATATTTTTTTTTTCTGGCACGGCAAAGTGACTCCACTGTACCTGATGGTAAGCACAGTGGAGTCCAGAAAAATAATACCGACCAGCGAGAAACGATGGTCACCCGCTGGTCGACACAATCATGCCGGCCCGCACAAATGCTTCTTCACGCTTCGCTTAAAGGATCCAGGATCATAGGAAGGAGGGAACACGTGAGCCGGCAAACTATTCCACAGCTTTTAACTATTCATTTATTTATTTTACTTCAACTTGTACGGTCAACACCACTTACACTTATTGAAGAAACTTAATACGATGAAGATATTGGTGGAATCTTCGCTTTTATCTAAAGTACTTTTCTTACGTTAGGTTTATTTATCTCAATTTATTTTTTTGCAATCTCTTGGCTTAAACAGTAGCCAATGACGTGAAACGGAAGTTTGTTCTACTAGCTGAGCTAAATTTAATTTAAGTACCTAGGTAAAAACATTGTTTGACTTAGCAGGTTTAAATAGCATTTACCGACCGTACATTTTTAATTTTGTCTCCATTCTAACTTCTGTTTGAAATATACTCGTATATTGTTATAATTCTTTGTTCTTCTATCAATAAGACAACGTTTAAATCGGTAAAACGTCAATTTTTAACATAATCTTGTTATTCCTCGATAGTAACCTTCAATAGAACGATATTGGTATATAGGCTAAAACAGTATGGAAGACATACCTACAGATTAGGATTTTTTCCTCTAGATGCTAATTCTACTCGCATCCTCTCCTACTTTCTTCTTTCTTTTCTTAGCCGTAAGCTCAATGACCGAGGGTATGAAATAAAAAAGTAATACATAGGCATCTCGTAACGTCTGAGCGCTAAAACAAATCCTAGTTCTCATACCTTTATGTAAATTTTTTTTAAATAATGACTAGCTGTTGATATGGAGCTGTAGAATAGTCTTTAATCACTCTCTTCGGTTGTAAGGCAGGAAGTATTGATTAATTCTAGTTGCCTTAACACAAACCTTTTAAAGAGTTACATTCTCAGACCGGGTAGATTGTTTTACCACGTTGGGTATAGGAAGCATGAATATATATGTACCTATACTAGAAAAACTTGTAAAAATAATAGATTACAAGACAACATTAGTTCTAGAGTTGTATTTCATAATTGTATATACAGACTAAATATTATTGTTCTGAAATACGATCGCTTACCTATCGCACCTAAATATTTTGCAACATAAAACGAAAAATCTGGACAGTCATCTATCATGCTTCTATTTTGTTCTGTCTGTGTTCTGAGGGAGGTGGAACTGGAAAGTAATATAAAGATCACTATGAACCGTCATGGAAAAAAATTATTACATAACCTTTTGATCAGGTTGATTAAATTTGATTTCCTATACTGTGACATGGAGGTACCCTGGGTGCTTTTATAAAAAATCAATTTTAGGAAAAACGAAAATATTACAAGAAATAATGATAGTACTGAATTTACATGTATCTGACCCAGTAAGTTAGAAGCAACAGCGTAACAATTTCTTCAAACGGTGAGTAAAGTATTCGGAATCCATATCACGAGAATTCATTAAATGACTCAAAAACAACTGATTTACGTGAAAACAAATGAATCATCTGGTGGGGTTACCTTTTGTGTTTAACATATGTGCTAACATGTGCAAAATATAAGGTAAATTTCATATTGTACGTTATTTTGACCTTCTTTTTACTTATTAAGTACCTACCTTAGTATATTTTTTCTTATAATTTAATAAAAAAACATTACCAAACGTTTTGTACGAAGTTTTATAGGTAAAACATATGATGAGTATATGTTTAGTGCCTACGTTTGTGGCTATTTTTGTTCTTAAACATATAGGTAGGTACCTACTGCATATTTTCCCCTGCATTTTCATTTGAAATGAATTGCAACAGTTATACATAATGCTTAACGAGTTTTAAGTAAAATAAAAATAAAATCGCCATTGTGTAACCCGTTTGAATAAGCTGTTGCGAAATAATTCCGTGAATTGGAATCTGTTCCACGTTTAGCCATATTTGGTAATTCAATCGAGCGAATAACTAGATGGCGCCTGTTAACTAGCGCGGTAATTTATTGTTTTATCATAACAACCGGTCCGGTTCGCTTTGAAACAAAGGGAGTGGAATTAAAGGTATCTATATTAAATAGTAGTTATAGTAAATTTATGTGTTGGTGTGCGAAATATCCTTAAAACGTAATACAGTTTGTTGATAATTTTTGTTCATACTGGCTGTTCGATACGTTGAGTTCTATATTCGAGTTGAAGCATTACATTGTAGTTGCTATTTTTATTTTCCACATGGCGCAACAAGGCAGAAACGGCTTTGAAACGAGTACTCGTGAGTTCAATCCATGCATTGAGAGGCTTTTCGAATTTTGTATTGTTTTGTCCTATCGAAGCAAATTGAACGTCTTGAACGTGGTAGTAAGCATAATGCTGTCCATAGAGTGTTTATTATCGCAAAATTATTTACTTCTACTTCTTCTTTACTGCTTTTAATTTCTTATCAGTGGACACAATTTTCCTAGGCCGTTTCGAACCCGGTTTCAAACAGACGCATTCCAGAATGCTACAGACCTGTAGTATTACTGTACCTATATACTGCAAAATAGCCAGATAAATAAACCTGCAGCAATCCCACTCGCCGAACGTAGCGAGTCTTCTGTGAGAAATTGGTACCACCTCAATTAAGCCGATCTATTCACACCGCTGTTAAAGCTCCCTAAGGTGTGACAATTTCACAAACTCTAGCACATACATACATACTCTACATACATATAGTTCATGTGAGAACGAAAAGGGTTTCATTTGACAGCCCCGTGGCGCAGATGGCTAGACACCAGCTTGCGAAACGAGAGGCCGCGGGTTCGATCCCCGCACCGCGACAAATGTTTGTGTGATCCACAAATATTTGTTTCGGGTCTGGGTGTTTGTGAGACCGAAAAGTCTCTCGTAGTCTCTGATACCCACGACACAAGACTTGTATCCTAGTGTGGGGTCAGAACTATGTATGTGACTGTTGGGTGTATTTATTTATTTATAGATTCAAGTATCCGCGATATTAGACTTATACATACTTATCTCGTTATATTGAGATGACTATAAATTTATATAATAAAATAAATTACGCAGGGCCATTTGGTGAGCTTATTTTTAAACAAGACAACCGATTCCAAGGTTTCATACACCTATGATTAATAATTTTAAGAAAAATAAGCAACGTTATGTTTCTTCTGGTTTAGCCAGCGAGCTTAAATTAAACGAACGAACATCTACATATTCTTGTGATAATTAGAACTAATAGAATTATCTGAATTCTACACAAAATGAAATGTTGCCTTGTTCCAACGTATTGCATTATATGTATAGGTAATTAAAGATATATTGTGTGTTAGAATTCCAATTTGTACATTTATTCGTGTTGTTTTTCTCGATATATTTGTCTTTGAGTGGGAGTTGTACTTTTTGTATCACTGATACGTCTCATATCTTGGCACCTTGTGTTTAAAATGATATTTCCTGCCAATACGCGACTAATGTGTGACGGTAAATTAGATATTATTATTTTAAAATGTGTGCTATGATTTATCCATATTTATTTACCATATCAATATTAAAAATATTTTATGTTTTAAATAAAATAGTTAGACTTGGCTATCGCATGAAAACACAATGTATCTCACTTTTAGTGCGATTGCCAAGTCTAACTATTTTATTTAAAACATAAAATATTTTTAATATTGATATGGTCACTATAAGATGTTGTCTGGTAAGCTGGTAAGTGCATAATAACTTAAGACAGAAGGTCCCTTAAACAAGGACTGAACAAATTCATCGACTTGGTATCACATGGATCTCACAACTTTTTACGGTAGAAGAACTGAGTTGCGAGACTTGGGGTTTTTTACAAGTTTTGTTTTTTATGGGATCTCATTTCTTTTTGTAGATAGTCCTACTATTTTCCTTCTGGTACCCTCTACTTCTTGAATACTAACAACGGATTTACGTAAAGCCCACTCTCTATCTTAAACTACAGGTTCAAATTAAATGAAATTTGAAATATACCGAGTTTATACAATTCTTGGTTGGTGATTGAAAATTCAGGTTTCTAGGTTTATCCAGAAAAAAGTTATAGGGTGCCGAAAATGGCCTGAGTTGCTTCGAGAAAAGTATAGTACGGCCGTGCCGCTTTTGCTCGACTTGGCGGGGGCACTGCTGTGCCCCCAGATATTTCCTTAAAATAATAAATATTTGCTTTCAAGAATCTCAATCATAAAAATTTCATAACATTACTTAATTTAAGATAACGTGTCACTTCTGAAATACGTATGAGAAATTTCAACATATTTGCTCATTTCACCAACGATCTTGTAATTATTACGTAATTATATTTTATCTTAAGTTTGTTTAAAATTCACTTTTATAGATCTGAGAACTATTTTACACCTATTGATAAAATATCTCATTGTATACATACAAAACCTCACGCCTGTATTCCCCGAAGGGGTAGGCAGAGGTACGTTTCAGTCCCACGTAATAGTCTATTGCCGTTTTTCGGGTACATTTCCAGACTCCGTGCTGCTACTGAGAATTTCCTAATGGAAAAACCCAATAACACTTTTCCCGACCCGGGAATCGAATCCAGGACCTCTAGATCGCACGGCACATACCTACTTGTGCCGCGAGACCACAAGGCAGTCAAATATTTCATTGTTCTTGCTAAATGTTAGCGTGGCTCTATCTTCTAGGTAAATAACTACGTACCTACCACTCTAACTTTATAACACACAGATGCCTGTATCACACACAGATGCATCTGATGCCTGTATTCCCAAAGGGGCAGACATAGGTTAACTTTTACAAACACGTTACGCTAGGACAGGTGTATTTTTACTCCCAATTGCTGTTTTTCGGAAAGCGGGTTTTTGTTCCGGGGGAAACCCAGTTATAGAACCCGGGACCTATGATCGTATGACATATACTTTTTTGACAGCCCCGTGGCGCAGTTGGCTAGATACCAGCTTGCGAAACCAGAGGCCGCGGGTTCGACCCCCGCACCGAGACAAATGTTTGTGTGATCCACAGGTACCTATTTGTTTCGGGTCTGGGTATAATAATGGATACCTACGACACAAGACTCGGTACCTTAATGTGGGGGTCAGAATAACGTATGTATGTGACTGTTGGGTGTATTATACTGCCGCGACACTACGAGGTAGTCTACATGAGGCGCTGTATATAAAAATATCTGAAAGCGATTGATCAAGCTCTGGATGTGAATACGGTCACGGTCTGTGTCGTCTTGGCGATTGATTCTGCTGACTTCGCCAATACGCGCTAAGTAGTAATTGACACGATGCATTTCAACGATAGCTCATCGAACATTCGCTTGATTCTAAGAAATTATTTACTTACACATGAGCTTTGTACATTTATGATTGAATTACGAAGATTACTGATTAATGTGATGTGTAAGCAACATTAGAAGACTTAGATGAGAAGAAATGTCACATGATATTGAGAATTGTCCTCTTAAAGTATACAGGATTTATTTCTCTGGTAAATATAAACATTAGTTTAATCTCTTTTGGTACACCCAAAACCTACAATATATAATAATTAATTGAAAATATATCTTATAGATTCTTCAATCAATTACAATATTTTAACAAAATTATTAACAATTAAGAATAATGAGTATTAATATTAAAAATAAGGTAAATTTTATTTTATACTTTTTTTAATACTTGAATTCATACACCACAGAATTAAACGACATACTCGTATACATTTGAATGCCAATTCCACAGGATTATTTTCCTCTAAATAAGTTCTTAGTCGTTTTTAACACGGTAATAACCTTAAGAAAATATTTTAAATAACAAAATTGAACTGTTAAAAGCCGTAATTGCGCTCGTGCACAATGGAACTAAGGTTTACACCTTAAAAGAACCAACTGGGTCAACTGTTTACTTAAGACTTGGTGACTCAGCACCCAGATTGTAATATTGTTGATTGTCTTGGCGATTTTGTTTTCTTTGCTTTAAAGAGTTATGTCGACGAGTACAAGGATTATCTGCATAAGTAAATGGCGTTTGGTTCCGGGTTTAAATTATTATTTACGTGTTGTGTGTATATTCAAGTGTTTCTAAGTTGGCGCTGTTAAAATATGAGTTAATACTCTTACGCAGCGTACGATTAAACATGGAAAGTTATTTCATTCAATTCTTTCGTCATAGCATACTTATATTAAAAAAAATGTTTGTTTATTTTTTAAATTACTGTAATGTGTTCTCGTTCCATAATATTTAAATTCAGATTCTACGAACTTTGTGTCTAAAATATGTCTAGATCAATGAGACCACCCTAATGGGAAAATATTTGACGAACGCGGATCTAGGAGTAAATGCCTGCGCACAGAGCTGTTGGCATGATAATGGAAACGATTAAAGATTTTCTAGTTGGCTTTAACATGTACGAGATGAGCTTTATCGTAATTAGCCCGCCTTATATCTATGAGTTTTCTACAGCAAATTTTAAGATACGTGACGTCTATTAACCTTCTTGTAGAGCTAGTCGTCAGCTAACAGTATTTAGAGATAAACCCGTACCATTTCTCGTCAATGGAAACGATTTTAGGCTGCACTGATCTTAAAATTTAACATTGTTAACCTGTTTATATGATTGGTTCGCCTAATATAAGTATATTTTATGCTCATTAAGCCGTGATTTTCACTGCTCAAGAATAATACGCCCTACACAAAAATAAGTAATAAAAAACAAGAATATTTAAAAGCTACAATGAGATTAGTAGGTAAACTGTCATGTTTAGTTTAGCCTTTTTAATGTGTCGATGATGTCAAAGTGCACATGTTTACTTATTACTCGTAGTAATACGTTATTTATGACTTGAAGTCAATACCGTTCTAAAAAATAAACGTATTATATTTACAAGAAATAATTGTAGGTAAGGCTACCTCGGTTAGAGACTTTGAAAGCCCACGGGATTAATGCCCGTAGGACAATAGTTTTTATGATAACAAAAAATTGTTTAACTTGTGCGCCATGTTAAAGGTCTCACATGCAATCAGTCTCTTATATCTTCCAATATTGTATGTTAGGTTTTTCAATAACCTACATTCAGTTGAAATTTCGTGACGCCTTATTTTTTAATGATTTCGCAAAAATACTCCAGATTCTTCAGTGCAGCTTTACTATGTATTTTTAAATGTAGAGTACTGTTAAATGTAAATTTAATTAAATTTTTGACTTCATCTGAAGTTTAGACATACATCATCATCATCATCAGCCCATATACATACGTCCGACTGCTGGCCACGGGCCTCCTCTACAACTGAGAGGGTTTAGGCCTTAGTCCCTAGTGCGGGTTGGCGGACTACACACCTAAGAAATTCCTAAGAACTTTTAGAAGTGCAGGTTTTATCACGATGTTTTCCTTCACCATTAAAGCAAGTGATAATTCATTGTGAATACACACATAACTTCGAAAAGTCAGAGGTGTGTGCCTGGGGTTTGAACCTGCGACCGCCGAAATTCTCGACCGCGCGCCTAAACCTCGAGGCCATCACTGTTTTTACTTATTGTTAGACATACATAAATATTTAAACCACAAACAAGTTAAATTATAATCTGGCGCGTGAACGAGGTGCTAAACTGTATGTAATTATTGAGATCCAGGAGTAGAACATAGAATATTTATCAGTCTGAGATTTTCCAAGTGACCTAAAATTCCACGCAGACGGAACTGTGTACCAGAACAAGATTCTAAGAAAAAACGAGAAGCTTTGAATTGGAAATACCTATAGCGTACCGAAGCATACAAAAAAATTTAAATTACGATTATGAAAACAAAAAAATTAAAGCTAAACGTTAAAACTGTTTACCCACATGAATAAACAATGGCTGGTTTAACAATTTGTGAACGTCTCTTGTAACAAATTAACCAGAATTAATATCCTTATCGTGCTATGACGAATTCGTGCCGAGGTATTATTGTGGTCACTTGTATTACGTCAGAATAATTACCATTACTACCTTAAATAGTTCACACGACTTTTGTTTTCAATAAAATGAGTAGAGATTTTTCAAACTAATTTTTCATTCAGCTGAACAGAGTTTGACGTACGGTTAGGAAGAATTATATTGGAACGGGACATTGATATAATTAAACCAAATAAAATAGAATTGCATTGACAGTTCCAAAAATGCTATAAACATTTTAAAAAAATCCTATAAACAACTTAATTTACTTGATAAAAGCAAGTTCAGTAAATAGGATAATGAATGAATTTTTATTTAGAAAGGCGAGAGAAGATTATTTGTAGCTAATCGAAGGATTTGTACCTGTATGATCGTAATCTGTAGATACTGGCTCATTGCGAAATTCTTTATTTTTTACCAACATATCAGATGTTAAAATTCAGTCACGAAATTACATTACTACGTTTCTATAAGGGACAAACACGTGAATGCATTTCTCGGTTTAAGACATCGTAAATTGAGTCGTTTGTTTCTGATA
This sequence comes from Hemaris fuciformis, assembly GCA_907164795.1. NCBI lineage: Eukaryota > Metazoa > Arthropoda > Insecta > Lepidoptera > Sphingidae > Hemaris > Hemaris fuciformis. Next base: position 10,981,922 of record OU015447.1, read on the forward strand.
TACCTAACTAGTATAGGCATGCTACTCTTTTTGTCGTTTTTTCTCTGCGCGTAAACGAAAAACAAATGTACCTAATATCTAAATACGATACAAAACATGGTTTGGTAATCTAAGTTTTGAGTTTTGTTATATTACTTCGATTTATAGGTTTTGTACTCTATTTGCGACCGTAATACTTAAACATACCCTAATCAAATACTTGTTCAGAAATTTCTGATCTATGGTCTAACTTTTGCTCTTATTCGTCATTTTGCGTTTGATTGATATTCTCAATAAAACCAGGTACCCATTATGTTATCATCCTCGTATCTTAATGCTTTATCCTTGTATTGAAAGCGGTGTTCGAAGGCTTCTTTCCCATGAGCTGTATTCTCGGTGTCCGGAGCGGGGTGAGACGGTCGACCTCATCTCCTTTCGCGGCGGTAAGGCGACACCGCGAGATCTGCCGCGTCTCTCGCCAGTCGCACCACAGCACGCGTCGACTCGACATGTAAGTACGAACGCTCTGTCTGTGCCTCAGTGTAAAGTGCTACAACATTGTGCGTTTTTTCCTAGTTTCTCGTCTCAAGGTGAATTAATTCATTTTCATTAATTATCCTCCGGTAAGTAGGGTGCATAGTGCAGTGGTCCGTTTTAGTGCGTTTCGTTTTGTGTTCAAACTTAGGTCCGACAAATATCCATCTAAACGCATACCCATTTGTTGCGTTAGTTAAATGCTGTTTTAATAATGTAATGTTAATAGTATAAATAAGTAATTAATTAATAGCGAATTATGGTTATTATGTTTATAATATTTCATTAATCGGCATGCATTGAATTTTGTTCGGTAGAGCTGCCAGTGATTTTGTAAGCGCCCCGTTTCTATTTTTGAATATCGCGGTGCTCGGTTACAAATTCTTTCGTCCAATGAAGATGGTCTATTCTGAAGTTTTCCCGCGCTTTGGCAGGTTGCCAGGGAGTGGCCAATCGCGTGCTTGCGCGGGTGTACCAGCCATCTAACGCGCATGCGCGTCCCTGTTAGATTTTGGTTTATTTTATTTTCAGCCGTTAAATTTAGACAAGGCGTAAATTTTTAGGCCAGCTGGTGTTCCACATAGCTACCTATTAATTCTAATTTTGCGTTTAACATATAGTACATTTCTTCTACTTCAGTACCTGTAGCTGATTATACGAGTAATATAATGAAAATCCTAATATTATATATGTTTAAGCTTACTTAAAACTCTCTGATGTACCTAACTATTTCAAAATAAAACACGAAACACTTGGAACAGCAGCAAATTGATAGCTGCCTTGAGACCGAAACAATTGTTGATAAGTCAAGGTTGTGACGAATCGAAATTATACTTTTATGGTAAAAAATAATTTTAAGTCTCGCTTCTTTCCATTGCGATACACAATGTTCAGTTATCATCAAAAGAGGTTTTAATCTGTAATTTTACAGAAAAAGTAATACTAATTGCTAAATTGATTAATATTTCGTACAAAAAATTGTAAATACCGTGGAGGTACACCTATTAAGAATATTGAACATATTGAAAATAATGAAGGCATGTATTATAATAAAGCATGATACATAGGCATACTTTTTAAATCTTTAAACTAAACTTTTAAAATTTTAACGTTCACTTTATTAGTCCCGTTTAATTTGATACCGGTCCGTTTGACGTCATCAACGATGGTTTCAAATTCTATCACATCATTATCTTAAAAATAATCTGGTGGTGGTACTTTCGCCATTAATATATATTTTCAAAAGTATTCAATGGCGAATTAAGTACAGTAATTTAATAGTAATTTATTTATTACAGTAGGTATATCAAATAGCTCTGTTTTTTTTAAGAGAAGTAAAATATCAGGTCTAGCAAAATATTTTTTAACATGTTATGTTAACTATATATTTTTTAACATGTTGTGATAGGATTATGAAATGCTTGTTTTTGGTTGTTGGTACAGGGATTGATAACCGTGGACATGGGTCTGCATTATCATTTGGCATTTTTCTAAATGTAGATTAACTCATCCAGTATCCACTTTATCGGAAACAAAAGAAATTGGGTACCTACCAGATAATACATAAGATGATAACTTCTTGTTTTTACGTCAATAGAGATATTTAAACCATGAGCGTAAGAAGACTAGGAATTCTCAAGTTTTCATCTTTAAACATATTTGGTTGGAGTCAAGCCAACCTAATACAGTGACGTCATTAGACACAACAGCCACCTAGCTCAACATGTAATTATGTTGTGAACAATACAACATTGTATAATCATCACATAATTACCACTGTGTATGCCTGCAATGGTTCATTGAATATTCTTGATCCAATTCATGAGGCTATCTGAATGGATCTAGTCGATTTCTCACTCATAAATTAATGTTGGTCTGGGATATTTTTCCTATTTTGAATTAAATTAAGCAAAATAATAAACATTAAAAAAATAAACAAAAAAAGATTTTTTCACTGCCGTTAGTACCGTCTTGAAAGAAAATAAATAGTTAAAATATTTTAAAAGTGTCATTTTTATACTTTTTTATGTTTACGCCAATGAAAGACATTGATATACTAAAACAGATATTTACGGATTTTATCGCGGTCCTTATTTCTACTCCACGTATCAATAATTATGAATATGAATTCTCAATATAATATTACTTTTCATTTCCGTCTCCGAGTATGTAATCAGCATCATTAATAGTTACTAGATTATTCAAATTTACAATACAATAATGCCCCAAGGTAATGGAGGATTCTTATTGATCAGGAAATCAACTGATCATCATTGCTAATGTCAATTGTAATTTAATTGTTGGATGCAACAAAAGAGCGGGTTTATCTGACGCTTGGTGAATGCAAATATGCGCGGAATGCATGTGTTTGTTCTGCGCATACGCAGTCGATGCACTCACTGACACGTCTGATAGACGTGCCTTTGTATTTCTATAAAATATCACGATTTGAAGGAATGGTAATATTGCCTCTGTAGACAATTGATTACCTTTTGCTCCAACATATATACAAACAAAATACAATTTATAACTCAATAATGTTTTATGCTTGGGATCGATCATCGAATGATCGAATTGAAGTGTCAATTAGTGATCAAGAAGTTCTGTCAACAACTGTCATTTTTTGTAAATTGATATAACAGGCCATTATAGTAATGAGATGTCCAGTTTTGTTTACATTAACATTTTATTATTTATAGCTGAAAAAAAAATAACATTTATTTCTATAAGAAAAATAACCATAAATATTTTAAGACTGTAATATCGATAAAATGATGATAAGCATATTCTTCAAACAACTGTTTACTATAACCTCAATATGCAAACTATCTCTTTGGCTCAATAAAATAAGGATATCCATAAATTACATTCAATGGCTGTTGTAAAAAAATTGAATGACCTACATAAAATTCAAGCATTATTTTGTCTATATTTTTAAAACCAACTGCATATCTATACGTATGGCCAGGTTAAGGAATGTACGTTGTAGGCACGATGACCGCAGTCTCGCACCACTCGACCGGACCCTTTGAAATGTATTGCGAATTGTGAATCATGTTCGCGAATGCTTTTCTTTTGAATCACTGCGGAAGTTTTCGGAAGATGTGCTGTCATTAGTAAACCAATTTTCAACACAACCCACCTGTCATAACCGGATTTCTTTGACAACGTTTTTATTCAGGTATATATTGGACTCAATACCACCATATTATAAAATATCATAAAATATATTCGTTAGTACGCAGCCATGTTTAGACACATGCCACTGATTCATGCAAAAATACCGCGTTTTTTAATCGACGCCCTACTTAGAAAATTACGTGATCAGAATTTGCAACAAATCTCGTGACAGAAAGCAGTCAATGATCATTTTAAAATGCAGACAGCAGAACTGTGAAATTTTTAAACTATTGCCTAATTTACTCCGCAGTCTGTTCAATAATTTGGAAGTATCGTTTAGTTGTTACCATAGACAATACTTTGCAATTGATAAAAAAATACTTATTGCTGTTAACGTAGCGACCCATAGACAATTCAAGGTTACTTAAATTAAATTAAACTTTTAGGGCTAGAAGTATGAAGGAAAGGTCACTGCAATAAATGGGACATATACTTGGAAAAAGTGTATTTTAATCATCATCATCAGCCCAAATACGTCCCACTGCTGGGCACGGGCCTCCTCTACAACTGAGAGGGTTTAGGCCTTATTCCACCACGCTGGCCTAGTGCGGGTTGGCGGATTACACACCTTACAAATTCCTAAGAATTTTTAGGTGTGCAGGTTTTATCACGATGTTTTCCTTCACCGTTATAGCAAGTGATAATTCATTGTGAATACACACATGACATCGAAAAGTCAGAGGTGTGTGCCTGGGGTTTGAACCTGCGACCGCCGAAATTCTCGACCGCGCGCCTAAACCTCGAGGCCATCACTGCTTTACTTTTGCTTTATTTTAATACTCTACGTCAATACGTAACCATCTGTCATAACAAAGAGGTTGTTTACCTTAAACCTCATTGCTAAGGCGATCAGAAAAAAATTAATCGCTTGTTAACTCGTTCCGATTGTTACCGGTTAACTATTTATTACGTAAAGCTATTAACATGTAATTACCGTGACTTAAATGTTATGCTCTTTAGTTCTTCCTTCGTTTACATATTTGCATCATTTTTTGTTGACAATATTGAATGTTTAGGCTTGTAGACGCGACTACAATTATGATATATCACATAGCCCATGCAGGCAGATTTTCAAATGTTTTATTAATTATAAAATCATTATTATTTATATTACTTTCCCATGAAATGAAAGTGCGTATTTTTGTGGGAAGACCGATTTGGATATATTGGAGACCAAAGAATTGATTAAACCTAAAGGTTGCTTCGTAAATCAGGAATAAAGTAAAGTTGTATAAATAAACCATATGAAATTTGGTACCCATTTGACGCGCCAATAGGGATTTCCATTATTAACTTTCAGATTATAAGGCGTATTTTAAAAGGAGTTTTGCGTACTAAAACAAAACAATATTACAAGTACATAAGTAGTCTTTACACAGTACTCTATCCCCATGAGGTTCTGCGAAGCTTTACGTGTACAATGAGTCACTAAGTAAGAGCATTTACAGATGCCATACACTTTGTTGCAAACTTCCTACCGAGAAATGAGCGTAACAACTAAAATAGAAAATGTGGAATTCCAACACCACGCTTCATTATTGAAGGCTTTGTGCCGCCTCCTTTTGTTTTATTAGGTTTATTTTTAGAAAATAACTTTTACATTTAAATAGAACAAAAAGGTTAATATTGCACATCATAAAACTTCTTAGTGCGTAAAGCATTAAGTAGATATTCTGATATAAAAAAAAAACTTGTATAGGTTGATTTTTAAATTTTGCTGTGGCGGGAAAGTCCAAACTAAGCCCTTCCAATGGTTAAGATCAATGCACCCTCGGCTCCATAAATAGCCGTCCGCTTTACCCACTCATTTGACATACAACCACGTTGCATTATGTTTTTTTGCTCTTGTATTTGATTAAGTTTTTACCCTCGTACTGGCCAGTGATTACTATAAAAATATTTATTGCTGAAATATCCATTGAAAAACTTACACTTTTATTACTGGAGGAACGGACTATTCAATACCTATTAAAGTTTTAGTACTTTTTTGCTAACCAGAATTTTATATTTTTAAACGCATATTGAGGTACACTTAACTTTACAAAAAATCTGAGGCACTTTCATATTTTAAATCTGTAAAGCATAAACTAATATGTATATGTTTCTGCAGCTTTCATTTAGGGGAGCAGAAACAAACAAACCGCCAAAATGGACGCGATCAAGAAGAAGATGCAGGCGATGAAGCTGGAGAAGGACAACGCGCTTGACCGCGCCGCCATGTGCGAGCAGCAGGCCAAGGACGCTAACCTTCGTGCTGAGAAGGTACAGTGACAACATACCTTATATACTTATATCTTTTAAGCTAACTGTCCGTATAAGTAAAATGCTCTTGTGATATTGTCCAGACAACATAGTTCTGCATGTGATGGCGAATAATGCGAGGATAGAGTACTAATGGGTGAATTTATCGTGAAAATAGGTGATAGGTTTTATACCATACTTGATGATTAAGGTAATAGCACTAGTATTGACCACTTAAGGACACAGAAATTTCTTTTTTAATGCCTAACTTTAATCATCATTCGAATTCAATGAGTGTTTTGTTTTGTTAACTCTGTGCAAGTCTTTTAACGAAACGAGCTAGTATTTTTTCTTGTACAATGGTTGCATTCAAGTAAAAAAATGAAAATAAAACTTAATATAAGAGATTTAGTAGTTGACCACCTAAAAACTAGTAGTTGACCATGTTTTGCATCAGTAGTTGACCATTCAGATTTTTTAATTATTTGTTAAATAAGAAGGCAAATTAAGACAACTTTGCGTTTTATTTGAAATATAATAACAATAACATCCCCCGCTCGTTAATAAATGTTCTGGCCATTTCCACAATCGACCATTTGCTTTCATCGATGATATTGTAGCTGTTTTTTTTTTATAGCTTTAAGTACTTTTCCGGGATAAAAGTTATTATCGTACTTCATCATCATCATCATCATCAGCCCATATACGTCCCACTGTTGGGCACGGGCCTACTCTACAATTGAGAGGGTTTAGGCCTTAGTCCATCACGCTGGCTTAGTGCGGGTTGGCGGACTACACACCTAAGAAATTCCTAAGAACTTTTAGGTGTGCAGGTTTCATCGCGATGTTTTCCTTCACCGTTAAAGTGCGTGATAATTCTTTATCAATACACACATATGCAACTTCGAAAAGTCAGTCATGTGTGCCTGGGGTTTGAACCTGCGACCGTCGAGATTCTCGACCGCGTGCCTAAACCTCAATGCCGTACTTAAATATGACAAATTCAACATTTACTTTTTGCCGAGGCTTTTGTCAGATTCTTAATCAGACAACAGTAGTTGAAAGTTTACGCATATTTTCAAGCATATCGTTAGGACCTATGATGTCAAATTGATCTAGAGTGGTTTCAAATATGTCATCAGCAATGCTAATTGCTGGTGATCCTGGGATCGTCACTAGCACTAGTTCGTCACCAACAGTAATATGTACCGCAGTTGCCGATGGTTCCATTGTGGTTTCCAAAACACCATCATTATTGTGAGAGGATTTTTTTTTTCAGCCGTTCTTATGGGTGTTTTATGAAGACGAACGACATTTACTGCTGAGAGCATTGCAGCTTCAGTATAATTTAGGAATGTACCCCTTTTCCCAGACATCTACAAGGTGAAAATTTGGTTTTAGTAACTGATCGTAACTTACAATAAAGGTGGTCAACTACTAAATAAAATTAAGTTATTGTAAAAGTAAATAAAATAGTTAATTCTAATTGATGATGCCCTTCATATATTATTCCGTACAGTACATTTACATGATACAGAAATTCATCAGAAGTTGACCATCCTGGTCAATTACTAGAAAATCGTGCTAAAACGGAATCAGTAGTGGACCACCCCCACATCTCAATCTTGTAAACAAATTTTCGTATTTTAAATACCCTGTTACCTCAATTAATCCCTAACGAATAAGAAAAGCAAAACACTTATCATCAACAAGGTGACAAAGTTGTTAATATTTAACTTCAAACTTTTTCAATCCTTAAGAAAATTATGACAAAAAATCGAATAATAGATTTACGGTGCGTCAATCAACAAACAACTGGAGGCTATTTTTAATATTTGAAAATAATGGAGTCGTAGTTTGCGCGCTTCGTAGACCACATGACAGCACTGACTACTCAATATGGAATTAGTTTAAAAATATGCCGCGAATTCTTATTTTATCTGTTTATGTGCATTGGTGGTCAACTACCGGTACATGGTCTACTACTAGTGCCATTACCTTATGCAGCTAAGTGACTAGGTTACAAGATTCATATTAGTTTTCAAATGTTTGAAATGTAACTTGAGTAAGTCTCGATAAAGTTGTAAATTGTATTTTTAATACCAAATTATGTTTTAAATATTTAAAATTTGAGTCAATTTAAAAATAGTTGACAGTCCAGTGGCGCAGTTGGTTAGACACCAGCTTGTGAACCTAGAAACCGCCGATTCGTTCTCCAAACCGAGGCAAATATTTGTGTCGTTTCTGGATGTTTATGAGACCGAAAAGTAGTTTCTGATACTTACGACACAAGATTTTTATCTCACTCAGTTTGGGGTCAGAACTGTTGTATTTATTTACTATATCAAATTATTTTTCTACTCAGAGTCCTGTAACATTTAATTTAAAGTATCTGACAAGTTCTATACGCATATATTTAGTAAAGTAAGTACCTATTGTTAGATGTATTCGTATTATAGGTTTCAAAATGTGATGCGTCAGCGATGTATCGATGTTTATAGTACATATTCGTCTTTTAAAAGATAATATCCATTTATTATTGTGATTAATGCTCAAGTGTATGTAGTATCTTTATTTGAAACGTATGAAGGAACAGAGCCTTGAGAACAACTCAGTGCGTGTCAGGGCTAAGGACGCCAACCGTCATGTATTACTTATAAGTACAGAAAACGAGATCGCTCTTACAATTCCTTATTTCGATGTATCTAGATTTTACGGTTTTTATGTTTAAAATATAGGACAAATTTATATCTAAAACGAACACGGTAAAAAAGAAAGACAAAGAAGGTTTTATTTTAGACTTTTGACGCGGTTTTATAATTTGAAAAAGGAACATTTACAAAATTGATCATTGGTGTTATAGACTTTGTCATCAAAATGATATGGAAATGACGCGCAGTTCACAACAATAACAAAGCTGTTAACAATAAATTTAAATTTGCAAAAAATACCCAGCTAAATAATAGGGAATTTTCTATTGTGTGGATGACCCATAAAAATCCAATGGTTCCATTTAGTTCTGAGAAGGAAGTTGTATTTATAAATTGTTGCAATGTCGTGTTCCATATAAATACTAGGTACTTTATAAGTAGAATAAATTAATGTTATCTGGTCTTATAAGGCAATTACTGAGTGAAGATGTTACTAGCAGACCACATGTTTAGCATTAGATATCTTATGATGATGAGAAATAAATTACATATACATATATATGTGTATTCACAAATAATTATCACTTGCTTTAACGGTGAAGGAAAACATCGTGATGAAACCTGCACACCTAAAAGTTCGTAGGAATTTCTTAGGTGTGTAGTCCGCCAACCCGCACTAGGCCAGCGTGGTGGACTAAGGCCTAAACCCTCTCAGTTGTAGAGGAGGCCCGTGCCCAGCAGTGGGACGTATATGGGCTGATGATGATGATGTTGATGATATATGTTTACAAGTCGCTTACATTTTATAAGGATTAAAACCTAACTCTCTTACAGAGAAGCGTAGACTAAGTGTATGTTAGCTAATAAAACACAATACATTAAAAAAAGATTTCTTAATATGTCTCAATAGTTTTTTTATATCTTCATTAATTAAGAAAAAGATTATTTACAAAACTGTTAAGTAACACGTTGATATAACGTCGTTTAGAGAGTATATTGACGCAATTAATATATAGATACCTATTATCTAAATTGACTATTTAAACTGAACTTTTGTAGTCAATATAAATTTCAACATAATAATTGTAAAATACATACGCGTTTATTTTAAAAATATTGGAGACTTTTTTTAAGTTAATATATGAGTGCTTTCATTATGTACGAATAATAATGTAATTCGAAATGATTATTATGTTTATTACATATCACTTCTTATTTATAACAAATGATGCTCGAAAAGAAAAGATTAAAATCATACGTAAACTAGCAAAAAACTTTAAATCTCAATAAACAAATAATTTACTGTACATACAGCCAACAGTTCCGACTAAACCAAGACCAAGTCTAATGTCGATGTTAAGGAATTAATTAATTTAATTAACAATTTCAAAAAGAGTTAACCAAAGAAAATATTTATGGTTCAAATAAATATTTGCATTTCATTTCATCGGCACCCCAACAATTATTTCACCGTGTTTGTAAATATTTGCGGATAACTAAAAAAAATTGCTTGTTGTAGGCCGAAGAGGAAGCCAGACAGCTCCAGAAGAAGATCCAGACCATCGAGAACGACCTTGACCAGACCCAGGAGGGCCTCATGCAGGTCAACGCCAAGCTTGAGGAGAAGGAAAAGGCTCTGCAGAACGTAAGTACATGTGTGTTTTCATTAATAAGAACGAAGTGCCCTAAGTAGCCCTTCTAGAACCTTCGGGGAGGGAGGCCTGAGAGGAGTATGTTGAGAACTTTGGCTGCTAGGGTTTAAAGGACAAATGTCAACCTGTGTAGATGTTACGACAGAGATCCCTTAAAAACCCTACGTCAGCATAATAATTAGAATGTCACTGTGGCCGTTATCCGTCTTACGGGCATATCACGGGCCCAAACTGTTTCTCGCTTCACTCGACGGATTTATCGACGTTGTATTTAACTCCTCTAAGTTAGAGGAGCTAACACGACCTTGTTTTTGACTATCGGAACTACCGTCCACGGAACCACGATGTCACTGGCTCAGCTGTCCATCTTGGAAGTTGGATATCGCTTTGTTTTAGGAAGTACTGTGACCGCAACTCAGAAGAGTAGTAATAAATACCATAGATGCACAAGTTTATTCAATTTATTGTTGCTCCATTCTTATTAGTCGTAGCGTTATGATACATAGCCCAGTGGTGGTACTTCCATAGAAGCCCAAATGCCCAGTTTGCCTTTCAAAATTCCGAATAATGATCTTTAAGCTTTAAATCTTTATTTAACAAAAGTAATTTGACATATAAATGAGAATATCCTAACCTCACAATAAACAATTAGAAACTAGACTTTACACAATTAACGTGTAACGGATTTGGGCTTCTATGGAAGTACCGCCACTGATATAGCCTATAACCTTCGTCGATAAATGGGCTAACACCGAAAGAATTTTGAAAATCGGTTCATCCAGAGATTACCTCCTACAACCTCACATACTTTACCTCTTTATAATGGTAGTATAGATGATCACTAGATAGTAGATATAGCAAGTAGCAACCTACTTGACGTATGACCACGCAAGTGTTTCACGTTTCGGATTAGCATGTGTAGGTATATTTGTTTAATGACATGCCGTCGAAATTATTCCGGGTGATGAGACATTATCATAATAATTTCTCGCCAGTCAGCACCTTATCTGGATCATGCTGTATCTACAATAGGATGCAATTGTGGTCGTTCTTCATCAACAGCTGAAACACGTCCACTGCAAGACATAGGCTCCCTGAAAGAGTTCCAGAGGTCTCTCTCAAAAGCGGCCTGCATTCAGCGGCTTCCCGCGATCTTCTTGACATCGTCAGTCCACCTTGTGGGTGGACGTCAAACACTGCGCTTGTCGGTACGCTGCCTCCACTTGAGAACCTTTCTGCCCCACCGGCCGTCAGTTCTAAGAGCTATGTGCCCGCCCATTGCCACTTCAGCTTGCTAATTTGTTGGGTTATGTCATGTCGTTCTACAACATCAGTATGAATTCAAATAACATATAGCATTACATGAACATTTCTAGGAGGGTTGCTGCCATTTCAACATAATGAATGAGAATACCCATCAAATTGCTTTCCGTAAGGAGAACTGGTTTTAACTTTTAATATTTTAACGCGTAAATTTGCAGATTTGCTATTCGTTTCACGTAAGGATAAATTTAGGTCAGCTAAAATTTTAAGGTGTATTATAAAATTATATGTACGTACTTACTTACATATGCTCGTGGTCTCGCGGTACAAGTATGTGCCGTGGGATCTAGAGGTCCTGGGTTCGATTCCCGGGTCGGGCAAAGTGTTATTGGGTTTTTCCATTAGGAAATTCTCAGTAACAGCACGGAGTCTGGAAATGTGCCCGAAAAACGGCAATAGGCTCGCCCCCTATTACGTGGGACTGATACATACCTGGCGAAATGTGGGTGCAGAAATCCACCTCTGCCTACCCCTTCGGGGAATACAGGCGTGAGTTTATGTATGTATGTACCTATGTTACTTACATATTTCAAACCTTAACATTTAGGCTTGGGTTATGTAATTTATCAATATTTGTACACATTTATTGGTATTTAACTCATTCTCTTGATTCTTGATAGTTAGTGGACTTCCGATGTATAAAAAAAACTTAGTTCTATTAAACCTGGTTTCTATACTAATATTGTTTCTTTTCGTTTCTTTGCACTTAATTTCGAATTAAAAGTGCGATATAATTCACATACAATAATTTAGATGTAAGTACTTACTAAAACGTAAGATTTCGCACTTACTTCGATATCATGCTGTTTTGATATTTAATCAATTAATTGAAGCGTTGATGCATGAACGCCAGAACACTGAAATTCCGATCGGTGAGGTTACGTTCCGCGCCTGCAGGTTATTTTCGGCGCTCGACACCTAATATGGGCCCGTTGCCCGGTCTTTCGGTATAAATAGACGTCTGACTAGCTTGCCTCACCTACGGACTTAGCTTTTGTAAAGAATGCTACATTTCATAAAACAGTAAATGCGAATAAAATTACACAAGCTTTAAATATACACCATGGATAATATTAATAACTGAAAGAAATGTACTGAAAGTTTCATTAAAATATTGCAATGTGGAATCAACAAAACAATCTGTATTGAAAACAAAACAAAAATTATTTGAAAATTAGTGCCTTGAAAACGTCAAATGGACGGCCCGATCGCTAAAACAGTTCACAGAAAACAAAAGATGGCAGCTGTCAAAGTGCGACTACAGCGCCGCCGTGTTGTTACCGCGAACGATACTCAGTCAACATGGCCGCCGCCGCTGCGCGGCCGGACGGATCGCGGCGAGAGTAGTGATGTCCGCGTCCGCGCCCCACGCCCACGGGCGCACCCCCGTGCGGCGCAGGGGGCACCAACACCACCCGCGGCTAAGGGGCGATCGGGTGCCCGCCCCCAGCGCGCCCCCGAACTCGGATCCGTCCACACGAGTGACCTTAGACAGTCAAACAGACGATGTTGTGCCTTGTGTCAATAGTGTCAGTGAATCTCAAGAAGTGACAAGGACGAATAGTGACGATGCACTTTCGAATCGAAACGCAGTCGAAGACAGCTCCAATGCTGATGATGAAATTGATTTCGAAACTGGAGTGAAAAGCGCAGACTCCCTTGACAGCTTGGACGATGAATTCTCGTTCAGAGAGGAAAGGTCTGCTGCTGACGGTGCCGAGTTTATCGCAGCTCCTTTAGATATTTCCGATGATGACCCTGAGACTGCTGAACTCGCTAAGCTCAGGTGTCCCAGCGAGTGCACGGAGGTATTAGCTGAGAGGGAAAACCGGCGTAGGCGAAGATGCGCCGATTATCCCGGCCTTGCCTTTGGCAGCTCCATATTCTCTTCAGACACAATGATGAAATTCTCCATTATAAAGAACGAGTTGCAGAATATCAAAAACACTGCACTGAAAAGGGTAATGTCCTTAGTTATTTAAGCTTCTGTTGAGTTGTGTGAGTGTGGTAGCGTGGGCCAAATGCGCGCAGTACTATTTTTAATCACGTTCCGTCGGGAAAGTGTGGATTCTGGTCGCGCAAAGCGAGCTGCCTGCGAGGCACACGTCGCGCGTGCCGATCAGCTGAGCCACTGACATTTGATTTGACATGTTTACCCGGACGAATACACGCGACGCCGCTAGATGTCGTTGGCGGCAGCGAGTGCGCGTGTATCACCATACACGGCCCTATCCCTTCCCATTAAAATAGTAAAATGGGATACCTATACTTAAAATAATTTCAACATTATAAGAACTGGGTCATACTGTTTAAATAGTTCATCGAGATAAATTATCTTTTCACTATCTGAAAAATGTGTATATCTGACTAGATTACAGATAAAACAAAACCACCCAAATACAAGGATATTAGATAATAAAATAACAAGCACAATAAAGGCCGACACGCTTTACATAACAATAAAAAGTAAGCGTCGATTCGAGTGGCCGAACAGTTTCCACACTTAACTGCTTTGCATTACTTTCTAAACTTGTTTAAAGTGAACATATTTTTGTGGCAAACGAAATTTAGCAAATTTAGTTCATCACCAGTTTACGTAATTAAATGCAATTCGTAAACAGGAAAGATACCAATTAAGGATATGCGGCTGTATGACAATACGTTAACTAATGAAACAGACGCTTAGAAATGCAATATGGACGAGAAAATATTAAAAACTACGCGTAATAGGAATTCATGGGTATAACTAAGCAATGAAACCGGCCAGCTATTTGTGAAAAGTACAAAATTGATTGGCCAATCGTTTGAAACAGTTTTTTTATGATGCAACAGATATTGTAATACGTGAAAACGATGCATACTCTACGCATGCGATTGTTTTACGCGTAGAGGCACGCCGAATAGCGAGCTATATTGCTGAAACTTTTTGTAGGATTCCTGAGGCATACGACTTCAATAATTGCTACTGACATTCCTAATTTGTATATCACGCATAGTATGAAGCAGTAGCTTGATTTGAATCACACAGTTGAGAAATTTAGACAACTTCCAAGGAGCAAAAACATTTCTGAGTCTTCAAATTATTAACTTTAATTTTGTTAACATTTCAACGGTTTACATTAGTCTGGCGTGTTGGTCCTGATCTCTATCATTTTCTGATGTACTAACTAATGAATAAATAAAACATCTCATACAAGTATTATGTCGTGGGTATCAGAAGCTTAAAAAAGATTTCGGCCTCATAAACTCCAAGACCCGAAACAAATATTTGTGGATAACACAAACATTTGCCTCTGTGCGGGAACCAAACTCGTGGCCTCACGTATTACAGGCTGGTATATAACTAAAAATTACGGGGGCCATATAAATAAAGTTTCTATCATGTTTAATGAGAAACTCATATTCGCGTTGTAGACGATTTTATAGAACATAACGATACTCGTTTAGATGTAACGTACATTTCAACGTACTGATATTGTGCGTAATGTAAATAAAAGTTATTTTTGGACTATGTTTAGATTCATACCTACGCAGGTGTATGAAGTATTCAAATAGCTCGTCAACGAGCTACGATCTTATCAACGTCGTATAATTATAAATTATTGATTTCATTTTCTGGACTCCACTGTGCTTACCATCAGGTACAGTGGAGTCACTTTGCCGTGCCAGAATAAAAAATAAATAAAAAAAAAATTAAATTAACATGGACTATACTCATAGTAAAGGAAATTTACGCTGGACTTCGTTTAAAAATGAGTCACGAAGGAACAAGATGTTAATAAAACTACAAATAGCTAACAAACAACGATCCGTTATAAATATTAATGTGATTTGGCACTGGCCTGCCGATTGTGTTCGCATAACGCAAGTTTCCTTGCTAGACTATTGATTTGCAACACAATAGCCGGCTGGATATATTTTGGTCTGCACAGGACGCGACAATTTCACGACATATTTTAAAAAGACAGATTTATCAAGGAATTTAAAAAATCAAATAACCTAAAAAAATATATTAAAGTCGGTACAAATAGAATGATAAAATTCCAGAGAGAGCCTTTTTAATAATAAAATTGATTTAATACCTTCGAAAAGGAAAGAAAGATATTGATAATATTGATAAATGATGCCTTATTTACAATACTTGTGTATATCGGAACATAAAAACTTTTTCTATACTCCACATTTTTTTGCTTATCTCATACGCAAGTGAGAATGTGACAATATTGGCATTTTTTTAGGACATATACTGACATATTTACGGGCGTGAAAAAATATTGAACAATTTCAGGAATAAAGTAATGATAATAAAGGACATCCTGAACGTATTATAGTTATGTCCTCGAAATTAGCGTAACTTGTACGCATGTAGTTTCTTTTCATGCAGGCATTGCTACATGCAAACCTTCGTTGAACATTTGGATGTTCACATTGAACATTTGCTCTGTTATTATATTATCTTGGGAAAAATGGATGCATTTTTTAGATTTATGTAATAGTGGCCAATCTCAAATATTTGTACTTTCTATAAATAATGTAAAAATAGAGAAAGTAATTCTTCAGAAATGAATCAATGTACGCCCTCGACACTAGGGGCGGTGTATGTGATTAGTTATAATTTAATTAGTATGTCACCGATTTACTGTATCTGTGTTTTAACATAATAACTAGCATACATTTGATATCCTTTGTTGTATAAGTGGGAAACCCATTAAAATCTGAAAAGATTTTTCGTTCGGAAATGTGTCAAGTTTTACTACAGGTAAAATATCATTAAAGCCAGTGTAAATTACTTAATATTAGACTTTAAGAAGCAGTAGGCAATAACGTTTTAAATAACTGCCGAATAGTGAGTAACGGTTTATAACCGTATGCCGATGGAGATTTTGATCGCGTTCAACACACTGTGTTGATGAATCATACGGATTTAGGTCATACGTCATGTGATTGATTCTTTCTTTCAGCCATCTTCGATAGCGACGCAAAATTCGAAACTTCTTTACATATTTGGCTATGTCATTAACAGGTTGCAAGTAATTACAGGTATTAATCGATTAAATTTAATAAGAGTTCATGATTCATACGATGTATTCCAGGAAAATGTCGTTGTATGTTTCCACAACCATTAAATTATTAATAAACAAGCAGGGTACATTGTTAACGAGTTTTATTGTTACGTACCGTTCGATGCATCTAATACCCTAATATAGACATGTCTGGGCCTTATAATGGAATTCCTCGGTCTATAATGAGTGTTAATTTGGAGAAACAATTATATACTGTGACAATAATAACTTATAAATTTTCAAATAAATAGAATGTAGAGAATATATAGCCAGCATTTAATTTTTATCATATATATATAATAATTATAAATAACATCATGCAGAAGAAAAACAAATAATGCAATGAATTCAACAAATTAATTCGTATTATCGTATTTGAAAACGTAAGACAAGGTCGTTAAAGTTATTGCACAAATTCTAATGAATACGTTTTCAAATGAAGAATGAGTAGAGGTTATTGTTCAGTGAGATCTTGCCAGCCAATGAAAAAAAAAACAGTAATCGACAATAAAAAGAAACTAACCACTAAACAAAAAGTAGAAGGAATGCGATCTAATAGACTCAATAGCACGAAGCCACGAACAAAGTCGCGAAACAATGCTGACAAGGACATGGAAACTAAACAACTACCAAACAAATATTGCTTAAATGTGGAGATTAAATAGCGTCTCTTCTGTTTTATCGACATAGTAATCTTCTTGCTTAGAATGGTTGTTACTGGTTACTTAACGGAATTTAAAACAGGCGCATACTTTCCAAATGACGTCATATAAATTTCGGCTGTGGTCGTGCATGTTTCGTTTCTTATCGTAGCGTTCCTGTCTTTGTCACCTTCTAAGGTGTCGAGTAAATTGTCGCTAGATGGCGTTCAATCGGAAAGTCAGTGATAATTTTATTTTAAAATTACTTTTATTTACATCAATTCAAATCTATAGTATACCATTACGAGTACATTTCACTCGTTATCTATTTAACCTGTGTAAATGCTATTCAAATCCAATTTCAACGATGGAATTACAATATTGTGATAATAGACCTCTACTTTTGAACTTCACTTCCGATATAGAATTTTATTGTATACGATCATTCTACCGTTTCACCCATCCTATATTTTTGGCTTTTTTTTCCGCACCTTGTTTTGACCCCACAGGATGTAATATTCATCGGATGTAGTAGTATACAATGGTTGCCGACAGATGGAGCCACTAGTAGTGCATCGAGTACGGTCGATCCTACTTATCATACGAGTGTGACGTTTCTTGCTCGTGTCTGGCTGTCAAAGTATTTATAAGAATGTGTATTTGTGTTTTATATCAGTAATATTTCAATTCGTAATTTACACTCATTGTGTCCTATCGTGTGTTACAATTCCTAAAAGTTCAATTTAAGTGATCATTAGCAACGAAGTCATAGCGTCTAGGTTGGGTGGCGGCCATTTTATTCGCCGGCTGTGTTCATTCGTGCCGAGCCCATCTCGACGATACGGGGCAATAACGAGCGGGCGGGGGCAGTCAGTTGGCATTTTCGCGAGTAGGGCGAAGGTGTCTCTACTTTTTTTTTAGCATTTAGGCAATTGGTTTAAACACAAAAGTGCATAAAAATGACGACAAACATGCAGCAAGGCACGATTCTAGACGTTTTGAAGAAGAAAATGCGTCAGACAAAAGAGGAAATGGAGAAATATAAGGACGAATGCGAGGAGTATCACAAACGATTACAAGTGGAAATAATGCGGAGAGAAGAAGTAAGCAATGTGCTTTTATATTTGTGCCGTGTGCTAGTGAACCATCAGTTATAATGTGTATTAGTGTTGAGTTCATATTAGATCAATGTTTGAGAGTTATCAGTCGTCTTGTGATATCTACCTATAGTGAGTAATGTCCGGCCATACTTAGGTGTGCAGGCAACGTACGCATATTTACCTCTCTTTCGGATTCATCTTACCCGAATCTCGTAGAAAGAGAGAGCAAATAATTATTCTTTACGTCGAGCACTTATTCATTTTTATAAAGTTTGGATTCCTTTCCAAATGCATCATTTTTAATCCGAAATATAGTTTTTATATTGAACAAATTAGGAAAATGGTCTTTACATAATTTTATTGGTAGTAGATTGTGCGCTGGTTTCTGTTACACGTAACAGGTTTGGTTGCGTTGGAGGTCGTGTACCGGTCTTTTGTGGCACATGTAGAGTGAGTCGGCTGGAATAGTGAGCCTTAGGGCCTGTGCATTCCTGTTCGGACGTCCTGGAAGGATCGCCGGCGCCGTGAAGGCGTGTCCCAACTACTCGCCGTTATCACCCACATGACGTAACACGGCAGCGACCATCGTAGTGTTGCGCCCTATAAGCACCTGTAAAATTTAAATTGGAATCGGTATTTTCCTCTTAGTTAACATTTTTCCTACTGTGATTTGCTCAATGTGTCTCCTCAATATATTTAATAAAATAATATAAGACCATACAAAAAAAAAACATGCTTATCTTCTTACGTATATCGAAAACTACGATAAGATGTTTTCAAATAAAGATAGTGCTAACTATAAAATCGTTACTGATCTTCTAAAGCATTTTCGAACATCATAAATTATTAAAATTCCACATGACTCATTAAAGGTAGTAAGCGGCGTTGAACACTTTTGCTTCACTATTAGTGGGCGTCAGCAAACTCAGGATTTTTTTATGATTTTTAGAATGATTATTGATATATATTTGTTGTTTTAACAAAAAAACAACTTACGTATTCGGTAAAAAATATACCTACCTAATTGATTGTTATGAATTCTAAGCATCAATGCCACTAAATCGGTAGTGATAAAACCGGTAACAAATTCCTACTAATATTTTGTAATGAATTATTTGTATTGTAATTGTATTACATCATATTACAAACTAAATTTTCTAGACCGGATGAATGCGGCGTCCAAAATTCGAGCCCATTTGCGTGACCACATGACAAAATTTATTGACTTAAAAGGGACTGGCTATTGTATGCGTATTTCAATGGACGTATTTGCCCGCTGTAAACCGATCCCACAAAATTTGAACTGTACGATGCTTCCGTGAAAATTACATTTTAAGTTCTTACTAAATGGATCAAACACTGTATTGATTGTATAATTACAATCAATAGAATTTGTGTTCCATTGCTACGTACATTTAATTAAATGGTGCATTGTTAACTCATATTAGTCAAACTACTCTTTGTTCCTTGGTGACATATAACACAATTTAATGGTCATGAATTTGACAAAGGTTAAGAAATAAAGATAATCGTAATTATATATCCCCCTTTTTATTGTTGAAAATAATGATTTTTATAAATTCCGGAGTCCTTGATGTTACTTCACAATAGAAGCCCTACTTGTTAAAACTTTCCAAAAGTATCAAGTCAACTCCGACCGAATATCCCCTCAATTTGACGGGAACCCTATAAGTTTTACTTTAGCATCATTTTTAAAATTTTTGAGTCAAATATTGTGGATATAAATAATACCTTGTGCCTAATTCGAAGTCAATACCTAATGCTGTAAAACTGTACCTATGTTTGAATACCATTGCGCGCCACTTAGAACAAGGTCTTCGACCTTTCCACGCGAGACGTTTAATTCACCGATCTTAAATAAGCTTTACCAAAACGTCTATTTGAATTATGTTCAGAGTTCAAGGCGACTGATAGTCGAGACATGGAACTAAACGTCGGGTCAAAAAATATACATCTCGTTTTTTATGGTCATCGGTAGTTAGCGTTAGATTTTCGCACATAGTTCGATTAATTGATGTAAATAAAGTATGCAATATACGTGATTGCTGCGGTCGGTCCCGTCACGATTATTATTAGCGTACATCCACGCATGGATGACAATGGATGGCACAGCCCACAGGATTAAAGGAACGAACTGGGACTCGTTGCTTCCTCGCGGCAAGGACGCATGATGTCATCAACATGTGCTCCTCTCTGAATATGAATAAAGTAGTGCAAAATGTTCGTACTGTCTCAGCACATTCCCCACACGTACTCATGGACAATGTCCGTATACTATACGATGTAGCCGAAATAACGTTTCTTTTATTTTACAACGCGTAATGAATGATACTGTATGGTGGCATCGCCTTGTTCGAGCCGCGTACCGAATTTTTTTACACTTGTTCTCACCTAAAGGGTGTGCCATAAATGGAATGTGCACATGTTTTGTGTGCTTAAGTTTATAAGATATTTAAAATTCTCAAAGTGGCATCGAATTTCGATGTTTCCTTATTTCCATTACCTCGAAAATGGTTTATTCACACAAGTCAGTATTGACACAGTAAGATAAGCACCTCTATCTTAGACCCTGGGCGTAATTACGACCTTTCTTTAAAATGTGAAATATTTATCATTGTGACGAACAATTTATAGCAAGTTATTGAGGTCAAGAAAAGAGCTACCAGTTTTGGTAATCATTAAAATGTTGCAATACACATTTTCCTGCTTGGAAGCAATAGCAATATTTATATGTGTCATTGCTCACAATTTAAAACAACCATGATATTTTTAGTGTAATGATGGCTCTGAATATTCTGACACTTTAAAGAGGTGTACAAAAATACTGAATGTATGTAATACTGGAGCTATTTTGATATTACTTGCGCTTTGCCAAGGCTGATTATCAAAATTAAAAATGATTTTTCTTCTAAAGGCTGAGTCTGAAGTGGCTGCCCTCAACCGACGCATCCAACTGCTGGAGGAGGACCTTGAGAGGTCTGAGGAGCGTCTCGCTACCGCCACCGCCAAGCTGTCTGAGGCCAGCCAGGCTGCTGATGAGTCTGAACGGTGAGTCGAACACCATTGTCTACATCTTATTTTTTATTTCTGTACAATATCTGGTAAATTAGTTGCTGATGTATTGATGTTATGGACGATATTCAAGAATTAAATAATTAATTAAATAATTGTATACTGTCTATTTTATGGAAATCTGTAGAAATAATTTTATATTACTTTAGTCAAAATTTAATGCTGGTTTATTAAAATACCCAATCTTAATTCAGGCAACAGCTAATTTATCATTCAAAATATTATCATAGAGATGGTAATATGTCAGTGACTTGGTTGAGGTGTAGTCTTATTAAAAAGAAATATTGAATTCAAACATTTTAAATATATTAATATTCACAAGTTATATTTTTCATATTAATCGTCATATACACTTTACAAAAAAATAATTTAGGAATTTTAAATAAGTTACCTGTTAGCAATGTATTTGAAGAAACCATAAGTTACAATGAAACCACATAAAGGATTTTGTAACCAGTGGCAGTACTTCCACAGAAGCCCAAAAGCGTTGCATGTTAATTTTGTAATGTATAGTTTATAATTAGTTATTGTTGGTTCAGTATATTCTTATTTATATGTCAAATTGCTTTTGTTAAATAAAGATTTAAAGCTTAAAGATTATTATTCGGAATTTTGTAAGGCAAGAAGGGTTTTTGGGCTTCTATGGAAGTACTCCGCCACTGATTGTAACAAATAATTTTTAAAGAATATGATATTTCAAGTCAATTCAACGTTAAGAATGATATACTTGGTTAATAATGTGTGAAAGTTGATATGTAAGAACCAATATCAACATTGTTACATGTTTTGTGGCTTCTTCAAATTCACTGTTAAACTGGATTAGCCATAGTCTTTTCAAATATTAATTATGTAATAATATGTATATTGTATGTTTTATATTTACTTATAATGTGTGCATGAGTGTTAATGTTTTTGCCCTTACTACCACACTATTTACCTATTGTTTTTCGAATAATTTCCATTAAACCCCTTGGTATCTGAAGAAAATTCAGTTTTATGCTTATAGGGTTATACCTTAAACTGCAATTTTCGATTGCTCTTGACTTGGCAAGAGAAACATTTTGTCCTATATCAAATTCTCTGCTCTGGACCATTGGAAATTTAAACGTTTTTTTTATCGATGTTATAACACGCATGTGTTTGGCCCCGCACTAACCAGAATACGCAAGGCGCTGGAGAACAGAACCAACATGGAGGATGACCGCGTCGCGATCTTGGAGGCTCAACTCTCCCAGGCTAAGCTTATCGCTGAGGAGTCCGACAAGAAATACGAAGAGGTGACAGCTTGTTACAAATGTCAATACATGTCCCTTGTCACTTTTCTGACGTCACCCGGATCGCCAAAGCGCGAGCTGTCGAGTGTTGGGTGCCATCAGAAATCTGACATGCTTTACTCTAGCAACGTGTTGTTACATGAATTATAAATAGTGTTGTCGGGTTTTGCTTACACAAAAAATAGTGTGTCACGGATGTTGCCGCTAGCGAGTGGCGGAACCGATGTCACATGTCATTTGGACACGTTTGACAGCGGTACATGAGTACACTGATAATTGTTATTATTACAGTTATCGTATTTGTCCAAAAATTAGGGCGCAGTGGTACCGTGTGACCGTCGTACCGTACCCCAAAAGTTAAAAGAGAAAATTCGTAAATTAATTCACGTAACAACACCAAATGCTGCATTAATGACGTTCGGAAACGTGAAATTCCAGTTTTTACGTTAACTTCGAGTTTCTCGTAATATATTGAGCTTTAATTACGTAAAGCTGGAAATGCGTTTTTGTATGTCAATTTTGTAACAATATTGCACAAATTCGTATACCACTTAAAGTGAACCATGTTATGAAAGTAATGAATGAATGACTATGATTTGTGCTGTGTTGTTACTAGTAGTTTTTAAGTATTTTAATAAAATAGTTTGGAACTGTCAATGCCATTTGTCCGTGGCCACTGATTCATGGACATCTGTTGGTGGTTTCAAATGTTCTCTCCACAGTGTATCCAGCCGTACAGTTTGTTTGTCGCTTTATATGTTCCTTGCAGTTGTAGCGTGTTTGTCTTTGCATGTCTTCTAACTTTTGGGTTACCCTTGATAGTTGGTATACTAGTACATATAATCGACCATAATACTCAAGTTGTATGTTGTTTCGGGGTCCAGTGCCCGCAAGGTCCTCGAGAACAGGTCGTTGGCCGACGAGGAGCGCATGGACGCTTTGGAGAACCAGCTGAAGGAGGCCAGATTCCTCGCCGAGGAAGCCGACAAGAAATACGATGAGGTCTTTATACGGGAGTTTGATGTCGTTTGGTTTGGCTTGTCCCGCATGACCGAGTACAATACACACGTCACGCCGCCCCCGCCCCCGCCCCCATCTTCCGTCCCCCGGACCGCCAGCCGCGTGTCCACACTTGATCATAATTGAACAGCCATACTCGACTCGTCGAAGTTTGGTTTACCATTTAGTCTCGAAAGTGTGTGTTGTACTTTCATCTCAGTTTCCACTTGCTATTATGCGAATACGCTTGCAAACGTGTTCGCAGTTTCTATTCCTTTTGAATCGTTTCTAAATATAACCTGTCTACTACCAGTCCAAAACATAAAATTGTTATCTAACTAAATTCCAAACATAAGATTGTTTCTTACTAAAATGATTCACCACGTGTATTCAATGTGTGATTGAGACTAACATCCGACTGAAATAACTCGTGTGAGCTTGAAAACCCAACCGTTATGTCACCTAGTTAATAAGGTTGCGATGAATGATAATTCTGGAAACTCGAAGCACTATCGCGACGAGATTAGATACCGATATTTGTCCATCTTTGATGCGAGCTAATAGTGTGTCGGCGCACGCAAGGCGCCAGATGGTTTAATGCTGCGTTAATCTGTTCTAATTCCCCTGACATATGACCCTGCGCGGTGAAGGTGGTCATAAAAGTCAGCGTCCCAAGAAGGAGTCGTATCGCGCCCGATCTTGGGCCGATGGCCTTATACGGAGAGACAAGTCTCCTTCGTCGCAGATGTCGTTACATAAGTATTACTTCCATATACGTTCGGTGTAGTTGCTCAACACACGAGTGCGCCGTAACAGTAATTGTATAGAATCTGCGTCGGCGAGTGAACGCTGGTGAATGATGGTCTAATATGGTGTGGTGTCCGCTGTCCAGGTTGCTCGTAAGCTGGCCATGGTTGAGGCTGACTTGGAGCGCGCCGAGGAGCGTGCCGAATCCGGTGAATCGTAGGTTTCCATTGGTTTCCGCCGCAGGACCACTGCCCGCCCGACACTGACCGTGCGACCCCGCGAGTTCAGAATCGCATTAAAGAGCGCCGAGAAAGCCGCTCCGATGGCGCGCGTGCCGTGCGAATGTGTTCGTTAGCGCAGTGGTCCCTAGGCGTTTTTTTTGCAAATTCCGCCACCGTTCTGCATGGTTGTTCATTTGCATTCTTAACATTGCTGCACAGTAACCCGATTTATCTACATAGGTGTTTCTAACATCGGTTCTCACTGTTATTTTTTTTGCATGTCCGTTTGTAGGTCGTTCGCGTGCGGCGAGAGGAGCCGGCTGATTTGTTTCTTTATTTTTGCATTTGTCATGCCACGGTGTGGCCAGTTCGTGCTCCGTGATGGACGTGCGAAGTGGTGACATCATTTAATTATAAGAATGTGGGCTCAGCATCGTTTATAGAAACGTTTCGCTTCCATAAACGGCGCTGACCCTCGCCCGCCAGACTAAAACAAGGGTTGCCCCATCTCATGGATATTTCTTATGTTAACTATCATGTCCATGTGTCCACTAAACTTCTGTCCTCAATGTGTGTATCAGTTAAACGTGGCCGTAGGCTTAGGTTGTCAGGAAATATGTGTGGTATAGGGCAATTTTCGTTTTCAGATATGCACCGCATTACACCAGAATTACTGGCCGTATGCGTGCCGCACATATGCAAGCGCACACATCACATAACGAATATTTTAATGCACTAGATAGCACTTAGATTATTAATGTTTTTGAAAATGATAATAATTTAGATCTAAATGATTTTGGGACAACCCTCGTTTATATTTTTTTTTAATTAAGAGTTCTGACGCCGCTCTCGACTTCCCTGCTTGGTGTGATCCTTTGATTTCAATTATGGTTTGATTTGGACCGTGGCTTTGCTTTTAGAATTTTATTTCAACAGGAAAGCGCCCTGGAAGATTTTGTTATTCCAGATGCGAAAATCGCACATTAAGGCTAGCTTGATGAACAATGCTTAGCGAGGTGCGCCAAAAGTAATCGTAAAAAAACAATCATTCATTAAAATAAAAAATGCTCTAAATTCAAAATGATCCCGACACGAGCGTTCCCTGCACCCGAGCACAATTGTGTAACATAATCCTCACTGCAATAGAAAACGCACTGCACAGTGGAGAGCGGCGTCCGGCTCGGTAGGTTAGTGTGTGTTGTGTGTGTGTGTGCGTGCGTGTACTAACGCTCGGCCGGCGGTAGGTGGCGCGCAAGCTTGTGCTCATGGAGCAGGACCTCGAGAGAGCCGAGGAGCGCGCTGAGCAGAGCGACTGGTGAGTACCCGCACTACTGGAGACGGACGTTCCGCTGCTGGCTAACAGACTAATTAATGATCTGCGGATCTATCCTCGAAAACAAATCATAATAAGTAATTTGGTCGCGTCAGTCAAACATTTACTTGATTTTTCAAACAGTACCTACAATGTGTACGCAGATATTAATTTTGGCCGAGTAAGTTTGACAATAGTAGTCGAGAATCGTTTTGCAAAAAGGATTAAAAGCCGTGATGAAAATGTTGAACTATTTTTGCCTCGTAAAAGGTTTGTACGAGGACATTTGAACAAATGCCAAACAGCAATCCCAGTCTCCAGTAAATGTCGCCTCGTAGATTATAGAAAAATGTAAATGGTCCGTCTAGACGTGAAATATTGAATGCGTGTAAGTTGCTGTTGTAGTTGCTTATCGACAACATCAATGATTTGAAAATTTTACGTGTCATGAAAATAGTACTTCACCTAATTTGATTTGATCAACATAAGTATAACCCCAGCTCAATTGGGCAGTAACACGTATTGCTTACAAGGGCATAGAATTTATCAGATTCACGTCAAGACTTGCCAATTACATTTGCTGTTATGCTAATATTTAAAGACCAGAGTGTGTGCAAACATGACTTATCAGTTTTTAAAGGCTCCTGACATCTCTAATACACTCAAATCAATGGCCATAGTTTAGCAAAATGCTTAAAGCTTTCAAAACGATTACAGGTGACATATTATAATCAATATTATGTTCATAATCCTAAATCTTTAATCAACATTGTGCTAAACTTTGTTGCTGACTGTATGACAAAATAAAGGTATTACAAATTATTCTTAGTAATTTTACAAAATATTGTTTGTAAAATATTAATAGGCATATTTTCACACAATCTGCACTGTAGATCAATGAATATATTCATCACCGCATGTGATCAAGCTGCAAGTGCGCGTGCCTCAGTGAAAACGAGAAAGTCCACGCTTGAAATAATTAAATTGCAAATGAAACTGTTATCTTGCCGTGAACGAACGATTTGCACTGATGCATGCTGATAATGCGACACAAATTGGTCGTTCAATGACGAAAGTGTGACGTCTCGAGATGAACTTGAACCATCGATATCATATTGTCATTTACTACAGCTCATTGCACAATTATGAGTAATTTTATTATTTCTTGGTTCCATATCTTTCTAGAAAAATCAATTATTTCTTATGATTGTTTGTTTCTTATCGTCCATACTTAGAAGTACATGACATGTTGTGGTCACACATTCGTCGATGACAACCGTGCATGCCCTTAGCATCACCTTTTTTATTAGCGACTTGTATTCTTTGTTTCTTAACAATAAGCCACGTTGCAATGAATGTAAAAATAAAAAATTAAAATCGACCTCTCTTTCCCAAAATGTAAATTATGTAAAATCTTTTTTTAATTTAATAGTCATGTAAATAAACTTGTGCAGTTTATGTTAAAAATAAATATTGAGGATAGAATTTGCTGTTTTACCCAAAGTAATTCGTGTGAATAGAGAATATTGATTGTTCCCTTTGTAATATTCCAGCAAAATCGTCGAGCTTGAGGAGGAACTCCGTGTCGTTGGTAACAACCTGAAGTCCCTCGAGGTCTCTGAGGAGAAGGTATGTTCAAATCTGCATTGTTATATTGACTATTTTTTTTATATTTATTAAAAGTAGGAAAATTTTACCAATTTGCATTGGTCATTAATTTACTTGAACAAGACAAGTCCCCTAAATTATTGAAGATATTTCCTTATTTTGACACATGTTAGTGTCACTGGCCTAATTGTAAACAGAGGTCTATGTCCAGTAATTGGTCTACATACATTGTGATAAGGCCAGTAACAAAACAAAAGCTTGTACTGAGTAATATTCGAGGTGATAAAAGATCGGAACAACCAACGTTATCGTGTATGATGCACCAACCAGTTTGAAAATTTCTCTTTTTGAAAGTAACACAACTCCTGTATCGAGTGTAACACACGTTTTAAGTGAAGTTAATTTAAATCTAGGTCTTAAGCAGTCGACGTACTCAAGACTGATTATTTTGAAGAAATAATTCGGGATATTAGAAATGGTTTAAATATTGTTAGGAGATAGTTTGATATTAACAAATCTAGTGTCAGAGAAGTAACCAAGCGTGTGAAATTCCACACAGGCCAACCAACGTGAAGAGGAGTACAAAAATCAGATCAAAACTCTCACCACCCGCCTAAAGGAGGTGTGAATGCGAACGATATCGGTTCATTTACTGCGAGTGTTCTCGTACGCTTGCCTAACTGCATTCTGCCGCACACACCCCATAGTGTAGTCTCTGTGCATGATTTACCATAAATATTTGAAAGAATGGTAAAAATTGCACAGAGTAGTGCGTCTATAACATGGCCGTGTTTTTTTTTATTAATCGAACTACATATAGCTGTTGTGTTTCCTTTCTTAACAGTCATGTTAATAGTTTTTAGTGTTCCTATAAATGTACATAGTGTCGCACAGGGTGAGCCAAGTACACGAGTCACTCCTCTGTGTGACGCTGCATGATGATTTTTATTTTCGTTTTCGCTGTTTTGTGTTACGTTAACATATAATAATCGCAGGCGACGCAAAGGGAAGAGACATACGAGGGTCAAGTTAAACTGCTGGATGCACAGCTGAAAGAGGTAAAACGTACAGCAGGAGGTGACATCGAGCGTAGATAGAGCTGGTTACGGTTGTAGT
The DNA here is from genome assembly GCA_907164795.1 of Hemaris fuciformis. Lineage (NCBI taxonomy): Eukaryota > Metazoa > Arthropoda > Insecta > Lepidoptera > Sphingidae > Hemaris > Hemaris fuciformis. The sequence goes on from OU015447.1 coordinate 11,010,656, forward strand.
GCCGATCAATGTTCATTGCCATCTTTGTGTTTGGGACGTAGTCGGTACGCCGCGGGGGCTTCTCTAAACCGTTGTACATAGAGCTATGCAGTTTAGAGGGGCTCGCGCGCTCGGTCGGTCTAGGCTTCGTAAGGCTATATCCGTTGGTGTAGGACCCAGTCGCGTGGCTGCCGGCGGCGGTTGGTGCTTCATCTATGTATTTATGTACGACGTCTATCTCTCCTACTATGTGTTAATTTATTTCTGTATCTACATGTATGTACAGTGTGCCCGCTTTGTGATTGTACGCCTCGTTTGACGCCGCCTTTCTAAGTGTTGTCGATGCGTTTTTGATTTAGTCACCACTTGATCAACCTTATCATTACACTCGAGTGTTCGCCGCAAACCTGTTTCACCAGTACATTATCTATCCATTACGTTATTATTAGTATCGTTAATCTGTACCAATATGTCCGTATCTGGTCTCATATTTTATTCAGATACAATCAATTTTCACACTAATTTGTGTTTAACTAATTTATTACTCATATTAATAAGTGTCAAAACGCGCTGTTTATATGAATATTTCCCAATAAGTTATTACCGTGAAATGCTATTACTGTTGGAAGTTGATAAACTTTCATGTTCACTTGTTCCTTGTGCCACTTGCATATCCCGTTATATTTCGAAAACTTGTTATTTCTGCTTCGTGCCATTCCACTTTCATAGTAGATCACGTTTTTATAGTTATTTATTTTACCTTGAAGTGGTTCTCATCAATTCACATCAAGAAAGATGAATGCAGGCACAATTAGAGTAGTGAGTGTGTACGAAGACCCGACATACCCCATTCGGCCTCCCCCGAGGTACCGAACAGGGGAGCTCAAGGCACTTTCATCTCGAAAAAATAAAAACAAAAAAAAGTGAGTGTGTACGAAGCGTACAGTCACAAGGTGAGTGCGGGCATGGCGGTCGCTTGCCGTGAGTAATGAGTCCTGTGTGGCTAGGCAATGGCGTCTCGCGAGCACGTCGAGGATAAGATCCACAGCCTATCGCAGAAGCTGTCGCAAGTAAGTTGTGCACATAGGGTGCGTATTGATCGTTCGCACATTAGTATCACCGAAGTACTGATTATTATTATCGATGAATAAATATGACTTGTATGACTCAAAAGACTTGGATTCAGTCCTGAAAAATTACTGTCAATTTACTGAGTTATAGCATTACATTGAAAAATATTCAATAATTTAATTATTCACAATAGTTGTGGAGATTTATGTTGTTACTCAACTATACTATGTATGGCGTTAATGCCAATGATTCGCAGCCGAATTTGGTTCATATAAAAAGGTTACATTCATTTGCACTATTAAATTATAATTAAGGTGAAAGTGAAAGCATTTTTGATTTTATTTTGTCAATGTAACACGAGATACATGAAAGTATGTTTATACATTTGGTATTTTAAAGTCTTGTGGTATATTAAGACGAAACAAATATGGGCAAATTTCTTTTTATTTGGTGAACGATCAGTACTCTTCCTCGTATTGTAATAGTACATTCACCTTCATTATGGTAATATATTTAAATATTGGGTAACGGTATATACATATGTATAAAAGTTTTGTAGACTATGAGACCAGCAAATAGCCGCTTATGGGAAAGGTAAATGCATGCTAACCGTGTCGCTTTATGGTGTTTAATAACTATTTTCGATGTTTTTTTTTATTACACTAAATATATTTGAGTGATTTGAATATTTAACTTAAAAAAAACTCGTTTTTCTGTCTTTTTAATGTTTTTAACATAACAAGAATTTAAAGTCAAAATTCACAAATGCATGATTGAACATTTTATGAAACAGTTTACTTTCTGAGTATTGATTTCATTTTATATATGTTTAAAAAAATATTAAACTTATGAAGTTTAGTATAGCATTCATTGAAAAGTTTTGTAATTCATGAAATACGTATATATGGATTTCAGAAAGTAGGCTGTTTGCCAAATGATCGTTAGCTAAATTGTTGTTTTAAAAATTTCAGGCTGAAGCGCGCGCCGAGTTTGCCGAGCGCTCTGTGCAGAAACTCCAGAAGGAGGTCGACAGGCTTGAAGGTAACTTATATCTTGTTTATAAACAAACATATAATAAAATATTTAGGAATATCTTATCAAGAGTTTTGGGGACAAAAAAATATTTGATGGACATATTATCCATATTCTCTTAAATATATTTCCCAAAACTCTTACCAATGTCAGGAATAATCAGGCAGAAATTGAAATATTAATATTTCCATTATGATTAAAACTTTTACTACTAGTTTTCAAGGTTATCCAGATTGTACAGTGTTTACAACGTACAGCGGTTTGGTTAAGTTGACATTTTGAAATATCTCTGAAGTCAAGTTAAAATAACAATGTTTGACGAATAACAAAAATGCTTTGAAACATTAAACAATGCACAAGATGTCATAATCAGCCATCATTAGATCTGGCTTTGAGTTTTGACGCTGTACAATAGTTTTTTTGAGAGCTTCTACTTTCGTTTCTGCTATAATCAAGCTTAATATTTCTTATTTTCATAGTAACTGTTTTGATGTTTAGTTTTTATTTGATCTAGTTTACGGAATTGTCTATAGCTGTTAGGTGTCCACATTGAGCACTCTTATTATTTTTAGTCTGTGCTAAATGAAATCATAAAAGATTTTCGTTTTTTTTTAATGATAATTCCGTAAATCATGATCTGTAAGCATGTATTTTTATTAAATGTGTCCCATTAGATTGCTCAATCCTTTGATGTTTTTTGTTGTTTTTTTTTTAATAATTTTCGCATGGTTTTATTTCAATGTTGTTTTTGCCCGTGCTGCTCGGTTGTAATACTCTTGTCAAACATCGATGATTAAGATAGTGATGTTACTATGTGGATTAAATAATAACCTGTCATGATTGAATATGCGTTAAGCTTGCTATCAGTGCAACGGTTGTAGTAACAGATATGTAGACAAGAGTATTGTGGCGAGCGCGCATGTTGTCGTTGTGTGGACTGACCGTGGCCGCATCCGCCCTTGCAGACGACCTGGTGGCCGAGCGTGAAAAGAGCAAACTCCTGCAAGAGGAGATGGAGGCCACACTCCACGACATCCAGAACATGTGAACGCCTCGCTCCTCTAACCCCCCTGTCCCCCCCCCATTCGTCCCCCCCCCCCACTCCACCCACACCCGCGATCGCCCGCTTCGCCCATTCACGAGCTGTCAACACATTCAGAAACCTTCACAAATCGATTTTTACAGATAGAAGTAAATCAACTAGAATAAATTAAACCACCAATAATTTTAATATTGTTGGCGTGTGAGTACTGAATGGAATTTATAGTTGGTATTATTGCGAATGGGACGAGCGGGGGACTAGATGTTATTAGTTATAGAGTAATTGCCAGCTGCTTTTTTAATGTAACTTCAGAAATGAGTGTTCGCTACGACACCACTGCCATGTGCAATTTTTTTATTTGATACACAAATTACTAATACTTTTGTCCGTGTTGAAAGTGTATTTCGTCATTTTAGTCATTATTTTACGAGCGTGCCTGTTGTGTCGATGTTGCGTTGTTCGCAGCCGACAGCTTCCGCGGCTCTTAGCGTAAGGCGAGATGTTTATCGACATTCCAAAACGGGGACCAAAATTTTATGAACTTTACACACACTAAAAGACAATTAGCATGTTAATTTTTACAAATTGCACATTATATTGTATATGGTTTTTCATATAACACGTCTATCAAGGGTTTATCTGCAGTAAGTTTGGATTCCAATAGGTTTTTACGATATGTGGGAAATAGTGCACACGAGTATGAGTAAATGAATGTAGTACGCAATACGCAATGTATCGCGCAGTGCACTGTTTGCAATTATTACGAACTCTTTATTTACTTAATATTAGAGAAGAGATTAGATATTTTTATTTAATGAGTGATGATAACACGTAAAATGATATTTATAAGAATATACTTGCTATAAAGTATTTGATATTCTATTTTGTTTCGAGTATGATTTTTCTCGTGTCATAATTTGAGTTTGTTGTTATTTATTTAAATTAATCGATGAATAAATTATGACCATTCCATTGCTGTAAGTGTAAGTTTCGCTGCTGTTAGTATATCGGTTAGTAGAGCTGGCAAGACCGTGCTTGTCACGTGGCAATTGTAACGAACAACAAACAAACAAACATGCAAACAGTTTCATTGCTGTCCAACGACAACTTCGGCATGTCGTGGGATATCCGTCTTTTTTAATGTTATCGATTAATGAATTGATAGATAAGTTCGTGAGAAATAAATTAATGATTTTTAAGAGTATTCTAACCGTTTATAAATATATATTATTATTTTTATGTTGTTGTTTTTTTACTAACCCGTGTGAACCCTTAATCCCGTTTGGCTAAACATTGAATTCTATCAGCTATAAAATAAAAATCATAGATCATCTATTCAAATTAATATCATTATCATCACGATTAAAATATCTGAGTTATACCTTTCCTCGTCATCGAGTCTTGCAAGATTATTCATTGTCACTGTCGTGACGAAGAGCGAGTTGTGACCCGCAGTCGAATCGCTCTGAAGACGTTGCGCACTGTACATACTCATCGTCCGAGGCACGAGCATGAGAGGACCTTCCGTAGTGTAGCAGCATGGAGCCGGCCCCGTGCTAACGCATGACCCCCGCGACTGGACCGGGGCTCACGGCTTGCCTGATGCAGATGACCTCATCAACGAGATCGAGAAGTACAACGATATCGGCGACGACATCGACGACTCCTTCGTCGAACTCATCCCGGGCGTCGACCCCAACGCGCGACAAGTGGAGGCCGCGCGCAGAGAGTACGAGCGCCTGCACCCGCCCAAGGAACCCACGCCGCCACCGCCGCCCAAGGAGCCTACGCCCCCACCTGCTAAGGAACCCACGCCCCCGCCCGCGGCTGATCAGCCAGCCCCGCCGGCTGAAGGCGCGCCACCCGCCGAAGGAGCTCCAGCTGCTCCCCCCGCCGAAGGAGCAGCGCCGCCACCCGAGGGTGCCGCTCCCCCCGCCGAGGGAGCGGCTCCTCCGGCTGCTCCGCCCGCAGAAGGTGCGGCACCACCAGTCGAGGGAGCACCAGTTGCGCCCCCGGCTGAGGGCGCCGCACCTCCAGCGGAGGGAGCTCCGGCACCTGCTCCCCCGGTGGAGGGAGCTCCGGCTGCTCCTCCGGCCGATGGAGCTGCTCCGGCGGCGCCTCCCGCAGAGGGAACGGCGCCACCCGCCGCCGAAGGGGCACCCGCTCCGGCTCCACCTGCGGAAGGCGCTGCTCCACCGGCTGAAGGAGCCGCTCCACCGGCTGAAGGCGCCGCTACAGCTGCTCCGGCCGCTCCCCCCGCCGAAGGAGCTCCGGCACCCGCCCCGCCGGCAGAGGGAGACCCCGCAGCCCCGCCCGCCGGCGACGCAGCTGCCGCTCCACCTCCCGCTGCCGCTCCTGCACCGGCGGAGGCCGCGCCTGCCCCGGCCGCCGAGCCCGCTCCTGCTGCCGCTCCTCCGGCAGAAGCCGCCCCGGCAGCACCCGCAGCGGAGGCGGCGCCCGCGCCCGCCCAGGCTTAGACTTCCGCGCCGCGTGTCTACAGATCGGGCTCCCTCATTCTCGGACCTCTCGCTGACGATTTGGCTCATGACGTTTGCAGTGAAAGTATAATACGCGTACTGGAAATTATTTTTATGTTATTTAAAAAAGCACCGACATAGCTGATGGAATGATTCCGGCCGAAGCCGGAGTGTCGCGTGACCCTGGTACTGGTTTGCATGGTGTGCACTAACGCGAGTGCGGTCGCGCTGACGGGCCCGCTGTCCGCAGACGAGTTGATCGCGAGCAAGGAGCTGTTCCACGAGATCGGCGGCGAGCTGGACTGCGCGTTCGAGGACATGGAGCTGCAGGCGCCGCCGCTGCGCGCGTGCGAGCGCTGCACCTGCTGCCACTGACCCTCGCCTCGCCTGCCTTAACCGTTCCGCTTGTGCAGCCACGCTTTACAAATATAATCAATAAATATACTCAATTTTAAACGACTCAAGCTTTCTAACCGACTTAGCATGATAATTTTATCGTCGTATCTTCTGCATCCCAATTTAACCTACCACTCAAGCTAAAATAACGGCGACAGCAGAGCATGGCTTCGATATAACATGGACCGTGACATGTAAGCATTTCATTATTATAAAATACGTTAAGTTACACCCGCTGGCAGAATGCGCAGAACTAATTATTAAGCATCGCTTAAACAGATTTATTTTTGAGTTCAGCGTGGGCATAGATTAAACGAATCAATGAAACAATGTTTACAAGGCGATATATATGAATGTAATACATTGGATTCATGTTTTCTCTACATACTACCGTAACGCGATTCCTAGCGTAGCCTAATAAGCGGTTACCACGACAGCTGCTCCGCTTGAGACTGCTTTACTATGCGCACTAATCGAAAAACTTGACTTGAAGGAGCACAACGTCACATGTCTATTAGGAGATCGATGCCTTGGTTGAATTGAGTTGTACGTTGAAATGTTGAACACGCATGTAACGTATCTGTGATGTCTAGACGAACTTGTCGCCGAGAAGGAGAAGTACAAGGACATCGGAGACGACCTCGACACCGCCTTCGTGGAACTCATCCTCAAGGAATAAGCGCGTGGACTCGTGTGGAAGCACTCCAGCTATACGCCGCGGCACTGTCACCGGCCAGCGATTCACTAATCCGAATAGATTTATTTTAATTTATATTTTATACTCCTGATTTAAGTTACAATCCATAGCTTTATGGCGGTATTTATTTTCGAATATAAATAATTTATTACTTATTGTCGTTTTTTTTTTCTATCCTACAGTTAGACCAAAATCTATAGTTACGTGTTAAATTTTAACAATGTAACAGAAACGTAATGACTAATTTCTTGCTCAGAAAAAAAAAAATCATAATTTAAACCAAAAAACATTGTGTATAATTATTATTAAATAAATAGGCATCTAAATGTATATAGGTATTTGTTCATACAAAGTTTATTAGTTTTGTTGAATATTGCAGAGCTAATACTCCCAATTTTAAAAGTAGCACACGCTTAGCGATTAGAGCTATTTGCTTCTATACACGTAGATCAGCTTCAATGACTATTTTACTCCAAAGTAGTTGCATGCTGCACACTTTTTATTATTTTGCATCAAACATTGAATTTAATGATATAGGGTTGTACAGAGAATACAAATTTTGCAACAAACTTTTGTTCTGTGTTTAATATTACAGTTGGGCTACATGTGATGAACGGGTTATTGGGCAAGATTAAATAAGTTTGGAAATGGGAATGCAATTGTATTAAAAATTAATCATTACATTGTCACACGTTCACAAGTTCACACGAATTATACGTACTAAGAGCTAGAAAACATGAATCATATAAATCATATATAAGATAAGTAGATTTATTGTATCTCTAATTTACAGTAAAAAGAAAAAAATATATTTTAAATCTTACCTATAGCGGGCATTTATTTATTTATTTTAGTAATACACTAGTAGCCAGTGGAAATATCTATGAAATGATTTGTCTAAATACCGATGTCGGGTATCGATTAGGAAACTGCTGTATGTTTCCTGCATGTCAATTTTTTCTCTTCGTACGTCTAAATCACAATTAAACTAAGTAATATCTAATATATTCGCCACATTGTTATGTAATTGTTAATAACTAACTAATATACTAACGTTCTTAACAGATGAGGTGGTGGAAGAGCGCATTAAGTACAAGGCGATTGCAGAGGATGTGGACCAGACATTTGCTGATCTATCTGGTTATTAAGCATAGACAATTTTGGTGACATATTAAAAATGGCGCCAAACTGCGTTGACAGCAAATGACGCGTGTAGCGAGAGTTTGCTTTTACTGTGAACTGAATACCGATATGCTTATTCTCGATACACTTCATTTGCTTTAAAATGTAATTACACATTCCATATATTTAATACTTATTTATATCGAAATCATGGAAACATGATAACTTAGTAACTACTTTTTTAGCTTTTGAAACATTGGTTTGATAGTATTTAATTTTTACTGATACTCGTAAGTTTAGATTTATAAAATTGAATTTTCATATTGGTGGAGTTTTGATATATAACAATAACGATTTTTAAAATCGTAACTGTTTTGTATCTCCGGTTTGAATTTTGAAATCGTTAATTTCTAGTTATGAATGAGAAAATTGTAAAAAATTGCTGCATATAAAAATTAAGTGCTTTTCCTCTATTTAAATTCATATCAGGTCATAGCAAAAAGTCTAAAAGATATAAAATGAGTAATAATAGAACTAATACAAGATAATTGTTGTTTATGATACTGTTTATGTCAGCGAGATAATATAGATATTTTTGAAATGTGTATTGAAAACAGATGTGCGGATAACAATTAGGCAATTTGAGATTTAAACAATCTTTATTACACATTCCATATTATTTTGCTACTTTCGTCTCTTATATTGATAGTTTATAAGCTGGGCCAGTTTAACAAGTCAAGTGCATTAGCCTTTTAGCCAAATTTCATACACCTAAGTCTCCCATTTAAAATGTTGTAATAAATATTTAACAGAATAATTGCAATATAGTAAATGACAATTGAAGTTTAGTAGACAAAATGATATTAAAAATTATTTGCTCAGTTTTTGTAATACGTGAAAATTGTAGAAATTAATTTTAAAGTGCCTATAAACAAAGAGCAGATTAGTGGAGATATTTGTGATATTGGAAAAGATACGAAAATTGAAGTTTGGTTTCTGGACGAATGGGTGGTTGTAGCTAGGGCTAGGTGAATGCATGGTAATCTCCCTTTATTTTTTTAATGCTTTGTACTTTTAATTACAAAGAACGCAAACGCCTAAACGAGCACTGCCGGTGTGATTATGTTAAGATAAGTTTATGGTAAAAATGTAGAATGTTTTTATAAAAAAAGTAACATGGAATTCCTTTCTTATGAACATGTATCGACGTTTATTTGGTTTAAATAATATTCTGTATGTAAGTATACCAGATTTTTAAACTTTTGTATTCCATTAGCCATAGATTTTTTACAACAGTCTTTGTATTCTATTATTAATCGTATGTCGTGGGCGTACTGGGTAGAAACTTGTGTTATAATAATATTACATGTGCTGAAAATATATATCCGTTCACCTAAAAATATTAGAATTTTTCTTAGATTTGTGCCGCTATTTAAACAAAGTGCTGTCAAATGAGATGTGGTTAGGTTTTATTCCCGTCCGAGACAAATATTTGTATCTGTGTAGGTTATGTGTAAAACGTTCAAAAAGTCTCTTGCATTTTCAAAGACTTGCCCTTTGGTCTTGGTCAGTGGTCGGAAATATATGTGTCTAAATTGTTTATTTAATCATCCAGATATTGAATTATGCTGGCTACTGCTCTACGCCTTTTATATCGTGGAAAATATTAACTCTTTCCGCCAGTCGTTTAAAAAATGAGCGTGTTGCACTTATCGCGCGTAAGTTGGCGTCTTTGATGTGGGCAAAAAGCGTTCAGTTATTTTGCAGCCTCATGTTACAACGGAGACAAAAATCAGCTCGGCCATCTAAGAGACAGGGGACATAATCGCAACTAGACTAGGAATTCCGCAACTTTTCAACATCACAGGCAACACGACGGCAAGTCATCTATCGCGGCTGTCATTTTCCCAAGGACACCCTAGGTCGTATTTAAATATAAGCACCTTTGCCCGAGTGCAGACAGTTCTGCTGCTAGTTACAAGATTTTAATACTTTCTAAATTTAAAATGCTTTTAAATTTAGAATAGTGAATTTTCTCTTTAGGTACTCTACAATTTCCAACATTGTTAAGAGATAGACATATTTTTTTTAAATTTCCATGAAATTAAAAGTTTGTACTTAATATTTTAGTTATTCGCTGACACACATACCTAAACTCAAGCCTATACCTAATAAGGGAAGGCAGAGAATACATTACCCGTCTTAAATCTGTTCATGCGAGTTTAACGGCTGACACAAGTTAAAAAAAACTACTACGCCTACGTCATATAAAGTTTAATTCATACATGCTCTATTCCAGTACTATCAGAAATGTGACTGCTTTAAACATTTTAGCTTGTACGGAACGTGTCAGCGCTTCGAAACCGTTCATTCTGATGAAATAAATTTATATTAAGTACTAAAACGCATTTTATTTATTCATAAACTGCCAGTGTTGATACCCGGTATTTGGTCGGATAAATTCTTTAAGGAATATTTTTCTTAGTTATTGTAATTAATCCTTCGATTTTTTTGTCACACTACCTGAAATTAGGTAAACATTATCCCGATACATATACACGAGGGTAGACAGTCGTATACATACATAAATACCACCGACCAGTGAATCTCACTGAGTCACTATAAAAGACAAAAAATGTCTTAAACCCTCAGCGAAATTAATTGGAAATAAAATACATACACACAATAATTAACGAAAAGGAAAAATGTTAAGATCCGCAGCCGACACTATAGGTAGCTAGACGACAGAGCGCTGGGCAGCAACGGGAAACAGTTAAGGGCGCTCGCCCTGTATTTACCGTACCGCCCAAAATGCGCAAGACGGCCTTCGGGAGGTTTTAGACGGTATGCCGGCGTAGGATTTTGGTTAGGGACCCAACTCAACCAAGCGAACAATAGTTCCACGCATTGAGTTGGAAGGCCGGTGACTCCAACATACCCTTTTTGGCCTCCCCCGAGGTACCGGCCACGCTTAAGGCGCTTTCCTCGTAAAAAAAAGGTAGCTAGCCATGCTAGCTCCGACTTGAAGATGATACGGTTGGACTGTGCCCCTAATAGAAGCTTATGCTCGCAGAGTAGGTAAGCCTTTTCGGGTGTTAATCCCAAGTATTGACACCTCAATAGAGTAAGAATTGTATTATTTTGGTTTTATTGTCATTGTCCAGAGCCTCTGTCAGGATAGGGACGCTCGTGAGTTGATGCCATAGCCCTCTTCGTACCAATGACGACTAGCTAAGAATTTCATGTCTAATTCCCAAATAAATGTCATGTCAGCCCTCTTCAAGCCCCTATTTTACAGCTTTATAAGCACCATTCTGGTAATACATTAGCAGGCAGAAATAATACCTAGCTGTAAAATTTTACTTGAAATGCAAATCTATTGAGAACGTTTACGATTACGTTAGTTTCAGGAGCAAGGTGTAAACGTTTCTTATCATTCGACATTTTGTTTGGACCGTCCTGCGCTAGAACAAGTCGAACAAATCGAATGTTACAGAAATCGTACTTTGGAGTAAGTATAGTACTTTATCCTTTTAAACCCATAATTTTATATTTTAACTAAGCCCGTTTATTTACTTATCAATTTGAAGTTACGTTTAGATTAATTTAATTGATTACGAACTAATGAGATTGTGAATGGAATGATTCATTATATGCATTACACCAATAATATGTTTGTTTGTAGTTCAAAACTTTGGTTATTTTATTTTAGTTGTAGAGTATTGTAGTATGTAGACAGGTCCGTTACAAATACACCTGATTACACTGAATTCAAATATAACGCTTACAAATAGTTCTCCAATGCGCTGGTAAATCTTACCTAATTGTTTATTTTGTAAGATTGTTTGTAATCCAATAAATTATTCAGAAATTTAACACTGAAATGGAATGAAAAGCCGTGACTTCAGCGTAAAATAGACACGATATATTAATCATATTGCAATCTTTTTGTGTTAGCCGAATTATGTTTACCCGATGAAAGCCGCGGATCGAACTCAATGAAGTTCGGCAATAGACTAAAATTAGAAGCGAACAACTTTTACCGGCTGATCTTTATGAAGAATTTGTAAAATCTGCAACGTGAGTCGCGGTGTCGGGGGACAGGGACGGCGGATCATTTGATGGATGATTGACGACGACATGTTTTGATATCGCCGATCCATCGACACCACATGTTCACATCGTGTACGTGTCGCCACGAATCCGTATCAACTAGCAATAGCAGTCGCAAATACGGTCAAAGCGACGTGTGAGAGCGTGACGGCTGGCGATCGTCGCGTGCGCCGCGATTGCGGTGGTGGATCGGTATCCTGAATTTTTGGCACCGAAAATAGTCGGGCGGGCGCGCGGTATCGCCGCGAGGGCGGGCGCGGCGCAGTGCGTGTCGCTCCGCCGTGTGAACAGCCCGTTCGTGAGGTGAGTGCAGCGCGCGCGCACCCCGTGCCGCCCCGCTTGGATACTCCACCGCTCCACCGCCGCTCCACCACCGCGCGTCACCGGACTCCCTCCAGGACTCGCAGGACCCGTGCGCGACAGTGACAGTGACCCGAGTGACTCGTGACGTGTGGAGTATCCAAGCTCCTGGATGTTGTCCTCCAGTTACATATTCGGTGATATTAACCCGGCTTCGATATCGCGAATCCAACGCGTTAACCATCTATAAGTTTTGTATTGAAAATCGATATGGCACAGCGGTACGTCGACCCGAGTGACATTATGAAAGAGTTTCTGAAATAGTTAGAAATATGAATCGCGCGCCACTCGTTTTCCACGGATATGACTCGGGTTTCATCGCTCGCGCGTCCTCGCTGAAAATAGTGTTCCCCGCCCGCCGCCCACGCTGTCGCTTGCGCCCGCGCCGACCAGTAGCTTGTAGCCTATTTGCGGCACGCCCGAACATCAGTATTTATTTAGCGAGATGAGGAAACTCGTCTCAATTTTTATTTTAGATCCAGACTTGCCCTATATGTCTTGGAATTAGGACACCATGAGTTCATGCATGAGATTGGCATTATGTGTGCCCGATCTAACCTTAATGCGCTTAGTTAAATGCCAATAACTGTTTAGTACCCAGTTACAGTTCTCACATAAGTTATATTATTTTAAATACAGTAATATTTCACTTTTGCTTTTGTTTTGCTGGTTGCCATTCATTAAGATAATAAAATATACTACATACATCTAAATGTATGTAGTATACTACATATCTAAATACTATATACTTGACAATCCACGTGTGCTTTTGATGTGTCACTCACCTGTCTCTATGTCATACTCGTAATGTAGAGACTTGAAGAATGCTCAAAACTTTCAATTTCTAATGAGCGCTATGCTAATATGCAAAACACTTTTCAAGTATTTTATAATATTTAATAATTTCTACTTGCCCTTGAGATGAACTACTTCTTAATTTTCTTTTTGAAATTCAACAAGCATTCAAAATATTTTATGTTCTTGTATTACATAAATATTACACATGTATACTTTCACGCGAACGATATTTTGTCTTGGATTATTTATTTCTTTGTTTAAAAAACTTCAATTAACTAAAGAATCATTTTGACATTTCTATTTTTTTTTAATATACGACAAAATCAATATTTATTTCAGGTTAATCATTATTACCAGGATTTTCAATTTCTTCAAAAGCCAATCCGTTAGTTTTAAAACATTGCCAAGCCATCAAAAGCTTTAGTTTTTGCGATTATTTCTTAGCATCTGATCTTCGAATTCCTATTGTAAAATTTAACAGTTTGTAAAGTTTGTCATATTAAGTCTAGAATTCTTCGTCTTTTTAGTTCAATGATGGACATAGATGCGCAATTCCTTGCTCTCTGCTAACTCAACAGCTAACTTCTTAACTAAACTTTTACAATCTAACCTTCATCGATACATTTATTTTTTGTTTTTTAAGCGTTCAAATTTCGAACACTCGCATTCCGTAACGTATCCTACAAGTAATTACAAGCTCTTATTCAGTTGTCAACGTAATCGTTAGCTTGTATTGTCAGGAATGCGACATTGAGGGTTGGTTTCTGTCATCATGTAACTTTATTTGTCGGCTGTGATTGCTTGGGGCCGGCGTGGTTAGTGGCAAATAGGCAAATGACGTCAAGGACACGGGGTTATTTATAAATGCTACGTTGTTACTGCTCCACGACTTACGCTATGTTTGGCCATGCACATTTCCCTCAATACGTCAAGCGTGGTACACGATTTCATCGAAAAGAAGCGATGAAATTTATTTATTAGCGATACATTGCTACTTCATAATATACGCTTATTAATAGTCTTCTACAATTGCAGGCAATCATTAGGGATGAAAAAATAATTGAAGCTAAAAAATAGCTTTTACTTATATCGAACACCATTATATTAAACCTAAACACGGCTATTACCTAGTATTCAATACTTTATACTAAGATATCTAGGCTAGTTCTAACATAATGTATAAATCTCCAAGCAGCTGTTGGAGATAGCAGTAAAGTTATTTTAGCTTACAATATGTCGGTAACAGTTGAGAGCTCGCCAGAAATATCATGACGTCACGCGAGAACGTTATTTTCGCAATGTACGCGCGGCGCGCTTTAGGTTTTCAGCTTTGCTTTAATTTTACAGTTCTCATGACGATGTATTGTGGCATGTTGTAATCAATCGGCGTCTGGTTTCATTGGTGGCTTATAAAAACGTTTAAGTAGGGTATTATATGTATACATCCATAAGTACATATATGTACATTCATAATATTATATTTTAAATAGGAATTCGTTGATGCTGTAATATTACTAGTGTAATTTCATATTAAGTTAAAAAAACATATTTTAATTATAATTTAATATATTTTGTACATTATTTAATATAAACGCAAACATATTATTATAAATTAGCATAAATAAGATATAATGATTCTATAGATATATTTCATAGGAAAATACACATCGCCGTCAAGTGGTTAAAACATCTGCTAATATAATAGAAAATTAAATATTTATACTTTTAACTAGTTCACGTTCTGTTACTGCACTTTAACTACTCCTGTAAAGATATTACATAAGATAACACACTTTACATTGCAATTCATTAAAACCATATCAGTTTTTCGACTTCAGTAACACTTTTGTAGTTACTAAAGCTGTATTTCTACATTCCTGTTTTCTAGTTGTCTTATAAGTTACACGGAATAGGAGCATATTGTCGTTAATCCGAGAATCGAATTGGCGACCTCCAAAACGCCCATCGTCCATTTTCGTTACTTCACTAACCAGGCATACATAACGTTAGTAAAGTTACACATAAATTATGACAAGCAATCACATTAAATATCTCGGCTATGTTTGTTCTACGAAAAGAGGGCAGATCGTAACATGAAATGCATTTGCATCCATTTAAACGAAGGGAAGTTGGCAGTGATCAACATAAGATATCTGTTAATTTAATTAGTAGGTCACAATAAACTACAGCTTTATAACTCGCTATAATTTTCAATGGAAAGTTTTACGTGTATGAAGGTAGTAAAACACAAAGAAACTATTAAAAGAATAAGGGATAACCATCGCAATAATACTAGAAAAAGATTAGTCAAGAAAACACACAAAGGGTATTGAAATGTTGTTTTCATTTCACTACCTTACGTTGTATTTAATCTATGTATTATTAAAGTATAATTGAAACTTTTGATAGAAAACTAGAAAATTTAGGTACACAACTCGTTATACAATACTTTAATAAAGTTATTTAAATTTCTTTATTCGTTGATTGTTGTAAGTTGGAATGTTTGAGACGCTGACTGCCGCACACAATATCTTTTAAAAAAGTCATGTAACATTTAATCCTCAAGACAAATAGTTAAATGGCATTGAGTGTGTTCGAAACAACACAATTGATATCTATACTAATATGAAAAAAGCTGAAGAGTTTGATTGCTTGAACGCGCTAATCTCAGGAACTACTATATCGGTACGATTTTTTTCAGTGTTAGATAGCCGATTTATCGAGGCAGGCTATAGGCTATACAACATCACGCTACGATCAATAGGAACGGAGCTGCAATGAAAAATGTGAAAAAAGAGGAAAAATTTTAAGTCTAAAGTATCACATACGGAGTAATAATTATATATTCCTTTTCACCTTTCGTTGCGAACACCCCTCGCATCTCTCATGATTTTCCCTTTTTTACACTTTCCGTCAGCTTTTATCGTCAAACTAACGTACATTTGCCTTTTACTTATACAAATAAACTCAACCTCATTTATCGGAAAAGGTTTCTTTTTCCAAACTTCATGCCGTGTTATCTGAAGGAGTTTTTAAAAGACGACCAGGTAGTCTGAAATTGTAGCGGAAGGGCTTTAAAACCTTAAAAAAGGTGGACGAAGTACAAAATAATCACACATTAGTTTTACATTAGTGTGACATGTAAAAGATAATAATAAATACACCCAATAGTCACATACATAGTTCTGACCCCACACTAGGATGCAAGTCCTAGGATGAAAGACTTTTCGATCTAACAAACACCCAGACCCGAAATGAATATTTGTGGCTGAGACAAACATTTGTCTCGGTGCGGGGATCGAACCCGCGGCCTCTCGTTTTGCAAGCTGGTATTTAGCCAACTGCGCCATAGGGCTGTCATAGATGGTAAGCTTATTCCCGTTTATCGCGCACATAAAACTTCTCAAATTAAAATGACCACTTTCAATGATACTTGACATTATTTTGTGACTTTAAATAAATACATTTAAAGATTATTGAAGGTATAAAATTTATGTAGATATTCGACATACTAATGAAAAAGTAGGAAAAGATATGACTTAAAAAAATAACAGGATTTGTGTAGGTAATATATGAAAAGCAGTGCTTATTCCCGGATTTGAATTCATCTCATGAAAAAAATACAACTTTATTGCTCTTTTGTAGATAATATGTTACACAAGATGTTAGAAGGGACGTATATAAAAAGCGTACAAAATTATTACTGTAACATACTCCAGTAACCTGTTTCATACATAACATTTTTATTATTCACCATAACTTTTCTTGCCCGATGTAAACAAATATGGCGGCGCTAATTTGGGCGGTGTTTTCATGGTTTTAATTATAGATTCAATCATGTGAAACGTCATCGTATAAAATTCCGCCTACACGAATTATTATTTAATTATTTTAATTTGGAATTTGAATTGGCTATTTTGTCGTGATGGCCTCGAGGTTTAGGCACGCGGTCGAGAATTTCGACGGTCGCGGCTTCAAACGGGGGTTTTCGAAGTTATGTGTGTATTCAAAAAGAATTATCAAGTACTTTAACAGTGTAGGAAAACATCGTGATGAAACCTGCACACCTAAAAGTTCTTAGGAATTTCTCAGGTGTGTAGTCCGCCAACCCGCACTAGGCCAGCGTGGTGGACTAAGGCCTAAACCCTCTCAGTTGTAGAGGAGGCCCGTGCATAGCAGTGTGACGTATATGGGTTGATGATGATGAATTGGCTATTGTAATCATATTGTAGAATGTTTCTTTATTGTTCTGGTTGTAATAGAATTTTATGGTGTTGTTTACAAAGTAAGAGAATAGTGAGCTATTTTTAAGGTCTCTCGAGAACTAATCGTATCAGTTTACATAACTTCCATTGAACATAAAGTGTATAAATTACCATTACAGGATCAACCTATGTATGTATATATTATTACATTCTTTTGCCCAGAACTCTTTCTTTATATAAGTGAAAAGAAAAAGATCTTGTCAATTTTTCCTCGTATATTTTAGAAATTCATTTTTAGCGGATATCTACGTCTGCGGATCTCTCTGCGGATATTCGGTTTTCGATTTTCAGTGCAATATTTTTATTGGTTTTAACTGTGTGTCGATCAGTCAGATGACTTGTCTTTTAAATATACAGACAAAAAGACCAAGATAATAGTCACCTTGTTAAAGTTAGTTTTCATTTCTATTGGTAGTCGTCGATCGTTTAGGAGTCGATGCGGTTAGTCAATAAACTAATTAAAAATGCGTCTAGGTACCTATTGGCGCTACCTTACTTTGGTAATGTACACAAATGTTTACAAACGCTTCTTATTCTATCAATGCAGATTAAACCGATCATCCGCGGATGAAGTATATTTATTTTCATCAACCTTATATTACGTCCCACAGCTGGGCACGGGCCTCCTATACAACTGAGAGGGTTAAGGCCTTAGTTCACCACGCTGGCCTAGTGCGGATTACATAATATATGTATGTACTTGCTGAGTCTTGTAAATAAGTAAATCTACAATTGTATCCGTGAACTAAAGTTTCATCATAGTCTTCAATTACTCGTAATAATCATAATTTAACATCGATTTATTTTAACGTTATTTTAAGTGTATTTTGATTGCTGTGTAAATTATAGTTGATTAAAAATATAATTCCTTCTTTAAAAGAAGTGAATACCAACGTACAGTGCCAGTTCTTTAAATTTTTAGACAACAGCTTCATTTGTAAACGAAAAATGTTATAAATGACTTATATACATAAATGTGATCGCCGCACATACACAATAGTAAACATTCGAACGCGGAAGTAATTAAATTATCGTAAAATGGTTTCGCTCGAAAATTTAAAGGAATTCTGAAAATAGCAGTTATGGTATTTGGTTCTGTTAGAATAAGGTACGTAGGTATCTAGCAGCATTTAAGATTATAAATTAAATACCCTACGCGGAAAAGGCTTTGAATGATTTTTGTTTATTGGCGGCGTGGCGTGGGGAAACCAAAAAGAAACCAATGTTTACCCGTTAAAAGTATTACTTAGAAAAATATGTAGAAATCGAACCCGCGGCTTCTCGGTTCACATCGACCTAGTTTTCACTGCGTCAATTACACTATCAATCGGTCCTATATCGCCGAATATGTTTTTTCGACGAGTACAGTTATATGTTTTTAAGGAAAGTACATCATTTGTTACAACTATTTTTTGCATTGCAGGCCAGTAACTGGCGTATTTTTTCGACCGGAACATAAAAACACAAAGCCGCCACCATGGACGCGATTAAGAAGAAGATGCAGGCGATGAAGCTGGAGAAGGACAATGCCATGGACAAGGCAGACACCTGCGAACAGCAGGCCAGGGACGCCAACCTCCGTGCCGAGAAGGTATTCTATTTACTTACATTTTCTACGAGTATATCATACTCCTTAAGTCAGTGGCGGTACCTACTTCTATAGAAGTCCAAAATCGTCGGAGACCGATACATTATAGATGATAAATATTATATTTGGATAAATATAATTTTTTCCAAATTGTTAAATATTACATTCACCGTCCCTTTTAAACCTCTAAGTTAAGATGCATTATTACAGTGGTTTTAAGGATAATCTTGAAAACCTAACTATCTAATAATCTCCTAATCTATAGTGTTTTATTATTATTATCTATGAAAAATCATAAAAGTATTTTATACTTTTACTATTTTATTATCCATCCTAAGGTTACCTGGAAGAAATTGCCTAGAGCGATAAGGCCGCCTCTTGTTTTATTTTTTAATAGATAAGTTTCTTTATAATTGTTGTACAAGGAAGTATAAATAAATAAATAAAAGTAATTTTCTATATAGGTGAACGAGGAAGTCCGTGAACTCCAGAAGAAGCTCGCCCAGGTGGAGGAAGACCTCATCCTTAACAAGAACAAGCTGGAGCAGGCCAACAAGGACTTGGAAGAGAAGGAGAAGCAGCTCACCGCCACCGAGGCTGAGGTTGCCTCCCTCAACAGGAAGGTCCAGCAGATTGAGGAGGACCTTGAGAAGTCCGAGGAGAGGTCCGGCACCGCCCAGCAGAAACTGCTTGAGGCCCAGCAGTCTGCTGATGAGAACAACCGGTAAGAACACCTGCGGATATTTTTCTGGAGTTTTTTTAAATAGTACTTAATATTGTATTAATTTCACCAAGAACTTATCGTTGTTGATTTTAACATTCATACTGATCTCTGTTTTCAAAAGGAAAATGCTATATGCTTAAAAGTATGGGCGAAGGTGTATTGTTATTCCCGCACATTGCCCGTTTTTTGAGTCCATGTAATAGCATATTGATGTTATACGGACACAGTTGTGGTGGTACCACAAAAACAATCTTAAACACTTCGCACGCCTACAAAACGACCACATTGCTTCCATGAATCAGAATAGTTTTAAGAAACTATTGACTGGAGAGCTGACAAATATCCGTGCACATTTCATTTTGTTTGAGCGGGTTAATTTAGACTTTCACCTTTTAATAAAATCTCTAAACATCCTAAATCTGGCGTAAACTAATGAGAAAATGGTTTGTTCCAGTATGTGCAAAGTATTGGAGAACAGGGCACAGCAGGACGAGGAGCGTATGGACCAACTGACCAACCAGCTGAAGGAGGCTCGTCTCCTCGCTGAAGACGCTGACGGCAAATCTGACGAGGTAAACTAACAAAGCTACTTATTATTATACTATCATTCATCATTAGTCCATACACGTTCCACTGATGGGCACGGGCCTCCTCTACAATTGAGAGGGGTTAAGCTTTAGTCCACCACGCTGGCCTAGTGCGGGTTGGCGGACACAGTACTATCATTAGTTAAAGTAAATTTATATGGCACACATATTCGGCTTGAGAGGCCGAAGAGATTTGGGTTCTGGTTCCCATGCCACGAGGCTTGTAACTTAATGTGACTTCAGACCATTTTCTTTAAGTTTATTAAGTCTCAAAATGTCTTTTAATAAAGCTGTTCAACAACAGTTATTTAAATCTTTCCAATTTTTTGAATAAAAACATCGAAATAGTTCCTATACCTAATACGATTGATCGAGTAATTGTTTTATAAAGTGTTCATTATAATAAGTTGTGTTCACAACACCCAGGTATCCCGTAAACTGGCGTTCGTTGAAGACGAGCTCGAAGTTGCTGAGGACCGTGTCAAGTCTGGAGACGCTAAGATCTCAGAACTTGAGGAGGAATTGAAGGTAAATAATTAAATTAATACCTTCATAAAACAAAAAACCTTTTTTATAGTATGTTAATTTTGAATTTTATTTCGATCTAAACACTTACCTAATTAAGAGTCGTATATATACACTTTAGATTGACGGCTATAGACATGTCTCAATACGTTAGAGGAACCAACATTCAATTTTTTTTAACAACATTTTTTAACTTTGTAAAATCGGTATATGAACTTTGCCTGATTATTACTCTAATCTTGAAATTAAACCTTCTCGAAATGAATTTTTGTCACGGATTCTAACAAATAGTTTTGTGAAACCAGGTCGTAGGTAACTCCCTCAAATCACTGGAAGTATCCGAAGAGAAGGCGAACCAGCGTGTTGAGGAGTTCAAGAAGCAGCTGAAGACCCTCACAGGCAAACTGAAGGAGGCTGAGGCGCGCGCCGAGTACGCCGAGAAGACAGTCAAGAAACTGCAGAAGGAAGTCGACAGGCTCGAAGGTACCCCCACGCTTACATTAATACTCTATAATCAACAATTAATAAGTTCTACAATTCAGTCTAACTGCAAATCTAAATATTTAAACAATATTCTTAATTTAAATAAAATTTTGAATGATAACTATTTTCTTAATAACGAATTTCTAACAGATAATAATATCATTTATTTTACATAAACTTTAAATGGTGAGGCTTTAATTAAATTTCTAATAACTTTCTGATAATTTTCTTCACGCGCCGGCCTTCACGCGATATTATCAAATGACAACGTTTTCCAGACGCATTATTCAACGAGAAGGAGAAATACAAGGCGATATGCGATGACTTGGACGGCACTTTCGCCGAGCTCACAGGATACTAACTTACCCTTATAGCGCTTAGTTTAATTATACCGTCCGTTTCGATCCATCCATTACGTCCATCTGTTTTTATCGACACCTAGTTATCGGGATTATCATGATCCGATTGCCGCGTACCCAAATCTGCAATCATCGGGCTCGTTACAAGCCTAGTGTTGTTCAATTTGTTCTCCATCTTTTCTGTATCACAAATCTGTTTATTTTTAATGCACCCTAACCCCATCTTCGATGTTTAGAGGATTGTCAGTAACCAAAGTTGCAAAAGCGTCTGCGACGTCAACTTTTGCAGGCGATCCTTTAGAAATCGTAGTTTTAGAACCTGCTTTTTGTGTTGTGATTAACATGTCTTTCGCTTTACGCCTACCGCCGTGGACCAATGCTTCGAAGGTACTTTTTACTATATAATCTCTTAAATTTTACATTAAAAAAAAACTTTAAAGCTATCCGCTTGAGCCTTAAAAGTTATCAGTAAATTTACAGATAATTACGAGTATAACAATAATAACTATTTTATCCTTCAATTCTAACAAAATCATACCTTGAAAGAATCATACGAGTATCATACAATATTTCTGGGGACGTAAGATAAAATCTTTTTAAAAATTGGTACTGGTCTAGTTCCTACTCAGGAATAGAAATATCGAAATTTGGCAAGATTTCTGGGGTTGGTCTACAAACATGTGTAGATGTATCAAATATTGCATATCCAATTTTCTAATGTGTCGTTCGGTGTGTTAACAGATGAGCTCGGCATCAACAAGGACAGATACAAGAGCTTGGCTGACGAGATGGACTCCACCTTCGCTGAGCTGGCTGGTTATTAAACACCATGCAAAACGCACTCCACACACACACGCAGACATACTCGTACATACACACACACACACACATGCAGCACAGCTGCCCAACCAACAGTTACACTTCACAATGCAAATTTAATTCGTCTGTACACGTGATGTAATGATATTTATTAATATTTTATGTAAATTTATTTACGATTTTGAATAAAAGTTAATTTATAACAATATGATCTACTTTATTACATAAGCCTAACAGAATATAAAAATACGTGGAATAATTATTTAAAAATTTCAAGACGATAAATCGAAGCCATTAATGGATCTCCTAGTACTATTTTTCGAATTAAATTTAATTCAATCAAATGCGACGTCATTAAATCCGGAAACAGTTCATATTGAATACTGACATTTGTCAAATGACGTCTTTCCGGCGCAAGATGGCGGCGGGACGCACATCGCATGCGCGGGAAAAGGCCCGGCACGCATGCGCGACTACCCTCATTTCCCAATCGATAGTGCAATGTGAAGACAGCCTGTTGGGCTCCCGTTATTATATTGTTATTTCCGAATAAATTAGACTTTTTGCGTGATTGTTGTGAAGAAACGAATTCACGGTGTCGGTGTCAAGTAGCGTCCTGCCAGGAGCTATCACGATGGCGATCCTGTCGCCCCAAGACAGCAACCAAAATCCCAACATCGTTCCAGTCGACTCCCGTAAGTAACAAACAAATTCTTTTGTACAGAGATCGTAATTACAGTCCAGTACATTAATTTTAGTATTTATATTTTAGTATTACGTCATGTTAAATAGGTCGTTGAAGGAATATTTCCTCTTGTTTGAATAAACGCATCAGTTGAACATGATGAGAAAGGGTCAGTTATTTATATATAATTATTAAAGGTTACGATCTTTATGATATTTTCGTCCTTGCCAACCCCCGTTGAAACGCTTATTATTATTTTTATGTC
This sequence comes from Hemaris fuciformis, assembly GCA_907164795.1. Taxonomy (NCBI): domain Eukaryota; kingdom Metazoa; phylum Arthropoda; class Insecta; order Lepidoptera; family Sphingidae; genus Hemaris; species Hemaris fuciformis. The sequence goes on from OU015447.1 coordinate 11,034,043, forward strand.
TTTAATTTGTATTTAAACACAAATTTAACATTATTGTAAGATTGGTACGTCGCTTTAGATGTTGTGCAATCTCCTTTGTTAAACGAAAAATATTTGTTTTTATTCAATAATTCCAATAATAGTGTTTTCTTAAATACGTTATTTGTTTTAAAAATATTGTTGAATTATGCATAATCTATTTTTATACTTTTTATAAAAATATGTTGATTCCTTCGTACATACTTATTTGTTTAAAGAAATGGGATAAAATAAAAATAAAGAAATTGATTAGTGCGGTCACAAAATAATCTTTTGTCAAATCTCCGTCTGCGATATTAATCTTATACAATAGTCTTTTCCAACAAATAACTAATTGAAAATGACAATTAAAAAAGGGCATATTTAATAAATCCAATATAGAAAAAAATAATTAAGACCCAAAAAACAAAATACGAAAGATAAGAAAAAACAAGTCTGATACGCGAGCACCGATTAAAAACAACTTGAAAAAACGAATCAGCCTTTGTTACCTTATCTGTGGCAGATAAACAGACATCATTAGGAGAAGATAACGATTCGAAACAAGGGAAAATGAGCCTCATTACTCGGACTTTGCTGGAAATATTCTCAAGCGCTCATTTTTTCATCTGAATATTGTGTACAGATAAAAAATAAAACATATTTTTTTATAATTAGCAACGTCTTTCTCATTGTATTCTACGTGAACCCTTATACATAGGTGCAATAGCTGTGCACGGGCGTCCTCTACAATTATCTCATTGATCAACATTTTTTATATAAAAAAAGGCTATTAGGTAGTAGGTCTACCAATCCGTACCAGGCCAGCGTGGTGAACAAACGCCCCTGCAATGGCAGATAAGTATTCAGGAGTGAGATGAGACGTATAAGGGCTAATAAAGAAAGATAAAGATAATAAAGATAGACAGATCGTTGTGGGATAAAAAAGCAGCAACTGTTGCCAGTTGCAATTTATTTTGAAGGCCTGTGAGACTCATACTTGATCACAGTCAATGTAATACGCAGTTTTACATCCCTCTTGCCCTTCTATTAAGCGGTTGCCTTCGCCTTGAACTGATACGATCTCAATAATCGATTGGAGTTGATTTCAAACCTAGCGTTTAATAATAGCGCTAAACTCAACGATTTTTCAACAGTCCCGGCTCGGTTTATTGATTTTGGCAAAGAGTTCTGCAATTCAGCCAGAACATTAGTTTAACCAGCTTAGTGCATTTCTAAAAAGTTCTGTTGTGAGGGAGGGGAATGACTCATTGTCCTGATAGGTTATTGTGCCAAAGGTCGTATAAATATAATGAAACCTGAGACATAATAGTTTCAAGATCATAGTCAACATCATACTGCCATTTTCAGTATGTACTGCCAGGGATGTAATACGGCGTAACAGCGCATTTATATAATCCTATAAGGCTTAAGTATAAATGTGATTGGTTTTGTGTTGTGACGGCTAATAATCTAAACGAGTTTTATACTGATTGGTACCTTTTTCTTTCCATCTTTCCAACATCCAAGGTTGGATTTATTTATTTAATTAACCGTTATTTAAGCACAAGTTAAAATCGGCATCGGTTCGCCGAATATACTTGCTAGTCATTAAAGCTGCGGAAAAATCTCGAATATTAGAGTTGAAGTGGAAACAAAATCATTTAATGCAGTTATCTAGTCTATCGTGACTAAGCGGAGAAGCGACTCACAGATAGTAATTTGATTAGTGCGTATCCCCAGCTGTTAATAAGCGTAATCGAATTGCACTGACAGATGGAGGAAAACGTGCGTATAGTTGCGTGCGAGGATTTATGTTTTATTTTTATAACAAAGGGGAAGAAAATTAAGTTTTTCTTTTTTTTTCTTGTTTGGTAGTGAATACAGTTTGGTTGAAATAGAAGGTTGAAGGCATGAATTATTTAGAATTATGATAGATTTCTCCCGTCGAAAGAATTTTAAAGACTTAATTGTACTAGTCATTAACATAAAGGATTCTTAAGCTCAGTTTGGCATGTTGGGTCTAATGCCCATCAAAAAGCATGGATAAAGTGAAGGACATCTTAAGGCCTTCCCACTTTATCCTCATCGTGATATGTACTCCTGTACATATTTAGAAAGTTCGCCGGGCGACCATAGGCTGATGCCTATGTGGAATGGCTGATGCCTGGTGAAAACTGATGTTTTGGTCGGTACATTCGGTGGTTGGTAATCGGGCTGATACGCCAATTCTACTACCAGTATATTGCGTCTTTTGCAATTTCATCTTTTGAATGCAACGCAATAACATTGTTTTACATCGGCATGAATGAATCAGGCATGAATATGAGAATTGATGGATGGGCCAGCAGAGGAAGGCCAAAGAAAGATGGATGGAGTGCGTGACTGAAGATATGAAAGAAAAAGGGGTGAATGAAGACATGACGGCTGATAGAGATGTGTGGAAGGATAAAACATACTGCGCCGACCCCAAATGAAATTGGGAACAGGACAAGGAGATGATGATGATGAGCATTGTTTTACATCGGATTTTTGGATAGACAGCGGTATCATCACCATAGAGCCAGGCTATTTATACTGCGGTATCATCTTACTACGGCGTAGCTCTACATAATATTTTAAAGAATTTATTAAGAGAACAGAAAATTTTAATAAATATGTTAATCTAAACATCGTTTTAGGTTTATCGGTACTAATCTCTTGTCCTTTGGAACATTGTGACTCAGCAATATACTTGCTCGGTATTGCTCTATTTGATATTTATGAAAAATAAACATCAAAGAAAACGGTATCAAAAGCAATTTAGGCTACAATTTACTAAATGAAGCTACTAAAATTTACCTCAAATGTCTGCTACGTATTAATGTAAAACGTATGTATACATACATAAACTCACGCCTGTATTCCCCGGAGGGGTAGGCAGAGGTGCATTTCTGCACCTACATTTCGCCAAGTATGTATCGGTCTCACGTAATAGCGGGCGAGCCTATTGCCGTTTTTTGGGCATATTTCCAAACTCCGTGCTGTTACCGAGAATTTCCTAATGGAAAAACCCAATAACCCTTTGCCCGACCCGGGAATCGAACCCAGGACCTCTAGATCGCACGGCACATACTTGTACCGCGAGATCACGAGGCACGATCGTAATCGCAGGCAGTCCAATTTTATCGGAGTCTTAGTATCACTTGTCGGAAATGTTCCATCGTATGAGTCAACTGAAGAATTGAAGCTTCCAAGCAATCTTCCACTATCTATGTAAACCTACTTTGTAAGCATTGTGCGTAGAACATTGTAAACACGAATCCTATTCATTATGGGAATGGCTACGCATTTTGTGAACAACGCTGCTACGGCGTAGCACCTTCTACGAACGGTTGGTTAAGATAAAATCTTGTAGACTTAATATGACGATGTTTATCTTTGTTGATGTTTTTTGTATAATGTTATCAAAATTGTTTTTAAGAAAAAAAATATTTGATTTATTTATTTACATGGTTCGTCGATACATTTTTAAAAATGTGTTGAATATGTAAAGGGTTCATAAAAAAAATCACTTAATGTTGCCTTTTTAGAACTGGGGTTATTAAGTGAAAGGTAAAAGGGTAATTGCGCAGACTGGAATAGTTGTGTCTACTAACAAGAGATATTTTAAGCAAATTTTAATAAATAAATATACATATATCATTATAAATCTACCTTTTAGAAGTCTTAAGAGATCATCAATTTATTTCGATTTTGATGGTGAAGTAAAACATAGGGCCATTTACTTACCAAACACTATCTTACAAGAAATTTTAAGCAATTTGAAGTCTATTAGCTTAATCAATTCACACTACTGTTATTTAGGATATTCTATACATCCATGTCAGTGTGTATACTTTCCCTTGAAGGCCACAGTTCCACTATTGAGAGGCTTAAGCCTTCAGTCTATTCCACTTTTGGAATTTCTTAAGTAATTACTTAGTTTCTAAACGGAGCTTCTAATGCCTCACATCAAAGGTACTAGAACGGAAAGGTCATAAGTCACTTCAGCGAATTCCTTTTGTTCGACTTCGCTGAAATGTACAAGTAATTTCATTTACATAAACCCTTGTATTTTAGGAGACTTGTTTGCAAGTTCATGGAAAGGGTATTGTGAAGCCTCGGAACAAGGGATTAGGCTTGTTTTGATGTTTAAACCACTGTATATTTTAACAGGCTCTTTTGGGATGGTGCATAATTCTGGAATCATGACAGATGTTGTTTATTTGCTTCGTTGGTTCCGTGGCTCAAATTAGTTTGAACAATCGAGGAGTTTTGCTTGCGCTCCCAGCCAAGGCAGTTTTGGGATTTCCTTAAATAAATTTTCAGACACACCACACTGTCTGAAGATGTGCTCATATTAGAACTTTAGACGGTACACCTTGTGTATAGGGATCGCACCAGTCTAAGTAAGTTTACAATGTCAGTTGGATATATCTTATTCAGAACAATTCACTCCAGACTGAAATCAAAACTTGCATATCGAATTCTCGATACTGTGGAATTTGCGAAGAGATACGCCTGTCTTGGTTGTCGTAACAAAATTGGCGGTGTATATACTCGTACGAGATTTGGTAACGGAGGTAGAATGATTGGCAAGTTGATAGTATCATTTAAGTAAGAAGAAATTCAATGTAATCTTCAGAATTATAAATAAGTAAACGGGTTTGTTTCACGCGCCTAAATACTGTACCGTTTGATAGTAGCTATTAATCGTGTTGAAGTAAGTTTTAATCCAGTCTAAATACTTTCTGTGTGCGAAATAATGCTCAAGTTAGTTCAGCAACTTTTCCGTAAAGCCAGCCCTAGTTACCTACAGCATCTACATATACATACATAGGTATGTATGTACATAACGCAGTCTGTCTCGGCGACAATTCAATATTTACTTTAATACACCTGTCCTCTTCAACTCCCTCGCCCCGAACCCTCGTGTTTCGCGTTGTAACAGACGTATTTTTCGCTAACATTTTTATCTTCTATATCATTATTTTAAGGATTGTTTTTTAAAAGCTTACACTCGTGTTGCATTGTCGATGTTCTTCTATTAAGCGTATTCCTTCAATTTGTTTAGACTCGGTGAATGACAATGAAATTGTGGTTTCCCGAGTAAGTATGGGTTGAGATGATCGCGTTTTTGCATTTATTATCTACATGCTTGATTACAGAATCTATTTATATAATAATGAAGGTTAATCTGTACGATATCGAACTCCTCTTAAACGGCTGGACTGATTGGGATGAAATTTTCTATGTATATTCCAATGGGTCCTTGGATGATTTCAAACACAATTGGACCCGGTAGGTGGCGCTGCTGTTGGCATATCGCTTAAAGCTTTTCCGGGCAGGACTACGTCTGCCGCATGTAATTTTCGCGTCAAAATATAATGTTACAAATTACTTAATTTGAATTAGGGACATATGTTTTATATTTGCAAAAACGTTTGCCCATACCACTCACAAATATTACTAAAGAACACTAACTTAAGCCGCGACTTTTTGGGTCCAAAAGATTATTTTTAACTGTAATTTCTTACATAATCAGAACGGATTAGACAGCAAAAATGGTGTTAGGTTACCTCTGTCTTGCCAAAGGTTGTATACTTTAGACAGTCACTAAAAACTCGGACTTGAACCAATTATACTTACATACTGGTTACTCTCAAACTTAAACACAAAGCCTGATGCTTTTCATTGTTGATCACTCTATTAAATGAGCTACAAAATGCATCAGATAAAATATCCATTACTCGTGGCCATTAAGTGAACATAAAATGAGGTATACCATACCCATGCAATTGTTAAGTATAAAACAGCTAAATGTCTTCATTAAGGTTAAGTGCAATTATATGGAACTTGTGGGTTACTTCATGGAAAATTACCGCTTTACCTAAAGATTCTTAACAACGGAAAAGAAAGTTGTTTTCTTTTCCGTGTTCTTAACAATCAATTGTTTTATGAGTATTTTTTACGACTGTGGTCTTGCGGCAAAAGTGTAAGCCGTGCGATCTAAAAGTCTTGGGTTTGATTTCGAGGCAAAAAAGTTTTTAAGGTTTTTCCATTAGAAAAGCAGTACGGAATATAGAAATGTGCTTAAAAACGGCACTAAACTCGTCTTGTAATACAATGGGCGAAACATACATGCAGAAATACGTCACCGCCTACCCCTTCGGGAATAAAAGCATGCATGTAGAAGTAATTTGAGTTATTGCGCCACCAGCACTCTTTTATTGTATAAAATACTTTACCTTTTTTCTATTGAAGTTAAGTACTCAAAAGTGTCACGAGATGTCGCTGAATTCAGGCCGCTCACAAGGAGTCGCATATGAAATTTTTGCGCCTAGTTGTGAGTTTCAAAAGGCTGGAGCTGTTGACCTTATGTCATGCGAATAATTATTCTTCATCATGCCGGGATGTTTATGGTGACACAGTGGTATTCGTTCGGTGAGTCGACACTTTATTTAGACGACATTACTGTCATCGCTACCTCGGCGGTTGTGGATTCAAGCCCCAGGCAACTAACTCTGAATTTTCGAAGTTATGAGTGTATTCCCAATGAATTATCACGTACTTTAACGGTGAAGGAAAACATCGTGAAGAAACCCGCACACCTAAAAGTTCTTAGGAAATTCTTAGATGTGTAGTCTGCCAACCCGCACTTGGCCAGCGTGGTGGACTAAGGCCTAAACCCTCTTAGTTGTGGAGGAGGCCCGTGCCAAACAGTGAGATGTACGAATACATGGACTGATAATTATGATGATGACTGTAATCGCCAGCGAATTTTTACTATTCACCACAAGTTTGAATGATTAGGTTTGTTGTGAAACCAAAAAAGACCAAAATAACTGACAATATGAAGACCAACTGTGCTCCTGACTAACCTGAAGTCTAGAATATGTCTGTTATAACTTTATTTGCCATTCAAGTTTGTGATATTCTTACTAATATTATAAATGCGAAAGTAACTCTGTCTGTCTGGCTGTCTGTCTTTCTGTCTGTCTCACTTTCCTGCTAAAACTACTGAACCGATTTAATGAAATTTGGTACACAGATAGTTTAGAGCCTGTGAAAGGACATAGGCTACTTTTTATTGCGGAAAAGGGGTTTTTAGGGGTTGAAAGGGGGGATGAAAGTTTGTATGGAAGTATTGTCGTTTTCAAAGCTAGAAGCTTGAAACTAATTTTTTAGGCTGCTGATTAGATATAAATAAATATGATATTCAAAGTTTGTAAAAAAAATACCTTTAAGGGTGTAAAATAAAAATAGGGGATGAAAGTTTAGACACGTAAGGGCAGACGACTGTGTCGCACGCATGTAAATATTGTTTTTTTTACGCTTTGCTTTGATTACGTTCATTAATTAAATTAAGTATACGAGTAATATTGTATGTTATAAATGCGAAAATAACTATATGTCTGTTACGTTTTACGCCTAAATCATTTTACCGATGTGAATGATTTTTATGTATGGACATAAATGGGACTCTGTAGAGTAGATAATTATAGACTACGACTTATTTTCTTTCTGAACATAACTATGTAGTCTACGCGGACGGAGTCGCGGGTAAAAGCTAGTATTTTTATAAAGTTGCTGCTAAAGAGAATCTCAGAATCTTCATTATAGTATTATCTTTATGTATGTATTATAGTATTTTGGTATGTATAATATTTATATTCATATTATATTTATATATTTACTATTATAACTACTATTACATTAAATTCATTACTTATTTTCTTTACCAATGTATATTGGCTTATAATATGTGTATATATGTATGTGTATGTTTATAAATGATTTTATTTGCACACCTACTTTACATCATCTCTGCATCACCCAAGGTTCGACTGGCAGAGAATGCCTTAGGCATTAAGTCCACCTTTACAATTATGTGTTTAATTGTATAAAGGGTAAATAAATAAATACGAAAAAATATAGTAACAGTTTTGAACTATTCGTGGGACGCAATCTTCAAAATTTTAAGTTAATTCGTACTTTTTTACATAAGTTATTTTGTTTCATCATTGGGTTTTCTCCATTAGAAACTTCTTGCAAATCATAGGCGTAGAAAGACTTTTATTTACATTTAGACATGAGTGTGTGTATGTTTGAAATAAGTTCTTGTTTAGTTGTCTGGGATATCTAGCAAGCGGATCCGGCTGCGTCCGGGCTGGAATAATAAATAACGGGACAAGTTTAATGCGCCCCTACCGAGTTGGAACTTTGCCCTCATTCGCCAATGAATGGTAGAAAGAACTAGAACATTGGCCAGTGTATAATTGAGTTGTGGTACCAAGTTTCTTCGGGTTTTGCTGTTATAATTTTTTTTTTTATTTTTTAAGTAAATAGTAATACTTAGTATGTTTTTTTTAAAAGGATCTTTTATTTTTTATTTCCAGTGACTTTTGTCTATCTTGGCTTCGTAGAGAAATGAAAAAAATATTTAAATAACAATAATGGTAGATATTGTCAAGTGACTTGTATCCTCTCGGGATTAAAATTATCTCCCACAATTCATGACTACAAGGTTGGTTTTATGCAAAAATTCTAACTTTAACTGATTTAGACAATGTTTAGCACATATTAAGTTTTTGAAATTAATTAGGTAATCTCGGGATACATCGACAATTTTGGTAGCAACCTGAACCGGCTTTTAAAAATAAGGCTATAATAATTGTCTCCAGAATCATTTAAATAATTTTTGCTCTTTTTACAAATTATTCTTACAATTTGACTATATGCTTGAGCTTCGTAGCAACACAAAAAACAACCAAGGTAACCGTATCTTCCATTACCTATACCCAGAAGTTTCTAAACAACAAAACCCTAATAAATCCCGACATATTATCTCGTGTGTACTTTTTGTGTAATATAAAGTTTCCTGTCACAATGTGTGCGTGCGGGACGAGAAACTTCGCAGTCACGTGCACGAATCGACCCGGCCGGACACCCGGACACCACATTCACCCCGGACACCTCGTGCGCCCCGGACACCTCATACCTCTCGGACACCCCATCCAACGAGCGAGAGATGTCAGACTTGAATTATACGTGAGCTCATTCCAACGAATAATCCATAATGGAACATGAGCTGTTCAATTAATTTTCATATAAATAGAATGGTACAGGTATTATTTTGTGCGTCCACTTGTAAAATGTGTGTTGAAAATTATGACTTAACATTCTACATGCATTTTGTATCAGCTTATAATTACCGTCTATATTTTTCTGTATGGAGTATCCCCAAGGTTGTTTGTTGTTGTCGTTTGAGTATCTCATTTATTAATAGTTTATTTAATTAATATATTTCTAATTTATTAATAGACTGCCTCGTGGTCTCGCGGTACAAGTATGTGCCGTGCGATCTAGAGGTCCTGGGTTCGATTCCCGGGTCGGGCAAAGTGTTATTGGGTTTTTCCATTAGGAAATTCTCGGTAACAGCACGGAGTCTGGAAATGTGCCCGAAAAACGGCAATAGGCTCGCCCCTATTACGTGGGACTGATACATACTTGGCGAAATGTGGGTGCAGAAATGCACCTCTGCCTACCCCTTCGGGGAATACAGGCGTGAGTTTATGTATGTATGTATGTAATTTATTAATAAATAAATAAATATTTATTAATAAATATTTCGTGTTGAGATTGCCGTTTCTTCTCCACATAGACACGTTCCGAAGCGGCAATAGTTTAAAGTTGACGATTCAAAAGAATTTGCAAAGGTCTATTTGAGTAATGATAATTTAGACTTTGACTTTGTTAAAAGGGGTAAAACTTAGTTAATAATGCAGGTTGAATTACCATTTAATGAATTCAAGTGCTTAAATATTCTTAAATTGAGAGTCTTAAACTGTATGGCGTCTAGACAAACCCCACACATAAAGTAGTGGCCTATTATATTAAATCATCATCATCATCCTATGTGCGACCCACTGCTGGATACGGGCCTCGACTACAACAGGGAGTCTTTAGGGCTTAGTATACCGCGGGTTGGCAGATTAAACAGCTAAGAAATAATCTTACCATAATTACATGAATGAAATCAATTTACAAGTAAAACCATTAGTTAAAGTTACATATTTTGAATGACCTATGACATTAGAGGAAGGAACTTGTGAATTGAGACAAATTTAATCAACGTTAAGTGTGTTTTTAGTTAACAAAAATTAAATACTTTTTTGTGTCGAATTTCATAGACTGTCATAACATGCGCTCTTTCAAAACACTATGCTGTAGCAGAAATTCTGTAGTTTACAAAGTTAACATGGATTTAATGAATGGAGTTTCCCAGTTTCACTTAATTACCGTTGAACCTTTTATGAAACGAGAACTACCTAATGTACTGTCTGGCTCGGGTTACTAAGTGCTATTCTGTGGCTGCCATTTTCTGATTTTGTAGCCGTCTAGCCAAATAAAATGGGGATATGTTTATGGTTCCTTTATTATAACGAAATTACATACATACATATGTACGTAAGGTGTAGGCAGTGGTGGTGTATTTCTTCTCAATAGATGGCGAACTTATTGTCGTTTTTCTAGTTCATTTCCAGAGTCCGTGCCGCTACTGAAAACTTTTTAATACAAAATTCTCAGTAACTCTACTCAAATCCCCAGAGTTGTCGATCACGAGGTAGCGAAGATATAAAAATATGTGTTAAATTTATGAGAAAACAGAATTTCTGAAATACATTGTACTAGTGAAGTCATGAAAATGTGTTCGCAATATTTTAAGATAACTCTTCCCTTGATAATACCTTTATGTGAGGTCTCCTACTGAGGTATACCTTGGAGATTACTTTGAAATGTGCCGACACTCGTCAAGTATCTTTTACTAACGTCTTGTCAGCTCTTTTATGAGCTTAAGCGCTCCGGTTTACACTTTATAGTAAATCAATACTTCATATATAAAGCTTCACAATATTATTTGGAGTTCATAATATTTTTGAGCTTTAATAAAATATTTATGGCATATTGCTTCATTCTTGTGTCTTTTACTTTTAATACTAGCAGTTTTACGAGCCTGTCCGCGCCAATAGAAACTAGATTCTCTTCTGTTATCCAATTTAAATAATTGTATATATTGCAAGCATTGATCTAGATATCCCAGTAACTTAGGTCTTCAGAACCTAGCTGAGAAACCGCGAGTTCGATCCTCACACCGAGATAAATGTTTGTGTGATCCACAAATATTTGTTTCAGGTCTGAGTGTTTGTGTTGGGTGATTTGTTTTTTATTTTTTATAAAACAAATTTATAGCACATATAATATTTTACTAGGTAAATAACTTATATTTCATATTTTCTACCTAAAGTCTTTCTCTGATGTACTCGTATGTAGACGAAGTCACGCTTCTAAATATTTTACACGTGCTTCGCTATGTTCTGGCGGTATTACCTGTATTATTATCGGCTTCAGACCAAATGAAAAATTCCTAGAACATCGGTATTCTGCTCCGGAAGGCACTTCATTCAATTTACGTAGATGACGTTCGATCTTAGGTATTAATTTTATAGTTCCGATACGATCCCTATTTCCAATAATTCCACTTGGTATAAGTGGACTTAACAGCTGAAACCGTCCTTTATTGATACAATTGAGAAGCATATCATTCATTCCGTTCAGTATTCTTAAAATAGAATACGGTGAAACCTTCCATCGTTATTCCTTTAATTCCTTACTGAGTAATTGATGTTTTCAATTTTTCTGTTATTCTATAAATACTTTAGCATTTTATAAATTATATACACATATATTCGAAGTAAATCATGTAGTATGTAATCAATAGTATGACTTGTATTTGTAAAAGTAGTCATTTGTATTTAGAAATTTATATGATATTATATAACATTTAATTATTTTAGTCACGTTACATATAAAGACATTTTATTAGGTTAAAAGAAAATACCCTTAAAGGTTTGATGTATAATTGATTATTTGATAAACCCTGTATTTATTTTATTGTCATTTGAATTGTGGACAAGGCAATTCCAATAAACAGCTAAGCAGCCAAGTGCTTGCACTAAAACAGTTAATTTCTGTATGAAAAATATCACAGATATTATTTTATTATTCTGATCCCTAAATTAAGATTTACAATAATAGGTTAGCAATTCGCTACATAAAAAATACAGTCTGCAATTTGGCTGCAGTATTAGAATAAGGAGCCAACGGAATTGAAGCAAACATTTTGCCAGCTCTGCGCGGTTCGTTAAGCTGATTAAGCTTTCTGCAATTGTTGGCATTATGCTATCATTAGCTATAACATATTAAATTAGCAATATTTAACTTAATTTAGAGTATGGATATCAAAAACACTGCTTACATATGACTGCCTCGTGGTCTCGCGGTACAAGTATGTGCCGTGCGATCTAGAGGTCCTGGGTTTGATTCCCGGGTCGGGCAAAGTGTTATTGGGTTTTTCCATTAGGAAATTCTCGGTAACAGCACGGCGTCTGGAAATATGCCCGAAAAACGGCAATAGGCTCGCCCCCCTATTACGTGGGACTGATACATACTTACTTAGCGAAATGTGGGTGCAGAAATGCACTACCCATTGGGGGAAATCAGGCGTGAGTTTTATGTATGTATGTATGCTTACATAATATATAATAGACGTAATCAGCGTCAATAAATAAAATCATAAACGCCGAGTGTATTATCTTTTATACAAAATTGAATGTATAACGGTAGGTAGGTAGGTAGGTACACCCAACAGTCACATACATAGTTCTGATCCCACACTAAGATACAAGTCTTGTGTCGTGGGTATCAGAAACTACGAGAGACTTCGGTCTCACATACACCCAGACCCGAAACAAATATTTGTGGATCACACAAACATTTGTCTCGGTGCGGGAATCGAACCCGCGGCCTCTCGTTTCGCAAGCAGGTGTCTAGCCAACTGCGCCACGGGGCTGTCAAATAACGACTTCTTTTTATATTTATATCAGCTTTTGTAGGGCCCTCTACGCTTAAGGGATTAGACCTAAGACTACCATGCAGGATTAGAAAATTGTTGAATTTCACCAATACATAAAAAATCCTTGTTTTTTTACCGTTATAGCTTATGAACACAAAAATAACTTCGTAAGATTGCGCCTGGGATTTGAAACCGCGATTGCCCGGATGTTGCCTCAAAAGGTTGCTCTTTCTTTTTAACCCTCAAGTGATTATATTATAATAGGTACTATACAAACCTATTTATACGAATATCTGATGCCGCCAACAAAAACGTTCCCCAGTTCATTTAAACACAAGATAATAAATAATTAAATTATTAATAATAATTAAATAAATGCATCGATTGAATATCGGAATCTATTGTGGTCGATTATGTGGGAAGTGTTCAGACTGCATTGTTTATCAACGTTAGATGGTAGTGCGGACTCGTGGGCGTCCACTCGATAAGGACAAGGACGCTTGGAATCATCGCCGTGAGCCGCCCGCGACGTTTACTACTTCCCATCTGACTTATGGCTCGTTTCATTTGTTTTACAGATTGTAAATGGATTTGTAAGTGTATCTGTTCACGTGGAGTCACCGATGTACGTGAACCTGTGATACACGTGTAAGTTGTTGCGTAATTAGGGTAAGCGCAGCGACGTAAATGAAACGACCGGTCTTGATGCGTGCTAATATATGACTCAGTGCATATACAACCTTTATTGCTTTATATACTAAATTTTGGCATACTTCGAGTTCATCGACTATGCTGACGATGCTCCCACATTAGTTCCCCCCTTTTTTTTTTAAATAAATAAATGTATAATAATAATAAAAAATAAGTAAATGTATAACAATAATGATAAAAAATAAGTAAATATAAATGTATATGACACAAATAAACTAATTATAGGTTCTTGCTTTTCCGCTGATCAGGCTCTATAGCGAATCGTACTACAGGGCGTATGACGCGACCCGAACGTGTTGTCGTCAGCGTGGCCTTGTTCTTTTCCGCGAGCTCAGCACTGTTGCGGTCGTTGACGTTGTTGCTGCATGTGCTTTTTAAGTGTGCCAAAGGTTCGTTCGCCTTGTCTTCATTTACCATGTAAGCAGGTTTTAATCTGTCCACTGTTACTATGGATGTTTTTTCTGGCATTTGTATTTTGAAATATTTTTCATATTTCTCTAACACTTTATATGGTCCTTTGTATGATGGTGTTAGGGGCTTCTTTACAGCATCTGTTCTGACGAAAACGTATTCACAATCTTTCATGTCCGGGTGTATATATGGTTTATGGTTTGTAGCGTGGTGACTGTTGTTAAACGGGCTTAGATTGGCCATTGTCCTTTGCAGTGTCCGTGTAAAAATTTCTGGTGATGTATTTTGCTTTTTCGGCTCGATAAACATACCAGGTAGACGTATATTTGCTCCGTATAACATTTGTGCTGGGCTGATGTTTTCTTTCAGTCGCAAGGCGCTTCGCAACCCTAATAGGACTAGGGGTAGCTCATTTGACCAGTTAGTAGTGTTACCACGCGCAATTAGTGCGGTTTTCATTGATCTATGCCAGCGTTCAACTAATCCATTTGATTGTGGGTGATAGCTGGTAGTTCTGGTTTTCTTGATACCGAGTGCTTTGGTTAAGGCGGTAAATAAGTCTGACTCAAACTGTCGTCCTTGGTCTGATGTAATGGTAGTTGGGCATCCAAATCTTGCTATCCAGGTATTCAGGAGAACTTCTGCTACAACTTTTGCTGTTACTTCTGGTACTGGTACGGCTTCAGGCCATCTTGTTGCTCTGTCGATCATTGACACGATGTATCTGTTTCCATTGGATTCTGGCAATGGACCGACGATATCTATGTGCACGTGGTCTAAACGTGCTGTTGGCGTGAAACTTCCAATTGGGGTTGAGTTGTGCCTGTATGTTTTACTTGTCTGGCATGACTCGCATGTTTTCGCCCATGTGCCTACGTCTGTATTCATGCCTGGCCAGAAGTAGTGTTCAGAAATCATTTTCTTTGATGATCTTACACCAGGATGCGTAACGTTGTGCATAGAGTCAAATATTTGTTTTCGAAGCGACTTCGGTATGTACGGTCGTGAATTTGTTCTTGAATTTTCGCACCATAATTGTCTCGTTCCCGGTAACTGGATACTTTTCCAGCTGAGGTTGTTTTTATTTAACAGCTGAGAGAGTTCATTATCACTGCGTTGCAAATCTGCTATGTCATTCCAATCCACAGGTGTGGGGCAATCTATTTGTTCGACTCGTGATAGTGCATCGGCCACTGGGTTCATATTACCGGCGAGGTGACGTATGTTTGTCGTGAATTGTGCTATGAACTCTAGATGACGTAGTCGTCTTGGGGATATCCTTTTACTTGAATTGTTTTGTTTAGTAGTGAAGGCGTGACATAATGGCTTATGATCTGTGTATATTATCAATTCTCGTCCCTCGATATAAGGTTGAAAATGCGTTACAGCCATGTAAACTGCCAGCAATTCTCGATCATATGTACTGTATTTAGTTTGTGCTTCACTCAGTGCCTTTGAAAAAAATGCAAGTGGCTTCCACGTGTCGTTTTCGTACTGTTGTAAAACGGCGCCAATACAAGTTTGTGAAGCATCTGTCATGAGTGATAATGGAGAATGCGGATCAGGAGACGTCAACGTAACAGCGTCGCTTAGACTTTCTTTACATTGATCGAATGCTTCTAGTGCTTCGGAAGTCCATTGTATTTTAGTTTTGTCGTTTTTCTTTGAGCCTATGAGATATTTGTTCAAAAGAGCTTGATGTCGGGCTGCCTGTGGTATGTTATTGCGGTAAAAATTGATCATGCCCAAAAATCTGCGTAGCTCTTGCACCGTTGTTGGAGTCGGGTATTTTTTGATTGCTTCAACCTTTTCAGGTAATGGTTTGATACCCTCTGGAGTAATTAAATATCCGAGGAATTCTATTTGGGGTTGTCCAAATACACATTTGGCGCGATTTATTGTGATGCCGTGCTCGTTGAGTCGTTTAAACACTTCATGTAGATGCTGTCTATGTTCACTGGGTGACGATGACCTCACTAATATGTCATCGATATATACAAAAATGAAGTCTAATCCTGCTAGTACTGTGTTCAGGAATCGGACAAAGGTTTGGCCCGCGTTTCGTAAACCGAACGGCATTCTAGTGAATTCGAATAGACCGAACGGGGTAATTACTGCGGTTTTTTCAACATCTTTGACGGGTATTTGGTTGTAAGCTCGTTTTAGATCAATTTTTGAGTATATAGTAGCTCCAGGCAACAGGTATGTGAAATCTAATACCCTCGGGATCGGATATCTATCCGGTACAGTGATGGCGTTTAATTTTCTGTAGTCGCCACATAGTCGTAATTCGCCGTTTTTCTTCTTTGTCACCAGTAGTGGACTAGCCCAGGGACTCTTGGAAGGCCTGCATATGCCTGTCTGTAACATGTCCTCTATTTCTTTTTTCACCTTTAGATATTTGTCGGCCGGCAAAGGTCTTGACTTGGAGTACACAGGATGTCCCTCAGTTATAATATGGTGAACCACGTTGTGTTTTGGTGGTGACAGAGTGTCGAGCGGTTTTAAAATATTTGGATATTCTGCTAAAATATCTGCGTAATCTTCGGTTAAATCAACGGTCCGAAGTGTTGGTGTGCTTGACTTCATCAACTTTGCGTTTCTTTGAAGTCCAGTCGTACCATCTATCAAACGCTTGTTTCTAATGTCGACCAAAATGTTGTGTTTTTCCAAAAAATCGGCTCCAAGTATTGGTTGTGTAATATCAGCGACGATAAAAGTCCAACGGTACGGTCGTCTCAAATTCAGATTTAACGTCAGCGTTTTGTCGCCGTATGTTTTTATTGGAGTGCCGTTTGCGGCATATATTTTGTAAGTGCCGTCGGTTTTTAATTTGTTGCCTCTTCTTGGTATTGCTGAGATGTTAGCGCCAGTATCAACCAAAAAGCGATACCCACTTTTTCGGTCGGTAACGCATAGGCGGTTTGATGGTTCAATAGCGCTGACGACCGCCTCTGTCAACGCTGATTCTAGTTTTCCGACGGCTTTCTCCAATTGCACGGTTGTTCACAATTCCAAGCTCGATCCTTATAGCGCGAGTGATATTTACATAACCATTGAGGACTTTCCGGCGTGATTCTTGTTCGCGATCGAGGTCTTTGACGCGTTAGGCTTCGATTGCGTCTATGGTGACGATGTCCGTTTCTGAATGAGCTTGCTTTCAGTGCTGCGACTTCCATAGTGAGCTTACTCATTTGGTTCATTAGCTGCATCATGAGCTGTGGATGACTACTGGATTTAGCGTATTCACAACCTGCGTTTGGGTTCATTTTCTGAATAACTATATTTATGCCTCTTGAAAGCCAAATCAGGGAGATCCGCTGGTGGAAGGCTGATAAGGCTGTGCAGTACAGTTATCACAATTTGATGAAGTTTGCTTCAAACGTAGGTATCGCGTCGGGTATTATCACGTCGGTATATTGAAGAACGTCGGTTATCACGTCGGTATATTGAAGAACGTCGGGGTCACCAGTTGTAAGTGTATCTGTTCACGTGGAGTCACCGATGTACGTGAACCTGTGATACACGTGTAAGTTGTTGCGTAATTAGGGTAAGCGCAGCGACGTAAATGAAACGACCGGTCTTGATGCGTGCTAATATATGACTCAGTGCATATACAACCTTTATTGCTTTATATACTAAATTTTGGCATACTTCGAGTTCATCGACTATGCTGACGATGCTCCCACAGATTTCACTCTGTTTATAGATCAGAATATTTTGTGTGCAATGAATTGTTTTTTTTAATGAAGCTTTTGAAAGGGTGTTTGGGAAACTATTATTGTCAGTACATAGCTGGACATGGGCCTCCAATATACAAATAGTCCATTGAAATGTTAATTTTTTTTGGGCTTATACCGTGTATTTCTCAGAGGACGCAATTTTATTTTTTAGATATGAAGGGGGGGGGGGGGGTTAATGTAAAGTTAAATCCAAGTTTGTGGGGTTGCAAGCCTTGTCCCACGGCAGCCATCTTGGATAAAGAGATTCAAATATTTTTACGGGTTATCTTCCAAGCTACGAGTATAGGTCTCACAAAAAAAAAATCGAACATTATTTGTTGCAAATAAAATTATCTACAACTTTGGTTTAGTAACTTTTAGCCGTAAAACCGTAAAAACAAAAGTTATCAGCGAAAATCCATAAAAAAATTAGAGACAAATATTCTTTTTAACGATAGAACTTTTTTATTCATTTTACAGAAAAAAAAGATCAGACCATTTTTATAGATAGATAAATATAGATAAATAAATTAGTAAAGCTTTTACAGCGCTGCGAAACGAATGTAAATATTAATGATTTTACATTTTAATAATCTAGTTCGATGTTTTATGATAATCTTTTTAATTATTGATTATGCAACATTATTATTAATTAATCATAAAACTTTGGAATTGTTGATTTTTACCGATTTAGAAAAAAAAAGTGTTTTTTGTTATTAAAGATACTAAGTACTATATCTTTAGGTTTTCACAGCCAACCACTAATTATTAATGTTATACACAATTATCAGAATGTGGGTGCAGAAATGCACCCCTTAGGGGAATACTGGCGAATATGTATACCTACATTTACTCGTGAATGTCATTGCGTGTAACACACAGTAACTCACCTTTGTACGCTGTACTGGCAAGTAATATTCTATTTCGTCTTTGTCAAATTCGAAGAAAATTGGATCTCCGGCGTTACGTTCATATTGTGCGAAGGATATGAAATTCTTTATTGTGCAATACTGCCTTCGTGTTTTAAGAGGCTTTTCGAGTTTTCTTTTTACAAAGTCTTGGGTAATATTTCCTTAAGATACGCTTCTGTATATTTACATCTTTCGGGTTGAAATCTTTTGCATGTATTTTAATTTTTCTGTCGGGCACGACAAATTGGCCGAATTGTAAGAGCAATTTAAATAGAAGATAGCCTTGAAATAACCATGTGGGATAAGTTCATTTTCCTCCTCTTTATAAGTATACCCTTTTAATTGATGTCAAGTGATCACTACGAATTTCTAGTCAAATATGGGTATCGGCTATTGTTTAACTAAAAATTAAAATAAAGTATCAAATTTTACCTAACGATCTCAAACTAGAGGCTTTAAGGTCAACAATGAGGCATTGGAAAGAAAATTGTATTTTCTTTTTAAACTTAAGGCGTCCTAGATAAATATATTACGACTGTCGTAAATTTATTTTACCGGGCACACAACTAATCAATAACACAATTAATGCAACGGAAATTCATATGTCGCAGTGGTAGTCGCAGTTATAGAGGTACATAATCTAGTCGTCTCAGAAAACCCATCACAAAATCTAGACCAATTTATTTACGACCAAATCTATTTCCCCGCGCTAGGTTTATTCAACTGTGTCCGGGATATTCCATCCAGATTCTGTTTGATCAGGCCGGGATTATTGCGTTCCCCGCCCCGCTTCCCCCTCGTTTCCCCTCTCTCCCGCTCATGACATTGGCTGGAGGCTATTGGTGTTTGGATGCGTCACACATCACGTCACAGCTAATGCAATTTCACACAGTCCACGTGCGTCATATTGAAACTGCGAAACTTTAATGAAATTTTTAAATGGGGCGTCAATGTATGGGGTTATTTTTCGATATTAATGGTGAAATAGAACTATATAAAGTAATAAACTAGTACATTTAAAAAGAAAACTATATATTAAGACGGTACTTATATTATAAAAAATCATACAAAGTGCATAAGCAAAAATTTATTAATGTGACATTTGTTAATTTATATCTTATAATAGAGCGGTATACTTCACCTGCAATAAGGCACATTAATCACAATAATTATTAAAGCGAAATCTCTGATTCAGATTCACTCTGCCGTTTCTTTTTCAAGGATGCAGTTCTTTGAGCATACTCGAATGTATAATATTATGGATATTTTGTAAATATCCGAATGAATGAACGAAGGAATGGTAGACGAGTACGTTTTAAACAAATAATATTGCATAAGAAGAAACAGATAACAATTTCTAAGTGTACACAAACTTTACTCCCAAGAGAAATACTTCGAAGACACTCGTTAAAACTTTTCGGATAACTCTGTAATAATTTGAATTCAGGAAGCAAAGTATCAACACGAGCTGTATATGAATTTAATTTCGAACTTTGATTTTAAAACATAAGTGCCATATCGTCGAGGAATCAGCAACACCACCGAGCTCGATTTATTGACAAAATGAGTTATTGGTATCGTTGGATTCGTATTTTCAATTTTATAAATTCAAATTTTACATACAATTTTTCTTTGAGAAAACAGATAATGTCATTCATCATAGATATCGAGAAAAACTTCAGTCAATTAGGCCTTGATGGACGAAAAAATCGGTGTTTCTCTCTCCTGAAAAGTTGTGAAAAACGAGCTTGGTGGTGTTGCTGATTCCTCGACGATATACGATTATAATTTAAGTTTTCAAAATAATATCACGAATAATTATTGCTCTGAAGATTAATTGATTAGTGTGTAATAAGTAGTTATGGCCTCGAGGCTTAGGTGCGCGGTCGAGAATCTCGGCGGTCGCGGGTTCAAAACCCAGGCACACTCTGACTTTTCGAAGTTATGTGTGTATTCACAGTGGATAATCACGTACTTTAACGGTATAAAGTTCTTAGGTATTTCTTAGGTGTGTATTCTGCACCCCGTACTAGGCCAGCGTGTTGGACTAAGGCCTGACCCTTCTCAGTTGTAGAAGGCGTGCCCAACAGTGGGACATCTATATGTTGATGATGAGACTTGATTACAAAAATATACGAGTCGGAATAATCGTTATCAATTATTACATATGATTGAAATATATTTTCTGATATGGGAGTAATAGCTTCTTTTTTTTGGGCTATAAATAACTCCAGCTCCTAGAATTATTGTAGCATTTCCTTCAGTAGCGAAATCTGTACTCAATAGCAAAATAAAATGATTTTATTACTTAGCCAAGACTTGCTCAGACGTAGGACGTGTATTTAATACAAAACGTAACTCCTGTACGTAAGAGGGTCACGCTAGAAATTTCTTTCTAGTATAAAAATATTTTCTTATTTTCGTTTGCAGTCGGGCGAGAATTCAATCTCGCGCGACATCGTATCACTAAAGTGCGTCATTCGGAATAAACAGTAATCAAGTGTGCCCTCTTCACTTTCATCTCTTTTTGTCATATAAAATTGTACCGTTACATTCAAATAAATTGTATAAGTTTGCTTTAACTGGGGAACATTTCATATTGTTATTTTTTATAGCTAGTGACATCAGATAGAACGAGACAACTGCCTCTATGGAGCAACGTCACAAGTATGCGATTGATTAAGACATTATAGATTTCATATCGAACTAAGTATTGTTAGAAGTCTGAAAATGCGGATATCATTAAGATCGTACCTAGTAAGTGAGAAAACAAAAATGGTGCAGTGACGGTGTAATAAACTTCTGCCTACTCTTTGGGAGACAAAGGCGTGATGACACATCGGGCACAATTTCAGACTCCGGGCTGCCACTGAGAATTTCCTAATGGAAAAACCCAATAACACTTTGCCCGACCCGGGAATTGAGGGCACATCTAGTGCCGCGGGACCACGAGGTGTGATGAGTCTGAGAATTTATATTCGTATGTGTTTGCAGCTGGGGAATGGCACGGGCGCACGTTCTGGGCTCTGGTGGTTTGCGCGGCGGCCGCGGCGTTCGGGCTGCTTGCGGCGCTCGCCTGCTGGATAGCGCGCCGCAGAAACACTCTCGCTCACAAACTTGGTATGTATACTATTCTGTTCAAATACAGGAATAATAGACACAATATCAGCCAATGACTTTGAATAATGGAAGAAGAGGTGAACGATAATGATCGATGCTGGATTACATACATACTTCAAATATTTATTTTACATATTAAAGCGACGTTACGTACACAAAATGTCGTCCTTAATTAATTGTCCTATTGTAGTAAATATTTGTTATTGCAAAATATTGTAACTTGTATTAACATCATTACAACGCACCCCTGTGGATTTGCGTTAAATTGACCAATAGTATCACGTAAAATAATTCTTATATAAACCGAGAATTTTCTCCTTAAGAACTGCGATGGTATATGAAGTCTACCCAAGTCTAAGATCTATATCCATCATGAATGTCAGTATTTTAGAGCCATATTATAAAGAACCCCCATTAAAGGCGGCAAGCGTGGTCCAGACAAGGCGCTGGTGTTCCAGCCGCCCCGCCGCGCGACCGCCGTGCGCTCCCCCGGCTCGGCCACGCACTACCTGCGCAAGTCTCCGTCGCCCACTGCCCCAGCTCCGCCCGCCGCCACCTCGCCGCCCCAGCCGCAGGCGCAGCCGCCGCCACAGAACCCGGTAAGTAGTTATAAAACTAGTAACCAACATATATAAATACTGGTATGGTGGGATCACGGGTATTCGATAATGTTAAAACAGAGGAGTGGTATAAAGAGAGTGTCGATTAGCAAGAAATGACTGCGAGTTTTTGACAACAAACAATAGTGGTAGAGTTACTGTTTTTAAAACTAGCAGAGCCATACTGGTATAGTCCTACGATACCTACTATGTCCCAAGGGCATGTTGTTCTGTTTCTGTGATACAGATTACAGAAAAATTTGCAATTCAAATTGACTACTATCTCTTTAATTTGCTTCGTGAAGTTGAATAAGTTGTCATTTTAAAAGAGTAGAATACTAAAAATGTTGACACAAAAATAAAAGGTTGAAGCTGCCCGCTAAACCACTCATTAAGTCTCGAAAAAAGCTACCAACATAATAGAAATAGAACCTCTATTATTTTACCGTGTAATTTGGTCCAACAGTCGTCCACAAGCAACAGCCCGAACACGCCTACGGCCCCGACCGAGCCCGCTCCGCTGAGCAAGGAGCTCGCCGACGCCCACGCTACTGAGAAGGCCAAGCCTGTGGAGCCGGAGACCAACGACGGACGCCTTGGTGACTTGCACTTCAAGCTGCGGTGAGTTTATACTGACATTTTTATGATTACGCTTCTTGATTACATATATTATGTACAAGTACTTACACAAGGTACATGTCTCTAAGCAGGCTGTATACGGATTGTTACATACTTATTTCGGTGACCATCAATGTAAGATAAAAAAATCTTGTATATTTTTGTACATACGTATGTATGTACGTATATGTTTCATTTCATTGAGTTGGGATTGGTAAGTATTTGTATTTGTAAGTAATTTAAAATCCACGAAAAAAATTCTACATCTCTGAAAGATCCCATCAATAAAAAGTTTGTTAACATACAAAAAAGCACGGTTGACTAAATCTGGGGGCACGGCAGTGCCCCCGCCAAGTCGAGCGAAAAAGCGGCACGGCCGTACTATACTTTTCTCGAAGCAACTCAGGCCATTTTCGACACCCTATAACTTCGTTGTGGATAAACCTAGTAACCTGAATTTTCTGTCACCAAGCAAAAATGGCATAAACTCTGTATATTTCAAATTTCATTAATTTTGAACCAGTAGTTTAAGAATTAGAACTAGTCAAACTTCGCGGTTTTGGTCACTCACTGACCGATCATCAAAACTCTAAGGCACTTCTAGCCGACATAGAAGCTTCAAATTTTGAACACAATTAGTGTTTAGTGTATAACTTAAGGAAAAATTAAAATATCTTGCAATTTCGGTCTAGTTTTCTAGATTCACAAACTGCATAAATAACTTTGTAATCCCATGTAAATATATAGCATTACAAAGATACATTTGCAGTAAATAAATTAGTGTTCCTGTATAGTATCAAATAACGGAATAATAGGTGTAGATAGATAAGTAGGGTTAGTATTGAGGTTTAGGCGTGAGGTTGAGAATCCCGGCGGTCGCAGGTTCAAACACTAGGCACACTTATCTGACTTTTCGAAGTTATGTGTGAATTATCACGTACTTTAACGGGAAAGGAAAATATCGTGAGGAAATCTTCATATAGGGTCAAGTAATTTATTCATTAAAAAAAAAAGAGTGCGGCAGTTAATGCAGTAAATTAGTTCAAGTTATACCTCTGTTAAGCTTTATGTTGTAATTTTCTGTTAGGTACATTGACAGTACCAATTTATACTGAAAGAGAGATAAAATCTTTACATTAAGATTAACTTCAACTGACGTTTGACGCGTGCGGCCCTAAATATTTCTAACTAACGCAAAATATAACTATTATTTTAAAATAAAGATCACGACGCGGCCGCTCTCGTCTCGTATGTAGAGGAAGAAGACTACCTACAAAAGTAAGCAAAGCTCATAAGGCAGAGAGTGGGCTTTAAGAAAATCCGTTGTTAGTACTCAAGAAGTAGGAAGTACCGCAAAAGAAAAGTAGGACTATCTACAAAAAGAAATGAGATCCCATAAAAAACAAAACTTGTAAAAAAACCCAAGTCTCGCAACTCAGTTCTTCTGCCGTAAAAAGTTGTGAAATCCATATGATACCAAGTCGATGAATTTATTCAGTCCCGGTTTAAGGGAACTTCTGTCTGAAGTTATTATGCACTTAGCTTACCAGACACCATCTTATTGTGACCATATCAATATTAAAAATCTTTTATGTTTTAAATATAATAGTTTTGACTTGGCAATCGCATTAAAAGTGAGATAAATTGTGTTTTCATGCGATAGCCAAGTCTAACTATTTTATTTGAAACATAAAAGATTTTTAATATTGATATGATTTTTACGGCAGAAGAACTGAGTTGCGAGACTTGGTTTTTTTTACAAGTTTTGTTTTTTATGGGTTAATTTATCATGCACCAAATGAAACTACAAAATAGCTAATATTCCATAATTCGAATTATTATGAAACACATAAGAGCTTGTATCGAAGCCCATTACAAGCTGTGCGTTTAACACGACCGATTAACGTATCCAATAATGGCGAAAGCAGGCTAGTTCTGCGATAACTGTGTTGCGGTTACTTGCTAATTACTGAATCAAGTCCACTACTGGCGACTTTAGATAATTTGATTGTCAAGTTAATCCTAACATCGTGGATATTAATAATGCTTCTGTAACCGGAGTTCGAATGGCTACTAGAGAGCTTTCAAGAAGTGGATTGATTATGAAATTAAAACTTCATCATAAATCTTTAAATTCGTACTTATTACAGACTAGCTTTTGCCCGCAACTCCGTCTGCGTAGACTTCAGGGTTGGGTGCAGAAACCAACTAAGTCAACATCAGCCCATATACGTCCCACTGCTGGGCACGGGCCTCCTCTACAACTGAGAGGGTTTAGGCCTTAGTCCACCACGCTGGCCTAGTGCGGGTTGGCGGACTACACACCTAAGAAATTCCTAAGAACTTTTAGGTGTGCAGGTTTTATCGCGATGTTTTCCTTCACCGTTAAAGCAAGTGATAATTCATTGTGAATACACACATAACTTCGACAAGTCAGAGGTGTGTGCCTGGGGTTTGAACCTGCGACCGACGAAATTCTCGACCGCGCACCTAAACCTCGAGGCCATCACTGCTTAACCAACTAAGTAAATCTATAAATCAAAATTACGCTAATCGTTGCAGTAGGTCACCACCGGAGGTCATTTCTGTCTTTGAAAATCGTCTTAAGTGACATTATGAAACTTTTCACTAACTCGGATCGTCTCATATATTTATCGCGAAAATGTATCTAATGTCTATGTTCTATTTCAATAATCTAAGTGCGCCTAATGGCACTTAACATCGCATAGTGACACCGAGCGCCATGTAAATGCACATGATAATATTTTACTGTACTAAATATGACTTAACATCATAATGGCACTTAAAATCACTAAAATAAAATCACTTTTATGACTCATAAGTTCCAAAAACGGCACTCTACACCAAATAATGGAACCTTATGTCACATATGTTATAACGGTAACAGTCGTAACTAATATTCCTTAATGCCACCTATCGTTTTCTAAGTGCCCGAAATGGCACTTATTGAATTATATAAAAAAGTAGCCTATGTCCCTTTTTAAGGTCTCATTTATGTCCATACCAAAATTCATTCAAATCGGTCAAATGGTTTAGACGTGAAAGCATCACACAGGCAGTGTTACTTTCGCATTACAATATATGCTCATCCCACGGGAACCCTACATATTTCTGGGATAAAATGTAGCTTATGTTATTTCATAGTGTCCCATTTGTATTCCAACCAAAAATCATATAAATCGGGCGAATAGTATAGCCGTGATAGCCCATTCCCACGGGAATACTACATTTTCCGGGATAAAAAATATTCTTTGTTGCGTCGGTGGGTCCTATCTAGTCCCATACTAAAAATCATCTAAATCAGTCAAATGGTTTAGGCCAGAAAGTATAACACTGGTAGCGTTACATTCGCATTAAAATATATGCTTATCCCACGGGAACCCTACATATTCCCGGGATAAAATGTAGCTTATGTTACTACACAGTGACCCATTTGTATTCCAACCAAAAATCATATAAATCGGGCGAATAGTATAGGCTTGAAAGCCCATTCCCACGGGAATACTACATTTTCCGGGATGAAAAATATCCTATGTTACGTCGGTGAGTCCTATCTAGCCCCATATTAAAAATCATCTAAATCAGTCAAATGGTTTAGTCCAGAAAGTATAACAGAGGCAGCGTTACATTTGCATTACAATATATGCTCATCCCACGGGAACTCTACATATTCCCGGGATAAAATATAGTCTATGTTACTTCATAGGGTTCCATTTATGTCCATACCAAAATTCATTCACGTAGGTCAAATGGTTTAGGCGTAAAAGCAGAATATTGACAGAGCTACTTATATCCATTCCCACGGGAATACTACATTTTCCGGGATAAAAAGTATATGTTGCTTCGGTGGGTTCCATCTACCCCCATACTAAAAATCATTTAAATCGGTCAAATGGTTTAGGCGTGAAAGCATAATACAGGCAGTGTTACTTTCGCATTACATTATATGCTCATCCCACGGGAATCTTACAAATTCCCGGGATAAAATTTAATCTATGTTACTTCATAGGATTTCATTTATCTCTGTACAAAAATTCATTTATATCGGTCAAACGGTTTAGGCGTAAAAGCAGAATATTAACATAGCTACTTATACCCATTCCCACGGGAATACTACGTTTTCCGGGATGAAAAGTATCCTATGTTACTTCTGTAGGTTGCATCTATCTCCATACCAAAAAGCATCGAAATCGGTTCAGTAGTTTTTGAGTTTAAGAGTAACAAATATCCAAAAATCCAAAAATCCAAAAATCCAAAAATACAAACCTTTCCTCTTTATTATAATAGTATAGATATAAAAACTTGCGAAGTCATGAAATAATTAAAGCCGTTAAAAAGAACTTCTTGATTATTATTTTTTACCGATGCCGTATTTGATAATTCACATTCCCGTTGTGGCATAAACTTTTACATATTACGACTAACTTGTATAATGTTAACGAATAATTAATGTAATTTGAAATCAAGATTTGCGGTGTAGTAATTTATTTATATTTTTCATTTCACGTTAAATATTATGGCTTCCAATTAAAGTGGAAGGCCTTAGGCAATTGCTTTTTTAATAACTCTTGTCATAGAACAAAGAATTTTCTAGAATAACAGGTTAGAGTCTGAAATAAATTGGGATTACAAAAAACAATGTATGTTATATCTGAAAGAGTCACAACAGGAATTTGTCCTGAATGTTTAGAAGTATTAAAAAAATGATATTTATAGTTTAAGAGTCCTGTGGCGCAGTTCTGTAGTCACAAGCTAGCGAAACGAGAGGCCATGGGCTCGTACCCGAGTAGAGAAAAATATTTGTCATCCACAAATATTTGTTTTAAGTCTGGGTGTTTGAGGCACCGAAAGGTCATTGTAATTTCTGATACCCTCGACACTATACTTGTATTTTAGATTGGGGTCGGAACTATGTACATATGTGACTGTTGGGTGTATTAATTTGTTTATTATTGATTTTTTTCTCCGCGGATATATCGAACTTTCTCGTTGGTCCCACGGTATCACTCTCATTCACATTAATAATATAATTAATGGTAGATACCTACCTGAAATGGTATAATTTCTTGTTCTTAAAACAGACAAAAATATCAAAGAAATATATATAAATATCATCTGCTTGTTTTCAAACCATAATTTATACGGTTCGTATTACATTACGTAAACAGACTGAAACATTCATAACCTGCCTTGCAATTACGCAACAGATGTTCAAGTCTGCGTGTGGCCCTCAAGGAGCTAGTTCATTGAGATCGAAATATGTTTGATGTAAAATTCGTGGTAAAATATTGTTTTCAGACATCAACTAAACTTGGGAATTTAATTTAGTGCTGTTCAGAAATTTTCTCATTATTGTAAAGCAGTCGGCGGTGATATTTCTCAAATATGGTTTTCAATTTACAAAGTAATTTATCGATTCGATAATTTTAGTTCTTCAATTTTTAGTAAATTGATATTCAGGATTATATTTCATCGATTCTTTTTTGTTTTTATATGGTTTTCATCCCCAACTTGTTATTTTTATGATGTAAACTCCAATGGGAGTTACGCGACGCACTCTATCCAATCTCTTAATGTAATTGGTTTTTACACATATTTCCCGACGTATTTTTTTCATGCTATCACATGCATGCAAATATGGTATTTTAGAATTATTTTATTTTGACTTCGAATACTCAAGTTCTAAATAAAAAATAATATTATCATCAGTCTAATCAGTTTAGTTGACAAATCAAATTAGATTGTGGGATGGAATAGTCATAAGAATCAGTAGAATTAGCCTGATAGCCCGTGATAGTCGCGGGGTCGTTCTTACCCCTACAAATATTTGTATGATCCACAAACATTTGTTACGGTAATCTATTGGTAGTCTACATATAGACACCGCTGGCAACATTCAAAGCAACCCAATTCTAACAAATAGCAACATAAATTGAGCTTCAGAACTTTGATGACACCTTCTGGGTACTGTAACAGTCGTTTGGCGACATTAAAAGCATAAAAACAATCATAGCGCGTGTTTCCGCCGGTTGACGTCACTGCAAGGGAAACCCGACACAAAATCGATATGTGTCGCGTTTGAGCTCTTTGTCGTTTGTCGAACCGTCATTACATGGAACCAGCTAACGATTGGGGCGGTATCGAAGTATAAGGATCGGGTTTGGGCATGCACTGTAGCAGTTACTATTAATGGGACGTCGACGATCCATTTGTATGTTCCAATTCCGAACAGCCTACGGATTTGCTTGAATTAACATCGGCTTTGTCTATCATTTCTATAAAAAAATGTTATTTAAGTATTTAAATATATTTCTGGAATAAAAACTAAGTACCTATCGTTATATCTAATATATATACCTATCATAGTCTATCTATTCGACCACCCCGTGACGCAGTTGGCTAGATAGGTACCAGCTTGTGAATCGAGAGGCCGCGGGTTCGCACCGAGACAAATGTTTGTGTGACCCACAAATATTTGTTTCGGGTCGGGGTGTTTGTGAGACCGAAAAGTCTCTAGTAGTTTCTGATACCCACGGCACAGGACATGTATCCTAGTGTGGGGTCAGAACTATGTATGTGACTGTTTTCTTCACATTTTCATGCATCTCACATACATAAACTCACGCCTGTATTCCCTTAAGGGGTAGGCAGAGGTGCATTTCTGCACCCACATTTCGCCAAGTATGTATCAGTCCCACGTAATAGGTGGCGAGCCTATTGCCGTTTTTCGGGCACATTTCCAGACTCCGTGCTGTTACCGAGAATTTCCTAATGGAAAAACCCAATAACACTTTGCCCGACCCGGGAATCGAACCCAGGACCTCTAGATCGCACGGCACATAGTTGTACCGCGAGACCACGAGGCAGTCATACATCTCCTTACCAAAAATAATCGATATTAGTTTACTGGTATAGGCGTTCAACTAACAAATTCAAAATAGAAATAATGGCATGTTGTAACGATTACCGTCCCGTCTTTCTATGCAATGTGGCAAAATGGCCAGAACTTGAAAGCATATGCAGTGCAAAAGAGTAGACATGACCACCATATCGACTGACAACTAGCGGAGTTCAATTTTAAGAGGGTAATTTGAGCAAATAATCTGTTCAGTACATTATCCCTCAATAAAGACAAAAATCAAGTGCGACTTGTAAGCGTTTTGATAGTTAGACGTCTAATACTGCAGGGAATTGATTTCTACTTGAAAACTCCTTTCTCCAGTGTACATACTTCAAGCTAGAGCACTGCAAGGCAGGTAAAATTCTAAGTAAACTGCTTAAGATTCGCCTTAAGACTGCGAAACTCCTCATCAGCACATTATAACGATGATTACAGCTTCTGCAATGTAGTGTTTGAATGAAACGTTCGAAGGAGGTTAATAGATTTAGGTCACTTACATGAGGCGACCTTTAATTTTTTTCAAATATAATTTTTAACAGCTTATATACGAAATATAAGTACATTTTTGCAGTGTCTTGAAGTTGATAACCAAATATATTAAGGTTAAAATTATTAATGAATAAGATTTGCCAATTTCATACATATTATGTTTTAAAAGGAAAATTGAGTTTATTAGAATTGCACCTACAACACAAGCTTCATCGTCGTTAAGGTCGTGTTTCTGAGTATTTTATTCATACGTCCCTATTTTATATTCAAAAATCCTCTAGGGCAATGTAAGCGGCATGTTTGCGTAACATATTTTACTAAGATGTCTGGGAGCTCAAGGCAATAAATAATCGTTTAGACTCCTTTTTTATCTTTCGCACCGTAAAATGATGTTTTTTTTACATAAAATTATAATATTGAGCGCCATTTTAATTCACCAATATTTTAAATAAATTTTAAATAAAGATATCTCGCCATGCAATTTTTAATAAAAAAACGCCGGGGAGTGAATTGAAAATGTATATTTTAAAACATTATTTATGATTAAATTTGGCGTAAGCTACAGATTCAAAATATGAACATGAAAGCGTTAAATTATTTACAGGCATAATAACAAGTGCCTTTGCCTGATAGTTTATTTTTTATGCATCGACCAACGTTCTGGAAAGAGCCTTTTCGGGTGTACGCAGAACATATTTAATGGCGTCTAAGCGGCTTTACTGTTATTTGATAACAAGCCAACAAGAACGTCTGGCTGTGCGACGCTGTACATTTATAACCGTTATATATTTTTATTACGACTTTAGTAAGACGTGATATTTTGTTATTTTACCAAATGGGGTCGCAAATATACACGACGACGAAAAGGGTTTTGGGGTCACAGTTTCGTATAGATAAAGGCTTAGTGGAGTTGATAACATAAATTAATTTTGTTGCCGTCACTTTGTTTTTGTTGAAGTTATGTATTATGGAGTTAACTATGTTGTGTTGTATATCATAATTAGGTATAGTTAATTAGTAGATCTTATTTAAAATTAACGTTAAATTTATATGGTATTATGTTCTTGAGTACAACATGCTTGTGAAGATTATCAACCTAGATAGGATTGGAGCACTTAGCTTAGATTAGAGATACGACTTGTATCAATCGTGGAGAAGGCTTCGGCCTATCGTATAGCAAAAATTCTATACTTTACTTTTTAAAGGTTCTATGGTATATTAAAAATAAAAATATTGTAAAATAACTTCGTAATTAATACTACAATAGCTTAAATAAACTTAATTGGCATTTTAGTGATGAATATTCAAGTTGAGATTCATTTACATATATAAATACAATCACAGCTGCGTTCCCGAAGGGTGAATAGAGGTGAATTTATACACCCACGTTTCGTCTGCAAGTATTACGGAACATGGGTCAAGCTCGTTGCCGTTTTTGGGCACTTTTCCTCTGTAATACTGACAATTTCTAAATGAGACCCCAAAAAAAATCCCGATCCAGGATTGGTACCCGAAACCCCTTGAAAGCGCGGGATACATAAAAAATATCGTCTAAATTCATCTGTGGTATACTTATGAATCTACTTGCGTTATTATATTGAAACAATTTATCCAACATCATGTTAAAAATAGTGGTTCAGAGTCTGGGCTGTTTGTTATAGACATAAACAGTTTACGGCGACATTGAAAGAAGTCGTAAACTTTCAGCCTGTGTGTTTTTAATAAAAAGTTTACTAGCGATGTTATAGTGATTAGGTTTATATACCTAGTTTATAATTAAATTACAAAATTGAAAGGCAATATTGCTATAGTACCTACACATATCTATTAAGATATGTTAAATTATAAGTGATATATGTGCGATCAACAAATTATTCACTCCGGAATATTATTTTTTTCCAAACGAAAAGCTTGTAGGGTTTGTAATTACCACGACACAAGACCTATATATGTATGTATTGATGAGGGGTAAGGATTATGTGGGTGACTTTTACTGCTAAAAAAATACACGTTCATTTTACTAAAGGCATTACTGTACCTAACTTATCCTAATTAGTATTGTATAAAGCTGGCCACTAAGGAATATTTATTTTGCGCGCAAATCGAGGCAATAATTAAACCGTAAAGAAGGATAACGTTAATGCAATATCGCTAAAATTAATCCGTCGGCAGTAATTAGCCAAGATTGGATAGGTTTAACTAGGTCGCGGACGAGACGGCGAGCGCCCTAGGCGGTCTAGCCGGGCTGAAAACGAGCTAATTAAAACTTGCCTTAATCCTAAAAGGTTTCAGTAATTTAGTACCTATACCTATTTTATGACTACTTGCCTTTGATGATTCGAAACTGTTTTCTAGAATAATATTTTGAGGTTAAAAAACACTTACAAAAATGCAAATTGTTAAATCAGTTTTTCAAAGCTCGCAAAGTTACATTTTGTAGAAATGCCTAATAAAGCTAAAACATATATTTCAAATTACAAATTGCTTTAACAATTGAGTTATTAATTAATTATTGTCCCATTGATTGAAATGTGCAGAAGGAAACAAACCAGCATTATTGTATCGACTATTGTCAGTTAAATATTTCTTACCAGTCGATATTTTGTCGTTAAGACGGAGTTTACTATCAAGTAAAATTTAGTTTTTCCAGTTTATTGTATCATCATCATCATCATCAGCCCATATACGTCCCACTGCTGGGCACGGGCCTCCTCTACCATTGAGTGGGTTTAGGCCTTACCTTAGTCCACCACGCTGGCCTAGTGCGGGTTGGCGGACTACACACCTAAGAAATTCCTAAGACTTTTTTAGGTGTACAGGTTTCATCACGATGTTTTCCTTCACCGTTAAAGTACGTGATAATTCATTGTGAATACACACATAACTTGGAAAAGTCAGAAGTGTGTGCCTGGGGTTTGAACCCGCGACCATCGAGATTCTCGACAGCGTGCCCAAACCTCGAGGCCATCACGACTTATTATTGTATAGTTTTTGTAAATAGACCAGCTTATATAATTATAATTTATTTTATTCTCATATTCACCACAACAGTCTGAGATTGTGTTATTGAGCTGCTCTAATTCGGAAAATTTAGTCTTTGTATCGATATTGCAAACTATCTCTTGATTGGAAAATAGCAACACTAGAGCTTCTTGCCCATTCTTCTCTAGTGATGACTGCCTTCCGGTAAACTACATTTTGAAATGACTGAATCTAAGTGATGTAGTTATTTTATAGATTTAATAAGTATAGATTTAATAAATATTATTTCATTATTTAAAATAGATAAAATAATAGTCAAAAACATTATGTGGCTTTAGGAAAAGGTGTAGGTACTTCTACACCCACGTCTCGCCAGTTGTTTAAAGTCCCACGATATAGAGACGAGCATATTGTGGTTTTCGGGCATATTGCCAGACTTCATGCTTCTATTTTATATTACCAAAAACAATACCAAATTTGTCGATCGAAGCGTGGGTGCAGAAAACCACCCCTTGGAGACAAGTGTGGGCAGTATGTATGTATAATTCATCACCTCCTTACCCTGTTCCCAATTCTATTTTGGGTCGGCGCAGTATGTTTTATCCTTCCTAACAGCCGTCATGTCTTCATTCACTCTTTTTTCTTTCATCCTCCTTCCTCTGCTTCTCCATCCTTCAACTTTCATACTTATTAGTTAGAGAATATGGAAGGGAATATGTATGTATGATTCTTAATAAATAAAAATGTGAAGGTGCCCTACGTGCTCGTAGGTCCTAAAAATATCTCCAGTTATTTGTTCCACCGCTGAATCTGGCATTGCCTGTGCGAGAATATCGTCCCAGTGCGCCCACACGTCTGTTACTACGGCAACTAGTACATTCTTCAGATATCCTTGTAAATACTCGTCATATCATTTATAGAGTTAGACAAGTCAGTCATGTCTTTTACGAGTCTAGAAATTGATGTAAATAGTAGGTACTTACATTTGGAAACACATTTTTTTCATTCTGGTTATAAAATTATTTTACATTCTGTAGGTATGTTTAAATAAAAATGTGTTTTGATAAAATAAATTTTTAGATAAAATTATATTCATTAACGCATGTATATTAATTGTGCTCCAGCATTTTTATTTTAAGCTTATTTTATGTTCAATATTATAAAATCCTATTCAGAAATTATTGTTAAAATATTATATTTGTTTTATATTACAAGTTTTTTACCATTTTGGTCGAGTGAAATTACCTATTCCTCGCGACGAAGTGAATTTGGCGAGCGCCCGCCGCAGATTTATTATTTAATTTAAACCATTGAGACCACGCCGTGTAATGGAGAGATAAATTTGGCTATTTAGTGAGGTTGTGTAAAGCAATATAATCGTGACCTTCTGTCTGGCGCGCTTAAGCCGTCCCAGATGACCGCAGCCTACTCTTTTAGTTTTATATTTAGACTAGTGGGCACCACTTTACCCGGGCGATTTTCTCTAAAGACATGTCAATTGCAAAGATCCCATGATCATGTCAAATCTGTGGTTTAGGCTGAAAGCGTAGTAGACAGAATTACTTATTCTATAATAATATTCAAATTTTGGATATTGCCCTACGTGGAAATCTAACCCGGGCGGGAGCGACGTGTCTCCCGTTTCATAGCCTAAAAGGAGCTACGCTGTTATAAAATAAATAATTAATTAACCGGTAACCTAAAATTCTTAAGTTATTTTCTAATAACAATAATGTCGATGCACATAAGTATAATGCAATATATGGTATAACTCTTTGGTAATTAATTTGGACTGGAATATGAATACTGACAAGAAATAACTATCAATTTTAGGTGAATAGACGCTAGACGTAAAAAATACCTAAGGTAAACATTGATATGAATCTGAAAACCCTCGCCGCCATGATTGTTTGAAAAAAAAGGCCTGGAAATACGGATATACTTTATGGCTATAAGAAAATTCGAATTTAGAACGAGAAGGCTGTTGACGTCATGAAATGTCCAAATAACGAGAAAAATATGTTAAGCAACCCTGACCAGTGTGCTTAACTGAAACTGATATGGATAGCCTATATTTTGGGAAGAGGGTCGCAGCGGGGAGGCACTCGACAATCCGCCCTGTCGTGCTGTCTCTTAGCAGGGTTTGTTTTATACGAGTATAAGTGACAACGCTAGCACTTGATAGTAAGGGCGGACTAAGTGTAAAGTTGTCATCATCGTCACAAGTCCTACTGCTGGGCACGGGCTTCATCTACAACTTAGTGGCTGTAGTCCCCGACACTGGCCTATTTGGGTTGTCGGATTTCACACCTAAAAAAATCCTAATAACTTTTAAGTATGCAGGTTTCCTCACGATGTTTTCCTTCACCGTTAAAGATTTTTTTGGGAAAGAAGGCAAACGAGTAAGTATCCTGATGTTAAGTTGTCAACCCTACTCATTAATACCTACAATACCAGAGGAAGTAAGTGATAATTCATTGCGAATACACACGTAACTGCGAAAAGTCAGAGGTGTGTGCTTGGGGTTCGCAGGTAACGCCGAGATTCTCGACCATGTGCCTAAACCTCGAGGCCAATACTGTAGAGTGTTATATATTAGTCTCGAATTCGCAATTAAATAAATACACCCAACAGTCACATACATAGTTCTGACCTCACATTAAGATACAGGTCTTGTGTCGTGGGTATCAGAAACTACGAGAGACTTTTCAGTCTCACAAACATCCAGACCCGAAACAAATATTTGTGGATCACACAAACATTTGTTTCGGTGCGGGGATCGAACCCGCAGCCTCTCGTTTCGCAAGCTGGTGTCTAGCCAACTGCGCCACGGGGCTGTCAAATTGTGGGTATCTAACCAATATCGATATCCGAAACGAATATTATATTTTTGGCGATCGAACGCGTGGCCCTTTGTTTCGTACCTTTAATCAACGGTGACACGGAGGCTGTAAATATTTCAAGAAAAGAGGATGTTGACACTAAGCAATTCAATTAATTTTAAGTGCTACAGTTTCTCCGTAGTCACTTTTGATTACGCGAGCTATAAGATTAACTAAGGCTAACCCCGAAACGCGCCATACTTGCTTGGGTTTTTACGGTGCAATTTACACATGGTGTCTTAAAGTATATTTTTTATCAGCCCATATACGTCTTACTGCTGGGCACGGGCCTCGTCTACAACTGAGAGGGTTTAGGCCGTAGTCCACCACGCTGGCTAGTACACACCTAAGAAATTCCTTAGAACCTTTAGGTGTGCAGGTTTTCTCACGATGTTTTTAAGTGTATACAATAAGAAATACATGAATAGCGTTACAAATAAAAAATCGGCCCTGCAGCGTTTTAATAGATATTATGAATAAATTGGGCTCATGAATAAATATTAGTAGAACACTGGTGAAAATAATGACTAGGGTTTCTTTTAAATAAAATATATTTTGTTTTTGTAGTAATCAAAAAAACTCTCGAAAACTTTTCTTTCAGACCTTTTAAAAATTTAATTCCATTCCGAATACGAAATTAGGAAAAAATGTTGCAGACGCCTTTGAAGAGTATTTTTTTAGGAATATTAGAACTTTTTGTGAAAAAGTTATTTTGGTTTGTTTATTTATAACTTAATCTTTGAAGAAGTCTTCTTTTTACGTGTCTCATCATCATAATCATTATTTTGGGGTCCGTTGAACCTGATATACAGGGTGTCCCAGCAGTCGACGATAACCCGGAAACGGGGAATAGCCCAAGTCGTAAGAGTTATCAGAAAAATATTTAAAAAAATATAAGTTATGTATTTAGAAAAATATAGGGATTTCAAAAAAATCTAGAAAATCTACACCCTGTGACGGTTTTTTCACTACTGTTGCTGCAAATCTCTACTTTTTTAAATTATTATTTTTGTTATGTAATCCTGAATAATGCCTCTGCAAACTGTTATCCAACATTTAGAGCCACCTTGCTATACTTCGAAAGAAAATGACATTGTTTACCAAACCACATATTTAAAATTTATCATACGCCCAAATTTAACTGACTGTCCTGAAAAAAAAATGTACTACGCGAGTTTGGCAAGTAACTTTAAAAGTTGGCGCATTTAATAAGGAATCTAAAATGGTATAACACTTGCTACATTATTTTTTAAATGTGGCACAATATTTTCTATTTTGCGAAGAAACCCATTTGATCAAATTTTCTTATTAACTAAAGATGACATGATGATGAACTTATAAGTGAGATGGAGAGAATTGTTTTACGATGTGTGAGTGAGACAGATACTCCATTGTCAGGTAGTCCATGGGCACCACGCATCGGAGCAATGATCACTTTTTTATTTTAAATTTAGGCTTTTTTTATTTGGATATCTTAGATTTATTAAGTAATTGCTTAACATCAAATATTTCTTTAGTAAAATTTACAATACATGTTCAAACTGCCTTCCTTCAGCCGCAATACACGCTCGTCATCTTCTTAAAAAAGATCGGGTTATCAGGGGCGAAAATCTTCTATTCCTAAAAAATTCAGCTACTTCCATTTATTTTTTGCCGTAGCTCAGGTAAATTTTCAATTGGCTTTAAACAAAAAAAAAATCACCGTTCCCCAGTAAAAAATAGTCTAAAGGATTAAAGTCAGGTGAACGGGCTGGCCATTGGATTGTGCCAGCTCGTCCTATCCATCTACTCCGGTATTCCTAATCGAAATATTCTCTAACTGAACTAGCCTCACTATCTGTCTCGCTCACACATCGTAAAACGATTCTCTCCATCTCACTCAAATAGTATCTTAAAATTGCTGTCTCGAAGAGCCGAATAGAAACATCTTTAGTTAATAAGAAAATTTTCAAATAAAAAATGAAATCAAATGGGTTTCTTCGCAAAATAAAAAAATATTGTGCCACATTTAAAAAATAATGTAGCAAGTGTTATACCATTTTAGATTCCTTATTAAATGCGCCAACTTTTAAAGCTACTTGCCAAACTCGCGTAGTACATTTTTTTTTCAGGACAGTCAGTTAAATTTGGGCGTATGATTAATCTTAAATATGCGGTTTGGTAAACAATGTCATTTTCTTCCGAAGTATAGCAAGGTGGCTCTAAATGTTGGATAACAGTTTGCAGAGGCATTATTCAGGATTACATAACAAAAATAATAATTTAAAAAAGTAGAGATTTGCAGCAACAGTAGTGAAAAAACCGTCACAGGGTGTAGATTTTCTAGATTTTTTTGAAATCCCTATATTTTTCTAAATACATAACTTATATTTTTTTTAATATTTTTCTGATAACTCTTACGACTTGGGCTATTCCCTGTTTCCGGGTTATCGTCGACTGCTGGGACACCCTGTATAATACCTTAAGAATATTTCTTATTTGCCGGCTATTTTATTGACGTCTAGAAATGGATAAGGCTTTTGTTTGGTAGGATTATTCGGTAAATGATCTGTAGGATCGGGTAAATCATCAGATTATCAACATTAGAAATGCCTGCACCTTACTTCAAAATTACTAGTTCATACGAAATAATACCTAAGCCGGGCGGTTTCAATGTTCAATTTAACGTGGCACATTTTATTGCAATGTCTTTGAGCATCGGTCATCGAGGAGTTTTTGTCATGTCAGTATGTTGATTTGTCGTAGTATCCCAACCAGAAATTAAGTGGTATTTTTTTTCCTTATGGTAATTGCATCGTTTGTCAAATTGAAGTCGTGATGGCCTCGAGGTTTGGGCACGCGGTCGAGAATCTCGACGGTCGCGGGTTCAAACCCCAGGCACACACCTCTGACTTTTCGAAGTTATGTGTGTATTCACAATGAATTATCACGTACTTTAACGGTGAAAGAAAACATCGTGATGAGACCTGCACACCTAAAAAAGTTCTTAGGAATTTCTTAGGTGTGTAGTCCGCCAACCCGCACTAGGCCAGCGTGGTGGATTAAGGCCTAAACCCTCTCAGTTGTAGACGAGGCCCTAGCCCAGCAATGGGCTAATGAAAAATACACTTTAAGACACCATGTGTTAATTGCACCGTAAAAACCCAAGCAATTATGCCGCGTTTCGGGGTTAGCCTGAGTTCATCTTAAAGCTTGCATAATCGCAAAAAAAAAAAAGTTTCGAAAAAGGGGTTTTATTATATTTCAAACACTGTCAAAGTAAAAACAGCTACCAAGAAATAATAAAACTGAAAAAAGTGCATTAATAAAATTGTATGAATTTATCAATTGTTCGTAACTATTTTAAAATTTATATTTTACTATTGTGTATGAAAGCGTATTGCATTGGGTGTGGTCTATTAACTAGAACCATTACGTAGGAGAGCTGTTGATGAATCTAACGAACTAATTTATTTTATTGATGAGTTTGACGTCATTGCCAACCCTTTTGCCTACGTGGGCAGTGGAGATAAATGCTTTCATGACGTTGACCTAACAAATAAGTTCTGCGTACCTATTACATTAACATTTTTTCTAAGAAAATAGTTATCAGTTTAAGGAACAAACTATATTCACAAAGTCGTGTTTCTAAGCATCAGAATTTAACTTCAATATTGACGATCACTTCTCAACGGTTCGAATACTATCTCTTCAGCGTCTAGACAATTACCTCTAATGCTTAATCAAACTTAGCAAAACGTGGATTTAGTAACACACCCTTATATTTTATATTCTCTATATGAATTATGAATTTATACGTTGTCCTCAGCTATGAGAACGAGAAGAACGCGCTGGTGGTGTCAGTTGTGTCGTGCCAGGGTCTGCCGGGTCGCGAGCCAGCGGGCCCCGACCCCTATGTCAAGCTGCAGCTGCTCCCAGACAAACAGCATAAGGTCAAGACCAGGTAAGGCATCTGCCATATTACCATAATTCCTGGTCTTTTCTTATAGCATAGGATCTGTTCGTCATGCTAGGTCACTTCAAAAGATGAAAAGCTAAAGTTGGTTGCCCTCGCTCAGAACTTTATTCAAAGGAACATTTGTGGAAATATTATGTCTAGCTGTAAATATTCTATATAGTCAAAAGCGATTATAATATTTCTGCTGGTATATCCGATCAAAGGATTTCAATAATATAATTTTGTTCATAGGAAGTTGTTAATGATTGAAGTAATGAATGACTTCTTAAAATATTTATCTGTACCATTGACAGAGTGGTGCGCAAGACTCGTTGCCCGGTGTACGACGAAGACTTCAC
Source organism: Hemaris fuciformis (assembly GCA_907164795.1). Classification (NCBI taxonomy): domain Eukaryota; kingdom Metazoa; phylum Arthropoda; class Insecta; order Lepidoptera; family Sphingidae; genus Hemaris; species Hemaris fuciformis. Next base: position 11,074,640 of record OU015447.1, read on the forward strand.
GTTCTACGGCATCGCCCCGCACCAGCTCTCCGGCATCACCCTGCACTTCGTCGTGCTTAGCTTTGACAGGTACACAGACACCGCAATGAAATATGCAACTTTTTTTTCGAGGAATCCATGTAAAATGCGATTGTTATTCTCCGAGCTAATCAAATTACACAATACTCCGTAGAGATATTATCGTAATTTTTCTTGATAGTAGAGCAAAAAATAATCCACGGATATGAAAATTCGTAAAGTTTGATGGTTATGATTGGGAAAGTCGGCATGGCCAGCTCGAGAAGCAACAAATATTGCATTTTGATACTAGTAATAATGAAACAATATTTGCAGATATTCGCGCGACGAGATAATCGGTGAAGTGGTGTCGCCTCTGTCCAACCTACAGCTGCACAGCGGCGAGGCTATGGCCTTGTGCCGTGAGATACAACCTCGCAGCCTCAAGGTACAAAATATGAGTCGTTTGTTTTGTCAAAAAAGAAGTAAAATAAGAAAATTACTGTTTAACACAACTGGCTTCATATTCGACGTCGTGACTGTAATCTACTGATGCTGTTTTCTAATCTATGTCATCTGAGTCATGATATACATGTTATAAAGCATCTCGGCATTTTTCTTTATATAAATTGTTTATGCCTCGTGGTCTCGCGGTACAAGTATGTGCCGTGCGATTTAGAGGTCCTGGGTTCGATTCCCGGGTCGGGCAAAGTGTTATTGGGTTTTTCCATTAGAAAATTCTCAGTAGCAGCACGGAGTCTGGAATTGTACCCGAAAAACGGCAATAGGCTCGCCCCCTATTACGTGGGACTGATACATACCCAACACAACACACACAACAAGAAGCAGTGATGGCCTTGAGGTTTAGGGCGCGGTCGAGAATCTCGGCGGTCGCAGGTTCAAACCCCAGGCACATACCTCTGACTTTTCGAAGTTATGTGTGTATTCACAATGAATTATCACTTGCTTTAACGGTGAAGGAAAACATCGTGATGAAACCTGCACACCTAAAAGTTCTTAGGAATTTCTTAGGTGTGTAGTCCACCAACCCGCACTAGGCCAGCGTGGTGGACTAAGGCCTAAACCCTCTCAGGTGTAGAGGAGGCCCGTGCCCAGCAGTGGGACGTATTTGGGCTGATGATAAATATAATATATAAAATAATACATACCTGGCGAAATGTGGGTGCAGAAATGCGCCTCTGCCTACCCCTTCGGAGAATACAGGCGTGAGTTTATGTATGTATGTATGAATTGTTTATTTGAGCAGATGCGCAGCGTGGGTCGCGGCGAGGTGCTGGTGTCTCTGTGCTGGCAGCCGGCCGCCGCGCGCCTCACCGTGGTCCTCCTCAAAGCTCGCAACCTACCCAAGATGGACGTCACTGGACTCGCCGACCCGTCAGTGTCATATAAATTTGAATTTAGTAATTATCCTTAATAGGACAGTAATTAGTTACTAATTTTCTTTCTTGTACATTATACAAAGCCAAGTATTGAATAATCTAAGTCAATAATAATGGTAAGCTATAAATTGTTGTAATTCATAATTAATTATCACTTACTTTAACGGTGAATGAAAACATCGTGATGAAACCTGCACATCTAAAAGTTATTAGGAATTTCTTAGGTAGGATGTAGTCCACCAACCCGCATTAGGCCAGCGTGGTGGAGTAAGGCCTTACCACTCTCAGTTGTAGAGGAGGCCCGTGCCCAGCAGTGGGACGTATAAAGGCTGATGATGCTGATGATGATGATAATTTGTTGTGGTACAGTTACGTGAAGATGTACCTGCTGTACAACGGGCAGCGCATCGCGAAGAAGAAGACGCACGTGAAGAAGCGCACGCTGAACCCGGTGTTCAACGAGTCGTTCGTGTTCGAGGTGCCGGCCGCGCCCAACGCCGCGCTCGACCACGTCTCGCTCGAGCTGCTCGTGCTCGACTGGGACCGCGTCACCAAGAACGAGGTACCCGCTACCCGGCTCCTCGTAGACATAATACCCATACACGTTGCTCAAACAATCCTGGTTCCGTAAATAACAAAACTTTATAACCTACTACTACTAGCTGTGGAGCTTAAGTTCATCCAAAAGCATCTCCTCTATACCTACTTCATTCAAGTTCATCTGGAGGTTCATGCATGAAAGCGGAACAGGCAGACTATCTTTTATATTTTCAATACATCTGAATCGGTAAATGGTACAATTACTTTTTTTAGTAGAAACACATTTAGGAAATTATAGAAATATCTGGTTATTAAAGAATTGAAATACTTATGAAATGAACATAATCTAAATTCTGAAGACGTTACTGAATCTCGACTCTTAGCCTTCTCCACAGTAGATACTGTAACGCGAGTGTGTTGGTGCAGGTGATCGGTCGGCTGGAGCTGGGCGCCAACGGCACGGGCAGCGCGCGCCACCACTGGCGCGAGGTGCAGGTGGCGCCGCGCCGACAGATCGCCGACTGGCACAAGCTCAAGGAGTGAAACGCGCCCCCCCGCGCGCCGCCGCACACACCCCCGCCCCCACCCCCGCACACACGCACCCCCACCATACTGTCGCCTCTCTCATTCCTCAAACACACGCCGCTCACACCCACACCGCACTCATACAGTCTCATGTCCACACGAACAGACGTACAATCCATGTTGTACCCAATAATATGAAATGTAAAATATGATATTCTTTCTACAAATATACAACGTACGCTGAATCGCAGCGTTCTATTTACAAAGTAGAGTTCAAATTCATTAATGGTATAAATTTGGAATTGGGAATCTTAATTTCCGCATAAATAATGTTTCATTCTGTATTAAAATAACAGCTATTTAATTATTTAAGATATTCTATTTAAGTGCCACTCTATATTTCCGCCAAAACTCATGCCATTTCCCAATATGTCAATGTTACCAGTTTATCAGTCATTTCCCCGTGAAACCACTGGGGACCTATTCTATTCACATAGCAAGCAAAGTTATAAAGCAAAGTTCCTGCTTGAAAATATATGATAATTTTCTTTAACATTTCATTCCATATCATTTTGAATATGTTTGTCACTTATTACTACGGCACGTTTCGCAGATAGGTACGAGTAGGGTGGCAAAGCCAAAGTCCAGACGCAGGTATAAAAGAGTTGATTTAGCGTTAATTTATAATAAAATAAATAAAATAATGATATTTTTATTGTAGATAGACGAAATTATCATGTTATTTTAAAATCAATTCGGGGTTTTTTCAAGCGTTTATCATAATTATTTAGGATATTATAATGGAAAACGCACAGATCCCTTCATTTAGAAGTATTTTTCGATATCCTACGCTATTGTATAGAGCTCGGTTCTGTGTCGAAGCGATATAAAAGCTTGTTTCTGCGATCCAGCTTCTAAGCGGCTTAAAAATGCTGAAGACATACCATTTGTCTACCCCAAAGAATACCTGATTTAAAAAAATAACGATAATTACTACCTTATCTCGGATTATTAATAAGTAGATTGCAAAGGGAATGAAATCTATATTTACCTAAGTTTAAACTAAATAACATCATCACGGGATAAATCACTTATGGCGTGCTAAATTTTTTAGACAAGCTGTTTTTAAATTAACATTATTTTCATATAATTTAGTTGGAGCAGCATCGCGAAACCATCTTTAATTTAAGGATTTAAATATTAATTCTCACTGTTATAAGTATGTAATATAATTTATTAAAAATGTGCATATTACTGTAGAAAAATAATTACACAATTCCAACATATGGGTACTTCCAAACATGACACCATTTCATGAGTGAACCTTTAACCGCAGTCCGTTTGACTTATAATATCTAATATTTATATTACGAATACGGTAAATGCGTAAAAAGTAGAAAAAATAAATATTACTTATTCGAAATTTAAGAATTTATGAGTGCTTAACGCCTGACGAATGTTTTTAGACATGGCAACACCAGGGTGGAGACCAAGCTGCAGTGTGTAGGGAATTTAACATCCTTTGGCGTTAAACGCATAATAAAGACGATATTGTATTTAGACGTAACTTGTAATCGAAACTTGAAATTTTACGATTCATTCATCTAACGTAGCATACACAAGTTTGTTCACGCCACGAAGGTAAGTTTATTTGTTTAAGAGAATGAAACGAATTTTGAGTTCCTGCCCGGACATGTTTGTGCGTGAACAAAATTGTATTAGTAATACTCATTAATTATAATATGTATAGTTTATAGGATAGAAAAATAAATCTATTTTATACTAACGTTAGGTGTTACCTTTGGATCTAGAATTAAATGTACGAGCTCATGACAAAGGCTTTGAGCTTATAGTCACGTGTACCTACTAGTGTCGCATGAACCACGGTAGATGGCGCTTTCACAATTGATCTCACCCAGTAGACACCCAATATTCTGTTTCGTCTTTCAATTATAGATCTCATTATGAAATATTCCATGTGGTAGATGTAATGATTAAGCGTCGAGGCAACGCCCTCTTTTATTAGTAAATTATGTTTGTTAGTGAAAAATAATTTAAATAACATATTTTCGCTTGTGTCATTAAATTGTAACATTAATGTTTAAAATAAGAATCTAAACTCCATACTTAAACATTCCATAATAATTAAATGTAAATAATAATAGCTCAGTCATCCATTAAGCTTCGTCATTCTAATTGTTAATATAGGAATTAAAATAAGTACCTTGTATTTCAGCCGCACACAACTGACGATCTGTTTCGGTGCCATCATTATTGGAATGTTGGATGCGTGGCATTGAAATAAAACGTCAATTTGTGCGTTTGGATCTCGTGTCGTATCTATGTTTCCGTTTCAGCGAAAACCTCATGTGTTTTTGTATTTCTTAAATGTTAATGAGTGTTGTAGAAGCAACCACAATATAAATCTCTCAAAATTCCCTTTAAGACTGTGATTTGTTTCAAACTACAAGACATTCTGGACACAGATTTTTTTTTATATCAGTTTAATTGCGATAAAATAAAATAACACACAATACCAATGAGTGAACGCAATTTCTCTGAACTGGGATCTGATTTATATATTCTGTTTCATTCAGACCTTAAAAAAAAGTTCTTAGATCTGTTTTATTGATCATTTATAAATTTATAAATAAATGCACGAATGCTGATTGATATCTCTTGGATTTTAATTAACAATGCCTAATTAAAGATTACTTGTCCAGTGTGTGTTGTGGTTTGAGACGACGTATAAGTACAGAATATAACCGGCATGGCACTTGTAGAACGAACATCCACATCGCATAATCAGATTTGTATACAAAAGAGATATTAGTGAATAAATTATTGACTGGTGCTTTCACAATAATTGTGCGTTTTATTTCATAACCTGTGCCTATTTCCTTCAGCCAGTAACCCACGTTTGTCACCAATACTTTCTTGCGTAGCGGTAGGTATCCAAAAAATAATCAGACGCCACCTCAATCAAAGTAATATACTTATTATTATAATTAAAATTTTAGACATTTATATGTGTTTTCCCTGTTACTTAAAAGTAGAATAGTACCTACATACCAGAAGGATTAAAAACTATTGTATCAGGTCTCTGTGGGGCATCATAAATCTCAGTTACGCTTTTATAATCGGTGAAATTATGGAGGATAGATGAAAGCGACCATCTTGGTTTGGAGGCAAAATGAAAAATGTCAATTTGAAAGGAGTAAATAATAGTTTAGAAATAATATTGCAGTAGTAGAACGACTTCTCATACAAATTTAGTAATCGAAACTATGTCTTTAACATACTAAACTATGTATTTAACAGAACTCTTTATGGGCGCATAATTTACATACGTAAGTTTTTAATATTCTCTTTGAAAATTCCAGACTTAAATTCAATGTTTGAAGTAATAAAATTGCAAAACCTCAAAAAATTCATGAGTAGGTAATTTTGGTAAATTACCTGTCAGTTTCAAATAAATAACAGTTATTTCAGTTATGCGGTATGTTAGAGGCGTTGGATGATCGATAGGTGCGTCTTACAATGAAATTCTATATTCGAACAAAGTAGGTATACATTTTATTTGGTGGGTAACTTATACCCAAAAAAACTCGGCTCTGACCTGATTAGCTAGGGAAATTCATGGAATATAGAGTTTAAAAACCATCTTTGTACAATAAATTAAAATAATAAGTTACTATAGTGATATATAACCCTAATTATATCAGAAACAAAAGGCATTTACGGTTTATAAAGAGTAAAACATGCGTTTTCGGTGGCATAAAAAATAGTGTCATTAGTAAGTAGTAGTAGCGTCGAGGTTTAGGCGCGCGTTCGAGAATCTTGGCGGTTGCGGGTTCAAATACCAGGCTCACATCTTTGACTTTTCGAAGTTATGTGTGTAATCACAATGAATTATCACTTACCTTAACAGTGAAGTAAAACATCGTGAGGAAACCTGCACATTTAAAAGTTCCTAGGAATGTCTTAGGTGTTAGTCCGCTAGACTAATGTAATAGTTAGACTAATGCTTAAACTGTACAGGAGGCCCGTGCCCAGCAGTGGGCCATATATGTGCTGACTGCTGATGATGATGAAACAGACTCGGTGTGCATATTATCGAACTCTTAGTCTCTCGTTCCACTACTGATGCTAAATGTAGTAAAAAATGCGAATTAGGTTTGAAAATATTCGTATTGAGAGTGACAAATTTCACGCCTTAGATTGTTTGAAGATCATAAACATCGTCATTTGCTTGTTTGAATTGTCTACATGCTAACCAGTTTACAAAAACAAATATACATATGCATGTGTGGGCCGGCCAATACTAATCTCGGTACAGTGATCGAACCCGCGACGGCGCGACCTCCGTTTCAAAACTTGTTGTCTAGCTAACAGCGCCACGAAAGCTATGCTTTAAAAAAAACTAGTTTTTCCGCCTTGAAACATTATAGCCTTATAGACGGCCAAACGGATATATCTAATACAATTAAAACAAAAAAAACTCTTTACCAATTGTATATTTGATATCAAATCTTACACATAACACGGCTTAACAAAAATTATACATAATTCAGCTTAGATTACATGTGTCGTGTATATTATGAGACTCGATCGAAACAGCCAACGCTTATCAGTGTCATACTAGTGCTGTGAATTACAGAAAGGGCTTATCAACCATTTTTATGCCGGCATAACGACATAGGCTAAATTGTTATACATCACATACATACATCATCAGCCCATATACGTCCCACTGCTGGGCAGCAGCTGGCTGGGCCTCCTCTACAAATGAGAGGGTTCAGTGGTTACTAAAGTTATGCCGGCTTTTGTAACTGGATGTACACTGGATGTAATCCCAGAAAATGTGTCCCAGAAATTTGCGTCTTTGGAATATATGTCCAATAGTCTTAATAATGTATACAATCTCACACAAATATCTTTAATATATCGATAAATTATTTTTAAATTTTACAATAAAACCATTCGGTGTATGCTATTACACAGAAACTAAATTCTTTGCGCCCCTGGCTAATAATATGGAAAGTAGGTAAATTAAACTTGTAAAATATGTTGTTCATTTTCTATATCTTGTTCAATACATTTAATTACGCCTTTACTTCTCATAGACAATACAGTTCTTATTGTTCCAACCATATTATTTGCCAAGGACAGATGACACGGTTAATAATTTTACTATTTTAGAAGAATATTGATTTACTATAAAAAATTAAATACCACATTAAAGAGAGCATTACCGTACTTTAAACATTTTCACATTCTAAAATTCTTATTATTGTTACTTAAGAGCCCATTGATTTTATTTTATTGAATTACAAACTGCTTGAAGCTAGTGCAAATCTTTACACGCATAAAATCATTCAAAAATGTCAAACTGCAATACCATATTAAATAATTTAAAACTTAAATATTCAAATTAATAATTGTCATGTCACGTTTAAGAAACTACTCGTACCTATATGAGGATAAAAAATAATGTATTCAATTCAACATGTTCTAAGAAATTCGAATTTAAATTTTTTTTCAATATACAAAAAATCTGCCATTATTGTTTTACTTTTTATAAAATTTCCGCATTTTATAGTCTGCGATAAATTTTTTTAAGTTTTACATTATACTCAACGGCCAGTATTATAAGGGTTTTATGAGTTACATCAACTCTAAACACCAACATCGTTATAAATTTAACATCAAACATTACATCCAGAAAGTTATTACTTTCTCTCAGAGAGTCTTCGAGAAACCAACATTAAACATTTAACATTCATATTGTCTTTTTAATACATTGCCTACATGGACGTCTCTTTGATTTCATCTAGCTACGTAGTATGTACCAGCTACAGACACTACAACTGCTTTTCTTACAAATTAATGACATTTATGACGTCACCAAACGCCAGATCCTCTTAAATAGTTAATTCGAATTTTAGCTTGGGATTAACAAAGACTCGCTGTGTTAAGTAATTATTGAGACTTACCTACTTGGAAATAGTAGCATAAGGAAATTCATAGAGAAGTTTTTCATTCACAGCGTGGTCTTTTATATAGGTACAAGCAACAACAAACTAACGCATGATTTTAAACTGTAGTAAGACCACGAGACAAGAAGTTATCAGTAGGACACCTAGCATACGCAATACGCATACTTTTACTTATACATGCGTCTGTTTCACTGTCTTTTCAAAAACACTATTTATTTAGTTTAAAATATGCTGATCGATATTTTAAAAAAATTAATACAGGCTTTCACTATCAAAAGTACAAACATGCGAGCAAAATTGTGAGAAATAGATAGTTATTCAAAATAAAAGATTCACATGGCGTTGGGTGACATGTCAAGTTTACATTTACTTGGTCAATAGCTGGCAACCACCAACATCAAACACAAACACTACACAGTGACACAATTAGGCAAGAGTCAGAAATGTGCGTACGTCTAATAATGAAGAATTATTCGCACTACAAAATACAAGTAAAAACAATTATTAACTACCAATACACCGACATTTATTGCTAATACAAAATTAAGATATGAATCATAGTTCAGATATGTTCGAACTGTACATATTAAAGGTTTTTGGTCCGAAATTTTGTATAATTTTGATATACATTGGGTAAGTATATATTAAAATTTTGTGATGAACTGACAAGGATAAGTAGCTATGAAATGTTACACACCGTATTCTATTGTCAAAATAACATACATCTTAATCGATTGTAAAATCGAATACGATTTACATTTCAATATTTGTGGTTTTCGATATGTTCGATCTACTGATCAATTGGAATAAATTTTGGTACATTTAACATAATATAAATCTTATATTAATGAAGTTAGATTATTTGAAATCATGTTGAATGAACAGATTCAGTGGCGATGTTTCTATGACAACTATAAAGATATATAGAAGACATTATAGAAAGTATTCGTGACGCCATCATGAATGTTTGTTGTAAAACGTGAGAAAACATTAAATAAGCGATTTCGATTTCATTAAAACGTGTAATTGTTTAGGCCGCATCGATGGCAATAATATCATCTATAATTTATAAGATTAGATAAGTTATACGATTATAATTAATGGTAGTATTAAGATCGCCACTCGAAGGGCCGAAGAAGAGATGAGTGTGTGAGGGAAGATATGAAAGAAAATGGGTGAAAGACGGTTAATAAGGACGTTTGAAAGGATAAAACATACTGCGCCGACTCCAAATAGAATTGGAAACAGAGCAAGAGGATGATGACGAACATCGCCACTGTTCTCTGAATGATTGATGCCATACTGCGCGTTTATATACCTATGACGCGTGGACATGTGACGTAGAAAGCACATACAAATGTAGTACTTATATACACACGGTAACTTTATCTCACAATAATAAATTAAAACTAAACATCGAATACAATCACTTAAAATTATATTTACAAATTATTAAATGCATTAATATTATTGTTATACAAAATAATACTTAATATTTAAAGACGACGAAACCAGGCAAGATCTTTGTATCGACATAGATCTGTTACAGTTACTGGAATATGCGGCAAGTTCATAACTTAAATATAATTAATTAGAGAGTCGATAAAAATGTTCACGGATTTCATGCTAAACATAATTTAGTCGAGTGAGAGAGATTGTTTCGTAAACGTCGATTATTTATTTAGACTTTTTGCATATAATATAACGAAAAACTAAATTTTTTGTCGATTAAAAAAATCTTAAAACGGCACTTAAATCGAATACGAGATCTTTTTTCAGATTGATGTTCTTAAAAATATGTACCTATGTGTAAAGTTTGATCGTAATGTTTTAGAAATCCTCTAACCACATGAGTATTGGAATAAGTCTATTCTTTTCGCATGATTAGAGAGCAAAGCGCAAAATGTAAATCCATACAAATTAACGTGCCTCTAGTGAAAAAAGGCGTAAGCGACATTGAAATATTGCGATCGCAGTACCGACTGTAGCATAAGAAGAAAAAGTAAGTTGTAAAATCTATCATACCCGCCCGTAATGGGAGAAAGTTTGAAAGATCACGCATTTCCAAAAGTAATTTATTTATTTACTGACTATATAGGCTTCTATAGACGGATACAATATCAAACTACACTTTCCACTTCAAAGTCGGTACACACGAATCGCGGGACGTGCGAAATGCATTTACAAAATCTATTCAATATAAAAATCAAATCTCCATTTATGAAGATAACGATATTGTTGGTTGTGATCCTGAGGTCTTGGATCGAACTTTGATACGCGCAGGACTAGTGGCAGACCAATTTGGCCGTATAGTCGAATAGTCTCGCACTCAGAAAAAATATTAAAAATCGACTCAATATTTGCTAAATCGATACAGTTGATTATATAGATTATTTGTTAAGTTAAGTGATAAAATGTGAATGGATTATTTCAATAACTATTCTAGTATAATTAGAAACCGCTTTATCAGAGTATTATAAACTTGACATCTTAACGTTAATGACAAAAGTCAGTTTAGTCGATTTCGACTACAATCGAGTAGCAAGAACTATTCGAATAAACAGCCAATGTAAGCCCGTCACTAAGGAACTCTTGTACGAACTTTGGACAGGCCTCGTCGCAAGCGGTCAAGTTACGATGGTAGGCAAACCTTTGGTAGATGTAGGACGGCTCATGTGTTGTGAGCTGGTGGGATTATAGCAGGCCCCGGTCGAGTTCCTTGCGCAGCATCCTCGACAGCTTGAGCACGTCTTCGTCCACTTGACCCGCGAACAGGGAGTCAAGGAGTTCCCCACGAGAGGCTAGATTGAACACGCCGGCGAGACGGGACACTGACTTGTCCGATAAGTGCCGCTCCACCACCGCTCTGAAAAGTTAATTATATTTCATCATTGCCTTGCCCTGCTCCCAATTTCATTTGGGGTCGGCGCAGTATGTTTTATCCTTCCAAACATCCCTATCAGCCGTCATGTCTTCATTCACCCCTTTTTCTTTCATATCTTCAGTCACGCACTCCATCCATCTTTTCTTTGGCCTTCCTCTGCTCGCCCATCCATCAACTTTCATATCCATCACCTTTTTTCCTACATATGATTCATCCCTCCTCATAACATGCCCATACCACGACAGACGGTTTCCTTTCAGCTTTTCTATCAGAGGAGCTACTTTCAGGCTTCCTCTAACATATTCATTCCTCACTCTGTCAAACCGTGTTACACCACACATCCATCGCAACATTCGCATTTCCGTTGCATGCAGTCGTCTTTCGTCCGTCTTCTTCGTAGCCCAACACTCCGATCCATACAGTACGACAGGTCTTATTATGGACTTGTATATTCTGCCCTTCAATTTGAGGGGCATTCTGGGGTCACATATTGTGGATGAGACCTGTCGCCATTTCATCCATCCTGAGTTGATTCTCTGCCTTACGTCCCGGTCTATGTCTCCGTCGCTTTGCAAAAGTGACCCAAGGTAGCGAATCCATCCATTCCATCGAGTGTGACGGACACAGAACTTGATAGACCGCCATAGTCGCAAAACATATATTGTGTTTTTGTTTTGCTGACTTTAAGGCCAACATTACCAAGTCTATGCCGCCACACCTCCAGTCTGTTCTGCACCTCGTGGCCACTTTCTGACACCAGCACAATGTCGTCAGCAAAGAGCATGCACCAAGGTGCCTCTTCCTGTATACCTGCCGTAACAGCATCCATAATCAACAGGAAGAGGTAAGGGCTAAGAGCCGACCCTTGGTGCACACCAACAGCGACATCGAAACTGGCTGTAAGACCAGCTGCTGTCCGGACTTGAGTACTGCATTTGCAATACATGGCGCGAATCAACTGCAGGTACTTCTCTGGCACACATTTCTTCTTAAGGGCCCACCATACAACTTCACGTGGAACCCGATCATAAGCCTTTTCGAGGTCAATGAATGCCATATGCAAGGTCTTGTGTGCTCTTCTGTATTTCTCGCACAACTGGCGAATTGCAAAAATGGCATCCATTGTCCTACGGCCAGGCATAAAACCGAACTGGTTCCGTGAGACCTCACACTCCTCTCGCAGCCGTCGCTCAATTATTCTCTCCCATGCTTTCATAGTGTGTGACATTAACTTTATTCCCCGATAATTGTTACAATCTTGCACGTCCCCCTTGTTTTTAAAAATGGGCACCAGATAACTGTTGCACCATTCGTCCGGTATCGTGTCGTCTTGCAACAACTTATTGAAGAACAGAGTCAGCCACTTCCACCCAACTTCTTGTAAGACCTTCCATACTTCTACTGGTATTCCATCTGGTCCAACCGCCTTTCCATTCTTCATTCCACTCACAGCTTTCTTCACTTCATCAACCTTAATTTCTCTCACTAATCCCACGTTAACCGGTATATCCTCAAGCAGTCTATTCCAATCATTCTCTTCATTCATTAGTCTTTCAAAATAGGTTCTCCACCTAGTTTTGATTTTTTCATCGTTTGTTAATATTCTATTCTTTCTTATTGAAAGTTAATTATATTTATTGTAACAAAATCTACGTTTGTGAAAGATGTAAAGCGTAAATAGATAAATACACCCAATAGCATACATATAGTCCCGTGTGTGTCTTAAGATGGCGTATGTAGTCCAATAAGTTACAAAATAATTATTAAATTCTATTGAATTTAGCTTATTAGCTATCGTCTCGATTCGAGTAACATTATAGGTAGATACTTATGTCCCTTTCTCTAAACGAGACAACTTGCATTAATATTTCATAATTAAATCTAATGCCTGAAATCTTAGATATAGGTACATATTCGCATTTATGCGTATTTATTACTATTAATACTCACTTGAGCGACTGGTGGGACTCGCGTAAAGCATCCTGAAGAAATCCGCGATCGTACGAGAAGTCCACCTCGCAGAACGACACCACGGCCATCAACACCGTCTGAAATATTCATTAATATTGCCTTATTATTTTTACCAGTCAATTATTTTATATAAATTTAAAAAACATGACGGGAAAATGTATTTTCATTACAAGACATCACTTGCAATTTCATCTTATTTCTTATCCCTTATATAGCTAAACCTAAACAAAACACGAATACGTTAAATAAAAGTAAATTCGGTAAAATTACTTTTTCTCCAACCTTCGTTTGTTAAAACTTAAATAGTTAGGATTCCTGTTGACCGGAGATATACTCAAAATCACTTTTAGTCTTAAAGGTCGACATAATATCAAGCGCTAATAAACTGGTATTATCATCATAAAAATCACATTAAACAACTACGTCAGTTTTAAGCAATAGTCACTCACTTGGAATTTCGATCTAAAAGACGAGAGTGCGCGATCGTCCGCGGCAGACAGTTGTCCGTGCCGGCGCAGCACGCCTATCTTCACAGCTGATTTAATCACGTGCTTCACTAACTTCTCCGCCTCACGTTTCTCCACCCGCTCGCGGAGAACCACCAGGAACTGCAGAATAGAAGTCAACAAAATTAATAAGTGAATAAAAAAAATATACCCAACAGTTACATACATAGTTCTGATCCCAAATTAAGATACGAGTCTTGTGTTGTGGTTATCAGAAACTACGAGAGACTTTTCGGCCTCACAAACACCCAGACCCGAAACAAATATTTGTGGATCACACAAACATTTGACTCGGTGCGGGGAACGAAGCCGCGGCCTCTCGTTTCGCGAGTTGGTGTCTAGCCAACTGCGCCACGGGGCTGTCAAGTAATCTAAATGCAACCAGATTTACGTTGCAGTTAGCTACGAATAGGTCTATTGCAAGTTAAAAGGTCGGACTCTTAGACATAACTGTGTCGTCCTCCTATGATGAAACGAGAGGGCAAAGGTGGCACCAATGTATCATAGACAATTGAATTAAAACATCCTAGTAAATTTAGTTCCATATCATTGCCAGAGGCTGAACTTGCCTCATCCAGAGGAATGTTTGTTTGTGGTCAAGTTTTGAGACCCAAGACTGCCGATATTGTTAATACCAGAGGTATATCTTAGCTACGATAAGAAAATATTTATATTGTTTTTTTTTTTGAGTATTTCAAATTACGATAGTAAGTTTTTATTCACAATTTAACCAACAGAATACGATAAAACAGAAAATTAATTCTAATATATACCGCGACGAACTCGTAATGTTTAGAAAGACTTGTTATCTAATTAAGCTGAGAACTTGTTTACACGTTCAAAGATAAAAATAAAAGGAAACGGGAAGTCACAGTAAGGACGTAAACGGTGCTAAATACGTTTAAAATTTATTGTTCCTGTCTTTAAATAGCTGTAACGTTGAAAAGAACATGCGGCGCTGCATCCTCATTAGCTCTGACGCCTTGGTAATTTGATTATATTGGATAAGTGAGCCTATTTTTACATATTATAACATGTCAAAGTCAAATTATCTGTATTCAAATAGACTTCTACAAGTTCTCTTGAATCGTCAATTTTACACTTTTTTAATATTTTTTAAACTATTGCCGCTTCGAAACGTGTTATAGCTGTGGAGAAGAAACGGCAAGAAACTCCCTCAGCAACACGACATGTCATTTTTTTTAAATAGCAATAAATGTATTTTTTTAATTACATTATTTAAATTTTACATTGTAAATGTCATAACGATACAAACTATAGCAACAAAACAAAACTCCGATCAATTTACATAACTCCCAGGGCTTATTATCTTCAATAAAATCTGAAATTTTATAGTATGCTTTTTTGTAAAGCTTATCTTTAATTGATTTCTTAAACTTTGTCTTATCATGTTGGAGTTACTTCACCGCATATATACATTTATTTATTTTTTAAAGTAGTGAAGGTTCAAACCCCAGGCACACAGCTCTGACTTTTCGAAGTTATATGTGTATTTACTATCGTGAGGAAACCTGCAGAACTAAAAGTACTTAGGAATTTCTTAGGCGTGTCCGTGTGTAGTTCACCAACCTGCACTAGGCCAGCGGGGTGGACTAAGGCCTAAACCCTCTCAGTGGTAAAGGGGGCCCGTGCCCAGCAGTGGGACGTATATGGGCTGATAACGATGATGATGATGAATATATTGTTTTATATCCAAGATCGTGCAAACTAAACATGAATGCGACTGAGTAATTGGTATATAATAATAACATTAAGATGATAAATGTTACAAGCGGGGCAAAAATTATATTAACTTACTTTATATAGTAATGCCTCAATACAATAGACATCGTTTGCCTCATAGTAGTTTTTTTTTTACATTTATTATATAAATGTAAGTCACGGTTGTAGATCATGAACTCTCTATTTTAATTTGACACTGATAAGTAACATGTGTCATGTTAAGTACAGAACTATCCTAGTGGCGGTACTTCCATAGAAGCCGTTACAGACGTTAATTGTGTAATGACTAGTTTATAGTGTCAGGATATTCTCATTTACCATCATTTATATTTTATTTATTTAGGATATTCTCATTTTCTCAGGACATTCCATCCAAAGGTTGTCTGGAAGAGATCGCTCTCAGCGATAAGACCGCCTATTATTCCACTTTTATTTTTTATTTGTAAAATCTATGTAAATTACTGTATAAATGTGGGTGTCAATAAAGAGTTATCTATCTATCTATTTAAATGTCAAATTACTTTTGTTAAACGAAGCTTTAAAGCTCAAAGTTTATTATTCGGAAAATTGTAACGCAAGCTGGGCTTTTGGGCATCTTTGGAAGTACCGCCACTGAACTATCCATAAACATAACTTTATCATGAGGTCAGTTTTTTTTTATTTCAGATACGAATTATTACTGGAAAAATATGACAGCGAAATGTATCAGAATAAGATGTTATTGACAGAAACTTCTACATCAGCATATTAATATCCTATTTCTAGGGACGGGTCTCCTAGAGGGGTAAACCTAAGTCCGTGCGGGCTAGCAGACTTAATGATTTTTCATTAAAATTATAGCTATTATCAATAATAACTTCTTATTGCCTGATATAATTTTAGCACTTAATAATCAACATTCTAACTTGAGTTGCAATCAAGACACATAGTTTTCACTCCAGTTTAACAATAATCGAGTACGGCAAAGCAACCTCACTCGAGAAGTGATGAACTTCGCAAGTAAGTTAACTCTCTCCGGCACTTCAATACGCACTTTCCGAGATGAGGTGAGTAAATTGTTTCTAAATTGGAATGTTACCTATGTACGTAGGTGTACTTAACAAATACGAGTAATTTTTAGTCTTCCATGTATAAATAAATAGTACCTGGATGACCGAGCTTTGCTCGGTTTTTTTTTTTTTAATTGTGTTTTTTGGAAATTATATTTAAGTACGAATTACTAATAAAATGATGAAATATGAATAATGTTACTTAACAGCGCCATCTGCTGTTGTGTCGTTAAAGCAATTAGTTGCTCACAAAAAATAGTATTATTATTCGACAATTCGCCAATAGATGTCAGGAAGAGTCAACTCAAATGCCTTTTTTTTGTTATTTTTCTTCCAAATGACATTTTCTAAAAATGATTCCTAGCTAGATCGATTTATCGCCCTTGAAACCCCCTATATACTAAATTTTATGAAAATCGTTGGAGCTGATTCCGAGATTCCAATTATATATATATATATATATACTTATATACAAGAATTGCTCATTTAAAGATATAAGATATTTCTTTATTATGTTTGACTTTTTATGGGTGACGTCACAGAACAGCTACGTAAATAAGTATTTTGTATTTTGTATTGGGACGTGTGTCGCCGCTTGTCTGGTTCATTCTACTACGATCACACGACTAATGATAAAAAAATCATACAAAAATGAAGGGTTGCAATTAGTTGTCACACATTTATAAAAGTCTTGATATTACACGCTACCCGAATTGCTAAGAAGCGGCCGTGTCAAACCTATGATATTATAATCGTAGCTGTGAGGTCCGGTTGCGCCCGGGCGCAATATTGAATTCCGTGAAAACTGCATTTTCTCAGGATAAAAAGGTACCCTTTGTTCTTCCCCAAGGTCCCATGTATCTTCATACCAAAAATCTTTTAAATCGGTCCAGTGGTTTAGACGTGAAAGCGTAAGAAGGGACAGACGGAGTTACATTCGCATTTATAATATGATGTATAGATATCGTTTAAGGGTATACCCTAGATTATAATCTATTTACATCCGCTTTCGGGCATTGTGCAATAATAACATCGACATTAATACGATAATCGTAATCGTTTTTTGATTGTCTATGCAATGCTTGGTATCCGATTCCCACATTGGATTCTTAGTCATTCTATACAACAGTGTTCATAAAACAGTCCCATACCTGATCAAGCAGCTTGGCTGCATGTTCGTCGAGGATCAGTGCTCGGGCACTGGTGGCTCCCCCGACCCTAGACAAGAACTTCTTCTGCGCGCGCAGGGATATGTCGCGAGCGCACCAGGCGCCGCCCTCCGTCGCTGTGAACAATAATAAATATTATGAGAAAACCTATGAAATAGTTACAATATGGCTAAGATTATAATTTAAGTCGATATTATATTATACATACATATGTAGCAGTTATCTTAATTGTATTTTGTACCGACAACAACCGCGGATAAAATTCAGCTATAACAGAAGTTTCATTTAATACTTAGTTTTCAGAAGTATGAAATTGTCTCGGTTAAATATGACCTTCCTGTTTAGAAAAGAAGAAAAAAATATTGAAAAAAGCTCCTAAAGAAACCAACATTCCCGTTCAATGATTTAAATCCCCTACAACAATTATGTATATATATATTTTTAAAGTTCTAGAATATATTCCTCAAACACCATGTTTGACTAATCTTCCGACATCTCTCATATAGTAATTATAATCCCCTATTTCAGTTCCGTATGACGACACACTGCGTGCTCTAGATCATGTGAACCGTCTTAAGTTATTACCAGACACCCTATTACTGCGTCCGATAGCCGTTTGTTTACAGCGGCGAGGAGTGGGGGAGGGGCAACCGCACCTCAAGTATTAAGCTCCAAGGAGACTGCACTCAGCGCGTGCAAACAATCATGCTGCCAGCACGAACACCTTACATTAAAAACACATTATAGAATGGATATAGAGATAATTCAAATTGTTAAACATTGTATATTAAAATGTCAGGTTGGTAGCACGTAGTATGTATCTCCCTTTGTTTGTGGGATAAAAAGTGTGTTTATGTATAAAACTATTTCCAAAGCAATAGTTAAAACAAAATAACGATAGGATGAATACAAAAAGATCTTGAGGAATCATTTAATCAGGAATTAAATGAGTTTTCCGGAAGGAATTTTTAGATACATCACCGATCCACACTAGGTGAGTGCGGTGTACTTATGTATACATTACGTTTTTATATCCTCGAGGAGTGTGTGCTTATTAGATCGTATAAGCTTATATAAGTATGATTTACTAAATTAGTACTGCTGATTAATAGCGTCATTTCTTGAGAAAATAGAGATGAGAGAGATGACAATGTACTAAATTTTAAAAGCGACTTAACAAATATCTTAAAAATCATGGATTAGTTATACTTCATAAATAATGACGTACTTATAAAAATAAAATCACTCCATGTTTGACAGCCCCGTGGCGCAGTTGGCTAGACACCAGCTTGCGAAACGAGAGGCCGCGGGTTCGATCCCCGCACCGAGACAAATGTTTGTGTGATCCACAAATATTTGTTTCGGGTCTGGGTGTTTGTGAGACCGAAAAGTCTCTCGTAGTTTCTGATACCCACGACACAGGACTTGTATCCTAGTGTGGGGTCAGAACTATGTATGTGGCTGTTGGGTGTATTTATTTATTTATTTATTTATTTGGTTTGGAGTTTTGCCCGATGTGGCGATACGATTGCACTCCATTACTACACAGTAGGGAGAGCTCAATAGCTTTCAATAATGCAATATAATTCTGCTTTAATATTGCTCCGCTTTAAATAATCAGGTATGCAAATTTCGAAAGTAGATAGATTAATAATTCAGCAATTTCAACTACCCTGATCAATATACATACATATGTACTCGACATAAGGTTCGTCTATATATAGTATAGATTCTAAATCGTATCAGTCCTGACGTGCCTTCTCCATCTCTGAATCAGGACTCAGTGCACCACGCGTGCCTAGATACCTAAGAAACTCTTTGTTAAAATTCAAAGGTAAACAGGTTGGTTCAAGATATTATCCTACACCAACTAAAACAAATACTAAAATAAATAATGATAAATAAGTCATAGGCGCCGAGATGGTGTCTCAATAGACCGCGCGCCAATTCTTTGAATCAACATACGAGTAATGTACTTATTTGTAAAGTAATGAATAGTTATATATCTCATGCGCAATGAAATGACCATGAACAATTGTTCCGAGCAATGAGCAATTTTCGATACGTAGACATTTTTTATTAGTACACATACATACATAAACTCACGCCTGTATTCCTCGAAGGGGTAGGCAGAGTTGCATTTCTGCACCCACATTTCGCCAGGTATGTATCAGTCCCACGTAATAGGGGGCGAGCCTATTGCCGTTTTTTGGGCACATTTCCAGACTCCGTGCTGTTACTGAGAATTTCCTAATTGATAAACCCAATAACTTTATTAACTTTTTTTATTTTATTTGTGGCGACAAAAACCGTTCCGAAAGATTAAGCGCATTTTTTCTCTATATTGCACACGCCATCGAGATGATTTATGTGAAATAAATTATCATTTCACTTGTTAAAAGTAAACATTTAACGTTAAAGTTAAAAATAAATGTAAAAGATCCTAGCATTTATAGGGAAATTAGAACCGCCACCAAATACTATCGGCAAATAGCTCATACTTTACAAGGGTATTAAAATTAAGTCTAACATGCTTTGTAAAGTAGGTATAGCAATGAGTCATGAATAAGCACGAAACTTGATAATAACTATAATGAAACAACAAACGGGTTCAGTTTACGGAGAATGTACGGTTTTTAGTGTCTAATCACAAACTAAATCTTTACACAAACAATTCAAACTGTCTTGCCGGCAATGAGCGTGTGATCAAAAGGTCTCGGGTTTATATCAAATCTCTGGTGGTATATATAATTTATTTGAATGGATTAGTTTACACTGCATTACCCACCAATTATCACCATAAAAAACCAAACACGTTCGAGTGAAATAACTTATAACTTATACACCCAACAGTCACATGCATAGTTTGACCCCAAACTAGGATACATGTCCTGTGTCATGGGTAGGTATCAGGAACTACGAGAGACTTTTTCGGTCTCACAAACACCCAGACCCGAAACACATATTTGTGAATCACACAAACATTTGTCTCGGTGCGAGGATCGAAACCGCGGCCTCTCGTTTCGTAAGCTGGTGTTTAGCCAACTGCGCCACGGGGCGATTAATATCTTGTGTTCAATATGTTGAACTCATAAGTTGAATTGAGACATACAAATTATATATAGAATAAGGTCAAAACAATATAATTTGTTCATTTAAACCGCGTGGAATCTGGCATACGGTCATATCCATTATCGTCAATGAGCGTAGTGCACAATGAGTAAAGGAATCCAGTATTTTGCGCACACAATGGACAATTGCAGTTCCAATTGAGATTATCTGCACAACGCCTCATTGTACCGTTACTGCTATGTTTACATATCTATAGTAAATATTTACTCGCAAACCATTCGTCATATTGTATGCTCAAATACGAGTATAAATTATTTAAGTTATAGTATTTATGGGTAAAATAAAGTTTACAGCGTGGCTTAAAGTTTAATGTTATTTTTATTACGCGCACGGCAACATGATAAAATTTTTACTAACATTAAGTTCAGATATACATTTATTTATATTATTCTTGATAGTTGATTGTACACCTTATTAGACGATACAAAATGAATGGTGTAAATTAAAATACGCTTAACATCACCTCTGCCTACCTCTTCGGGCAATACAGGTGTTAGGTTATTTTTCATGTATGTGATACAATTATGCCAACTTGAACTATTTTTATAAATATTGATCCCAGAACACCAATATGGGCATGTGCTATATTACACCTCGTGTGGTGGTGGTGACTTTCGACAAAACATCTTACTACGAACCAAGAGAACCTTGTGTATTTCATTCATCGTACTAAACGCAATAGCATTGACTGCAATTATTATATCGGTGAGTCAGTAGTACCCGGTTCAAGCGACTCATTCATATTACAATCCTTGATGACTAAAGACTGGTTCCTCCACTTATTACTATTACATACCCATCAGGCCTGTATTGCCTGTATGCCTACAGGCAGAGATGCATTTCTGCACCCATATATCGCCAATTGTGTTTTCGTCCCACGTAATAGGTGACGAGCTTATTCTAAACTCCGTGATGCTATTAAGAATTTCCAAATGGAAAACCCAACACTTTGTCCGACCCGGTAATCGAGTCCTAAGCCTCTAGATTGCACGGCACAAACTTGTACTGAGAGATCACGAGGTGGTAGTACAATTACATCAACATTATCAATAACATTCACAAGGAATTATTTATGGTACCTATACAATATCAAAACTTTTATGCAGTAGGTACATAAAAAAAATACAATTCCATGCAAATTGTAAGCTAATAGTAAGCATCATAGTTCTATCTATTTGCATTCTGAGCATTTTCGTTTGATTTTAAAATCGTTTTTTAATCTGACACACTTTTCTTACCTCTCTTGTTTGTCTGTCAGAGACCGCCTTGTGCGATAAGACCGCCTATTGTACTAATTTAGTCTACTGTACTCCGTAGTTTTAATCTTATGTGTACAATAAAGTTTCAAATAAATAAATAAATACCATCGCGAATCACATAGATCGAGACGATTCTCTCAGATACATTATGTGACCACAAGATTTTACTATTTATTAATCTTTATTGCTATAAAGTCTGAAATAGTTTCAAATTCCTTGTATTGCCGGGCCTGAAGTTCACCAAACCCATAAAACAACAAGAACTACCTCCAATATGGTTCACTATTTTTGGTAAGGCGGTCGGCGTCGTAAGCAGAGATACTGTGTTAGTTTTATATTTTACATACAGACGTGTTTACGTGGCAATAAATATATTTTATGGACGGGAAAAGGACGCACGATTTTTTAATACTATCCAAATACATATATTGGTGTTTTCTTATACTCAATTTACGCACGATACCAAATCAAACATTTTTACTAGCCTGTTAGCCTCCGTTGATAGTTAACAGATGTCTATCAGAAGATTTAGGCTCAAGCTACGCTAATTCATATTATTAATACTACAACCTACAACAGTTTAGACTTGGTGAATTTTAAAAGGACTGAGTAATTCTTCATGAATAACTTTTTCTGTAATTCCTCTCTCACTTATTATATTTATATTTCTTAAAGACAGAATACACTCAATTTTATCTGTAAAGTTTAATGAAGTTACCTCGTAAAATTTCTTTGCATTTTGCTCGGCTCACGTAGATGCTGCGCACAAACGAGTTTAGTCGCGAATTGATGAAGCGTAACCTCATTCAGGGGCATCAGTGTGTCACGACGTATCCGGAGAATCCCACCGGCACACCGGCACACCGAAGTTATATTTTATTCAGATACCGGGGATGTCTTTTATCCGACGTAAATATTTTATCACAATCTAAACACACGCTGAACTATTGCTTTTCTGTAATGCAATCTCGGCCTAAAATTCTACTTCGCTCTTGTGTTTACAAGTTGGAAATCAGCGATATTTTTCTTGCGTCGTATGGAATTTCTAGGCAAGTTGTGTAATACTTTCTATGACATAAGTTTCGTTCACGAAAAAAATATAAGGGGCCTGACTTCGTAGTGTATAAAGATCATAAGTATGTATGTTTGTTTTGTGCATTGAGATTAAAAGACGTGAGCTTGTTAGGCTGAGACTTGTTGTTGCTTCGTGAGTGACTTCCAAAACTACCAAAGAACTCTACTCATTTGATAAGAATTAAGATATCTGTTTCGCTAGGATATCCGCACATATAGAGTAGGGACAGCTCGAACATAAAATACTAAACTCAATTAAAATAAAACCAAAATAAATCACCAATAAAAACCTTAAAAAAATGGAATCTTAAGAATTGCGAATAATGTAAATCGGACGAGGACGAGCGGTTCTCCCGGCGCGGCGGCTCGGGGGCGGCGCTTACTGTCGAACCATAATTGTGTTCCTAGTGGAAGGCACCAAGACAAATGGAGAGCGGATATTGCGCCTTTTGTTTTGTGTAAGTTCTCTATCCGACCGTTGTTTACTCAGATGGGTCATATTTTATTGCGATCCGAACTATAAATACCGTCGCTGGATGTTAAGGATATGAAATCGATATTACTTTGAAATTGTTGGCTTGAAAATAAGATTTTATTAAGAGCAGTTCGTGAGATAAATTCCATTATTCTGTAATGTTTATTTTGTGTTGCCTAAGATCAAGGGCGAAATTTATATCTCAGTAATCAGTCGCTTAAACCTTATGATATTGAGGTTGTATGCAATTTACTAGGCAAATTAATTTTATACTTTTGTAAGTGACTGTTCTTTATTCCTTGTAATGTGGTCTCTTTTCGTCATATTAATATCCGGTTGGGACTGGTTGTTATATTCAGCTTTAAGTCGTTCCTAAGTTTTAAATAACTGGCATGTAACATGAGTATGAAAAAGAAGGTTAAGTTCAAAAGTTACATGGTGCACAAAAATGATTTTATTTTAGCTTTCTATTAAGGGAAATTTTCGATAACTTACTTACCCGACATGTGTGTCGCGGAGTACCTCGGCGGAATATCAAACAGGTTTGTTTAACTGAAATTGAAACTCGCCCGCCCACGCATGTCCAAGATCACGGCTTCAGGTTAAATTTAAGCTGAGGTATTATTGAATTTTATTGACTTGTTTATCGAAAAATATGCATAATTGTGATTTTTTATACGGTACGACAAAGTTTGTGTTCCATAATTTCGTTGTTTTATGATAGTACCTATCGATCGTCATCATCTGCGTCACAATGATTTTTTTAACAGCATAGGGAATTTTCAAGAAAATAAGACACGCAAATTTTTCTCACGTTCTTGAAGTTCAACAACTTAAATTACGCCGTCCTGGTGGACTGCAAACCTTTCAATTTTAGTATTCAAACCAAGCAGATTAACAAATTCTTTTTTACTAATATTTTAAATAAAAGTGTGTTTAGTTTCTCACTTTTCCAAGGCTTAACCTCTACATTTTTAATGATATTTGATACAGAGCAGTGGTGGTACTTCCATAGAAGCCCAAAAGCGTTACACGTTAATTGTGTAATGTCTAGTTTGGGCTTCTATGTAAGTATCGCCACTGATACAGAGGTAGGTAGGCGTCTCTCGAGAAAAATATATTGTAGATTACTATTTATACTGATACCCACGACGCAAGACTTGTATCTTAGAGTGGGATCAGAACTATGTACCTATGTGACTGTTGGGTGTATTGATATTATTTATACCGGATAAATGCTACGTTCCTGAATTTACTTAAGAAAATCGTCAGTGAAGTCACGGCCGTATGCTGTTTGAGGTCCTAGTTTAGTTGAGGTCAACGACACCTATTTTTACACTTAATTTTATTACGTCCCAAGTTAATATTGCGATACATTAGCGAGTCATCGCCTCCGAAACCTCTCTGTAGACGAAGTATGAAAAGTTCTTTGTAATTTTGTGTTTGATACAAACCTCAAGGTCGGGGGTGAGACATTGTTATCGATTTTCTATACAAAACACCGGTTTGTTTTTAAATACACGGTTTGCTTTAAACGTCTTTGTAGTTTTAGTATCGCCAATTGTTGACTATCATAAGATAATAAATTCGACTCTCCACAAAGAAGCATTTTGAAAACCGCCTGAATTCATCTTACTTTCAAAAGGTCTATTACAAATATTTGTTTCAGTTGACTCGCGCTAGTCAATAGTTCCTCACCGCTGTTGCATATGTCATCACGGAGTAGAGTAGATAGCCATGCCATATAAACAAATAAACGAAATAAACGAAAATTATGCACATAACACAGTCGCACACGTTTTATTATGTCGAAAAAAAAAACAGTTTCACCACACTAGATAGCCATGCCATATAAACAAATAAACGAAATAAACGAAAATTATGCACATAACACAGTCGCACACGTTTTATTATGTCGAAAAAAAAACAGTTTCACCACACTCAGACCTCTAAGTACTTGTAGAGATAAAATATATCATAACCTACAGCCTTTTTAATTATCCAATGCGCCACTGAGAACACACATCTGACGCCATAGTACCAGGGCATTATGTTCAAGACGTTCTGAGAATTCCATATTTGGTAACAAAGCTTTATCGAAATAGTACGTAGTTACTGAGGGTGCCAATCTTGCGAGTCTTCAGTAACCCATTTTCGCACACGGCGGAACGACGGGTTCAGCCGAAGTGGCGACTATTGTGTCATAGAATAATGAAGTAGAATAATGCCGTTTTGAGTGCTATTGCCGAATATGCTATCATCATCATCATTCACTTGCCCTGTTCCCAATTTTATTTGGGGTCGGCGCGGTATGTTTTATCCTTCCAAACATCCCTATCAGCCGTCATGTCTTCAGTCACCCCTTTTTCTTTCATATCTTCTCTCACGCACTCCATCCATCTTTTCTTCCTCTGTTTGTCCATCCTTCGACTTTCATACTCATTACTTTTTTAACCAATATGCTATAAGATTAGCAATATATATTATGATTACTCAAACGAGAAAGTTGGTTATTTTTCACTAGGCTAAAAGTTTACCATAATTATGCAACAAGGACTATTTTATACATATATTTAAATAAAAAATACTAAATTATCCAGAAATATGCATAAATCTGATTTACTGCGCGATACAAAATCAGATAGACCAAACCTTCAGTGAAGTAAATCGCGTTCCTTCATCGGTGTCGAATACGTACACACTTACACTCACGCCTTTAGCTTCGGATGGGTATAGAGTGTATTTTGTCACCTGTTATTTAGTATTACGTAAAAGTGGACGATCTGTTGCAGTTTTTCGAGTATATTTCCAGACTAATCTATATTTTTTTATTCCAGTGCGATTACTTAATTTATTGTGATAAAAAAGGCAGAATTAAAAAGCAAATATAGCTTGGATCTTTTACAAACAACCACTTAGCCATTATGAATAACGTGGAGTGGTCATGCGTAACATCATGCGCAGCGTTTAAATTTACGTCCATTTCCACAAAATTACTTGACACATGCACGGGAGTGGCAAACAAAATGAATCACTCGAAACTATATAATTAACATACATACCACTTTTCTGACAACTTTAGAGCTTTTTATATTTTGTATTTTGCACGTTGAATTTATTTTGACAATGATATAAAATTTTAAAGAAATTAGAAAGTAATTGTCACTTTCCAAGAAGACATTACGCTGGAAATTCTATACCTTAAAATACGATATATAGAATAAAAATAGGGAGGGAGTACTTTACAAAAATTGAGAACGTGACCCTCACTGTTACTAATATACATGTATACTTAATATATGTATGTACATGAAACTGTCATGAGAAGGCGGTACTTTACTCTTTATTCCACTAAAAGAGGAAGTGTTAGTGCAAACTAATGTTTGGCGCGTCACATGCGTCTTGTTTAGGTAACCGCGGCGTGACTCAAGAGTTGCAATTTACTCGTCGCACGTACAAAAACTACCGTGTATGTTTCGCCGGAACTAACTAACGGTAACACCTTATCGGAGACCTAAAATATGACTAACATCGGCCTTTTTCATACTCTTTTTTCGTCTTCACGTAGAAGAAGACGAAAAAAATTACGTGGGACTGATACATACCTGGCGAAATGTGGGAATGCACCCCATCAGGGAATGCAGGCGTGAGTGTGAATGTGTATGTATATGTTTTTTCGTCTTCACTTGATGATAAACAAACTCCTCTAATAGTCACATATTCTTCAAAGTCACACACAAGTCTAGTTTCCCGGGTAAGCTACGAAAGAATTATAAGCCTCAAGAAGATCACATTAGTTTCCTTACAAATTTTAAACTCGCTATTATTTCACGCTTTTGTAGTTTTTTGCCACATAATCTTATCTTATCTTATTTTCCAATTAAGGAACACGTTAATAAACCATACTTTCAACAATAACAAAAATTGCGCAACCTTACACGCAATCCAAAATAGAAACGATACAAAATAGCAACAAACTTAATACCAAAACAAAAACTGCAATATACGACTACAACGAAACTGCAACATGTTTACGATGGGTATTATCATCAAATGCCAGTAAAAAAGTCTGTCGAGTCTCGGCGGAACAAGATAGCGTTGTATGGAGGTATCGCGTGTGACGTCGCGAGGTCTGGGCGGGTGCCAAAACGCGTGCCACCTTGCACCCGTCTGCACGTCATCAGATCTTCACAATGGCAACGATCTGCAGTCTTACGTAGTAGCGAGTTCCCTTTGATTTATAACTATAGGAAATCCGCATCTCAAGATGTACATACTCCATATAGGCCATATAGGCCATAGTTATAGGGAGCCCTAGGTTGATAAGTAGACTGAACTTCATGTCTATTCCACCTGTAGTTTTTGATAGCTCAGATATTCCTTGGTGTGCTAGTGTTAAAAACCTAGGGCTGCACATAGACTCAACCTTTAGTTGGCGAGCTCAAGTTAACTCCGTATCGCAGAAAGTCACGGGTACTCTTCGTGCTCTCTATCGCTTGAAAAACTTCCTTCCCTCCAGGACCAAAGCGATGCTCGTGCAAGCCTTAATATTTCCAGTAATCGACTATGGTGATGTGTGTTATTTCGATCTGAATGCAGAATATCTCAATAAATATGACCGTCTTCTTAATAACTGCATTCGATTCATTTTTAACCTTCGCAAATTTGATCACGTTTCCTTTTTCCGATCTCAATTAAATTGGTTACCTATCCGACAGCGCCGATCTCTTCGCGCACTCACTACTCTTTTCTCAATTATTAAGTCTTCTACTCCGCCCTCTTATCTGACTTCTCACTTTCAATATCTAGGTAGTAACCACGACAGGAATCTTCGCTCGTCTAACAATCTTCTGCTTTCATGTCCTTCTCACAGCTCAGACTTTCTACATACTTCTTTCTTCATTCAGTGTATCCTTCTATGGAACGCACTCCCCCTAGAAATCAGGATGTTGACAAACCGCTTTTCCTTTAAAGTAAGGGTTCGGCAACTATTTTTGAATCGACTGTCAGAATCATCTTAGTTTATATATGTATGTATATATATTTATGTATTTATGTATAATATTTATTTATATAAGTAGGTTTTACAAACGTACTATTTATGTTTATTGTTTATATATTTATTTATATATATATAAGAGTATATATTCTGTATCAACAATATTTATGCACCTACCATGTATCTCTGCACCACCTTAAGGTTGACTGGTAGATAATGCCTTAGGCATTAAGTCCGCCTTTATACGCTATTATGTATAAGAAGCATAAATAAATAAATAAATACTCGTACAATGGTAATGTGCAGGACAAAAGCGCGGGTAAATATTCTTTTGGATATATTTAATGTTATTAACATAGTTTAATAATATAAATACTTGCAAAAATTTTGAGTTTTTCAATCATATTCTCAACTGTAATTCGGTAAACTATGGTGAAAAAAATTTGTTATGTATACAAAAATACAATCACTTGCAAGAATTCACGAGGAAAATTTCGATTCCAGAACATTCTAAATATATATTTTTTGTACTTATTAACATTTTCATTGGTAATTAAATCAAAACCACGTACTTTTCTTTTTTCACTTCTAATCATCTCTAAGCCATGCACTTTGTACTACATTCATTTTATAGTTTTATGTCGACAAACGGTGAAATTACGTGAACACACAACATTAAAATATTCATATTATTTTACAGGGTCGAACCGTGAACGATCTTATTAGACTGGGCTTTTTATTACACATAACCTGAGCTTTACCCTTTCGAAATTAAAATATTTAACATTGAACAAATTTTAAGAATTTTTATCGCATGCGTTTTATTTGATCCGATCTGGATATTGTAATACTTTGACAGGATTTATTATGAAAGTAAAAATCTTATATGAACCTTTATTGAATATTTAGAACGTTATTTTACACGTTATATTGAAGTAGATTTATGATTAGCAGATCAGACACATCCCAGTGCTGGTAACAGTTTTTCTAAACGGTTCAAACATCATCATCAGCGCATAAACGTCCCACTGCTGGGCACGGGCCTCCTCTACCATTGAGAGGGTTTAGGCCTTAGTCCACCACGCTGGCCTAGTGCGGGTTGGCGGACTACACACCTAAGAAATTCCTAAGAACTTTTAGTAGTGCAGGTTTCATCACGATGTTTTCCTTCACCGTTAAAGTACGTGATAATTCATTGTGAATACACACATAACTTCGAAAAGTCAGAGGTGTGTGCCTGGGGTTTGAACCCGCGACCGTCGAGATTTTCAACCGCGTGCCTAAACCTCGAGGCCATCACGACTTTCAAACGGTTCAAATATATTAGGACGTAATGGAATATGGAATTCCATCGCTGGTTATTTTTTTATACGTTTCGTAACTAGAATATATACTGGCATTGAATAAAAAATATCGTGATTTAAAAAAAACCCTTCTCCTAGGTTCGCTAGTTGAAAGCCTGGTTAGGTTTTGTTCAACGTGGACAGGCTCAGATACTTCAGACAGAATGAGCTGGTGCTCAGCATGCTTTTATTACTGGCAGGTACGTGATCAAGTATCAGGCTCTTCGAACTGATACACCTCTCAGAACTGATGCGACATTGCCAGCGATCGAGACATGTATAGTATTTTTTTTTTATTATACTGAAACCATAAAAGTTGCCAGTACTTTGCTATGAATTTAAAAATGTTGATTAAAAATAATAATGCTACACATTTGGAAACAGAATATTAAGAAAAGAGGTTTTAGCTTTTTATACCTATGTACCTATAATGTTGGTTATTATCAATCCGAGACAACTTTTAGGATACAATATATTAATAATTCTTAAGTTGTAATGATTTTTATCTTGATACAAAGAGACAAACGTTTAACACAAATTTCATTTGGCTCGTAGGTACAAAGAGACAACAGTATTTCATATACTGATTATTTATGCCTAATATTTCTCAAATAGAAACCCTAATTCTGTGTAAACATTAACGAAAACATATTTACGCAATGTGTTGTGAAAATTAACAAAGTTATTTGGGTAAACTCCGGCTGCGCTAATGTATGCTAATTGGAAAACGCGACATAATCACGCGTGAAACGCTCCGGTGATCAAACTTTTGTCATTAGTACATTAGCTCATGTTAATTGTGTTACATGTTGTTTAATATCATCCTAATTACTAATTCAGTTGCTGTTTAGCTATTATTACAAACTAGCAACCCGTCGCAGCTTCGCCTGGTAACAATATTTTTTGTCCTCTGTATGCATTCTACTAAATCAATAAATAAGCTGGTGTTCTTTCTGGTACGTAAAACAAACTTTTGAGTTTTATAAAGGTAATATACCTTTTCAACTTATCAACCAACAGCAAATCCGGTGAAGTAGAATAACATCAAAATTTAGTAGTCTCTGAATTATTCTAGAATATCCTTCGACCTCTCAAGGTAATACGAGGAAAGTAAATAAACAGGAAAATTTAAAGCAAATAATTGCTGACTTCTCTTCGTAGCCGTTAGAAGAGAAATTTAATTTAATGGCCTAATTAACTTAATTTAATGTTAATTAACATTATAGATATTTTATGAAAAAGTAAGCTTTTTTGGTGATACGGTACAACTGGAGTCAGATGTAAGAAAACGTTACTGATGATTAACAGAATTCTTTAATTGCGAATTGCTAAGTTCAACAAAGTGAAAGGACTCAATAATAAAATCCCAAATATTCCAACTTTCAAACAATAATCATAACCATATTAACACTCGAACAATCTTTTCGACGAATTTAATGACCATTGCTTACTCTCAAATTGGCGCTAAAAGTTTTGTAAAATCACTTAGCAACGAGCCACCGTTGTACAGTAAACGAACATAAACACCATCCGGCCGTGTAAAATAATCGGGGTAAATGTTTACACATAATAAACAAATAGAATGGGCAACTTCATTTACTTCGGTTTTAAGCCACCGCGGTTGAGTGGGTAACAGGCGACGAGATAAGTCGAACACGACCGCTTTGAAAGATACGGCTTTGCATGTGAAAAGTTTGGCAGAGGTCCAACGAGTACACGAGTGTAGTTTGCAAACTGTATCACCGTTGAGAGAATGGAGATACGCCTATTATAAAACGGTAAGGCGTGATAACCCCGATCTCTGGTGGATGATGTTTTCGCTTTTGTTTTTTTTTTTATGTGTGGCCTTACAATTTACAGCATTGCTACAGATGGTAATGAAAAGACCGTAACTTACTACAACGGTCTGTTTAGATTTTGTATTTCTTAGGAATTCTTGTGGGAAGCTCTCAAGCAAAATTTCTAAAGCTGTTTCCTTCACTGTAAAAATAGATTATAATTAACTGAATATTAAACTTGAAAATGTCATAGGTGGGTGCCCTAGACCTTCCCGGCAGACGCTTCAACGTTAGTTATTGCTCATTAACTCTGCCAACTCTATGCATTAAAATGGCTATATGAAAACTACAATATAGAGTAACAAAACTGATTCTCATATCGTATTATTTCGAATAAATTAGATTGTTCAACTTATTCGTACATTTATTAATTACTACAGATAAGGACTATTTAAGAAACATAAAACTTGAGACAGTTTTGGGAACTAAAATCTTGTTTCGGCTATCTAAATTGGACAACACTAACCAACCAATTTGTTATTTTACAATAAAAAATATACAAAGGAGCTACATAAATAAATAACAAAAAAGTATGGCACAATCGTAGCGCCATATCTACTGCCTACCTAATAACAGCCTGCACAAGAACGTGACTCTCGTGTTCAAATTTTATATAAGGTATTTCGTTCTAAATTTGTCCTCTAATTTCATCAAAGAAGTTTTCAAACTTTTGCAATTGAGTTGAAAAGAAGCCAGTTCTTTTCATTTTTAGGGATTCAAATACTTTTAGCTAATATTTGGAAACTCTTTGCGTAACGGCAGAAGCAATAACCCCATGCAACCAAATCGCAAGATGTTATTTTATTACAATATTAACTTTTATCTATTTAGCAATACAGCTCTTTCTCAAATCATCTATATCAATCCATATACATGCTCCTGCTGGGCACGGACCTCCTCTACTACAGATAGCTTTAGTCAACCACGCAGAATTAGAGCTGGGATGAATGGCAACGACAGGTTCGAGGTCACACGCCCTAACGTTCATCATCAGTTCAGTTTAAATATAACTCTACCTGCCTATCGATTTAAAAAAAGGATCTGTATGGATATATCTACTGCGAAAAAAGTCTAAAAACTTACATAACTTTAAACGTACCTTTTAAATAAACTATACAAAAGTCACCGCTCGATTACAGCGCGAGTTTTCATTCCCCACAGCAGTTAATATTAGCGAGGTTGGCCCACTAATGTGACCATTATGCGTGCTGTGGGCCGACCTTCGCGGGTAGACAGGAAATTGCTCCCCGGGGTCATCGTTAACCCCTTAATAACTCCACTATCTACCCCTCTCCCGCCCCGCACTCGCCCCGCCGGGCCGGACGAAAGCCTAGCCTTTATGCTTTCATGAATAGCTTGCTTTAATATCTTTTTAAAAAATTTAACGTTGAAAATTTAAGTGAAGTAGAAAGTTGGTCCGAATAAACGTTGTTGAATATTCATTAGGCTGTGACCGCAGTGACACCTTAAAGTAACTGTAACGCCATCAAAATGGAAGTACCTACACGCGTTTTTTTATACAATATTTTTTTAAACCAGATAACTGGTTACGATTTTATTTTAATATATTTTTAATTACAGCATTAAATAGTCATCATCAGCCCATATTTTACCCACTGCTGGGCACGGGCCTCCTCTACCATTGAGAGGGTTTAGGCCTTAGTCCACCACGCTGGCCTAGTGCGAGTTGGCGGACTACACACCTAAAAAATTCCTAAGAACTTTTAGGTGTGCAGGTTTCATCACGATGTTTTCCTTCACCGTTAAAGCAAGTGATAATTCATTGTGACTACACACATAACCCCGAAAAGACAGAGGTGTGAGGTGTGTGAGGTGTTCTCGACCGCGCCCCTAATCCTCGAGGCCATCACTGCTTAAATAATATACTACAATACTTAGAAAATTAATGATAGTGTAAGCAATGTACCTAATAATCAACTGCCCAGAGACGAGATCAAACACTCACCTTTACGAATCGCATAATATATAATTAGACAAAGAGCCGTTTTGTATTGAATAACACATTAGTTCTGACGAGGCGCCAATATTCCATACAATAAACAGTTAAAAAACGTACCTACTAAAGCTTTACACTTTTCAAAATTCAATACTTAATATTTTTTCTAGTAAGTAGCGTAGTAAAGTTCTCAGAATTTTGGGTATTTTTTATATTAGTATGTTCCTAAAAATCAATAATTACTAAACACAAGTACCGCATAATTATACACACAGCATTAATTGGCAATAAACGAGAAGTAATTTTTTTAGGAGTCGACTAAATTAAGCCCTTCACTTTTACTTATTATAATATACAATATAGTGGCTCTCTACTTTAATCTTAACGGGCAAAATATAATCCGTTCAGAATATAACCGAAAAACAAAAAGGTTAAAAAACATATGCTATTTAAAATGTCATCTTTATTTTCATTACGAAAACCTTTTATAATATCAAACTGTGATATTATTGTAGATTAATTGCCCGAGGCTTCGGAGCTTTGTGGTTTCTGGCACAATCTCTGCGGTTGGGCAAAGCCCGGCGAGGTCTGTTTGCATGGCTGCATACTGAATTTTAGCACGATTTTCATTAAATGATATGGATAGGCTGCATATATTTAATTTGTCAGAATAAAGTTCAATAGTGCTAAGTTACCGCTCTGAACTCTCTTGGCTTTTCTAAAAGACTTGACAGTGTTTTCTTTAAAGAAAAGAGAAGAGAAGGTGTAAATTTTAAATTACTTTATTCAACTGTTTGCAAATGTAACATTAACTTAATCCTACCAGTTGGAATTCTTGACTTGATACATAAATAAATACAGAACTAGAGCTCATGAGGTAATGCGCACTTACCGAGCTCATTGCATCCCAAGATGTGGATACGTTAATATCACCCTTCTACTTTTCACGAGCCACATTTGCGGATCCAACGCGAATATACCACGTTAGGCGGTAAATAATAATTTAAGGAGCTCTATGATATCAAGCCCCCATTAGACGTGAGTGCAGACGAGTTTTTTAGTATTCCAGAATAGTTTTTGGGTAGCGTATCAGTTTGTAAAACTAGTGACACAGAGCAGATAGACCCGTAGTACTGGATGGACAAATCAACAGCTCTTTCGTTAAAATCATCATCATCAGCAGCAGCTTATATACGTCCCACTGCTCCTCTACAACTGAGAGGGTTTAGGCCTTAGTCTACCACGCTGGCCTAGTGCGGGTTGGCGGACTAAACACCTAAGAAATAAATTCCTAAGAACCTTTAGGTGTGCAGGTTTCATCACGATGTTTTCCTTCTCCGTTAAAGTACGTGATAATTATTTGTAAATACACACATAACTTCGAAAAGCCATAGGTGTGTGCATGGGTTTGAACCCGCGACCGTCGAGATTCTCGACCGCGTGCCTAAACCTCGAGGCCATCACGACTTTCGTTAAAATAGTGTTGTGGAAAAATATAAACAAGATAAAAAGCAATTAATGATTTGCGTTATTACTCTCACTAATTGAGTTCCCTTTAAACAACGGAAGATTTAATGGAATATGTATTAATAAAATATCAGTGAAGCCGCCTAGATACGTTTCCTTTGCCGGAGTAGTAATTACATTAAAAGCGTATTTGAAACCATCGTTTCATCTCAATTTCCCCCGCCAACCCTATCGTGGACATGAAGATGAATTGTAACCGAAATTTAAACAACTGTTTTGATTATAGGGCTGGTGCGTTTTAAAATTAAGATTGACGGCTGCTTTGATAAACCGGCGTCACAAGTATGTGCCTTGATGTGGAATTCTTGGGTTCTAATCATGAGGCGGTTATTGGGTTTTTCTTTTGGAAAATTATTATTCAAAGCACATAGTCTAGAAATAACTGAGTCTAACTCAATTCGAATTAAGCAATACTTATATAACGTAGAAACCAGAATCCGGGACTTAAGTTTACGTTATTTTCTACATACATACTTCATCATCATCATCAGCCCATATACGTCCCACTGCTGGGCACGGGTCTCCTCTACAACTGAGAGGGTTTAGGCCTTAGTCCACCACGCTGGCCTAGTGCGGGTTGGCGGACAACACACCTAAGAAATTCCTAAGAACTTTTAGGTGTGTAGGTTTTATCACGATTTTTTTCCTTCACCGTTAAAGCAAGTGATAATCCATTGTGAATACACACATAACTTCGAAAAGTCAGGTGTGTGCCTGGGGTTTGAACCTGCGACCACCGAAATTCTCGACCACGCGCCTAAACCTCGAGGCCATCACTGCTTTTACATACATACTTACAATTGTAATATTTTCAATATATGCAATAATCTTGAAGAATATTAAGTTAAAGTTTATAACATAGACAATAGCGCTATGAATTGAACCGCCTAAGGGCTGGAGGTCAATAGCCCCGAGCTCGTGTAAGACAATTAAGAACTGTCTTTTGTTAATTGGAATAAGTAGCTGAGGGCTGCGCGTGTCCCGGGAGACTGACGGATCAGTAATTTAATGGAAATTTGGTCGTGGATTTATATCAAGATTTAAGCCATAATTTAATTAGTAATAGTATTTTTTTAGGAAAACTATTTTCAATGAGATGTTTTTGCATGGTTTTTAACTTGTATATGTGTAAATAACAAAAATATATAATAAAAATCTTATAACAGACTGTGCTTTGCTTAGAGATAGCGCCAAAACGAGTCAACGAATGTCACTGACAACTTTAATAACTAAAAAAGGAGCTTTAATATATATAAATACATACGAGTATATATAAAGCACATGACTGTCATCTAGTGGATTTATGACCGCAGCCGGCTGAAGTACGAGTAGGAAAAGCTCCAGCTAAGTATCTTGTACAGATAGTCAATAACTCATATCTGTAGAACAAAAAACAAGTAATATGAAAATTCAATATTAACAGTATCTGGTGGAACGAAACTCCCCTGACTTTAGATGAGATTTTTTCGAAGTCTTCGAGTCCCGCGCAAGTTTCCCAGTTGAGCAGAAGTTAAACAACTTTGCTTTATGTTCCACGGGGCGCAGTACTGTCATATCACCCGACCGGGGGTTGTTTAATGAGTTTAACGGTGGGATTCAGCACCGTGTACCAATTACGTAGTTAAACTGTTGCTAAGTGATTAACAACTTAATTGTGTTGTAAACACTGCGGTTGCGCGTCCATTACGAAGACTATCAGTCTATACATGTACACATTGCACGGATGAGCATTTTTTCTATTATATGTTGGGAAGTATTAAGTCTTAGTCCAACACGCTTGCCCCGGGTAGAACGAAAGTTTCAAATACAAAATAATAACTGAATTTAATAGCGTGACTTTGGATATTAACTCTATTAGTTTATTTAGAAGAACTCATGAATGGTTTCGAAATCACCTAAAACTCAACTGAAAAACATTATGTTTTTTATTAATTCAATCTTCATAAAACATTTTAGATATATGAAAGTTACATTTACGTCTTACATCAACTGCGATCAATTATACCCAATGAAACAGATCCGTGTAACGATTTGTAATTGGAACAACTGTGATCTATTTATTATAATTAACCTTAGAAGAAAGAGGATTAAATAAAAAATACGGAATAAAAGGTACATAAGAGTAATTCATGTATTTTAACACTTAATTATGTTAACCGTTGAAAAAACAACTTCTAAAACAATGTTTCTAAAGTTGAACAATTCACGGACGCGGCGCTCCGGCCGAATTTATTGCAGTATAAAATAAATTGGAAGGAGAAAATAAGAAAAAGTTAGAAGCTCGGTTACCGGCCCATGAATGATTCACTCTCGGGCGGCACTCCGAACTCATCGCCCTCCCTCAAACACATTTATTATTTTTACATCAGTGTTTCGAGTCATTGCGGCTCGTTCGGTACAAATTGATAGGTTTTTAGAGCTGTCGTCGGACATTTTTCATTACTACTACATTTCTTTTTTTCGATGGAAGATAGTTTTCATATTAAATTATGTTGCTTTCGAGCTCTTTTGGGCATGTTTCTATATAGGATTTTGTTATTAAAGGCACAGCCCTGTACACGGGCCATCTGGACATTTCAAAAACCTTGTTTTATTCGCTCCCCTGAAAAGTGATTCTGGGGTTTAAATACGTGCGAATTGTTCACAAGAAATATTTGGGTTACTTTCGTTATACAAATAAAAATTCACTATTAAATAAATTTGAGAAATGTAATGTATGTACCTCATGATCGGAAATACTTGAATTTTTAGTAAAATAAAACTTATTGTTTATTTTTATACTTTTGATTACAATACAGTCCTAAGGTTATAATAACACAGATAATCTTGTGAAAGTTTACGCGAGCTTAATATACTCGGAATTATATTACGGCTCTTAAATTCAAGTATACGCAATAAACGGTCATAAACAAAGCCAACACACTGTTGATAAATAAATAAAGAATATTTCTGGGTAACAGTTAAATTAAATTGTGAAATGGAACAATGGAAGCGACTTTCCTGGAAGCTGCTGGTATATTTCAATACAATTTTATATTTATTTACTTTTTAAATTCAAAGAATTGAACTAAAGAGAGCAATATCATCTCTGCGATTATTTTTCTTGGAAATCTCCTCATAATTTAAAATGAGAACACTTGCTGCATTAATGTTGTTAGCAACTACAAAATACAAATACAACCAACAGTCACATACACTAAGATAGAAGTCTTGTGTCGTGGGAATCAGAAACTACGAGATACTTTTCGGTCTCACACACACCCAGACCCGAAACAAATATTTGCGGATGACACAAACATTTGTTTCGGTTGAGCGGGCATCGAACCCGCGGCCTCTCGGACCGCAAGCTGGTGGCTAACCAACTGCGCCAGGGGGCTGTCAAGCTATAGAACATAATTCATATTGTTGTCGCTAGATGTCACTATATTAATATAATTTTTTACATTAGTCTATTAAATTATTCTACTATACTATTAGCATATCGAATTGGATTGAAAAAAAACCTCACGATGCCTTACATTGCGTTGCTATAGTAATTGTACATTCGTTAATCCACATATAGGTGTTAGCTCGCGTATACTTGTAATTCCATTTTTTTTTCTTTTAACTTTATACCACGCCAAGTATAATAAATCCAGGAAATTTTACTACGAATTCACGCGACTCAACTTGCTTGCGTCACTATGACGGGAAAACCCTTCCACCGGCAAATTGAGTCTCCAGTAATTTCACTCAGCGAACGCAACGCTCAAATACCTGAGCTTCAACGGAGGTACAACACAGTTGTTTACAAAGTCGTTGAAAACAGCTTGTTCGCTACCCATTGCTGCATAACTTAGGACGTTGATAAAACACTGGCAACATGGAGTATAAATCGTGTGAACTCCTTGGCAGAAGTTCTGAACACATTAGCTGCCGACCGCTGTACATTGGCGGTCGTTGCGTGACACACGCCATATCGATCCGCAACCTGCCGTCTCTAGCCACTCGTGTTTTTGTGCTTGTGTAATCTATACTATTATAATAAAGAGGAAAGGTTTGTATTTTTGGATTTTTGGATTTTTGGATGTTTGTTACTCTTAAACTCAAAAACTACTGAACCGATTTCGATGATTTTTGTTATGGAGATAGATGGAACCCACAGAAGTAACATAGGATACTTTTCATCCCGGAAAATGTAGTATTCCCGTGGGAATGAGCTTTCACGCCTAAACTATTCGCCCGATTTATATGATTTTTGGTTGGAATACAAATGGAACACTATGTAGTAACATAAGCTACATTTTATCCCGGGAATATGTAGGGTTCCCGTGGGATGAGCATATATTGTAATGCGAATGTAACGCTGCATGTGTTATACTTTCTGGCCTAAACCATTTGAATGATTTAGATGATTTTTAGTATGGGGCTAGATAGGACCCACCGATGCAACATAGGATATTTTTTATCCCGGAAAATGTAGTATTCCCGTGGGAATGAGCTTTCACGCCTAAACTATTCGCCCGATTTATATGATTTTTGGTTGGAATACAAATGGAACACTATGTAGTAACATAAGCTACATTTTATCCCGGGAATATGTAGGGTTCCCGTGGGATGAGCATATATTGTAATGCGAATGTAACGCTGCATGTGTTATACTTTCTGGCCTAAACCATTTGAATGATTTAGATGATTTTTAGTATGGGGCTAGATAGGACCCACCGACGCAACATAGAATATTTTTTATCCCGGAAAATGTAGTATTCCTGTGAGAATGGGCTATCACGGCTATACTATTCGCCCGATTTATATGATTTTTGGTTGGAATACAAATGGGACACTATGAAGTAACATAAGCTACATTTTATCCCGGGAATATGTAGGGTTCCCGTGGGATGAGCATATATTGTAATGCGAAAGTAACACTGCCTGTGTGATGCTTTCACGTCTAAACCATTTGACGGATTTGAATGAATTTTGGTATGGACATAAATGAGACCTTAAAAAGGGACATAGGCTACTTTTTTAAATTATTCAATACGTGCCATTTCGGGCACTTAGAAAACGATAGGTGTCATTAAGGAATATTAGTTACGACTGGTACCGTTAATACAACATATGTGACATAAGGTTCCATTATTTGGCGTAGAGTGCCATTTTTGGAACTTATGAGTCATAAGGGTGATTTTATTTTAGTGATTTTAAGTGCCATTATGATGTTAAGTCACATTTAGTACAGTAAAATATTATCATGTGCATTTACATGGCGCTCGGTGTCACTATGCGATGTTAAGTGCCATTAGGCGCACCTAGATTATAGACACAGAACATAGACATTAGATACATTTTCGCGATAAATATATGAGACGATCCGAGTTGGTGAAAAGTTTCATAATGTCACTTAAGACGATTTTCAAAGGCAGAAATGACCTCCGGTGGTGACCTACAGCAACGATTAGCGTAATTTTGATTTATAGATTCACTTAGTTGGTTTCTGCACCCAACCCTGAAGTCTACGCAGACGGAGTCGCGGGCAAAAGCTAGTTTAGAAATAAATCCGATACTGTACCCTACACTTAAGTCGAGACGGAATAATTGAGTTTTGATTCGGATGTCCATGATCAGAATTCGGATGGACTGCGTCTTTTCTTCTATTTACCTACTATGTTTTCTATCTTTATATATTAGAGCACACAATGATTTGATTTTCTAAGGTTAAGAGTCCACCGAGGACTACTTAACAATTTTCTTGTGAAAAATTCTATAGGTACTATACCTTAACTTTTTGAAAATTTACATTTAATAAGTGTCGTTTTATTACTGTAACATGTAGAATTGTTATAATATAATTTTCATTAGCTAACTTGAGCACACGTGATTAAAACCAAGAAGTATAATCCAATCAACAGCGAGACCAGAGCGGGCCCTTTCGCCTATAACTATATTTCATATACCTTAAACTCCGTAATAATATTATAATATTAGGGTCCGGACCGCGCCGGCCATGCTTTACTCGTATGCAATTAATATAGGGTGAAAACTAAGAGATTCTATATAATAATATTATATAGAATTATATATAGAATTGATAATTATCTATTAAAATTTGCTAAGAAATCTATTGAAATATATTTCAGCGTATTCTTATACCCGAAAAATCCTAAAAATGTTGTTTTGTGCGTCCTATTTAAAACAACAGCTTATATTTAAATTGTAACATTTATAACGGAAACACACTAATTCTTTAGCATTCAAATATGATTTTATTTATTGGTGAAAGAGGTATATGCCGACTCCTTCATCCAATTATTTTAATATAATAGATAAGCGTAATATATAATTATAATATGCGGGATCATATAAAGGGATCATTTCGAGGAGCGTGTAATAAAACCATTGTCGTTAGGATCATATCAGAGTTATAGGACGGTTTGCGATACGAAATAAGAGTTTATTTCATAAAAAGGTTGTTCTACTTACACAATGTTCTTGGAAAAGCTCATTTCTAGAACTAACGTACTTTAATAATGTATTATATCTTTATGTGTTGATCTATTTATTTAACGAAGTACAAGTATATTGACATATTGTATGGTTTGTGAGACCGAAAAGTCTCTCGTAGTTTCTGATACCCACGACACAAGACTCGTATCTTAATGTGGGGTCAGAACTATGTATGTGACTGTTGGGTGTATTTATTTATTTATTATTATTTATAAGTGATACAGCTATATAAAATACGCAAACTAATATGAAAGTTTAAATTGCGACACGGAAAATATCCTTTATTTGTTTTTATAAACAAAATAATAGCAGGACTTATCATAGCTTAAATATGCAAAGACCGGACAAAGCAGTTGACAAAATTTCGACCTGCCTCCCAGAAGTTTACAAACCGCTCTATACAATACAAAGAAAATATTTATTAAACATATGAATAGTGCCTTGCGTACGGAGCGGTGTACTGTAAACACTAAATGAGTCAAGTGGAGGCCACTCACGGCTTACCTAATGAAGGCTTTTGTATTACCCCACGAGGATAACAATAAACAAAACGACACACTGCAGAATTTAAGACTTTATATTTGTTGGTTTTCTGTTTTGCATTTTGTTTTTTTACAGTTACACATTTAATATAGTATGTATGGGCAAGATGACGGCACTGGTGTGTGATGAATAATCTAAAAAAACATAGGTACATAACCGCAAGCCTGTATTCCCCAAAGGTGTCTTTTCGCCAGTTATCTATCAGTCCCACGTAACAGGGGGCGAATCTATTGCCTTTTACGGACACATTTTCAGACTCCGTGCTACTGAGAATTTCCTCATGGAAAAGCCCTATGCCACTTTCTCTGATACGGGAATTCAACCTGGGACCTCTAGATCGCACGGCACATACTTGATCCGCGAGACCACGATGCAGTCAAGTTATTATCGAACTACAATATTGAACCTACTTCAGTAACTCAAACACTTAACACCTAAAATTAAGTAGAGAATTCTGAGCCATGCAAATAAGTAATCTAGTGACGGTTCGTCAGAAAACTATAAAATAAGTCAAGGCAAGCCAATTTCTCGTGATGTTTTCCTTCATCAAAACGTGTACCAAATAATAGCTAACCTATATTTATTTCAAATGAAAATGAATACGCAACATTTTTCTACCTACAATAGTACAAGTCTGTATGTAGCCAAATATTTTTTAAACGAGCAATACCGAGTGACAGCAGCCGCCTTAACATTTATATGCATACGTCTAGAATATAATAGCGTATGGAACAATGTTTACTATACGCGTAGTATGAGCACATGAAATATTCACGCTAGCGAACGTCTGGCTTCCATTACACCGGGCGAGTCCATTTGTCGCCGCGCGGTCTGCTAACACGGGGAAACTCCATTACGTTACGCTGACATTACTGGGAAATAACTTGGTAACAGCTGACGTTTTAAGGGACCTAATAGGGTTCTTAATATAAAGTAATATTAGTAATAAATAAATCAATTCATATTCAGTTTTAAAAGCAGTGATGGCCTCGAGGTTTAGGCGCGCGGTCGAGAATCTCGACGGTCGCAGGTTCAAACCCCAGGCACACACCTCTGACTTTTCGAAGTTATGTGTGTATTCACAATGAATTATCACTAGCTTTAACGGTGAAGGAAAACATCGTGATGAAACCTGCACACCTAAAAGTTCTTAGGAAATTCTTAGGTGTGTAGTCCGCCAGCCCGCACTAGGCCAGCGTGGTGGACTAAGGCCTAAACCTTCTCAAAGTTAGAGGAGGCCCGTGCTCAGCAGTGTGACGTATATGGGCTGATGATGATGATGAAGAGTTTCATCTAGGAATTACTCGAATATATGTTATATCTGTAAACTGCACAGGGGTAGTGTAATAGATTAAATCCCAACCTCCCTTAATCGTAAAAAAAATCCATACACTTCTGCAATTTTGTGACTTACTCAAAGATTGTGCGAATTAGCATCACCGCTCATGACAGTACCGAGCAATGAGAGATTTGAGATTTGATGCTCTAATTGAACAGCATCGTACTTACTATAAAGTAGGGTGTTGTCACCTTGTCGTAACGATAAAAGAAAATAGTTTTGGGTGGAAATTGAATAGCGTCCACGGTTACATCACTAAATGCTACTACGCGGAGGCTGTTGGAATATATTAAAACTGTCAACCCGTTCACGGCTGGCTCTTGAGTGGGAATCAAATTTAATTCATTACTTTACGAATTGAGTAGGACGTAAGTAAGGACACTAAGAGTTACGATACGTTATAATAAATCTATCAATATTTACAACTTCCGTAAGCAAGATCTGCGAATAAGTTTTATTTATTTTTATTTACAAAGCTTATTTGGTTTTGTAAAACTAAAAATTTCTACGTTTATAATTTATGTAAGTAATTGAAAATTCCATAAAGAACCGTATCTTATTGTGGGGTAAGTTCTATATGAATCAATTTTAGGATAATTTATACTTTAAGTATGTTTAACTACAGAGCACGAGACATTTTAACGATTTAGACTTAGCTCATTACGTTTCGTGAAAAGTGTTTTTTTTTTTGTGAAAAATGAGATTGCGCTTGAAAATGAGTTTTAGTAATTAGATTAATTCTGCGCGCAATTCGAAGAATCGTACCTACATTGCCAAATTTTTGATAATTCGAAACTTTTGTTCGCATTCATTTTCTTAGTTTAGTGGATCTTTTTCTAAACGATTGAAATGTAACAATATTGGGACTGATAC
Organism: Hemaris fuciformis; assembly: GCA_907164795.1. Lineage (NCBI taxonomy): Eukaryota > Metazoa > Arthropoda > Insecta > Lepidoptera > Sphingidae > Hemaris > Hemaris fuciformis. Next base: position 11,119,268 of record OU015447.1, read on the forward strand.
ATATTTGGCGAAATGTGGGTACCGAAATGCACCTTTGCCTACCCTTTTGAGGAATACTGGTGGGGTAACGTATGTATGTACAATGTACATATGTATGATATATATATGTACATATGTTTGTATATATGTATGTATTGTTATTATTATAATAAGGATAAAGATAACAACAAGGTACTCACTGTAGAGCTATATATTCAATATACGAGGAAAGCTACACCTTGTTTTGAAAAACTAATAAAACCTCCCATTTAAAACACTACTGTAACACACGTGCGTTGATTGAAGTACATTGCGGTTTGAAAGTGTAAAATGGAAACTTCCCTGGGTGAAAACATGTTTATGTATAAGTGTTTACCGAGAGCGTCGAGATGGGGTGGCGCCAGATCAAAACGCAACAGGTCAAGTAAACTGTCGCCGCGTCGGATGCAAATTATGTATGTTATAATCAACTTTGACAGCCTTAACTACGGAGTTCGGATGTTGTGAATCCATTCGCAGCTAGGTTGAATCACCTGGTTACCGCCGGAAATATTTGTGCATACATACGAACATAGGATTATACTATTTTCACTTCATCTACTTTCAACTATCTCTTTACGATTGTTTCTTATCTGTCCCTTGTTCAGAACATCTCCAATCTGGTTTTAAGAGGTTTTATTTGAAAACACTCATTCACATTCACCACTAGTATACTTCTATCGTCTGAACATTTCATAATTGACATATTTGCGGGGCTTATAAATATTTTTTGGAATGTTTAAATGTTACTTAAGTAATCATCATCATCATCATCAGCCCATATACGTCCCACTGCTGGGCACGGGCCTCCTCTACAACTGAGAAGGTTTTAGGCCTTAGTCCACCACGCTGGTCTAGCGCGGGTTGGCGGACTACGCACCTAAGAAATTCCTAAGAACTTTTTTTAGGTGTGCAAGTTTTATCACGATGTTTTCCTTCACCGTTAAAGCAAGAGATAATTCATTGTGAATATACACATAACTTCGAAAAGTCAAAGGTGTGTGCCTGGGGTTAGAACCTGCGACCGCCGAAATTCTTCAAGCACCTAAACCTCGAGCCCATCACTGCTTATCACTTTAGTAAAGTAAATATTTTTTAGATTCTCCCTTTCTTGGTATGAGACCTAAACTATGACAACTGATTGTTGCATTCATAGTACTCATATATTTTTTCTAATAATTAACAATATCTCTATGCAGAAAAATTAAAAAAAGGAATTTTCTCACGGCAAACAAGTTAAATGAAGTATTTTAAGCACTACCAGTAATTATATTCTGTTGCAGAAAATATTTTACGGTGTGTTTTGTAGAGACTGGGCTCATAATTAAGAGCTGTCCCAATTAAAGCACTCATTTCGTAACTCCTGAGACTTCGCGGTCGAGTTTTAACTCTTAATGAGCTTAATGTAACCGAGGTTTTATTCTTTGGACTGTATTATTTTTTTAAACAATTCTCTATAATGCCTCGGCTTTAGAATAACCTCGACGATTTTGCATATTAAAACAATTGGTTTGAACTTTTTGATACTACGTAATTCAATTCAAAAAAACAACTCAGAAATTTATTTTTTAATAATAACGAGTTAGTTAGCAAGGTCCAAAAGTCCTTAAGGGAAATTATAACATATGTATTAGGTCAACCGGTTAGTTTTGAGGGATATGTTAAAAACGAAATGCTCTTGTATTATAAAAAATATAATTTAATTTTTATCATATATGCTCCATTACTAGCCACAACCTTTTGCCCTTTTTCCAAGTTTTTTTGCCACTTTTGCCATTAATAAAATATATGGCAAAGGCACGACATTAAAAAACTTAGAACTGTAGGCATTAAAGGAAAATATGTGAGAACATTATCGTGGTAGACAGATGTGCCTAATTAGGTGTAGCTTGTGCAATATCCTCGTCGCGGCGACGAAGGCAGTGCACGTACACTGCACTCGGCACACACCTCGCGGTGCATTATTCATAAATAAATCGCGTGACACTTATTATAAATGAGCTTTCGATAGAAATTTACACTAACGCAACTTTTTGGCTGGTGGTAGGATATTCGTATCCGCCCGGATGGCGACCACCGTACACAGGGCGTAAAACCCGCCATAGTGGCACATGCAAGTGTGCCGCGTTCCGGGATCAGCCAGTGTATATTCGGTTTTCGGGGGGGCTTCAATCATGGTGAAAGGATGACCGTGCCGGCTTTTTTTGGCCGGTTTGTCGCGGTCGGTCCTTTGATCGCCATGATTGATAGTCCCCCAAACTTCTTCACAATAAGGTGAAGAGGTATTCGGCCGGCATGATTGTGTCGACCAACGGGAGACCATCATCTCTCGCTGGTCGGCACTTTTTCTGGACTCCATTGCGCTTACCATCAGGTGCAATGGGGTCACTTTGCCGTGCCTGAATAAAAAATAAAAAAAATTAAAAAAAAAACTTGCCAAACCATTAAGATTAAGGGTATTGTAAACCCGTAATGCAGCAAGAGATGAATGAGACTTAACATAATCTTATGATAAACGTAAAATTATATTTATACGTAGTGTACTCATCACATTATGCTCAGTGCTTACCTATCACAACCCACTGTAGCTTGCCATACTTACCGACGTTTATTAATTTATGTGTTTATTTTTCATTTATCTTTTCTTTGTATTTTCTGTCGTAAGTATTAAGTTACTTGAATCATGTGTATTTTATTGTGTCTTTAATAAATAAACGTCTATCTTTCTTTCTTTACACAAAACATTACATCAATTTATAATCACCTATTCACCTGGATTTGGAACCAGCAAACCCTGTTTTAAAATGCGAAATATATCATGAAAACAATACAAAATCATCTTTGCACTATTTGACATTCTTGAATGCAATCTATTTTTAAAAAGCACTAAGCACCCATTCACACCTTTTCACTATCCTCGTTTTCAACCTTAATTAAGAGAGTATAAGAGCTGTGCAATGCATTGAAGACGCAACAATGAAGCTACGGTGTCGCCTAGCAGCATCATTAGGGGGCTCGGCAGCCCCACCTGTAAATAACAAGCTACTTGACATTTGCGCGGCAACGAGTGCCTGCCTATTGGATTATAAATGAGACATTCTGATATCCTTACTCACTGCTAGCGTACACTTTAATTGTATCTATTATAGCTTTATAAGAAATTAATAATGCGTTTCACAAGGTACCTATCAGTCCCACGTAATAGGGTCCGAGCTGATTACTGATAGTCCGCCAACCCGCACTAGGCCAGCGTGGTGGACTAAGGCCTAAATAAACCCTCTCAGTTACAGAGGAGGCCCGTGCCCAGCAGTGGGACGTATATGGGCTGATGGTGATGATGATGATGATGATGATTACTTCAAGTATTAAAGTATGAATCGAAGTATTCTCAAGTCATGATTCAACGAGATTCATTTAATGTTTCAAAATACTAAAAATCGAAGAGCAAGAATAATAAAACACAGCTAAAATTTATTTTCTAACAATCATATTCATCATCATTATTATCAGCCTAAGGAAGTCCACTGCTGAACATAGGCCTCCCCCAATGACTTCCATAGTGACCTGTTGGAGGCAGCCTGCATCATATTAATTATCAGAAATTTCAAATAGATAGATTTTTAAGTCGTTAAGCCTATAATCCCACATTAGTACCGCACTAGTACGGTAATGCCATGTAGGCATACCATAGACCCCACCTAGATCACGGCGAAACTCAAATAGTTCCATACAAGTGTACCTCTACAAGGGCTTTCGAATCGACAGAGCCCGTTACAAATGTTGATTCTGCTGAAATGAGAAGAACGAACGTGTACAAAAGGCTTATGCGGAATGGGAACAATGACCTGCCCGATATATCGTGAAAAAGTTTATTTTGTTGTTTTGTAACGTGATTTCGTGTATTTCACTGAATAGTGAATAGTTACAATCAGTGGCGGTACTTCCATAGGAACCCAAAAGCCCAGATTGTCTTTCAAAATTCCGAGTGATAATCTTTAATTTTTTAATCTTTATTTTAGCAATTTTTTAAATAAATGGGAATATCCTTACCCAAAAATAAATAATTATAAACTAGACATTACAAAATTAACGTGTAACGCTTTTGGGTTTCGTACCAAGTACCGCCACTGGGTACAATAAGTAATATTAAGATTATTATTTAGGACATTCGATAGCGTCACGCTTTTAATAATACTGCTGGATAAACTCATAATGGTACAAATATTGAATAACAAATTAAAATACTCGACAAACTTATAACAAGATCAGTTACAAAGTTTGTTGGATCAAATATAGTAGATCGTTAGATGTTTCTCTACTTTTGCAATTCTTTCAGAATGGCATAATAAAGTCAAAAAGCTATTTGAGATAAATAATATTGTCAAGACAAAGTATTTACATATAGTATAATATGTCGATACGTTGATATGGAGTAACCACTGCCACAGCGAAAAGATTAAAGCTCATATAAAGAGTATGGCTAGGAAAACGTCAGTTTTTTATTATTATTTGGGTTTTTTTAGCGTCTATGTTTGTAATCACCGTATCTATTGCCCGTCTTACTTTTTTTTTTTTTTTTATTCTGGCACGGCAAAGTGACTCCACTGTACCTGATGGTAAGCACAGTGGAGTCCAAAAAATTACTACCGACCAGCGAGAAACGATATGGTCACCCGCTGGTCGACACGATCATGCCGGCCTGCACAAATGCTTCTTCACGCTTCGCTTAAAGGATCCAGGATCATAGGAAGGAGGGAACACGTGAGCTGGCAAACTATTCCACAGCTTGATCGTGCGGCAAAGGTAAGAGTTGGCGAACTTTTTGGTTCGATCACGGTCTGTTTTCACTATGTATATTAGAGTAGGCTCTAAATCGAGAAAACGAGTATTAGCCTAATCCATATACCGGCTTTGATAACGCCAAGTAGAATGAAACAATTGAAAATAGCTTGATTATCATACAAACGGCCACGTAATAAGTGATATAACTTAATCGCATAGATACCCCAATGTGGAACAAAGATTGTCCTACTTGAGCCCGCTTTACAAAAGTGAATAACAATTTAAACTGGGCCTCGTTCAGCCGCACTGAAAGCGATTACTTCGAAACGGTTATCGTTCGCGCACGATTCATTTAGCAAAATACATATTATATTAAATTGCAAGTGAGTCACATTTATTTTTAGACCGCAAACAACTCCGGTCAGTTTTAAATTCTTAATGGAACTTTGAAATGTTTTATGCAGCCGTGTGGGTTTAATCCAATTACAGTGCGCTTACTCCGTCGTATGCAGAACAGGTTCTCGTGCGATACAGCACACTTTATTTAATAACGTATGCAAAACTGTAACGTTGCCTACGAATTGGCTGAACGAGCAAATATTGTCACATTTCCAGTTTATGCGCCGGATAAAAATACAGAATTTTATCATAATTTCTTTCCCGTATTCCGAATTGCACTGTTCGTTACTCTGTAAAACTTTTAAATTCCCTGTATTTGCCGTCTATAATGAATGAGACAAAAATGGAAAGAGACGTAATTTGAACGGATTAATAAATAGTAGAACAACGTACCTTAATAAAGAAATTGCACAATAGTATGCAATTTATACGAACCCGCATTAGGCCAGCGTGGTGTACTAAGGCCTAACCCCTCTCAGTTGTAGAGGAGGTCCGTACCCAGCAGTAGGACCTGACCTGATGATGCATTTTTATGCGTATTATAGGTGTAATTAGTATCTATCGCATAAAATCAATAATACTTGCTGTTACTCCATACATTGACATTGAATGTTGACATTTTATCAAGTCGTAAAGTGTGAACGTAGAAAAAAACAACTTATGAAAAAGTATACAAAAATGAAGCAAAATATCAGGGTTGGTTATCGTTACAAAACGATACAGACTCAATTTGATGGCAAAGCTGTTTCATAGAATGGAATTTGTACTTAACAAGGCCTCGTTGACACCCTATATAACTATAAAGAAGAGATACAAGCGGCAAATGTATTTTTCATCGCTTCAGGCGCCGCAAAATCCTTGCATCTTAAGGTTGACCTATATAGACATTTTCAATGATTGAATTGCTTCTTGCTCGTAAACAATACAAAGTGTCGTGCTATAAAAATGTTACAATCTTGGTGTAAGTGCATCATCAATGTTTCAGCGACATAATAAATTGACAAGATCAGTAAAGTAGTTCAAATTCTATTGTACAATCTTGTTTACGTGGGTTTAACCGTAAGAAAAGGATCATTTTTGTATTAGAAACTACTATGGACTTCAATATAACAACACCCAGACATAAAACAATCAATTTCTTTCTCACTAAACGAATCTCTTGACATGTTAGTTGTTCTCTTTTTCCACATCCTTAAAGCCGAGGCTACAGTCACTTTGCAATGAAAAAGTTGTTTTAGTTAAGGCTTGTGACTTTTAGAAGCAACTAACCAATCTGGCATTAAGTCGAATGACAGGAGACAAGCATTCATCTCTAACCAGTAAATTTTAACATGACACTACACCTAATATTAGTGGCAGAAGTTTTAGAATAAAAAATGACATTACAGAGGGCCAACACCAAGCTTACCTTGTACGCATGGGTGTGTTACCAGCTGTCAAGTTGAAAGCATGCGAGTAAATAATTAGCGGAACCTATGTGAATCCTTGACACGGCGCAGCGTGACCTGCCCACGGATGTGTGCCAAGGAGACGCCACACAAACACGTCAACGTGGACCACTTGCCACGTGGAAACTTCCGTGAAGTTACAGTTAATTGATTTTATTATTTCTGCTTTACCTTTTTGTTTTGTTATGATGTAATGGAAGGACAAGTACCAGTCAAGGGTTATAAAATGTGATATTTGTCTATGCAACATATAACACACTTTTGGCTCTATCACTATTATAAGCGTGAAATTGTATTAATTTATTATTTTCACAATATACATGTACTGGACGGTTAAAAAAAACAAATATTAACGAAATATAACACTAAGACAGTCATCACCTTAATGACTATAACTTTAATCATTTTTAATACGTATCAAATTACTAAAATTTGCACAAAAGTATGTTAGTCTATCCAATAGCTTTTCTATAATGCGCGTTCTATTTCATTTAAACGTAACAACGTTAGAGAAAATTAATATCGTTGTAGATGTTTGCACAATTATCTTCTGCGAAATTGTATCTCACAAACGTACCAAATTAAGTATACACAAAGTATTAGGTAAGCGTACACGAGACGAGAAACGTACATAACAGGGCCGTTTTCTTCACAAAACTTAATCCCTTAATCTCGACAAAATGTATGTAGGTACATATGTTCTCGGTGATATTTCATTCTCCGAAATAGTAAGTAATCAAGTTAAGATTTATAATATAATGGAGTCGTGGTGGCTTAGAGGTTTAGGCTCGCGGTCGAGTATTTTTCGGCGGTCGCAGGTACAAAGCTTAGGCACACAACTTTAAGTTTTATGAGTGTATTCACAATTAATGATCACGTACTTTAAAGGAAAATAAAAACATCAAAAGAAAACCTGCTCACCCAAAAAGTTCTTAGAAATTTCTTAGGTGTGTAGTCCCCCAACCCGCACCAGGCCAGCGTGGTTGACTAAGACCTAACCCCTCTCAATTGTAAAGGAGGCCCGTGCCCAGCAGTGGGACTAATGTGAACTGATATAGTATGAGTATACTATAGTAAGGACTGTGTATTTTAGCCCATAAAAGTCAAATCTCAAGTTGGTAAAACAGTTCAATTCCCTTTTCACTTAGGATCTTCTTTTTATATACTCCTTTTAACAAAATCAAGTAGACAACAACCTAAATAAATACTCTAGTATTTATTTAGGTTGTTGTCTACTTGATTTTGTTAAAAGGTTTAAATTTAGTTATTTTTTAGTTTAAATTGTTAATTAAATGTCTAATAATAGATTATTAAACCCATCTAAACTGTTATTTACTTAGTAGACATTTAATTAACAATGTCATTTAGCGTTATTTATTCAATGTCAATATTACTGCGCAAGTATTTGTACGCGCCCTATCGAAATTTAATTAAATCTTATATTAAATCGCCATGTCGTATTTGCAAGAACGTTTAATAGGAAGGACGGGGCTGGAAGGTTATTTGTGAGAACGAATTATTCGTGATACTTCACTGTGGCATCGTCTAAATACGATTTATGATTACATTATACCGCCTTGCTTCTACTTTTTAAACCTTGCTAAGATATTACTTAACTAAAAAGTATTTATCTAGCGTTATTTAATATTGGAATAAGCGAGATATGTAGAACAAATTGCAGTGGACAAAATACGTATCAGTGCCACGTTATAGAGGCGAGGCTATTGCCACTTTTCGGGTACATTTCCAGACTCCGTGCTGCTATTATGATACATTCTTGGCGAAATGTGGATGCAGAAATGCTCCTCTGCCTACCCCTTCGGAAATCGAACCCAGGACCTCTAGATCGCACGGCACATACATGTACATGTGTATGTAAAACATAGTGACTGCCCATTTATTTTTTACTTATTAAAACGATTAATTCGCACCTCCTCATATTGATACCGGATTCTTTTATTACTTTTATGTGACAGGATTTAACAACGCGCATGGCAACACAGTTTTTATCGCACGAGACATAAACGCCGTGACGATAAAATTGCAAATCGCTACCGAAACCATAATTTTTATGCACGGCCGGAAAATCTTTTTATGTGCGCCTCCTTCGCCACCTGACTCCGATTATGAACGGTTGTTACTTGCCGAATGTACAGGACGTTGTGCCATGTGGGTGTAACGTTGAAACCTTACCAAGATGGTCATTTTTTATATTATTTCCTATGTCCCGCGGTACATAATGTGCCGACTCGAATCCCCGATAGGGAAAGTGGTATAGGATTTTATATTAGGAAATTATCAACAGCAACAGTCTTGAAGTGTGCCCGAAAAACATACTTACGATACTTATAAGCTGGCAAAAAGTGAATGTAGAACCAAGACATCTGCCTTTCCCTTAGGGAAACATGCGTAAGCGCATGTAAATATATTTACTGTCACTGACAAACACACAGTTTAGAATTGTGAGAATTTTTATCAGCCTAGCAGTATTGATGGGAAAGGGAAGAGTTATTGAATCTCGTCATTAATACTATTGTTTGTCGAAGGACCTTCGGTAATATGACTCGGGGACTTGGTATTTTTTTTTACGCCACACTTAAAAGAACCAAAGTTTTGTTGTAAGCAAAAGAGAACACGATTTTAAAAATGAGGGAAAAAGTAGAGACTGGATGCAGAATATTAGGCCTTCGCAATCGCATACGCCTGACACAACACAGATTACAGATAACTTTTTTTTAAATAATTTGAAATAGTTACGTATGAATACACACATAGCTTCGAAAAGTCTGAGGTGTGTGCGTGGCAGTGGCGGTACTTCCATAGAAGCCCAAGAGCCCAGTTTGCCTTTTAAAATTCCAAATAATAATTTTTAGGTTTGAAATCTTTATTTAACTAAAGCAAATTGTTGAATAAAGACCCCATAATAAGCAAATATAAGCTAGACAAGTCCCGCCACTGGTGCCTGGTGTTTGAACCCGCAACCGCCGATATTCACGACCGCGCGAACGAACAATGAATTATTATTTACACGGTGAAGGAAAACGTCGTGAAGAAACCTGCACACCTAAAAGTTCTTAGAAATTTCTAAGGTGTGTAGTCCACTACCCCGCACTAGGCCAGTGTGGTGGACTAAGGCCTAAGCCCTCTCAATGGTAGAGAAGGCCCTTGCCCAGCAGTGAGACGTATATGGGCTGATAATGATGAGTGGCGTTTGAAAGTCTACAACATGTCGATATAATTGTCTCGACTAGTAAGAGATGCAATTTAGATGTTACTGCATGTGCGGTCACTTCGCGTCTACAAAAACACCTGACACAACATCCGCCAGTAGAAAAATAAAAACGATATAACATGTCGCAGGAAACGCTTTTTATGGGGACACAAAACACGTTGATTGCGCACTTTACCTTTTCTGTTTAGAAAAACGGCAAGCGGAAATCGGCTTAGGTTGTCAATACTTATGTTATACGATCATTAGGAATTAGAATTCTACTCTTTATCATCGAAGATCAATGGTGTTTCTTTATCGAAGGAGGTATTTAGGAAACACTGGCAGCTTCATACTTTTGTCTTATATTTGTAAGTATAGGTAAGCTTATTTTTGCCTTAATAACGCATTACTACTAACACGCACATTATATTGTATTCTTAAAGGGAAACTAACTTCTAATTCAATATTAAATAGAAATTGTGGGCCATTTTCAAGTTCCATTATAATTATCACTAATTGGTAAGTATTTCAGCCTTTTGCCATATGCTGGTGAACCTAAACCCCCTTCAGCCAACGCCCCGACTGAGTTTTCATTCAACAGATATTTTTTTAGCAGTAAGCTGACTTGTTAATAACCAAAGAAATAATTTATATCAGAGAATTGAATCCGCGTTCTCATTCCACTTGTCTCACACCTCTGCGAGGCTTTCAATATAAATAAGCACCACATAAATATTAGAAAACAATTTTACACATACATAACCTCACGCCTGTATTTCCCGAAGGGGTAGGCAGAGGTGTATTTCTGCACCCACATTTTGCCAAGTATGTATCAGTCCCACGTAATAGGGGGCGAGCCTATTGCCGTTTTTCGGGCACAGTTCCAGATTCCGCGCTGCTACTGAGAATTTCCTAATGGAAAAACCCAATAACACTTTGCCCGACCCGGGAAACGAACCCAGGACCTCTAGATCGCACGGCACATACTTGTACCGCGAGACCACGAGGCAGTCATAGATTATCATACAAACGGCCACGTAATAAGTGATATAACTTAATCGCATAGATACCCCAATGTGGAACAAAGATTGTCCTACTTGAGCCCGCTTTACAAAAGTGAATAACAATTTAAACTGGGCCAACAATTTTATTTCCAAGACATTTCCAGCGTCTCCCAAACTTTGGGCACGAGTAAGATGATCCGAATAATTGGAAAGTTTAATTAAATTCTCGGCATAGCTGCGCTCATGTACATAATATAGAGGTATTCAGGAAAGGCTTCAGGAGATCCGATACGGCGCGAGTCAACGACCTCGCCGGCGCAAGGTACCCCGTTTATATTGAGAATAAACATTCACAGCAATGGAAATGGAAAACGTTCCGATAATGCCAATAACACTGGTATTTTTATAGGAAAACTTCGCATGAAAGCATTCAAGAATGTCTGATTGACTCCTTTATTTACCATTTTATAAATATAAAAACTATTTATCATTCATCATCAACCCATATACCTCCCACGGCTGGGCACGGGCCTCCTCTACCATTAAGACGGTTTAGGCCTTAGTCCACCACGCTGGTCTAGTGCGGGTTGGCGGACTACACACCTAAGAAATTTCTAAAAACTTTTATGTGTGCAGGTTTCAATGTTTTCCTTCACATACCTTGGAAAAGTCAGAGGTGTGTGACTGGGGTTTGAACCCGCGACCGCCGAGATTCTCGACCGCGCGTCTTAACCTCGAGGTCTTCTAAAAAATAATACTGATATCAAATGTATATCAAAGTTAAAATTTTTTTTTCGTCGTGCAAATAGTCCATATACGTATTAAAGTAAACTCAGGGTTATATATCCCGTATATTTCCCAACACCTCCTGAGTGTATCTTAGGAACTTCATTTACTGATATATATTTTTTTTTTTATTCAAAAATCTAGCGCAGGCATTTGACCACGATCTCACCTGGTGTTAAGCGACGATGCGGTCGACGATGGAGCATGCCTGTCTAGTAGCAGCCTATTCACATTAAATTTGAATATGTCCAGATTGTATTGTACCGGAAATACTTCAGCGGGCAGGGCGTTCCACTCCTTTGCAGTGCGCATTAAAAAAGAAGACCCAAATCGGTGTGTGCGGCAAGATGGCATATTAACAACAAAGGAATGGCACGACCGCCCGCTTCTTGTTTCCCGATGGCGGAAAGTGCTCGGCGGAACTAGTTCGTGCAGTTCCTTCGCACACTCCCCGAAATATATCCTATAGAAGACCGACAGACGAGCTACCCTACGCCGATGATCGAGAGACTGCAGCTTAGCGTCTACCAGCGTGGGGTCACCTATATGTCTCTTAGCTCGCTTTTCAATCGAGTCCAAAGTTGCCAGTTGGTATTTGGCTGAACCATCCCAAAGGTGGCAACAGTACTCCATACAGGATCGAACCTGTGCTTGGTATAGTTGAAGCAGCTGTTCTGGAGTAAAATACCGTCTAACCTTTGAGAGGATTCCAAGTTTTTTGGCTGCGATATTTGCTTTGGACTCAATGTATTGGCCAAAGTTGAGATCTGACGATAGCTCAACTCCTAGGAGCTGGAGGCTGTCGGTCATGACTACAGGAACATTCCGGAAAGTCGGAGCCAGGTGGAAAGGGCTCCGTTTAGCAGAGAACAAGCACGAATTACATTAAAAATGCAATATAGTACGTATATGCATAATTTATACGCTTTCATCTCCTTGGATACTTGGACCGTAATATAAACTACAATATCATTAACACAGGGACCGAATGCGTTGATACTGAGTATAACGGATACTGCATTTTTCCACAGCTCGGTCCAGGTATTTAATTAATTAAGCCGTAAGTATCGCCAGGGAACTAAGCAAGGCAATTACCTACGCTTAATTAGCTCCAACCGGCTCCTGCGAGCCAATCCGTGTACAGAACTGTACGGTATTACGGTTACATTTATACCTTAGGGAGATGATTAAATTACGGGAATAATACTTTTTTTTGTGATGTCGTTAAGCAAAAGATCATAAAGTCAAAGTTTATATTATGTATGAAAATCAGTATAGGCGTAATGAAGACTTGCGAGCGATTCGAAAAAGTTAAAAAGGCACTTGGAGTTGATTGCGAAACTTTTAGCTGAAACGAACTGAACTTAAGGAGAAAAAGAGGGCTATGACAGTTGTGATCATGACTCCGTGACTACACAACCAGCATGCGTGGTTCTAGTGGAAACAAGACTATGATGCCATTGAACAACTCCTAACGCATTACTTCCCAAGCATCGAAAACATTGGAATTTTTGGATGAAATGTATAAATGAAATTCTTAGTACATTAAGAAAAAATATTAGGAGAAAAAATAGTATGTTTTCGCGATATATGAAGTCGGATCATAATGCTCTTACATTAAAATCACCCATTTTCTACAGCGAAAAAAAATATTTTATTAGAAAAATAGTGTGAAATTACGAATTTCATCAGAAACAACACAACAATAATAAGAGCCCTAACAACAACAACAAAAAAATGTTGAATATAGTGTCCTAAAAATAGGACAGTGGGAAGGAATGGGTTAACATAATCGTAATGTATTTTGACATCACGCGCATTTTCATCACGAACCTCTTGCCCGTGAACATGACTCCGGGCGAACTAATAAAGCTCATGTACAAGGTCGGGTGGGCCTTAATTTGAAGCTGGAAATGCTCGAAGTTATTGTAATAAGGTCATTATACGACCTTGGCGGGTCGGGGCGGAAGCCTGTCGCCAACACGGCACGCGCTACTCATACCCCACCGAGGAGACACTTTGATATTACAAGTTTTATGGCTGTTCTTGTATATTTAATCAATATGGAAATGTTGCTTATAATGAAAGCAATCTTTTATTAAAATGTCTGTTAAGGCTGTTTGGTTATCGAATAAAATAAATAAATAAATACACCCAACAGTCACATACATAGTTCTGACCCCACACTAGGATACAAGTCCTGTGTCGTGGGTATCAGAAACTACGAGAGACTTTTCGGTCTCACAAACACCCAGACCCGAAACAAATATTTGTGGATCACACAAACATTTGTCTCGGTGCGGGGATCGAACCCGCGGCCTCTCGTTTCGCAAGCTGGTGTCTAGCCAACTGCGCCACGGGGCTGTCAAATTAAGATTGTAGCTGATTTTGAAACGCAATGTAAGCTTAACATATTTTGTTCGTTGGGGCTACTACAGTGAGTTATAGAATTGAGAATTTTAGACCCTAATTTCAATTCTTACTGCAACATACATTTAGGATTCCTAATTGAAGTTTAATGATATTCTATATGACGTCAAGTCACAAATACAACGTAGACTTATATAACCTATGCTCCAAACGCCATATAGTGCATTAAGGATTTGTCTATTAATATTTTACTTAGTCATAAATAATGTTTTACTACTAGCTTGCGTCCCCGAAAGGGTGCACAGAGGTATATTTCTACACCCACATTATAAAGTATAAGACTTGTCATGATGAAAAGCACAAGTGAGTCGCGTTTCCATATATGCCTTCATATTCAGTTCATTGAAGATTGCCCTCAAGTCATCTAGTGAGATATAAACATAGCTTCCCCCTCCCCGTCAGTCCCCCCTTCCCCTTGTGTGAAAAACACAAAGTAATTGTTATCTTTACAAAAGTATTTACCGTGTCCATTATGAGGGTCGTGTGCGCGCTATCCTCCCGATCATCTGGGCTTCGAGCCAACAATTCCTCATTCTTCACGCTGATATGTCGATGGCACACGAGCTTTGTTTATGTTGATTCATTCGCACTTTACATGTTTAAAAAGAGATGGCCGACCTTCGGATCCAAAGTGGGGTTTCTGAAGTGGATTTACCTAAGGTTGTAACTTGCAATTTATTTCTCTACCTTGATATGTATAACTACAATGTATGTTATGACCATCATAATCAGTCCATATACGTCCCACTGCTGGGCACGGGCCTCCTCCATAACTGAGACTGAGGCCTTAGTCCACCACGCTAGCCTAGTGCGGGTTGGTGGACTACACACCGAAGAAATTCCTAAGAACATTTTAGGTTACCTCACGATGCTTTCCTTCACCGTTAAAGTAAGTGATAATTTATTGAGCATACGCACATAACTTCGAAAAGTCAGAGGTGCCTGGGGTTTGAAGCCGCGACCGCCGAGTTTCTCAACCGCGCGCCTGATGCCATCACTACTTGTGATTCTGTTCTGATATATTAAGTATTTTAATTGTAGGCTTCGTCATAGCAAAAAGCTTTTAAGACATTTCCAAAAAATCTAATAATAAACATTTCATTATTGAACTCCGCCTTTATTCACAGAGTTACATAGTTGAATATTTATAAAGCAGATAGATGACTTCAGCAGAGAGAATTTCTTAGCTGTAACATTTCATTCGTTAACAATTTGATAATAATATACTTCCTGTATGTACTTACCATGCAGCTGCCTGTGTTTTGTATATCTGTTAAACAACATGTTAGTAAAATAATAACAATAAATTATTGTTAATCTGGATTTTAGAGGCAACAATATGCCTATAAATAGTAAAAATAAGTAGAAAATAAATATGATAAATAAAATAGAAACTAAATTATAATCTCCCTCAACAAAAATGGCACTACAACCTTAGACATTATTAGAAACTTTTCTTTGACATAGGTTTGACGTTCATTTAAGGCGACGTCAAAATATTCGATATATTCCCAGCACGCTCTATGAAGCACCCTTTTCATCGCAATTTATTGTGTTGCAAACCCCTGATCAAAGGATACCTTTCAGAAAAACCTGTTTTCTCTTTTAATTCACCAAAGAGATTCCATCATCGAGCCGATATATCGGGGAGGGTTTACCGGATTATGTTTACGGTCCGCGCATTCTGGGGCTACGTCGGCAAGCAACCGGAAAATAACATCAAATTGAATTCCCGCCCTGGACAAATCTGTCTCGAGAATATTGCGAGACGCATGACATGATATTCTTTGACATAAACATAAATATAAAATTACTTATAATATATAATAAAGAAATAAAAAAGAAAATAAAAAAGAAAACTTACAAGTAGAAACCATGGAGAAAACTTAAAATAACTCCGAAGAAATAAGTAGATGATCAATCACGGGTTCCTGTAAAAAATGAAATAAAATAAATTAAAAAAAAAAGAAAAACAAAAGTGGTGTGTAACAAAAAATAAATTTTAAAAAATATTTGAAAAGTCAAATGAAAATGAGTCAGATGAAAATACTGACACTTTTTTCACATTAACGAGGGTTACAGACAATTCCACATCAAAGTAAACGGCATCATTACTTGACGTTTTATTATTTATTACTGGCCACATGAATAACATAATAAAACTGTTTGGTGGTTATTTTCCTCGTTCTATATTTAAATTCCTTTTATCTGCAAGCGCTTGGCGCGGTGGCGGGCGTGCAACGCGTCCGTGCGTCCGGCCACAACGTTGCTTTACCCGCACGAGAAAAAAAACATTAAGTCTTAACATCACATGTGGCGCCTATGCAATGAGAGCTGTGATACACGTACTGAGTTCGTATCAAAAAGAAACGAAGTAAGCCCATGTAACTTTATCTATGCTATTATAAAATCCAATACCCTTTAACATGTATGCTAATAATAAAAAAGAAAATAGAATTTTGATTAACTATGAAATAAATGATATTTAATGACATAACCGTGAGGAAACCTGCACACCTAAAAGTTAGGAATTTCTTAGGTGTGTAGTCCGCCAACCCACACTAGGCCAGCGTGGTGGACTAAAGCCTAAACACTCTCAGTTGTAGAGGAGGCCCGTGCCCAGCAGTGGGACGTATAAGAGCTCATGAAGATGAAGGGCATAAACTATAATTTATCCCGAGTAAAGCCAGTCCACTCTTTTAGTATAAAATGAAGAGCTTATGTTATAACATATTGTCGTATCGTAATCGTCGTATTGAGATTTAAAAAAGTTTAAAGAACATCGTAGCGTCCCACACAATAGGGATGTTGACATAAATAGCGAATGTATGAAAAGTTATTTTTTTGCCATAGCAGGGAATATTAGAAAGCTGAAAATCATATTTTGTAAATGTAAATATGAGTAATAAATTAATTAAAAATAATTAAAAATGTTTAAAATGATTCGAAATATCACGTGACTGCAAACGCCAATCGGAGCGCGTTACGTCACAATGTATGAAGAATCACAGACACGTTGTCTAACCTAGGGGTGTCCACTGTCCACTTTGAAAAAACATCGATGTTTTTTTCGATTCGATAAATCGGAACTTTACACTTTTTACAAGCTTTTATTTAACTTGCAATGTATGTATGTATGTTTGTTTGGATGAATTCTTGCAACTTAATTTTGAAGCAGCAGATATTTTTAACCGATTTGTGTCGTGGGTATAAGAAACTACGAGAGACTTTTCGGTCTCCCAAACACCCCGACCCGAATCAAATATTTGCGACTCACACAAACATTTGTCTCGGTGTGGGGATAGAACCCGCGGCCTCTCGTTTCGCAAGCTGGTGTCTAGCCAACTGCGCCACGGGGCTGAAAATCCTATAATTTTGTACTTATTGATAAAAAATACTGTTATATTTTAAGATTTTTATTCAAAATTTTCCAAAAACGATTTGATACGAGTAAGTATCGATACTTGCCGACCGATACCGAGTAAGTATCGATACTTGACGACCGATACGGTATTGAGTAGAAGTATCGATACCTTAATGGTATTGTTTCATCCCTAGTTTAACAGCAGTTTGTTGTATTTAATACACTGTTACGTCATCAAGACCAGGTGACAGCTTGGAGCGTTTAGGCGCGAAATTTAAACACTAAACTAATTAAAGTCGTTTTTTTATTTAAAATTGATGAATAAAAAATTTAAGTATATTTTTTCGTAATATTTACGTTCTTATCTATAAAATCAAAACAGTTCCAAGTTTTTGTCAACATCCCTATTGTGCCGCTTTAGTAAAATGTCAATGTCAGACTTCACAGTAAGCACAGTACATCTCATATCAATGCGCCTATTCTATATTATTTGCGTATGAAATCCTCATTAGTAAAAAAATAAATAACGCTAAAACTGTGAACAAAACATCAAAATTGTATCTTTTTATCTATAGTAATGACGTATGTTTTGGTTTCAATAAACGTCAGGGTAAATTTTAACGCCATGACTGAAATTTTTTCCCGCAATATTCACATAAATACATACGTAACATAACACGGAGCATGGTTATTTGCTACACTTTTCCTTTCTTTCTGTTCAAGTACTAAGTACAGTAATGCTACGCTACTTTTGCTCGACACCACACATTCAAAATGAGTATTAAAACTGGCCTCGTTTGCCGCACCGGTTTTTGGGTCAGGATTTAAGTGAGTTTTTGCCTCACGCGCGCCCTATTTCCTGTGCGATATTCATTCTCCGTTTTCTTTGCAGTGTTGGGCTTGCGGATCTAATAACCACATACGTGCAGCTGGGTTTAACACTTGATGTTTTTTTTAATATATCACAGAAATTTTTTGACGAGAAAAATATTCTTCAGTTGGTGTAAGGTAAATCATTTATTCATTTCTTGAATCCACATAATACACATATATATATAACCTCACGCCTATATTACCTAAAAAAAAAGGTACATAGAGGTGCATTTCTGCACCCACATTTCCAGACTTTGTGCTGCTACTGAGAATTTCCTAAAGGAAAAACGCAATAACAAATTGCCCGACCCGGGAATGGACACGGGACCTCAAGATCGCACGGTACATACTTGTGTGGCGAGACTACGAAGCATTCTTTCCTTCCTGAAGGATTTATTGAATCCTTGAGTGGTAAAATAGGGTTTGGCAATAAATACGTAGTAGTTATTTAATTTAGGACACATAAATAGGGTAGGCTGGGCTGCGGTTGTACCTAACTCTTACAGAAAACCGAGTGGAAATAACACAAAAAGAAACCTATTCACATTTTACAATTATTTATCCTTTTTCTGCAGGTTTTGACACAAAATATGTACTAACCTAATAATTATTTGTAACAGCTGTCCACTTGTCACATTTGTTTTGTTTGATTCACCGCGGATATTTACCAGTAATTCGACTATATAAACACGATAACGCGCAAGCAAACACACAAGTGCGTCGATTGCGCTGACTCAGCTGTCAGCGCATGGTGTCTTACAACCGGTGTTTACCCAACCCCTCAATCTGCACTTATTTTATTTAGTTTGGACCGTGCGAAGATTGAATGGAAAAAAAAGGGGCCTTGATGACCAAATACATATAAGATGTAATAGTAATAATATTCAACTTAATGTTATAATGTATAACAAGTTCGTGAAAAAGGACAAAAAAATTGAGTCCCAGAAAGAAAAATTAAGTGTTGAATGTTAAGCATAAGCGTTTTTCATTATTTAGTGACTGTAATTATTTTTTTTACCTTATTAAAATTATAATTAAAAAAAAAAAAAACAACTTGAAACGTCTATTAAAACTAAGAACTTTTTGTCTGCTTTGTTTTTATATGCCAAAATCATAGGTTATTCAAATTAGGGTTAAAATACACTCGACTGCCTCGTGGTCTCGCGGTACAAGTATGTGCCGTGCGATCTAGAGGTCCTGGGTTCGATTCCCGGGTCGGGCAAAGTGTTATAGGGTTTTTCCATTAGGAAATTCACGGTAACAGCATGGAGTCTGGAAATGTGCCCGAAAAACGGCAATAGGCTCGCCACCTATTACGTGGGACTGATACATACTTGGCGAAATGTGGGTGCAGAGATGCACCTCTGCCTACCCCTTAAGGGAATACAGGCGTGAGTTTGTGTATGTATGTATGTATGTGGTTAAAATACAATAAGCGTATTCAACGTTTATAATAATAGGCCAAGTATTAGTTAATGAAGTTACCTTTTCCAAATAAATGAATCATTAGTGAACACTTCGTAGCTGCAATGATAAATTTATATTAATACTAGCCTCCGCTAGGTGAATAAGTTTAACAAACATACAGTGATTCATAACTTTATTTATAAAGGCTTAGTTGTAATATTGAACCACAGTGACTATGGCTTCCATTTTAAACAAGAAATTCCTAGTATTTTTGTGATTATAATATCATATACATTTTTATATTCCTACAGAATTAGAGCAATACCACAATCAACTTATATTACATATGGGCGAATTTGTAATTACAATCAGCTCATTCTAGTACAGCTATCTCTCGAAAATAAAAAGCCTTTGACTGTTGGTAATATGTATTCTAATATCTGAGAAATACCTCAATAGAATTTCTTTAAATATGACATTTACAAGCCCAAAAATAGGTGTATAAGGCTTTTAGCCGTAAAAGATACCCCACCCAAATTTTGAGCCTTTTATGAACTAAAATAATTTGTAAATTAAAATGTGTACGCAAAATCTCTCATAAAAGGTTTCTTTAACATTAAATTGCCGAGTAGCAGTACATTCAACTTTTTTATTACCGTAAGTAAAAATAGGTTCGCACTCCTCAATCACAATTTCAATGCAAAATGTCAAGTTAATAAAAACGAGACGGTATTGAAAAAATCTGCTCATACAAACACGTAATAACAGTGTCAAAGAAGGGAAGGGCACGGTTGGATGGAGATCGTGTATCGTTACATACCCGCACAAGTAGGTATCGCGACTCCTTTGATCACGTACTACATGCCGTCCCTCTTTGACACATCATGTACAAAGACGTGGCTGTACATTACACTGATGCGTTTGCCAAAGTACCTTTTTTTATATAACCTTGAACATACCGGCCAGTAATCAAAGTGTCTAGAGGGGTACAAAATCAATCTTAAAATACAGAGTAAATTTATATTGAGAAATTAGAATATTTAATTCATCAGTGAGGTAGAATAATATAATAACATTTGGATCGGCACTTCAAAATTATTTATAGAGCCTAAACATGGAAAGTTTGATACCTATAAATATTGTTGACTAGCTTTTGCCCGCGACTTCGTCCGCGTAGACTTCAGGGTTGCGTGCAGAAAGATAATAAGTGAATCTATTAATCGTCTCCCAAGTGCTCAAAATGGCACTTAATGAATTCAAAAGAAAATTGCCTATGTCCCTTTTTATGGTCCCGTTTTTATCCATACCAAAAATCATCCAAATCGGTCAAATGTTTAAGGCGTGAAAGTATAACACAGCAGTATTAATTTCGCATTGACAATATACATATGCTAAACTCAAAGGGTATCTCCGTTGGGATCAATGAAATCCTTAGATCAATCTAATTGATGAATTCTCAAGAACCAATTCATCTTTAATTTGTCCTTTGAGTATCGTCACGTGAATAACATTACTCAACAGTTTTCCTAACACCAAGCACATTCCATTGCATAGTTGTGGGTGTTTTAGATTTCGAAGCGCGATGACTACCGAGCCCGCCTTCGTTTGTAAATCAGGTACAACCAAGGAGTTTAAAAATACATTTCTGAACGCACGCATAAATTTTTTTGACAACCAATAAATATGTCAATCCATTTTCATTACTTATTATTTTACATTTTTAAAATGTAAAATACGCAATCATTCGAATATTGTGGATACCTATATGTTGTCGATTCAAAACCTTTATTTAAATACGTTCTTTAATTTGAGGGGACCTTTAACTGTATTGACGGGATAAACATAAAATGCTTGACAGGAAATTAGGTAGCTTAGCAACACGTTCATCGATTCATTTTTATATTATAGATTTTTATTGTATTCGTGGTGCACTGTTTTGGCGATAATGGCTTACTCATAAAAGATAGATATATGCTATCGCGGAATTTTTTGTAGGAATAATTAAAAAGTAACAAACATCAGTTGTAGAGGAGGCCCGTGCCCAGCAGTGGGACGTATTTGGGCTGATGATGATGATGATGAAACATCCAGACATCCATACATACAAACTTTCGCGTTTATAATATTAGTAGGATAGGATTATGAAACAATTGGCATTATGTATTGTTTATTACATGTTTTTCCTTGAAGGATACAGTTACGTCAAATACACAACAGGATTTAATCGTTACAAACTGATGCGAGTTATAACTGTTTGTTTTTGTTTATTGTTATTGTAAATGTTTCGTGAAATTGTGTGTAAACAAAGTATATTTGTTTTATATAAACATGGGGTTATCATGTGTCAGGTAAAATGATATTACCTAATTCATACCCATGTTAATAATAATATTATTTAATGATTAACTTTTTTAATTAATGGGAAGACAAGCCATTTATACATTGTCAAAACACTTTTCAAGCTGGTTTTATTTTTTAACTTTGCATTGTAATAATAAGTTGGCTACTACACACCTAAGAAATTCCTCAGAACTTTTTAGCAGTGCAGGTTTCACCACGATGTTTTCCTTCAACGTTAAAGTACGTGATAATTCTTTGTGAATTACATAACTTCGAAAAGTCAGAGGTGTGAGCCTGAGGTTTGAACCCTAAACCCTCTCAGTTGTAGAGGCCCGTGCCCAGCAGTGGAACGTATATGGGCTGATGATGATGATTATGATGATGAATAATAAGTTATATGCAGTACGGTGTGAGAGGCAGCCGCTAATACAGTATGTGTGCGTGAGAATATTCAATATCCTACAACCGGTCTCACACCGTTCCGGTTTGCGGCTCCACGTCCAATGGCAAATATAGAGATTCATAATTCGCTCGCATACTTAATTAGTACGTTATCGTCAAAGCCGCCAACCGTCGCTGGGTATTTAAAAATAGTCTGTGAATAATTACCATGTTAATTAATAAATATGCTTGTGCAGAATATTTATTGTTATGCCCTTGTGACTTTCATATATTAAGTCTTTACGAGAATATTAGGAGTTTCTGAAATGTATACAATCTGGGATATTAAATCTGATCCTGTTTTTTAAATTTAATGCTTTTTGTAAAATTCTATTAAACAAATCCCGTACCAAAGACAGCAGGATTAAATAATTAATGAAAAAGTCAATAAAGCATCACTTTTATATTCACTTAATTTTATTCAAAAGATTAAGGAAGCCTTTGTGATATTATTTCTATGAAAATTTGTGTAGCTGCCAGTTTAACGCGTGGAAAATATACTCGGATAAATTTTTATACGATCTACTCGTAAGGCGATTTAAACGATGGTACAAAATATAAAAGCCTCTACACATACTTTCTGAGTAGTCTGTACGCTAAACACAGATTAGATTTTTTCCAAAGAAATACGAATAGTGAAGCATTAGCATATCTAGTCCCAAAGAATGTGAAATACTTCCTTTATTAAGCCGTTCTTGGCGACGTAAATGTTAAATTTTCCATATGGGATGCATTGCCAAGAGCAATGGATCTCGGACGAGTTTAAACTTGCATAAACAGTCACAATGCGAGACTCGGCTAACGTGATTTCCTGCAACGAGGTATATCCGCTGTTTTGTATGGTGTATATATCTCATTTATACACAACGATCTAGAAAATCACGACGTCTCGCATCGCTAGTTAACACTTATGCCATAACTATTATGAAGTGATGCGATGGAATATTGATACTCGTATATCTTTAAAGAGGGTTAGAACAAACCACTATATGTATATTGGACATTGAAAAGGCATAATTGAAAACAAATGTGAATAAAGAAATATAAAATAAGAGAGATCTCAATTCTATGTGATTAATGGTTGTAGATCGAGTGTTTTTTTTTTTGTTTGGTTGTTTTTTCGTATAGAGCGCTGTAGTATTTAGAAGTATAAATATAAAATAGCTATGTTTTGCCATCAAAGCTACGCATCATATGTATATCTGGATATCACTCACTATAAGATGTGCATTCCAGTAAGAATAGTTGTTTGTAGTTAGACAGACGAACGGCTAGGACAGTTTTAAATTTATAAAATTTCTTAACAGTCAGCATAGATCTAACTTTGGTAAAGCGAGCAATAACCCAGCAATGTCAAGTGTACCTTGCGTACACGTTAATTTTTCCGCCATTTTCGCATACTTCAAATAATGAACATCGTAGTTAGGCGCCCTTCGCAGTGTCGTTAAAACGGTCCTGCCATGTTTCTCCGATTTCAGTTCGGTGGCGCGCGGTAATAGGGAGATCTAGTCGTTTTTATTTGATCGTACTACCGGAAAGGACCGAGTCCTTTTCCTCCGTAATAATACCGAAATATTCTACATTTAACTTGTTTAGATCTACGGCGGTTACTTCACGTTTTTTAAGAGGAAGCTATTCGGCTGTGCTTAGTAGTGTAATAAGTTTATATCAGTGGCTACGGCCTACCAGCCTCCATATCATGCCATACAATTCAGTTAACTCTCCATTGAAAAACTTTCCTCACTCCTCTATTTCGGACGCACATATGTAATCATAGTAGTGTAAACATAAGAAAAAAGGCCATTTATCTTAACGTCCATCTCTGTATCGCGGTTAGTAAAAGCCAATCGCCCTAAACTAATGTGATAACATTCTCTAAGGCTATCGATAAAACAAAACACCACATATAACACGCTTCTCTAATCAAATATACAATACGAAAAACACCCATGGACAATTTTATCAAACGCAACTAATGCTAATTGCGAGGCAATAAAACCCAAACGAAAGCGAAGCCGGCATTCAATTACCCATAACGGAAACAATGTGTCACAACACACATAAAAAATAGAATATGATTCATTTCCCCGACTTTCGAGTGAGGAGTAAAATCGTGAGAGAGTAGAAACAATAAGCGCTCGACGAGGCGCGTTGTTGCTGCTAATGCTCATGTTTGTCATTAGTTACAAGTTATTCGATTGTTGATTGCACTACAAGTAGTTTGGGTTTTCGTAAAAGAGATCCTAGTGATGTACAGACGAAATTATTTTTTGCTAAAGAAATAATTGACAGTAATGAGTTTAAAGACTACTTTGTCGAAACCGGGTAGGAATTATTAAGCCATAAAGGAATACGTAAAGAAATAAGGGTACTGGAGAATCCTCCAAAAGGAATTTCCTAGATACTTGTATATCAAGTTAACCTATCAGTAATAGGCTAGCGTGTGGGATTAAGGACCTCTCATAAAAGGAGCTCAGATCCACCAAAGTGACAGATATTGGGTACCTTATATAAATCTACAAACAATACATACATAGTCTCACGCCTATATTCCCTGAAGGGTTAGGCTGAGGTGCATTTCTGCACAGTTTTTCAGGTATTTATTAGTCCCACGTAATAGGAGGCGAGCCTATTGCCGTTTTTGGGCACATTTCTAGCCTCCGTGCTGCCACTGAGAATTTCTTGATGGAAATCTCTATCTCCCTTAAATCGCACGGCGCATACATGAGCCGCGATACCACCAGGCAGTGAAATCTGCAAACGATGTGAACTACAATAAGATTGCTCTAGGTAATGTATACATATGTTCAACTCAAATCAAACTACAAACTATAAGTCCAGCGACATGCAATATGAATTGTCATCAATTGCGATGGCAGGACACGCAAAACATTCCTGATTTACACGTCGCATAAATCATTGCATCCCGATACAAATTGCGAAGTGGGAGCGCGGTCGCGTGGCGCGTGCTTTGATTTATAGCGTTTCAGAACGATTCTCAGAACGGACTGCAGGTGGAACCATTAGTCATGCACCGACTTCCGCCAGAATCATCAACGGTACGACAGAACCGGCACTTACTTAGGTGAAAGACGTCACTCAGAACCGTTATAGAAGCAATCATCACGATATAGATCAAGTTGGGATTGGGAGTACTGAACTAACTACGAACAAACAAGGAGTGGAGTATGTGCTATGTTCGCGGTTCCAACACGTGGACTGGTGCTTATGTATCTTACAAATATATGCCCGGATCTGGACTTTTGGATATGGTTATTTATTTATCGTAAAAGAATACGATTCGAAGTTAAAAAGTTTCAATTTAATTAAAAACTTTACGTAATTGTTTTAGCAAAACTCCTACCAAAAAACAATAATCTAATCGTGTTAAGACAAAAAAATAAGAAGATGGAACTGTGCGAAACCTGACCAAAATACCGTGACGTCATCCAGAGAAACAGGAAAGCACCGAGGCGAAATATTATTTTAGCAAATATGCAACGGCGGGGTCATTGCTTCATCGCAATCAAATCAGCGTTGGAATAATGCACAAAAAATGCACGAACACCAGACGAACACCGAGACACGATATTGACGTAAGCTCTTATAGCACGCTTCATTAACAAAAAAATATCGCATAAAATATATGACGCGTTTCTCCGAAGACATTGTTTTATATAGTCTCGGATGATTGGTCATTCTTCGGTGTTCTTTTGTTTCTTAAAGTTAAAGTATTATTTGATCGTTATTCATGTTATAAATTTTATCATGGGTCAATGCAATAAAAAATATATGGGAATAACATCTACTGCAGAGCAACTTGAGTGCAATAGTTTCTAAAAAATATAATTTTCGTAATACCAGTTACTTTGGAGTGCACGTATAAAATATTACGTACTAAACTAATTTCGTTTCTCTCATCATTGGTTCATTCAAGTTACTAAGCACAATTTACTTTTGATAATGAAAATGAGTTTACCAAAATAGATATAACACATTAGTGTTATGTGATAATAGTGATTACACTATGCCAGGAGTATTATGATGTCAACTATTTATTCATTTTATGTGATTTACATTCTAGATGAAAATTATTGCTTAATTCATACTTGGAACTTGTCTTTCAAAGTTATTCTTGTAGATTGTTACGGTGGCCGAATGGGCTACCTGTCTCATACCATTCTAGCTGATGTATAGAGTTTTCCTATCATACAAAAATAATAAACCCATCAATGACACAATTAGCACTAACACCATAGTAAGGCAGTATTGTCGCTGCTGACTACGAAAGTAAAAAAAAACCATATGAATTTTTGCCCTAATGTTGATTGTATGAAATCAGATACCTAAACACACAAAGTAGTGAAACCTCACAACCCATACACTTGTTCACGGTATAACCTTGTTGTATCGCGGAATACTCGCATATAATTGTACTTGAAACACAATCGTCGACGCGACAAAGGCCTTCGCTGTGGTGACATTGGTTCTATCGAATTTCTTACATTGTCATGTCACACCGCAGCGCGCAGGGCCGGGATCAAAGGCTCACAATGGCTCGTTTATAATGAAAGCTTTATTGGACTGATAAAACCTTGTCTGGATTTACGAACTCTACACGTCCGGTCATTTGTGTGACTGCTACTGAGTGTGAAAAAGGTTGTTTGGCAAATTACCCTTACAACGAATCACTAAAGTATTTATCGAATTTCATATTAAGTGTCATGATTTCATATATTTTAGCTTTTATTGCGTAATATCCTTACACATCACATACGTACTTGAAAAGTACATTTATACATGTATATACATATATTTCAATGCATGTTGCTATCGCAGTTTGTACTTCAATAGAAAGGGACCTCGGCTACATTCGAAACTATTAATACTATTCAGTCTTAATATTTGATAGTTATAAAGATTAGGCAAACAGTAGTTTAAAATACTCACATTAACATAAATAGTCACTCAAATCTTCACACAAACACTTAAACTTGAAATAAAAACTTGTGAATCAATCTCTACATTCATTCAGCAACTGCGATATATTCGATCCAGTCGTAATGCTGTTAATGAGTTTTTTAATTAGCTTTACGCCCATTCATCGATCATCGGCCTAATCGTCCATACATAACTATTATCGTTTTATTATCATTCACTTGCTAAACAATCGATTATTCACGTCGTTAAATATTCAATTAACATTAATTACTTCAAAAAATACAGTGGCGCACGGCAAGTATCAATATTCCCTACATTGTCCAGACAGTTCACGGAAAAACCAATATCAAAATTCTGCGCGCCCGTAGTGTTCCACAAAAACGAGATATTACCAATTCTAGGTCACGCGTTTACGGCGTAAAAAGATATTCTTGAAAATATTCGAACGTATCTCCTGCATTTTACACAGGTTTCATATGCATGAACCGGCAGGTATTTCGTGGGTAAACATTTTCATATATTAATGAAAGAAATATTTGTGTTATTAAATTCAGTTTATATTTGCATACTTAAAATAGGTTAGAAGAGGCTGTAAAGGAATTTTCTCGAATCTCCAGCCTGGTTATGCGTGTACGCAAATAACAGGGCAAAGCTCTTACTTAACGCTCTCGACGAACAGTTTGGAGGAAATTAATGCTAATAAAGATCCTATTGTCCTATCGATTAAAAGTGATGCTCATAGCGAAATGAGCGCTATCTACAGAAATGAATTAAAACGATGTGATTCTTATATCGCGATTGTTTTTGGCGTACCCCGGCATTAAATCCAGCAGCCAATATTAACTTTCCTAACCTCTCTAGCACAAAGTAAATTGTAACTATCTTGATTACCAATAAAGTAAGCAAACATCATCCATCATCATCATCAAACCATATACGTCCCACTGCTGGGCGCGGCCTGGCTTAGTGTGGGTTGGCGGACTACATTTTATAAGTGAGCAACGGTCCAATACATTAGCTGCTACTAAAACAGCGCCATTTATACATTGTAGTATACAAAACAAGGCAACAGCTGCAAGCAATTGTACTTAATATCCTCAACGAGGCGAAATAAAAAGCACATGACAGTGGCGGTCGTTTCAACCGGTCACCTCGCGAAATCGCCGGCCGTCCAGCGAGTATTCATATTACAGCGGAATAACCAATTAGCGCGGCGCGAGCGCATCGACGTACCGAAACCTGCCTACCGTTACACTTTACTGTTACCGTACGTTTATTTATGACCAATTAATTGACTCGTACTTTTCGCAATATGTTACACGTTTTGAATTTTATGAAGCAGTGACGGCCTCGAGGTTTAGACGCGCGGTCGAGACGACGATCGCGGGTTTAAACAACACACATTCAATATTATGTGTGTATTCACAATAAATTATGACTTCAATTAACGGTAAAGGAAAACACCGTCAGGAAACTTGCACGTCTAAGAATTCTTAGGAATTTCCATGCCAACCCGCACTAGGCCAGCCTGGTGGACTAAAATCTAAACCCACTCAGTTGTAGAGGAGGCCCGTGCCCAGCAGTGGGACGTCTATGGGCTGATGATGATATTGATGAACGTCAAGTAAACTAAGACATATTACACTTCTCAACCGTAGAAGACGTTCATTTGAGACATATATACATGACCTGATATAGATCCCAACATCTCATTACTTTAATAACCTATCCAACATACATATACATCCATTACATACATATACATACATACATCGATGTTGTTCTATGTATACGGCAATTATCGGTTATTACTCAACAACAAAACAATGTGGGTGTGGTAATGCGTCCTCAGCTCACATGTATACTCGTATTATAATATAAAGTACGTTGTAACTTGTACATAACAAGGTAAGCCACAGCAACAATTATAAATTTAATTAACCAAATCCAACGTGTGCGTCACCATTTGTGTTTTGTTGCTTTATATTATTTCTGTTGTCGCCACTTGTATGAATCTCGAAATTCGTCTTCCTTTTTGGAGTGCCTTGGAATGCTCTAATAGGTTCAACGCAACCATAACTTTGGTAAGTTAGTTAAGTCGTATTTCTGTTTCTAATTATTAATTATTGTATTGGCACGCTATATTCAAACGAAAATAAAATCCTCTTTAGAACAATAGTGTTACGATACATTTGAGGTGAGTGATTGCCAGAAGCCCAACTGCTAAAATAGAAATAATTATCAATCTGGATATTGTCTTAAGACCCTCCATATGTGTCTCGTTAAATTTGTCATAAAGCAAAACTAGTGACTGATATTCTTAGTTTTTGCCCTCCAAGCAACACTATTTGTAGTAACCATCAAGTTTTCTAGCGACCAATTGATATGCAAGTGTATAAAATCTAAATCAGTTACCATGCAAACGTATTTCATATTTGAATTAACTTCATTCGCACTTATAATACCTGAAGCATTTTTATTCATTTAGTTTAATGGTATAACTTACGAGTATTGCGTTAAGTGGAAAAACTCGTTGGGCTCGACCGCGATTGCAGTTTCAATACTACCGAGTCTTCCGCACTCACACTCG
Source organism: Hemaris fuciformis (assembly GCA_907164795.1). Taxonomy (NCBI): domain Eukaryota; kingdom Metazoa; phylum Arthropoda; class Insecta; order Lepidoptera; family Sphingidae; genus Hemaris; species Hemaris fuciformis. The sequence goes on from OU015447.1 coordinate 11,149,302, forward strand.
CATGAATTTTCTTTGACGGTAGAACTCATCGAAACAAAGTGAAAGCGATGCAATGACCGAGTGATGCTTGACCCCAAAAATTCTAACTAAATTTTTTTAACGCCATAACGCATCTGCTATCAATATTATTACCACCTACTCGTATATTCGGTATATAATATAAAAATTGACCATCGAGTCTTGAAGCGTGATTTTTGACGCTAACAAATATATCATTAGTCCTTTGATAACAACCACAATAACATTAAACGGTGCAATCGAAAATTGATAAAGCACGGTACATACTTTAATTTTGTTCCTTCCTTCTTTCGGCGAACTAATGTTCTAAATAGTCTAAATATATCTCAGTTATGTTATAACCTTGCGTAAATTTATAAGTCCAATTAGTATATGTGTTTATTTTTAGATGCTCGAACTAGACGCCGGATATTCAAGACACTAATAAGGTTTCTAAGCAGTTGTAACAAATGCTAGCATAAGCCACTGATAGAGATTTACGATTATGCTAAATTAACCTCTAACTACAAATTAATCATGCTTGGTCCTGCTCTATTGCTTGACAAGTGACGTTAGAGGAAACGAGACAAAGCATTTTTAGTAGTTAAATTAACTAACGTTTATATGTAAGGCCGCAATTCTTCACTGTCTCGTGTATTTGTGGCATATTGTGTATTAGTACAAACTCCATAAAATTCGCCTGGAAAATTCTCATGTGTACGGTTTTCGGTTTCTCTAGGATACTTCGACATAACAGCATTTAACAGGTCGCTATGAACATGCACATCACTTAAAAAGCCTTTGTACCCCACAGTTTTACGCCAAAGATCATCATCATGATTTTTATGAGACAGCCTTTACCACTATACAAATAGCTTAATTAATCGCAGAAAAGAAATCATGCGTATCTATTGACGGCTTTTGTACCCACAAAATATTTAATATGCACTCTATTTAGTATCGTTCACTCAATATACAAACGTGTTATGATATCTATACATTCAGTAGGTAATCATTTTACAATAAAATTCACATTTAAATTGAGCAAAACCTCAATAGAAAACTTCATTTTATATACTTCATTACACATTGTGGGAATGCACATTGGCTATTAATCCTTTGGTCCATTGACTATTGACAGATTCCCAGGTCGGACAACGGTCATATCTTTCTGCGGGATACCTACATACAATGTTTAAATATTTTACTAGTTCTATATTAATTTATTGTCAAGCGCTTTTTATCTAAAATAAAAAATGATGATAGGCATCATATTTCACGTACCTAATTTTATAATATTTGTATTATTTGTATTAATTCTTAAGAGTTCTTTAAAAGGAATTTCTTAGGTAACCCAGCGTGGTGAACTAAAGCCCTAACCCTTTTCAGTTGTAGAGAAGGTTCGTGCAAAGAAGTGGGATACGTGGATCTTGAGGCTCAACGCAAAAAAAGTCATTATGATGGATCTCTATACATAGCTAATATCCTTCTACACACAAATCTAAAGAAAAATAGAACAACAACGTGGAATTACCACGAGGCCCTTCAAAACACCGAGTATTTTACCAGTGATAATGTTTTATGTATTACAATGATCTCATTTCCAAATTGTGTCCCACTTTCCATATGAAACCATGTTCAGAATAGTAATTGACCAATCAGCCTAATTATTTTGCGCTTCAGACGGTCGTGTGTCATGAATTTATGAAAACACGGCTGCGAGTTCAAATGTTAAGTACATAATTAAGTTTGGTATTCCTATATTTGTAATTAAAATAATATGAGTTCATTTGCAATTAGTAAGCCTCGTGTACAGTTAAAATAAATTAATGTAATTGTAACATGGGAATTACATATTATGTTGCGGTTATGTACATAAATCTGCTGTTGTTACGTTGAAAAAGCTAGAGTCCAGGCATCTCCCTTGATTTGTTTTGCTGTCGTCAAAAACGGATTATATGCAGTCACATAGCACTCATACTAACTCATAATCTTTCTCTAAGACCTAAAAAGAGTTCTTAGCTTCTTATAATAGTTTGAAGTTCTTCCTTCAAATGTCTACGTTCTACGATCCAAAGAGTTCTGTATAGACCACGTTTGCCATATATGTATTATGATGCTCGTTTAAATACTTTCTCCAAATCCATACTTTGTATTAATACATACTTTGTTTTGTATTTTTACCTTGGCATCAGAATTTGACCTCGTGAAGCCTTGTCTGGAACGAAACGCTAACTAGAACCTTAACATACTTATTATACGGATCAAAATATGGAATAGTTTCCGAAGTAATTACGATTGCTTTATGTAGAAGCTAGGTGGGCTTATCTTAGTTTCTGTACTCTTTGTTTTGGAATAAATAATTTGTGTTGAAATGATGATAGAGACTTTACATTTGATATTAAGTAATTATATAAAAGCGTTAAACTATGCGATGTCATTAAATGCGATATTGCTAGCATTCTATAATAAGTAAGATAACCTGATTTTACATGCATACATAAACTCACGCCTCTCTCCCGTTGAGGTAGGCAGAAACTATAGAGCGCCAAATGCTACAGTCCAAACGCACTTCTTTCGCTTTCTCAACTAAGATAATCTTTTTCATGCATGCGCGTATAATGAACACCTTAAATATTCTAATTCTGAATTTATAAGCCTACCTGATAATAAACACAATTTATTGTCCAAATGAAGTGTCAAATCTCGAGATACGAATCTCTTTTTAAGCCTCATTCCAAAAAAAAGGTGTGTTATAAGTTTGAGGTGCTTAACATAGTAGGTAGCTCGCAAATGAATGTATTGATATAATTATAATTCGATACAACATGCCGTCTTTTCGAGATGCATCACACTACATACGTTATTGACTTAAGGACCTAATAATAACACGATATTAATAATTTAACATACGACAAATACAGTATATGTAACATACATATATCGCACCTCCGCGCCGGTGCGAGACTGTCACTTATGCAAAAATTGCAAAAATGAGTTAAATATGTAAAAGTGTCCTTAAGCACCCCTTTACTTGTTGCGATAACGTTACTTCAAAAGTAAGTTCAAAGTTGATGTTGTAGTAAAAGCTAGTCATCTTGTCTAAATCTTGAAATATCATTATTTTTTGAGATGTCAAAGTTTTAAATGCTTCTCCTGAAAAATTGCATTTTTGCATAAGTGACAGTCTTGCACCGGGGGTGCGAATTATGTCATATACAATAGTGACACTTAAATCGATTTAATACAACTCACTCAAATAGGGTATTGTCCTCATCGAATTGTGTCGTGTAGAATTTGAAATATTTTAACGGTCAAGTCGATGCTTGGAATATTCGTAATTTCACAAAGACTTCATGTATAACTATTCCAATATGGATTTTTAATGAATATTCCAACTTCGATGTGTATTTTGTGGAATGTATGCATTATTAATTTTAAAATAAAGTTTTTTTTAAACCTAGAGTTATTATCACCGAGTGTTTTCAATTATTATTAAATGATATGTTTGACATGAGAAAGAACGTTCTCCCATTGAAAATTAACAAAAAATAGCAGTGTGTAATTTAAGAAATAAAATCTTTTCTAGAAATTTCGAAGCGACTTCTGCTATGTTAAAACTTGTACTGATAGTTATACTAACTGCAATCGGAACTTGCGAGAGTTAACAAAGTTCGTGTTGAGTAACTACAATTGAGTTCGGAAATATTTATCTGTTAAGATCATTTTTCCAAACAAATAATTTAAAAACATAACGTATTTTTAGTACAAAACATTAGCTATTTTGATAATTCTGTTCTTAATATCATTTTGTATATGAAATGATGACCATAAATTCCAAGGTCCCAAATTATCAAAAGAATGTACCGAATAAGTAAACCAGAATGCAATATCGCTGAGGCTGTCTCTATTCTAACTATCCCTAATCTTGCGCTCTAATAAGGCTCGCTGCAGATTTGCATACAGAGGTAGAGAACGTAATAACATCCTACCTACCTAATATATGACCAAAGGTTTGTTACTACAATTTGTTTTTAATAACATTTTGACCAGTATTGTTATTTCATTTAAAACTCACGAAAGAATATATTGAATAAAGTCTATTATAAGCGAGCATTTATCGTAATCAAGAATTTATCGTAAATGATGCTGAACAGATGCAACTTAGATAAATAAGATGTCATAAATAATGTTTGAATGGATTTATTTACTTCTATGCCTTTGGACTAAAGCAAACATCGCGTAAAGTCAAGACCAAATTGAATCTGCTTGTATCTCTTTTCAGATAGAGAGTTACTCTCTTTTCAAAAAGTAATCTAATGTAATCCAATTTTGTTCATATAATATGATTTCTATTTCGCGGGACGTCGCTGGTTGCAGGCTGCTTCCGACTGGTCCCTGTGGAAGTCATTAGAAGAGGCCTATGTCCAGCAGTGGACCTCCATTGGCTGATGGATGGTTGGATGAATATGATTTCCAAAACGCATACATAACGCACGAATAAGTTCGGTATTATTAATGAGTCATTACGAATATGCTGCATGCCGGCGCGTTACAATGAATTTATTATGTTGGCACAGACGGACTGCGCGTTTATTAATATTGATAAACCTACGGACTCACGGATTATCATTCAGCGCGCGAGTGTGTATTCCATGACAATTATGTCAACAATATTAACTTTTGATTTATGTGCATTTTAATGTCGGCCAATTTGAATTTATAGTTTTTGATGGGTGTTGGAAGTGGAGCAAACGTTACACTACATATATCAATCAAAGTTTATTAAGGGGACAGCAGTGAGTGGACGGCCTATGTTAGGTAGTCTGTTGTACCGCAACTATAAATTGAACAAATATTAGTGTAAACCACAATTAGGTCCCTATTACTGATATCTACACTAATACATATACTTAGTCAAAGTTTAGTTTATATTTATGCTCCAGTGGCGGTACTTCCATAGAAGAATTGTGTAATGTCTAGTTCATAATTATTTAATGTGGAGTCAGTATATTCTTATTCATACGACAAATTGCGTTTGTTAAATAAATATTTAAAACTTAAAGATTGTTATTCGGAATTTTGAAAGGCAAAGTCGGCTTCTGAGCTTCTATGGAAGTAACGCCACTGGTATGTTCATGTCCTTAGTAGACCCCACACACAAGAGAATTTGCTCGAGTCAGTTTGTTATTAAACAGACACAGACAGCTGCTCTTACATTGAACATAGAAACCATTCGAGACTGCTTTATTTTTTTCGTGTCCGTCGTACGATGCAGTTTTTATTGATAACGCTAATTTTATTCCAAATACAAAAGTATAATATTTCTTTATTTATATAAATAAGTTTTTTTCAACTGGTAAATAAGAAAAGGACCTAATGGAATGTATGACAATAGTTAAGTTACATCAACATCTGAATTTATAAACGTAGTGTCTGTCATTGACGCGTTGGTAACGTCTATTAGCATTAAAGAAAAAAAAACGAGAACAATTTATTGCAAATAAAAAAATCTATTAAAATCACGGCGAAAACTGTATTTTCATCATATAAAATTCATAAATACTCTATAGTGTGAATCTGAGAGAACTAAACACCCATAACGTTTAAAATACGAAAGTAACTTCATATTTCTATCTTTTTTCCTTTACGCCTAAGTAGCTATTCCAATTTTAAAGATTTTTCATTACCACAGAGTAGTTTTGTAGGGCAGCCTTCTATATAAAACATGTTTTATTACAATAAAAAACTTCATTAAGAACATGCTTGAACAATTACAATACAAACCATTTCTAAATAAAACTCGAGCAGAATCGATATTCCTAAATAAGGTTCACATTTGAATACTCCAAAGTATGGTTACAATTTAAATGAAGGGGAAAATGTTTCAAATAGCCGCTTAGTCAGTTGTTGACGTCGCATTGGTAAGCGACCGCAGACTATTGTTCTTTACAAATCGACCTAGTCTTTATAATAATGTATTCATAACTAGCTGGGTTGTGAAGACAATCGCTAGAAATTTATCAAAAATATATGAGATTGCTCGAGACCAAATACTTATTACATGGTTAACAGGAAATACGGCTTTATTACGAGACTTGAATCATAAAGTTAAACAAGAATACATCGGTCTCGTAAGTATGCATCTGCGGTTAATGGTGTCTTAATAGGCTTAACAGCTATGAAGGTATCTTTTCAACTACATACGTACATATTATGTATATCGGCTGATGTAGATAGAAGGTCTCTACCAAGGTGAAAATCCTTTTAAAAACCTAAAAAAATCTCTTACTTCTATAAAGACGTTCTGCGGTGTTAAAATAACAACTATTACTATAACTGTTCACATAATACAATACGAAATTGTGACAACTATGTGCCTCAAGTCTTAGGAATATAAAGCAAAAGTTATCAAAAGTTGTGTCCTTCAGGATCTGTTTGTTTAGACAAGGACGTCGGATACTAATAGGAAGATAAACAAATATTCACAAAGTTTGTCACCGCAGAGTTGGGTGCTAACTTGCGAATGAGCCGGGCTGGGCCCAATATTATCTTAAGAAATATTATATGATCCTTTACTTAGAGGAATTTCTGTCGTTAGTACAAACTTTTGGTGGACAAAGGCATCAAAATTGTGTCAGGATCATCAAGCCCGTCTGTATGTACACCGATATATCAAGTAGTGTCTATTTTTCGTGTAGGTTGGTACATACATATGTATATTTTACCACTGTTCTGTGTTGCATTTTCGATGTATTTGATATATTCCATTATCTTCTTTTCATCATCAGCCCATATACGTCTCACTGCTGGGCACGAGCTTCCCATATAACTGAGAGGGTTTTGGCCTTAGTTCACCACGCTGGCCTTGTGCGGGTTGGCGTACTACACACCTAAGAAATTCCGAAGAACTTATAGGTGTGTCGCGTTTATCTTCTTTTAGCGGTAGAATATTTTTATAACTTTTTCCATATGTCTGCAAAATGCTATCCCTAAATACAAATATACCTGCAAATATAAGTCCCGAACTTAATACCCCTGTTACCCTATAAAGTCATAATAATCGTTATAAAAAAATTCGCCGTGACCTTTCCATTCCTCCATCTTTCTTGATCTTCCAAGCCCACGATGCACACAAATACGGATACATAAATAACATAGATCTTTTGTTCATTCATACTTTCGTTCACGTTGCTCAAGAAATACATACATACAAAGACGTACAGACGCACGCGCCGACCGTTAAGAGTAGCAGCTGTCGCCCCACCTGCCGCCTTGAACAGCTGAGCGCCAAGGAAGCCCGCTGGTTAGTTTTTTATAACCCGACGCTTGAAGACGAAGGGGAGACGGCAAGAACTATTGTTATTCCGCTTCACAAAGTGAATTTTTACAAGCGTTTTAACTAGCACTCTGGTGCTTGTAGCATTTACTTACTTTTATATCTTGGTATTTTTGTATGTTGTATAATGACGTAAATTTTAAAGTAATCTGGGATTATACTAAAAAGTCGAATCCGGTGTTTCTTGTTTCATAGCTAGGCTTTAATTGAAATGAATCACAGACTAAAACTTAAAGAGACTCTTCAAAGGACGTCTGTGTGTTACATTATTTGTTACAAGGCTAAAGCTCACATTACCCTAGAGTATTGCAGCCATCCAAAACACACTAACAATCGGTTTAATTCCAACCACATAATAATAACATTTATCAATAGATTGACTATACAAAAGTCATAAAGCAAATTCAATACATTCCACAACAACAAATACTCTCACGTCCTTGAAAACAAAGGAAAATCGTAAACAAACCAGTGTCCTTACAGTAAACACACTATAAAACCCCTCATAAAGGCGGAATGCAACGGAAGGCCCCGGGGACTCCGACTCAATACTCGGCAGTAAATACTCCACGCGCCCCCTCGGCCTTGGCTCGCACTCGCCACATTCCACCTCCGGCATCCAACAATCCCAACCCTGAAAGCACTTTGGCAAATTGGTGCCGACTTTGAGAGACGTGTGACGTATTTATTCAATAAAACGAGCCTCATTAGGCCTCCGTAGTGATTCCCTTTGTCTCCCACGGAAAAAAGTAAGCTTTTGCTTTTTGATCTGTGCCATTGTCACAGACTCGTTATAAAACGCCTTTGTAGAGATGAATATATTTTCTATCTGAAGATCTCATTCGACCTGTTGACACAGTCAGTGCACCAATTACGTAATTCTGGGATCCTCATTGCTGCAACGGTGGTCTCACAATTGCTGCTAATTGAGATGATTAATTTTAATTACACGTGGAAAATAATGTACGATGCTGAAAACCCAGTAAATTATGATCAGGTTTTTTAAAAAGTGTAATATAGGTTCACCGAAGTTTAGCACACGAATAAATTGTAATTTTGCTGGTTAGGTGATGGTGCTGTCGCATTGACATGCCGGGATAAAAAATCGTACCCATGACCTCTTGTTTTACAACTGGTCACTATAAAGAAATACTTATATTCCATTAATAACTAAATGCACCGTGGAGACCTTCACACAATTACGTTGTAAGTGAATAATTAAGCATATTGCAAACTTGGCAAAATAATGCAAAAATATTTTTTGCCTTTACACACCGAAATAGAAACAAACGGTATATGTAAATTGTTTAAAAAACTACAATTACAGATAATTATGAGTTGGTAATTCGCTCATTTCGAATACAGGTGCAAAACGGTAAATGTAAACTGCCTAATAAGCAGCGTGCAATCCTTTTCCAATCCGCAATTTTGCAATCCAACCCGCACTAGGCCGCCGTGGTGGACTAATGCCTAAACCCTCTCAGTTGTAGAGGACGCCCGTGCCCAGCAGTGGGACGTATATGGGCTAGTTATGAATGAATGAATGAAATCCTTTTGGAATAATTTACTGATATATTCGGCAAAGAGTATTTTTTCAGACATTTTTCGGCAAGCAATTATTCTGGGAGCAAAATATTGCCATTTACGAACACTTGAATATTTGAGGTCAATCCTTAGTAAATATAAGACGCAAAAAATTAAAACTCTGATCTACATTTATGGTCCCCTGCACCTAATATTTTACTAGGCTTAGATCACGATGAATTCATTTCAGATTATAAACATAAATATAATAATTATAGAGACAAATGCTTAGGCTTTTACACGATATTTTCCTAAATATTCAAAGCTGACGTCATATTTCATGTATGTATACGGACGTATCAGTGTGAGCTCGATTCTACGATTAATGTTTCTACATTTCAGTCCAGTCTCATCTCTAATATCACTAAAGTACAAAATATAGCGCACTCAATTCTTCTAAGTAAAGCTGCGACTGTAAGAGTATTAACTTTCCAGCGCCAAAGCCACCTTGCCTCATATTGCGTCGGAAAATATTTCACGGAGCGTATCGCTTCTTCTAATTAAGCTTACTGCGAAATCCAATAAAGGTAACTTGGAAAAGTCGTGAACAGCTATTCTCTAGAACTTTTATCAGTGTAAAATCAATATGACGACAGCAACTGCCTTTTATTTTAGTACGAGCGAACATTTTGTCTGTTTGGTATGTTAATTTATGAATAGGAAAAGTAATATTTGTATGTACATATGTTTTATGTAGTGTTTAGTAAATAAGGTTTAAGGACGGAGTTTTCAAGGATGATAATTGTCGGGGCATATTTAAGAAAGGTAAAACGTACTAAACAGGATTATTTAAGACGTCAACTCTAATTCGGCCTCTAAGATTCATCAGAGAAATTAATATTTATTGGTGTAAATCTATTCGAAGTTGTTTAAGAACCTATAAATGTTAAGCTAACGCTATAAAAATGCTATCGTTATTAAAAATACAAATCTCATATGATATAATGCCTCTATTTTAAAATGATTAAAATTTAAGCGTGTGGATTGAACGAGATATATAAAACGGTTCACGAGCGGGATTCCTCACATTCCATTACACCGGGCGTGTAGCGGTCCCCAATAGAAATAGCAAATAAGTTAATTTTATTACAGCCATTAAGATTATTAACTGTTCTCAACACTAATGACTCGAAGATGCAATAAATATTAATTGTGAGAAAGGTTTTATGTATTGTGAAATGATATTTGAAAGATGTACGATGCAAAGGAGCGAAATTTCTTTATTTATTTTTTGTAAGGGAAAGTTACTATGTACTGTTGACTGATTTTGTATATTAGCCCGGCCAAATGATCTCAATATGCATTAGAGTATCGAATTAGAGTAGAGAATCGACACAGAAGCCCCTGATCATTTATTATAATAATTAGTACGACCTATTTAGCATCATTTTCACAGTACTATTAAAAGACACAAAGTTTCGAGAACATGGATGCATATAATGTAGGTCGTAATATTATGTACATATTAATAAAACCGCCGACTGCATATTCTGGATTAAGTATGGACTGTATATTATTGGGTAAAATATAAAAAATAATAATTAGCTAAGCTGTAGTTGTTTGTTTATGCCATTTCTAATGACCATGAAACCAAGCGCCGTGCGATATGGCAAAGCGCTAAGCCGATCTCAGGAGACGGTCAATGAACTTTAAATAAAATTTAAAGCTGCCAAGCCAGGTTGTAAGTGACTGTACTGTGAATACTGTACTATGATCGGTAGTACGTATGCTATAAACAGCACTAATGTTTTGCAAGACATTTATTTTTCGCGTCTTTAATACTTTGTAGAATAAGTCATAATTTTCCTTCTAACCTCCAGTCACCAAACTATATCTATGTATTTAATTTATAATACGACTGCCTTGTGTTCTCGCGGCACAAGTACATATGTGCCGTGCGATCTAGAGGTCCCAGGCTCGATTGCTGAGTCGGGCATTATGTTATTAGATTTTTCAATTAAGAAATTCTCAGTAGCAGCACGGAGCCTAATAAAAGGCAAAAGGTTCCTACATCCTAAAAAAAAACCTTGTTAAACGTGAGTGTAGAAATGCACCTATGTGGTCTTCAAATATACAGGTGCAAGGTTATAATATGTATGTATTTTATTCTATCAGCTTAGTTAATTAACCAGACAGGACAATTTGATTTTGATTTAAGGGTTTTATCAAAAATTCTAATAACACGGTGTTTTAAAATTAAAATAAATAAACATGTCCGAATAATGAAATTCACGTTTTGAAATTAATATGCTAATAAGAATTTACCATCTGTAACCAAGCAATCGATTTCTGAAACTAATATCCATCCTTCTTCACGTGTGGGTCCAGTAAACGCGGTGGCCGATTCACCCCACTGCGGTTTGTTAGCATAGGACCACGATGTCTGTGTTGAGCGACTTACAATTAATTGCCAAATACATGCTTCTGTTTGCTGTAGCTGCTTTATGGACCGGAGATAATTGCTCTTGTTTGTTATGACGCTAAACATTAAGTTAATTTGAGATGTAATATTAAGTTACATATCTGTATGATAATGTGCTTTAATCAATTTGTCTTTATACATGGAAAAGCGTCTGCTCAGACTTTTTAATTTCAACACTTGAGGACTGTCTGGAGTAATGTGAGTGAGAACTAGGTATATGGCTCTTAATACACTCTTCGTTAGACATGTCTCTTTGAGTATCATCTAACGTTACTAATAATGATTAAAGAACAAAATTAAGTATTTCGCTATATAAAAGAACTAATAAATATATTAGGCGTTTGATACTATCATTCATAATCCATGGCAATTCTTATAGCGGTGATTCTCAGACTCCTGGCGATTGGCGAAATTTTGTATACCATTATAATTTCCGAAAATTATGCTTACGTGAATTAGAAAGTCAAGAGGTGCGTGATCTGAATTTGAATCCAGAATGTTTTGAATATGATCGATCACTCCTTTACTCATTCTTGCTACTATAAAAAATGCGCACGACTTTACTGTATGATGAAACAAAACCAGATTCAGTCACCTAATGCATGTTCAATCCGCATTATCTCCGCGAGGAATTCGATTTGAAAGTATCGGAAATCTTGTTTATTCCCAGTCTCGTAACAGGTTTCGATCCGATTAATTCTTTAAGTAAGTTAAATAAAGCCAGGGAATAAAGTACTTGAGCGGTGAGCCTCCACTTAGCAATGCGCCGGGGGAATACGAGTATATTGGTCTCAATACATATATTGTTAAGGTTGTTTCAATTTTTTTTGGGAAGATATTAGAATATAATTTATAATATTGGATGTAAAATCAGGTGCCAATACACATTTTGCTATCATTATATCAAACAGTTATGTAGAAAAACTAAATGTCAATGCTCTTTTAATTATCTCTTTAGTTTCTACTCACAATCCCAAACATTCTTGTTGAGACCTGCAAAATAATACGAATTCGTATGTGCACTTACTTTTGGTGGTAAACAAATATCATAGATTATCCAAATTATTTTTTTCTATACTGAAAAAGTACGGTGATGACACTTCACTTGGTAATAAATAATGCCCAAACAGACAATCAAGTTACAGGACACTTCCACTACTGTGGAGCTTCTAACTTTAGGTATCTCCACACTACTATTTAAAACACCTAATATTATTAAAAAAATCTTGTATTAGAAATAGAATACATCAAAAACAACAACAACACACACAGTCCAATTAATGTAATTGCACATGAAATTGCCTTTAGTTTACTCGCTTGTAATACTTGTAAAGCCATCAATCATTGTCAATGAAGTATGATTTATAGACAGTGTCATGAACTTAGTAAAATTGTAGAACCAAGGACGCTACTTAACTATAAACTTTCACGGAATATTGGCCGTGAAGTATGTAGGTATATAAAATTGACTTGGAATTAAGATCAATTTAATTCCTTAATAAGCCGATCTCTTAGACATAACTAATTATAGTGTGGAAAGGTGTATTCTTGTGTATTTGTAGGATCCATTTAGATTAGTGTATCTCGACTCATACCCTGATTTCAGAATGATAGTACTCTACAAATAGCGCTTCTATTGTATCATAAACTAACTTCCTAAAATTTAACTCAATTAGAACTCATCGTGAGTATATTTTCAATCATCATTTTAATAGCTTGTATAAATAAACACACTTTAGTTTATAAATTATTTCATTCAATCTGAGGTACAATTCAATTTAGTTATTACATTTTTCAATCTAAATATTAATTATATAATTTGTTTATTGCGTCCAAATCCATTAGCAGACCTTCCGTCGATGGGGACACGGTTCAAAGGTCGTACTCGCCGTTCTAATATAATAAATTAGACCTGACTAAGGGCACGTTCAGACGACAGACCAATGGTAAAAGCCAGACATGAAACTGCTCTATTTTAATACTGCAAAAGAAAGAAGGATGCTACTACACTCACTGTTCGTTGGTAAAGTTTGGAACTTTTTTTTTCTAAAAAGCCTTTTCCTGTCTCCTCTTTTATCGTGTTTTATTATTGCTTATTTCAGAAAAGTTAACGTTTTATTACACGCGAACGTGTTTGAGTTCTAAAATCACTTAATTATAATGACATGTTACATTTCTTTCTGTTTTAACAACTTACAAGGCAAAATTTAAGGGACAATAATTACTAGTACAGTATCCTTCTGTGCAGTAAAAATACTACCGCAAATTCTTTTCTGGGTTTTAAAGGAGCAAAAACCAATCCCAATCAATTATTTTTCCCGTTGCTAAATTGTGCGTAACATAAACAATATAGTGTATGTAATTCCGCTCTGGTCCAAATACTATAATTCGGAGTGCTCGAGTTCGATTGCGCATCTCTGCGCCGAACGACCGCCATTCAATACAGCCAACTGTTTATGATCCGTCCGTCAATCTCCGATCTAAATTCAATAACACACAGATTTAATCACACGGACGTTTTGATGCGTTTTTTATTTGCTGTATCACTGTGCCACTGTATCACGAAGTAGGTAGGTAAGTTTATTTTTCAACCCTGTTCGTTATGTTTTTAATTCCTCGTTATAAGGGGTGAGCCTTTGCTAAACTCAGGCTCTGTAAGTGTGTATACTTAAGTAATAAAACTATTGCTGGTGTTGCCTAACCGAAAATCCCAATAATTAGCAATAAAGTAAGCTAATTCAGCGGTGTAGTGAAAAAAAATTGCACACATCTGACTTTAGTAACGGTTCTTAACAAATTTTCGTAAAGATGGCCGCCGTTAGAGACAACGCCGTTTGACTTTTTTTATTAAGGTGGTAAGTGAGAGCGCATGATATTGTGGTCCAAATGGCATGCCCAATAATGAGAAACGATTACGACTCCCACTTACAATAAATCAATTAATCCTTAGTCCATTCCTCTAGCATAATACATTACTAAACAATAAAGATCTTTAAACACACTATACATTATTTTACGTCAAAACAATAATTTCAATAACATTTAATATTTACCATTATATTCAATACACACAGTACGTTATTAAAGCTTTCATACCGATTCTCCAAATTTCAGTTTAAATACATGGCGTATCACCAAGGTCAGGGCGTCGTGAAGGCCGCGCGACTCAGTAGAGGCGAACTCGGATTGAAACTATGGGAAACCACGACCCCCAATATCGTTTAAAGACAGTTAGAAAAAATATTAAGTATAATAACTACTTTTAATGGTGGGGATAAAGATAATCGTCCAACTATCGAAGCTCACTGTAATAGACATAGATAATAACATACAGCTCCTGTATTAAAAACCACGAGCCTTATGTCTAAAAAAACACTTGCATCTCGGTACGTAGATACATTTATCGGCCTCTCCTTTCCAAACCTTGGCATTCAACTAATATAAAAAACGAAACTCGAGGCTCTGTATATGTACAATAGCAAATATTGCCAAAATACATCCTTTTTTTCCTATCTCTATCTAGGGCAGTCTCTGACCTTTTTTACATCGAAATGACATTATATTGCATGAGACCATGACGAATTTCAATTTGCGCATTATAACCCGAGCGATTTGAAGTCGTGATGGCCTCGAGGTTTGGGCACGCGGTCGAGAATCTCGACGGTCGCGGGTTCAAACCGCAGGCACACACCTCTGGTTTTTCGAAGTTATGTGTGTATTCACAATGAATTATCACGTAGGTACTTTAACGGTGAAGGAAAACATCGTGATGAAACCTGCACACCTAAAAGTTCTTAAGAATTTCTTAGGTGTGTAGTCCGCCAACCCGCACTAGGCCAGCGTGGTGGACTAAGGCCTAAACCCTCTCAGTTGTAGAGAAGGCCCGTGCCCTGCAGTTGGACGTATATGGGCTGATTTATTTATTTATTAGATTTGCCAACATTTGTTTACATTAGATGGTTACATATGTTGTTACGTGCTACAAAAAATAATAATGACGATGATGAACCCGAGCGATTTAGTCGCTATACCGCGCCGATATAAAAAATAATAAAAAAAACATTTCAGTGCGACCCTGCGTTTGGGGCCCAATCGATCCAAGCACCTCGCCACCTTTAATTATTTGTTGCGCTACCAAACGGAATGGGTATCGGTTGTCATGGAGTCGACAACAAAGGCTTCTTTCAAGGGGCGGAATATAGTTTTCTTTGAACGTGACTGTTGGTTATGTATTTCTTATAAAATTATATTCATAAATAATATATAATGGAAGTCTTTGAAGGAGCCAATTTGATGTTTTGATTTGTTTGTGTATATGTGGACAGTAACTGTAGTTATTTTTACGATATTTGTTTTCTATTTCAGGGTACCGTGAAAAAGCATCCATTCGCAGCAATACGGAGTGTGGATGTCGGGTGCAAAGATATGGAAGTCTCTCGCTAGTTAATGCTCTTTTTCGACAGAAACTTGAGGTAAGCGGTTGTTCCTTCGTCGAATCGTCGTAAAATTAAATTCTTTTTTATTATAAACCTAATTATTTCTTATAATAATGTTATTCATCACAAAGCGAGTTTCTAATTAGTTTCTTCAACGGCTATGGCAAATACAAAGCGTTGATAGCAAAAATTGGCGATAGTTCTTGTAAAAGAATACATGAAAGGAAATATGTTTTACGTTCAACTACAGGATGTGGGTCTTCCCTACGAGGATTTAAGCCTGCACACCGCACTGTTGTAACGGGAGTTAGTAATATGAGACAGCCATTAATACAGTTGTAGACAACGCTGTAACGTATCCAGATTATTTACATTTACGGATTTATAATTATTATCTATACCTACAAATAAATAAAATTGGAGTGTCTGTTTGTAATATTGAAATAACCGCTTTTTAATAAATGCATATGGATGTATACACGTTACATATACCTATATACAACTTTTTACAATTTTTGTCTTTCTGTTTGTTCCCGCTAATCTCTGAAACGGGTGAACCGATTTTAACGGGACTTTCACTGGCAGATAGCTGATGTAATAAGGAGTAACTTAGGCTAAAAAAACGGCTGTTAGGCGGAACGAAGTACGCCGGGTCAGCTAGTTTTATAATAAAACATATATTATAATTCATAGGAGACAAATTATTACGAGTAAGAGTATGTTATTAAATATTCGACAACCACTATCGTGCAGTCTTCTAGACTCTAGACCAGTAATTCCCACAGTGGTCCATGTTCATAATCAGCACAACGTTTCTTGTTTTTTTTAGTATTAATGTAGCTGCAGGGGGTCCACCGGATCCATCGAAATTTTGAAAGTGGTCTATGAAACAAAAGAGTTTGGGAACCTCTGCTCTAGACAATGGTTTGTGAAGCGGGAACCGGGTTCGATCCCCGCAACGAGAGAAATGTTTGTGTGATCCACAAATATTTGTTTCAGGTCTGAGTGTTAGTGAAACCGAAAATTCTTTTGTAGTTACTGATACCCACGACACAAGACTTGTGTCTCAGTGTGGGGTCAGAACAATGTATATATGACTGTTGGGTGTATGTCATCATCATTATCAGCCTAAGGAAGTCCACTGCTGAGGAAGCTTCCCTTGAATAAGTTTAAGGAATTAATTAAAGATAAACTTTACCAAAAAGCATACTATAAAATTTCAGATTTTATTGAAGATAGTAAGCCCTGGGAGTAAGTAAATTGATCGGAGTTTTATTGTGTTGCTACAGTTTGTATCGTTATGAAATGTGTCATTATGACATTTAACGTTTTGACATTTATCATGTAAAATTGAAACTGTTTATTGAACAAAAAATGAGATTTTCTATTTAAAAAAATGACATTTCGTGTTGCTGAGGGAGTTTCTTGCCGTTTCTTCTCCACGGCGATAACACGTTTCGAAGCGGCAATAGTTAAGTTTATAATAGCTTAAAATTGACGATTCAAAAGAACTTGTAAAAGTCTATTTGAATAAAGATAATTTGACTTTGACTTTGACTGAACATAGGCCTCCCCCAATGACTTCCATAGTGACCTGTTGGAGGCAGCGGTATGTATTTGTGTGTGTCAGTGTGTGTGGCAGGGTGTATGTATTTATTGGCTATTATTTCTAAACCTTATATTTTTATAAGATACAGTCCTTCAGTTATACTTCTCCAATTAACTACAGTTACGTTACACACGAGCACTGTACCAATGTCCGTTTATGATCGCCGCCAGTTAAAGTTAATTACACGCGCTGTTCGACCACTTACGGCAACGTGAAACACATTCAAGTGCTTAATTTGTTATCTCATACAAATTACTTTCAATATCGGGGCATGAACGCCTAATCCAATTACTTTGGACTGTTCTATGTCCACTTTGTTTAAGAGAGTTCTTTTCATATGAGGATTAGATCAGTTGCGGACGAATGAGGCCTAGTAGTCATCGACATAGTTCCGTTTTCCTGCTAACATAAAATCCGGTATAAAGTATATTAAAAATTAAGAGGAGCTTCTCCATCTCGAAAAAACTAATAGGTACAAGGATCGAACTCGCCGCCTTTTGTTTCTCTCCGTGCCTATCCTGTAAACGATTATGTTGCATCTGTCAATACAAACTAGCATAACATATGTATATTTAACTTATTTGTTGAAATTCTATTGTAATTTTATTTTTTAAGAGACGAAGAGGGTTTATTTATCACCTGCTGTTTTAGTTAGTGGTGGAATAGGGCGTAAGAATTCCGTCACGGCATCCCCTGCCTGTCGTAAGAGGCGACTAACAGGGGCCCAGGGGTGGCTGGGCGTACTGCGGGGGCGGTGCGCCATGACTAAAAGCAATTCCGAGATGTGCGGCAGAGAGTGTGGCCTCTTGACTGCCGCGGATGCTCAGAATGAGTGAGCGTCCAAAATAGGATGAGTGGAGGGCATCTCAAGCCCTCCTAATTTTTGAGTAGCCCACAATTGGACGATGCGCCGGGCGGCAGCGGGGTAAATTTCAGGACAATAATCGTCCTGAGATGCCGTAGTACCGCCCCAAATGCGCGTGACGGCCATCGAGAGGTTTTAGTTGGTATGCTGGCGGAGGGTCTTAGTTAGGGACCCAAAAAATTAACAATGTAAAAAATTAAACAGAAAAGTGAAAGATTTTTATAACAATTCATCGAATTGAGATTTTAATAATAAGATTCCAATACGGTCTCGTCTCATTGCAAGCGAGTCCGCTAACAAAAACAGAATACCTCGTAATTTTTAAATTAATTTGTAATGGATTTGCAATTAACGATTGATGACGAGAATGACTGCGAGAAACGTAAAAAGTGACCACAAGCTCAACTCTTTTAATATTTTTTGTCGCAAATTCAATTTTCTGAATATTTTTTTTCATATAAACATTTTAGATTTCCCATTATTATACTCGGCCAATCGCTGTCCAATGCCGAACATAGGCCGTCTTCCCAAGTAAACGCCAAATTATCATTAAACTATTTATTATTTCTTATTACTTAATTTAAAAAATTAAATCTCTTCATTTTATATCTCTTCTCATTTCAATTGACGAAGAACTTGTTATTGACATTTTAAGAGGTAAAAAAATATTCATACCCCGCATTTTAATTAATAACGACTCAATGAGTCACGGCGACGGCAGTTCTAGGCGTTCCAACCGTCACTTTAATATTGACAAAGGATTTTCCACGGGTAAAATGAGTAGCTTAATACTTAGTTGACATGAATGTCTCCACTAGTAAGAATAATAATTCATAACAAACAAACATCGCATTACATCCGATGAAGTATCGATGAAAAAAATACTGGCTGGCGTAATTTATTTATAAAACAAAAAGAAAATTTCGCCTAAATTTTTAATTGTTAGGTATTTTTATTTGATAATTATTGACTAACAATTGTATGGCACAATAATAATTCATTACATATTTCGTTCGTTTACGTTCTTTTTTAATAAGTTTATCATCATAACTTAATAATTGTATCACCCATGAGGTAATCTATATGAAATAAATAAATAGTAGAATAGAATAAATTCTGTTATTAAGCTAGTTACTACGTGATTAACGTACGTAAACAGAGAGCACACATGTAAAATTAATTAATTTAGAATGAAAGTGATTACTTACAGCTGCTGGAAACATGGCATTCATTCAGGACACATTGATAGATAATCCAAGATTCTAATTCGATCATAGTGGACGCGGTCATTTTTCACAAAATATTTAAATTTTCACACAAGTCTATAAAATATCAAAGCGTTTTATTAATAACACATAAACCTTTCACTAGCTCCGTTCAGACTGTTTAGTTCATCGATTTTCAGTCAGTATTTTCGTAATATAATTTTGTAAATAACACGCGCGACCTACAACAAGAACAATATTATGATTGATGTCACCTACGTACGTCTTGAGCTGAATGATATGATTGGGCTTTCGAGCCATATCGGCCCGCCCTGACAGGAACCCGGAAATTAAAGGCAGTGTTGCCATAAAATGGTTTGAAAAGTCCCCAACCCGATCGTATATTTTTGAAAGCACGAAGTTCATAGTAACTACGATTAACATTAGATACTTCAAGTCAATTGTCATGGGAATGTCATATTAAAAAAATAGTTAATTCCAAAAAATGTTAATTTTAATGGTAGTGATTGTATTAAAGTGGTTTTTCAGCGGTAGAACAGTACTCTGATCTGAATATAAAACAATAGTATGTCTAAGCAAAGCTGGATCGTCTCGCTCGTATAAATAAACAAATTACCATTGAGATTTTTGAGCTTTTTATACAATAAGTACTAATAGATCTACTTAATACCTAAGTACTCACAAAGTTCATTTTCCTAAATCCTATCCTTAAAATGTATAATATTATGGTGTTTTCAAGTTGTTATTTCTGTCAAAACGACCTTTATAAAATTATTAATACATTTGTATTCGAACATGAAACACAAAGTAAACCATCATGGAATCAAATGTATAACCCATAAGTCATCACAATTCAATCCGCTCGAAATAAATTATACATATACTCCTGTATTTCCCAAAAAATAAAGACAAGATGTTTTTCTACAACCATGTTTCATCCTTTTCGAAGTTAATTTCAGACTCTGAGCTATCACTTATATTTTTCTTTTGGAAAACATAATAATTGACCGACCTGAAAATGGAACCAGGTATCTCTTGATAGGAAGCTGCAAACTCATGGTGCGAGGTCAAGGAAGCAATCTTAAAATAATTTAGTATTTTTTCAAAACCGTGATTAATAACATAATGTAACAATGTATTTTACCCGGAATTATGGAAAATTAGCTTGTGTAGACAACACTTTTACCATAACCAAGATGTTGCGACATAGAGTTTTACTCAGTTTAGCAGAGTATTATAACCATAATCGATAACATTTTAGAAAATTAATTAAAATAAATGTTATTTACAGTAAAAGAAATAACAATGTCACACAAAAATAATATTTAAGAAGCTTTCATGTACAGAAAATTAATTTTGAATAGTATAGAAATGAAAAAATTAGAGACCAATACATTTCTATTTTGCCAGTTGAAATAACTGGAACACTCTTTCCAAGTTTATTGACATTTTATCGATTATTGATACACAGTAGCAATATTTGTCCAACCAGTTAGCTATTTAATCTGTTTATTTTTTACTTTTATCAATATTTTTACCCAAGTTCGATTATTTTTAATCGATTGTATATGCATCACTGGGACACCACTACACTCATATGTCAAATCGCGATAGTCAACCGTCTCGTCTCTCGTCTACGTTGTCTTTGACTTTTCGCTAGTGCTCCGCGCAGTAGAAAGTGGTTTATTTGTAAATAGTAAAAAATTGTAAATAACAATAGTGCTTCATGTCATGCAAAGCTGAACTGTGATTTTATTAACGGTGTAAGTGTTTTATGGATAAAAATTGTTTCGTTTGGATTTGTGAAGCCCTTTGTGGTGAGTATTTGTAATTATATACGAGAGTGATCGAAAAACACCTGTCGTACAGTAATTTCTATGCAAATGCATTTCATTGTTTAATATTTCGGCGGAGCGAGGACGGACTTGTGTCGTAATGTTTTATGATTAATATGCTCGAATTGGTTCTGGAACTGGTTGGCTCGCTGCGCTATTTCTCGGTAACCTTGAGCCAGCGTTGCGGAGTGTCATCGTCTAATTTGGCCTTACGCCCTCAGGTGTTTTTATATGGCGTTGTGTTGAATGTTAAAAATAAATTCAGAATTTTATTGGTAAAACTCCAACCTGATTTTAAATTTCGAAAAGTTTTTCGCAACTACTATTCATTATTCAGAAGCTTACAAAGTTATGAAATGCCACACATCTTTACATACACTAAAATTTACTCAAATAGGATACAAGAGTTATACTACTTATTTCACAGTAAAGACATTGACTACACCTGTTCCCCCCGTTTACTGACATTAATCTCAAAATAGTGTAAAAAAAGTATATTCTGATTTTAATGTTAAATATATGAAACTGGAAACAATGAAATGTAAGTTCATTTTTTTTTTATTTAAGTAACAAAATGATTTATCATACATTATGCTAAACCTGTATAATTTAATTTAAAAACATAATTATTCCAAATGACTGAACAAATTTAATTTCAAATGAAACAACATTGAACTGGAATACCTTAATTATATTTTGGACATTTATTTTTCCCCATAATTAATTAAATCTTTTTTCATGTGTATTTGGTTTTATTAATGTTTTTTGGTCATAATTAATCTTATAACAATTTTCACATAATACAATGGTTTAAGAACACAACTTCAATGAACTAATGAAATAGTAATTTTCCATTAATATGGCCCATTCCAAAAACACAATGTTATAGAAAGATTCCATAATCAACTCTTACACATGTCATTGTGGAATATGTCCATTCTATGCAGGTTAAAAAGGCAGTATTTATTACACCTTACTTTTAAAAAAATGGTGGATTTGACATGCACCTGCAATAGCAAGTTGACAAAATTTAGGTATACCCATTCCTCTATACATTTACTTTTTAACAGTGAATATTAATATTTTGTTTGCTTGTAGCATTTCATTAGAGTGTTTTTAAATCTCAAAATAACCAAATGTAAAGGACAAGTATACAATTGGAAAATATTTTGCCACAGAGTGATGGTAAAAATTCCTCCTAAAAAATTTATCACCCTAAATTAAAATAAAGTGGATGAAGTACGAGAGTTTGAGAGTGCTCCGTAATAATAATTTGTTTCATACACATCAAAAACAATTAAAAAATTGTAATGTAATTAAAAAAACACTAATGATTTTCCTAACCATAACAGGTAAAAAAACATCCAAAAATATG
The DNA here is from genome assembly GCA_907164795.1 of Hemaris fuciformis. Classification (NCBI taxonomy): domain Eukaryota; kingdom Metazoa; phylum Arthropoda; class Insecta; order Lepidoptera; family Sphingidae; genus Hemaris; species Hemaris fuciformis. The sequence continues at coordinate 11,171,990 of OU015447.1, forward strand.
TTATTTACATCATGAAGCATATAATTTTATCAAGTTATCAGTTAAAGTAGTATGAAAAATTACATTCCCTTATCATTTAACTAGAATGTTGTATTTACAACTACGCTACAAAGATAACAGTAATCGGCCATCAATATCACATGATGTGTAGGAAACTCTATAGCTTAGTTATAAATACTAGGGATAATTTTAATGTTTTTGCAACCGATTGTGATATTTATAGGTGATGATTCTCCTGTGTTTTTTCTAGAAATCCCTTTATGTATACGACGCCTAGGTCAATACGCGTTTAGTACATATATGTTTTTAAGTTGGCAGCTGTTTCAATAAAAAATAGCATGTTATTAATGCACCTTCAATTTTCTTTGTTGACTAATCATTTAAAGAATAGATTTTCCCATCTATTCTATAAATGATTCATTATTACTAGGATTCGTTAACGATTAACCGTAACCATATGTCCGTAAACCGTATTAGGCCAGCATAGTGGACTAAGGCCTCAACCCTCTCAGTTGTAGAGCAGGCCTGTGCCCAGCACCAGGGCGTATATAGGCTTATGATGTAAAACACATAACAAATACATTAGTTGTAAAACTCGCTATTCTATCCCATGTTACTTTATCGTGTTCTAAAATCAGTATCTTTTCAACATGGCATTACTATTTCGTCTAGTAATATAAATGTCTCTCCTTAGTCGAGCTTCTTTAGACAGTGTGGTCACGTTGTTGTGCTCGAACAAAGAAATTGAATATTTTTCGCCGTAAATAAATAACGTTTGTTCGAAATCGGGTAATTAAACCAGAGTTGGCGTCTCACACGACCGCTCGTAAAATATAAGCTAATTTATTATACCATATGCGCGTTACATGCATACATTAGCCTCGAAGGATACGGCTAGGAGTGCTAATAGCTCTATTCACTCGTCTTCTCAATTAATTAATGATCAGCTCTGATTCGGAAAGTATAAATCTTTGTATAAAAATTGTAAACTATTTCTTGATTGGAAAAGAGCAATACTAGAGTTTCTTCCAGTTCTTCTCTAGTGATGAGGACCTAGTTTTATTATGGGTTTATTTATTTGTTGAAAAAGACGTTTCGACTACCAAACTGATCTCGAGGCTAAGGAATCAATACTCCATAGTCGTACAAACATTTGTTCGGATTTGCGTGTGTTTATGAAAATTATGATTGTAAAGCGCTCACCAGTCAGTAAAGGCTCTTTTATGGAAATACTTAAAAATGAAGTTTATTATGTAAAAACAGTTTACGTAAGTATAACCTGATACACATAAGTTGTAAAAAAATATTACCAAAATTTACTTTACGGACTGTCTCGTGAGTCCGCGGCACAAGTGCCGTCTAGAGATATCGTACTCGATTCCCGGATTGGGCAAAGCGTTACTGGTTTTCCCGTAAGGAAATTCTCAGTAGCATTAATCCATTCCTTCCCACTGTCCTATTTTGAGGGTCATCAATTTTTTTTTTAGTATTTAGGGCTCTTATTTTTATTGTTTCTGATGAAATTCAGAACAAAATTACTATTGGTAATAAAATATTAAGGTGATATTAATGTAATTTTTTTCAAATTAATAAATATTGACGACTCAGGAAGAGCATTATCCGACTTTATATATCGCGAAAAAATAGGTAGTTGATATTTTTTCTTAATGTACTAACAACTTAATTTATACATTTCATCAAAAAAATCCAAATGTTTTAAATGCTTAGGAAGTAATGGGTTAAGGAGTACTTTTATAGGGAATTTAAAATATACCTTGCGATAAGTGTATGCAAAAATACACCCTCGGCTATCCCATTGGAGTTACTGACGTGAGTTTGTGTGCATTACTTTGTATCTAGGTTATCTAATTTTCGTATGTTTACGTGAGAAATATATTTCAATATTTTAAATGACCTTGTTAGTCCTACGACATTCAAATGCGGCGCGCTATCAAAAGGTCTTGGTTCCGATTTCCAGGCCGGTTAAAGTGTTATTTTTCCATTTGCAACATTCTTAGTAAAAGAACGGATTTCAGAAATATGCCCGAATAACGGTAATTATCTGTCTCCATCTCGTAGGCTATAATATATAACATGTAGGTTATAGCGTTTTTTTCGTGGCAAGGTTTTCCTTTAAAGGCATGCCAATTTTTGTGGAACTCATTGTTTCTTTGTGTACAATTTGTATGTCATTCTTGTTTATTTCTACAAAAGGACGAGTAGGGGAGAGTGGGGGAATTGAGAACGGCGGGTAAATCGGAACTGCTAGGTAAGTAATACTTCCACCAGCACCACACCGTCTCACGCTTATTCGAAGGATGCATTCAGCACCCCTCAGTACGTGTGCAAAAGTGAGAATAAAAAGCCGCAAACGTGCTGTCACAGTGAGTCGAACAATGTTTTTTGCATTTCCATTATAATTTTTGTCGTGTATTATAATAGATGTAACTATCATATTTTTCAGTTCAAAGCCACCATATTTTGTTACTATCATCCATATACTATCTGTTTTCAAACCCTACGTGATTTGAAGTTTAAAAAAATACTATTAAACATGGCGGCCATTTTATTCATTTATTAACTACTTCGGGCAATTGGGAACGACGTCAGGCGGGTAATTGGGAACGTTCCCAAATGCCCCTTGTATTCTTTCTTAATTACTCTAGTACTGCTGGTTGATTGTTAAAAAATGTTTTAATATTACAAATTGTTTTACATGCCTTGAAATTACATTCGAAAGACTAAACCAAAATATAAAATTAAAGATCGTGCAATCGAAGATATAAAAAGTAAAAAGCTCACATTAGGCAAAGCTGATACTACATACTCAATACCAAAAACAACATTATTCAAACAATTGAAACAAAACGAATTCACAATACCAAAAAAGGTCGGTGTAGTGTATTTAAGAAAGAACAAGAAGACCAGCTAGAAAAATACATACTTGATTGCTGCAAGACTCTTTAGGGTATAACACAAAGTTTACTACGAAGTATTGCTTATGGATTTGCTGAAACTAATAAACTGCAAGAACTGAGTAAGAAATTTTAAAAAAGCTTTACAAAAAAAAATGAAGAGGAGTTTTGTTGATTAATGTGCAATGAAATGTAAGAATCCCCACCGACAGAGGATTGGATCATGTTCTCCATTTGTAAGCTCTGGGCACACGAAAAATGTACTGCCGGCGAGACTAATAGAGGTTACGTGTATGATAACTGCCAACCAGTCAAATGTTAGTTTATTATAAAGATTTGAATATGTCGTTCTTAATTACCCCATACCATTCCCATTTCCCCCGCGGGCTGATCTCAATTACCCCATAGGGTATCGGGTAAAAAGGAACGACAATGTTTTTTGTTTTTGTTTATATCTTTGGTATAGTGTTGATTTTTCAGAATATTTTGTCATTAATAAGTAGTTAGATAAGCATAGTTTATGTTGTAATAAAAGTTGACTATATTTGTGACGTGTTTCTATTACTTTTGAGCGTTTGAAGTTAAGTGTTCCCAATTCCCCCACTTTCCCCTACATACCCACAAAATCGTGTTAATTTGGGCTATTACTGGATCAAATTCAGCGAAACGTCTTGTAATTACAACAACTCGTGATAGTCCCACTTAATTTGAGGTCACGGCTATAGATCTTACTAGTGTCCTGACAATTTAACATGACAAAAATAATAGTATAGTTAGCTATTATACGTTTTGAATAACACCCAAAGTAAAAAAGTCTTAATAAAAGTAATAATTCACTTTCGTCTCAGTCAATTGTTTTCATTGAAAGCAACATGTCCCAGCCTTGTACGAGCATCTATTGATTTTCAAATAAATAAATGTTGAATTCAATAACATCTACAACAAAAAATTGATGAATGTACTTAAACAAAAGAACAAAGTAAACTCACCCTGTAAGGATTTTTTAAGCCGAAAAGTTCCGGTCTTTTAACAATGTCAAGGCTCTCACTATTGTTATTAATATTTTTAGTGTAAGAAATCACGACAAAAGAATATTATGTTAAACATTATAATAACATACAATGCGCCAAATTCCATAGATTATATATACATACATGTCTTGTTTGTTCTCCTAATTAGGATTTATCTTCTACAAGCTTGCGTGACAAGAAATCTTAATTATAACACCTATACGATTTCATCCCTAGATCAATTAAATTACGTATATATATAGCAGTGGCGGTACTTCCATAGAAGCCCAAAAGCGTTGCACGTTAATTGTGTAATGTCTAGTTTATAATTGTTTATTGTGGGGTCACTATGGTATATTCGCATTTATATGTCAAATTACTTATGTTAAATAAAGATTTAAAGCTTAAAGATTTAATTATTTAAGATAAAATTCGGAATTTTGTAAGGCAAGCTGGGCTTTTCGGTTTCTATGGAAGTACCGCCACTGGGATATAGCCCAGTAGATTAAAAAATAAGAGTTGTATCGGGAGGGCTACAATAATGCTTAGGTCCGATAGCTTATGGGGTAAAATATAGTAGGTATAAACTTTGGGTAGACACCCGTCTATTGACTATCGATGTGGTAAAGATCGCAGGACTTCACTGGATGTAGCTGGTTTTTCCAAAAGTAAATCTGCATGTCTTAGAGTGGGAGGTCTACATCTAGCATTTTGTTGTGGCTAATGTGATAAGGTACACTCACAATATCTTCTCACTCATTTAAGTCCTAAAAATTCGACATCATTCGCCATCTCCATGCATTAATCAATATGGCAACACATCGAAGCGTTTCAATCTTCTTCAGTACCTATTTCATTAAACTTTCCAAGTTTAATCGGTGTAATCAGTTATATGTATCGAAAAATTGACAAATTATCCGTATGTTAAGCTGGATCCAATCAAATGAATTCCGACGTATAAACTCCATCGTTGTTAGTTGCAGCAAAAGCAATCAAGTTATTAGCGAGTATTGCGAACTTTGTGATGGCGATGATCGCACGAACTTTAGATTAAATTTTATCAAAGCATATTCTATAGTAAGTGTAGCGGACGGGTCTGACCAAATAAATCGGGGGCTAGACCTCTCCTCTATTAAACTTCGAATATAATCGTCTTTAAGTAATGAATTGTCACTGACTTTAAACAAGAGACGGAAAATATAGTGAGGTTTGGTCTGATTTCGAGCGTTTTTCTTAACATTTTAGTTTAGTGAGGGTTGGTGGACTTCATTGTAGAGAATTCTCAGACTTGTTACGATGTTTTTCTTCACGGTTTGCAACCTTTGATATTCAACCGTGACTCAATAGTATCCAAATAAAGATTTATCGACAAATTTGACATGCCTTGGCACAACGACCTTCCTTTTACACGCTAAATTGTATTTTTTTTTATTAAACAATCAATACCGTAGATAAACAATTTAAATAAGAAGGTTTTACATCAATTACGATAAATATATTAAGAAAAGAGTGAGAAAGGAAAGCTTTAAACTTAATTGCAGGGATAGTTCCCAAGTTTGAAAAAAACCGGCATGCTGGAAGAACAGTTTTACGTTGCGAATGTGTTCGATATATAAAAAATTGCTTAAGTCCGGGTTTGTATATATATTTTCAGTGAATATTAAAAAAGACATATCATGGATACCTCTTATCATTAATCCTCACTTATCGTATAACAAAAAATAAAACAATATATTCATTATAAAAAAAAACTTAAATCCTTAAATATATCAACTGTGCACCATAAATATGTATGTACATCCGCGTTTATCTATTTAATAGAAAAGTAAATAAGGAAACTTCATATAAAAACTTAACGTCATTGACCTCGAGAAATGTTATGACGTAATTATCAGTACAAGCACAAAAATAAAAACAAAACTAAACTTTACATAAGAGTGTGAGTCATAGTCGACCGTAGCGCAGTCAAAATGCTTTATATCATTTCGTATTATACATATGATATTTTTTTTTCTTTATTAACGAGACGAAAGCTGCCTTTCCAGTACTGGGGGGAGGTCTGGGAAGGGTATGTCGGTGTCTCCGGCATTCCAGCTCAGCGCACTAGCGGACGTTCCGCATCGGCTGAGTCCCTACGGTAAAATCTACGCCGGCATACCTACTAAAATCTTGATGACCCTAGTATGGATTATAGGCGGTGCGTGACTCCAAATAACATTATACATATGGTACAAAAATTGTCCTGTTCCTATCGCATAGGTCCTACAGACGGCTAAGTAGTTCACTTGATATAGGATAAACATGTTGTTACTCTCTCGATCTGAATAAGCCTGCTCTATTACGTAAATCTTAAATGAACGCTGGTTGGTAGGTTACAGACTTACAGTATATAAATTTTCATAGCTTATTTCAACTACTTGAAGATTTATTTTTGTGACCAAAAGATACCTATCTACCTCACTTAAGTTCCATTTACGTCACATATATTAGATTTCGTTCAACGTTTTAGTCGTGTATATGTAACATTAGCTTTAGCATTTAAATATACAAACTTAACATCTTGTTATATCCTTATTCGATTTTGACATGAATATACAACGAGTTTAGCAATTATTGACGTATAAGTACCCGCCGACGATACAAGGAAGTCAGACAAACAGCCTTTGGGTGTTAAAATCAGAAACACAATCGCTACATTCGCGCAGTGCACCCGGTAGTAATTTTTAATATCAATTAAAACTCAAACAATAAATGGCCTTTTATGTGACGTATGCAATATATTTGAGAGTGTTCTATTACTCTCCATTATTACGATAGCTACGAACCAGTTTTTGTCATATAAAACATGCACTGATATGTTGAAAGACGCTTTTGGCAATAAATTAATGGTGGGTCAAGCTTGGGTTAGATATATTCTCCAGTACAAATACCCATACGTCAATAAATATTTCATTCAATAGAAATTACCGGATTTTAATACTTTTGTGGTATGGTATACAATTCCTAAAAAGAAATAATGAATTATTAATTAAATAAGCAGTGATGGCCTCGAGGTTTAGGCGCGCGGTCGAGAATTTCGGCGGTCGCAGGTTCAAACCCCAGGCACACACCTCTGACTTTTCGACGTTATGTGTGTATTCACAATGAATTATCACTTGCTTTAACGGTGAAGGAAAACATCGTGATAAAACCTGCACACCTAAAAAAAAGTTCTTAGGAATTTCTTAGGTGTGTAGTCCGCCAACCCGCACTAGGCCAGCGTGGTGGACTAAGGCCTACACCCTCTCAGTTGTAGAGGAGGCCCGTGCCCAGCAGTGGGACGTATTTGGGCTGATGATGATGACGAATTAAATACAAACATTGGCTTCGAATCATAAGAATCTTGCACTGCAGTATGGAAGAGCAGGTTGTGTTTACACAAAAGACTAACATGAAACAACAGCCTTTGTTGCGCTTCATTTCGTTTCTTCAACTTTTATCCATTAATGGATATATCCATATCCATAATCCATGGAATTAAAATTTTATTAACAGTTATGGGTATTATTAATACGTAAGAAAACTAACTAGGCTAAAATCAGTTTTTCTCTGGATTCAGAGTTAACTAAAGGGTGTCTCAGCGCCGATTTTAAACTTTAAACACGATTATTACGGCAACCAGCGGAGCTAGCGGAAGGGCAGCGGTAGCGTTCGATAGGTGCTTAGTGCGGATTTTTTAATCGCCATGCCGCAGTGGTCTGGCGCGCATCGCGCGTACGCAGTAGAGACGTATTTTTGCAATGAGTTTTCGTTGCGCGAAGCACAGCGTAAGCTTAGTAATCACTTTAAAATCTGCCGTTTAAGTGATGCCCCGAGTATTCAGTTAATTATGTCGTGGGTAGCAAAGCTTAGAGCGACAGGATATTTACTGAATCATTCAATTGGTCCACGAAATAGACCTGTACGATCGATTGAAAACATTAACCGAGTCGCCGCTGCGGTCGCGGACCATTCACGACGATCAATTAGAAAACATGCTGCCTCTTTAAACCTCCATCGTTCAAGTATTCAGTGAATTTGGGCCTCGGACTTAAATTTACATCCCTATAATATCCAAATTGTTCAAAAAATCCACCCAGAAGACCACAATAAGCGAAAAATTTACTGTCAGAAGATGTTAGAGATTTTTTCAGGGGAAATGGGATGGGCAATGTTTATTTTAGCGATTAGTCACACTTCCACCTCGAAGGGTACGTCAATCGTCAAAATTGCCTTTACTGATTATTCAGCAATCCATACCAAAAGTACTAGAAAGCACTGCACAGCCCCACAGCACTGTATGGTGCGCAGTATCGTCGGAGAAAATCATCGGGCCATTTTTCTTTGAGAATGACTGAGGTGCAGCGGTTACAGTGACGAGTGAGCGGTATACCGACATGATTGAAACCTTTTTTGTACCGCAGCTACAAGCAGAGGATGTTGACGAGTCGGGCGTATGGTTTCAGCAAGATGGGGCCATAGCCCATACAGCTAGGGTCTCGATGGACACACTGAGAGCGTTGTTTCCGGGAAAAATTATAAGCCGCTTGGGAGACATATTGTGGCCACCCAGATCTCCCGACTTGACCCCAGCAATTTTTTTTATGGTGCTATCTCAAAGCAAGAGTTTTTAATACTCCTCTTACGAAATTAGAGCAGCTGAAGAGTAAAATAACACCAGAGGTAAGGGCCATCTCAGTTGATGTTCTGCGACTAGAGATTGCAACCCGGTATGTTTCCCAACCCGGCCGGGCCCGGTTGCATCCGTCGCCAACCCGGCCGGGTCCGCCGGGCCCGGCCGGGTTGTGTTAGCGATGAAATCTTTAAAGTATTTTATGAAAATTTTCTATATATGAATGAAAAAAGACAATGATTCAAGGTTAATATTCATTTCAAACTGGCTTATGAACAATTATCACAATAATCAGTCTTACTCAAGTCTCAAAAAAATGATTACTTAGACTTATGGACGGAAAAGTAACATTAGTATTAGTAATTATTCATTTTTATAAGTTTAAACAAGCTGGTCTTTCTCTCATAATAATTATAATAAGAAACTAATAACAGCTTAAAGTACTAAACGTGTCATAACAATTTATTAGATAGATAAATAAAGTTTGGTAGCTTTGGTATAAACAAAACAAATTAATTAAACAAAACAAAAAAATTGCTAAAAGTAAAGTTTTTTTTTTTTAATTTGGCTATTAAGACTAGTGAGTGTTATTCTTACTAATTGAGCAAATAGCGAAATCTTATTGGCTAGGCGGTACTGCAACTGTAAACAACCAAACTTGTACAGTCTTAACATGTAATGTCAAATTGGTTTCGTTACGTAGGCTTCATAAGTGTAATATAACAAAACAAAAAGAAACAATTATTTTTCAGTCTGAAAGAATAATCGATACGAGTATTTTACAACAGTAACTACTATGAGTAGGCGCTCCCGCGCCTCAATTTACTTACCGGGTCCGCTGACCGGGCCCGGTAAGAATGGCCGGGCCCGGTGGGTGCGTAAAAGGGCACCGGGCCCGGGCGGGTCCGGCCCGGCCGGGCCCGGTTTGTAATCTCTATCTGCGACGTGTCTCTACAAATTTGCTCGTCCGGTTTGAAGAGTGCATTCGACGTTATGGAAGACATCTAGACGGTGTAATATTCCGTACATAAAATCCGCACTAATATACTATAATTTACTGCAATTAAAATATTGTCAAACAATAACGCTTTTTTTTTATAAATGTTCAAAGTTTAAAATCGGCGCTGAGACACCCTTTATATCTATTTATCATTGAAATAGTTATAATATTGTTATGTGATATCTCCGTCAAAAAACTGTCCAATAATATTTTTACCTTTACCATACCAGAACGTCGCGTGTTCATCAACATTGTGGAACCGATAAGTTCAATTGTTTTAATCTACTAAAACCACTACAACGAGAACCACACCTTCGTCTCACGAATGTTTGACTTTAAACAATTTCATTCTGTGATTTACGTAAACATCTTTTACCTGCTACAGTTATTTAGCAGACCACGATGTGGTGTATTGGAGATTTGTAACAAATATTTGACGATAACATGGATGAATGGTAATAGTAAGAATATTTTAAATCTCTTCTCTTTCTGTTTGTTATCGAAAATCTATGAAATTCTTGAATTAATTTAGATGCCGCTTTTGCGGTAGGTAAAGATAGATTTGGTGAAGATTATCGGATTTATTCAACAAACTCGGTTGCCAGAATAAAGTCGCATTCGAAAAATCCACGCGAATGAAGTTGTGGGCAACGGCTATTAATTTTCAACAAGCAACAAATCTCATTAATATTCGTACCTACGTGAAAATTTGACGCCTGAATACAAATAGAGACAATAGTTTCATACAAAATGAGCAGTATTTACGTAATCTTGTTTTTGATGTGTTTGAATATAAAGCGTATTGTTTTAAATGTCTTACAAAACAAATAGGAAGTAATTATGCTTTTGGTAAATTAGTTATCAATGAATAAACTAATTCTTTTGAGGGGATTGTAAATTTGTTTCTTTGTTATTGTTTTTTTATTATTATTATAATTTAATGTAAATTTTATTAGCTGTTCTAAAAAGCATTTTTCTTTAAATTACCGTAATACTAATATACCGTATTAAAAAATCTATTATTACAAATTCTGATTATTAGCATCCTTTTCACTTCTGCCTTACTTTAGCTCTCTTTCATTATGTACTTTTTTTATATTGTTAGACTTGCTAGACGGAGTGTCTGTATCAAACAATGATTAATAAATGATATTCCCACCTTTGCTGCCAATGTTAACTGAGGTCGATGACTTGTTTCTATTTTACAACTACTAAAATTGTAAGCAACTGTGATTGCACTCACGCCTGTATCTCTAAAAACGTAGGCAGTTTTTTATTCTGGACAATCGTTTTGCTTGAGCGAAACCCGTTTTCGAATTTTGGTCCATTTCTAGATTTTGCGCCGCTACTGGAAACTAAATAATGCAGTAAAACTATGCCCAATTAAGGGCTATTATCCAGGATCACACGACATACACTTATGCAGCAGCAACAACAAACCTGTCCCAATTCTTGTCCCAATGTTAATTTTATGATATCCCTCCAAAATTAATTCTAACTATATAAAGTACAGGAACCAACCATTTTAATGTAGTATAATTCAATCAACCAGTTATCTAACTGTACGTTTAGTTTGAAAGTTGATCGTTGGTTGTCACCGGTAGGGTTTGTCCTAAATTGTGGTTGCAATATGTCCGAGTGACCTCGCCGCTACGTGACTTACATACGTGTCGAATGTTTACTAATTATGTTTAGCACCACTCGTACGCGAAGTGTAATATCCATGTCTCGTAGTACTCGTATGGTAATTAGTATTAGTCTTTGTTCATTGTTTTCATCTCTAGACGCTTCAATTTAAAAACATATTTTGTTCTCTTTGACAAAATGAATGGTGCCAGATATTTCCGTTTGCGATATTGAAGAGTTTTCGTACCATTTATTAAAAACATGTTTTATTTAGTGCAATATTAAGTGTTTGTTTTTTCCAATTCAAGTTTGGGAAATATTCATAACTTAGATTTAAGAGAGTATTTACAAGTCTGGTTGAATGTGTTTCATTATCATTAATAGTAAAAAACTGATAAGTCATAAAATGTGAAATGCCGGCCGATATTATACGTACTAATTTTGTGAAAATCGCTTCATCTGTTGACTGTGAATGATAGTAAAGGAGATATTCCTTTGGACTATTGGATCAAAAGAAAAAAGCTTTTAACTTCCAAGTCACGGGATAGGACGTAAAATATTTCAAAAACGCTAATACTTATTTTTCATCTAAAACGCTCTATAGCTTTACATCATTATCCATTATCATTGATCAAGTCTTGACCCTTTATTGTTGTTTGCATGGCCGTCGAGACTCGTTCCGCCCTAACGATTCACTGCCGCGCCCTTGTCAACTCCACTATTGATGTGTCTAGCTGAAAAGCAAAATGCCCTGCTTCGAAGCTATTTCATTTGTATCAATCATTGTTATACTATGCCTAGTCATAATTGCAGGTAAAATAATATGTTGTTATTATGAATTTACCGAAGAATTTCAGTGATAATAGCAATACTGAACAATAATGAATGAATATTACCAATTTAATGAATATTTGAAGAATGACATGAGAGACTCACTAAAACAATCCAAGGAAAAAATATCCTTACTAATGTTGTCATCTATAGTGAATAATGAATTCTAAAGCGTTTAATGTATTGTTATAGGGAAAAATCACACATCCATTGAGACCTAAATCGGTGGACTTATTTTCTGCATACACACAAACACACGCCTGAATCCCACATGGGTAGGCAGAGACTACTGATACCCCCAACATAAATTTTGCTCCTTCAACATCTACACGGTTATGGGTACTCCTAACTCGGCCTTTGCGGAGAACATCACGTATCTGATTTTATATGATATCCGCGGGTGCCCTTTTCCGACCCTTCCATTTACATTCATTAGTGGAGGGTTCTGGACTGAAAATATTACAAGAGAAGCGTATATTTGTGCGTATGATTTTAAACAATTCCTACGCATGCTTTTATTTTGCAAACGGCAGTATATCAACATTCGTCAGCGTTTGCTTTTACAAGCGAATGTATTAAAACAAAATCAACATTACTTACTTGCGCATTCCTCACTACAAAAAAGGAAGGAATAGTAGAAGTAGTAGTAGAAGTCGTCATCAGCCCAAATACGTCCCACTGCTGGGCACGGGCCTCCTCTACAACTGAGAGGGTTTAGGCCTTAGTCCACCACGCTGGCCTAGTGCAGGTTGGCGGACTACACACCTAAGAAATTCCTAAGAACTTTTATCATGATGTTTTCCTTCACCGTTAAAGCAAGTGATAATTCATTGAGAATACACACATAACTTCGAAAAGTCAGAGGTGTATGCCTGGGGTTTGAAACTGCGACCGCCGAAATTCTCGACCGCGCGCCTAAACCTCGAGGCCATCACTGCTAGTAGAAGTAACCACTTTTAATTCAATAAACCGCTCTAGAACTTTCTAGAGAAACTTTATGCTTGATGGGTATTTTTATTATGCACTTTTGTTGATAACAATGCTATGTTTAGAAGTAATCTGTAGCGTAGTGCCTCAGGGCGGCATCGACCTCCGACCTTTGTCCCTCACGCACCCTTTCATGCGCGGACAAGGTCGACAAGGTTTCAGGGAGTGTGGGACCTTGGATTCTAATGGCACTGCGTGAAGCGTAATCGTAATAAGACCCAACCCATGCTTGAAGTGATTTGGTTTATAAGTCTGTGGCTAAATGGTCTTAATGTGTGCTATTGAGAACAAATTATCGTAGTCGACTGATTTTGTGGTATATGTTGCCTTGGGTGAATGATTATTAAATAAAAATAATAAGAATCTTAATTGTCCTAAAAATATCTTTATTATTGAGTTTAGCCCAGCAAGATTTTATATCGTAAATAATTTATTACGACTGTGTTTGGGCTGGCTATTTTTCTTTCTAACCTTCAATCTGGGGGCACGGCAGTGCCCCCGCCAAGTCGAGCGAAAAAGCGGCACGGCCGTACTATACTTTTCTCGAAGCAACTGAGGCCATTTTCGACACCCTATAACTTCGTTGTGGATAAACCTAGAAACCTGAAATTTTAATCACTAAGCAAGAATAGTATAAACTCTGTATATATCAAAATTTATTCATTTTGAACCAGTAGTTTAAGAATTATAACTAGTCAAACTTCGTGGTTTTGGTCACTCACTGACCGATCATCAAAACTCTAAGGCACTTCTAGCCGACATAGAAGCTTCAAATTTGGAACACAATTAGTGTTTAGTGTATAACTTAAGAAAAAAATAAAATATCTTGCAATTTCGGTCTAGTTGTCTAGATTCACAAACTGCATAAATAACTTTGTAATCCCATATAAATATATAGGATTACAAAGTTACATTTGCAACTAATAAAGTGTACCTGTATATGTATAAGATAATGGAATATAGGTGTAGACAGATAAGGTGTGATGGTATTGAGGCTTAGGCGTGCGGTCAAGAATTCCGGCGGTCGCGGGTTCAAACTCTAGGCACACTCATCGGACTTTTCGAAGTTATGTGTGTATTAGCAATGAATTATCACGTACTTTAACGATGAAGGAAAACATCGGGAGGAAATCTTCATATAGGGTCAAGTAATTTATTCATTAAAAAAAATTGAGTGCGGCATTTGGTGCCGTAAATCAATTCAAGCTATACCTCTGTTAAGCTTGATGTTGTAATTTTCTGTTTGGTACATTGACAGTACCAATTTATAGTGAAAGAGAGATAACAATTTTACAAAAGGATTAACTTTAACTGACGTTTGACGTGCGGCCCTAAATTTTTCTAACTAACGCAAAAAGTAATTATTATTTTAAAATAAAGAACATGTCTCGTCTCGTATGTAGAAGAGGAAGACTACCTACAAAAGTAAGCACAGCTCATAAGACAGAGCGTGGGTTATAAGAATATCCGTTGTTAGTACTCAAGAAGTAGAAGGTACCGAAAAGGAAAAAAGTAGGACTTTCTACAAAAAGATATGAGATCCCATAAAAAACAAAACTTGTAAAAAAAACCAAGTCTCGCAACTCAGTTCTTCTACCGTAAAAAGTTGTGAGATCCATGTGATACCAAGTCGATAAATTTATTCAGTCTCCGTTTAAGGGACCTTTTGTCTTAAGTTATTATGCACTTAGCTTACCAGACAACATCTTATAGTGACCATATCAATATTAAAAATCTTTAATGTTTTAAATAAAATAGTTTGACTTGGCAATCGCTCTAAAAGTGAGATACATCGTGTTTTCATGCGATTGCCAAATCCAACTCTTTTATTTAAAACATAAAAGACTTTTAATATTGATATGGTCACTATAAGATGTTGTCTGGTAAGCTAAGTGCATAATAACTTAAGACAAAAGGTCCCTTAAACGGAGACTGAATAAATTTATCGACTTGGTATCACATGGATCTCACAACTTTTTACGGTAGAAGAACTGAGTTGCGAGACTTGGGTTTTTTTACAAGTTTTGTTTTTTATGGGATATTATTATCTGCATAATAAAAAAATATTGCCATTAGGCTGTGACTATAAAACAAATCGACAAGCACAATTTGATACTTAAGCATGTTTCACAACACATTGTAGAACAATATAAAAAAACACTCCAAAAAGTCAATGTGTCTGCCAATTCAGCGCAAACTGAAGAGGGAGCGTTCCAAAATCGTCGTGTATAGCGTTCTATATTCATATATTTCGGCCTCGTGGACAAAAAATCAAGGTTGAGCGGCGCACTCAACCTCCTCTCGAGATGTTTCTTTTGAGAGAGACGAGTCGAGTGTACGTCAAATCCGTTTGAGATTCGCAACATCAGAAACCCTAATGAATGCACAGAAACGTGTTTCACATTAGCATTTTTTGTTGGTAACGTATGTGTGTTTGGTCTTAAAGAAAGGCTAACTGTATATTTATTTTTAACAACAGGTTAGGCATTCGACCATATTCTCACCTGATGGATAGTAAAGATACAGTCATGTCTTTTTATTACGAGAGGATAGCGCCTGAAGCTAACCTTTTGGTACCTTGTGGGAGGCCGAAAGTGATATGACGGGGAACAGTTGTCCGCTTAGCCTAGTTGGAGCCCTAAACAATATCCTAGTCACGCCTACCAGATAAGTATATTATTACTCTAGCCTTAAATACCTTCAGATCGGAACGACCCGAGAACAAGTCAAATGGCAATTCTTTTTATTTCTGACGATAGGAATAAAGAATGAAGCAAATCGTTTCGTTCAATGTAGGTACCACATTCGCTACCTAAGAATATAATCTAGCCGTCTTACTCTAAAAAAAATCATTTAATGGAAATATCTCTCTATCTCTCTCGTAAATTAACTCCTTACTAGCAGTACCATCAATATTTATGTCCTTGCCCTTTTTAAGCTATTTAGAAAGTGTTTAAAGCCAGATTTAGAAGCTAACTAACTTTTCCATCACTAACTGGATTTATAAAATTATTTTGACCTTAGGCAACGTAATCTTCTTTTAGTTGACTTACGTAAACTTTCGATAAAAACAAAATTGAAATATGCGTCCACCAGGATCTTTGTTGGCACTTTTAAATTTATTAATCTTAATGGCTAACTGAAATAATGAATCATAAACAATTTAAAAAAATGGCCAATTCGTTCATAATATAACAAACTATCTTTTCTCTATGCTTCTATTAAGAATTTACTGCGAAAAACGCCAATATTTCCCACAAGACCAACGAACTAGTTTATAACATAGATATATGCATAAACAAAGTAAATCAGTGTCTATTTATAGTGTCGTAGTACGGAAACTTAGCATTCCATGTTTCACATTACGCGTTCGCTTATTTCTGTGGCGTCAACATAGCACGCCATATAGTATGTAGGTGTTACACGTTTCATAAAAGGCGACGATAAAAAACATACGTCGTTTATGAATCGAGCAGAAATATAGCCGTTTATTGCTAATGCTAATACTTAAGGTATTTTGTGCATTAATCTGCTTGCAGTAAAATAAGCGATGAGATCATTGTGGCGTATTTGATGCCAAATTCGTTTTTTACTTACATAAATGAATACAGTCCCATACATAGTTTTGGTCCTACACTAAGATACTAGTCTTGACCTGTAGGATACTTAATTGCGAAACCAGTATTAATCCGTAATCATTAGTAACCCGATTAGAATTAATTTAAAATGAGTAATGTCATAACAGAAGAGAAGTGTTATACTGAAAGAAAACAATGTAACAAAAAATAAGTCCGTCTAATATTATCAATGCAACTGTTTGAATGGATAATATTATTAAATCAAACCAAAACGGCTGAACGGATATGGATAAAGTTTGGAACACAGACATCTTAGAGTTTTGATATTTTTTGTCCTGGAAAAACGTACGGTTTGAAACATCGAAATCTAAGCGTGTAATACCACAGTCCACAGCTTAGTATTAAATTAATATAAACAACTGTGAAATCACATGCGTGGTCCTGATACAACCCTAAGTGGTAAATCTTGTCTCATTGGACTTCATAAGACGCTAGGTTAGGTCTTGAAGGTATTCAACAAAACGTCTATTCAATTCCCTTTATTAATTTAGTTCTAACAACCTACCCCTCAGGATGCAAATATGGTATCAAACCATTTTCTTACATTTTGACCATTGACGCCCTTTTATCGACTAGAAAAAGGGTCTGCTAACCAGACGAAGCGTGGGCACAATCGTCATAATATTTTTTAAAATTTAATTTGTTTACACGAGTTTAAGTAAATATTTGCTCAGAATAATATTAAGATGTCGAGTAAACAACAATTATGATGCACGTGACGTGTGTTTTTATTATTTTTAAGTGTTAACATTTAAACTTGTACAAATCTGGTGACCCAAGCGTCAACAAGCTTCTCTAATATTAGATAACTTCACCGCTACGGCTTACACTGATGGGGCATGCAGAGACGTATTTTATATTGTAACATCCGCATTTCGCTATATATTTATGTTTAAAGTAAGTAAAACAGGTATTGCAAGCACTTTTTCTAAATTCGTTCTGCTACCAAAAAAAAAACCTGGAATCGAACTACGGAACTTTCTATTGGACACAAAGGAACGTCATAGTGCAGCTTATCAACCAAGTACATTGACCTCTTGAATTTTGTTGGACACCTTGCACAGTACTAACTGATAACGCGGTAATACCTTTTAAACTATGTACCGTAACATATTTTTGAGGTCAATGCGCTGGCTATACACTTCGACAAATCATAACACTGGGCTTAGCTGTAAATCTATTCCAAATTTCATCAAAATCAGACCAGTTATTTATGCATGAAGTAAGAATATCTAATAAATAAGTCATTTGTTAAAATTAGTTCCAGTTCAAGTGGCTGAAACAAAACCACAATCTACTGATGTAATCTTGTTAGGAATTATATAATCATTTTTGTTAATTTTATTCATTTTTATCGTTTCGATTAACTATTTCGTCCATAAAACCTTCCTTGCCACGCCCTCAGATTCGCCCGCGCGAATAGCTATAAAGAGAGTTTTGCAAGACTACCGCCTTGCTTCATACCACTATACATATAGAAAATGTTAATTCCTTTATTAACAAGTTACTAAATAATAATTATTGTTACTTAGGAAATACTATTTATCACGTAAGTCATAATAGTTATGATATTACCAAAAAGTATCCATATCTTTCTTTCATCATTGTTGAATGATTCATCGAGTGAAACAAGTAAACTGAATTACAGAACTGACCTCGGTCGTGCGACCTTACGATAAGTTTTTCAAAAGGAAGACAGATGAGCCAGTTTCCTTATCATATAATTAATGTGTGAGTCACAATTTGGCTAGATACAGTCTGGCTTTGTTATCACGCGGAATGTAGTGTATTTGCGAGATAACTCATCAACACGAGATAACGGATTTATAGCTTGCTTTTGTTTATAATATAAGCGCGACAGGCAACAACAAGCGTGGTTTCTAACTAAAGAAAGCTGATCTAAGCACCAACTTTTATAACGTATATATGCATTTCTATGCTACTGTTTCCGAAGGGGTAAGTTGGTGTAATTTTAAAACTACATTTTGCCAGCTGGGTCCGTGTAATAGGGTCGAACTTATAACCGTTTTTTGGGCACATCCGAACTCCGTACTGCTTTTGGGACTTTCCTAGTATAGAAGTTCAAATAAGTAAATTTAAACTTCTTGATCACACACCGTAGACTTATTGCGAGACCAATGAAATGAAATAATATTTATTAAACCAAAAAATGACTAATAAATCACTTAGATTCAGTCATTTCAAAATTTAGTTTATCACACTGTTCGGAAGGCAGTCTAGAGAAGAACGGGCAAGAAACTAATGTTGATATTTCCAATGAAGAACATACATACATAAACTCACGCCTGTATTCCCCGAAGGGGTAGGCAGAGGTGCATTTCTGCACCCACATTTCGCCAAGTATGTATCAGTCCCACGTAATAGGTGGCGAGCCTATTGCCGTTTTTTGGGCACATTTCCAGACTCCGTGCTGTTACCGAGAATTTCCTAATGGAAAAACCCAATAACGCCAATGAAGAAATAGTTTACAATATTGATACAAAGACTATATTTTCCGAATTAGAACAGCTCATTAACCCAATTTCAAACTATCAGGGGAGATAAGGCAATATTAATTTCATTTTTAAGTTACTATGAAATATCACGCACGTTGGCTGTGACGGAAGACATCGGGGTTAGACTACCGTACATCTTTATGTACTTGTCACACAAGTGTTCCGCGTTCTGAAATCGGCCTGTATAAATCCGATTACAGACCGGCCATGATGATATTGACTGTTTTACACACATTGTGTGTGTATTAAATGTTCCTGGCCTGTAATAACCTTAGTTGCTGCATAATTTTAAGGAAATTGACTGCTAAGCCATCTGCATTAGCCAATATTTTTCTCGCCACAGGTACTCTCTATGATGGAGACTTGTATCTCAGTACGCTCGTACAATAATTTTTTTACATATTTTTCCCTTCTCTCTTAAATTGGCAGATAATTTAAAAAACATACCTCTTATTAAATGTCAGAGTTTCAACCCGGCTCAGGATACCAATAATAAAATCTAATTAAAAAGTTTGTTCCATATTTAAAATACTTGTTTTTCGGGACATTAAGTTCTACGGTTTCTGGCTCCGATTTTTTTTTAATAGGTGACTGATTTCTCAGTTGCATTACAAAATATGGCATTAGATATATTTGGATCTGTCTAGATATAGTCATTTCAAAATTATGTCTGAGTAAGTAACGCCTACTTTCCGCCTACATTTTCGAATAAGACATAAGTGTTGGTACAGACATCTCATTTACCCTTTACTTTCAGATACACTTAGCAATAGAATTTATCTTTCAATTAGAATAATTCATTATCCAGTAACTAATTTACATAGGTAAATTAATTTACATAACAAATAATTATAATTAGACAGATTGACATTATTAAAAAAGAAAACAAAAAAATATATAATAATAAAACCATCACACGGCTAGACATTCTTATCTCTGGATTACGAGAGCTCAAGCTGTAGTACACCAAGCTTGCCTACTTCGTTTATCTAAGATATTCAGTGTAGAAGCTGGATCTTCGGGTTTTATCACGAAGTTTCCTTCACCTTTACAGATAATGTTGCGGTAAAGTATAATAAATCACTACTACTCTTAAAGATTGCTTCGTTGTCCAGCGGCACGAGTATGTGCTGATCTAGAGATCCCGGGTGCGATTCCCGCGTCGGGCAAAGGATTATTGGGTTTTCCATTTGGAAATTCTCAGTAGCACCACGGAGTCTGACAATGTGCCCGAAAAACGGCAATAGAATTGCTTCCTGTTCCGTGGGACTGATACATATGTACCTGACGAAATCTGGGAGCAAAAGTGCCTGTAAATTACTTTCGTACAAATTTTATGTGCACAAAGTATTCATTATTTTACACTTGAGTCTCTTAATCGTTCATTCTACGCAGTGTGTTACGTACGCGAGGTTATGTGTACGAAGCCACTCCAAACACCACTTATTTACAATACGTAATACTACCGATGTATTTTATAAGTAAACTGTCGGAAAATATCCATGAACTTGATCACAGCGCCACCTAGTGGGTAATATTATGAATCATAGTCATAGCACACAAATCATTTCGAAGTGGCCAAATCTTTTTAGACTACAGTTGCATAGAGAATGTAGTTTTTTTCTTGTGTTTGTAAGTTATTTTGTATAACATACATACATACGTTTATACGGATAACTCCAATTAAACTTATCTCCTGGGAAATTCTAATGTAACATCCATTCATGGGTAAGTTAAGATTATTAAAATCTTTTAATAGTTTTTTTTTCATTTACTTTATTCATATGCATATATTTTCCAAGTCCTCTCCCTTCCTTTCCTCTTTTATTATCGACAGCAATGCCCAAATACTCTCTTGTACATTTGACATACTATTCCGATTTCCGTCCCATAACAACTATTACTTTACCAACCAAAATTCGTACGCACTACAAGTATAAACGATATGCATGATTTAGTGCAAAACAAAACACTTTTACAATTCCTATGCCATTAAACTCTACGTTCACTACTCTATTGCCTTGATAACCTAATTAAAAATATTTATATTAAGAATGCTATTAAAATATTTGTACGGTGATAAAAACGTTATTTTAAACATTTCAGGTCAAATACCTTTAATACGCTTTTTACTTAATTGGTGTAACATAGCCGCAATTTTTGAGAGTTTGTGATTTTGGCTAATTGAGCTACCAGAATTATAGACCGTGAACGTCGTTTTAAAGGCTGTATTTTGTAGGAAACAAATTCCTGGAGTCAACTGCCGCAGCATTTGAATTTTTTTATAAAAAATACTTAACGTCACAATGAAAAATAAGTTTACGGAAAAGCTTAAAAGAAGCGGAAAAGTTTAAACTTAAAAATACAAATCGTAAAATAGAATATATATATATATACAGGATTTAAAAAGAAAATTACGACCAGTAGTAAATAATATATCTACCTCAGATATTGGGTAAACTTTCTTGAAAACACATATGAATTTATGTGTAAGTCACCGTATACAAAATAGAAATTTTGTACATAAAAGTATAAATAAGGCGTGGCATATAAAACGACACATTTTGCAATCCTGCACACATATTCTAATTAGGTTTATTATTCTGAATATAAATGCCACTCACGTGTGTTTGAGTAGAAATGTTAATCCATCTAACGGTGGTCTTCGTCCTCCTCATTGTCGCCTTCAAAATCACATCTTGTAAAACAACGGAGTACATCATTAGGGTTCTAAGTAAACTGGCCACATTTATTGCAATCTATTTTAAACCGTGTGTGGGTGGGCCTACGTTTCATTGTTGCTCATACATGTATTTCTGTCCTCAATTCGTCATTTTAAACGTTGGCACAAGAAGTTGTAAACAGTTTTTCGACCAATTTAGAGGATTATTTTGACTTGTTCGATGCGTAGCGTCACCGAGACGCAGTTGGCAGGGATGCAAGTGTTAAGGGATTAGAACCCAATTCAGCGTAAGCGTGCTTGCTATTTTCTCCTCTGGTTACTTTTCGAGATTTCTTTGTTTGTAGCCGCTTGATGAAAACCTTGTATCATGTATTTTCATCCAAACAGTTCTCTACATCACAGTCGATTAGAGGCTAAGGAAGGAGGAACTCCTTCTGAAGGAGACGCTGCAGATTTGGTCGCAACATCGAGATATAGACGTCTTTCGTAGATTCCAATACTAACGACACTAGAGTAACATTGTTAGGTGTAATTATTTATTTATATTTCTTGCTATGTTATACTTCTGGCCGGTGTTCCTGATTTAATTTTCTTTGAAGAATTCAGTTACAATGCTTTACATCCTACGATCGTTTACCAAAGACAGATTCAATTTACCTTCAGCAAATAGTATAAAAGTTTCGTCTTGACGCCGCGCTGTGTTATCTTTATAATTAAAAAAATATTTCTTTGTTTCAGGGTAATCGTGAGTTATGGTGATGGAGGCAGATCCAATTGCCGGAAAACGTTCGGACGGTAAGTTTTTTTGTTTTTAATAAAAATAAAATTCAGTATCTCTTGGCTTAATTATTATTTTAAGTGAAGGATACATGTGGAGCATTTCATACAATATATCGTAATTGACTTACTAAGAGAAAAATAGCTAAGCCTAGCAAAAATAATTACGTATAAATATTTGCTAATAACTGCCGTTACTGACGTCGGAATTCAATTACATTGAGTGTTCGATCGGATTGTTAGGATCGGTGCGAATCGTTCATAATTGAATGATACTCGCTTTGGAATGTCAGAATGGTCTTAAATTGAAATATTCGTACTAGCCTTACCTCACCGAGTTTTGCAACTGGCAAATCCAATTGAATTCCTACTTGCAAAATTCTGATAGAAATTATGCTAAGAGTTTAACATGATGGGACAATTTTCTTTAAGACTATTTGGTATGTATGCGCCTGGCGGTACCTACATTGTATTTGTCAATTGTCAGTAATAAACTAGCTACGGAGCAGTGCGGTTGTTTTATTAATTAGCGACATACCATTTGGCGACGAGAATTTCACTACCCGCGTGTGTTAAAATGTCGAGTTATATAGGAAATTTAAACGTTTTCGATTATAAAATACACGACTGGGACATTTTCTATGGACGCTTATCGCAGTTTATTAAGCTCAACAACATTTCGAATGTTAACAAAGGTGCTGTGTTATTGACTCATTTGTCGGACGAATCATACCGGCTTGTTCGAAACCTCGTGTATCCGAAAAGGCTCGAAGACAGTACTTTTGAGGAGCTGGTGATATTACTCAACCAACATTTTACGCCCAAAAGATCAACGTTTGCCGATAGGGCAAAATTCTACGAAGCAATAAAGTCAGATTGTGAAAGTATAGAAGAATGGGCGGCACGGCTTCGTGGATTAGCCGTTTATTGTGATTTTGGGACGGAACTGGACACACTTCTGCGTGACCGTTTCGTACTGGGCTTCAAAGCGGGACCGGAACGTGATCGACTTTTTGAGTGCGACTGCAAGAAGTTGACGTTTAATGAAGCATTGGAAGTAGCTCAAAAAGCGGCATGTGCTCGAGAAGCACGCGCGACTTCTATGATCATTAAGGACGAGCCGATGTTCCATTCAGAGGGAGCCCCACGTGCCGGCGCCAGCGGCTACAGAGGCGGCGATGGCGGCTACAGCGGCGGTAACAACAGCAGCAGCAGCGGCGTCAACCGACGAACAGCAGGGACACATGACGTCGGATGCCGTTGCTCAGTGTGCGGGTTAAAAAACCATACAGCGAAAATGTGTAAATTTAAAAACTATAAGTGTTTAAAATGTGGGCAAAAGGGACACCTAAAAAAGATGTGTGGCGTTTCAAAGTGTAATCTTCATAACATCACTGTAGAGAAATCGGAGCAACCGGACATGTGTGAGGAATGTAATCTTTACAACATGAGGTATGTAAAGTATAGTCCAATAAACTTGACAGTAAAACTAAATGACATCCATATGACAATGGAATTGGATTCGGGTTCGGGAACTACCGTTATTTCAAATCAATTGTATGAACTTCATTATGCGCATATACCGTTATGCAAAAGTGACATTAAAATGTGTTTGTATAACGGTCACAACATTTTACCCTTAGGTTATTTTCTTGCTAAACTTGAATATTCCAATATGTGTAAGGAGTTAAAAGTTTACGTTATAAAAAATGGGGGACCACCCCTACTAGGACGTGATTTTATGGCTAAATTCAACGTCTATTTTGCAACGTCAAATAATAAGATTTTGTGTAGAGGGAGCCACATTGAAGAAGTGCAACGTCTTTTAGAGAGTTATCCGGATCTTTGGAAAGACGAATTAGGTTGTTTCAATAAGTTTGAGGTCGAATTATTATTAAAAGACAATGCCGTGCCCAAATTTTTTAAGCCACGTACAGTGCCCTTTGCTTTCAAAGAGAAGGTCAGCAACGAAATAGATAGATTAGTCAGTATGGGCATACTAATACCTGTGAATCACTCTAATTATGCTACGCCCATAGTGCCGGTTTTAAAGGAAAACGGAAAGTTAAAAATAGCGGGTGACTTTTCATGCACATTAAATAAAGACCTATACATAGATAAGTATCCCTTACCGCGCATAGAAGAAGTGTTCTCTAGGCTAGGAGGTGGCGAAAAATACTCAAAAATTGATTTGAGTAATGCGTATAATCAATTTAAATTATCGAAATCATCACAAAAATTAACAACAATTAATACTCATAAGGGCTTATTTGCATATACACGTTTAGTTTATGGCCTAGCAAATGCACCCGCCATTTTCCAAAAAGCTATGGAAACCTTATTGTCAGGATTGGATGGAGTTAGTATATGGCTAGATGATATATGCGTAACAGGTCAAACCAAAGATCAGCATATTGCTAGATTGCGAGAGGTTCTGGATAGATTGCAGGACGCAGGGTTACGATTGCAAAAGGATAAGTGCGTATTTTTCGAGGATAGTGTAAAATATTTAGGCTACGTTATAGATAAAAATGGCTTGAGGACTTGTCCAACTAAGGTTGAAGCAATTCTGAACGCACCGCCACCTACAAATATTTTGGAGGTGAAACGGTTTTTAGGTGTAGTAAATTATTACAGGAACTTTATACCCTCCGCTTCAGCAATATTGAAGCCACTGCACGAATTGCTAGGCGCGGCGGCAAAGTGGCAGTGGACTGCGAGACAACAGGAAGCATTCACCAGGGTGAAGCGCGAGCTAGCTAGTGAGCGTGTGCTGGCTCATTTTCAGCCGCACGCTCCGGTTGTCCTAACCGTCGACGCGAGTCCTAGTGGGCTTGGGGCTGTACTGGCGCATCAAGACGCCGCCGGTCGCGAGCGCCCGATAGCGTACGCCTCTCGATCGTTATCGACTAGCGAGAAAAATTATAGTCAAATTCAAAAGGAGGCTACAGCTATTATTTTCGGAGTGAAACATTTCCACCAATATTTATATGGCCGACAGGACCCATTTATTCTCAAGACCGATCACAAGCCTTTGCTCGCAATATTTGGAAAGGGAAACGGTGTATCAGTCACGGCTGCCATGCGTTTGCAGAGATATGCAATAATTTTATCTGCATATAACTTTACGGTTCAGTACGTACACGGCAAAAATAATCAAGTAGCCGATTATTTTTCGCGGTCACCGGTATCAGTTCCACATAATAATGAACAAGAGATACATAGTTCTAAATATTTTCTTTACTTGGAAGCCGGCTTGGAACCGTTATTATTTGAAAATATTAAGCACGCGACGGCCGCGGATGAAGTCCTAAAGACGGTGATAAAATATATGAATAACGGCTGGCCGAGAAAAATTACGTGTAATTCAATAAAACCCTACTTTCAATGTAAAACTGATTTGGAGGTAGTTGAAGGATGTTTGTTTCGCGGGCACAGACTAGTTATTCCAAGTAATTTAAAACATAGGATGTTAAAAGAATTGCATTCTGCACATTTTGGCGTTGTTAAAACTAAGAGCGCGGCCCGTAGTAGGATGTGGTGGCCGGGAATCGACACCGATATAGAACGGTGGGTGGGAGCGTGCGGCGTGTGCGCCTCACTCCGCGCAGCGCCGCCGAAGGCGTTACCTGTGCCGTGGCCGCGACCGCCCGGCCCGTGGCATCGCATACATATCGACTATATGTCTATAGGACAGGCGACGTACTTAATTGTTATTGACGCGTTTTCCAAATGGTTGGAATGTGTCCATATGGAGCGTGGTACTTCTACACATTGTCTTATTGTAAAACTTAATGAAATGTTTTCTCGATTCGGACTGCCACATGTTATTGTTTCCGATAATGATGTAAAAATTAGCTCGTCAGAATTTAATTATTTTTGCAAGATGAATGGAATTCAGCACATAACATCACCTATTTATCACCCCTGTAGCAATGGTCAAGCGGAAAATTCAGTAAAAACTTGCAAAAAAATGTTAAAATGTTTATTCACTGAATTAAAGTGTGTTAAAGAAATTCACGACAAGTTACAGAATTTTCTATTCTCATTTAGAAATACAGTCCATTGTGCAACGGGTGTTACGCCGGCCATGTTAATGTTTGGTCGAAACTTACGATGTAAACTGGATTTGATTCTGCCTCAGAATAAATTTAATGAAAAAGACGTTCATATCCATTTAAAGCGAAATAGGTGTTTTAAAGTAGGGGAAATTGTGTGGGCCAGGTGGTTCATCGCCAGGCGGTGTGTCTGGCGTATGGGCATTGTACAGAAAGCATTAGGTGCTCGAATGTTCGAAATTTATTTTGAGGAGTTCAATATAGTTTGTAAAAGGCATGTTGACCAAATTAGAAAATATATTCATACAAATACCTTAGACCATAGACATAAAAATGTGATCAGGGATAGGGTTTTGCCAGATACGTACAGCCCGTTGTCGTCACCGCAAATAAGTGCACCGATACCGACGGGCAGTGGGACGCCGGTGTCACCGCACTTGGTGGAATCTGCGATAGCTCCACCAAGTACAGCCGGTGAGGGGGGAAATGGAATGGCAGCCCCAGAGATATCCCATGACCGTACCGCCGAAGACAAGGGGATTACAAGCGGTAACGATGGGCAGGATACGTTAGATATCGTGGCAAACGAACCCCGACCAACTGAAAGCATTATTAATCCTAATGAGGAAAATATACCCAGCACTGTAAGCCCTAGTATAGTAAGTCGCTCTAAGAGGCTAAGAAAACCTGTAGACTATAAAAAATATTTCTAGTTTTATATAATTGTTTTAAGTTATGATTTATTGTATTTATAGGTTTCCGAATTGATGTGGGAGAGATGGTATGTATGCGCCTGGCGGTACCTACATTGTATTTGTCAATTGTCAGTAATAAACTAGCTACGGAGCAGTGCGGTTGTTTTATTAATTAGCGACATACCACTATTAATACATTAGACGGTAAAAGAGAAAATTGTCTGTCATTATCAAAAGGATAGCTTGAAGAGTTATGTTAAAATTGTCATTGTTAGTTATTTTTTGCCCAGCAAATCTTTGCCTAGAAAACCCTGGTCTAGAAGTAGATCGGGATCAAATTCATAACTTCTATTTTAGCCGTTGAGTAAGATTAATGGAAATTCCAAAACAATGCGTCGTTTGGCTCCCTGCTGCCAGTCATAACACTAACGCGCTCAACAGAATTTCATACAAAAAAACCATTATCACGATTTTCAGTATGATATACGGCACGATGTTGTAAATAAAACATCCAGTCTTCAAAACGTTGGTGATGAAATGATGATAAGTTGGTGTTTATCACAAATAAATCAAAATCTGGATGCCTTTGATCTGTGGCTAGACGTCCATTTACTTGTTTCCAGGCATAACTCCCATTTTCGCCCGCAAAGTCGTTGCCCCAAATTTTACATGTAACGCTGACGGCTAGCTATAAATAAGTGCGTCTGTTTTGTCTCAGCATGTGGCGTAAGTGATTGGCGATACTGAATCATTCAAATCGTCACCAAAATATGATTATCTTTATCTATAGATTGTTTCCTTATGATATTATATCATTATGTACGTAACGTAAAATATTATTGCGCATCTAAATCATTTGTTGCTAATTTATTATGTACTATTCCTCTTTTATCGGAGACAGCGAAAAATACATATACCTATGTATTATGAATTATAATCGATTTAAGGAGAACTATCTGTAAATTTCTTAGAACCCCAAAGTGTGGGATTTACTTATCATTGTTTTGAATATATATTTTTGGATACAGACCGAAAAGCTTAGTTGGTTGGTTGGTAGTCTATCCGCTCCTTAATACGTTATTATTTACTATCTCTTGGAGGTTGCAGAAGACAGTGACTGACAAACGCCGGTACCGATAAATCACATAGGAAATCTTGTGGATTTGCAATACCTACACATCCGAAAACATTTAGTAATAGATATATTATATTTCGGACACAGTGATATTGAACATAATTTTTAACTTCTGCAATTTAATAAATACTTTGTAAGACGAGTTATACTTCCAAGCGTCTCATAGAATTTTTGTCTTTATATTTGAAGAATATTATCTTGAAAACAACACTGGCATAGATTGAAAATTTATTGTTATTTTTTAAATATTATAAAATCACAATCGTTTCATCTTCTGCAACGCTCCAAACGTCAATAACGTAATGTTCGGGGACAAATTGTTTGGACCAGCATGATCAGAGATATACGCCTCTTTTGATGTTCAATCTTGATTCATTGCATACCATTTATAACTGCTTTTAATAATCCATTGAGAATCTGAAAGTACTTCTTTGTTAAAATACTTTACTTCGCTTCTGTAACTCAGTTTGTGTTGCGTGGTTTACATAGCGACGTACTAAGATACAAAAAATAATTCATATATAATCATTTATATAAATACTCCACCAGCTTTGATAGTAAATGCAGTGTTGTTCAAATATATAAACGTTCAAGAAACGATAACGATTATCCGTCAGAAATCCATTGACTTCACAGTAAAAATAAACCATTTATTTAACCAGTTAGATTAGTTTTTACGCATCGATACTATATGCGATTTAAACCGTTACGAATATCGCCTAACATACATCCAAAAAGAGCAGTTTAATTCAATATCGAAGTAAGTACTTTTAGATATTCGCCATATTATATTGACATTGGGCAGGCACGTCGCGCTCCATCGGCGCCATTGTACTCACAATGTTTTGATAACAAGAACACTCGTAGTGTTACTCACTGCATAGTTATTGAAATGTGTACTCAAACTTTATTATTTTGTTTGATGGCACGACGATGTGACAACTCTACAGCTGATTGTAAATCAAGTACCCTCCGTGACGTCAAGTACCTAGTTAAAGAAGATCTCTTATCACTCGATATAATCGTATAAGCCTTGCACAATTATATGTCAATAAAAATAAGACTGTTTTGCCCAAAAAATAAAGGGAAAGAAACGGTAGTTCTGCTTTTTAAGCCATTTTATACTATTATTATATAGATACAGTGATGTTATATCTCAAAATTACGTTATTGCATCTCCTTTAGATAACAAATCTAATAGAGTGACAAAGATGTTATGACTCATGTATGAAAAATCCTTGAAAGCCTAAATACTTACTAAAAATGTAAAAACAGAGTGTTGTCAGATATTATCAATTATTAAAAAAAAACTTTTTAACAAATTAGTGTGACATAGTTTAATGAGTGTACTAGAGTCGGCCCATTGATACTGTCATCTCAATCGACTGCAGTGTACTTCATAATAAATATAGAAAACAAAATAAATAAACAATATTTTTCTTCAACTATCTGAAAGTGTAAAAGTTCTGCACACAAAAGAATTCCATCTTTTCCAAGTGCAACTACAAAAAGGCACAGTGTCTATAGAAGGAAAACCTAATCTGTTCACGGTTGCTTTGTCCGTCCATTGTTCGTGACACAGTGCCTCAGGAAACGGCCGTAGGATGTGGAATTGCACAAATGGGTACGATTTTCGTGATCTATCTTGTTATTGTTGGAGCTAACGCAATTTCGATAGGCCTTGTACATTGTACCAACAGTTATACAAATGAAATGGATACAGATTCTGCTATATACTATTTCCAAATGCTAACACATAAAGCTTTTATAGCGCTTAATGGCTTAACTGAAAGGGGAACGGACTAAGTACTCAAATAAATATTTAAATAGGTGCTAATAATGGTTTGTAGACAGCCCCGTGGCGCAGTTGGCTAGAAACCAGCTTGCGAAACGAGAGGCCGCGGGTTCGATCCCCGCACCGAGACAATTTTTTGTGTGACCCACAAATGTTTGTTTCGGGTCTGGGTGTATGTGAGACCGAAAAGTCTCTCGTAGTTTCTGATACCCACGACACAAGACTTGTATCTTAGTGTGGGATCAGAACTATGTATGTGACTGTTGGGTGTATTTATTTATTTATTTTATTCTCCAAAGAGAACTGATTTGGATGATTATAAGCAGTGGGACGTATATGGGCTGATGATGACTATGATGAATACAATAAAGAGAAAAGATATGTATTTTTTTTGTAATGAATAAACTCAAAACTACTAAACGGATTTGCATGATTTTTAGTATGAGGATAGATTGTACCTTGAGTAAGATTATAGGCTACTTTTTTATATAAAACTGCAGCCAAATTGTTAATCATTTCAAAAGGTTACCCATATTGTATTTTTAGCTTTTTATCGTATCAACAAAAATGTCCACTTTATTTTGGTATTGTGATAAATACTAGAGTGTACGAGCGTCTCAACGAAAATAATCCGATGCATTAAATCACTCAACACTCACGCATAGTCCAATAGTTGTTCACGTGTTAAAAATATTTAAAAGACCATTGCATCGATTTAATTTTATCTTGGATGTGATCTGCAGAGAGAGTGCACGGTGCGGCGCTGAGGGCGCGGGCGGGCGGTGACGTCATTACTCCAGAACGCTCCGTCAACACCTTAGACATGACGTACACAGCACCCAGCAACTTGGTACTTACTCCGGCACCTGAATGTGAGTGTGTGTCATGAATATATTATAAGCTATTCATCGTTGCGTGATGGATATTGGAGAGCCTGCATCGCACATTTGATTAAAGCCCAGGCTGAGAAATTAGGCAGACCCGAACCCTGGTACTACAAGTATTATTTGTTTCGGGTCATACCGAAAATGTCTTGTAGTTTTTAAACACCATTTGTATCTTAGTCAATTAACATTGTTATTACTCATGCCTAATTAAAATTTTAGGAATAAAAGATAAAAATGTTTTGCGATAGTTTTTTAAACTAGTTAATACAAAAAATATTTCAACTTTTCAAGTAGGTAGTTATTGTATACCTGTGTAAATTTTTATTTCAAATCACGGCTACTTGTAATAAAACTTCCAATATTTTGTATTGTAAGGTCGGAAGCTATCACGTGGTATATCTCGAGCTACAGACAACGAGGGTCTAGTATGGGCGTTGAGGAGTAACACCGACCCGGAACCCAACACACTCAGTTCAGATCACATCCTACTGCTCCCGGACATATCAGTGTACCCGCCCGATTTCAGGTAAGCACAAAGTTTTAATAATAATATTACAATAAAAGAATTGCGAGTGACACTTACTCACGCTCAAACTGCTAGTCCAATTTTGATGAAATTCAGTATTAAAGTAGTTGAAATCCTGGGTTTGCAAATAGACTAACCCGAAAAAAAAATACGTGGGTGTAACTGTGAGACACAGCTAGTATAACATAAAATTACAAGCAAGCTTTGAAGAAACCTTATATTTATAAGGGTCCGACAGAAATATATAATTATAGCTTGCTTATAATGTTAGTTTAGATCTTAAAGATAATATATTTTTTAAGTCCATCTATCTAGGTTTTACTAGTCTTACATACAAGCATATAATAAGTTACTACAATTTGCAAAAATACAAAATTCATTTGTTTCATTGTAATAACCGCTCAGAAAATTTTCCTCATAACGTTTTAATTCGTAAAGCTGCGTGATTTTTATATTCACAGTAATTTCAAACCATTAATGTATGTACATATTACAATAGACCTCAGATGTAGGCAGTTCTTTTCACTTTCAAATTAAAGTTAGTGGGTATTTATACAAATAAATAAAATTGGAGTGTCTGCTTGTAATATTGAAATGACCGCTTTTTAATAAATACACGGTACATATACCAAAATAACGTTTTGTACAATTTTTGTCTGTCTGTCTGTTTGTTCCGGCTAATCTCTGAAATGGCTGGACCGATTTTGACGGGACTTTTATTGCTAATGTAATAAGGAGTAACTTAGGCTACAAAAAATATATATGAAAGAATCGACTATGATAAAATAATTATTCAGTTGTGTAATACTGCAACACTGAAAATATGATAAATGCCTTTGACGTATTAATTATATTAAAGGTTTTCATCAAAGGACTAAAACATTCCAAGAACACAAGAGAGTGGGAAGACTGTCCGGTAAACTATTCAAAGTACCTGTTACTGAAAAACATTGTTATTAACGATTATAAATGTAATCGATTGATTATAAAGACACCGCTTAACTCGTTACTTTGCTACAATCAAGACAGCCCTTATTTCATTAACATAAGGTTAATATTCGAACAATGATTTGATATATCTTAATTCAGTAATCATTTCCTTCAAGAATTTTGACGTCATATATACTCGTAAAACAATCTATTTTCTTCCTTCCAGTTCGGAATACAAAAACGTACCGCAGCAATGAAAATTTAATTAATTCGCATGACCTATTTACAAATTCAACCGGAATATCGATGCAAACTATTTTAGTAAACCGTATAATCTATGCCAATAAATTAAATATCTTGCGTCTGTGATTTCAAAATCTTCATACTCTTGCCCTGGTCCCAATTCTATTTGGTGTCGGCGCAGATTGTTTTCTTCTTTATATAGATATATTATATAGATTATAATATATGTAGATATAAGTATTATATAGATAGGTAAAATTTATCAGCCGTCGTATCTTAAACATTTCCTTTTAAAAAAATCCATCCAACCACTTTTAAATTTATCACACTTTTTCACGTATTTGACAACCCCGTGGCGCAATTGGCTCTAGCACAGCTTGCGAAATGTGAGGCCGCTGGTTCGATCACCGCACCGAGACAAATATTTGTCTGATCCACTAATACTTGTTTCGGGTCTGGGTGTTTGTGAGACCGTAAAGTCTCTCGCAGTTTCGGATACCCACGACACAAGACTTGTATCTTAGTGTGGGGTCAGCAGAACTATGTATGTGACTGTTATTTATATGTTTGATCTCATTATACATGTACATTGTACATATACCATTGCATTCGGTCTTTCAGCTTTCTAACCCACGATTATCTTCCAACCAGTGGCGGCACTTCCATAGAAGCCCAAAAGCGTTACACATTAATTGTGTAATGTCTAGTTTATATTTTTTTATTGTGGGGTCAGGATATTCTCATTTATATGTCAAATTGCTTTTGTTAAATAAATATTTAAAGCTTAAAGATTATTATTCGGAATTTTGTAAGGCAAGCTGGGCTTTTGAGCTTCAATGGAAGTACCGCCACTGCTTCCAACATCTCTTATTCTTACTATAAATATCCGCATTGGTTACTTATTCTTCTGTATGATTGCGTGCAGCTCTAAAATGATTGAAGGTTTTTTTCATCCAGATTTAACTGGTAGATAGACTTTGGCATTGATATCAGGAAACAGATTATCCGCAATCGAATTCCATTCGAACAATATCGCGATTACTAGTTGTTCAGTTTAAATTTTTTCTGCTTGCCAAATTAACAATACACAACGGCAGTGTGTATATGTAGGTGCATTTATAAGTGTAATGTCCTCTAAATGAATAGCGTTAAACATAATGTTTCGACCATATTTAAATAGTTTCTCGAGGCGCACGTGGCTCGGCTTAGAGCCAATTTTTATTAGCGTTTCGCACGCGAACCCACAGTTTGCCGTTGAACTTTCTGTTATTGTTTACCGTGCTTCAACCTTTACGTGTCTCTATGAATATCACATTGCACCATTGATTTTGATGGACGAAAGTGGTCGTTTGTGAACAACTATAAAACGAGCGCTTTCTGTTTACCGTTTTTAACACGGCTCATAACAATTTTGTAGCTTTTGTTGCGATTCCAAATATTTAATGACTGCAGCTGCAAGTTTATGTTTTAGTGTAGCATTCGTGATGCGAATTACTTGACGAGGAAATAAAAGTTGTAAAATTACAAGTAACAATAAATCGGTTAATGGGTGTCACTTTGGAATAGAAGTAGAGAGATTATCATATGGGGGACTGACTGCCAGCCATCCTGTTAGAAAGTATTATAGTCTTTGTCCTCTTTTATCAATTGCTTCTTCACGCGTCAAGTTTCGTTCATCGAGATTGCCTTTTGCCCAATAATTCTCAATTCAAATAGTACTTCTACTTTCTCGACTTTTAGAGGTTTAAATTCGATCATTTCATTGAAATTATAATCGATCACTTAACAGTGACCTTTTAAACTATAGGGATAAAACTTAAATTTCCTTTTACCATTACAATAAAATTTGTAAATATACACCTCTGGCAAATAATATGACAATTAAATAACTTATGATATCAATTTTAAACACAAATCAATAGTACATACATAATGGAAACGATACTATTCAGAAATTAATAACGTATATTTTTCAAAAATCCAACGGTGGTAGCGGTCCCTAGATAATTAAAACAGGATGAAGGAGATTTTTCTCACTATATTGATAATATCTTCACAATATTAATTTGTAACAAATTTCAATGTTTCTTCCGATTTTTTTTTCTTTATACGCCTGCTGTTTTATGCCAGTAAATATTACAAAGGAAACTACCGCAAGACTGTGGCTGATGGTGTGTATTTTTTTTTCAGAACGTTCTTGGAGAAAGATCTCTTGGAGACTGCCACGTTGGTGACACTCGAGACAGCTAATATACTGAACTGGTGGCGACATGGTAGGGTACCGGGCGCGCCACGGCTATTGCCCTTGGCTACCTCAGGCGACGGCAACTGCTTACCACACGCTGCATCTCTGGCTGCTTACGGGTTCCACGACAGACTACTGGCGTTGAGAACCAAAGTACAGGCGTTGTTGTCAGGAGAAGGCGGTGAATCTCTCACAAGTAAGTTTTAGTTTTTTGTAGATGCAAGATATATTATTGGTAATTTTTGGTGCTGTGGTTCAATAAATTGAATTAAATTCACGATCCTAATTGTGTCCTAAATTTTCTCAAAGCCGCCTTTTGTTTTTTTATATGAAGTTTAGTTTCTCCATATATACAGGGTGTATTCAGACCGTGATCGGAAACTAAGGCAGGTAATAGCTAAGGTGATTACAAACCCCCTGGCGTTAGGAAAACTTCAATTTTTTTATTTTTTGTCGGGATTTTCTTTAATGCCAGGGTGTTTGTAACGCCTGTACTTGGCAAGAGCTGGACAGACATGTATTTGACAGCCCCGTGGCGCAGTTGACAAGACACTAGCTTATATTTTGTAAGCACAAGAAAGTGTAAATCAATAAATACAATGTGTGCCGCGTGGTCGCGTGCGTAGA
The DNA here is from genome assembly GCA_907164795.1 of Hemaris fuciformis. Taxonomy (NCBI): domain Eukaryota; kingdom Metazoa; phylum Arthropoda; class Insecta; order Lepidoptera; family Sphingidae; genus Hemaris; species Hemaris fuciformis. Next base: position 11,207,765 of record OU015447.1, read on the forward strand.
TGCGATGAAGCGTCGCTGGCGCTGGTCGGAGAGCGTGTCGCTGCGCTCGGCCGGGCTGACGCCGTCGGAGGCGGAGTGGGAGCGCGAGTGGTGCGACGCCGTGCGCGCCGCGTCCGCCGAGCCGCGCGCGCCGCAGCCGCACGCCGCGCCGCACTACGCGGGGCTCGACCAGCTGCACGTGTTCGCGCTCGCGCACGTCATGCGCAGGCCCGTCATCGTCTTCGCTGATGTCGCATTGAGGGTCAATATACACTGCAACACCTCTATTAGTATTTTACACGTTGTGGATTTTAAACAGGCACGGCAAAGTATAACGTCATCATCATCAGCCCATATACGAGCACGGCCCATACGGCACGCGCTGGCCTAGTGCAGATTGGCGGACTACACACTTAAAAAAATCTTATGAACTTCCTTTTCCTCACGCAGTTTTCCTTTACCGTTAAAGTACGTGATGATTCATTGTTAATAAACATATAACTTCAAAAAGTCAGTGGTGTGTGCCTGGAGTTTCAACCCGCGACCGCCAAGATTCTCGACCGCACGTCTTAACCTCGAGGCCATCACTAATCTGTATACAAAATATATACTTGTACTTAATAGTCATTCATTAAACCACTTCAGTTAATTTAGCACTATTCATTACAATAGTGCGGGCCTATTCGTTAGACACACAGTTAACAAACATTGGCGGCAGTCTAGTTGGACACAATAGATAAAGATTGAGTTCGCAGACCGGTTTGCGAGCTTATTCGATGGAGAGTTCACAAAAAGGGTTAATTCCTACACATACACAAATCATCATTATAACGCTACATATATTTTTCCTCAGGATTTCCGTGGCGACCCCATAGCTCCAATTCCATTCGGCGGCGTGTACCTTCCACTAGAGTTAGACCCTTCGCTGTGCAGCAAGGCGCCCATACTGCTGGCGTACGATGCGGGACATTTCTCGGCGCTAGTGCCCTGTGAGCCACTGCCCACTGACGGGGCGAGAGTCCCATTAGAAGACAGTGCTGGGAATCCCATGCCTATTAGGTAGGTTCCCAAATTCGTCAAGAACTTTTCGGGCATTTTATTAACTTAGTACTTAACTGAGTTATGTTGTATTTCACTTTTACTACGGTTATTGATAATTCAATAGATCAAGACGAAAGACTGTAATTAACACTGACTAACTCGTTTTTAAATGACGCCCATAACGCATTATTTCAGTTCAGATATAATTCAATATCATTTAATAGTTAAATAAATTATATTTTAACTCCTAAACTGGTAGTTCAGGTAGAGATAATATGTTCATATTCTATTCTTTTTGTTAATAAAAACAATTAATTGTTCCTTCAGATTCAACGTAGATCCAGGCGAAGATTTCCGGTGGGACGTGGAACCAGACCAAAAGACAATCAACAACTTACTCCCCGACGAGTACCAGAGATCTTCTATGTTATCAGCATACCTAGATCTCGAAAGAGTTGAATGCCTATCCCCTAGTCAGCCGTCCGAGGAACTCCGAAGATCCCTGGACGCACTCTCGACTAAGAGCTCTAAGCAACTTAACTCTGTAGCCAAACAATTTGGAAGTATCGGAAGGTCAATGAGCAGCAAAATAAAGAAGAACTTTGGCTCGATGGCCAAGTTGACGGGGAAGAGCAGTGGGAGTCAGAGCAACCCAGAAGAAGGCTTGCTCCGAAGGCAGTCCACTTGCGAGGTGTTGTGTTGCCGAGTGTTAGCAGCCAGGGCGCCCGTGCAGGAGGAAATGGTCAAGAATTATTTGAATGAGGCGTGGATTGGGTGGGTTTTTTTGTTTATCTTTTCCCACCTTTGTACATATAGGGTGTAAAAAGACCGTGATCGAAAACTAAGGTAATAGTTACGGTGATCACATACACATTAAAGCAAAAAAAAATAGGTTTTCGTAAATTTCATAAGTATTAAATGTATATGGTGAGTAGGAAAACATTTTTTTAGGGATTTTTTTATTGTCAATGTGTTTTTGTAATCATAATTACTATTACCTCTCAGCTTTTGATCGAGGTCTTTTTACACCTGTATATGATATTTGCCTTTTAATCTTGTCTGCTGTTCTCATCTAAAATAAAAATTTCTGTCTCAATTGTTTCTTTGTAATTTTCTATTATTTAACTTTCGTCAGTAGCAAGAATATTTTAAGAAAACTCGTTGACATGTTCCGTGACTCAGCTATACTAACACAAATGTGTATATATTGCAGGTACACAGCGGAGAAGAACCGCAAGGAGTGTCAGGCGGCGCAGTCGTCGGGCTCTGCCCCGCGCTACGGCACGGGTCGCTCGCAGTTCTACGCCGAGGCAGACCGCGCCGCGCACGAAGCCGCCCGCACCGCCACGCGCACGCAACACGCGCCGCACTCCGCCAGGTCCAACGACCGCACGCTCTACCTCTCGCGCTCCACCTTCTACGACGACCGGCCGCGCGAGCCGCAACACGCGCCGCGACCCGAGCCGCGAACCGAGCCGCGAGCCGATCCTCCGGGCGAGCCGCGGCCGTGTCGCGCGCCGCTGTGCATGTACTACGGCAGCCCCGACAACGACGACTACTGCTCGCGGTGCGCGCGCCTGCGCTGACGCCGCGACCTCATCCACTCCGCACTAGCTCGGTCGTAGTCGCGAGCTATTTTATATTTGTGATTTCATTCGTTGTTGATGTAGCGTGAACGCGATCGAGACCCGGCGCGGGCCTTGTGTTATGTTGTTTTGTAAGTTTCGTTTGGCGTGTTCGAGTAAGGTATACTTAATTTTCTCAAAACGTTTGAGGAATTGTCCCGCTTGAGGCGCAGGAAAATTACTAGTGTCTTACCCGTTTTCCTACAAGTATTGTTATATACCTAGTGCCAAAATGTGGCTTCTAAATTTACATTATAGTATTCAAACGTATAAAAGACTTGAGCGAGCATTAAGCGACTGATGTGTTCAAATTTCAGTGCCAGGTAATAAACGGGGAAGGGTATCGGTTGATACGAGGTGACGCGCGAAAACTATTTCATCTATTTTTGCGCGAAGCAAAAATCTTTGAATGTTCGCGTTTTCGTGGCTCTCACGAGCGTCGAGATGCACAGGGTTCATTGTTTTACAGGCAGCATAGGGTGACATACACCTATCTCTGTCACTCACGTAGTAAACGTAAGAACTTGAAACGCGTTGTTATAAGATCAATATGTAAGGAACTTTGAAATGTTTAATGTACCTACATAGACTATAATATGACAGCTGATTTTGAAACAGAATAGCCTTGTGGAATTGTGATTTAGAAGTTATAATCCTATAATATAAATATATTTTTTTTCATTTAATCATCCGACTACCTCATACGACGCAGCAGTTCATCGTAAATTATATTTTGTTAGAAATATAGACGTACTGGAGTTATTGTTTGGTCTCAGGGTAATATTTGATGCACTAAGAATTCTAATATATTACTAGCGACTTATCCTCTCCATGGTTAAGAGATGTATGAGCTTGGAGTTCATTCTCCGTCCTTGTTTTGCTTGATCTTAAGATATTAACATTAAAAACTAAAACATTTTTGATCTTCTAGTCCTATATCCCTAGAATAGTAGTGTGCGAGTGTTTGGTTAATGGATATGAAAATGTTATGAGTAGAAATTGAAAAACTGGATTTAAAATTAATTATATTCGAAATTAAAGCATGTTATATATAAAAAATATCTTTTGAAACTTTGTTTAGCCTATTCGATATTATTCCTAGTGTTTTGCGAAAAAATAATAGTGATATAGTCTATTGTTTGATATTAAATGTAAAGAGAAATTATATAAAATTCTATGAAAGTAATTTAAGTCCAGATGTTACTGTATGTGTTTATTTGAGACACAAACATACTAACTACCCCACCTCTGTTGTTATTACTATTGTTATGGTATTTTTAATGGGCATATGACAGCTATGGCATATTTGTGATTTCAAAATAGCATGATTGTGTAAGCTATTACAATAATCTTATGATTGATCATAAATAAATAGGTTTAAAATTTTATTAAAGGAATGCTCTCCAGAAACAAGATGGCGGTGTATAATTAAATATTAATCCGCATAAAAACTTAGGTAACTGATCCGTTAATCATCTTGAAATATTAATAACTTTCTGATGTTAATACAAATAAAAATTATTCTAATAGAATATTTTTATAACTAAAAGATCTGTAAAATAATTTTGTTTCATAATAAATAAGTATACATGACAAAATACATAATAATAACTAAAATGTATAGTAAAACGTTGAAATCAGAGGGTAAATATTATATTTTTTCATAAATTGTAACAATATAGATCAGCATATCATGTTTTGTAGAAATATAAATGGTTATATGCAAATCCGTATGTGTTTCATTTACAAACCAATTTTTGTACATTGGGAATACCAAAATACATACATAAACTCACGCCTGTATTCCCCGAAGGGGTAGGCAGAGGTGCATTTCTGCACCCACATTTGCCAGGTATGTATCAGTCCCACGTAATAGGGGGCGAGCCTATTGCCGTTTTTCGGGCACATTTCCAGACTCCGTGCTGTTACTGAGAATTTCCAAATGGAAAAACCCAATAACACTTTGAATACCAAAATTGCACCAGATATTACGGACCGGGTTACATATCATAGCCCGAGGACATAAAATTGGAAACCAACCAGCCTTCTAATGACTATTTGAATTTCAAACGACCTATGTCGTACACACAAGGGACACTAAAACAACTTATGGCAGGTTTCCATATCTTTTGAATCGAGAGCAGAAAAACACTTCTTCTTCTTCACACAGTCCTAATTCGATTTCTCGCCGACATGGCTGGGATTACACCAATAGACACTACTGTCAAACTTCTTTTATAAAAATTGTAAAAGCTATCTGATTGTCAAATTAATTATTACCATTACCTATTCATCATCATCCCATACACCTCCCACTGCTGAGCACGGGCCTCCTCTAGAGCTGAGAGGGTTTAATGGGGCCTTATTCCACCAAATTAGCCTTTTTTTTAACGAGAGGAAAGCGCCTCAAGCTCCCTGTTCGGTGGAAAAGGGTATGTCGGGGTCACCGGCCTTCCAACTCAAGGCGTGGAGCTATTGTTCGCTGGGCTGAGTTGGGTCCCGCACCAAATTCCTACGCCGGCATACTGACTAAAACCTCTCGAAGGCTGTCTTACGCCTTTTGGGCGGTACGATAAATACAGGGCGAGCGCCCTTAATTGTTTCCCGTTGCCGCCCAGCGCTCTGTCAAAAAGTGGACTCCTCTGCGATAGAGGGATTTCATGTGACCCCTACTTGGCCCTATTTTGGACACTCATTTGGTGTGAACGTCCGTGACATTCACGAGTCCATGCGCTTTGCCGCACATCTCGGGATCATACATCACCTGTAAGGGCGCACCTCTCCCGTAGTACGCCTAACAATCCCGATAACCCCTATTAGTCGCCTCTTACAACAGGCAGGGGATGCCGTGGCAGTATTCTTACGCCCTCAAACCACAGGATGGACCACGTTGGCCTGCTGGTTGGCGGACTACACATCTAAGAAATTCCTAAGAACTTTTAGGTGTGCAGGTTTCCTCACGAAGTTTTCCTTCACCGTTAAAGTTCATTGTAACTTCGAAAAGTCAGAGGTGTGGGGTTTAAACCCGCGATCGCTGAGCATCTCGGCCGCGCGCCTTAATCTCGAGGCCTTCACTACTATTCATACGCTTGCAAATTAAAGTAGTACTTAGGTACATACATAGACCCATGCCTGTACCTTCAAAGGGTTAGGCAGAAGTTTATTACTACTTTCTCATTCGCTAGCTTAATTTTATGTCCCAATTGCCATTTTTCAGACGATGGCTATATTAAAATAAATATATCGCCATTTCTCATAAGGATTCCATAATAAGAAATATATGTAGCTTTACCTTCAAGATTTAGGGGAGAGAATCTAAATAAAGGCACACAATTGTAACACGTTTCAAAACAGTCTTAAGGGTTACATATTTTGAAAATACCTGCATTTAAAAATGCCGCCAAAATATTCGGTTTTTTTAACCGGAAGCGTTATATCAATTCATGTTTAAATTAAATAAAGATATTTAATTGATACTTTAACGTAGGCTTGAATTTGATAAATTATTTTTAACTTAAAAAAATAGTGTAAATTTTTTTGTTGATCAAAATTAATTCATTTAAAAAAAGTTAGTACTTAGTCTCCATTTTTTATCGATCCAAATAATTGTTTCAGAACGTATGTATGAAATGTCAAAAGGCGCTTGTTCCCCTACTGTAGAGAAAAGATGCTTTCTGAAAATTTTGAGTTTCTCAAGTGAAATACCATAATATTTATGTTGAAACAATGGCAGGTGGGCTCATAGATAAAGTTTATATAGGGTTAGATAATGCGCCGGCTGCATTTGATATAAAAGGACGGATTTTGGGTCCTGTAAGTATTTTACGCCTTTTTCGCGAAATATGTTTCTTCGAAGCATTTTAGATTCATTTTTTTTGTTTAACATTCCAGAATGGGACGAATTTAGAGTACATACGTTCAGAAACTGGCGTAGTTGCTGTTTTAAAAGGCGATAAGATAGAACCATTGCATTTGGCGCTCCATCATACCCGATCGGAGGCATTGACGGCAGCAAGGTCGTTGGCTCAAAATTTAATAGAGACGATACGAGCTGAGCTTGCGCAGTGGAGCGCGGCGCAGGCAGGAGGCCCTCCGCCTTCATTGAATGTGCCTCCGCCAACACTAGCAACAACCACGGCGCCGCCACCCGTCGCTCCGCCAGTACCCGCGGCTTCATTGTCCACCTCACAATCTCTTACCTCTACTGCGCAAGCAATCATACCCCCAGTTGTGAGTGTAGCTCCAGCCTCTGCCCCAATGATGACTGTCCGACAACCAACTGTGTTGCAGCTACTACCACAACAACAATATGTGTATAACCAAGAAAATGGGCAGCTAATACCTATAGTACAGCCTGGTATGCAAATGTCAAACACAAACTTTACCTCATTGCCTATAGCTCAGTCATTAGGCTTGCAACAACAAAATTTTGGAACACAGCTTGTAGATATATCTAGTATGCAGCCAGTAAATGTGACACAGTTGCGTTTGAGTGGTGTTCCATCATCAATGTCGATGATATTACCGAATGGTATTACATTTCCTCAAGCTAGCTTGACATCATCTGATACTACTACGGTTAGCTCAGCTACAACTACACCAGTAGTGTGTGCTGCTCAGAGTAACTCATCTCAGAAGATATTCTACAGTTCTGACAAAGACAAAGATGTCAAATATCATATACAAGGGGCTGATACGGTGCAGTGGACGGTGCCTGGTTCACAGACAATGTTGATTCCATATCAACAGTTACAGGACTTAACCTCAAATCAACAGGGACTGACAAACTTGCAACATCAGCAGTTTGTGTCTGTAAGTATCATATTTATTTATTTTGTTCTCCCCATAATAAGTGCAAAAGACAGGCAAAAGAATATAACATACCAAAGGCAGTACTTCCATAGAAGCCCAAAAGCCCAGTTTGCCTTTTAAAATTCTAAATAATAATTTTTAAGCTTGAAATCTTTATTTAACTAAAGCAATTTGTTAAATAAAGACCACATAATAAGCAAATATAAACTAGACATTACACAATTAATGTTTAACGCTTTTGGGCTTCTATAGAAGTCCCGCCACTGACCAAAGGTATAGCAAAGTTTCTGCTTACTAAGTAATACTATTTAAATCTTGAATCATTACTTTATTTTCATGTCTTGCACTTGAATTGCAATTACTGTCATTGATTACACAAAAACATGACAAACTAGAATGGGCCAGAATGGCGGATTTAACACTTTCTCTACAGTTAAGATTTAGGCAGATATGAAAACTCTACTACTGAAAAATGGGCCTCTGGTAATCGCAATTACCAAACAGATACCAATGCTGTTTGTGTCATGTCAGTGTTGTCTAATTGTACCACAACTCTATTAAACTATACTGTTGCTATATTAATTGCAAAAAAATATTTCTTCTATTTATATTGATAAAATAAAATTGAAAAATACACATGAGAATAACAACAACTTTGATGGCCCATTTAAAGCCACATACACAGGCTTCATTTGTTGCCATGAAATTTACTTCAATTCAATCATTACACTATCTCTTTGTAAATTTATAGATAGCACCAGCAGGAGGCTTGCCGCAAACTTCACTTCCCCTATCTGCTACACAGTTGCAACATCTTCAGGCAGGTACCATCATGCAGCTAAACCAAAAAGTAAGTGTATAGTAAATGGCTGGCATAAAATAGCTTAGTTATTTAAAAAAGAACCATTTCATCATTTTTTTTGCATAAATATAATTATTTTAAAAATGAGTAATGGTATTTCTGAAGTCATATGTTTAATTTATTTATCTTCATCGTTTTAGCTGATTTAATTGGTGCGATAAAATAATTTTACACTTAATAGCAATTTTGAAGGAGTTATGTGCCAATACAAATGCTTTTGTCCCGCAGCCAATAGCGAGCAGTGGTTCATTGATAAATATAATATCAACAGGACAAGCGTCTTCTCCACAAATTTTATCTGTGAGCATTAGGTTACTTTATCCACATTAATGTCATGCCATTAGCCTATTAGTCCTATTGTCTTTTGTCTTCCTACCCTATGTACATTGCTTTTTTCTGTGTATAAATATTTGTTGTTACATCTTGTTAACAAACATCATATTTAATATTTCAAAAAGTTGCTGATACAATTTATCTACAAATGGTACTCAGTAATGAAAATATTGGCTTATTGACTAAATTGTGTAATTGAATAAAATGAGGATGTGGAAAAGCAAATATTCAATTCTTAATTTTAACTTGGCCCAAGTTCATTCACTTTTAAAATTTTATGAATATTTAAATAATAAACTAAATCTTACACTTTCTCTATAAAAAGTTTAAAAATATTTTCTTAAAATGTGATATTAATATGCATACAACAGGTAGAAGTTTATTGAAATTTAAACAATTGTTAAAAATCCTTAGGGTAAACAGATGAAACATGTACAATAATAAAATTATTTTTTTATCTCATGCTTATTAAAAACCTAAGTTTTCCATGGTTTTGTCCTTAAAATCCTTATGGTAGCGGTTTTCCATCCGGCGGTCTATGTCATTGCTCACCTTTTTTAAACCATTCTTAATCCATATTAATATTTTTAATTATTTTTTCACTGTTTTTTTATTCCCATTTCCTGCTTCAAAAGCAAAAAATAATCCGCTTGCGATTTGTCAAGATAGATATACATTTATTTTTGTAATATGTGTTATATCTATCTTTTTTATACTCTTTTTCAATGATTCCAAAATTTGGAACGACAATACAAACATCTAATATGGTTTATTGGAAAATTGGCTTTTAAGTTTATTTTGAGGAAGGGTTTATATTATCTCACTCATAGCTAGCTTTTGATGTAGCCACGGACTCTTCTATACCCAGAAAATCATGGTTATTCATGTACTTTTTCAGAATACCTCCACTCCAACCAAAAACGTAGGAAGTCAAGAAACAAGAGGTCAGAAGCGACTGTCGGACGGCACACCTAGTCAATTGCAACTGCGACCAATTGCTCCGGCTGGGTAAGAATTATAATAGGTATTAATTACTTTTAAGACTAACCCATTCATTTCAGAGTATAGGAGTAAACATGTCTATAATGAGGACCTCAAATTCTGGATATGGTTAAGATTGCAACATAACATATATTTAGAATTCACAGAAATGTTTTAAGATTTATTCATTGGAGTAGAGTTCGTGGCAATTGGCGTTATTGAGGCTTTGAAAAAGTATAACAAAGAGTTTCTGTGGATACTAAACATATTAATGTTACTGGTGGTGAAGACATAGACGGTGATACAAATAAGTTTCTTAAAATCATGTTTACTAAGGTCATGCTTTGTATTGCATAGACAATTTATTTATTATTTTTAAGAAAACAATTCATTGTCCATGACTGCATACTCTACCCCCACGATGGACGCACAAAACATGATCTTTAACACAGTATTTCTGCAGAATATGTGGGTGTTTTTGACGTCAGACTCTACAGTACGTAGAGTTTGTATGTTTGTTAACATGAGGAAGATTGTTCAAGTGATGTGGCTAGTGGTGGGTGGAGTGTCGGTGTGTGTGTGTGACGGTCCTCGCTCTGTCCCGCCAGGTCGCATGTGAGCCAAGACAAGGGCTCGGGCAGGGAGGCGCGCACCTGGACCGCAGCTGCAGGTACCTACATTGAAGATATATCATCATGTTATTTATGTTCCATTGCAAATCATTGCCGAGATCAAATGAAATTAGAAGTCATTATTTTCTTAATTGTAATTTTTTTTGCAAAAACTTTTTTTGGCAAATAAAATTCGTTGCAATTATTTTTTTGATTTAGTGGAATATGGTGGGAATATTTACCTAAGAATTCATACTTTTCGTTTAAGAACCATAAGATTTTACTGATTTTACACTTTATCTCGGAAATTCGTAATCATTGCACGTTATCCTTATACTAATGTGTTTTATTTATTTTAAATTAGCAATGCGTAAAAAATTATCATACCAATCTGTGCATTTGGTTTTAAATCTGAAAAAAAAACAAACAATTCGCTACGTATACCCTTAATATTCATTTATTCAAATTCTACTTACATTATAGTATTATAAGATAACGAAGGTCTGGGGTTCACAGGGTCTTAGGCTATAATTCTTCGATATTGGGTGGAAAATACAGTAATAGCGACGGCGTTAATAATATTGTGCATTTTCTAGTGTCCTGAAAATTACCCATGGATCAAGAAAACCACCTGGAATATTTAGTATTAATTCAGCCTTGGCGTATTAAAAATGTAGTATTTTTGTACTGTTGTAATAGTAACAAAATTTTATTACATCATAATTACATTCAGTGCAAGTTTCTATGATGTCCCACATTGTTGCATCATGCGTAAAATTTCCCTTCAAATTGGCGTAAATTTAATTATATTGTTATCATCAGCGTTTTAGCGTCCATTGCTGAAAATAGACATCTTCAAACGATTATTTTTACCCTGCGCGAAACGCATCATGTTCTTCCTTTAAATTTGATAATGTCCTCTCCACTGGTTGATGTTCTGTCGACTTTCTTTCGTCTCTAGGCTATTGCTATGTGATCACTTTTGTCCGTGTGGAGTAATTACGCCTGCCCTAGTATCCAGTTCATCACCGATTTAGCCTCTCAGCATATCTTTCGTCGCACGTTTTTGATTTAGCAGCTCGATATTATAAAATTTATCTCATGGCTGAGCTGTTGACAAAGCATCCATACTTCGCTGCCTTAAGTGAGCGTAAGACTTGTGTACATACATTTGTGGTTTAAGATCTTAGGGCACGCCACTCGTAATAGGACTCCATGGAAAATTGGTAGTGCAAGAGAAAGGCTGGGTCAAAATATCTCGTGGGCGCTCTCCAACACGTTGGACACAGACCAAATCTGTGACTGCTAAACGATTGCTCTCGCTCCACCCAACACAAACAGACATGGCGTAGAAGGTGCAAAAAAAATTTCTGCGATATGACCACGACCTCTCAGCCAAGAGTGTACGACTAAGAAGAATAATTTAACGCTTTCCAATACATTTCAGAAGCGGGAGAAACAGCCATGTCGCAGAAGGTCAATAGAAATAGTTATTGAAACAGCACTAATGTTTTACCTAGCTTTATTTTACAGGAGTCGGAGGTTTCTGATTTTTAGATTATTTCCTTGGTGTGTTAAGCATATTTGACTTATGAAGCAATTGTTTTTATACTTTTGTGCAATTTGTAACTCGTCTAAATTTGTTAGCGTAAAAAAAAATGCGACGGCTATTACTTATACTTCGTCTATTTTTTTATTATTGAAAATGTTTGGCGCAAATTTTCACAGCACTGGCGTAAAGTTCTGAGAAAAAATCTAATTTTTTTATACCGATTCTTACCTAAATTATTTTAATGTTTATAGCGCAATAAATATTCATCCTAAAGGTTTTAAAATTTCTTCGTTTTCTGTGGCCATGGACTGCGCCGTAGCAAAAAAAAACATTAATTTGCATTTACACACGCATCAGATGTTTTATATTTTAGCAATTATATTTTCTGCATTTATCTGCGTAAGTAAGCACATGCGTAAATAATAAGTGTTCATTTTATTGGCAGATTTGTCAATCTTAATTGATAGGAAATAAATAACCAAATTTTTCCTCCGGTCAAATTCATTACATTAGAAATATAAGCGAAAGTATAATTCGTCAATATTAATATACAGGGTAGAATGAAAATCAGTTTACCTAAAGATTTTATTTATGGGAATGATCTAAATTTTAAGTTACACTTTATGTATTGAAAATAGTCCTTAAACATATCAGGTGATGCAATAGTGTTGAGTTTAGTAGTCTGTTGTACAACCTGCATTACTTAAATCCAATTTAATTACTAGATTTCCAACATCATTATCTTGAAAGACGGCATTAGTCAGTTTTTCGAGCTAATAATCTTCAGTCTGCGTTATTTAGTTTTCAAATAGAATTTAAATAATTCCAGACTTCAATAGTGATGACCAGTTATTTCAGTGATTATGTTTTTGCCTATAACTTTGTTTGGGGCGTCATTTTTGTTCCATTATATACAGAATTTGCATCTTCCAGCGACGGTGGATCACTTTGTACAATAGAGTTCCAGAATTTTCTATATGGGCTGTAGTGACGTCCACTATTTATGGATTTATTGCTTGTTCCTCTTACTTCTGCGTCATGCAACATATCAATTGTATCTGCGGCTTTTACTAACTATAGAAGAAAAATCTGTTTTGCTTGAAACTTTTCTTCAGTAACGGGATCTTCAGACATACCATTTGCTTCACAGGCGCCTCTTGCTGCGGTCATCATTGTTTAATTAAATAGTGAATATTTTGCGAAGCGTAAAAATTCCATAGTTGAGGAAGCGTTATTGTATTGCCAAAATGTTAATCTCCTAAAAAGCGTAGTTTAGTAGTAGTATAAATTTAAAGCACAACAATAATTCACTCCTTTATTTTTTTCTTCAATTTCGTTTTGGATTTTGTTGTCCACTGTATTGTAATATGTTTATTTACGGCCGGTGATGTAACTATTTACTTATCAAGCAATCAGGATCCGAGTAGTTTGAAAGCTTCTTTTACATGCATTTGCGTAGAATTTTCCGTGTATTAAAATGCATTTCATCATCATCATCATTCATTATCAGCCCATATACGTCCCACTGCTGGGCACGGGCCTCCTCTACAACTGAAATGCATTTAATACAATTTAATTTAACATTTGTCTGCTTTACCCTATAATGCGATTGTGTTTTGTCCGGCTTCCTCTGACATCGTCGGTCAATCAACGCAGTGAATTAAGATACTGTATAGCTGACGAAGACTTATGTAAAAAAAAATATCATATATTGCCAAGCGTCTAGCATTTGCGTCAGAGCACACAGCGATTTGAATGAGAAACTAATGGATCAAACTTCTGCAAACAACGTTCTGCAGGTAGAGACAGCACGGTGGTCAGCATGGGCATGAAGATCAACCCGGCGCACGGAACCATCATACACGTGTCATCGGGACAACAGACCAAGTATATTTTATAAAATTTAATTATGAAAAACTACTGATGATTAAAATTCAAAGCGTTTGCTCAATGCTTCAATTTCATAGTATAGAATTTTTTAATTTTAATTTCTCATATTCCGACCCTGATTTCTTCAAACTTTACTTGTATCATCTGTCCCACCTATGTAATTCAGGAAACATTACAAAAGGTTATTAACATTTTATTATAAGTTTGTTTTTGTCAACAGCGTATCAGCCTCGGGAGTATCTCAGGAAGCAACTGGCATGTACATACGCCAAATAGACAAGAACGCCATTCAGATACAGTCGAGCAAGGACACCCAAAAACAAGACCTCACTAAAATGCAGAGTACTTCACAAAACGTCCAAATGTTCACTGTGCCACAAGGAATGACTGTGCTTCAAAACCCGCTGAACATAAGTCAAGTGCCAACCGTGATTGGACAACCGAACAGCCAAGTGTACATGATACCTGCAAACCACCCTAATTTGGTCCAAGGCGGCCTGCCTTCTGGACTAATCGGGCAACAAGTTCTGCAACCCGGTCAGAATGTTACAGTAATGCAGCCAAACCAACTGGGAGTGCCTGGGGGAGTACAATACAACGTTCCTATTATGCCAATGAATATGTCGGCTAACTCGCAGTACATGCCGACGGGCATAAATTTGAACACGCCTCTGTCAGCGCAGCAGTTGAACGCAGCTTTGTCCGGTCACCAACTGAATCCGAATTTATCAGTTTCGGGTACAATCCCGATAGTGCAAGCTCAGCCGCCCTCTTCACCATTGACAGCTCAAACTCAAATACCAGTGTCCCAACCACCGCCAGTACACCAGGTTCTACCCCAGACCTCATTTATAGCTCCCACCAGCCAATATGGGAGCATGCCTCAACAGTACATGATGCAAAATTCCGGAGCAGTCACCATGCCAGTCAATAATACTAACGTGCAATACAGTATACCCAACCAAAGTAACAATGGATCCAGCAATGGTAATGGACAAACCCCTATCCCTGAAACTGAGACAGCTAACGGCAGCAATAGCCAAACTAACTATATAACTTCTTCATCGCAAGACAACGGGTATTCCATACCCGGTTCATCTGTGCAGAATCCGCAACAGAGTTTTTCAACTGAAGGGACAACAACACAGACTGGATTTGCATCAGCTAACCAAACTGCAACTCCTAGCTACGGATCAACAAATGGCAACCAAAATCAGGGTTACAGCGTTAACCAAACTACAACAACGCAACCGCCGCCCAACTATCCCAGTAACGGATCTAACCCTCAAACACCGAATCCGAACTACGCATCGGCATCTACTTCGAGCTCCCAGAATACATCGCAGGCGAATTTCTCGCCATCGTCAACGCCGGCGCCGAACCAGACATATCAGACAGCGAATCTCACAAACATGCCTAACGTGGCGTACCCACCGAACCAAAATCCCCAAAACCCTTACCCAAACGCTACTGGACAGAACTTGGCAGCTTACGCGAGTAACCAGTACCAGTACACCAGCCGACCGTGGTTCAGACCCCGCTACGGGTCTCCTCAAGGCTCGCCCTACAGCACAGGCACAGGCCCCCCACCGAACGGACCCCCCATGCCTGTCCCCCCTCCGTCTGGCAACTTTAACTACTGGCAGGACAGTTGAGACATGGAGTTTGACCTAGACAGTATTATTTTTGTGGAAGAAGATGAACAGTCATAGTTTTAGTATGATAGGAAAGACAGAGACTGCTTTATAGTTAATAAATACATTTATGAAATGTAAAGAGACGTTCTAGATATAATTACAATTAGTAAAATATTGTATTTCCTGTTTCATTGGTGTAATTATATTATAAGTAATTTTACAAATTCTATTTCAAAAATATATCTGTGTACAATAAAGCTTTTTATTATTCCCTAATAAGGTTAGTTGGTGGGTATGATTATTCCATCTATGATCAAAAAAAGATTTTTGAATTTGTTGTCATCTTGACTGTAAGCTGACAACTTTCATTTCACGTTAAATAAAATGAATACCGAGAATCGTTATCCTGTTACTGCATCCCTGTATATGCTTAAAGAAATAAAGCGACGCCAAGAACAAGTGAAAAGGGGGTATCAGCTGCTGAAGGGTAAAGCAGAAGCCTTGCGTGTGAAGGGCAGGCAGTCTGCTAACGAACTCGCTGCAACACAAGGGATTTTAGGCCATACATTGAAAGAAGCATATATCTCGCTTGCCGCGATTAAGTTTACCAATGGGGAATCTAATGCTTTGATTCTAGAAAATATTGGACAGGTAATTGTTCTTATAACAGAGGTAGTTTAAATTATGAAACACCCGTTGCATTTACACTACTAAAAAAACTAAAGGCCTATTAAAACTTAAAATTTTTAGTTATTAAGAAAAAATCAAGAACAAGCAGACGCAGTGGTATAGATAGAATACATTAAAATATGTTAAAAATCCAACATTTTAATTTAGTGGCAATTTTTTTTTAAACTTTCCGTACTTAAAAATTAAAATACACATTTGTAATGACAGGCGCAAGTTCGCGTCCAGCGAATTCCAGAGAATGTCGCGGGAGTAGCCACAGTTTCTTTGCAACCTATTGAAGATGTGACTGCTAATGATACTCTACGCTATGCTGGACTCGGGGCAGGAGGCCACAGGACTAGTGAAGCTAAAAAGGCTTTTAGAGAGGCTCTGCGGATTTTAATTAAGTTTGCCTCTCTGAGAAACACATGCATTTTGTTGGACGCGGCGATTAAATCAACATTGAGGTAATAAGTGTATCTTAGAATAGAAACTAAATTCTATGATCGCTCCTATGGTAATTATTGTTTTTTTTTACAGAAAGGTTAACGGCATAGAAAAAGTAATTATGCCAAAATTGCGCAACACGGAATCTTATATTTTAATGGAAATTGATGAAAGAGTAGGTACCATAATAGTACCTTCAAAGGTAGTTTATGCGTAAGGGATTTAACATTTTCAGTCGATGGTTTTCTGCAGGAAAGAGAGGAATTCCATAGACTAAAAATGGTGAAAGCTAAAAAGATGCGGTCCCAAGCAATAGCTAATATGAGACGAGAGATGTCACGTAGTGGTGGCGGAGAATCCAATGGTTAGAAGGTTTTCTTTGTGGTTTGTTCTTTACAATTGTACCTACTTCGTTAGCAAATTTCATTATCTTTCATCTATTATAACGACTGTTACGCCGAATAGGTGGGCAGAAGTGTACTTCTACAGCTACGTTTCACAGGCTATTAGGTATGTCCAAATTAGGTAGGTACCTACCTAATATAGGAGATGAGCCTGATGATCTTTAGCGAGATAATTCCGAATCCTTGAGCTGCTACTGAGAATTTTCATAGGAAGAAACCTACATCATTGTCCTAACTGAGAAGCTAATCCGGGCGGCTAAGATCAAACATCATATTTTATTCTTATGTCACGAGACGACTGAGATAGGTATGTAGTAAGGCATAAAGAATCATTGGTCTTTTAATTAGGATTCACACACATTTTAAATAGTATTAAGTCAAGCGGCTGTAGATCGCATTTTGCACATATTCAAACTGTGCTTAGTATCTGCAACGATTTTGGAAGCTACGGAGAAGTCTTGATTGTTATGCCAGTGTACGGTGTGAAATCAGTTAAATAAAACTATTAATCAAGTTTCTGTCTGTTTATTAGTATCAAAAATAAAGTGAACACAAATAAGGAAAATAAAACACTCGAGCTCTCATATAACTGTAATAATAGTAGTTAGCTCCTATGAAATATATATTTTTTCAGATGAAGTAAAAATTCGTCGTTCTATACCATCTACCCACATTCGTGCTACGGAATGTTTGACGAGCATTCTCTACTCATGTCACTCTCTTTCCTCTACTAGCGACTCAGCTGGAGATTACAAGCCTATCTGTTACCCTCATAACTGGGATGACGACGATTTGCTATTTTAATACTTACTCCACGATTTAAAGGCGGCAATTTTAAGCATGAAATGTTTTAAGTTATTTTGAGAATTGGGAAGTTTTCTTCAAGAAATATATTATGTTAAAATGTAGGATTTAGTAATTTATTAAGCTTGTTATTTGTTGTCTAAATAAAAATATACATAGAGAAATGGTAACTTTAATGAAAATAGCAAAAAATAAATACAAGTAGGGCTATTTATAAAACCCAACCAACGTCTAGTCTTTCCTCCATTGGTTTCGTAAAATGTTGACAACGTCTGAATTTCTCTAAAATCTCCCCCTGTAACATTGTATTAAAAACACATTTTAACACGATATTTATGAAGTTTTGCCGTATCCTAACGTATTCTACATTAGCAAACTCCGCTTATTCTTATGTGTAGACGAATTCTATGGTGCGCAGTGATGATATAAATAGTCTAACACGATTTTTGCTTTAGCACTTATAGGATAGGATGCGGAAGTACGTCGCCAAAATCTGCATCCCTTGAATTTCCGGCAATATAAACACGTGGAAACGCTAAATTCAATGCATAAAATAATACTTACAGGCCCACACTTTGTAATAGTCTCACTATAGAAAGTGATTGCACTTGATCCAGTTCCATATAAAGGATACTTGAGGTGCATCTGTAAGGGAATGAACTTCTAATATAAGAAGAAGTTTTAAATGTGGTGCTGTCCTGCGGTGATTTAATAGTAGGTAACTGTAGTAAAAAGGATAGGAAAAATAATATATAATATACGGCCTGGATGCAGGCTGCGTCCAACAGGTCACTATGGAAGTCATCGGGGGAGGCCTATGTTCAGCAGTGGACTTCCTTAGGCTGATAATGATGATGATGATGATACAGCCTGTAGAAATGCGGCCAGGGCACTAGTACCTACCTACCTACTAGGTAGTTAATATATTTTGTCAATAGACCTACATAATATCTCGAAAGACTTTCGCAAATATTAGAATACGGGTACTATTAAATCACCTAATCTTACATTTTTATCAGCTGTTGTCTCTAAATTTCTTGGTTCAAAATTATCTTTAACAAAGTTTGCGTCATACTCGGTACAATATTCGGACACTGGTTGAGAAGTGGCTAGTTCCTCAATTACTTCATCTAGCATCTGTTCCCAGAAGAAGTCTGTTAACATCCTTTTCCGTATTCCTGTAATAAACATGATTAAATATAACGTACCTATCGCTGTGCTGTAATTTTTATCAAGTCTTCTCAAAAATATTGGGATTAAAAATAAGATTAATTTAAAACAGCTAAATATCCATGGCACAGTCGGGGAGACCAGTTTTGGGATGATAGACCTCGACAGAAACATTAATGTTATTCACAAATGATTCTTTTTTTTTTGTTTAAAGTGTTTGTAAGATCGAAACCTCTCATAATTTCCGATAAATAATACACAACATTATTATTTTTTTAGTGGGGTAATGTTTACATGAGATATACCTTCACTATGTGGAGGTTTTTTTGGAATTTTATAACAGTCACGCATTTCACTTCCTGCACCGGGGACTTCACGTCCGTCCTGAAGAATCCATGGGCGGCTGAAATTTTTTCCTTTGCCATAAGATGAAGGTTCGATGGGAGCTTTAGGATGGAGTTTAATGCGTTCGAGTGGTCTTATTTTTAATTCTTCTTCCTGGTTGCTAGGTTCAGGTATATCAGCTTGGGCTTCTTCATCAATATTACCTTCCATTTCTAATATTTTACACTTCCAAGTAAATTAGAACAAAAACTATAAAATAACAAATGTCTGTTACTATGGATACACAGTTTAAAAATCTATAAAAGCGCTCTGTGCCATTACACAATATTGAAAAACGGAACGTCTTTCCTAAAGTCATTTGCAAATTGACAAAAACAATTGTTTGTCAAGTTTGTGTCACTGTCCAGTCAAAAAATGGCTGAGGCTTGTCAGATCGCACGAAAACAAGATTTGCCCCCTCCGGGGGGCTATAAGCCCATTCCTTATATGAGAATCCCTGCGAAAAAGTATTTCAGTGGTATGTAATAATAATATTTAGTATTTTTTGTTTATAAACTTATTATGTAACTTTCATTTTAGGTTAGGTTCTATAGCTTTTTCGTTGTGTAAAACACATATTTAGTATTGTTATAGATTTAATCTACTTAACATAATTTTATATTCCCTAGAAATGAGTTTTAGTGGACCTACGCCCCATTTATTTAATATATGTACCTTGCTTCTTTCCATTGATGTGCATAGAAGACAATCAATATATTTCTGTATATTCCAAAAATCGTATTTGCTTCTAAAGTTTGCTATCCTGCTTCAGTTGTAGTTTAAATTTAGGTTTCCACTTTAATATATCTGCAGTATGAAGTATTATCCCTGGTAGACAATCTAAATAATTGAGATCATAAGTGTTTAGATCTAAGCCAATGGTAACAGGTCATTATGTAAATGTATAAGTTTCTATATATACTACACTATATATTCTATATATATAGTGGTAGGATATTCGTATCCGCCCGGATGGCGACCACCGTACACAGGGCGTAAAACCGCCATAGTGGCACATGCAAGTGTGCCGCGTTCCGGGATCAGCCAGTGTATATCCGGTTTTCGGGGGGGCTTCAATCATGGTGAAAGGATGACCGTGCCGGCAATTTTTTTGTCGCGGTCGGTCCTTTGATCACCATGATTGATAGTCCCCCAAACTTCTTCACAATAAGGTGAAGAGGTATTCGGCCGGCATGATTGTGTCGACCAACGGGAGACCATCATCTCTCGCTGGTCGGCACTTTTTCTGGACTCCATTGCGCTTACCATCAGGTGCAATGGGGTCACTTTGCCGTGCCAGAATAAAAAAAAAAAAATAATTGTTGCCTGTAACAGTAAATAGTATTTTAAGGACACTACTTATATTTTTAAATTTTCTATTTTTGCAATTTGTAATGGAGTAAATATCTTGGAGTAGACATGTTATAACAATATCACATTATGATAATAATACTCATTAGAGTTATTAAACTTTGAAAATGTACATCATTCAACCTCTAAGTAATTATTGCTTAAAAACAATATGTGAATATTACAAATTCTTCTTCAATTTTGACGAGATTTACATTCTTAAGTAACTTATTCTGAAATGTTATTTATGTTAGATAAACACTAACCTAAATCTTAAAGAATATGCATTATAATTGCTTGATTTTAATGCTTACAACCAGGGGTGTAGCTACCGCTGTATCTGCCGTATCAATTATATAGGGCCCCTGGGCCCCCCAACATGTGTAAGCAAAAATTAATAAAAACTTCCCAATTTTTTTTATTTCACATATAAAATTAATTATGATAATAAATATTTCTTTTAATTTTATGCAAGTTTTTTTTCTGTTGTGAGATATCTTTACCCTTCCTAAGGGCCCCCAAATATTTTTTTATTTGGGGCCCCGCCAAGGCATGCTATGTTTCTGCTTAGAACATAAAGAATGCAATACCTATATACCCATTCTCTACATATAAATTAAGTATGTGATCAGTGTGCATACTTGATACTCACTTGTAATATAATATATTGCTGTAACAAATTTTAAAAAATACATCCATATATTTTAACCCATGTTTACTCTATTATATTTCTGCTTTTAGTACTATAAAATAAAAAAAACATTGTGTATACTTATGTTTTTCCACAGGCCCCATTAGGAATGTGTTAGAGAAGCTCTGGACTACAAACACTGATTAAAAAGTTATTTGAAAAACCAAAAAAAAATCAGCAGAAACACAGTTAATTAGATAATAATCTTATACATTTCAGGATATGCTATGTTCGCGGGATACCTCGGCATTACAGCTGGTGCCATCTGGCTCTATAATATCAACCATAAACAGATACAACGGGACCTGATTGAAATGCGGTCTGCCAAGATGGCAATATACCCTATGCTGCTTGCTGAGAGGGATAGGGAATACCTGAAGCAGTTACGTAGGAACAGGGATGCTGAGACTGAACTCATGCGTGATGTTCCTGGATGGGAGGTGAGTCATTAATGATAAATAAATCACCTACAACGATTAAAGCGCAATCTATAGAGATATTGGGATGAGTCGAGTGATCATCTCGGCAGTTGCAGTGCCGACCTCGAGGCGTGCGGTGAATTAAAATCTCGGCGGTAGCCGGTTGAAATGTCAAGCAAATCCCTAACGTTGAAGTTAATTGTGTACTCACAATAAATGATCATATTGAGGTAAAATAAACTCAACAATTTTAAATTCTCTTGAAGATCCTGTGATTTGATGTGATCTTGAATTTAAAATTGTTGAGGAAGCTCGTGGCCGACATTTGAACTTAAATAAGCCAAATTATACCTTACGTAAAAATTGGCAATGAGCCAAAAAACGGTTGTAGACTCGCCCCCTATAAGTTATAATGTAGAAGTTAAAACACGGGTGAACAGAAATGCACCTCTGCCTAACCCTCCATGGATAAAGGCCTGAGTTTGTATGTTGGTATAAATGGAAAAGTCTCTCATAGTTTTTGACACTGACGACACATGACTTGTATCATAGTGTGGAGTCAGAACTATACAGGGTGTATTCAGACCGTGATCGGAAACTAAGGCAGGTAATAGCTAAGGTGATTACAAACCCCCTGGCGTTAAAGAAAATTCTGACAAAAAATAAAAATTTTGACGTTTTTCATACAAACCGCGTACATTTAATACCGATGGTTGTATGGAAAACGTCAATATATAATGTTTGTAATCACCTTAGCTATTACCTGCCTTAGTTTCCGATCACGGTCTGAATACACCCTGTATAATATGTGGCTGTTGGGTGTATTTATTACATACTTATAATTTCTAGGTGGGAACCTACTATGGCGAGCGTGTATACAAGCTCGTGCCCCCTGATGCTCTGGTGGAGCCTATCTTCCACGAATACTACGCTCACACCGACCCCAAGGAATGGTACAGACGCGCCTACATCAAGCTTCGTTCTTAAATTATTACAAGGTTTACCATGTTCTATTTGGGATGCAACTATTTGTAGTCCTATAGAATTTGGTTTCCTTCATTTATTGATTGTTGCCTGTGCTAATGGGTTATAAAATCTGGGATAATATGTGCTATTCACGAATGGAAGGCAAGAGTCAGTAAATGAAATAGCTTAATTAAAAGAGTAATAAAATGTAGATGGAATAAATCCAATTTGAATGTTTTATTTTTATCTGTATTAGTTCCTGAGTCAAATATAATGTTAATAAAAATGTCACATAGCTCTTATATAAAAAATCTATAATAGATTTTAATTTAATACAGTTTATTACAGCACAGTAACAACTTGGTAAATTTGTGAAACTTCTTCTGATGATTAATGAAGAGAAATGTAAAAATCAGACTAACTCATAAACGAAAAAAATATTGGGAGAGATTTCACTGATTGTTTATACAATACATCTATTAAAAAGACATAAGAATTAAACAAAAGCAATATTAACAAAACATTTATTTACTTGACCATTTACGTATAAAAAAATGTAAACATAATTTTTATAAACATTACAATATAAATCTTGAACACACGTTCAATTCGTTATGGGAATAAATGCAAAACAACGATCACACCTACCACATAATAGAAATGCGAAATGCAATAAGCTCTTGTTTCAGAGATCTATACAAGTTACACTGAGAGCACGCCAACAAAAAATATTACATAAATCACTTTCCCAATTGAGATGACGCATTGTCACGTCAAACATGAATTATGGGAATGAAACAACCTATACAGTAGTCTGTTGTGTCGATCATTTAAATATATTAAAAAAAAAAATTCAATAGTGTCTTTATAATAACTGCAAATGGTAGGTTTTAAATGGGACTTAAATATTGATACTTTTTTAGTTTTTGTTCAAAGGTTCACAAGGAATATACAGTTAATATTGGTAAAAATTTACATTATAGTACACAATGTTATTCTTACAGCCCCGTGACGCAGTTGGCTAGACACCAGCTTGCCAAACGAGAGGCCGCGGGTTCGATTCCCGCACCGAAACAAATGTTTGTGTGATCCAAAAATATTTGTTTCGGGTCTGGGTGTTTGTGAAACCGAAAAGTCTCTCATAGTTTCTGACGCCCACGACACAAGACTCGTATCTTAATGTGGGGTCAGAACTATGTATGTATGTGACTGTTGGGTGTATTTATTAGTATTAATGTACATTTTCAAAAAAGCTGCATCTATTGCAGTGAGTCAATTCATTTAGCACCTCAGTTTAATAATAATCAGACAAATGTGGGAAACTAATCTTATTTATAAAAGTCTGTAAGAATGGTGGAACTAATGTGTTGTTAACAATTAAATTTGCTTATGATTAATAATTTTAATTATAACTATTGTAAGCATCTATGGAACCGGTGGTTGGCAATCTTAAACCTAAAAAACCTGGAATCTATTATGATAACTGTGTTCTTAGTTATAAATTATTGCACCTTTATCAATTACCTTACTGAAAACATCTGCACATGCTATGAAGTGAAATTACGTCATCATACAGAGGCCAAACTCTTGAAGTACCACAATATTAGGCTTATTTAGACTTCTTAATCACTATCTTTGGCCTTAATTTCACAGTTCTGAGTTTGTGCATGTGACTCATAACGACGTAGAGGCCTGGGAATGTGAGGACCAGTAGATACACCCTCATGAACGTGGGCATGTGGAAGGCGAAGTTCCAAGCGTTGGGCAGTGACACTGTGAGTCGCTGGGTCTCTTCAAAGTACGGTATGTTCCGCAGAATGACGATGGCTTCACATAGTACACCAGCTGGGTAAAGAGGGATCCACAGAGTGTACCGCAACCACGTCAAAATGTAGATTTCCTTCTTGTACAACTGCGATATGTAGAACGGATATCTGGAAATTAAAATTCTTTCATTCATCATCAGCCCATATACGTCCTACTGCTGGGCAGTGGGCACGTACCTCCTCTACAACTGAGAGGGGTTAGGCCTTAGTCCACCACGCTGGCCTAATGCGGTTTGGTTAACTAAACATCTAAGAAATGCCTAAGAACTTTTATGTATGCAGATTTCGTCACGTGTGTGCATTTTTCTT
The DNA here is from genome assembly GCA_907164795.1 of Hemaris fuciformis. Classification (NCBI taxonomy): domain Eukaryota; kingdom Metazoa; phylum Arthropoda; class Insecta; order Lepidoptera; family Sphingidae; genus Hemaris; species Hemaris fuciformis. Next base: position 11,232,527 of record OU015447.1, read on the forward strand.
TTTCAACTATATATTTTTCTCATAATTTAGACTAGAAGACGTATTGACGTATTTCATTGGTTTATCACAACTTAGTGAGGACCGTTGGTTTGTGCGTTACAAATATGTACTTACAAAAAAAACTTAACTTTGTTCACACCGCGTATGGCCTTCAAGGATTTCGCGCGTCACCGTCTGCATTTACTTCCTACCTCAACAATATATTCCGCATTATTAGGCGTAGCAAAGGGCAAAAGTCGCCATAGGTGATTATTAATAGCGCTGTGACTTGCTTTTATGGTTTTGAATAAAAACATTTATGTAAAAATATACTCAACATTAACACAATAACCCAAGACTTCATATAAAGTCTTCGATCGTACTAGAAGTACATTTTACACTACCCTATTTGTTTTGAACATGAGACCGAACGGGACTAATCGAGCATCTGTGTTTGTAACCCTGGTGGCAGGTCATACTAAAGTCTAAAGCTGCTCAGACCCACCTGACGATTTCAATAGTGGACCACACTATAAACAAGTAGAAGACCACGGGTTTAGTCTGCATCCGCGGTTCCGCCTCTATCATGGCGAACAATAGGAACGCCCGACCAGACACTTGGGCGAAAGGCACCAGCACACTTCCCTGAAATTAAACAACTAATTTTACAACTTCCGTTAGTCTGTAGTCTTTGCTGTGGAGCGAAAGAGACAACAATTGTTCCAACTCCTCCTGTTTATCTTCTTCTCATTATTTTGGTGGGGATAAAAAACAAGTTAGGTCCCCCATAGACTCGCTGTGCATCACTGCTCGATGTCATTTCTGTGCCTCGGTCAGTCCTGGTGTCGGTAGTGTCTAGACTGCAGTCGCTCAAAACTAGATTTTATGGACTCAGCTTCGCTTAAGAAAAATTTTATAAAGAAAAATAGCCTAGTAGCCTACATCCTTCCCCAATATACCACCAAAAATATTCAAATTACTCTAGTATTTTAAAAGACACTTTTGCATTTGTAATAATAGTATTGATGAAAGTATAGAAATATAACAGACCTGGTTTACGAAAGTAGGTATTAAGACCGAATTAATATTTTCATTGATTCAGTGAGTAGCAAACGCCATTGATCAAGCCAGATAGAAAAAGCAAGATCAAGTTCAATATAAAAATTTTTTACCTTAGTATACCCAAACAAGGGGTGCATGACTTCAAGGTACTGCATCAGCTGTAAGAACTTCATAGCAGGACCGACGTGCTCGTAAGTGTCCGCCACAGAATCGTACTCCAACTTGGCGTAGCGCACCCCCATGACAGCCATTATGTACATGTATCCCACGAATTGAAACAGGTTGTATATTATCAGATACACCTTTTTGAAGTCTTCTGGAAGCATTTTTGGGGTATTTAACTTTGTGATTTAGTAGATGTTAGACAAAATTTGGAATTGGACTACACTTTTTAATGATAAAAAATTAAATATCACAAGTGCGGCCCGTCTTTAGTTTATTTTGCCACATTGCGGCCCTTGCCTGTCAAAAGGTTGCCGACCACTGGTCTAAACACATGATGTAAAGCAGCTTTTCAAGTTTATTAAAATTTCATGATTTTCAAGCACAAACTAATTTCAGTATAACTGTAGAACCTAATCATCATCATCAGCCCATATACGTCCTACTGCTGGGCATGGGCCTCCTCTACAACTGAGAGGGTTTATGCCTTATTCGACCTTGCTGGTCTAGTGCGGGTTGGCGGACTACACACATAAGAAATTCCTAAGACCTTTTTAGGTGTGCAGGTTTTATCACGATGTTTTCCTTCACCGTTAAAGCAAGTGATAATTCATTGTGAATACACACATAACCTCGAAAAGTCAGAGGTGTGTGCCTGGGGTTTGAACCTGCGACCGCTGAAATTCTTTACCGCCCGCCTAAACCTCGAGGCTATCACTGCTTTTTAGAACCTAATGTCACCACAATATTTGAATAAATCAAAAGTAAAAACATTTTGAAAAGGCTAATCATACCTTTCCTGTACCCAAACTCCTCCTTGTGAAGTCTGTCATACATCCCGGGATAGTCTTTCATGACGTCACGTTTTTCGTCATCACTGTCTTGTCCATCTTCAGATTTCCATAAGTCAAAATTGATCTAAAAACCATAAAAGGCTTTTTTAGGTTGACCCTTCATAGCATAAGCAACCAATTACTATGTATTCAACCCTTTATTAATCAAGTTATTTGTTTGGAAATTTTGAAGGTGTTTGTAAATTATCTAAAAACCTTCAAAATGTTAATGCCATGAATACCTACTTTATATTTTATATAAGCTCATGAAGTCATGAATGCAATCATTATGTGAAAAGAGAAGTTATTTGGCTTCTTTACCTGTATTTTCATTTCACTGTTATTGCCCTTCATGAGCAAACAAAAACAGTTTAAGGGTCAGTAATTCAAGTTAAAGATAGATATTGTTTACTACAATAATTATAATCAATAAATGAATTGTACATACACATACATACATAAACTCACGCCTGTATTCCCCGAAGGGGTAGGCAGAGGTGCATTTCTGCACCCACATTTCGCCAGGTATGTATCAGTCCCACGTAATAGGGGGCGAGCCTATTGCTGTTTTTCGGGCACATTTCCAGACTCCGTGCTGTTACTGAGAATTTCCTAATGGAAAAACCCAATAACACTTTGCCCGACCCGGGAATCGAACCCAGGACCTCTAGATCCCACGGCACATACTTGTACCGTGAGACCACAAGGCAGTCAATGAATTGTAATTACTAATTAATTTTTACTTTGTTCACACAATATGTAGTTAAACATAATATACAGACTCATTACACATTCATTGTTGAATTATGATTTAATAATTTATGTATTTAGTTTGTTAAATATTTTAATACATAAATATTTAAATTATTGAATCATAATTCAATGATGAATGTGTAATGAGTCTGAATATGTTTAACTACATATTGTTAAAATATTTTATGTTTTGTAGGTCCTGTAAGAGTAATGAGTGTGGCCAGGGTTTGAATACTGGTATGCAAAAAGTGTTATTGGGTTTATTCCAATGGTTTCTAGAAATACACATTTGGCATTATATCGCACCCCCGGTGCGAGACTGTCACTTATGCAAAAATGCAATTTTTCAGGAGAAGCATTTAAAACTTTGACATCTCAAAAAATAATGATATTTTAAGATTTAGACAAGATGACTAGCTTTTACTACAACATCAACTTTGAACTTACTTTTGAAGTAACATTATCGCACCAAGTAAAGGGGTGCTTATGGACACTATTACATATTTAAATCATTTTTGCAATTTTTGCATAAGTGACAGTCTCGCACCGGGGGTGCGATATGGAAAATAGTGACACAGGCCTCATCATATGTAAATATTTTATTCTAGCATTGTAAAATAAATCATACCAGATGGTACAAATAATGATCCAAGAAGAGTAGGTATTTTGTGTTTGTTTTTAATATCAATGTAAATGTAAAAATACTCTTAGCATTTGAAATACCTTTAACCAGGCTGGTTTTTGTGGTTGAGCAGTGACCCTGGGCCACCATGATGGTTTCTCTTTTTGTAGTAACAGCTCCACACGATTGTCAAATACACGGACTGTTGTTGCCTGCTCCCCATCTGTGCTGGTCTGATGTAAAGCCACATGATTAATTATTCTAATATCATTAGGAATTAACAAGACTTATTGTAGATAAACTATATATTAATTATATGATCACAGTGGCACCTGATAGTATTATAAATTTTACTGTGTATGGGTGTTGCTATTCATGTATACAAAAAATAATACCCGATAAATTTCTTATCCATTTATTTTTTCAAAATATTCTTTGCTTTCTTAAGTATTAGAAAAATATATAAAAATAGTTTAAAAATTTTAAACAGTACTATTTCACCTAGGATATTATATTTACTCTTAAATTGTTGATGTTTACTACTACTGTCATGATGATAAAAAGGGGAATAGTATATTTTTTATAAAATAAATTACTTATATAGACCATTAAATATAAAAGAAAACTCCTATCACAACACACGAATCATTTCTTGATTGTTTGCGCATGCGATGCCGTGATTAAACTCGCATTGCTAGATTTATTACATAAGTGCATAATTTTAAATTGTAATTTTTATAATTAAAACCATTTATGAACAGTTCAATACCAAAAAGGCCAAAGTACGATCAATAAAAAATTAATTCCTTCAATACATCTCTAAGCTTGGATAAACGCTAGTGATAAAAGATAACACAAGACCGGTATAATCTGTAAGATTTGTAAAATAATTATATTCACTTGCCGTTTTAATAGGTGAAAATAGGTCCAAACTAAACTCATACTGGCTATCTCCACGGGCACCGGTTCCTTGCGCGGAGAATTTCACATTGTTTTCCAGAACTTTCACTTCAGGTTTTAAGACATTTTTCAAATCAATTTTCAATGAAACAGAGCTTTCAGTCTGAGCCCAATAAACGAAGGGGCTAGGTACGACCATTTTAATTTATTTTAAGTTTTAACTATCACACACGATTAACTATACGTCACTGAATTCTGAAATCTATAATATCAATATGTTTCGTTCACTCCCTGTTTTGATTATGTTTTTTTTTAATGAGGAATCGAGTTCCATAGTCCACATCTGTCTCGCAAAGCTTCAATAAAAATCAGAGATAGAAATATTCGAAGTATGATACGGGTGAAAAAATTAGACGTCAAAGTTTTTTATTCTACTCTAACATATAGACTTGTCTCAGTTTTTTGGGATGTCAAAGGTGTTACGTTTTCATCTTTGTTTATTTTATCGTGAAAACTTTCATCGAAGATTTTTTATACCTATTTTAGTTAATTACTTTAATAACATATCTTTTTTTGTTAGATATACAAAGCAATATTATATTGCTAATTTGCTATAAAAAGGCTTTAAGTGTCTTCTATTTCTCATTGTAAATAAGTACTGTGTGGTTAACCGTCAATTCAATACTGGTGTCCGTGTTGCTCACCAAACTGAGAAAATCATCCGTCGACATCAATATTTCCAGATTGCAAAATTGAAATTACAGTGTATTTTTTATAGGCTATTTGAAATTACTACTATTTTTGTTTAAATATCTCAACGAGCTATGGAGAGGGCTATGCTCGGGGTTTCCCTACGAGATCGAATCAGAAATGAGGAGATCCGTAGGAGAACTAAAGTAACCGACATAGCCCAGCGGATTAGCAAGTTGAAGTGGCAATGGGCCGGGCACATAGCGCGGAGAACCGATGGCCGATGGGGCCAAAAGGTTCTCGAGTGGAGGCCACGTACCGGAAAGCGCAGCGTAGGACGTCTACCCACAAGGTGGTCTGACGACTTAGTGAAGGTCGCACTCGCGGGTCGTCGCTGGATGCAGGCTGCCTCTAACAGGTCACTATGGAAGTCATTGGGGGAGGCCTATGTTCAGCAGTGGACTTCCTTGGGCTGATAATGATGATGATGTTAAAATTACAGTGTTTTCCTATCAAAAAATACAGTAAATATACAGTAAATAATAATCACATTTTTAGATGTTTTTATTTATTTGAAACACAGTGGCAATTGACTTTTGCGAAGTAGTTTTTATCCTGTATAAGTGCTTGCAAGCTTCCCATGTCTTTTAATCGCTCCCTTCCAGCCAGTATTGACGCATTACACAACACACAAATTGCACGATAATTATCCTTGGGATCACGTTTTAGCTTATTTTTTAGTTCATTGTATTTGTCTACTAACCACTCATCTCTAAACTTTTGGTTATATTGTCGCTTCTTTGTTTTTTTTTTTGGAGTTGACGGTCCAGCTTCATTACTTTCAGAACTTGTTTTCGGCATATTTAAATTTTTTAATCAGATAATCATCCGAGTCCAATAAAACCGAGCAAACAATATTTACATCCAACGAACAACGAATAATAGACATAATATCATGCTAAATGTAAACGTCTCAAATTAAAGCCCACACGAAATCTCGAAAATTATGTTATTTGGCGCTGCGTAATAAATATTTTTATTTATACCACCTTTATATTTCTTCAGATCAAGTGTTAGAATTACGATTTATCAGAAGATTTTGTATCGACAAATATACAGTGATTTCATTCGGCATGTTACAGTATACAGTAAATAGAGTGGAATTACAGTAAATTACTGTAATTACAGTGCATCTGGAAATACTGGACTCGACATCTATTTCCATTTTCCATACAACATGTTTTATTTGAATTATTTAACTGTAGTGAAATAAAAATGTTTTACCCCGGTGTTTGGTTGACTTTTATATATTTTTTTAAAGGTTACTGAAAAAGTTTATCATTTATTTCTATAAAATGTTGCATATGCCTAATTTCCGTTTGGAAGCCAAAAACTATAAAAAAAAAACACCAAAACATTCATTGAACTCATATGTATTTCTAGACAGCCACACTAAGATGATATTTTAGCAGTGTTTGCTCTCCATATAACAAAAAATCGGCTTGTATTTTTATGTTGATTTATTTCGTATATTTATTCGCGGTTTCCGACTGACACATAGAGCTAAAGGCGATCTGCACTAAAACACAGGACTTGGATGTATTAAACAGCACTACATTATTTTTAGTTTCTTAACACTTATCACGTTGATGTTGGAATTACCGAACATAATAAAATTATAGGCTTCACAATTATTTTATATATATTTGAGTGTATTGAACCTATTAAAAAAAAATTCCCGGATTTTAGATCCCAGAAGCCGGACAGGTCAAAAAGTTTTTTTAAAGATAGTGTAATCAAAAACTATTTAAAATGTTATTAATATGACGGTTGGGGCGGGGGTACAGTGAATATAGCGAATCGGTTCGTCGGTTGATCGAGGCGTGCGGGCACAGTGTGTGTGTCGCGAGCGCCCCAAGACTTAATTTTTTAAAATCCGGACTTCAAAGGAAGCCCCCCGGACGCTTCCCGGTTGCCCTCTTAACTAAGACAAATCCGGGGAAACCCAGACGGATGGCAACCCTACCTTCATCACTATATTATTTATGGCGTTAAAGCCGTGGCTGAAATCATATAAAAGAAAATGATTGTATTTAATTTATTCTATTGTGGTGCGGAGAATATGAAATTTTACATAGGAATAGATGCTAACAGATTATATTGTGTCCAAAAAGTATTGTGGTTCAAACGATTTCTATTTGTCAAAGTCGAATTCATAATAAAAAAACCTATAATCGACTAATTATCTATACCGTTTAAGGTTTTTTTTTCTAAATCTGTCAAAAAGCCGTTTGCATTGCACCTCTCGATGGGTATCGCGTTAGTGTAAAAATTCTCAATTAAATATTTTTCTTTACCTTTCAACACGTTTGCCGTAAACTAAAAATGGTTTGAGTAACACTTTTTGTCGTAAAATATATAAAGTGGCTGTGCGTTGACTCTTGTTGAAGTTGTAAACAAATCCAAAATGTCCGTTCCTACTACTGGTCCGAGCAAATTGAAAAAGAAACATATTCGTGTGAAACATCAAAAAGTGAAGCTATTCCGTGCAAATGAACCGTTACTGTCTGTTTTTATGTGGGGTGTAAATCACACGGTAATGTATTAATTTTATTAATTCTTAATTATGGCGGGCGGCTAATTCTATTTGAGTTAGTATTGGGTCCCGCAATATCATTATGTCATTTCCTTCAGTACTGGTTTGTTGTGGTTTCGTACTGTTTACATTAAACTGCCTTGCTAATATTTCGCTTAGTTTGCGCGACAACACCTGGCACAGTGTCAATTAAAGTTATCTGTGTTCTTGCCATTGAATATAAATAGACTAATAAAATTTATGTTGCTCGATAAAGGAGTCTTAATTTCATCCTCAATACGGCTAAAATCTTCATATAAGCCTGGCGCAAATAAATATTTTTTAGAACTTAATCTCCTTGAAATTTGGGACAGGTTATCCTCTTTAATAAAATTTACTCCATAATAATATTTTGTATTTTAACAGTTTATTTATTTGAAAATTTGTATATTTTTTATTAAACTAAATGGGTGTTTGTATCAAACGCCTGATGATAAATTAAATTAAAAACAAAGTGTTACTGATCCCAGTCGACTAGGGAAAACAAATTACTGTGTATGTTACTCATAATCAGTCAAGTTCATATGATGTTCTGTTAGTCAGATATATTTGGAAAATTAACAATATGATTAAATAGCCCCCCCCCCCCCCCTAATACAACTACATTATGAATATGATGTAATAAATATCTTAAAAATTAGACTGAGCTTTTCTACATTTTTGTTGTGCCACAATGCATGCCTCATTATTGATCCCTGGTATGTAAAATCTCAGAAAAAATATGCCTTTGGTGATTATTTAATAGTCATAATGATATAAACTATTTTATATTATATTATAAATATAAATTTCTGCAATTAATAAGTGCTTTAAACAACTTTAATAGTTTTAAATTACCTATTACATGAATGTAATTATAGTTACTTTTAAAAGTTTTTATTCTTGTAGTGTCATTAATCAGTATTTCTTAAATAAAGTGAGTAATAATACCCTTATCACAGTATTTTAATGTTACCAATAACTTGAATGTAATGGAGAAAAGTCATAATAATTATTAATATAAAAAACCCTTTATTATTATAACTCCCATGTCATACATACTTATGTGGATAAAACACCAATGAAGCAAATAAGATATCTTTGAGAGTTACATAAACTTCATTAAACAGAAATATTGTTTATTTCAATATTAATATTATTCCTAATAGAAAATCAAAGGCTCTTTTATTAACCTTCCAAAAAGAATTTCCATAAGTTGTTAATAAAAATAAAACAGCTAATAATTTATTTATTTAACGTTAATTTTGTCTCTAATTTGTATCTCCAACAAAAGCTTGCTGTAGAACTTAGTTTAGTGGTCTAAGTAAAAAAAATAAAATGCCACCTAAAAACTGAGTAAGAATTTGTATGTTTTCTGTGTACAATGTAAAATATTTTCTAATAAAGGAAATTTACATATAAAATAATCACAGTGTTATTTTCAGATTAATGAACTAAGTCATGTCTCAATACCAGTCATGCTACTGCCAGATGACTTCAGAGCTTATTCAAAGCTCAAAGTAGACAACCATTTATTTAACAAGTAAGTTTAACAGTCTATCTATTACTCTAGTTTTAAACTCGATTCCTTGTCAACTCAATAGTTGGACAATCATTAAAATAATTTGCTCAAATAAAGACATGTGCCAAGAAAATTCTCTTGGCAACTGTTATTTGTTAAATTTATTATAGTTATGTGTTGTGTGTGTGGCTCTTCATGAATTACACATATTGTGAAATAGTATTTTGCCCATGAGTGATTTGGCTCAACACATACATTAGTCAACTATTTTATTATCTGTTTGAATTACAACATAATAAAATATTTGTGTGGTTCCCAACAAAGGCCTCTTCAAGGACATGTCATGGAGTTCAATCTATTTTATTTGATTGCTCACAATTTTTGATGATCGTAAATTTTGTCATTGATTTTGATTGACAATATTGTAGTCAATGTTTTAATAATTGACCACATTCAAATGATAATTTTTCTGCTTTGACTGAAACATCAGTTCAACACAAACTTTCCACTCAAATTGATTTTGATATCCGATTTCAAGTTTAAATTAGTCAATAAAATAACTTAGTTTAGGAATTCCAACAAAAAGACAGATCATGAATCATAGCTGGATCATTTTTGGCCTTCCTCCAAGATTTCAGAAGGGGTGCTTAAGTTGCTTTCCTCTTGTTTAAAAAATATAGATAATGCCTCGTAGAAAACAAGAGACAAATTGGTAGATCTATTCCACAGTGTGTTGTTTTTGAGCAAAAAACTAACATTTCAAAATTGTGTTGTAAACATTCACATTGAATCATGCACCTCAACGGTCCAGGAAAATATCTCCACTGTAATAAAATCTCTCAGTATTCATCATAAGGAAAATCTAAATTATACAAAGTAGGTTAACACTAGATTAGCCCGGTGAAGTTAATTAAGTCTGTGCTTCGGAGCGAAATAGAATAATTTTTGACAATTAAAAACTCTGAAGCCTATTGATATAAAAAATAACTTGCATGAAATCTTTATTAGTGCCATTATATATGCCAATTTGGGTTTTTATTAGGATACTACAACCAAACTTTTTGTATCTCTCTAAGAAAGACCACTCTAACAGGAGCAAAGTCACGTCAAAAAAAAGTAGACTTATGATTCAGCACACTTAAATGCTTCGGTAATAAAATTTTAATCGCGTGCGTATTTGATTTAATTTTGTACAAGACATTAATTTTCTCATTATCGCACTGAGTAATCTGTAAGTTAGTTTTATCAGATTTAAAAATACTTACACTGAGCTCTACAACAATAGAAATTATTGTTTTATTACCAATCAAGTTGCTGTGGATTTTCCGTGTACCTATTCTGATTGCACGTAGCATAACCGCTATGACTAGCTTCTCTAATCTACGACGCTGCGTGCCAAATTAACCTTTATAATCAATCCCACACAATTGGGGTTTGCCCCAGATTAATGTTTGATTACAATTTGGAAAATTGGAAAACAGTAACAGTCCGTTCAGTACTTTCTACGCAATATGCAACCAAAATAAAAAATGCGACGTCTAGGAAGAAGTTATTCAGTATCTACTTTAAAAGATTTTTATAAACTTTGACCTGTTAGATCTTTGGGCTAGATGAGCTAGATGGTTATACTATTAAAAACATTAAAGAATTCATATTTGAGCATACAGTAAGCGATGAGAAATTTATAAAGCGTTTAAATGCTTAGAACTGGAGACAGCGGGGTGTATACTGATGTGGTAGCGTGATATCAGAGACATAAGGTTTCCTCCGTATCTGTTTTTTCAATTTATCAACAGTCAGGGGACTTCATAACGACGAGTATGTTAACTTTAGCATTTTGTTGCAGAGAAAACATGCCATCCCACTTCAAGGTGAAAGAGTACTGCCCGCTGGTGTTCAGGAATCTGAGGGAAAGGTTCGGGATCGACGATATCGACTACAAAGAATCGCTAACAAGGTAACACCACTACACGAGAACGATTCGCGACTCTCGGCACGTGTGATACGCTAACCAAAGAAAACCGAATATCTTTATTTCTTATATGTATAAATTATTTATTTATATTTAATTTTCATTCCCGTATTATTGTCTCTGGCTTCCACGGTCCCATCCCGTCCTGTGGTCCCTAGGTTTAGAAAGCCAGATAAGTACCTGTGCTCGAAGGCTCTGAAGAGGCCGAGCTCGACGCTGCGGCGCTCGGCGACGGCGCCCTCCGGCGTCGCCAACATGAAAAACGAAACTCACCAAGAGAGCATATTCCAAGATGCGAGCGCGTTTGTCAAACGCGGTCTGACAATAAAGCGACTGAGGTCAGCCGACTTTTGGACTACGATTTTGTTTCAGTTTTTTTTTTCTAAAATAACAAGTATGTAGTGTGCCTTACGAACTGACACGGCGATCATTAGCATATCCCACGATCACACTGGTTGTATGACTCATAGTGATTACCCTAATGTCTAACCGCCTGAGGTTTTCGGTTTTCCTTTTGTATGACAGTTTGGATTTTTTGCCATTTTTCGTCCCGATTCGTCTAATATTGTATTATAATTCGTTACTTCCTCATGTCCTTATCATCGTCGTCGGATTATTGCGAGTTTTTATTTCCTAAACATGACAATTCTGACGTATTATAAGTTCAAAACATTCGAGACACTTTAATGTCTCTCGCGTGATACTAAATTTTGTCGTCTTGCCAACACATATCCCTGTTATTGACCTCTACCCTTATGCTCCTTAATATCCAGAAGACACGGAACGTTCAGTAAGGCATCTTTGTACAAAAGCGCATTCGCACAAAGCACGTCACACATTGTATGATAGTTTGTTTGGCAAATAATGCTGTCTGCGTGCGACGGCCTATTTTGATAAAGTTGTCTCACTGGCGCACTCATCATCTTCCCACGTGCCTAATGTTTTTATTTCTTTTTTTTATACACTAACAAATATGTACAATATTGCAACACCACACGTTTTGAGAGTGCAACATACGCACAGTTTTAGGGTAAGTATATTGATGTTAAAATCACATATTGCAAGAACCGGAGTGCATTCCACGCTACGCATACATCACGCTTCAAGACCGGAAAAAATGCAACAGTTTAATATGTTTACTAAAATCTGTATAACCTTGTAAATGACGTCACGCGTTTACGCAGTTATGTTTTCATAAGGTAAAGGTCAGGCTGGGAGAAACTGTTATAATGAAGAAGGAAATTGATTAATGCGCTCTTTCAAATAACTTCAACTTCGCGAAGGTTTAAGTGAGTTTGTAAGTTGGTGTACATGATTTAATTACACAAAAATATTTTATGTCTACATATACCTACATGTATGTTAAATTATAGAGCGAGTGTTTACGCATTTTTACGAGTAATTTCATATTTTTATATATCTTTTAAGTTAAATTTAATTCATTTAGCCTTTTTAAATCACTGACTTTTCTACGAAATCTATATAATATGTATGTACACTTATATTCACACTTATAACACTGTTAAAATGTACGCTCGAAGCGATAAAATAAGGTGTAAATGCAATAAGAATAACACAATTCGATGATAATAGAAACATTAAATTTGTCCGTCTGTAAAGAGAAATGATTGTGTTGTTAGAGGACTGAATCACTTGACAATTTTATACTGTATTTACACATGAAATTGTAGTGATGCTTAAAATATACGGAGTTTTCTGTTGTGTGTTTGATCATCGCTCGTGTAACTTTGCCCACAGCAGTCATCTGAGGTCACGATCTCTTTTATGAATCTGTTAATTAGTTGTAACAAGGTGTTAATGTGTGGCTTCGGATGATTCAAAAATGTGTTGTATTCATATAATACTCGGTTATTTATCAATTTTATGTTAATAATATTCCGAAAAACATGTCACCACTTCTAGATAAGCATTTTTTTTCTTTTTCCATGTATTTTTTTTTCTTAGCAGTTTTAATTAAATCGATTATTCATTAACAGAAAAATATAATATCTACCATGAATTTTGTAATTATCTCAGTATTATACGAAAAAACTTTGCTGAAAGAGCTAAACGGGCATTATTTCGGCTGCCATAAAAAAAAATTATTTCCATTTTGCTTTACTTTTAGTGGTAACGTGCTTTAGTTAAAATTGTAGTTCGTCTACGTTTTCCCATTTTTAAAAAGATTCTTATATGAAGACGATAAAGTTCATAATAAATATGGGTAGAAGGTTTCATAGAATGCCTTCAACTGGGTGTTAAATTATTTTTCACGAGTACATTTATTATGCAAACAGATATCTGAGACATGCACTAGTGTTATCTCGCTCGGTGATAAGTTGGCAAGTATTTTTGGAAGAATAAACAAATAATAATAAAGAATAATCAAAACAAATTAACTAGATTAATCTAAAACATTTGTGACAGGTCATACTAATTTAATGTTTTTCACAGTATGAAAGTAATGGTACTATATTTATTACTAAATATTGTCTTTTTACTTACTTTCTAGGTGTATATAAAAATAGCTCAGAGAGCCTAGACACTCACATTTGACAAGCGAAATCTGAAAAAGATGACAAAAATGTATGAAATTGACAGAAATGATTCTCGTGCTCGTCATGTCAATTTCATAAATTTACGTTACTTTAGCGATTTTGACAGTAAAATGTTACTGTGTCTACGGTTTCAGAAATGATTGATGTTAAATTGTTGCAGCTATTGTTTATCTATTGTAAGAAGAGAATTGTGTTCGAGAATCGTTACAAGTATATTTCGTTTTAATACAAAATGTATGGGGTTAATGGGATGAGATAATCCTACGTTTTATGCAAAAAAGTGTAAATAAATAAATAATTTGCCGGCAGGTCGCAACCAATTCCTGATGACTCGTCGGGTAAATCCGGCGCGAAGTTCTACCAAAGCTATGACCGACTGTTCATACTGAAAACCCTCACCTCCGAAGAAGTCGAGAGGATGCACTCATTCCTCAAACATTATCATCCCGTGAGTTATTATTTAATATATTTACATTCTTACTAATAAGTAAGTTCCAAATTCAATGTAGCTTGTTTATTTTAAAATGACAAAATGATGGTTGCGGTATAATACCTTAATTTGAGTCGTACACTTTGTAACGTGCTTCTTAATTGTAAAGTAATCTGGTCTGGTGTGACTGATTACGCAGTTATATTTTCTTTTTCGTCAATAATATTTTAATTGACTCTAAAAATGAATCGTGTATATAAAATTCAAAATGAACAATAATAACATTAAACAACTTTTTAAATAGTTGTCATTTGAGAAAGCTCCTGTCAGGTTTTATATTTCTTGCTTCGAACGCAGTCGCCTTACTCCACGGGAGGTAAGCTTAATTGACTGCAGTTTTTAAATAACCGAGTCGTTATATTATGTTGCATATTTTATGATTGCCATTCAATAACAGTAATTAACAAAATGGCGAAGAGAAGAATTTAGGCAGTTTAAACTCGTAGTTTTTCATTAGCCGTACATGTTCATGGGCGTTATAGATTAGTTAGATATGACACCATGTACACGGGTGTACAAGTCAATGTTTAGATTCTGTTTGGGCTCCACCTTCCATCGGGTGCTACTGCAATTATTTTGAAAAAAAAAAAGAAAATCAGCTAATATGGGTTCTAATGGTGGACACGGTCTTCTTCATCAGACTTCGTATACAAAAAAAAAACTGATAATATAGGCATGCAGGTTTCCTCATCATGTCCTTCTTTCTGATTATGGGTGAATTTTTTTTAAAATTATTAATGATTGGAAAAGTTTTTGCTTGACGATTTATGCTTGGCTTCATTAGTCCACAAACCATGGTACCTAAATATCGTGATATCTAGCTATCGAAATAGATAATGGTTTGATCGTTTGTTTGTTTTTGCGCAGCACTGTCCGTACATTATTGTTTCAATATCGATAAAATGGAATCACATCCGAGATTAAAAGCTTATGTTGGCTACGTGAAAACGATCATCGATGAGTAACCATTGTCATTCCGTTCGCTTTCTATTCTGTGTTATCTTGAATGTCATATCGGATGATTAGGTTCGTATGTACTTATTCTACTTGCAGTGTGTTTGTATTTATAACCTTGGTTTGGTTGGTTAGAGTAAGGTTATTGTGAGATTTAAGAGCCGCAGGTTTTCGATCCCTGTTAGAGGATTTTGTGTAACCTAAAAGTACCTGTTACTAATTTGAGAGCGAAAAGTCGTTAAGTAAGTTTTTGTCATCGTTTATGCGATTAGCGTTGAATACATAAGCACGTTTACGTCATAAGTGTGTTACCCGGTATCAAAGTAACCGATAAATTGCTAATACGCGTGTTATACAATTGTATATTTTTGAATGTATTGAAGTTGGCGCATAATAAGGGTTTAGTGATGTCATATTTGCAAACGAGTTTTCGTAAACCAGTCCGCCCTTGCAAAAAAGAAAACGTTAGGTTTTTACCACGTATCTCTTCAATTTGCGCCAGTACGGAGGCATTATATGTATTTAATATGCTGGCTTCACATATCCTCGATATTATTAGGGAGAAAATTCATACATGCTTTTTATATAGAGATGTTTTCCTGCACCGATATAATTTAAACGATGCTCAGTAATTTAATATTTTGAAAGTCGGTGCTAACTGGGTTTGAATCTATCGTTTTAGAAATCCAATCCCATACATAGTATTCGTTTTATTACGATTCTAAATTCTGTGTAAATAAGAGTTTGTACTCCCAATTAAACATTGGATTTAATTATTTAAGTTCCCTATTTATAATTATTTCTTCAACGAGCGGTGGAGCCTAGGTTCGTCCGGGTGCAAATTTGTATTTTATCTCCCGAGAACTGTTATTTTTTTCTCTAGGTTCCATCTATTCCAAAAATTATTCATGTCAGTTAGGTAGTTTTTATGTTTAATCGTTACAAAAATACTAAAAATCATTTTTTCAAATATTAGTATTGAAATACATTCGTTATTTTGAGGTTTTTTAACCTAATAATGAAAATTAAAGTTATTTTGAAGATAAAATATATCAAGACGGCGCGGCGTTAGAGGCGAAAACATTTTATTTATTTACTAGCTGACCCGGCAAACGTTGTTTTGCCATATATATAAAATTCTCGTGTCGCGGTGTTTTTTGGCAAACTCCTCCGAAACGGCTCGACTGATTTGTATGAAAAATTGTGTGTATATTGTAGGTAGGTCTGAGAATCGGTCAACATTTAAGGGTTTAACATTTAGGGGTATGTTTTTTTTCTATTGACTTTATTTTCTTTATTTTTTATGATTCAGCATTGATAAATTATTATAATCATAAATTTTCACCCTTCTACGATCAACCTCTATCTTATACTGACCATTTTAATTAGATTTTTTTTTATTAAAATGTAAATAAATGATAATAGCACTGAAAAATTATAATGATACGTATAACAGTCATTGCTTTGATCGATATACAAATTAAACAAAAAAATATGGTCAAAATTGTATAGAGTGAGATATACATATACATCTATATATACCTATATAAAATTCTTGTGTCACAGTTCGAAACAGCCTCCGAAACGGCTCGACCGATTTTGATGAAATTTTATATGTATATTCAGTAAGTCTGAGAATAGGTTATCAAATTTTTATACCCCTAGGGTGGTCCAACCCGAAAAGTTTTTATTTTTATTTTGTGGACATTTTTTGTTTTTATTTTTTTATGATTCAGCATTGAAAAATACATATAACTCCAAATTTTCACCCTTCTACGAATAACACCTGTTTTGTAATTGCAATTTTTATATTTTTATAGCTTTTGCCCGCGACTCCATCCGCGTAGACTTCAGGGTTGGGTGCAGAAAGATAATAAGTGAATCTATAAATCGTCCCTCAAGTGCCCAAAATGGCACTTACTGAATTTAAAAAAAGGTCAAATCAATTCAAATGGTTGAGGCGTAAAAGTAAAACTCTGACAGTTATTTTCGTATTTTTAATAATATGTTTATCCCAATGGGAACATTACATTTTCCCGGGATAAAACATAGCCTATGTTACTTCACAGGGTCTCATTTATGGTCATACCAAAATTTTTGTTTTTGCGTGAAAGCGTAACAAACATCCCTACATTCACATTTATATAATAGTAAGGATAACCATTCCCACCTATGTTACTTCGGTGGATCCCACCTATCTGCATACCAAAAGTCATTCAAATCATTTTTCAATTCTTTTATCCTCCGTATTTTTTTTAATAAGAAGAATCCTATGTCCTTTTTTATATCTCGAAGACTATGTGTACAAATTTTCATGATAATCGGTTAAGTAGTTTTGGCGTGAAAGCGTAACAAACAAAACATTAACATTTATAATAGCTGACCCGGAAAACTTCGTATCCCCTAACAGTCATTGAATGTTACATATTTACATATTTTTGATTGTATGGAAATAAATATTAAGTTCAGCACTTTATTGAGTTAAAAATACAGAAATAAATAAGTACGAAAATTAAATGCATCAATCGTGTCTCCGCAAGTCATGATTTAATTAAACATGTACATATGGGATGGGATGTAGTCGGTTTTAATTCTCTTCATTGAAGCATCAGTGTGGTGGACTGAAGCCTAAACCCTCTCAGTTGCAGAGAAGGCCTATGCCAAGCAGTGGGACGTACATATATGGGCTGATGATGATGATGATGCACCTTGTGATATACATTTTTAATATATTTTTTAATTGTCTAAAAGATCACAAACATCTTTTGTTAATCGTCATTGCGAAGGCATGACGAATCGGGAACTGAATTCGTTTGAACTCAATGGTCATACCCGTTAGGATCAATGAAATCTTAGATCAATCTAATTGATGAATTCTCAAGCACCAATTCATCTCTAAGTTGTCTTTTCAGTATCGTCACGTGAATAACATTACTCAACAATTTTCTTAACACCAAGCGCATTCCATTGCATAGTTGTGGGTGTTTTAGATTTCAAAGCGTGATGACTACCGAACCTGCCTTCGTTTGTAAATCAGGTACAACCAAGGAGTTTAAAAATACATTTCTGAACGCACGCATAAATATTTGACAACCAATAAATATGTCTTTCCCTTTTTATTACTGACATTATTCTACATTTTTAAAATCTGAAATACGCAATTATTCGAATATTCTGGATATATGTTGTCGATTCAAAACCTTTATTTAAATACGTTCTTTAATTTGAGGGGACCATTAACCATATTGACGGGATAAACATAAAATGTTTGACAGAATATTAGGTAGAACAGTTTATATGAGAAAATTAAATTGTTGTTTTTACCATATTCCTCGCAATTTAACTTTTTCTTTCATAAGAAGCTTCTTCTAACAATAGCAAACACAACAAAAAAAGAATTAGCGAAATCGGTCCAGGCGTTGTTGAGTTATGCGCTTACCAACACATTTTGCGATTCATTTTTATATATAAGATTATTTAATAGCTCCCATCAGGGTGCAATCGACCTATATTTGTACTCATACAAAGCGTCAAAACTCGTTTGCTATTAAATTCATGGTGAACTTAAACAGATGTACGATAGGAATTATCTATATCCATATCACTTCTAGAGCGCACGATAATACTTTTATCACTCTTGTAAAATGACAAATTTCTTGGTAAATAAATGATACTTATAATAAAATGTTGGAGATATCATATCTCAATTAGTCACTCTTGTATGAAAAAAGTTTAAATGCTTAAGCATTTCATATATATTTAATGCTTATTCAGCATAAAGCCGTGATTTCCGGCTTTGTTTTTTAATTGAATCTAATAACGCTTTTCCTTGCGACAAAATATTGTTTTTTGATGAATATTTCTTTAAAAACTATCTGGCTTGCTTTAATTCGATAAAATAACAATTTACAATACTAATTTGAAGCCACTTCCCCAACGCCAATCCCTTCGGTCGTAAGGGCCATTGAATTAGAAGTAAGAGCGCCCCAGCGTTTTTTCCCAAGGTTCCATATTTTTGCCAAATAGCAAAATGTAAATTTGCTTATTGTCATCATTGTCATATCTCATCAGATATGATGTCTTGGACAAAGGCCTAAACCCTCTCAGTTGTAGAGGAGGCCCGTGCCCAGCAGTGGGACGTGAATGAGCTGATGATAGATGACACATATTTCAAAATAACGAATGTATTTCAATACTAATATTTAAAAAAATGATTTTTAGTATTTTTGTAACGATTTTGTCCACTCTTCCTTTTCCATACAATCTATTCTCTTATGGAATGCACTCCCCCTCGAAATCAGGTCGGTTACATCTCGTTTAGCATTTAAAATGAAAGTCCGGCAGCTTTTCTTCAATGAAATTACTGAATAATATGTGTGATGTCTGATTATCCTTTATCTCTCTTTTATGTATCTATGTATGTATATGTATTTATATGTGTCTATAATTATTTATTTATCTGTGTATATATGTTAGTATATATAAATTTTGATTCTATTTACATATGTATATATATGTATGTATGTATATTTTATATATTATTTTAACCATTTAACTATTTATGCACCTACCTTTTTTATCTCTGCATCACCCAGAGGTTGACTGTTAGAGAATGCCTTTGGCATTAAGTCCGCCTCTATACTTAATGTATAAAAAGTGTAAATAAATAAATAAATAAATTTCTTGAAGGGCCGTCGCACGCGAAGTTCTCGTGCAACAATAGCTCGGGTTGAATAAAATTCTTGATTCGCGGTTATTGGCAGCCGTCTCGGAGATGTCTCTCGTCGTTATACTTCTGAGTTTTATTAAGAGCTCTTGCACATGCGGTTTTATGAGGAGTAATTTCTGTGGATGTTAAGAATTGAAGTTTTTGTCCAAATAAAAATATCTCAACTTGCTCATAATAATTGCGCTTGCATCTAAGAGCTTGTGGGAAATTATTGTGCTGTACGAGGTTTCAAAGAACAGACCTATTTCTGTCTCCCTACTCTAAGGAATATTTATTACCTGATCCAAGGTAAATAGGTCGGTTCGATCGAGCGCTGTAGCTGCAAAAGCCTTTGTAAAGCAACAGTTTTGCAGTCTTGTTTTTTCAGCAAAAAAAGAACTAACAATTCATAAAATCGCTTCACTTCATAGGTCAGTAGGTCAGAAGCTGGAAGCTTTGTTGCGTACGCGTAAATGAAAAAAGGTTCAACAAACAATAGCTTGATCAAATAGTATTTTTTTTTGCACGGGGAAAATCCTCTTGGATTCCTCCTTGTGTATAGCGACTAAAAACTCCGATACCGGGATCTCAAGGTGAACGCATACCGATAAATCATTCTTGCGGTTTGCTTTTATGCGCTTCATAGGCTAGTCTTGACAGCTGTTACCAACTTTTAAGGACTTGGTATCTTTACATTATGTGGAAACCATTATGGTTACTTTCTTCCTATCACTCTCTTGATATGAACTTCAGTACAGATGGACGTTGAATAAATGAGCTTCTATATCTTTCGGCAAACTTCAGTTGTCGAGATATACTGCGTGAAATGATTATTAACAATATGCTAATATCTTGTACTACTGGGAGATATTATTGACACGTTGATAACGCACTGAATATTGTACGTCAATACACTTTAGATTATAAACACGTCTCGTGTAACAATGACGTTATATGTTTAAGGAAAATTTAGTACGGATGTGGATAAAAATTGTAACATATTCATATCATAATAAAAAACAACAAACGCACAGATTTTCAAGTTTAATATGCAACCATAATTAATTGAATTTCGGTAATAATAAATCTGTTTCTAGCACTTAGATCCAAAATAATCTTATAAACATTTTCCATGGTGCATGGATCGACACTTATATTTTCTCGGGGGCAAAGCTGATTATGGCTCTACTTGCCGTCAGTCCTGGGGGAGGGAGGTGGGAAGCGTATGTCGGGGTACATAGAGGTCATATAGAGCAACATACAGATCGTCGTACTGACAAAAATTGTTTTTGTTTCGGGGATAGATGTCTGTGAATTTATTATACTTATAATCACGACAAAAGACTTATTTTAGTTTGTAGCAGATTTATGTATATAACTCTAGGAAACATATTGTAAGGTTGGGTGTCGTGATTGTTAAATGAAACGCTCTGACTGCTCCTTAGTGACTAACTCTTTAATATCATAACACTGGTATTTATAATAAGGAATACATATACATACTTACTATACTATATACTACAATATGTTTTTGAATTTTTCACACCTCCGGGCGGAAAGCGTCAACTTTCGCCCCGCTGCACTATACGAAGTTGCTGCTTTCCGCCTCCGTCGAGGTGAAAAATAGTATACAGCCCTCAGAAAAAAAAAGAAAACCACACACATATTTGTTGGCTGAGGCGAATTACATTAGATCTGAGGCTTTTCTTATTTTATTTCCCGAGGGGTGTAATATACTATTCCCGCACATCTCAATTACTGAATTGATTTAATAAAGTTTTCACGTTTATAAAGAGTTTTGTTTACAACATACTAACGGTTTTTCAACATTTAACTCTGAAATAAATATACCCAATATTCTATCTTATTCAAAGAGTTAATTAAATTCCACGCGAAAGAAATGCACAGTTAGTAGGCATACTGTAGCTAATCTTTGTTATTGATTGTTTTATGTTATTATGGCAGTACATAGTGGAGAGGCACGGCAAGACGCTGCTGCCGCAGTACCTGGGCATGTACAGGCTTACCGTGGACGGCATCGAGCACTACCTAGTCGCCACCAGGAACGTCTTCTCCAACCACCTCAACATACACAGGTAATATTACTTCTTTATCATCTTTAAATCATTCTATTTTCTTTGTTTTCACTTCTAATAGAGGCCAGTATTTCTTTCCAACAATCATAATATTACATTTTTACCTTTTTTAAATCATTTTATTTCCTTTTTTCCACTTCTAATAGACGCCAGTATTTCTTTCCAACAATCATAATATTACATTTTTACCTTTTTTAAATCATTTTATTTCCTTTTTTCCACTTCTAATAGACGCCAGTATTTCTTTCCAACAATCATAATTTAAAAGCAGAACGCATGTCTAAAACCTACTGTTTAAGAATTTCAAAATCATGTTACTTACTCTACACTCGCCAATGCAATGCTTGACCATCAAGACTGACTCATCAGAAAATCTACACTGAGCAGTGAATCCTAGATTGTCCCTAATCCTCAAAAGATTTATAAAGAAAATCAATTAGAAGAAGTTGGTAACAAATATAACTTTTTTAAAATGTTGCGTTATGGGGTTAATTATGATAATAAGATCAACACATAGCTTATTTTTTTTGCTAAACATCAAGCGTCCCATTTCGTGCTAAATTGTGACAATACCAAACTAGTTAATAAATACACCCAACAGTCACATACATAGTTCTGATCCCACACTAAGATACAAGTTCTGTGTCGTGGGTATCAGAAACTACGAGAGACTTTTCGGTCTCACAAACACCCAGACCCGAAACAAATATTTGTGGATCACACAAACATTTGTCTCGGTGCGGGGATCGAACCCGCGGCTTCTCGTTTCGCAAGCTGGTGTCTAGCCAACTGCGCCACGGGGCTGTAATAAAACAGTTTTTACAACAAAAATCTATTAACAGACATATATTTTTTAAATCAACAATGTATTTTTAAATTCTAAAAATATTATCGAACGAAGATAACAATAACAAAGTTAATTGGTATGCCAGTTAAGTGACGCAAATAGACGTCACAGTGGTTTGGATAACGAAAATTTATGATAATGTACGTATACAGTAGTTAAATCAAGAATATAACAAAAAAGTCAAATATGAAGAAATATTGCTGGTGGTAGAATATTTGTACACCCGAACAGCACGCATAGATAAAAAATCCACTTTGATATTTCACGACAGTTTTTCAAAGTTAGGCAAGCAAGCAAGGCAGTGATGGCGTCAGCCTTTGTATTTCGGATTAAAAACAAAGAAATGTTTCGATTGGTGAAATATCACTAATTGGACCGCAGTACTGTACCATCAAAAGTCACTGCTGTAACATTTTTGATAAGAGATGTCTTTGTAGTTGATGCTATTTGCTAACCTTTCCAATAAGATTTGTAGGAGGGAGCAAAGTTTCGTATTCGCCATATAGCTTAGGATTTCTGATATTGGCTTCCAACGGATGCCGAATTCCATTGGATGGAGGCTTTAACCAAAAGGTCGTTCTGAAAATCTATGTGATGAGGAAATAAAATTTATTTGTATGTATTGTTTGTTACATTATTATCGGTAAACTGCTATCGTCTACCGAAACCACGCTCTCGCAGTTGGTAATAAAAGCCATAACGGCGAATGTACGATGATAATAGTATTATCGCAACCCCAACGTTGAGGTTTCCATTTCAATTTCGAATGTATGTGTTCAATTTGGTTTCCAGCTGTTGTAATTGTTGTTTGTAGAGGCAATTTCAAATTGTTTTTTAAAAATCAGTTTTAGCGGCCAATCAAGTATTACGTAAGCACTAAATAGGGGTCTGGGAGTTTTTTTTTGCTTTTTTTGATGACATGGGGTATGAGGGTAGGGGATTACGTAAGAATTTTTTTCTTTCTGGATTTTCTCTAAAGTTTTGTCGCAATTTCTTGAATCAAAAAAGAAACCAGAACAAATTAAAAATATGTCTACTAATACTTGCGTAAGCATACGAGGGGGGAGTTACAGATTTGTTTACTTTTGCCGATATTGGCGGTTAATAATTTAAAAAAA
Source organism: Hemaris fuciformis (assembly GCA_907164795.1). Taxonomy (NCBI): domain Eukaryota; kingdom Metazoa; phylum Arthropoda; class Insecta; order Lepidoptera; family Sphingidae; genus Hemaris; species Hemaris fuciformis. The sequence continues at coordinate 11,256,407 of OU015447.1, forward strand.
TGTTCTTGCGTAATACTTGAACAACGTAAAGTAAATAAAAACTATACAAAACATCGTAGAAACAGTCACTGTAGGTATTTCATAAAACTAACATTGCCTGAGGTACCTAAATTAACGATGCCTGTGTCTTATGATACCAAAACTGCCTGGGTAGTACCTATGAACTTATTCTGAGGGTTCCACAATAATGCTAGTAGTGGTTTTAGTCGTATAGCAATTAGGAATATTTTTTTTGTTCATGAGACGACGTCTTTCTTGTGAGGTTTTTAACGAATAGTTGTGCTCGGGCGGGCTGCGATCCCTATTACGGTGCGCGTCGTTTCTTTGTAAAGAAAAATATAAAGATTTCCAAACGGTATTCGTTTTCTTTTGTTTTTATTGTTTTTTTCTGTTTTTGAGATCTACTTTATGGGTCATTGAGGAAATTATATCGATTTATGTGCTTTTAATGTTTTCTTTACGCATGTAGCTATTATTGTTATGATAAAACTAAAACAGTGATTAACTTTAAAATGATACAATCGAAAAATGTGCTTGACAAGATTTTTTTGCAGGTTTCCTCACGATGTTTTCCTTCACCGTTAAAGTATGTGATAACTCATTTTGAATTTCTAAGGTGTGTCGCCAACCCGCAGCGTGAAATCGGCTATTTATAATCTATGATTGTTGAAAATACATATCAAATATTTTAAGTTTTAAAAGGCATGACGTCAACAATATGAGCACATGTTTGTGGCAGTGATGATTGAGCAAATAATAAATAAGCCTTCAATAAAAATAACGGAATCACGATTTTATTCCGATAAACTTTAAAATAAGGAAGTATTTTTTTACAATATACACAGATCTTTTGGTTCTACAATGCTCTATTCTTCGTGTATAAAAATGTATATTACTGTGTCAGGAAGTACGACCTCAAAGGATCGACGGTGGACCGAGAGGCGTCGGAGAAGGAACTAGAGAAGGAACTGCCAACGCTCAAAGACAACGATTTCTTAAAGCAGGGCGTGCGCATAGACATTGGGGACGCTGCCAAAGAGAAACTGCTGGAGACACTCACGGCTGATGTTGAGGTGAGTTTAACCCTTATCTATGATCTTAAGATTTAAAAAATAAGCGCTAACAGTCGATAGATCTTGTGTGTTGTAGTTAGGGATCGTTCAAGTATTACGTAACGCAATTTTTGAAGATTTTAGACCCTCCCTCCCCCCTATGTAACGCACCGCAACGTTTTTCTGTACTCTCCCACCCTCCCCAACGTTACGTAACATTTAAGTGAAGTCACGATTATGTTAAACAAAGTATAATACCTTTGTTGTTGTATTATTGTTGCTTTTGCAGTAGTAATAAACAAAAGAAGAGATTTTTAAGTCATGTTTTTATTTAGCCATAAATCAAATAGGTGTAGGTACGTAAAACACAATTCAATTGCAATAACTGCTCCTCTGTCCACGGGTTTGCCAGCCACTGAGACTCTTTCATTACTGGTATTCGGAAAAAAATGTTACGTAACGCGTTGTTTAAAAACCCCCCTTGCAACGCTCCGTAACGTTTTACAAGACCCCCCCCCCTTCAAATTGCGTTACGTAATACTTGAACGCTCCCTTATCAGTAAATACAAGGCTTTGAACTTCTCCAGCCCAACAGTCCTGATCAGTGTGAGAATCGGAACAAGGGCATTTTATTTAATATATTTGTTTCAAATGTCGCAAGAATGCTGTCATTAAAAAGAATAGTTTTTACACATTCAATTGAAGCTGTGACAAATATGTTAGATGCGTTTTTTAGACTATCCAAAATAATAGCGGTAGTTGAACCAGTAAAGAACAGTAGTGGGAGCCATGATGGACGCAGGCGGTTACATATTAGCGAGTTAACAGTGGCATTCGTTTCGGTTAGATTGCTATTACACGCGATTACAGACGCGACGGCCCAATTATCGCTCGCTGTATGCTGTGGGAACCGTCGACAAATTAATTGATTGATACGTACATACTTACAAGCCTGTATCAGTGATGATCACGCCATCGTTTGGCGGATGTGACCTACTTGCCTCGGTCTGGATTTCTGGATGACAATTGCGAAAATAGTATGGAAATTCTGAATAGCATTGTAGAATTCGAAAATTTGTCCAAATAACGATAGTAGGCAGTTTTTAAAAGTTGCTTTTAAGAATACTATTCAATCCAGTTTTTCAGAGACTTAGGTCTGGCGTATGCTTGTTTTAGCGATAAAATGAATATGAATTAAAAAAATATTGCACTACTTTTGGACTGCGTTGCACTTACATGTGGTATTATTGCGTTTATTTTACTTTGACAATATAAAAGCAGATTAAGCGTAAGGAATGATGGCCTCGAGGCTTAGGCGCGTGGTGGTCGAGAATCAAGTTATCAAGTTTTTAGGAATTCCTAAGGTGTGTAGTCCGCCAACCTGCTCTAGGCCAGCGTGGCTGACTAAGGTTCAAACCTTCTCAGTAGTAGAGGAGGCCCGTGCCCAGCAGTGGGCTGATGATGATGATGATGATGTAATATAAAAGCAAGCGGCGTGTGTGTGTGTGTGTGTCAGTTCCTGACGAAGCTGCACCTGATGGACTACTCGCTGCTGCTGGGCGTGCACGAGTGCGGGCGCGGCGAGGCGGAGGCGGAGGCGGCGCGCGCGCGCGACCTCGAGCGGGACTCCGACCGCGCAGACTCCGACTCCGACTCCGACACCGACAACCGCCACCACGGCGACAGGTGCGCATCCCCACGTCCGCACTGCATACCGATACCTCCTACATTGCATCTACATCTTTTCACCAGAACCACGCGTGCTGGCATGCGAAGCCACAGCTTTCTGGTCACAACATCCGCGGCTCGAACCAAAAAGTTCGCCAACTCTTACCTTTGCCGCACCATCAAGCTGTGGTTTGCCGGCTCACGTGTTCCCTCCTTACTATGATCCTGGATCCTTTAAGCGAAGCGTGAAGAAGCATTTGTGTCGACCAGCGGGTGAACATATCGTTTCTCGCTGGTCGGTAGTAATTTTTTGGACTCCACTGTGCTTACCATCAGGTACAGTGGAGTCACTTTGCCGTGCCAGTATAAAAAAAAAAAAAACATATCCTACATTGCATCTACATAATAAACACCTCGTTGTTATTTCGAGACAAGCTGCGATTGCAAGGACGCTCAATATGCTTCAGGGTGTCATTTTATAGGTGCCACTGTCGCCTCTGATAAAAATAGTTCCAATGCGAGATGTGTTGGGATAGTATAAAATAAATTTGTTTATTATATTAATACTCGTACAATGCAACGTGTCATTAAACAGGGTGTGACTGCCATGAAGATCATTTCTGCAGTCCCAAACATTTTGTAAATTGAGAACTCCGTGCTGCTACTGAGAATATCTTTATGGAAAAACTCCAAAACACTGCCCAACCCGGGAATAGTACTTGGGACCTCTACATCGCACGGTACATACATGTACTGCGAGGCCACAAGGCAGTCTGTGGTGGAATCGTCTTACAGCCAAGATTCATGTACATACTTGTATGATATTTGGTTGATGTTTCCAGATGGGGGTACAACACGCCGCCGGACAGTCCCCGCGGGTTCGCGCGCCAGTCCTCGCTGCGGTACGAGGGCATCATTCCAGAGCTAGACATATACGCCATACCCAGCCAGGACTGTGAGTGTTTATACCGCAATATCAATGCGCTAGGTGACTAGGCCAACCCGCACTAGGCCAGCGTGGTGGACTAAGGCCTAATACCTCTCAGTTGTAGAGGAGGCCCGTGCCCAGCAGTGGAACTTATATAGGCTAATGATGATGATCAATGCACTAAGTCACACAGAAACATTTTATGTGATGGTGAAACTTCATATTTCAATGTTTTGTCGCCCGCTTTGCTGGGGAGGGAAGTGGAGAACTCTTTGTTTCCAACAGTTTTTATTAATCATTATAAAGTATGAGGGTAGTATGTCAAATATAAAGGTGTGTAGTTTAAAAAAATACATTATAAATATGACCACTTGTTGGATTTAAAATTTAAATATCAGTCTAAATAACTGCTAACTAGATCATGTAGAAAACAATTTTTCTCTAATTTATTGTAAACAAGATTTGGCAAAACATTATTTGTTCAAAATCTAAGCACAATTGCCAAATTACCATATTTTTTTCTCTATTACAGGTGCTCCAAAGAAAGAGATATATTTCGTAGCATTGATCGACGTCCTCACTCATTATGGTGTTAAGAAACAGGTGAGAAGTTTATAAATATCTCACAATTAATTACAATTCGTCATCATGAAGATGTTAACGATTGAACATCATCTCTAAAACGATTAACAGGGCGACTTTACTTTAGACGAATTCATGTATATACATATTTTTACTCGAAGGTGTAGTGATGGTCTCGAGGTTTAGGCGCACGGTCGAGAATCTCGGTGGTAGCGGTTCCAAACCCCAGGCACACCCCTCTGACTTTTCTGATTTTTCGACACTGTGAAGGAAGACATAGTGAGGAAACCTGCACACCCAAAATTTCTTAGGTGTGTAGTCCACCAACCCGCACTATACCAGCGTGGTGGACTAAGGCCGAAACCCTCTCAGTTTTAGAGGAGGCCCATGCCTGATAATGACATATCTTTTATTGTCTTTTTTTTTAAACAATGTCATTGCATACATTTCAGGCAGCGAAAGCGGCGAAGACAGTGAAGTACGGCAGTAACGTGGACGGCATATCGACGTGCGACCCCGAGCAGTACGGCAAGCGGTTCATAGAGTTCGTCGCCAAGGCCATCGAGGGGAACTGAACTGCCATCGCCGCACCTCTACTGCAAGCCTTGCTTCTTTCAGTACAAGTGCACACCTCACTGGACACCATGCTACCACAAATACACCGGGAAATGTATTCTAACTGTAACAACACACAACATTTGCATACAAATACCATATGGTGGTAGTTGCATTTTATTTAAAACTAATAATGGCCTAACAATTGGGGTTAATAGAGATTTGTGTGGAAAAATAGGCACGATTTACAATAATGTAAGACATTTCTTTTTATTCTCTATAATATGGAACTAGGACTTGCTAACTAATGTTTGACCATTTCAATTTTAAATAATATAATGCTTAATAAATTGTCTCTATTTACCCCAATTGATGGTTTTATATAGATTTCTTGTTCAGAATTTAGTTATCTTTTAAAAGGAGTATAGTAATAACGAAGTCAGAAGAAAATGAAATAATCTGTCAATACACTATAAAGTATTGTGAATGCAATGTCAAACTGTAGGGACAATGTTTGACAGTATTAAATCGCCGGAGATTTGGCGGTAGACAGCTGTTGATTATTGATTGAAATGGATATGGCATAAACAAATTACACTGTTGGTTGTATTGAGAATTATTATAATGGGTTGTCTCATACATTTTGTATGTAAATTTTCAACATTGCAGATAATACAAATGAACCGTGTTCATTTCTGATGTAGGTCACAATTAAATGTAAGCTTTAAGCTGTATTAGATGATACTGTGCCATCTTGGCAAAGATTCATAGTTTCAACTTGAAATTGTTGTCAGCAATGTAATTTATATTTTTTAAATGTACATGTTAAATGTTTTACATTTTCTTAGTGATAAAAAGGAGTTTTGTTAAATGATGCAACCTACAGTGTGTTGGTTATGCAAAAAAAAACACTTTGAACCAGATGAGGGTCACTTCGGTAATAATAAACCATTAATTTTTAGTTTACGCTAGCATCTCACTAGACATATTTATTTGACGATTCTCTGTTAGGCTGCATTTTTATATTGGAATTAACAGGGTGTCGTTGTTTTAATGGATGGTAGTTTCTTTGCGTCACTTAGTACTGAAAGAAGCATTGCGTTACATAACTCTGAGTTAATTGTGCCGTTGTGTTGTGTCATTTGGAGAGTGTCATTGTGTGTTCATGTTTAGATTTCTTAATTCAAGATCTTGTCTACCAACAATGAAGAAGTAATGAGATTTTTGCGCTGTACTAATTATGTACTGGAAAGCAATAAGTGATTGTCAACTCTCAAGCTTGATCTAAGAAATGGTGTAAAGTTGAGCAAAGCATCAGTGTCTTTCAAAAGTGACAGTATCAAGTGCACACTTAACTCGGCGAAATAATATTGTTGTTATTCTTGTCAAAGACAAGTTCCCATGAAACAGTAAGTGTAAGTAAAGTGGATTATAATATAAAACAAAAATTCAAAATAATGTGGATGTGTTTGAAGAGACATAGCGGGAAGGGTTGATATTTAGTGGTATTGTCGGAGTAATATTGAATGGTTATTACAATGTTTGTCGTTTTCATGTATTCCTCGTATTTATTCGCTTCGTGTGCTGAATGGCACAGTGTGGCACCCGCGTGCTATCCGATATGGGGTGATGTTCAATAATTTAATTATAAAAAAGGTACTTTAACATTATGGGATCCATTTATTCATCTGGATACCATTTTATCTATTATGGGATAATGTTTGTAAAGAAAATTCTTTCTTGGAAAATAAATTTTGTCGTCACAGAATACGCCGCATCCCTCACACGAACTGATCTTTACTCCTTGAGCGCACTATGCAATCATTTTTATAACTCGTTATTAGCTTTTATAACGTTCAGCTGTCGCGTATTCTAGTACATATTGACAGATTGTTTAATGTTAATTCTATTGGAGTTTGAATACTTGCGACGACCGGGTGATTCGCTACCGATTTACAACGCGTCCCGCTGGATAAAATGAGGTGTATTCGGATGTCTCTGCAGCTCATCGGTCGCAGCGTCTGTTGTAATTGACGAAGTCACACATTTAATGCGTAGGAAAGACAAAGGAATTGACTTTATACTTGTAAGTTTATCGCTTTAAAAGTGTATGGTTTCGTGGCTTAATATTGAAGTGATATTGCTATGAAAGATACATTTTTAAAAGTCAAGAATCTATGTGTACTACATACGTCTTGAGTAATAATAAAAAAGTATATTTGTAACGATTACACTGTAACGCGTAATCGAATATCTTATGCTTCGACAATTATAAGAGTCGTGTACATCCCGATGTTCATTAAATATGTTATAAAGTTCAAAATTGTATAAAACTGTAACTAAAATTGGTGTCAAAGATAATAATACTATTGTGTAATTTTGCCAACATACCCATAAATAGTTCGCTTAGTTCTTGTCTAGAGTAGTGTTTTTAAACAAATAGTATATAATGTAAGATTTTGTTATTTATTCTATTTCGAATAAGACTTATTGTTGAGGTCTTTGTGATTTATTCTGTGAGAAATTCACATGTGCCGTGTATAGGCGATTAATCGAGTAAAATTTTATATGATTGAGTCGAATTCGCAACTCTAGCGTATGTTGTTGGCGAAGTCGATTCATGATATCTAAATCGAGACTTTATCCACTTACTGCTTATCTCAAGAATAATTCTTTTAACATTTTGACTGTATATTGAATAATGTTGTATCTAAACGAATCAGTATTTAATATAGGGCTCCACTCGGTTTGCCTTTCGATTTAAATATGTTTTGTCAAAGTATAGATTTGTGATAAATATTGTTTACTTTTAGATATAATTTTTTTTAGAATAATACGAGTCGGACGCCCCCCAAAAGTTGTTGCTATTGACGGGGTGATAACGGTTAAGCGCTAGCGTTTGAGGGGCGCGACTGCTGTAGGGTAGATGTAAAATTTTTGTTGGCCCTCTGAGTGAGGTGATATGTCAAGTTTGCCCACGTCTCGACAGATTCCTGAACAATGTGTTAGTCATGAAATGATACGGATATGTCATATGCGTTGCCATTGTTTAGGTGGATAATAGTATTTTTAATATGTAATTGTGTTTATTTTGAATAGGTTTTATCTTATTTGTTACGGTGAAGGTTGAGACCGCGAGCCCCTCGAGTAAATACATATTTATTGCATATAAACGATAGCTTCGCTACGAACATATTTGGCATGCAAGCAACACGGTTGATATGTTCATTTTCTAGTCTACTATTCTTGTAAAAACCATAAAAATGTGTACGAAAATTGAAACTTAATTTTTTAAATATTCGGTTTCTAAAGTTTCTGCAATATATGTTTTCTTTTATTTACACCCCTTTATAACTTTCATCATCATCATCAGCCCATATACGTCCCACTGCTGGGCACAGGCCTCCTCTACCATTGAGAGGGTTTAGGTCTTAGTCCATCACGATGTTTTCCTTCACCGTTAAAGTAAGTGATAATTCATTGTGAATACACACATAACTTCGAAAAGTCAGAGGTGTGTGCCTAGGGTTTAAATCCGCGACCGCCGAGATTCTCGATCGAGCGCCTAAACCTCGAGGCTATCACTACTTTATAACTTTACTTTAGGATATTGATCAAGGACACTTACCACACCCATACGGATATGTGCGTTGTTGAAAAGATTCGGAACAACTCATCGAAGATTATAACTAATGTAATACCTGTAATAATAATGGAGATTTTGTTTCCCAAAAAATAATCTTTTTCAGTAATTATGCCTAGAGTAGAACATTCAATTTTGTCTTTTATGTCACCTGATGGTAAAAAACAGTTTCGGCCTAAAAAAAATCGACTGATCATAATGGATTTTGATTTGGAATCTGCTGAGAAGATATTTAATTTAATATGCGGTCTGGTCGATATCGAAGTTTTTCCTTTCTTTTAATGTGCGAAACAGAAACATAGAAAACTTGAATCTTTACTATTGTAACTTCACATGGTGGAAATCGGTATGAAGTGGAATGGTATATTGTGGTGATGAATGAGAGGTAAAATGTGCGAGGCAATATGGAATTGAAATATGTGAATTAGATTGAACATAAAGGGACAGTCACATGCAAAAATATATTTAATCCAGGTGAAGCTGAGATGGCACTGGTATAGTGTATGTATGCTGGGATGAAGAAAAAATAAAAACCTTACTTGGGCTTTAATACTTTTATTAATAAAATCGGGCAGTATACCCTATACCTTACAAAGATCTAATCCATCCTCGTCTTGACGTGTTTCTCAGTGATTTTGTCTTTCTCAATAATGTAGACAACAGCACCCCAACCAGAGATGGCATCACGGTCAGCAGCATTCACTAGGGCCTGGGGATAATCAAATTATTGAAATAATGAAAAATGTTAAAAGTATTCTTATTATAGAAATGACTCATAAATAAAGTATATTAAGGCAGTCAAAGAATTACAACTGAGTTTAATATAAAATATTTTTTTCCAGACTGTTTTGTCAGACTAATATTTTGTAGTTTCCACTGATAGATTACTACAATAGTAGATAATTTTAAGGGATTTTAGGCCAATGTATGAAACCATAGGCTCTATTTGTAATGCCATGCAACAACAAAATATATTGGAAATATGAATAAAATTCATGCCATAATCTTTGGAAGACAACCTCAAAGGTGTTATAATTACTAAAATTAAATGTTGTTGTTTTTTTAAAATTAAGGATTGGCTCAGTATATACCTGTGAGATTGTTTCAAACAGCTCATCTGGCTTCAGATTGGGTTCCCACAGAGCTTCACACATACCATACAGCTGTTCAGAGCAAGTACCAGACACTACAAAATCTTCAGGCTCATTGGGACAGCCAATCTGCAAGAAAAAACAATTTAAATAATGCCTAAAGTACTTGATGATTCATTTTTTTAACTATGAATTTTATTAAAAATATGGTCTTATTAAAAATATGTTGAAAAGTAAAATACATTTTTAATATTTTATTTTTATTGAGCACAGTATAGTAAAATAATTAGAAACAATAGTAACCTTGATTGTTTTTGAGGATACAGTAGAAACTCAAGTAACCAGATTAATTGTTGTCGTTAGGCATTCAGATAATTGAATGTATGAACATGAAAGCAGTGATGGCCTCGAGGTTTAGGCGCGCGGTTGAGAATTTCGGCAGTTGTAGGTTCAAAAACCCCAGGCTCACACTTCTGACTTTTCGAAGTTATGTGTGTATTCACAATGAATTATCACTTGCTTTAATGGTGAAGGAAAACATCGTGATAAAACCTGTGCACCTTAAAAGTTCTTAGGAATTTCTTAGGCATGTAGTCCGCCAAGACTCACTAGGCCAGCATGGTGGATTAAGGCCTAAACCCTCTCAGTTGTAGAGGAGGCCCATGCCCAGAAGTGTGACGTATTTGGGCTGATGATGATGAGTTAAAAATAAAACATACCAGATCCATATTGCACACATAGGGCTGGTTGTCAATGGGGTCCAGACCAGCAATCACAGGCTCAATGAAGTAGGGACCAAACCGCTTCTCATACAACAAGTTTGACAGCATAGCAGAGAATGTTTTGGGTCTCATTATCCTGTTTTCTTTAAGCTCATACAGGTTCATTCTGAAATGATTGATTAATACAAAATTCAGTTTTGTTGTATGCTTTTACTGCTATGGTTTTATAGGCGAATATTTTAATAATTCTGATGATTCATTTGTCAATAACAAACATTGAACTTACAGTATAAACTAGAAACAACTAGTCAATTTTAAGCTTACACCATCTATTATTATTTTAAGCATATTGATTTGTGACATCCACAATGTCAGACTAGGCTAGTATAGTGAGCTAACATAGTATAGCATAGTAGCCTAACACTTTCCAATAGCTAGCTAGAGTAGGGTGATTTACTTGAGCCGATAAATATATTGAATATATCGAAAATTTAAACCAAAAAATATGTCTGTTAAGCAATTGAATTACCTAAATTTAAGTCTCTGGAACACAGTCTGTGTGTCTGTAGCCAGACCGGGAAGTCCAACAAATAATGTTGGTCCCATCTGGTAGACCTTCGGAAAGTTTGTAGAAATGGTCTGGGCTTGGATACCGAAACGTTTGTCTGTTGCGATGGCCACGCAGTCCTGGCCCTTCATAGCCACCACCGCACCTCCATTGTATGCCAAAATAGACTGAAAAATAATAAAGACGTCATGAAATATTTAATTTCATCTCTTAAAAAGATATATTAAACAACGTATATGTTATATTTGTGAGAAAAATTACGGTTTTTTAACAAAACATTTATTTTCTGCTTTGTAATCGTCGTGACGCTATCATAACCAAGAGTAAAAAGATATTTGCGATGAGTTTCTTTATTATTGTATTAGAATTATAAGTTTTCAGTTTTCTTACCATTTTGTTGATTGATTTGTAATCACACTACCTTTATTTATATAAAAATTGTTAATTCCGATTTGTAGGGAAACCGAAAAATGACAATTCATTCGCGGTGACAGCCGCAGGCCGCTAAACAAACATAGACATTTTTTTCCCCTTTGTTCCGCAAGGAACCGGCTAAGGCCGAAGATCATGCTGCCAAGTCTTCAATAAAACAAACATAGACAATAGTTTATTTAATTCCATACTTTTAACTAAAGGAAACACTATGTTTATTCAAACATAGTTTCTTTTTCTTCAGTGCAGTAAATAAAATTATTAATGAGTTTAGATTTGAAGTAGAAATAATTAAATTTTGCTTTTAATAGATAATATATATTAATATGTGAAATTATTTACTCATATTTCAATCTATTACCTACATTGTACCTTTTTCTGGTTACATTATATTTAACAAAATGTTAAAACAAACGAAATTCGAACAACCAATATAATGTGTTTGATAGTAATAGTTTATAAATTAAGAAATAACTCATATTGTATGTTACCCCACCTTTCAGAAAAAAAATTGTTTCTGTGAAAGTAATTCAATCTCTATTGTTGCATAAATGAATTCCGGGTTTGGTTTTGCGGTTTACCAAACGTAGGAAAACTGGAGAAATTGTAAATCCTATTTATAATATTATTGTAATAATACTATACTCAGGAATTGTGGCACCCGCTTAAATAGTTTCTTGGGTTTACACCCAATACTAGCATGACAAAACAAGAAATCAAGAAAACCCGATAGAAATTAAAGGTTTTATTTTATTTCATCATTTTTATAAATTTCCGTGTAATGAAACCGTTAATGAATGTCCCCTTAACAGAGTAAAGATTTATTATAGGTTTGTTCCCATTGAAATTTTTTGGATCCTGTTTATTATTACAAAAAAGCCCCCGTTATAATCAAAATTTAATTCAGCACCTCCCGACCACTTGCCGTGCACCACATCGAGGTACCAACAAGGGAGTCAAAAACGTTAAAATTCATCAAATTCTATACAGCACTCGGCGTGAACAAATTAGCTCTCTTTCTCTTTTATAATTTTAGTAAAGATTTGTACGTAATGTATAGTAAGGGAAACATTTGAATACAAACTGTTTCTAAGATGTTCTGAAAATCTTTGGGAGCAGCTTATGTCCAGCAGCGGACATAGAATGATGACGATATAATAAGGAAGTAGGAACAAACGAGATGATGTTGACAGTTTAATTTCTGTATAAAATAAATTAAAAAACGAATGGTAATTAGAAAAATAATAATTATAGCAACTCTCACGTGTATAATTTGCATGAATAATATTTGTGCCACGACCGACGCTATACATTACCAGACCGCAAGTTACCTGTCCTATATTGTATCTAACTGTGTTCTCATATGTATTTTTAAATAGATACATTAGCGCGTGGGGCAAGTGTAAAGATTTATTCATGAGTAATTAAAATCCTTCCACTTTATTCACAATTATTAGATTCCTACTACTAATACCTAAATGCAAAATCTAGGATATTTGTTATTAAGTAAATTACGTCAGAACGGTTGGACGGATCTGGATAAAATTTACTAAATAGAATACCTACATATTATATATTCTGTACACACTCAAGCCCGTATCTTCGAAGTATTTCGCCAATTGTTTGTTTTAAGTCCGAAATAAGGAGCCTATACCCGATTGTCGGAAAAAAATCCAGATTCCACACAAAAATTCTTAGGAGAATTCCTAAGAAAAACCCATTAACATTTCGCCCGACTCGTATATCGTACCCGAGTCCTCTAGATCGCATGCCACACTCTTGTGCGGTGAGACGAGACAATCTTAAAAAAAGTTTACCTATGTAAGAATTTAACCTTGTTATACTTGTTCTTCTAAAATTATATTCCTCGTATTATGAGTAACAATAATTTCTCTGTTCACATTTCCACTCTAAGTTGTCTGTAAGAGATCACTGTGTGCAATAAGACCGTCGGTTCTATTATTTATAAAATAATAAAGTTTATAAAAAAATAATGTGATCCATTTTAGTTACTCCCAACTCGAAGATGAAAATCGGTAATTATTGTGCATTGCGATATTCCTTAATATACTTATTTTAATAATTACCTATATGAATAAAATAGTTTACTTAATGCGTAAAAAGTCAAATAATTCTTTTATATGAAGAAATTTTCCGTATTACATAATTTCATAATAATATAATAATCTAATACCTAATAATAATTCTCCAACGGTTCGTTAATTGTTAAATTATCATAAACAATTATTAAGATAAATACCGCGTAGAAAGCGTAATGTTCCTTAGAGTCACGTACGCTAGAGATAAAACTAAATATTTTTCACCCACCAAGTATACAACTTATCGTTAGGGTCTAAGGTCATCAATTGGACCACACAGATAAATGGTACTCGTTGCAACGCCTGTGATGTACTAAGGTATTTAAGCGCGGGAACAGTCGAGAAAAACTAGTCGCTGGCTTGTCCTGCAATAAACAACATGGACAACGAAACGCAGAGTCTCGAAGGCATTATCAACAACAACCTCAGCGGTCGAGACCTTGAGGAATTCAACAGGATCTACTATGGGCGCAAAGACCACCTTGAGGTGAAATTGAAGGAGTCTTCTCTAGCTGCCGCTAAAGAAGCTGACTTCGAGATCGCTGCTTACGCGTTCCCTGCTAAACAGGAGCAAACTCGCCCACCTAGGATTGTAAAGGTAGGCGTCATCCAACATTCCATTGCCGCGCCGACTGACCGCCCCGTAAATGAGCAGAAGAAAGCTATTTTTGACAAAGTAAAGAAGATCATTGATGTCGCTGGACAAGAAGGAGTTAACATCATTTGCTTCCAAGAGCTTTGGAATATGCCTTTTGCCTTCTGCACCAGAGAGAAACAGCCTTGGTGCGAATTTGCTGAATCTGCTGAAGAGGGACCAACAACCCGGTTCCTCCGCGAGTTAGCTGTCAAATACGCCATGGTTATCGTCTCTTCGATTCTCGAGCGCGATGAGAAACATTCCGACATTTTGTGGAACACGGCCGTGGTTATCAGTGACACCGGCAACGTTATCGGAAAACACCGCAAGAACCACATTCCAAGGGTAGGTGACTTCAATGAATCCAATTACTACATGGAAGGTAACACTGGCCATCCAGTCTTTGCAACTAGATATGGAAAAATAGCCGTGAACATTTGTTTCGGCCGTCACCATGTGCTGAACTGGATGATGTTTGGCCAGAATGGGGCAGAGATTGTTTTCAATCCTTCAGCCACCATCGCCGCTGAAGCAGGCAGCGAGTACATGTGGAACATCGAGGCGAGAAATGCAGCGATCACAAATTGCTATTTCACGGCTGCGATCAACAGGGTTGGGTACGAGGAGTTCCCGAATGAATTCACCTCGGCCGATGGGAAGCCGGCTCACAAAGATTTGGGATTGTTCTACGGGTCGAGCTACTTCTGCGGTCCTGATGGCGTCCGATGCCCCGGTCTTTCGCGTACAAAGGACGGTCTTCTGATTGGAGTGATGGATTTGAACATGAACAGGCAGATTAAAGATCGCCGCTGCTACTACATGACCCAGCGTTTGGATATGTATGTCAACAGCCTCAGCAAGGTTCTCGATTTAGAATACAAGCCGCAGGTCGTCCATGAAAATGACAAGTGAATGGAAATCATATGGCGCCATGAATACGGATTAATGATGCTCTTATTTACATTCTCGGCGAGATTGTCAATTATTCGTCAAATATACCCAGTATTTAATTTGTATACCACTAAATAAAACTTACAATTTGCTGACACCTTCATTTTATTTAATTTGAATACTAATTACCTTAAGTATATATATTTAGTAATTTCAATTGAATTCTTAAAAAATAAATAAATATTGTTGAACAATATCAATAAGTGAAGCCTGTACCTACTTTTGTTACAATGCATTTTGAAATATTTTTGTTTGTAAAGTATATTGAATTACTAAAATTCGAAAATATAAATACCTATAGGTATTTGAAAAAAGGAATAGACATTCAACATATTCTCGTCTTCAGCAAGGTTAATGATCTTTTTGGGAAAATTTTACGATTGGCGCACAAATATTTATGTTTATTTCTTGCATACTTATATTTTCAAGCTTATCTGAGTTCAGAGTTGACAAAAACAAATCGAAAAGTTGACAATACTTGCAACAATTCTTATCAATTAAACAAGTATATCAGTTTTAAATGTAGCATTGTTTATTATCAATGACTAGTTTACTAATGATCGTTTTGTTGATAAGGGATTTAATTTAGCGAACTGCAGATTCTAGAAGTTTCGATTTCATTTAGAGAGGGAGCAGTCATTTACCGATATATTTTAAATAATTACACAACTTGTAGGTAAAGCTTTAGATTAACCCTAAGATAGGTGGCTGAGCATCCGATTCCCGCACTCAAAGATAAGGTCTTTCACGTTTATTATTTTTATATTACAAAAAATCATTACACGGTACTTATTTTGCTTAACCAACATAGCTAGTAGCTTGTTGCGTGTCAATATTATAAACAATCCTACATTTAAATGCAGTTGATAATGTCTATGCATATTTTATTAGGAATATAACGTGAAGTAAATACCTAAACAGATTAATCAATTCAAATAAATACTAGTGTTGCAAGAAATTGTCAATCAAACCTATTTTAAAAGTATAAGTTGTTGCATTATCTAGAACCTTCGATTGGCTGTTTATTAAATACGCAGTTATGCACTATCTTACAAAAAATACATTATAAATTATAAACTGGTGAATAAAAACATTGGATGTTTATGTCTAACTATGTCGCATAAGATTAAAATCACATAATATCTTCCAAGACTGTTACAACTCAGCCTCCTTTTAAAACTGTGACCGTTGAAAGCTTCGACACTTTGCACGGTTATAATTCCTGTGTAATTTTCTCACTCCCACTGAGAGATGTCGCTAATGTGTTGCTCTCGCGATTGTCGCACCATCTAGTCTTAGGTTTTGCAAACTTTTGCTTCTGTCTCTGTGAGCCTTACGTGCAAACCACAAGGTCTATTGTGATATATATCAGCGACGGCAGAAGCTACAGCGACACTCTTTCTAAAGCACTTTAGAGTTGCAGCCCGTGACATCCATTACAATAATGATGTCTTTTTTTAGGGTTGACAATTGCAAAGAATTGGAACACCTAGAAATTCTTTAATATGATGGTGTACTACTCGTATAGTCACTGAGTAAAATATAAATCAAGTGTAAACTATATCCAACGTTACTTTAATCAATTTTGTAAGTTCTTGATAAAATAATGTCTATTTATTAAACCTTTAAAATGGTTTATAATACACTTTCATATTTTTATACAAATAATTAATTCATTTATAAATTGCCTCAGGTAGTGGACAGATTGAAAAAAAAAACTTTTATTGATAACAAGATGGATATCACAATTGGGTTCAGATAGTTGTAACAAAAATGATTGATAAAAAAATTGTGGCTGAGCTTCTCCTAATCTTTTCGGAACTCAACGTTTTTCCGAAAAAAGTAATCCATCAAAATCGGATCAGTTGTGTAGGTGTGCCAACGAAAAACTCATTTTTTCAGTTATAATATTAATAAGGGCACATCACAAATTAAGAATTTTAAATTTGCAATGTAAGATACATGTATAAACATTTTTTCTCGCTAGGCGTTCTTAGCCAGGTTTAGACTAATTTACAGGCGTTAAAATAGTTCAATTCAATGATGTTATTGCCGTTCCGTTCATCCCTATATCGTAACCGGGTTGCGTGTAGTGTCATCCCGGCGCTGGCGGAAGTCACGGGCGCACTCGCGACATCTATCTCGTGGATGTGCACTTAGCACCCGAGTACGCATCTACTCACCGCTTCGATAAATATCCTGTAAGGACTAGGGGTCTAAGTGTTATCAAATTATATCCTTCATATCGTGGGCGTTAAGGTTTTAATATGAAAAATGTGTTTTTGTATATTCTTCCAAAAAAATGCTACAATGTACTATGGACTTCCCACTAAATTGCAGTCTTGAAGTGTGTAAATCATAAAGACCGATGTAACTAATTTTAGGTGTAAGAACACCAAAATTAATACAACAAATATAAATATATTCAGGTATATATTATTTGTAAAAACTGTTGTCTGATGAAAAGAGCCTTATCGTAAATAGCTGCATAAAAGTTATTGAATAGACAAAAGTTTATATATCTTTTTCTTTTAATAGTAAGACATTGTTGTTCCGGATAACTAAGCAATTACTGTTTCTGCACCATTAAATCATTTTTAAATTTCGAAGTTTTGCAAAGAAATCGTTTTTTCTGTTTTCAAAATATAATTCGATTAGCGACCATAAATATCTGTGTTGTTGTTTGTAAGCGCGGGTAATTAAGGCGGTTGAAACATGGCCGCGATTACGCTTCCGGCGGGACTTTTTAATTTTTCATTTACGACCGTCGGTTTCTCAATTTTTCCTCAAATTCCCCATTAAACTTAGCGCACGTTCTGCCCCGAGGCATATATTTTTAATTTAAATTAGTGAAAAAAAGTTTCGGACAATTAACGAGGTGATTTATGTTACGAATCCCATGAATTTTATGATGTGGATAATTTTTTTAGATGACGTCTGTTAGAAAAAAATGGCAGTAATACTTAAATCTCCACACATTTTTTTTATTATTTTGTCAATAGTCACAAGTTTTTATCTGGTATTTTATAATAATTCCATTGGTAATAGCTGGAAGTTTCGAGTGTCCAGTTAAGCCTTACATATTTGGCGGATTCTTTATCCATCTTATCGGCAAACTCCAAACGTAACGTTTTCTTCTTCAGCTTTTAATTTAGGCCTTTATCGAGTCATGAAACTTTCATCTTAGAAGGGATTTATTTACTTTGATATCAAAACTCTGCTCGGCAAACGTAGTGTAGGGCGACCTCTGGCTAGGTGGGGTGACGATATTCGCAAGGTGGCTGGCAGCGGTTGGATGAGGAGGGCCGAAGATCGAGCCCATTGGTGTGCCATAAAAGAGGCCTATGTCCAGCAGTGGACGTAAGATAAGATAAGTAAGACGTTGTATACCACGTTTCACGTTATACATAGTTTCATAATAGGGGGCACGACTGTGGCTAGTTTTCGGGTAAATTTTTAGATTCCTTGCAGTTACGAAGAATATCCAAATAGAATACTACCCAATACTACTACCCAATAGAATACTATCCAAATAGAAGAATACCCAATTATAATATCCGACTCGGAAATCAAACCCAGACCTCAAGATTGTACGCCGAATAGTTGTACCGCAGGACAGTAATGCCAAGCAGTTGTGTTGTTTCTACATTTATCAAATTCATTGTCAATCGATTGTTTCAACAATCTTGTTGTCAAGCGTTATTAAAAAATATATTTTAAAAATATATTTAAAAAACTTAAATAAATCGAAGGACACAAACAGAAAGCATTCTGTTTGATAATATTTCCATCACGTGTGACAAGCAGTTTTTTCGCGTGACAACTTATTTTTTGGCGCGCGATATTTTCGTTGTCGACAATGGCGGTGTGGCCGATTTCCATCGACATATGCTCCGTTTCATTTCCGCTGCACTCTGTACGCGGCGAGGTTTTCAACGGTCCATTGTAAAAAAAGTTTCACTATTACGCGAACTTGATTTGACCAAGAACATCGAATGGTATGGAGTCACAGAATTTTTGGGTTAAATTATTTGAAATTATAAGAAATTGTCCTGATATGTTCCTATTATGTTAGTTACATTATTTTCATTTTAATTGAGTAACGATCTCAAAACCTTTAAAACGGAACGATGATCACAAGTTCGACCCTTTTTATACCAATATATCTCTTTTTTTTCAATTGGAATGATTGTTAAATCAAAAATAAATATTAATTTTATTCTGAATTAGGTTTTAAGTGGTCCGGTAATACTATCATTTTCGGAAAAAACAAGGCAATAATTTTCTTCAATAACGTTTAATTTCTTTTCAAGTATTCCGTTCTGAAACCATTAAGTACACATAGGCATCTACTATTACGATTTATTTTTATTTATTTAATGTATTGATAAATTATGTTTATAATTTAAATTAGTTTAGATTTATTGTTTACTACCCGTTAAATTATGATTAATTTCCGGTAAATTGTTTATAAATACCGCAGAATCTGTAAAGCGAGGATCAGTCTGTTGTGAATCGCAATCGGATAAACATCAATCTACATTCAATATGGATGTTATTGTGGACGATATACACATTCGACTCTATAGCATTCCCAGTTCATTTCGGCAGAGGCAAATTGAAAAGCACACTCGAAAACCCCTTTAGTGTGATGTGAAGGCGGGACAATGGAGTGCGCCCCTCACCCCGCCGCACCCCCGCTAACAAACACAATTTTATCACGTTACTGTGCAACGACACGGAACCTATAACATGATCATTTTTATTTATTGCATTATAATCTTCTCGTGTCTCTTGTATTTGGTATAGGTGTGTGCCGCGCGACCTAGAGATCTTGCATTTAATTCCCCGGGCGGGCAAATTATTATTAGGTTTTTCCACTCGGAAATTCGCAATAGCAGCATAGGGTTTGGCAATATGTTCGAAAAGTGGCAATAGGCTGGTCCGATATTAAGTGGTAGGTACTTAAAAATTGGCGAAACGTATGATTTGAGCATTTGTTGTATTCACAATGAATTATCACTTACTTTAACGATGAAGGAAACCATCGTGAGGGAATCTGCACACCTAAAAGTTCTTAGGAATGCCTTAGGTGTTTCCAACCTGCACTCAGCCCATATCCGTCCCCGTGCTGAGCACGGGCTTCCTCTACAGCTGAGAGGGTTTAGGCCTTAGTCCACCACGCTGGCCTAGTGCGGGTTGGTGGACTACACACCTAAGAAATTCCTAAGAACGTTTAGGTGTGCACGTTTTCTCACGATGTTTTCCTTCGACTATAAGTCATTATGAATACATGAAATGATTCTATGCAAAATATGACAATTTTTGATACGAAGTTCGTCTATGATTGGGGTATATTACATGGTGATATTCGACCTTCTTGATAGAAGTTGTCGGCGTGCGGGCGCGATCCATCATAACGTATTATTGAATTAGGACCCCTCGCCTGCGGCCCGCGACCGGCCCATCCAATTATTGCTATTCTAATTATAATTACTGCACTTTCCTACTCTATATTGCTGGGTTAGTTAGGTTAAGTTAGACAGAGTCGTATTCGATATGATTTTGTGGGAGACAGTTATTGGAACGATTTTGGATATAGATTTTAATTAGTTGATAGTCTCCGTGAGGTACATAGTGAGTGGGAACTGAGGTCGTGAGTTCGATCCTCGCACGGAGACTAATCTTAGTGTGATCTATATTAGCGTCTTGGTCTTAGTCAAAAGTCTTTTGTACTTTTTGACACCCACAATATAAGACTTATAGATCTAAGTTATTAACGTTATTATTGTGTTACTGAGTTATTTATATAAACACTTTGCCTAGCTTATATGTCATATGGAGTAAGTACATCAAAATTTTGCAATTATGACAATCAAACACTTTCGTATTAGGAATATAAAAGGATAAGAATATGAATATTAAAGGATTAAGTTTAGTTCAAATAGATTTTATCAAATTTCCGTAACTTTTTATGGTTCAATACACTATAACAACTCTTGTACTCTATAATCTGGTGTGCTAAGCTATGGAGTAGGTGTTTTTTTTTTAATTAGTAAAGTAACAAGTATGTCCCGAGAATAAGTTTTTTTTATACATAATAAGTTTTTGTGAGAAAAATGTGGTGTACTTATGCATGGGTTTTTAACAAAAAAAAATAACCAAGACTAGGCTCCCAGTCTATCATCATCCAGGCCTCCGAGCGTCCCCAGAATCCAATTTATCTGTGTACCAAATATTCGTCAAATTGGGTGCTCCGTTTAGTTTTCAAAGCATAACAAAAACTCATTTTCTCATCAGATTTTTGGAAATAGTAAGTTTATTGTTCTGAGTCCCCTACGTAGCGTATCTACGAATGTAGGTGTATTAATAATTACATGACTTTTTGCCACAACAAATTCATCATCTTGCACGCGAAAACATTTGCAGTAAAGCAATAACCACCCGTATTGTCAGAGGAATAATGCATTATTTGTCACGAAAACTTCTTGAACGTGAGGTTGGCGGCAATGTTTTGGATAACTCTCAGGGGTACCATACGTCATCGGAGCAGGGGATGCCGTTGGACAGTTTAAATTTCGAATACCACGCGATCCATTTTGAAAATTGTGTGGGTTGCGTCATTAATGATTGTGAGATCGTTTGAAAAAAGAAAACGGAGGTACAAGTTTGTTTGACAATTTCGTTGACTTATCTTCTCTGATGGACACTTCCAACAGTTCGATAAATGAAGGAATTTATTGTACTAAGATTGAGATTAAAAGGTCTATTAACAAATTAAGTAAAAGTCCAGTATTTTAAAAAGTGAATAGGGATAGTTGACTTGGAAAAAAAAGCCATTGTCTTATAAACACAATTTGTTTGTCAAAAATGTCACCAATACAATTTCGAAGATTTTATGTGCTTGCCGCCCTTTGCGGAATTGCTGCGATCGTCTGCAAAGGGCGCGACCTCGTACCCAAATGTCGTGCCCTTTGGCTCTCCTGCCCCCATAGGAATACCATAAACAAATCTAAACTAAGTGTTTATGGTTATAGATGGCAATAATTTGAATGTTGACTTTTCGTATTTACTTTGCGAATTGTATTACCTTCTTCATGACTTAGATTTACTGCTCTTGGAAAATCTTTTCTATTGGACGATACATTTGTTATTATTATTAGTTGGGAGCAAATCTTCGAGTACTTAAGATCATCAAGGTGCCGTATCCTTTACCAAATCATGAGTTCTCTCCTCCTTGTTGTAATAACTGGGTTTTTAATGCTTAGCGTGAAGAATGTTTAACAAGGCGATTCTGTTTCCTGTTTTGGTACTTGAGATAGTGCAGTATCAGGTGCGTTTTTTTTTACTAGAATTAATTTAAACCACATGAGTTGTAAATCAATTGCTGTCGACTATACTATACCTACTATATATTCTATAGCAATTCTTTAATTTTAATAATTTATCAGCCTATTGCAACTATTACCACAAAATCTTACCAAAGTATACATTTAAACCGAGTTCCCATAGAAATCCGTTATGATTTTTTTTAGTATGTCGCAGAAATCACAAACTGATACGGCGGGACTTTGTTTTAACATATTTTTTACGTTTGAGGTATTGGCCGTAGCTACTTAAAAATAAATGATTAATATAAATAAAATCTTTATTATTAAGTGGTTCAAGTAACAGCAGTTTAAGATGGCTGCTATAAAACCTGTCGCAGGTGCAGATAAACATTTGTTACAGATAGGGGGTTCGTTTTATGATCTTGCCGAATTATCTTTTGCCATAAACATTGCATTTCTAACTGCTTGGAGTAGCTCGCCTGATTCTCCTGCTAACTCGGGCTTAATTGTAATTTTATCAGCGATAAATATGGAGGTTTTATGTTGTAAACTGGCTAGATTATATCGAATTGTGGAGTCTGCCTGCGATTTCACCAGTAGTTTTTGAAATCAATGTCTAAAAAACAAAAATAGGTCCAAAATCTATCCAGATTAAGTGTTCTATTGTTTCAAAGAACTGAAGTGGTAAACTATTTTTGTACTTAATTTAATTGAAGCCCATTCACCCAAATTTGCTTTTTATGAACATCTGAATACAAAGAAAGGCAAATTTATAATACTGGTCAAAATTCCTGTAGTGATTACCTAATGTATTAATAGTTATCAACACTATTAGAGTAAGAACTGTGCTCACTAACAGGACGTAAAGATGTAATTAGAAACATTTTATCATCCTGTCTACTTTTGAAAGAAGTCAAATACTTCTATGATAATAATATCTCATATATATACTATTTAGGTATATATGAGATATTAATCCTATACTATTTCGGTTAGGCCTTATTCCATTGGCCTTGGTATGGTTGATCGGTGGACTTTACATAGCAAAAAAAATCCTTAGAACCGTACCGTACAAATACCATATATGCTTGTTTTTGCACAAACTTTTCCTTCGTCGTTTAAAGTACTGTACAAAACCCTATTACAAGTCTTGTGGAAAAAATGTATAGCAAACAGGATCGTCTCGCATCCGGCACACACAAAGGTGCACGGCGGAGTGTTGGAATCGACAATTCGACTGTGAATATCAGCGCCTACTTACAAACACGAGCAGGGAGGCTGGGATGCATCTTGTAATCTTACTCAATGTGCCGTTTGTGAAATGTTTTCTGTTGAGGGTCTTGATATGTCTTGGCTAGGTACAGAATATAATTAATGAAGTTAAAAAATATTTGTAATTATTTTCTGAAAAAAATTGTTACTTTATTTGTTTGATTGTGAAGTGCTTATTAAAGTTCGATATCAGTCCATATACATACGTCTAAAGTTGAACGGGTGTCCATTACGGCTGAGCGGTAAAACTTAAATAACTATATTTGGCTACGAAGGAAAAAGTCCAAGAATATATAGTAAGCGTTTGACGATATGAATCAGGTGCATTTGTTTACGATTCGAATTTCTTTTAATGTTCGTTTTCGATTCCGAAATATTTTCAACAGCCTCAGTATTTTCTGCTGTACCAATATTGTATATCAATGTAAATTTATGTTGTATTTTTTTTTATAATTCATTTACTTGTAAGTTGTACTTTTACTTTGCATGCCTTGTGGGCAGGATATGGTTAATGCACCTTATTGTATTATAATATAAGAACTATTTGTAACCCATATTCGCAAAATAAACGATTTTGATTTGATTTGATTTAAACAAAAAATCCCCACCAATAAAAACAAACAAATCGGCTAGGGTAAATCAGGTACAAAGTAAAAGCTGTCAATTATATTGAAACCACCGCGGTTGTCGCCAATGAAGAGTGGCAGAGGTAGTGCTCCGGCACATAATGCGTACTGAATAAAAACGTCGCATCTTACATTCGTTACGGCGTCGTCGACTCAGACGTCACCGTTTTTTTCCTCAAACATTTTACGGGAAGTTTTCGATGTGGACCAAATTTCTTGATACTTTAAAGATAGAAGCATGTTTTTTTTTACATTTTGGGCTTTGGGGTATAATTTTTAGAACTATTTATTTTCTATATACCTACTTTGACGCAGTATTACATATTATTGTACAGTTTATTTGTAAAAATATTTGTGGAAATATCCGGAACATACACAACCTCATGCCAGTATTCCACGAGGGGGTAAGTAAACCAGTACCAACATTTCGCCAGGTATGTATGATTCCCACGTAATAGGGGGGCGAGCCTATTGCCGTTTTTCGGTATGGATAAAAATAAAGGTATTAGCAAAAGCTTTGTTTTTTATTATAATTATTTATATTAATTTGTGACTGATTAATTGAGTAACAGCAGTTACGTTTATGAACATTTCAGCTTGATAATCGTAACAAATGGAGAAAAATAAACGCAATAATCAATTCATTATTTATTTTACTTTGCGGCGCACTAACCAGCAGGCGCCAGTGCAACCTCTATATAAATATTAACTTTACTATAAAAAATACATTTAAAATTATAAAAAAAATCTTTGAGCTGCAGGTGGTGGGGTCTACGGCCTAAGCTTCTGGCGGTTGGGGGCCAAGAGTTAGAAACTGCCTCTGCGTGCCGTGTCTAATAACACTGCTTTCTAAATCTGTGTTTTGAAACCAACAACCGATTGAGAGCTGCCGAAGACAACATAATCACTATATTGTTAGTGGTAACTTTGCTTCGGATGAAAAACGATCAACACACATCGGCCGCGGTATGCGGCAAGTAATGCAAATGGCGCCCAAACAATAATCACGAAAGTAAGCGATACGAATAAAAATATTGCGGCAACACCTTCGCCTCCCTGTCGGCCCCCCGCGGGCTCGGATTTAACATATCTAATGCGATTTACGTGTCGCCTCTCCCCGCCACCTCGGAGACCGGCGGTAATCGTTTTAAGACGTTGTTGACTGAAGAGTTCGGTAACTCACTGCCTTCAAACGGGTTGTCCAAGCGTTTGGTAGTTTTCACTAAAGCTTATGGTATATCATAAAAGAAAAGAAGTCTTCTTACCATTTTAACAATCAATACCGTTTTTATTTAAGTATTGTAATTTTTTTTTATAAATGTTTTTTTTTTACGAACAATCCAGCATCAGTTCGAAACTAAGAAAAAAAAAAACTGTGGGACAGTTAAAACAAATGCTTGTTGGTCATGAATACCTATGTCAGTCCGATTATTCATTTAGCGATTTCTCGTGTCACAGAATGCATTACACCTCCGATTATCCCATCGGGGATGCAGGCTTTAGTTTCGTATACCCTGTATACAGTTACTACCCAGAAAGAGATACAAATCTGGTAGAAGACCTGTCGGTTTTAGAAACAATCAGACTTGAAGGATGACACAAAATTTTGTCTCAGTGCTAGATCGAACCTGCGACCTCTCGTGACGAGTTGACGTCTAACCGACTGCGCCACGGAGGCTGTCCAATTTATGGTAATTTTTTTTCGCTCGTGTCCCGAATGTAAGCGTCCTCAGTTGGACAACCTAGCATATCGTCGGATTTTTTAAAGAACGGGGGAGTTTTTATCAATGCTACTAATCTCGGTAACGTAAACGTTTTATTCGGTTGTTTATTAAGAAAGGCCCGTTCTACTAGTAAGTAGGTGTTTTGTTACAAATATATCCGTTGAAAATGTCATAAAAATACTTTCTTACGTTATTGTATCATAATAGATATGTGAATAGTTCTTTAAACTGTCCTAAAGTGTGTGTGTTTAGAAAACCTTTTACCGTGCTGTTTGTACGAGGTACTTAGAGGTTCTTTGGTGATATTTTCTCGTGTTTGTTGGTTTTTGTGGGTAAATTGTGTGAGAATTACTCGCCGTGTATTGTTAAGAAATTGGTAATGTGGTAGAATACCATTTATTACGTTATATTGTAGGTTGAATGTAAAATATTTTAATCAAAATGATTTTGTATGTACGTTTTCGATTTGTTTGGTCTGGTTATGTATTGACGGGTGTATTAGTTCCCTCAATAGTTTCACTCCTCTGATCAGAAACTGTTAGAACTTGAAATCATTTACCTTACCTACTTCTATTTGCTTGTACATTCCAGTCCATCCTACGATTGTCTGGAAGAAACATTCAGCGATAAGACCGCCATTTGTTGCACTATATTTTTACTTTTATTTTTTCTTTTATCAAGTTTTTTAATTTTTTGTGGTGTACAATAATATGTATGTGATAAATAAATAAATAAATCATCTACATGGTTATTACAATTATTAAGGTCCCTCTTGATAGCCCTGATTGTGATATCTCATGCAATCTACGTAATTCAATCCTAAACGGCCTCCTGTTGTTCAATATTTGAAGTTACCTTTTTTGTTTTGTTAAAATTGTGGTGTGTAAAATGAGATTGATCGATAGTTTTGATAAGTAATAATTACCTAACCGGGTAATTTCTATTTATGACAGTATTTGATCGGAGCTGCCACTTGTAACTTGTAAACCGTTAATCGGTTTTTGCATGACTATTCAAACATTTCAATGCCTTTAAAACATTGGATTTACATTCTTAGTTGTTCTTACTAATTATATTATTTCATAATTCAACGTAAATTCGTTTATTTCTTACGCTCTCAAGCCCAAACCACTGAACCGATTTTGATCAGTTTTGGTTCGGAGGTAGATGAAACCCTGGAGAAATTTATATGTTACTTTTTACCCTTGAAAAATATAAGCTCCTGCGGATTTTATCTCTCGAAACAAATCCATTTCACGCAGCGGAAACCAAAACTAGTTTGTACTATTAGTATAAACATAGTTACGATGTATAAACACTTAATTGCTTGCTAATCGTGCGAAGTGTCTCCGCGTGCTCGACATTCAGTCACGTACAGTAAAGTTGCATTAAAATGTTGAATAGACGCTGCCAGGGCGCCGGGAATTAAGTGATACGTTCATACGCGAACAATGGCAGGTGTAGACACTCTCAATCTGAATACTGGCTTAAGTAATTGGCCTAATGTTAGGGTTGACAGGTGAAATAAAAAAAAATACAAAAAAAATTACTGCCTCGTGGTCTCGCGGCACATACCTGTGCCGTGTAATCTAGAGGTCCTGGGTTCGATTTCCGGGTAGGGAACGTATTATTAGGTTTTTCTATTAGGAAATTCTCAGTAGCAGCACGGAGTCTGGAAATTTGGCCGAAAAACGGCAATAGGCTCGCCCCCTATTACGTGGGACTGATACCTGACGAAATGTGGGTGCAGAAATGTATCTCTGCCTACCCCTTCGGGGAATACAGGCGTGAGGTTAGGTATGTATGTATGAAGTATAAAAAAGAAACTAGTTTTGAATTTAGAATGGAACTTACGGTTATGGTGGCAGCGCTGTTTTGTAAAGCTCTAAAGTGAAGTCGTGGTTTTATTCGCACTGTCCTAAACTGGTTGTATGCTATGTTTAGATGATATTTTCTAAGTGGAGTGGATGAGAGGAGTTGCGTAGTAGACTAAGTGATAGAGTAGTGATGCATCCAGTACGAAAATCGTCTTGAAATGTTGAGCTTCCATCTATTAGAGAGAATACCGGTTATCAATTGGCAGGCATCATTTTGACAGGTATTAAGGAAATAGTAAATTTCGGATAAAATTTATCGTTTTGGCGAGATGTCACTCTAATTGGTTAGCTCTAAACTAGTTCTTTGGTATCACGGCGGCCACTCTGCCGTGCTTAAATAAGTGATAAAAATAAGAGATTTGATGACATAGTGGAGCCAATTGTTAGTCAATATGAAACTGACCTCAAACCAATGAAAGTGAAGATAAACGTTAGGTATACAAATACATCTAATTTTTTTATCTAAGTAGGGTTGTTGCCAATGTGGAAAAGTGCAATTTATATAAAAATGTGAGTAACAACCCTGCGTGTTAGGGTGCGGTTAGGTCGCCATCAATGGGACTCCCATCACAATGACTGGCGTCTTCATTATATACAAATGAAGGTATAAATCTTTTGCAAACGATCCTTTACATTTCATACAAATTACTCTACTTATGCCCCTTTCCCCCTTATACAAATCCTTGTGCGTTAGAAAGAGGCAGGGCACCTATAACCTATCCTTACGACAATTGCCGGTGTTCAAAATGTATGAGCATAAAGTGTCGGTAAATTACTGTATTTCGATCTTTCGATGCATATTTATGAAGTGTGTATAGAGCAATTTGTGCCTATTATTAAGGGAATTTATGGTCCTGCCCACACACGTTGAAAAAAAGACGAGAATAAGATACTTCAGCTTTTCGTATAGTGATTAATGTAGGTATATTTTATTAAATTGATTATAAAGGTGCAATTCATGAAGTTTAGTATCTAAAAAGTTTCAATGTAACTATGCTGTGATTTTAAAAGAAATCTCATAAAAAATGCAATTTCATCATCGTCAGCCCATATATTATGTCCCACTGCCTCCTCCTTCGTCCACCACGCTGGCCTAGTGCGGGTTGGCGGACTACACACCTAAGAAATTCCTAAGAACTTTTAGGTGTGCAGGTTTCATCACAATGGTTTCCTTCACCGTTAAAGTACGTGATAATTGTTTGTGAATACACACATAACTTCGAAAAGTCAGAGGTGTGTGCCTGGGGTTTGAATCCGCGACCGTCGAGATTCTCGACCGCGTGCCTAAACTTCGAGGCTATCACGACTATATGCAATTTAGCAGTTAAATAAAGTTCACTTTATTGATGTTAAAATACGATTTTATGGCTTTTACAAAAATACTACTGTAGAAAAAGGTCAAATGTCCCTTCCGCTTATGTAAGTCTAAATCCACATCGTATTAAATTCCTTCGAAATTTTGTTGATCAATTTGTTTACTTAAACCATAAACATTTAAAAGCAAATTGCCATTGATTATAAATAAAACACTTTGTATCGTTTAAAATGTCTATTTTTATTTACACCAAACCAATATCTATCAGATAAAGTTCAAAAGTTTCTTTTTCGAATCAGTAAAGTGGCCATAAATTTCCTCCGCTACGTTCTGGAGATAAACATATTAGTAATGATTATTCTGAAGCTGCAGCCGTCATAATGTATCATGCGAGATAACGAAATGTAAAGCAAATATAAATAGAACGTTTCATTACCGACCGTAGACAATATAATTTAAATGATCCTCTTTTTTAAATATGGAAAGATGTTACGCGGCCGTACCATAGATAATACACAGACTAATGTACATATTTTCGGCGGGAATAATTTGTTTGTTGACGTTTATTTTTAGATGAAATTACTATATTTTTTGATATCTCTGAAGTAATTATTTTGTTTTGGGTAAAAAAAAATTAAATTTCATCTGTTCTGTTAATAAAGACTGTACATTATTGTATAATTGTCGGGTTTAAAAGATAAAGAGGAAATGGACCGAAGGTAGAGTAAAAATTATATTATCGCCGAAACACAAAACGAAAACGGTAAATTTGTCTAGTCTGTTATTTAATATTGGATTTTGATTGTCTCGAAAGGTTTGAAAGTCTTGTCCGTGTGTGCAAGTGTTAAAATAAAGTTGATATATTATTATGAAAATATAATTTATTTACAACTTCGTAAGCTCCTAGCAACAATTTGCGCGATCTAGGATCGATTTTCGGGTGGAATAAATTCTACGCGGTGTTTTTTCGTTAAGAATTTCTCAGTAGTAGCAAGGAGTCTTTTAATGACCATCGTGCGCTGCAAAAATCGCATTGAGTAATAGACTTAGCTGTAAGTTATTTTTATTTTGTTTTATTTGTTTATGAATCAGAACAATTACAGTCAAAAAAATAGCATAAAGTGAGCGTAAAACTGTCGAAGTTAATCTCTATTATTTCGAGGATATTCTGTTCCGCGAGCTTTGTTATCTTAGTAAGAACAAGTTATTCTGTACCATAATATTAAGAATATCGAGTAATTAACAAGTAATGCAAGTGGCACAAATCGCTACTAGCAGTCATAACACAATGCACTAAATAAAGTTTTATTCGTTTCATTGAATGGAAGTTGGCGGCGCATAATCTATTCCTTACATTAGCGGGCGCATATTTCAAACAATTAGTTGGTTCAATCGCGGCCAATTTGTGCTCCTAACGACCGCTCATGTTGCAGTAAAATATTATTTTCAAGGTTTTTCTCATTCTGGCTGTTTATAAGAAATAATATAAATTGGGGCTTATAATTTAAATGCGATTACTATCCTTCAGTAAAGTGGAATGAGTGGCTGGATTGAATTATTTACAACAAGGTATAAAGTTTGGAGCCGGGACACGCTTAAGGTTTTTGGAAACTACTACACAACTATTATGTTAATAGTTATTAACCATGTAGCATTAAAAGAAACTGTCGGTAAAAATATGCATGTGTCAAAAAAAAATATAAGGGCGACAACGCCTGTATATCCTCAGAAATGGTATGCACAGTTGTATTTCTACGTCAATGCAATAGGAGGCGATGCGAGTAAGAATTTCCCAATAAAAGATTCGTAATTCCTTATCCGAGAAGGATAGACAGAAAAATATTATATTTAATTTTTTCAATCAATAGTTTTTTTAATGCCAAAGATTTATTTTCCTCTGATGATACTTTTTGATCCATTCACATCCGGGCGCCACTTACCATACTGGAATAATGAAAAGGACTTTCACGGATATACCTAACATTGCATACATCTACGACATCTATTATAGCAATAGCGTCAGTGGTCAGCGCTATAACTCAATGCACAATGGAGGAGGCATTCTAATCCAGCCGAGCCGCGCCCGTCTAATGAAATTCCCGGAGTGACCGCCCGGGGCACACTTTGTCCCAGCGACCACTATTTCACCATAGTTTTCATTTATGGCTTTTTGATTAATTAAAAAGAAAATATGCATGTATTGCGACTTTCAATTTTGCGCGAATTTGATTTTAAATTATCTTTGTTCCCGTGGCACAAGTGTGTTGTGCAATCTACAGATTGGGGTTCGAGTAACATAGGTAAAGAAAAATGGACATTATTATCAAAAAATCTATAGCAGCGGAGTTTAAGGACATCTGGTGAAATGAAATGTTTAGTGCTCGTGATTTGTAATGGAATCTGTTTGATATCAGCCCATATACCTATTACATCCTACTGCTGGGCTTGGGACTCCTCTATAACGGAGAGGGTTCAGGCCTTAGTCCACCGCGCTGGACTGGTGCGGGTTGGCGGACATATTGGAGCGGAGTTATTTGTTTGATATATCTAGACGTCACGTCCTGGGGCCAATCGGTTTAAATCCTGAATCTACTTGTGTGATTCAGACAGATATTCTATTTAAACTCACACTTGTAATGCGGTGCAGTGTAGTTCTTTAATTAGTATTTAAAAAATCGTTCAACCACAGTACATAAAACAACTTGTTATATCCAATCACATTAGTAACAGGAAACGTCGAATTGTTTCCAAATAACTAAAATACTAGGGTGAGTCAGTCGGTACATAGGGTGTTCCATGTACAGGGTGGGGTCAAAGGTGACCTCGACCAATCGGTGCGCGGAAGTGACCGAAGCGGAACGCACTTCCGCCGATTTTGTTTATTAATTGAGGATCGAGCGTGGGTGCCGGCAGGTGAGAGGAACTTGCGTAGTCAATCAGATTTTTTATCTATATTCCAATTATATTTGTTTGTAAGGTGTTGAATATATTATTACTACTCCTGAGTATCTTCAGCTACCCGTTAACATCCTACTGTGAGGCTCGGGCTTAGGAAAAGTATACTTAAGACACCTTGGACATTTCACATAGATGCATAGTTTTATTTTGAACAAGCTGATCCGGCGAACTTCGTTCCGCCTAACAGCCGATTTAAAAAATATATATTTTTAGCCTAAGTTACTCCTTATTACATCAGCTATTTGCCAGTGAAAGTCCCGTTAAAATTGGTCCACCCGTTTCAGAGATTAGCCGGAACAAACAGACAGACAGACAGACGGACAAAAATTAAATAAAATGTTATTTTGGTATATGCACCGTGTATACAACCATATGCATTTAATAAAAAGCGGTTATTTCAATATTACAAACAGACACTCCAATTTTATTTATTTGTAGTATAGATTTGTAACTTGCATATTTCCTCACATATTTCTTCATCATCAGTCGGTGACAAAATAGCTATAAGAGTGTCCTTAAAAGTCAAAGAGCTATCTGACTGTTTTAAAGTGAGCAGTGGACTGGAGATGTTCATTACGATTTCATTGAAAAATCTTGCTTATCAAATATATTAAACTTTAATCAATGTAAGTTCATCACTAGATATACTCGTATAAATCTACATCCATACGAGTTCGATACAAGAACGTTCGAACGTTTTTCATTCATATGCTTCTTCTACAAGAAGCACGAAAAATATATCAGGATCGCAGCGTGTGGCGTTCTATAGACTTCCTATACCACTGGCATCAGGACTTCATCATCATCAGCCCATAATACGTCCCACTGCTGGGCACGAGCCTCCTCTACCATTGAGAGGGTTTAGGCCTTAGTCCACCACGCTGGCCTAGTGCGGGTTGGCGGACTACACACCTAAGAAATTCCTAAGAAATTTAAGGTGTGCAGGTTTCATCACGATATTTTCCTTCACCGTTAAAGCAAGTGATAATTCATTGGTTATACACACATAACTTCGAAAAGTCAGAGGTGTGTGCCTGGGGTTTGAACCCGCGACCGTCGAGATTCTCGACCGCGTGCCTAAACCTCGAGGCCATCACGACTTCAAGGGCTTGACTGTTATGCA
The DNA here is from genome assembly GCA_907164795.1 of Hemaris fuciformis. Lineage (NCBI taxonomy): Eukaryota > Metazoa > Arthropoda > Insecta > Lepidoptera > Sphingidae > Hemaris > Hemaris fuciformis. Next base: position 11,289,561 of record OU015447.1, read on the forward strand.
TATGTTGATTTGTTATTCGTCGTAGATTAGCATAGGATTCGTCTACTGGTGATTAGTAGTTTCTAAACCGCGACATTTCCCTCTAAGTGTTGCACAATAACAAAATCTTGCCATTACCCAGCCGTGTTTCACCCCCACATTGTTTTCCACTAAATTGGACTCCGTGATTAATTTGCTTAACTCCCCTAGCGTGTAATTTGTCATCGCCAACTGTATCCTGAGCTTCCCTGCACCCTTTCCCGCATTTAATTCAAGGTGCTAGAGGAGTTGATGCGGTTGGTTGGTAGTTCAAGTTATATTGGACAGCTGTGGTACCTAAAATTTCTCATTTGGTTAGTTGACATCGCGAGCTCAATAAATAGTGGAATTCCTTGAGATGTTTGTACAAGGATGTTTGTGCTCGTCGATTTATGCGAAGATTATTTAGGGTGGAAATTAGAAGTCTTCACGGAATATAATAGTTTTGTGACAGCTTAAATCGGGAAGCCCGTTTAAAAAAAAGGTATTTAAAAGTTATTTTTTTGACATTCAACCACAAATTCTTTATTATTTTGTAAGCAGATTATTAAAAATATATAAATTTAACATTATGATATGTTAACACTACATTTTATAAAGGCGAAAGGTTTCATATACTCGTCTTTGTTAAAAGAAGATATTCAGTGATATCTCTTCGCGTTGTTCTCATATATTTACCATCCTCTGACAAAAACTTATAGGTAAAACAATCTCCAATTTCTCCAAATACCTTTAACATGTACCTGAAAACCCTTCAGAAACACAACGAAAGCCTACAGTTCGGTTCGTGTTTCTGCTAGGGGAGACTGCAGACAGTGGACGATATCTCAAGACCGGATCCCTAGGGAGCTCGTTACACCGATATAATTACAACGCACCTATCCGCTTCAATTAGAGTCTGCGAGTTATTTGTTCACTCACACTTGCCACGTCGTCGGTGTAAGCGGTGCCCCGACGGTACTTTACGGTAAAATCTTTGGTTGGTGTTAGATTTTGCTGTACTGGATTGGTGTTCATATTTACTTTATTACGACATTTACCTAGAGGTCAATCTCTCCTTAACCGGGGTGTATATTTTTTTCATACTTTACTCGACTGTAATCTTTTCCTTTTTGCTAATCACTGTCCTATTTCTTCAAAATCGATACCCATACTCATTAAAATATTACACACTCTTCATATAAAAATCACTTATTAGTAGAATGATGAACAAAAATATCTAACTGATATTTGAAACAGCATCAAAATCCATTGCGTGCTTTGTTTTCTTACAAATCATACCGCTATGCTAGATATACTCGTAGACCTTCCTCTGAATACTATGCGAAAAAAAGTTACGTAAATCTGACATAACTGTATGATACTTGATCTCTAGGTATAAATCGTAAAACTGTGTAAGTAAATAAGTCGGGTAGTTTTCAAATAATACCTAATTTCCAAAAAAATACAAGGTTTAATCCACGATTGTAATACTCTGGGCACTCCGTTAGCAAGATAAGGGGTTACGAATGGGTATCTGCGGTAAAATCTTGGGTTTCACAGCAAACAGTGAGGGGCGAGATTGTTTAAATTATAGCTTTACAAGTTACCGACAACGCCGGGGTGGGTTTGGGCAATCGCGCGCTTGTCAACGGAGCATTTGTAAGTTTTTCCATAGCAGATAAGGAATATAAATCATTAATCTTTTTCGCTTACTTCATTTTTCATTAAGATTTAGTGGAGTATGAATGTAGTTTAGCTGTATTTTTTATTTGTAATGTCATGGATATTAACTGGGAGAGGCGAGTTTAGGATCGGAAAATGTTAAGCAAACATTAATCTTAGCAGAAATCAAACGAACTGCCCAGCTTCTCACTTTGTAGCCACCGGGCCTGAATAAAATTTCACTATTATAATAATATTAGTACAGACAAAGCAATTTATTATTAATATAATAAATTATATATATTATCTCTAGGAATTTCCATTACGACATTATGTTAGGCCCACCTTCGTCCGTTGATATATTACCGAAGTGCGGCCGGACCCTGTCCGAATATATATTTATTTAATTTCACAAATAATCCTTTGTGTCCGGAGAGATTAAAATATTTGAAATAATTTATTAGAACTTATACACAGCTTTGGGTTTATGCAATTTTGAGTCGAAATCCCTCGCAATTCTATGAGTGCTAGAAATAAAATCTAATAGACACTAATAACACTGGTCAACATGACTTTTTGCCGTTAATACAATTGTACTTTTTCAGTATCTTTTATGTATAAATATTAACGGAAAAATAATAAAAAAAATCTATTACATCGAAATATCTAAATGCATATATGTACGATATACTTGGCTTAATTTTGTGAGGGTATATCGAAAAAGAGTATTGCAACAGCTGATCTTACTTAGAAAGACAATATTGTTGTTGGTAGTACCTACACATATATCCTTAAACCTGTATATTTTCAACTCGTTATTGTTCGTTCATTGATGTAAAAAAAAAAAAATTACTTTAAAACGTGCCATTACCTACGTAATATTGCTACGAGTACGACTAAGTGCAGTTTCTATTCCAAAGTGTTGTTGTTTAAATTGTGAAGTCTTTTTGTCAATTTGAATACGTTTCGGTTTTGAAGAAGTGTACTAAATAGTAAGTACATATGTACCTATATAGTTTGCATTATCAATCGAAAGTGTTTCAATTCATCGGATCTCTTCTGTTTTGTTTGTGGGGAGTTTAATTCGAGTTCCAATCGAGAACGTCCTACCCCGTTACTATATAAAATTTACAATTTGTATTTTGGTTTCATGATTTCGATCAATTACTTTTTCTAACCCTGTAATTTGGAGGGAACAAAAGATCATGAGAATGATTGTTTTTTTGTTTAACGTAACTGAAGGGATATTCTTATAAAACAAGAAGTAAAATTACATATTCTGATGTGGAATCTGCAATCGATTCCTTATACTGAAGTCAGCCCACCACTGCAGCCTACAAATTAATTTCAAATAAACATTTTGTAAAGGCCTAAACCCTCTCAGTTGTAGAGGAGGCTCGTGCCCAGCAGTGGGACGTATTTGGGCTGATGATGATGAAACATTTTGTTCTCAGAAAGTGGGTGTTTCAAATTTTTGTTATGGACGTATTTCAATGAATCTCATGGTACGGTATGGAAAAATACAAGTTTCAAACCGCGGCAAAAAAAAAGATTTTTTTTGTTGACCAGTGTAATTTAGTTGCACATACAGGGTGTATTCAGACCGTGATCGGAAACTAAGGCAGGTAATAGCTAAGGTGATTACAAACTACCTGGTGTTAAAGAAAATCTCGACAAAAAAAGTTTTCCTAACAATAAACAACCATAGGTATAAAATATATATTTTTTATTTTTTGTCGGGATTTTCTTCGAGCTGGTCAAGACCGTTAGTATTGAAGTACATACATACATAAACTCACGCCTGTATTCCCCGAAGGGGTAGGCAGAGGTGCATTTCTGCACCCACATTTCGCCAGGTATGTATCAGTCCCACGTAATAGGGGGCGAGCCTATTGCCGTTTTTCGGGCACATTTCCAGACTCCGTGCTGTTACTGAGAATTTCTAATGGAAAAACCCAATAACACTTTGCCCGACCCGGGAATCGAACCCAGGACCTCTAGATCCCACGGCACATACTTGTACCGCGAGACCACGAGGCAGTATTGAAATAATATATCAAAAAATACATACAATTCTATACATGAAGTCGATGATACAACATGCAGATGTATAGCTACCACGCACTTAATGGCTAAATCTATTAAGGGTAAATGTTCTTAAGACGGATCGATTGGGGTGACCAGCCCCCGATAAATAGTGGCTCGGTGTAGTGTTGTGAGATTACGCCCATTGCGGCGGATAATCCCCGATTGACACGGGATTAGCGGACAGATAGCTCTTGTTGTTACTTAATTTATGGAAACCGTTTCACACAATTACGAGACATTTGAACATCTGCAGGAAACTTTGTTATTGGCTGTTAGTGTCTGAATATTTATATGGTTTTTATTATAATTTCATTATATTTGACAGAGTCCGGGGCGCAGTTGGCTAAACACCAGCTTGCGAAACGAAAGGCCGCGGGTTCGTCCTCGCACCGAGGTAAATGTTTGTGTGATCCACAAATATTTTTTTTCGGATCGGGGTGTTTGTGAGATCCAAAAGTCTCTCGTATTTTCCTACCCACGATACAAGACTCGTATGTTAGTGTGGGGTCAGAACTATGTATGTGACTGTTGGGTGTATTTATTTATGCCAAAGTTTCGTTGGCCGCGCGACAGAAATGAACCGCCTTGTGGGTTTTTCGGGTTAGGAGACTCATAGTAACAGCAAGAAGTTTACAAACATGGGCAGTAAATAGCAATAGGTTTCCTATTGTAAGGGGCATTATAACTGGAGAAATTTGGAGGAAGAAATATATCTCTGCATACTTCTTCGGAGGTACAGAAAAGTTCTAGAGCAAGTAAGTAAAATTTTATGATTAAATGATTTTAATGTAACGTGTGGAAGTCCACTAGAAATTAGGATATCATGCTAGTGTAACAACTTAGTCCTCTTGAAAGTGGAGGAATCCTGTTTATTAAGAAACGGCCAGTGAAGGGAAATGGGAATGTGTGTAATTTATTTTTAAAAAATCTGTATTTAGTATTATTAAAATTCGTCAGTTTTAAGTATAGATAATATCACACACGTTTTCAGTCATCATAAAATATAAATATCTTACTTTCCAATTTTATTTTTTATAATACATTTTCATAATACTTACCTTTTTACTATTCATTTTTTTTAATATTTAATCTTTAATTTAACCCTCGTGCGCATTTTGAATACCAAACTGGTCGAAACTCTCAATTAGCTAAGTGGGAATGGTCTGTAATGACAGATTAGCGTTGTCGCCGCGGCCACCTGAGCTGGCCCGCGCAAAATATGCAATAACTCAACCGGATCCCGCCGCCGTACCCGGATACACCCGGGTATAATTCACCCGGATCGCGCCCAATAAATTCGTCACTGTGATTAGTGCGTGCAGAGGTGCGGTACCTTTGTGTGGAATAGGCTTTTGTTTTATAGTAGTGAGTAACGAGGTAGAGTCTCGGCCGTCGTCGGTTCAAACCTCATCGCTGACTTTTCTAAGTTATAAATCATAGTCTAAATCATAGTATTCCCAATAAATTATCACTTAATTAACGGCGAAGGAAAACATCGTGATGAAACCTGCACACCTAAAAGTTCTTAGGAATATCTTAGGTGTGTAGTCCGCCAACCCGCACTAGGCCAGCGTGGTGGACTTAGATCTAAACCCTCTCAATGGTAGAAGAGGCCCATGCCCAGCAGTGGGACGTATATGGGCTGATGATGATGATGATAAAGACTATATACATACACTCACGCTTGTATTCTCGACGGTTGGAGTTTTGAGTACATTTCTAGATTACATTCTGGTACTGATAGTTTGCCTTTGGCAAAACCCATTAATACTTTGCCCGGCCCGGAAATCGAACCCAGGATCTCTGGATGTGACGGCGTAATATGCCGCGAGACCAAAAAATAGTTGGCTTTTGTTTTACAAAAAGTATATTGAAAGTTATAAAGATTCATATCCTAAAGTAACAAAGAAAATCCTTTTTATACTTACATTATATAATAAAAATTAATATTACATTAACAAATTAATAAGCCTACAACGTCATATTTAACTTTTCAGTCACCGACGTCCCTTTATTATTTATAACTATGTCGTCTACTGCTAATCGTTTTTTCGGCTGTGGTATATGAGTCTTTTTGGTATTCATAGATTGGTTTTGGACAGTTCTCGGTGACGGACATGAAGCGTGCATCACATTGTTTGACAGTTTTGGGATTTTGCTTGGTCTATAATTTTGTTGGGATTGGTGTATGGCGCCTATTCCAACAGAAATTTCCGTTTCAGGTCGATCTATAGTTATTTCCACATACGGTTTTCCCGTAGTAAGTTTTAGTCCTTTATTGGCCCTCGTAACCTTTACTTCTTTATGCGTTTGAAAACGTGTCATTTTAGAATTGGTCGCAATTTCTTTATTCGACCGAGTGACTGTCGTCTTGGACAATTTTTCCGACTTTTGCGCCTTTATTGTACGTTTATCCTTTTTTGATTCAATATTGCACTCCTCATCCAAGCAAGACACACAGGGGCATCCATCGCACACCTCAGTAGACCTATTTTTCAACGGATTGCTTTTATTTTTGTCGTCTTGTTTGCTTGTTTGATTTTTTATTTTGACAGTTCTATCTTTCTGTTTTAGCAATGGTTTAACTTCATCTAATTTATTTATTGTATTCAAGCTCGATGACTGTGCAAATAAGCGAGGTTCTGGTTTAATTACTTCTATTTTATCACTTGTTACTTTCTTTAAAGAAGGCTTTAGAGAAACTATTGGTGAAACGTATACCACTCTAGCTACTTCCGTAGAACAAACTTTAGAGCTGTAAAATGACTGTACATTTGTTGCCATGGAACTTTTACCTACCGACGATTGCTTAGTGCCGACACATTTGCATAATCGTTGTTCCGTATTCGATGCCACCATTTGTTCGTTAGAGTTCATCATTACTAACGAGGGCGCTTCGCTGACGTCACATCTATCTGGACTCTTCCTCCCTGGCAATTGCTGAAGTTTTAATCTTTCCTTTGGAACTTTTCTTTTATCCCCTCTTGGTTCAACGAAAAGGTAAACATTACTGCATCCATCTTTTTTCCTTCTCTTACACGTTATGTACAGTAGCGCAGGAATACACCAAACGACTTCTAAAAATAGTATTATCGTAATAATCATCACTTTCTTTGAATGAAAATCGATAGGCAATCTCTGGATATAAAAGATATTTTTATTGCCAGTACCGTCATCGACGTATGAATTAACCACCGAATCGTAGAGGCTCTTAGTAGTATTGAATAAGGTAAGAACGCTACCTAATGCTAAATACAAACGGTCATCAGATAAATGAGGTACCACGTCATCTGTCAGCCAAGTTTGGAATCGCTGGTCAAAATTCTCTTGTTCCACTTGGCTGCTTGTTTGCATACATTTTTTCGCGACATCGTAATATTTAAAAAGCGTATTAGTCGAACTTGGAGATTGTAGAGGTACCAATGACGCGTTTTTCAAAGGTATAAACATAGTGTTAGCTTCATCATTCCAGTTGACAATAGGCGTGGGTACTGACAATCCTGTAGGCGTTTTCTCGTAATAAGCCAAATGTTCGCAAGGGTTTGGCATGCTTCTGGTATTCGCGTCTCGTTTCTGAATTGAGTTGATAGATATGTACTGGAATACGTTAGGATCGGAGTCTGTCCAGCCTTCGCCGTCTGTTCGCAAATAGTTCTTTATTTCGTCGTAAAATTTGAAGAGTCTGACTGCGTTGTCCTCAGATACTGCACCTCCGTAGAAAGAGAATTTTGTCACAGGCAGCGCCCAGACTTTGAGATACCCTCCTATAACGTCTGAGAGAGCTAAAGTCATAACACTATCCGCTTCAGCATTAGGAGCTTCTCTTTTGATGGATTTGTATGCGTTTTTAAAATAATCTAGCAGAATATCAACGTATTTTTCATTATGTGTGTTGATTGTTTTTAGAAGTGGAACTAGTCTTTGAAAATATTTCCGTGTCCTAAGCAGAGCTACTTCTTTTTTACTCCATCGTGTTTTCTTAGTGTCAGATAAGGAGAACAGTACTGTACCAACGTTGAAGGGATAGTTCTCAGTTTCCAGATAAGCCATTGCATCATATAGAATACTCGTTATTAGTATAACCACATAAGGTCTCATGACATTTGAAACTTTGTAAAATGTTACAAAATAAACATTTATAAAACACAAGTACCGAACTGCCAATCTTATTGACAACTCTTTTGACATCATTAATCGTTTGCTTTATAACTTTCAAGATGCCAAAAGAAGGCCACGTAGTGTTATATCCTTATTTTTTTAGTTCAATATTTTGTCTCCCGCTTTGCTGTGGACTCTTTGTTTCCAACTCCTTCTTAATATCTTTTTTTATTAACATCATTGCGGGTTCATGACTGGTTCCCTTAAATTCGCTAAGCTTTAGTGCTCGGTGTCAACACTGTTTTTGCTGCTGTTGATGGCGGGTATGTAGTGGGATAGGGCAAAAAAATCCTTAAATTCTTATTACTTCCTTATATTTATTTCTAATATCTAAAGCCTACCTAATAAAAGTAATAATAACTAAATTCATCTCATGATCCAGAAACGCGAAATATGATTTTATACTTACACTCGTCTAATAATAGTAAGCAAAACAGAGTCCATTTCCACAGTAGGCCAGTGGCGCAGTATCAGTTCTCAAAACGCTAATCACACGTGTCATTTGTCGGTGTAGCTCCTCGATAAGTCACGCACCTGCTAGGGGACGTAAATCATAGGGGGAGCACATTGTAACATTACATACGCATTCTTTAATTAATCAATATGGGTACTGATTAAACTTATTTTATTTATTTATCACACTTTATTGTACACCACAACACATACAGAAACATGAATTAAGAATAAAATAAGTAAGAAAAAGAGTGGAACAAATGGCGGTCTTATCGCTGAATGCGATTTCTTCCAGACAACCGTAAAACTTTATCAGAGTTTTCTCGTGACTCTATTGTAAAGTGTCATCATCAGCCCATATACGTCCCACTGCTGAGCACGGGCCTCCTCTACCATTGAGAGGGTTTAGGCCACCACGCTGGTCTAGTGCGGGTTGGCGGACTACACATTTAAGAAATCCCTTTTAGGTATGCAGGTTTCATCACGATATTTTACTTCACCGTTAAAGTAAGTGATAATTCATTGTGAATAAACACATAACTACGAAAAGTCAGAGATATATGCCTGGGGTTTGAACCCGCGACCTCCGAGATACTCGACCGCACGCCTAAACCTCGAGGCCATCACTATTGTAAAGTATATTTTACAAGCGATTGTTAAATTATAATAATAGAAATCATCCAAACCGAATAAGCTTTGGTCACGGTAATAGTATCATACAGTAGTTTAACTCGGCCGCATTTTTGAAATAAATACCTACAGCCGCGCGGTACGTAAACGTGCGACAGAGCTGCGAACCTGGAGAATTTTAATTCAATCTGCCTACCTTGACTTTCTATCTATTTTTGTGATTGTAAACATAATATATTTTTTTATTTAACACATTCACTGCCCACCACTCGGATCCGAGTGGAGTAGGGCCATAGTGGCGGCGCCTCACACTCGGATCCGAGCGAGCGGCCCGTTCATCTTCTTGTAGTCACCTTAGTTCTTGTAGTCAGTTCGGCACCTGGCGTGCTGTGTGCCGACCACTCGGATCCGATTTTTTTTATTAAAATAATAGTTATAACCATATACATTCATCTATATTTTTACATATTCGTAAATACTTAATCAAAATTTGCCTTACAAAAAATTGGTTCTCAGCTATCATTTTCATTAATTTCGAAGGCAGTGAATGTGTTAAACAAATAAAATATTTTGTGAATGGAATAGGAAGTGTTCAATAAAAATGCATGTTATTTTTTGATTGGAAGATTTCATGTAACCAAAAACAGCACAATATATAAACACAATATATACTTGTCATATTAAATAGGCACTTGCACTTATTTTGTATAAAAATCGCGCGATTACCTACTGCTTAAAAACAACACAGCCCGTTTGTCACTGCGGCACATTCTCGACTGCCTGCATGTCTTGCGCATGCCGCGATCGAGGCGCGTAGGTATAACTCGCGTTTTGCCCGGTTGTATGAAGTTAAACTACCGTATGATAGTATTACCGTGTTTTGGTCTAAGAAAAAAAGAATAATATTATCAGAATTTGGAAAATGAACAAAGTATACATTGAGCCGCTGGTTCTTTCCAGTACAGGGATTATACCCAGGTAATTAATAAATAATAAATACACCCAACAGTCACATACATAGTTCTGACCCCACACTAGAATACAAGTCCTGTGTCGTGGGTATTGGAGACTACGAGAGACTTTTTCGGTCTCACAAACACCCAGACTCGAAACAAATATTTGAGGATCACACAAACATTTGTCTCGGTGCGGGGATCGAACCCGCGGCCTCTCGTTGCGCAAGATGGTGTCTAGCCAACTGCGCCACGGGGCTGTCAAATTGATAAATATCCTTACCGAATTAAACACCCTAAATGAATCTCACTTGGCGTAGGCCCGTGGCCCAATAAAACACCGAAATTTGTAAAAAAAATCATTAAATACTTTTAGTACAAAAAATAAACATAATAAATATACTGCCTCGTGGTCTCGCGGTGCAATGTGCCGTGCGATCTAGAGGTCCTGGGTTCGATTCTATTTTTTTTAGTATTGTCTATTAGTCTTATAACTTTCCACTTAAGTATAATTTTATGTTTCATATAATTGGCGTAGTGACAAAGTATGAAGATTTTTTAAGACTTACGGGTACTGGTGTAGTCTATTCATCAACTTTTACAGTTGAACTAAGGTGGGCAATACCAGATTTTCTACCGTTTTTAGTTTGGTGATCATCAGTGTTAATAGTACGTACATACATCATCATCAGCCCAGGTGGGCGGACTAAACACCTATAAATTCGTAAGAAAATTTAGGTGTGCAGGTTTTATCACGATGTTTTCCTTCACCGTTAAAGCAAGACATACATAGATACATATATATTATTAATATGTTGACAGTGAGTTGAAAAGAAATCTTTAACAATTGTTATTATACTATGCTCACTCTCTTCCCAGCGTTCAACTTTTTAATTGGTCTTTGTCTCCTGTTTAAGAAAACTTTATGATAGTTACAATAAATTGAGGCAATGTAAAATTAACTCCAGTCTCCCGTTTCATTAGAGCATATCATTCGGTTATAAATCAATTAACGTAGGACGATAGCGTGACTATAAATATTTGTCACGCTCCTGACTTAACACGCAAGTTGTCTAATAAATAAAACTCTATGACTAATAGAAAACGCAGTCTAACCTGTTAGATGCAAAATTTCAGATCTTAAGTTATTCTATTCCAAATTTGAAATAAAAAGAATTGACTGTTATAAAAGTTGTTGATGATATCTGGTAGATGGCACTTTTTAATGTTATTTTTTTAAAATAGTTTGGCAAAGAAAGGATAGTAAGGAGTATAATAAGTTGTTTTGTATTTGGAATGTCGCTTTTCACGTTGGGAAAGTTTTAGGATAGCGGTTATTTTGTTTTAATATAAAGCCTTCAGTTACGCTAGATAGTTTCCTATATGGTGGGTACGTTTTCAAAAAAAAAAAACTTTTTCGAACACTGAAATTTGTTGGGGAATGTATCAATGTAGTCATGATGGCACAATGGTTAATCTGTATAGATGAGCGTAATTAATAAAAATATTACCATAAGCGATAAGACTGCCTTTGTACCTTTTTTCTGTGTACATATAATATGATTTTAAATATATCTTAAAGTACAGACATACATACATAACCTCACGCCTGTATTCCTCGAAGGGGTAGGCAGAGGTGCATTTCTGCACCCACATTTCGCCATGAATGTATCAGTCCCACGTAATAGGGGGCGAGCCTATTACCGTTTTTCACGGCACATTTCCAGACTCCGTACAGCTACTGAGAATTTCTTAATGGAAAAACTAAATAACACTTTGCCCGACCCGGGAATCGATCCCAGGACCTCTAGATCGCACGGCACATACATGTGCCGCGAGACCACGTGGCAGCCAAGTGAAAGTACAAAAAGAGTAATAAATAAATTAAAGTAATAAAACTATAAGTAATACCAGTAGTAAGAGTTAATAGGTAGCATTCATACTACTTCTTTTAAAGATGGCAGCTCGAAATAACAATTCTGATTTACAAAAAAAGCTAACGAGCCATTTTAATTATTCTATTTGAAATCAATTTAAATCCACACAAAACCTCATTTAATATATTAATGACCTTTTAAAATCGTCAACATATCGTTAAAAATTCAATTTAAACACACATTGGGTCATCAAATTTGTTTATTTTACTACGTGTTAATAGTTTTACCACGCATAAACCCTAAAATAGCCGTAATGGCGTGTGATATCCAATAACTATTATAATTTGTATCGATAGAAATAATTTTGATATAATCAAAGTAATTTAGGGTCCGTAAACCCTTCTGTGAAAGCGTCGCGTCCGTTAATGATGTGTGTAACGCTATATCTTTGTCGAAATACCAGTTTAGGCTTCATTCACATTGGATGAATATACACTACCGACAAAAAGTTTGGAAGTACTTTTAATACTCTCAATTACTTTAGAAATAATATAAGATATAGTATTATTTAATTAAGAATGGTTAGGTACTTAATTAAAACAACAATTAAACTATGAAACATAACCATATTCTTATTACTAAAATAATATTATATTTTATTACAACTTCGATAAAAAAATTTATTATCAATTTGCTATTTGTTTTTGCAAAAATTATAGGTGCTTCCAAACTTTTTGTCGGTAGTGTACATAGGTAGTGTAGTTTCATTTATATTGTGACTTGTGCGGTCGAAAAGGATACGAATTTTAAGTATCCCATTATATTAGTATATTTTTAATGCAATTGTTACAAAAATAAACAATAGTATATTAAGTGCATATATAGTGATGACCTCAAGGTTTAGCCGCGCGGTCGAGTGGTCGCGGGTTCAAACCCCAGACACACATCTCAGACTTTTTGAAGCTATGGGTGTATTCACTATCATCTAACCATATTTTAAAGGTGAATTAGAACATCGTAAAGAAAAATTCTTATGAATTTCTTAGGCCCGAACTAGGCCAGGGCGGTGGACTAGAGTTATGGGCCAACTGCAGTTATCTGCCGTATGAAATATTAATGATTATGCTCATTAGCTCAAGTGGTTTTTACACAAACTCACTAAAGGAGCTTGGATGTAAAGAAGCGGCTTGAAGCGCCGTGTTTACAAAAAAATGTTGAGAAGTAAAATATTTGTAAACTGAGCGCAGATTTTCGTAAATAATGGTACAGGAAGTTCTTAGGAATTTCTCAGGTGTGTAGTCCGCCAACCCGCACTAGGCCAGCGTGGTGGACTAAGGCCTAAACCCTCTCAGTTATAGAGGCGGCTCGTGACCAGCAGTGGGACGTATATGAGCTGTTGATAGAGATTGTGGCATGATTCGCAAGCTACGTATTACTTAAATTTGTATATAATGATAGAGCTAAGCTTTCCTTTCTATGGACTGCAGTTAGAATACAAGCAATCGAGAAATAACAAAATCATTTTTCCCGGAAATCGAATCCAGGACATATAGATGACACGGCACATATTTTTGCTGCGAGACTTAATATAACTCACTGCCTCGTGGTCTCACGGTACAAGTATGTGCCGTGCGATCTAGAGGTCCTGGGTTCGATTCCCGGGTCGGGCAAAGTGTTATTGGGTTTTTCCTTAAGGAAATTTTCAGTAGTAGCACGGAGTCTGGAAATGTGCCCGAAAAACGGCAATAGGCTCGCCCCCTATTACGTGGGACTGATGATATACCTGCGTAATGTGGGTGCAGAAATGCACCTCTGCCTACCCCTTCGGGGAATACAGGCGTGAGGTTATGTATGTACCTTATATAAAGGAGAGACTCATGGTTCAGTGACCACGTCCTAACCACTGATATCAGTTATATCAATCTGAGTGTACATTAAGCGTGTTGATGTGATGTTTACTGCGCACCAATTAGCGTCTGACGCCCGTCTTTATATGCGAATATGTTTGATATCAGATAAGGCGGCTGTGGGACGCTGTAATTTGCGACAGTTCAAGAACTGACTAAGGTTAATACATACATCTTTAGACAGCCCCGTGGCGCAGTTGGCTAGACACCAGCTTGCGACACGAGAGGCCGCGGGTTCGACCCCGCACCGAGACGAATGTTTGTGTGATCCACAAATATTTGTTTCGAGTCTGGGTGTTTGTGAGACCGAGAGGTCTCTCGTAGTTTCTGATACCCACGACACAAGACCTATATGTATCTTAATGTGGGATCAGAACTATGTATGTGACTGTTGGGCGTATTTATTTATACTACTGAAGTCTGTTTGGTAGAAAACTTGTTTGGCCAAGAGTCGGTAATAGTGATGTTGGAAAACCATTCAGAGATGGGCGACCTAAATTACAATATGTGCAGCTTTTTAATAGAAAAAGTCAGGGAGCTGCAAGGGCAGTGTTGGATTACCTACTAACAAGTCTCTATAAGGCAAAGGTGATGATGATGATCATGTGTTTTTTAGTAAAAACCATTACAAACCACCCATTGGTACCTTTTTACGTAGGTACATGTGTCTCATGACAGTGCCGAAGATGACACTGATATCGATTATATTTCCCACGTCGAGCTTATTGTTTCTGAACTATTACATTATTTATAAAATAAATAAATAAAAATAAATAAATTAATTATTTAACGCAACATAAAGCCTATAAAAGGGTAATCTCTGCTTACCTGTTGGGCATTGTAGGCGCGAGAGAGAATATCTTATACATATACATGGAAAATGTGCCAATATTATCCATTGCAAAATTATTCAATTAATTCTTTACTAGAAATAGAAAAATCTCAGTTGTAGAGGAGGCCCGTGACCAGCATTTGAACGTATTTTGCCTGATGATGATGCGAAATACCAGCTTAACAAAGCTATTAAGCATTCAGTGAATGCAACACAAATATTTAAAATACAACATAACATTACAATAGTAAATAATTTAAATAACGCCCCTTTAATTACGGGGCAGTGGGTTCGAGTGCGGTGTGAGTTATTTGGATATAACTTAGATTTATTGCCTTTTACCCAATCGTCTGGCTTATGACTTGTAAGATGGATACAGACATAGAGTCGCTAGAAATGGTGAGCGTGGTTTGAAATCACTTGGAGGCGTACTTCAAAATGGCCTAATTCATCTAGCCTTCATCTACTTCTTCTACAACTGACAATATTCATTAATTCATCATTTCATTAACAGCCCATATACGTCCCACCGCTGGGCACGGGCCTCCTCTACAACTGAGAGGGTTTAGGCCTTAGTCCACCACGCTGGCCTAGTGCGGGTTGGCGGACTACACACCTGAGAAATTCCTAAGAACTTCCTGTACCATTATTTACGAAAATCTGCGCTCAGTTTACAAATATTTTACTTCTCAACATTTTTTTGTAAACACGGCGCTTCAAGCCGCTTCTTTACATCCAAGCTCCTTTAGTGAGTTTGTGTAAAAACCACTTGAGCTAATGAGCATAATCATTAATATTTCATACGGCAGATAACTGCAGTTGGCCCATAAACATGGCGCGAGCCGCCGACTTCAGGAAGCTGCGTTTAACTCACTTATATTACTGTCGTTTGATATTTATTGACATACTGCATCTACTGTTTGATTTTATGCAAATTTTAAGATATATGTTTGGGAAGAGAGTATAACTGTTTCTTATTCTCATCGAAGTCCATTGGGGTTATAGTGAAACAATTGTGAAAGTTGATTACGTGCCTTGTATGGTAAGTATAGGATTTTGGTCTTAGTTCCTTCACAGGTAAATAGCAATTTAGAACCATTGTTATCGTAATTTTATGCACTTTGCTAAGATAATTCTGCCAGGCGCTTCCTATTGTAAATTGGTTCTTAACATAGGTACTTCGGTTCATACGGATTGTATAAAATCTTGAGTAATAAAAATTGCTTTGATATGTTTATAATGTCGTGATTTTTTAAGCCACTTGCAGAAATATAAAGCATTATACTATTTTACGGTGACTCGGTTTTCTGTTCTTAATTGTACATTTGTTAAACTTGAACTATTAATTCAATGTAAGTAAAGAATATTGCAAAAATAACATTAATGTAAACAAAATTAACACTATTTACTGATTGTAACTTTGGAAAATATCCAACATTGTCAATGATGTGGTAATTATGATGATTTTACATATAAATATTAGAAAAGAGGAATTTTGTTTCGATCCCCGCATCTGGCCTAAGTGTACCTACGTGAGGGCGAAAAGTCTCTCTTAGTGTCAAAAGAAAGTGACGATATCTTATTACTTGTATTTAATTTTGATGTAACTATTCGTGAAAATGTTAGTCGTCTTATATTATTTTTATTGAAAAAAATGTATATATTTTTATTCGCAAAGTGCAATTTGATGTCGCTGTCTTAGGAGAGAGCTCACGCTACGTCAATTCTGTTTTCCAATCGCCGCGGCGCTGCGTGTATGATTGACAGTTAATAAAGCCAGATTTCCCATGGGTGAAGGCAATTTGTCCCCGCGCGCCCCACAGTCGTGCCAATGATAGAGATTTTCGACAGACCAACGTGTTGTGATTGGCATAGTTGGTGTTCTGATTTAAGTAGGTAGTATTTTTCTGGAAACTATGATTAAGCCAGTGTACGTGATTTTAGCTTTGGTGAGTTAAATAGAATATAGATATTTTTGTTCCAGTCTTTGTGAAATCTTTTGCCGTTCTGAGTCCTGAGATAAAATACAGTGAACAGTCTTTAGGTCCTAAAAAGTTGTGATGGTCTCGAGGTTTGGGCGCACGGTCGAGTCAAAAAGAGTCTTGGCAGTCGTGGGTTCAAACGCCAGCCACACACCTCTGACTTTTCGAAATTATGTGTGTATTTATAATGAATTATCACTTACGTTAACCGTGAAGGAAAACGTCGTGAGGAAACGTGCACACAAAAAAGTTCTTGAGAATTTCTTAGGTGTGTACTCCGCCAACCCGCCCTAAGCCAGGGTGGTGGAATAAGGCCTAACCTCTCTATGTGTTGATATATCGACCGTGTTTTGTATATCCAGAGTTATCACTGACTATGAAAACACAACTGTATAGGTACACATCTATAGCTGACAAGTCTACACGACTCCTCATTATTAGTTTTTTAAATCTACCTACGATTCTTAACGTGGAATATGAAATCCGGTTAATAAACATATTCGCGTTACGTATAAGGTTGGCGTATCGATACGGTCGCATTAGATTTCCGTCGGGATTACACGCGCTGGAAATTGAAACCGTACTTCATTTCCGTAGACTGAGCAAACTTTACTCTTGCCGCCATTCCTTTACTTTTGCACGGATTTTTATGTATAAAGATAAAATTACATATTTGAGATTTAAATTGCCTGTAACCAGTGGTAGTTAATAGCAATATCTAAATAATTAAAATAATTGACGAGTTCAGAGTAGGTAATTAGTTATAAATAGTTCTAGCATGTGCCACCAGATGTCACTATTTTAACATAGTATACATAAATATAATATGTATAAATTATTTTGCTTTTGCTGTAAATGATACACATGTATTTTATTTATGTTTTACAAATGTTATAGCGCTACCGAGATGGTCATATGTTAATCTCAGTGATATCGTTATCGTATTTATTGATTTTAAAAATAAATGCCAGCATCTGATTAACAAAATAACATAAAAAAATTGTGTTATATGAGCACACATCTTAAAAGATAGCATTATAGAAATTAGGAGATCAAAATAATTGCCGTAAAGTCAAAGTCATTGGACTGAATTTCACGACGTTGATAATGACCATGTATGTATTTTATAAGATAAAGTTATTGCTTAAGTGTTCAGAAAAAAGGAAGCTTTATTATATTGTAAGTAAACTTAATAGTTTACTAATCGTAACAGTAGTATGCTAATGTGTACTAAAAATCCCGTCTTGTTCTTAAAATTTGCAAAAAAAAACCTTCGCACCTAAAATTCATCTTAACAACTGGAGAGCAATAAAATTTAAACTTCAAATATCTCTTAATTGAAAGGTAAAATTAAACAAGATAAAATAATCGTGAAAAGTAAAAAGCCGGCGTAGACAAAGCTAGTAAAAGTCAATAAAAGCTAACCATCGAATAAAAACTGGAAAAATGTCATTAAATAGTTACGTCGAGGTAAAGGTTGGATGGTCTTTCGTGGCAGGTGGGTTTTTAAAGGTAAAGCCCATTAGGCCACCGGCAGACCGAATGAATTCTTGATTCCACCATCAAATGTCAGGGCAAATGGAATAAACTATGAGGACGGCTTCATCAAGCGAACGGCATGGTGGTCGTCAATACTTTAGTGGCTCACCTGTATTGTACTTTGTGCTTTGATCTGACTCACATAAACGAGTCATGCTTGTAAAAAAGCGAGGAATAAAAATGGAAAATTTGCGCGTGTGTAAACTAATTATGTTTTTGGTATGAAATTAGCGATACAAAAAAAATATGAGCAGATTGTATTACTTTTTACATTGTTATAAAGTGGGTAACAACCCATTGAGGGAAACCCAACAAGGTATCTGTGAAAATTTTAACCACTGTTAACCGGCTCTTTCCTACCACAGTTTTGGTTATTACGTCACGGCCCTTCCAAACTAAGTTATTTGGAAGAGTTAGAGATCCAGCCCCTATTAATAATAATAATAAATTCATTATTTCATATCCATTATAATTGTTGTTATAGCGTTGGCGAACTACACACCTAAGAAATTCCTAAGAACTTTTAGGTGTGTAGATTTCCTCACGATGTTTTCCTTTACCGTTAAAGTAAGTGATAATTCATACATAACATATGAATACACACATAACTTCGAAAAGTCACAGGTGTGTGCCTGGGGTTTGAACCCGCAACCGCCGAGATTCTCGACTGCGTCCTTAAACCTCGAGGCCATCACAACTAATAAGTTTTAATATATTTTTATTTTTACTTTGAATATTGTTTTATCCGGTATTTGAATTTTCGATATTTCCACAATCATCTATGGAGTTTGCTTGTGTTTAACCGGTAAGCCGATCTGTCGTTAATTTAAACAGCGTAACAGCATCGTTATATTATGAAAATATAATGCTATGTCTGCCAGGTGCATGTCAATCTGGAGTAGCAATAAAAATATAGACAATGCAGTACGTTAGTCGCCACGTGCCGCGGTTGTCCGCTCTATTGATTCGAGAAATCGTTGTCGTGCGTCAATTAATATTTTTTTTATTTGTCTATGGTTTTATTTTGCATTTTATCATGATTGTTTATGATTTGAGGTTATATTTTTAAGTGTTTTTTTTTCAAGTCAGGGTGTTCTTAATTTAAATATTTCTACTTTTGAATTTTGCCACCTATAGTCATATATGTCAAAAACCAGCTTTTAATTAAAATAACTACGTCTAAAATAAGTACCTGACTGCCTCGTGGTCTCGCGGTACGAGTATGTGCCGAGCGATCTAGAGGTCCTGGGTTCGATTCCCGGGTCGGGCAAAGTGTTATTGGGTTTTTCCATTAGGAAATTCTCGGTAACAGCACGGAGTCTGGAAATGTGCCCGAAAAACGGCAATAGGCTCGCCCCCTATTACGTGGGACTGATACATACTTGGCGAAATGTGGGTGCAGAAATGCGCCTCTGCCTACCCCTTCGGGGAATACAGGCGTGAGTTTATGTATGTATGTAAATAAGTACCTACCGGAATTACATTTTTAGGGGTATAAGCGAAAATAATTTAGTGATTAATTGTATTAGATAACATACATACATAAACTCACGCCTGTATTCCCCGAAGGGGTAGACAGAAGTGCATTTCTGCACCCACATTTCGCCAGGTATGTATCAGTCCCACGTAATAGGGGGCGAGCCTATTGCCGTTTTTCGGGCACAATTCCAGAATCCGTGCTGCTACTGAGAATTTCCTAATGGAAAAACCCAATAACACTTTGCCCGACCCGGGAATCGAACCCAGGACCTCTAGATCGCTCGGCACATACTTGTACCGCGAGACCACGAGGCAGTTGTATTAGATAAATACGTAGAAATTAGAGTAAAGCTTGGAAGAAAATATAAAATTAGAAATTAATAAATTGATAATTAAGAATATCATTAAAAATAAAATTAAAAAATCAATACCGGATGCCTTATGGAGGTGCTGGGATTTGAACCCAGGACTTTCAGCATGCGAAGCAGACACTCTACCACTGAGTTACACCCCCGGTCGATATTATTGTTGAAATAGCCAGTGGCGGATTTACCAGCAGGCTGAGTAGGCTGGAGCCTAGGGCGGCAGATTTTAGGGGGCGGCAAATTTGCCCCAATTTTTTTTTGTCTTACACAAATAAAAACCGCCTTAAAAAAAACTATTCAAAAACAAATTAATATGCACTAAAAAGTGAAAAAATAACTTAATAATCAACTTTTTCTCTTCATCAATAATAAACAATGATCGAAACGAATTATTACGATAATATAATGTGGTTACCATTATTGTCATTTTTGGAGTCGGTGTCAGTCAAGGTAACCTATCTTACCTTGTAACTACACATGCACAAAGTTATAGGTGAGATGTGCTTGGTTTAATTAGGTATTGGTATTCAGTCACAGTATATTGTCATTCGTATAAAAGTTTACATGTAAAAAATATTTCTTAAAGTATTCTCGTATTATTATTGCTAGGTATATTGTAGTGTTTCCTTGGCTCAGCGACTCAGTGGAGATCTGTATAGAAAAACGCCAAAATGAAAAAAGAAGAACAAGATCAGTTTATCAGTAAAACGATGAAAATTGTCAGTTTTCTTAAAAGTGGATGGAGAAGTAGTATTGTAAGACCAGGAACTTCAACCACATGCAGTGATACACTACAATCTGAAAAGCTCGGACTCTAGGCCTGTGAACGCTGGTGTACCTGAAGGTTGTGTGCTATCCCTGACTGTTTCTTCTGCATATCAATGACCTGATACTTAATAATACCATCCATAGTTATTCAGATCATAGTACCGGGGATGCCTTATATACTGGTCGCGCAAATTCCTCTCAGGAACAAGTCAATGAGTGTCGGAATAAGCTTGTTTCGGAAATCGACTATTTGTTGGATCAAGCCGCAAACTGGGGCGGGCAGAATTTAGTCCGGGACTTTGGATCGTGCGTGATCCTTCGGGGATAGCGAGGAAAGCGAGAGGAAAGCGCCTTAAGCTCCCCTTTTGGTACCTCGGGGGAGGCCGAAAGGGGTACGTCAGGGTCTCTGGCCTTCCAAATCGGCGCGCGGAACAATTGTCCGTTTACCTGAGTTGGGTCAATAACCAAAATCCTACGCCAGCATACCGACTAAAACCTCTCGGTGGCCGTCACGCGCATTTGGGGCGGTGCTACGGCATCGCAGGGTGAGAAGCAGGATCCCTTCTGTAGAACATCGGGTACGACGGAGTGCTCCGTGGTGCTTGTTCATCAGTGGTTCGATAGGCGCCACGGTGTGATGATTCACTTCCATGGTCGAGAGCTCATCTCAAGCCCTCCCAATTTTGAGGTGTCCATAATTGAACGGTGCGCTGTCCGGCAGCGAACCATTAAGGGCGCTTCTCGCCCTGTGATGCCGTAAAACCGCCCCAAATGCGCGTGATGATCATCGAGAGGTTTTAGACGGTATGCTGGCGTAGGGTTTTGGTTAGGGATCCAACTCAGCTCAGCGGACAACTGCTCCGCGCGCCGAGTTTGAAGGCCTGAGACCACGAAATACCCGTGACGGGCCTCCCCCTAGGTTCCGAAAGGGAAGCTTAAGGCGCTTTCCTTTCGTTAAAAAATATGGCAGTATTTCATCATCATCATCATCAGCCCAAATACGTCCCACTGCTGGGCACGGGCCTCCTCTACAACTGAGAGGGTTTAGGCCTTAGTCTACCACGCTGGCCTAGTGCGGGTTGGCGGACTACACACCTAAGAAATTCCTAAGAACTTTTAGGTGTGCAGGTTTTATTACGATGTTTTCCTTTGCCGTTAAAGCAAGTGATAATTCAGTGTGAATACACACATAACTTCGAAAAGTCAGAGGTGTGTGCCTGGGGTTTGAACCTGCGACCGCCGAAATTCTCGACCGCGCACCTAAACCTCGGGGCCATCACTGCTATTTAGTATTATGGCAGTATTTAGTCCAATTTAATCGGTCAAAGACACAAGGAAATTCCTTTTTCTGTATATCACCTCGGTTCATTGGCGCTTCGCTTGGTATCTCCTCTAGTATGGGAATCCTTGGGGGTCTATGTTTCGAGTAGGTACCGTCCGGTTCTGTGGTCATCTGTAATATTGTTCTCATCTCTAGACCGGAGCCCCTCAGTACCAGCTTCTTCCATTTGACCTCATTCAACGACGTGCCGCTCGAATCAGCAATAACCAGATTCTTTCTGAGATAATTGACCCCTGGCATTGCGAAGAGACGTTGCGTCTCTATGTATCCTGTATCGCATTTACCATGGGGAGTGCTCTGATAAACTTTTTGGCTTAATACCTGCTGCTGAACCGCACCACACGCCAGAAATTGAAGTTCCATCACTACCATCTGGATGAATAGCGTTTTTAAACAGTTCGGTTCAAACGGTGTTTCCTTCGTCGCACCACATCTTTGTGGAATCAGCTTTCCTCGGTGGTATTTCGTAATGGATACGACTTAGGGACTTTCAAGAAAAGAGCCTATATTTGCCTCAAAGGCTGGCAATGCACCGATAATTCCTCTGGTATTGTGGGCGGTGTTGACCACTTGTCTTCAGGTGGCTCACAAGCACGTTTGCCTCCTTCCTCATTAAAAAAAATACATTTTTTAGCCTTTAAATTCTAAAATATTTTTTCACCTTTTTTGTCTGTGTAGAGTATCGAAATGCAGAGGTCAGAAAGTCAGAAGGGGCGGCAAAATTTGAATAGCCTAGAGGCGGCAAATGTCTTAATCCGCCACTGGAAATAGCACTACATTAACAGTTAAATATGCTTGCAGTTTGAGTTTCAATTGCGTTCAAATGCCCTAAGCGTATGTATGCTCAAATCTAGAGACATTTTATGACCTTATTTTGAATGGAGATATCTTTTTGAAACATTCTCACTTGAAATAGACTAAAGAGGGTTGAATTGTTTAATTTTTCTAATCCTTTAAGCATCTGGATTAAATGTTAGTAAATCTGGCCATTTTTAGCCTCTATTTAGGCGATATTGGTACTGGGGAGAGTCAGTGTTGGACAAAGGCCAGTATTAGCTTCAGGATAACGGGGCGAAGAGCATAAAGTAAGTGTTAATTAAATCAAATAGGACCTAATAGTCTCATATTTTATGTGTAAGGCTTTAAGACATTGATCTTTTATATTTTTTCCGATGTTCTATTAGTTATTGTCATTAAAACAAAATACACATATTAAGAAAAGTTAATAAAGGTAAAAAATAGGCCTTAAATCTTAAAATTCAACCTAATAAATTAATTCTCATTAAATCTGTGATAAGAAGAACCATAGACTTCCTTTTAAAAATATATCACAATTATTTAAAACGAGTGTCGTCATAAAGATATATTCATCATGGCGGTTTTTTGTTTTGGTTCAAAATTAATCCGCTAGATGGCGCCAAACTACAATTATTCAGAGCTTAAAACAACCGCGCATTGCACGATACGATTATCAACAAGCAACTGTTTTTCCAGTGGCACCCCTTTTAATTAACTTGTGAAAATATTAAAGTTTGTGACACTGTCGATTGTTGTTGCAATATTAATATCATTTTAATCTCTTCCAACTGTAAATACGGGTTACTTTATTCGGAAACGTGTAGCCAGGATTTGAATTTTGTGGTGGCGCAGTCGTTGCATTTTTTCAATTTTTTACTAAAGCATTATTAGAATGATCGATGGCTTAGAGAATGGCTGCGGAGAAGGCAAAGTCTGAGGTGAAATACTAGGTTCGAATGTGGCGGTTTCTAATAGTAAAATTAAGGACAATGACCTATCTACGGCCTAATTGTAGTCGGATATACACTATACTACATACATACATAACCTCATGCATATGTATTTCCCAAAGGAGTAGGCAGAGGTGTTTAGCCAACTGCGCCACGGACGCTAAATTAACGACCGCTTATCAATAAGGCCGTGTGCAGGGTGTAAAAAGACCGTGATCAAAAACTAAGACAGGTAAAAAGAAAACGTCAATTTTTTTATTTTTGTCGGGTTTGTTTTGACATCAATGTGTTTGTAATAACCATAACTACAGCCTGTCTTAGTTTCCAATCACGGTCTTCACAATTCACAAAGAATTATCACGTACTTTAACGGTGAAGGAAAACATTGTGATGAAACCTGCACACTTAAAAGTTCTTAGGAATTTCTTAGGTGTCTAGTCCGCCAACCCGCACTAGGCCAGCGTGGTGGACTAAGGCCTAAACCCTCTCAGTTGTAGAGGAGGCCGGTGCCCAGCAGTGGGACGTATATGGACTGATGATGAATGTGTTTGTAATAACCATAACTACAGCCTGTCTTAGTTTCCAATCACGGTCTTTCACATCCTGTTTTCGAAGTTAAGTGTGTATTCACAAAGAATTATCACGTACTTTAACGGTGAAGGAAAACATTGTGATGAAACCTGCACACTTAAAAGTTCTTAGGAATTTCTTAGGTGTCTAGTCCGCCAACCCGCACTAGGCCAGCGTGGTGGACTAAGGCCTAAACCCTCTCAGTTGTAGAGGAGGCCGGTGCCCAGCAGTGGGACGTATATGGGCTGATGATGAATGTGTTTGTAATAACCATAACTACAGCCTGTCTTATTTTCCAATCACGGTCTTTCACACCCTGTTTTCGAAGTTAAGTGTGTATTCACAAAGAATTATCACGTACTTTAACGGTGAAGGAAAACATTGTGATGAAACCTGCACACTTAAAAGTTCTTAGGAATTTCTTAGGTGTCTAGTCCGCCAACCCGCACTAGGCCAGCGTGGTGGACTAAGGCCTAAACCCTCTCAGTTGTAGAGGAGGCCCGTGCCCAGCAGTGGGACGTGAATGGGCTGATGATGATGATGATCTAAAAAGTGTTATAAAATCTTGTTTATACGTTTGTGTATGTGAAGTATGTCGATTTGTTTTTTAATTACAACAAACCGACCCTCATCACGCTTCTTTTTGCGGGGGTGGTGTAGCGTTAAAAATCATGTAGAAATCGGTGCGGTGCGCTATTGTGGCGCTCGCCCTAGCGGACAACCCTTGCGTGAAGCTTTGTCCGTTTAATTCGATACAAAATGGGGTATGATTTGGTGGTTTTGTTATTTGTTACAATTATTGGGAAATAAACGGTAAAGGCGGATTATTAAAAAACGACTTAACTTACGCTTGTACTATCGAAGATACATACACAACCTCACGCCTGGGGAACACAGGAAGGGTAGGCAGATGTGCATTTCTGCACTTACATTTCGCCAGGTATGTATCAGTCCCACGTAATAGGGGGCGAGTGTTATTGGGTTTTTCCATTAGTAAATTCTCAAAAGCGGCACGGAATTGTGCCCGAAAAACGGCAATAGCCCCCCCCCCCTATATTACGTGGGACTGATACATACCTGGCGAAATGTGGGTGTAGAAATGCACCTATGCCTACCCCATCAGGGAATACAGGCGTGAGGTTATGTATGTATGTATGTATAAAAAAAGGCAATTACAATTAGTGAAATTAGACGGAATTAACGGACTACGGGTAAATAACTATATGATATTTAATGAATAAATGGGACCTAAAGTGCGAACTGTTATGTTAGCTTCCAATAATAATCATCATCATCATCATCAGCCCAAATGCGTCCCACTGCTGGGCACGGGCCTCCTCTATAACTGAGAGGGTCTAGGCCTTAGTCCACCACGCTGGCCTAGTACGGGTTTCCAATAATAGCCATGGCAAAGAAGTTGTTGTGGTCGTATAAAAAAATATCCAAAAGGATAGTGATAGATAGGAGTAGAGGTTGAAGAAAAAGAAGTAGAAGAATACCCGGCTTGCTAGAATTTTTGTGAAGACTGATAATTGATATCGCAATCGTTCTACATTCTTTTTGGACTGCAATCGGTTAGTATCGGGTGCGAAGTGGTCATCTTGCCGTAGTAGTAAAAAAATTATTAAAAAATTACGTATAACGTAGAAAAGTGTGGAGTGTATACCACGGGTACTTCCAATTGTGACAGCTAAAGAAAGTTAATTATTTCAATCATTTAATTCAAGTCCATCTTAAAGCCGTTGGTACAATACTATGCCTCAAGTTGTTTGTAGCAAAAAGGCTAAAACAAGAATCGAACCCACGGCACCGAAGTCCATAAATCAAGCCGCTAATGTCGTGTAGCTTACAACGAATTTCACGGTTCGCCTCAGTTGTTAATGTGACCGAAATTGAGTTTTGTTCACAACACGCGCCCGATCATTTTATTGGATATCGTGTTGCTCTCATAACACTAATATTAATGGCGTTTGCGACTACAATCAATGTTCTTTTTTTTTTAAACTGCCTCGTGGTCTCGCGGCACAAGTATATGCCGTGCAATCTAGGGGTCCTGGGCTCGATTCCCAGGTCGGACAAAGTGTTATTGGGTTTTTCCATTATTAAATTCTCAGTAGCAGCACGGAGTCTGGAATTGTGCCCGAAAAACGACAATAGGCTCTCTCCCTATTACGTGGGACTTATATATACTAGGCGAAGTGTGGGTGCAGAAATGCACCTCCGCCTACTCCTTCGGGGAATACAGGCGTGAGGTTATGTATGTATGTATGTCTTGTTTTAAATTTTATGCCATGGATACATGTGTTTTGAGATTTTTTTGTCGTAATCCGGGTTTCATCATCATTATAATTAGCTTCACTGCTAGGCATAGGTCTCCTCTACAATTGAGGGGTTTGAGGCCTTAGTCCACCACGCTGCCCTAGTGCAGGTTGGTGGACTACACCACACCTAATAAATTTATATGAACTTTCAAGTGCGCAGGTTTCTTCACGATGTTTTCATTTACCGTTAAAGTTCGTGATAATTTATTAAGAATACAAATATAACTTCGAAAAGTCAGCGATGGGGTTTGAACCCGCAACCGCCGAGGCTCTCGGCCTCGCGCCTAAGCCTCGAGACAGTCACTAATTCGGGTTTATTCTGTGAATAATTACGAATCGACCGACAGATTTGTACCATTTATAAAAAACAGTAATCGTATTCAATATAAACGCTAGTTGACGCATTATTTGGAGCTGAACTTATCATCATCAGTTGTCATTTTCCTATGCCAGTATACAAAAGAAGATTGAAGTGTGAATTTTTAAAAATTCCATATTAATCTTTTAACGCTTCACGTCTGGGCAATACTAAATAAAAGAGTTTATATTATTAAAATTCTATTGTCATTTTCTTACATTGTAATGAAACCTGCACACCCAAAAGTTCGTAGGAATTTCTTAGGTGTTTAGTCCGCCAACCCGCACCAGGCCAGTGGACTAAGGCCTAAGCCCTCTCAGTTGTAGAGGAGGTCCGTGTCCAGCAGTCGGACGTATATGGGCCGATGATGATTGTCGTTTTCTTAAAAATGCAGATTTATTCACGAATTTTTTTCAATTTCAAAGAGAACGATACTAAATTACGAATCTACCAGAAGCTTCGAAATGTCAGGACGCGAGAGCCACGGAGTCACTTACTACCTCAAAAACCGTATTACATTGAAAAAAAAATCAAGTTGACATTAACTTCGAACTCGCCACCTCCATTTCACAGTTGAATTACTCATACAAAACCCGCGGAATCGTGAACAAACAATATCTATTAAAATATGCGTGATGAATGGACATAAGGATAATGCTCTATGGTAAAACAACTCCGCGACACGAGGACTACGGAACCAGTACCAAAACATCTCACCCAAGAGCATTCACCCCTGACCCCTAAGTACGTTGGTCATCTCGAGACGTCTCCCATCCTTTTCCCTCTTACACGAGCCCGTATCCCTCCATCCCTATCAGTCGTGTGCGAGATCGGATCAGCTTGGATCCGGGTATCCTCGGAATTGCACTCGCCAACCCGCTTCACACATTCAGGCGAATAATATATGTATTAATTAAGCAAAAACAGTTGTTTTGTCATTGATAAAAGATGTACGATTTAGATATGTTTATATGAATTTGTTGATAAACATTATTAGTGAATTTATTACCTTGAATGGAGGTCACGTCTTAATTCCTAAGTAATGTGGTTTGCTGTGATTAATTAGTTTGGTTTAATTTTTGTTTGTTCTTAGAAATAGCGGAAATTAGAAGAAGCTTTATTAAATTTAATTAAATTTTATTTATTTTATTAAATTTCGGATGGCACGAGTTTTTATATCGTTTAATGAATGCGCAATTGCATATGTTATTGAAAGGTTTTGGTCAACGAAATTCGACTAACGAATAACCAGAACTACGGTAGTTACGATATTCATGGTCACAATTAACGTGCTTAGTTCTAGGATTCGCGACACCGAAAATTATGTCGTATTTTTAAGCCCTGGGCAATTGTCATAACATGTTATCGTCAATTAGAAAAATAAGCAATTTACTGTTATGTATACATATGTATATATACTAAGGCCTAACCCCTTTCAGTTGTAGAGGAGGCCCGTGCCCAGCAGTGGGACGTATATGGGCTAATGATAATGATGATATATCTTTGTGCGGTTATCGGTTTCACTGACCATTCTGACATAGTGCTATAGCACTTATCATCGTATCATCTATTACATATATGCAATCTTAACCGGGTTGTGAAAAAAATTTACATAATATACGAGTATACACATTCACGCCTGTAAGCCCAAAGGGTAAGTGAATCTTTACCCACGTTTGACAATTTGTTTGTTTTTTATAACATATTATGTAACAGAGAGCAAGACTATACCCGTTGTCTGGGCACATGTCAAGACTCTGCTAGTACTGAGTGGAAACATTGAACCCATGACGTCAAGATCGGGTGGGACATATTTGTGCCGCGAGGGATATTCTCATATGTTATACCTATTTCATTTTATTCATCATCATTATTAGCCTAAGGAAGTCCACTGCTGAACATAGGCCTCCCCCAATGACTTCCATAGTGACCTGTTGGAGGCAGCCTGCATCCAGCGACGACCCGCGAACTTCACCAGGTCGTCAGACCACCTTGTGGGTGGACGTCCTACGCTGCGCCTTCCGGTACGTGGCCTCCACTTTCATTTCATTGGTCCTGTGTAATTTGTATAATTATGTTGTCAATTCTTTAAGTTTGTATTATTTAATTCTCGTGTGTTGGTCGCCTATTTTATGGTGTCGCGGTATAATCGAAACTCGGAACAGGCAGGTCGAATGTTGGCACATTACCTGCGCCGGCGCACTGCCCTCACACACACGCTCAAACCATGTTTGTGCACTATTATATCATTTAATTAATT
Organism: Hemaris fuciformis; assembly: GCA_907164795.1. Taxonomy (NCBI): domain Eukaryota; kingdom Metazoa; phylum Arthropoda; class Insecta; order Lepidoptera; family Sphingidae; genus Hemaris; species Hemaris fuciformis. The sequence continues at coordinate 11,318,853 of OU015447.1, forward strand.
TAAATTATTCCAATTATTGTTGTTTATTTATTACTTAGGGTAGGTTAATTTGCGATAATATTAAGAAATAAATCAAAACGCAAAAGCCATAATGCACTGACCACATGCAAAAAGTTTAGTGTCATAGCTTTTAGAAAATATGAGAAACTTTTTGTGATAAAAATATTAAGGTCACTGTGGAGAAACTATGGGGCAAGAAACTCCCTCAGCAACACGAACTCTCTTGTGCTTCTACCATAGAAATTTATGTACAGCTATATTTCTATAGCGTAGCATATTTTGCTCACACTTGGCCGGGCTCGGAATCGAACCAGATCCCGCATACTCTTAGCACGTACATACCGAGGTGCCAATGCAACAGTCAAGAATAAAAAGTACTTCTAAACGGAGACATACACTTCTGACTTTTCGAAGTTATTTTTATTTATTTTATTTATTTATAAAGCTTCATATACACAACTGTATAGAGGCGGACTTAATGCCTGCGGCATTCTCTACCAGTCTACCTCAGGGTGGTGGAGATATGAAGCATGGTTGGTGTAAAAAGAAACTTGTAGTGTAGATCAAACCCTAAATACTCGCATACATACATATAAACTCATATAAAATATAAATACATAGCTATGTATATATAAAAATAATATATATAAATAAATAAACAAATATATATATATACACACATACATATATACCTACATAAATAGACCTAAGTCCACTAAATATAGTACTTATTAGAGCAAACATACTCTGCACCACCCGCCAGCTAATAATCGAAAAGAAAGAAAAAAAACATTTAAAATTAAATAAAAAGAAACATAAACGATACAATAATGAAAAGTTAAAAAACAAAACATTAACATTTGTGGTATGGAACGCGACTTTGTTGTTACCCAAATGTCAAATAGAAATTGACAATACAAAAAAAAACAAATAACATGAGGGTATTATTAAAAATATAGACGAACAATAATAAATTCAATAAGGGAAAAAAATAAACAGTTAGTGCTTAGCGAATATTAAGGCTTACGCGATTTTAAATTCGAGCGCGATGTTTCCGTCGACGCGAGGCTTATCACTGCCGATGACGATAAGCTTGCTGTCTTGGGATACTTTCCCATTAAAGAATTCAATTCGTCTAATGTGGTGATTTTGATTCGGCTTCCATCCGGGACTTTTACCACAATAATGCCGTCTTGAGTCCAGCAAGACCGCATGCCGAAATGCTGCCGACTTTTGCTGAAAACAGTTTGTCGCGATCTTGTCAGGAACTCCTTAACAGAGACAGATGAGCCTTTCAGCTTGGATTTGGCTCGCCAAACAGCTGTCCTATGAAGTGTACTGGAGAACCTGACTAGGATGGGCCGATGGTGTTCTTTATTTGGAGTCCCTATACGATGACAGGCAGTGATAAGTGAACCTGTGACGTCCTTCAGCGACATCGTAATATTTACTACGGACAACACGGCGGTGCAGTTGTCGTCGTCAGTCTCCGGGACACAGTGAAAAAGTAGTGCTTTAGGACGGTGTCTGGTCTCCATCGCATCAACCATGTTTGCGCATTCAGTTATTTGCGGTCTCAGCAATCGCAGCATGTTGAGCATGAGCTCCCGAAAGGTCCGGAACTCTTCGGCAACCCGAGCGACGGTGTCCTTGGCAGCTCCCCCAGTCTGAAGTTGAGCTTCGAGTTGGACCATTCGCTGCGAAAAGCTGTCTTCAAGCGTCTTTTCGGTGGTTTGAAAGTCCGCAAGTGAAGTCATATTGACCGTCTTAAGTGAGGTGTTGTTCTGGTGAAGTGAAGTGAAGTTAAATCTGGCTGGTAGTGGTGCAGAGCAGGATTACATTCAGCAACACAAAAGTGAGTACATTCACAACATATTTTTACAAAATACACGAGTTTGGAGAGTATATAAACACAGTTTAACTAATTGAATTTAAAATTTTAACCGAAAGCACGTCCACTCGTTATGTGTGTATTCACAATGAATTATCACGTACTTTAACGGTGAAGGAAAACATCGTGAGGAAACCTGCACAACTAAAAAAGTTCTTAGGAATTTCTAAGTTGTGTAGTCCGCCAACCCGCATTAGGCCAGCGTGGTGGACTAAGGCCTAAGCCCTTTCAGTTGTAGAGGAGGCCCGTGCCCAGTAGTGGGACATGTATGGGCTGATAATGATGATGAATGATGATACGGAGATATTATATTTTTCCTAGTGTAGATTCCAAACTCCAAGCGGCTAGGCTGTAACGCGCTTATTATATTCAAAACATACCTTAACAAGTCACGTAGAGCCGTCGAAATGATACCGCGGAAGAATTTTATCAACTCCGAGGAAATTGCAACTCGTTCCCCTCCGAGAGCGCCTTTGTTTGTCCTCTTACTAGATTAGGCCGCTACAAAAGATGCTGAAGAACATTTGTTTAAAGTAAATGATATAGTACCCACTCGTGCGTGTCACTACGCGAGGGTATCACCAAATATAAATATGCACTCGAAAATTTATGAATAATATTTTGTTTGCTTTTATCTTCACGGGATAAGGGTGTGTTTTCTTTGGCATATTTTATTTTGCCAGTTACATATGTGAATGTAAATTGTCAGTGAATGAAGAAAGCCACAGTAAACGACGAAAAGAGAATAAAATATGACAGAGGAACGGACCCCGCGCCGCAATAAAATATCAATTTTTTACCATTCCCCCACACTAGAATAGTTTAGATTCGGAATACTTAATAGACGAAGTTGCAAGTTATGGTTACGGATTGGCAAGTTTTGCGGATATTCTCGAAGTACGAGAATTATTTGTAAGAAAAAATGCAAGTGTTTTTTTTTTCAAAAAGACAAAATGTTTTTATTTTGTACCACTGAATTACAAACGAGCCCACACAGGTAGCATGAATATTAACAGTCAAAAATTGACTCACTTTTTAGAAAACTTGGACTGTATTAAGAATGGATAAGCTCGACTGTGTTGTTATTACAGACTGGCATACCACACACTAGCTAGCCACTGCAACTCCTGTACATTAGGATAGATCGCGGCACACACAGAAATGATACGAAACGGCAAAGCTTGTTTTAATATTGCATTACCCCAGATTTCTTCGTCCAGTCTCTATCAATGCTGAAAGCCTAATCACGTTACCACGACGGTCTTGATTAAAAAAATCAGATATACTTTATGAGTAAGATTCAGACACTTATTCTCAGTTACATAATAGCCTAAGACAAATTGGGTTACAATTATGATTAGCCCGGGCCCAAAAAAGCAAGTTATGCGTAAAATTTTGCCTTTCGAAAAAGACAATTTGTGAAACTAAGTTTAGCAATTTTTTGATACCACAGACAATTATAGAAATGAATAATGCATAGAGTGCGAGGGTGCAGTGTGTAGGGCCGAGTCCTGGCGACGGACGGACGGACAGGCCAAACAGAAATTAATTAGCGATACCCGCTGGCTATTGACGATTTACTACATTTGCATATCGAGTGCGGATTGTTGTCCAGTGATAGATAACATGCGTAATTTTAAGCAAGATGTTTTCGCTGAAACTGCAGTAGAATTATTATTCTATAAAGGAATAAAATTGAAAAACTTGAGCGACTCCAGAATTTTTGCATTAGGTTCATATTTGGACTTCGTAAATATGACCACGTCTCTGAATTTCGAATTAAACTCAAGTGGCTACCTATTCGCCTTCGCCGAAATACTCGTATTCTCTCTCTTCTTTATCGTATTCTTTTCCTTCCTTCTTCCCCCTCCTACCTGAAGGAACGATTCCATTTCCTAAGCGATACCCATGCACGACCGCTTAGATCACTAGAGAATTTGTCATTAGAGATTCCCAAGCATAATTCCTCTTTTCTTGGCAATTCGTTTTCAGTCCATGCTGCTCGCTTGTGGAACGAACTTCCTCTATCTATAAGGCAAGCAAAATCCTTGTCTTCTTTTAAGACTGGACTTAAAGCACACTACTCATAATCTTTCTAATTTAAAAATATATTTGTGTATTTAGTTTTAATTTTTTTTTTTTTTTATCGATGCTTTTTGTTTTTGTTTATTGTGTATTTTTATTATTATTATTTTAATTAATTTCCACGACCACCCCTTTTATATACTTTTTTTTTTTTTTTCTCTGGGTAGTCTGGAAGAGATCGCAAATAGCGATAAGACCGCCCTTTGTGGCACAATAGTTTATAAGGTAGCTTTAATTTAATTTTTATTTATGTACTTATGTGGTGCACAATAAAGCATATTAAATAAATAAATAAATAAAATAAAATATTAAAGACGTAATGTAAAGGCATATACATATGTACAAAAAGTATACACATTACGCAGACATTTTTTTTATTACTATAAATATAACCATCATCAGCTATAACTTCAATTAGGCAATAAGAAAAATTGAAGAATATATTATAGTATATTACAATAGCCATTTTCTGGTACTAGAACATTAGCAACTGGATACAGATCACCACTTATAAGGTCATACATACATAACCTCACGCCTGTATTCCCCGAGAGGTGTATTCTTGTACCCACGTTTCGCTAGTCATCAGTCCATGTAACAGGGGGCGATCTTTTTGCGCTTTTCGGGCACATTTCCAGACTCTGTGCTGCTATTGAGAATTTCCTAATGGAATAACTCTTTGCCTAACCTCTAGACTATGTCAAAGTAGGATTATTTATTGAAATTGGCCGTAAGAGTAGAAATAATATTATATAGCGTCGTATATTTTATCTCCAAGTGCTGCTGAAGCCTACTCTGATTTAAACAGGACAGATGTAAAAAGTGCTTGTCCGCGGGAGACCGTGTCAGTGCGATGTCAAGTGGATTAAAATTATTACAGATATGCCTATGCTCTGATACATATAAAGCTTGTAGATTATTGAATTCCAGACTATTAACGCATTTATTTTTGACGCTTTTTTGGTTTATTATGGACCTCGTAGTATAAGCTTTTTGACCTGAAGGTCTCGGGTTGGATTGCCAGATCGGTCAGTGTCATTTAGATTAACATTACAAAATTGTCACTGGTTACACGGAGTCTAGAAATAATAAAAAAAACAAAAAGAACTGCAAAGACTCGCTCTTTGTTATGTCGGACTTAATAATGGCGACACATAGGTGCAAATGAAACTATACTTACTCTTTTGAAGATACTGGAGTCTATGTATAATTTGATTATTAAAATAATCAGTAAAGATGTAAAATTGACTGCCTCGTGGTCTCGCGGTACAAGTATGGGCTGAGCGATCTAGAGGTCCTGGGTTCGATTCCCGGGTCGGGAAAAGTGCTATTGGGTTTTTCCATTAGGAAATTCTCAGTAGCAGCACGGAGTCTGGAATTGTGCCCGAAAAACGGCAATAGGCTCGCCCCCTATTACGTGGGACTGATACATACCTGGCGAAATGTGGGTGCAGAAATGCACCTCTGCCTACCCCTTCGGGGAATACAGGCGTGAGTTTATGTATGTATGTAGATGTAAAATTTCTTTGGATCTAGAAAGTTACTAGTGTATCAAAAGTTTTGTTCGTCATAAATAACCTTATAAAATGAATAATATATATCAAGTTTACTATTACCGTGCCATTGACGTACTACCAGATACTGTTACAAACAATTCAACAAAGAACTATTTGGACCATTTAACATCCTTTAATAAGAATCGAATGATCCAAAGTTCCCACGACACTCAATAACAAATATCACCCACGGAAGTCTTTAAGATTGACCCCAAATCTCTAAAATAATACATGTAACCGCATGTTTGGACATTCAGCCATAGACTACAAAGGTTCCATAGACAGAGAGTCCATTGATTTGGTACATCGGAGATATAAATTGTTTCGAAGTACAAAAGACGTGGGAAATATTCGTGTGGAGGAGGTATGTTTTCGCTAAAGACACAATGAAAAGTTTAATATTGACCGCAGGACATTGTCGGTTGGTTTATAACATGGTATTTAGTGGAGCACAAGTGTGGGGGATCGGACGGTTTTGATACTTTTGGAACTCACTATTAGAAATTGTATGTGAGTGATACTGTTTTTTTGTTTTCTGACCGAAGCTTTATGGTTTTTGTAGACATCACTACACTTTATTCATGTTGTTCAGTAAAATTATTAATAGGCCATGAAGATATTATTTTATTCTATTGGATTTTTTACAACTATGCCATATTTGTTTGATATATAATTCATTGCAACTTTTGAATCTATAAATTAAAAAAAAAGAAACACTGTGATAAAAAATATTCTGCATTTAAATAAGTTTACAGAACATCTAATACACGCCTTACAATTCAAAAAATAATTAAATACAAAATAAACATATATCTTAAAAGTATCAATACACTTTAGCCGCACTATGCTGCGCAAGCGCCGGCTGCGAGGAGCCACTCTGGGCAGCCATTGTTCACTTCTTCACGGCGCGGAGAGCTGCGTGCGGCTGATCTACGGCCAAAGCATTGTTGCACTGTGTATTGTTCTACTGGACATGTTGCTTCGCTGATGATGCATTTGCTAGGGTACATTTTGTTTGTTTTATAAGATCTGTGAAGTGAAGGGTTAAGGACGATTGTGGCTTGTTTTTAAATCTATATGGATTTGCGTTTCGGTGACAAAATAGTAATAGTAATTCTTCTGTATTTTTATTGACCAAAGATTAGCGATAAAACTCAGTTGTTACCACTAAGCTTTGTTCAATAGAAATATAGAAGAGAAAAAATACTCAAAGGCATCTTACCTATTACAATTTTTTAATTTTTTTTGCGATAATGGCATGATTGTTTTACGTGACGAGATAATCGTCTCTCCTTGTTTGATACTTTTTCAACAGCAATTTTGTTTTGTTTTATCAATTTAAAAGAAAACTAAATTATGCCATTTACATATTATGTACATTGATAGACAAGGGATATGGGAACAAGGGATATTCCCACAGGGCCAATTCAAAAAAATTTAAATATATAAAGAATAATGAGTATTATTTCTTCCAATACTCCTGGGAGCGAAGGAAATTTACCCGAGATTGATTGTCAAGTCTGTGAACAAAAACAACACGTTTAATTAATTCCAATCGAGTCTGAAGGGATGCAGGAGTCACGGCGATGGCGCGAGCGTTTTTCATTACTACCCACCCCCGCGCGCCCCCTTTCGATGCCGAACAAAACCATCAGCCCATTGTCTGCTAACCACCATGCAGTGTCTGAACTCCTAGTACTTGCAATGTATTGAACATAGATAAAAAAAATATGCCTTTTTTGCTATGACTGGTTACTTAATAATAGTGCTGTCATGCATTGCACTGTTATCATGTATATGCTGAATTAGTGCTTAAACTTTTAACTGGTATACCGAGGGGTAGGCATAGACAATTGAACGCCTCAAGCTATGATCACCTTTCTAACTACTTTATATATCAAATCAACACAATTTTCAAGTTTTATTTTATGCTTGATTAAACACTATAGATAGATAAAACAAACGCCTGTACATTCAAATATTTTTTTGTAGTATTTGCGCTGTTGCTTCAATAGCGTGCATGAATTAATCTCAATTTTAAAGGAATGGAAAGTATAATTAAAGTTAGTTATGTCTATTGATTTAAAAATTTCTAAAACTATTTAATATCTGGAGGCAGTTTTAGCTCTGCCGCTTATGTTAAACGCGCTAAAACAAATTAATTTAATTTAGACTTCGTTGATTTCCGTTTTTATTTGTTAGGTAAAATATTTTTCCAGTCATCTAAAACTTAGAATCTAAATAAATATAGACAAGTTAACTTTTGTGACGCTTGGTAAGGTTACAAAATGCCTCTAGATTGCTTTCCGACTAGACAATAATTCAATGTGTATGCCTATAATTACTGAGTTAATTAAATTCACTTGATGTAGAACACTAAAGCATACAATTAAGCTTTATGTCTTCCTGGTAGGAAATATTAAAACTGTATCTCAGTCAGAACATTTAAATTAAATCATATTCCTTGTATAACCTTAAGAGTCTGTTTGGATGCTAGGATCTCAGGAACTATCAGTCGGATTTGAAAAATTATTTTAGAATAGCCTTTATAGTAGTTGTGGCCATGAGGATTATGCGCACAATCGAGTTAAAAATCTCGGCGATACCGGGTTCAAACCCCAGGCACGCACAGGGTTTTCTAAGTAATGTATTTATTCAAAATTAATTATCACCTACTTTAACAGTGAAGGAGAACATTGTGGGGAAACCTGTACGCCAAAAAGTACTTAAGAATTTCTTACGTGTGTAGTCCAATCTGCACTAGGCCAGCGTGGGCTGGCAAGACTGAGGCCTAACCCCTCTCAGTAGAAGTAGAGGCCCGTGCCCAGCAGTAGTACGTATGGGCTGATGAAGAATATATCAAGTTATTCCTACATTAATTAATTAATTATATGCTTATTTTCAGCATTCATTGTTCATTTAATAATCACCATAGCTCATGAATGGGCTGATGGTAATGGTGATAGCCTATTTAAAAATTTCAATCAATGAAATTAATTGTAACTTCAATCCGTTGTCCATTACTTGTAAATGCCCATATCAACTTTATCAAATACCTTCAATATTCTTCAATTTTATTTTTATGAATATAAAAAACCTTATTATTGTAGGGTTGAATACGTCCTCCTCAACGCGAAAATGCAGCCAGAAAATAAAGTTTTCCCCGCGATTAGGAAGGAGTTCAAAGTAAGAGTTTTGTCATCGACCCATTGTCCCATGATGGGTTCTTTAATAACGCGCGTTTTGTCTCGCGCAATCTGTGTGTGCTTGTGTGTTGGCTTTTTTGTTCCGCCTAGTTGGGGGTTCGATTGACTTCCACGAGGGGGAAGAATTTAAAAGGAATGCTTTGCGTATTTAGGTCAGGTTTGAGTACATATTGTGCTTATGTTCTTCAAGAGTTATTTGCTATAGTCTTGTGTAGGTAATGAGTATACAGATTTATGATTTTATTACTACAATACATTATTTGTATTGTATAGTTGTGATTATAAAAAGCTATGATGACTCGTGGTTCTTACAAAACTCGGACTCTGAACAAATAAATGTTTGTGTAATACACAAAAACAATAATTTTCTTAACAATAACTTCTATAAAACAAACGGAATAACAAAATTTTCGTCCAACTCCGTAAAATTTTCTTCGAGATTATTTTCAATGAATAGAAAATTTACAGTTGACTAAGCGGATGTGATTTTAAAATTTCGCTCACACAATCCAGTCCGAAACCGCGGGAAACAAACAATAAGCCATAACAAGACGTCTTGGAAACTCCAGTTTTCCCGCGCTGGCGTCCACCGCGACGTATTTTGAATAATTAATATTATGGAAGGGTCACTACCGCCCCCCCCCCCCGCTCCTCTAGTTCCCCTTACCCCGCAATGCCAGCAGACGCGCTCCAATCATTGCTAATCAAGCCCTATTGAGCGTCAGGGCTTTTTATGAACACTTCACGCGCGTTTAGTGTGGTAAAGAAATCGATCATTGATAAATGCTTGTTTTTTTATAGACATTAAATTTTTGTTTGTGATTAAGTTAGTTTTCTTTTGTTTTATGGTTCCAGTTAAAGTTTTACTTATTATTATTTTTTTTTATTTTACAGTAATTTTTTTATTTGTTATATATTCGTTTGGAAAATTATTTGCTTTTTGCTGTCCTCCAGGTGCCTGTAGAGCAATATTTCTGTATTAAATCAAACACGAAATTAATATTGTAAATATTAAATAAATAAATACACCCAACAGTGACATACATAGTTCTGACCAGGGATGTTATGGAGCTCCGTAACCGTAACCGTATCCGTTTCAAAAGTTTCGGATAATTTCGGATAGTTTTGTATAAGGGTGGAGTCTGAAAAAACGACATGTTTCGACTTTCGACAGGTTTTTGTTACACCGTTCACGCGCCACGTGAATCTTGCAGTTTGTTTGTATTTCTAGTCATAACATAACCTCTTTCATAACTAATTAGTTTCTTAATTAAGAGTCGATACTTAATTTAAGAAAGTTTTGTGTCAAGTAGCACTACTTCACTGAAACTTCATCTCAAATCAAAACACTGTGATGAGTACAAAGAACACTTATTGTTGAAACAAAATATACAACAAAAACCAAAAACATCCAAACAGCTGACACCTTTAAAAAAGTGTCGAAAACAGTTATATTTTACTTTAATCTAATATCCGTAACCGAAACTATCCGAAAATTACGGATAATCCGAAATAATTACATATCCGTAACCGTATCCGAAACCGATATAATTTTATTCCTATATCCATATCCGTATCCAGATCCGAAATAACATATCCATAACATCCCTAGTTCTGACCTCACACTAGGATACAAGTCCTGTGTCGTGAGTATCAGAAACTACGAGAGACTTTTCGGTCTCACAAGCACCCAGACCCGTAACATATATTTGTGGATCACTCAAACATTTGTCTCGGTGCGGGGATCGAACCCGCGGCCTTTCGTTTCGCAAGCTGGTATCTAGCCAACTGCGCCACGGGGCTGTCTTGTGAATGAAATAAGAAAGTAAAAACATATTATGTTACCAAATACTTACCAATACTGGTCCATTGTAGTGGATTAACCAACTTAACCGCTTATAGGCCCCGTGCCCATCATAGTTAGTATTTGTACGGCAACAAAATTGAAACTTAAAAATACTAGCCTAAAGGGAGTTACACACAAATAACCTTTGCTCCACGCCAAGCCGAAAAGTGTGAAACTTAATTAAATCCGTATGAGTTCCGTACATACAAAACCCATCAATTAGCGGCCAGTCGGACGTGATCCATCACAATTTTCCAATGTTTTAATTAAAACGTACCCCCGCACGCAAATTTGGCACCGCCTCATGTGTTGTGAACTATTTTCCGTTGCAAGTTTGTGGATTATTATTATATTGTTGTGTTATTAAACTGATTTATTTATTTTAGTTCATATTAATCATAGTGCTTCACTAATTTAAATTAAGCTTTGAGTTTTTATATCTGTGTTAGTCGATATATCAGTGTCATCGCTCGGCACGTACTTGTATACGCGAGAGAGTTAACTTCTTATATCACCATGCTAGCCTAGTACAATTTGAAATTAAATAAAAAAAGTCCAAAACTCACAAATATGTTTTATGTCTTCTTATTTTTTTTAGCGAAAATCATCATCCTAGGCCTATTTATAATTCATTACGAATAGAAAAACATTGCAAAGTTAAAATTTCGTGCCACAGAATCAAACGCGCGACTGCCAATAATGTGACACAACCACAAAACCAACTGGATCAAATGGTTTTTTTTCTTACAACACTTTGACATACCTAAGATTTATTTTAAATAGTAGCCCTTATTTAATAATTTTAATAGAGTTGTATTTGCCTGTAGATCTTTGAATAAATATGTAAAGATAATTTAATTAATACAGAGTCGTTGAATTTACAAAAGGTAATTTGAAATCCTGATAAATACAACTCATGCCTACATTTGAATCTCTCAAGACGCGTGGGTCTTCATGAGCTACGGTGATCTTTAAATAAACCGTTGCTGGATTAATGCTGAAAATAAGCATATAATTAATAAATTAATGTAGAAATAACTTGATATATTCTTCATCAGCCCTTATACGTCCTACTGCTGGGCACTGGTCTCCTCTACAACTGAGAGGGTTTAGGCCTTAGTCCGTACTAGTTATATCAGTTCCATCAATTAATATTACATTGCATAAAATTCAACCTGTATCATGAAAATTCAATTATTTGAACTCCATTTAATAATTCTACTTAACTTGTCAAAACAGTGATTGGTTCATTCCAATAAATTTACATTTCCAAAATATCTAATGCAAAAACTTTTTTATATGAACAAGTCATTGAAAAAGTAATCAGTCTGCCACAAATATTGTATCTTAATTTATATTGTGATTTTTAATGTCTAATGAATATAATTTTACATATCCTTCATATACCTACGACCTGTTCTGCACAGGTACGGCAAACAGCCACCCTCATGTCACAAAGCGCCCTCAAAGAAAGAAGCCCATATTAAAATTTCCTTGAGAATAATCCGAACACAACACAATATCAAAATTTAATATCATTTTAATCTTAATTCGCCTTATTAATGTTGTCTGAGGAGGGCTTTGCGTCGAGAGAATCTGCACTTTAACTTCGTCATGAGACAAAATGATTAGAACTTTAATACAAGGATCATAAGCTTCAAATTTGCGTGCGCTTAAGGGTTGTTTTCGAATAATGACGGCGAGGGATGAAAGCTGAAAGCAGGTAAGTTCAAAGATAACGTTGTCTATTCTGAAAATACGGTTTAATTAGGTCGAATTGAGATTTACATCGAAATGAGGAAAGTGGCTTCCATTTGGCGCTCTCAAAATTTATCTTCGTAACATTATGGGCTTTTGAAATGTCTTTTTAGATTACGGAATACGATTACGTTTGGTGATTAAAACAGATGTTTTGATGGTTGTAAGGTAGAGCCTATATCTGTTGATTTCTTAGCCTCATTGTTGCCCTGCTGGTTTCTATGTGTCGAAATATTTGGTAATACACATTTTTATGACGGCTGGTTTGAATATACCTATAGAGAAAATAAAATATAAGTCTTCTCAATGAAAATATGAACTATTTCAATGGAATAGTTCATAAAAAATATTTAAACGCAGCAAAAATTTAAACTTTGTATAAAAACTGGCAAATAACTTCAAAGTAAAAAGTACGCAATACTTTTGCATGACGGTAACATAAGTAAATAAAATATAAAAAAACATATTTCTGCAAACGGGAACGTCAAAACTAGTTCAAATAACAAACATATTTCCATCAATCCGTTAGTCTCCAGTCGCGAAAGCAAACCGTCACTCCATCCACGACAATATATCTGAACGAAACTCGACGTGTGACCACACACAATGTAGACGACAAACGTTACTAATGCCTTATCGAACACCATTGCTTGACGCGAATACATCGATGCTTCTATTCTCAACAAAACTTTACAACTACGCAGTAAAGCAGTAATGGTGGTTGCGTTGTAGTGTTTGTAGCGCAGTGAATAAGGTAAAGTGACATATCGCTGACTGCGCTATTAATCTGTTTGGTGTAGTTTTATTTATGCGTCCTGCGTGTAACATGAGCTGTTCGCAACGAACGGGTTTCGTCCTGATTTTATTGCTGTGTCAGGCGTAGCGGGAGTTCGGCCACTACTGTAATTATACCTCATTTGTTTATTAGTAGTTAGATTTTATCTACTGAAGAGATGGTATCTTGAGTAAATGTGTTGGTGGATTAAATTATTAATCTATGCTTGTTGCACATTTGCATATGAATATTATAAATGTGTCTGAGAAATTATTTTGATATCATGCTAAACATTTAGAACACGAATTGTTATTAGATATGCAAATAAAAGTAAATAAACCAAAGGTGTCAACACTTTTATGATGTCAACTTTTTACACTTGGACACTAGAGGAGTATTAAGGTATCCAAATTTACAGCTTTGAATATTATTTGAATAATATTATTTTTATCATTAATAATATTATTTTTAAATGAAACTATAAAGTATTTTATAGATTATTTCTTTTGCTTTCGTTATCTAACTTGTAAGATAGGTACACAAGATTCTAAGTCAATTGTTTTTAAGTAAGAAGATCGCACATAGGACGTGTGAAGTATAATAAAATTACACTTCAATTTGTCAGTATCGACTTCTGCACAAATGAAATTAACATTGCAATTTCCATTTTTTGTGGTCATGTGGTAGCGTTACCCCGCCATTAATTGGGTTACGGAGGGTTGAGCCGCGAGGGACAGAAGGGTTACTCCTCAGGGATCACAATTGATTGAGATGGATGTTGTCAACCCGCAGCCAACTTTTTCATCTTTCCTCCCTTATGTTTGTTAAAAAATGAACGACGATAATTGTTTATAATTTCTTGAGTGGTTTGAATTTCGGTTTATTGTTTCAATTTAAAAAGTTCCGTCGTGATTAGAGTTTTGTTTGTCGAGAGATGTATAGTCTGGGTAACTTGGGAGTCGTTGCTTACTTAATAGGAAATGGTGAAGATGCTAAGCATTTTGCGTCGTATTTCAATATTTTGACGATTTGAAAGGGGTAGGGTTATAGGTACGGAATACTTCAACTTATAATGACAAGAAAAGTTTTAGGCAAAATATATAATTTAAGGCGGTATTACGGGTGCTGCTGAAATTAATCTTTAAAAGACGAAGATTATTTTTATTAAGAAAGCATGGATGAATAAGCTGGCTTGTAATGGCACATCTCTAAGAAAATGCTAAGGCACTTTAAGGGTTACACAGATTTGAACACAACAATTATCCGTAATGTTTGTCAAACAATCCAACTAATTGGATCCAAGTTGTCGCTTAATCTCACGAGTGCACAGAAGCCGCGCCGGCATGTAAGTATAATATAAACGTATTGAACAATGCCAATATTGAAAATGTCTTATGAACAATGCAGCTAGGCTGGCCGGCTCCGATAGCCATCCTAGATAGCTGCTAGCGTAACATTTTACATAAATACTTATGTAACGATGATCACGTTTCTCTTAACAGTAAATGTGTGTGTAGTGAGACTATTGTTTCAATTATAAATAAATAAATACACCCAACAGTCACATACATAGTTCTGATCCCACACTAAGATACAAGTCTTGTGTCGTGGGTATCAGAAACTACGAGAGACTTTTCGGTCTCACATACACCCAGACCCGAAACAAATATTTGTGGATCACACAAACATTTGTCTCGGTGCGGGGATCGAACCCGCGGCCTCTCGTTTCGCAAGCTGGTGTCTAGCCAACTGCGCCACGGGGCTGTCATCAAATATAAAATTCAATTCAAATATAAAATTTCTGTTTGATTAATTTTATTCATGCAAAAGTCTATTTGGCTTTATGCGTCTGATTGTGAGTAAAAAAACGCCTTGGGAATGTTACATTGGGACTGACTCTTTCTCTCTTTCTAGTCGTCACAGTTATGCCGGTCTGATACCTAATCCCGGAAATGGAAATATATGTGTGTGTATCTTTCTTACGGTGATGGCTATCCAGGGGTATATGATTATTCCACTTTGAGCTATTATTCCACCAACCCGCACTAGGCCAGCGTGGTGGACTAAGGCCTAAACCCTCTCAGTTGTAGAGGAGGCCCGTGCCCAGCAGTGGGACGTATTTGGGCTGATGATGATGAGCTATTATTTTCTGTTTGTTAATAGGTAGTGAGTTAAAACAAATGACGTCATGTCTGAAAATACTTAAACAGTTTTCTAAAACATATTTGCCTCGCTGCCTTCAAATCTGCTACAGCTCCACTACACTCATTGTTTACTAACATCTAGAAAATTGTTAATATACTTACGAATACATTACGTAGTCTACAAAGAGTAAAATTATCGGTACGAACAAAAACCAGCGACGTACACCGACGTAATAATTTCGCCCACAAATCGAAGTATTTTGGTGAAAGTCGATGATGCGAGATAACCTCAGATAATCTGGGGATAAAATCTATACGATTTGCCTGAGTACGCGGTAGCATGAAATCCAACATTTCGTGTAGGCGGAATCAATTCTGAATGGATTTTTGCATTTGAAATTAAAGATGTCTCGAATGATAACGTTAATGATGAAATTGTTTAGGAAAATTATAGCAAGCATTAAATAATATTATGTTTGCGAGTTTTGAGTTTAATTGTTTTGCTGCCTATGACTATGGATGTCATATTTACATCTACCTTATGAAGTGAATACATTTGTAGCGATTCAAATTTTTCCTCTGAACAACCAGACTTAGATGAGATTATTGAATATCACTAACTATAGAATTGGCAGTAGTTTCGAGTAAGGGAACTAATATATAAATAATAATAAATAAATAAATACACCCAACAGTCACATACATAGTTCTGACCCCACATGAAGATACAAGTCTTGTGTCGTGGGTATCAGAAACTACAAGAGACTTTTCGGTCTCACAAACACCCTGACCCGAAACAAATATTTGTGGATCACACAAACATGTACCTCGGTGCGGGGATCGAACCCGCGGCCTCTCGGTTCGCAAGCTGGTGTCTAGCCAACTACGCCACGGGGCTGTCATATAAAAAAAAATGGTGTTAAATTTGTCTTCCTTTTTTCGTTTAAAACATTGAGAATGGTACCTACCTACCTATTATAGAACCCTGTTATAATAAGTATATTATATGGGGGACATACCGTCTGCCTCCCCGATCAGGTTATGAGTTAGTGAAAGTCTGACGAAGTGCAGTAAGTACTGCATAATGATGAAACTTGTTCCGTTGACGTAATATATTATTGATAGAAACCCAGAGCTCATAGTTTTGTTATGTACTACTATTATAATTGATAAGAAATGCGTTAGTGATGCGATTCATATTGTTTAAAGTCTATATACATACATAAACTCACGCCTGTATTCCCTTAAGGGATAGGCAGAGGCGCATTTCTGCACCCATATTTCGCCAAGTATGTATCAGTCCCACGTAATAAGTGGCGAGCCTATTGCCGTTTTTCGGGCACATTTCCAGACTCCGTGCTGTTACCGAGAATGTCCTAATGGAAAAATCCAATAACACTTTGCCCGACCCGGGAATCGAACCCAGGACCTCTAGATCGCACGGCACATACTTGTACCGCGAGACCACGAGGCAGTTTAAAGTCTTATTTTAGAAAATATGAAAATAAAGGGCAGAAATAATTTGGCGGCTTTTCAGAAATCTTTGGGATGAGTTTCACATACTTTTTTCTTGGAATCAAACATAACGCATTGACTTTTGTAACTTTAGAGCCATTTTTGAGTGTAATCAGAATTAATGACTATTCGAATTTCGATCCAAGTATTAAACATTTTTTAAAATGATTTTATGCTATTTTCTTAACACGAAGCCGTTTATGGACAGCAATTAAGTAATAAAGTAACTTTAGTTTACTTAATAATTAGTAGTCTTAGCAAACCTGTTGCTCTCTTTACGTCAGAAAAACAAAAGCTGTCGCCAGGTGTCGATATCATCAGTTTCGAATATTAACGCCCTAATATTTTTTTTAATAATAAACCTAATCACTCACTACTAGTAAATATGGGAATAAAAAACGATCTTCAAGAGCTGTTAAATGTCTTTGAAGTATTCAATCAAGCCAGAAGGCCTGACCACGGCACGGTGACAAACGACGCGCTTGACGTCCCGCCCGCCCCGACACGCTAATGAAAGTATTATACAAGATCCTTTGACGTGCCTTGATATGTATCGGGTCTTTTATCCATTAATATTATGGGACGATGCTTTGGTCTGTTAGATTGGACTCCGAGTAGCTTTGGATCTGTTATTCGTAAAGTTCTCACTTTCCTTGTTAATGTGTTCGGCTTTAGAATCAAGTGTAATATTTTTATCGTCCAGTGCGAAAAATGAACGAATAACTCAATATTACGTCAACCGATTTCGATGATTCATGTTTTATTGCAAAGGATGTACTTCAACGGTAGTTTGATGAGAGTTTGGTGAGGTTTGAATAGGTACCTAAGTTTAAAGTAAGTTCGACTCCAAAAATAACAATAACTGTAACTAAATAAGTAGGTAGTCTTATATTTTTCATTTCATTTTAAATAGGAGAAATCTAAAAAATATTTTGATCATTGGTTGTAATTCATGGGGATGTTTTGAGTTAGATTTGAAGTGGATAAGTACCTACGTACCTTCTTGCGTGGTAAACAAATAGATTGTACCTGCATGTTGATGAAAACCAAAAATAAGTTGATTATTAAGTTATAGCAGACTATGCAATTTTTTTTTTACTTTTTAGTGCACATTAATTTGTTTAAGAATAGTTTTATTTAAATGCGGTTTTTGATTTGTTATATGTTAGGTAATTAAGTTTGGCTTTGAATAGTTCTCCTAAAAATGCATGATCAGTTACTTCTAAGGGAATTGTTTGGTGGCAAAATTCAATACATAATCTCGATCTCTTATATCCGAATTGATCTAAAGATCTAATGAAAATAATTTAGTAACTGTGTCACTTACAAACTCTTATCTATTTAATTTAATATTGATTGGTCTATTTGCATCGACCTAGATACGCACATACAGGGTGTATTCAGACCGTGATCGGAAATGAAGGCAGGTAATAGCAGTTAACAGCAGAGGGTTTGTAATGACCTTAGCTATTACCTGTCTTAGTTTCCGATCACGGTCTGAATACACCCTGTATAGGGATTGTTTACTGAAATTGGCCGTAAGACGTTCCAATCAATACGAACTGGCAAGCAAAAAGACTACACACAAGAGCGATTAGCGTCCAAAAAACAAAACATCAAAACATCCATAAAACTTTTCCAATTTTACATCCAAAAAGTACTCAAAAGGATTTGCATGCTCCAAACAATGAGCATGTTCGTATATTTTCAATACCACAGCGGGCGATCGGACTTGGGGCTACATCTTTTGTCAGCCAGTTTAATATCTGTGGGAAATGGACATGCCGAATGCATTTAGCAATTTATCATTCTTAAACTAGTAAGGAGATTCACTATTATGCGTGTAGTCTTTTCTAGTCTGAAGGGTCGTTCGGCCTTTGTACCGCGTTCGAATTAATGACGGATTTGGCACCAAACGGGTTCCCGTATTAGGGTCCGGTTATGAATTATGAATTTTGGGCTCGCAACGGTTGGCAGTGGTCAGTTGTTTGGGATGTTTTTCAATTTCTTCCAGTTACCTAAGGTCAGTTTGTACAAACATGTGTGTGAACGATTTTTTGCATCACCTTTATATTAATAGTATAAGCTTTAATCAACAACTAGTTCTTATCTCTCTTCGTGTATAATAGGTGTAAAAGTATTTTAACATTAATATGAATGTTAATTATCCGCTACGATGTTTATCTATGCAAGCGATTTGTTTTTCAATTTAATATGAAAATTATTCGCATTAGCTGCGTCATAAATAAGAAAGCAACATTTTAAGCATTTAGATTAACTAATGTATATCAACACTAGGAACAAGCAAACTTGTCTATTCATAAATAAATGATTCAAGTGGCCACATTTCTCACCTGTCGTGTAAATGCTTAATATTGGGCGATAAAAAATTTACATCACAATAAAAAAAATAAGATTAAAACTGACCGCGTGCAGCATCCCTTCGTAGTTTTTTGTTGAACTGACCACGCGACAAGCACGCTTTCTTTAGATGTTAGCGGATAAAAAATTGTTTTGGATTGAGATGAAATTTGTTTTTTAATGGCCCCGGGTGACAGTGGACACGAGACAGAATTTATAAAATGCAGGGAGATTAAAATAGAAAACACGTTTTGTGTATGTACCGGGTTACTGAGGTCGGTATAAATTTTACAGAAAGTGGTTTTGAAAAGTAATGCACGTTGTTAAGTTACGGTTTTAACAGTGTACTTCATAACCAATTTTTATTTCCTTATTTAAAAAAGTCACGAAACTTTAAATGTTTAGGAATAAATTTCTATGTAAATGAATTTAATCTTTTTTCCACAAGTTTAGTTTGCATAGAATTTATTCTCATTTAATAAATTAAGTGCTTTATATGTTTTACTATTTTTTTTTAAATAATACTATTCAATTTCCGTCAAATAAAATTTTACTGCCTCCTTTAAATTCATTTCCTATATATTTTAGGGCTTCCTCTAAAGATGAGAGGAGACATGCTAAATAAACCCGCTAAAGTAGTATTTTTCCCTGGCTTTGCGAATTTACAATAATAATAGAATGTTCATATAGAATATCCAAGATGTGACAATATTAATTAAATTCACAATACATTTAGCAATAAAACTAATGAATCTAGAAGCGAGGGAATAAGTTTAGCGTGACAAACGAAGTATCATTAGAAAAACTCCGAATTGTCGCCCAAGAATCCGACGATGCAACGATATTAATGATTAGCCGTGAGCCGGTCCGTCTGTTTGTCATTTAATTTATTACACTAAATAGTTCCCTCATTTGACCGTTAACTTCAATGACTCACATTTAAAAGTTTATTCTTTGTCACAGGCATTTTAGACCTAGGTTATTTTAAAACGATAAAGGGACAACACTGCACATTCTAGGTATGGTGCTGTCAAAATAAAGTGTTAAGTAGCTAGAGACATCATCTTTTGTCTTTCGTCACATACATATTAGCCTATTGTCTCTCACAAACACCTAAGCTGGAAGCAAACATTTGTAAATCGCACAATATTGTGTGAGAAAATTTTTCTACAGATAAGACCCCGGAGTCTCTTGTTTCTTAGTTGCTTGTAACCAATGTGCCTTAGAGATTGAATAGACTATTTTATAAATCCAACGGAAATATTTAATCAGTGTTGATATTTTGAAATGGTCAAAAATAGCTTTTAGATTATTAAAATGCATGGAGAAGTTAAATAGGTGTACGAAGTAAAGAAAGAATGTTTAAGACGCCCAGGTCGGAGGTTGAACGTGTGATTGAATTTAATTTCGGTTAAAATTATTTGGTTACGTAAACGTTGAATAATATCTATAAATTCAATAACTGGTATTTGATTTCTTACATAATGTAATGTATATTACCATACTTAGTATTAAGTTTAGATAATTTGAAACTTTGACCTGTTCATGCACATAACTTTCGAATTCCTTCTATCCCACAATAATGTGGGGTCATGCTCATGCACTGATGTGGGGTCATTATACGCCGTATTTCATGATGAATATTATTATTGCAGACTAAAAACTAAGAATCGGAATTGGTCGACATTTTATTCGTGCCATACAATATGCAGCTGTTAAAATAAGTTTTATCTATCTATGTATTCAAAATAAATGTGTCTAAATTGATTGATTGATTTGCTTGCGAATCCATGAGCTTAGGAGACCATTCACCGGGACTCACAAAAATATATGAAATAATAAAATAACATATACTTAACTTGTTTTTATCGAGTGACATTGCATGTGATTTTTTTTCGAGTATCGAGTTTGTTGAACATTTAAAAATAATAAACGCTTTGTCAATTAACTAAAGCAATATTTCTATATATTGTGTTTTAAATTTTATTTTAATTCATTTATATATATTTTTTATTTTTTTCACTCATAACTATGGACACAGCTTTGAAATAAGTAACACTACTTTCTTGCCCATTCTATACTTGTGGGATCTGGTTTCCAAACCGGGTGGTAAATAGGAAAAAGCATCTGAACCTAAATAACGTTCAACATTTCTAAGTTGCCCTAAACCAAATAACGGTCTTCAGAGATTTGAACCAGCACCCAGGGTCAATATAAATAAACAGAATATCCCTTAATTTGCGTCATAAGTCCATTAAAAGACCTCACCACAATATAACACCTGAACGAGTCCGATTAAACATAATGGGGACAAAACCCATTGTTTCCATTGAGCCACCGATTTTAATAAAAAAGGGATAGTGACTCTCATTGTATGGCTGTGTTTACTCGATGGAATGACAATCACATTTCGCGGCAAAAAAATACGGTTCGGGAGTCAGCGGGGTTGGAGAATGTATCATCTTTTTATGGCAAAGCTCTGAACGACAGATCTGATGCTGATGTCGAAATGGTCATTGTTGCTGATGGTCTTGCATTATTCTCTTTTTAACAATTTCTTGGATCGGAAAAGGGAATGGACTCGGAGGAAGATTATTGTAGCTTTAATAATAATTACACCGTTTGAAAAGCAACAAATTGATTTTGTATTTTGTAAGCCGTAAACTGAAAAGATGGCATGAATTATGATTTAATTGGAACTGGAGTTCTATGACTTAATAACAAAGCGATGATTTTCAATATCAACATAGCCAGGATTGTTGAAAACTTTGTAAATAACTGCTTGTACTATAGTATAGAAGTTGTTATTAAAATGTTTGTTTGAGCAGTCGTAATTTAAATTCTAAAGTGTGAGACGGAAGCCCCTATTAATTTCAATGTTGAGCATTAATGCTTGCTTGTCGCAATTTTAAATTATCTCAAGTAAGTTGTAAATGACCTTAAGATAAATGTTGCAAAACTAATAATTAATATTTAATTGGATCTAATTAATGCGTGATCACGTTCATAATTAAATCACTGTTTAACCATCACTATAGATAACTCGTCTAAGCTCGTAATAAAATAGAAGGATATATTGCTAATTAATAAGAAAATATTCATGTTTCTTCCTATGCAGATGATACAGATAAAAAATTTCGGAATAATTTAAAGAAGTCATGACTAAAATTGGCTTAATTTAAATTATTAAAGTGTTAATTCGATGGTTAGAATGGCTATAAAATTAATTTCGTTTCGTTAAATTTAGAAAAATGTTTTTTGTTTGCTATGTGCCCCAATATCTATATTTCTAGTGAGAGCGAATGTGGGAATTTTAAGTTTTATATTTATTCTATAAATAATATTATTTCTCCTGGATTTGATTTCTGATTTGTTGGGCAAATCATAAAGTCCCATTAATTAAGTTCTACGGTATCCTAAATTTCAAGAGTAGATAAATCCACGTTCATTCTTTTCGTAGGACCTGTAACTGCGACCTTTGAGAAATTCAAGCTTTAAAAGAAAAATTACCAAGACCACAAGTTTATTACTACGCTCGTTTCCAAGACATCACAACTATTTAAATATGGTTATAAAACTTGAGTTTTAGCATTGTGTTTGTAATTTGTATCTATGATATTCTAAAGCCTTTAGAATCAAAACATAGTTATAAGATATTGCTTCTAATTTAAAATAATAGTATTTATTTATTAAAATACATGTAAAGAAAGAACTAATAACACACAATTGCAATTAAAGTACGCTTGTATCTTGGACATCATTTACATGTAATATATTTGACATAGTTAAAAGCCCCTAAATAAGTTGTTAATTATAAGAAAATGAAAACATGATTATATATACTAATTTAAAAAACTCTCACAATTACCTGATTTTATTTTGATTGAATTTATGTCCGAGATTCTTACTCTGATACCATTCTTTCTGGGTATTGTAGCATGAATTAGCATACATAATCTAAAGACAAAAGTGGACGTAATATTTTACGCGACCTTCAAATTTATTTGGTGTTAAATTAAGGATCAAATTAAATTAAAAATTTCAACCAAAATTCAAACTGTAAAACCAAAAGATGATATTACAGCAAATGCAAAGTTATATTTGCCGTTGGGGATGTTAATTTTTTTAAATATATTATGGAAAAAATGTAAAGTAATGTGGATAGAAAATTTAACTGACAGCAAAACAATGTTGTCAGGTAGAGGAGCAGCGTGAACGCTGACCTCTGGCATCTAGTTGTGTGGAATTTGATTGACGTTTGTATGACGCGAGCGCAGCGGAGAAATTTTTAGAATTTCCAAACCAAAAGGATTGGTAAATTTGGAAACGTTCTTTTGTTACTCACTGTTTTTTGTGCCTTTTAGATTCTTTTCTATTCATTTGTCAAACAGTGGCTTGTTTGTTTAATGATTTTTAAATTTCGATTTATTTTTTACATGGTTTGAAAAGGAAAGCGCTTGTGTGTGATTACGTAATGGTGTTGTAAAAACATTTGAATTAATAATCTGTTTTTTAGTATTTGTTCGTAAATTTCGTTCTATTTTGAATAGTTTGATCTATTAATAAAAATCTATGTAGATAAATATTTTAGAAATGCCATTGGAACACGGGACTAAATATTCATAGCGAAGGTTATAATAAAAAAAGAATTTGGCAAATTTAACATTTTTGCTAGAATATTATTTAAATCTAAGATGGGTCTTACTGCGTTCAAAAGGGAACAAAAAATTCTGGTCAATAACAGTTACCAAATATTACAAAGACGCCATGGTAAAAAACAACAAAAGGGCACAAAGGTGACAATGCTGACAATAGACTGTATGGGAATATAACAAAAGTATTTATGAATTGTTTGTTTAACTACTAAGAGCTGACGCCGAAACAAATACGCCTTTCATAGCCAACCCCTTCTTAGAACCGACCAGTACTGCGTGACCTGTGAAAACTATCATTATGTTATAATAGTATGGTTCTTCTTAAATCGGATATTCTGTTTTCTCGGGTCTAATTGCCTATTATAATGATACCCGATACTAACCAAGGTATCTACGTAACAAAAGGGAAGTTAAAGAATTACAATTAGGCAACCTAAAGATTCTGCTGAAATCATAATGTTTTTATAATATATATATATTTTTATGTAAAGTTAATAGTCCCTACCCACTGAATCATAGAGATCTGCCTTCCAGTCTGACGTACATATAGAGAGGAGGAAAAACTATCGACAATTTTAAGGATTAAAATGTCATAATTAATATGCTAAAACCATGATCACAGATGACTTCATAGTAGTTTTGATTGCAATTTATATTAATAGCTAGGGCAGCCATTGATTTCAGCTTATAAAAAGGCTCATATAGATTGACTTAAATTGTCATTAAGTCACATAGTATTGTACTATGTTCAGGTAATTGTGGAGTGCTATGATATTATTGGGAAAATATTCAGTAGTTACGTACGTAGTACCTATCGAAATTTTAACACTCAAGTTTTCATAGCAATTAAATTCCTTAATAATAAGACTGGGTTTGGTTCGGCTACATCTCAAGATTTTAACACGCGTAGCACAATAAATTTCAAATATTAACCGATTTTACTAGCAAAAAATTTAAACCAACACTTTAATGGAGTCAACACTGCAACTGCCCGCGACCGGTCTAACGGACCGAGCATGATTCATTTATGGCATTAATAAACCTTTTTATAGATACAAACCATTGTTTAACCCCTTTGTGTTGCGTCCAAAATTATTCATAGCTCGTCCATTACCTTCTTAAGTTTGCTATTGTGAATTGCGCGTATGCTAATCTGGTAGACACCCTGACTGTGACTGATAGGTTGGAAGTTCTCATGGTCAGCTAATGATGCGAATATGTGAGAATGTCTTGGGATGACTTATCATTTTTAAAGGCGTATTAGATACTAGTTATCCTTAGGAATAGGCTTAATAAATTTGTTGAAAGAATTATCATGTTATGATGGTCCTAGACGATGAAGATTAAATTTCTATTTATTATTTTTTTAACATTTCTACTGTTACATTATTGCACCTACGTTTTTCATATCTTTTTATTTAAATTCTTTTTTTAAGAGTAAATTAGGTTAACCCTTAATAAGAATTTATCGGGAATGTATAAAAAGAGTCGATTATATGAAATTTAAATATTCACAGTGACTTGCGTATAATTACATCTTCTATGTACGACGTGAGCAGTGGTTTATATCATCATCAGCCCATATACGTCCCACTGCTGGGAACGGGCCACCTCTGCAACTGAGATCTTATTATGTTGGACTAACATTGTTTAACGATTGCACGAAAAGACGATCGATAGCTTTATTTTTAATAGTAACACTTACTGTGTTTATATGTAATATGTTAACAATAATTGTATATGTTAAACATCCAATAATCAAATCTCAATCAATCAAGAACAATTCATAAAGGTAAGAAATATCGATAAAAGCAGTTAATTCCATAAAGTTTCTTGGAAACGAACATTGAATCAAATTATATTACGTAGAACTGCCTCGTGGTCTCGCGGTACAAGTATGTGCCATGCGATCTAGAGGTCCTGGGTTCGATTCCCAGGTCGGGCAAAGTGTTATTGGGTTTTTCCATTAGGAAATTCTCGGTAACAGCACGGAGTCTGGAAATATGCCTGAAAAACGGCAATAGGCTCGCCCCCTATTACGTGGGACTGATACATACTTGGCGAAATGTGGGTGCAGAAATGCAGCTCTGCCTACCCCTTCGGGGAATACAGGCGTGAGTTTATGTATGTATGTATGTTTATTACGTAGAAAGCCTTCTGCTATTTGAGCAATGGTATAAAGGTTACTAGAGACCATTTCAAATAGTCCGTCAAAGCAGTCCCTGTGGTAAATAAGTCAAAGTCAAATTATCTTTATTCAAATAGACTTCTACAAGTTCTTTTGAATCTTCAATTTTACACTTTTTTATATTTTTTAAACTATTGCCGCTTCGAAACGTGTTATAGCTGATAGAGCACACAAAGAGGAGCAAATACTCATTGATGTGTTATTATTTAATGACTATACCAAATTATTCAATATAGCACAATTCTTACAATGTTAATTGGTGTTATCGAAGAGGAAAACTAAACATACTTCGTATGTCATTGAAATAACTGACCGAAAGAGATAAAGTAATTTGTTATTGCAAGATTTCTGCGCACTGGGAATTCCGTTCAGGATCTCTTTTTGCATTTTGTTGTATTGATTATAAATATTTATAATTAATTTTGTTACTTCACGTTTTTTGAAAACAAACGTGAAGTAAACTTGCCTCCTATAACGTGGTACTGCTTGGCGAAATCTGGGTGCAGCTAATGCACCTCTGCCTACCCCTTTGGGCAATAAATATATACGTATGTAATTTAACACTTCCATTAACGGTAGAATTGCGAACAAAATATACAATATTCAATATCAACAACAGACAACCTTCCATAATCGTTTACCCTCAAGACCGCAAGGCTAAGTACACGTCTAATTTAAAATGGCTAAAAGCCCATCTCATCAACACGTCACATCTAAAGCCGAACCTATAATCTGTCCCCGAGAGCAGGGTTTTAATAATGCATCCACCATTAGCTACCCCGCAGATGTTGGGACCATCTTCGCATATAATTCTAATTGCACAGAAAGGGTAAAAGGATTACTCGGCGAGCATGTTTTAACTCGGCCAGCTTTTGAATTAATCAGCTCTTGGCTTTTGCTTATGAAACGATAATATTTTCGAAGGATGCTCGTTTTTCTTTAGGTTTTTCGTCTGTTTTTGTAGTATGTGCGGCGTGTTTTGGATTGTTAGTAATTTAGAAATATTTTTGCTTATTTAATATAGAATTATTCAAATAAAATGTATCAATACCATATTGAATTTCAGGTTATAATTGGCACAATATTATTTTATTATTATTGTTACCAATTTCAATAGTCCCAAGAAAAAGTATTTTTTTTTGTATGGTTTAAATATCGAATTAAATGGTTAAGACTAACTGTATTGTTGAAAAACAGTTCCTAACCAGAGGATTATTTAATTTTAGTTTGTACACACTTAGTCTACTTGTAATATATGTATGTCTTTTTAAAATTAAGATATTTTAGCTCTATATGCGCTAATGTGTTACATTACGAGAAAAATAAGATGTTGCCTTTTAAACCGCAACAGCGGCTGTTATTGCAAATCCATTACCGCAAAATCTCCTTTTTACATTGCCAGGGCATAACATAATAAATTTTTGACGAGGCTCAGTTGACAGAGTGGGTTTTTTAAAAGCCGCCGCGAGTCACAGAAGGTGTCAGGGCTTGGGACGCAGCTGGGTGCGGCTCTGCTAATCTGCGTGGCGCACCACTTGTTAAATATTAACGCGCCCTAATTACATCCCCCTGGCGCCCCCCTCTAATGGCTTTTAAAACTGATTCCCGCCCTCGGAGGATGCGTATTTGATGACAACTTTCGCCGTATCGCCGACTTGGACGTTCATTCTTTACTGCATACATTACTGGGTTGCTTAAGGAACTTTGCCAAAGATCTTTAACGGTGCAGTAATGGTTGACAAAGTTTGGAAATTGTTGATCAGGAATTGGGAAGTTTTAAAGGCGTTGGAAACATGTGTGGCGTTTTAAGATTGAGGGCAATACTTGTGGCAAAATGTCGCGGCTGTGGTATGCATTTAAGGGAACAAGTACAAATTTTATGAATTATTTGAGTGAAGAGGGAATTGCCATTAAAAGTTTGAAGAGCGTAATGCAAAGCCAGGTGATTCATCAATGGGAATATTTAAGCTGCTTATAACAAGCCATCAAATGACTTAAATATTTTTAAACATCAATATAATTTTTTTTTTATTAATTAAATATTTAAACATAAATTTTGGGTTTTCGAACTTAATATCTGCACGATAATATAAAAGGCTACATAATGTTTTTATTCCTATATTATTTCAGTAAAATAGATTAGTCCTTAGTCCACATATCGTAATTAAAGTGTTTCTTATGTTCTTCTTTGCCATTAGTAATATACATTTTGCAGACGTTTTAGAAGTTAGAGTTAGTTTTTAAATTTGAGTTTGGTTCCAAACACGAACTTAGTAACATTTATTTATTCAAAAATATTTTTATTTTTATTTCCAATTTTACCACACTTTCGCATTAAGGGCATCGTGTAAACGATACAATGTCGCAAAAACCGTGCGAATTCGCCACAAAGCTGATAATTAATGATGTAGCGACAGCATATTTGTCCAACTGGGCAAGCGAACCTGAGCAAACAGGTCATTCTTAAAGGGAAAATTTAACGGCATTCTCATCGCTAATGGTTGGCTTGGACAATTATTCAGCACCATTACACGAATCATTAGGATATTTGGCGTTTGTTTTCTTAGCGCGGACGGTCGCTTGTACTCCGGGCGTTCAGACGGGTTGCGTTCATTAATCAAACGTTCAAATCTGTTACCTTGACAATAGTTTTTTTTTTGGAAAGCAAATATGGGAACCGATAGTGCCGAGAATACTGTGTAGGCTATGTTCCAAAGATAGGATAGATAGGGGAGAATATAATCAAGATGTTTCTGATAGTGTGATTTGTTTAGTGGTGATTGAATATTTTTTATATATGCGAAGTGTTTATATGTAAAAAAACATCAGAGCCGTATGAAATGCTTAAATTATTAATTAATCATAAATTGTTTCGTAGAATATAAATTTTGAATAAACCTATGACCTACTTTTACAATTGATTATTTTTCGAATATGGAATACTAATATTTTAAAAACAAAGATCCTCGTGAAAAAAAGGTTGTAACAAAAAAACGTGTTGATTAAAACAAAAGTTGGAATATGAAAAAAAACAAATGACATCTCAGTGCGTGCGGGTGCACGCAATTCACGAACACGGTGACATCTGTCAACCGTGACACGTCTTATCTTTGCGGGCTGTGGAAAAAAAACCCTCTGGGGGCGAATACCCACCCCACGGGACGGGGTAGAGCTGCTACTCTTAAAGCTCTACCAAAATAAAAACAATTGCTATGTTTTATACATTTTTTAATGAAATTTGACTTTGTGGTTGAGAATACATACATAACCTCACACCTGTATTCCCCGAAGTGATAGGCAAAGGTCCATTTCTGCACCCACATTACCCCACGTAATAGAGATCGAGCCTATTACCGTTTTTCGGGCACATATCCAGACTCAGTGCTGCTAATGAGAATTTTTCTAATGGAAAAACCCAATAACATTTTATTGATCTCATCATCATCAGCCCATATACGTCCCACTGCTGGGCACGGGCCTCCTCTACAACTAAGAGGGTTTAGGCCTTAGTCCACCACGCTGGTCTAGTGCGGGTTCGCGGACTACACACCTAAGAAATTCCTAAGAACTTTTAGGTGTGCAGGTTTTATCACGATGTTTTCCTTCACCGTTAAAACAAGTGATAATTCATTGTGAGTACCCACATAACTTCGAAAAGTCAGAGGTGTGTGCCTGGGATTTGAACCTGTGACCGCCGAAATTCTCGACCGCGCGCCTAAACCTCGAGGCCATCACTGCTTATTGATCTCATGAGGTAAATATAAGTTAATGATCAACTAAGTGTATTACTGTTGGGTGTTTTAAGTTTTATGGATCGATATATAAAATAAACAAATTACGTCATTTATGAGCACCTTCACCAAACATTTATCGGATTGATTCATTCTTTCGATCTATACAGGGTGTATTCAGACCGTGATCTGAAACTAAGGCAGGTAATATCGACGTTAAAAAAAAATCCCGACAAATAATAAAAAAATTACGTTTTCCTAACAATCATAGATATTCAAACGTATTTTTTTTGTCGTTTTTTTTTAAAATGTCACGGTGTTTGTCAGCTATTATCTGCCTTAGTTTCTGGTCTGAATACATCCTGTATGTAGATAAAGATCAAGATTGCTCACAAATATCAGCGTAAGACTATCGACATTTTACCGCCAAATTTTGTCGACAACGTTGATCTATCAGCCCTACTGGAGTCCAAGACAATGTCGCGTCGCCGGGAATCAAATGTATTTATGACTATGTAAATTGGTTCAATTCGAAGTGGAATTTGAAATTTGCGCTAAAATGTCGGCGGACGAAATTTATTCTCGCGCGACAGATGTTATCGAGTGGGGATCACTTGATTGTTCTATTTTCGGTTCAATATTGGTGGTTTTTGGGCTCCTTCACACCTGTAATATAAAGGGACGTCTTCGTGTTTTAGCTTGAGATTGTTTTCGCCCTTCATTGCTTCAGTAAGTTGTTTATTGTTGGTAAGAGTTATTGGTATTGTAGCTATTCGTCTTCGGTAATTTTGCTAAAATAATAAGTCTCTCAAAGTTCCATCTATTTTCATACAAAAAGTTATCAAAATAGGTCTAGTGTGTTTCGCGTGAAAGTGCAACACACAGATGGATCTACTATCGAATTTATTATTTTTAGTATGGATAAATTCATTGTGTACATTAGCCCTGAAAACTAAATGTCTCAACTTCCTAGGAGAGGACGAATGGGGTAGATCAAGAATTATACGTTACTAAATATTTCCCTAAGAAAAAAAATTGCTCGATCGGGATATTGAATATTTTATTTTCGACACAGGATCAATTTCGGCAGTCGATCTGTTGTATACCATAATGTGTCTAAACGTTAGTCGTCACTAAGAAAAAAGATCTAAAAGTTATGTTGGAGATAAGTGCCGAGGGTGCTGTGGTAAGTAGGTGGCAGCACCGTCGCCTCATGTCACCGTTTGTTTTGCACGTCCGCGACAATCTCTCGATGGACTTTCCACTATACACGAGATAGAAGACGTGGGATATTGGATATATTTATTGGATAAAAATACTTGTAAGCCCCCATATCTTGGAGTTAGTGAAACATGCTGTTTGCAGAAGTATAATAGTTTAATTTTTGATCAATATATTCGGAGTCAGAGGTGTGTGCCTGTTGGATTTTAATCCGCGACCTTCCATATTTTTTCACCCAGCCTAATCATCGAAATTGAACCTGGAACAACTTGATCGTAGGGTGAATTTTGATCCATGATATAAGAATCCAATTGAAGTTTATAAATAATAGCTGAAACACACTCTGTTAAAACAATTATATTAATTAACATTCTTAAAATTTAACCTACGTTAGACTTCAAACCTAAGGTTTTTCTCGCAGTTTTCAAATTATCTTACGATACATCACAGCCACTACATCGTGTACACCGTCCGATCTTCAATTTCATTAGGGTCGGGTAGTTGGTGGCTAAAACAACGGCTGTGTGGGGCGGCCCTCCGCGTCACTCTCGATACTGCCCTCGCACGGAGGATTACTCTTTTTATTGTTTCCGACTGTTTATCGGACCTTTTTTACCAAATACTTATTGCAAGGAATTTTGTGGGATAAATGTGTGGCGGAATGACGACAGGGAATTAAGTAGACGTGTAAGTTTTTGATTTATTTTTGGTAGTTTTTTTTTTAATTGATTAGCCTCATATATATTGACAAATATTGGAATATCTAAACATTTCAAAATCATACAGATTAAGTGAAATAAATATGTAAACGATAATAGATGTTGCATTGACTTGTATCAATATCACAAACTAAGACTTTTCGACCTAACAAAAACCAAGACCAAGAACAAAAGTTTGTATTGATGCAGGCACTGAACACGTGATCTGCTGTTTTCATGCTCTTAAACCAACTTCGCCACAGATTCACAATTAACATCAAAAATATTTATCTCTTTAAAATATCCTTGAATAGAACACAAATTCCTATCACCAATCAGTTTGTACTCGCGTGCTGTTTAAGTTCGGTCCATACATCCCAGCCGAGCTGTCACTCGCACCATACATTACTATCGCCGACACTTCACCCATCCACCATTCAAAAGTTACGTTTCGAAGCCTTCGTTCGGACTGCCATTACTTTTCCTAACGCACTCCAGCTTGCCTCGAAGGTTAGTGTCCGTTGCTGGCCCTCCTTTGATATTAATGTAGTTAACAGGTAAGGAAGGGGTAATGGACAGGTTAAAGAGTTAGGAATCGTGTCGTGGTAGAAGGATTGCTGTGACGTCCGCCTGTCAATCACAATCAGCCGCGACCACCCGCGCGATTAGGCGCAAGTTACAGAACAATGGAACCGTGGAGTGAATTTGATATTTATTATAGCTTTTTAAAAGAAGAAATGCAGGATTTAGTTATTTAAAAACTCTGATCCATATAATATTATGCTATAAGGTAAACTTTTCAAATTGATTAGGCCTGCTAAAAGCTTACCAACCAATTTAAGATGTTAAATAAATAATGAACTACAGCACCAGTTATGTTTTTCAATTGTTTATTTATGAATGTTAGGATCAATATAGAGTATTATTGTTATGGTCTTACCTACCAAACAATATAAAAATGACACTAACTTTTTAGTTTAGAGATCTGTATTCAGTATTTTAAAGTATATACATCATCATCAGCCCAAATACGTCCCACTGCTGGGCACGGGCCTCCTCTACAACTGAGAGGGTTGTAAAGTATATTAGCTAGAAAATGAAAAAAAATATACCAGTAAGTCGTCTCCATAGTTTCCTCTATACAATATCAACAGTCATAGGTGTACAGGCGTAGCGTTTACCAGATCAGTCAGGGTGTCTGTCTTATCTGTTCGATCTATAGCACACATAACTCACAATGTACCGGGAAAGAAATATTTACACCTTCTCTGATAACTCACACTTATTGTAATTTTTATTTGACTATCTAGTTATCGGAGCTATTCATTATCCATTCAGGTAATTTGCGTTGGTATCTAAGACTTCCTTGTTATTTGCAGTAAAATTAATTTTCTTATTGCTATTGTAATGAGAAAAGGTGAAAGATTGTTATTTGAAAGATAAAGAAATGCGATAGGCAGATTTAATTATTTTCGGCCATTGAATTTTAGTTTTTAAAACATAATTGTTGTCTGAATGTCGATTCAGAACTCTGCAATGCTTACCTTTATTTATTAAAACATCATCATCATCAGTCTCATTGGAGGGCACATGCGTCTTCTATTACAGAGGAGTTAGGCCTTAGTCCACAACGCTTTCCTAATGCGGATCTATTAAAGTATTGCTAAATATTAATATTTATTAAAGTTAGATTTGCACGCGGTCGAGAATCTCTACGGTCGCGGGTTCAAACCCCAGGCACACACCTCTGACTTTTCCAAGTTATGTGTGTATTCACAATGAATTATCACGTAATTTAGCGGTGAAGGAAAACATGAAACCTGCACACCTAAAAAAGTCTTAGGAATTTCTTAGGTGTGTAGTCCGCCAACCCGCACTAGGCCAGCGTGGTGGACTAAGGCCTAAACCCTCTCAATGGTAGAGGAGGCCCGTGCCCAGCAGTGGGACGTATATGGGCTGATGATGAAAGTTACATTTAAATTAGTTTTACTACTTTTGTAGTTGATTAAACATAAGTAATATAATCGTCTTCGCTGACCTATACGTGGTTGCTGCACATATATTTAGATGCTCCCAAAAGCAGTTTTAGCCATTCACATTCAAATGTCGTTGGAATATTTGAGAATAATTTGAATGACAATTAGGTGTCACAGACGTTGTGACATTAGACCCTTTTGTTCGGGCACCATTCCTTTAGTCGCGTGTGGTACAATGCAGCTACTTAATACCTTTTTTGAAAGCTGAGTAGCTTAGAAGATGAACCGGCTGAGAAACGCGAGGGTGCGACATCCCAGTAAGGTCAGAAAATAATAGTGTTTTTGTGATGGTCATGATCAAAATACGAATAATAAATACCAATATTAAATAGTTATGGCAAGTTCACAGACAAGACACAAGAAAAGTATGCCAATGAAAGCTATTTTAGCGTATAAACTATTTATTTTATAAGTACTATAAATAAATAATTGTGCATTATAAAAACTTACGTTTCTATATAGCACATTCCCGAATCAAAGTCAAAGGTGTGATCCCGGGCTTTGAACCTGTAACCCCCGAGGTGGTGCTTGGACAAACAGGGCGACATTTTATCTTGTTTGGAGTACTTATTAAAAAATAATTTAGTTTACATATTTACTTAAGTGATGTATAATCTTTTTGGCCTCAAAAATTTTTCAGTGTTCAACCTCCTAGAAGCGGTCTGTATCGACCTTTATCGCTATGCTGCAGAAAAAATGATAAAAAAAAGGGAGTGTTGGTCATCATAAGTAAGAAACAATATCAGCCACGATTAATCAAGTTGAAACAAAAATATGCATTATATTTACTTTATTATTAGTTTTCTTTATCGATAGATAAGGATAAGTTTCTAGCATCTCCGTTTTCGACACTTGCTATAGCTATAAGAGACAGGGGCGTCGAAACAGCCGCGAATCAATCGGCCGGCTGAACTGTTAAGGAGTTTGCGCGGGTTCACGTTTACCTACCGCGGTAACCCGCGAGAGGTCGGAGGGTCGCGACCTCCGACCTCATTGGGCGACCTTTGCCACGCCCACCGCCCTAGACCTGCTGAAAACTCTGCTGAAATACTCGCGTGTTGAAAAGGATGGCATGAGGAAGACGAAATTGTGACTCGTTGATATGAAGTATATATGTGATTCAGGAAAATATATGGTGTTTTATATTGAGCTGTAGTGTTTTTAATTCGTCGGCCTTATTATTGGCTTTTTAAAGTAATAAAATGCCATTGAATAATAAAAATAAGTCGTGTTGGCCTCGAGGTTTAGAATCTCGGTCTAGAATCTCGACGGTCGCGGGTTCAAACCCCAGGCACACACCGCTGACTTTTCGAAATTATGTGTGTATTCACAAATAATTATCACGTACTTTAACGGTGAAGGAAAACATTGTGATGAAACCTGCACACCTAAAAGTTCTTAGGGATTTCTTAGGTGCGTAGTCCGCCAACCCGCACTAGGCCAGCGTGGTGGACTAAGGCCTAAACCCTCTCAGTTGTAGAGGAGGCCCGTGCCCAGCAGTGAGACGTATATGGGCTGATGATGATGATGACTTTAAAAGTTAAGGAAGAAAATGTTAAGGAAAACTGTGCACAAGCGTGAGTCACGCTTGTATTCCCCAAAGGGGTAGGCAGACATTTCTTCACCCACATTTCGCCAATTATGTTTTCGTCCCACGTAAAGTAACACGGGGCGAGTCTACGAGTATTGCCGTTTTTCGGGCACATTTCCAGACTCCGTGCTGCTAATCATGAAAAACCTCTAAACAGTGTCCAACCTCTAGATCATCTAGATAATTTCATCTGTATTAAAAAGTGTTTGCAAGTAATTTTGGTCATAAAGGACTGTTGATTCAAGCCGTGGTTGTATGTATTATTTAGTAGTGGCATTTCCGCCCTAAGGGTGGCGTTATGGTCAAATTGAGGTGCAACTGGCGGAAGGCGACGACAATAGGAGCACTGCGCGTGACCGACTGTTGGTGACTCCTGGCCTGCACTGATTCACCGCACCTGCCTCGATATTGTGGGAATAGGGTAGTTGACACAGTGGCGTTACCTCCATGGTGCCCAAAAGCTCAGATTGCCTTATAAAATTCCGAATAATAATTATCTTTAAGCTTTAAATCTTTATTTCATCATCATCAGCCCATATACGTCCCACTGCTGGGCACGGGCCTCCTCTACAACTGAGAGGGTTTAGGCTTTAGTCCACCACGCTGGCCTAGTGCGGGTTGGCGGACTACACACCTAAGAAATTCCTACGAACTTTTAGGTGTGCAGGTTTCATCACGATGTTTTCCTTCACCGTTAAAGCAAGTGATAATTCTTTGTGAATACACACATAACTTCGAAAAGTCAGAGGTGTGTGCCTGGGGTTTGAACCTGCGACCGTCGAAATTCTCGACCACGCGCCTAAACCTCGAGGCCATCACTCCTTCAAATCTTTATTTAACAGAAGTAATTTGACATATAAATGAGTATATACTGACTGACCCCATAATAAACAATTATAAAGCAAATATTATAAAATTAACGTTTATACGCTTTTGGGCTTCTATGGAAGTACCGCCACTGAGTTGACACATTACATGAATATGACGGAACATGTGGAACGCAGAAATAAACGGATTTATCGAAGAAGTACCATACTTTCTGCAATAATAAACAATATATTTTAATTTTGAATATTTAATTTGCCAAATAAGATAATAATCACACTTAAGGGTTCTCGTAGTACTAACTTTTGTAAATCTGTCCATGGGCCCGTCGACATGACTAATAATGAACGTAATTCGCGGTCATGGCCAGACGGAATTGGATTATTTGTAATGAAACAGTGTTTTAAGTTCTACGCAGTGGGACGTTTTGTCCTCACTTTTTTTAATTTATTTTTTATGTTATATGATCCAGAGATGTATCTATTTTATTTATTTATTGATTAATTACACCATTTATATTTCACAATTACATTTACAGGTACCTGTCGTACTGTATGGATCGGAGTGTTGGGCTACGAAGAAGACGGACGAAAGACGACTGCATGCAGCGGAAATGCGAATGTTGCGATGGATGTGTGGTGTAACACGGTTTGACAGAGTGAGGAATGAATATGTTAGAGGAAGCCTGAAAGTAGCTCCTCTGATAGAAAAGCTGAAAGGAAACCGTCTGTCGTGGTATGGGCATGTTATGAGGAGGGATGAATCATACGTAGGAAAAAAGGTGATGGATATGAAAGTTGATGGATGGGCGAGCAGAGGAAGGCCAAAGAAAAGATGGATGGAGTGCGTGACTGAAGAAATGAAAGAAAAAGGGGTGAATGAAGACATGACGGCTGATAGGGATGTGTGGAAGGATAAAACATACTGCGCTGACCCCAAATGAAATTGGGAGCAGGGCAAGGCAATGATGAATTACATTTACATGTAGTCCTAATCAATACAAATGGTTTCAACTTACAATTTACCTACTGACTCTACACTAAGCTGAGCTTGTCTCGTAGAGCCAGTATGTTACATTAAATAACATTTTTGTACGTATTTTTTTAATTTCATACATACATACACCTGAATTCCCGAAGGAGTAGGCATAGGTGTATATGAGTACCGGTCGTGTCAAACATATGATAGTCCAGTCGTAGGTTCGGCACGCTCAGCATGCTGACATTTCCTTTCTAGTATTATTAAACTGTTCTGTGAGTGGGATGTAAGCAAGCTTCTTATCAAACAAGAAACTGAAAAAAAACAAGTCTTGCATCACTAGAAAATTTTCGGTCACAAACACTCAGACCAGACAGAAATCGGTGAGTCCGACACACCCTCGCCCCTCCGGGGGTGGGATGGTCCGTAAAAAGGATTCTCCCCGCGAAAAAAAAAGATCAGACAGAAATGCTATTAAGGAAATAAACCACAGTCTTCGTACAAGCATTTATCTATGCCTGTCAATTCTATTTAAAAACAATCCTTCATAATACACAATGATCTGTTGTTATTTGACATTTCCCACGTGTCTCCCGCGGTGCGTGACGTATCCTGAGCATTCCTGCAGGACACAGGTGGCGCTCCCGGATTTTGATAGTTAATATCTTCCCGTCTGTCATTATCTGATTTGGGCGGTAATGTCGTGTGAATTATCATTACGAGGATAATAGTTTTTGGACTGCGTTGTTGGTTGTTGTCGGTAAAAATTGCGCGTGTGTTGGTGAGGACCTGAGTTTGATGCCGGATAAGAAAACGTAGGTTTATTAGGTATAAGTATGTGCCGTGTGATTTAGACGTCCCGGGTTCGATTCCCGGGACGGGCGAAGTGTTATTAGATTTTTCCATTAGGAAATTCTTAGTAACAGCCCGGAGTCTGGAAATGTGCCCGAAAAGCGGCAATAGGCTCGCCCCCTATTACGTGGGACTGATACATACTGGCGAATTGTGGGTGCAGAAATGCTCCTCTGCCTACCCCTTCGGGGAATACAGGCGTGAGGTTATGTATGTAGGTTAATTGGTAACAAATTGCACTTATGATGTATGTGTCACTTTGCCGTGAAAATATTTAAAAAATGTGCAAATTATAAACACTGGTTTCGATGCACGGAAAAGAAAATACAAACATTAATTCAATATTTGATCATCTTATTAATTGATAATGATAAGTCAATAAATTGTTTGTTATAATATGTGAGGTTATAGTCACCCAGCGGGGGTCGACTGTCGTTCATCTTTCACTGTGAAATTATCACATAATTAGTACCGTTGCGACAAAGACATTTGTTCCATAGTTTTTTTAATTTCTTCATCATATGTTTAATTTAGAAGCGTGTTTTATAAATTAGTTCCATTGAATATCATTAAGCAGGTGTCCAAATGAGACGTCATTAACTAATGTCGTTCCTTAGTCAGCCATAAAAATGAGATGTTTATGTGTTGGACTTTTAATTTCTCAGGAAATGTCACAGATTTGAGTCGTGATTTGTGTTTTCTGTTTTATATTTGGAAGCAGCCTGAGAAGTATATTGCTTATAATAAAATAAAATTAATAAAACTACTTAGACTACGTTTTTTTCTTGACACAAAAAAACCTTTTATAAAAAGTAGTCTGTTATATAATTTGCAATTTAATGCTTTACTTAAATCTTGACAAATTATTTATTATTTCATATTACTTTTTCTAATTATTAAATGAGATTAAAAAAAACAAATTATCCACAAAAATAATAAATAAATTAATCCTCTTTAATTAATTTACTCGCAAATTAAAATTAAATCAGTTCTCACGAGGGCGGGGATCGCGTGCGTGGTCACAAGTTACCACACACCTGCAACCACCGGTGGTCGCATATCGGCCACACGCTACCGTCAATTCTCACACGTTGACTGCGTTCATTATATGATTTTGATCCTGATAATGTATGTGTAGGCATGTTGGATGGAACACGGTTCAAAGGCTTGCCTTTGTTTAATTGGGATTTTGAGCTCATAGAATTGTATTAGAATGCCTCGTGGTCTCGCGGCGTATGTGCCGTGCGATCTAGAGGTCCTGGCTTCGATTCCCGGGTCGGTCAAAGTGATATTGGGTTTTTCCATTAGAAAATTCTCAGTAGCAGCTCAGAGTCTGGAAATGTGACACCCCCCGTAACATCAACAATCACCCTATGGAAGTCCCGATAAAGACGATCCATTTTTTCGGAGTTTACCGCAAACAAATGAACAGACAGACAGGCAGGCAAAAAAATTAAGGGCGTTTTCGTCATAAGTGACGCTTACACTTTGACCCCAAATCATTAAAAAGTTGTTATTTTGATAAAACAATCACACCCTTCATTTTTATTGTACATATGTGTAGACTAGATGACCATTTATCTCTCCAAGGAATAGTTTTTAGATTTGTATCCAAATCAAATTGCGTAGGTCACAATAAAACAAAATTATCAAAATCCAGAGAGACATCTTTTATTCCTCAATATTATTATTTTTTTATACAACTTCATACATTTCTCGTACACACACCGACTATATTACATCGTTCACTGTACACATTATTGCGAATAAATACATAGCTCCTTTTGAAATATTGTTATCGAAATGCCTATTTTGAACCTTATTTTAATTCATTAGGGTATAAAATAAAGCATTGCCTGATTCAAGTTAAATTCATTGAAAATGCTCAAATATTTGTGACATAATAAAATGTAATAAAAACTAAATAAATTGTCGTATAATTAATTTATTCTCGGTGCTTATTCGCTTATAAATGATTAAATAAATTAACGATTATTTTTTAAGTGGCGTGTTTAATTTTGTTTCTATTATGCGTTCATAAATAATTGAAGGATGCAAATAAATGATTTATTTGTGTTTATATAAAAATAAGTAGACACTAATAAGCACCAAAAATATAAACAGTTATTAATTGTACGTATCTCACTAATTCAATAAAATAATTACACGAGGATATAAATAATTTATAATGTTTTATGTTCACTAAATTTTGTACGTTATGTACCATATTATGTATACATATAATAAATGCTTCACGGAATTGTACACACAGAGAATATATAGTAAAGAGCACCAGTTGAAAAAGAAATATTTGATAGAAACGACTCATTGGTTTTAAATCGGGAATATGCTTACGGTTAGGCTTTTTGAAAGAAGGCTAAAATATTTATGTGTTAAGGGTCGAACAACGTAAGCTGTGTTCCCATATTTAAAAGCCCGGTCATTTAATAAAAAATATAAATCAAAAAACCTCAAACAATTTCATTAATTTATCTCTATACATATACATAACTACACACCAACATTGCACGACCGATGCAACTTATTGCGGTCTATAAACTGGGATTGCTTTTTACATAATTGAACTCCCTTAAAACTACGTTGGCATTGACGAGGGAAACGTTCCAATAAAAATATTTCCCACAACTCACATTACTCGTAGAAAACGCGTCCGTCTTACAATTCATCATTTACAATAATAAAAACATTTTATTTACAATTAAATATTAACATCTATACTAAATATATTTTTACAGAGGAACAAAAATCTTGAACTAACAACACTACTGACCCCACTAAACTTTAAAGTCTTTGCACGTCCGCGATGGTACACTACTCCTGGCTCCGGATGTTCAGCAGATTGTCGATCATGAGCGACGTCTTGTGAGAGCTCTTGGGCGGCTCGTTGCTGGTGGTGGGCACGTCGAACACCTCCTGACTCTCACTGGACTTGGGCGCGTAGAACGCTGACACCGGGTCGAAAGTGGGACATGGATCGGCTCGCTCGCTCTCTCTGCTCCTCGACCCGAAGTACTCGCTGTTCGCGTCGGTATTCTCTTGGAACTCGCTGGAGGACGTGACCGCGTCCTCTGGTTGCATCTCACGCTGATACCTCTGGAACGGGTCGAACCGCTGGCTCGGCAGATACGGCGGGAAGCCGTAAGGCGTCGATCAGGCCGCCGCCAGCTGCCTCCACATCGTGTGTCACATGGTCGCCATGTACGGCCACGAGAACGAACTCCCTGACAGCAGCATGTCCCTGATGAGGGTCTCGATCGGCGTCTTCCCAACTAGCCGCACGAAGAACAATTGCTCTATGACTTGTGAGCTGACCGTCCGTAACGAGGGCAGTCGGAGGAGCAGCTTTCCGAATCTCGTAGGTTGGTTCGGATATTGACTCCTGCAGTATTCTTCTAAGGCGCATTGGGACTTTTCTTGTAAGCTCTCTATGTGCGACACGTCTGACAGGCCACAGGCATCTGTGGAACAAAAATAATAGGTTAATACTTTTGTATTTTAAACATTTCCATACTATACTCGATAGTGAGTATGGAGTAGCGCAATAGCGACAAATCATTAAGATCCATATTGCTTAACTCTTGAATTTCTATTTTATAAAACTTGGGTAGCTTCAGATTCATAAAAACGTTTCCTTTATTTTTAATTCCCTTTTCAATGGCAGCATTAAGGTAACGACATCATTCAAAACAGTTTAATGTTACAGAAAAATATTTGCTACATTTAACATGATGATAACTGCCTGCTCACTGCAGAGCTTTTACGTAAATAGGGATTAGTTAGTAGTAAGACTGGGCTTAAGCAAAACAAACATTATGAAACAGCACGAAGAAACCCGTGGGTTACATAATGACGGTGTCAGAAGCGTGGTGCTGTTCGGCGCTAATTAGCAACTTGGTGCTAACTGGTTACTGATGGCACGCTTACATCAAAGGTTACCGTTTTCAATACAAACGTCACGAATTATTATTTTGTTTGCTCAAGAATTTATTGTTGCGTCATTATTTTATTTATTTGTGCAATTCGGTGACGCATACCAATAAATATATTTTACCAATAATAACTATTCGTAAATCGACAGTTACCTTTTAATATTGTCAACACGAAATCATATTCGACATTTATATTTCCTTCCATCGATGTTATATCGGAAATACGAACCAAATGAGAATTCTTTATTTAAAATACTGGTCTTCGTTAAATTGACGTTACGTATAATACAATGTAAACCTCCAGACTATGGCTATCTTAGGATTTCTCATCGACCAAAGTATTACTGATCTGTCTGTCCATACAGAAGTCACCCCTAATCAGCGTGTGGTGCAATTAGGCGCACACAATGCACATCTGCGCATCTGTTTCCTATCATAATGATGTTTTTGTTTAGCCATTCCTTCCTTGTGTATAACAATAAAAAATATTAATGTCTAGCAGTCCCCAGGATCGCGGTCCTTAATCGCATTAAGAAGGCCTGCGACCGTTCACGGGCTATTATGTTTATAAGTTTTTATTTTTGGGGTCTTCGCTAATGCCGGAAAGGATTCTATGAGACGTGCCATTTCTTGCTTACGACTTACATTTTGGGTATTCTTGTAGATTGAATTATAGTTAGATACTGGTTTTACTATAGGGCAAATTGTCAAGTAAGATTTAGTGGGGAAGAAAGTATAACTTTAAATTAAAATAATTAAAGAAAGAACAGTAATGAAGTAATTTTAAGGTATTTTTCTCGAAATTAGAACGTCCGGATAAAGACAAAGAAAGCATTGTTAGCAAAATTGGAAAGTACTTTTTCGAATTTCGAAAAGTAAATAAGACTTAAAAAGTCTAGAACAGAGTCTTTTATGACCATTACTATAAAGACGGATTATAAAGCCAGTCTTACGGTCTCTAGCATTCGTGATCTACCCAGATGGTATATTGTAATTGACAGAACGCTGGGTGTACGTGTAATTATAAATTAACCTAGTTACAAGAGGCGGTTACAACATTAATTTACATTTGGTTACGTTATCTTCTGTCAGCAGTAAATTAATGTAAGTAGTTAATTCTTTTAATGGTCTTTTTAACAAAGTTTTTCTCAATCATCAGTAGATCTAGTCCTCTTTTAAGGCAGGGCTATCTCTAAAATTTAGACATCGAAATGTTTCATTGTTTCTGATACCTAACATACTAGTTTTGTATTGTGGTTTTTCAGCGTATTTATTTCCAATTATTTAATATGATATAACTAGTAATATTATATACATACATACATAAACTCACGCCTGTATTCCCCGAAGGGGTAGGCAGAGGTGCATTTCTGCACCCACATTTCGCCAGGTATGTATCAGT
Organism: Hemaris fuciformis; assembly: GCA_907164795.1. Lineage (NCBI taxonomy): Eukaryota > Metazoa > Arthropoda > Insecta > Lepidoptera > Sphingidae > Hemaris > Hemaris fuciformis. The sequence goes on from OU015447.1 coordinate 11,362,117, forward strand.
CCCACGTAATAGGGGGCGAGCCTATTGCCGTTTTTCGGGCACATTTCCAGACTCCGTGCTGTTACTGAGAATTTCCTAATGGAAAAATCCAAAAACACTTTGCCCGACCCGGGAATCGAACCCAGGACCTCTAGATCGCACGGCACATACTTGTACCGCGAGACCACGAGGCAGTAATATTATATACTTGAAAGTTAGTCATAAAGTCAACTAAAAACGGCATGCGATTAAATTTTGGATACAGATGCACGATCAAAATTAGGCTCCTGTGGAATTATCAAAAGAGAACTACTTAAGTGTTTGAAATTTAGTGTAGATGACCAAGCTGTCAAGACAATAGGACAGTGCAGTGCCGTCATCGCACGCATTGTATAACCTTTTTCATTCATCTTTAATGTAGCAACGATCAATTTTAATTTAGTATCCACGCGCGTTGGTGACGCAACCGTGGGTGCTCGCTGTAATTGTGTTCACTTGTGCTAATTGTACCACAGTACTCGCTGGCGACAGCTGCCTTACAAACTCACATAATTGATACGTATTACGTCTTAAAATTAAGGATATCAGGCCTCATTGACCATTGTTTTTATGGCAGTTTGAATTTTATTGCATGGAGATAGGGGTCATAGTGGAGTGGTGGGGCATTTTGAGGTTGTTTTGCGAATTTAATAGGAATTTCCGCAAAGGAATTAACATCCCCTTTTTTGTTTTTGTTTGTTCGTGTGTTATACGAATTAATAGGAAGATGTACCGAAAGCGAAAGTAGAGAAAGAAAGGGAAGTTTCTTTATTGGATGCAGTTTTCGTTATTATTGTTATTGGAATTACTTTTTTTACTTAGAAATTTTCTGTTAGTGTCCATAAAAACATACTTTTTTATGTATTCTTTGTATGTACAATTGTACACGTGTTATAATAATTTAATTCGCGAGTTAAAAACTTATTGCTGAGATTAAATTATTTTGAAGTATCTTATAAAAAAATTAAGATAATATTTCTAAGATGTCACTAAGTATAAAAATAGAATAGTTTAACCAGGTAAAGAAATGCCTTGCGCGTATTGCAAAAGCTGCTAGTTAAAGCAAAGTAATTATGAAAAATGTACGGATACATTTTTAATTTAAAATAAGTGTATATTGTTATTGATTTTGCTGATCCATAAAGTTTAAAAATGGAACACTGTAATAAACGAAGAAAAAAAAGTTAAATAAAAAATATAGAAATGTGCAAACAAATAGAGCTATTGACACGCTCGCTAATTCCCCACTCAATACCTTAGGGGCATGCGATCTTAACCCTGCTGCGATCAAATCGAAAGGTGTACGACAACGGTCTTGGAGACCAAAGATCAGCCAGAGACGGTCCAATAGCAATTAACCCTCGCCAGCCGGCCGGCGTAACAATGTAATATATTTTAATTGATACGACCCCGATGCCGGCCGGTAAACAGAGCTCGTGATGATCATAATTGAATGGGCTGCCTCAATGGAGACGTAGGCTTAGGAATTACTGCTGCGGACCCCGTGGAATGTGCCAAGGGAGATGTGAATCATTCCCGGCTGATTTGGTGTTATCATCTGGTTTGGTATGAAAATTTTCCTCCATAATTACTTGGGTAAAATATTATTGCATATAGCGAGATGTAAAAATAAAAAACAATAAAAAGAAGTCGTGATTAACAAAAAGTTCTTTACATGAATTTAGTTGGTGTGTGAATTACACCGAACGGTACTAGTACAGCATAGTAGGGGCTAGAGCATATTGCATGTCAACGATGTAGAAGGCACTGATCCAGTAACGGGGTGAATAGCAACTGTTACGTCAATCGATACATCTTCGAAATTAGAACTGAATATTTTGAATTTTTTTTCTGTGTTCTAATTTAATAGAATCGGTTCTAGAAGCCATTAAATTCAATTCCGAATACGAGATCACACCCTCAGCAATAACAATATCAAAAAATCTAAACGAATCAGATGATTGTCGAGAACGCTGGCCGTTCGTACAAATAGTATTGGTGTCAACAGATTTGACCTGATGAATCAATGTACCATCGCGGGTAATGAAGCCTCATCACGAGCCTCTGGCGCCACGGAGACGCAATCACTTCGTATTGATATTATTGGTTGGCCCTCGATGGACGAGATATGCCAGTCTTTATTTTGTACCATGGAATCACTTGGAGATGTTGGGGCAAATGTTTGATCCAAGAATTGTCATGCAAGGACAATTCATATATGTGCAATGTTATGCACCTATTTTCTTACGTCTTCTTACGATGTATATTGGTTGAAGTAGTCAAGATGTGAAAGCGTAAATTCATAATTTATTATGCTGTATGCTGAGCTTTGGTGCTCGGCGTCAATACTGTGAAATACAGGGGCGGGTGTGTGGTGGGATAAGGCCACAATTCTAGCCCCGAAAAATAGGTTTTTGAGTCGATTCAAGTTATTTACGACCTTACTTGAGACGTTATTTAATTTAACTACTACTTAAACATGCTTTAGCGTGCTCTATTGATTGACCTGTGACGTTTAAGAAAACGAGACAAAGACTGTTTAGTAGTGGTTAAATTAACTAACGTTTAACGTAAGGCCATTTACGTATATTGATGACGTTTGATTTCTTACTTTTAGTTAAAAATATGACAGATAAAAGGCAGTGTTTGTTACAAATGGAAAGCTGAAATAATAAGGATACTTAATAGTTATTAAACATTTCGGATACATGACTTGGGGAATAAATATTATCAAATCAACAACATTCCGAACAAAATTTACTTGATACGGTGAAGGCCGCCCTTGGCACAGAAAATATCAAGGATATTTTTTTGTCCCAAATAAATATGTATGTAGTTCTATGGGACTGGCATGTCCATATAGCAAAAAAGTTTCCAAAATAAATGAAGAATAAAATGTAATAAGTAAATAAAGAGTTGAAACGAAATTCTACGATATTCTTTAAGCGAGTTAGTGACGGACCATTACGAATTCCATTACGGTTCATTAGAGTATCGAGTAAAGGGTGACAATGCGAGTTGAATCGATGGCCCGCATTCACTAGCGCCCAGCTCTATTATTTATGAAAATAAAATAATTGTCGCTTATTAAACGGTTCATGCGGGTGTTTAATGATGCCCTTTTTGTGAATCAAGTGCTCTTGACTCTCCGTACAAATTGATAACGTCAAAGGATTGTATTTATTGTCCCAATTACACACTACGTTGTTGAATAAATACTTAGAAATAAAAATTGATAGGTACTGTTTAAATTACAAATTTCTTTGTTAAATAAAAATAGATCTGATTCATTCTGCCTTTTCTATCTTCGCTTATATCTAGGTATAAATATTTAGCAAAAAAAACGATATTTAGTTCGAAATCCGCCATTTTTACTTTTAATTTCCAATAATATTTTTCAAACCAAGAAGAAATTCATTACATTATTAATACAATATTTTTCGTCACAAAACCTCACATAGTGAATGACCTGTAATCGAATGGCGGGTTTAAAATCAAACGCCTATAAATAATTTGAGATAGGCGGGCTTCGGAGCAGATGTTTGCCAAACGTATCCGCGGCGAGTGAATCACAAACCGAACAAAGAACTGCATAATAGTTCTTTATGACGACCGAATCTTATTATAACTGACGCGTACACGAGCACCCAACGCTTTCATTATTGATTTGTTTTTTTTCCCGTATTTAAAGAGGAGATTAAGGCATGGTTATTAACAACCCTACCTACCTACTTTTAAACCCAGATAAAATTGGATTAATCATGAAGGAACATTTCGTGAGGAAAATTTAGTTTTTCTCAAGTAGTTTTGGAATTTGAACTTATTTTAGTATACCTTAGTATCAAATTGACTGCCTTATTTATTTAATTTATTTTTATGGGAAAGGATCCTGTTTGCTGATGCCTTAGAAGGGTTCGTTCACAATTATGAATGACTACCAAATTGTTACGTTCTTTTTAAACAAGAAGCCGTGGACGTTTATAGAGAGCTAGATTTTTATTCATTATAAGTAAGGTAGGTACTAAGGTGGTTGAAAAAATTAGGTAAAATTAATTTTACACACTACCTACCTATAAATGAGAGGTAAAGGAAATAATAAAGCATTATAACTCTACTTCATTAAAGATTATGAACTAAACTCCAGCCGTATTTCAAAGGTCATTAACCTTACGTTTGAAATATGTAACTTCGCCTAACAACCATTTGTTTGACTAAAGCAGATAATCGTTTTCGGCACACTGATGGCAATCGCCAACACCGTCTTAACAATAATAATCTTCTAAGGAGATCGGAAATAGCGAAACAAATTTCGCGCCCACAATAGAGTTTGTCGCGCGCTGCCATCTTGCAACCCTTGGCTTATCGTGATGTGCCGGCTTTATTTATGTACTTGTGTTCAATACGGCTTGGTTAGATTTTCCTGTAGTTTGAAACAGGTGGCAATTTGGATGACGAAAATTTTGAGGTTAGGTGTCAAAGAAATCGTTGTCTTGACTCTTTATTTTTGAAGTTATACTTGTTTTGGCGCGTTACGGAAAAATGATGAGAGTAAATTTTTACGATGCGCGCGCACACCGTCACGAAAAACCGACACCATGAAGTTAGCTATAGTCAACATTTTAGTTTTTCAAAAAAAGTTTATATGTTAGTAATTTAAAAAGTTTGTAAGTATAACTTCTAACGCGTGTACATAAGTATTTTAATTCTAAAATGGACTCTAGCAAAGGAAACAGTCATAAAATTTAAAGCAGCGTTGTGTGCCTATTTTATGTGTATATTAATGCAAAGCAAGGTAATATTATACCGGCAATTCCCACCATTAAAAACTAAAATGATCAATAAAACTTATACTTGTATGTGTTTACTAAAATAATACGCCTGAATAAAGCACAAACATCAATGCTTACTTTCCGAACGAACTCAAGAGCTAAAACCAACAAATCGAAACGCGCCTCATATTTTTTTCCCGATGTTGAGCAACAGATAACGTTTTAAGAATAAGAAAGAAACCTATTATAGTCTACACAACAGCATAGAAAAGTAATAAATAGAAAAGATTTCTGACAATCACAATAGACACAAATTGGACGTCCATAAACACGTGTCCGAATTAAAAAAAAGAAACGGCCAGTATTATAGAATGACAATGTTACATTTGCAGTTCAAAAACCGCTGGAATTTTGAGAAAAACCTTATGTAGTGGGTGTAAAGTTGACTTTGGAATAAGGGAAATAAACATAGATGAAATATGGAAGCTTGTATCAATGGTTTCAAATAGCATTAAATGGCGCGAAAAGTGACAAAAATGTGTCCCGCGCATTGTGTATAGAGAATTTTTAAATAAACACCTTTTGAGTGGGCGGGCGCGCGACTGTTTGTAAATAGATTTTGTCATTTTCACAATGGCTTTTTTATAATACCCTGCTGTGATTATTTGGCGCTGCCACGTGCTTTCAGAATTTATGTCGCCGAATGTTCGACGTCATTTTGTCTATTACTTTATACTCATAAATAGAAGAGATCATGAGTAATTTTCACAAATATTACCAGATGTGTCATAATAGTTTTAGTTTTTTGAAGAGGGTAAATAAATGGAGAATTTGTTAAAATATGGACACTAAGGTTACCAAACATAAAGAAATAATCAATTTGCAAAAATAATATATATATATTACACCCTACACTTGCGTAGGATTATTATAACATTGTTTTTAGGTATGTTACAAATGTAATACTACGATAAGTAGTTTCATAAGGACACAATGCTGACTTGTAGCGATTCTCGTCCTTAATACACATATAAAGACTTTCTTGGAAATGTACCTAAATACCTCTCAATTCTGATTCATTTCAACCAAAGGTTAATAAAACAAAATTATTAACCTAAAAGTGGTGGTGATACAATACGGAAAATAGTCTCAAAAGGATTTACTATCCATAATCGTAAAGTACGGACCGACACCCACATAGCACGGATTCCAATATGTCCCGCGAATTAGGTACCTAAAACGGGTGTTGCAAATTACTGCAGCGGTTCCGGTGCACACTATACAGTGTAAAAAGACTGCGATCGAAAACTAAGACAGGTAACAGTTACGGTGATCACAAAAACACGTTGAAACTAAAAAGTCCCCAAAAAGAAATAAAAAGAATGAGGTTTTTACAATCACCATAACTACTACCTCACTTGTATAATAGTACAAAATATTAACATATATTTATTCCTAAGGCTTTTTACAGGGTGCAAACAGGCCGTATTAAAAAACTGAGACAGTTAACACTGATGGTGGATAGACAAAGTATTTTTATTTTGGGATTTTTTATCATCATCATCAGCCCACATACGTTCCACTGCTGGGCATGGGCCTCCTCTACAACTGAGAGGGTTTAGGCCTTAGTCCACCACGCTGGCCTAGTGCGGGTTGGCGGACTACACACCTAAGAAATTCTTAAGAACTCTTAGGTGTGCAGGTTTCATCACGATATTTTCTTTCACCGTTAAAGTACGTGATAATTCTTTGTGAATATACACATAACTTCGAAAAGTCATAGCTGTGTGCCTGGGGTTTGAACCCGCGACCGTTGAGATTCTCGACCGCGTGCCTAAACCTCGAAGCCATCACGACCTCTTTTTTATCATCAATGTGTTTGAAATCACCATTACCATTAGCTGTCTCAGTTTCCGATCGCGGTCTTCTTACTCGCTATATATTCGCGCGCGACTATCGCCCGATCGCGCGGCATAAAGAACGCGGCGGGAGACGCTACCGATCGGGCTCGGCCGCCCGTCCTGCTTTACGACCATACAAAAATACTCGCTACTGAAGCGGCTAGAGTTACCGTAAACTGCGAGCGCTGTTTCCTTATTTTATAATGGCTTTAAAGCTACGGTTAAGGCTTGCTGTGTTTATGTTTAGGAACGTAGTTTTTGCACATTTTTGCTTTCACTTATTGGGTATTAGTGTTTCTTAAAAGTAATAAGAAGCTATAGTGTGTATTCATAATGATTTCATGTACTTTAACGGTGAATGAAAACATCGCGAGGAAACCTGCACACTTAAAAAGAATTTTTTAAATGTGTAGTCTGTCAATCCGCACGAGGGCAACGTACAACACTCTCAATTGTAGAGGAGGCCCGTGCCCAGCAGTGGGACGTATATGGGCTGATGATATTAATGAATACCAGGCCGAAAATTTACCAGCGAATTCATCGTTTACACGTACAATTAAGAGGAAGAGCTGATCTATGTAATAAAACGTGTCGAGTGACAGTCGGTTTGTAGCATGAACTTACAGTTGCTCATCTATATTAGAATTTCTAGCGATGGATGATATACATAATAATGTAAAATAGATCGAATTTACTAAGAAAGTATACGATCTAAACATCATCTTCCAAAAACTAATTGACACTCGAATTCGCTAATGCCTGTTCGAATAAAAAACGGTTTCGGTACAAATAGCGCGCATCACTTAACAATCACAGCACAAAAGAACAATACGGAGCGGTTGTTTGTAAGTGGGTCATAATGTCAGGCTGGGAACAGTGGCTGGCGGTGTCAGAGTGTCACTGATAGCGGGGTCCGAGGCATAATAGCATCCAGTCAGGTGTCTGACACGTACTCGGAATGCGGTCGCGTGGCCATGAGTAGGTACTCTTTCGCATCGAATGTGGGAAAGTTTGGAGCCAATCGATAATTGATTAGATTGTACTATTTGTTTGGGAGTGGCGGGTTTTGGTCTTACTGAGCAGGGTCCATAGTATGTAGTTACGATTCGTTCATTTCCTTTTAAGGTAACATTTATTAGTCTAGTCTAGCAGTTGGCTAGACACCAGCTTGCGCAAAGTGAGGCCGCGGGTTCGATCCCCGCACCGAGACAAATGTTTGTGTGATCCACAAATATTTGATTCGGGTCTGGGTGTTTGTGAGACCGAAAAGTCTCTTGTAGTATCTGATACCCACGACACAAGACTCTTATCTTAATGTGGGGTCAGAACTATGTATGTGACTGTTGGGAGTATTTATTTAATGATTTAGTTTAATTGAAGGATTTATGATATTGCGAATCAGCAGCAACACCCACATCAGGTGAAATACAATTGTTGCCAATAGTTTCGGATGAATTAATGATGAAAGTTGGGGGTGTTTGAAGGCAATATTGATATTTGCCTACTGTTAAGAGTAGGTGATAGAAGCAAACTCAAATTTGTATACTTTTTTTTATTCTCATCGCTTTTGTCAGTATCTGCCATTCGAGTGGAGCCATTTAAAGAATTAATAATCGATTCGACTGCTTCAGAATAAGGCGCCACACTAACACAAGCCATAAAAACTTAATATTGAAATTTATGTGTGCGCAAAAACCGTGATATTGTTATCACAATACCGTTACGAATAAAGGAAGTAATAAATATCCGAGCGCAATCAAAAGCCCATTAACATTTTAAAAGACTTTTACAATCTCCCAGTAACCGTTCTATGCACAATTAATTAGCTGTAGATGTTTTTAATATTTGAGCTTTTATCTATGAGATACGGGGAGCATACAAATTGCCACTAATCGCGTCTAATGTAACACTGAGGCGCTATCGAAAATGCATAAACTTATAAGATTCCACACAACCCCACGCGCTGGCCATTTTATACGCTAAGGTTTGGCGCGCACTAACAACTTTATGCTACATTAATTCATTTACGCAAATGTTATAAAGAGGTTGATACATATAGAGGTTAAAATATATGTCTATAAAACGCTTAAAAAGTCACTATTAAAAAAATAAAAAAAATATTTTCTCCCCTTGGCAGAGGCGACTCAGCTGGAAATCATTATAAAAAAGGACATTGATCAAAAACATTTTTTTAATCAATACATTTTTCGATAAAATACTGGCCGTCTAAATTTGTTTTATTTAAATAAATACCCCACGGATTCCACACTAGAATACAAGTCCTGTGTAGTGGGTATCTGAAACTTCTAGACTTTCGGTCTCACAAACACCCAGACCCGAAACAAATATTTGTCCATAGGTATAGCAATAAGTGGGCAGTGCGCGTAGAATCGCGGTCCGCGCGCCGTGATCTCGTAGCGGCGTATTCTTGATAACCTTAATGACGTCGTAAACTCGGCCGGCATTGCGCGAGCGAGATAGCACGAGCGGAGATATGCCGGAACGCGGAAGAATTAGCCAGGACTAACGATGGAGTAAATCACCTGTTAGGCCACAATTCTGGACTTGCTGTGGATATTAAATTTAAAGTGTGTCTAAATCACGCGGTATGCATGAGAAAGTCCCATGATTTCTATCGGAATGTAACAAGTTATTTGATTTTATTTATATGGAAATCTATCGACAATACACATTTATTAATATGTATGAATTCTGTTGTGGGCGACTTGCTGACTTCAGTATTCAAAGGATATACGATGATTCAGATGACAAACTTTAAATCTTGGACTCGAAGAATCATTTACAATTGTCAGATTTTATGTTTGACATTCATAATGGATATATCAAGCGATCCCGTATCATAAATGACGTTCCAATTCTAAAAGGATTTTACAACAATAAAATTAACTCCGAAAACGTTTTATAACAAAAGCCATTCATAAAGAGTTTTAGGCGTTTTAAAAGGTATATTTGAAAAATACATCAGTTAATTATTTCCCCGTGCCCATCTGGCATGGCGTTACATTTGAATAACAAAGGGCGCTGACCGCGAGCTTGTTGCGGAAAAACGAGAGATTGACACACTCTCCCGCGCCGGGGGCGATTATGATTCGTTGTTTGAATGTAGATGGGTTGCAAGATAAGTGTAGAGTTGATAGGATTATGAGCTTAGACGACAGGGCTAAACAATTGGATGAGTTCAAAGTTTTTTTATTATCTGCTTTATAATTTTAATGTGCGGATGAAGTTTATATGTATTTGTAACATTTGAGTAAGATTCGGTAAGGACAGACTTAAAACTTTTGTATACGATATTTTATTTTAAGAGTATCGTGTAAACACGCTAATGGATTTTACAAATGACTCTTTATGACGACGCTTATGGTTTTAGAACTCTGTGTATAATCAAAGCAGGTTATTCATCAAATTGCTGTAATTAATACTCACTATAAAACATACAATACCTAAACATGAGAGACATATCTATACCATAACATTCACTATAGCCACACATGTACGAGCGAGTTTTTAATAAAAACTCCGGCATACACGTTACGTTTTTGATGAATGAATATATCAGAGCACTAAACAGTGAGCGACGCACAAGGGCCGGGCTCCGACACAAAGGCCCGATCTTTGCACTTTGACATTTCGCGATTTAATCACGTACTAGAGGCGTCGCAGAGGGCGCTGGCGGCGTTCCGCCAAGATCAGTGCGCACTTGACACCGCCGATACCTCTTGACAATGTCACTTCGTGTGGATATCGCAGCACTTAGATCCTTCATTGTGTGCCCACGTGCTTTCCGATTGTTATCGGCGGGTCGTTAAAAGGCGCCTCTTGTGGAGATATTGAGATCAAATTTACTAATAAATTTTTTATTGTTTAAACGCACGTAAAGAACTGTGAGATAGCATTGCTTAATCTATATAAGTATAGTATAGAATTATAGATGTATCGATATTGATGTGATAGAAAGTACGTCTTAATTTAGGTATATGGGAAGATAAGCATACAAGTGGACTTTTGTCATTTTTCATATATTTAGGCATAAGGGTATAACTGATACATTTGAGTATCAGTTGTCAACGTAATGGTTTTCATTTCTACCTACTTATACTTATACCTCTATTATGACTTGAAAATTTTAAATTAAAATTAAAAACTGGGTGTTTTTAGATTCGTCCATTCATGTTACTCATAGTATTTATATTATACTTGGAGTTACTACTCAGAGTTGATTATAAAGAGTGGAGAAACATTATGTGCACACCGTCGCCTCGTGAAGCAACGTTCTAAACGTTTGGATGTACGGATATACACGAAACGGGAGGACAGCTAGTGTCCGAGTTGGAAAACTAATGCGCGTCACAGGGCTGTCACTGGCTTTTAAATATTATTGGTCTCATTTTGATAGATTGTAAAACGAGAGAAACATTTGATAGAGTGTAAACAGACTGTGATCGCAAACTTAAAAAAATAGTTACGGTGAGTACAAACACATTGGCGCTAAAAAAATCCCGAAAGAAAAATAAAATACGTTTTTCTAACCACCATAAGTCACCTGTTCCAGTTTTCGATCAGGGTCTGTTTATATCCCGTATAGGTATATTTTACGATATGAAGACGGTATCTATTTATATCCCATACTAGCTGTGCCCGCGACTTCGTCCGCGCGGAAAATTAATTTTTAATAAGAAAATTTATAAACTAAAATTAGCCTAAATTACTCCTTATTACATCAGCTACCTGCTAATGAAAGTCCCGTCAAAATCGGTCCTGCCATTTCAGAGATTAGCCGGAACAAACAGACAGACAGACAAAAATTGTAAAAATGATATTTTGGTGTATGTACCGTGTATACATTCATATACATTTATTAAAATGCGGTTATTTCAATATCACAAACAGACACTCCAATTTTATTTATTTGTATAGATGACATTGTTATATCCTAAATATTAATACATGTCCATATGTATTAAAAAAAAATTGTTTTAACGCGATTTACTTTAACATTGAGATTAATTCAAACAGTTTTGACCCTATTAACTCCCATATCTTACTTAAGAGCACTGTATTTCTAACAATTTCACTTGGTCTTTTGAAAAATTTCAAAAGTAACAGTCAAAAAAATACTATTTCTGATCAGTCCGCTTTGACGCCGTCCATCAACCCTAACCCGCTGACGGGGTGCAAATAAAGCCCGCCCACGCGTCCCGGACGAATGAAGTGAAAAAATCCCAGTTCAAAAAGCCACCGACTGAATCGACCGCTCTGGCAAAAAGTCGTGTCCATTGTGATAGCCGCTGGCCGGCTGATGCATGTTCTACGCGTGTAGGGGGATTTCACCACTGAATACGCTTTTTGTTGCCTTTAAAGCACTGAGTGACGGCGAGGTCTGATCCAAGTGTTTTCACAAATATTTGTGGAAGGTTGGACGTAGGAAATATTTGTTATCATTATTATGATGAGAGAGATTATCCAATGTGATTTCTGTACTTGTTATAATATTGCATGCTTTAAAGTAATGAAGCAAAGAAAATAAAGGTTAAGATTACTCAGGCAGTTGTGTATTTCAGACGAGTCAAATCCGAGTGCATTTTTTAGTTTTTTTTAACAACCCACATCATATCAATCTTTTTGTGATAACCACTAATCTCCGCCGAGTGTAAAATGATATAACACTGATAAAATCAATAGTTGGAACGGGGGAGCAAACAATAAGTGTGGCCTCAGGGACCCCGAACTCTTTTGTGCGACGCGTGGCGTAACATGACCGCGCCAACCCTCATTACGGCTGTGGTTTAATTATTTAATAATAAAATCACAGTATGCTCCGGCTGTATTGATTTCGAAAGCATTTTTTAAGTATAAGTGACTGCCTCGTGGTCTCGCGGTACAAGTATGTGCCGTGCGATCTATAGGTCCTGGGTTCGATTCCCGGGTCGGGCAGTGTTATTGGGTTTTTCCATTAGGAAATTCTCAGTAACAGCACGGAGTCTGGAAATGAGCCCGAAAAACGGTAATAGGCTCGCCCCCTATTACGCGGGACTGATACATACTGGCGAAATGTGGGTGCAGAAATGCACCTCTGCCTACCCCTTCGGGGAATACAGGCGTGAGTTTATGTATGTATGTTTTAAGTATAAAAAATGTTCTAACCTTATTGAAGTTATCAATCAGTACAAAAATTACATAGGCAAAAATATACATACAATAAAAACAATAGATAGATAACTCTGTGCAAAGTAGGGAAATTAAAAAGGGATCTAAAAACATAGTTATAAAATAATTATGTCTGGAATCAAGAAACACGTAAGCGCAAAATGATAAAGATTATGAAGGCAAAGTCATGGATTTTGAAGATGTTTGCGGTGATAATATTATTATTATTTTTGTGTGTCAATGACCCGTGCGTTACTTCTGTTCGAGTTTGAATGTTTTATTAATAAATAGGTTTGACCTCATTTATCTTTATCATGCGGGTGGGTTTTGTGAGATCTTCATAAACAATTAAGGTGCATATATTAGTGATTCGAAACTAATAATAAAAATATGAAACGCCTGCCACGGCTGTGTCCCCAAAATTATTCCTTATTAAGTTTAATTCGAGAATGCATGTTTCTGCTGTGAAAAAGTAATAAAAATTTGCCGTGCCCGGGATTTTTTTTTCTAAGTTAAGGACAGACTGTACTTAAACTGGGAATAAAGTTTTTACTGATAATACACGTAAGTATTTTCAGTTAACACCGCAGATTTGCTATAAATCTAGTTAGTAATATTATACGTAAGATAGCTAACGACGTCTGAGAAATATTATCACTCTGCGCGAGAACAAAACAATACCAACTAAAATCATGCTCCATTAAGGAAGAGCGAGTATTATTCAATTAATAATAAAAAAAGTGGATCGCATCCGACTAACGCCGATAGTCGATGCGGGTATTAAAACGAGGTAATAGAATTGCGACACGGCGGGAAAAAAAGGAAAATGGCGACGCCCCGGGCGCGGCGTGGCGTGGCGTGGGGTGTCAGCGCAATTCAGCACTTTCACAGAATAAGCTTAAACGTTGAAAACCCAATTTGACGGCTCGATTAGCGCGCTCGGATTTTTTCTACGCTTGACATGATCGACTGCTGACGCTAGTGATTTTAGCTGATGATACCGCAGAAACTTGTAAATAAAAACAAATGAACCAGATATTTTTTTCGTTAAAGTAATGTTTTGTTTATTAAGGAACTATAATATACGTATAATAATTCTGATACAAGAAACAATACGTGTATGCTGTCATCTAGTAAATAAAATTCTTTTATTTCATTCTAGTCCGCCAACCCGCACTAGGCCAGCGTGGTGGAGTAAGGCCCTCTCAGTTTTAGAGGAGGCCCGTGCCCAGCAGTGGGACGGATATGGGCTGATAATTCTAGTATTTTGTTTCGTATGGAATCAAATGACATAATTACACAGGCTTTTTGAGTTTGCGAACTGTAGCTATTGTTGGTTGAAATTATGTATTATTCGTAATTTCTTTCCTAAATTGCATAGGCTTATTACTACAAACATACGGGCTCAATGAATGCACATAACCATTAAGCGTTGTCGCCCATCAACACATCAACACTTAGCGGGGAACACGCAGTTCCGCGTTCGCTCACACGCTCGCAACTCACACGCGACAAGGCAACAGGGCGACGAGGCGACAAGGCGACCAGGCGACAAGGCGCGCGCCGTGTTCTCCTGCAAGTCGTGCCCGGACGACCATTGTGCTCGTTTCGGGAGCACGTTAATTGTTTTTAATTCGCCACTCCATGTATTGTAAGTCTTTTAATTACGCCCACGGCTGCGCTAATGGCGGCGTCGTGAGCACGCGCAGATCCCAACACACTCCTTTTGTTGCATTGTACAGTTGTGCACCGATGTTTTCGGGATAAACTGCCTATGTTCCATATAATTGGGCTTGTGCATTGTCTATATTGTCTACGCTTCGAAGATTCTCAAGTAATGAGAGCAGTTACAGGTTTACGACAAACATTTGAACGTGGCGTTAAAATAATGAACCTGATTCGTGGAAATAGCGCATGTATTTTGTTAGAACAAGAAAGATGCCCTTATAATATTAAAACTAATCAATAGAACAGGCCAGAAGGTGAAGGATATAAAAGCTAAAGGAGCCTAAAAGATATTTAAAACATATTTTTTCTTATTTTCAATTTAACTAACGGCCAAGCGTTAAAAGTCCGCGGCGTAGGAATAAAAAAGTTATGCACATTATCGGAGCGACAGTACTCGGAGCGTGTAGGGAAGCAGCCCGGGCTCATTTGGTTAATTCAGCCCCTGTAGATCCTCAATTAAACGGGCACAAAAGAAGAACTCGCGGCCGGGCCCAGCGCCGACGGAAAATCACGACACATTTCAAATTAACTTGAAGGTACTACTTTTTAATGAGCCTCTTTTGCATTATTTCATTTTAATAGAAAGTTGGGAGTGTGGCGAAAGTTTTTTGCGTCGCGGTAATGAGTTCCCGTTTCGTGTTAGGGACACAGGTGCGGCGGGGTTCACTTGAGAATATGAAACGGTCACGAGTTGGAAAAGGAATTAATTCTGAACGTTTGTGGTGACGGCTACATGAGTTGGTAAATACAATTTTCAATACTATAAAGCTTCGATTAAAAACTTGATTCTTTCAATGAGATATACATTCAAATATCTATGTATAAGACGTTGTTGACAATGAATCATCACGTACTTTAACGGTGAAGGATAACATCGTGAGGAAACATGCACAGTGCACACCTAAATGTTCTTAGGCATTTCTTTGGTGAGTATTCTGCCAACCCGCACTAGGGCATCGTGGTGAACTAAGGCCTAAACCTTCTCAGTTGCAGATAAGGCCTGTAACCAGCAGTGGGACGTATATGGGCTGATGATGATGAAGACGTTATTCAGTTTTATTAGGTAGGTTTACAAAAATGGTCGACTCATCCGTCATGTTATTAAGTGATAAAATTAAAATTCTATATATTTTAACAACAAGAAGTCATTCTTTGACTTCTTTTAAAAAGACCATATAAAACAACTGCGGATTATGACAAGCCGTAGACAATCTCGGAACAACCCTTCGGGCGCGACCCTCGACAACTCAGACGTCACACGACCACAAATTGTACATTTCAATGCATGATTTACCCTTGGGATGTGGGTGGTTAAAAATCGATTCTCTTCTATTTTTACGATTTTAAAATCGATTGTTTTTGTACTGGCGAGTGAATTCAATAAATTCTTTGTGTTTTGGAATGCAGGTAGCAAAACGCGTAAAGAAAAGTCATATTTTGCCATAAGACATTATTATGCTAGTTTGCTTATTCTTGCTACAAATCAAATGACTTTAGATACCAAAGAATACTAATAAAAAAAAAGCGCGTCCATAATTTTTTTGGGAAATTTTAAGGCATATGAATTCCAGGTTGAAAGAAAAGCGTCACTTTTGTGAACTATAGATACTCAGTTTAATATTAATTCTTCACAAATGTCGATGTACGCCATACGCAAATAGCCTCGCCATTTCTAAAAAGGCGATTGCAAAACTGACTTAAAACATGTAATACAAACCACAGCGCACACTTTTCGAGTCACCCTCGGGGGCGCGGATAATCCTATCAACAGGCGTCACTGGACCCGCCACACCCTACCCGACAATCAATGCAAAAAGTACTGTCATTACTACAAACGTACATTTGTAATATATCACCAAAACAAAACTTATAGCCAAAACTGACGGCCAAATTACACCTCATGATTGTAGCGGGAATATTTAGGAGTAATTTTGGCGCCCAACGAGTGATTAACTTATAAATCAGTGATTACGGGTTTGGACAGATGTCGCTACTGTCGTGCGCGGGAGCATTGTGGTATGTGGGAACAATGAGTACCGCCTACTTTTTACTGTATTTATTTTATCCTAATATTTAGAGTTAATTGACAGCTCTTGTGGTGATTGTTTAGTCAAATTATAGGCTTGCGGTTCATCACCACACAGAGATAATTGTGTGATGAAGACATATTTCACTAAGGTTGACTGGTAAATAATGCCTTAGGCATTAAGTCCGCCGTTATATTTATTTATTTATTATCCCTTTATTGTAATCACGGAAAAAATAACAAAACTAGAATACAGAGAGAAAAATTGTATACAATTGGAGGTCGAAAGGATAGATGAGATACTTTGTTTATAAAGCATAAATAAATAAATATTTTAGCCACTCAGAAACTCAGTCTCCCTGAGAGTAGAAAAGCGCTTGAAAATAACTTCATGACAATAAGTTCGACTTCTATTGGAACTTTAAATTAAAACAAATCGTACGTGTATAGAGACACTTCTGCCTACCCTTTCGATAATGCATCCTTGAATAAAACTGACTGCATTTACACCACAAAAAACATTTCCAATTTGTCACCGCAAACGAAACGTCAGACAAACATTCTTTCAGCGAAAATAAAATAACGGGGCGCGGGAGAAATTAATTAATTCGTTCTTGTATTGGGACGCGGAAGCTGCATATTCATGTGGTCTCAGCTCGTTAGGTCGGCGGCGGTCAGTATTAACAATCTGTCGCCGAGGGCTCGCTGGGGTGCGAAATCCGAGAGCTATTTGTAACTGACGCTTCAAACCGGATCAAAAGCCTATGGAATATATTAACCGAGTGCTAAGGTACACGCGGCGACTATGGGGATTTCATTATTTGATGCTTTGTTTTTTTTTTACTAATTTCTTTCGGAACGGGAGTAATTTGTGGTACAATTTTTGATAAAAGTTAAATTTCATTATATTATGTCAATTTAAGTTGTAAATTAGGTCTTATAGTTAATGTAGACTTAATCTAAGTTTCAAGACATACTTAGATTTCACTGCTCAACACAATAATGTCAGCTAGGTTTAACGCTTCTTCTTCATTTCTTCTACACTACAGTTTTTTTTTTTTTTTTTTTATGGGAAAGGAGGCAAACGAGCAAGTGAGCCACCTGATGTTAAGTGGTCAACACCGTCCATGGACACCCACAATACCAGAGGAATCATCGGTGCGTTGCCGGCCTTTGAGGAAAATATAGGCTCTTTTCTTGAAGGTCCCTAAGTCATATCCATTCGGAAATACCGCCGAGGGAAGCTGATTCCACAAAGATGTTGTGCGAGGAAGGAAACACCGTTTAAGTATGAGATGAAATTTCACTAATCATTATATTAACTCTACCTACCTACAAAATCTATTCTTTTAAGCAAAAAGCTGTTTTAAAAGATATGGAAAAGTTTTTTAATATCATAATTAATCTGATTTTAACATTGAGAAATACTGACCTCGACAAATACCTTAACTCTTTTTGACGTTTTCAAATATCATCTAACACCAAGGTACTAAAAGCCTATCCTAGCGGTCATCGAATCCCACCCCACGTGACAATCCCACAGTGACGCAATGACAAGGTCCGCTGCTCCCTTCGTGCCACTAATGAGCAAACAGGCTAAAACCACCGCCCTCATGGTCTACTGCCTGTGTTTGCTTCATTTCGGGATTTGCTTTGATTTGGAAACTGTTAAACACACGGATTTTGCTTTTGAAATTATTGCCAAAGTCAATACAATTTTGTTATGAACGCACAGTGTACACTGATTCCTTTTGAAGTGAATTAAAAAAAAAATGTATGGAATATTCTCAAACGCTACGTTTCTGCATACACATGTGTACGTAAATGGATGAGATATTTTATAAATCATTCAAGCGTATACTAAGCTAAGCTACTAAGCAGTGATGGCCTCGAGGTTTAGGCGCGCGGTCGAGAATTTCGGCGGTCGCAGGTTCAAACCCCAGGCACACACCTCTGACTTTTCGAAGTTATGTGTGTATTCACAATGAATTATCACTTGCTTTAACGGTGAAGGAAAAAACATCGTGATAAAACCTGCACACCTAAAAGTTCTTAGGAATGTCTTAGGTGTGTAGTCCGCCAACCCGCACTAGGCCAGCGTGGTGGACTAAGGCCTAAACCCTCTCAGCTGTAGAGGAGGCCCGTGCCCAGCAGTGGGACGTATTTGGGCTGATGATGATCTATACTTTTTTTTAGCCTTTTATATTTATCCTGAGCTCTTTTTTATGTTGATTAAAAGGCTAAAAGGCTTAATGAAATGAAAATGATGTATACTAATTTGTTAAAGCTGCGCTAATGTACACAGGGTTTTTAGCAGCTACATTCAGCTTCACAAATATTTAATGTTTATCCATTCATAACTTCTATTTATATTACTAAAAATATATCGCGGTTTCAGCAGTCATGTTATTGTCACTAACGGCTAATGCTACTAACTCATACGACTTTTATGAAGGTCTTACCTTGCCACTGAATCTACACTTATATTATAAAGCTGATGATTTTGTTTGTTTAAACTATAGAGCAATAGTTTAGTTTAAAACCAGTTTAAAATTGACAATTCAAAAGAGCTTGTAAAAGTCTATTTGAATAAATATTGTATTGACTTTGACTTTGAACGTGCTAATCTAATGTGCAGCAATAGTAAATGTAGCAACATCGGAAAAGGATAGTAATAGGAAGTCTAATTCTGCATATGGAGTAAATACAAATACATTCCTACTTCGAAGAAGCAATGAGATTAGAAGACGAAGAAGTAATAAAACCAGACAAGTGTAAAGCATGATGGGTACCGTCACGTCCACAGCACCGGTGCGAATAATTAGCAATCCCCTCCCCGGGAACAACCGCACAACGAGATAACCGAATCACTGTTTAACAAGTTCCATGAAGACGTAACCTCGATGCGAAACATTCTATGCAATAAATTGTCGCCGCCGTAAACTTTGGAGCTGAAATAACTCGGCGAAAGATTGTGCTTTTATGCAGGAAATAATTAAGTAGTTTGGTAACTTTTGATGAGAAGAATTATGACGATAAACGACATATTTTACTATTACTAATGTAAGTAAATAATTAATTAAATCTGAACTGATAAATAAATAGAACATGAAATATTATGTTTCGTACAATTTCGTGTTTAAGTCGTTGAATCGATTTTGATGAATTTAAGCATAAAAAGGACCTCGATATTGCGTCGCGTTCATGAATGACACGAACTGGAAAAGACTTTCAGATTCACAACATCTGACACTAGATGAATATTTGTGGTTCATATAAGTGTTAATTCAAAGGGTAATATGTACATATATCATAGTTCTACGAGTAATAATAAAACACTTAAAACTGCAATGACCACATCGGTGTACGAGGCAAATAATTTTAACCCGTCATCCCTCGACATTTGGACAAACACTCCCCCACGGGGACCGGCGTCTTTTTATCACCGAGGGACCGCAAATTTCTATTTGCATATCTGTGCACTCATAAATCTCTGTTTCACTTATTAGCTCCCTAGCGCGGGGCCTTTCGAGCCCGCGGGGTTACGACAGGGTTAGTTGGTGTGACTTAGAAGCGTGCTTTACTAAAAATACATGAAGCGAAACAAAATAATATCCTAAAACAGGTTAATTATGATAACAAAAAGTGAAGAAATGTATACTTACATTATCAGCCAGTTTAGCTTGAGGCGACAGTCCCCATAGTTCTCCATTTGTTAGTGACAGGTGCATATCTAGTGATCTGGTTACTTTGGATGAAATATTGCTCAGAACAAAAAGAAAGTGGTTAGTGTGGTCAATTAGAAGAAACCTCCACCAATAGTAACCAACACCAGATGAAAAGCAAAAGAAAAACAAACAATCATGCAATAATACACATGCATGGAATTTGAACAATGATCATGCATAAGTGAACTATTTATTTATTATAAGTCGCAGAATATGTGAACTTTCATATTATATTTGTTTTACCTTTAAATTTTTAAGCAGTATAAAAATAGGAGAATGACTAGCATCTTTTATTATATTTTTATTTATTTATAGAACCTACCATTTATAAGTATTTGTTTTACACATTTCTAAATAGACTTCTTAAGCATATATGTATTTCAAATTTTTGGAATTTTAATTTTCACCTATTGTTAATGTTTGAATAATAATTTAAAATTATGATTTTTACAACGCTTACCGGCTCCTAACACAACGTCATTAATATTTAACACGAACCCCGCCAAATTATCGTACGTGTACAATATAATAATTAATTAAGCAGATGTATCGTATATCAAACGGCAACGCCCATCACGCCGCCCACGACGTGTTCCCATCTACATCTATAAGTATCTATTGTATAACTTCACGATGTTATTTTGATTAGTGAGCTGTACCTATATGAATTCAATTGCTTGTGTGTACTGGTCTGATTTGATTGTTTAGTTGTTTTTTTTTATCAAGCAAAGACAATATTGTATTTTTTTGTGAGGATAGTGTGTGGGAAGTAGACATACAGCCATGACAGATTTAAGAAAAACTAGAACTGTTCTAACTCCTTCGATATTTTTTGTACAGTGTGCAGTATACCCCATTTCCAAAATGATACTTTCAAAATGACATTAACGCGGAATAACAAAAAGCGTAACAGAATTTCACACAAACTTTTTTACTCTATCATCTCTGACACTCCCTAGCGACCGTCTGATGTAATAATATTTTACGCAATTGGTACCAGGCTTTCATGCCACTAAAGAAAGTATACGGTCAAGAAGCAGAAGGTCTACAATCTCCAATATAAAATGACCTTTCTGTCCCTTGAGTGTGAACTTTGAAAAAAGCTTCTTGCGACTCCGTAGAGGTCAACGCATACTGGACATTGGAATTCAAACAAAATTAGCATTACTTTCGGAATATGCGAAAGTAGTCCTTAAGTCCTTGTGTTTAGGGATGATAAGAGTGTGAGTTTGCAAGTAATGTGTATCAATTTAAGAAATAGATCCGGCGACAAGCGCTAGTGAACGTGAGGCGAATATTTAGATGGACCTTTTTATTGTTATTGAGTGACCGCACATCAACATTGACTTTTGATTCTTATTTTATGATAAACTGGCTTTATACTGCCTGATAGTGGATTCGTTTGGATAAGATTAGACTGTCTGAAGAACCTTACTGTAGCTAGGTATTTTTTTTTATGAAGATGCGTCTTTGATTCATCATTTAATATTTGTATACCACGTATTAAGGCTCTTTGGCTTTGTTAAAATTATGTATTTTTTGACACAGCGCAGGTATAATGTAATTGCTTATTATGTGATGTGATATACGGCTTAGACAAAACCCTACACATTTTATTTTTAGCTTATATATAGCTTTATTACTAATGTTTCAGTAAAATAAAGAGTGTGTATGTATGTATACGTTCTGAAGTACACTCTAGGTAATTTACTACGAAAATTAAACTAAAATAATCCCTGAGATAGATACAAGATAGAATATCTTGTGTGAAAATTAACATTATAATTTATTTTTCATACAATATTGCTTATTTATTATTGTTATTCATTAACAAAACAGTTTACCTACTGTTAATATCAATATTTGAGATTGAAAACGTAAACTAACGGTTAATGATATAAAGATAACGTTTGATTTTTTTAATGGCAATAAAAATGGAATGTCAGAATACATCGTAGGCTAACCAATAAAAAAATTGATAACAAATTATAAATCAGCAATAAATTTGAATCGTTCATCTATTTTTAATTATCATGTTAGACCGACGGAGCCAGTTCTCTAAATTTATACAATTTGTCATAATTTATTAGCGGGTGATTTTATTAACTGTTTGTTACTTCTGTTATAACGTTTATTTTAACAGTAGAATAGCTTAAATTGATAGAGATTTTAGCTAAACTTTTTGGTCGGAACCCTATTTGTATGTTTAATATTTGATTAATAGTAATCAATAACTATACAAATAAAATAAAAATCTTGATAAAAATATGTCGAGTTAACTTTCAAAACATTGCCCTCAACAGAAGCAATCGTAAATTTGATTGTGTTAAATAGTTAGGTTGGCAAAACAAAACATGTCACACTCAATTAACATCGTTCAAACATCATAAAATGTCTCGTAAATCACGAAAAAATGTCAAATTCAAACTTTAAATTGTTGCATGACTGAAAAACTAAATCACGGGGAATTTATTGGATTAATTGAGCAATAAAAAATGTGGCTCCACCGTCTCAGAGGGAACCGTCTGAGGAAAAAGGGAGGGAAACACTTCATTTCACGCGTTTTATACCAAGAGGGAATGCGCTGTGAGTAAGGTTGTCGATAAATCTTATGCCGGAAATATTTTTTGTACGATGGGAATAGTTTCCTCTTGTTTTGGGGGATTGTGTGGGGCACGGCGCGCTCGCTTTATAGTTATTTTCACTTAGTTATTAATGTTCCTTCAGTTACACAGATCCTGATGTTTAAGTGTCGTTAGGAACAAATTTTTTACGGAAATATGAAGTAAGTTTTAATGACCAATGATTAACATTCTGTTTAATAAGGCTGGAGAGGACTAAGATATGGACAAGACTAGGTTTGAGAGAAGAGATTAAAAATATAATTTATCATTACTAAATTCAATTGAATAATGAAACTAGAATTTATTTATTAGTTATTAAGTTTCTAATGATAAGCACTCAGAATCATATTTAATTATTATTATACATATTAAAGACGTCATTATAGATGATGATTAACACACAATTGAGGTCATAAAAAAGTTCATATCGCCGTTTATACTAGGGCGTGCATAATACTGGCTGGATAGTAAAAAAATAAAAAGGCCACTAAATCTCGCATTTACCATAAAGGATAGAGACAAATAGCCGTACTCGGACTTCGTTCTTTATTCATTCCGAGGGTTGGACCCAATAAATCAGCGGTTGCGGCGTCAATAACACTATCGGGAATAATGGGCGAATATTTGAGATGGTTTGTTCAAATGTTTGGTGTGCTTTAAACAACGGATTTGATATATTGGATCCAATGATGACAAAACATTTTTGATATTAATATGTATGTGTATTTAGGGATAGCATTAAGGAATGACTCGGTAATTTTTCAAATATATGTTTCGTATGGTAAATATCAGCGTTGGATGTAACTTTATAAGGAGTGCTGGTCAGACAGTGGACGAATATGATGGTCTTCTCTATATTTAATATAGAAAGTAATATTCTACAAAATCTTGTCAAGGTTTACGTTTCAGTAGAAGGAGTAACTAGTGCAACAAAGACATACATATAATTAGTGAGTGGTGGTTTTAAACATTAATAAGGTTAATATTGGCATTCCATTGTCACAGGATTAAAGTGAATGACATTCTAAATAAAATAAATGTCCGTGCAAGATGAAGTCTGCAAACAATAATGAAGTATAAAAATGCACGTTACCTACGAGTATACGAAAGCTTTTTAATCAAATTAAAACTCTAGTCGTCGGTCAACAGCTATAAATTAAATAATTTGTAAAAAACAATATTTACATTTACCTCATTATTTTTAATTTAGCAAATATCTAAGTTGAAACTATAAAGCTATACAAGAATGTGAAATGACAAAGCTATCGTGTTACCGAGCATATTAATGGCATGTCAACTATTATGGCCACTTAATATATCATTACAGAAAGTCATTACCATAAAACACTATAATTAATTCGACTATACATAGGAATTAATCAAAAACAACCGGACACGAGCTAATAAAGTTATATTTTCTCTAACAATTAAACTTTCTGGCTGTATGTTATTTAACACCTTCGCCACGACCGTAAATTACGAGACCGTTTTAAAAAGATTGGCGTTTTATTTACAACTACTTTACTTACGATGGCATTTAATTAATTCAAATTATGTGCGACGCATTTTAATTTCTTTTTTTTGGCGAAGTTATGGAATTGGATTTCATAGCTTTGTTCCG
The DNA here is from genome assembly GCA_907164795.1 of Hemaris fuciformis. Lineage (NCBI taxonomy): Eukaryota > Metazoa > Arthropoda > Insecta > Lepidoptera > Sphingidae > Hemaris > Hemaris fuciformis. The sequence goes on from OU015447.1 coordinate 11,386,700, forward strand.
TTTGTTAGTTTATGGCCAGTATTAAATATTTTACAACGTGTAAGTTTTAAATCGAAACTCTAATCTTTATATTAATTTTATTATAATATGTTGTCATCTATGTTTTAAGTAATAAAACTCTTTGGAGTTTAATATTAAAACGCAGATTTTTTGTACCGATTCTTCAAACTTATTCTATTGTATTTTTAAATCAAAAATAATGTTAATACCATAGAAAAGTTTGTCGGTATACTATTGTATGGGCAAATATTTTATGCAAATTTACTTAGTGAAGGTATACGAAACACAGAAGCACTCTCCGTTCATCAAATATTTGCAAAAGTAAACACGCGAATGCAAATATTTTTTATTTAATTTTAAACGTGTACCAAAGAGGTGTGGTAACTGATACTAAAGTTGTAGATAGTAGATGTATAGTTATATATATACCGAATGTTTATTTCCATCTTTAAATAGGTATAGATATTCATTTGGAATTGTTACGTAATGAGTTTGAACTAAGGTCAAAGACCTAAAGCCTAATCTCTATTAATCGTAAAGGAGGTCAGTATCCCGCATTAGGACGATGGGTAAATTCATATAGCTGATAATATGTACCAACTACCAACCCGCACTAGGCCAGCGTGGTGGACTAAGGCCTAAACCGTCTCAATTGTAGAGGAGGCCCGTGCCTAGCAGTGGGACGTATATGGGCCGATGATGATGATGATGACAATATGTAGGCCACTGATTATAAGCTGTTTTAGATACGTGAAGCCACAGATTCAACAACGCTCAAAGATTTTTTGTATTCTCCAGATATATGTTTTGTTTTAGTAATGCGCGATGTGTGACCAAAAGCCTCGTTTTTAAGAACTGTGGCAACCTTGGTACTGGGCTTGTACGGTGTACCTTGCCTTTAATTTAAATGGTCAGGACTTAGTGTGTATCATGTTAGTTCGTTATTTTTTTTATTATTTAAACATCATCATCATCATAATCAGCCCATATACGTCTCACTGCTGGGCACGGGCCTCCTCGACCATTGAGAGGGTTTAGGCCTTAGTCCACCACGCTGGCCTAGTGCAGGTTGGCGGACTACACAAATTTTAGGTGTGCTTTTAAGTTTTCCTTCACCGTTAAAGTAAGTGATAATTCATTGTGAACACGCACAAAACTTCGAAAAGTCACGTCAGGTTTGATCCCGCGACCGCCGAGATTCTCGACCGCGCGCCACAACCTCGAGGCCATTGCTACTTCTACTTATTAAAACTATAGCATTACTGAAATTGCTGAAAATCACTCTTAAGTGTGCGATCTAAATGTTGTTATAAACAGTCAAACTAAAATGGAGCTAAATATTTTGACGACAACTATTAATTTGTAAATATTAGTGTTGGTTGTACCAGGTTTTACACAGTATTGTTCAATCTTTTAACTGACCCCTGCTTTTATATAAATTGCGTAAACAGACGGTAAGTAAGTCGGGTTTTGTCGCCTCGTGCGTGTAAAAAGTGGCAAGGGTGCATAAACTATTAGGCTTTTAGGCGTAAGTGCATTTTCACACTATTTCTCAGTGGCAGAAGAAATGGAGCTTGATTTATGGTATTATTTATTGAAATAAAACATGTTCACGTTCTTTATTCTAATATAAATTCAGTTTTTTTGTAATTATAGGAATTTTAATTTTGCAGTAAATAGTGTGGAGCAGTTTTAAAAGTAATGTAAATCTAAGCCAAATTTCAAGTCATTTTTGTTTAATTGACCATTTAGAATACGTCATGAATAACAGCAATTATTCCGTTTTTATTAAGCAAAAATTAAGCATATTATCTATAACGAAAAAAGTTCTTTACCTATTCTAAACACGAACCTCCGCACTCATCGTTCCAAGGTTTCCAACTTTTTTTCTTTATATTTTATATATTTATAAACACGTATTAGTGCTATATTATTGCCTAAATGATAAATAAACGATAATTTCATTCAATAAACTATCAGCCGTGCGATCTAGAGGTCCTGGGTTCGATTCCCGGGTCGGGCAAAATGTTATTGGGTTTTTCCATTAGGAAATTCTCAGTAACAGCACGGAGTCTGGAAGTGTGCCCGAAAAGCGGCAATAGGCTCGCCCCCTATTACGCAGGACTGATACATACCTGGCGAAATGTGGATGCAGAAATGCACCTCTGCCTACCCCTTCGGGGAATACAGGCGTGAGTTTATGTATGTATGTAAACTATCAGCTTCACTTACAATAATCAAATCCCTTATTAATATATGTATCTATTATTCCTCTTGTAGATCGACCATAATTTAAGTTAACCGCAACATCATACACCGCAAGGTTTACGAAATAAAGGACGTCTGATACGCGTAAAATCATCTATACTCAAGAACCACTGGCATACGATTTGTTACGGTCGGATATGTTATTCCGCCACGTTGCAGTACCAAGTCCGGCTTAAATACAGAGTAAAAACAGTTTGCGGTAATGATGGCCGGCTTTAATTGACTCGTTGTGAAATGCATCGTCCCTCAGTACGAGATTTGTGGGATAACTCACAAGCTTCGGAGGGAGCGGAGAGCTTTTAAGTTATTGCGAATTGATTAATAATAATACAACTTCTACTTGTAATGGTAAAATAATTAGAGCAAATGATGTAAAGGATTGTGATTTTTATTGAAAGATGTTTTATCAATTGTAGAGTTTTTAGAACAATCTTTAGAAGTTTACATGTGGCGCAGTTGGCTAGCTACCAGCTTGCGAAACGAGAGGCCGCGGGTTTGATCCCCACACAGAGGCAAATGTTTGTGTGATCCATAAATATTGTTTCTGGTGTGGGTGTTTGTGAGACTGTAAAGTCTCTCGTAGTGTCTGATACCCACGACTGTTAGGTGTATTTATTATTTATTTATTTATGTTTAATGGCTTATTACAAAATTTAAAACTAAGCTGAATTTGTAGTTGAAATACGTAGTCTAATAACAAATTCAGAAAAATAGAACTTTAGAAATGGTGGATGTTCTAAAATCCAACACAAAAAAAATCTTAGATATAGAGATGGTAAATAAACAAATAATAATAATGTTCCCCACCAAATTGCCTTTACATTATTCGTTCAAACAAAGTGTATGATTACAAATTATCTCAGAACACTGGCTTGGGAACTAAGTGGGACCCGTACCGAACACAATTACATTGTCAAGCGAGATTTTAATCGTTCTTTACTTCGCGATTACAAAGTTTCTGTTGTATTAATTTAATAATTTGAATACGGGGACTACGCCTACCGCTTCTAAAACAAAACGCGTGCTACAAAACTCCTAGACAAGCACGGGTCCGCCGCTGGCAAGTCGACACAAATTTATAGGTAAAAGTTCGCGACCGAACGAACCGGTCGGAGCCACTCGCCCGCTCCAATCTCATCCGTAACCTCTTCTCACATGGTCCATTTTCAAACAGTCTGAACCGAGCCTTATCGGATACTTTCTTAATTGTGCTTGTAGCGTTCGGCCGTGGGAATACTGACCCTATTACGTGGTGCATACGTTTTGTTTTAAATTGACCACGTTCTTCGGCCTTGCCGACGGTGGATCGCTCTCACCTTAGGTTCACGTGTGAATCTGTATTAACCTGCTGTGTTGCGACGACGCGTCAGGTGCATACTTTGCTTTATTTATACGGACTCTTTCAATTTACCGCGTAAACAGATGGTAAGATAGAATTATTGGGCGTACAGCGTCTAATTCCTTAATGTGGATTTACGATTATTCATATTGGGTCACGCCTTTTGCTCGGTCGGTTTGTAAAATCGCGCTCAATTTAGTCAATTTCTGAGATAATGTTGGCTATTGCGTTTAATTATAGGTGAAGTTTGAATATAATCTTCTTAATGATTTCTGTTACTTGTGTACCGTTTTGAAATGTGTCAGTTTATATATTAATAGGTCAATTGGAAATGGTTTCTTTAGGAAAATATGTTTTACAAAGATTTCACATGAAAAGATTAATACTTTTAAAATCATCATCAGCCCATATACGTCCCACTGCTGGGCATGGGCCTCCTCTACAACTGAGAAGGTCTAAACGTCCACCACGCTGGCCTAGAAGAAATTTCTAAGAACTTTTAGGTGTGCAGGTTTTCTAACAATGTTTTCCTTCAAAGTTAAAGTGCGTGATAATTCATTATTAAATAACTTCGAAAAATCAGAGGTGTGTGTCTGGGGTTTGAACCCGCGTCCGCCTAGATTCTCGCCCGCGCGCCTAAACCTCGAGGCTATCACTACTTCGAAAATACTAAGCATTATATAAAAGTTTCTCAAGTTGTCGTGATTGATCCATACGTGATTATAATTAACTTGTCTGACAAGTATTTATCTTAGCTAAATTAAAGTATTTTTATGACGGCAATTCTTTTAAAAAGGTAATAAGAGTAAGTAAAATTATAAATTACAATGTGATGTACCTACAGTTTTAATTACGTTAAATATTAAAATTTCGACTGGCCGTATTAATTACTAGTTTACTAGTCAGAGAATATTGTTTGATAATTTCAATGAAATGAGTCTAATTATGACTTTATGTATAAACCTCTCAAAATAAATTCGCGGCGGTAGGAAGGCTGGAAACAAACTAGCATATTGCTAATTATTAGGCCCATCATAGTGATCCACAATTACGTGTTTTATTCACGGTTTAGCCTGTAACATACTCTTAGAAACATGCCCAAATTATCTACAATTTATTTGCTTATTTACTATATTTACAATGGCATAATTATACATATAATGGCTAATTTATGGCTAATTAACTTAAAAAATTACTGTTTCATCGCGAAAAGACTCTTTTTGCCACATAAAGGCGTGTTGGTCCCCCATAACCGTAAGTACATAAATGCTTAACAAGTCAATTGAGTTAAATTAAGTGAGAGAATACTTTCGACTAATTTTCCGCGGCATTTCCTCGCTTCGCGCGTTAATTGAGCCATCTCGTCAACGCGCGCGCAATGCGGACCCACAACAAACAACATACGAGGCAATTTTCTTTATTAACTTTTGTAAAAAAAACAGTGGGTAAATATTTTAGTTTTAATTTTTAAACGCTAAAGGAGAACATCGTGAGGACACCTGCAAACCTAAAAGTTCTTAGGATTTTTTATGTTGAGTATTATGCCATCCCGCGCTAGGCCAGCGTGGTGGACTAAGGCTTAAACCTTGTCAGTTGCAGATAAGGCTCGTGATCAGCAGTGGGACGTATATGGGCTGATGATGATGGTGAAATTTTTTCCGAATATACTAACAAAATTTACTTTTTAAAATTGTGAGAGAATTCTTGATTATGCATCGAAAAAGCCCTTAAAACTGTATCTTTGCTAATTAGGATAACCAGATCAACTTTATGGAGTCAAAATCCGTCAAGATCGCAAGGACTTTTTGAAACTAAAACTGAATGTTTCTATTTAATGAAGAGATTATTCTTACAGCCCCGTGGCGCAGTTGGCTAGATACCAGCTTGCGAAACGAGAGGCCGCGGGTTCGATCCCCGCACCGAGACAAATGTTTGTGTGATCCACAAATATTTGTTTCGGGTCTGGGTGTATGTGAGGCCGAAAAGTCTCTCGTAGTTTCTGATACCCACGACACAAGACTTGTATCTTAGTGTGGGATCAGAACTATGTATGTGACTGTTGGGTGTATTTATTATTTTTTACTTCGAGTGATATATCCTTTCGTTGTTTACGTTTTTATAGGCTTTAAGTTACACTCTTGATCCGTAACTTAACTGTCATAGTGTTCAACAATGAGTATTTCATTTTCAAATTGCAACTTCTCATTTTATTCAAAAGATTCACAGTTATGCGTAAAAACGCAGCCTTTCACTCCAATCGAACAGGATTCGCAATTTCAGCGTTTCTCTGAGAAGCGCAGCCCATGTTTCTTCCACGTGACAGACACACACACAACCCCTGTACTCCATACATATACGGAGGACAGTGATTTAAGACGCGAGCCACGAGAACGGACGCGACCAGATATGCTCATTTGATGAATGCTTTATTGGACCTTCGCGCCAGGTGGAAAGGTTAGGCATCACTACAGAACTTGGAGCAATGGATTTTTAGAATAGGAAATACGAAAGGGCAACTTATATTTCAAGTAATTTATAATTTATATTTCAAAATTCAAGTATGTTCTCGTTATCGGTTAAGTAAGCTCTTAGCAATGTAACTAAAATGTAAAAGAAATTTGAAAATATGTACATATATTATTAAAGTAGTAGATATTAATAAACGGAGGAAAAAAATAGGTAGAAGTTCTAGTTTAAAATCGCCAATAAATCATAAACAAGATCGCACTTTAAGCAATTTCTTAATCTTCAACCAGAAGAGCGCAGGTTTTATAACTAGCCTAATAAAATATGACGTGCTCTTAATAAAATCGTGTATTTTTATAGTGCATATAAATGACAGCGCATCCGTCAGATTCAAAGCATAAATCTCCAATTCTTCCTGCAAAGGTATCTCGGGTAGTAGGTAGTGGGTACTGAGAACAGGTATTGCTCTATCGCGTGGACCAATTACGGGCGGGCAGCGGACTGCGCGCCGATTTAACACCTGTCAACGGCGCAGACAGACGGACAGACGCGGGCTGTGTTGTAAGATACAAGATTAAGGCGATTGGGCATCGTTTTGAATGAGGTTATTCCTTGGGCACCGAAAAGTTTGCTTTTAAATTTGAATGCCTCTTGAGTTTTAAGCTATTCTTCTTTCAAGTTTTTTTTTATCGGAACAGACGGGTATATGACAATTGACAGTATTGCCTTAACGAATAAAGAAGTATTTTTTGACTCAGTTGAACAAGTTATTTTGAAATATTCAAGGCATAACTTTAAGATTACTAGTCATCGAACAGTGAATCATTAAAACTATAAATTATTAAGATCGCTGTTTTATCAAACTATCTTGCTAGAAAACAAAGTCTTAAATCTTTTGTACAAACATTGACGGTTCGTGACAAATGCAAAATCGAAATGTGTATCGATTACGAGGATAGATAAACTTGAATCGATAGATTAGATCGATATCTCGGAATCGATACATCGAGTTGGCCGACGTTAATAGTCGACCAGCTAATGTTTAGTGTAACGAGGGCAGTACGCGATTAGTAATTAGATTACATTTTAAATGGACGCGGTTTTCTGCCAATGTCTATGGTTATACAAATAAATGTCACAGTGGATTTAAGAGGCATTTTATTTTAATTCCTTTGCCTACTTTCAAGGTTATAGACAAAATATTTTAAAAATGGAAAAACTAACTTTATTAAATTACTTCTATATTGAATTTCATTAATGACTAAACATAAAATAATATTTATTTCTTAAACAGATTTAAATTAAAACATTCAAATTAAGAACACATTTTTATTTAAAAAAACAAAACGTAATTACTTTGCTCATAAATTAGCTCTAAAACCTGAACTGATAACAATGACGTGTCACACACAACAACAACAAAAAATACGACCTTCGACCTTATTGCCTAAAAAATAAGGTTCAAGAAAACGGCATTAGGCCAAGTATCGCCTTGGAGGGTGGTGGAAAACTGCTGTTAACAGATAAGAGTGTAATTTGAATAATTTCAAGCAGAACACAAGAGTGGCGAAGATGAATGTGCGGGGCGCGCGTCTTAACAAACTGCGCCGAGATCTTAATTAATGTTGGGCGGTATTTATTGCGGGTATTTAATTAATTTATCACTCAGGTGATGCAAGTTAACATGATCAACTCACAGAATTTCGTTTGTGAGTACTTTTTATTTTTTAAGCTTGAAACGCTTCGATCAAATATAACGAATCATTTTTTTTTCTCTCTTTGTTATTATTATTTTTGAGGGCATCAAAATTGTTTTAAAACCATTCGCACAATTAATAAAAAAGATTAAGCCCGCTGTTTTTAAAGTCTTACATATACGCCATACTTAAAAATTTCATCAGATATTATAATCATCATCATCAGCCCATACTCGTCCCACTGCTGGGCACAGGCCTCCTCTACAACTCAGAGGGTTTAGGCCTTAGTTCACGACGCTGGCCTAATGCGGGTTGGCGGGCTACTAATTATAATGCTTGTGATAAAATAATCAAGGCTATGTGTTTTTTTTGCAATTTTTTTATCTAAACCTTTATTATGTTTTATCCATGATACAAAACCAAAAATTACCAATATAAAAATACCTTTACTTTACTTACAAACAAAAGGCAATCGTACTTTACAAACGCAACAAGACAGACGATGCAAGTATAATCCTGTGTTATCTATGCAGTGTCGTATCAAAGGGCACATCTAAACACCACTTGAAGGACATTAAAATTCATCCCGGCATGTCGTGAGGGCCAGTTTAAACATTACCTAACGCGTAGATCCCGCCGATAACCATTAGGATCCCTTAATTTGTTCGCCAGGCCCTTACCTATCCCTCCGTATCCCTTTACAGATCGTTAAGGCGGGAATTAGAACCGCTGGATGGGACAATGTAAGAATTGTTCGATTGAGTGAATGCTGGGTAAATGGAACTGCGAAGAACATCCTACTAGTCTTTGAGATGCGATTTTGTCTGTCATGATGATACTTGTCAATTATAATGAAATATTGCTCGTATTCTAATAATAAAAGAGGATTTAGTCCAACACCTAGTGTTGGTTGAAAGGCTTATCATACTCTTAAAATTCTCGTTGAACATACAACTCTCGTTGTTACCAACTCGTTGCTACAAAAAAATCTTGTATGCAATATTTGAAAATATCGTATGCTGATTTGATGGCCTATACTACACTCGAAATAAGTCATATATTTCTTTATGAATTAAATTAAAATACGCTTGTTAATTATAATCAGTCTTTTACAAGTCAAGTCATATATTTACACAATTTTGAAAAGGTTCAATTCTTCATCTAATTTATCACTAATTATCAATTTAAAGATGTAGACTTGTGGTCTCTTTTGTATGTCACTATTGTGAAATGATTGTTCGTAAACTTCTAATGATTCCTGCCTCCCTGGTACCTACAACAGAGCTCTATATCCGCGGGTCGAAGGGTGTAACGGCGCTAAATCCCCTTTAGTTTGTCGTAATATCTGAAACGATATTCTAATGTTATTGTGAGCACGCCACAGATTGAATATCTTGCTTGATTTGTGTGCTCTTGTTTGCTTAGTACGGTTAGCCGACCGTTAGTGGTCATTACCGGGGCTATTGGCGCGATTCGCTGATTCTGGCCTATGGAATAGCGCTCTGTTCCATTAGATAGGATGAAATACGTTGTATTGTGATGTTTGGGATGATAAAGGAGGTTGAGTGGAAAAATAGGCATTTAATTTCAAACGTTCATTTTAAACTTTTAGTCTTATGTTTCTGTCGATGCATTAAGGAATGGAATTAAGAGATATAAAATCAGTCTAATAAATCTTTTTTGTTAATTTTTTTGTAAGAATAAATCTAATGGGGCTTCTAAAAGTCAACTATTTAATGTACACGTTCCACTTTTGTCGGGATTCAATGTTGTTTTTCTCTCCATTTCTTGTCCAAATTTTACATATAGCTCCTCAATTAAAATTGTATAAAGCTATATGTAAAATTTGGACAGGGTATGTATTAAAAAAAACTCAACTAAAATTGTATAAACATACAAAATATATCAAGTATGAAATACACAATATAACTTACGCTCTTGCTAAATCATAAAATAATTTCATCTATTTAAACCCGATGTAACCGCGCCGTCGCTAACATACGGAACTCATAGCCGACTAAGCAATAAAATCTATAAACCGTAAACAGACCAAATTCTCACGCTCAAACGATTAATTGTCTAATTACGTATCGAATTACGGTTATCGTAAAAACATTAATATACAAACATGATAAATAAACTATGACCATTCGAATATCATTAGTTATTCATCGCGTAGTCCCATTATAAGCCATAACAGTTTATTAAGGTACAAACTCGAATCAATTAGGGGTCACTGTAGGACCAGCTGACAAACAATTGTGGTGACTTGTGCAACTACACTTAAGTCTGACCTTAAGTGTTATCTATTATTATATATAAATAATTAGCTTGGGAATTAAAATAAAATTTGCGAATAAGTTAGATCGTGTTTTGATATTTTAGCTGGGCTTTATGAAATATTATTCTATCATTTTACGAGACAGTAATGAAAATATGAGATTTTAATTTCAGTCAACGAAAATATGAGATTTTAATATTAGCCTCAATTGACCTGAAATCTACAAATCATGGCACTGTTTTAGGGATTTAACTGACAGCTAGGAACCAAATGACAATGCGTACTATACTCATGAATTTTTCAAGTCATCAAGAAGAAAACACATGTCTCAGACTTACCAAGGATATCAATTTTGTATAGAATATTTTCAACTTTTCAAATAGTTACTTGTGATAACTACACCATCAAATAAACACCTACATACATAAACTCACGCCTGTATTCCCCGAAGGGGTAGGCAGAGGTGTATTTCTGCACCCATCAAATGAACACCAATGCATAAATCACAATAATTTACTGCATTAAACAGTGAGAGGTCACGATAACGGAATGCCTCGTGGTCTCGCGGTACAAATATGTGCCGTGCGATCTAGAGGTCCTGGGTTCGATTCCCGGGTCGGGCAAAGTGTTATTGGGTTTTTCCATTAGGAAATTCTCGGTAACAGGAGTCTGGAAATGTGCCCGAAAAACGGCAATAAGCTCGCCCCCTATTACGTGGGACTGATACATACTTGGCGAAATGTGGGTGCAGGAATGCACCTCTGCCTACCCCTTCGGGGAATACATGCGTGAGTTTATGTATGTGTATGTATGTCACGATAGTGGGTAATGTTGATACCATCGTAATGTGTGCCCTTCGCACTAATACTAATGGTGTTAAACAAACCCCGATTCTATTAGCTATTCCCCAAAATATTCGGTTAATTCATGAAATAGCCGTGTGGTGCTGACTGGACAATATTATTTCAGCAGCAATATTTAAACAGGCAATTCAACTTGGGAACCGTTGTCGATAAAAGTATTAAAGAGAAAGTAACAAATAAAGATCATGAGTTATGGCTAGCAAATTTACTTTCGTACTTAAAATCAAAGTTAGGAAAAAGGTAAAATTATAGGTATAAAACAAATAGCAAACTAAATTAGGCGTTAGAAAGTTTTTGTTATAAGTCCTAATTGCAAACGTCTCATGACAATATTCTTGCAACTCTCCACTCAAGCTTCTAGCTTGAGCTTACCTTTTAAGACTAACCTTAGACATCAAATTTATCATCATCTTATTTTCTACATATATTTTTTTCTACAATAATTTTCATTTAACAAAAACCAAATGGATTTCAACCTCGCAGCATTCATAACATCATTCATCCAGAAAACTTCCAACCTGTCTCACCATGTCTTTTCATCGGCTCCACTAGGGACCTATCCCTTTGTGGGCGCCTCCTTATCTACGTCCCGAACTTTGGCTGAGCAAGACAATAGGAAGACGCTGTGACGTCGGATCATTTTGCGCTTACCCACCGCCGGAACTAGTAACGATACACGATAGTGTTCGTTTGTGTATTTTAGTTTAAATTCGTAAAATTTAATAAAGGCTGGAGAGATACGGGCCTATCTCTGCGTTTCCTATGTGTAAACTGTTGTGAAATTCATGAATTTTGAATTTATACGCGTCTTTTGTTAAATTGGTGAAGTATGAAGCATATTTTGTTATCTAAATACAATGTGTTCATTATTTACCTCGTAAAGTAAGGTAACCTTACAAAGCGTGCAAAAAAGTTGTGCGATTGTAACAGAAATAAGAAGTTGTGGGGATCTGTTGATGTTAATACAAGTATTTATGTCCTTTTGGTTACAATTTGATTCCTAAGCTCAATTTTTATTAACATAAAACCAATCTTATGCAGCAGCTACTGTATAAAGCCACAAAAATGGCCAAAGTTACTTTAGTAGGAAGAAAAATTTCCGGAGTAATCAAAAACTTTGTAAAATTTTAACTATTGCTACCGAGACTTTCGATGTAAATAGAAGTACAAAGGCAATCTCTATGGGTACTATGAAACATAACCCATACTGACACGTAATTCAATTAGTGATTCCCCCTTCAAGTGGTTTGTTCAAACATGGCGTAAAAATTACACCTTCGCATATTTGCATTCACGAGAGCCATGCCCCAGCACCTGGCATGCGGACGTCACTACCGATAAAACTGCTATAAATTTGACGGTTTTACTCGCAAAGTGATTTAAAATCTAATTGAGGAGTTTATTGGCAGGATTATGGCAAAAATATTGTAGTAAAAGATTTTTATGAATGTTCCTTGCGTGATAGCTAATACTAACAGCGTAATTACTTATGATAATTAAATGAATTTAACTTATAGGATATACAGATAAGGCGTTTCTCGAATGAAAAGTTGCTAAAGTCACATTAGAAGGAATCTGAGAATTGTAGGTTTCATTAATTTATCCGCTCAAATATTAGAAGGTAAAATCGAGGACGGCCATTACGAATATGACATAGGGATATGTTTGTGCGATCGGGACTTCATCCAGATTGCGTTAGCAGTAAGACTAGGATAATTGTCAAACAATTGTCTTTACACCTATGTATATTCATTAAAATCATCTTTTTTTAATCAGATTTGTGCCTTCGAGAAAGAGAAGATTTATGGTGGATCTTAGAATATGCTATCGAAATTTTAACCCTGTTTATCAAATTTTGTATTAATTAAAGCGGTCATCTGCCAAATCCGCCTCAACACGAGTGTCTATTGAGGAGGGTTAAAGATTAGAAAGGCACCGCAGATAAACAGCATCTGTGACCACAACCCTACACCGCTATTGTCTCGCGGTCGATCCGACCCCTTCATGACAATGTTTTTAATTTTGCATTTCGGCTGCGAAGTTAGTTGTATGGAAATGCTGATAAAGGGTTACGGCGTTACTAATGTTTTTGTTAAGTGAATGGCCGGGGGAAATTGGAATTAGGTATTTTAATCAGCTGTAGTGGATGGTATAAAAGGTTTGTTTGTAAAAGCGTAGTGAATGGACTACAGCTAAAAATACTATAAAGTTAATTTTCAGATACTATGTGAAGTTAAAATATTCTAAGCAGATTGGATTATAGAAATGACAGTTGCGGGTTCATAAACGTAACGATAAAAAGGAAATTTCCACAATTATGTATGTATAGGCTTTAAGATAAAGCTTTCACATTCCATTTATGTCCCACAGTCTGTATATTCTTAAGGTAAATTGAGATATTTGGATTTTTGTATAACTCTCGATATCCTCACCGATTTTATTCACAATATAATAATACAAGTTTGATTCATATTTATATTTTGGCAGGACCCGTTCGTATTAAAATGATATTATATGAACATGAAAAAAACAAATTGTCGTCAATTCTGTCGATATGAAAACAATAGCCAATAAAATATTCAATATGAATCGTTTTACGCTCGTTTTGTCGTAACCAATTCGATTATATTTATTTTAATATCGCTTTTGTGTAAAATTATACGAAATACGTTAAAGGTTATGGCGTTTTACTGCTGGTGAAAAATCGAGTACTTTTTAGCAGCGTTAGTGAGTCTTATACTTGATAAGTGTAGTAAGTGCACTGGAGACTAAATAATGGCTAGGAAATTGTTATTGGTCACTAGTCGACACAATAATGTCGGGCTGTTCAATAAAGCAATCAAATTTATACTTTAGCTATTTTTATTATGCTACCCAGACAATTACCTTATCACTACCCTTTTACATCCTATCATTACCATAATAAAACGTAAGTGTTGTCCACCAAAAATCGGTATTCAAAAACCGATTACCGATTCACAACACCCGGTTTAGCACAACACTAGACGTCAGAAAAAGTCAAACGCGCCTCGAAGCCATGATAGCACCATAAAACAGTGTAAAATTACCGCAAGAACCTATAACGGGACTAGTTATGACCTAGACCGTTGTCTGGATGGACCTTTAAATAAGATTAGATAAACATCTCGCTAATTAATAATATGCGCTTGCGCATTATTGAGTTTTGCTTTATTTAATAGGTTTAATATAGATGATTCAATGGGAATATTGTAGTATTGACTATTAAACTTGGGATTAAGTTGCAGTAATATAATTGAAGTACCGTTATGATGGTTTTCGTGGCACATTTGGTTAGAAGCTCGCTAAGAAAGGCTAATTTACATACATACATACACTTACGACTGTATTCCCCTAAGGGGTAGGCAGAGGTGCATTTCTGCACCTACATTCCACCAATTGTGATTTTGTCCCACGTAATAGGGGGCGGCCGATTGCCGATTTTCGGAGATTGTGCTGCTATTGCGAATTTTCTAATGAAAAAAAAAAAAACAATAACACTTCTCCCCGACCCGGGAATCAAACCCGGAACATTGATCGCACGGCACACACTCGTATCGTGAGACCATGATGTAGTAAGACCAAAGACTAATTCTAATCCTTGCAAATAAATATTTATGTTCAACCCAAATTATTTTGTGATACTTTGTGCTTTTGGCTAGCAGTACCATACAATAGACTTTAAAAATAAACTATGTATTTACATGGCAAATTTAGCTGCACGCAATAAATATAAAGTACCTAGATTCGAATCTGCACTCAGTTCTTAGCAATCGGTGTTCTAAACAATCCTACAGTTGAAACTGATCAGAAATATTTCCAACTTGATTTATCGTCGAAATGTTCTCGGGACTCGGGAGCGCTCAAACGGGTTGTGAATTATCTAAACACACCCCGATAAGGGATAAGGGCAGCACGTGTCTTTACCTCGAACCCTAATCCTTCGCGATCGTGTCATCTGATAAACGCCACAGGGATTTTTGAGTTTAGGGACCGATTCACGCAATAACTATTAAAGGATTGCGCTTGTTTGCTTTTATCAGTGACTTTTGCTCCTACTGTTTACATCCATCTAATTTTTTTGAATGACCGTGGGATGATTAGGAAAATCATGTTAATATGTAAACAAAATGATCTTAACTTAGATATATTTAGAAAAAATATGAGGCTATATTTAAAAATCTATAAACGTAGGTATACCTACATATTTTAGGTATTGTTATTGATTTTTTATAAGCTTTAATATGTTGGTTGAGTTATAAGACCTTTTCCGTACATATTATTATTTAATTGAAACTTTATTTTGCTATATATATTTTTTTTTATCTTAACCACATTTTCCTATACAAGTACAAAGCAATTGATATGGTCCATACTCCAATAAAAATCGACTTTACCTTCACGTATTTAAAGTTCAATTTCGTGTAAACTACCACCAGCGGTGAGGGAGCCACCATTGCCAATCGGTATTTCAATTTTTGCGACATTTTGTTGCGTTTTTTGGCGTTTATTAATATTATGCGATATGCGTGACCTCACGTGATTCGACGCGCATCTGCCAACGTTTATTGCTATTTCTGAAGGCTACCGCCCTTTGTGGTTTTGGTTTAATTTGGACGTAGGTGGGATATTTATTTACGTTTTTGACGTTTTGTTGGTTGATAATAAAAAAGAAGAAGTTTGTTTGTACAAAGCGTTTGCCGAGTAAGTTCGGTAAGCAAGATTTTACCTAATTGTTTTTAAGATAAATAAAGGAATTGTGTATTTTATAGTTTATATTTAAACATACATACATAAACTCACGCCTGTATTCCCCGAAGGGGTAGGCAGAGGTGCATTTCTGCACCCACATTTCGCCAAGTATGTATCAGTCCCACGTAATAGGGGGCGAGCCTATTGCTGTTTTTCGGGCACATTTCCATTTATATTTAAATTATAATTTTATTTTATATAATTTTATTTTATTTAATTATATTTTATAGTTTATATTATAGTTCGTCATTCGTGCCTATATGACGACTACACTCTGCTACGGTAATTTAAAAAAAGCAAATCAAGAGAAGTAAAATGGTATTGAAGGGTATCGCATCCCTCTAAAGTCTATACACCAAATAAACTGGTCGAATTCAATTCTTCACAATTTACTACGCGAATTCATAAAGGACCGTGTAACCGACATTTCAATCAGCAAAAGCCCACAGTCATACCGTTTCCATATATCTTGACCGCAGACGCCGACCGCATGCGGAACATTTGCGTCATCCATTCCCGCTCTACAATCAAAATCGCAGTACATCGGTTCTTTAAACCCATCAATGTATATACAAATGTAAAGATTAATTTTATAGAATTTGCAAGTAATCCTCCCACAATGCGTAGATGATTGGCGCGGTCAATTTTGAATTTAAAAATGGAACGTATCGTTTTCGGCCATTAACAATACCGCGAATTAAATGTTCGATATTCAATTTATCATCTTTACATTCCTTGGAATTTAAAGTAGATAACCTTCTGCAATTTTATTTATGTTTTTTTTAAAGAAATTTAACAAATTAATAACTTTATTTAATAACGAAATTTGCAATATTCATCATGATATATTTTAACATTTTATTATTAATTCAATGCTTAGTGAAAGGACGATGTATTAAAATTCGCATTAATCATTTTCTGAGCACATAATAAAAAGAAACTGAAATTCTTCTCTGTAATACTAGCTGAGTATTGTATACATGACAATGCGGAATAAAGTGCCGAAAGAAGTGAAGGTTACAAATTAAAATAATAATACATTTTATACAGAAAGTATATTGAGAAATTGTTATGAAAAAAATTCTGTATACTGCCTAGCACTCATTATCCATTTTATAATGAGTGCTAGGCATTATGATAATTTTTCCTTCGTTATTTTTTTTAAATCGATTATTTTCAACCCTACTGGGGCAAAAGAAGGTCACTACGAACAATGGATTACTAACACAAGTGAAACGGTTGTTAGTGAGCACTAAACACAGCCAATACGTAATGTGGTTAAGATATTAAGGAAGCAGATACGGTATGAAATAAAGGCCGCGGTACTGTGCTGCAGTGTATGTTGTGTGCAAGTGCATGGTATCTGCCATAGGAGACGGCGAGCGGTAAAAATTATAGTCACATATATACAGCCATGTACATATTTCTAAAAAAAATTAGATGTGTTTCTTAAAAATATATATTTGTAAGCGGTGTTCTTAAGTCTTAAATAATTGTAAGGTTATTGCCGTTGTAAGGCTCTTTTCTAGGATAAAAACTTTGTTACGCCTTAGGACCAATGAAGAAGAACATTATATTAGCGTGCTTAATGATGGCACAATTAAGAGTCTTCATCATAAAGTAATCCCGTAAGCGATAAATCACACGGACAACTTCGAAGTCCACTTCTTGAAAAAGTTTTTTCTTCATATTAACAAAATATAAAATGAATAAAGATACTGTATTAAATTTTAGGTGCCTAAAATTGATAAAAATCCAAAAAGTAACCTATTCATTTTATATCTAAAAAATATTACACAATTTTGTTACTTACACACTAATGTTATAGCTACAAAAAGTGAATCGTAATAGACAATTTATTTTTGTATTGACCTCTAGTCTATGTTTTACACCAAGCGCTAACCTCTCGGAACGCAGGGACGCGGTCGGGACGGTCCGACACTTTTTCAAAATCGTGACTCGTCCCGCGCTCTCGCCGTCACGAACTCTGTACCGTTATGAGCATAACCGTCGTTCTCCCTCTTATGCTTTACACCACGCGTTAGAGAGGGACGGCCGTATTTCAGAAAACAGTACCTGAAGGAAGGCAACGCTGCTCTTTGTATGTGTTAACATATTAAAAAGTTAATGTTTCTAGTAAGCTTTGAGATTGTGCATATTTGAGTAGGAGAGCGAAAATTGTGTGGGTTTGGTTGTAGAGATTAGAGCCGAAGGGCATAAAGGCTTTACAGCCAGCTAATATCTGGACCCTTTCATAATCAAATTTGAGGAGTTGGATGGCCTTAAAGTTTTAGTTTCAATCTGCAATTAAATTGTGGGGATCATCATTGTATAGTTAAATTTTTTTTTCACTTTCAAAAAGGCCGTTACTAATATTTGAATTTAATTTAGCGATAGATGAGTCATATGCAGTTGGACTGCAACGATGCAGCGGGTTTGAATCCAAATATTAATTTCCCAACTTTCGAAGTTACTTATGTGTTTGTCTTTAGCTAATGCATAATTTCACGATGAAGGAAATGAATTATGAAGATAAGTAATTTGTCAATATACATAAAAAATCTATGAGAGTAAGAGAAGTTTCTCCAAAAAATGTCTCATATAAGAGCTATAGATAATAAGTTCACTGTAGTTTTTATATTCTCGACATGTCATAAACAGTTGCTACAACCGAATACGCACAGATCCCAGGTCAGTCCCAGGTCATCGCAGGTAATCACAGGTCGCGGGTCATTTCTAAGTAGCACTAAAGCGGGCTGAACTGGGAGACCAGTGACCCCGAACCCCGTACCCTTTTTAACCTTCCCCGAGCCACCGAAAGAGAGGTTAAGGATCAGTCCTCTAAAAAAATGATGTTTTATACCCTACATATCCACTATCCGTGTGGATAAGAATATCCGACCATGGAGCGCGTTGTACAGTTTATGTCCACATATAAAACGTGACTTGTAATATTTACCATCGCGTTTACGTCACCGTGGATCAATAGATATTTTATAGAGGCACTTAAAACGCTTGCACAACCGCCGTGCTGTGAGAACTTTTCTATAATTCAGACATTATTTGTTTATAATTATATGTCGTGTGTAATTCTGAGTACCTGAGCATGCGAGGCGAAGTCAGGGATGGCTTGCGAAATCTTTTGAATGGGTTTTACGCGAATTTGCTCATTCAGTTATTAATTTACGGGCAATAGCTAAATTAGGAACCCCGCTCACATCAGCATTGTGGACTAAAGCCTAAACCCTCTTATTATTAGTTGTAGAGGAGGCTCGCAACCAGCAGTGGAACGTAAATGGGCTGATGATGATAAATAGCTAAATTTATTGCATAAGAATATATGCATGAAGTTTTCCAAATAATAATAATAAATAAATAAATACACCCAACAGTCACATACATAGTTCTGACCCCACACTAGGATACAAGTCCTGTGTCGTGGGTATCAGAAACTACGAGAGACTTTTCGGTCTCGCAAACACCCAGACCCGAAACTGAGCTGGTGTCTAGCCAACTGCGCCACGGGGCTGTCAAGTAGAAGTAGTTATGTTTAGGTTATTTCATTTGAAATGAATGTTAAACGATTAAATCTTTCTGTTCTGTACAGAGTCTGGCAACTGAATTTATCTCGATTCTAAGTAGCTTTCAAAGCCACATAAAGACGAGAATTCGTTTGGCTTACAAATATTTTCCGAGTAAATTTTGTGACTATAAAGTATAAACATGTAAACATTTAATTTGACTATAAAGTTGTGGGCGATATATCACGCCTACTACCACTACACCAATAAGATAAAACATAGAATTTTAACACCTAACATAAATTTAAAATTATTTATTCAAACTTACCAAACAGCCATAGAGAAAATTAACAAGATTAAGAAGGTAACGGCCAATCTAACCAAACTACTTGGAATCATAGACTATGACCATAATCTCATCATAAAAATACATTTAAAGCCACATATCTTGGGCTTAACAGATCCAAAGAGCGCGTCACATTTTTATTTGATTATAATCGAGTGGCGACGTCATTGAGGTCATAAAACGAAATTGTACGTTCTCGTATTAATCTTTATTAAATATAAAAACAACATGTTTATGAGTTTTATCAAATATTTTCATTTTTAACTCATTGAAAGATTGCATGATTGGTCATAATATGATTAGGGCAGTCGAAGCTTAGAATCCTAAGCACACACCTATATGATAGTACAGTATGTATATTCACTGCTAAGCAGCAGGATATGCAGATATTTAAGCAATAACTTTCGTTGATTTGAAACTTCCTAATTCATAACAGATGAAAAAACCTTAAAACCTAATCAAGGTATTAAATGTTTCGCAAGGTATCAGAAAACCCACCACCAAATCACATATCATGCAAAAAAAAACAAAAAAAAACTCATATTTGATCTTACCTATGGCAATTTACAAAAAAAAAAGTTTCGTAAAAGCGCCACAGACACGACGCAACTCACGTGTCGGAAAACGATAAAGGCATTAACAAATCAATCTACGATAATACTCCGCAAAGTTAGTTCGCACAACTATTACACAGCAACGTCAAGTTGTACTCTATGGACAGAGAAAGTTGTTCGGCGTGGATAAAACTACATTTATTGGTGTTGCATATTCAACGTACCCCCGGGCGGAATACCGCCAACGTAACCAGACCTCTCTCATAATACATAAATTGTTCAACTTAAGTGTGTATAGGGAGGTGTGGCGGACCAACACATACTGGCTGGTTTTGTACTTCTAACTACTTTTATATTCTGTTTAGTGGAGTGACAGTGTTGTATTAGGCATTTTATCTAGGATGTTATGTTACCTGTTATTGCATGCGCAATTGTTTTGACATGTTTGCATAGTATAAAATTTTTTTCTTTGCGCGATATGATCTCCGTCCGTGATTGTATTGGTTTTTATTTCATATATTTAAAAAAAAATATAAGCACAATTTTCATAACTAAAAATTAAAAAGTAAAAATGTAATTCTAAATTCAAAAACCGCGTTCGAAATTCCCCTAACACCGGCCCGTTTCTGGAAATATTCAAACGGCATCCAAAATCGACAGGTATAGTCAAAGATACAGCGCAGACAAAGGAATGCACTGAAATATTCCTCAATCAAACCCTAGTCTAGTAACTTTGCGCATTCAATTGTTTACTGCCTAGACTTCCAGGCTATACGTAACGACAACTAAAACTACGAGATTGGGACTTTACGAATGTCTTGCAGCTATTAATAGGAAGTAAATTGTTAATGGTTATTTTAATATTATAATCTTGGCAGTATCCATAATCGTGATAACTGCTCAATAAATTATTAAATTTAATTTGTAATTAATGTCTATTATTATAGTTTTGAATGTAGTGAAAAAATATTAATAGTTATTAAATAACTAGTAAGATTAATATTTATATTATTTTATATGGATTGTAGTGATTAAATATTTTACACAAAACGATTAAATGTCTTCTATTGGGCCTGCCATGGAGTAATAAGTTCACCTTTATGATATCTATGTAAACAATATGTGTGACTTTTATATAGTATCCAGACAATGTAAAACAAAATTGAACTATTAAATAAGTTGGACACATGACAAGTCCCCACGGAGTGTGGCGAGTGTGTGTGAAGAGTATCATGCACGTCGGAAGCTGTCGCCTCGACGGCAGTCGTGCGGCCGGGAGATTATCGAACGGACACTTGACGAGTTCCGAACGAGAACCGTTAGTAGTCGACACTGAAGGAAGACCGTAATTGGGTTTTATTCAATATCGTATCTATATTATGAGTTCGAATTTAAAAAAGTTTAATCTATTGACCATAGATTCTTTAAGACTTTTTTCTACGGAAAGATAAAATAAAGTTGTCTAAAGGAGTTTTTATTTTCTTTTACGATGATAAAAATCAGTGTTATGATGTTCTTCAAATCTATGCCTGGACTACCACTAATAAACTTAATTACTATTATAAATGAAATATTACACAATAAAAGATATATTAAATGTTCAAAATACGCATCTCCTCTACCCCTGAATTCCTATACACATAAACTAAGACTATTAAAGAAAGTCTCTAGCGAGTAAATTTAAGACGCAGTAAAATTACAAGTATTAAAATTTGTCATTGAATTTAATATGTTATAAAACAGGGAATTAGCGCGGCGGCGACTGCTTTAACATTGCGGGGAAAATGAAACTTTATTACCCACTTTGTACTAAATATTAGATGCGTAAGTTATGGCGGATAACGTGGCAGACACGAATATAGACGATTCTTACTTGTCCGACACTAGATTAATTACCTTATTTCAAATATTTAAATACTGTTATTTGAGTGGTGTTTTTAGACATTGTATGTTTTTGTACTGTTTAAGAAGACACTAACTGCCAACCTATTTAGTGGTGTGTATGTATGTGTGTGTTATATGTACAAAATTTTTGATTAAATTGTGTTGTTGTGTATTGCGTAAAAAATATATGTACAAACCATACTTTACCTATAAAGGGAGAATATTTGGAAAGAATAAATTTAAACGACAACTTGTTGATAACGAAATGCGCGCGTGTATTCATAAACAATTCTATCCTAATTAACACGAAATAATTTAAATAAATAATACTTAAATAATAATTTACAATCGCGTTTAACTTTTTATATTCATATCTATCCTAGAAATGTACAATAACTAGAATGTTAGAGAACAATAAGTCGCGGACTCCTCACTACGATCCGTACCTGCAGTCTGCATAATATGTAGTAATCCTAACGATAGTATTTACTACGAGATCTCGAATCGACTGGCGTTACGTTAAGTAAACGTTCACTACACCATAGATCGTGAAAAAGGAACCATGGTACCGACCTTGAAGAGCGTGAGTTATTATCCCCAATTACAATTTGGTATTCGATTCAACTTAGTCTAAATCTTCTAACTACGTTTCTCTCGCTATAAGCTAATATCTTAACCCGGTTCATAACCGAAAAGTAAATCACGATTTCAAGTATGCATACGGAATAAATACGCGAAACATGTCAAGTGACGTCACCATTCACCCGACACCATAAATTTAGACCCAAAAACCCTCTTCCGTTGCTTGACGTCAACCCCCCTGATCAGTTTTCGGATGTTTCCCGCTGTCCCACAGTTTGAATGGCGATGACGTACTGACTTCGGGCATTCGAGGACTGCTTGTGTAGTTCGGCGGCAGTCGAGAGGGGGTGGACAGAAAACTACCGTAAGACAGCGAGGAGTTGACGCCAAGCGAGGCATCCAAAGTCGAATAGTATCCCGAAGAAGCGGCGGAGGGTGGCGGCGGGGCTGGTGGCTGTTGGACCCTGGTCGCCTCAGCGTACACGTCCAGATGCGTCCTCACCAATGCCACAAGCTCCCCGTAATTAGTCACCGAGCCACAAGCGCCCGCCACTCTGTAAAGCAACAACCGCGCCTCCCCAAAAAGACTGTCCAAAATTTTACCTGTCGTGAAGAGGACGATGGCCTTCAGACAGGAGTACTCCGCCGAGTCGACATGGAGTGCTTTCAGCTTCTCCACTTGCTCTTGGAAGATTCGTATGTGGTCCATGAAGGCGACCACGCGGTCCGCTGCCATCGGCGAGGCGTGCAGCCCCGCGGCGGCCAGCAGCGGCGCCACGTGCAGCGGCATCGAGCACTGCGAGGCGTTCAGCACAAACAGTTCCGACCACACGAGCCTCAGCAGAGCGACCTGGTCTGTCACTTGTAACTCGGGGAAGAAGGGGATGTTCCGCGCCCATTCCACTGCTGAGAAGAGCAGCCTCGCGGCCAACTCGCAGATATTGTCTATCCCCATGACGTTGGTGGGCTGGACGCACTGGCCATATCGCGAGGTGGGGTAGGGTTCCGCTCGGAGGAGCAGCGAGATGTACGACGAGAGGTAGGGGTGGCTGTTGAGTCCCGCCGTGGGGTCGCCGTTGGCCAGCGCGAACTGGCCCGGCAGCGCCAACCCTGCGGGCTGCGTGGGCGGCACCCGGCCTCTTTGGACAGCTGAAACAAATGAGAAGGAAATTATTTAGTCTTTGAACGGGATATCAGGTATTAATACAATTATTTATTAATATTTGTATCATTAACTGATTTAGGTTTGGAAAATTTTAATAAATATATAAATTCACTATCAAAGATCATCACGTCTATAAAGGATTGTGAATGCTTGACTTTTGTTACTTAAAAGAACCAACAGAAGAAATTACCGCTATTCGCCAATTGTAACATTCATAATGTAAATTAATGGACACCTGGAGTAGTATTGGTAGCATTGAATAATGGCTCTGAGAATAGTTATTGGCAATCGGCATAATACAACCCTGCACTGATTACGCTAACCTGCGTAATGATTCAGTTTATGCGTTACGAGTGATGGAGCGTTTTAATATGCGAACTAACATTCTGATAATTATGTAGCTAACCATGCCTAAGAAACTCAATTTCAAATAGAAGGAAGCAAATATAATTGTACAAAATAAATACCGCTAGTAAACAAAAAAAAAAAAGCGTCATGCTCCTTAGATTTTTGAAATTTGTTTTTGTTTTGTTCATTCGCTAAAATTTCGAGTATAAATATGATATTTTTTAAAAAGTCATTGATAGTTTTATTCATGAACCTAAATTCCCACCGGTCTAAAAGGCATTTTGGTAAATATAATAGAGAAAAGTGTGTGATCAAAACCGTCAATTGTCTATGGTATACAAGACGGGTTTTATTACGGCACAAATGAGTTCACCGAGAGTGTGATTTATTTTAATGCGTTTTAAATTGTCCACCGTCTGTTTGACCTCTATGCCGCAGTGTAGATACCAATTATTGACACCGTGCGCTAGTCTATGGTAACTGATATTATGGCCTGTAAATTATTACATTTTTTGTTTTAAAACCTATAAGCTTGTCCATAAGACTTTTTATAGCTATTATTTTGAATGATCTTTGTCTGTACATACTTTTATCGTGGAGCAGTCGTATTTAGTTTTTCTAGAGAAAGATTAAAGGTACTTAATATTGTTATTAAAATAATTTGAATAAATATAATGTTTAAATATTGATTCCATATACATAACGCTTGAAGAGGATTACCAATATATATTTTTTTGCATTGGTGATGACATAATCGATTAAGTATTATAATTAGTTTTAACTGACGGTTTATTGGCGTAACATTAACTTGTAGGACAGTGTTTGTTGGCCTTTATTTAATAAACATGATTGCAAAATACGTTTAATTAAAACTTATTAATACATCTCTGATAATCCTGTCTGGGATTCAAGTTAGACTTCATATTTAATATGCTTGGAAAATATGTCTTCTAAAAACGTATTGATCTAGTTTTTTTTCTGGCATCTGCAGAGGAATTATGTCGCAAAAGCCTTTGCGCATAGCTTCCTTCTGTAGATTAAAAAAACAAATTTGGTAACAGCGCTTGTTAATAGGTTACAATACATTTATGTATCCCTGGTAACATGTATTCAAGTAATAAATACTTAAGGCAATGTAAATTAAGTAATAAAAATTAATTTAAGTACAGACTCAACGCATTGCTTGCGTCAGCAATCAGCTTTGTCCACTTGGCATCAAAATTTTACAATACCTAATTGTTGTTATTTTGTTAGACATGGTATTAATTAATTTAGGCGATTTTTTATATGCCTTATTGATAATGTGAACATATTGGTCTAAGCTGTGCATTAATTGTTAAATAAACAAATAAATACTTGGGGTATGAATAACCAGACTCACATTCGCATTTATTACTTAAGATTCATGAATATAATAGTCATTCTTAGTATTGTTACCGTAATAACTAAAGATTGTCAGATACTCGTAAATGTTATTACTCATAACTCTTTTAATGGAATCCATATTATTTTATAAACGGATTAAATCATCAATTAAATTTATCATTATTTTAAACAGCTACTGAGGTTTTTTATTGCATTTTGACGGAGTAGGTTGAGAAATAATATTTTTCAATGAGATGGCAAAGTTTGTATTATATTATTTACTTTTTGAGTTTTTTTAATAGCTTTCATGGTGTTGTTGATAAGCTAGTTTGTGAATAAGAAGAGCAGGGTTTGATCTTAGTGGCGAGGCACATATTTGCGTGATCCACAAATATTACTTTTGAGACTGAGTGTTTCTGAGATTATGGAGACTCTCGTAAGTTATGATATCCTGACATAGGACCAGTGGCGGTACCCCCATAGAAGTCCAAAAGCACAGCTTGCCTAATAAAATCTTTAAGCTTTAAATCTTTATTTAACAAAATAAATTTGACATGTAAATGAGAGTATACTGACCGCACAATAAACAATTATGAATAAGACATTACACAACTGCCTCGTGGTCTCGCGGTACAAGTACCTATGTGCCAAGGGATCTAGAGGTCCTGGGTTCGATTCCCGGGTCGGACAAAGTGTTATTGGGGTTTTCCATTACGAAATTCTCAGTAGCAACACGGAGTCTGGCATTGTGCCCGAAAAACGGCAATAGGCTCGCCCCCTATTACGTGGGACTGATACATGTGGGCGAAATGTGGGTGCAGAAATGCACCTCTGCCTACCCCTTCGGGGAAATACAGGCGTGGGTTTATGTATGTATGTATGTGTACATTACACAATTAACGTGTAACGCTTTTGGGCTTCTATGGTAATACGGTCACTGCATAGGACTTGTATCTTAGTCAGCCAATGTGTAAATATTACACTTATTTATTTATACTGCCTTTTAGTGCCAGTTTATCATATACAGTATACACGTTACCCAAATATCCATAAATATAATCGTCAAAATATAAACTTATAATATGCTTATTGTATGTTGAAAAAAATTTCACGGAATACAATATCAAATCGACTTTTTCCCTTTTCCAAACTGATAATTTTGACCTGTTTAATTAACTCACTACTCTCTACCAAAAATAACTTTTTACGATAAAAATCCCAAGTGTTATAGTATACAAAGTTAATTTATTTATACACCACATTTACTCGTTATAATAGACATTTAATAACCATTTACTATGGCGATGAGATCATTAATCGATTTCTTGTAATGCATTTTGTCGCTTACTGCATGCTAATACATCGTGTGTAAATGCAAAAATTATCTTTGTACACGCAGTGGCGGTACTTCCATAGAAGCCCAAAAGCGTTACACGTTAATTTTGCAATGTCTAGTTTACCATTGTTTATTGTGGAGTCAGGATATTCTCATTTATATGTCAAATTGCTTTTGTTAAATAAATATTTAAAACATAAAGATTATATTATTCGGAATTTTGTAAGGCAAGCTGGGCTTGTATCAATGCTCATTATATTATGGCAGTTATGAGGGAAAAAAGGCTTGTATGGAAAAAAGGGAAAAATTCTTCTGTAAGAAATTCACTGCTAAATGTAGGCGTCTAGAGATTAATGGAATATGAATCACATATGTATATGAATAATTCTACATATAAATAGTTGAAATATGTATGTTAATGACATTCGATTGTTCTTATACTATTCAAAAAGTTTAACAAGATAAAAATAAATTTGCTCAACATTACAAAATTTCATGAAATAAAAATAATGAGTAAGGCGAAATCTTTGGGGATTCACGCTGTTCTTGTTAATCAGCTTGTTAATATTAAATATAATAATGTATAGTATTAAAAATAAAATTAAAATAATTAGGTAGGTACGTAAAAAAATAAAAATGAAAAAGATGACTTCTCTAAGCGTTTTGCTAAATTAATTGTTTGAATTAGTACAAACAGTGATGTTAAATCAACACAAACCAGGCCACGAGGACGAGGTTACGTTAAAAAAAACCTTCTGTATGAGGAAAATGGTAAATACGTGATAAATTGCTGCCGTAGTTGTGGTTATGTAAAAAAAAAACAGTATACTAATCGTCTGTCGTACGAGTTTACTTATTACTGTAAGTGTCTATATAGATACATACATATGTAGCTCTGCCCAAAACTCTACTTTCAAAAATAAATGCGATCAATTTAAAAAATTGATATGTCTTCAACAATGTCATGAATAATCTTATCTTAATCTGTTATCAGTTTAGATATGAGGATAATAAATTTTTCTCAATTTATAAATTCGTCGCGAGCTAAATCGCGCAAAAACATTTATATTCTGATAAAAGCCATACGAATATGGACGGCGTGCCAAATGTCTGTCAATATTTATTTATGATGTATTTAAAAAAAATAAAAAATATAGTTGATAGAAAAAGATAATAATGGCGCCTAGTATTCATTGTTTACACAACGTTGGCAGGAATGCATACTAAAAATATACATGATTTATCTACAAAATATAACTTATTTATGAAAAATATTAAAGTTCTACATTTAGTTAGTTTGCTGAGCTTTTTGGAATTAATAAGGTTGTTGTATATCAAGTAAAACATTTGTCTAAATATGAAAAAGGTAGGTACGGCACGAGTTGAAAGTTCCCATAACCGTACACTGCAAAAAAGTGTACGTTCACGTTACTTGGAAGTCGGTGAATTATACTGTTTCACATCAGAACGAGGCATTTCAAAGATCGTGCCATCACAAATCATTGATACGACGCGAGACGAATTGACGTGAAAACTCGGAATCGCGTCTAATCGCTCCGTTCGGAAACGCTTGCAGGCAGGCTAAACATTTAAGACGCGCCAAGAATTTCGAGCGCGCCGAGTTTTTTTGGCGGGAAGAAATGAAGAATGCGTTGCACGCCTGACACGAATGGTGGCGCACGCGCGCTCAATCTTTTTATTCTCAGAAAAAAAACGACCAAAGCGTAAACAGGTTGTATTATTTTTTTGTCGCAATGACAAGTGCACCGGAATTCACTGTCGGCTTTTTACTTTGTCACAGTCGTGTATTTTGCTTATTTTGCCGAACAAAAACCATTTTCGTGAATGTTAATCGAGTTTTATTTTTTAACAACAGACACGACAAGACATCAATCATCAAAACAGCATACAGAGTTACACAAACAATTCAATTAATGTGTTACATGGTCCGGGAATAATTCCGTTTGAATTGGAGTAATTGCGCGCGTGATTAGCCGGTTTCTGAACGTAATGTGGGCCACGAGAGCTCCCACGGCGCGTCGACACCTCGCCTAATAGCGAGTCATTACATTATCTGACCGATACATCTCGGAACTCGGCGTGGATTGTACATCACTATCTCGTAATCGATGATCGGAGAGTGCTGAGTGCAGACAAAGCGATTGTTTGGATGCGTTCACAGACTAATTATGATTTTAAATCGTGAATAGACGGTTTGTTTCCTATGATTTAAGGGTATACTGTGATTGGAGACTTATTTTAGGTGTCAATATTATTTTTCTCTCGCTTAAATCTTAAATAAACACCTGTCAATACTGTCTTTTAAATCATCATTTAAATTACAAGATCATGTTTAGGAATCGATCAAATACAATAAACCAACAGTGTAAAATATCATAACAAAGTTAAATGGTCAGAAATACTCGTTGATTAAATATTTTTTCTATTTATTACACGTCTATTCGGAAGACAACGCATTGCCGACATTCCGTTTTTCTTTTATTTACATTCCAACACACATACGTAACACTTTCTTAATTTTTTAGTCTAGGAAATCAATTTCTATTATTGACATATAGATTTTTATGAATGGAAATTAATGTAAATTAGCGTTAATATGAGTGGGCTTCCCATAAGGTCATAACAACTAGATCCATTAGCGGCCATTTGCATACAGGTAGGTACGTCTCATTTCGGATTTCTCTAGTACCGACAGCCGTACATAAAAATCATTGGCAGTTCTCGTCTGTTCATTGAGCAACTTTGACATTTCAACTTTTTTCATGTCTTTCAATATATTTTTTTCGCTTTGTTAATAAAGCACTTTCATTCTTGTTCTTAGAAGCAGTTTATAACTGTCACTAATTTATTTGGGCGAAAAAAATTGCCCAAAATCCGAGGTGCTTAGTTTTTAAAACTGAATGCGTAAAATCGAAACAGACGTAGAGGAAGTTGTAAAAATTGTTGAGCTTACTTACACCTAAGATTGCGTCAGCACAAGTGATACCTCGCGACGGCTTTACTAAAGACTGTGTATCTCGATTGACCAGACAGGCTCATTAAGTTTAAATTTAATATGGCGTAGTTCTACCATTTCGGACGCAGCCGACGCCGCGACAAATCATACTGTCCGTTTAAAATTAAAATGTGTGACACGAACAAGCCATACTTCATCCGATTATAAAAAATTAACAATGTTTATGTTACATATAAATTTTACGTCCACTTGACGCCCGCACGGCTAATAACATGTGTCATATTTTAGTAAATAAATAATATTTATAAAGAGGAAATTAATGGGAAATTTGACATAAAAATTAACGATTTGATGATTTTCATACAATAGTTATCAACATGGGATAATGAAAACAAATTATGTGTAACTTTCGAATGATAAAAAACGCGCGTTTAAGTCTAATGTATTGGTTATGTTTTGGAACATAAATAATATGATTTCGTTGACGCATTACTATGGAAAGGGGGTAGAAATTAAAAGGATTATCATTAAATAACGATATCTAACTTACCAGATTTTTGAGTGCAAAAATTTTAGATGTACTCTAACGGCTATTTATAAAGATGACCTTAAAAGAAACTTACAAGGTAAAATATGACTGAAAAAATACAGATATTTTAGGTGTTGCTAAAATTGATCTTAATCATTTCGATTAAATATAAGTAGTTGATGTAAAAATCTGAACGATTTTAAACACTCTACATCAGTATTCAATTTATGATATAAATCAAGATATGACATCAATCACAGGAAACACGTGGGTGAAAATCCAGTGTATTTTTACGCTGCAATAATGTTGAATGGTTAAAACTTTAAGACACGTGTTTTATCATTTTTCAAATCGTTCCACGCTTACCCTATTTACGTGATTTTAGAAAAACGTCTTTTATCCCTTTCTTTCTATTATATTTTATTTTATTCTTATTCATATCGCGTAAGCGAGTTTCTTGATAATGTACTTATCCTCGAGTTAAGGAATTTCAGACCTTATTAACAAGCGAGAGGGTTTGAAACTTGTTGCAATGATTGCAATATTTATATTGCTCTTGACACAGTTTGTGTTGAGGAAACGATATGTCATTTACGAGATCTGATGATGGGGTACTTGCAT
The DNA here is from genome assembly GCA_907164795.1 of Hemaris fuciformis. Classification (NCBI taxonomy): domain Eukaryota; kingdom Metazoa; phylum Arthropoda; class Insecta; order Lepidoptera; family Sphingidae; genus Hemaris; species Hemaris fuciformis. Next base: position 11,417,612 of record OU015447.1, read on the forward strand.
GGGCAAAAATGCTTTACTATTTTGTATTTACGCAACAAAAAGTATAAGGTAGACGAGCTCAATCTCAACATACAATTACATATATACTTTTATAGTACAAATTGTGCACCAATTTTACACATACACAACATATATTTAGTCGATATAAGTCTGTGTACGTCCCACTGCTGGACATAGATATCCTCTACTATTAAGACCTTCTAGGCCTTCAATAATTACAATTAATCGGTTTTCTAAAGTTTTTTAGGTATTTGAAGTCAATAAACTGAGGCCTATTATTTAAAGGCACTTCATAATCGATCCCTGAATCCAATTATCGACATCGAAGTTACACATATTAGAATTAATACTTCTTTGTTGTAATGTCATTACAATCTCACAGTCCGACATATTGACATGGATGTAACACGAAAAAGAAATGGCGTCCATAATTTTATCTAAACAAATACTTTTTGTTTTAAATAAATGCATTGATACGATCATCGATGGTTATCTTTTGAGACGTCAAACTGTCATACAACGTGACGTACGCACAAAAAATCAATCAGGTATTGATCGGAGAAATAATGTTATTTGGTTATATATAGCTTACGCTGAGAACGAAAATAACATATGAAAATCTATATTAATAAATAAAATTGAACTGTCTGTTTTGTTTGTTTGTTTGTTCCGGCTAATCTTTGAAGCGGGTGGACCAATTTTAACGGGACTTTCACTGGCAGATAGCTGATTTAATAAGGTGTAACTTAGGCTACTTTTAGTTTATAAATTTTCTTATTAAAAATAATTAAAAATACATTTTCCGCGCGGACGAAGTCGCGGGCACAGCTAGTAATAGATAAATTTAATTTAAAGCTCTTAAGTTTGAGAGTATGACATAGTTTGTCACGAAATTAAAAAATAATTTATGATCATTTTTGATAAGATTAACTCAGACTCAAGGATTATATGAATGAGATAGCTCTAGTTTAAGTGTTTTTTTTTAAATAAAATAACTAAAAATCTCCGTAGCACTTTTAGTCAGAGATCAAGCTATGAAACGAGAGAAAAACAAACACAATTTCATGTTATCTACAAATATTTATTTCAGATCTGAGTGTTTCTAAGATCGAAGTGTCTTATAGTTTTTTATCCCATTCTCGCAAGATTTATATATTAATGTTTGGTCTTAACTAGGATAATAATAAAGTAGATTACCGGTACGCATCTTGTGTGCGACTGTACGGAATGTCATTTGCCGTCGAAATAATTACAGACGATTGTGGTAAGGATAATACGATCCATATTATTTGCACAAGACTAGCTGCGCGTTACGAGATAAATATTTGTTAAACACGGTTTTAACATCTTGACAAATATAAGAGTATTTTTTTTTAATTGCTTTTGTCTACGTGCAAGTCAATTAGGTCCAGAAGGAAATGATATTGTGTTGACAGCCCCGTGGTGCAGTTGGCTAGACACCAGCTTTATCATCAGCACATATATACGTCCCACTGCTGGGCACGGGCCTCCTCTACAACTGAGAGAATTTAGGTCTTTGTCCACCACGCTGGCCTAATGCGGGTTGGTAGATACCAGCTTATAGCATCAAAGGCCACGAGCTCGATCGCCACGCCGAGAAATGTTTGTGTGACACAAATATTTGTTTCGGGTCTGGGTGTTTGTGAGACCCAAAAGTCTCTCGTAGTTTCTGACTCGTATCTTAGTATGGGGTTAGAACTATGTATGTGACTATTGAGTGTATTTAATTATTTTTATAACTAGTAGTCTTTTCTGGACTCCATTACGCTTACCATCAGGTGCAATGGGGTCACTTTGCCGTGCCAGTATAAAAAAAAGTCTCGTCTATTTAAATTAGCGATCTATTAAGATACACAGTACGTGCTTTTACGTTTTTACAGTTTATCCAGATTTTCCGTGATCAAAAACAGCCTATAACTCTATTTACGCAGCCAGGTCAATTATTTATCTTAACAGTCTTTCATGGAGCCTTTCTAAGACATCGGTTTAATTTTAGCATCAAATCGCAACAACATGATACAATGGACACGAGTTGATAAAATTGATTCTTCTAAACGATTCGCATTGAATAGCAATCTATGTTATACCGATTCTCAATCATCTGGTTTTGATTACTTATTCATTGACTAGTGTTGTACCTTTATCTTGTCTACGTGGTCTTAGTCTATGACTGATAATTCTACGAATATCCAGTGTTTTAAAATGGTGCAATTGGTAAGGCTTATCCCGATATAGGCTGATGATGATTGTGTTTCAGTTACAAAAAATGTTTCAATGATTTTCACTACCAACAGATTGATAAGATGAGAAATAAAGTATTATGGCTAGCCAATAAACACAAATTATTGTAAATAAATTATTTAGAAGCATTGATGATTTTTACAATAAGTTGTAAAAAAATGCCAAAGCTTCATAATATTAAGTTGTTAGTTCAAAAAAATCAAAGACGGCGCCATAAAACATTTAATTTGTATGGAATTATGATATTTTTATGAGCTCATGATTGATTGGCTCGAGAAAGTTTATGCCGACGATGATTGATAACTAATTAATAACATTTTATTTGGCGATGTAAAAAGTTTTTTTTTTTTCCAAAATAATTTTATACTTTATTTTATTCTCACGCGGAATAAGCTTGCGGTGTGCGATCGAGAATCCCAAGTTCGATTACCGGGTAAAGCACGGTGCTATTGAGGGTTCAGTGTACTACGTTTTTATATTAGATAATTCTCATTCTATTCTTATCCTTTTTTCTCTATTGCATAAAACCTTAACCCAAGTGTCGTAACGTGGAAACTTTCCTCTCCTACCCTTTGGCGAATACGGGCGTGAGGATATATCTCTTTTGCGCTTAAAAAATATTATTGTCATTTTATCGAATTAATTGAAAATATTTATCCCATAGCTAATACTTTATGATTTGTATGATAAATGTCCAGTAATTATGTTATAAAACATTGGTATTCCATTTTTTATGATCATTTCTGCTTATTCAATTAACTTCATTCCGCGTAAACTATTACGGAACAAATGTATGTATTATTAACGGCTAGTGTCACTTGTCAACTAAGACATACATAAACTCACGCCTGTATTCCCCGAAGGGTTAGGCAGAGGCGCATTTCTGCACCCACATTTCGCAAAGTATGTATCAGTCTCACGTAATAGGGGGCGAGCCTATTGCCGTGTTTCGGGCACATTTCCAGACTCCGTGCTGTTACCGAGAATTTCCTAATGGAAAAATCCAATAACACTTTGCCCGACCCGGGAATCGAACCCAGGACCTCTAGATCGCAACTGTCAACTAAGAATGTCTATTTTATATGTATCTCTGATTGTTTTTGCTTATGCATGAATTTTGGAATCAGGTCATAGATATAAAAAATCTGTGGGTAATTATATTGAGTATAAAAAGATTTAAAACGTCTTGTATGTAAATGTCTTGTTGCCAAATTTCATCGAAATCGCTTTATCCGTTTGCGTGGATTATTGACAGAAGTAAAGGTCTGTCCACTTATCCTTGCAAATTTGAAACAACTTGGTTGTAAGAATTTTTCATTATAAGGCGTAACTATTTAAATTGTATCTTTTTATAATTGTGTATTGCATGTTTTCAAATCAACTTACTTTAGAATAAGTAAAAAAACTTGATTAGCCGGAAATTAAGTATTAAAATTGGCAACATTATAACAGTTCACCTTAACTCTGATTGTAAGTGACCCGAGTGAACCCTTACACCTGCTGGTGGACGATGACCGATTAATATATCCTGTTTATTTATCCCCCTAGGTTTTAATTACTTAGATAAATTTGCATTGTTTCACCTTGACGAACATTAGGTACAGTTTATATCAATCCAAATTTATACGACTGCCTCGTGGTCTCGCGGTACAAGTATGTGCCGTGCGATCTAGAGGTCCTGGGTTCGATTCCCGGGTCGGGCAAAGTGTTATTGGGTTTTTTCATTAGGAAATTCTCGGTAACAGCACGGAGTCTGGAAATGTGCCCGAAAAACGGCAATAGGCTCGCCCCCTATTACGTGGGACTGATACATACTTAAAGCAGTGATGGCCTCGAGGTTTAGGCGCGCGGTCGAGAATTTCGGCGGTCGCAGGTTCAAACCCCAGGCACACACCTCTGACTTTTCGAAGTTATGGGTGTATTCACAATGAATTATCACTTGCTTTAACGGTGAAGGAAAACATCGTGATAAAACCTGCACGCCTAAAAGTTCTTAGGAATTTCTTAGGTGTGTAGTCCGCCAACCCGCACTAGGCCAGCGTGGTGGACTAAGGCCTAAACCCTCTCAGTTGTAGAGGAGGCCCGTGCCCAGCAGTGGGACGTATTTGGGCTGATGACGATACATACTTGGCGAAATGTGGGTGCAGAAATGCACCTCTGCCTACCCCTTCGGGGAATACAGGCGTGAGCTTATGTATGTATGTATGCAAATTTATATTATTTTAGAGCAAGGAGCTCTCCTAAATTCAATGGGCGATATGATTTCAAATACGTAGCTAAATCTTTCGTTTTAATAGTTGAGTTTGTAATAAGCTTAATCGAATCCTCTATCTGCTTATAAAAATACTATAAGACGACACAATAATAGCATCACAACTTTTTGACATGCTGCATGGTAGAATAAGAAAAACATGATTTTTCACAACATATTAGGTATTAATGTAATTTAAGAGCATTGTTATAAGAATCTTTGAGTAATTATTTGGTCTGGATATGTTAATATACCTAATCGCAGTTTTGGAGTAGTTTCTTTCACCCAAACTTTTAGATCTAGTACAATATACCGACATGGACATATTAAGAAAAATATAACTAGTAATAGTTTAACTTGTACGAGATAAAACACTATAAATCGTTTTATTAACGAGAACATTCATAGAGTTTCTAGCTATCGAGCCATTAAGAACCACAGAGTAAAGTTGTATGGTTTGGACAATAAATAAAACAGATGCGACAGTTTGTGACACACTATCAAGCCATTAAGTATACCATCTTGCTTTAAAAAATAACAGCAAGAAATGCATTTATGCAGTTTACAATTTTGCTACTAATATTTCAATTGTTTATAATAGACTCCATGAAAAGAGTAAGACCTTCCTTTGTTTAACGTTACGAAATTTATCATGTAAAATTGAAACTGTTTATTGAAAAAAAAATGCGTTTTCTAATTTTTTTTAAAAATTGTCATTTCGTGTTGCTGAGGTAGTTTCTTGCCGTTTCTTCTACACAGTTATAACACGTTTCGAAGCGGCAATAGTTTAATAGTTTAAAAAAATATTAAAAAGTGTAAAATTGACGATTCAAAAGAACTTGTAAAAGTCTATTTGAATAAAGATAATTTGACTTTGACTTTTCCTAAAGTAATTTCAGACTTAAATAATTCAAATGTAAAAAAATCACCGCAGACATATCAATTACCAATATTCACCTTTCTGTCATAACTCATAAGTGTTGGTGTGTAAATGTAGGCTCAAAAGCGTCGAGTGTCGCCTCTACAAGATTTACCGCCACGACAAATCGTCCATCTTGGTACGTACATTTTAAATTTGTTAGCTCGGTACACATCTTCATTTACCGTTTGGCTATTTATTTGAGTTGTTGGCTCCTATCTCGTTACGTCTCGATACTAGCTGATAATCCGTTATTTATGTTAAACATTTTTCATGTACATCGGTGCATTACGTAGGGAACGGACGGTACGGCGAGTTAATGATGTTATGTAACTTTCACACGGTTATACTGTCGGTAATAGCGCAGTGCTTTTTGTGAAGTTAAAGCCGATTTAGTTTTATATTTAAAAGAAAGATAGTTTAATCAAGTAAGTTTCATCAAGCAGTGATGGCCTAGAGGTTTAGGCGCGCGGTGGAGAATCTCGGCGGTCGCGGATTCGAATCCGAGGCACACACCTCTGACTTTTCGAAGTTATGTGTGTCCGCCAACCCGCACTAGGCCAGCGTAGTAGCCTAAGGCCTAAACCTCCTCAGTTGTAGAGGAGGCCCGTGCCCAGCAGTGGGACGTATATGGGCTGATGATGATAGTTTAATGAGCTTTTAGAGTAAATTACGAAAGATCCCGCGTGTAATTCAAGGTCGAGGAGCGCGTTAATTGGATAACATATAGCATACTTCTAGCAGCAACAAGTCTGCAAATTTGTTTGGTAAATTGTATCAAACCCCAGTACATGAGAATTAAAACAAAACTGGCGAAACAATTAATTGTAAATTACACATACTTGTTACAGTGCAGAAATAGAACCCTTGGGTATCTTGTTGCTACTCAACTCATTATCTTAAGGCGGGTTGTCATTCTTTAGCTTTTTAAATTCAGTTTTTGCTAGATTTATCTTAGTAGGTACTAGTTGTTATTACTATGATAATCTTGCACTAAGCTAATGTACAATAACACGTTGGTTTCTTTGCTTCATGTTTGAAATGAAAACCAACATTTACTACACGAATATTAGTATTAATTTGCTTATCTAATTATTGTTGACATCGTTTTAATTATGTTACTATGCAGTACAAGTGGAAGTTTAGTAAGGCAGCTGTGTTAATTTCAACAAATATTGCTCCAAACTTAAATCCCAATTGCCTTACTGTCCCTTCGAGCGCGATGTCAGCACGCGACTGCCTCGACAACATACAAATAGCCGAGTATCCACCTTTTGTTGTCCTAACGGTTGTGTTTTGATATCATTAGAAAATTCTCGCCGCGACACCGAGAAATATTGTACACACAGATTAGAAACTAATGTAGGAAAGTTTTGTCACGCTGATGAATGTGGTCGAGTATAACGTTCTTCCAATGATAAATCCATTGATAGTTCAATGAAATATGTTAATAAGCATTTAGATAGAAAGCCGTTAATGTATTTGATGTAAACAAAGACCACCTACTTAGAACTAACAATAATCATATGGGATGAAGGGATGGTGGGTTCCGTCAATTTCTATTCAGAGAAAAGGTAGAGTTAAAGAAAACGTTAAAGTTTTATTTATTTGATTTTAATTGAGAAGAAACTCTAGTAACTTGCTGAACCAGTTAAGTGAACTAAGACGTAATCCCTCTCAAGCAGATGAGGCCCATGTTCAGCAGTGTGACGTGTATGATATATGTACATACATATGTATAAATTGTTTATTACTGTAATAGTCAATCTATATTACCTTTCCCGTAATTTTAATATCACTATTACTTTAACCTAGTCTGGCTAGAAAATGCTTCTAGTTGTAAATAGCTATGCGTAAAATAATGATAAGTTATCAAAAAACTGCGACAAACATTTATAAATTAACTCAAAGCCAATCGAATAGGAGGAAAGGACCCCAAAAACTGGTCACGAGTAACATAAAAACACAATTAAAAGCCCGATTAAAATTATCATTCGATTAACCAAGATCGGTATAATTAAGCTGTTTTGGAGCACGTGCGTCGGATATAATGTAGATGTTTTAGTATTTTAAAACAATATTGGTTTCACCTCTTTAAAGGCACAAATTGTGGCTCATGTCATTTTCCTATTTAGAATCATATTTCTTAATTGGTTTAGAATTAATTTTTTACTGGTGAGGACGTTATGATAGTCCTCATTATCAAGTATATTATGAAAACAAAATTGAAATTGCATAACAATTCCAGGCTTTCACTGTTCAGTCAGACAACGTATTGCAATGAACAAGTTGAGACATAAATAAAGAGCAAGAAAAAACACGCGATCTTTATCACAGTAACCATCGACAGGTTTCAACATAAACGACACAAGACGTAGATAATAGCATTTGTACAGATATAAAACAATCTGAGAAATGAAAGCAAGATGCAGCCTGACCGCCGCGAGAAACTGAGCCTTGCGATCATCACAATATACTTGCAGATGTGTGATTAGTTGCGGGGTCACGGAACGGTCGCTGTTAGACAGAGAAACGGATCTAGCATCCTTGTTCCTCTTGCAGGACGCGCCATGAGCCCATCTCTGTCGTGCGAACGACCGCAGGGCGCCTAAACCGCTATACTAAACTGTGACCTCACGAAATTCTCCAAGCACGATGCTGATGATGGTATGTCCACACGTAAGACACATTCTAGGACTTGTGATGTAACAGAAAAATGAAGCGAGTATGTAAGGCATTAATGATATTTATGGCCATAAAACATTTTATAATTGTTAATCTAAATCTATGTAATTACAGCAAAACAACAGGCTGTTATGCTAACCGGTCATATTGATATCAGAACGATTAAAGTATGGAATTTTATTTCATGTATATTTTTCTTTATCTAATTTGTTTGAAATGTAAAAACAAACAAATATATGAACAAAACAGTCTCAACAAGGAGAAAACGCGTGGTTACGTGAAAGATGATTCACGAGTAATGATGGACATACGAACCGACATGTACCTAGATGCGGATGCCCGATGAATTCTAAGCGACAGGTCCGAAAAAAAACCTCGTTTTAATTCCGTATACGTCCATGATCATTATGGACTGTTATCATTAATTTTATTGAGCCATCACCGTCTATTAGCATATTAAATTAGTTTTTGTTTTCCAATCCATGCTATGCCTGCGTCGATAATTTTGTGGTTTGATGGGAGCATCGACTGACCATTAAGCTGTCAACTGCTTTATAAATATCAGATTTTCTGTTGATAGTTTAGGAATATGTGTTTATTTTTTGTGTCACGTTTCATGAGGGCTTTCTTTATTTTCATGGCATAAACATGTACGTGACGAAGCGAAATTTGCATATCTAGTTGAAGTATAGGAATAAACGTGGTCAGCTTGCATACCGATGTTTTTTTTGCCAATTTTGTATAGCAACACGTTTGCAAATGCCACGAACATAATAGAATTGGCAAAGTCAAAACGAAAAGTTTGTTTTTATAATGTGATTCCATTGCCACAGGCAAATTGTTTTTTTTTTATAAATTTCAATATAATAATTAGGTTTGTTGAAATAAACGCGAGGCTTACACTCAAATCAGATAACTAGGAGTATTCATACGCACAGCTAGTGGAAAACAAACAACAAGCGATTATAAAAGCGCTCTAACTCACATAGTTTCCGCGTGGTTAACTCACAAAAAGAAACAAAGCGAAATTCCGCCGCATCATTAAAACTATGATCTCGAATATAAAGTGAAACTATGGAGATATAAGGTACGGTACAGAGGGCATGACCACGCAGAACAGGTTTCGTCTAACGTAGTAACCAATATACATATCGTGCATTACTCCACAGCACGCCAGATTGTGCGCCGCACCAAGCCGACTGTGAGAAAATTTCACCTGTTAGAAATCCTACGTATCTTTGCTATTTTGTATAGGATTATCGGAAGGTTCCCAAGATAAATAAAGCTACGCTGCTTGTTATGGACGATGTGAACGATTCTGATGTAAAGTTATGTGATGCTGAAGATTCACAAATCAACACTGGACTACGTTTGATGTGTTAAGTCGGTAATTCTTCGACTCCCCCAACATTGGATGTAAATATTTTTGAATTTTTAAGTAACGTAATTCAATTTGAAGGCGATAAGTTACTTTGAAGGAATGAAAGTAGGAGTCATTATGTAAATATAAGTTAACTTTCGTGTGAGTTACTTGACTTAGTTAAGGGAAAATAATATTAAAATTTGTAATGTAAGCGTGTTGCTTCTTACGAAAGCGGGAATATTTATTGAACGGCATCTACTTGATGTTATTTAATTGACGTGAAAGATACTAGTGATATATTTAGTAATGAAATTATTTATAATTACTTCCCGTGAGTACTGAAATTTACAATTACTAATCGTTAAAATAGTGGTAATTTCATAATTTTAAATGTTCCAATCAATATTATCAATACATACATACATAACCTCACGCCTATATTCCCCGAAGGGGTAGGCAAAGATGCATTTCTGCACCCACATTTCGCCAAGTATATATCAGTCCCACGTAATAGGGGGCGAGCCTATTGCCGTTTTTCGGGCACAATTCCAGACTCCGTGCTGCTACTGAGAATTTCCTAATGGAAAAACCCAATAAACACTTTGCCCGACCCGGGAATCGAACCCAGGACCTCCAGATCGCACAGCACATACCTGTGCCGCGAGACCACGAGGCAGTCGATTTATTTATTTATTATCAATACGTATGAGACAATTGGACTTTCAAAGCATCCTATATATTTTTAAATCTTAATATGCTTACACAAAACTCACGAAATTATTATAATGATGTTAACAGGTGTTCGAAAACGAAAACCTCATCAAAAACAATAACTTTCTCAAAACAAAAGACCACTAATAAACCCTTGGATATAACACATTTTTACATCGTTCCGAAGGCAAGATTTAAATAAAGTGATATTTCATGATGTAACATCACACGTCGTAGAGGAATTAGCTCGTGTGTCCGACGCCATGCCTATAAATCACCTGTTCGGTTCGTTAGCTGGCCGGCCGGCGCACCGCGGGGGTCCGCCTTCGATTCCCGCCGTGGCAAGTGGAACGGCCATTGATGTAGCCCCCTGTTGGTGAGTATTTTGACGTGCTATATAATGTCATGTCGCGTTGCGTTTGATGAATGGTGAATTTGCTTCGCTTTTCTCAGCTGTGTGCCGTTTGAGAATTTCATGGGCATTCCAAATGAGATCACGTGCGAATTCTTTGAGGACCCTCAGTGTTTTGTTTTTCTATAATTTATTCTTAATTACCCGTTATCAGATTTGTTATTTACATTTCTTCACTTCTTTTTGTTGTTTTAATTAACTGATTGTCGCGTTCGTTTTCATCAGTGCTACCTTTACCGCGCTCGGATCTTTATCCCCTGCAGTATCAATTTCAAGCTTCCTTTACTTTATAGCATAATTTACGTCTCCATAAATTTCGTTTAAACTCTTAGCTTTTGCTGATTCGCGATGATGTCCAATCGCAGCAACCTTTCCCATAGCGGGTGGAAATTTAAAAAGTTAATTAGGCAACACTCTGCGCTCGATGCATCATCCCGGCGGAGTATAAATCACCGGATGATTGATACTCGGCCGGCACACATCTCACGCAACGCTAGCTCCTTTTTTATTCCCGACACAAATGATTTTACACTTTGATTTCCTTTTTGCCGGTCGTTACGTTTACCTTCACTATTTGGTCGTGCATCATTTGTTAGGACGCCTGTGTTTCGAATATATTCGCATATTGTTTGAAATCGTCTTCTATAAACGTTAAAATATTATTTTCCACAATCTCTAGTATCATCTTCTAATAGATATCCAAAAGATTTTCAGTGTAATTTGTTTGGGGCTATGTAGAAGTAGATCCCAGCTTTAATGTTCCATGAATTTTGTGGGCTGATGATTAGGCTAATCAGTTGATAAGCATAGTAATTACAGTATTAATCTGAGGTGATATATAATTTAGTTCAGCGTTTACTTTCAAAGTAACTAAGTATACAGGTCCCGGATCGCAAGTTGCTTAAGTTATGATCGAATAAATGCTAACTATCATTGCTATGATAGTTACTATCTTGCAACATTGTGCAAACTACTTTCTATTTCTATCTCAATCGCTTTATTCCTCTCCATAGATTCATTCGGATTTAACATTACGAATGAAAATTACGACTACATTAATTTTAACAAATTTATAGCGTTCTTGCTTATTAATACATAAGGACTTTTGCACACGAACAAATAAGCTGAATGTTTTATTGGTTGGATAAATTTATACGAATTATATTAGGGACCTTATTTCTGTTAGAGATTGAATTTCTTTACATTTTTACATATACACGCATCAATGTAATTCCGTTAAATGTAATTTTTTTTTTCTTTTAAAGATACAACCGCGTTGTTGATTTGCAAGTTCGCCTACATTTGGAACCAATATAAATATCTAAAGTATTTTTTTCTCACCTCTCTTACTCAATTCAATATGTCGATGGCTGTCTATGGTTTGATGAATAAATTTATTCGATATAACTTAGTCACTGCAGCTTGTACAAAGCTGATTGTTTAAATTCAACATACTGATCAAGCCCCAAAGCATTTTCAACATCGTCAACCTACCGCATTATAATGCGAGTCTATTAAATCCTTATAGTATACTTGACGAAAACTCCTTTCACAGCAATGAAACACAATATGCCGGGCATAAAGCTAATGTTTATAGGAACCTATCAAGTTTCTAACAACTCCGAGGTTGTGACCATATACGCTACCTGCCCCGTCGCGGACCTTTAGCGTGCTGTGGGCATTGTTCGGGCCCCCTGATTCACATGCAAATCGTTTGACAAAACGTGCGGAAATATAATTAGGCCTCCCGTTCGGAAGACACGTTCGACCGGTATTTTGCAGTTTTTAATTAATGTTGCAGTACACGAGTAACTTTTGACCGGTGTCCGAGGGCTTCCGCCGTGGGAACTGTCGGCGGCGAGTCTCGGACTCAGCGCTACACTCGATGGTATCTTTATGTGGCTAGTGAGGCGGTTTCCCGGAACGTGGACCATTACCCGACTGGAGCGTTGTGTGGACATGTCACAGTTATTATGCTCTCTAGAAACGATAATATCTTTCGGCTGTGACGCAAAGACGCGTCGCATTGTGAGCCACGTCAGATTTTTGACACGATTAAGTGTGGGTAAATCCCGGTACATCTTTGTTACAACTATTTTCTGTTTAGCATCTTGTTTAGATGGTACATGAAAGACGTTATGTTGTCGGCATTATTGGTCATATAAACGAATTTCAAAATAAAGTTACGTTACCTGACAGTCAAGTATGATTTAAGTTCTCATCGTTCATCCTCAATGAACTATATTAAATGAATAATTTAAAAAATCCTCAATGGTCAATATTAGCAAGCCCACTGACTATTTTTACAGAAGACAATACACTCGGGCAACCCTTCCTATCATTAGCTAATAGCTGTAAACGTTACGCGTTCCCACGCTATCAAAGTTTGGCAAACTAGACTGACCAACCCTGGCCAAACTTACGGTCAGTTGGCCAACAATGACCGAAGGAGCGCACCTGGACACCACGCGAATTGACACCCTCTAGACCGAATTTCTTTTGTGGATTAAAGGCGTGCACGGGGTTTACCTTAAGTAATAACCGAAGCAAACATTGAATCAATTTGTGGGCCATGGGAATGTATGATATTTTTGACAGGGCTTGTGGGCTGGCCTTTGTTACTCCATTGTGCATGGTTGCGGACATTGTGTTAGCGGATTAAAGCAGGATAGGCTGTGACGTGTTCAGCGGAGCTTAAAATTCTTTTCTCTATTATCATTTAGCAAATAATTTAGTATTCAATGTCTGCTAACGATTTTGCTTTTTAATTTACGGAGTGATTTCTGATGTGTCTATAACGTAAATATCTTGACCAGATAACGTATTTAAGAATATTTCTGCAAATGCCATTCTTTCCATACAAAAAATGCTGCTAACGTTAAATCGGAATTCATGATTTCCGATTGTTTCTTTAAGCACCTTGCTATTAAATTTATCTGTTATTACGCTTATGATCTCCAAAACAAAGGCGGGAGATACTTTTTCAATTTCCCCGCAAATCGAAACCCATTAAAATTCATCGCGAACGCCCGAGGGTACATCGGGTGCGATACCAGAAATCTTTCTAAATGACCGCACCGCACAAAAACTTATTAAGATATCCCAAACAAAAGGCATGATTGATGCGAGCTAAACAAAAGGAGCTTTTGTGAAGTGACGGCCGAAGCCGCGTTGTCGAATAGTATGCAGTTATTAAATAAACCGGTATTTAATGTGCTCAATTAATCAATGCATACAATTGTTTGCGTATTGTCTAGTGTGGATTTTTAATTATTTTCTGCATATGTGCATATCTTTAATTGAACATTATAAAACAATGAAGATTGCAGAGTGAATTATTCAATTTAAGTTCAAGGAAAGCAATGTAAATGAAAATTCCGAACTTAAAACTTTAAAGATCTTTTTTTTTTTAATCAAAGGAGAATAAATATGACGCACATCCAAAATTAGAATTTCAAAACAATACTAATAATATGGTTACGAGTATGTGTAGGTGTTAAAGTTGCGAAGGAATGTAGTTTGGAATCCGCGATTATAATTATAAGAGATTTTTTAATAAATAAAGATTACAATCAAATATGCAAATAAAAATAGAAAATATTTAACGAAGAAATTAACCACAATGCCAATATGTTAATAGTTTAATACTGTTTCTTTTTAGTTTACTCTAAAGGTTTACTGGTTCAATGTTCGATATAAAAGTGATACTGAGAAGAAAATATAGCATTATGACTGTGACGGTCGACTGCCCGAAATTGTATTAATTCTGATGACATAAGAAATGGAGAAAATGTCGCCGCGGTAAACAAAACGAGTCGCAAGGAATGCCGTCTATTATCTAATTCATGAGATTACACAACATATGGATGTCCAGCGATGGAGCGAGCCAAACGCGCATCTATTACAGATCACAATCAAACATAGTAGCCAACACCTCTCAATGGATCCTTTCAACCTCAAAACGCATCACAAAGCCATCCTACCAACCATGTCGGTACAAACAATTGATAAAAAAATTACAAAAGGCGTGTCGACGCCTCTAATCTCGGACCAGATCTACGAGTTTGATATCTAAGACGATTATAAAGCGACAAAAGAGGCACACTTACTTTTTTCTCCTTTCCATTAACAGTTAATCTCGGATAAAAAAACTCTGTATGGAGTCTGAGCGTTTGCACCTTTCTATTGTTTGTTGACAGCAAACAAATCGTTTGTTGGGCAAAATACGAGGTGCGAGGGGTCGAGTAGACCTAATGGGGTGCTCAAGGGTTGAATTGAGAGCAGCGGGTTACCGTGTCCTTTCCGGAGTGGCCTCCGCATTATCTGCTCGGAAGTGGTGGTTCTAATGAACACGAAGGTGATGTAATTTTCGGTGCAAAATTTTGGACTCGAGGAATATATTCTTGATTGGTAATTGATGGACGTCATAAAAATTCTCTAAATATTTTTGGCGAAATAATTTAATTGAAGACAGCGCTAGAAGCGGTCGGACGGGTGGCTGGCGGTGCCGCGGCGGCGTAATCGCCAGAGCCAGCGGGGTTCCGACCGCATTATGAACTCTTCAACCTCGGTGCCCTCCGTCAAGACCGTTTCCTTTATGACAAGAGGAAATAACGCTGGTCGCCTCTTATCTTTTATACGTACACCTGTGACGTTTGGATTTTGTGGAATTGTTCCTTTCATTTGTACTTCTAGTTTATATTTAATAACATTAATTACTTTTTGTGTTGCTGTATCTTTGTTTTACGTCTATCCGTTTCATTTTAAATTGATTATTCTTAATACGTACAAAAATCATTGTATCATGAAGGGAGATTTTGGCAGAAGCATTATTTGTTACGTCATTAAGGTAAACAAGTACCTACAACAATGTGATTAAAGAACGAAAAATAGGTACGAAGTGTACATTTCAATAGGTAGTTGAAATCACTGTCACACAGACGCCTACGACTCCAAGGTTCTCATAGATAGCCTTGACCCGGCTATCATTAGCTTCATTACTCTTATGAATTTACGCGCACTTTAAAGCTTTATTTGGTGACAAAAACACTTGAATCAACAATGTCTTTATGATTTTTCGTTGGCCTATTGTTTTATAATAATTTTATCATTATGATAGTTTCATGGTTTGTTTGTTGTTATGGGATTTATCAAATTGAGCTTATGCTCTGTTATTTTACATTGCACCTTTGAGAATACTTTACTTATAAAATCACGCATTTCATTTAAAGTTTAACCACTAAGACGGTCTTACCACTCAAACTAACTGCTCGAAATTTATCAGTATACTAGTTCATTTGCTATTTTGATATTCTTATAATTTTGAATATGACAATAGCGCATAAACCTAAAGAAGAGTCGTTGTTATACAGATGTACTATTGGACAATATACATTCCTAATCTAAGCACGGCACGTTCACAATCTTCGATAACATCAATCACCTCGCTGTCTTTAAAACAATAACCTTCTATATTAATAGTAGTGTTATAATAACCTATTACAGCTCATAACTTCATATTAACATTGAGCAGCGGTTACTTAGATCGGATCCCAAGGGCACAACCAACTAATGACTCGCCAAGATTAATGATTTTACTAATTACACTTGTGACAATCAATGTGCCTTTAAAGCGAGCTTTTTGTGTTAATACATAATATTCTATTATTATAAGTTGTGTTGGACGTGAGGAATTTGCAGTTTCGAAAAAAACAATTTAAACAGAACATAAGAGTCAACGTAATAGTATGGAAATGTTGGATGTGATCAGACTAAATTGAGAGGTATGACGTACGTATGTACATAGAAAGAACATTCTCAGGTTTGTAAAAGTACGAGAACAGTTTCTAAAAAAATATTTGCAGTTTGAGTTGATATCGTATAGTCAAAGAGAAACTTTAGCTTCAATCGATACATTGTTAAGTACCTAGAAAATTCTAGTCATTATCACTTTCATTAAAAACATTAGATATTAATTGATAGTTCAAAATGTCTCAATACAGGCATGGTTAGTCATAGCCAATTATAATTTTCTTCTGTTAGTAGATGTGTTTGTACATGTTTTGCGGACTCACCTTCTCTCCTCATGCCCATTTTGAGACATTTTCTGAGCCTGCAGTACTGGCACTGGTTTCTGTGGTGCTGGTCGATGGGGCAATTCCTGTTCCCCCTACAGGAGTAAGTCAGGTTCCTCCTCACGGACCTCTTGAAAAATGATTTGCAACCTGCGGGAGAGATTTTGCCGTTTCAATATATTTTATTGCCAATATCTTTGTCGGAAATTTTGATAGAAATTTCATAAAATATGGTGGTAGAGATTTTGACAAAAATAAGGTAAGTAAGGCCGTTAAAACATCGTGAGGTAACCTGCAAACATAAAAACCTTTTAAGAATATCTTAGGTGCGTAGTCTACCAAGCCCCACTAGATCAGCGTGGTGGACTAAGGCCTAATCCCTTTCAGTTGTAGGATGGCCCTTTCCATTATACTCCATCATATAGATTTAGTTAAGAGCAAAACAGTTTGCTTGTTGTTCAGTAAATATACCAAAACCAAAAATATTCAAATTGAAACAGTATTATAATATTTATAAACATGAAATGCCTTTGTTGAAAGTTTTGTTTGTTTTGGCGCCATCACGTCGGCAATAATTAGTTGTTAGCCTATTTCGTTAATACTCTTAATATAATTAACATAAAAAGGTAAATCAAACGCTACTCGATATGGATTATTCAAATATTTAAACGAAAGCGTCATACATAAACGAATTTATAAAATAGTTAAAATACCAACATAACGATTTGAAAACAGTTAATGCCAACCTCATGAATATATTATGTATTGAACATTAGAGAAATATAGTTTTGTCTTTGATCATATTGAATATTAAATATTGAATTTACGTACATTTTTGAATAAAAAAGTTTGAAATGGCGTGGCATTTATTTTTTTGAAAAGTTACGTGATGCAATTAATTTTACTTTCGATTGAAATGCTTCTGTATGATTATGACTAGCGGAAAAGCAATACTATTAATGCATGTCGAAAGAATAATTGACGACATTTTCTTATTTATAGCAGTGTATATCCGGTTTTCGGGGGGGCTTCAATCATGGTAAAAGGATGACCGTGCCGGCATTTTTTGGCCGGTTTGTCGCGGTCAGTTCTTTGATCACCATGGTATTAGTCCCCCAAACTTCTTCACAAGTAAGGTGAAGAGGTTTTCGGCCGGCATGATTGTGTCGACCAACGGGAGATCATCATCTCTCGCTGGTGGGCACTTTTTCTGGACTCCATTACACTTACCATCAGGTGCAATTGGGTCACTTTGCCGTGCCAGTATAAAAAAAAAGAAAAAAAAGTTATGTAGTTTATTTTTAAGATTTTGTTCGTACTAGTAAAAAACAATAGTATTTTTAACAATTACCCATATTCGCTTCTAGGTATTTACGAAATGCAATAATTTTTGTTCGCATCTTTTCGTAACCGAGTCTTTATTTCTTAGATCTAACACAAAAAAGAATGAATTGTAGGAACACCAAGATGTTAATTTATTATTCTTTTTGAATAGATATTTCTTTCTGAAGCACTGATTTCAATATTTAAATAAATATTCTTCCGTATAATTTTGTTATAACAACAGCAGTTAGTACCAGGGAGCCACTTTGAAGTGTGAAGTCTTCGATTCAAATAAACATGATCGAAATTAATTTAAGAAAAAAATTGCCTCATATATCCACACACTTAATGGCTACTGAAGATTCAAACTTGGAAAACGTAAGAATTTAAATCGGTAGGTGGCGTTTGCTACGATTTAATTATGATTCAATTTATTGATGTATTCAAATGTGCGGTCGGAGCGTCGCTGCGCTTGCGTGACACCGCACTATTCCACTTGACAATAATATAAATTGTAATTGGTCTATTTTGAATAGTATTTAACAGCATACATTATTGCTGGTAAAGAACTTACACGGGTAGTCGGCTTGGCATGTTTCGTGGATGACGTAGTTTTGAAAATTTATTAGGATTTTTTCTTGTATAAATTATCCGATAGTTATTTTATAGGCGGGAGAAATTACGAGAAGGAGATAAGGTCAAATACCTTTGAGGTTAAATATATTGAGAGTACAGACTTGATTTTAAGTGCACTTGCAGTGAAGGAGACGTGTCTAGTTATTTTTTAGGTTAAATAAATTCTATATTTAATGTCCGCCAACCCGCACTAGGCCAGCGTGGTGGACTAAGGCCTAAACCCTCTCAATGGTAGAGGAGGCCCGTGCCCAGCAGTGGGACGTATATGGGCTGATGATAATGATAATGATATTTAATGTGTTGCCCTAAATTGCGCATGTACTACAACGTTAAACCCGTTGAAAAATTTTCACATGTATAAAAAGCAACGTCATTGTCACAAAAAAAAACTCCGACAATTACAAATAGTCCATAAAATATGAAATAAAATGACATGTCCGCCTTGTATTGTCGTATAAACAAGTAAACACGTTACAAGGTGTAATAACGCGTTAGTGTCGGCCATTTTGGTAAGAAAATCTTATTTTGTTATATTTTAAATTCAAAAATGGAACAAGGAAACTTTTTGCAGCCTTGTTCTTTTTTTAAATTTAAAAATGAACATCACATAGAGTTTATCATTATTATTATTGATAACAAAAGAGGTGTAAATGAAAAAGGTTATTTAACTTTATTCGTTCAGAATTCTATTTAAAATATAAAGTTTTGACACAGATGTAAACTTGTACACCTTAGGAGCAATTCAAAATTATCTCGATCTTTGTTGAAAAGATAGGCGATCTTTACGGATCAAAAGATGATGTTAATAAAGTAACAACAATCTATTAAACATCGTTAGAATTCTCGCCTTTTAATGTCTCGAGTTTTTTATTTTCTATGATTAGCATTGATTGAGAAATGTCAGCACCGAAACTATACTTTTGGGGAGATGATAATCTTATTCAAATAATGATTTAATTTGATGTTTAGTTTTTTTCAGTAAATTTTGGTGTTGGTTTTGGTTGCTTTTAAAGTGACTATTATGAATGGAGATAAGGAATTAAGCATTTTCAAGATAGTACCCAATCATTCTAATCCTTAATCTATAAATCGTTATTATTTTTGCTCAATTCCAGTTCCTACATATTTAAAATAATTGAATGACAATAGACAAACTGCCTTTTTAGCAACCTACAGAATATGATATTATAGTGCACAGAATAAAAATCAAGTGCATTATGGCGGCTGGAGCCGTTTTCGCATTTCCGTGGATCCCGTTAGCGTACCGATAAGTGCGGACGTGCGCACCGAGAGCGCTTGTTAAAACATACTGCCTCACTATGTATCCGACCATCTTGTTTGTTTGACATTATTGCTCATGCGCAGACCAAAGAGGTTTGTTTATGAAAATGATTTTAAGGTCATTAATCTTGTTTGTAACTTTGTCTTGGAAATTAAAATTTTGTCAAGAGAGAAATGAATGCCTTGTCAATACATCGAAGAGATCATGAGTTCAATTCCCTTGTCGAAGCAATCTAAATAAAGCACGAAGTCTGGAAATATGGGTAAATGGATTGCCATTTTCATGCCATTGCCATTTGCCATTGCCAACAAAGCGTATAGGGACACTATATAGCACTGATGGCCCCGAGGTTTAGGCGTGCGGTCGAGAATTTCGGCGGTCGCAGGTTAAAACCCCAGGCACACACCTCTGACTTTTCGAAGTTATGTGTGTATTCACAATGACGAATGAATTGTCACTTGCTTTAACGGTGAAGGAAAACATCGTGATAAAACCTGCACACTAAAAGCACTTAGGAATTTCTTAGGTGTGTAGTCCGCCAACCCGCACTAGGCCAGCGACTAAGGCCTAAACCCTCTCAGTTGTAGAGGAGGCCCGTGCCCAACGTTGGGGCGTATATGGCCTGATGATGATGATAGGGACACTCCTCTACCTATACTATAAGTGTATTGAATTCATGTAGCTTTAATGCTGAAGGGAAGATAAGTGTAATACATCTGATAGATGCATTTAACGCGCCATTAAAATCACAGTTCATTGACCCACTCATTACATCTAATTTAAATTCAGGTCTTTATAGATCCGAAGCGATCTCAGTGCAAATAGGTGAAAAACTACATTGTTGCACAGTACATTGTACAATTATTGGCAAGTGTTCATTAATGGCGGCTAGATTGCAGGTGCGGTGGTGACCTACATAGGCACGACATCTCGACAGATCTTCCTTTATGAAGAACACGCAAGGATTCTACTGATCTGTGGTCTGTTGAACTTGAAGATAGAAACTAGCTTATGTCTTTTAAAAAAGGCCTTATTTTTACCTGCGTAACAAGTAAATTAAAGAACTAAACCTGATTAATTTTAATTTTTTAACTATTTATATGGGAGTATTTAAATCTCTTATATGTATTCTATTATCTTATATGTATTTAAGGGCTGCTCAAGACCGGGATGGTTGGCGCCTACTTGGGGAGGCCTTCGTTCAGCAGTGGACGGCGATAGGCTGAGAATAATAATAATACAATTTAAATCTCGCGTCAAGCTTTTATATCATATTAATTGTGTAATAACGTCATAAGGGGGTAGTAGAACCTTTAACTTTGAAATAAAAATCGGTTTTGTTAAAGATTTTTTACTATGAAACAATTCACATGAAATTGTTTCAATCAAGAATAGTGTTGTGTTTTAATCGATAAATATTTACTTACAATCAACATTTTTGCTTGCAATAAAAATAATTATAAAGTAATTGAAGCGTAGTTATATTGAGCGTGGCCTCGCAATTAGCCCGCATTTTGCAAGTATCGTAAACACTTCTACTAATTCGACATGCAAGCTGTTTGAAGTTTGTAAAACAACCATCTGGTTACTATTCCATACTGAATACACGTTTATGAACCTTAGTTCATCATCTAACTAAGGTTAATATGAGGCCAGAATAGATGATTGAATCCATAAAACATTATTTTTAGTAATTTTATTATTTAATTTATGGACTACTCTGCAACTGATAACCGTCGAGATTCTCAACCGCATGCCTAAACCTCGAGGCCATCACGACATCTCTATGTTTTTGTGACCCCATTGCACCTGATGGTAAGTGTAATGGAGTCCAGAAAAAGTGCCGACCAGCGAGAGATGATGATCTTTCGTTGGTTGACGCAATCATGCCGGCCGAAAACCTCTTCACCTATCTTGTGAAGAAGTTTATGGGACTAATACCATGGTGAACAAAGGACCGACCGCGAGAAACCGGCCAAAAAAATGCCAGCACGGTCATCCTTTCACCATGATTGAAGCCCCCCCGAAAACCGGATATACACTGGCTGATCCCGGAACGCGGCACACTTGCATGTGCCACTATGGCGGATTTTACACCTTGTGTACGGTGGTCGCTATCCGGGCGGATACGAATATCCTACCACCAGCATATTTAAGATAATTAAAAAGGTTTTATATGCATGTAGTACATATAGCAACCGTGAAATTATTCCCTGTATTAAACGCGAGTCTTTCAATGGCAGGATAAATTAATTTTATCTTAATTTCTTTCAGAGCAAAAGTTGCCTCCGGCTAATGGCTACCGCGGAACTGACTCTAACACAAGCGCCTTGAGCAATCTGTCAGAAGTATAGCATTAATACTAATAACATACAAAGAAGTTTTTTTTTTTCAATTACGTAGCAAAATGGTATAGGAGATATTGTCACATATAAATCAACTCACCCAACAGTCTCATACATAGTTCGGACCCCACACTAGGATACAAGTCCTGTAGGTATCAGAAACTACGATAGACTTTACGGTCACACAAACACCCAGATCCGAAACAAATATTTGTGGATAACACAAACATTTGTCACGGTGCGGGGATCGAACCCGCGGCCTCACGTTTCGCTAGCTAGTATCTAGTCAACTACGCCACGGGTTTTGTCAATATATGATGAAATTTGTATAAACCTGACGTTATGGAATAAAGTGTAACAAATGAAATAAGTTCATTGTAGATTTACGGCCTTATTAAGTTAATTTTACTATGACTTAAACATGCTTTATTTACGTTTTACCCGGGACCAAATCATAGTTGGATAAATGTGGGTGCAGAAATGCACCTTCGGGGAATACAGGCGTGAGTTTATGTAGGTATGTGTATATACAGATAACTTGAGTAGGAATCAAACATTTTCTATAACTTAGCTTCAAAGACTGCCTCGTGGTCTCGCGGTACAAGTATGTGCCGTGCGATCTAGAGGTCCTGGGTTCGATTCCCGGGTCGGGCAAAGTGTTATTGGGTTTTTCCATTAGGAAAGTCTCAGTAACAGCACGGAGTCTGGAAATGTGCCCGAAAAACGGCAATAGGCTCGCCCCGTATTACGTGGGACTGATACCTACATACTTGGCGATATGTGGGTGCAGAAATGCACCTCTGCCTACCCCTTCGGGGAATACAGGCGTGAGTTTATGTATGTTAGCTTCAAAGCCAATTACGAAGTTTCAATACAATATTTCACTACCAATTTCAGCATTAATACCATATTTTGTACCATTGACAGATTCTGTGTAATTATATAACGTGTAATCAATTAACTGAACGCATCATCAATCATTGTGATAGAATTTGCCTCAACTACACACATTAGTGGACTTTTGAAAGTAAATTATATGTCTCAATTCTTTTATAATCGAATCAAATATGAAATTGATGGAATGCCCATGGATTTCATTAAATTAAATATATAACGTTAAGATTGGACACAAGGCGCTTATATCCGACATTTCTGAAGATAATTTTCATTTAAGACTGCCTCGTGGTCTCGCGGTACAAGTATGTGCCGTGCGATCTAGAGGTCCTGGGTTCGATTCCCGGGTCGGGCAAAGTGTTATTGAGTTTTTCCATTAGGAAATTCTCGGTAACAGCACGGAGTCTGGAAATGTGCCCGAAAAACGGCAATAGGCTCGCCCCCTATTACGTGGGACTGATACATACTTGGCGAAATGTGGGTGCAGAAATGCACCTCTGCCTACCCCTTCGGGGAATACAGGCGTGAGTTTATGTATGTATGTATGTAATTTTCATTTATTCACATGCCAAAGTGATAGTATTGGCACCTGATTCTAACTGAACAAGACACTATGGTTATTCTCTTTGCGAAGTTTTACGCGTTAAACAATAGTTATGTAGGTGGATACAAACATATTACTACAGCGATGAAGGAAAACATCGTAAGGAAACATAAATGATTCTCCGATAGAAACACTCTTTTGGTCATATTAAGTCTACCCCGTGTGTGTCTCCCCGTCTATCCATATTAATATCAAAGATTGCCGCACAATATTTATTAAAATACAATGTAGAATATTATTATTATTATTTTATTCAAGAGTAATATATTTGTTAATTTATTTTGGTGATATACTTAAAATAATTCCGAATCCCTTACTATAAAACACCCCTTTGAAAACCAATACCAAAGAATGTTAATTTCCAAATCATTGTGTCAAACACTACACTTGTCGAGAACGCATGTAATAAAAACATTGGGAGCCAGCAATATTATTAATACATTTAGTTTAAAAGATATATTATGGTTAATTTGTTTATTAATTAATCTTGGGCCTGGATATCTACATAAATGCGCTCTCGACTTCCCTTAATCATTTCATTAAGGCACGCGGTTACAAAAGAATGAGTCTAATGAAAAATTACCCGGTATAATGACTCCAATGGATCCAGTCTTAATGACTTAGGTCCTGTCCAGCAGAACGCACATGCACAAATCGTGCAATGTCTCATCTTGTCGGGATTCGAATTAATTAAATTAATTTATTTCAGTCATTTCGGATTTCATTATTCTATTTCCCGTATCATTTATTTTAAAATATACAATCGAATCAGTTTATTTAAATATCGAATGACAATGGAATTCGAAATGACATTTTTAAATAAACAAAGACGTAGTAGGTGCACAAAATATTTGTTGAAATATTTATTTAAATGTACAATAGACCGGTTTTTAGCTACCTCGTGGTTCTGGCAGACAATACATAGCTATTTTATTTTTAATACCAAGCGAGGAATGTTTGTTTCTATGCAACATCATACAGTTTATAAGGTTAGCAGAATATTTTCGATTCCATTTTCAAACATATTAAATACTTGTCCGATTCACAGATTAGAAATATCTATATAAGGTTGGCTTCTTAATAATAAATTAAATTTGTAAAATCAGCTTGACTTGAAACAGTTAAACTTATAGCGCAATAATTTAAAATGGCGCCTTGGCCGAAATGAATGATGAAGTAAATAATGAATATTAATCAGTTTGAAACAATGCATCGTTTAAAAATAAACCGAAGGGTTGCACACAATTAGCATATGTTTATCGATTGAAGGATGTTCAAGTCGATTTTATCGATCCGTTTCCTTTGACAAAAATTATTGACACTGGCATTTTTTCCTTTTATAGTTGTTTGATTCAAGTTTACATTTTTACGGTATTACGGTCTGGTGACATAGTCTTTATAAATACGATTAAAAATTCAAATTATAATTAGAAATTAGGACTGATAGTCTCTCGCCACTAAATGCTTGTTTGGGCAGCACAGTACCTACTAGAAATTTCAAATTCAAAAGATTAGTGACAGGATTTTTTGATAAAAAGTTTTTTAAAAAGAGTGTGCATACCTCGCATTTAAAAATATATTAAACATACCAAATTAAATAAAACATCCATCCCATTGGTAATATAAAGGTAAATTCATAATTTACGACGTGACAAACGTGAAACAGTTTAACAAGATGGCGGGCTTTAAATTTTCAAAATGGCCGTTAACGTCACACGGCCGATGTTTACCTTATTACTCGCGCCTAGTACTTGTTTAAATCACATAAATAATATATAAAAAGATTCAAATTTTCATTAAAAGAACGCATGATTCAAGCCGTTTGAACGTTTTATTGACAGTTTTAGTGGCGAGAAAAGAGCCACACACGCGCCGAACGCGGATTCAATTTAAAAAGTGGAATGAGATAAAAATAAATAAGTTCGGAAAGACACTTATGTTTAGAGTCGGTCGTAAAGATAGGGTTAACTGCCACGGTATCGCGGGACAAAACATACCATAAACTGACCGGTTATAGTGGCTGGTAGTGACGCGCGCCACCGAGAAAATGCTCTTCTTAGCGGTTGCACGGGATACTTTTAAAACTACCTCAAAATTTAATTTACTTAAATTATGATTTTTTGTAGTAAAATATATAATAAGAATCGTTATCAACCTCATCACATTAGATGTATGCATCCCAATTCCTAGCTGTGACCTCCTTTACTTTCGAAAGAAGTCATACTTCAGACTCGTTCGCAAATTAAAAAGAATCAAATAATATTTACGTATACTACATTTCATTAATGTTTTATTAGCAATTTTATTACCATTACTTTTAATCCTCATAACATTCACATCGATTCAATGTTAATCGATAAGCTTAAAGATAAATCGATAACTCCGATTTCGAAACACTTGTCTATCGCCCATCACTATACGCAGGTGTCAACTGCGTGCACTATTGTCGCTCACAGACGCGAGCATTTAAGTCAAAAGAAGCGCTCCACTGTAGGACTTTGTCGTATTAACAGCCGTAAACAGTTTACTGCAGTGCACCTCAGCACTCCGTCGGATTTCACTAACACAAGGTTCCATCTAAAACGGCGGGAGGTCCAACTGTTAATAAAGTGGATTTGTCGACATCAAAATAACACTTTATGGTCTCGACACTAATGCGCTTTATCGATAGTTCCCTAACGCGGTAATCACGTGATAGGCTTAAGCTGAAATATGGAAGTTGGGACGATTAGCCTTATCAAGTTTTCACTGTTATTCGAACCGAGGAGTTTGAGTGGAGCTAATATATGCAAGATGGGTAGAATGGGTGAAATTAGGCGTGATAAAAGTGAAATTGAGTAGACTTAAAACGAGTGACGAAATCTGAGAAATACTTCATAGAGCTTAAGGTTTGGGGTTGACAAGAATAACAACTTCTGAGTAATGATATTTTTGATAAACAAGACAAGCAACTTCTATTGTGAGCATTAAACCCTCAGCCGTTTTACCACTGGTTGAGTCTAAGTAACTGACCCACGAATGATTCTTGCAAAAACATTTGTATCATATCGGAATGTCAAGACTATTTCGTTCGTAGGTACTAATTCATCACAAGAATCTCGACGGTCGCGGGTTCAAACCCCAGGCACACACCTCTGACTTTTCGAAGTTATGTGTGTATTCAAAAAGAATTATCACGCACTTTAACGGTGAAGGAAAACATCGTGATGAAACCTGCACATCTAAAAGTTTTTAGGATTTTTTTAGGTGTGTAGTCCGCCAACCCGCACTAGGCCAGCGTTGCGGACTAAGGCCTAAAACCCTCTCTGGTGTAGAGGAGGCCCGTGCCCAGCAGTGGGACGTATATGGGCTGCGATACGCGAACATTTAAGTCAAAAGAAGTTCTCCACCGTAGGACTTTGTCGTATTAACAGTCGTAAACAGTTTAATGCAGTGCACCTCAGCACTCCGTCGGATGTCACTAACACAAGGTTCCATCTAAAACGGCGGGAGGTCCAACTGTTAATAAAGTGGATTTGTCGACATCAAAATAACACTTTATGGTCTCGTTCATCATCATCATCAGCCCATATACGTCCCACTACCGAACTGAGAGGTTTAGGCCCTAGTCCATCACAATTTCCGTATAAAAAAATGTTCGAGTCCGTCCCTTAATTAAAGATTTACTAATTAGCACCAAAGGCAATAGACAGGCGTAACTTATCACGAGTGTGGAAGGAGGTCGGGACGTTTCATGCAAAGGTCGGGACCTCTGTGGCGCCAGTCCTACATCGATAAGCTTACTCAGGATGTGTTTTTTTTTAATAATTGGTTAAGGAAAAGTGTTAGGTCATGTGCGGCGATGAATTTGTCGTTAAACACCGATGTTAATAAAGTACTCGTTTATTTGTGGTCAATCTTTTGAAGTTATGGAGTTTAGAGTCTTTGAAATTCTTGTCTGTACTTCTTGTGAAATGTTGTTTCTATATTTGGTGGTAAATTAAAAGAAGAATGTTGAATAAAACCTACATATGAATAATAATAATAATAATATAACCTAAACATTCCAAATCGTTTTTATGATTATTTTGACAGCTTTTTGTGGGTTTTTACAATAAATAAATTAAAACAATTTGGCCGTTCACATATAGGTATAGTGACTAAACCTTTTTTTTGTAATATGTGATAATGAAAAAATGTCATTGTTTAAATTTCTAAAAAGTAATTAATATACTCTGGGAAACTACTAAGTAAAATTCTAGTGCTTCAATCAGTACCTATTATTATAAGTCTACTCACCTTCGGGGCATAGACGTAGTTATAGTCCAAAATAAACGCTAAAATTGTTAGTAAAGGAACGCAAGTCCCTTTATTTCCACAAAGCATAATTTTAAATAATAATACATACCTTATAGGATATATTTAAAACATTGTCTTTTCAAACCGCCATATTTTTGACATTGTTCATGTTAGTTTTCACGTCGTTGCAAATTCAATATAAATTATATGCTACGTAAATAGGTATTACAAAAACGTATTTAATTGATTCCTCAGGCCTCAAATAGCTGGGCTAAATAAATTTATAATGGTCTTACTGCCTACCGCTACAATTCCGTAATGAATAGAAACTTGGGTATATAGATTGTGCCCTACAATTCTATATTTAAAAAATTGTATCTCAACCTTTCTGTCATTCCGACAATTAGGCAAATCTAAATTACTGTCATTGTAAAAGATTATCTACGTATATTTTTAAAGGCTACTTTGTCTGCAAAAAAATAGAAGCGTATGACAAAGATATTGGGTTTGGTTCGCAGTTCCGTAATTTTTATGTTAGAAAATTCTTTGTTGCAGCACGGAGTTTGAAAACGCGACCGGTAAATGGTAATATTTGTTTCATTTTACTTTATTAAATTTTAAAATGCATCTCGCGGATAATGTGCCAAAATTGTACAATTTTATCGAAGTGGTTATAAAATAAGATTTGTTTTTATGTCAATGGTCTCATAATAAGTGATTTATTGACAGTTAAATTAATTTGGGATTTATTTTATACAAATATATATTTTTTTCGCGCTATAAAAAAAATATAATTTACTATAAATATTACACGTTTAAAAAAAAAAAAAAAGCCAAAAACAGTAGTAGGACATATCCGTCGCATTCGTTTTCATTATCGGTTAATTAATTTTTTCTAATTATAATTTTACAAATGAATAAACAAACAACAAAAACGAATAAAGCTTGTCAGAACAAAAATAAATAAATACAAGTGTAAACAATAAAAGTCACTTTGGAACAAAATAAAAATTAACATTTCATTTTTATTCCGATCCCCGATAAATAAAAAGCATCCACATATTAACAGGTGCATATCTCGAAGGCGAGCGGGCTTGGCGCAGGTTAGAGCTTAACCCGTCAGAGGTCAAGGCTGTGGGTCTTTGGGACCACCGCCTGCTGTAATGACTGTGTTGCACTTGAGGAGCCTATTATGTCATGGACGGATTAACCCGACCAATTTGAATTTATTTCACGCGCTGTAAACGTTCCATTTTTAAACATTACTGCTATTTTTTTAATTTGCACAAGGAATCTTTCAACTTTGTGTCTCGTAATAAAACGTTCTATTTTTCAAAATACCTATATATTTTTAATTTGAGCAATGGAACCGACTTACTGTCGTCATTGATAAAAGTGAACTTTCAAAAACAATTTCGTGCAAAACAAAAGATGGTAAACTAGTCTGCGTTCCCAAGATATTTATCCATCATGGTAAAGCGTCTAACATCGCCACTTAAACGTAATACCGTAATTGTTTGGTGACATGAAACACATCATTATGTGCGCCGCTCTCATGGCTGCCACTTAATGGTAACTTGGCTACACTTACAATGTAAAAATATGTCCACATTATAACGAAATACTGACTCTTGTACTTAATACAAGCGCATCATGTTCAGCGGTATGGATTGTCATTTGTTTTTCTCATATTCTCTACGATCATTTTTACACTATGCAAATTTTGACTTGTGACTTTTTGGCTAAAAGTAATTTTGCTTAAAACCAAATTAAAGTTTGCATTGTCAATTTTATTCAAATGATTTTAATATGTTTTAAAATATAGAAATCTAAATACTCTTTGGTCCATCGTATTTATAAGAAAAACAAAACTTCTAATAAACAAATTCCATTTTCAAAATAATTAATCTTTACCATAAAGGCAAAGTGACGTAACTCACAAAATGACAATTCTACGATAGCTTCATTTGCATAAAAGTGAGAGCCCTTATCTTTTATAACAGGCACTTTAAGAAAACTTTGTCTTATTGCATTCTGATTAGAGGGGATCTTCGTAGACGAGTTCTGTTAATTGAGAATTTTGAGGTCAAAGGGGGAATAAAATTTGAGTGTTTATTTAATTTCACGGCTTAATTTAATTATTTTTCGTTTTATCTTCTTCGAGACAATGTCTAGCATTCCTGTTTTTGTTAAAATTAACTAACTAAGCTTTATAAGAGTTAAAAGTAATTAATCACTTTAAAACAATTTTACAGATCACATTTACCTATATCATAGTAAATGTTACAGCGAATGTACCGATTATGGTAAATAAATTTAATTGTTTATTGTTACCCATTCAGTGTGTGTGGGTGACGAATCGGAACATTCGAAATACTTTCTGATTGGATAATTGCCGTAACGAATGGACGTATAAAAATTTAACAAGTATGTTCCGTATTTTTTATTCACAAACGAAGTTTTATTTTTGTTTGTTTTCGTCTCGTTTGAAAATGATTGATTGCATCTGTTTTATGACTTCGCGGATTGCCAAAACGTGTAGATTTGTATTTGGTTGTTAGTCTCGGAATGCGTTCAGACTGTCATCTGTGTAACTTACGTCCGGGCACGTGTACGAGATTCGCATGCCGCACGCACAAACCCGCACTGAGCGCACATGCCGACAACACGACAAACACTTTCACTGCACCGTGTACGTACCCTCACAAGTGAACTGGCCGTAGTGTTTCCCCGAGGACTTGTCTCCGCAGACCACGCACTCCACATTCTGGCCCTTGTCCGTGGCGGAGGAACCGCTCTGGGTGGACGCGGCCTGACTCGCGGGAGTCGAGGGCAACAGCTCATCCTCGCGCCAGCTGCTGCGGAACCCGATCTCGATAGGCGGGAGGTCAGGGCCTCTCGGAGGGCAAAGCCCCGGGCCTCCGACCCCGCCGTATACTAGCGCTCCGTGCGTGATGATGCCGGTTGCGGTCGCGGGGCGAGAAACGCGCGACGCGCTTGTGTGTCAGGGGTCGCGGTTCAGGCGCGACTGAGCTCGGGTCGGGCCAGGGCGCGCCGCTCCGCCATTGGCCCGGTGGCCTGCTGGGGCAGGGAGCGAAGGCCCCGCCACCTCGACACCGGCCCCCTCCGCCGACGGGGGTGAAAATCTTTCAGTGGACGGGTACGGTCGGTAGCAAAAATACACTTTACGTTACTATTGCGCTTTTGGACTTTATTAGACACGCCTACTTTGCCACATTGTTATTTTTTATAACTTTGAATAATAATATTACAGTAACGTATTTTATTATTTGCTTTATTAATAAAAGAGGTTACTTTGAATACCGTGGGTATTTTCTTACAGTTTAATAAATATGTAGTCTTAATATTAAAGTTGTTTAACATCGATAATTCATATCTCAGTCAGTGTATTAATGTAGACAACTACCTACTTTTATTAATTAATTAAATATTCTGTTTTTATGTGATTAAATATTTATTTAGTAGAGAAATATAAATAAATAATACTCAGGTAATGCTATACTATCAGACTCAAACAAATTATGTTTTGAGCATTTATTTCTGGCTGTGAGAGCTTGTTTTACGGACAGTACCTGAAAATCCTACTTTGTATCAACTTTCCCGCTGCCTCCATATTTCTGCGGGGCTGATAGGCACGCCGCCGTATACTTACTCAACTACGTACATATTTAGCTAATGAAATGGCTCCGTTATCGTAATGTATTTACTGGCGGGTATTTCGACATCATTCTCGTACCATCTTGCATTTTATTCGCCTCGCGGACTTAGAATGGGGAATAATGACGAATATTATCGTATTTTGGAACTGCAAACACGTTTATCGCATGAACGAAATGTTTTTTTTTCTGTGCTCGTGTGTTTCTATACATACGATAATGAGCCTTTTCCTTGTACATAATTAGTGCAATAGAAGCGGACTCCTCATTTATACGATATACGCAAGTACTTAAACGCGTAACGGATCTAGATCAATCTGGATCATCGGTAGGCGGCGCTCGCGGACGGGGCGTGGCCGCTGCGCACGCGCACACGACCGAACGACGGAGGGGGGATGACGTGAGGGGGGGAGGGGGGCGCCACTCCTGCGCACTTGTCAACGCGACGATTGCCAGGTTTGACGCATCGGCGAGCGCGCGTCACGTTTCGTCATTTTTTCCAATTGGAGAGTTATTGCGCTTTGTCACGCGGAGGACGTTTGAGAATGAGTGTTGTTATTTATTTAGATTTTAATAAGTAATATTAGAAGGGAGATTATTAATATGCTTATAAATATAAATAAACTTTCGTCCATTAATTTATTGTGAACAAATATTACTCTGAAACTTAATTGTTAATATAGAACGAGTTTTAAAGATGATTTAAGTGACTATACATATTTTTGTTACATCATATCACGTAAATTTAAACAGCATAATATTTTAGTTACACAATTTTCATTGACTCACGAACAAATCGAATAATTTTCAAAACCGAATTATGTTCATATTCTTATTCAAAAGTAAAATACCAATAAGATTATCCGACACTTAAATGGGATACGTGCAAGGCATATTAAAATATTTTTATATACGATTTACAAAAAAGTCTCATCATCAGCCCATATAGGTACGTCCCACAGCTGAGCACGCTTTCTCTACAACTGAGAGGTTTTAGGCCGTAGTCCGC
The DNA here is from genome assembly GCA_907164795.1 of Hemaris fuciformis. Lineage (NCBI taxonomy): Eukaryota > Metazoa > Arthropoda > Insecta > Lepidoptera > Sphingidae > Hemaris > Hemaris fuciformis. The sequence goes on from OU015447.1 coordinate 11,450,337, forward strand.
CACGCTGGCCTAGTGCGGGTTGGCGGACTACACACCTAAGAAATTTCTTAGAACTTTTAGGTGTTCAGGTTTTATTACGATGTTTTCCTTCACCGTTAAAGTACGTGATAATTCATTGGGAATACACACATAACTTCGAAAAGTCAGAGGTGTGTGCCTGGGGTTTGAACCCGCGACCGTCGAGATTCACGACCGCGTGCCTAAACCTCGAGGCCATCACGACCGAATAAAAATAAAAAAGTCTATATAATTTAAATAAAAACTAACGTGTACGAGTATTATTTTAGTATTAGTAGAATAGAACATTTAGTTTTATTTAGTCCAAATTTTAATATAATCTGTTTGGTTTTTTCATAGAAAACCGTATGAACATTGCTTCAGATATAGACGGGATCGTGAAGTCGATATTATAGGCCACTAATTTTATAATCTTGACAATAACTATTGAAATTCAAAGAAAACTTATTGTTATTTTAAATTGTTAAGCTAATTGTACGTCACGATAGGTTTAAAATCTAAACAAATAGGTACTTCAATAAAATTGGAGTGTCTGTTTGTGATATTGAAATAACCGCTTTTTAATAAATGTATATGGATATGGTACACGGTACATATACCAAAATAACGTGTTTTACAATTTTTGTCTGTCTGTCTGTTTGTTCCCGCTAATCTCTGAAACGGGTGGACTGATTTTAACGGGACTTTTACTGGCAGATAGCTGATGTAATAAGGAGTAACTTAGGCTACGTACATATAAATAAAATTTGAGTGTCTGTTTGTAATATTAAAATAACAATTTTTACTACATGTATATATGAATATATATGTATATACGGTACATACACCAAAATAACATTTTTTTAAATTTTTGTCTGTCTGTCTGTTTGTTCCGGCTAATCATTGAAATGGCTGGACCTATTTTGACGGGACTTTTATTGGCAGGTAGCTGATGTAATAATGAATAACTTAGGGTACTTTTAGTTTATAAATTTTCTTATTAAAAATTAATTTTCCGCGCGGACGAAGTCGCGGGCACAGCTAGTCAATAATAAAACAACTGACTGGTATAAGAAATAAAATCTAAACTTATTTATGTCTTATATGTTTTCTGTTACCCACTATAAACAAGACGACAGAGCTATGCAAATTATTTAATCTTACTTCCAGTTTTAATACGTGACCAAAATTTATAAAAAAATACTGGCTGGCTACAAAAAAAAAGTAACCTAAATGCAGGGTTTTGCGAGAAAAGCTGGTGTTTTTCAGTCCGAATAAATCCTGTGGCTTAAGCCGCGGCTGCGATCGCTCGGCCCAAGATGGAAGTTGCCAGATGCTCGCTAGGGCTGTCGCTTACACATCTTTAATACAATATACACTATATTTAAAAATAGTCTTTGATTAATGTTTTTTTATCGACCTGGAGGAATATGCTGTTTAACGAGATTCAATTTTATCAGTCGTGGGTTCAAATCATGATTCAATTGATTCTCAATTTTTTGAAGTTGTGTGTCATTAATGAGTTATTTAAGCAGTGATGGCCTCGAGGTTTAGGCGCGCGGTCGAGGATTTCGGCGGTCGTAGGTTCAAACCCCAGGCACACACCTCTGACTTTTCGAAGTTATGTGTGTATTCACAATGAATTATCACTTGCTTTAACGGTGAAGGAAAACATCGTGATAAAACCTGCACACCTAAAAGTTCTTAGGAATTTCTTAGATGTGTAGTCCGCCAACCCGCACTAGGCCAGCGTGATGGACTAAGGCCTAAACCCTCTCAGTTGTAGAGGAGGCCCGTTCTCAGCAGTGGGATATATTTGGGCTGATGACGACGATGACGAATGAGTTATTACGGACTTTAACGGTGTAGGAAAACATCGTAAGTAAGTATGTGGAGTCAACCAAAAGAAGTACTTAAACCTTCTTTCAACCTATTCTATGATTGTACATGCAAACATTTGCGCCAGTACCTATCATTGAAGGAGAAAGCAGAGATATACATTTCACTATCGGCGTTTTAAGTTTCACGTGTTAATGAGGTACCAACTGCTGTCGTTCGGTGGTTATTCTAGAATCGGGGCTATTAAGAATATCTTAATAGACAAGCCCACACCATCCAACTTGGAAATAAAACCAGGAGATCTAAATAGGCGCACACTTATACCACTGTACCTCAAAAAGCAGTGGCGGTACTTTCATACAAGCCCAAAAGCCCAGCTTGCCTTACAAAATTACGAATAATAATTATTAGCCTTTAAATGTTTATTTAACGAATTCTTTTAACCGAAATTATCGAAAATAGCCTCATATTAAAAAAATAACATCACATAACAAAATTTCACTCTACATGTATATTATTCAGTTACCAACATTACTGTACAAGAAAAGTATTTTGTCGGGAATTCAGGAGTATTCCCGCAAGAAGTGCCGCCACCCCTGAGGTGAGAGTGCGGGGGTGAAACGTGGGTGACCGAGGTGAGGGGGTGAGATAGGGCGGGTCAGAGGTCGCGCCTCCCGACTCCGCCCACCCTACATCTGTCTTATATACCCGCTCTGAATAAATTATACTCTTGTAATATGTTTAAATCGTCTGCGATCAGAAAGACAAAAATTCGTCGCACGATATGCTTTTCGCTGTTTATGCACCCATCTCTGCATCACTCAAAGGTTGACTGTTAGAGAATGTCTTAGGCATTAAGTCCGCCTTTATATTTAAACGAGTTTTTCCTGCGACTTGGTCTGCGCAGACTTCAGGGTTGGGTGCAGAAAGAAAATAAGTAAATCTCATCATCATCATCATCATCAGCCCATATACGTCCCACTGCTGGGCACGGGCCTCCTCTACAACTGAGTGGGTTTAGGCCTTATTCCACCACGCTGGCCTAGTGCGGGTTGGCGGACTCCACACCGAAGAAATTCCTAACAACTTTTAGGTGTGCAGGTTTCGTCACGATGCTTTCCTTCACCGTTAACGTAAGTGATGATTCGTTGTGAATACACTCATAATTTGGAAGTCACAGGTTTATGCCTGGGTTTGACCCCGCGACCTCCGAGATTCACGATCTCGCGCTTAAGCCTCGAAGCCATCAGAATTAGTATGACTTTAACGTAGAATATTCCATATCTGAATGCGCTGGAGAGACAGTCTAGACGCCTTCGAGAAGGAATGGCGTCACTTGATAAAAGAGAGAGAAGAATGGAAGAAGAAGAGAGAGGCTTTTGCCCAGTAGCATTAGGTATAGGTTATTAAATAAAAATAAAAATAAAAACATATCAGCATTTGAAGTGTGTACACTTTTTGCTCAATAAGAAAACGTTAACGTAGTAATTTTGGTGGTATTCATTAAAAACGACAACGTGACAAAAATACTGACTGGATGGTAAATGCAAAGCGATCTAAATGAACTGTTACCTGGTGAAATGTTAGAAATGCACCTCTGCCTATCCCTATGGGCAATGCAGTCGTGTGGTTATGGATGTATGTATGTAATATTATTAATTTTGTGCTAGATTATCAGAATAGCTCGTTCAGACCGCGGCATTAGTGTTCGGCGCTCTTGAAGTCCCGGATTTGATACCTGGATTGTTTGGAAATAAGCTAAGGTCACCTCTTATTACTATTACATTACTACTATACTACTACATACTATTATATTACTCGTATTTATTTTCCATTATATTACTCGTATTTATTTTCCATTATATTACTCGTATTTATTTTCCATTATATTACTCGTATTTTCCATTGGATTACTATACAAGCTCACAAGTTTACTCCCTACTACAGTACGTAGTACTCACCATCGATTGTCACAACGGTGTCTGTATGCCGCAGCCCCACCCCCGGGCCACCCCCACCCTTCAACCCCCATTACCACCAGCGGGCCCGAGTAATTGGGCGCAGGCACTCTTACAGACTTTCAGGGACTTTTTTCTCCCATTTTCGCCTTGCTATTAGCTTTTTAAAAATGGGAATAATAAAAACTTTCTGATGCTTTGTCTTTTGAAGGGGTTGAATGTTTAATTTAAGATTTTTGTGCGCGTTAACTTGAAAGATTCTGCGGTATTGTTGCCATGATAAATGTATTTCAAGTGTATTTTAGTTCATAGCTTTGATTCCATTAAGAAACAAGTTTTTTTGTGGGATTAGAAACAAAAAGCGATTTTCAATCTCTCAAACAAATCGTTTGAGGATTTTACAGAGACTTGTCTCGGAGGGGGAGTCGAACCGGCAGACCCAGGTTCGTTAACCCAGAAACAACAATGCTATCATGGTAAGAATATCTAATGGGGCTCTTTTTTATATTTTATAAGAATATCGTGGTCTCGCGGCACAAGTATATGTCGTGCGATCTAGAGGTCCTGGGTTCGATTCCCGGGTCGGGAAAAGTGTTATTGGGTTTTTCCATTAGGAAATTCTCAGTAGCAGCACGGAATCTGGATTTGTGTCCGAAAACTACAATAGCTCCCTATTACGCGGGACTGGTACACACCTGGCGAAATGTGGGTGCAAAAAAGCACCTCTGCCTATCACTTCGGGGAATACAGGCGTGAGGTTATGTATGTATGTATGATAAGAATATACAACCATAATGCAATAAAATATTTATTAACTTTCTCAAAAACAACATATTATACACTTCGCATCATATTTATAGTTTCCAAGAGAAAAATAACATGCTAGAATAGACACTAGGAACTTTGGTTGTTCTGGAAGTGTGTAATTGACGAGGAATTTGACGTTCCTAACGGATTTGAAGAATCTGAGGTGCCCGCGGTTTATGAGTCGCCCGGTGAACCCGGAGAACTGTGGAGAGTGACGAAGTCCCTTCTCGATGGGAACATATGTGGCCTGGCAGCTGGTGACACACCTACAATTCAAGTGAATATTTAACTTTATATGAATGGTTACATAGAAGCAATACAGTAGCCCGTCATAAGGGACGACAAATTAAAACGATAAAAAAACGGATTGACATCCTTGCTAAATCTCGAGATTTCGTGCCCTATCCCACCACACCCGCTACTGCAACTCCTGTGTTCCAGGGTCAAAAGCGGCACGTATTGACAACGAGCATTGAAGCTCAGCAATAAGGGCACCTAATTTGCCTTGAACCCGCAACGGAATTAATCATCATCATCATCAGCCCAAATACGTCCCACTGCTGGGCACGGGCCTCCTCTACAACTGAGAGGGTTTAGGCCTTAGTCCACCACGCTGGCCTAGTGCGGGTTGGCGGACTACACACCTAAGAAATTCCCAAGAACTTTTAGGTGTGCAGGTTTCATCACGATGTTTTCCTTCACCGTTATAGCAAGTGATAATTCATTGTAAATACACACATAACTTCGAGAAGTCAGAGGTGTGTGCCTGGGGTTTGAACCTGTGACCGCCGAAATTCTCGACTGCGCGCCTAAACCTCACGCGCCATCACTGCTAAACGGAATTAATCAGAAAAAGATTTTAAGCAGGAGTTGAAAAATTCCAAGTTGTAACTCAGCTCAGCAGGCCTGCATAAGCGCATCAGGTAACGAGAGTTGCAGGACTCTCGTGATGTTCTGTTTGGACAGCACCGTGCTAACCATCAGGTGCCGAGTCATGACTCAGCCAAGCCAGAAAGAACGCTAAAAATAGGGTCAACTAGCCAATCTCATCTCCAATCCTGAGGAGTTAATGTTTGAACGAAACATTTGGTGGTTTAATAGTAAACAGCTCTTTGCCAATCATGACTCTATTTGGATCCAATAGCTTTGATTTGCCAGAATAAAAAGTACATACTTTCCGCATTTTTAAGAGACGCCGCAAGAGCTGCATCTGATGCACCTTGTGCTTCATAGCCTTTAATCAGCACATCTTCAAGATTGACTTTTTTGAGTCCCGATGTAAAATCAGTGTCTAAAACAGTAACTTAATTTAAATGTAATTCTATTGAACTTCCTTCTCAAGGGGCAGAATAGGAATGTTAAAAACATTTACACGGTTACTCACAAATTCTATTATATAATACCCAGGGCCAACTCTACTGTTCAACTTGCGACCGGGTATTTAAAACCAAATTCGGCTTAGCGAGCCACATTAGGGCCCATGATCGAAGATTGTAGTTAGGATCGCCGTCACCGAAATCGGTGAGGAGGGCTATTATTATTATTGATTCCTGTTAGTAATACCAAAAATCGCATTGATCGTCGCAGGAATCGAACCGGGATTTCTACCTGGCATAACACGCGTGTATTGTCGCAGGACTAACGAGGCATTATTTTTATTTTATTCACACTTTATACAGTAATTGTAAAGGTGGAATTAATTGCTAAGTAATTTTCTGCCAGTCGAAACTTAATCATTCTAAAACAATTCTCGACTTAACTTATTTATTTTTTATTTATTAATTACTTTATTGTACACCATGGGCATATTACACAAAACAAAATTAAAAAACTTAGCAAGTCGCAATTTTGAATTCTACATTACTATGAATTTATAGCTTGACACGTAACCAGAATTTTAGTTTTTCATTTCTATGTATTAGGCAAACAATTTCAGGTTCAATTTTTTTTCTTTGAATTTTATCTTTATTATTTCTGTTTGATTCCCAATGTATCCTTGATTGGTTTATAATAATTGGTTTTCATACTTACACGGTACGCACTGCACCGACACCACGCCCTGCGAACAAAAATAACGGCTTTAAATAAATAACAATAATAAATACACCCAACAGTCACATACATAGTTCTGAACACACGAAGATACAAGTCTTGTGTCGTAGGTATCAGAAACTAAGTTTGCTTAGGCCGATGTATGCTTCATAAGCCACGTATTGGCGGTACTTCGGCGCGTTCATTTTTGATTACCATGGAATTTTTAGCCGGTAAGAGTCCGACATACCCCGTTTGTTTCCTGCAAACGCGGATCCAAGAGGATTTTCCCCATGCAAAAAAAAAAGGTATTAGAAACTACTTTTTGACTTTTCGTCGTCACAAACACCCAGACCAGAAACAAATATTTGTGGATGTTACCAAAATTTGTCCCGGTGCGGGGATCGAACCCGTTGCTTCTCGTATCACAAGCTGGGTGGCTAGCCAACTCAGCACGGAGCTATCTATAATAAATATCCGATTAATTGGTATGTTATAACCAGTGGCGGCACTTTTATAGAAGCCCAAAAGCCCAACTTCTCTTACAAAATACCGAATAATATAATCTTTAAGCTTTAAATCTGGGGGCACGGCCGTACTTTACTTTTCTCGAAGCAACTCAGGCCATTTTCGACACCCTATAACTTCGTTGTGGATAAACCTAGAAATCTGAATTTTTAGTTACCAAGCAAGAATGGTATAAACTCTGTATATTTCAAATTTCATTCAATTTGAACCAGTAGTTTAAGAATTATAACTAGTCAAACTTCGCAGTTTTGGTCACTCACTGACCGATCATCAAAACTCTAAGGCACTTCTAGCCGACATAGAAGCTTCAAATTTGGAACACAATTAGGTTTTAGTGTATAACTTAAGGAAAAATTATAATATCTTGCAATTTCGGTCTAGTTTTCTAGATACACAAACGGCATAAATAACTTTGTTATTCCATATAAATATAAATTAATATAAAATATGTATAAGGTAATGGAATATCGATGTAGTCAGATAAGGCGTGATGGTATTGAGGTTTAGGCGTGTGGTCAAGAATCCCGGCGGTCGCGGGTTCAAACCCTAGGCACACTTATCTGACTTTTCGAAGTTATGTGTGTATTAGCAATGAATTATCATGTACTTTGACGGGAAAGGAAAATATCGTGGGGAAATCTTCATATAGCGTCAAATAATTTATTCATTTAAAAACAAATTTTGAGTGCGGCATTTAATGCCGTAAATCAATTCAAGCTATACCTCTGTTGCGCTTGATGTTGAAATTTTCTATTCGGTCCATTGACAGCACTAATTTATAGTGAAAGAGAGATAACAATTTTACAAAAGGATTAACTTTAGGTAAATGACGTTTGACGTGTGCGGCCCTAAATTTTTCTAACTAACGCAAAAAGTAATTATTATTTTAAAGTAAAGAACACGACTTGTCTCGTATGTAGAAAAGCAAGACTACCTACAAAAGTAAGCAAAGCTCATAAGACAGAGCGTGGGTTTTAAGAATATCCGTTGTTAGTACCTACTCAAGTACCGTATCAATATTAAAAATATTTTATGTTTTAAATAAAATAGTTTGACTTGGCAATTGCTCTCAAAGTGAGATACATCGTGTTTTCATGCGATTGCCAAACCTAACTCTTTTATTTAAAACATAAAAGATTTTTAATATTGATATGGTCACTATAAGATGTTGTCTGGTAAGCTAAGTGCATAAAAACTTAAGACCAAAGGTCCCTTAAACGGAGACTGAATAAATTTATCGACTTGGTATCACATGGATCTCACAACTTTTTACGGTAGAAGAAATGAGTTGCGAGACTTGGGTATTTTTACAAGTTTTGTTTTTTATGGGTCTTAATTTTACAAAAGGTATTGTACCTACATATAAATGAGAGTATCCTGACCACACAATAAACAATTATAAACTAGACATTACACAATTAACATAATAACCCCAAAAAAGTAAGTAAAATTAGTACTTTCCTTTAGCGCATTTTATTTGTTACTGTTATTTAAAGGAAGGTTTGCTATAAATTCACTATTAAAAACTCAAATTTTAAATTTACACTTCATTGTTCAACGCATCAATGTAATGAAAACAGAAAAGTATGATTATTTATATGGGCTATTTCTTCCAGACAAACCATAGACACAATGATCAGATATAAAAAAAGGAGAAAAGCTACATATATCGAAAGAACAGGCAGAAAAAGGAGACAATACATTAGAATGCATATTTACTCAAGTAAATTTGTCTTCATAAAACTTGTACATACATACATACATAAACTCACGCCTGTATTCCCCGAGGGGGTAGGCAGAGGTGCATTTTTGCACCCACATTTCGCCAGGTATGTATCAGTCCCACGTAATAGGGGGCGAGCCTATTGCCGTTTTTCGGGCACATTTCCAGACTCCGCGCTGCTACTGAGAATTTCATAAAGGAAAAACCCAATAACACTTTGCCCGACCCGGGAATCGAACCCAGGACCTCTAGATCGCACGGCACACACTTGTACCGCGAGACCACGAGGCAGTCATAAAACTTGTCTTGAAACATATATTAAGATTGATTCTTTAAAAACTAAAAATGGGTTAAACTCACCAATACCACAGCAATGATAAGAACAGTCTGCATGATTCTGGATTACTCTGACAGTTTCCTTCAAGATCTGGCTTAAATACCGTCTCCACAAGCTGTACAAATATATAAACTTGCATGTAACGTATTTGTTCCGGAATACGTACTGAAATGTTTTTTTTTTATGGGTCCGTATAGAAAATACTTTAAATGACATGGTATTTTGTCCACCAAACCGCACTAGGCCAGCGTGGTGGAATAAGACCCTCTCAGTTGTAGAGGCCCATGCCCAGCAGTGGGACGTATTTGGGTTGATTAAGACATGGTATTTTAAACGTCAAATCTTAAAGAATAAACTCATATTGGTTAAACCTTAATATTTGACGAATCCATATTAAAATAAATTACGTTTTCAAATGTGTCTTCAGTGTTTTTTTTATTAAAAATACAATAGCACCTTACTGTTTTAAATGTCATAAATAAATTTCCATTTAAAATTTGGTTTTCACTTAATAACCGTACTTACTAGACAGATATTAAAACCATCTTATATACATACGAAATTCAGTTTCAGCGAATATTCATCATCATCACCATCATCAACCCGTATACGTCCCACTGCTCTACTCTACAACTGAGAGGGTTTAGGCCTTAGTCCACCACGCTGGCCTAGTGCGGGTTGGCGGACTACACATCTAAGAAATTCCTAACTTTTAGATGTGCAGGTTTCATCACGATGTTTTCCTTCACCGTTAAAGTACGTGATAATTCATTGTGAATACACACATACCTTCGAAAAGTCAGAGGTGTGTGCCTGCGGTTTGAACTCGCGGCCGTCGAGGGGATATTAGGAAAAATAATATATCGTAAAATAACTTTAACATTGCCTGACGTGGGAATCGAACTTCGAAATGAGAGACTTATTTCCACCCACCACATTAAGTAGCTAGACCAAAGAGTCAATGCTCATCACTTACGAAATGAAAGCAAGATCTACGCTTAAGGGTTTTATCTGTACAATTAGAACCCAAAAGAATTTTAATGTTTGCTTAAAAAAAATGTAAACACAAGAAAATGTCACATGAGCAAAAGCGTCATAATATGCATATATTGTGTACTTTATCACTATTTATTCTTACCAAATAAATGTTAAAAAACGTGAAACTGAAAACCTTGAAAAGACTTAAACAAAGTTAATATGAATATTCAGATAACATAAGTAAGAATGCCACGGTATAAGTATGCGGCGCACGATCGAGAGGTCGTGGATTCAGTTTCCGGAAGGGCCGTGTTATTTTCCATTAAAATATTCATAGTAGCACAACATAGTTTCGACATACGGCAGTAGGAACGCTCTCTAATAATATATACAGGGTGTATTCAGACCGTGATCGGAAACTAAGGCAGGTAATAGCTAAGGTGATTACAAACCCCCTGGCGTTAAAGAAAATTCTGACAAAAAATAAAAATTTTGACGTTTTCCATACAACCATCGGTATTAAATGTACGCGGTTTGTATGGAAAACGTCAAAATTTTTATTTTTTGTCAGAATTTTCTTTAACGCCAGGGGGTTTGTAATCACCTTAGCTATTACCTGCCTTAGTTTCCGATCACGGTCTGAATACACCCTGTATATATATATATCTGAATTCTGTAGTCACCATTCACATTCAGATACCATTTACGATATAATTAATAAATTTTTGTTTTATATTTCAATAAAAGTGAAAGAGCACTACCTAAGTTTGAAAGTGGCTCCTGTGATAGATAAGTTGAAAGGAAACCGTCTGTCGTGGTATGGTCATGTTATGAGAAGGGACGAAACATATATTGGTAAAAAAGTAATGAGTATGAAAGTCGAAGGATGGACAAACAGAGGAAGGCCTAAGAAAAGATGGATGGAGTGCGTGAGAGAAGATATGAAAGAAAAAGGGGTGACTGAAGACATGACGGCTGATAGGGATGTTTGGAAGGATAAAACATACTGCGCCGACCCCAAATAAAATTGGGAACAGGGCAAGTGAATGATGATGAAAGAGCACTACCTCTCTCTCTAAACTAAATAAATAAATAAATACATATATATATATATATTGTATTTATGTATAGGTATATGTATATTAATATGAATTTACACCTTTTTAAAAATCTTATCAATATTTTTACTATTATGTTGTCCTATACACTTTATGCTAACCCTCTTTATTTTTCCTGTTCTATTATAATCCATCCAAAGGTTGTCTGGAAGATATTGCCTAGAGCCATAAGACCGCCTCTTGTTTTTGTTATTTTTATATATTTTTTCTCCATATATTTTTGTTCAAGCAAAAAAAATAAAAAAAAACAAAATCAAATTTGAAAAAATGGACAACTAAAACTCTGAAAGAAAGAAAAGAAAGAATTTGTGAACTTCAATTTCTTTCCGCTGTCCCGTCCACGTGAATTGCCTCATAATAATTCATGTAGTATAGGTACTTGTCGCATCACGTTTTTAATATAGGTATGTACGAGTATTAACTTGGAAGGAATAAACAATGTAAAATACACAATACTGTGTGCACAGCAGACTCGTGAATTATATTAAAATTTAGCACTTTTACTTTTATCCAAACTCAATTAATTTGGATTCAATTTTTATAGAAAAGAAAATCATTTAGTGAAGAATTGTTTTAAAATATTTCAATGATCTAAAATGAATAATTAAATTTTAATCAAATGATTAATTAAACATATTTATAATATCTACCATATTAATTACTTAACATGATAACATATAACAACAAAGCTGAAGACCTCATTAATAATGCTATAGTTAATTTTTTTTTAGTATTGTTCCAAAGATTTGCTCCAATATTGTCCCAATATAAGGTTCGTACCTACATCTTTGTACTTAAAAATGACAACCGTTCAAATAATCCGGACAATCCGCAAGCGGAATACGTGTTGTCGTCGGTATATAAATTAAGCGGGTCACAATAAGTCCAGCGCAACTGGCGTAATGTCACATCGATCAATCGGCGAGTCTGGCGGCTGAGTCATCGCGTCTCACACCGGACAGGAATGCGACGAGACCCGGGACTGGTACTCACGAAAGTGCTGGATATATCCCCAATAATATAAAAAAATACACTCAACAGTCTCATACATAGTTCTGACCCCACAATAAGATTGTCTTGTGTTGTAGGTATCAGAAACTACGAGAGACTTTACGGTCTTACAAACACCCAGACCCGCTACAAATATTTGCGGATGACACAGATATTTGTGTATGTATATACTGGTCTCTACATCTCTAGTCGATTACGCCAATTTATAGCTGTACTAAGCATTCAAACAATAAAATTATCCAAGAATTTCTAAATATATTCCTTAGAATTGTCAACGCTGCTTGGTAGAAATTACGACCTTCACAAGTATTTGCAAATTGATTTCGTCATCTACATAAAATTTCCCAATTATATTCACGATTATGTACTTCGGCGTCATGTGAATATCGAGGCTAAACAACTTCATGATAACTATAATATTTTACGTTACTATAACTGCCTCGTGGTCTCGCGGTACAAGTATGTGCCGTGCGATCTAGAGGTCCTGGGTTCGATTCCCGGGTCGGGCAAAGTGTTATTGGGTTTTTCCATTAGGAAATTCTCAGTAACAGCACGGAGTCTGGAAATGTGCCCGAAAAACGGCAATACGCTCGCCCCCTATTACGTGGGACTGATACATCCCTGGCGAAATGTGGGTGCAGAAATGCACCTCTGCCTACCCCTTCGGAGAATACAGGCGTGAGTTTATGTATGTATGTAATTGTTAACGCTGCTTGGTAGAAATTACGACCTTCACAAGTATTTGCAAATTAATTTCGTCATCTACATAAAATTTCCCAATTAAATTCACGATTATGTACTTCGGCGTCATGCGAATATCGAAGCTAAACAACTTCTTAATAACTATAATATTTTACGAATACTAAGGAGAACTAAACCGTATGAACTAGTGTAGTGCAGTGCTAAGATACTAATGATTGATATTTATAAACCTATGAGTAACACGCGAAAAAGGGTTTCAATGTTAATAGGGTTTAAAAAAAATCTAAGAACTGACAGTATATTCTGGAAAAAGCGTCTTAAAATGCATTACATTCCAGCGCCCGCCGCACCAGAACGTACTCATCGTGAAAGACATTCGTACCGGATTTAGCACCACTTTATCTTTAAATATATCCTCTAAATCACATTGTAAATCAATCAATTCCCACCGTTAGTTCTTGATCGATCATGAGCAAAAAGCGTTCGGCGCTGCGACGTCGCCTCTAAATCACTTTGTACTTTTGTTTGTTTCTTTGCGCTTTTGTTTTGTGATTGTTAACCGTTTGAAGAATTGAGATGTCGTTTAGATTTCTGCGATGTTTGCATGCGTCTTCATGTTTTGTATTTTTTTTTTTTGTTTCGTTGTATAAAATCTGAGAAAGATAATTGAAGTTCGTTATATATTACTGAAAAATGTTTATTAAAAACATAATTGATTAGTATTTTTTTTGTCAGTGATATCCTTTTTATTTCTTCCCTATTTGAAATTTCGCGATTTTTATAAGTCATATCCGAAAAAGTATTATGTTTAATTAAAACATTAGTTATGTTTTAGGTTAATAAGTATGTATGTTGTAAAACATGCCTTGTCATTAAAGGCCTTAAAGCAAGACAAAACCCATAAATTAAATTCTATATTTGTCTAATTATCTCTGCAATCGCAATTTTTCTATTAATTTGAATAAATCGTCAGTCATTTTATAAAACAAATGACATACAAAGCTAATATTTATAACAAGTCTTATGATCGTAACCTATTTTTCTTAGAGCTGATAAGAGCGGTGCAGAGTGCGGGGAGCGGGGGGAGGGCCAGAGGTTATCACACACTGCCCTCTGTGGTATGTGTTGTCATTGGGAACTTCCCGATGAGTGCATTTATTGTTAGCTTGTATAAATTACGAAGAATTATAATACGATCTCTGTTATATATTGTGTCTATCAATGGTATGAAAAAATAGCCGTTAAAACTCTCACGGACTTATCGATTCCTATGCAAAAATCCAGAAAAACAATTCCACTAATATTAATCTTAATTTTTAATGATATTCAGGGCCTGTATTAGCTTTATCGATGATAATATAAGGAGGAGGAATTTGAATAAGTTTTGGCTGAAATAGTTCGATACCCATTTGATGCACTATAGTAGCTGCACTTTAAAAAACATAACCTCATGCCGGTATTTCTTGAAGGGGTAGGCAGAGGTGCATTTCTGCACCTACATTTTGCTAAGTAGGTATTAGTCCCACGTAATAGGAGGCGACCGTATTGCTGTTTTTCGGGCACATCTCAAGACTCCGCGCTGCTACAGAAAAAATCCTAATGGAAAAACCTAATTAACACGTTGCTTGACCCGGGAATCGAAATCGGAACCTCTTGATCGCACGGCATATACGTTTGCCACGAGACCACGAGACAAGGAGAGAAAAACATCGCTAGCAAATCAGGAATGCAGAAAATCACTTATCCTACCTCTTTGGGAGTACAGACGTTTGTATTCATATGTCTTAGTAATAGTACCTATATTATTATTATCAGCCCATAAACGTCCCACTGCTGGGCACGGGCTTCCTCTACGACTGAGAGGATTTAGACCTTAAACCACCACGCCTGGCGTAGTGCGGGGGGAAATTTCTAAGAACTTTTACGTGTGCAGGTTTCATCACGATATTGATAATTCTTTGTGAATACACACATTACTTCGAAAAGTCAGAGGTGTGTGCCTAGGGTTTGAACCCGCGACCGTCGAGATTCTCGACCGCATGCCTAAACCTCGAGGGCATCACGACTTATATAGTACTTATATGAATGTTGACTAAAAATTTGTAGTAAAAACATCAATATTACTAGACGAATCCTTAAAAATGGCGTCAGAAGCGCGCAACATTGCCGCCGGGTCGGCCGCGCCAACAAGATTTCACGCACGGCCGCGTCGCGGATGTTCACGGAAAAAATCAGGAAATACACGGATTGGGGACGAGCGGTTCTATCCGATTACATTTCGCTGAAGGTGCGACGCGTCAATAACTACGGATTAGACGATTTTTGATGTAAATGCCTTAGATTTTCTGCTCTTATCACGTAGTCTATTCTACAAATATATTTAGAGTCAAAGAAACGGGTTGGAAAATAGGAACGTACAGTACACTTTAGACGAATAGGGTTCCACTTTAAATACAGTTTAGTTTAAAAAAATAAAAATTGAATGTATTGTGGATTATATCACGCTTTGTATTAAATTTATAGATCCGTGACAGTGCCCGTTGGTTTCTGTCATGTTTAAAAATGAGCGACTTTGAACATTTGTACTATGAATTTTACTTCTAGAAGTTTTTTAAAATTCTGCTTTAACGTTAATGAAAAGTTATAGAGAGTGAAAACAGACCGTGATCAAAAACTAAGACAGTGATGACAAACACATTGAGGCTAAAAATCTCCGGACACACCGCTTTTAATTCTACGTCCAAATAAAATTAAGTTTAAAAAATTATAAATAGGAACAAGACTATAGATATTTCCTTTTTTTTAAACAGAGTTTGAAAAATTGTGGTCTCGCGGCACAGGTATGTGCTGTGCGATCTAGAGGTCCTGGGTTCGATTCCCGGGTCGGGCAAAGTGTTATTGGGTTTTTCCATTAGTAAATTCTCAGTAGCAGCACGGAGTCTGGAATTGTGCCCGAAAAATGGCAATAGGCTCGCCCCCTATTACGTGGGACTGATACATAGCTGGCGAAATGTAGGTGCAGAAATGCATCTCTACCTACCCCTTCGGGGAATAAAGGCGTGAGGTTATAAACGTGACATACAGACAGAAACACAATTAACAGAAACCTTACAATGTGACCATCTATAAATTCAATACAAGGCGTGATATATATTTAATCCGCAATATATTCCATTTTTGCCTTCATAAAACTTTAATATGAAGAGTAACCGCCTCGCTTCAATAAAACTCCATTGGTGCTTATTCATCGGACCACCGGCACGAGCGGCGCCACCGTCGCTTTGTGCGGAGGCGACCAATTGTGCAGAACCCCTGCCTTGATCACTTAATTGACTACCCACAGAGATTTTCGGGAATAGCACACCCCTTTACGACACAATCGAATAATCACCTATACATCGCTGTGTTTCTCCCATACTTTTATAATTGCGGTATACACAGCAAGCGATGTATAATAAAATGTAGTGGTGAAGCTATTAAGTAGATATGGGATTAAAGTGCATTGGAAATGAGATTTGTTGGCAAGTGATAGGATTGTGTGGGAGCGTTTAATACCACTTAATCTGAGCGATTAAGCAAGGGATCGCGGTGGTTGCACACAAAAAGGCTTCCGCGTCGCTGCTGCAAGGTGCTAGTTATTGGATTGTTTCGGCGCAAGTGGGTGAGAAAGTTTTGGATAGAACAGGTGGCGATTCAATATCAGGGAATGTAATAGCTTATAAACACGAATAGAAATTAAATAAGGATTGTGTTGTGTTTTTTTTTTTTTTTAATTACTTTGTAGGAAAAATAAGTAATGGGCATCAAAGTTGAAGGATGAACAAGCAGAGGAAGGCCAAGGAAGAGATGAATGGAGTGCGTAAGTGAAGATTTGAAAGTAAAATGGGTGAATGAAGACATGACGGTTTGGAAGAATAAAACATACTGCGCTGACCCCAAATAGAGTTGGAAACGGGGAAAGAGGATGATGATGTAATATAAACATAGAAGTCAATAGCTTATAATGCTATCAGATGTATACAGACTCGCTTGAAGGTCGAGGTGTTTTCGTACACCTATATTTGCCATCATCATCATCATCATTAGCCCATATACGTCCCACTGCTGAGCACGGGCCTCCTCTACAACTGAGAGGGTTTAGGCCATAGTCCACCACGCTGGCCTAGTGCGGATTGGCGGACTACACACTTAAGAAATTCCTAAGAAGTCTTATGTGCGGGTTTCATCACGATGTTTTCCTTCACCGTTAAAGTACGTGATAATTCATTATGAATACACACATAACTTCGAAAAGTCAGAGGTGTGTGCCTGGGGTTTGAACCCGCGACCGTCGAAATTCTCGACCGCGTACCTAAACCTCAAGGCCATCACTACTTAACGTATGGTTTCAACAATTACTGACCAAACCCCACGCTATAGTTATCAGCTAATTCTCCATGATGCAAGTCCACGTAACGTCCGCTCGTGTAAGCCCATATTTCCCTCGGGACACGGCAAATCAATTCCTTTTGCGGTGTACTTTGATGATGATCGCATAATTTCTTAGTTGCGTAGAATATTATATGTTTGCCATGTAGGTTTCAAGGCGTAGTTATGTGGCGTGTGACCACGATGTCCTGGGTGTGATGCCATAATCGAGCAATGTATAACCGTTTGGAGTGTTGCACTGCCTCGTGGTCTCGCGGCACAAGTATGTGCTGTGCGATCTAGAGGTTCTGGGTTCGATTCCCGGGTCGGGCAGTGTTATTGGGTTTTACCATTAGAAAATTCTCAGTAGCAGCACAGAGTCTGGAAATATGCCCAGAAAACGGAATTAAGGGCCTTCTACGTCGGACTTAAACCAAAACTTGTTCGTTACCGAGAAATGTGTGTTGTCGGCCCTGGGTAGTTTATGACGCCCAAAAGACTGGTTCTGTTCGTAAATATTAGCTTATATGCATCTTAAACAGCGTAAGGATCTTCAAAATTGCGTACAAACGGCCTCATGAACAGCTTTACATGCATACCTAAGAAATTCTTAGTGAAGAAATTCCCAGTATCATCATCATCACCAGCCCAAACACGTCCCACTGCTGGGCACGGGCCATTTTTATATTTATAGTTTCCCAGTATGCAAATTCATAATAATGTTTGCATTTACTTCTATGAGCGCGCTCATTAATTACCATACACGATTCCAGCACAAATAAATTAACGACGTCAACACGTCTGATCTTCATAAAAAAAAAACGAAGGAAATAAATAAGAAAAAGAATATTTCAACCACATCTCCACACATCCACTATTTTTAATCTAACCCTCGTCTTAGGCACGTGGTAGGGTTACGTTCACAACCGCGTTAACCCTTACGGATGCTGGGTTTATTGTCACTAATCACCCCATTTGTACCGCTTTTTGTTGAGATAATTTCGGGTTAAATAAAAATATACTCACCTCAAGAGGGTAAATACCCCATGACATAATTGGTGAGGTTTTAAAATATTTAAGGGTTGACTAATTAACAGTGTGTTAAGATTTTTTGTACCAATAAAAAAAAATGTGAACCAAGCTAGGTCGAGATAAGTTCTATAATTCCCTACGAGATTGAGCGAAGAAGATAGAAGAGATAAAAAAAAGGGTTAGAAGTGATGCACAGACTAACTACAATAAGGTTATAGACCTCATCACCATCATCAGCCCGTATACGTCCCACTGATGGGCACGAGCCTCTGCTATAACTGAGAGGGTTTAGGCCTTAGTACACCACGCTGGCCTAGTGCAGGTTGGCAAACTACACACCTAATAAATTCCTAAGAACTTTTAGGTGTGCAAGTATCCTCACGATGTTTTCCCTCACCGTTAAAGTAAGTAAAAATTAATTGTGAATACACGCGTAGCTTCAAAAAGTCAGAGGTGGGGTTTGAACACCTTCACCTCGAGGCTACCACTATATTTTTGTTATAGACCTAATTAACATAATGTTTGTGTTTTTAATGATGTACCTACCTTTAGATTATAAATATGTATATATTATAGTATATTATAAGGGATCAAAGATCTTGCATTGAGCTGTACCATGTTGCACCTTGTATTTACTGCGTATTTATAAATAAGTATTATTTTTACAGGGATTAAAGTCCGCAGCGATTTTACTTAAAAAAATAAGTAATTAAAATACAGCGCCAATCATCTACCAAATAATAGGCCGCGGATTCTGCGACAAAAACATTAACTTTTCTAAATACTTCCGAAGAATATTAATGATTAAAGCAGGGAACCGTAATTAAATGAATTTGGATTATAATTTATAATTGAATGTAAGACTTGTGCTCTTAAAATTCCATCCGACCCACCCAAGTTTGTTTTAGAAATCGAAACGTGTTTGAAAAGCAAAAAACCAACAATAAAGCCAATCAGCTGAGTTGCTTTCAAAGATTTGTAATAATTTTCAATGGAATTATTTACAAATCCTCAACATTCGAGACTGGGGGCTGGCTGTCAATATTGTCACAAAACATTAAAGAAAAAAGGTAAAAAAGAAAAAAAAGAATGTGGCCTAATTTTCGCTCTCAATACGCACTTTGTGTGTAAGCATCGGGGCGTTGTACAAATTAATTCATACGTCCACGATGTTTGGAAAAAAGTCCGTTATCTTTTTTTCCTTTTTTATTTATGGTGCAAAAATTGGGTTACTTAACGGGAGCGTTGCGCTATTGTGTGAAATCTTGAGGGATGTTTGCAAAAAAACTATCGCAAAAAATGTGTTCTGTGTTTTTTGAGACACGTGTTTCATAGATATATAACGGGCTGTTCGTTTTAGATTATAAATGAAGGTTTTGATTAGCTGTTATTAATGATTTTATAGTTATTTGTCATCAAAATCATTGGGCGTGTCATCAATGCTGGACGTACGATCAATCATTCATTAACTGATTTTGAATGTGTCTTGTACGAGTATACTTTGCTATACACGGTGTAGAAATGATATGAAACAAACATCGGTTACGGTAAATTACGCTCTCCGATCAGAGGATGGAAGTAGAATACAGAAAAATGGCCGTTCTAATATACTTTGAAATAACTATGTTCTACTGAACTCAATGGTAAATCTCCTAGAAAATATAATTTGCTTCTTCTTTTTTATAATAAGAGTATCTAATTATTGCGTAAATTATATTATATATTATATAAAACACGCTCCAATTCCAAATAAATATATAAGTAAGATTTTTGATACAATCCTCATGATGGATAGAAAATTCTAGAACTATACCCAAAGACCAATGTATGAAACATTGCTATGTACTTTAAAAAAGCGTTAACACAAGGTACGATAAAGCTACCGGACCACATATCCGTCACGGACTCGTCCCATTGTGAACAACAAAACACACAGACGGACACGCTTTTTTCATAAACTAGATTCTCAACCGTTCACCGTTCAAAGGGCGTCAAAGGCCACAGGTCACGCGTCTTAGAAAAGAAAAAAGTCGTTGCTGAACCCTTACAAAAAACGCGAGTAAAAAAGGGGCTTCGTCTAAAATTGTGAATATTGATGAAGAATGAAATCTGGTTTTGGAAATCGCCTATAAGCTACGCATGTGGTCCCACGGTTCGCGCTCACGTGTTCAGAGTGTGTTCTGGGAACAAACCCGCTGAAAACTTGATTTGACGCGATCAGATTGTATAGACCGCTTCTCACAATTAGAACAACTCTCTATTACTTATATGTTACATAAAAAGAGTGAACCATATGTACTTAGGCGTAATATATGCCTAAAACCTCAAGATCTATAAAGAAGACCTTACGTAATAAATGGCCAAGGGTTGATTCCTGTTTTCATCTCGACAAAGGACATGCGATATATCACAGAATCCATGCGCACGATTCGTGCACCCTTTAGCCTCGTATAAAAGGGATAAAAAGGGATTGTGCTCAAGATAAACGGGACAATGGGCCGGCGGATCTGGAAGGTGGGCCTTATTGATCTCGGCACGCGTTTACGGGTTAACGGTAAGAGTAAGGGTTGGGATGCTGCGCGCACGGCCCGCACGCGATACGTCTTACGGGTTTTACGACATCGTATTTGTGTGTAAAAGGGTTGTTTTGTGTAAATATTTTGGGGTTATAATTTTTTTTTACATAACTGTGGCATAATATGACTTTGGAAGATGTGTCGACAAAAGATTTTTTTCTTATTCTTTTTTCCACCAGTAATCATGTTGTTGTCGCTTCGATTAAATTCCTTTATCTGCAATCAATATTAGAATCTTATATAGCTTTTGTAATTCTTATTTAATTATCACAATTATATTTTGATTGACTCCGAAATACAGGTGTTTTTTTACCTCTCGCAACTTATTAACATTTCTTGGTTTTAGTTTAAATTTATCTATTTTGTATGCGGTTTATAGCTTCCATATTTTCAGGTTAAGCGGGGTCGCTCATTAACAAACTGAATATTAATGAGTCTCGTGCAGTAAAGCATCAGGTTGCACGTATAATTTAATACTACTTTTTCTGTCAAAATCTACCTGCGTTGCATGTGAGACTTTTTTAGACATATATATCTAGATATTAAATCTTGTTGAAGAATTAACAAATATTTGCGCAGAAATGTGAATGGATGATGGAGTTCTACTAGTCTTTATGACGATCAAGCTTGTTCTTGCCCACATATACATAGAAGAAGTTGAAAAATATTAGTTGATCAACTCGCTAAAAAAAATTGGCGGGTAGCGGATGGATGAGGGCTGCTCAAGACCGGGATGGTTGGCGCCTACTTGGGGAGGCTTACGTTCAGCAGTGGTCGGCGATAGGCTGAGTATATAATCACTAAAAAAATAGATATGAAATTAGTTACATCGGACGTAATGTAATAATCATATGACCCATTATGCAGTAGTGAAAAAACGCTGTAATCAATAAGAATCGTTTCATAGCCGACTCTCGTAAGATGGCAAAAAATATGTTTTTAAATATAGGTAGCAGCGCCTTTTTGTTTTTTCAACGATGTTTTTGAGTATTTCAGTCCCTATTTCTGTATCCCCGCCTTCATTAAAAGTCAGTAACATTCCTTCAAATTTAATAGGAGTTTACTTCCCATTTAGTGAACAGCTATGCCCGTGCACTCATCCACATGTCTCTAAACAGATCTAAGAAACCGTACCTTTAATAATATCACTTAAACAAAACAACATCAAAAACCATCACACAATCTACATATCGTATTCACGTCACCCACCAAAGATAAAATTGAGTTAACACCTCCAAGATGATCTCGAAAAAACACTTTACCGTACGCAGAAAAACCTGTGAGCGATGGAGGAGCGCAAAAAATGCCGTAAATTTGTCACGAAGACCCCGCCTCAGCCACGAGGACTTTTTGTTTCAAATTCGCAGAAATTAATGGCACACTAACACGATTTTGTGTCGAAATTTTAGATTTCTAAAGCGTGAAAGAGCGTGTTAAACGCTTTAATAGAAGGAAAACTAAATTCAATCAACAATTTTGTAAAAATGATCAATGCATTAAGCGATATTTCCGCCATAAAATTCGCGGTATTTCAATATTATTTGTCAACTGTAAGTAATAAGATTGCTACTAGACTGCTTTAGTATTACCTTCTTATACAAAATCGTAGATTTAACAGATTTACTGCCCCAATACAGTGTGTAATATTCTGTCAACTTTTCTTCTCCGTGTTACTCTTATATTGATATAATATTGATATAAGTGGCAATATATTCTTCATACGAAACGGAAACTTTCTGAATCCGAAACAAATATTTGCTAATAACAACATAGACTGCCTCATGGCCTCGCGGTACAAGTATGTGCCGTGCGATCTAGAGGTCCTGGGTTCTATTCACGGGTCGGGCAAAGTGTTATTGGGTTTTTTCATTAGGAATTTCTCAGTAACAGCTCGGAGTCTGGAAATGTGCCCGAAAAACGGCAATAGGCTCGCCCCCTATTACGTGGGACTGATACAAACCTGGCGAAATGTGGGTGCAGAAATGCACCTCTGCCTACCCCTTCGGGGAATACAGGCGTGAGTTTATGTATGTATGTATGTAACAACATAAACAAACATTTGTCCTAGTGTAACCGCGATCTCTCGTGTCACGGGGTACTAATGCTAATCAATGTAAAAAGATGTTTTTTTTTTTTTTTTTTAAACCTACACGTCAAGTTTGGTTTTCAGTAGACCGCACGGCAATCATTCTATTCCTTGTTAAGTGGTATCCAGTGCTCAATAATAAGAGATTTTTCAGATATATTAATGTATTTTTTAGATTAACTAACTTATCTAAAACTAAAAGCGTCAATATGAAGAAGTAAAAATTGTACCAAAGAAAAATTAATTACTGTTTAAGCCCGTGCCCAGCAGGGGGACGTATATGGGCTGATGATCATATTAAATGAACTATCACTTACTTTAACGATGAAGGAAAACATCGTGAGTAAACCTGCGCCCCTAAAAAGTTCTTCGAAATTTCTTAGGTGTGTAGTCCACCAACCCGCATTAGGCCAGCGTGGTGGAATAAGGCTTTAGGTCTAAACCCTCTCAGTTGTAGAGGAGGCCCGTGCCCAGCAGTGGGACGTATATGGGCTAAAGATGATGATGATATAAGATGATAAACAAATACATAGATAAATCTCTGCTACCACCTTATTTGATACAGGCGTCGCTATATATTAACATAGTTAAAATATAAACATATTATTAACAGAGTTACGCGTTTATTATCCCAAGCTCGTTTTAATTGGCGAATCGAAACCTTATGATGGCACCTATGATCTGGCAATTAAAGTAATGAGCCCGCAATGTGGACTTGAACCTGCACCAAACACATCTGACCTTAAACAACCAACCTCTTGGTAATTAAAACTTATTGTCGCTTTAAATTATAAAGTCCTGTATGTATATTGAGATTTAGAAACACGACAATTATTGCTGTAATGAAAATAATTTTAGATTATTTTAATGAGACATAGTCAATAATAAAAAAATAAAAAAAAAAAATTCTCACCTCATTGGTTAAGGAAAATATCGAGAGATAACTTATATAGCTGCAAAAATATATAGATATTATTTAACGAGTTCTACTGACCAGTCTCTTTGACAACTCCTGATCCGTCTCTTAGGTTCAAAGTGGAATATGTATACCTAAATATCGTCTGATTTTATTATCTTTAATAATAGTAATGCGAAATATCAACGAAGATACCAATTTGAACAAGGCCAGCGTGGTTGGCTAAAGTCTAAACCCTTTCAATCGTAGAAACTTCTTACTAATAATTTATATGCACTGTAACGTCGCGATTAATCGACTTTCGCACAGCGAACTGTCGCGCGGTTATCGTATTTTTTTTTCATTGGTTCACTGCACTCGGCCAGCGCCGCGTCAGTCGCCGCTCATTACCGAAGCAGGCGCACGTTGTCAGTAAAGGTACTTTCATAGAAGCCGAAATCATTATTAAAAAAAACAATTTGACATATAAATGATAATATCCAGACTTCATAATAATCAATTACAAACTAAACATTGCAAGCAGTGATGGCCTCGAGGTTTAGGCGCGCGGTCGAGAATTTCGACGGTCGCAGACTTTTCGAAGTTATGTGTGTATAAACAATGAATTATCACTTGCTTTAACGGTGAAGGAAAACATCGTGATAAAACCTGCACACCTAAAAGTTCTTAGGAATTTCTTAGGTGTGTAGTCCGCCAACCCGCACTAGGCCAGCGTGGTAGACTAAGGCCTAAACCCTCTCAGTTGTAGAGGAAGCCCGTGCCCAGCAGTGGGACGTATTTGGGCTGATGATGATGATGAAACTAAACATTACAAATTAACGTGTAACGCTTTTGGGCTTTTCTGGAAGTACCGCCACTGGCACATATATAATATCTATTTTGGCTAAGAACAAAAGTTTATTAATATTCTCCCTCAGTGTATTACGGCATTGTCAAAAAATATTTTGCCTACTCCAAACCACAAAGGAACGGATGTTATCACAGTAATTATTAAAATATTCCCAGCAATCAATCCCCCACGAAACGAGGAGCTAATCACGCAACATATTCATTTCAAATGATTGTAAACGTTATCGAAACAATGCAACTATTATGTTCTCCCACAGACTCGCGTATCAATTCCTTGCATAACAAAAATCATACCTTAGGCTACATCTGACGAAAATGTACAATGAAATTTGACCTTTGTGGCCTTTAATATAAAGTTGAAAATGCACTGTGTGGAGTGAGCAGTAGCCTCTGGCAAAATTTTGATGTAAAGCAGGATACTTGAGCCAAATTAATAGCTTATCTGAGATCTGTTGGTTGGTTATTATGTCACTCATTGCGTGGGCTTCTCTTACCTTTTATTGTAGGGTTGGCTATATGATTTTTTTCTTTTCTTTTTTTGAAATAATGTATGTACTACATTTAACAGGGTTCAGTAATGTTGTAATAATTATTATTCATATTTTTTTTACAGCTAGTATTGTTTTGAATTTTGAACGTTATTGTAATTATGTGCTTAAT
This sequence comes from Hemaris fuciformis, assembly GCA_907164795.1. Classification (NCBI taxonomy): domain Eukaryota; kingdom Metazoa; phylum Arthropoda; class Insecta; order Lepidoptera; family Sphingidae; genus Hemaris; species Hemaris fuciformis. Next base: position 11,475,892 of record OU015447.1, read on the forward strand.
ATTAATAATCAATAATGTTTTTTTATTATTATTAAAAGAGGTCTTAATATATAATTTAATATAGTTTTCCTTGTTCGTGAATAGAACATAGGTATTTGATTTGAATACAAAAATTACAATCGGTTTCTAATAATTTGGACCACATCCAACCCTGCAAATGCTTGGGGGTGTAATATAGCCGTTCATTGTGAATGACGGGTTATCTGTAACATCTAGACTTTTGTTGGCGGTTGTAATCAGAGCGCGCCCTATCGACTCCGGATTATTAGCAGATGGGGCGCTTTCGACCGCCGTGGGACCATTTGCGGTCAAAATGTGCGCAGTGTTCGAGGGTTTCATTTATTATTTTTAATTTTTAATGAAGCATTAAAATGATTGGTTTTTTAAATTTGTTTATTGATACGGTGGTGCATTTAGGAAGTTTGCAAGTTTAACTAAGCAAAAGCAGCCCATAAAGACTGCTTTCGGTAAAATGACAATTTTAAATCAAGAATTATTTTTCAAGATAATATGTACTTCTATATTCGTAGTTACCACTAGCTTAAAATAATGTAGAATTGGTCATAAGGATACTTGTACCTAAGTGTTCTCTCGAATTTTGAAAGTCTATATTTAAGCTAATTTTATTTGTCAGTTACAATTTTTTCTCAAAGTGAAGGACTTTTTCATAATTGGAACATGAAGAACTTAAAACTTCTTGATATACCTATACACAATTTAAGTGTTTGATATTTTTTTTATTCTACAAATTTTGCGTGACTGAAGATATGAAGAAAAAGGGGTGAATGAAGATATGACGGCTGATAGGGATGATTGGAGGTATAAAACATACTGCGCCGACCCCAAATGAAATTGGGAGCAAGGCAAGGTACCTAATAACGATGAAAAAAATTCTACAAATACTTATTAATATTGACACTGAGACATTAATTGGCTATTAATAAAGGCAAAATAAAACTTAGTCAACACTTTCGTCTTACCGACATTAACATTGGTGATTGGCTTGCCTTAAAAAAAGTGTCCGGATGGAAATAAGTTCATAGTGTGGATTACATCTTAGCCATTAAAAATTGTTGCTATGAATAATAATTATATTTATACGAAGATTCAACAAATACTTTACATTACGAATTAAAATATAAACGAATCATCATCATCGGCCCATATACGTCCCACTGCTGGGCACGGGCCTCCCCTACAACTGAGAGGGTTTAGGCCTTAGTCCACCACGCTGGCCTAGTGCGGGTTGGCGGACTACACACCTAAGAAATTCCTAAGAACTTTTTTAGGTGTGCAGGTTTCATCACGATGTTTTCCTTCACCGTTAAAGCAAGTGATAATTCATTGTGAATACACACATAACTCCGAAAAGTCAGAGGTGTGTGCCTGGGGTTTGAACCCGCGACCGCCGAGATTCTCGACTGCGCGCCTAAACCTCGAGGCCATCACTGCTTCTCCTCGAGGCCATCACTGCTTCTATATCTAAACGAATAGACAATAAAAATATTTGTGGACATCAATGGACACAAAAACCAACCCTCGCTACAGATTCAATAATCCAATGCAAAATTTAATTTTGCATTTTTCCGTAAATCCATCGGTCCGTTCACGCATCTAATCCGCTTCACTTCCTATACAATAAAATGCGTTCGGAAATCGTAAAAATTATTCAAAAACTAAATTCAGTCGTCATGGGAAATGTCGCCACGTTCACGCTAATAAGGGATTCCGTTCGGAAATGTCACAATGACCAGCGCGAATAATTCGTTACGCGATAAATCGATACAGAAAGTGACATGTGTTTTGAATACCGAACGTCATCTTATTTTTTTTTCTTTTTTTTTTAAATGGCCGAGGAATCTTTGTGTCCATGCACGAGGGGGCCAAGGCAATTATTTTGTGCCAGTTACAAAGTTTGTACAGCAAGGAGTTCGGACAATACGCCGGCCCTGCAGCTTTGCCGCGGTCGTGTGTGTCTTTATTATGTGCCGACGTGTTTTGCTTCGAGAATAGAACTTGTTCGATCGTTATCTTTTAAAGCTGAAGCAATATTTAGGTAGCTTTGGCTTTTGCCGGCCAGTCTTTGGATGGACATTTTTGTAACTGCCATAAAGTATGTCTTTTTTTTGTAACTTCGGTAACCACAGTTAGTGAAACAGTTTTTTGTGATATTATGGCAATGCATGAAAAATAATAATAGAAATTAAGCTACAGCTACTTGAAATGCCTTAAATGTATATGAATTAATTAATTTTATTATTTAATCAATCAGGAGTATTATTGAGCTGAAGTGGCAGTGGGCAGGTCACATCTGTCGCAGAACGGATAACCGTTGGGGGAAACGTGTTCTGGAGTGGAGACCACGGCTCGGCAAACGTAGTGTAGGACGCCCTCTGGCTAGGTGGGGTGACGATATCCGCAAGGTGGCTGGCAGCGGTTGGATGAGGAGAGCCGAAGATCGAGCCCAGTGGCGTGCCATAGGAGAGGCCTATGTCCAACAGTGGACGTGAAAAAGGCTGTTGATGATGATGATGATGATGAGTATTATGTAGTATTTAATAACACATTTTTAACTCTCAGTTTTGGACTTCATGCTTTAAGACGGTGATTAAAACTTTCTTCTACTCATATCTTTACATACATAAATTTAAAAATTCATTTATTTTTATTAACTAAGCTATAAATTTAAACATGACAAAAATTTCACGGTACATTTAAACTGGAAAGTCAGTTTACGTCGGACGCATATTTTTTATGACGTCAGCTGTTAAGGGTCCGGCGAAATGACCCAGAAATCTCTGGGGCGTGAGATGATTCCTCAGAATGGAGCTTGTTAGTGGTCAGTTTTTTTAACAAAAGCTAGGTAAATTTGTACAACACTCGCCGCGAGTGGCTGTGACAATATTTATTCGTGATCTTCTTACAAAAAACACAATGAATATTTATGGTCGCAAAAAATGTATCCGAACTGTAAATAAAAAGCACTACTGGCTGACTTAGCAGGAGACGATGTTATTGAAAACAGATTTGGATAAGAAATCAATGCAGAGTAAATTTGAAGTGGCAATTAGTGTTATTAGTAAGATTGTTTAAACATTGCTTAAGAAAATACTGCAAAATGAACACTGTCGGGCAGGAAATAAAGGTTTTTTACTGCAGATTTTTTCTTATACATCAGCCCATATAAGTCCCACAGCTGGGCACGGGCCTCCTCTAAAACGGCCTAGTGCGGGTTGGTGGGCATATGTACCTTTACGGCTGAGAAGGTAGGGTAGTCAACTACGCAGGTCTAGTGCGTGCTAGACTACAATAGAGTTTGCAATTCCGCGTTCCCGCATTCCCGCATTTTTATGACCCGGCAAGGTAATTCAGCTTTTACTGAAGGCCTATTAGCTCCATCACAACAGCGCGGATGCGTCAGTCAGGTCGATCAACCGATCGAGCGAAGTAAAGGATTAAAATTGGTTTATTTGTTTGTTTAGGTAAGATAAATCCATATTAACACGCAGGAAACCCTATTGATTGCAAACCCCCTACCTAACCTCATAAAAACTATGAAAAAGTACTTTTTCTATTAGATATTGTATGAATGTTTCTATTATTATTATTTTTTAATATAGTGTAACTACACTACAGGTAATAAAGCATTATTATATGCATATTTTTGCATTTTTAAATTTTACTGCGGGAAAAAATTACTGCGGGATTGCAAACCCTATACATAATAGGTATATCTAAAAGATTAACGCGTAGGTGTGGAAGATTCACAACGATGTTTTCTTTCACCGCTAAAGTACGAGATAATTAATTGTGAATATAGACATAACTTAAACAATTCTAAAGTCCATTTTCTTCTAATCGTTCATATTTTATTCATCGTTGGGAAAGACAACACAATTTTCGTTTTCTCCAGTTTTTTGTTTTTGAAGGCTTACATTCTAGCAAACCGACATTTTGCTTTTATTTAATTATCATACATAGACAATACACACATTTCTTCAGTTGTGTCTCTATTGCCACGAAACACGGGGCGTGTCTGTTCCTAAACATTCCAGGCACATTTTCAGGGAATCGAACTTGGGAACTCTTGATTACACAAGACACACTTGTATTGCGGAACTAACGAGACAGTCGCAATACGCTACCGAAAATTTATTTTTTAAATATCCGACATATACTCAAGCTTAAAACCTTTCTACATTTTTTCACCAACCGCCCCAATATTCATATTTGTATAGAAATGAAATATTTGACGTAAAGTATCAAGATATGACGTCAATACAGCACCCCCATCCATCTTGGGAGCCGACAGAGGGAGACTATTGACAAAATTTACGAGATTAATATTTGCGGAGACCCTCCTTGTGTGCTTTGTATGCAGACTTATGTATTTAGCCAGAAGTTTGGTTTAAGACCTATGGGACTTATGGCCGAATACTGAAACGCTACTTAATCTAAGCGCGACTTATATTTATGTGGCTGTTATAATTTAAGCGGTATATACTTAAAAAGTGTCATGTAAAAGAACTTTTTGTGATAATGTTGTCATTTATGGAAATTTAAGTGGGCATTAATTAATCACAGTCTTAAAACCGATCAATGATGTTTCAGTATACCGCCTAAATTACAACACCCACTTAAATATAAGTCGCCCTCAGAATAAGTAGCGTTTCAGTATTCGGCCCTTAGACTTGGAATTAAACTGGTTTCATACACATACATACATACATAAACTCACGCCTATATTCCCCGAAGGGGTAGGCAGAGATGCATTTCTGCACCCACATTTCGCCAGGTATGTATCAGTCTCACGTAATAGGGGGCGAGCCTATTGCCGTTTTTCGGGCACATTTCTAGACTCCGAGCTGTTACTGAGAATTTCCTAATGGAAAAACCCAATACCACTTTGCCCGACCCGGGAATCGAACCCAGGACCTCTAGATCCCACGGCACATACTTGTACCGCGAGACCACGAGGCAGTTAGTTGGTTTTATACCTAATATTAGTAATATGAATGGCAGTTTATTAATTATGCCTGTGCTCAATACATCGTCATGAATTTGAATACAGACGTTTGTCCATAAAAGACAATACAAAGGCGCTCACTCCTGTATCCCCGAAGAAGTAAGCTGAGGTGCATTTCTGCACCCACATTACGCCAGGTATCAGTCCCACGTAATAGAGGGCTAGCCTGTTTCCGTTTTTGAGCACATTTCCAGACTCCACTCCACTGTCGTCTTTATTAAAACAATGAAAACGACAATTTATTCTACAATTTTTTAATACCCAATGGTGATATACATAGCTCTGACCCCACACTAAGATACGAGTGTTGTGTCGTGGGTATCAGAAATTACGAGACTTTTCGGTCTCACAAATACCCAGACCCGAACAAATATTGGTGGACCACACAAATATTTGTCTCGGCGCGGGGATCGAACCCGCAGCCTCGTTTCACTAGCTGGTGTCTAGCCAACTGCGCCGCGGGGCTGTAGTTGTCGTTATGTTTTAAGTTCCGCGTAATAGTGTAAAACTATTACAGTACTAGTAAGTCGTGATGGTCTTGAGGTTTAGGTACGCGGTCGAGAATTTCGACGGTCGCGGGTTCAAACTCCAGGCACACACCTCTGACTTTTCGAAGTTATGTGTGTATTCACAATGAATTATCATGTAGGTACTTTAACGGTGAAGGAAAACATCGTGATGAAACCTGCACACCTAAAAAGTTCTTAGGAATTTCTTAGGTGTGTAGTCCGCCAACCCGCACAAGACCAGCGTGGTGGACTAAGGCCTAAACCCTCTCAATGGTAGAGGAGGCCCGTGCCCAGCAGTGGGACGTATATGGGCTGATGATGATGATGATGATTACAGTACTAAGAATTTTGTGATAGAAAAAAAAATACAACACTGAGAATTATGTACGGGCAAATAATTCAAAGATTATCTTCAAGAAGGGACTAAGACTTAATCAAAACTCGCAACGTCGCCCCTTGGACCAGTGGTTGGCTAATCCGACGTCCCCTCGCGGAAGTCCGTGGATTCTCACGGACACCGTATAATTTCGCTATAAATAAAATTGCACTGTAAAATTTCTTGGACATGCAAGTTTCCACTTTTATTGTATGGAGAGGGCTTTAGAAAAAAAATTGATTATGATAATTTTGTTCAAACTTTATATTTCTGATTATTCTAGTCCGTCTTGCTGATGTCTGGAAGAAATAGCTTATAAGGATTTTTAAATAGCTTTTATCTTTTTATTCATATTTATTATTTAATTTGCTGAGCTTCATTGCTCGGCGTCAATACTGTGCGTGCCTCCTCTACATCTGTTAGGGTTTACGCCTTAGTTCTAATGCGGGTTGGCGGAATACACACCTAAGCAATTCTTAAGAACTTTAAGAGGCGCAGGACTTCTCACAATGTTTTCCTTCACCGTTAAAGCAAGTGATAATTCATTGTGAATACACACATAACTTCGAAAAATCAGAGGTGTGCGCCTGGGTTGTGACCCCGCGACCGCTGAGAATCTCGACCTCACGCCTAAACCTCGTGGCCATCAAAAGTAAATTAAGAAATAAAAATTGTGATTTTTTTTGGATTGTGTTTTATCTTTAGCAACAGCAGTTGATTGAAAACTATTATTGCGCATCATGGGTCCAATGTAAGAAACGGTCTCTACTTAGAGTACGCCAGTAAGGTCCAGATCGCCTTTGCGGTGGGCTCTTTACGCGAATACTCTTCATAAATATATACGAATACAATACATACTACATCACTAATAAATAAAATAAATAAATACACCCAACAGTCACATACATAGTTCTAATCCCACACTAAGATACAAGTCTTGTGTCGTGGGTATCAGAAACTACGAGAGACTTTCCGGTCTCACATACACCCAGACCCGAAACAAATATTTGTGGATCACACAAACATTTGTCTCGGTGCGGGAATCGAACCCTCGGCCTCTCGTTTCGCAAGCTGGTGTCTAGCCAACTGCGCCACGGGGCTGTCACTATTTTGACAATGAATATATCCACATACATTCGATGTTAGTAGCATAAAAACCACTTAATATACATATGTATGTTTGTATTTTTAGTTAAATCTTATCTACTATTTGTTTTGAATCTGAGAGTTTTCAAAGACAAAGTCAAAATAACTTAGATATTTTACTGCACTTTCTGAAAAAAAAAGCTATTCAAGAACCAAAATGCACGCAAATCCCGTAAGACAACGCCATGCACATATGGAAACGCTAATCCGTGGTATAAAAACAAACGACCTTTCCAGCTATGGCAAAAAATCACCATAATACGGCGAGTAAATCCACCGGGAGGATCCAAAGTACCGGCGTGCTGTGCTTAGCCGAAACTTAACCCTTTATGTGTCATTCATGAGGGTTAGGTTGTGATGCCCTGCAAGGTTTGGAATGTTGGTCGTAGTCAACAAATCTCTTGAAAGTGACTGCTTCGTTGGTTCAGATTGCAAGAGCCAGTGTTGTTGAAGAATTACGTAATGGTACGTACATGTACGTGTTAGTTTATTATATATTCGTATATTTTTTGTATGTAGGTACGGTTTCCCGCGGCTTTAAAAAATGCTGTATTAAAAGTCACCATTCCTATCTCAGCAAATATAATTTTTGACTAAATTTAATTTTTATAAACTAAATGCTTTCGACGAAATAGCGCAAGAAACACAATTTAAATAAACTATTCAGAAAATTGTTTCGTAACAAAAACGAAACTTCCATGGATGCCAGACAAAAAATAAAAAAAACATCATAACCAAAAAGAAACATGTCACATTATATTTGCAAATATTATTCAAATTAACATATTTAATTTACATAATTCGCATTTCACAATGGAAACAATTCGCCGGCTGACTGATTCTTCGCCACCCTTAAACGTATGCTCGTAAAATTTTATCACTCAGACATAAGTTTCGCCCAAATCCCACTTTATCCCGACATTACCATGATCCACTTGCACGTTTTATTTAAGGAATGTTTTATCACTGGCCACTGTACCTATTTCTACAGGATTTTCAAGATTTTTTTTTTAATATTGTGCTCTTAAGTTAGCATTTAAGTACCTATTAGTATTTTTAATTTACTGTTTATAACTAGCCTTTATAGATATGATAGTTAAGATGATTAAAATCAATGTATAAAAAAACCTCATCAATTTTGTGGTATAAAAAGCAGTCTATAACCGCCAGTTTCACCTCTGCCTCGCTTACAAAATTAATTAAAATAGGTTGAGCAGCTTAGATGTGGAACCCTAATAAAAAAACACTTCTAAAATATAAAAAAATATATATATATAAAGAAAGCAGTGATGGCCTCGAGGTTTAGGCGCGCGGTCGAGAATTTCGGCGGTCGCAGGTTCAAACCCCAGGCACACACCTCAGACTTTTCGAAGTTATGTGTGTATTCACAATGAATTATGCTTTAACGGTGAAGGAAAACATCGTGATAAAACCTGCACACCTAAAAAGTTCTTAGGAATTTCTTAGATGTGTAGTCCGCCAACCCGCACTAGGCCAGCGTGGTGGACTAAGGCCTAAACCCTCTCAGTTGTAGAGGAGGCCCGTGCCCAGCAGTAGGACGTATTTGGGCTGATGATGAAAATATAAAATTCTAAAATGGATTATTCTCGAAAATATTATCCGTCACCACGTAAACTAAAACTGACGTACATATTTTTAATAAAAAAAATCCAAGGAACTTCAAACATTCGGCCACATATAACCAAAAATATTGGCTTCCCGTCCGCAAAATAGCGTCCTGAGGGAACAATGATTAAAGTGTGGACCGCCATAATCCCCTCCATTGATTGATGACTGGGCTTACGATAAACCGAATTTCCCTTTTTACCAAAAATCTCCGGTTATGATCGGCCGCATGAATAAGTGCCGATACTGACACTCGCCGAATAAAGTGGACTGTTTGCTTTTATGACGAATTGTTTCACTGTATTTTTAGGTTCTTTTGAGTTATGGATGGGTTTATAGTAAATATGGACTGAGTAGGGATGAACCTGATTGAGCACAAGATGTTATTCACAACAGTCTAACTGAAATATATTTTTTTCTATTGCAGAAAACTGCTTGCTAATTGGGGCAGTTTTTTTTAGATTTTGAATTTGCAAATACAAAAGAAAGGTAAAAAATTAGATTTCGGAGTTTTGGTGTATTAAATAAGAACTACTCGATAAGAACTACTAACTGACTGCCTCGTGGTCTCGCGGTACAAGTATGCGCCGTGCGATCTAGAGGTCCTGGGTTCGATTCCCGGGTCGGGCAAAGTGTTGTTGGGTTTTTCCATTGGGAAGTTCTCAGTAGCAGCCCGGAGTCTGGATTTGTGCCCGAAAAACGGCAATGGGCTCGCCCCCTATTACGTGGGACTGATACATGCCTGACGAAGTGTAGGTGCAGAAATGCACCTCTGCCTACTCCTTCGGGGAATACAGGCGTGAGTTTATGTATGTAAATAAGAACTCATTATGTTGAAAACACAAAATTTATGAAATAATAAGTATATTAATATAATCTAAAATAGTTAACCAGTGTTAATAACCCCACTTGTTTGCATTCTTACGTTCAGTGTACACGCTAAACAGACTATTGTTTTATTAGAGGGTTAAATGGAAGAATTCCTCTTCTTTTATGGTTACCTGGTATAGTTGTAACTTCGATACCATTTTTAAATTAATGCTTGCTTTATAATTTTGTAATAATCGTGATGTATTTGAAAAAAGCAGTGATGGCCTCGAGGTTTAGGCGCGCGGTCGAGAATTTCGACGGTCGCAGGTTCAAACCCCAGGCGCACACCTCTGACTTTTCGAAGTTACATATGTGTGTATTCACAATGAATTATCACTTGCTTTAACGGTGAAGGAAAACATCGTGATAAAACCTGCACACCTAAGAAGTTCTTAGGAATTTCTTAGATGGGTAGTCCGCCAACCCGCACTAGGCCAGCGTGGTGGACTAAGGCCTAAACCCTCTCAGTCGTAGAGGAGGCCCGTGCCCAGCAGTGGGACGTATTTGGGCTGATAATGATAATGATGATTTGAAAAAGTTTTATAAACCTTTTCACTTAACATAAACTATACCATAACCGCTATTTTTAATATTTTCCAGAACTTTCGGCATTCAATATGACGTCACGTTGCATAGGTTACCGTTTTAAAAAGGATTATTCCAGGAACCGTACCCGAAATCTTATATCAGGATCTGAAAATGTGTGCCTCTGCGATACAAGCCACGCTTCATGCATTTATCATAGTATACCTTTTTATATTTTCTTAGAAATATGTTGAAAGTATTTATTGGAAAATAAATAAATTTGAGTTGGAACAAAATTTTTAAGTTTGTAAAACTTTATTCTAGAGGACGAAAAAAGGTGTCAGTTATCAATAAATGATTGCAATTAATTATTGTAACTTCAATTATTCACTCAAAGATTTTTAAAATGTTTTTCGACCATCAAAACAAACTTGCCTAAAACACAAGATGGGTAATTTTCATTGGGGATGAATTTTCATTACCATACTTTAGTCCTAACTAATGGTCTTCGCTAATCGAATTCCCCAAAGAGAATGAGCGCGAAGGTCAGTTGTATTCGCACCTGCTTGGAGCATTTGAATAATAATACGATGACAGTGCGCCGCCGGACGCGCGGACGACAGAATAAATTATTCGCAACACAAAAGGTGACCGATACAGTACAATGCAATGTTTTCTTGCACCAGGGGATATTCAAATTTTAGGGTCGCGTGTGTATTTGGTTCTTTTTTTTCGTTGCGAAACTGTTCTCACGGGTCAAGCGGTGACCTGCCGGACAATGGCCGATCATAAGTTCGCGTCCAGAATTTATAATTAATGTGTCCAGTTCGATTCGAGCTCTATTGTCCCGTTCCGCGGATAATGGCGGATCTTTGTCGCAATTTATGTGCACATGTGAATAGTACTAGTTTGCGTGGAAAGTGGTATTTCTTGTGTCGCGACTAGGCTTAGGGGTCGATCTTGAGAACTTCGCGACACTTGTTAGGTCATTAATCTTTTGTGGACGGTTGACCTTCCGGTTTGTGTGAAAATATTTGCATGAGCATTTCGGACCGTTATCTATTGGGGCGCGGCGTTCGAAATTTGAATTATTCAGTTTTTTTTATTTAGTCTGTGGAAACATTATTCCAAGTGACTTCTGCCACATAATTAAATTTTCTTTCATTTATTTATTTATTTACTGTTTCTTGTACATTACAAAATAATGGAGGAACTAAACTAAATATAAAGTACAAGTGGCGGTCTTATCGCTCTAGGCAGTTTCTTATAGACAACCTTTCGATGGATAATATAAGAGGAGAAATAAATATGGTAGAATAAAGTAGAATAAATAAAATTGTCTTAAAATATAAGACACATAAATGAATACTATACTTATATTATAATAATAATTCATATACTCGTATACAGGGTTACTGGTTAAGTCGACCTATTCCCGTTAAGGGCGTGTAGTTTACATCGTTTCTGACTGATTTTACTATGAGACACAAATATATTCCTTATATATTTATTTTGTTTTTTTTTTAATACATGGAAGCGCAGTAGGGCCTTCATTAAAATTCATCTTCCTAAAAGGCGTAGGGCGTAGGCGTCTTCTAGAACCAGAGAATTAATTATTAATTAATTTAGATAGGCAATCAAATTTATAAAATTCTGATTAAAAGCGATTCGTCGCTAATACGGTGCGCAAGGGCTCTCCCGCCACAATATGGCCACTCCGCTACCATAGACGCGACGCACCGCTAGAGAGACAATAGTCATAGTCACTCTTCAATTTATCAAAAAGTTTTGTATTGACGGCGCACTCCCGCGCCGTCATACATAATAATAAAACACGTGTACAGTCGCTTAAAAAAAAAACAAATACGTGTGAATTACAAATCTATTTACATTTTTTGGTTATTGTCGTATTCCGTATTAGGTGGTGTGATGAACAAAATGTCATTAGTGACGTCCAAAGAGCGTATTTGTCGGAAACGACTGCGCGCATACAATTTATGCCGACAGGAGCGCTCGCGAGGATTTCAAAACCAAATAAATACAATGCAGTAAAACAGTGGCTTGGGGTTAGTGAGCGATCCTATTATGAGCGATGTTCCACGCCGCTCGACGTTTAATTTCGTGATAAAAATTAACGATATATTAAAATTTAAAAATTTATCTTAAGCTAAAAAATAAAATAAATGTAAAAACACCCAACATACACAGTTCTGACCCCACATTAAGATCCAAATCTTGTGTAGTGGGTATCAGAAACTACAAGAGACTTTTCGGCCTCACAAACACCCAGACTCGAAACAAATATTTGTGGATCACACAAACATTCGTTGCGGCGCGGTGGAGATCGAACCCGCGGCCTCTAGATTCGCCAGTTGATGTCTAGCCAACTGCGCCACGGGGCTGTCATTTGTCAAGTCAGTGTGAAAAAAAAGAGTTTTTAAAATAAATTTTTATATACGTATCGTAAGATTAGGTAAAAAAATACTTATTTCAAAAGTACTTATTTCAATTACCATACTTTTCTCAGTCTATTCGATGCATGATGACTTTTCCTACGTAAAATATATCGAATAATTATCAAGATATTTTAACATTATTAATGCTATCTCAATTTCTACGTCACAAATAAGTGTATACTGGCTACTTTCATACACACTTTGAAATATTTCCTATCCCATAGTTTCACAGACGACGTTACCCTTAAGAACTTCCCAAAAAAGTCACCAGGAAGATATATCTCAAAACCGTTAGCCGGCGAGTATTTATGGAAATCTAAATAATGTGAGGCGTTTTTTTAATTGCGCCGAATGAGTCTCTCGTTTTTTCTGTGGAATTTATTTATTTTCGTGGCTGAGTGATTTGTTCGTCTTGTGTAGTGATGTGCGGTAAATGAGCCTTCAGAAGCTAACGCGCTTTTTGGGGGCGGTTTTGAAGTGTGTCATAAAATGTTTAAGTGATTGTATGGGGGTGTTGGGCAAATTTTATAGCTTCTATGAGAAGCTAATAATAATCATCATCAGCCCATACACGTTCCACTGCTGGGCACGGGCGTCCTTTACAACTGACAGGGTTCAGGCCTTAGTCCACCACGTCGGCCTAGTGCGGGTTGGCGGACTACATCATCATCAGCCCATATACGACCCACTGCTGGACACGGGCCTCCCCTACAACTGAGAGGGTGAACTACACATCTAAGAAATTCTTAAGAAATTTTAGGTGTGCAGGTATCCTCACGATGTTTTCCTTCACCGATAAAGTAAGTGATAATTCATTGTGAATACACGCGTAGCTTCGAAATTCTTAAGAACTTTTATGTGCTCACGATGTCTTCCTTTCATTGTTAAAATACGCGATACTTCATTGTGAATACACACGTAACATCGAAAAGTCAGTGGTGTATGTCTTATGGTTAGTTTTCACAACAAATAGTAATATATTGAGACTCGTTCTTCAGGAAGAAGAATGTACAGAAGTCTGAAGGAATATTTGTATAAGAGTTAATCAATAGTTCTGAGTGCTTGGTTGAATAAAATTCGGGGACAAAAGAAAAAACCCAGTTATCCGGAGGCGGCGCAGTGCGGGTTTATTTCATGTGCAGTGGCCAGGAATAAACCCAGTAGGTACCGTCGTACGCATACTCAAAATATGCTATTCGATAATTTCCATCATTTTAAAGACATACATACACTATCTCACCGTTGAAGGAGACAAGTGTTGGAGTGGAGACCGCGCTTAGGCAGACGTAGTGTGGGACGTCTTGCAGCACGATGGTCCGACGACTTGAGAAAGGTGGCGGGTAGCGGATGAATAAGGGCTTTGGGGAGGCCTTCGTTCAGCAGAGGACGGCGATAGGCGGAGAAAAAAAATACACTATCTCACGCCTGTATTCCCCGAAGGGGTAGGCAGAGGTGCATTTCTATACCCACATTTCACCAGTATGTATCAGACACACGTAATATTGACGTATTCACGTTTCCAGACTTAGTGCTTTGCTATTAAGAATTTGCTATTGGAAAAACCCAATAACACTTACACACTAACCCAGGAATCGAGTCCTGGACCTCTAGATCACACTACACATACTTGTGCCGCGAGACCACGAGGCAGTCTGTTGTTAAAGACATTAATTGATAATGCACATTCTAACGTTTTATATAAATTTTGCTGGTGCTTTGGTTGAAAGTAATTTAGATTTTTGCAGGTAACAAATACAGTAGCGTGAAAACACATCTGTTGCGTTTGTCAATGAGAGTGCTAGTGAACCAAGTTGTAGCCAGCTGTTTTGATTAAATTCCATTGCCGAGAAATTCCTGATAAAAATACCAAATAAAATTTTCCCGATTCGAAACTCCGAATTGATACTAGGACCCCTTGATAGCTCGTCTTATAAACATGACCACAATTCTCGTAACTACATAAAATATATTAGTGGAAAGTATTTTGGATTGAAATTTTGATTGAGATTGAGATTGAAAAGAAGCAGTGATGGCCTCGAGGTTTAGGCGCGCGGTCGAGAATTTCGGCGGTTGCAGGTTCAAACCCCAGGCACACACCTCTGACTTTTCGAAGTTATGTGTGTATTCACAATGAATTATCACTTGCTTTAACGGTGAAGGAAACCATCGTGATAAAACCTGCACACCTAGAAGTTCTTAGGAATTTCTTAGGTGTGTAGTCCGCCAACCCGCACTAGGCCAGCGTGGTGGACTAAGGCCTAAACCCTCTCAGTTGTAGAGGAGGCCCGTGCCCAGCAGGGGGACGTATTTGGGCTGATGATGATGATGATGATGATTTTGGATTACGAACAATTTTTGTACTTTACATTTTCGTCTGTAATTTTTCGGTTTGTTGCCCAAATTAATAAAATGTTTATCAAAACCATGTCTGCCAGACTGTACGCGACGCAGACAGCCAGCCGAGAATAGACAATCTTATCCCACTCCGTGTCTCTGGTTTCCTACGGCGCGAGGCGTCCCGACGCCATTGGCCGGCGCTCACCTCTAACCCCACCCATGAACAAAAAATATCGCCCATTAAACCGTAAGAGATCCGTTTCAGCTTCAGATACCCCTCAAGTGCTGTTAATGTGGAATCTTATCTTACACTCGGAATTCAGATGGCGCGGACTTGGACTGGAGGGAACCTATTTTGATCTACATTGAGAGGAAAGTATTTAAGTTAATATGCCAATTATTAAATAATTACTAAGTTTTAACCTAAGGAAGTAATTACCTATATTTTTTTGTTTTGAGTATACTTCAGACAATTTGCTTACATTTTTATGTTTTGCGTTAATGGATGAGCTAATATCCAAAGTAACATTGAAAAAAAAAGGGGGAAATGCTACTCAGATTTTTTATTATCATCAGCCCATGCCCCATATACGTCCCATTGCTGGGCACAGGCCTCCTTTTGAACTGAAAGGGTTTAGGCCTCAGTCCACTACGCTGGCCTAGTGCGGGTTGGCAGACTACAAACCTAAGAAATTCCTAAGAACGTGTAGGTGTGCAGGTTTCCTCACGATGTTTTCATTATGAAAACATCACAGAAGTGAGTCGTGCGGTCAATATTGACAAAAAATTCTGCTTTCGCTCCTGAAGTTTGAACGGAGTGGTCGAAAAATAACTTCTTTTGCGTTTTTAAAGTGTGTGAAAACGAATTCGTATCTTCTGTCCGTGACACACGGGAACTTTTTAAAAGTGTTTTATTGATATAGTCAGCACCAGAAAATGCTTCTACGAATTTTCACAGACGTCATGTTATTGAGTAAAAAGGGATCAAAGTTTATCTGACATTATCTATTACATTAGCGAAAGAACCTTTACGTGCTCTGATTCTTATAATATTTAACATCTGCGCAGAAAAGTAGACTTATGTCTAATCCATTAAAACCTTCATTCTGTTAATTTAATACTAGTCGGCATTATAGCCAATACTGAAAACCAAACAATAGTTAAAAACAATTTATCATACTGGCAACAAATTATTTTTATTACTTTTTTTTCGCAAAAATGAAAAATGCGAATCGAATCAGTCACGGTTGGGGACAGAAATCGTTCACCAAGCGTCGCCAATACGCGGCAATAAATTGTAATATTTTTAAAAATGGAACTCTCCGCGCCGTTACATGTTGGGATTTGATGCGTTCCGCAACATTGGGCGCGGAGTGCTCGATATATTGCGCATGTAACGCGATTTAATGCGACGTCCCTCTGCTAGCGCGGTAGTTTCTATTTTTGAATTTGGAATCAGGGAATACTTTTTTTTCAAATGCTGTCTTCAAACTAGCGTAATTTCTTTTCAATACTGAAAGGTATTTCTTCATACTTCTTAGACAACAATTCTAAGGAGAAATGGAATTGAATGGGAAAAAATCTTGTTAAATATGTACGTTGAAAACTGATACAAAAGCAAAAGAGTAATAAAATACCATATTGCATTATTATCATAATGTAATCTACTCTTTTGTTTATAAAAGATCCTCTTTAAGAAACTTCTTGAAAAATTAACTTCTTTACTGTACCAAGTGAAGGATTACCTATCATAAAAATGAACCATTCGATTTCACCTCAATATTCGAATAGCACCCTTTATTATATCGATATGAAAAAGACACATTCTCTATCCGCCCCCGTTTTGCTATTATTTGGTAATGCAATAATATCCCTAAACCAACTTACCTTTACGTATAAAAAATGTTATAACGATGTTAGTGTGAAGATATACGGGGCTAGTTGTATAATCCGGCAGTTTTCCAAGTGCATCAGTAAATTTGTCGTTCAGCACCAAGATATGGAAATATGGCGGGAAGTTGCCTACGAATGGTCTTGTTTTAAAAGTATGAGGCAAAGGAAAAAACGTTTGGAATCCATGAATTTTAATGGTGATTTTAGTTAAAGGAGTTCCCAGTAGTTCGTAAACTTTTTTCTTTTTAATTTTATGCACTTTTTATTATTGTGGTTATTGAAATGGGTTGGTTTGTTAATAGTTTCACATTAGGACATTTTTTATTTTTCCGATAATCGTAGTTTAAGTGTAGTTTTTGCTGTTTTAGTGATGTTTATTTTGTGAAGTGTTTATTTAATAGCCGTACTGACGGGTTCCAGTTATTTTACGGTCATAAAAATGCTATATTTTAAATAGTTCTGCCATACTAATTTGATAAGCAACCCACAGTAAATGATTAATCATTGAGCACCAAAGAAGTCTCTAGACTAAGAAGCTTTTGTGGCTTAAATCTTTGCGAATTCGATTCTTGCACTACCAATATTCATCTCTTTGTTTTTGTGTTTGTAAACACGCCTGAAATACAGGAGGAATACAAATGTAAAACAAGGTATTTAAAATTGTGAATGTTGCGAAAGCAGGACATACTGCTAAATGTCTGGCAACTCTACAATTGTGATTGTACCTGCTTCAAACAGTTGGCAACCCTAAACACTGACCAGGCACAATCAACCTAACCCGTATTTACATGGTTACTGGAAGTGGTGAAGACGTCCGGGTCGGAAGTACCACGTGGCCCTCGGTGTCCACTTACAGGGGCGACTTGCAAGTGAGGGTTAATGTAGGGGCAGGCATACACTACGTTTCACTTGTACAAAGAGCAGTGGGTCCTTATTTATAACCTAATAAATACCAGTAGCGGTACGTTCCTAACAAAGCCCAGCTTGCTTAACAAAATTCCGAATAATAAGCTTAAAGCTTTAAATCTGTATTTAGCAAAAGCAATTTGACATATAAACGAGAACATCCTGACCCCACACTAAACAATTATAAACTAGACATTACACAATTAACGTGTAACGTTTTTGGGCTTCTATCGAAGTACCATCACTGATAAAAACCGACATTTATTCCCATGTGTGTGGAAACCTTTTAGCACCTAGTTATCAAGAGGTCATTGTGAGATAAACAATGATGCAGTGGCTAAAGCCACAGACTTGCTGTGTTGGCTTCGTCATGAAAAGAAGAATCATTAAAAAAAAAAGAAAAAAAAATATCGAGAACATTACACAAAGCATCAAAGCCAAGCTAATATCCTGGGTCTTGAAATGCTTTTTACACTTTGTTTACAAATTGGTTAGCCTCTTGAAGATTTACAAAAATGCAGATTAGGACAAAGATCTTATAAAGGACGCATTGTAGGAGGCATGTTGAAATCGAAAAAACTAAATTATAATAAAAAAATGGTGTCACTGAATAATTATTTTTGTATAGCTATTAAATTAGATGTATGTTTGTAAAAGAAGCCTCGAGGTTTTGGCACACGGTCGAGTATCACGGCGGTTGCGGGTTCAAACCCCAGGCACATACCTCTGAATTTTCGAAGATATATGTGTATTCACAATGAATTATCATGTACTTTAACGGTGACGGAAAACATCGTGAGGAAACCTGCACACGTATTTTTTTTTTGGTAAGTTCTTAGGTAGTCCGCCAACCCGCACTAGGCCAGCATTGTGGACTAAGGTCTAAACCCTCTCAGTTATAGAGGAGGCCCGTGCCCAGCAGGGAGACGTATATGGACTGATGATGATGATGATGAAAAGGAGATTTTAGGACTTCCAAAAAAAGGAATTTTCTAACATTTGTGCCAAAAGGAACACACTTATATTATGTATATATTTCATCTCGTTTTGCTACACTTCTCTGCGTATACCATTAATAAATACATAAGAAGCACATCATTAAATAATCAAGACATCATCACACGACATTCCTGAAACAGATGTGAAATTTTTTATATAACCAATCATTATACAACCAAAACTACATCCTTAATTTATACCCTAACACTACGTAATAAAAAACATATTCGCCTAATTTTACAAATAATATTTCCGTAATAAAAAAAAACTAATAATTTTACACTCTGTTTTAACCTAGTAAGGTCGATTTTCGAATGGGTGGAATTTTTCAGTGATTTATGTAAAAATATGTTAGATTTATTAATAAACTGTATCGGGGGTGCGGCGGAAGCGGGGCTAAGGGTGAGTTCCGCCATTAGTGCGTTTGTTTAGTTTCCTCTAATGGTGTGTTCTGAGTGATGCGGCCAGGGTTAAAGGTGCACCAGAGTTTGCATTACGCACTCTAAGACTTCATATGGAACATGGAAGTTTACTGTATAGTTAAGAAAGAGCGTAAGTCCATCATTCAAATGCTTGGCACAGAAAAAAATCTGGATTATTACGAGAGAAAACATAGAAGTATGCTTTGCGTATTTCAGAGCTGTAATTAAGAGCCAGTCAAAGACAACGGAAGGTAAATTATAATGATAATTTGCCAAAAATATACTAATGTAATGTTTTATTCTCGCACTGCGACATACTAGCTACCAGAACCGGTACTTCCATAGAAGCCCAAAAGCCCAGCTTGCCTTACAAAATTACAAATAATAATCTTGAAGCTTTGAATCTTTATTTAACAAAAGCAATTTGACATATCAGTCAGAGGTGTGTGCTGTTTGAACCCGCGACCGCCGAGATTTTCGACCGCGCGCCTAAACATCGAGGTCAACACTACTTTTTGATTTAATGACCTTGATACTAGACCTAGATCTAAGTATGTTAAGCACTACCAACTAGGCACGAACCTCCTTAGGCAGTATCCGGTTTTATGGCATTAATAATGTACATCACAATCAAAATCACAGACAAAATATAAGTACTACCGTTAAATTAATATTACACCTAAATCTGAGTATTTCAACACGAACCCTTTTTGGAATAATCCGGTTTTTGGGCTCCGAAAATCCTACAAAATTCCTTGTAAAGTCATAATCAAAAACACAGACTTATAAGCAGTACAGTGACATTGATAGCAGACCTTAATCTGGGTGAGGATGTAGAACAAAGTACTTCCTCGGTAGGCAGTTTGTGGGAAGCCCTACGCGCTAAGACACGGCAAGGAATCGCTGGTAAGAGGATTCCATTTCACATTTACTATTGCGGTGACCACTGATAGTACGGTGACTATTCACTTGTTGCCATCTAGGATTTTTTCACATATATATAACGGAACCCTGTAATTTTTGCCTTCTATATTTAATCAAACCTGTACCTACATATCAATCCATATCAATAAGGCAATAAGCCCAAAAGCGTTACACGTTAATTGTGTAATTAATTAAATATCTAGTTTATAATTGTTTTTTGTGGGTCATTTATATGTCAATTTGCTTTTGTTAAATAAAGATTTAAAGCTTAAATATTATAATTCGAATTTTTTGAAGGCAAACTGGGCTTTTGGGCTTCTATGGAAGTACCGCCACTGCAATGTATGTACGTAAATAAGTATATGTATAAAATACATTAAACATTATATAGACACAAGAAATTAGTCTGCTATTTATACCTAAAGTAAAATCCCCAAGATTAACCAACCCATACTCACTGTACGAATGAAGCCACCGAGCCAACGGAAGTGAGCACAAAAGGCGGAAAAGAATTGCTACTTTTGTATTAAAGATTTGGGTGGTTCTGTCGTGGTCTACTGAGGCTTCTTACCTCACAATCGGATTAAAATAATTACTAGCAAGAACGGTGCTTCTGTTTCAACATGTAATGTGTGATAATTTTAATCCGATTTGAACGATATAGGTAATTTTGTAGACTGACAAACGATTATTATACTTTAAAAAATTAAATTTTAGCTAAAAGTTCTTAGGAATTCCTTAGGTGTATAGTTCGCCAACCAGCACTAGGCCAGCGTGTTAGTCCACACTAAGGCCTACACCCTCAAAGTTGTTGGGGAGGCCCGGGCACAGCAATGGGACGTATTTATACGAGTATATACACTAATGATGATGAAACGATGGTCAATTGTAAATAGAAAACATTTTTGTACACAAAACTCTGTACATGAAGAAAAAAAATCTATTAAACCTTAATTACAGAGGATACACAGAGTCTATTGAAAACAACCGTAGAACTCTTTTAGTTATAGCATTCCGTATGCATCCGTTGACACATATACACTCAAACACACATACACCGGCTATTTTGCATACAGAAAAAGTATAGTTATAATAATAATAATAAATAATAAATAATAAATAAATACATCCAATAGTCACATACATCGTTCTGACCCCACATTAAAAGTATCAGAAACTACGAGAGACTGTTCGGTCTCACAAACACCCAGACCCGAAACAAATATTTGTGGATCACACAAACTTTTGTCTCTGTGCGGGGATCGAACCCGCGGCCTCTCGGTTCGCAAGCTGGTGTCTAGCCAACTGGGCCACGGGGCTAGCTCCGAAAGATATTTTATAAAAATCTCCACTATCAGTCGTAGAAACGCAAGCAAAAGCTTACATATAAAAACCAATACAATTTCTATTACAAACACGTGACAATAATGGTCATCTGTGGGTGGACATCGTAAATCTATCAAAAAAACACGAAAAACTGGACGCATCTGTCAATACCATTGTGAATTAAGATATCAATGCATCACCAACTTACTATACCTCTATACAACAGCATACTAACCTTTATGTCTTGAACCGTAAAGTTCTGAATTGACTAATTTAAAAAAATTGATGGTAAAAATAATTTGGTTTCATCTATTGTACGGATATAAAGGAAACAGAGGTAATTAAAAGAATTTCATGGTACTGCGAGGCACGCGTGTAAATGGTACATTTGTGACAATTAATTTTATGGTCTTTTTGCGGTAATTGTCGTGGAAAAAAAATATGGGGGCGGCATGGTTAATAGGCGACGTATTGATGGTACCGCAAAGGTACCGACTATTTTACAAAAGATTCGTAAAAAAAAAACAGTAGGCTTGAGGTTCGAACGTATAGTTGGAAGAAATCAATTTTATGACACATTATTCCGTATTAATATAAATGAGAAAGTACTGTTTCACTTTTATGCTTAAATCAATGAAACAATGCAAATGATTTTTGGTGTGGAGATAAATAGAACCGAGTACGAGGATATGGGCCTATTTAGTGTAAATTTCCGGGTGATGAAATAAAGTTACCGTATATTTCTCATGAAGCAGCGATGGCCTCGAGGTTTAGGCGCACGGTCGAGAATTTCGGCGGTCGCAGGTTCAATCCACAGGCACACACCTCTGACTTTTCGAAGTTATTCACAATGAATTATCACTTGCTTTAACGGTGAAGGAAAACATCGTGATAAAACCTGCACACCTAAAAAGTTCTTAGAAATTTCTTAGGTGTGTAGTCCACCAACCCGCACTAGGCCAGCGTGGTGGACTAAGGCCTAAATCCTCTCAGTTATAGAGGAGGCCCGTGCCCAGCAGTGGGACGTATTGGGACTGATGATGATGATGATATTTCTTATATTTGTTGTTATATTAATAAAACAGAAATTTATTCCTCTTCTTTTACTTGGAAATACGACCTCACTAAGTGTTAGTGCAGTTCAGTCCAAATAGATTGTCGACTAATGAGAAATGATTAAATTTACACGCATACTCTCGTGTCTGTATTATAAAAGGGGTAGACAGCAGTGGCGGTACTTCCATAGAAGCCCAAAAGCCCAGTTTGCCTTTCAAATTCCGAGTAATAATCTTTAAGCTTTAAATATTATATTTAGCAAAAACAATTTGCGGCATATAAATGAGAATATCCTGACTCCATAATAAACAATTATAAACTAAACATTACACAATTAACGTGAAACGCTTTTGCGCTTCTATGGAAGTACCGCCACGGGTAGAAACATGTATATTTCTAGACCCATGTTTCGACATCTGTGTTTCAAGTCTCACATAATTTCCGATTTTGGAACACCTTGTAACATACGTGATGATCGAGACCAACAAGGCAGTCATCACAAATGCTTGTCTTATAAAGCTGATGTAAATATTAAAATGTTTGATTCAAATAACAATGACCAAATCGCGACAGTGAACATGCAGATTCAATAATTAGTGCACGTGCGTTCGGAACTCCCTCGCGACTAATATCCGAGCCGTGGGAACGAACGAACAGGTGCCGTTCAGAAACCAAATGTTTCACTGACGTTTGGACAAATCACGACCAGGAAGCGGGGGTTGGCTGTAGAAAAAAATTACACACGTTCCCATGCTTGGAAATAGAAAAAATCCAATTGGCAGTGGACGTAATTTTTTTTAATTTCTACTATGATGGAATTCTTCTACGATTCCATCTTTAGGACATACCAATATTCCCATTAGATTCTTAATGACTGCCTAGTGGTCTCGCGGCACAAGTATGTGAGTGCTGAAATGCACTTCTGCCTACTCCATGAGCTTGAGACAGTACATTGTGTAAAATTCTTAAGTCTGAAACGGAAGGATATTTTAGGCTGCTTAAACAAGCAAAGTATCGAATATGGATTAGTAAGGGATTAGTTGTACTTAAAACACTTAATTCACATTTTTAGTTGAGTGAAATTATATAACTATAAATTTTTACGACGATTATTAAAGTGCACATCACTATGATATTGAATTGTAAAAAACTTTTCCTTTTGTTTATAAATCTTAACATCACTAATGTTCCCCGCTTTTTACAGGTAATTCTCTATTTAAAAAATGCATAAACATAAAAATCTTACCATCTCTTAATCTTATAAGAATTGCGGTAAATTTGAAGCGGCATAGGAGTTTGAAACAAAAACACCAATTTCCTGGTTGAGAGCGAAATATCGGGAGATGCGCGCCCGCTCCCACGGGATCATATAGCCCCTATACAGACTGATTTGTTTAAATATTTCTCATACTAATTAAGGAAACTCAACTAATTAACCTAAGACATAATATTGAAGATATTAACTAGATTAGAACAAGCAGTAGAAGAACTTTTTTTTTGAGACCGGCATAATAACAGCTACTGACGGATGATAAGCATAGTAAATTCTCGTCACATGTTGTCAGAATTATTAGTGGCGCAGTTGGCTAGACACAAGGTTACGAAACGAGAGGCCGCGGGATCGATCTCCGCACATGATTGTGTGATCCACAAATATTTGTTCAGAGTCTGGGTGTTTGTGAGACCGAAAAGTCTCTCATAGTTTCTGATACCCACGACACAAGACTTGTATCTTAGTATTTATTTATTTATACATTTAGCGTTAGATACCAGTAAGATCACATTTCTATTCTAATAAGAAAAATACTGGCAATAGGACTATTTGGTATTTGGCGGTCTATTTCCACTAGATAATTTTTTAGACTATTGCCGTTTTAGCTTTTTAATTCATTCTACCTTCAGCTGTTTGATCATTGATGAGTGTCTTTTACACCTAAAAGTCATTAGGAATTTCTGAAGTCTGTAGTCCGCCAATCCGCGCTAGGCTAGTGTGGAGGACTAAGGCCTAAACCCTCTCAGTTATAGAGGAGGCACGTGCCGAGCACTGGGACGTGTATGGGCTGAGGAACTGTTGTCCACTATTTTTACTTTCCTTTCAACTTACTCCTATATTGAAATATCATACATACATAACCTCACGCCTGCATTCCCCGAAGGGGTAGGCAGAGGTGCATTACTACGCCCACATTTCGCCAGGTATGTATCAGTCCCACGTAATAGGGGGCGAGCCTATTGCCGTTTTTCGGGCACATTTCCAGACTCCGTGCTGCTACTGAGAATTTCCTAATGGAAAAACCCAATAACACTTTGCCCGACTCGCGAATTGAACCAAGGACCTGATCTCTAGGACCTCTAGACCGCACGGCACATACTGATGCCGCGAGACCACGAGGAAGTGAAATATCATGTTATAAGAAAACGCACCACCCTGTAAGCGCCAAGTTTGCGGTTAAATGGAACGAGCATTCGAAGTATGCACAGGTGGTTCCGCCTCCCGGAATGCCATAGTTTTTGCGGGAATTCCGCGCGCAACTTTGGAATATTAGGAAGTTATAAAAGCGATTATAGATTTAAATTGCTTAAGACACTCGTGGGAACTGGGACTGTTTTGTAGAATAGTATTGAGTAATAGTATTTGACTAAGGCCTCAAAGTAAAGTGGGCCGGCCATGTCTGCCGACGGACCGACGGCCGTTGGAGCAGACAAGTGTTGGAGTGGAGACGGCGCTTAGGTAGACGTAGTGTAGGACGTCCTGCAGCACGATGGTCCGACGACTTGAGAAAGGTGGCGGGTAGCGGATGGATGAGGGCTGCTCAAGACCGGGATGGTTGGCGCCTACTTGGGGAGGCCTTTGTTCA
Organism: Hemaris fuciformis; assembly: GCA_907164795.1. Taxonomy (NCBI): domain Eukaryota; kingdom Metazoa; phylum Arthropoda; class Insecta; order Lepidoptera; family Sphingidae; genus Hemaris; species Hemaris fuciformis. Next base: position 11,501,147 of record OU015447.1, read on the forward strand.
GCAGTGGACGGCGATAGCCTAAGAATAAGGCCTCAAATCATCTCAGTTGTAGAGTTGGCCCGTGCCCAGCAGTATGACGTATATGGACTGATGACGATAATAATAGTGAGTATTGAAAAATGTTTTGTCTTTTACATACAAAATCCAAATCTTTAGCTTGTTATGTTTTTATGTCAGTGAGTTTTAAGACATACTTCCAGACTCGACGCTGCTACTGAGTAATGTCATCATCATCATCAGCCCATATACGTCCCATTGCTGGGCACGGGCCTCCTCTACAACGGAGAGGGTTTAGGCCTTAGTCCACCACGCTGGCCTAGTGCGGGTTGGCGGACTACACACCTGAGAAATTCCTAAGAACTTTTAGGTGTGCAGGTTTCACGATATTTTCCTTCACCGTTAAAGCAAGTGATAATTCATTGTGAATACACACATAACTTCGAAAAGTCAGAGGTGTGTGCCTGGGGTTTTAACCTGCGACCGCCGAAATTCTCGACCGCGCGTCTAAACCTCGAGGCCATCACTGCTTAACCCAATAAAATTACCCACCTGGAAATCAGTACCAGGGACCCTCAATTGCTTATTGCATTTATTTATTTATGCTTTATATACATTGTATAAAGGCGAACTTAATGCCTAAGGCATCATCTACCAGTCAACCTTGGGGTGATGCAGAGAAAAAAAATATTAATGAATAGGTGCATAAAATATAAATTGTTCAGACCGTGTTAGGTATGTAATAGCTACGGTGATTACAAATTCATTAGCGTTAAAAAAATCCCGACAAAAATAAAAAAATGACTTTTTCCTAACAACCACATCCAATACCTATAGTTGTACGTATTTTTTTTAACGTTCATGGATTTGTAATAACCGTAGCTATTACCTGCCTTAGTTTCCGATCACGGTCTGAAATCTGAATACACCTGTAGATTGTCTCGTTAGTGTTACTGTATAAATGCAATAAGCAATTGAGGGTCCCTGGTACTGATTTCCAGGTGGGTAGTTTTATTGGATTATGCAATTAGAAAACACTCAGTACCAGCGTCAAGTCTGGAAATATGCCTTAAAACTTACTGACTTGTATACAGGTATACAACAATCGTACATTAAAAAATACAGATTATTTTTTCTCATAAATAAAATGAAATATCCTAACATCCCAATAAACCCAACAAGATAGCTCTTAACAACGCATACGCTTCGCAAACTCAATCACGTAAACCGCGTATCTGTAATCTTCAGATTATGTGGATGTTTAACAAACAGCCCGAGAGGGGGCGCCACCCTCGGCCCGTCTTAACCCTTCATAATACGCCAGAAGGATTTGTTTTCACAGACTATTTGTAAGTTTCGCTAGGATTTTTTAGATTTTGTCCGCCAATCCGGGCTTAGCCAGTTTGGTGAATAAGGCTTAATCCCGCTCAGTTGTAAAGGACACCCAGCAATGTGAAGTGTATAGACCGATTAGAATACATTGCATTGTAGCTCCATTTTTATTGAAATACCTTCAGGAGTTTGTATGTAGGCACTAACACCGCTTTATACACTTATCAAATTCCTCAATCATTCTCTATTAATAAATAAATAAATACACCCAACAGTCACATACATAGTTCTGACCCCACACTAGGATACAAGTCCTGTGTCGTGGGTATCAGAGACTACGAAAGACTTTTCGGTCTCACAAACACCCAGACCCGAAACCAATATTTGTGGATCACACATTTGTCTCGGTGCGGGGATCGAACCCGCGGCCTCTCGTTTCGCAAGCTGGTGTCGAGCCATCTGCGCCACGCTGGGGCCAATTCGGATAGCTTCAGGAAGTATTCCTGAATTGATCCACATTTGCGTAGTGCAGCTTATTAACGAGCTTAATTCGTTCTAATTACCCAAACCATCTTAATTATCGTCCTTTAATACTCAACGCTATATCTATAAAAAATCATAACAAATGACATTTTTAGGAATCGAACTCAGGCCCTCTCGACCACACTTCACACACATACCACGGAATCTACGAGTCCCATACAGCCCTATACTATCAAAACACGAAATATAACACTTACTATAGATAAAGCACAAAATCCTCCTAATCCTCAATTTACAATAGGAGTGAAGCTTTGCATCCGATGCCCCTCAGTGATGTGATGCGATTTTCCACCTCTTGACGACTCGACAACTCCCTAATCGATTGCTAACACTTCTCTTCACACCCCATCCTTTCGATGTAGACATTTTTAACAATACCCGTTTGTATCAGTATTCAAAGGTATTGAGATAATCGCTCTAATACATCTGACTGCCTCGTGGTCTCGCGGTACAAGTATGTGCCGTGCGATCTAGAGGTCCTGGGTTCGATTCCAGGGTCGGGCAAAGTGTTATTGCGTTTTTCCATTAGGAAATTCTCAATAGCAGCACGGAGTCTGGAAATGTGCCCGAAAAACGGCAATAGGCTCGCCCCCTATTACGTGGGACTGATACATACTTGGCGAAATGTGGGTGCAGAAATGCACCTCTGCCTACCCCCTCGGGGAATACAGGCGTGAGTTTATGTATGTATGTATGCTCTAATACATTAATGTTCACGCCTGTCTCTCGAAGGGTTACACAGAAGTGTATCTTTAGATCCACGTTTTGGCATATTTGTTTTTAAGGCAATAATCAGATCTTGTCATACTACTGAGAATAATATTTTAAAAAAAACTCCTTTAATAGACCTTGACAAAAAACGAAATAGGAGAGAAATCCTTCGAGATAATTGAGTAGAAAGCTTATTAATTTGTAGAGCGATAAATTAGCTAACCATATAATTGGCTAACCGAACGAAAGGCTTTATTAAAACACTTTTATTGCAATTTTCCCTTAGGGGGATAATTTTGTACACCTTTCCCCTACATAAACAATCACAACTGCCGATACACAGTACACACGAAAACACAATACCTATTTGCTTATCCCGGGAATCGAACCCAGTATCTAAGGATCACACACCGTACTCTTATGTCACCGTGATCGGGTCAGCAAAGCAGCCTTTATTCACTTAGCGATAAAAGTTGATGTTATAACAGTTTGTTTATATTTATTGAATTTAGTATACCAGTAAGTAAGTACTTAATAATATTTTTTTATTTATTATACATTCTGCCTATATCATTCATTCTTTAATTTCGTTGTTTTCATAAATTATGGCCACCTTTTCTAAAATTTTGATCACTCAATTCCATCTAACGGTTGCCTGGAAGAAATCTCCGATAGCGATAAGGCCCCCATTTGTGAAACAAAATCGAAATTATATAAGAAAACTGGACTTAGCTACCAATATTTCAGTTAAAAAATTAGGTTTACAATAAAAGTATTGGATTTAAAAAGACCAATAACGAACATGTGTAAGCTACTGCCCTTGAATGGCATGTATTGACAAGTTTAGTTTTCATCATCAGTCTATATAGGTACGTCGCATTGCTGGGCACGGGCCTCCTCCACAACTGAGAGGGGGTTAGGCCTTAGTCCACGTCGCTGGCTTAGTGCGAGTTGGTGGATGTAGTTATAGCCCCAAATGATGGAGCCTGTTTCACCTTTTCAAGCCCATTTAAAGACTCCGTACCCCATAAAGAATTTTACTCACAGAAAACCCCTGTAACACTGTTTGACGCAAGAATCGAACTTGATTCCTAAACCGCGCCATGACGTAATCAAAATCTGCACAAATAATCATAATAACCAAAACCAAACTCATCCTATAGACTTGTTAGATGTAAACTATACCCAGACGTCAAAGGCAAATTAATTATGCGTTTGCATCCAAATATTGTTATTGGTAAACGAGCAGTCGCAACTCGAGCCGCGGTAGACACGTGTACACGCCTCGTTCAATTAGTACCTAATGTTTGCTGTGACGTGGTTCGAGACCTGCAACTATGGACTTTTGTAATCTGTTTACCTTATTAATATTAGGGGCCATTATCACTTAAGATGATTTTTACTAGTTTTTGTCTCCCCTCCCTAAATAATAAAAAAATATAAAAGGCTTACCCCTCACTCCTGTTTTGTCAAAAATATCTTTATTGAATTAGACTTTTACAAGTTCTTTTGAATCATCAATTTTAAACTATTGCCGCTTCAAGATACAAGCAGCAAGCGTTCTCCAAAATCAACCAGATTAGCCAAGTACCCTGCTCTAAGCTAAAATTGTGTCGAAGTGGTCTATTTTTATTGAAATAGGTCTTAAATGGGTAACAAGGTTTGACATTCCTTACAAATAAAAAAGAACAAATAAATAAACAATGGGTGTCACTCCGGGAGTGTCGGCAGATGTGAAAACTTCAACATTAATGTTGTACATTTTTTAATGTTTTGGAATGGTTAGGGAATAATTTTGCACGAATTGCTTTATCAGTATATAAGTACTGTCATTTACGTGGTAAAATATTATACAATATTTATTGCACTATCGTACACAAACATGACAACGCGACAACAACTCATGGCAATAGTTTTAAAAAAATAGTTTAATATTGACGATTCAAAAGACCTTGTAAAAGTCTATTTGAATAAAGATGATTTTGAATTTGAATTTTGAATTTGACAACAAACGTCTTACGCATTTTCATTTCAAAAAAGTGCACAGCGCCGCTTAAGAAGTTATTACTTCAAAAATATCAATCCTTGTTTATATACAGAGTGTACCTATTCAGACCGTGATCGGAAACTAAGGCAGGTACCTAATAGCGACGGGGGTTCCAAACCCAATGGCTTTAAAAAATACCCCGCCAGAAATAAAAAAAATGACGTTTTCCTCACAATCATAGATATTAATTGAATGTGGTTGTAAGGAAAATGTTTTTTTTTTAAATTGTCGGAGTTTTTTTAACGCCATTGGGTTTGTAATCACCGTCGCTATTACCTGCCTTAGTTTCCGAGCACGGTCTGAATACACCTGTATATTAATGTGCTTGTAATCTTGTAATCGAATGTACAAGCCATTTTAAGTCTAAAGCGCGTCTAACTGGTCTCTCTAACTTCAAAACTAATATTTCCTAAGTTCATATTGTATGTGACGTGTTAGCTCATCTGCGTCGTGTTTGCCGATATCCGACAGGTTGGCTCACACATTTAGCGCGGGGTTTGCGGTTCAATCCTAGTAATTAGCCACCCTGCATTGTCGCTATTGATCTCGAAATTCATCCCAATTTGCATAGAACATTATTATATTGTTTGACGTATTAGTTACATTGTTATATGTATCTCGGTAGTTCGCGGCGTAATGCCGTGCGGTACAGAGGGCCTGGGTACGATTCTCAGACCAAGCATTTTGGGTTGTTTGGTAAGAAATATCACTCCATTACATTATCGCGCCACACGTGATTGACAGGTCCCGGCTTCGGTGCCCGGTAGGGTAAAGGGTTATTTTTATTTTTGTTAGAAGCTCTCAATATCATGGTAATGTATTCGAAAAGCGTAAATACGCTCGGCCCCAATTACAGACTTAAAACGCATCCCATGAAAGTATTTATAAAAAAATATAATATACATACCTTTTGGAATCGACTCCAGACACAAAAATATTAAAATATGACATTTGCTCAATTCAAAAACGCCATCTTTTAATAAAAACCCGTGAACACACATCGAAGTGCCGTTAAAATCACCCATACCTCTTTGTAGAGCTAGGCTCCATTGTGATCCGATTATGGCAGACAAATGGCCGCCAGCACGGCCGGAAGGATTATCCCCTTACAACGCGAAAACCTTCCAAATTGCCTGTTAAGCGGTAAAAACCTATTGAGTTGATTAAAAATTTCACAAAGCCTTTTTGTCGCGAGCTCTGGTTAATTATACGGGGTATTGAGTGCTTCCATATAAATCCGTATAAATATTAGATGTAACTCAGTAACATTTTATGTTAAGCTTAGAATACATTTGGGATGTAATGTCTGAGTTTTTGGGCGTTTAACTTTGTATTATATAACATTTTTGTGAAAATATCCTCGTAGATATTTCATCATCATCATCAGAGCTTTAAGATGTCTCCTGCTTGACATAGGTCTCCCCAAAAAAATTCAGCCTACAATAGATCCTACTACTGGTGAAAGGCCTCCCTCTTCTTCCACTCCTCTCTCTCTTTTGCCAAGTTACGCTACTCCTTCTCAAAGGCGTCTAGGCTGTCTCTCCAGCGCATTCTCGGCCTGTCCTCCCAAAATATTTACGAATATAATATTATGAAATATTAATATAATAATTAAGGAATTAAGAACACTAAATTTGGCTATCATATTGAAAAAAATATATTCCAAAAACGGGTGGCACTCCGTGTGTGTCGGCAGAAGTGAAAACTTCAACATTAACGTTGTGCATTTTTGGATATTTTAGAATAGTTAGGGAATAATTTCGCACGAATTGCTTTATCTCATCACTATAAAAGTACTATCATTTACGTGGTAAAATACAATATTTATTGCACTATCGTACACAAACATGACAACGCGACAACAAACATCTTACGCATTTTCGATCAGGGTCACGTGATCTGAAGCGAGTTTATTTTTACCCATCCCAAAAAAAGTGCACAGCGCCGCTTAAGAAGTTTTCACTTCAATAGTGAAATAAATATTTGTCGCGAAATTTTCATAGATAACAGTAATAGATTTGTAGTCTACCGAGTCTTGTAGTCTAACTTGGCGATCGCGGGTACGATTTCCAGGGACACGTCTCCAAATTTTCGAAGTTATAAGTATTAAGCTTTACTGGTACATGAATGTACTTGCCAATACCATTTTTCTACTCACCCCGCATTGTAGGTTCAGTAAGGCTATTCATCCGCGCAGATCGGCGAGATCAAAGCGTTTACATGAGAGCCGTATCACTGAGGTCTGCTTTCAGAGGTCCCTAAGTAGTGATGGCCTAAGGCTCGTGTTGAATTTGTCTCGAAATTGCCGAAATCTAGTTGATATGCTCATGAATATTTAAATGAATCAATATCAACTCGATATGCTGTAATACCAATAAAAATATATAAAACTTGTGTTTTGGTAATTTTAAAACCACTGCCTTTTAATAAACGCTACATACATATGGACTACTCGTGTTTATGTCCTTCTTGTTTCGCGTAATCTCCAACACGGTTGAGCCGATTTTAACAGCTTATGAAAGCCGAAATATGTAATAAATTTTATATTCACAAACAATATAATTATATTTTACACGTTTTTTTTCTCTCTGTGCCCAATTATAAATCCATGCGTAATCTATATTTTCAAGAAACTATACAGACATAAGGGTAGACAAAAATAATATCAAAGTAGGTAACTTTAAATTATCATCATCATCATCATCAGTCCCTATAGCTGAGAGGAATAGACGTCCACAAAGCCTAGTACGGGTCTATAAGAAATTCCCAAGTTTTTTTTTAATTATGCAGTTTTCCTCACGTTTTCCTTCGTCGTTGAAGTACCTTCATCATCAGCCCATATTCTTCCCATTGAGAGGGGTTAAGCCTAACTCCAGCACGCTGGCCTAGTTCACCAACCGGTGACCACGATGTTTTCCTTCACCTTTAAAGTACTCGATAATAAAAATCATCGATAATTGAAAGGTTTTATCGAGATCGAAATTTCACTCAGTCGTGACATCCCTATGTTGCTAATGAGGGCGCACTGAGAGGGTGTCGCTGTGTTTGTTCATGGAGTACTTTTGATGTTAGTACACATATATTTTGAGTAATGAGCACATAATGCAAATATTACGCCTTACTTCACAATTATAGACATATGTAGTCGTTTACCTCGTTGAAAGAAGCGTGGTGCATACGACGTCGTGGCTTTTATCACCGGGCTTGTTTAAGGATTTTTCCTTTAGAATATTCCTAATAGCAAATCGTTTTCTGATAATCTACCTCTAAGAAAGTAACAGACTCGTCCTAGGACATAGAAAACATTAGAAGTGTAAAAGAAGTGAAGAAATGTGGGGGTAGATATGCACCTTTGTCTAACCTAGCGGGGATGAATGGCATGATAAGTGTCGTATTCTTTTTAAGTAGCATAAGAACTTTCAAAGAATCTTTCTCTAAGAAATTCCTATATATGTGAAGTCCACTAAATAAAAACATAAGGGAGATTATGAAAACCGGTCGACCGGTCTGAAAGGTGTGTCGGTACCAAATTTTAAGTCAAAGCAAAAGTGTGCAGAATTTTCTATAACATATGAACGTACATAATCTTACACTTGTACTCCCCGAAGGACACTTGTACATTTCGCCAGGTATGTATCAGTTTCCACGTAATAGGGGGCGAGCCTATTGCCGTTTATCGGGCACATTACCAGACGCTTTGCTGCTACTGAGAATTTCCTAATAGACAAACCTAATAACACTTTGTCCGGTTCGGGAATCTAACCCGGGACCTCTACACTTGTGCCGCGAGTCCACGAAGCAGTGTGTATCTGGGAAAGACAATTAAAGGTAAATCACAGGCCAAGTATAAATAAAACATGACCCTAAAGATTATATCAGGCTCCATACCGCCATTCAGGTAGCCGAATTGAATGCCAAAGCTAAATACAATAAATGTTTAAATATTAACATATCTGTCTATAAGCAAGTCAGCCTATATACTCCCAAAAGCTGAGAGAAATTGAACCTTAGTTTTATGATAAATTCTTCTTTAAAACTATAGCATTAGTCTTGGAATATGCAACGCCAAGTTTTATACACATTTCCTTCATCGTTCCCCTCTTATATGTATGTTTTGATACAATCTCCATACTCAGACTCCATTATCTGAGATTCACATATAAATAAGAGTGCGGAGTTCTCCTGTAAGAAATGCCTTATCGTCTTGCGCATCCTGAAAATCAATACGTGAGTGGCCGGCTCCCCGCGACCTCCCCCTCCGTGCAACCCCCCGCGCCCTGCCGACCCGGCCGGCCGACTCCTGTCTCCCCACCTTGACTCACTCAACACCGTTTTATTATCGCTCTGGTCTCATTATGTTCTTTTGCTGTCCATTACTGGTTACTTAAGTGTTTGATTTCATGGTTATGCCAAGCTAATTGCATTTTTATTCGATGGTTCACTTAATTCAATATTTTTATATAGAACAGATTTTTGTAATATTAGTGAGCTTCGTCAGGTACGCTTTCGCGTTGAAATCGCTCTATTGATTTTGATGTTTTTTGTTTAAAGATAGAAGGGACGCTGGAGACGATTTAAGGGTAATTTACAAAAGTATATTCAAAATTGATGAACTAAATCTATATTAAAACGATCAAAGTCGATGGTAAACGCTAGTATATAAAGAAAGAGAAATATCACCCATTTTAGTTGGCATGGAAAATTCCTAATATAGATCTTGTTTACAAAAAAAGTGTAAAAGTGTAAAAGTTTTGTATAATGGTATTCAAAGAGGGTATAAAACATGTTTGTAATTATCAACATAAATAATTTATAATATCGAAAAATACTTCTCAAAAACTAATGGTACATAATACATATTTAGTTTATTTTAAGGTAGTTAAAAATTTAGCATCCTACGTATAGAACATCTCAAACCATTCGATAGGAAATATCACTGAAAACTCGTGATGAACTGAAACCTCCTTTCATATACTCTGAGGGTCGTTTTTCAGCGAGTCAAAGTAATTACATAAGGGCGTAACCCCGCGTCATTGGCGGGGTCACGACCCCGCGCGCATCACCATTGGTCGACCGCGACCTAACACCCACCGACGCACCTTAATAAATACACTTTTAATACGTTTCCTATTCGGGTTGACGAATCTTATGTACGCCAAGGCTGTATGATTGAGTTTCCTTTGCTTTCACGGTACATTGAAAAGTGTACGAGAAAATGGTGATTTATACCTCAAGAGTGATCGTTTTCAAAAAAATATATACCTAATAATAATTAACCTTTTTATATTTTTTATTATTATTCTGTTCGGTAAGTAGACACATATTGTTGTTGGACTAACATATACATCACGATTTATCATTAGCCCATATACGTCCCACTGCTGGGCACGGGCCTCCTCTACCATTGAGAGAGTTTAGGCCTTAGTCCACCACGCTGGCCTAGTGCGGGTTGGCGAAATACACACCTAAGAAATTCCTAAGAACTTTTAAGTGTGCAGGTTTCATCAAGATGTTTTTCTTCACCGTTAAAGTACGTGATAATTCATTGTGAATACACACATAGATAACTTCGAAAAGTTACTTAGTTCTAAGCAATTCTTTTTCTTTTAATCTGATTTTGTATTATATATCTACAGCGTTCAATAAACTGTATATAAATTTTAAAAAATATAGAATTGTCCGTTTATTTCGTGATAATTTCTTAACACGTCAGAACTTACTCATATAAGACAAGTAATGGGATATCAATTTCAGTTATAAAACCGCACAAATTGCACTTGAAAAAAAAAAGGCATTTAAAAAATTACACCCGAATCAAAGTCCATTTAATCAACATAAGTATCTCGTGATAAAAAATAAGTGCCATAAACAACCCTCGATTATTTTTTTACTTCATCACCGCTATCTTAGCGATAACTCGGCGAAAGTCCTCGTGGGAGTGTTTCCAGTAAACTTAAGTATTTTGGGGTGCCATTCCAGAAAATATAGCCACCGATCTTATCTTTGTATGTGAATATATCTTTTCGCAAGGGAATAGACCGTAGACATTGTTTATCTTTTTTAATATACTGGGAAGAGTATCAGTATAGACACTTTTTTAATCTACCTTTTTTACGCAAGAGCTGGCAGCGGTTGGATGAGGAAGGCCGAAGATCGAGCCCAGTGGCGTGCCATAGGAGCGGCCTATGTCCAGCAGTGGACGTAAGAGAGGCTGATGATGATGATGATAGACATTTAAACCTTTGGTCTTTAAAAATAACAAGGAATTGTCTTTTTATTAAAAAATTCGAAAGGCAAAATGAAACGCACAGTTTAATAATCTTAGTTTTAGTAGAAATTATGAAAAAATCAGATTCATTTAATTACGTGAATACGATGTCAGCTTCAAAAACGACTAAGCGGCTCTAATTATAATAATTCAATGAATGGTAGAGGGAAAGGAAAAGGTTTTAGAATTACTATAATATTGTTTCCCGCAAGTTAAATCGTACGCGATGTACTATTACCTACTCCCATTTACAATGCGGTGAAGCTTGTTAAAAAAACAGGCGATGAAATCTATTTTTTATATTTCTATAAAATTATTTACTAGAATTCTTGGTGCTCGCGGCACAAATGTATGTGCGGTGCGCAATTGCAAAATCCTGTTCTCGTTCCGTGTTAAGCCAAAAGGTTTTTCTAATAAGAATTTCTTAGTAGCAACACGGAGTCTAGAAAGGTGCCCAAAATTGGCAATAGAAAACAGATGGCGAAATGTGGGTGTAGGAGCACACCTCCAATCCTTTCAGGAAGAAATTGTATGGTTGTACTTGGAGATCTTAGATTTATTAATGGCCTTTTTAAATCGATGATAGAAGTAAGAGAAAACATGTTGCTGTCGCATAACAAAAAATAACATCTTTTTGTTGTTTATATCATATGAAGGACAGGGGCTTTATTTTATGACTAGGCGCTAAGAAAAGTTGTCGATTTTTGCTATCTGGCACACCTCCCTCGACTTCACGCCTTTCTATCCTGATATATTTCTGTGTCCGAGAAGCCTAGTATTAATTTTCCATACAAAAGCTTCATTAAAGCATGATCTCAGAGAGTTATCAGCGTTGATAACTTCACACAAACAACGGAACGTTTATAACTCACATAAACAGGCTATCTGCTGTCCTCGCCACTTATCAGTTAAGTTACGTCTCAACGCTATAGAAGGGTGCCCATAAAACTATGAAATATCGGCTACCACAAAAACTAATTGACATTAATCATTCTTTATGTTTTTCTTAAGACGTTGATGCTGTCATATCTAATTTCTCAGTAAGGCCCCGTTCGCACGGGAGCTTTTTCAACGCGCGTTAAAAAAGCGTTCAAATGCAACAAATGCATTCCCAGGTATCTGTTCACACGACGGCGCTTTTATAACGCGACGCTTTTTTATCGCGCAGTGTTGCATTTTCGATTTTGGGCGTTGGAAATAGAACAATGCAACTTCATACTATTGTTCACACGAGCGGTAAAAAAGCGCCGGCGCTGCAGTCAGTGCGCACTGCGCAGCGCGCTGTCCTTGTGAGCGGACGTGTCTTGTTTATCTGCGTTTGTCAATGATGTCGTTATGATTAATTTCGTTTTAATAAATATAATTGTATTCTTTTAAATATTGTTTTACTTATCTCAGTGTAACAACCAGCGGTTGTACAGATGGTACCTTGAAATTTATTTGAGGACCAACCATTTTCAACAATATGTTAAATGTTGCTGTTGGGAGAAACGCAGACATGCGCAGCGCCTAGTATAATTGAATAGCAATATACATGTACGCATAATTGCGCGTTAACTAATAAAGGTTCTTGGTGTTACGGTCGATAATCTCATAGTGCTCTGTCATTGTTAATTAAGTTAAAACAAATAGTTCTTTACAGTTTAGAGTCTTAATCTTTTATTATTTCATCAGTTGCTATAGGCCAGGGTTTCTTAAAGTGACGTTTAGTGTGTTTTAGAATGAAAAAAATATAGTGTATTGCTCTATAATTAAGAGAAGTAAGGCTTTAGTCCTAGTATAAGTTAACTTCAAGGAGAATTGTTAAATGAGCAGATTTATTCTTTCTCTTAGGTTTTCTATGCTAAAAAAACATATTAAACGCGTTTTAATGTGTTTTTATCGTTTTCTTCTTTTATTGATAGATTATGATTTGTGATTTGTTATTGTGGTAGAAATAAATTATTTTTTCTTTCTTTACCTACTTACATTCTCTTTACTATATGAATGAGCATATAAGATATATATCGTGTAGATAATTAATATAAAAAGTAAAATATTTTGTTTAATTTTTCAAATCCTAATTTACTGAAAACAGCAGAACAAAATTGTACGAAATTTGGCAGACATGTGGTTTATTACTTAGATTATTAAATATGTATATATTTTGTAGATATGAATAATCGAGAACAATTTAACAACAACTTTACTAATTACAATTTTTACTTACCTATTGTTCATTTCACTGCTTCAAAAGCTCATGCAGACCAAGCCACAGGAGTGCAAAGCAAAAAATAAAAGAAGCTAACTTAATTTACACTCTTTATAAATAATTGTAAAAATTTACTTAATGCCTCGTGGTCGCGCGGCACAAGTGTGCGCCGTGCGATCTAGACGTCCCGGTTTCGATTCCCGGGTCGGGCAAAGTATTATTGGGCTTTTCCATTAGGAAATTCTTAGTAGCAGCACGGAGTTTAGAAATGTGCCCAAAAAACGCCAATAGTCTCGCCCTCTATCACGTGGGACTGATACATGCCTGGCGAAATGTGGGTGCAGAAATGCACCTCTGCCTACCCCTTCAGGGAATACAGGCGTGAGGTTATGTTATGTAGTTAATAGGCTCGCCCCCTATTACGTGGGATTCCGCACTCCTTCAGAGAATACAAGCGTAAGGTTATATATGTATGTATGATTTTGCCTAAAACATTTTCTACTAGTCCAACCTAGGATGATACATGCAAACACAGTTGCGCAAACTTAAAAAATAATCAAAGGAAATGTCTTAATATAAGAAAATATGAGACATATTACTCCATTATCTTTCTTATATACAACAGGGAATACATTAGCTCGGTAAACACAAGTATAATTCAAAGAACATTGGTCATTGCAGTATTTTATAGCTTCTATACATGGACGGAACAGATATTTTCTTACGATATTAGTGTCGGGTCAATGTTTAAAACTATGGGATCAATATTTCAGTATAAGATAAAAAAAAACTTTAACGGTGAAGGAAAACATCGTGAGGAAACACGCACATCTAAAAGTTCTTAGGGATTTTTTTAGGTATGTAATCCACAAATCCGCATTAAGCCAGCGTGATGGATTCAATATAAGAAATCTTCTCCTTTCAATATAAAAAATCCTCCGATTGTATTTACCATATTTTTTGCTCGCGTATAACTATAATAATAATTTTCTGGTAAGTAAAATATCACCCATATTTCTATAAGCTATTAAATTATATCCCGCAAAAAATAAAGTTGATCGGAAGAAATAAAACTGTTATGAAAAATATGTGGGTAGACCAAAAAAAATACGACACAAATCTCGGCCAGAAATATTTGTCACACTAAAACGTATGTTGAAATAAAACAAGCTGAGATAAACTTTGACACTTGGATAATATTCAGAGCAAAGCAATAAATTATCAGTTTATAACAAAAATAATGATATCACACACTTACTGTGCTTGTAGTTTCGGCAATTAAAGATGCGGTGATAAAGTTATAATTAACATTATTTCATCATCAGCCCATATACGTCCCACTGCTGGGCACGGGCCTCCTCTACCATTGAGAGGGTTTAGGCCTTAGTCCACCACGCTGGCCTAGTGCGGGTTGGCGGACGTTATTTATATGTAAGTAATGTTATTATTTCATTGCCTAGCGACAATATATTATGATTTACAATGACTTACATATTCATCATCATCAGCCCATATACGTCCCACTGCTGGGCACAGGCCTCCTCTACAACTGAGAGGGTTTAGGCCTTAGTCCACCACGCTGGCCTAGTGCCTAGTGACTTACATGTTATCTATGTTTAAAATGTATAAAAGTCCAAAAGCGTTACACGTCAATTGTGTAATGTCTAGTTTATAGTTGTTTATTGTGGGCTCAGGATGTTCTCATTTATATGTGAAATTGCTTTTATCAAGTAAAGATTTAAAGCTTAAATATTGTTATTCGGAAATTTGTTAGGCAAACTGGGCTTTGGCCTTCTATGGAAGTACCTAATAGGTATGTCCATCGATCCCCTTTGAAATATACTTTTCTATGCTTAGACTTTCATGATTCCGCCGTATACGGTTAAAAGTATACGACGTGTTTTAAAAAGTACTATTTCTAGGTGGGGTTAAAACATTATTGGGTATTTCCATTTGAATATTTTTAGTAGACTGCCTCGTGATCTTGTGGTACAAGTGTGTGCCGTGCGATCTAGAGGTCCCGGGTTCTTAGGAATTTCTTATGTGTGTAGTCCGCCAACCCGCGCTAGGCCAGCGTGGTGGAGTAAGGCCTAAACTCTCTCAGTTGTAGAGGAGGCCCGTGCCCAGCAGTGGGACGTGTGTAGGTATATGGGCTGATGATGAAGTAATAAAAATCCTACATTTTAACAATTATTATTTACACAATGAATTTATTTCACTTAGCGTGTAATTCAAGATTTGACTTGTCGAGTTTTCATATCATCATCATCATCAGCCCATATACCTACGTCCCACTGCTGGGCACGGGCCTCCTCTACCATTGAGAGGGTTTAGGCCTTAGTCCACCACGCTGGCCTAGTGCGGGTTGGTGGACTACACACCTAAGAAATTCCTATGAACTTTTTAGGTGTGCAGGTTTCATCACGATGTTTTCCTTCACCGTTAAAGTACGTGATAATTCATTGTGAATACACACATAACTTCGAAAAGTCAGAGGTGTGTGCCTGGGGTTTATGCAGACTACAAAATATTTGTCTCACCAGTATATATAGTGACGTCATGTCCAAGTTAGTGTAAGTCACTGGGTGTTACACTGGCACTAAGTCCCGCTTGTCCTTCACTTACTTAGTTTGTTAATGAAAACTATCCAAACTAGCCGGATAGCGACCTCTAGTATTGTTTAGCGACCTTTTGAGAAAACAATGGATAAACAGTTGCTTAACAATTAGCAAATTATGAAGTTCATCATCATCATCATCATCATCAGCCCATATACGTCCCACTGCTGGGCACGGGCCTCCTCTACAACTTAGAGGGTTTAGGCCTTAGTCCACCACGCTGGCCTAGTGCGGGTTGGCGGACTACACACCTAAGAAATTCCTACGAACTTTTAGGTGTGCAGGTTTCATCACGATGTTTTCCTTCACCGTTAAAGCAAGTGATAATTCTTTGTGAATACACACATAACTTCGAAAAGTCAGAGGTGTGTGCCTGGGGTTTGAACCTGCGACCGTCGAAATTCTCGACCACGCGCCTAAACCTCGAGGCCATCACTGCTTGTTGTTATGAAGTTAGCTTTTAAAAAAAACAAGTAAGTAAATTATTTATAAGTCGTGAAGGCTTCTGGGCTTAGGCGTACGGTCGAGAAATCACGGCCGCCGTGGGTACAAACCCCAGTGCACACGCCCTGAATTTTTAAAATTGGACGTGTAGGTATACTGTATTTAGAATGGATTATCGTGTACTTTAATGATTAAATTTCTTGTTGTGTAGTCGGCCAATATTCAATAGGCCAGTGTGGTGCTGGAGGCAATTCGGCGCGTTCATTTTGAGTTCCCGAAGACCCTCCAAAGTGTAGAGGGAGACTACCATGGGGTTTTTAGCCGGTAAGAGTCCGGCAAACCCTGTTTGCCTTCTGGAAACGGGGATCCAAGAGGATTTTCCCCATGAAAAAAAAAAAAAATGCCAGTGTGGTGCATTAAGGTCTAACCCCTCACAATTGTAGAGGAGACCCGTGCGAATCGGTGAGACGTGTTTAGACTGATATAGATGTTAAATTGTTCACTAACTTCAAGTGCCAATTCACCTGCTTGAACTTTCAACTTGAAGCATTGGGTGTAATGAGAACTTCGTAAAAGCATAAAATTTACCAGAGAAGTATATTTTTAGGTATAGTTCCACGGTATAAGCGTGCGCCCTGCCATTAAGGTTCCGGGTTCGATATCAGCGTCGGGCAGAGTCTTGGATTTTTCTGTAAGGATTATTTAGCACGCAATATTCACCGCTTGAAGGACACTCACTGGTAAGTGCATTTGTGATAACAATTAATACAAAAGAGAAAATGTAGTATATCTCCGATGACAATAATGACATTTAAAATCTAAGGCATTGATTTGTATATTAAAATAAATAAAAATATGGTTTCAAATTGAATTTGTAATATATTTCACAAAAATACACAGAGATACATTAAAAATTAAGTCTTTCAACAAAAAACACGATCAAATATCGTCAATAAATTATTTATTAAAGGTATTTACAAACAAAGAATATTTTAACATGATATAATGATACCTGATTTATCGCAAGGCATTCGTCACAACACAATCACAACAATACGCACAGCACAAACACTTCAACGGAAAAACATCTTAACCCTTCACGGACAACAACTGGCAATAAAAAAAATGCTTGAATTCAAGAACAAATTAAATATACTCTTCGTGGAATATACGATATAGAAAAACAATAGTTTTGAACGGTTTCAACACTGCAAAATCCATGAAATGTAGCCCAAGGCTCCGGAGTCCTTGGGCGACCACCAAGCGCATGTGTCGTAACAAAACTGGATTTACAAAAACATATTGATGCTTTTATATAGGTAACCTTTCTGTCTGGCCCTATACCGTTGGCCTAGGGTTAAATGATACACTTTTGTGGCAAAATGTCATACGTATCGGGAGACTCACCCCGAAGGTCATGCAAGAGAGAATGTATTGTTTTCAACGATAATTTGTATCTGAGGTCAATGCGGGTGGATGATTTGATTTTTTTCCATTTAAATTGACGTCATCAGAAGCGTTTAGAAGTATTACTACATACATACATAAACTCACGCCTATTCCTTGGTGGGGTAGGCAGAGGTGCATTTCTACACCCACATTTCGCCAAGTATGTATCAGTCCCACGTAATAGGAGGCGAGCCTATTGCCGTTTTTCGGGCACATTTCCAGACTCCGTGCTGTTACAGAGAACCTCCTAATGGAAAAACCCAATAACATCGAACCCAGGACCTCTAGATCGCACGGCACATACTTGTACCGCGAGACTACGAGGCAGTCACACTTTATTCGACTCTCTTAAAAGGACTAGAAAAGGTGATACCTTTTCTGAATGGTATGAAGATTGGATAATCTTCAATCGAGAAACATTCTTATCTATAGTAAGAGTAATGTTTTTGCGTTTCCTCCGACGGTTAAAATCTCCGACGGCCTAAGTTGCTGTTAGTAGAATAGCGATCACCGTAGGTACATACTTACGGCATAAGGTGACAGATCGATTAACTTCAAGTCGATTTAATAATGTCCAATATAGACATTTTAAACAGTTATTGCCAGTCAACACTTATTTTCTAGGGAAAGCTGGTTATGGCTTTCCTCCCAGCAATGATAAGAGCGGAAGAGGTAAGGGCATGTCGGAGCAATCGGCCTTCTTGTAAAGCTGATGGAGACACAGACATGTTGATGCCAGAGTACGGATGATCAGGGCGAAATAGTGGAGAGTGGCCATCCCTGTGGAAAAAGTCTTATAAATTCTGATACAATACAGCTAACTGGGTATCAGAATTTATCAGTTAAAAAAATATTTATAAGATTGAAAAAAAATCTGATACAGATTTCTATAAGAATCTATCAGTTAAAATTGAGAGCAGTTTTGTATCAGGAATTACTGCTTATTTTTTATAAGAATGATTAAGACTGAATAAGTCATGAGATTTTATCGGTTAATACCGCGGAAACAAATAAAAGATTCTATAAGAATATTGGATTAATTAATTAGGTAATTAATTAATTAATTACGATATTCGCAAGGTGGCTGGCAGCGGTTGGATAAGGAAGGCCGAAGATGGAGCCTAGTGGCGTGCCATAGGTAAGGCCTATGTCCAGCAGTGGACGTGAGAGAGGCCGGTAATGATGATGATGATGATAAGATTAGATTATTGTAGGGCAGTTTTAATGAGATATACAAAGTAAATTCACATAGGATAATACTCGTAGAATCTTGGAGATACGATTTTTTTACTCAAATAAGAAAAAAATATAAGTTTATATAAGAATTTTCACTTGTTGAAGTATCTATTGAAGATCAGTTATCATTTTTTATAAGAAATTTCTGAACATTCTTATTTTCAAACTCTATAAGATCAAACAAGGAATTCAGAGGACAAAGGCAGACCAGTTTCTGGTAAAAATCTTATCAGATTTGATTAGCAGGTTATTGTTCGAATAAACTTGTAAAAACTCGAAGCATGTATTATTTGATTCAAATAACCACTAGGTATAGTTTTTATGAAATTTTTCAAATTTTATCTAATATTTTTAATAATTCAAAGAAAACTTAAAGTAATTGTTTCCCGACTAAAGACGGAATTTAGATTCGTATTGTTTCATTATTTAAAAATTTTAAGTTGTTTTTTGAACATCTTTGTCAAAATGGTTATGAATTTTATTGTTTTAATAACAGAGTTTAAAATATAATTGTCTACCTATTGTAACTCAATCTTTAAATTAAAATTTAATTTTAACTAAAACATTTTTTGCAATTTTTAGTATTTTTCTTTTCAATCCGGAAAAATAACACATTTTTGTTATCAATCGTAAATTATTATTTTTTTGTATTTATAAATCATTCCGATGAGCATGAATAGGCATTTAAGTTTATGTACGAATAATTAATCGATAATAAAATAAAATAAATAGTGACTTATTGAATAATAAGTACCTACTTTTGAAAAGGATTTGTAATAACATTTTTATAAAACATATTTTTTTTTTTCGAGGGGAAAGCTGTTTATGGCTCTACTTCCCGCCAGCCGCGGGGGAGGGGCGGGCGGGAAGCGTATATCGGGGTCACCGGTCTTCCAGCCCGGCGCGCGGCGACGTCATGTCCGCGCAGATGTTAGTGCCGGGCTGGGTCCCTAACAAAAATCCCTAAACCGGCATACCGACCAAAACCCCCCGGTGGCCATCTCCGCGCCGAGTGGGGCGATCACGGTACGTGAGCAAGAAGCGCCCACCGTAATGCCGCAGCCGCCCGGTGCGCCTCCGAGACGTAAACGTCCCGGCCGTCTCGGAGTTGTAGGGGGCGCAGTTACACCCCCACTAGCTTGGTTCGGGCGCCCCGGTTGTGGATGGGCGCCCGCGACGTGCACAGGCCACAGTGCCGCCGCCCCTCTCGGGGTCACTTTCAGTGAGGACGCGCCGCCCCCGCAGCGCGCCCAGCGACCCCAAGGGCCCCTTTGAGTCGTCTTTTACGACAGGCAGGGGATACCATGGTGGGATTCTAACGCCCCCTTGCCACAGGGCAGTATAAAACATATCTGAATGTTTGCATAGTCTTGTAAGATCTCTTAAAAAAAAAAAATATAAGTCCGTGTCATTTATCTATTGAATATAACAGTATCTTTTCGTATCTATAGTCCATCATTTGTTTTCTATATCGATGTTGAAAATCAAATAGTGCAAATATGGTTACTTGAGAATATTATTTATTAATACAACGATAATTAAATAATATAAAAATTTACTTTATAATGATGCTCGTATAATATAGGTATAAAAGTAAATATAAATACGAAAGCTTTCAGTAGTACCTATTAAGTTTTTATAAATATAAGCATTATAAACATATTTCGGAACATAAGAATATATCATATCTTATAAGAATTCAATAATAACCACCTGAAGAAATTAATTTTTTTCGAATAAATTTTTAAATGATTATTAAAAAAACATTATTCATTCTTATCAATGCTTTGACAGAATAAAAGCATGTTGACTTGTTTTGATAAAGGATAAGATTTTGAAAAAAAAAAAAACTATTTGAAATTCAAAGGATGTAGGTACATTAAAGTACTTAAAATAAAATAAAATAGAACAAGTGACCTATTCGCCTATACTGTAGATCTCTTTCCCAGTTGTGCTTTCGGGCCGCCCCAGTGTCGTTGGTAGAACTTTTAAAGTGGTAACTTTCGAAATATTCAAAAATACGTCTGAGGGACCGTTACAAGAATTTAAACTGAAGTTTTTTGGTGTGTGACAATAATATAAATTTTCCGTCTGTGACCTGACTGCGAATCCATAAGGACCCACTGTGAGTGTTTTTGACACCTTTATAACACAAGAATCCTTGAAACATCTCAACAAATATTTACATAGCTCGCTGATTCACACTCACTAGTGCCGTCTCTGGTTACTTTCAAGTACTGAGACACAAGCCAAAGAAAGCGCCATCTATCTATACTCGCCTGCACTTTTACATACGGTAAGAACCGTTCAGAGATCAAGTTCAATATATTACCTCGTAGTTCTCAAAACAACCGATAGAGGGCTATCGATCACTGTTTACTGAGATTAATCCGGCAGAGGGCGTTAATATCACCACTCAATATGCTTTGTGGAGCATGTAATAAACAGATAAGAGAGGGCCGAAACACTGATGAAGTATCTTTCATCAGCTGCTCAATGTGTAAGGCCACTTACCACATTAATTGTCTTAATCTACCAAAGGAGGAGTCTCGATCTGCGTGATTTGTTTATCTTATTGGTCAACAAAATGAACTATATTGTTATAACTATTTACAATTCAAACATTATTATGCTAACTCGTGTTGACTAAGCTATGCATAACATTTCGCTCATTAAGACTTTTTATCCGTCTCGTTTTATTTGTTAAACTTCCTGGTATTAGTAATGTCTAAGTTTTTAAAGATAGGTTTGTTTAATGCGGGCTCCCTTGGAACTAACCATGATAATTTTGTCGCCGCGGTAACCCGTAACCCGTAATGATATTGATATTCTGGCTTTATAGCCAGAGACCTGGCTACGGGTGGGTGAGGAGAGCCGTGCCCCAGCCCTGCCGGGGTACCGCTTGCGGCACATTCCTAGACCGCGCGAGCTACGATCACGAGGAGGAGGTGTTGGATTCTACCTAAAGCGAGTTTTTATGTTAAGGAGTTTGCCACACCCTGTTTCCCCTGCGCATACTTCCGTTGAGCAGATGTGGTTCTCTTTGACCCTAAATGGAAAGAAGCTGGTTATTGGCACAGCATATCGTCCTCCCTGGTTAGATACAGATCTATTTTTTGACGCAATATCAGACTCTATCAGCTCATTCTCTAATTATGACAATATTATCTTACTAGGTGATTTTAACATTAATTATATTTGTAGTTCAGACATAAAAACAATAAAATTCATGACATTTCTTTCCTGTCTTGGTTTATCTCAACTCGTTACTGAGCCCACCCACCATACAGAGACCAGTCACACCCTTATTGATGTCATTTGTTCGGACTTATGCTCTAAAAAAATTACTGTTGAGCATGTGGGCTCCTTGTATGGTCATTGTCTTATAAACTGTGAATTTCTCATTAAACGAGTAAAACCGATTCCGCGCATTATAATTTATAACATATAGGCCTAAAAAAAATATCGACATTAGTGCTTTCAACGCGGATTTACAAGCGGTCAGATGATACCTAATCTCTTCGCTAGATAATGGAAATGACATTGTAAGCGCCTTAACATCCACGGTTACGGTACTCTTCGACCTCCATGCCCCTTTAAAAACCAAGACCATCAAATATCGTTCTTATCCATGGATAACGGATACCATTAAAACTATGATGCGATTGCGTGATGAGGCCTCAAGAGACTATAACAAAAATAAATGTGATAGTAAGAAAGAGTTCTATAAAAATCTGAAGTCGGTAGTCAACAAGGCACTCTTTTATGAGAAAACTTCCTATTTCAAATATTACATCAATTGTAATATCAATAAACCCAAGTTATTATGGAAGAATCTTAAAACTACTTTACTCCCAAATAATAATACAGAGCTGCCTTATTTTTTCAATGACCCAAACATTATAAATAATCACTTTTTAGATATTCCAGGTAGCGCTGATGTTAGCCTCTCACAACTAACTTTTTTTGCATATCACAAATTTAGTGCTGCTACCTTTCAGTTGAAGGAAGTTAGTTTGGAATGTGTAAATAAAATTATTAACAGTCTAAAATCCAATGCTGAGGGCTGTGATTGTATAACACTGGACATGCTAATTATGACATTTCCCTACACTATTGATATCATTAGGAACCTCATAAATACATCTATAGCGACTAATACATTTCCTGATGTCTGGAAATATGCCATTGTTCGTCCATTACCAAAGCATTCAAACCCTTCAAAGCTGAAAGATCTGCGGCCTATAAGTATTCTGCCATGTTTGTCTAAGGTAATTGAGAAGGCTATTTGTAAACAATTAGTAGATTACCTTGAAGCAAATAATATTTTGCCTGAGACACAATCAGGTTTTAGAAAAGGGCGTAGTACTGTGACAGCAATGCTAGATGTGACAGATAACATACTGTGCTCTCAAGATGAAGGTATGTGTACACTGCTAGTATTGCTGGATTTCTCAAGGGCTTTTGATTCAATAAATATCAATCTTTTACTGTCTAAGTTATCCTACTATGGTTTTGACTCCAAATCCTTAAAATGGTTCCATAGTTATCTGAGTAATCGCTATCAGGTTGTGAAGCTTAGTTTTGATAATGGATCTACATTGGAATCAGACAAAGTGGCTGTTACTAGAGGAGTACCTCAGGGCTCCATCCTGGGACCTATCTTGTTTATCCTATACTTGTCTGATGTCACTATGCATATCAAACACTGCAAATTTCACATTTATGCAGATGACATACAAGTGTACATTTCTTTTAAACCACCAGATATAAGTAATGCAGTGATTAAACTTAATGAGGATCTGGTCAATATTGCAAACTGGTCTACACAAAATTGTTTGCTACTGAACCCTG
Source organism: Hemaris fuciformis (assembly GCA_907164795.1). Taxonomy (NCBI): domain Eukaryota; kingdom Metazoa; phylum Arthropoda; class Insecta; order Lepidoptera; family Sphingidae; genus Hemaris; species Hemaris fuciformis. The sequence continues at coordinate 11,524,837 of OU015447.1, forward strand.
ACAAAACTAAGTTCATTGTTTTTGGTAACAATCACCAGCTTCTTAGTCTAAGCCAACCAATAAACCTCCAACTTTTGGGCAATCCTATTGAGCGAGTATATGAAGCTCGCAATTTGGGTTTACATATGGACAGTGAGCTACGTTTTGAGAAGCATGTTGCGAATTTAGTAAGGAGTTGTTTTTATAAATTAAAGGTTTTATACAAAATGAGGCCATATCTGCAGGAAAGTTTGCGCTTACAGTTTGTAGAATCACTTGTCCTTTCAAGATTGAATTACATGGACACAGTCTTTGGCCCTCGCTTACTGGTCAGAACTCAAAGACTCATTCAACGTGTGCAAAATGCCTGCGCCCGCTTCTGTTTTAAGATTTCATTGAGGGCTCACGTCACCCCTTATCTTAACGCACACAAAATTTTAAAAATGCGACATAGGCGTAAACTCCATCTAGCATGTCTTCTTTTTGGAGTCTTGAAACATAAAACACCTGGCTATCTTCATAGCAAATTGTCCTGGCCAACAGGTCACAGCTCGCGTGGGCCTCGGCAGTGTGCAAAACAGCTTTACAGTTTACACTCATAGCCATAGCTCTGCCGCTTTTAGAGGTAGTTTCCGGTACACAGCCACTAAATGTTGGAATAATATCCCTCCGCCGATCAGGGACCTACAGAATATAAATAGTTTTAAGTTGAAGTTGAAAGACTTTATAATTAACCATCAAATATCTCAGGGACCTCTTAAGCATGACACTAGTGCTATATGAAGTAATGTTTGGTATATATATATATTACATTACTATATAACTATCACACTTGCTCCTACTTACGCTCAACTTATGCTCCCTGGACAATGTGGATACAGATGTCTATGCAACTGCCCTTGCCTGTGTATATGTGATTTTTGTGTAAATTTTAATCGGATGGAATGTTTTGTTTTGTTTTATTTATTTGTACAAGGAGTTTCTTTTTGTCTTCCGTGACATCATCCTTTTTATCCTTTTTATTCCAAAACAACGACCCAACCATAGATAAGGCCCAACGGAAGACCAGCGTTGGCTGTATTGCCAGCATATTGCTGAGTTGGTGCCTTTTTGTTACAAACATAGTTTTTAAGTGATTTATGTCTATTTTATATTATTTTTTGTTTTTGTATGTTTGTTAACAAATAAACTTTTTTTCTTTCTTCTTTCTAAAGTACAAATAATTAAAAATGCATAAGGTATAAAGTTTAATGTGTGATGTTATATTTTTTTTTTGAATTGATAAAAAAATATTAAATTTAACAAAGCACATACACTTTGTTAAATGTTATATATGTTTACATGTGTGTATCGATATTCGCTGTTTGCAACGTATTATACAGTTACAATATATCGGAAAACGGTGAGTATTGTTTGCATTTCTCTTAGCCAATCACAGGGCTTCTCGCTTTAAGAGTAGATAAGTTTGCCTCGGGTCTCACTTCTCAGTCTCGGGTTCCCCTATATGGAGTAGGGCTGCCAGCAAATAAATCGCAGCTATACGGTTAAGTATCTACAATTATACGAAATTTGATCGCATTATACATAACCATTCTGTAATTTAGCTCTTGTTTTTTTTTTTAGAATTTTAGTTACCTACATAAATGGTCGAAAAGTCGAGACTCGACAGTAGCTCACTTTTTTTTAAATTTTACTTAGCTAGATAAATGGTCGAAAAGTCGGGATTCGAGACTTTTTTTAGAATTTCAGTTATCCTACCCAGATAAATGAACGAAATCTCGAGACAGGACGGTAGCTCTTGTTTTTATTTTATTTTAGTTACCCTAGCTTTTAGACAGTTTGATTTCATCCCGTATGTTTTTGTATCGTATTATACGAAATGGTCATGGATACAATACACCATCCGATTATACATATTTTGTATCCAATTATACAATCTGGCAGCCCTGATATGGAGGGTAAAGAAAAAGATAAGGAGTGTTATCTAGTACATGCAAAAGTGTCCGTCAAAATGTATTAAATTGGGGGCGCCACAGTAGCATCAGCAACATAAATTTTAAAAGAAGCGGAAATCAATAAACGTATTATTCACAGTTCAGGATATAAAGTCACTCTAGCTACACGCGTTTTTCATAAAAACTCTTTAAGGTTATATTTACTACATTATTTTGTACTATGCAAGTAGTTGACATTTTCAATAAATAACTACTTTAGTAGTTTAGTCGACAATAATATTAAATTCATACCATGTCCTTTGTCTATACCAGCGCCATTCTGGAAGGTTTTTGAACTGTTATTTACACCTGACAACTGGACACTTTTTTCGATTTTCTACTTTAGGAGATAACACTCCTTAAGTCCTTAGTCCTTAACTCCTTATATATAGTTCTATGTATGCGTATTGCGTAGGTACGTGAAATTAATAAGCAGTGAAAAATTTACTACTGTTGGCATTAACCAAATAAAAAATTACAAGCCGAATCGTCCTAGCTAAGTCTTCGAAGTAAAAATAAAAGGCGAATATCATAAATGTTTGATTGAATTAACAAATGGTGAGTTTTAGAATATAATATATTCTATATATTTTAATGTTTTAATACGTTAAACTTGCAAATTATGTATTTAAACTAAAGTCAACATGTTGTTCTTTCTTTCTGTTGTTTTTAAAAATGTTTATTAGAAACTATGAAAAGGAATAGTAGGAGAACTAAAGTAACCGACATAGCCGCGGATTAGCAAGTTAAAGTGGCAATGGGCCGGGCACATAGCGCGGAGAACCGATGGCCGATGGGGCCAAAAGGTTCTCGAGTGGAGGTCACGTACTGGAAAGCGCAGCGTAGGACGTCCACCCACAAGGTGGTCTGACGACCTGGTGAAAGTCGCGGGTCGTCGCTGGATGCTGGCTGCCTCCAACAGGGCACTATGGAAGTCATTGGGGGAGGCCTATGTTCAGCAGTGGACTTCTTTGGGCTGATGATGATGATGATGAGAAGTTTATTAAGAATAAGTTTCTGGTAAAATATCGATAGTTACTAGCATAGAATTTATAAGTATATTCAATTTCGTATGTGTATTTTACAAAATTCGATAAGAATAAGAAACCTTTCGTTGAAGACAACACCCGTGACATTTTAAATAAAAAGTTATCAGCAATAAATAAGGTATTATTCATAATTTTAAATGATTAATGATTTTAATTAATTAAAAAATTAAACTTAATTTTTTTATTAAGTGAAAATCACCAATGAACAACAACACTAAATACTTAAATGATAATTAATAATTCCCATCAATAGATTTTTTTTACTTTCAGTTGGTGTCCATATATACAAGACATATTTTTTTTCAAAATCTAGATTATTGCTGTCTTTGCCTAATTAAATTGACTATACATGTCGCTGTAATTTCATACTTTATAGCAATCAATGAGTTTTTATGTCAGAATTTATAACTTCCTTCTTTAATTATTTTTATGGACATTTTTTTTTATTTTCTTTATTCTTGCTAAAGACAAGATTATAGCAAATAAATGTTATAGTAATTATTATAAATATTAGCAACTAATTTTTATTTTATGGTAAAAAAATCTCCTAAATACCCTAGTATATTGATCCTAATCAATAATTTGTTTCAACCTATTAAGAAGAAAAGATTAAATAACTGTTTGCTGAATTCATTGTGCAATGAAAGCAGTATAAGCAAATGAACAGTATACCGTTGGAAAAAAATATTTGCTGATACTACTAAAAAAAAAATAGGTAGGCAAAACCATTCTTTCCAATAAACAAATTATCTGCAATATATACTGTATTAGTCGACTTAATTCTGAATAAATTCAGACAATTTCTCTTAATTTATTTGTTTACTCCACAAGTGATGGGTTTTTGCTCCCCAAACATTCAATTTGAATTTGACATTGTATAATTTAAGTTATTTGTAAATCTCTTTAATTTTTTTTTTGCAATAACAGGTATCAATCAATTCATGATTACCGATTCAGTACACCTTAGGAAATATTTACTAAATACAGTCAAATATTCGTATTGACGTATTGACTCAACCTATTTTGAAGGAATCAAATTTTCATTGGTAATTTGTTTATTCTTCAGTTTAAGAACAATAGTATGGGTGTTGTATAATATTTTTTTTTAGGTAAAGCTGCAAAGCTTTGCTGTGGAAAGCAGGGACACTGAAGGTATTTCAGACATTGAGGAAGATACCATAGCCTCAAATGGAGAGGAAGATAGCAGAGAGTCAACCGATGAAGTGTCCGATCAAGAGTCCGATAATGCCATAATTCAAGAAAGAAGGGATGAAGTTGAAAAGATTGATCTTGATCATGAAGTTGAGCCTACAGTCGCAATTGTAAATGCAACTGAGGAAAAATCGATTGAAGAGAGAAAAGAGGAAAGTGAACCCAACAATAGTTCCAACCCTAATAAAAGTGAGGAAAAAGTAACTGATTAAGATTGAGAAAATTATAAAGTGCTGGAAATATTCATTTATACTCAAATATCTGCTAATTTCAAAAATATAAACCAACATAATTTTTCATTACTATAATAATTATTATTTATTAGAATTATTTACTATTATTTATAAAATATTAGAATAGGTTAATAATTATTTAATTTAACTTATAATTATTAACCTATTCTAATATTTTCTGTATTTCTAATATTAAATTTATTGGCTTACTACTATTTTAAACGCATTTCTTCTTCCAGGGCTTACAGATGTTATAAATTGTTATAAATTGAAAAAATAAAAAATGTTATAATAACCCAACCCACACTAGGCCAGCGTGGTGGACTTAGGCCTAAACCCTCTCAGTTGTAGAGGAGGCCCATGCCCAGCAGTGGGACATATTTGGGCTGATGATGTTATAATAATCATGATTATATACTTAATTGACCAAATTATGAATGTTTTCTTTTAGTTTATGGATAAATGTCTGTAGATTCAGCATAAATAATTTAGGAATGATCGAAAGTGAGTCATAACATTTTAAACATGATAAATAATTAACCTGAAAATGATCGGTTTGATCTTTTACATTGATTACTTGAATATTTTTTTAATATTGATGTAAATTTCGAAATCGTCCCTGAATTTTTATCGAGATTCTGTATTTTAAGAAGAAAAAACCCTTATAAGAACTGATAACTGTACTGAATGAATTCACTCACTAACTCTCGTGAAAGTTTTCTTTAAGCTACGTCATTATTATCAGAATTTTCGTATGCATACTGATAAAAAATACCACACGACTGAAGTAAAACTTATAAATACGCCCAACAGCCACATACATAGTTCTTAGTTTACACAACATATTACATTTCTGAACGCACTCGTAATTTACATACATTTAATTGGGCGCATTTATAAGTTTTACTTCAGTCGTGTGGTATAATTTCTAACGCGTGTACATAAGTACACACACACTTTTTTAATCTGCATTTGTGTCGTTTCCGGTCAAAAGGACGAGTTATTAAGCCAACTGACTCATTAATGGTACTAGGCATTCAGAAAGCTAGGAGAGGTGAAATGCTATCATTAATAAGTTTTGTTTTTAATTCATCGTGGTTTAAATTTCGAATGGATTATACGAGTATACAGTTTTTAATGCTAGTACTTTGTCCTTGCTGATTTATGATGTCCTGGTAGTTGCGTAATTAATTTTACTGTTAATTTTGTGTCACAGATGCGCGCGCATCTTAAAATTTCACTCTCATCATTTTTTCATAACGCGCCTAAAGAAGTATAACTTCAAAAATTAAAAAAATAATTTACTTACAATAACTGGTAATTACTGGTAATACTTATTGAAATTACTTATTAGTTCTCATAAAAAAATTTTGAGACTGTCATAAATGTATGGAGTGCTTTCGCAGTGCATACTCAGACAAATATGAAAATTTTGATAATGCAGAATCAATCACCCAAAATTTACATTTTTTTGCAATATAGGCATGATTTTCAAGATCTATGTATATAGGTATGTAAAAATATAAAATATTTCCTTATAAAATTTGATGACTCAAATACATTTACTCAATTATAATTATCGTTCTAATTACGTTTCAATTTCATTTCAAAAAATCTCAAAAGATACTTTTAAGCATTAATCTCATTAAAATAATGGAAATATAACATGAATTTACTGATTCAATCTTATAAAAGTTCGGTTAGGTTCGCATTTAATTAACCTTGAATGTTGTATATCAGTATAATTATGTACAATCTCATACTACCACTCCGACAGTTCTCCTAAAATCTCATCTGTTCTCGTAATTATTATAATCCTAAAATAATTCAGTATCCCGAACTTATAAATACTCATAACTAAACAATTTTATAACTCAACTCTCATAAATTCTATTTAAACTTATCAGAGTTTTGCCTAAAAATTGTTAAACCCTCTATTGCTAAGAGAAATAATTGTATAAGAATTTTCGAGGTTTTTCATGGATAAATGCAGAGCGCTTTCTCATAACCATTTTTTTATGAGAATTTATGAGACCGTTTCCACAGTGATGGTGAGTGCACATGCCCAATGCGCGGGCAAAACAGAACTGTCTCGGTTGTCAAGAAAATAGGGGGCGTAGTTATAGCTCCACTGCATTAGTTTAGACGCCCATTAAGTTACGAACGCTTAAAGTGCGGGCGTATTTAGTTTTGATAATTTTTCAAAGCTGAGCATGGAGATTTTCTGACAAATACCATCTTACGGATACGCTAGTAAGTAGCGCCATCTTTGATGATAACTACGAAACAAGTCCCAACCAAAAACCAAATATACTAGAACAACGCCATCTACTGGTAATCGCAACATAACGCAATCCTCACTTTTCTATAATAAAATGTAGATGCCGCTGTACTCCAAAATCAAACGACTTCATTTTTATTTACATCATTTATTTTTAGCTTACACATTACATTCTGACTTCTTAACAACGGAGACACAATAATGAATCAACAAAATAAAAACAATCATAAAAAGCAACACAAACTATCGTACATAGTAAATGCATTTGAAAATCGCTAATAAATCTAATTGTCACCAAAATGCTGCGCTGAAGTCCAGCTTGATCCAATCACATAAAGATTACATCGACTACGACTTAAGCCGACAAAAAATACACAACGATTATAACACATGTTTATATCAGATCTACAAGTCTATACAGAATATACAAGGTTGGACATCATCTAGATAGAGATCACAGAGAGTGACAAAGAGAAGTCAACTTAGCCTAATTTGTAACATTCATTTCTGTCAGATAAATACAAAAATACTGGTAATACCTAACAAAAACATGATTATAAAAATGAGTATGAGATAAATTCGCACAAATTAAACTTATTTTTTCCACCTTTAATGACTGCTACATTTTATCATGTTAACTATGATAATAGTTCGACTCTTAACCGATAGATGTCTCTATGATGAGGCTTGTGGCCTATGAAAAAGACGAAGTAAAAAATTATTTTTTTCACAGATCTTGTCAACAAAGTCTTGTGCTGATGTATAAGACTTAACCATATTTAGGCTATCAATCCACATCACCTTCTCCTAAATCGCGTTCAACACAAATTTCATCTCGAAATCCATGTACTAAACAAAAACGTATACAAAAACTTGACAGCATAGTATGGAAAAATAGTTTTGACGGTAAAATCCCAGTAAGTAGATAAATCCTTACATTACCTTAACATTAAAGGACTTTGGGCTGATTTATATTTTATACTGACAAATATGTATTATAATAAATATGTCAGATATATTCTACTTACATCGCTATGTACTTTATGACTTGACTTACCTATTAAATTCAATTTAAAAGGTCAACCATCAACATACACATTGCAGTATCACACAATTTAACTTTTACTGATATTGAAATGCATTATATTGGATTATAAAAAGCATTAAGTATGTATAGACTTGCGAAAAATATTTAATAAATGGAATATTATTAGGACACATGTCCGGACACCAAATATGCTGAAGGTGACTTATATAACTAATCCATTTATATTAATAGACACATGAATACGAAATGAAATGTACTAATATGTTATCCAATTTGTTCAGACTTAACTTAGCTCCTATACACACAATACCATAATATACAAGATTTGTCTGATTAATATACTATGAATGGATATACACTTATTAACTAGAACATAGAATCATAGTTGTAATGTAAATATAGTCTTTTTATTGTAGATAGTTTTAGGTAAGGGCTTATTAAGAGATTTGTCAAAATGCAAATATAGTTTTGCAACTATTATTATATTTAAATTTTGTTTTGCAAATCATTGAATTGTATGAAAGAGAAACCATCAAATACTGATAAACATATTTAGAAATGTATATTCTAATCTCCAAACTCTTCATATTTCCCTAAGCATTATTATCTTACCAGCCTATCCATACATCAGTCTGTAGGAAAGGTCTTTGCGCACTTGTCTACTAGGCTCATTTCCAACAATCCCAATTCTTACTTACAATTCAATTGCAATATCTTACAACCAGATTAAATAGCTAAATAACATTATATTACCTTAATACTTGTTATATCCATAATTAGGAGCCCAATACCTTAATAGTCAACCGTCAAATAATCAAATAAATAAAAACAAAATGTCACTCTGTCAATAAATTGAGAATTACATCAATTTAAATTGTAAATGGAGAAATTTTACCACATATTTATATTATCCAGAATATTTAACATAATCTAGGAAGTTTATCACATTAAACTTACATTTTAGCCGCCAAATTACACATTGGGCATTTAACACCGATTCCAATTACTAATACCATTATCTTAAATTTACGCATATCTAGTTCTTTGATACAAGAAAACACTTTTTTGTCTTTACAACAAATGGGTATAGTACTGGTGAGAAATGTCAGTATCTGTGTTTACAGTACTCATTGTCACTTCTATTTACCGAAATAGTTTCAATTGTGATAATTTCACAGTCACATATTCACTATTGCACCACACACTGGTCGCTGACTGTTCCAAAAAACAGTATATACCACTATCACTACACTAGAGCGTCAATTTCGCACTACCTCAAAGTGTCACTTGTCACGTATAATGAGGTATTTTTGGAAGTCCCAGGATCATTCTAGCTCTGTATACATAAATGAGAACTTGTCGTGACTGGTGGGGGGGAGAACTTTGGCCTCTATCAGGCACTGGACCACCCATGTTGTGGCTACGAGCGGTATGTTGTCTTGATTGGCCTTGTTCTGCACCTCGTGGGGACAATCCCACTCTGTGACCAGAGCTAGGGCTCCGGACATGTTGAGGTCCTCTTCGTTAACGACCCGTGTGGTTGCGCCGGCTAGCGTGCAGACCCTCTCCCAGAACTTTACGAATGTATCCTGATCGCCACACAGCAGGATAATCTTGTCCTTGAAGAACAGCGAATTCCGTTTGCCGGATGGCGGGACCTGAGATTTTTATTAGTGTCAAAAAAAAAAAGTGTATGATTTGAATTTTGAAATTTCCTACATCAGATTTTCCTCTAATTAAGTATGTCTCAATAAATTGATTTTAGGTCTTGGATGTTTTCTAACTCCTTCTTTATATTTTTTCTGATTAACTTCAGTTGCGGGATCATGACAAATTAGATTTTGTCAGATTCGCTGAGCGTCAGTGCTCGCGTCAATACTGTGCGAGCTGTAGATCCTGGAGCAAAGGAACTACTGTGGCGGGAGTGTGGTGGGATAGGGCCAACTTTGTGTGTAGATAATATTGGGTAAATTATTTTTGGTAATATTTTATAAATATTTTTTTGTTTTTGTATAATTTAAATTATCTCTTTCTTGTCTGATTAGTCGTTCACTTCTATGTTTTAACTATTAGTGGAAATTGTTTTGGATTATGTACTATATTATTGCTTTATATTTTTTATTGTAATTGTTCTGTATATTTCCCAAATAAAATAAATAAACGGGCGGCACTCCAAGAGTGCCGGTAGAAGTGACAACTTCAACATTAACACTGTGCATTTTGGAATGGTTAGGGAATAATTTCGCATGAATTGCTTTATCCCATCACTATAAAAGTACTATCATTTACGTGGTTTATTACGCTATCGTACACAAACATGACAATTTATATTACATAATGCGTCTTACGCATTTTCGATCAGGGTCACGTGTTCTGACGCGAGTTCAATTTTTTTTACCCATTCCAAAAAAAAACTGCACAGCGCCGCTAAAGAAGTTGTCAGTTCAATAAGCAAGTGTTTGAGTTACCCAGTTGACGAAGCAGCGGTTGGTGAGCGACCAGCCGGCGGGCAGCGCGAAGGCGTCGGGGTCTGGCGGGGCGCCGGCGCCGCACGCGCGCACCACCCACGCGTGCGACAGCGCGCGCACGTCGCCCGCCACGCACTGGATGTACTTCGCGGTCAGGCACGGCCGCGGCGCGATCAGCTTGCACACGCCGTACTTGCTCTTCGGCACGTCGTCGAAGTGGCTGCAATACATTCATCACCATTATCATCAACAGTCTCTGTAACGTCCACTGCTGGACATAGCCCTCTCCTATGGCACGCCACTGGGCTCGATCTTCGGCCCTCCTCATACAACCGCTGCCAGCCACCTTGCGGTAATACATTATTAGAAATAAATAAGTAAATAAATACACCTAACAGTCACATACATAGTTCTGACCACACACTAGGATATAGGATACATGTCCTGTGTCGTAGGCATCACACAAACATTTGTCTAGGTGCGGGGATCGAACCCGCGGCCTTTCGTTTCGCAAACTGGTATCTGGCCATATCTATCTTACCATTTGACTTCTTAATAGTTTGATCAGTATTAAATAGTGAGTAAAAGCAGTGATGGCCTCGAGGTTTAGGCGCGCGGTCGAGAATTTCGGCGGTCGCAGGTTCAAAACCCCAGGCACACACCTCTGATTTTTCGAAGTTATGTGTGTATTCACAATGAATTATCACTTGCTTTAACGGTGAAGGAAAACATCGTGATAAAACCTGCACACCTAAAAAGTTCTTAGGAATTTCTTAGGTGTGTAGTCCGCCAACCCGCACTAGGCCAGCGTGGTGGACTAAGGCCTAAACCCTCTCAGTTGTAGAGGAGGCCCGTGCCCAGCAGTGGGACGTATTTGGACTGATGATGAAAAGGAATTTTACTCTTCCTCCCTAAAAAATAATTATTGTTAAACAATTATTGGGATTTTCCATTTAAAACTTCACACTCAAGTCTAGAAATCTTGCCCAGCATAAATTTAAATAGACTCGCCTATATTGCAAAAAAAAACTAGGAACACAAAAGCTACTTTTGGAGGTACAGTATTTTTGTCTTACATAATACACAGCTACTTTTCTTTTATAGTTCACCTAAGTAACTAACACAGTATGGAACGAACCTATAGACGATGCCGCCACCCGCCTCCAGTTGTTCCTTGAGCCTCTCCTTGTTGAAGGGTATGTCGCTAAACTCCAGGTCCTCGGTGTCGGTGCCAGTCACGGAGGTCGCCTCCCCGTCCTCCTCAGAGGAGTAGTGACGAGTCTCATGGAACTAAAACAAATAAACAAAAATGTTACTAAAAAACAACATATTGGATTTAGGATAAAATTGTCTATTAAAGATTTTAGTTTTATTTCTCTGTTCTATACAAATCTGAAAGTATGTTATTTTTCATTAAATTTTAACCAATACATTGGTATGTTATCCTCATTAAATTAATTTTCTTTCTATGTACGACATAAAAATTAAAGGCATTTTGTTAAAATTTTAAACTGTGTTATTTTGCATTAAATTATAATATTGTATTATATGGTATGTGACTCTCATTGAATTAATCCTCTGCCTATATTCATAAAAAATTAAACTTAAAAAAAAAAAAACATTGTTCATAATTTTCTGTTTTTTTTTTAATAAATAGATTTTATACTAAATAGATATGAACACATTAATAAAGACTAAATACATAAACTCAGGCCTGACTCTCGTTGGGGTAGGCAGGACTATGGATTGCCGAATAATATCATGCATTCAACTTGGTTTCGAGGACTCTTTATGTTACCCATCAATAAACCCTATAACTAGTTTTGAAGTGAAAACTTGTTTAGCATTGTTGTGATTTGAAAGTCGATGAAACGAAAAAGCGACAGTAAAAAGAGACAGACAGATTTTAATAAAGGTTTTACCGTTAATATACTTGGCCACTATATAATATTGTTAAGATTGCAGCCATAAAATCTATTTTTACCTTGAAAGCAAAAAAGGTTTCACTTCTACCACATGTGAATTGCACATTTTAATTTCTTACCTTCTCAACCCTCGTCCGTTTGGGTGGCTCAGTGCAAGTGAGCAAGAAGTGCATGCCGGCAAACAGTTTGCTGTCACTACTAGGAATGGGGCCCAATTTGGATATTGTGTCCTCGTCATTCTCAAACTTGGTCAGCTTGGAGTTCTTCTTGCCGATGTTCTGTTTGGCAGCCCCCTTCAGTTGTAGCGGTCCGGCTGGAAATATAAAGTAGTATAATTGCTCCAATTGCCATGGTATATTTACCCCTAATCTCCTAAATTGAATTTCCCGATATCTCCTCAATTTAAGTATTCTCTCTAAATTATGGGATTCATGTTTTATTTTGGTCCAGCTGTAATCATGTGTTAGTATAATTGGCTCAATTGCATTGTATAATTAGCCCTGATTTCCTAAGTTTGGGGCAAAATTGTTCTTTTTTAATCTAAGTATAGTATAATTGCCATAATTATAGTTTATATTTACTTATGGAGATCCAGATTAAGAGATTGATTTAAAACAACCCTAATCTTTTGAATTTAGTGTAAAGATGTTCTTTTTGGAGCCATTGGCTTCATCATTGTAGTACTTGCATTTTATGACTTCATGCTGTCAGTTATCTGTGAATAGTAACGGAGAAATGTTTATTTTAAATACTTTATATGAGATATAAATAAATTCTCTTGAACTTAAACCAAAAAGTATCATATTTAATTTGTTATTGACTTATAATATTTCTTATGGCTAGCAGTATTAGCATTTATTTTGATGGATCAAGTCAAATTTCATCATTGACTGCAAACACCGAAATAGTTTCAAAAATATTTTCTCCTCGTTTTGTAAACAGACTACTGGACCAAATTTTAATCGGCAAAAAAGATCAAGAGATTTCAGACTATGGATTTGATAATTAAGCCTTTAATTGTTCGGAGTACCGGTCTGCGGTTGAGAAACGAAATAGTTGTCGTGGCTCAGATGGCCGGGAGACTTTGAGACTGGGCTGGTCTCAGCAGCCGCGTAGCCGGAGGGTTGAGGCTCAACATTACTACGCTGCTGAGCCTTGACGCGGCTCGAGGGCGTCTCAGCAAACTTGTGCTGAGATGTCACGACCAATTCTACAAATTCAACATCATATCGTTCACAACAGCACATAACGATGCATGAATGGCATTTGGCCAAAAGACATGAAATGGAATGGTGTAACTAAATTTCATAACTATTTTTGGGATTTTGATTGAAAACAAGCAGAGGTACATAATTCAATGAATTTATGAAATTACTAGCTGACCCGGCGAACTTCCTTTCGCCTTACTGGCGATTCTTATTTATTTTTTTACATAAGTTACTCCTTATTACATCAGCTACCTGCCAATAAAAGTCCCGTCAAAATAGGTCCACCCGTTTCAGAGATTAGCCGGAACAAACAGACAGACAAAATTTGTAAAAAACGTTATTTTGGTATACGTACCGTGAATGCATCCATATGCATTTATTAAAAAGCGGTTATTTCAATATTGCAAACAGACACTACAATTTAATTTTTTTTGTATAGATATAGATGTGCCAGCGAAAGTCTGACTTTATGCATCTTTGATGCAGGGATTTTTATGTACCTAATTATTTAAAGGCGTAATAGAGTGTGGTTTTATCCGTTAGAATTTTAAAAAGGTCTTTTACTGAGAGCGCCACAATAATATTGGCACAAAAATGATAACTAATTGATGTGCACCAATTTGTGTAGATTTCATCAGATGAAATGATTTTGTAACTATGACGAAATATTGGACAAAATACGTAGACGGATCGAATTAATCTGATGAATTTATAATTTTTCATGTGTAATTGTGTAATAATCATATGCCAAAGCATAATCAAAATAATCATAACCCATCATGATTTGAGAAATAATTTCTTGCTAACTTTTGCCCTAGCGATTTTTTGGGATGGGTAAAAATGTTGAACTCGCGTCAGATCACGTGACCCTGATCGAAAATGCGTAAGACACATTATGTAATATAAATTGTCATGTTTGTGTACTTTTATACTGATAAATAAAGCAATTCGTGCGAAAATATTCATGCACTCCCGGAGTGCCACCCGTTATTGTAGTTTTGAAATCATCGATATTTTTTCGTCTATGATTAAACTTCCATAAAACCATTCATGAAACCTCCTTAAACCTAGAAATGGGGGGAGTCGAGACAAAATTGGTGTGGTACCTTTGACTCCGTCGATCTTGCGCGGCGTGCGTTGGACCTCTGGCTCCACTCCAGCCACTTCCTCCAGGCGTATGGGCGGCGCGGAGTTGCTGCTCTCGCTCAGTTCGCTACTCTCGCTGGCCACGCGACGCCGACCCGCGCATACACTCTTGCACTTCACCCCTACGTCATCATCATCATCATCATGAACATCATTATCATATTTGTGAAAATTACTATCGGCATCTATATTATCATCATTGTAAATATTATTGACGTCAACATTATGGTGATCTTATCATTGTGAACATCATAATCGACATTGTAAATATAAACGTCATAGTGATCATCACTATCATTGTCGTCATTTCAAAAGCACGCAGTAATAGAATAGTTGATAATTATCGAATCAGTTTATTTCTAATATAAATTAAATTATTTTTATCTTTAAACACTTACTGACGACGCCATGAAAGAAAAATCATATTTTTTAACTAACTATATTTTTATTTTTTTAAGCAGTGATGGCCTCGTTTAGGCACGCGATCGAGAATTTCGGCGGTCGCAGGTTCAAACCCCAGGCACACATCTCTGACTTTTCGAAGTTATGTGTGTATTCACAATGAATTATCACTTGATTTAACGGTGAAGGAAAACATCGTGATAAAACCTGCACACGTAAAAATTCTTAGGAATTTCTTAGGTGTCTAAACCCTCTCAGTTGTAGAGGAGGCCCGTGCCCAGCAGTGGGACGTATTTGGGCTGATGATGAAATGAACTATATTTTTAACTTATTGCCGACCAACATAAGACAATTGTAGTTTAGCATTTAAATCCTATAATGGCTCAGCTTAAATAAGATATTATATGAACTAACATGTCCGTACACATTTTGATGCAAATAATTGTTACCTGACGTAGAAGCCTTAGGACTTTTGGGTGAAGCGACTCGTTTCCTGGCGCTGGTGCTCATTTTGTCTCGACTCCGCGCACTGCGAGGGCCCTGCACAGAATAACTTATACAATAACATACCTACATACGGTACTCTGTCTGCTTATTACTTTTACATGTTTCCTTTGAATGAATCTTCCCAAATTTTAATATCGTTACAGCGTGGTGGACTAAGGCTTAACCCCTCTCAATTGTAGAGGAGGCCCGTGCCCAGCAGTGGGACTCCATAGTCATCAGCCCATGCTGATGATGTGATGTCCTGATGTGATGGCATGACGACTACGTCATTATGCCGCCGGTGCGCGTATGGCACGTGCAGTACCTGTATGATGTTGTCGAGGTCCAGTTCGCGGTGGTGTCGGCGGCGGGGGGTGGCGGGCGCGGGGGGCGAGCGCGGCCGAGACGACTCCTTCAGCGTCTTCGCCTGATCCTCGGTCAGGTACAGCTCGCTGGCGGTCACCATCACCGTCATGTCGCTAAAATACAACATATGTTTTCTATTATGATCTGAATTATAAACAAATGGGGGATCAAAAGTTACTTCCACACATTGAATTTAGTTTAAAAATATTTGTATTTTGTATAAAATTAATAAAAAATGTTACTGACCTCAGTTGTTTTTCAATAAAAAATAAATGCTGCTTTTTTTTGTCAAAACTTTAGATACTTACATACAAATAAAAGTAAGAATAATGTTTAGGTAATTGCAATAATCTGCCAAGATATGTTCCGTCATTTATCAACCAATTTCGATACGGTTCAAACTTCAAATTTATAACTGCCTCGTGGTCTCGCGGTACAAGTATGTGCCGTGGGATCTAGTGGTCCTGGGTTCGATTCCCGGGTCGGGCAAAGTGTTATTGGGTTTTTCCATTACGAAATTCTCAGTAACAGCACGGAGTCTGGAAATGTACCCGAAAAACGGCAATAGGCTCGCCCCCTATTACGTGGGACTGATACATACCTGGCGAAATGTGGGTGCAGAAATGCACCTCTGCCTACCCCTTCGGGGAATACAGGCGTGAGTTTATGTATGTATTTATATCTTTTATTGTCCTAGTTTATAATGTTCACAAATAAATACGTAGGCAAACATGCTAACAAAGTGCACTCACCCGTCAGTGATGCATCTGTACATAACAGTTCCGCTATCATTCTTCTCGATATCGAGCACCAGGCTGGGCTCATAGTTCTGCTCCTCATCGACCACAGCGTACACAGACTGGCCCAACAGCGGCAAAGTCTTCATATCACCGAATATTATGAAGTCATCGAGCAAAACTTTCGATTGGCCGTCGTCGAATTTGATCAAATATTTGTTTGGCTCCGTTATCTCCAACACTCTGCCTGAGTAGTAGCGTTTGTCCACCCATTTGGCCAACACGACCGTATCAGGGGGATATCCTGGATACTCCTGTTTCACCACAGCTTTTTCTACAGGAGTGGCTGGTCTCGGAGAGGTTGGTCGTCGTTTTTGCTTCAATTTGCTTACAGATTTTGGTGTCGCGACTAGGGATGACAAAGGCTTTTCATCCTTGGGCGACTTGATGGGAGACTCTTTGCCAGTATCGCCGTTTGTTGGCACCATTTCTGGAGAATTCATACAGTGTAAGTATTCTGGGTCTTCGGGCTGAGTTGGTAGTATAGCCCTCTTGGTTTTAGTCGACAAATGCCGTCGACCTCGTACGCGAGTTTTCTTCAAGGAACTTTTTGGCGTTGTTTTGTCGCATTTGTTAACTTCTTCTGGACTGGCATTCCCATTGGTTACAACGCTATCGCTCGATAGTGATGTTTGGATTGCGACTGACACTTTATCTTCGCTGAGCGATCGGCTGGCGTCATCGCACCCGTCGCGAATATGCGAAAATATGTCTTGCAACTTCTTTATTAAGGCTTCATATCCTTTGATGGTTGATGAAGGATTGGATACTGATTTCCTTGGGGGTTGTGGGACTACGAATGCGCCATCACTTGTCCTATTGCTCGATGTTGAAGTAGAGCTAATTGTTGACGCATAAGATGTCCTATTAGGGAGGCTGATCATCCCACCGCTCGTGACACTCGAGGGAGAATTACTCACGGACACATCACCTAAGTACGGGTCGATTGTGAACCTCTTAGAAATTCTTTGGTATTCCTTACACATGTCCATTCCAATGTCGTTGTCCGTCCTAACAACATACAGGGATAGAAATTCGTTGTCCTCATTATGACTTACGTGGATGTCGAATATCGGTATATGTGGTGTATTCATAGGCAACGAATGCCCATTCTGAAGTGGGGATATGGTAGATGGCGTTGTAGTGTTGCTAGCCCGAAAGGACTCATTTTTACAGCGTTTTCCTTTATTCGCGTTCATTTTTGCCATATCAGGCGTGACGTCATCAACTGTGTGTTTAATATCGTTTCCCTCTGACGGTGTCGAAGAGTTCCCATTTGAAAGTTTAGATATCAATTTAGAAGCAACACTTGGAATGTGATCTGGACTTTCTAATATAGAACCAACGCTATCGGTGCTTTCTTGATCCGTATTTTTGCTGAGGTTTAAGTCTTTTGGTATAGGCTGGGAGAGGTCTCCTTGGTCAGAATAATTGAAACCATCGCTTTGTGATTTATTTATTTTACCTGGATCTAAAGTTTCAACCCTATCCTTGACCACAACAGGGTCACTGTTATATTTAATATCTTGTTTTTCAGAAGACTCTTCTGGAGTGGGCGATAATTCCAAGTGCAACCCCTGGGAATCGTCTAGTTCTGAATTCTCTTCTTCAGTTATTGTTTGGGGAACTTTTTTAGGCGGCGGGATTTCCATTACGAATTCAACGCTTGATCGTGAACTTAGATTGTCTGAGCTTATTATTTGCACATCCTGGCTGTTCGCTTTCCGAGGAGTTTTTGGTTTGTCATTGAACAGTTTATAAAGTTTCTTGTTGGTAATGTCAGCGCTGGCTGGTCGTGATTTAGGTGTCTTTGGAGTGATGGGCTTAGACGCTTCGACGCTATTACTGCGTTTAGTGATTTTCCTTGGACTAGATCTGACTGGCGTCTTCACCCGCGAGGTAGATGGCAGTTCCAAGTCTTCTAATTTACGTTTAGTTGTGCTAGTTATCTCCGATACTTCATCATCTAAATCTTGTGTATTAACTTCCAGGTCTAATTTTTGTATTTTTGCACTTGTACTATCAGAGTCTTCTGTTAATTTTCTTTTTGATTGGGTTTGCTCTTCTGAAATTTTAATTAATTATGATTTTTATTATATTGAATAATTATTTCCTATATTTAAAAAGATGGTCGTAAATTACCTTTAGAATCAGAGGAATTTTCAGTTTTTCTTTCTTCAGGTATTGGGCTAGTGACAAGCTGCAACAATTTGACATAAGAAATCAGGGGTAAATGAAAAATGTATAAGGATAACATTTGATGGGTATTTTGACAACAATCAAATCTATTAATATGGCAAGTGCATACGCAAAATCCATACAAATAATTTCACATTAAAGCCTAAAAATTTGTAAAGAAATAAAATAAAATATTGATTATATCTATAAAATGTCAAATACATCACTTAAATTCAATCATTTCAAAATTTAGTTAACCACCCTGTTCGAAAGGCAGTCATCACTAGAGAAGAATGGGTAAGAAACCAATCAGGAAATAGTTTACAATATTAATACCAAGATTACATTTTTCGAATCAAAGCAACTCATTAATTCAATAATAAACTGCATATTTTATTAAAATGTCTAGAATGGAGAAAGTATTCAAGGTGCCTATTACCAGCCTCTCATCAATATCTAATACAAATAATTTTAGCTATGTGGTGAATATTATGTTTAAGTAGTTAACACACATATCTATAGCAGTGGTGGTATTTCCATAGAAGCCCAAAAGCGTTACACATTAATTTGGTTGGTATGCCAGCATAGGGATTTCTGTTAGGGACTTAGCCCAACATTAACATCTGCACGGATGTGACGTCGCCGCGCGATGGGCTGGAAGGCCGGTCACCCGGACATACTCTTCCTGCCCCTTCCCCCAGGGCTGGCGGGAAGTAAAGACATAACCAACCTTCCCTTCAATAGAAGTAAATAAAGGGGCTATTCTCATTTATATGTCAAATTGCTTTTGTAAAATAAAGATTTAAAGCTTAAAGATTATTTTATTCTGAATTTTATAAGGCAAACTAGACTTTTGAGCTTCTATGGAAGTACCGCCACTGGTCTATAGTATTAACTTGCTTCAATTATAAATTATTATGTTTGTGTTTCTGGAAAACACATCTTTTATTTTTTGTATTAAGTGTATTAAATATACACATGTATATACATAATTCATAATGGATACACACCTCAAAGTCTTCAGATTCATAGACAGGACTTTCAGGAAACAGTGTTACTGAGTTATTTGTAGGCTGGTTATCCGCTTTGTCTTCTGTATTTGATTGTTCTGAAATAATATTAACATGAAATGTAGGAGATATTGTAACAGGAAATATATTCATTTCACTAATGGAGACACAGCTGAGATAACTTATAGCAACACTTTTTATTCCTATTAAAATCTATTGGTATTTGTTTTTTTTATATTAATGCCAAAACATTGTAAGACATTTTCACAGCCACTAATAAAAAATATTGAAGAAATAGAAGCCTAATATTCAATTAATTACAAAAGGTATAATTACCTTGTCATAAGGTTATACTAAGAAAACTAAATATTGTTGGAACAGTATAAAAAAAAACTTTTTGTTTCATTTCATACAAAAACTTGCAATACATAGTCACAACCACACATTCATATTTTATATTGGTCCTATGAGATTGTACATTATATGCACTTATAATGAATTGTACAGTTCTAGTCTTTAATAAAATGTAACTAATATTAGGTATGTTTAAAAAATACACATAGGTACTTGTCTATGCTACTCATAAAATGAAAATCTATTAAGACATATTCCATTTGTAGGAATCAACAATATATTGTAAATATTCAAATAATGAGTTTACACATATTTCAATGGTAATCTTACATCATAACTCATGAATAAGATGTACTTATCTCATAAACTATAATATTTATGTAGCATAGTAACATCAACCAGTGACATAACCTAAAAACTACTTCGAAAAAATGCCGCACATCTTAACAATGCATATTCTATTTTTTATAGCTTTTAATGATGCCATAGAACTCAATACACAATAAATTCATCACTCAAACTCATTATTATAGACATGTCGGAAAGATGATAAAACTATTGATGTTTGGAGTATTACACGACCAAATAAAGTTGTAGCATGACTTATAATTACGTTACCATTAAAACCACTTGGTTATAAAAACTTTTCATAGTTTTAGTCATATCGTAAGTTTTATATAGTAATTAGCTTAATCCAGGATATCATAATACAAAAATCTTTGTGGTAAAATCATTTTTTATTTATAGTCTTGTTAAAATGTGACTCTTAAGATAATGTTTTTAAATCGTTCAGATTATATCAATGTACGTCAAAAGAACATTCACAAAATGCGTTGCATTTACAATGTAAAATACCATAATACCTGTCTGTTCCGGCACTGCATCCAATTTATTGACAATATTATTTGATTGTTCCATGATTTCGAACATAAAAACACAGTGATTCAACACTAACTGGAGTGTATCAACAGAAAAACATCTGTCACATGAGATAAAAGTGATTTTTAAGCATAACTACGATTAAGTATGATAATAGAAACTAAGCTTTTAATCTGCTTGCTAATGTTTTAACAAGCAAAATATAATTAAACACTCGTAATCATGGGAAAAGTCCTTTTTCTTATATTTTCACGAACAATCCGAAAGCAGACCGCTTGTTGATCTGGGTAGTGTTGCCAGACAATAAATTTTGTTATATTTATAAATTATAGGGAAAAAGGTACTATTTTTTATTGACTTAATAAATAATGTTTTTATTTGTACGTACATCGAAATTTAATAAGTATTGGGCGTTTATATATTTAAAATCGCAAAGAATTCAATAATGATATTGTAAGAATTTGTTTCACACGATCATTTCAATTAAAACGGTGTTCCCCAGATTTGGTTATATTTTCTTACTATCTTATATTATTTTCTCAACACATCGAATGTTTTTTATTATTTCGATCAAAGCTTCTATCAAAGCAGGACTTGTCATAGAGCTCATATAGTGAGTAAAAATGTTTTATACGCTTTATACGAGTATTAGTTTCATATGTATGTAACAGAATCTTTGAGCATGATTTCGACGCCCTTCAAAACATCGGATTAACTCCAAATTTCGCATAATTATCAAGTACCGATGACAATTCAATATTTCAAATAATTTGACCCGTGATCCTTAATATACAGATAATCAAGATCAGTCATTTTTTGTTTCCCTGAGACCCGAAATGTCTATCAAGACAAGACCAATATCTCAATACATCAACAAAGAAGTTTCACTGAAACATTAAAAATAAAAAATAAAAAGTACACTTTTACACAAAATTCAACTAAAAAATGAAAAATAAGTAAAAGTTTAAAATAAAAGACACGCTTTTATGGAACATCCATCTAAAAAATATAAAATAGATTTGACTTAAAAATAGCGTAAAAATAATGTATTTTATTGTATGAAAAAATGTGGGTAGCTTTTTAAGATATCACCAAAATGATAATCCTTCTATTCACATCGGTCAAGAAAATATTTATAAAATATTGACACCATGTGCTCCACGCTTTTTTTTACAATAAAATAATTTTTTTCACACTATTTCTTAATTCAATTATTTTTTTTTAAATTTAACTATTATTTTTTATTTACAATAATTGAGGTAGATTAAACCAATTTTGTAAATCTTTTGGAAAAATCTTGTAAAGAGACTTTTAAAAATGAGACTAATGACGTTATGAAAAACCTACAAATCAATATTTTTCAATATCCTGATTTTGGATTTAATCAGGAGGAAATAAATAATTTAGTATTGTACGTACATATGCAAGCCGTATAGAATTTAGTTCCTTTGTTTGATCCGTTAATGAAAAAAAAAATTGCTCTTTAAAAGCGCGCCAAAGTAAAATCCTTCGGAGTTAACCTTTAACGTCGTAACATTGTAGAAAATTATGACGAGTGCTCGTGGTTTACGTGTATTAAAGGCAATAGAAGTTTATCGGAAAAAATTACCCGAATTTTACGATGCTTCTACCGTATTAAATAAGGTACCTATTGCCATTTTTTACTTACCTATTGTGTCTTTTTCTTCATTGAAACTATTTCTGAATATCAATTATTTTTATTATAAGGTTCACAATAATAAAAAGAAGTATCAGCTTATAATTAAGACCTTATTTTAAGAATATTTAGGCTTATTAACAAAATTTTATCTTCGATCATAAAATATTACTACTTACTAGACCAAATCAATAATAAAAATCTTTTATGTTTTAAATAAAATAGTTTTGACTTGGCAACCGCACTAAAAGTGAGATACATTGTGTTTTCATGCGATTGCCAAGTCTAACTATTTTATTTGAAACATAAAATATTTTTAATATTGATATGGTCACTATAAGATGGTGTCTGGTAAGGTAAGTGCATAATAACTTAAGACAGAAGTTCCCTTAAACGGGGACTGAATAAATTCATCGACTTGGTATCATATGGATCTCACAACTTTATACGGCAGAAGAACCGAGTTGCGAGACTTGTTTTTTTTTACAAGTTTTGTTTTTTATGGGATTTCATTTAGAATTCTAAATTTGCCTGCTTCTCGATCTTCTGCTTCAATCATCCATCTTCTACTAATCTACTCTTACATTTGCCGTTATTTTATTGAATTATGTCTCAGTTCTGTTTCGTTTTAAAAAAAGTCGTGATGGCCTCGAGGCCTAAACCTCGAGGTTTAGGCACGCGGTCGAGAATCTCGACGGTCGCGCGTTCAAACCACCCAGGCACACACCTCTGACTTTTCGAAGTTATGTGTGTATTCATAAAGAATTATCACGTACTTTAACGGTGAAGGAAAACATCGTGATGAAACACCTAAATGTTCTTAGGAATTTCTTAGGTGTGTAGTCCGCCAACCTGCACTAGGCCAGCGTGGTGGACTAAGGCCTAAACCCTCTCAGTTGTAGAGGAGGCCCGAGCCCAGCAGTGGGACGTATATGGGCTGATGATGATAATGATCTGTTTCGTTTTGCTGGCCCTACATACTCTTTGCCCATACTACATCAGACGGATGAGGGGTTAGAACTGAGTCCATTACTCTGGGTTGGTAGAAACATGATAAAGTAGTCCCTTAAAAAAATTATTCTCAGGCAAACAGGGATCTTTTAACTTTAATGGTATTATACTTTATAATTTAATACCTTCGCGATATTTTGATTCGCCGTTCAAGAGCTGTTAATTTTTACGCCTCGATAGAAGAGGCGTGTAACCAACTGCCGATATCGATTATCGTGACTAAGGCGAAAACCCACCATAATGTTACACGCAATTGTGTGATCCTCCGAGATCAGCCTGTGTACATCCGGTTATCATAATTAATTTGACAGTCTCCGTAGCGCAGTTGGCTTGACAACAGCTTGAGAAAAGAAAGGCTGTTTGGTCCCCGCACCGAAACAATTGTTTGTGTAATCTGCCAATATTTGTGTCGGGTCTGGGCGTTTGTGAGAACGAGAAGTCTTTAGAAGTTTCTGATTCCCACGACACATGACTTCTTCGAGGGATGAACGAAGGCATTTCTTGCTAATCGATACTCTATTTGGACCGCACTGATCTTATCATCAAATCCCAATGAGGTTTTAGTGAGACAATACCTTTCTAAGTCTGCAGTCTTTTTTTATAAGCAGACGCAACGAAGTCGAGCAGCGAAGTTGATATGGTAATCGCTTGTAGGTGAGACAGTGGTACCAAATTATATGCGGCATATTAATAACTAGCTTTTGCCCGCGACTCCGTCTGCGTAGACTTCAGGGTTGGGTGCAGAAACTAACTAAGTGAATCTATAAATCAAAAATTACGCTAATTGTTGCAGTAGTTCACCACCGGAGGTCATTTCTATCTTTGAGAATCGTCTCAAGTGACATTATGACATTTTTCATAACCTCAGATCGTCTCATAAATTTATCGCGAAAATGTATCTAATGTCATCTAGGTGCGTATAATGGTACTTAACATCGCATAATGACACCGAGCCCCATAAAAATGCACATGATAACATTTTACTGTACCGGTACCAGTCACCACTACTCCACAGTGCTAAATGGCATTTAACGTGAATTTAAGTCATCCAGGATACTGACTTCAAATAATGGTGCCTTTCGCAATTTCAGTTCCAAAAATGGCACCTAAATTCATAAAACGGAAAAATAGCTCTTCTATTCCTTAAGTTCCACTAAAATTCTTCTAAAATTGCCATAAGTGCCAATTATGGCACCTGTCGTCGCGTGATTTCTAATAACGGCACTTGTAGCCTTATGGATTCGACTAATGGAATCTGATTCATCCGATAATGGCACCTGACGTCACTCACCATCCACTAATAGCACCTAACGTCACTTAACATACACCAATAAAACTTATCGTCACTTAATTACAATTATGTACACATACATACATAAACTCACGCCTGTATTCCCCGAAGGGGTAGGCAGAGGTGCATTTCTGCACCCACATTTCGCCAGGTATGTATCAGTCCCACGTAATAGGGGGCGAGCCTATTGCCGTTTTTCGGGCACAATTGATTGTACATAACCGCACATAATCTTCCTTAAAGTTACTTATGGGTAAGCTCTTCAAAATCACATATCACATAAGAGAACTTAAAACCACCCAGTAGCAATACCAATATAATAATGGCAAGTAAGTAACCTAAGTGCGTTTAACGTCACCTAAGTAAACTTAAGACCACCTTATGACACTTAACCGCACTTAACTATATTCAACGTAACTTAATGAATCCTTAGAATCTTAAATGGTCTAATGCCACCTATCGTCTTCTTAGTGCCCGAAATGGCACTTATTGAATTATTTAAAAAATAGCCTATGTCCCTTAAAGGTCTCATTTATGTCCATACCAAAATTCATTCAAATCGGACAAATGGTTTAGGCGTGAAAGCATAACACAGGCAGTGTTACTTTCGCATTACAATATATGCTCATCCCACGGGAACCCTACATATTCCCGGGATAAAATGTAGCTTATGTTACTTTATAGTGTCCCATTTGTATTCAAACCAAAAATCATATAAATCGGGTGAATAGTATAGGCGTGAAAGCCCATTCCCACGGGAATACTACATTTTCCGGGATAAAAAATATCCTATGTTGCGTCGGTGGGTCCTATCTAGCCCCATATTAAAAATCATCTAAATCAGTCCAATGGTTTAGGCCAGAAAGTATAACACAGGCAGCGTTACATTCGCATTACAATATATGCGCATCCCACGGGAACCCTACATACTCCCGGGATAAAATATAGTCTATGTTACTTCATAGGATTCCATTTATATCCATACCAAAATTCATTCACGTCGGTCAAACGGTTTAGGCGTAAAAGCAGAATATTGACAGAGCTACTTATACCCATTCCCACGGGAATACTTCATTTTCCGGGATAAAAAGTATCCTATGTTGCTTTGGTGAGTTCCATCTACTCCCATACTAAAAATCATCGAAATCGGTCAAATGATTTAGGCGAGAAAGCATAACACAGGCAGTTACTTTCGCATTACATTATATGCTCATCCCTCGGGAACCCTACATATTCCCGGGATAAAATGTATTTTATGTTACTTTATAGGATCACATTTATGTATGTAAAAGAATTCATTCATATCGGTCAAATGGTTTAGGCGTAAAAGCAGAATATTGACAGAGCTACTTATTCCCATTCCCACGGGAATACTACATTTTTCGGGATAAAAAGTATCCTATGTTTTTTCCCAGGCTCCAACCTATCTGTGTACCAAATTTCATTTAAATCGGTTCAGTAGTTTTAGCAGGAAAGCGAGACAGACAGACAGACAGACAGACAGACAGACAGACAGAGTTACAATCGCATTTATTATATTAGTAAGGATTTGTTCCAAAAAACTAACTTTGCATCTTTATCAATTATTGTTATCGTTAAACTGAACCAGGACACAGAGAACTGAACTGAGTAAGCTGCTGACACAGTGAGTGCAGCTGAATAAAATCGCTGAAAACATTTTATTATCATCATCATCATCATAATTTTTATCATCATCAAAAAATTAAACCCTTCGGTTAACATCGTGCTTACTATCTGGTACGGTCACTTTGGCGTGCCCGCATGAAAAAAAAAAACAAATGAGGGCTTTGATAGTTTCTTATGGACGCTAAGCCCAATGTGATATGGGCCGAGCCTACTCCAAAATTTTCCTTTACTATGATAGCATAATGGACGTCAAATATCCTAACTTTTGCGAAATTTATATAATACTCAAACTACCTCGTGGTCTCGCGGTACAGGTGTGTGCTGTGCGATCTAGAGGTACTGGGTTCGATTCCCAGGTCGGGCAGTGTTATTGGGTTTTTCCATTAGGAAACTCAGTAACAGCACGAAGTCAGGAAATGTCCCTGAAAAACGGCAATAGGCTCGCCCCCAATTATTACGTGGGACTGATGTATACCTGGCAAAATGTGGGTGTAGAAATGTACCTCTGCCTACCCCATCAAGGAATACAGGCGTGAGTTTATGTATGTATGTATAATACTCAACTATTTTATAATATACAACTCTCATTTAGGAGTTGTAGAAGAGGCCCGTGCCCAGCAATGGGACGTATATGGTCTATGGCTATGAACGTATATGGATGATAATGATGATCCCTCTTCAAGTGACAATTATCTCGGTATGTGTGATACCGAAACAGGCTAATACACTTGCGTGGGTTTCGATGTCCAGTTTTACGCCTTAAGTACGATGATTGCCGTTCGGGTGACTATGAAAATCCTACTACAAAAAATTAGGTTTCCAATAATACCACTGATTATATTGGATGTTCGCATCAATATTTTTACCCATTTTGTGGTCGTGTCATATCACAATAGACTTCTTATTTAGCACCACTAGTAAAAATGCATAAGTTTTCTGTTCTTATTGTGCAGTTTCGTTTACATTTAGATTTCCCAGGCTTAAATTTCTGTAAATTGGTCAATTGAAGGTTAAATTATAGCCAAGATTAAAGATATCAGACTAATTTCGTTTTTATGATTTATTTCAAATTGACGTAACAAGTTCGTGCATTTTTTTTTGTTCGTATTGAGATTTGGGGAAATGGTGTTTGATGATATAATTTAGTACCTAGTTTTCATTGCAAAGTAATAATTGACATTCTCAGCTTATCCAGGATTGCGTCTTTTTTAAAGATAATTACCTAAACAGACTTTGGGTCTAACGAATGTGAATTTCTAACATTAGAAGCAATGCCAAATACCAAATGTCGAAAAACACCCTTAAATCACCCTTACTCATAATACACAGTATCATATTATTATTCAAGCTGAAAAGCTGTTAGCCATGGTCGGTCGCCTTAATAATGTAATTTAGTAGCCATTTATCATCTCATCAAAACTTTTTAAGTAGGTAGTTGCACAAATATCTGAAAATTACGTGAATATCAGATCCGCTTGGATGATTTTGTCCGTCACGCCAATTTTTGGAGTTTTGTCCGAGTTCTGACTAATTATTCATTCAAAAAATATGTAAATACCAATTTCAGATCGACATCGCGTCTATGTCGCAAGGATGTGCCAAAGGCTCGTTCACAGTAGATATCTCGATGTGTAACTCTGGAAAAACTTTGCATGGAGGTTACATTGCTTCGGTTATGGACGCCTTATCGTTCTTCTCACTCCTTAGCAACACTAATGGACGAATTTGTTGGACAACAAATTTGAATGTTGAGTAAGTATAGATATTTGTATATGGAGGAGTAAAAATGGAGTAAGATACTATAATTTTCCTAATAACCACCGTTTTATATATTTATTTTTTCTAGTTACATTAGGATGGCGAAGCTTGGGGAAAAAGTGGTAGTAGAAACAAAATTGTTGCAGGATGGCAACACTCCAGTGATGCAAACATGCTTACACAATGAATCCGGTGACATTCTGGCCCGAGGCACAGCGACTTTTCATACAGGCAACGAAAATCTGCAAAAACAATTAAAAGAATTAGTAAATTTTGACGTTTATGAAAATTAATTTGTATTGATCAGCACTTGTATTTAGTAGAAGTTGGTAGAAGGATTAATTAATAATTAATTATTTGTAATGTGGTAGGAAAAGTTTAAAACTTCCTATATTTTTATTTTATTATGAACAAAACCATATGAAACTAATACTTAAATTTTATCGTAAATTTATACTTTCTAACATTACAATAGACACCTACATGGAGGTCAAACCGATTCGATTGAACACCTTTGTTTTGAAGTCGGTTAATTATCGCAAATGACAATCTTATCACCATCAATATTTCCTCAAATATTTTGGTTATTAATTTAAACGCATTATTTATTATTTTCTTTATTCTGAAACTTTTTCTGTATTTGAGAAACTACTGTTTTATCAATAAAAATTAAAAAGCACTTGTTTTTTTAAGTTTTCTCATTCTTTTCGAAAAACCTATACCTACATGTAGGTAAAAAACTTAATAACACGGACTCACCTAAATAGTAGTAAGTAGGTACCCACCAAAAATATATTATTTTTATCTACCCTCCTTGCATGAAATAAACGTCAATGTCAAAAACATGTTTACGAAATGCAGGAGAACGCAATATTCATATTCGGCATAAAAATCGTGGACACAAAACGAGATGCCATATCTCGTCTGCCTTTGGAGTTGTCGTGGAAGATATTTTCGTGAGTAACTCCTTGTTAGCGATGCAGACACATATTTTAAAGTAATCTGATTAGGTTTTTCGATGCGGGGCTCGTGCCAGACGGTGCGCTGTCTTTTTTGGCTCTATTTTCAATTTACTAAAGGAGTTAATATATTTTCTAGGTTATAAATTTACTTCTTGTAAGTTCAGGTTTTACATTTCTTGTATTTTTTACACAAAATAGAAGTGCCCGAAGAATAAAAGCCTAGTAATGTGGTTTGTGGCTTTTCTTACCAAACAAGATGTGTCATTATTCTACTACAAGAAATTTAACTGTTGTATAAAACAGTGGCGGTAATTCCATAGAACCTCAAAAGTGTTACATGTTGATTGTGTTATGTCTAGTTTATAATTGTTTATCGAGGGGTCAGGATATTCTCATTTATATGTCAAATTGCTTATTTGTTAAATAAAGATTTAAAGCTATTATTATTATTCAGAATTTTGTAAGGCATGCTGGGCTTTTGGGTTTCTATGGAATAAAATTGCCAGTAGTTTAAATAAAAAACATACTATACACATTGTTTTAAATCTGTTGCGTAGGTATCGTAGTAAATTAAACTTGGGGCTTTAACTTTTTATGGTGTAGTATCAAGAAATGCTTGCCATTTTCACCTGCGACGCCTCCAATATGCTTTGGCGATTAGTAATTGCGATTGTAGAATGAAATGTAATGAAAGGGTTACGGAATTTAGCGTAAAAAGGAATAAACACTGTTATTTACCACAGAATACAACAATTTTGTGGCCTCAAGCGACGTGGAAATGCTTAGAACTAAGCTGGTCAAGCGACGTGGAATTGCTTAGAATTAACTTATACGTATAACGTTGTGCTTAATATTATATGCAGTTGTTATATTACTGATAAAAATATGTTTTTTTTGTTTGGTTTCTTGTTTAACTGAAATATGTCGTGGTATTTTGTTGTACAGCTATTTAGACAACTTGTCGTTGCGTAATGCGAAATATTCGCAGCAGACTTGGGCGCGAATCATTTTAGCCAATAGGAAGCTGCGGAATCGACTGAACAAATTCGAATTGGCCGTTAAACTCGGTTCCGAGAGCTTGGCGAAATTCTACAAGCGAAATAAAAGGAAATTGAAAAAGGAAATAGGCAGAAATTACTTGCCGCGGTGCGAAGACACAGGTAATCTTGAAATTATTTTTATCACTTTGATTCCAACAGATGTTAGTGATGGGGCGAAAAGATAAAAAATGTAGACACGCCAGAATCAGAGACAATTTTTATTTTATTTAACTGAAATATTTATAGCTACATAAACTTTATATAATAAATTTATAAACAGTTTGGAACAAACGTTTGTTATTGTCTAAATAAATAATAATCTCATACTGTTAACAAACTGTAGGTGCTAGAAATTCGGAATTAAAAAAGTATATTTGGCTGTAAGGCAACCCAGAGTTGCTATGTTATCATATATAGCAGAGAAGATCTTATCTGTCAACCTATGGGTATTAAATGTGATAAAACTGCTATTATTCTATTTTTGAAATTGATAATTTCGATAAATTCCTCACAAAATATACTTTTCGATGGCACAAAAAACATAACCTAAATTGTTTATTTGTCAGTGCAATCGGTTTCCGGTATTTTATTTATGAAACCGGTTTAAAACCAATGTGAGCTATGTTTTTGGTTTACAAAAAGAAACGTTTTCCTACATCCCTGGTGGGGATCGAACCCACGACCTTTGGATTAGAAGTCCAACGCGCTATCCTCTGCGCCACAGGGACACCTGTCAGACCTGCCGTAGTTAAGAACCCGCTTATTGATATAATAATAAAACGTAATTTATAAATCTATTTCGTCATATTAAAAGAGCTAAAGTATCCACATAATGTATATGAAAACCGAAAATTATTTCGGTGCTATCACATTTTAAACTTTTAATAAAGGCTGATATAAGCTTAATGGTCACTCGTCAATTTAATAATTTTATACTTCGGTGAACAAGATGATATTTTGATACATTATATTTATAATGTATCAAATTTACATAAAAATAAATAAATAAATTTATTAACCTGGAAAAAGCACACACTAGGCACACAGGCAATGTCCAGGGCCTGTCTCGTAGATAATTTAATTTGAGTTATCAAATAGGATTCTATTATTGGAATGTTTTAATAGGTAGATCATCTTTTTTTTAAATAATTGTGCGGGGACGAAAAATTCTAATGTAGGTTCTATTGTTCATATGAACGTTTCTTACGTCATACCAAAAACCTTTGTAATGGCTGTCTATGACCTTGTGTATTTGTCGAGGTCAAATATTGCCGATCTACTTACAAATGATGAGCGATGGCATTGTTTTTTGTGTGTTACGTCTATTTCTAAAAAGAAAATAATTAATTTTGATTTTATTTGAATTTATTGGAATAATATGCAAATACGTACATAAATAGAATAGTGTGTTAATACATAAAGTTTTTGTGCTTTTACTAATGAGTGTCTAGTACGATATTTAAAAATATAACACGTCGACTGTGATGACAGTCTTCAAATCATCTTGCTGATCTCAATTCCCGCCAAAATACTAACCTATTATTCAACTTTTTTTCAGTTACATCAACGAAGACAATTGTTTCTAAGTCCAAAAGGCCCGGCGATGAATTGGTTATACACGTGAAGCGGTATAAATTATTTTAATCACTAAATGTTGGTGTGAAATAAATATTTGACGTGGAAATGTATTTGTATTTATCTATTAATCACACATTATAATATAAACAGTGACAGTACCAATCATGGACATAGATATTTATTTAAATATTGATAGATAAATAACTATATACTGGGAAATAATATTAACTCATCCGCACTAGACCAACGTGGTGGACTAATAACTATAAGGCCTAAACCCTCTCAGTTGTGGAGGAGCCACGTAGAGGAGCCAGCAGTAGGGCGTATACATATACCAGCACAGCACATTCAGATTTGGTGTGCCTGGGGTTTGAACCCGCGACCGTCGAGATTCTCGGCCGCGCGCCTAAACCTCGAGGTCATGACTACTTTATAGTATGGTAGCTAGCAAAGTAGATAGAATACCGCCAGAAAATTGGGTGTTCGCCATTCTTACTCACCGATTGAAGCGCAACATAATAGCTTTACGTCCATTTTAAGATGTAAATACAAATACGATATATGTTGGAAGTTAGTAGGAAATCCCGACAAGGGATTATGTAGGTATAATTTACACTGGATTAATTAAATTTCCATATCTAAGTAGTAAGTAAGTATAAATTTTAATCCTTTTATTAAATAGTCAACGAAAACAATGATTTTTTGAAACAAAATCTCATATTGTGAATTAAAAGTGTTCGTGTTATGGAATCATTTTATTAAGTAAATATTGCATACTATTTTATTCCAAAGACTATTTTTTGCCTTGGGTTTGCTTTTATGAACTTATAAATGCTTATGGTACAATTATTAATTATTTCACATCAGAAATGCACCTCTGCCTACTCCTTCGGGGAATACAGGCGTGAGTTTATGTATGTATGTATGTGAATTTACACACTCCATTTGCTGTGTTCAAAAATTTCTTAAATGTTATTATATCATTTCGAGAAAGACAAAGTAACAGGTCATTCCACTAAGAAATTCATTGTAACATCACGGAGTCTGGATATGTGCTCAGAAAACGGCAATGGGCTGGCCGCGCATTTTCTGTATAGGTATGTAAAACAGTTACAGTACATTACATGCGCCGTCTAAAAAGTTCAACTATTAAAAACGGTTACGATTTCCCGGCATTTAAGAACCTGGATTTTTTAGGGTACGCAAAGTTCCTATAAGCAGTGATGGCCTTGTGGTTTAGGCGCGCGGTTGAGAATTTAGGCGGTCGCAGGTTCAAACCCCAGGCACACACCTCTGACTTTTCGAAGTTATGTGTGTATTCACAATGAATTATCACTTGCTTTAACGGTGAAGGAAAACATCGTGATAAAACCTGCACACCTAAAAGTTCTTAGGAATTTCTTAGGTGTGTAGTCCGCCAACCCGCACTAGGCCAGCGTGGTGGACTAAGGCCTAAACCCTCTCAGTTGTAGAGGAGGCCCGTGCCCAGCAGTGGGACGTATTGGGCTGATGATGATGAAGTTCCTACACACGAAAAAAGCATACTACATACAGCCATAACCATCATATTAAGCCATAAAAGACTGGAATGCTAAACTAAAATAAGCAAAGTTCGTGCTAAATAATAATAATTCAAATATAACGCTTTCGCATTCGCCATAGTAAGTTTACTTCATTTCGCTAAGTGAACATTACTGCACGTTTATGCTAATAGAAAACTGAGTAAGTGCATGAATTGCCATTTATGAAGCATATAATGGCTACTTTTATAGTTTTATTTGGTTGAAACGTAAGAGGTATTCAAAGTCAGATCTATGATAGTGGAGAGGTGCGATTACCTCCAGTATTTTGGCATTGTTCGTCAATTTATAATGGGTTTGTTGAGTGGCTAAAAATGACAACGACATTGAAACTCAATGACTTTGTGGGAAAGGACATTTAGCATAAAGGACTGCCTGACTGGACAAATCTGTGGAAATTCTCAGTAGCAATACGGAGTCTGGAAATGTGCCCGAGAAAACGGTCATAGGTTCGACCATAGGGGTCGAACGGGGTCGATACGTGGGACTGATAGGTACCCGGCGAAATGTGGGTGCAATTGTGACTTTTGACAGCCCCGTGGTATTGACAGCCCCGTGGCGCAGTTGGCTAGACACCAGCTTGCGAAACGAGAGGCCGCGGGTTCGAACCCCGCACCGAGACAAATGTTTGTTTCGGGTCTGGGTGTTTGTGAGACCGAAAAGTCTCTCGTAATTTCTGATACCCACGACACAAGACTCGTATCTTAATGTGGGGTCAAAACTATGTACTTATGTGACTGTTGGGTGTATTTATTAATGGTACAATACACCTTTGTCTACCCCATTGAGGAAAACAGGCGAGAGGTTATGTATATATGTATGTATTAAAACACAATAACTTGGTGTTAGCATTGAGATAGGTGGTATTCTTGGAAAGGACGTAGCTCATTTTTAAAAAAAAATTATAAATTTCAATTTAAAAATTCTTGTACTTCGAAGCCATCACGACTTTTATATACGATTATATTTCTTTAAAACCTAACATCCCGGTCGCGACGATTCGAAATGTCCCGAAACCGTTTTCAAAAGGCGCTATTTCACGCTGTGAAATATTGCAGCCGCAAATAGACTCGTTAAAGTCGGTGGTACATGTATCAAAACAACGCATAATAAGGACCGACCAAGTCCATACATTACGCGCTTCAAGTAAATTGTAAAACATTTCATGTGCGAACCACTGTCGCGTGATATACTGCCGTCGTGTCTGCCCTGCCATAGTATATGGCGCGGAAGCCCATACCAAATTCACATCGGAATAAACACAAACGCTTGATAATTTATTGCTTGTGTATTGTGCAGCGGCGTTGTGTTTAGACAGCCGATTGGTTTAATCAGAAACGTGAAGCGAAAAAGCTGCTAAATTTCCTTTTTTACCCTGTGCATTTGGAACTGAATGGGGTTGGACATGTTTTATTGGACTTTTGTGATAAAGTTTGTTTTATGGAGTTTGTCTGGTTCTGTGCAGCAATGGTCATGAGTATACGATATGAAGTCTTATTAATTAATTAGTAGTGACGGCCTCGAGGTTTAGGTGCAACGTCGAGAATCTCGGCGGTTGCGGGTTCAAACCCCAGGGACACACCGCTGACTTTCAGAAGTTATGTGTGTATTCACAATGAATCATCACTTGCTTTAACGGTGAAGGAAAACATCGTGATAAAACCTGCACACCTAAAAGTTCTTAGGAATTTCTTAGGTGTGTAGTCCGCCAACCCGCACTAGGCCAGCGTGGTGGACTAAGGCCTAAACCCTGTCAGTTGTAGAGGAGGCCCGTGCCCAGCAGTGGGACGTATATGGGCTGATGATGATGGCCTCGAGGTTTAGGTGCAACGTCGAGAACCTCGGCGGTTGCGGGTTTAAACCCCAGGGACACACCGCTGACTTTTAGAAGTAATGTGTGTATTCACAATGAATTATCACGTACTTTAAAGGTGAAGGACAACAACGTGGGGAAACCTGCACACCTAAAAGTTCTTAGGATTTTTTTAGGTGTGAAGTCCGCGAACCCGCACTAGGCCAGGTCTAAACCCTCACACAAAAATTGACACAATACAATCTGATATTCTTTTATATTTTAATAATCCGTTTAGCTGTCTCGTGGTCTCGGGCACAAGAAAGTGACACGATTCCCGCTTCGTGCAAACCGTTATTGAGTTTTCCATTAGGAAGTTCTCAGTAGCAGCTCGGAATCTGGAAATGTGTCCGAAAAACGGCAATAGGCACGCCCTCTTAATAGAGGATTTAAAATAATTAAAATATTGAAGTAATCTTGGGACTGATACATACTTGGCGAAATGTGGGTCCCGAAATGCACCTCTGCCTACCTCTTCGGGGAATACAAGCGTGAGGTAATGTATACATACATATGTACCACTTGTCCCGCCCTGTGGTTGGGGGCGTAAGAATACCGCCACGGCATCCCCTGCCTGTCGTAAGAGGCGACTAATAAGAGTTATCGGGGTTGTTAGGCGTACTACGACCCCGACATACCATTTTTGGGCCTCCCCCGAGGTACCGAACAGGAAGCTTAAGGCGCTTTCCTCTCGTAAAAAAAAATATGTACCACTTGTAAGGAGACAAATTTTGTATGGAACTAGAAAGTCGCGAGATACTAAACCGATATATGTAACTTTTAAGTACGTCGGTAGTATCATAGGTATACATATAGGTACCCATGTCACAATATTTTTGAATCTAGATAAAATATTGTAATTACATTTAAGTTTGACGCATCGGAAATATTTTTTCCCTTATTTCACTTTACGCTAGCCACGCATAAAGTTCATATCATCATCATCATCAGCCCAAATACGTCGCACTGCTGGGCACGGGCCTCCTCTACAACTGAAAGGGTTTAGGCCTTAGTCCACCACGCTGGCCTAGTGCGGGTTAAGTTCATATGTAAAACTTTATTTGAAATTTTGTAGTGCAGACATTATCTACGTTCCCTGCGCATAATTCCATTTAATTAATGTAACAAATAACAAACGGAGCGGAGATGTATCAATTCACACTGAGTCACACCCTCGTCAAGCAGTGACAAGCACTTTATTCGCCAGTTTAGTGTACCATCCCGATTACCAAGTTCATTAGTAAATGGCTACTTGTCATTCTAAATCTATCTATCATTGCAGGTTTGTGTGGAACATTCTACAATCTGTTGAGACAAACTAAAACAATACTATTGCTTCAAATGTTCTTAAAGAATCATTATGTCAAGTTGATTCAATATTTGATACTCTTTTCAAAAATTGTTGAGTTTTTAAATTACATTGGTAATGTAGTACTCGTGCCTTCACGAGGGTAAAGTATTGGCTCGTTACGTCACCAGCAGCCAGGGTCACACGTCCGTTCTCGCCACCGGCTCGCACAAGACTGAATCCCCCACTACCCGTCCTCCCGAGACAAGTATACAAACACTACAAGTAACATTAAAGTTATGTACCAAATGTACTTTGATTTGTTCTTCAAATTTCTTCAAAAGTCTTGTAAAAACAAGAATAGGTGTACAGACATAATATCTAGACAGATAAGATTCAAAGAAAAAATAATCAAGTTATTCTACACATCACGCATATTCCCATCATAAATCCTTCAGGTTATTTCTATTAACCTCTAAAAGAAAATTGTTGTAATTAGAAAATTTATCTATGGTAGATATCGATAACAGATAATCAATGTAATTTACCGCATTAACATTGAACAGGTGGCTTTTAAGTTAATTGTTCCACCCCACTAATTTACAATTCCATGGAAATTGATGGCTACTCATATTATGAGAGGAACTTAATGTCTTGAAACCAATTTATAAATTACTAGCTTTTGCTCACGACTCCGTTCGCGTAGACTACAGGGTTGGGTTCAGAAAGAAAATAATAGTCTATTTTACTCCACAGAGTCCCATTTATATCCATACCAAAAAATCATTCAAATCGATCAAATAGACGTGAAACGTGTGCTGCCGCGCACTGGCCGGCCGGCGCCTTGTACCTACATTATAGTTGGGCGCTTGATATTTTTTTCGCTGCCGTGTTTAAAACTGCGATATCTTCTAAAATACTCATTGAAATCAAATGATGTAAAGGGCAAATTTCTTTTAAATTAAATACTTGTGATGAATAACGTATTTATTTGGATAAGGATTAATATCATCTTTATGAAAACACCTTCACAAATAATGCTTTATTTTAGAACAAATTTGGTTAGCATAATATATTAGTAAGGATAGAGCAAATAGCGAAATCTTATTGGCTAGGCTGTACTGTAACGACAAACAACCAAAATTGTTTAGTCTTAACTAACAAAATTGGTTGCGATACGTAGGCTTCATAAGTATAATATAACAAAACAAAAAGTAACAATTATTATTCAGTCTGAAAGAATGAGTGATACGAGTATTTTACAACAGTAACTACTACGAGTAGGCGCTCGCCGCTCCCGCGCCGCGATTTACTTATCGGGTCTGCTGACCGGACCCGGTGATCGGGCCCGGTGGGTGCGTAAAAGGGCACCGGGCCCGGACGGGCCCGGCCCGGCCGGGTCCGGTTTGCAATCTCTAATCCATACTACAGTGATAAGGACATATTATTTTCTTTCTAGGTAATAATAAACATTAACAATAATTTTAAATAATATTTTATTTGGCTTGAGCACAAATCTCGGGTCCGCGTCTATGAATCCAATGCTGCCAATCCAACCTTTATATTAAACACTTATTTGGTTTATCGATTGTCTGATAGTTTCGGAAGTGAATATTCTTAACGCTCTTGTAGAGATGTCTAAAGTCTAAGGCAACCATAAGTTTCTTAGGTTTTCCCTGACAGGTTAAATGCGAGATAGACCTGCAAAAATACCGATGTATTTGCCTAAAATTTGATCCGCGACTGCCGATTTTAGACAGCCAACCAAAAGCTTATCACGTACTCAATCTCATGACCGTTCAATGCTGATTTACACGAGATTTTGAAAATTCATCATTTAAAAAGACGAAAATAAAAATCATTTTCTTGACGGTCCAAAAGATAAACCGGCTACATTTGAAGACACTCCAAGCGGAAGATGTACTCATCCGAGGGATATCACAACTCGGAGTGCACTCTCTATGAGAGCGCGTCAAAGCGGCCGGATGTGTCGATTTGGCCGGCGCCATCTTGAGGGCTGAGGCGTCTCTTGACATGGCGGCAATGTATTCGGATACACTCTTTTTTCAGATAAAACTTGACCTATATTGTCTGTGACAAAAGATTTTTGTCACCTATATTTCATTGTTCTTTTTTATCTTTTTAAGTGTCTGTATGATATTAAAATTACATTTTTACTGATATCGATGGTATATGTAGGTATTTAAGTAAAGCCTGTTAGTGCGTAATCTAATTCTAGGAATAGAAAGAGATTCAGGTGTATAGCTTTACGGTTGCGTTAAGATTTCTTTTATTTTTTTACATATTATAGGTACATCTAAGTATGTATCAGTAAACATGTTAAATTTGTGTGTATTTACTCAATGAGCAACTTTTTTCTTAATTTATACATATGCATAGACATATAATAATTACCTATAGGATGACATCTATACTGATAAGCGGTTATATTATTTTCAAGTTACCGAAGTCGCGACTATCGGCAGGGTACGCTAACCGATGTATTTTGAACAATCTCGGTGCAGGCCAGATGGCCCATAAGTTAATGGCCCTCGCAAATTTAGGCAGATAGATAGGCTCTTTTATCTTAATAAATTTTATCAGCAATTTTATTGGCGTTCAGATAAAAATATTTATTTTGGAATTTGTTGTCTTCAAGATCACAGGTTCTATTACGATCTGAGTATGGCACAGGTTCCTCAAAAGGGTTTTGTTGAAGGTTTATTGAGAAGGCTTTGACACCAGCCTGCAGAGCGAAGGGTTCGATTTCCGATTGAGACAAATATTTGTGCAATATTTGACTTCAGTTGGGTGTTTGTGACTGTGATAAACCCCTCAACAAAATTTATAGAAGCTTGACTTGTTATGACCATGGCGTATATTGTATTTATTTATTGGATTTTGCTGTTATTCAAGGAATTATTTTTTTAAGTAATTTTACTCATTTCATAAAGCAGATCCGTTTCACTAAGTTAATATTTTATGAGTACGTCTAACGGCTAAAGGCTTAATAAGTCAATGAGTTCAGCGTGCTTTTGTTTTGCATATGTAATGAAATACAGAAAAGTGATGTGTTTTGTTTATTTAATTAGGTTTAGACGTAAATATAGATGTCATATTTCAACGACTTGCCCCGGTCACTCTTCATCCGCAAAGTCATATAATTGTAGCCAAGACCCCCGCTGGTAACATTGGCTGAGGCACCAGTATTAGTCAAGTCATATGCGAGGATACCCTGCAAATAAAAGTACCGAAGTGGTCAATAAATGCGCCTGGTCTTAAATACTGAGCAAATCACAAGGAAAAATATTGCTTTTAGTTTGCGGCAGGCGTTATATTAATAAGAAATAAAGTTGATTTCGTGATTGCTGATTACGTGATGTGATATAAAGTGAATTTTAATATGGACTATTTGTGATGGTGATACATATAATACTGTAAAGATCAAAATAATGACTCTGGACATTTATTGACTTATATTCTATTGTGCGTTATGTGGTTGTGTATTTAAGATGACCTCTAAGAATAATTTAATTTAGAATGTGTAAACATGTGTCAGCCATAAATAAAGAATCTTCATGATTAAAAATAACATAGGTATATATGTTGTAACAAAATTTGATTAATATTGATAGACGTTTTATTAGATATTGTCTTTAGACTTTAGAAAATAGAGAATAGAAGTAAAACATTCAAATTTCTTTTAAATAACAAAAGTTAAATAGTTTTAAGTGCGCAAAGAAAAACTTCATATTACTTCTGATTCTTAACAGTTTACAAACATTTGGTCCTATCTACCTATTTACGTTGAATGAAGGGCTAGAACTCTACCAATTTCGTTGGTATTATAGGTTATTCTCAGTTCATCGTGGAGTTTATATTTTAGACATTATACTTTTTAGCACCAAATAAAAGTAAAATGTATGTTTGACAGACAGAAAAGAAAGTACTTACTTGAATGCTCTGTAAACGACCATGAGGCATAGTGAAGTTGAAATACTCAATCCGTTTTCTCAAAAGATTGGAACTGTATTTCGCTTCACCGTGATATACTAGTTGCCGCATCACGTTTGTACCCATGAACGTATGGCCACATTCCGAGATCACTACCGCAGCTAACACCAAAACAATGATTGATAACTTCATGTTAGTTCTTCTATTTTCTGATCTCCTGGTACCTGTTCTTCGGAAGTCTGCTATAGACTTCGAGAATCTTTAATAATTTGTGAATCAAGTCGGTCAGTTCGTTTTTATTTGAGTTTCTTATCTTTATTTTTCTTTATCAAGTTTGTGTTTATTATAAAAGTAATTAAGTTGTCGTTTTCAAGTCGTTTATTTATTGGATTCGTGATTTGTGAAGAAAGTGAAGTTCTCATTATAATAAATTTGTGCTCCTATATTTATAGTGATTGGTAATTTCTCAATGCCTTTATCTAAATTGATTATTACGGTCATTGTACGTATACCCTGCTGTCGCTGTTATGACGTTATATTCCAATAATAACATTGATGTTTCCAATGAAATGAAATCATTATTTATTTATGACCTCGAGATTATGTAGAACTTATGATAAGTCACCACAATAATGGGTGCCTTTAATGGGTCACTTTTGGCGTATAAGCAGGGCCCTCGCAGTACGCCCAAGGGTTTTGGGAATTCCCAAAGTCGTCTTTTACGATGGGCGGAGGATACCGCTGCACTGTGAGATTCAAATACTCCATTGCCAAAAAGCAGATAATCATTATCAATCGGATAATTTATCGGGATCCAGGGTTTAAGGGCGGAGGGAACACAAGGCTCACTATTCCACATATCGATGGTACCTACAGATTTTTTTAAAATATTCGCTCCTTTTTATACAAGTCCTAAAGTACTTTTATTACCAAAATAAAGTAATGTGATGAAGACTCCAATCAAATGATTTTAAAAAACAACTTTTTCAAATCGTCTGTACGGCAAGCCAATAAACAAAACGTGGTAAAAAAATGACTCGAGCTGATAGCGTGTGACAGGTCAATAGACGAGCCGGACCGATTGGGCTTACACCGGCCTGTAATTATTATAAGGAACAAATAGGTAATAAATATAATAAATAGGTCACATACATAATTTCGACCCCACACTAAAATGCTTGTCTTGTGTCGTGTGCAGCAGAAATTACAAGACTTCTCGGTTTCAGAACCCAGACCCAAACAAATATTTGTGCATTTCACGTACATTTATCTCGGGATGTCTAATGGTGCAAGGATATTTTTAATAGTACAGCCACATCGTAGTCCGCTTAGATTGCGGTACGAATAGGCCGATTCGACCGGGCTTGTACCACTGTCTCTTAGAAAGTGGGGCCGTCTGGCCGAACAGTTACTCATAATTTCTTATAGGGCGAATTGTTTTAAGAAAACTGTTGATGGCTATACTGGTACAAATTTAATATAACTATTAATTATATGAAATATTTTTAATACCCATTTTGGTAACGCAATGTATTAAAAAATATCATCTGACGATGGTAATCAATGACATTACTTTACGCTACTATGAAGTTTTATATGATTTACACTGCTTGCTTATGACGAATCTAACGATGTTTACACAGCCAAAGTTGTATGTTATTTTCCATTTATACACACTGTGCTCTTAACTTCGAGAGCGGATTAAATACAGGATGTTTTTACCCCAACTTTCTGTGCAGAAGGGTAAAATCCTGTTACGGAAATGTACAGATGAAAAATTCACTTTACTAGCCGGCTCGTAAGCTTAGGTTTTCGTATTTTATTAGATAATCAGGATTTGTTACGCGACGGTGTGAAGGCCGCCCGTTGTTTTTAGGCAAACCTTACCTGACTCGGTCGCCCGGGGAGGTTTCAAAATAGTATTTTTTCAAAAATAGGTTTGCGGACTTGTCTGCCGTGATATTACTAAACTGAATGTTAATAAAAAAGAAATGTTAGTTTTTTCCCGGTACAAAGATTAGATAGTCCAGTGGAGTTAGTTTTTATTTTGTTATTCCACATTATACTATTTTATAAATATTGAACAACGGCTTTATTCTTTTGATTTATTAGATATATTATGCAATATTGACGTAGGTATTTGCCCATAGTTCAACTATATTTATTGATTAAGGAGATGTTATTAGATATAAAAAGAAAATTTGGTAGATATGTTTTTTTCCAAAAAAAATCTGGGAGGGTAGAAATGGACGAAAAGACCAGTATGGTAAAACTATTTTTCCTGAAATTTTGTGCAGGACGGAGGGAATTTATAGATATTGTGAATAGTTATAGTGAATAGTTATAGCGAATAGTGATAGTGAATAGAAATAATTATAATAGTGATAGACAATGTTACGTAAGTTGTGTGTAATGTTGAGATGCATGCGGACGGCTACATGTGTCAACCGCTACTGTAAAGGGCGCTACCTGGACCATCGGGCGCCCCGCCCACACGGAAGGATCTCTCTGTGGGATAGCTCCGCTCAAGGGCGGTAACACCCTCGAAACTGTATATAAGGCGTGCAGTTTCGAGGGATATCATCCAGTCATCCAGTCGTCGCGAGCCATCAAGGAAGAAACAACTCAAGAAAAGGAAGAAACACATCAAGAAAAGGAAGAAGGGAATAACCTCTGCAGGGATAAGGGAACGAATCCCTGCTACTGAATAGCCGCCAGGAAGAAATCCCTGCAGAGGCGCCGTGTGGACTGCAAGTCTGCGAGCCATTCGTCCCGTGCTACACCCGTGGCACGTCGCTGCATACCAAGCCATCTCGCCCGTCTCGGGAGAGGTCTCCTTGTCGCAGCCC
The DNA here is from genome assembly GCA_907164795.1 of Hemaris fuciformis. Taxonomy (NCBI): domain Eukaryota; kingdom Metazoa; phylum Arthropoda; class Insecta; order Lepidoptera; family Sphingidae; genus Hemaris; species Hemaris fuciformis. The sequence goes on from OU015447.1 coordinate 11,568,319, forward strand.
GCGGCCCACGCCGCCGCTCGCAGCATCCCCGCCTGCCGTGGCCCCGCCGCCGCCTGTGCCGGCTCCCTCCGGTACACGCCGGCGTCCACGGCGCTTGTCGCAGCACACGCGTCCACTGCCTGCACCGCCGGTCGCGCCGCCGACGCGCTGACCACGTGCCGCCGGACCGAAGGAAGCGACGCCGCATTTCGCGCCACGCCCGGTCGCGCCGCCGACGCGCTGACCACGTGCTGCCGAACCGAAGGAAGCGACGCCGCATTTCGCGCCAAGCCCGGTCGCACCGCAACCCGCGCCGCACATGTGCTGCCGGACCAGAGAAGGCGACGCCGCGTCCTGTGCCGCGCCCCCCGTAGCGCGACCCGCACCACACATGTGCCATCGGACCCGGTCGCAGAGCTACGCGCCGGAAACTATTATTGTTTGAAGAGCCCTTCGTTTTTGCCTAGTGATCCCTGTTTTTCTAATAGTTTATTTTATATAGTTTTTGTGTAACTTCCTTTTCGCGTGTAATTTGAATAGCCTAATCGTACATAGTATCGTATTGTTTTGTTTCTCCTTGTTGTGTTGTGCTAATAGTATTAATTTCGTGTTAATAAATTCGTCTGCCCGCTGTGTAACGTGTTTTGCATTTCTGTCCTTCGCAATCCGGCCAGTTAGTATAGTGAGGAACAGCCGCCCCGGGGGCTCTCGAGCCACGCACGCAACACACAATAGGTGTTGCAATAGTATAAGTGATATACAGTCCACTTTACAAAACCCGAGGGCGGTCCTGTTCATTTTGGTCCTTCGAGCCGGATCTAGCGATTGACAGAGATGCCGGTGACACGCTCAGTGGGGAGGCGGACGGTGTCCGCCACAACAGGGACGTCGACGACAGCCATCCGGAAGGCGACGCCGCGTCCTGTGCCGCGCCCCCCGTAGCGCGACCCGCACCACACATGTGCCATCGGACCCGGTCGCAGAGCTACGCGCCGGAAACTATTATTGTTTGAAGAGCCCTTCGTTTTTGCCTAGTGATCCCTGTTTTTCTAATAGTTTATTTTATATAGTTTTTGTGTAACTTCCTTTTCGCGTGTAATTTGAATAGCCTAATCGTACATAGTATCGTATTGTTTTGTTTCTCCTTGTTGTGTTGTGCTAATAGTATTAATTTCGTGTTAATAAATTCGTCTGCCCGCTGTGTAACGTGTTTTGCATTTCTGTCCTTCGCAATCCGGCCAGTTAGTATAGTGAGGAACAGCCGCCCCGGGGGCTCTCGAGCCACGCACGCAACACACAATAGGTGTTGCAATAGTATAAGTGATATACAGTCCACTTTACAAAACCCGAGGGCGGTCCTGTTCATTTTGGTCCTTCGAGCCGGATCTAGCGATTGACAGAGATGCCGGTGACACGCTCAGTGGGGAGGCGAACGGTGTCCGCCACAATAGGGACGTCGACGACAGCCACGACGGAAGCAACGGGCACAACGGTAGCCGAGACATCGGAGGAATCCAACGTGCCGTCCGTCGACACCGTGGAGGAGCAACATGCCGCCACAACGTCGAACCCGCCGCAGGAAACACCGCGAAAGAGTCGCCCGCCATCAACGAGAAGAAGCAAAAGGACAACAAGGGCGTTCCGGTTGGCACAGGCCAAGGCGGAGCTAGCCCGATTACAAATAGAATTGGCGCAGGCAAGAATAGCGATGATTGAGACCGACGACGGATCAGATGACGACGTCGAATCTGTGGCATCCGACGTCGAACAGGAATCGCGCGTGCACACCTGGCTGACACATAGCAGGGTGCTCGCGATTGAGGGTCGCCACACGCAGCAGCAGGCCGAGCCCGCCCCGCTGGAAGCCGCACCCGCGGCCGCGGGCGCGCCGGCGTCTGTACCGGCGGGAGTCACTGCCGCACCCCCGCTACCGCGCTGCAACGACACGGTTCCGACAGAGGAGGTCGGACCCGCTCCGCCAGAGACCAACGCCGAGTCCTGGCGACCGAACCCGAATAGTATGCTGCCACCGCCAGTTGTCGCCGTCTGGCACCGGCAACAGGAAGAAGCTGCACAACACATGCCAGAGATCAACGCCGCGTCCTGGCAGCCGAACTTAGATAGAACGCAGCCGCCCCCGGTCGTCGCAGCATGGCACCGGAGGCAAGAAGAAGCGACGAAGCAACCCCCTCCAGGAATCAACGCCCAGCCCTGGAGACAGGATCGCACCGCCTCACCGCCACCACAACCTCCCGACGTTCGAGACCCGGGAGGTACCATGATGCTGAGGGGTAAGTCAGACATAGATAATCTGGCCTCAGCAATCACCACAGCCGTACAAGCCGCGCAGGCACATAATAGATTCGCGGAACTACCCAACTTCAGTGGGATAGTACAAGAGTGGTTAACGTTCCGCGCCGCCTATATAGAGACGGCACACAACCTTTCGCCCCTGGAGAACCTGGCCCGGCTTAGGAGGAGCCTTCGAGGCACGGCAAAGGAGGCCGTGCAAGGCCTGCTGATCACCAACGCGAACCCCAACACCGTCATGCGGACACTGGAGACGCGCTTCGGGCGACCAGACGCCATCGCGTCGACGGAAATAGAAAGGCTGAGGACACTGCCGCGCCTCACCGATTCGCCGCGTGAATTGTGCACATTTGCCACGCGCGTGGAGAACGCCGTGGCTACCCTGCAGGCGCTCGACTGCACCATGTATTTGTATAATCCGGAAGTCACCAAGGGGCTTATAGAGAAGCTAACACCTACCACAAAGAGGTTGTGGTACGAGTTCGCCGCCACACGCCCCAGAGAGGAGCCCGACCTGTGGAAGTTTAGCAAATTCATCTCCCGGGAGGCGGAACTGTGCAGTCCCTTCGCTCCGGCCGAAATAGTGACCGACCACGCGCCGCAACGAAGAGCCCCTCCCGATGTACCACACAGAGCGCAGCGGGTACATGCAACCGTTGTTGAAAAGAGAGCAGTGAAGTGCGACATGTGCACCAACGGGGGACACGCGGTCGCCGACTGCTCAAAGTTTAAGGCGGCCACTATAGAAGCGCGCTGGGAGGCAGCGAAAAAGTACCGCCTTTGCTTCCGGTGCTTGAGGTACAAAGGCAGAGATCACAATTGCAAGCCCCAACGCTGCGCCATAGACAACTGCGAAAGATTTCATCATAGGAAACTGCATGCGGCGCGCAGGCAAACCGAGGCGACCCCCAGCGAAGAACCCGAAAGGCCGCCGCAAGAAGAGCAAGTTAATTCTGCCTGGACTTCCCGGCTAGCTTTTCTAAAGATCGCAGCGGTCCAAGTGCAGGGACCGGCAGGTGTAGTTGACACCTACGCGCTGCTGGACGACGGCAGCACCGTTACACTAATCGACCGGGAGTTAGCAAACAGAATAGGCGCCAAGGGACCCGAGGAACCTCTCCACATCAGCGCGTATAACGGAGAGACTAGGACCGACTCGACATCAAGGAGGGTATCGGTCCACCTGCGTGGAGAGGGGCCCCCACTGAAGAAAATAGAGGCGCGCACCGTCGACAACCTTCGGCTGACGGCGCAGAGGATCCCCGAGGAGGCGATAAAAGGCTGCCACCATCTGCGAGGGATCGCCACAAAAATTAATACCCGCGAAGTGAGGCCACAGATTCTGATAGGCCAGGACAACTGGCACCTTTTAATAGCAAAGAAGGTAAGAGCGGGGAAGAAGCATCAGCCCGTCGCCTCACTGACTCCGTTGGGATGGGTCATCCACGGCAGTCGAACCCAAACCTCAGGACACGTCGTCAACTTCGTGGGCCTGGCAAGTCTGGACACGAAACCAACAAAAATAGAACGAAGATATAGAGCCGATGACGACGTGTACCCAAGGCGACCAGCGAGCAACCCGACTGAGCGGGCGCTCGAAACACATAGGACTTCGGAAGGCAGAGAACCGCATGACGAGAGACGACGAGTGGAAGACACGGGGGAGGATCGAGCCCGCGTGCTCCATGTCGCCGTCCGAGCGGCAGGAAATCCGAAGAAGATAGTGCCAGACTGCCGAAGATTTTCGACTAGGGCCCAGAACCTGCGGACTACGGCAAAAGTGAAAGCCAAACGCTTGAAGACGCAGGACCCAAATTGGAGTCGCACGAAGCGACCAATCAAGCCGGCCGAAGGACGACCGACACTAGGCGCACCAAGGACCATTCAACGCGCCACACTAACCGGCACACGGACCGCACGCCAACCTTCGGGCCGCCCAGCGTCTTGCGGAAGCCTTCTGGACGCGCTGGCTCCGGGAGTACATCCCCGAGCTCCGCAACCGGCGGGAGCCGCACGACAAGAGTCCGGAGGTCCGAATAGGAGACGTCGTGCGGATAATCGACGGGACACTGCCCCGAATCCAGGGAAGGGTCCACGCCACGTATCCGGGACCCGATGGAGTCACCAGGACCGTCGACGTGGCCACCAAGGGCAGAATGCTGCGCAGGCTAGTAAGGAAGCTCATCGTGCTCTGCGCCTCCGAAGAGTCCGCCAGATAGATAGTTGGTTCGCTGGACCACAGAAGGTGGTCACTCCGCCTGCACCACAAATAATGCATCACCAAACGTGGGACGTGGGTGATGCACGGCGGGAGGATGTGCAGGACGGAGGGAATTTATAGATATTGTGAATAGTTATAGTGAATAGTTATAGCGAATAGTGATAGTGAATAGAAATAATTATAATAGTGATAGACAATGTTACGTAAGTTGTGTGTAATGTTGAGATGCATGCGGACGGCTACATGTGTCAACCGCTACTGTAAAGGGCGCTACCTGGACCATCGGGCGCCCCGCCCACACGGAAGGATCTCTCTGTGGGATAGCTCCGCTCAAGGGCGGTAACACCCTCGAAACTGTATATAAGGCGTGCAGTTTCGAGGGATATCATCCAGTCATCCAGTCGTCGCGAGCCATCAAGGAAGAAACAACTCAAGAAAAGGAAGAAACACATCAAGAAAAGGAAGAAGGGAATAACCTCTGCAGGGATAAGGGAACGAATCCCTGCTACTGAATAGCCGCCAGGAAGAAATCCCTGCAGAGGCGCCGTGTGGACTGCAAGTCTGCGAGCCATTCGTCCCGTGCTACACCCGTGGCACGTCGCTGCATACCAAGCCATCTCGCCCGTCTCGGGAGAGGTCTCCTTGTCGCAGCCCGCGGCCCACGCCGCCGCTCGCAGCATCCCCGCCTGCCGTGGCCCCGCCGCCGCCTGTGCCGGCTCCCTCCGGTACACGCCGGCGTCCACGGCGCTTGTCGCAGCACACGCGTCCACTGCCTGCACCGCCGGTCGCGCCGCCGACGCGCTGACCACGTGCCGCCGGACCTAAGGAAGCGACGCCGCATTTCGCGCCACGCCCGGTCGCGCCGCCGACGCGCTGACCACGTGCTGCCGAACCGAAGGAAGCGACGCCGCATTTCGCGCCAAGCCCGGTCGCACCGCAACCCGCGCCGCACATGTGCTGCCGGACCAGAGAAGGCGACGCCGCGTCCTGTGCCGCGCCCCCCGTAGCGCGACCCGCACCACACATGTGCCATCGGACCCGGTCGCAGAGCTACGCGCCGGAAACTATTATTGTTTGAAGAGCCCTTCGTTTTTGCCTAGTGATCCCTGTTTTTCTAATAGTTTATTTTATATAGTTTTTGTGTAACTTCCTTTTCGCGTGTAATTTGAATAGCCTAATCGTACATAGTATCGTATTGTTTTGTTTCTCCTTGTTGTGTTGTGCTAATAGTATTAATTTCGTGTTAATAAATTCGTCTGCCCGCTGTGTAACGTGTTTTGCATTTCTGTCCTTCGCAATCCGGCCAGTTAGTATAGTGAGGAACAGCCGCCCCGGGGGCTCTCGAGCCACGCACGCAACACACAATAGGTGTTGCAATAGTATAAGTGATATACAGTCCACTTTACAAAACCCGAGGGCGGTCCTGTTCATTTTGGTCCTTCGAGCCGGATCTAGCGATTGACAGAGATGCCGGTGACACGCTCAGTGGGGAGGCGGACGGTGTCCGCCACAACAGGGACGTCGACGACAGCCATCCGGAAGGCGACGCCGCGTCCTGTGCCGCGCCCCCCGTAGCGCGACCCGCACCACACATGTGCCATCGGACCCGGTCGCAGAGCTACGCGCCGGAAACTATTATTGTTTGAAGAGCCCTTCGTTTTTGCCTAGTGATCCCTGTTTTTCTAATAGTTTATTTTATATAGTTTTTGTGTAACTTCCTTTTCGCGTGTAATTTGAATAGCCTAATCGTACATAGTATCGTATTGTTTTGTTTCTCCTTGTTGTGTTGTGCTAATAGTATTAATTTCGTGTTAATAAATTCGTCTGCCCGCTGTGTAACGTGTTTTGCATTTCTGTCCTTCGCAACCCGGCCAGTTAGTATAGTGAGGAACAGCCGCCCCGGGGGCTCTCGAGCCACGCACGCAACACACAATAGGTGTTGCAATAGTATAAGTGATATACAGTCCACTTTACAAAACCCGAGGGCGGTCCTGTTCATTTTGGTCCTTCGAGCCGGATCTAGCGATTGACAGAGATGCCGGTGACACGCTCAGTGGGGAGGCGAACGGTGTCCGCCACAATAGGGACGTCGACGACAGCCACGACGGAAGCAACGGGCACAACGGTAGCCGAGACATCGGAGGAATCCAACGTGCCGTCCGTCGACACCGTGGAGGAGCAACATGCCGCCACAACGTCGAACCCGCCGCAGGAAACACCGCGAAAGAGTCGCCCGCCATCAACGAGAAGAAGCAAAAGGACAACAAGGGCGTTCCGGTTGGCACAGGCCAAGGCGGAGCTAGCCCGATTACAAATAGAATTGGCGCAGGCAAGAATAGCGATGATTGAGACCGACGACGGATCAGATGACGACGTCGAATCTGTGGCATCCGACGTCGAACAGGAATCGCGCGTGCACACCTGGCTGACACATAGCAGGGTGCTCGCGATTGAGGGTCGCCACACGCAGCAGCAGGCCGAGCCCGCCCCGCTGGAAGCCGCACCCGCGGCCGCGGGCGCGCCGGCGTCTGTACCGGCGGGAGTCACTGCCGCACCCCCGCTACCGCGCTGCAACGACACGGTTCCGACAGAGGAGGTCGGACCCGCTCCGCCAGAGACCAACGCCGAGTCCTGGCGACCGAACCCGAATAGTATGCTGCCACCGCCAGTTGTCGCCGTCTGGCACCGGCAACAGGAAGAAGCTGCACAACACATGCCAGAGATCAACGCCGCGTCCTGGCAGCCGAACTTAGATAGAACGCAGCCGCCCCCGGTCGTCGCAGCATGGCACCGGAGGCAAGAAGAAGCGACGAAGCAACCCCCTCCAGGAATCAACGCCCAGCCCTGGAGACAGGATCGCACCGCCTCACCGCCACCACAACCTCCCGACGTTCGAGACCCGGGAGGTACCATGATGCTGAGGGGTAAGTCAGACATAGATAATCTGGCCTCAGCAATCACCACAGCCGTACAAGCCGCGCAGGCACATAATAGATTCGCGGAACTACCCAACTTCAGTGGGATAGTACAAGAGTGGTTAACGTTCCGCGCCGCCTATATAGAGACGGCACACAACCTTTCGCCCCTGGAGAACCTGGCCCGGCTTAGGAGGAGCCTTCGAGGCACGGCAAAGGAGGCCGTGCAAGGCCTGCTGATCACCAACGCGAACCCCAACACCGTCATGCGGACACTGGAGACGCGCTTCGGGCGACCAGACGCCATCGCGTCGACGGAAATAGAAAGGCTGAGGACACTGCCGCGCCTCACCGATTCGCCGCGTGAATTGTGCACATTTGCCACGCGCGTGGAGAACGCCGTGGCTACCCTGCAGGCGCTCGACTGCACCATGTATTTGTATAATCCGGAAGTCACCAAGGGGCTTATAGAGAAGCTAACACCTACCACAAAGAGGTTGTGGTACGAGTTCGCCGCCACACGCCCCAGAGAGGAGCCCGACCTGTGGAAGTTTAGCAAATTCATCTCCCGGGAGGCGGAACTGTGCAGTCCCTTCGCTCCGGCCGAAATAGTGACCGACCACGCGCCGCAACGAAGAGCCCCTCCCGATGTACCACACAGAGCGCAGCGGGTACATGCAACCGTTGTTGAAAAGAGAGCAGTGAAGTGCGACATGTGCACCAACGGGGGACACGCGGTCGCCGACTGCTCAAAGTTTAAGGCGGCCACTATAGAAGCGCGCTGGGAGGCAGCGAAAAAGTACCGCCTTTGCTTCCGGTGCTTGAGGTACAAAGGCAGAGATCACAATTGCAAGCCCCAACGCTGCGCCATAGACAACTGCGAAAGATTTCATCATAGGAAACTGCATGCGGCGCGCAGGCAAACCGAGGCGACCCCCAGCGAAGAACCCGAAAGGCCGCCGCAAGAAGAGCAAGTTAATTCTGCCTGGACTTCCCGGCTAGCTTTTCTAAAGATCGCAGCGGTCCAAGTGCAGGGACCGGCAGGTGTAGTTGACACCTACGCGCTGCTGGACGACGGCAGCACCGTTACACTAATCGACCGGGAGTTAGCAAACAGAATAGGCGCCAAGGGACCCGAGGAACCTCTCCACATCAGCGCGTATAACGGAGAGACTAGGACCGACTCGACATCAAGGAGGGTATCGGTCCACCTGCGTGGAGAGGGGCCCCCACTGAAGAAAATAGAGGCGCGCACCGTCGACAACCTTCGGCTGACGGCGCAGAGGATCCCCGAGGAGGCGATAAAAGGCTGCCACCATCTGCGAGGGATCGCCACAAAAATTAATACCCGCGAAGTGAGGCCACAGATTCTGATAGGCCAGGACAACTGGCACCTTTTAATAGCAAAGAAGGTAAGAGCGGGGAAGAAGCATCAGCCCGTCGCCTCACTGACTCCGTTGGGATGGGTCATCCACGGCAGTCGAACCCAAACCTCAGGACACGTCGTCAACTTCGTGGGCCTGGCAAGTCTGGACACGAAACCAACAAAAATAGAACGAAGATATAGAGCCGATGACGACGTGTACCCAAGGCGACCAGCGAGCAACCCGACTGAGCGGGCGCTCGAAACACATAGGACTTCGGAAGGCAGAGAACCGCATGACGAGAGACGACGAGTGGAAGACACGGGGGAGGATCGAGCCCGCGTGCTCCATGTCGCCGTCCGAGCGGCAGGAAATCCGAAGAAGATAGTGCCAGACTGCCGAAGATTTTCGACTAGGGCCCAGAACCTGCGGACTACGGCAAAAGTGAAAGCCAAACGCTTGAAGACGCAGGACCCAAATTGGAGTCGCACGAAGCGACCAATCAAGCCGGCCGAAGGACGACCGACACTAGGCGCACCAAGGACCATTCAACGCGCCACACTAACCGGCACACGGACCGCACGCCAACCTTCGGGCCGCCCAGCGTCTTGCGGAAGCCTTCTGGACGCGCTGGCTCCGGGAGTACATCCCCGAGCTCCGCAACCGGCGGGAGCCGCACGACAAGAGTCCGGAGGTCCGAATAGGAGACGTCGTGCGGATAATCGACGGGACACTGCCCCGAATCCAGGGAAGGGTCCACGCCACGTATCCGGGACCCGATGGAGTCACCAGGACCGTCGACGTGGCCACCAAGGGCAGAATGCTGCGCAGGCTAGTAAGGAAGCTCATCGTGCTCTGCGCCTCCGAAGAGTCCGCCAGATAGATAGTTGGTTCGCTGGACCACAGAAGGTGGTCACTCCGCCTGCACCACAAATAATGCATCACCAAACGTGGGACGTGGGTGATGCACGGCGGGAGGATGTGCAGGACGGAGGGAATTTATAGATATTGTGAATAGTTATAGTGAATAGTTATAGCGAATAGTGATAGTGAATAGAAATAATTATAATAGTGATAGACAATGTTACGTAAGTTGTGTGTAATGTTGAGATGCATGCGGACGGCTACATGTGTCAACCGCTACTGTAAAGGGCGCTACCTGGACCATCGGGCGCCCCGCCCACACGGAAGGATCTCTCTGTGGGATAGCTCCGCTCAAGGGCGGTAACACCCTCGAAACTGTATATAAGGCGTGCAGTTTCGAGGGATATCATCCAGTCATCCAGTCGTCGCGAGCCATCAAGGAAGAAACAACTCAAGAAAAGGAAGAAACACATCAAGAAAAGGAAGAAGGGAATAACCTCTGCAGGGATAAGGGAACGAATCCCTGCTACTGAATAGCCGCCAGGAAGAAATCCCTGCAGAGGCGCCGTGTGGACTGCAAGTCTGCGAGCCATTCGTCCCGTGCTACACCCGTGGCACGTCGCTGCATACCAAGCCATCTCGCCCGTCTCGGGAGAGGTCTCCTTGTCGCAGCCCGCGGCCCACGCCGCCGCTCGCAGCATCCCCGCCTGCCGTGGCCCCGCCGCCGCCTGTGCCGGCTCCCTCCGGTACACGCCGGCGTCCACGGCGCTTGTCGCAGCACACGCGTCCACTGCCTGCACCGCCGGTCGCGCCGCCGACGCGCTGACCACGTGCCGCCGGACCTAAGGAAGCGACGCCGCATTTCGCGCCACGCCCGGTCGCGCCGCCGACGCGCTGACCACGTGCTGCCGAACCGAAGGAAGCGACGCCGCATTTCGCGCCAAGCCCGGTCGCACCGCAACCCGCGCCGCACATGTGCTGCCGGACCAGAGAAGGCGACGCCGCGTCCTGTGCCGCGCCCCCCGTAGCGCGACCCGCACCACACATGTGCCATCGGACCCGGTCGCAGAGCTACGCGCCGGAAACTATTATTGTTTGAAGAGCCCTTCGTTTTTGCCTAGTGATCCCTGTTTTTCTAATAGTTTATTTTATATAGTTTTTGTGTAACTTCCTTTTCGCGTGTAATTTGAATAGCCTAATCGTACATAGTATCGTATTGTTTTGTTTCTCCTTGTTGTGTTGTGCTAATAGTATTAATTTCGTGTTAATAAATTCGTCTGCCCGCTGTGTAACGTGTTTTGCATTTCTGTCCTTCGCAATCCGGCCAGTTAGTATAGTGAGGAACAGCCGCCCCGGGGGCTCTCGAGCCACGCACGCAACACACAATAGGTGTTGCAATAGTATAAGTGATATACAGTCCACTTTACAAAACCCGAGGGCGGTCCTGTTCATTTTGGTCCTTCGAGCCGGATCTAGCGATTGACAGAGATGCCGGTGACACGCTCAGTGGGGAGGCGGACGGTGTCCGCCACAACAGGGACGTCGACGACAGCCATCCGGAAGGCGACGCCGCGTCCTGTGCCGCGCCCCCCGTAGCGCGACCCGCACCACACATGTGCTATCGGACCCGGTCGCAGAGCTACGCGCCGGAAACTATTATTGTTTGAAGAGCCCTTCGTTTTTGCCTAGTGATCCCTGTTTTTCTAATAGTTTATTTTATATAGTTTTTGTGTAACTTCCTTTTCGCGTGTAATTTGAATAGCCTAATCGTACATAGTATCGTATTGTTTTGTTTCTCCTTGTTGTGTTGTGCTAATAGTATTAATTTCGTGTTAATAAATTCGTCTGCCCGCTGTGTAACGTGTTTTGCATTTCTGTCCTTCGCAATCCGGCCAGTTAGTATAGTGAGGAACAGCCGCCCCGGGGGCTCTCGAGCCACGCACGCAACACACAATAGGTGTTGCAATAGTATAAGTGATATACAGTCCACTTTACAAAACCCGAGGGCGGTCCTGTTCAAATATCTAGGTTTGAAAATGGATGAAGTGAAAGAAAGAAGATATAGTAGTGTAAGTAAGTATCATAACCCTTACTGCAATCTCATACACTCAAACAAAACTAGATACTAAATCAATACAACTATTCCTGCCTACTTATTTGCAGCGTTCCATGATATACCTCGCAGAATGTACTAAATCAAGTCTGTATTCACATCGGCGGGTCAGCAACTCCCAACTTGCTGAACTGGTAATATTCCAGTATGAAAGCGATGGGATCCCGCCTGTGTTTAAGTTTCGTCAGTACGGATAAGTATACAATGTTTGACAATGGCCGCAAGTCGCGAACAGGTATCGAGCAAGTTGTATAAATTAAGTTGCGAACTTAAATTGACTCCGCTATCACTAGTCTTCTTGGATAGGTTGGTTGTACACTGGAGGAGTTGGTTTTGATAATGTTAGTCATGTTTTAGTTGGTTTGAAATGTACCAATAATGAAACGTTTTTGTATCTGAAGAATTTATAATGCCTTGCTTTAGGTATCAGTACCTGGATGACCGAGCTTTGCTCGGATTTTTTTTTTAAAATTGTGTGTTTTGGAAATTATATTTAAGTACGAATTACTAATAAAATGATGAAATATGAATAATGTTACTTAACAGCGCCATCTGCTGTTGTGTCGTTAAAGCAATTAGTTGCTCACAAAAAATAGTATTATTATTCGCCAATTCGCCGATAGATGTCAGGAAGAGTCTACTCAAACGCCTCCTTTTTGTTATTTTTCTTCCAAATGACATTTTCTAAAAATGATTCCTAGCTAGATCGATTTATCGCCCCCGAAACCCCCTATATACTAAATTTTATGAAAATCGTTGGAGCCGTTTTCGAGATTTCAATTATATAAATATATAATATAGGTATATACAAGAATTGCTCATTTAAAGATATAAGATAATAGTTGGGTATTTGACTATAAGGTAGGAAAGAAGATAGCGCTCGGCTAACTGAAAAACTTCAAACATATAGAGCGGTGAAAATTATGACTAGAAATTATTAGAGGAAGATGATACACTCAATTATATTGTATAATATTGGTATAATTGTAATGTACGTTAGTCGTCAGTGTTTACATTGAATATCTACTTTATTTAATAAACTCCATTCTTAAATATATATTTATGATATCTATTCAGATGCAGACTGCCTCGTGGTCTCGCGGTACAAGTATGTGCCGTGCGATCTAGAGGTCCTGGGTTCGATTCCCGGGTCGGGCAAAGTGTTATTGGGTTTTTCCATTAGGAAATTCTCAGTAACAGCACGGAGTCTGGAAATGTGCCCGAAAAAAGGCAATAGGCTCGCCCCCTATTACGTGGGACTGATACATACCTGTCGAAATGTGGGTACAGAAATGCACCTCTGCCTACCTCTTCGGGGAATACAGGCGTGAGTTTATGTATGTATGTATGTCAGATGCAATAATGGAAATGGAATCAAATAGAAAATTGACTCGCATACGATGCGCTATGTTTGCAGTTCCGCGGAAGAATACTACATATTCCTTTGTATAAAATAACATTCTCGAAGGTCTTAGGAAAGTATTTATCTGTATTTGTTTATTAATCAGTTATAATAGAATGATATTTTCTTCGGTTTTGAGTGTTTGTGAGACAGAAAAAAAAGACAATTATCAGAACTATTTGATGATTTCATTGTTTATATCTTTCTCAACTAAATGTGACTTATGACGTCAGAGGAACAGGTACATTTTTTCAGCGCATTTGCTTGATATTTTACTATAATAATGTTGCTCAGTGGCACACCAACCTTTACAGTGAATCCTAGCTCCAAGTTCGATATTGTGTGAGACAAACATCGTGTTCAACGTGGTACAATTTATTAGTTGTTTGCGATATCATAATGGCTTTTGCCGGTAGCGATACTAATGTGGCTTCCTGCAAGAAATCTAGAATATATAGATCAATGTTGCGCACGAGATTTCGATAATGGATTTATGCTGGTTGGTAGAAATAGATATTTGTTCAGTGTGGGAGTATTGGGCTTGGAGCTCTTCTATAGTGGAGCTTTAATCCTTGATAGCCTAGTGTTCGTTTGTGGAATTCTATTTTACTCAATAAAAAGCGTGAAATTTTACATCATTATCATCAGCCCATATATATACGTCCCACTGCTGTGCACGGGCCTTCTCTACAACTGAGAGGGTTTAGGCCTTACTCCACCACGCTGGCCTAGTGAGGGTTGTCGAACCACTAAGAAATTCCTAAGAACTTTTAGGAGTGCAGGTTTCCTCACCATCACCGTTAACCTCTATTTTAAACGTACTATAAATGTATAGACAAATTGATTTTTGCCGTTTTTTATCTGTTACATCTTTCTTAAATTGCGTACATCATGATCAAAGAAAAACAGTGATAAGTCCCGGGAGTATCGTGAAATAATGGCCGTAGCAAAGTTAGCAAGTTATCTACTGTTAACAGTTGGCGAGAGTTTCAGTACGGGCGCAAACTTGATGATCGTTTGATGAAGATTAACTGAGTAATTTGAAAAGATTGAGACGGCCCTGTTATGAATAGGCGCGATAATTTGCTAAACGTTTTGATATTATATAATTTAAAATACAGTATATAGTGTGTAGGCCTTAGTCCGTAGTGTAGTCAGTGTGTAGTGTGGACTAAGGCCTAAACCCTCTCAGGTGTAGAGGAGGCCCGTGCCCAGCAGTGGGACGTATATGGGCTGATTATGAACACGTCAATTATTTCTTTCGGGAATATTTTACCGTCAATGTGTTCATAATCACTGTAATTATTACCTGACTAGTTTACCATTAAGGTCTAGTTACACTCTGTATATTATGTACTATTATAGATCGATCGAGATTAGGCATTAATATATTACAGGCTTATTGCATATATTATGTATGTTTAGGCTGTGATGGCATTGAGATTAGGCGTGCAGTTTGTCGAACTTAACTTAGGTAGATATGTAAAGCCTCTGTCACAAAATAACATGTGTACATACACAGACAGCTACATGCGTAAGTAGAATTTCGAAGCGTTCATGGGTTGTCATGTGTTTTAACAGTAACGGGTAGAATAGTTAGTAAGCCTAAATATCTAAGTATTGTTTACAAGAAACTGACTGCCTCGTGGTCTCGCGGCACAAGTATGTGCCGTGCGATTTAGAGGTCCTGGGTTCGATTCCCGGGTCGGGCAAGGTGTTATTGGGTTTTTCCATTAGGAAATTCTCAGTAACAGCACGGAGTCTGGAAATGAGGAATTTATTCAGTCCCCATTTAAGGGACCTTCTGTCTTAAGTTATTATGCACTCAGCTTACCAGACAACGTCTTATAGTGACCATATCAATATCATATAAAACTTATATGGTCTTATATTGACCATGTCAAGATATGAATACAATTTTCCCACACCAGCCAACGAAATTCTTTGGAGCTATTCACTGATCCCGGAGCGCGATACATAATAAAGAATGTGTGGTGAGTATTGATAAACGAATTAATACAAGCCAGCCAAGTTTCTCTTTCGAGTGGGGGTCGTTAGCCCCGCAAGATGCTATCACTGGGCGGTACGTGCCAAATTTCGCGGAGTTTTTAAACTTAATTTCCTCGCCACAATGATCTTGGCAGCGAAGCAACACCACGAAACAGTCGCGTCTTTATAAATACAAATTCAACTTTATACACTTGGTTAGTGTTAGTTTTTTGTGTGTAGTTTATGATTTTGGTACGTGTTAACTCCCTGTACTGGTTATGTAGGCGTAAGGTAACTTACCCGTCTACCTTTTGGAACTTGTCTGCTACCTGCTACCTGGTCGGTTTAGTAAAAATAACATACTCTTATTGATATTGCAATATTTTCGACATTGAATAGAATAATATATTGTTTCTTGACAACATGCAGTAAGGCGCAGTTTAAAACTGTCGGCTATCGAAAGTAACTATTCACATACATAAACTCACGCCTGTATTCCCCGAAGGGGTAGGCAGAGGTGCATTTCTGCACCCACATTTCGCCAAGTATGTATCAGTCCCACGTAATAGGGGGCGAGCCTATTGCCGTTTTTCGGGCACATTTCCAGACTCCGTGCTGTTACCGAGAATTTCCTAATGGAAAAACCCAATAACACATTGCCCGACCCGGGAATCGAACCCAGGACCTCTAGATCGCACGGCACATAAGTAACTATTCAGTTGACACTATAATGTGAACCTGTTCTTGGGGGGCTATATACTGGCTGATGGTGGAACGCATACATGGAAGCAGGTATGTAATGCTCGCTGAAATGTCTGTGCTTACGGCGGCGTCGTGTGCCGGGTCGGTCACTTCCCTATGAGGAATATGGTTGAGGAGACCGATGGCTGGCACATGCGTCACACTCGTGAACGGGTGATGTTTGTGTGGACTGGTCTGCCTATTTTTGTTTATTGGTGTTATAAACTTAACCTTATCCTACCTTAAATTTTTAATTTAACCTAGTTAAGTGTCAGTTTCTCCATTCAAGACAACAACAGTCAACAACAGTCTGATATTGTATTAATGAGCTGCTCTAATTTGGGAAATTCATTCAATATTGTAAACTATCTCTTGTTTGGAAAAGAGCAACACTAGAGTTTCTTGCCCGTTCTTTTCTAGCGATGACTGCCTTCCAAACAGGGTGGTATACCAAAGATGTTGGGGAAACTGAACCAAAACAGTATTTGAATTTTGTATACATCCAAAAAGATTCCAAAAATTAAAACTGCGGATCTTGAAACCCCGACCGACAGCCCCGTGGCGCAGATGGCTAGACATTTGCGAAACGAGAGGCCGCGGGTTCGATCCCCGCACCGAGAAAAATGTTTGTGTGATCCACAAATATTTGTTTCGGGTCTGGGTGTTTGTGAGACCGAAAAGTCTCTCGTAGTCTCTGATACCCACGACACAGGACTTGTATCCTAGTGTGGGGTCAGAACTATGTATGTGACTGTTGGGTGTATTTATTGAAAGGAATAAGGAAAAGAACAAAGTGCCTGTGAAAGAGAATTTGATGAAAACATAGCAAGCATTCCCAACAGTATAACAGAATAGTACAGAAGATGAACCAAAGAAACGGGTATCTCGACTTAATCAATTTGAAGTCAATGAGGATAATTGAAAATAGTAATTTCTATAAAAGAACTAAACGACAAAGACACTTGAAAGAAAACATTAAACTCTTCATTCGCGATATCAAAATTACCAAAGAACGTTCCGGCGTACGTTGAAATAAAAATAACCGTAAAAATGAAGGTAGCGAAGACGACAGCGAGCGGAGAACTAAGTTCAACGGTATTTTTAATATAATTAAACTGTTATAGCTGAAGAGCTTGTCTTTTCTTTGGGTATTTCCAACGAATTCCTTCCATATAAATTAGTTATAAATTTATTGGAAAAGGCAATAAAGTAATTGATATATCAGTCTATCGTTTGTTTTTGAAGTTATTTTATGTTTTCACAATGAATTATTACGAAGTTTAAAGGTTTAGGAAAACATAGTGAGGATTTCTGCACACCTAAAAGTTCTCTGTAAGGAATTATTAGTCATGTTCTTCGCTAACCCGCACTAGGCCAGCGTGGTTGACAAAGGTTTAACCACCCTCAGTTGTAGAAGAGATTCCGGTAATGGGACGTATATTGGCTTAATATGGACTATTTTACTTATTGCCTTTTTGATACCACGTATCGCCTATTAATCACCGCTTTGTGATCACAACAACTCTAGTTCGAGATTCTAAAGTCTGTATATTTACAATGCCATTAAGTAGTGGATTACTCTATCATTTATTTTTTCCTATTCCTTGATACTTAAGCTTAGCCTGAAGAAGCATCTCAGCAGACCACAAGATTATGTTGGGTGACAAAAAAAGATGTAGCTTTTCATCATCACCATCATCAGCCCAATACGTCCCACTGCTGGGCACGGGCCTCCTCTACAACTGAGAGGGTTTAGGCCTTAGTCCACCACGCTGGCCTAGTGCGGGTTGGCGGACTACACACCTAAGAAATTCCTAAGAACTTTTAGGTGTGCAGGTTTTATCACGATGTTTTCCTTCACCGTTAAAGCAAGTGATAATTCATTGTGAATACACACATAACATCGAAAAGTCAGAGGTTGTGTGTGGTTGTGAGTGTGCCTGGGGTTTGAACCTGCGACCGCCGAAATTCTCGACCGCGCGCCTAAACCTCGAGGCCATCACTGCTTTAGCTTTAGTAGCTTTAGCCACTTGATACTCTACTTCGATTCCACCATGCACCAATATCAGGTGTTGTGTCAGACTTACAAATACGTAGTCTATTCAATAAAGATGCAACCGTTTTCCTCCAGCCTGATGGATCGTTCTTAAAACACGCCATAATACCTCAAATTGACAAATACGTTCCGTCTCAAGCAGACATATATTAATTTTGACGCCATCAAGTACGAATGAATATTTACGTCACAAGAAATCACGGCGTATACGAAATTATATTGGGGGACGAAAACATGTTTGCGCGGCGCGGTGGAGCATAGCCGGAATAAGAAATCACTGCAGAGATATTTGAATGTTTGATTGGTATATCTGTATTTGAAGTTTATGAGGATTTGGCTTCGTAGGGGCGGGAATATTTAAGAAAATATATGTTATCGTAACCAACTGTAGCTCAGTTATTTTGAACGGATGATTAGATAGAAAAGCCATAACATCATCATTGTCATTATCATCAACATGGCGAACTAAATATGCATAAACATTACCAATTATGTCTTAAAGTGGCTCGTATCCAACGAACATGTTTTGTAAGTCTTTCGGGTAGACTTCTACCGCTTCAACGACCTGAAAGAAACATTTTGAATTCTTTAAGTAGCGTTCGAATGCGATTCATTGACGGGGTTAAAGTGTTTCTGTAGGCTGTATAGGGTTATTAATCAATGTCTAGGCATGGGGTAGGCAGAGGTGAATTTCTGCACCCACATTTCGCCAGGTATGTATCAGTCCCACGTAATAGGGGGCGAGCCTATTGCCGTTTTTCGGGCACATTTCCAGACTCCGTGCTGTTACTGAGAATTTCCTAATGAAAAAACTCAATAACACTTTGCCCGACCCGGGAATCGAACCCAGGACCTCTAGATCGCACGGCACATACTTGTACCGCGAGACCACGAGGCAGTCAATGTCTATCTCAGAGTTTTTCACATCAACAAATATTTCTAGATATATCACGAAGAAAAATTATGGATAATAATGGTAAAAGGATATTGATGGCTAAATCTGCAAGCCTAAAAGTTGTTAATAACACATTTTCCAGATTTGTCTAGTTCAAATTTAGCTCAATTTAGACTACGCAGTATATCTTTATCAGAAAGAAAATACTCAATGCTTATTCCAGCAACATTCTAACTACCCAAAGCCTGCTCATCAAATTGAATGCAAGAAAACTCACCGCCAATTATAATAGAAGCATGGAAATATAAGCAATTGAGTGAGATAAAAGTTAGTTGTGTAGTGATTTTCCTATTGGGATGGGAATATTTGTATCAAGACTTGATTTCAAGTAGGTATTTGATTTGACTAAAAACTCACTTAGTTTCGCTTTTGGGCAAATATTAAGAAAAGTCGCCTATAACTTTTACGACAGTCTCAGCTATTTTAGACGTAAATTCAAGCTGTGAAAGACTTATAACAACATATTCACCCATGCCTTTATAAGATGAAATTATAACATTAATTATCTTTTTTTAGTATAGGTACCTCTCATATCGTTCTGGCATTAGAATAATTTACCTTTCGCCACTATAATGTAAATTCTGAGTTTATTTTCCGGCAAACTGGAAAAAAAGCATTTAATACCTTTGAAAAGCCAAGGTACTTACATACAGATCTACAAAAATGTCACAACGGTTGCCAACGTCCATACCACGTTGAATACACCGGTTCTCGTCCGATCACCGAAGTTAAGCAACGTCGGGCGCGGTCAGTACTTGGATGGGTGACCGCCTGGGAACACCGCGTGATGTTGGCTTTTTGATTTATTTTTTTAATTTATTTGTTATTAAGCAATATCCTCATTAGCAGTTCGAGTCTGAAAATGTGCTTAAAAATGGCAATAGACCTACAACCAATTCAAACCATTTTCACAACAAAACAGTTTTTATCTTTTAATGTATTAAACCTAAAGTGCTCATTTATGCTCATTTCCGTTATAAAGAGTATAGTTTTAAGAACAGGAATTGAAAGCAAATTTTGCTCAGATTGAGTTAACAGTAAAGTTTGCCAGCGCTTTGTCTGATGGAAAAATTCCTGTCGTTTTCTCGGTTGATAGACTTCGGGGACTAAAGTTGTAAGTACGGATTGATAAGTTGAATTAAAATTCAAGACACCAGTTCAATCAAGCTGTGGTGTGAGGCACAGGCGGTAGCGAGGACATGAAAAATGTATATGTATATACAGATAAAAAAATACGTTTTCCTTACAACCACGAGTATTAAATGTATGTGGTTGTTAGGAAAACGTAAAAAAAATTTTTTTCTCGGGATTTTTTTTTTATGTCAAGGTGTTTGTAATCACCGTGGAATTTGCCGGTTTTAGTTTTCGATCACGGACTTTATACATCCTGTATATGTCGGCGTGGCATCTTTGTTTCAATATTGTAAACAATTTCTTGATTGAAAAAGTGCAACATTCGAATTTCTTGCCCGTTCTTTTCTAGTGAAGACTGCCTTCCGAATTGGGGGGTAAACTAAATTATGTAATGACTCAATCTGTGTGACATCACATAGATTCAATAAATAATATTTCATTTGATTGCATTCCATTTCATTGGTGTGGCATTAACGTTATTGGTTTTTGCGAGTTAAACATCTTTTTAGAATGCGCTGCTTTAATTTTATTCATATGACACTGTGTTGTGTCCGCCAACTCGCACTAGGCCAGCGTGGTGGACTAAGGCCTAAACCCTCTCAGTTGTAGAGGAGGCCCGTGTCCAGCAGTGGGAGCTGATGATGATTCTAAAAATATGTTTAACCTTGATATGCCTGCAAGAAAACCAGCCCCCAAAATTAAACTTTCATCTCTTCGTTTAACGAAATCTTACTTATTTAATTGCATAATGCACTTGCATAACCATGAAAAGGCAACACATGAATCTCTCAAAAAGGCAAAAAGTTTATTTACTGTACCTTTCTTGGTAAGACACCAGTTTGTGAAACGAGAGGCCGCGGGTTCGATCCTCGCAACGAGACAAATGTTTCCGTGATCCAAAATATTTGTTTCGAGTGTATGTGGAATTAGTGTTTGTGAGACCGAAAAGTTTTTTTTAAATTTCTGATACCCACGACACAAGACTTGTATCGTAGTGTGAAATATAACTATGTTTGTGACAGTTGGGGGTATTTATTAATTTGTGACATTTAGAATTGTAATCCAGATATGACGCATAATCGTCTCTGCATAATTGCTATTGGGTGTCTAGTCGTTCATCGCTTATGACTTAACACGCAAAAAAGTTGGGAAGCCCGCGTATTTCTGAATAGAGCCAACAAGAGTATCCGATAATAGTACTTACTTTATTAAATTCTTAGAAATTAAGATGTAAACGTCGCTAAATTTTCTCGAAACATATTTATTCATACAAAATCTACTTTCGTTTATTAAGAGATCATCTTTTACGATATTTATGGACATAAAACGAAATTAAACTATATATCGTAATGAATGGCTATTTTCTTGGTGGAATTTCAATACTCGTACATACTGTGCACTATAATAAATGTTGAAATACATATATATTTATTGATTACTCAATCCTCGAAGAAATTCAAACGCATATAGTTGATAGCCTAGATTAACACACAAGACATCCTTTGGTTTTCGGGAGATTTAGAAAGTAAATTGACGAAATCATGGGCAATTACTAGTATGAATTATGTGTTACAATCTTATTTTTCCAAAAAAATAAGACGTATGATGGACTTTCACGACTTTAGTCTTCTCAGTCTACTTCAGCTTTGTAGTTCACACAGCACACGTTTAAAAAAAAGAGTTTACAAAATTGGAAACCGTTAGCAGTCGGTGACATCGTTGATTGGCACATTACCACTCTCAAAACTAACATGCCGCTGCAAACTGTTATTCATTACTACCCTCCATAACCGTAAATAATTTAAATTGGAAACCGTACGCGCCGCGCCATCCATGTTTGGACATCCAGTTTTATCGCCATTAATATAAAACGACCGAACGATATTAGGATAACGATTTATTTGTGCCGTACTGTTTGGGCGCGGTATCGATTGTTTCCTGCCATTTATGGGTGCCTGGTAGTTCTGTCATATTACAATGACACTTGTATCCCCGAAGGAGTAGTCAGGGATGCATTTCTACCCGGATGTTCCGCTATTAGTGTTAATTATTCCCACTGAAGGTGTAGTACACAAACTGCCTACTAATAGCAAACATTCTTTTGTGGTTGACTACGAGTTTCACACCATGTACCTATATAGTGTACAAAAAGCAGTGATGGCCTCGAGGCTTAGGCGCACGGTCGACAAATTCAGCGGCCGCAGGTTCAAACCCCAGGCACACACCTCTGACTTTTCGAAGTTATGTGTGTATTCACAATGAATTATCACTTGCTTTAACGGTGAAGGAAAACATCGTGATAAAACCTGCACACCTAAAAGTTCTTAGGAATTTCTTAGGTGTGTAGTCCGCCAACCCGCACTAGGCCAGCGTGGTGGACTAAGGCCTAAACCCTCTCAGTTGTAGAGGAGGCCCATGCCCAGCAGTGGGACGTATTTGAGCTGACGACGACCTATATAGTAGTCAATTTAATAACCCACCACGAGAACTCTTCGAAGAAAACAAATTAAATTGTCAAACGCCTTATTTGTTGACGTTAGAAGATTCGTGTACGCCCGAATAGTTATCATCATATGTAAGACATGTAAAACCCATCACTATGACCTAGGTATCTAAGTGCATCACGTCCTAGGATCAGCCTGAATACATCCGATCCCGGACAGGCCGGCAAAATTTTAATTGTTGGCGATAGATGCGCTTAATCCCTTTTTGCTATTCGACAATTTGTTATGACTGTACTATATTCACAATCAGTGCTAGTTCGTTCAATTCATCATGTTGTTAAATATTAGTCGTCGTGATGGCCTCAAGGTCTAGACACGCGGTCGAGAATCTCGGCGGTAGCGGGTTCAAACCCCAGGCACACACCTCCAAATTTTTGAAGTTTTGTGTGTATTTACAATTAATTAGCAAGTACTTTAACGGTGAAGGAAAACATTGTGAGGAAATCTGCACACCTAAAAAAAATCTTAGGTGCGTAGTCCGCCAACCCGCACTAGGCCAGCGTGGTGGACTAAGGCCTAAACTCTCTCAGTTGTAGAGGAGGCCCGTACCCAGCTGTGGTACGTATATGCGCTGATGATGATGAAGTTTATTATGTTGAAGTACTTTCCTATATTTAAACATTACTAATGAAACAACCTTCTATATTACTTAAAATAACTCATAAAAGAACATAGCGATTTAGCAATAACAATTCAAATACCAAATTTCTCTATTCAATATGTGTCAGCTTTTCGTCGCGGTCGTTAAGCAAATATTTATGTGAACTAGATGTATCGTATTTTTGTGTTTGCTTATTTATTGCGGACGTTGTGGGATTTCTTGTTATTACGAGGTAAAGAGAGTAATAACCACGAAAACGGTACGGTAAGGAAAGGCAAATACGTTTGGTTTGAATATTAATAAGAGCGACGAAAACAATAATATAAATGTGATCATAAACTGATCCGTGTAATTATAGTTTATTGTTCTTATCTTTTAATCTATCTCATGGGTTTAGATATGTATGTTTAAATTTTTTGTGATACTATTGCATTAATATGTATAGTAAAAAAAAAACTTTCATCACGAAACATTTTGATGCACCATTTTGAAAGATTAAAGAAAGACTGCCTCGTGGTCTCGCGGCGCAAGTAGGTATTACTGGATTTTTCCATTTGGAAATTCTCAGAAGCAGGACGGAGTCTGGATATGTGCTCGAAAAACGGCAATAGGCTCGCCCCCAATTACGTGGAACTAATGCAAACCTGGCGAAAAGCGTGTGCCGAAATGTACCTCTCACTACCCCTACGGGAAATACAGACGTAAGGTGATGTATATACATAAATGTAAGGATCTTCATATTAAAAAGGCACTCGGAATACATTTAAATCCGGTTCGAAGAACCAAAAAATCAAAATCGATTTTAAAAAAAACATTAAAGTTATACATTAACATTCGACCCGAAAAGGCGTTCGCGGCAACAGTTCAATCATAAATAAAATAATATAATCCCCAACGTCTGCGCAAATAGTTTGCAGGAAATCTGGAGAGTATATCGATGCGGGCACGTTTCCTCGGAAAATCTCTCGAACAATAAGCGAACATGAATTTGGCCGGGTATATGGCAAACATTCCGTGTTATTGTGCTGTATTGTGTGATAGTTACGGCTCGACCCCACAATGGGAGGCTCCGTGTGATTCCGTGAATTGATTGGTTGCTACTTGTAGGGTTGCTAGATTGATTTTTACTCTTGGGCTGTTAGATATTGCGTATTCAAGTGATGGCGGCTGAGTTAGCCTCGGTAAAATTGCTTATTAATTCTGTGTTTTTTTTTTTTATAGTTTAATGGAATAGGCGTTTGTCTTCCATTTCACCTGATGGAAAGTGTAGATGAAGACTAGGGTGGTACACGCCCATCCAAAAGAAACCTGTTCACTGTATTCCCACTTAAGTAGGATTTATTTGGCTCTCCTCTTTATATTGTTTCCTAGAGATAGATAGACAGCTCTTTATTGATGCCCATATACAAGTATACAATATATAAGACAATATTAAAGCCAATATGGACATATGGTATTCAACTATGGGGAACTGCTAGTAACAGCAATATCGAGATTCTCGAAAGATTTCAGAGCAAGACTTTGAGAGCCATGTTAAACATACCATACTACGTAAGCAACAAATATATACTTGAGGATCTAAACATCAATACAGTCCTAGCAGGAGATTGCTAAACATAGTGAAAAATATCAAGCTCGAATATCCACCCACGTCAATGAACTGGTCTCCAAATTACAGGGTTCAGGAAGTGTCTCACACAAGAGATTAAAGCGACATGATGTCCCTACGCTGGTTGCTAGATTTGATTAAAGAACGTTGAGTAGTTCTTTGTGCTCGTATTGACATAATCGCAATTTATTACCAACTTATTGGCTTATTGTGTCAACACAGATCGCCAAGTTGCAGATAAACAATAAAAAAAAATCTGTATACAAGTATTTACTGAAATGTAACTAATATAATCAATAAATAAAAAATGTACACAATAAGCGGTCTTATCGCTGGAAGCGATCTCTTCACATTCACATTTTTAGTATACCTGTCTATGAGTTTTTTCAATCATCGCTAAACGCATAATCTAATCTTCGAAAATATTATGTTCTTAGTTGCATTATCTATAGTTTTAGCCCATAAACTTTTTCCTTTTTTTTATATATTTTCTATTCTATTAGTTTTTATTATTAATCATCTGCCTCATGGTCCGCGGTACAAGTATGTGCCGTGCGATCTAGAGGTCCTGGGTTCGATTCCCGGGCCGGGCAGAGTGTTGTTTTTCTATAAGAAAAATCTCGGTAACAGCACGGAGTCTGGAATTGTGCCCGAAAAACGGCCATAGGCTCGCCCCTTATTACGTGGGACTGATAAATACTTGGCGAAATGTGGGTGCAGAAATGCACCTCTGCCTACCCCTTCGGGGATTATAGGCGTGAGTTTATGTATGTATGTATGTTATATTCATTTTCTATTCTATTAGTTTTTATTATTAATCATCATCAGCCCATATAGGTCCCACTGCTGGGGATGGATCACCTCCACAACTCAGAGGGTTTAGGCTTTAGTGCACCACTTTTAGGTGTGTAGGTTTCCTCACGATGTCTTCCTTCACCGTTAAAGTATTATTATTAATATTAATAATGAATACAAAGACAACAAATATTACAGCCCTACACTTGATGAATGAAAGAAAATACAATAGAACAATAAAAGAGCAGATTTCTGCATCGATGTTTATATTATCTTCATACAATTATCTAATAACGTTGTTTTATTGCCACCATTTGCTCTTATGGCGATTTATTGTGAAGAAAATTGGTAAGAAGAATAGTACAATTAGTTTTTATTCGTTATGAAAGATGGAAAAGTATTGTTCATTTAGTGAACAATAAGTTCATACAAAAGGATTGTGGTAGCGTTATAGCATTTTCAGATTTGTTATATGTTTTTACTACAAGCTGTATGCGCACAGCTATGCACATATAATTTCATATAAATACACAAGGTTTTAATTCGTTTTCATCATCATCAGCCCATATACGACCCACGGCTGGGCATGGGTTCCTCTACAACTGAGAGGGTTTAGGACTCAATCCAAAAATAATTTAATATCCTAATTCAATCAAGTTTAAAATAACGTGGTCGTTACATAGCTGGATCAGAATAAGGACGCTTAAGAAGACTCTGCATAGGTGTCCCTCTTCTCAAAAATTTAGATACATTTTTGACAGCCCCGTGGCGCAGTTGGCTACACACCAGCTTGCGAAACGAGAGGCTGCGGGTTCGATCCCCGCATCGAGACAAATGTTTGTGTGATCCACAAATATTTGTTTCGGGTCTGGATGTATGTGAGACCGAAAAGTCTCTCGTAGTTTCTGATACCCACGACTCAAGACTTGCATCTTAGTGAGGGATCAGAACTATGTATGTGACTCTTGGGTGTATTTATTTATTATTTATTAGTTTCTGATACCCACGACACAAGACTTGTATCTTAGTGTGGGATCAGAACTATGTATGTGACTGTTGGGTGTATTTATTTATTTGATAAATGGCAAAGATGAAAATCAAAAATTTGGAATTATCTAGTTTTATATCGAGTGTATCAGAAACTACGAGAAACTTAATGAATTTGTAGACCTGACACAAATATTCGGAGCAAGAGTCGTATCTCCAACTTTTAGTTTCATGTTTTAACAATATCAATATTATTCAATAATATTCATAAACTTAAAAATACGTTTCACAATAGCGAACTCTATTTTTCACAATAACCACACTTCTCACGCTCTAAATTACTTTAACCAATTCGAGCGAGAACTGAAGACGTAGTAAAATCCATCTTTGATGTCGCTGATGAAAACAAAATACCTCAAAAAGATAACTGCGAAATAAATAATCAACGAGCAGACAAAAGATCGAAAAGCAACTAAGAGGATGAAAAAGAAACATTGAAAATTAATTTTCATCTTTTGATGTTCATTTCATCACGAGGAGACTTTTACGGCGCTCTCTTAACAGGCTTCGGGCCGCGGCTCCATCTAGCATTTTATCACTTGTAAGGATTCTTGCATTCAGAAAGTTCAGCAGTCTGTGTTTAATTTATAATAAGCTTTGTATAATTCGCCAGCTTTTGTAACGTAGATTCTTAGACATCAGTCTGTGAAAAGACAAGCCGAAGGTTCTACTCTTAAAAAGTCACATTATTAATAACCTCACACCTATATTCCCCAAAGGGATGGGAAGAAGTGCATTTGTGCATCACCCTCGTAATAGGGAGCAAGCCTATTGCAGTTTTTTGGGCATATTATAAGATTCCGAGCTGCTACTGAGAATTTCCTAATGGAAAAACCCACTACTCACGACCCGGGACCTCTAAATCGGCACAGCACATGCTTGAGCCTATAATAAGTGTTTGTGGGACTTAAAGTCTTCACACAACACGAGATTTGTATCTTAGAGTGAGGTCTGAGCTTTGTTGTGTGGAAAATCAATTCCAAAAATTCTACTATCGAAATTAAAAAAATGTATTATATAATTCATCTATTTAAAAACATATACCGATAATGGTGTATTTTGTCATCATCATCATCATCATCAGCCCATATACGTCCCACTGCTGGGCACGGGCCTCCTCTACCATTGAGAGGGTTTAGGCCTTAGTCCACCACGCTGGCCTAGTGCGGGTTGGCGGACTACACACCTAAGAAATTCCTAAGAACTTTTTAGGTGTGCAGGTTTCATCACGATGTTTTCCTTCACCGTTAAAGTACGTGATAATTCATTGTGAATACACACATAACTTCGAAAAGTCAGAGGTGTGTGCCTGGGGTTTGAACCCGCGACCGTCGAAATTCTCGACCGCGTACCTAAACCTCAAGGCCATCACGACTTTTTTGTGTATTTTGTATTCACTGCATTAGGAACTAAAACTACTCCAAAATTTTCAATATAACATACAAAAATATGATAAAAACTATAAAATGACTTTACCCTATCATTTCTCATTTCATCTCTCCCCTTCCATTTACGGCTGTTATTTAACCAGCATGTGAAGCTTAAATAATTAATTTAACGATAACGTACATTATTTGGCACGTTGATAAGACGGCCATGTCTCCCGCATTAGGTGTAAGGAGTTTGTAAATTCATATCACGGGGTTTAAGCCCACGGTACTTACCAAGCCACACCTGTGCCGCTAGTGTTGCAGAATTTTAAAATATAAAAGATTTATATCTAGTATAAGAGTATCATACATCTATGAGTATTTATTTTGTGTATTCAGTATTAAAAATAAAACAAAAAATAACAATTTACATATTTTTCAAATTTGGATACTTAAAACTTTAAACATATGTTATACACAAAAATTAGTTCAAATATATTATGATCATCATCATCGGCTCATATATGTACGTCCCACTTCCGGACACGGGCATCCTCTGAGACTGAGAGGGCTTTAATCCACCACGCTGGCCTAGTGCGGGTTGGCATACTACACGCCTAAGGAAGCCCTAAACATTTTTAGATGCGCAGGTTTCCTCACGATGTTTTCCTTCGCCGTTAAAGAAAGTGATAATTTTGAATACACACATAACTTCATAAAAATCAGAGGTATGTTCCTCGCCTAAACCTCGGGACCATTATTATTTTATATCAAATATATATTTAAAAAGAAATTTAAAATACCTTTTTAATCGCATTTAAAGTAAATAGTCATTTACTTGCCATTAATCTTTTACTTAAATATTAATTACATTCTAAATGTTATACCACAAACTTTTTGCAAAGAAAACTTCAGCGACACGGAACGCAAAGGCATAAAGTTATTCAGCCTTGCCCATCGCAATTCCATTTTGCCGCCAACACTCGGCCGGCACCTAACGAACTGTCACATTTTCGCGCCAAAATGAGCGCCACCATAATTAGGTTCAAACCTCCTACCATAGTTCCCTTAACTAGGGAAGTTATCGCACTTTGAAGGATTTTGTCTGGGGAAATTTCCTCGCTTTTCTTTTTTATAAAAGCAACGTCAAGCATTTAATTAAAACAAAAAACACGGTCGTACTATTTCAGCCGTGAGCATTTTACTCTCTTGTAATAATATTTTTCCTCGTAATATAATTAATTACTCGAAACTTAATCGCTGACAAAGATACCAAAGTCTATTTAGATTTTTGCAAGGAGAAATACTTACTATTTAGTTAAAAACTCTAATCTTGACATAACTATCATTGTCATTGTACTAATGTAGCGTTGTGGGCCGTCAATTAATTACGTGATGTTTTTTTTAGCATTTTTTATCCCCCCCATCGCCCTTGGTGATACGTGGTCAGGTTTAAAACTAACCCCCCCCCTCCTCCACGCAAAATCACGTGTATTTTTAGTACCTACTTACAAAGAATCTTAAATGTTTTAGAATATTATGTTTAAATACACGTATAAAGTATAATCTAATTTTATTCTGAAATTAAGGATCATGATAAAAACTGTTTAGACAGAAAGGTTGCAGGTTGTTTGTGATTGGCTTTTCGGTTTAGAAATCACGCGTTTGACGAAAAAGAAATACACGCGATATCTTACTACACCCCCCCCCCCCCTTCCGCCCCCCCCACTTTCGAGCCTCACGTGATTAATGGACGGCGCTTTGCTGGGCACGGGTCTACTCTACAGTTAAGAGGGTTAAGGCCATAGTCCACTGCGCTGGCTAGGTGCAGGTTGGCGTACTACACACAAAAAAAATTATAAGATTTTTTAAGTATGTAGGTTTCCTCACGATGTTATCAGCCACGGTTAAAGTACGTAATAATTCACTTTGAATACACACATAACTTCGAAAAATCAGAGTTGTGTGCCTGGGGTTTGAACCTGCGCCCGTCGTGATTTGATTTGGCCGTGCGCCTAAACCTCGAGGCCTACTTTTTTATATTACATTACCAATAGACACAAAAAAAATATATTTCAGCAGATGTTCTTGCTTTCTTAATAACATGAAATGCATCGCATACTTTTACTATAAAGCCTTTTTTTTAAATGCTTCCGTTTTTATTAAGCCAAGTATCGACTCGAGTTTCCATAGTAGCGTTCGTCACAATGCTTTCTATAATAAATACCAACGGCCCAAGCAGGGGATAATAAAGTTCGTTAGATAATATAGAAAATAATTTAATTACACCGATGCCTAGCTAAGTAAATATTAATAACATTTTCTTTACGTAACAGGACTAAAAGTCTCCCGACAAAGGCGAGGACTGATATCTAATTAATGTTAATTATATCTGGATATAGCGTAATCTCCATTTATGAATAAAGCAAATCGTAGACTGTAATGTTATAATGGGCGCCATTTTTGTATGATTACTTAGTACAATAACGAAATATTGCGGTGTAAGTAATATAAAGATCTCTTCTCTTTTTACTTGAAAAATAATATTATTTTTTCAAATGAAAACATAATGGATCCTTTTTTCTATATGTGGATCAATGTGTGAAGTGGACAACTTTTTGTTTTCCAACTCCTCCTTTATTTGTCTTACTGATTAACTTCGTTGCGGGATTAAGACAAATTTAGGTCCCCTTAGATTCGCTGAGCTTCATTGCTCGGCGTCAATACTGTGCATGCCGCTGTTGATCCTGGAGCACAGGAGTTACAGTGACGGGTGTGTGGTGGGATAGGGGCAAAATGTGGATCAATGCAAATAGCCTGTGATCTTGCCCATCAAATACACATCAGATTAGTCCTATAGTATAATCTATCCTTAAATAGAGATTAAAATTGATTATAATTAATACGATCCATAAGCAGATGTTTTTGTTCACCGTTAAAGTTTATTTCAATTAATAAAGAGTGTATTTTCTGGCAGTGGAATAATCATATCCGCCCCAAAAGCATTATATGAACTTAGCTATAATGACACATGCTGATGATGATGATTCAGCCTATCGTCGTCCACTGCTGCACATCATCGTCAGCCCATATACGTCTCACTGCTGGGCACGGGCCTCCTCTACAACTGAGAGGGTTTAGGCCTTAGTCCGCCTCGCTGGCCTAGTGCGGGTTGGCGAACTACACACCCAAGAAATTCCTAAGAACTTTTTGGTGTGCAGGTTTTATCGCGATGTTTTCCTTCACCGTTATAGTACGTGATAATTCAATGTGAATACACAAATAACTTCGAAAAGTCAGAGGTGTGTGCATCGGGTTTGAACCCGCGACCGTCGAGATTCTCGACCGCGTGACTAAACCTCGAGGCCATCACGACTCCTGAACAATAGGCCTCCCAAAGAAAGCACCAACTATACCGGTCATGAGCATCCATCCGTTCCCCGCCACCTTTCCCAAGTCGTCGGACCATCGCGCTGCAGGACGTCCCACACTACGTCTGCCTAAGCGCGGTCTCCACTCCAACCCTTGTCTGCTCCACCGGCCGTCCGAGCGTCGCGACGCGACGTCAGACGTAATGACACATAATTGTATCACATTTGTGATTTGGACTACATTTTGTTGAAACGATTTAATGAATTGAATATAGGCGGTTATGCAGTAAAGTATCCGGTAGTATCCGGGCGTATCAGCCGCTATCTGGGAGGTAAATAAAATATATATTGTGAAAATTGTTATAAGCTATTAATAACTTCTTAAATTCACCAAAGACATAAATATCAAAACGTAACGAATATACATTTTGTCTTTTTGAAATATTAGTTATTATGAAAATTTCCTCGTGTCTATTATTCTATTCTATCAATAGTGCACAAACGCGCCACGTTGAGCATTAAATTTACATTTCTCTATGGTGATATACGTAAGATGGCGGGCTGGCGCGCGGTAAAAAGAGAGATTTAACCCCGCCAAGACGCTTACAGACAGCGCTGTGATTGATGACGTATGAGCTTCCGGGGAGCGTACTGGCCGTAACTACTTCGATTTTATTTTAATGGACTAAAATTGTTTTTTTTCAATATTTTAAAATTATAATGCGTACTGGCTGAATGTTGCGCTTAAATATAGTAATTGTACAACCTAAAGAATGGCATACTTTTAAATTATATGTCTTATAAAGAGAGGTATAGAATGTTTCGTGTTGAGGTAAAAATTAAGAGGTGTTTTATTGAGGTGTTATATGAGGTTTTTAATATTTAGAAACGTAGATAAAAGCTATTTTTCTATCAGTGTTTACATATATTGATGGCATATTAAGTATGTCATTTCTATAAATTTATTTTTCACAGAGGGAAGAACAAGAAGCCAATTATAATTTTTGAGTCCCTTCTAATATAGCAATATTAGGTGCTTAATTTTTTTCCCAAATAAAAAAAAATGCTTTTATTAGAGGTGATAAACTTATGATATTTTATATGGTCACACATTTGGTGTTAAGTGACCAGAATCGTTTTAGCAATATTTATTTTTATAGAAATAGAATTCGTGAGACCACACGCTCGCCGCGGATTACAAGCCAACGTTATACACGACGATAAAATAAAATGTTTGACACTCTTATTTTTAAAACGTATTTCTCGTTGACTGCCTCGTCTGGCGTAGTGATATAAGTTAGCGTGTACTACTAAGAAGCTCCGGGTTTTATTCCCGTAAAGGACAAAATTATTTTTGGTTTTTACGTTTGCATTTCTAAACCCAGAGAGGTTGGCCGGGGTGTTATTAAAAACCACGTTTTGCTAACTATAACAACTTACAGACAGCAAGTCTATTTCCGTATGCTAAGATCATTTCGAGACTCCCTTGGTGTTATTGAGATTTCTTGTGCTTTGGGACAAAAAATATATCACTTTTTCCGACTTAATAGCACTATCAATATTATTTTTAAATTGAAATATTTTACAATCCATGAATATTTTATTAATGCATGTATTTATGTTTATATATGCAAATTTGTATTTATACTTTTTTACTTTATTTGCTTATATTTTACGATCTATGTTTTTATTTTATTTTATTTACCTTTATGCGACTACCTTTTTTTATTTCTCTTCCTACATCTCAATCTTTCGTTGTCTGTAAAAGGTCTCCTCGTACGATAAGACCGCCTTTTGTACTTATTTAGTCTACCGTACTTCATTGTTTTTATCTTATGTTTACAATAAAGTTTTAAATAAATATATTAAAGCGTATTTCGAAAATACGCGACCGACTAACGCGGACGTGTAAAATGAAAGGGTTACGTGCCTAAAACGCAATCACTGTGACTGTCATCCGATCAATCATTTTGACAATATGGGATATTAATTTACATTTGAACGTAAATCCACTCGTATTATTATTCCATTTTAATTTAACCTAATGTATTATTGAATTACGTGTGATTGATTTATTTTTGATTTATGGATTTTTTATTTGTAAATTGGCACACGAAAGTATCGTGAGGAAATATTAATGAAATATTTGCAGACATATCGACCGTATTTAAATTTTGTACGTTTTTATGTACTAATAAAACTTTTTATACTTATAAAACTTTTATATTTTTGTGCAAAAATGTGCGAGGAATTCCATTCACAAAAGCTAACAATCGTTACAAATGTATTGATTTAGAGAGTGATCATAAAAATATTATAATAATTTTATGTACAATGATTCCTTATAATTGCATAATTCGTCCCATATATGGGAACAAGCTTGGATCCATAGGCTACATTATTCTAGTGTGGCGCTCAAACTCACGCGCAAAATAAAAGAAATTTCGACAAAAAGAACCGATGAATTTTTGTGGCATTTGAATGGAATCCATCAAATAAAGCCGTGATGACCTCGATCTTAAGGTTAGCGATCGAGGAAAGATCTCAGCAGTTATGCGTTTGAATTCCAGGAACACAATTCTTCTTCGAACTAATGTGTATATTCACAATGTAACCAAGCGCTATATATATTTATTGTGAGGAAATCTTAAGTGTAAAGTCAACCTCTAGTACCACAGGGATAGCCCAACTCCTCTTAGCTTAAGACGTGGCCCGTGCCAAGCGAGACGTTTATGGTCTTATATAGAGTAACACCTTTGGCGTAATTTATATGCATAAAAACACTAAAAGTCACTTTACATTCTGCGAGCTGATTTAATCACGAGTTGGCAACATTGTGTCGGCGTCATAAAACTGTCGACGGGAGCTCTAAACCTTGTGTGGTGTCGCTATAAAAACGATGTCGTTCGACCAATACTGCTGTTTTTTCGGTGCTGGCCCCAGTGTTGGCCAGTAAATATGCGATGCGATTTCTTTTGTTTGCGTAGGTATATATTACTCATTATTTATGGTCGGGTTACATCCTCGTTTCGCAAGATATACCCTGACAAAAAGGGGCTTTGTACTAATCATTCTCTACGAGACAAATCTAATAATATTCTGTCCGGGTCAGGAATCGTACGAAGGTCTTCGAGCCTGTTTTTTGTAATTAAGATACTATTCTAATTTATGTTAAGGAATTTTCAATTTTGAAATTATACTAGTTAATGTATTTTGGAGTATGAATGGGAATCCTACAACAAAACAGGACGAGAGTATCATGGAAAATTAAAGTGGAGTAAAACATCTCGTTTTGTCGATTTTTTCCTATCATATGAGTGAGTCATCATCATCAGCCCATATACGTCTCTCTGCTCGGTACGGGCCTCATCTGTGGGCCATGCTGGCCTAGTGCTGGATAGCGGAATGCACATATAAGAAATTCCTAAGAATTTATAGGTTTCCTCACGATATTTTCTTTCACCGTTAAATTTTCGAGGCCATCACTCCTTATTCTACTAATGTGGGAATATTATCCATTGTTATTCAAATATTTCCAGCCAAAATACAGAAAAAATGTCTATTTACAATTTAAATCATTAAAATATTTAGAATATTTTAATATTTAGAATCGCCCGCTTTATGGACTGGGCGATAAAAACTAAGTTAAAACAATATAAACTACAATGTTCGGAACGAGTCGCCTATATGAGTCGTGAGTTAAACTGACAAGAAGAGATAATGTATTGCTATTTTTGCTCCTACACCTGCAATATTAAAATAAGTCAAGAAGTAAGGATATTCAAAAATAAAAGTAGGGTATGTAGTCAAGGGGTTTTGGAAGGTGAATTACATGTGAAAATAACGTTGCATTAATATAAGGAACAAAATTCCTAAGGATTTAAGGTCTTACTTGAAAATGTCTCTTACGTCTGTGTTGGCTTAACATTAACATTTCTATTTATTGGTGAATGTTTTTTGACTTTAGAAAGAAAAAGACGAAACATTATTAAAATAGTCTTACTTTCTTCTGTAAATGGTTACAGAAACGGTGGTTCTTTATATATTTATATAAATATTTATATATTCAAGACAGCCCCGTGGCGCAGATGGTTAGACACCAGCTTGCGAAACGAGAGGCCGCGGGTTCGATCCCCGCACCGAGACAAATGTTTGTGTGATCCACAAATATTTGTTTCGGGTCTGGGTGTTTGTGAGACCGAAAAGTCTCTCGTAGTCTCTGATACCCACGACACAGGACTTGTATCCTAGTGTGGGGGTCAGAACTATGTACGTAACTATTGGGTGTATTTATTTTATTTATTTATTTATGAAAAGAAGCCATCAGTAAAACTTTCAGTAGGCCTTCATGAAGTTAGACTGATAGCTTATTTTTCTTGAAATTTGAGGACGCATCTTTATAGGTAGTAAATTGTGCATTTTTA
The DNA here is from genome assembly GCA_907164795.1 of Hemaris fuciformis. Taxonomy (NCBI): domain Eukaryota; kingdom Metazoa; phylum Arthropoda; class Insecta; order Lepidoptera; family Sphingidae; genus Hemaris; species Hemaris fuciformis. The sequence continues at coordinate 11,604,083 of OU015447.1, forward strand.
AAAAGAAAATGAATAACCATTTGTTTTTTTATTCTCTTTACTTTTCTAAATTGTTTATAAGATTTATCGAAAAATTATAAAAGTAAAATTAACTCTGCCTGATTCGTTTTAACGGATAAAGGGCGGAAGTTTTAATAACAATTTTGACGTGGTATCTTGGTTTCTTTTTTTTTTAATTTCGTGTCGGCCTAGCTCTGTTTGCTACTGTTATATAAAGTTATATTTCTTCATCTAGACAGCTCCGCTTCTTTTCTAAGCCACGTTCGAAGACGTATCTAGAAAGACACATCCGTCACATCGTAAAATTCACGTGGACACAGTTTTGTGTGTATTTTCCTTATTTTGTCACCGCGCAGCAAAGTCGCTTATTAAATTAATTTCGGTATCAAAATGTTGCTGTATTTTATTTACGGGAAAAACTAGTCACGCGATCAACATACATTTCATCTTTTTAAATTATCGCTCGCTTGACCACGGCAATGGGTTTAATTAATAAAAACTTATAATTTACAGACGATTGTTCGGATAAAGGCACAATTTTATGTCTCAGAAGTTGTGAATATTATTTTCGTTTTTTTTTAAATAAGAGTGTAGTCTATAGCAGATTTATTGCGAAAGACATAACAGACTATTACATGTATCTAAGAATAAATAAAATAGTGTAATTTGAATGTGAGTACTGACTAGGCACTTCTAAAAGAGACCTATCGCTTAGCTTACCTACTACAAAAGGTAGATTTTCCAATCATCCTAAAAACCTTTTGATAATTTTTTGAATGAAACACGTCAAAATTACAAATTGTTCTGTCGAATAAATGTATTCTAAATCTTGAATAAAATTACCAAACTAGTTTTTCATCGTAAATTACTATACCTCTAAGGAGTTCGTACCAAATGATCCACTACACATTTTTATACGAAACCAACCGCTATAATATACCAAAAAGCCATTACAACAAGTGAAACTAAAACACAAAAAGAGGGAATCAATCCGAGCACCCCAGTTTCGTTACATTAAACATATTCAGCGGGCATTATTCAAATTCAGGTGAATCCATTTTCCTTAAAACAGTGGCAACAAACGCACGCCAGGCAAATAAGCCTGCTTACATGAGCTGTGCTCTGTGCACCGCGTCAAGAATCCAGTAACACACCTGTTTTATATTGAGAGGATTGGAACGAATGCTTTGGCTGCAGACTTTCGGGATTAGAATCTATTTCAACAGTAGGAATGAAATTTTGCAATACTAGCTAAAACAAATTCATTGTGATCGTGGGCTGAATATCGTTCCCAAATAATTGAATCTGTAACTTTAGTATAGTTATATATGTATACATACATGTACATACATACATACATATGTATATTATGTACCAGTGGCGGTTCTTCCATAGAAGACCAATAGCGGTACACGTTAATTGTATAATGTCTAGTTTATAATTGTTTATTGTGGGATCAGGATATTCTCATTTTTATGTCAAATTGCTTTTGTTAAATGAAGATATAAAGCTTAAAGATTATTCATAATTTTGTAAGGCAAGCTGGGCTTTTGGGCTTTTATAGAAGTACCGCCATTGATATGTACCTACATACGTCACATTACGGCGCACGGCTCTACATTAACATTGAGAGCAGTCGTGTCTCAATTCTCACACTATCTGTTGTGGGTCAGTAACATACCACTGAAATTCCTTGTAAGATATCTTGTGCATCTCTCAGATAAAATGCGCGATAACTCGTAAAAATACACCCATATTTGTGAAAAGTCATGTGAGTGAAGGAATACGAACGTACTGGAGTCTTTTTAATTTCTGCTGTTTTTTTCGACTTTATTATCTTTAGTAAATTAGTAAATAAAAATAAGTTGCCTTACTGTGTCTACCTACCAGATACCCGTTCCCCTGGGCCAGACAACGAGCACCTCCATTCCGCAGGTTTAGGATGCGGTTACATTGACTGAGTGTACCTGTTTACCTAACGTGTGATTTCAGGAATTCCTAGAAGTAAATATACTCGCAATTGAGCTATTTTACGTCTGTAATGTTGGTATTATTCGGACGAGTGGTTGTATTGGATTCCTCTTTGCGAATCGACTTGGCAGCTTCCGGCCATCTGAGAATTGTGAAACGAGAGACCGCAAGTTTGATTTTTGCGTGGAAACCTTTACCTACTTTAAAAAGTTTATTTCGCGTGTGGATTTTTGAGATGCCGTAGAGTCTCCCTTAGTTTTTGAGACGAAAAATAACAACTCTTTTGACCTGATACACGAAGCCTGGACCTAACTATCCTACGATCTCATGCAGCACTCCTCCGCCAAAAGACCACCGGAGTAATGTTACGTTCTTTTTTGCAAATTCATAATTATTCATTCATTTATCAGCACATATACCTCCCACTGCTGGGCACGGGCCTCCTCTACAACTGAGAGGGTTTAGGACTTAACCCACCACGCTGGCCTAGTGCGGGTGGGCGGACTACGCACCTAAGAAATTCCTAAGAATTTTTAGGTGTAACTTACTCACGATGTTTTCCTTTACTGTTCGTCAGAGTTGCGTGCCTAGGGTTCGAGCCCGCGTCCGCCGAAATTCTCTACTGCGTCCCTAAACCTCAAGGCCATCACGAATTTTTTGACACACTCTGTGCCAACATCATACCTAAAATTAAGTCCAATGCGGTCCAAATAAAGTTGAGTTTCTTCTTTGTTTAACAAAGATTGGACAAAACGTCTAAATATCTCCCAAGGGTTATGATATTCGATATTTTTGCTCCGGCACCGATACTCTAGTGCTTCGATACTCCTGCGTCCCCGGAACTCTTTTTGAATGCAAATATGTCATTAGCGGTACGCCGATAGCTATTTGCGTCGCCGACGAATTTTAATGTATGGAAATTTTGTCGATAAACGGTGGTTTTTAGGTGTTTTGGGGTTAATATTTGTTCGGGGGTATTTTTTTTACTTTGACATTCGATTTAATCGAATCAGATCAATCGAAAGTCTTTACAGGATGGCGAAAATACAGCTCAGTGCATAGATTCACTATGTCCTACCATAAATATTTGTTTATAAGTAATTTGTTACTACAATTCACGTTAACTAATTTATTAATAGTGTTAAATATGTACCTATCAATAAATAAACGGATACAATAACATTTGATTAATAAATATAAAGTTTTATTTAAAAAATGCATTAATTAATTCGTAATATCATAATTAGTTATTTTGGTAAAGAATATAATTAATCCTGTAATGTCGAAAAAAATAGATTTAAATCTAATTATCAACATAAAACGTAGTAAAATTTATTAGTATAGTGCCGTGGGCACTGAATATTAACAATAGCCTTTGTTAACATTGTTTAGAATATGAGAAAATATCCGACATACTTCGCAATAAAAATGTTATTAAGTTTGCTCAATACACATTCATGTTTAAAGTAATAAATTGTTATACATTTTCTATAAATTTTTATTAGATTCTTCGGCATGTTTGTTCAATGTAACAAGTTTTGATAAAATAAAGCTATTTGGTTTTAATAAAGCTATAAAAGTTTGTGATAAAAATCATGCTATTTTTTAATATTGTCCCAATGTGACCCAGTTGTTATTTCGTACTAACCAAAAATCTTTTATATTGCCAAGACCTCAAAGATCTATCAGATTTTAATTTGTTTTTGTTCAAAAGAGTTCATTTTTTTAAGTGAAAGACTAGCAAAGAAGCTTAGTAACCAAGCGATCGTTGCTATCCACGAGTAACACTTGAAGATAGTAAACATATTGCTATCTTTCCAGAAATAGATGGAAAGATGAGGATCAGTATTCACCAAAATATCAGCGCACTAATTTCTTGCAAAAGGCTTATCTACTCGTATCATGATCATGAGCTCTCCTTGCTGAACACTAAATTCAAGTATGTTAGGGAATTATTAATTTTAAAAGAGTGACACTAAATACGAAATCTTAAAAAATTCAAGAACTTAAAAGAAGAGCACCTTATTTAAACAATAAACTTCATTAAAATCCAAACGAGAGCCAAAAAAGTTTCAAGCAAACCGCAGTGACAGACGAACTTTCCATCGAAATAACTGATTCTAGCTAGAATAAGCCGGGAAATCACGCGACATATAGACCTGACGAGGCGGCTGTAGGCGAAAATTTAAGGAGTTTTAATGAGGACACAGCGCGAAAACTTGGTGCAATTAGTGAACGCCGCTCGAAGAATATTGTAATAAAGTGCAACGGTTGGATGAAGACAGCTTTGTTTGTTGAAGATGTGTGAGCTGTTTTCGTATTTGTCATAGGTGATTTTTATTTATTTTGTTGTAAGGAAAACGTCATCCGTTTGACTTGAAGGAGCTGCTCTTGGACGAAATTGCTTTTAAAACTTTTTTTTAAATAGTTTGCTTTTTATAGTGTAATTTAAATAGGTATCGACAAGGTTCTATCATTTTATATATTTAAATATATAAAATTAAAATGTACATATAACTGCCTCGTAGTCTCGCTGTTCAAGTATGTGCCGTGTGATCTAGAGGTCTTAGGTTCTATTCCCGGGTCGGGCAGTGTTTTTGGATTTTTCCATTAGGAAATTCTCAGTAGAAGCACGGAGTCTGGAAATGTGCGCAAAAAACGGCAATAGGCTCGCCTCCTATTGCGTGGGACGGATACATACCTGGCGAAATGCGGGTGTAGAAATACACCTCTGCCGTCCCCATCGGGGAATACAAGCGTGAGTATAAGAGAATGTACATATAAAGAGACTCAGTCACTCAAAAAAAAAAAAACTACAAGATTTTTATTTGTCAAATTGAAAAAGCATAAATACACGTCTTTCTTAATATTTGAGTGTTCTATTATAAAACAGTACGAATAGAAATCACCTGATACAGCACAATAAACCTATAAATCAACTAAAAAGTTAAGCTACTTAGCAAGTCTACAGAATCAAATGAAAATTTATCACAAGAAAATAATATAAGCAGCGGCAACGTTAAATGGCGAAAAATTGAAATAGGCCGTATTTTAATTACATGATAAAATAATAGAACAATGGAAGTTTGACGGAGGAGTTCGCGTTTCGCCGTTTTCCTTTGTTAACATTCGAAGTCGCGCTTCACAGTTGTTTTGAGGTTTTCTGTTACGGACTTTGCATTGAACGCTATCGCTAATAATTATATGCACACCTATGTGCACCCCCTTATCTCACCTCAACCATCATCATCATCAGCCCATATACATACATCCTACGGCAATAGGCTCGCCGCCTATTACGTGGGACTGATACATACTTGGCGAAATGTGGGTGCGGAAATGCACCTCTGCCTACCCCTTCGGGGAATACAGGCGTGAGTTTATGTATGGATGTATGTACATACATCCTACTGCCATAGCGTAATATATAGCTCCTTAATACTGGTAAATACTCGTATTTGTGCCTTATTTTATCGAGTTTAATTCAGGAAAGCAGACAAAAGACAGAAGTAGAAAACAGTTACACGTTAATTTTGTAATGTCTAGTTTATAATTGTTTATTATAGGGTCGCTATATTCTCATTTATGTCAAGTTTCTTTTTTTAAATAAAAATTTAAAGATTGTTCGGAATTTTGTGAGGCTAGCTGGGCTTTTGGACTTCTATGGAAGTACCGCCACTGGACATACCGTACCCTTTGAAATTTTATTTGGAACTGTTCAGGAACGGTTAATATTGTTTTATATCTGATGTTTTCTATCACTAATAAAATGAGATTTATAACAAACTCTAGATAAGCATTCACACCTATATCACAGAAGTGTTCGGCAGAGGTGCATTTCTGCACTCACATTTCTCTAATTCTGTTTTAGTACCACGTAATAGGGGAAAAGCGTGTAGCCGTTTTTCTGGCACATGTCCAGGCTCCGTGTACCAGCACAAACTTTAGTACCAACTGAAAAATATAAAAATAAGAAAAGTATATTTTGTAAGCTTCAAAGACCATCACATTAACAGCAGTGCATCTATTAAGCAGGCAACTGGGAGCGGAATTGTTTGGTGGCAAAAGTTAACGAACGCGAAGAATTTTGATGAACCCATGGCCATACATTTAGACTGTTATTTTTGCAATTAGAATATTAAATGTATGTACTGTTCGTGTTTTAATTAACAGATGGATTAGCGTTGCTGTCTTACTCATCAGCGGGTGTATGTTAGAAATAATTTTCTTTTAAAGATTTGAAAAATATTTTTGTTGGTGGCTAAAGAAATTATTGGCTAAATGCCTGTTCTGATAGCTTTGATAGATATAATTATTAGGATGCGTAGATATTAGTAAAATATTTTTTTTGTATTTATTATAACTTATGCAAAATTATTTGTTAAAAAAATAGCCCATACCTATGGCTTCCTTTCTTTTTATCTTTGTACCTAAATTGACCAAAATCTATTTAAGAATTCAGGCAACAGAGCGTAACAAACACAGTTGGGTTGATTTTCATATTTTAAAAAACCATTTAAACTCGAGGTTTAGGCGCGCGGTCGAGAATTTCGGCGGTCGCAGGTTCAAACCCCACACACCTCTGACTTTTCGAAGTTATGTGTGTATTCACAATGAATTATCACTTGCTTTAACGGTGAAGGAAAACATCGTGATAAAACCTGCACACCTAAAAAAGTTCTTAGGAATTTCTTAGGTGTGTAGTCCGCCAACCCGCACTAGGCCAGCGTGGTGGACTAAGGCCTAAACCCTCTCAGTTGTAGAGGAGGCCCGTGCCCAGCAGTGGGACGTATTGGGCTGATGATGAAAAAACCATTAGAACGAGTCTTATCTTTGATATCTTTACGGTATCAATAAATTGACGTTATAACTATTGAAGCCAAAGAAAGACACACATACAACCTTTTCTCTATTACCACAACCCACGTAATATTATCATTATAGCTGAAGGAATTGAGAAGTATAGTAAATAATAATAATAAATACACTCAACAGTCACATACATAGTTCTGACCCACATTAAAATACGAGTCTTGTACATAGTATCCATACAAATTAACCACGTTAATTAAACTAGATTAATAAAGCTGATATTTGGCAGGACAAAGGCGATGAGTTACTTAAATGTCACATCTAAATGATTAATACGCATGCTGACATTATCTTGGCATTTATTTACTAACAAACAACCCGTCTAATATCAATGCTGTTGCAATAAGTATTAGGGTTGAATGATGTAACGCTTCTGAGTTGTAGAGAACGGTTGCCCAACCGTGGGATCTATATGGATTTAACAACTCCATGGCGTAGGTGAGTAGTCCGCCAACCCGCATTAGGCCAGCGTGGTGGACTAAGGCCTAAACCCTTTCAGTTGTAGAGAAGACCTGTGCCCAGCAGTGGGACGTATATGGGCTCAATTTAATTTATGTATCAAACTTTGCGATTTGGGTTTTTCGATTATAAAAATCTTAGTAGAAGCGCGATCTTTTAGTGATAACGTAATTAACAAACTATTACGTTAGTAATATTAGTCGGATGATCGCTAAAGGACATTGTAACATTCAGATTTGATTGTAATTTGCAATATATTAAACTTATAGCCATTCCAAAGTCGTTCTATAAGCAAAATTATTTGTGGTCTATTAAACTTTATAGGTATTACGTTATTATATCGAATTAATCTCGTTGAAGACACAAACGAGTGACAAATACGGATTTACAAAGGGAGATGTTATTGCCCCGAGCTATTTTTCTAGACAACCTTTGAAAGGGCAGATAAATTTAACATAGAAAAAAGTTGCATTTTAAGAAGAAAAAAAAATTATAATCTATCCCAACTATAGACTTATGAACTGGAAAATTATTGCACCGTTTTGGATTATTTTTGTGTGTTAAATGGAAAATATTTGATTGTTTTTTATATTTTTGTTACGGATACACTCAAGATTTGGGTAATTCTGGTATGGGCCTAAATGGGAACTCGGGAAAAGATGCTACTTTTTAAAATTGCTCTCGGGTGAAGCTCCCGTAATTGTTAAGATAAGTAATATTAAATTTCAACATAAGCCCATACACGTCCCTCTGTTGGGCACGGGTTATTTTTTAAACATGAAAGGGTTTTGGGCCTATTCCATCACGCTGGCCTGTGTGGGTTAGCGGCCTACATACCTAAGAAATCCCTTAAAACTTTTAGATGTGCAGGATTTCTCATGATGTTTTCCTTTACCGTTTAAATTTGTGATAATTTACTGTAAATACACAAATAACTTTGAAAACTCAGAGGTTTTTGTCTGTGGTTGGTTGGTTGAACCCGCGACCACCGAGATTTGACTCGTCCGCGCGCCTAAACCCCAAGGCCATCACGACTTTTTATAATTTTAATATTAAATGTTTGTTAAGGTTTAGGTTTTTCCGCAAGGAATTCCTACTGACTGCCTCCTTGAGGTTGCGGGATAAGTGTGGACATAATATGTGGCACAAATTAGAATTATTTGCAAATAAAACTGAGAAAGAAAATCCTTTTTTCATTTTCATTAAATTTCCACAAAAAATTGCAAAAAAAGGCTATTAAAAAGGTTTACTATAAAGACATTAGCTCTTCACTTTAAGAGAGCTTATTAGAAGCACTTAGTAATTATCCGTTCGACATAGTCCAGTACCGTGAGATCCACCCTAATGATGTAAAAACTCAATAGATATAAGAGATATCTGCTACGGTTGGTGGACTAATTGGCGGAACGTTTAGAGGTTTGGTCTCGAGCACCATTGAGTGGGGATTATCTAGACAGGCTGCTCTCATTTGCGGAGCTGGTAATATCGACGGTAATGACGTGGCAATCTTTGTCGAACGGTGTGTTTGTAAGCTTAGCGGGAATGTCGAACGGTTTTGAAAATCAAAGCATTTTTATATTTTGAGTTTCAATAGAGTTCTTATGGAAGAGCGTTATTTTTTTGTAACTGAATTTACCTTATGGAAAAAAAGGAAAACGTATTACATACATACATAAACTCACGCCTGTATTCCCCGAAGGGGTAGGCAGAGGTGCATTTCTGCACCCACATTTCGCCACGTATGTATCAGTCCCACGTAATAGGGGGCGAGCCTATGCCGTTTCTCGGGCACAATTCCAGACTCCGTGCTGCTACTGAGAATTTCCTAATGGAAAAACCCAATAACACTTTGCCCGACCCGGGAATCGAACCCAGGACCTCCAGATCGCTCGGCACACACTTGTACCGCGAGACCACGAGGCAGTCGAGGCAGGCAACGTATTATTTGAACGTAAATATTTCAACTTATAATGCAGGGTTTAATCGAAGACAAATATCGTTAATAAAATAAACAAGGAGAAAAATGGGGCAATTATTGAAGTTTTCGTCTGCCCCAGTCAGAAAATTTAAAATATTTAACACTTTATTTCGAAATTAATTAAATTTCGATAGCAAAAGCTATGTATCATTAGGAATAAAGTTTAATGCTTAGTTATATTTATTCTTATAACATACCTTTTTTCGTCATAGACATATTACTTGATCCCTAGACCATGATCCAATATCGTAATAAAAAGCAACATAATACGATCACATTGACATATCGCAACAATAATTTCATCCAAGTGTATCGAGATAAATTGAAAAAAATCGCGGTCGGCTGACTCCGTCCAAGATACTTCGGTTTAAGGGACAACGTACCGTGCAAAAGCAATTTCTTCAGCTTTTTCCACTTAACTCAGTGTAAAGCTAGTCATCAATAAAATATTAAAGAGTGCTCGCTGACAGTAAGCGAACCGAGTGGAGCATAAAATATCGATTATGCGTCCGACCTCCCCCGTCTCCTCTGATCCCGGCTTTATCACGTCATGAATTCGTATTCACTTGTATTTATGTATGTGGCAGGTTGGAATTAAAATTATATTAAAAAAAGATTTTGAAAAGCTTTCAGATTATGGAACAAAATTAATTGCAAAATTCCATTTACGTAACAATTTTTTTATTATGGTTTCAATTATTAGTTTCATTATTACAAAATTAACAATATTCTATTAATTGGCCCGTATAGAACTCTATATATATGCATAAATAAATAGGCGCAGTAAAATGAGGTATTTACATATTTTTGTTATATTTTGTGTGGCATTATATGCTGAATTCGTTGTAAATAAAAATCAAGTTACGCAATCCGCAACATGAAACTGTGTAAGCTATAAATTACAGGCTTATGGAAGGCTAAAATGAATATTATTTTACCTTTATGAGGTTGTGTATCGGCTTATCATCATTCGGCTTTGGTAGCGTTCAATTTACAGTCTATGATACTTCAAAAAGTTGCAATATAAAACGGTGTTGTCAAAACCTTTTCTGAAATCATGACAGAAACGTTTTTGGTGTAAAATCGAATGCCTGGCCACTGGTAAAATAAAAAAAACATCCAAATTCAGAAATGGAAACGCATAACGCGAGTGATCGGAGCTTGTGGCGTATATGTATTATTTTTATTTTCAGATTCCAGAGCATTCGAGAATGTTCCAGTATTTTTCCGAAAAATACTGCTAGCAGTGTTGATTTTAAGCGAGTAACATAGAAGTGTATTTGAAATTTAATATATTTTTTATACGAAAAAGCGACTGTAAAAGTGTTATCGTTTGGAATACGTATATTTGAGTGCCTTTTTAGACGTTGTTAGTTTCTAAATGCCTAGCTGTTTTGACGATGTCTGCTTAGTTGCAATTAGGTCCACAAGTAAATGAGAACAGCAGTAACAGCCAACGTACCTACCCGTTTTTAATATTTGATAGTCTTTCAAGAATCTAATATTTTAACAGAATCCGCCTTTGTAACGCAATTCATTAAAATTTAAAGGTTTAGGCGTGACAGGTAAACAAAAACCTCTGAAATTTGCAATAATAGTAACGAGTAAGTCTAAGTCGCTTCGCTCGTGCGCTCAACTTCGCTCTCGTGGGCAATCCACAACTTTTCGCACTAGTTGCACAATATACTATAATTAACTATATGCAGACGCATATAGGAGGACACGTAATAAGCATCCTCTGCCAGTCAATCTTTGGGTGATGCAAAGAAAATCAAAGTACGTAGGTGTTTAAGAATATTAAACATGTACATACACTAACATTTATATATTTACGAAAATATATGTAAACAGATGTAAGCAGACCGTGATCGAAACCTGAGACAGGTTACAGGTCCGAAGATAACAAATACGTTGAAGCTAAAAAAAAAAAAACTTGACGTTTTCCTAATCACCATAACTATTAATCCTGTTCAAACCTGTATAATATTACAAAATATTAACATAAATTTATTCCTTAGGCCTTTATACTGGGCTTAAACAGACCGTGATCCTAGTCTGAGACAGGTAATACTAATTGTGGTTAGGAAAACGCATATTTTTGCTGTCGGGAAAATGTATTTTTTATTTTCTTTTGTCGGAATTTTTGAGCGTCAATGTACAAGCACATTGATGATTACAAGTAATCACCGTACCTACTATTACGTAATATTACCTGTCTTAGCTTTCGATCACAGTCTATTTAAACCCTGCATAAGTATATTATTAATTATCCCATAAAATATGACAGACAGCCCCGTGGCGCAGTTTGCTAGACACGAACTTGCGAAGCGAGAGCGGGTTCAATCCTCGCACCGAGACCGAAATGTTTGTTTGATCCACAAATATCTGTTCGGGTCGGGATGTTTGAGACGAAAAAGTCTCTCGTAGTTTCTGATACCCACGACAGAAGACTTGTATCTTAGTGTGGGATCAGAACTATGTATGTGACTGTCAAAGTCAAAGTCAAATTATCTTTATTCAAATAGACTTTTACAAGTATTGAGTGTATTTATTTAATTTGTTACAAATATAAATATGATATCCATTACTGATTGTATTTAATATTATCAAATACTAAATGGTTAATATTAGTTGATTTATAGATCGATATTTAGTACTAATAAGAGAGCACTGTAAACATATCGCAAATATTTATTACAGCATCTGGTGCCTGATATCACCAATTTTAGTCAATTATGGGACGATTAAGCGTGATAAACTGGCTGTTGAATATTGTTCACTATTTAGTATTTAATTAAATATACTTTTTTAATAGTAATAAACGTGACTGCCTCGTGGTCTCGCGGTCCAAGTATGTGCCGTACGATCTAGAGGTCCTGGGTTCGATTCCCGGGTCGGGCAAAGTGTTATTGGGTTTTTCCATTAGGAAATTCTCAGTAACAGCACGGAGTCGGGAAGTGTGCCCGAAAAGCGGCAATAGGCTCGCCCCCTATTACGTGGGACTAATACATACCTGGCGAAATGTGGGTGCAGAAATGTACCTCTGCCTACCCCTTCGGGGAATACAGGCGTGAGTTTATGTATGTATGTAATAAACGTTTCGTGTGATATAACATACGAAGTATATCATATGAATTTGAAGTATTCAATTGGTGGCTATTTTTAAGACATTTGTAGTGTTTCTCAAGCGAATTAGCGACTGCTACCACAGTCAAATATACACGGTGTAAAAATACTGATCGAAAACAGAGACAGGTAATAATCGCGGTGATCACAAACACATAGACGCAAAAAAATCCTAAAACAAATAAAAAAAATACATTTTCCTAACTACGTATTAAATTTATATGGTGATAAGGAAAAGCAGTGATGGCCTCGAGGTTTAGGCGCGCGGTCGAGAATTTCAGCGGCCGCAGGTTCAAACCCCAGGCACACACCTCTGACTTTTCGAAGTTATGTGTGTATTCACAATGAATTATCCCTTGCTTTAACGGCGAAGGTAAACATCGTGATAAAACCTGCACACCTAAAAGTTCTTAGGAATTTCTTAGGTGTGTAATCCGCCAACCCGCACTAGGCCAGCGTGGTGGACTTAGGCCTAAACCCTCTCAGTTGTAGAGGAGGCCCGTGCCCAGCAGTGGGACGTATTTGGGCTGACGACGACGATAAGGAAAACGTCAAAATTATTTATTTTTCGCTTTTTTTTAACGCGAATGTTTTTTTAATCACGTAAATATTACAGGTAATGGACAGGTCTGTCTTAGTTTTGGATCACGGTATTTTTGGCTTCCTGTTTAATTTTAAATATGTAACTTTCAAGTATACTGGCTTTCAGTAGCTGATCTTTTCAAAAAAGAAATAGTATAGCCCTTTTCATCGCGGTTATCGCTTCTCGTGCATTTTTTGCGCTATTCCAAAAGCATATTCGTAACCAATTCGTGTCTGCCTTTTTGATCATGCTGCAAAAATTGGCGTATGCGTTTATTGGATTTCTTTTAGGAGAATGTTATCAGTCGCACTGAGTATCGAAATATGCTCGAAAAAGTGCAATTGCATATAGAAACACACCTCTGCTTGTCACTTTTGGCATACGAGCATGTATTTGTAACTGTCACTAATTTTTTTTTTTTTTTTATACTGGCAGGGCAAAGTGCCTCCACTGTACCTGATGGTAAGCACAGTGGAGTCCAAAAAATTAATACCGACCAGCGAGAAACGACATGGTCACCCGCTGGTCGACACAATCATGCCGGCCTGCACAAATGCTTCTTCACGCTTCGCTTAAAGGATCCAGGATCATAGGAAGGAGGGAACACGAGAGCCGGCAAACTATTCCACAGCTTGATGGTGTGGCAACGGTAAGAGTTGGCGAACTATTTTTTTTTAAATTATTGAATAAATGTATACGTCATCATATCTACACTCGCTACATTTCACTTCTGCTTAAAGACTAACAGAGAATGCCTCTGGCATTAAGTCCGTTAATACACTATTGTACATACAAGCTTAAATAAATAACTTCTAGTGGTATAATGATAAGTGTAATATTACGAAACCCGAGCTACATATACCCAACGCAGATTACATAGAAATATACACATACATACATACATAAACTCACGCCTGTATTCCCCGAAGGGGCAGGCAGAGGTGCATTTCTGCACCCACATTTCGCCAAGTATGTATCAGTCCCACGTAATAGGGGGCGAGCCTATTGCCGTTTTTCGGGCACATTTCCAGACTCCGTGCTGTTACCGAGAATTTCCTAATGGAAAAACCCAATAACACTTTTCCCGACCCGGGAATCGAACCCAGGACCTCTAGATCGCACGGCACATACTTGTACCGCGAGACCACGAGGCAGTCAAGTCAGCACATAGAAATATATAAACAAAGATACGCTAGCCACGAGTCTCTAACATTCTTTATTTGGTTTTAAAGGCAGCTTAAATACTACGAGCCCTACCAAAATCAATTAAACTAAACCAACATAGCACATTAAGGCGGTGTCCAAAACAAATACATAATAAACACGAGTAGTTTGTAGAGCCGGCACGTGTGTTCAGAAGCTCGCGCATCGACGTTCCGAGCACGTGTTTTTCACAGTACATTTTCACAGAGAGTAAACTCGCAGGAGGTATCGGAATGCGGAGCGTTGTCCCACTGCGTGCTTTATTGCCTTGGAGTCCGTAGCACAGGCGATAGATGTCTTGTCGCGCAAATTTCAAAACACTCTTCGTTTTTAATCATAGTGACGTAATCTTTTGTTTGTTTACTTGGAAGCGTAAGAACAACAGCCCAGCAAATATAGACTTTGTTTTGTTAAAAAGAGAAAGTAACCTTTCATATTTGTGATAGCCCCGTGGCGCAGTTGGCTAGACACCAGCTTGCGAAACGAGAGGCCGCGGGTTCGATCCCCGCACCGAGACACATGTTTGTTTGATCCACAAATATTTGTTTCGGGTCTGGGTGTTTGTGAGACCGAAAGTCTCTCGTAGTTTCTGATACCCATGACACAGGACTTGTATCCTAGTGTGGAGTCAGAATTATGTATGTGACTGTTGCGTGTATTTATTACCGAAGATACTTAGCATTGCATACGGTTGTAACTATTCTTTTGATAAAGAAATGAAACTGTATATACGGAATATTGACGAGAGTTTTGAAGGCTTAATACATACACTCGCCATTGCAACTTTTGTGAACCAGGATCGACTGTGGCATGCACAGAATCGCCCCCAAAGCTGAAGTTCAGCGAGTCTGAGGGATCCAATAATGTATTTTATTCCAAAGAATTTAAAAAAATATATACAGAAGGAGCAAACAAAAAAACAGCTGTGCACTTCCTTCCACGGCAAATCGAAAGATAAAATATTTAATTTTTTGTAGAATATTTTTTTTGTTTGCGGATAAAGACAATACGCTAAATGTTACCTATTTTCCTTCGTTGGTCATCGGTCTATTATAATAGTTAATCCGTTTGATTAAATCCGTTTTATTGTTATTTGTTAGTTGGTTTCCGAAGATCACAGGCTCTGTCTAGTTTCATGACCGCTGGTAAATATGTAGTTTAAGAACAAATGTCATGTACTAGTTTAAAGCCATCGTAACACAAATATTTTATATAAGTAAAAAATGATTCGTTGTGATGGCCTCAAGGATTAGGCGCACGGTCGGGAATTTTGGCGGTCGCGGGTTCAAACCCCAGGCACACACCTCTGACTTTTCTAAGTGATGTGTGTATTCATAATGAATTATCACATACTTTAACAGTAAAGGAAAACATCGTGAGGAAACTTGCTCATCTAAAAATTGTTCTTAGGAATTTCTTAGGTGTGTGGGACGCCAACCCCTCCGCACTAAGTCAGCGTGGTGGACTAAGACCTAAACCCTCTCAGTTGTAGAGGAGGCCCGTGCCCAACAGTGAGACGTATATTTCCTGATGATGATGATGAAAAAATGATTTGAATAATTCAAATATGGTTAAATAAAAAACATACAAATGGAATAAGAGGATTAATAAATTCACTTTGGGAAAATTATTATTATTATAAAAAAAAAAACGTTCGTAGGAAAATACTAAATGAAACTTCTAAGTTCATGCCTTGCGCCGTGAAACTGTACGTGGCACTCTAACAAGGGATTTTTTTGTACCAACTATTTAAAATCTTTGCGGACTGCAGGAAATAAAATATTATTTCTGCGACTGTTTGAAAAACCAAATGCTAATGGCACTAAATGTATTTTTAATTTATTTTGAGGACAGTCTCTCGGGTTCCGAACGTTGTATGCTTCGCGGTAGAAAAATCTAGGGTTTAAAAAGGGTTATTAAGTTAATAAATTAGAAAAAAAATGCCAAGGAGTACGGAGTCTAAAAATGTGGCTGATAAACAACTATAGGCTAGCCTACTATTAAATAAGACTTAAAACATAGCTGTCGAAAAGAAGATATAATCATCATCATCATCACCCCATATACGTCCCACTGCTGGACACGAGCCTCTGCTACAACTGATAGGGTTTAGGCCTTAGTCCACCACGCTGGCCTAGTGCGAGATGACGGACTACACACAAATTCCCAAGAACTTTTAGGTGTGCATGTTTCCTCACGGTGTTTTCTTTCACGTACTTTAAAGTACGTGATAATTCTTTGTGAATAAGAAAGAAGATATATATTTAATAAGTTTCACCAGCCAACATAACTAATTAAAATAACAAATGCTTAGTAACAACTCTGTTTCATCCCAGACATTATCATTTTAACATTTAATAATGTTTTAATAAAGCGCTGCATTAAGTTTGTATAATCTGTGAAAATCATAGAGCGTGGTAAATAAGTCTGTATATTTAATTATAAAAGCAAATGCAAATGGCTAATGAATACCGTTATTTAACATAAATATTTTAATAAAAATAGCGATACACAATAGAACATCTTAATATACAAATCTTCTCAAAATGGCGGGTAGGACAAAATGGCCGCCGCAAAAACACAATAGACAAAAGAATAAAGACCCTAGCTCTCTTCGCGTCCCTTTAATGAGGGTTTCGGTCATTTTACGCTCATTTCGATGCAAATTCAAGGGTTTCGTGATGTCCTGAGGACTATGTAAATACGGCCGAAAGATTTTGATTAAAATTTATCAAGAAACTAGCCATCCACTCGAGGTTTCGTTCGGATCTAAAGAGCCAAATATTTATCCACCAAAAAAAAATATATTTTTATTTAAGTTGTTAATATACTACACAATATTTTATAGTTTTATAGTATTTTTAAGTGATTTCTTTATTCAGGAAAGAATTGATAAAGGGACAATATTTCGCTATTTGCCTTTGAATTACTTTAAAGTGTTTTAGATTTATAATCTGCTTATCTTAATTAGTAAAAAAATATTGTCTTTCTTAATCTACGTACACGTAGTTTTAGTTTTTTATTTTGTAAGAGGCCTATATATCTTAATATTAATAGTAACTAATTGACAAACGATCGATTGTTTATATACAGTCAAATGTTCTTATAAAGCGTAGGTAACTTTGAACTTCCATGATACTTGAAAAGCCGATCTTCGTGTAAACTGCTGCGAAATTGCAAGGTATTGTATGAAATGAGAATATAATTTATAAGTTACCTGCACGATGCAAGAAAACTAGACTTAAACGCGGTTATTAAGATGCATGTAGTGACAGCTCTTTCAACGATGAAATTAACATTTTACAAGGGTAATTCATTAGGAGGAACTTTAAAAATATACGATTACGATTACGAATTACGATTCGAAGTAACATAAAGAAAAATAACATCTTTCGTAATTCTTTTATAATTTTTATTAGTTTGTTTCAGGGGCTTTACCAATAGAGTATTACTTTGTCTAGGCTCCCAGATATTAGAGTGTACCACTTAACCTATAGCAGCAGTGATGGCCTCGAGGTTTAGGCGCGGTCCGGTTTCGGCGGTCGCAGGTTCAAACCCCAGGCACACACCTCTGACTTTTCGAAGTTATGTGTGTATTCACAATGAATTATCACTTGCTTTAACGGTGAAGGAAAACATCGTGATAAAACCTGCACACCTAAAAGTTCTTAGGAATTTCTTAGGTGTGTAGTCCGCCAACCCGCACTAGGCCAGCGTGGTGGACTAAGGCCTAAACCCTCTCAGTTGTAGAGGAGGCCCGTGCCCAGCAGTGGGACGTATATGGGCTGATGCTGCTGCTGCTGCTACTTAACATATATTATGTTTTCTGTCTCTGCTTTATTCTATGATTTCAATGGCACTGTAAAATCGTTTTACGTCTTGTTTCGATAGAATTAGCTTTAAAATGATTCTTAAATAATTGGAAATCGAATTATTTAAGAATCTTGTCGTCCATACTGAATTTTCTATCTGTACCCTACAATCTACATGTTTGCTGTTTTTGTCTCGCGGCATATGTAGTGGCGTGCGATTGTAAGATACTAGGTTCGATAAACGGACCGGACGAAATATTTTTGAGAGAATTAATTGAAAAAATCTCAGTTGCAGCACGTCAGAAAACGCTTCTAAATTCGCTAAAAAGTCACATCGCCCTAAAAACATAACAAAATGTGGTTGTAGGAAAACCCGGGTAAATATTTTCTGGTTATAAACCCACTCAAAATATAGGACAAATTGTAGCGCGGAACAACGTTCAAAAGAAAATACAAGCTGTGGAGCCTTCCTTTCCTATCGAGGTTTTATCTCTACGGGCTTTGTGAAACGCAGGCTTGTAAAAGCTTACGCGTTCTACCGGCACACCTTTTACGAGACTCAAATGTAGCAGTTGACACCAACGGAATCCTTTATGACCACCGTTCTCAGACTAGGTGACTTTAAATTTGAAGAATAATACAATATTTTGGTGATTTTTTTTATATAAATACACCCAACAGTCACATACATAGTTCTGACCCCACATTCAGGAACAAGTCTTGTGTCATGGGTATCTGATACTATGAGAGACTTTTAGGTCTCACAAGCACCAAGACCTGAAACATATATTTGTAGATCATACAAATTATTTGTCTCGGTGTGGGGATCAAACCCGCGGCTTCTCGTTTCACAAGCAAGTGGCTATCCAACTGCGCCACGGGGCTGTCATTAAATAATTATTGATAGTACGTTTATGTATGTATCCGTATTACTGATCAAGGGTTACCAAGAAACGTAGTTCACGATGGCTTAGATTCCTAGATTTTAATTATGTAAGATTTTTTTTATGAAGAAACTTAGGTATTCTTAGAATATTTGCTGTAAAAGTTCGTAATAACATACTTTGCCTTTTTACATTCCATCCAAAGGTTGTCGGGAAGAGATCGCTCTCAGCGATAAGACCGCCTATTGTTCCACTTTTATTTTTTATTTGTAAAATCTATGTAAATTACTGTATAAATGTGGGTGTCAATAAAGAGTTATCTATCTATCTATAATTAATGTCGCCGCAATATTGTCTCAGCTGATCGCACATACAAGTTTTGAGGCCATCTCGCGTTTTTCTTCAGGCGACTATTTTTATTGGAAGGAACTCAATAATTATTCCCATACATATAATACCTTTAGTCTTGAAAGCGAAGGCAGTGGCTTATTTACAAACCCACGTTTCTCTAGATAATAAAAGATAATTTTTGGACCACCAGTGATCACCGAGTTATTTCCAGTACGGGCTACTATCGATCGTGTGTAAAAATTGTAATTGCGGGGTTTTTAGTAGGATAATCTTAATACAGTTTTATCTAAAATTCAACTTTATCTCAACCACGTAATATAAAGGCACTCGGGATAAGTAAAAATCTTAACTTACTAGTCTCTAAGCAGCAGAAAATGTTGTTATTCCGATAGATACGTTCTCTGCATACTAAACAAAGTATTGCAAAGAGCGCTTCAAACCTCAAAGAAAAAATATAATTTTTAAAATAAACCAGTTCTTACGCGACTAATGCTTGGAATAAAACGAATTGCCCTTCACGACTGGGTAGAAATTGCTGTGTAATTTTCTACATTTAGTAAGCACTTATTTTGTTCGCCGTTAAAATGTTGCCACCGGATTAGACTTAGGTGCAAATTGGAGATTTTTTTTGTGAAAAAAATACGTCACATGTTTAGATTTTTATGCTAGATAGTAGATTGAAAGTTAATGAAAAATTTATGTAGTCTAAATGAGTTAATTGGCAACCTGAAAAATAAGTATGTTAACGTTTATATGCTAGAAAGAAGATTTCAACTTACTGAAAAAGTTATGTAGTCCAGATGAATTATTGATTGGCAACTAATATACATTTATCATCAGCCCATATACGCACGACTGCTGAGCACGGGCCTCCTCAACAGCTGTGAAAGAATAGGTCTTAGTTAATAACGCTGGCCTACTGCGGGTTGGCGGACTACACACCTAAGGAATTCCTAAGAATTTAAGGTGTGCGTGGCATTGGAAATGGCAATGGGCCGGGCACATAGCGCGGAGAACCGATGGCCGATGGGGCCAAAAAGTTCTCGAGTGGAGGCCACGTACTGGAAAGTGCAGCGTAGGACGTCCACCCACAAGGTGGTCTGACGACCTGGTGAAGGTCGCGGGTTGTCGCTGGATGCAGGTTGCCTCCAACAGGTCACTGTGGAAGTTATTGGGGGAGGCCTATGTTCAGCAGTGGACTTCATTGGCATGTGTTAAATGTAACATTAAAAATATTTTTAGTGCCTCGTGATCGCATGGCACATACTTGGCAAAGTGTTATTAGGTTTTTCTATCAGGAAATTCAATCTGGCGAAATGCGGGTGCAGAAATGCACCTTTACACCTTCGGAGAATGCATGCGTGAAGTTATTTAACGTTCGCTAACAATAGTCCGCACGTTGCGGGTAAAGGAACAGCGAATAATTACAATTTTACATTCCCCTCGCGCTTACCTGCCGCTTTAAATTCCAATGGATAAATTACAGTAGGAAGGACAGGAAAAAAACGTTGAACCCCGCCGAGTTTCCCTGAACTAGTTAGCTTTATCCGAGAAAGTTCTGGAACAGGTAAAAAACTGGTTCCATTCTCTGATTTACTGGAATAGTGTTTGCCTATGTTTTGTTTGATGAGTGTTGTACCACATTATTCGTATATTTGTAGGAAACGTGAAAGCAATCGTAAGAAATTACAAACATGAAAATAATACATCATTTACATTCAATCATTTCTGTATTTTTTTTAATTTACCAAGAATTTTTAAAAGACAGTTTCCACTAGAGAAGTACGGGCAAGTATCTCTAGTCTTGCTATGTTTAAGACTTGTTTATAAATCCTCATCATCAGCCTATTTACGTCCCACTGCTGGGCACAGGCCTCCTCTACAACTGAGAGGGTTTAGGCCTTAGTCCACCACACCGGCCAAGTGCTAGTTGGCGGACATATGCTATTAAAGAAAATATGTACATATTTTATATATAAAACTTTTGTGATATGTGCTGAATTTGTTGTCAATAAAAATCCGCAACATGAAATTGTGTAAAGTTTTTCTTTGAGATACTGTGTAGACTAAGAATTAATACTTTCGGCGTCATTTTAGCGGTGTGAGACTAATAATCATGGGGCAAGATCCAACCCCTTTTCACTCCGGATTTATATTAAATTCCTTAGTCCAAATTTGGCGAAACAATGCCCATGGGCGCACCTAACCGCGATTTTATTGTTGCCGTTCGCATAGTTTCCACTTCGTGTTTGTCTTGCCGGTTTTGTGGTGGGTTTCTTATTTGCCACGCTTTATTGTAATTAGCTCAAGATTTTTTTGGTAATCGAAATGAGTACTAAACCCAACGATCACACACATTGTTCTGATTCGATCAACTAGATTACCCTCGAAGCAAACATTTCTGGAACACATAAATTATTGTCTCGGTTTATAGACTGAGCTCAAGATTTCTCGTTTTACAGCATGATATCTATGGTATGTATTCTGTTAACATTTCTTAATATTTAAAAAAAACATAAAATAAGAAGTGTATACAATTTTTTGATAACAATAAAACAAAGGTGAAGTAGAACGCAAACAAAAATATCGTTAGCGACTGATTTTATTTACTTTCCTGATCTTTAAATGAATGTTCATAAAAGTATCAATTCCACATAAATCGTCATTAAACTTACAATATAAACGACACAAAGTCACGGGTTCGATTTACGGGCCGGGCAAAGTGTTTTTAGAATTTTCATATGCAATACCAAATATTCACCCTACGTTCAGCATCATACAACAAAGACAGCCGTAAAGCTAGGTATGTGGGATCAGAAATTTTATGGTTAGTTTGAAAATTCCGGCACCAGTCTGGTCACTATTTGCGCGGGCGGATGATTGAATTTTCAATGAATACGTCCCCTTCGCAGCGAGAATTCCGATGACGCATTTGTCGAGTCGCCTGCATAAGCGAAATGTAGAATGCATTGGATTACGATGACGTCACGCGGTAACTATGCGCTTCGGCGCAGGTGTTTGAAAATGTAACTCAATGTAAGTGAAAACATGAGTTTATTGCGACAATGTCTATTGTTGGCTACGAAGTGTAATATAATGTTATCTCAACCTCATAATTTTATACAATTACATGATACTACACAGGTTGTATAAAGACCGTGATCAAACTAAGACAGGTAATAGCCACGGTGATTACAGCCACGGTGATAACAAGTTGGCTAGACACCAGCTAGCGAAACGAGAGGCCGCGGGTTCGATCCCCGCACCGAGACAAATGTTTGTGTGATCCACAAATATTGGTTTCGGGTCTGGGTGTTTGTAAGACCGAAAAGTCTCTCGTAGTTTCTGACACGACACAGGACTTGTATCCTAGTGTGGGGTCAGAACTATGTATGTGACTGTTGGGTGTATTTATTTATTTATTTAAATACCGTGACATTACAAAAAATCCCGACAAAAAAAACGTTTTCCTAACAACTATACATACATACATACATACATTTAATACTTATTAGTGTAAGGAAAATGTAAAAAATAAGTCGGGATTTTTTTTATGTCACGCTATTTGTGAACACTATTGCTATTGCCTGTCTTAGTTTTGGATCACGGTCTTTATACAGCACTATGGTGAATAATATAGGTCTGTTCAACCGAAGGCATGTTACGGCAATTCGCTCCTGTTAGCACTGAACGTGTTTATATAGAGACCGCCCCACCATAACATTTTAATTGCGACAATAACAATTTCAAACTACCCACATAGCTGTGTTAACATTTTATCAATTACTATTTATCTAATCTCTTACAAATTATTTTTATATTTCTACAAATTATTCAAAGCGACAACAACAAGACTTCTTATTGGTCAGTCTTGATGATTTTGTTGTACAAGTCAGTTGCGGTACTTCCATAGAAGCCCAAAAGCGATACCTACACGTTAATTGCGTTATAATGTCTAGTTTATAATTTTTTATTGAGGGGGTTATGGTCACTTATATGTCAAATTGCTTTTGTTAAATAAAGATTTAAAGCTTAAAGATTATTTTTCGGAGTTTTGTGAGGCAATCTGGGCTTTTTGGTTTCTAGGAAAGTACCGCCACTGGTACAAGTGTGCCTTTGACTTTGGTGCTATCATAAGGAAATGTTTAGTAGCAACACAGAATCTGGACATACGCCCTAACATTTTATATCTCTAATTAGATATTGCAAATCTGTAGCTTATTACAAGCAAAGTAGCGGTCAAAAGCATCAAAGAATTGTCTCGACAACACATTAAGTTTTAGATTTAGCCCTAAATTATTCAAAGTGCACCTATGAAATAAAATGATCGTTTATTTATCACGTAGACAATAATATAGTACTTATGACACGTCAATATCAGCTTATTAAAAAATAAAGAAAATGAAGAAAATTTATTGAAATACAAGTGGCGTAAAATACACTGGTTTTATCTATTTATATTAAACTATGTATTTTAATTATATTTTTATATTAACATGTTTCTGTCATATTTCATATCGCGCATATATTTCTACAAACCTGCACCTAGTTACTATAAGTGCAGTAAACTAAAGTAAATGACGTCACATATACGTCATTTGCAATGCCAAGCAACAATAAACCTGTTCCACCATAGTAAAACACGCCAAGAAGACTAGGTAAGTTATGGCCTATTTCCCAGCCGTTGAGTGATAACCCTAATCTTGTTTATGTACGAAGTGACACTCCTAAACTTATTAAATTATCTCGTATGAGGTAAAATGTGAGCCCTTGGAACTTGTCCATTTATAGGAGGAAAAATGAAGGTATTTTTGTAAGTGCACGAGAAGTCTTGAATTTTTCATATAATAAACTAGCTTTACCCGCGTTTATGGTTAGCTTAATGTTTATATAGCCCATGGCCTTTCACGATAAGTAGATTATTCAATCGTAAAATATTTTTTCTATTTGAACCAGTAGATCCTGAGATTAGGAAATTTAACCAAAAAAACTCCAGCTTCATTATCGTTTTAAATTATTAAAAGATTGCATTACAGATGGTATTTTTTAATTGTCAATGTGTTTGTAATCACGATACCTATTACCTGTCTACGTTTTCGATCACGGTCAGTTTACCCCTGTATACTCACACATGCTTTTTGAGGAAAATAGATATATAGGGAAGAGGAACAATATTTACATTTATAGTTCCTGAGAAAGGCATAAGATATTCATATTACTACGCATATCGCAGGATCTCCACAATTCAGGTGCTATTACATTATTTAAAGAAATTCTGAGGCGCGGGCATTCCACTCACGTCCGATAAAACCTTGGGCGGCGGTACGGGCCTGTTCTTGTATGCAATATTTTCATTTGTAACTTTAAGAGATTGTTTTTTAGTTGTTTTTAGTACGTATAATCTGAACGAAAGGTAGGTAGGGTACATATTGCATACATACATACATACTTATATAATATCCTCACGCCTGTAATCCCCGAAGGGATAGACATGGGTGTATTTCTGATCGTGAGGTCTCGGGTTTGATTCCCGGGTCGGGCAATGTGTTGTTGGGTTTTTTGTTACGTGGGACCAAAAAGCAGTTGGCGTAATCTGGGTGCAGAAATGCATCTCTGCCTACCCCTTCGGGGAATACAGGCGTAAGGTTATGTATGTATGTATTTAGTTTCTTATATAAAAAGTTATAATTAATTAAATAATATTCTGAGTTACTGCTGATGATTTATTGAACATTACACGCATTCAATATTTCGGAATGTTTCAGAGCGTGCTACCCCATTAGGAATAATTGATTACTTAATGAAATTAGCATAATGTTACACCCAATTTTTTTTAGCTAAATATCTATTGCTACACCTATTGCTTTCAAACGATATATTAGGCTAGAATAATTGTGATAAGGGTTTAAAGAAATGACGTATTAATGAATAAAACTTCACAGTGCATAGGCTACTGCCTATGCAGTAGCATAGCAGGTAGGCAGAGGTGCATTTCTGCACCCTCATTTCAGCAGGTATGTATGTGTACGGTTTTGGGGACAATTCCAGACTCCGTGCTGTTACTGAGAATTTCCTGACAGAAAAACCCAATTACACTTTGCCCGACTAAGGAATTCAAGACCACGTGGCAGTCATCAAAGCACAGTTTCCTAAATAACCCAAACACGTACTGAGATGGTACCTTCGCGTTCCAATGTCATTCATCAACACGGCCAAGAGCAAATCTCTCTGCGATTCCAGCGGATTTATCCTACCGGGAGCTTAATATCCCACACAGCCGGACTCGCCGAATCACCGAACCGTTCCAATCCGTGTTGATATGTGTTACTTAGCACTTACGCACTTGGATTTCGAGATAGTTGCCTGAGTTTTAGTACTCTGCTCTAGATGGCGTTATTTATGTCAAGTATTGATCCTCGGCACTGTTAGAATAAGAATAAATTTATAAGCATAAAGTTTGCTTATCAATAGATACAACAATTACAATTAACATAATTATTTCTATATTTTATAACATATTTCTACAAATACAAAAAAAAAATATACTATGACACTAAGCTTGGCTTGTATCGCAGTCTCTGTTTTTAATATATTTTTATTGAAATAACTTTGATACTGATATGAATATGTAACTTAGCCTCAGGTCTTAAATGTTCTACGGTCTAAATACAGTGCTGGCTAGCTAGGAACGCTTAGGGCAATCCCTTACCAAACAACACTATAATTCTAGCCTATTTTAAGGATGTTACACTGACATGTAATTTGATGTGTTATACACCTGATGGATGTTGTAACCATATCCTACCAGGCTACCATTAGAAAACATATACAGCGTGCTACTTCTATTTTCTACGTCTTAGCCTTGTGACTTAGCAAAATGTAAAAAAATTGAAAACAAAACGGGTGATACTAGTGCAGCCTTAATGGGACCTACTCAAGAAGCTTAAACCATGAAGTGATTGAGTATTTATAGGCATTGTAGAGAACAACTTGATTACGATTTTGTTATCTAGACGCCATAATACAACAGTTTTTCAATCTCTAACCATATACTTCGCATTTCCAGAACGGACCTCTACAACCTTGAGATATTGAAACTAATTCCACCAAAGTATTCATCATAATTTTAAACATTTTCACATACATTACGGACTGAAATTAAATACGAGTATATTCAAAATTGAGCCACTCTATTATTTACCAAGGTCTCACTTATGTACATACCAATAAAAACCATGTAAGAATCATACATATCGGTCAAGTATTTTTTTTATTCATTACAATCTTTATTTGGCCTCGAAGTTTAGGCGCGCGGTCGAGAATTTCGTCGGTCGCAGGTTCAAACCCCAGGCGCACACCTCTGACTTTTCGCAGTTATGTGTGTATTCACAATGAATTATCACTTGCTTTAACGGTGAAGGAAAACATCGTGATAAAACCGGCACACCTAAAAGTTCTTAGGAATTTCTTAGGTGTGTAGTCCGCCAACCCACACTAGGCCAGCGTGGTGGACTAAGGCCTAAACCCTCTCTGTTGTAGATGAGGCCCGTGCTCAGCAGTGGGACGTATTTGGGCTGATGACGATTACAACCTTACAATAAACCTTCCTAATATAAATATAAAAAATATCATTTTGCATCAAATATTTATAAATAAAAACATTTACGCAAACACTGTAAATAATTAAAGGAAGAATTCCTCAGTAAAATACAACCCAAAGCTGCCAAAGACTCCTGTGATAAAGCAATGTAAACACAAATCGATTTACCTTCCCGTATTTACGTTTATTTGGATCAATAAACGATCAAACGTAAGTCCCTTATAAATCGGCCCCTATGTCCATAAATGTTGAGCCAGTAGGCGTTGAGTTGGGCGCAAACTTTTCTCTTTAAAACTGCGAAAGCCATGTTTTTAATTTCCGTACCACTGAGCACGTGGCAAAGTACTTTTGAGGTACTTTTCTAACACCGTGTACTTACGGCGAGGGCGGACGCTGAACGCTTTTGTCAGTAATTTTTAGATATAATTTTTAAACATAACTTAGTGTGTGTACATGCTAGTGTTAAATTTGTTTACTTTTTGAAATATTTTTATATTTTTAACGTTTAAGTACTATACGTACGGAAAAAATATTTTCAATAACATCCTTATTTTTGCTTCACGTATACTGTAGGACCCATGATGAAATGTGCCAGTGTAGAGCTAGTAATTTGTATAAAGAATAGCTATTAGATACAATCTATTTGACTGCATCGTGGTCTCGCGGTACAATTATATACCGTGCGATCTAGGGATCCTGGCTTCGATTCTCGGGACGGGCAAAGTTATTGGGTTTAGGAAATTCTCAATAGCAGCACGGAGTCTGGAAATGTGCCCGAAAAACGGCAATAGGCTCGCCCCCTATTACGTGGGACTGATACATACGTGGTGAAATGTGGGTGTAGAAATGCACCTCTGCCTACCCCTTCAGGGAATACAGACGTGAGTTTATGTATGTATGTACGTATGCTACGAGTATTTGACAGGTTCAAGTTGATTATGATTAAGCATTTATTAAAGTTGATTCTCTTCTAGGTGTAGAGATATCAAAATGCAGTGCAATGATTTGCTGGGTGATACTTTGATCTAACACTAACATTAAGATCGGATCTTACGGGAGTAATATTGACAATAGCAGAGTATTCATATTTTTCAGTTGTCATGTGGCAGTGCAAAACATGGAATGAATCATATTTAGGTAAAAACGTAATGAGTATGAAAGTTGAAGGATGGACAAGCAGAGGAAGGCCGAAGAAAAGATGGATGGAGTGTATGAGAGAAGATATGAAAGAAAAAGGAGTGAATGAAGATGTAGGGATGTTTGGAAGGATAAAACATACTGCGCCGACCCCAACTGAAAATTGGGAACGGGACAAGGGAATGATGATGATGTGGCAGTATAAAATAATATGTCTAGCGCGTCGAATCCCACGACAGTGTGTCACGGGCAAGTTAACTCGGCGCGCGGCTCCACCGTGTTCTATTAGTGCTGGCTATATTAAAACTTTCTAACGTCCATTACATTAAGAAGCGTTTGGGTTAGTGCTTGCGCTCAGCTTTGTAGCTTCGCTTTAAGCGCTGTTATTGACGTGTGTTTATTCTATGGATGCAATTAAGCGCTTAAGCGGAAATTTCGGGGGAATTAAATCGAGCTTCGAGCTTAGGAAAAACTAGCGTGTTGCACGGAGACTGAAAGGAACGTTATTTTGTGGGATTGGAAGAGATGAATATCTATAGTTGATTGGTGGATAATGACGCCATTTTGTTACCGATAAGGTTTTTTTTTAAATGTATTTCCAGTAAATTCCTTTGTATATGGGAAATTTGGGAAAACAGAGGCCTCGGCTTCTAATGTCACACATACATATCATGATCACATATATCACATATATACAGTCACATACATAGTTCTGACCCCACACTAAGATACAAGTCTTGTGTCGTGGGTATCACAAACACCCAGACCCGAAACAAATACTTGTGATCACACAAACATTTGTCTCAGTGCGGGGATCGAACCCGCGGCCTCTCGTTTCGCAAGCTGGTATCCAACTGCGCCACGGGGCTGTCACTATACTTAACACCTTTATAATTTCTAGTCTATACCACATTGATAGGTATCTTCCTCGTTAGTCTGATTATTGTCTTCCAAATTTTATATAATTTAATGAAAAGAATATTACATTAATAAGAATAAAGAAACTCATAAGAATCTTTATCATTTTCTCTTTTAGTTTTATGTTCAACGTGACATTTTGCACAGATTTGAGTTCCATCATCAACAATGAGTTTGCCTTCCATCGGGGGTAGGTGAACCTTAGACGGGAGTTTCTGGAACTTATCATCATCATCATCATCAGCCCAAATATGTACGTCCCACTGCTGGGCACGGGCCTCCTCTACAACTGAGAGGGTTTAGGCCTTAGTCCACCACGCTGGCCTAGTGCGGGTTGGCGGACTACACATCTAAGAAATTCCTAAGAACTTTTTAGGTGTGCAGGTTTTATCACGATGTTTTCCTTCACCGTTAAAGCAAGTGATAATTCATTGTGAATACACACATAACTTAGAAAAGTCAGAGGTGTGCGCCTGGGGTTTGAACCTGCGACCGTCGTTACGTGGCCTCCACTCGAGAACTTTTTGGCCCCATCGGCCATCGGTTCTCCGCGCTATGTGTAATCTCTTTAAATATTTGGAATTGGAACTATAATCTTCTAAAAAGCTAAAAGATTTTATTTTTTCTTGATTGCGTTTTATTCAAGTTTTTCTTTTAAAACACACTTATAGGAATACGTGAAGGTTGAACATTCGATACAAGGTACAGTTGTAAAAAAGCTCGGAGTATCTTTAACATTAGACATGCTGAATTTTTTTATCAAAAATTCACGTCCATCGGCTCTTACTTTACTCAAATAAAATGTTGAAACACATGTAATTGAAGAGCGTAATAAATAAAAAGGTTTCACCTCAATTTGACCCGTAGGTCGTTGAAATACGTAGAACAGAAAAGTGTTTTTAGATAACTATCGACATTTATAAAAGTTGAGTGTTTTACGTTCATTAGAACGTAGATAATGACGTCATTGGTAAGCTTGCACTGTTGTTTTAATGGAGTATCAGGAGGACATTGTATCATTGAAAACAGCAGTGATATAAAAAATAATAAATAAATACACCAAATAGACACGTAGTTCTGACCCCACACTAAGGTACAGTCTTGTGTCATGGGTATCGGAATCTACGAGAGATTTTTCGGTCGCACAAACACCCAGACCCGAAATAAATATTTGTGGATCACACAAACATTTGTCTCGGTGCGGGGTCTGAATGTATTAGCAATTATCTGAGCTGTATTTTTAAACTCACGTTTCCCCAGTTATGAAGCCTTATGCTATAAGTTGCGTCCTCCGAGCACGTGGTCAAAATCCACAATCAATGGAGTGAGTCTTCAAACCCATTACCCTCGTTATCATACCCTTAAATCCATCGCATCTGTTTGACTGCTGTCCACATCCAACTCTAACGGACTCCGGAAAAATAGCCAACACAAAACACAAAAACAAACTGAAAAATATACCGTAAAGAACTACTTGAAGATGCATACAGCGATCTGAATCTTAAAATAGTACAAACGGTGTATGATAAAGGGCAGGACAGTTGTTCCCGGCAGTGCGGCCGCTCCCCCCTCTTCCCTGGGGCGGAGGGGTGGGGGTGAAATGCGGAGACGTTTGTAAATCAACCGTGAGTAACGATCCAACTATCGCCGGGTACAGACGCAGAAACTTTGCCTCTACTTACGAGTTGGAAGACTTGTGTGTTCCGCTGTTTTGATGAATTAAAAATGGTTTTTTTCGCGAAGTTTTTTTTTTGGGTGTAGTTCCTTTGTTAGCGGGGTATATGACCGTTTAATATAAAAATAAATGGTTTGACTGCCTCGTGGTCTCGCGGTATGGGCCGTACGATCTAGAGGTCCCGGGTCTGATTCTCGAGACGCTAAGTGTTATTGGGTTTTCCACTAGGAAATTCCAGTAGCAGCACGTAGTCTGGAATTGTACCCGAAACACGGTAATAGGCTCGCCCCCTATTACGTGGGACGAAAACACAATCAGCGTAATATGATGCAGAAATGCACCTCTGCATGGCCTTTCGGGGAATACGGGCGTGAATAATGATAGTCATAATGCTGCTGAGAGTCTTCTAATGGAAAAACAGGATAACTGCCCACCCGAGAGTCGAACCCAGACCTCTAGATCACACGGCAAATACTTGTGCCGCGAGACCACGAGGCAGTTATTACTTCTAGCAGTTAAATTTGCTATATTTAAACGACAAATGTATACAAACACAAAATTATAAAAAATAACTTGTAGGTTTTAAGAGTTTTTTTTAAGTAAATTGTTTTCAATTTTAACGTTAAGAAACATCGAGATGTATCCATAGACCATTTAACCGTAGAGGTCACTGCCCAGCAGTGAGGCGTATATAAATGGGTATCAGACCGAATTTGTCTCAGATTGAACCCGCGGCCTCCTGTTTGACCTTATCAAGGAGCTCATATAATACACTCCACTCATTGCAGAGATTTTGAGGCCATCAATTTCTGCTACATTAAAGCTCATTCTTCCATGCCTAATTACCGTAAACCATAAGAACCTATTGTGTCGTAATATAATGCGCTAAGCCCCATAACACACGCGAGAAGCTCCGAAAATCCACCTCGAAAACATTTCGATATTTCGTGCGGTACCAAATTACCTGTTTTTCGAGGTTGCCAGTGAATATGGAGGAACAGTAGTGCAATTTATTTTATTATTTGTTAACTAGAAGTTCAGCCCCGCTTCACTCGGCTATATTTTTTTTAATGTTACCTCCTGCTATATTTCTTTTATTTATTTCTGCTATAGTTCCAGCACTGTTCGAGTTTATTCATTAAAAACTATATTTATAAATTATATTTATATATAAACCGTCTCGCTTTATAATTTTTGTCATAGATTTTTAAAAGTATACAACTACAAGGGCAAATAAAGAAATTAATAGCAGCCCAGTCAGTAATCCTTTAAAAAGGTAGGACGATGTCTTGTTATCCCTTAAAATTTCTCATACATTTTGAAAGGTTAAAATGCACCCACGATCGAAGCGTAGGCTTAACGCAAACTCATTTGCCTGTAATGCAATAAAAAACGAATAAATATTAAAGTAACTTTCAGAGAGAAATAAAAATATAAATTAGTTTGTAAAACTACAAACGTATCTCAAGGGCCCGCTGCGGGTGACTTGAACATTCTTACGCTAGTTTCATAAAATTCATCCATCATCTCTGAAGCATGATAGCTTGGTTGTTTCAAGATCAGTTTTTGTCTGGATTTCGTACTCCTGTATCTTTTTAAGGGTATATTCACTATACTACAAGGAGTGATGGCCTCGAGGTTAAGGCACTCGGTCGAGAATCTCGGCGGTCGCGGGTTCAAACCCCAGGCACACCCCTCTGACCTTTTCGAAGTTATGTGTGTATTCACAATTATTTATCACTTACTTTAATGGTGAAGGAAAACATCGTGAGGAAACCTGCACACCTAAACGTTAGGAATTTCTTAGGTGTGTAGTCCTCCGACCCGCACTAGACCAGCTTGGTGGAGAAAGCCTAAGCCCTCTCAGTTGTAAAGGAGGCCCGTGTCCAGCAGGGTTGTACATGGGCTGATGATGATGATTTACTATACCGAACATACTATCTATTCATATTAGTCTATGTACATCCTTCTGTTATTCACGGCTTTCGTTTATGTTATTCGTTTTTATGGACTCCCTTGCGCTTACCATCAGGTGCAATGGGGTCACTTTGCCGTGCCAGTATAAAAAAAAATAAAAAAAAAAAAAAAAAAAATATGTCGCTTTTTTGAATGCAACTCGACCTATTTATCTCAAAGATCGCTTTGTATTTCTCCAAAACACACATTCAAGAACCTTGAGGTCGTCAGAGGATTTGAAATGGAGAATGGCTGTACATACTACGACTTTCATGGACAAGTCATTTACGGTCCAGGCTGTTCGATTATGGAATGCCCTTCCACCTGTTATAAGACGAGCGGAAACCATTCACTCATTTAAAAGACAAGTGAAAGATCACTACCTTTCTCTCTTATCTATCTTTTCTCCACTCACCTGTTTTTATGCTATACATTATATATGTATGTATGTACATATTTTTATTTATGTATTTTAGTGTAAGTATATGTTTAAAAATATAAATCGATTTTTACGTTTTATATACATTTATATTATTTTCATTAACTCAGTTATTAATATTATTTATTTTATTATAGTTCGTTTTTTTTCTCTTTTACTTCTTTCTATACACTTTATTCTACCCTACTTATTTTTCCTCTTTTATTATCCATCCTAAGGTTGCCTGGAAGAAATTGCCTAGAGCGATAAGGCCGCCTCTTGTTTTCTTTCTTATTACCTAAGTTTCTTTATATAATTTTGTATATATACAAGAAAGTGTTAATAAATAAATAAAAAATATTTATAATACATTATACACATTCAGCCTGTTTCCACAAAAAAGGAGGCAAAGGTACATATCTGCACCCACGTTATGCCAATTGTCTCCGAAATCTCATGCAATTTTTTGGGCTTTTTCCAGACTACGTGTTGCTACTTAGAATGCGGAACTCAAAACCGCACGGCACACACTTCCACCACAATACCACGAGACAGTAAAGTTTTCAATAATAAAACCCGTTCTCCCAATTTGAAAATAAATTAAGTTTCCATACTGTAATTCCTGTTACTCTTGAAGATATTTTCCGTTTCCCCAGACTATGGGCATATACGGCACACACACAATGAACCACTAATGCGTCGTTGTTGTACAAGCATCAATCCATTATGTCCTGCTCCTCAGGT
Source organism: Hemaris fuciformis (assembly GCA_907164795.1). Classification (NCBI taxonomy): domain Eukaryota; kingdom Metazoa; phylum Arthropoda; class Insecta; order Lepidoptera; family Sphingidae; genus Hemaris; species Hemaris fuciformis. The sequence continues at coordinate 11,637,770 of OU015447.1, forward strand.
ATGTTTGCTATCGATCTTGATAATTTAGACGTCGACTGTAATTGTGTGCCGGAGACATTTGTTACGGATAAATAATAAATGGATTTAAAGGTAATATATTGTTCGAATTGGATACTTTTTTGTGAGGTGAAAAGACTGCTGTGAATGCAATGGCTATAGATCAGGTTATAGAAACTGAAGTGACATCGAGTAGCGAAGGTTAATGAGTCTATGGAAAATTACCTTGAACCCAGAATGACGTAAACAAAAAAAAAGGAAAATTGATATATTGTGTTGAAATAAGCTAGATGACCCTATCCCACCACACACCCGCCACTGTAACTACTGTGCTCCAGGATCGACAGTAGCAAACACAGTATCAATGTCGAGCAATGAAGCTCAGTGAATCTAATATTTTACAACGAAATTAATCAGAAATAATATCGATCAATCGGTTTAAGAACTAAAGTGACATCGAGCAGCATATAATGAGTCTATTGAAAATTAACCCGCAATGACGATAATAAAATAAGAAAATAGATATGTGTTGGAAATATGCTGTTGAATTATATAATTTCTACGAGATTATTATTAATGTCCAACTTGTTGAGGAGAGACGACTTTGATTCGTCCCCCATTGCGTTGGTTAAATAATAGTACGCAAACCTTTAACATATAAATCTTAATTCATTTTGGGAATCTTAAGTTCTCTTATACCTTCCTCTGAGAAGTAACGACGGCTCGTTCTTAATAAAGAAAATGTAAGGATTTACATAATATTCTTTGTTATGTTTGTATCTCTGTGCATTACAGTCGCTGTTCTTGGCGCATCTATGTGGAAGGTTATTTTGTGATTAAACATTCTGAAAAAAAAAAAAATATTTTTTACTTAATATGATTTAATTTATACACACACTTTAATCCCCGAAGGGATAGGTACATATATGTTTTTTTTGCACCAACGTTTTACCTGATAAGGGGCGAGCCTATTGCCGTTTTTGGGGCAACTTTCTGGGTTCGGTGCTGCTAATAAAATATTTTTTATCGGGCATATATTTTATTATTTTGGGGCAATGTTGTTATACCACACAAAACTAATACTACTGGTTCACTCACGCATACTACACACGAGAATCTGAGCTCACTTTAAATACAAAATTTAAACCTGGAAATAACCAGCCTCGCTGAAAGAACATTATATTTTATCATCTCCCACACATTGTGCGATCTAATTGTTCGTAAATTGAATTGTGCACAGGAAGCCTTCAGAGGAACTGAGAAACTCAATGCAAGGCGCAAATCTGCGTACAGTACATGAATTAAATTCAACACAATTCAGAACCAGTTTCCGTACTGTTTAGCGGATGGGTAATTTACTATTTACACGAGCTCAGTTGGTTGCATTCAGCTTGTCGGTCTGTATGTGTGTTGTATGTTTGCGCCGCAGATGGTGTTATATTAACAGGATATCTAAGAGCTTGTCTTAGAGCAGGGTTTCTCATAGTGGGGTACGCGTACCCCTAGGGGTTCGCCATTCGACGGCAGGGGGTTCGCGACAAGATTTACGTAATAGTGACTTGATGTCTAGCAGGCACTTGACGTCTTATTGAAATAAAAACCTTATTTTCTTTAACAGACAATTTTATTATTTTCTTATTTGATTATTGACTGCCTCGTGGTCTCGCGGTACAAGTATGTGCCGTGCGATCCAGAGGTCCTGGGTTCGATGCCCGGGTCGGGCAGAGTGTTATTGGGTTTTTCCATTAGGAAATTCTCAGTAGCAGCACGGAGTCTGGAATTGTGCCCGAAAAACGGCGATAGGCTCGCCCCCTATTACGTGGGACTGATAAATACTTGGTGAAATGTGGGTGCAGAAATGCATCTCTGCCTACCCCTTCGGGGAATACAGGCGTGAGTTTATGTATGTATGTATGTCACTTGATGTCTAACAGGCACTTTGTTTGTTATCTCTTTATTGAAATGAAAACCTTAAATTGTTCAACACACAATTTTATTATTTTCTTCTTTGATTAATTGGTTACTTAAGGCTTAAGGAGATCGCTGTCACCTGGAAACTTTAACAAGGGTTCGTGAAACCGAAAGTTGGAGCAACCCTGTCTTAGAGCACTAGCGGTGGAGCCCAGCTCAGCCCGTTTGCAATTTTGAATTCAACTCATTTCACAGGAACGCTTTATACAAAAATACGAAACACCTGTCATAACATTCCGAGCAATATATAAATTTGTAAATGTGTTTCGCAAAAAAGTAGACTACGATACTTCGAAAGTTCCACAAGTAGTTTTTATGTTTACTCGTTACAAACATATAAAATACAAACTTTTCGTGTTTATAATATTATTATTAGTAGGTATATTAATATTAGTATACATTTATCGGTTGAGCCCCGCTTTGTCCGGGCGTAATTTATTAAAAAAAATGCCTATTCTTTAAAAAGTCTGTTCTATGTCTATGTTCTTTCCCAAAAGCCCTATTTAAACATACGAATCTTTTTGGCACTACTTATATAAGTAGGTATACGTTAAGCAATGTCTTGTTTTTAATGCTTGACGTAGTGCATAATTGAATCAGGGTCTATAACAATTATGCGATCAATACCTGTGTTATTTTCATAGTACGAAAGCCATGAAAAAACGACGCATGCTTCTGAGTTATTGACAAGAATTTCCCAAGTTAGCGAAATTTGTAAATTTTCAATCAATTAATATTTTCTAACACGACTTTTCTTTGAATATAGTAAGTTCACGTCTCGGCGGAGAAGATATATAACTCGTTTGATTTATCAACAATTATTACAAAGACAAAATATTGATTTCTATTTGAAGTTTCGTCATTGGCGATCATTCGATGTATTATAAAATTATTTTTTGTATTGGCTATCCCGCTAAAGCACAAAAATAGTCATGAACCATTGTATTTTTTACGGCTAAATACAAAAAGGTCGCGTCTGTTATCAGATCTCTACATTCAAAGGAAGGTGTTTCAAAATCTTAACGCGCATTTTTCAAGCATTTGTAAACGAAAATCCCACTTTTTGAAAATAGAACATCAAAAAGCTCGGGTAACAATCGCTCACTTTTGTTTTTTTTTTCAAAAGACAAAGGAGGTTGCCCGCTTCGGGCTGTACGCGTCTTGTGTAACACGTTTTATTATACCGCCAAATTAAGCCGACCCCTAGTTTTCTAACGCTGCCTAGATGGTGGATTACATAAGCAGGTCTTCTCAAGCTGGACGTTTACACATGTCTTGCTCGGGGACATAAAGTACGGGTGTGTTTTCACATGAGGACTGTCGTGTCATGTATCAGTCTGCAGTTGCCAGCGTGATGTCTTTTGAATCGTTCGCGCTGTTTTACGTTGGTCTTTTTGTTCTTTCCTTTTGTGTTTTTTTTTTCTTTGCGGCCGGCATGAAGTTGTTGGTTTCTAAAAAAACGTGTGCCTACAATACTTTTTGGAAGAAAGTGTAATAGCCTCTTTTGATGTAACTTCTTCGAAATTAAGAATTTATTTTCACGGTCTAAATAGAAATGGATGTCAAATACTCAGTCTAGAGGGATGTAAACTTTAGAAAGGAATAATGTTAACGTATTATTCCTTTGACCCGATTAGGTTGGTATTCAAATAAAAGTGAAATGTAGCAGAAATTCTTAAATTGCCCTTAGCTATATTAAACTTTATAGATTTTCGAAACTAATCGCGGAATGGAAAGTAAATTTGCCAAAAATTTCTTCTAATCCTCATGAATTCGCAATGAAGGCGGAGGTCGGAGGGGGAATTTTCGGCTTCTCTACTAAAATTGTGCCTGTACAGTACACCGATATAAATTTCGGGACCTCCGTTTTTTCTGTGGAGTTATTTATGCGACAATCTATTGTCGCGACTAGGTCGTAGGGTTGCAGGTTGATGAAATTTCTACGAATAATAAACGAATCAAATTTAACGTCGGCGTATTTTTAAAGCTGAAATTCATATTTTTTCTTAAGATTGTATTAAGTTATTTCGCAAGGTTAGAAGATTGAAAAAATGTATTACTCAAGTAATAATATCAAATTCAATTCGGTATACGTTTATTTGCTTTTTTAATGATAAAAAAGTTTGAACAAATTTTATACATCTTTACGGATTTCATTGATTTTCACTTCGGGATCAGATCGATTTCGAAATGAGATTGGGCAATGCATTTTTGCTTTTTATAAGTGCTCAAGAAATCTTAAACTCCTCGATACAGTTATCGGGCGTGATTTTAAACTCAGCTAACGAAAAATTGGTGCATATATACATCCCTGCCAACTCCCAATTGAGAACACAGGCATAAACAGATTTTTTGACAGCCCCGTGGCGCAGTTGGCTAGACACCAGCTTGCGAAGCGAGAGGCCGCGGGTTCGATCCCCGCACCGAGACAAATGTTTGTGTGATCCACAAATATTTGTTTCGGGTCTGGGTGTATGTGAGACCGAAAAGTCTCTCGTAGTTTCTGATACCCACGACACAAGACTTGTATCTTAGTGTGGGATCAGAACTATGTATGTGACTGTTGGGTGTATTTATGTATTTAAACGTGTGTGTGATCATTTTGACCGAAGAACCGTCATCATTCCTCATAGTAGAGAGAGTAGAACAAAAAAAAAGAAAGAAAAAGGGGATTAATCTTATAATACTTACCTCGCTATGGTTTCTTCTACCGTAAGGAAGCAGCCACGGTAGCACTTTTAAATAAAGGCGAAAGACGTGGGCGTCGCCTATCAATGTTGAGCCCAGTATACTCAATCAGGAGGTTGCATTAATACAGCAAATTAATCATGATTTTAGTTGACTTAGTTTGGCGTTGAAGACCAAAAATATGTGACATTGAAAATTCATTGATCCACAGTTATTAAACGAAGCCATTTTCTTTTATCTGAGTCCCAACAACAGAGGCAATGGAATCGGTGATAAATATTCTGGGTTACCCTTACCTCGAACATAAATGGTTCGATACTCTTAACACTTGCTTCACAAAAAAAAATATTTCTGCGATCGCCCTTAAAATTGTACTACACTTTTCTCCCAACCCAATAGAAGTCAATTTGAAAATGTTCCACTAAACCTACCATTCTACCAAGCATTTTATTTTTAAAAAACAGGCAACACTGAGCCGGAGAGGGCATTTTGTTTTAAATTAACGATGGAATGCTAAGAATTACGAGCGCTGGCTATAGACAAAGGCAGAGCTCCGTTTGTAATTGGTCGATGCCCGGCTCTAATCCGATAAAAGGTAAAATTAAGTCGATTTCAGTAGGGCGATTTGTTTTATCGCCGCTGCCTAACTGCTAAGAGTGATTGTTTCCAGTTTTATAACGCTGTTTGTGATACATATTGATTTTTGTTAAGAAGTAAACAATGGAGAGATTGATGTAGATTCGCGAAAATAGGCTTTGTAACTTATATGGGGACTATAAAGTAAGGATATCTCACCGGGTTTGGTTTTCCTTCCTAATTCTTCTCCTAGCACATTCGACCTCTGGCACTCTCCTCATCATCATAATCATCATCACCCTATACGCCCCACTGCTGGGCACGGGCCTCCTTTAAAACACAGAGGGTTTAAAAATTAGTCCACCAGGCTGGCCTAGTGTGGGTTGGTGGACTACACGCCTAAGAAATTCCTAAGAACTTTTAGGTGTGCAGGTTTCCTCATGATGTTTTCCTTCACTGTTAAAGTACGTGATAATTTATTATGAATACATAACTTCGTAAAGTCAGCGGTGTGTGTCTGGGGTTGGAACACGCGACCGCCACCTAATTTACTGATAATAGTAGAGCTTTGATTCAAATCTGTGTTTGTAAGGAACTGATACCAACCAAGTTAAGCCGGTCTGTAAGTACGTAGTTGTACCCAGTGGCGGTAATTCCATATAAGCCCAAAAGCCAGCTTACCTTACAAAAGTTCGAGTAATAATCTTTAGGCTTTAAATATTTATTTAACAAAAGTACATACACATACATAAACTCACGCCTGTATGCCCCGAAGGGGTAGTCAGAGGCGCATTTCTGCACCCACATTTCGCCAAGTATGTATCAGTCCCACGTAATAGGGGGCGAGCCTATTGCCGTTTTTCGGGCACATTTCCAGACTCCGTGCTGTTACCGAGAATTTCCTAATGGAAAACCCAATAACACTTTGCCCGACCCGGGAATCGAACCCAGGACCTCTAGATCGCTCGGCACATACTTGGACCGCGAGACCACGAGGCAGTCAACAAAAGTAATTTGACATAAATGAGAATATAGTATAACCCCACAATAAACAATTATAAACTAGACATTATACAATTGTAACGCTTTTGGGCTTCTATGGAAGTACCGCCACTGGTTATACCATAGCTCTTCTTAGACCCTTGGTTTTCCACTAGTGGAATTTGTAAAGAGAAACAGCTGTAGGTGTAGGTGTTATTAAATTTCGCGATACGCGTCCTTAATAAATTCTTAAATCATTTATTATACTCGTATCTAAACATAAATACGAAATAGAACATTGTTTCAGCACAAAGCTTGATGTAAAATAATTTCATAAGATAAGAATATTTATTGAGATTACACGTGCTGACACACGAGGCGTTAACATCTTAATATATACCTACAATAAAATGGTTGACTATCCTGTCTGTATTTTTAAGAAATAAATACTTGGGACGCGAGGAATAAGTAAACAAAATGATATTTTTCAAAATAATTATTCAACAATAATATCTCTTTTTCTCTATTTTATATTATTTATTATTGTTAATTGTGCTAGAAAAAATCTTTCTTTCTTTTCTATCTTTCTTTGTATCGTGGACGCAGTTAAAACCACACATTTAATGTCTAATGTCTATGCTCGACATTAATGCGGTTGTTTATTGGACGAGAAGACTACATATAAAATATTTTTTTAATCTGCTTAAACGCGTATAAAACAAAATCTAGACTAAATCTATTTACTAAGATATGAATTCCGAGTAAAATTAAATTTCTTCTTCCTAGATTCTACTGGAAAGCGACCCGCGTTTCGCTTACTTGTCAGTAGCGGTCATACAATTACGTACGCGTCAACGAGTCTTCGTTAGTTACATGCTACCTCATAGCTCAGTCAAATAGGCAATAAATATTATGCGATAGAAAAATGTTATTGTTTATTCAAAAGTATCAAATATACACGCCGTAACAGATGCGCGGCTTCATGGATATGAAAGCCTTTATTGTTGATGTCATAGAAATCAATGTATAGAATAAAGAACAATTTAGAAATTGTTTAGCATTGAAATGCCAGATGGTGCTGCAGTGATGGCCTCGAGGTTTAGGCGCGCGGTCGAGAATTTCGGCGGTCGCAGGTTCAAACCCCAGGCACACACCTCTGACTTTTCGAAGTTATGTGTGTATTCACAATGAATTATCACTTGCTTTAACGGTGAAGGAAAACATCGTGATAAAACCTGCACACCTAAAAGTTCTTAGGAATTTCTTAGGTTTGTAGTCCGCCAACCCGCACTAGGCCAGCGCGGTGGACTAAGGCCTAAACCCTCTCAGTTGTAGAGGAGGCCCGTGCCCAGCAGTGGGACGTATTTGGGCTGATGATGTATGATGTATGTAAGCTGCATGGTCTCGCGGTGCAAGTATGTGCCTCGCGATCTAGAGGTCCTGGGTTCGATTCCCGGGTCGGGCAAAGTGTTATTGCGTGTTTCCATTAGGAAATTCTCAGTAGCAGCACGGAGTCTGGAAATGTGCCCGAAAAACGGCAATAGGCTCGCCACCAATTACGTGGGACTGATACATACACAGATAGATAGAAATGCACCTCTGCCTATCCCATCAGGGAATACAGGCGTGAGTTTATTTATGTTATTTAAAACTCTTTCTAAATCAAAATCTAAAGTCTGAGTAAAGAAAGTCACGGGCAGGAGGTAGTTAAAAATATAATTGAAAATCCGTGGCAACGCCCTCATAGGTGTAGTTTTCATTTATTCCGACAGTCTATTATCCTAATTGTATTGTTCTTAGGACTCCACGTGCTGATTTTTCGATAATATTTCAACAGAAACGTGGAGGTCGTTTACATTCCAAATAAGATTTTATGAAACTCCAAAGAGCCTTAACATTGTTTGTGGAAACGTTTTATGTGCCGACACTCCGACGTTCTCCCCCTAAATATTATAATTTGATTGTAGACGCTCGATGTATTAAAACATCGTAAAAAGCGACAATGTTGCGGCTCTGTAAATGCGAGGCGTAGACATAAATGTTTCAATTTTTATTTTTTCCTTCCTTTTGTGTGATGTGACGCGTTAAGGGATAACATGAAGCTAAATTTTATTTGTACTTAAAGGGTAGCTAAATATTCTTGTTCTCCGTGGCACGATTACCGCTTTGGAACAAAACGTTTCGCATTCGATTCTTGTACCGAGCCGAATGCTGATATTATATATGCAAAAAACTTCTTTGTTAAGTTTTCACGCCTACATATGTGAAACCTTTGGGATAATATTTTGTACAGAAAATAAGACTTTGGAGTCAGTTATAAATTATGTTATTGTAACATCGATTGACAAAATTTGACAAAAAACAAAAAGTGTATCTGTAAACGACAATTCACAACAAATTATGTGTAGTCAATTTGTAGTCGGAAGCGGCCAAAAGCTATACATAATATATCTATGTATACAAGCCCGTACTGTCCCACTATCGAACAAAGGTCCCCTTAATATCCCACCATGAACCCTTTGCTTTAGCCCTCTATTCTCAATTGGGTGGAACTCAAGTCTCTCAAAGATTAGGCTCGAATGATAAGGGTTAATATAATAATAAATAAATAAAAAGAAATACACCCAACAGTCACATACATAGTTCTGACACTACCCTAAGATACAAGTCTTGTGTCGTGGGTATCAGAAACTACGAGACACTTTTCGGTCTAACAAACACCCAAACCCGAAACATATATTTGTGGATCACACAAACTTTTGTGTCGGTGCGGGAATTGAAACCGTGGCCTTTCGTTTCGCAAGCTGGTGGCTAGTTACCTACGCCACGGATCTGTCAATGATGGCGATGATTTTATACAATGGATAGGAGCTATGACGTAACCGTTGAAACACATGCAATCTACCATTGAATGCCGGTATGGGCGTGTTAAGTGACAAACCTTTCGCAATTTGATACTCTATTTGGACAGCATCGTATTTACCATTAGATACTGTATTATCACTTAATCAGCGTAAAAAATTACGTTGAAACTCATTTCACCTACGAAAGTACATTTTGTAAAGGGTGTACCCATTTGCCAAGACGTGTCCCAATTTAATGAATAAGTTGTCAAATATCTAGTGCTTTAGGTTTTCGGGGAGTTTTTTCGTGCGGTACACAAAACATGCCTCATTTACTTTTTTACTAACCGAAACCCGGTTTCTTTTGAATAGTAGCGAGCTAAGGGTGTTTCAGACCTGACGTTTTTTCAGCATAATGACTACAAGATCCATGTTTATTCACGAAGACTCACTCATTCAAACAGTGTGCCCCGAAATTCTTAAAGCAATGTTTTTAACCTCAAGTTTTCTATAAATTTTGAAAACTACTATAAACTTCAAATCAATATTTTAAAATGTAAAAGAAAATGAATTTTATTTTAAAATCTCCAGTTTAATAGAGCTTAGTGCAGAGTACCTTTAGCTAGTTTCGTCCCGTCACGTCAACTGTAAACTGTGCACAAAGGAGCACTCCGCAATCACGCTACCTACAAATCTTTCACGTAAAGTACGAAAATCGAATTTCATTTTAAGTATATTAATAAAATAGTTTTCTAATATTTGCGGTCCCTTTTGGACTTGTATGAAGACTTGTGTTAATCGGTGTTAGCGTATCGTACCTACTCGATAAATTTTGTTTTAGGCTGGCAAAGCGACCGCACCTATAAAGTAGGATGTCAAATGGAGTTGTCAACTTAATGATTACCTACTTTTTATTTTCACTTTTACTAATGCCTCGTGGTCTCGCGGTACAAGTATGTGTCGTGCGATCTAGAGGTCCTGGGTTCGATTCCCGGGTCGGGCAAAGTGTTATTGGGTTTTTCCAGTAGGAAATTCTCGGTAAGAGCACGGAGTCTGGAAATGTGCACGAAAAACGGCAATAGGCTCGCCCCCTATTACGTGGGACTGATACATCCTTGGCGAAATGTGGGTGCAGAAATGCACCTCTGCCTACCCCTTCGGGGAATACAGGCGTGAGTTTATGTATGTTTTACTAATGCCGATCTGTTCATACCAGTTCGTGTCCAAAGCGCGTTAAGTTTCGTTTGTCACAATGCTGGGTCATACACCTTAAGTAGGATAGGAATGGCCGACCACCAGTATATTAAGTCCTGGCATTAACACTCCCAACAAAATACAATAGCGATAGACCTCCCCCCCCTCCTCTCTAAATTAACACCGCTGTCACAGCGACTTCCATTTCTTTATAAAGATAATAAAATTCCGCTTCACATTGGACGCTTTGTTAGAGAGCAGCCTAAATCAGTTTTGTCCCGTCACGCTTGCCGAAAACGGGACACAAAGGGGCACTCCGCAATCACGCTGTTTGTAAATCTTTCACGTACGCACGTGAGCCGGAGCATTGAGTATTGAACCACGCGGCTGAATACCAAATGATATACTTGTTTCCCTTTAATATGACGAAATTGCCTTCCCCGCGTTAATGTTTAGTGTCCATGTTTGATGTTAATAATGAAATGTTTATTTGCCGATTAATTGTGAGGATTTGTTGTTAGTTTTGGTCGCATATTTAAGGACATTTCGTAATCATCATTATCATATTCATCATCATCAGCATATATACGTCCCATTGCCAGGCACGGGCCTCCTCTACAACTGAGAGGGTTTAGGCCTTAGTCCACGCTGGCCTAGTGCGGGTTGGCATTATTAGTATTATCGATGATTTTTTTTTACTAATTTGTATGTTCCAAGTGTTCATAATGGGCCTGTTTTGTTATGTTGTCTTAATAACAACCTTCTCCAGGATCTATTGAGAAGCAAAAAACATCAAAATAACTTTGATTTACACGTAAAAGCATAAAAAAGGAGCCTGTGTCCAGCAGTAGGACGTATCTGGGCTGATGATGATGATGATGTCCTACATACCTATAAAACGGTAATAAATAGATAAATAATGTGTTTTTTGGATATTTAAATAACACTGAAGCTTGTAACTAAATGATATAATAGATCTCATAAATTGCCTTTTACTTGGACAAAATAATTGTGTAACGCAAATATTCCTTAGCAACAAACGAATAGAGGCTTCGCTAACTTTCGAACGTAATTTAGCAAATGAAGCGACTTTCGTGAACCGCCCGAGTTTTAATTCTTAATGAGTAACCCTTGTTACAACACTTTATGAGACAAATTCGTGTGGTTCTACTTTGCTGAAGAACATTGCTGTTCAATCGAATGATTTTTCAAGGAAATTCTTTTTTTCTTTTACATTATTCCTGTAATGTTTCTATTAATTGGTAAATTCTTTTAAGATAAAAATATTACTATAAAAAATTTCAATGGTGTTAACCTCCTGTAAGTAAGGAATTGCGTTTCTGCACCGAAACGCCAGGTGTTTTTTGTTCCATTAGCATGTGCTGAGAATTTCCTAATGGAAATGCTAGTAGCTTTTTTCTCGATCCGATAATCGACTACACTTATAGATGTTCCGCGACACCAACGGCGCAATCATCAACCTGACGTTATGGTTGCCATCCACCACCCACATTTCGTCAAATATGTATCAGTGCATGTAGGGCGAGCCTATTGACGTTATTCGGGCACATTTCCAGACTCCGTGCTACTACTGAATAAATATAAATAAATAAATACACCCAACAATCACATATATAGTTCTGACCCCACATTTGGATACAAGTCTTGTGTCGTGGGTATCAGAAGTTACGAGAGACTTTTCGGTCTCACAAACACCCAGACCCGAAACAAATATTTGTCTCGGTGCGGGGATCGAATGGTCTGAGAATTTTCTAATGGAAAAACCCGATAACACTTTACCCGACCCGGGATCGCACGTCACATACTTATGCCGCGAGACCACGGGGCAGTCATTTTGCAATAACCTGTACAAAACAACCCGATCACAATAAAATCTTGGCTACAAAGGCAATAGTAATGAGCAATAGTTTAAAAAATTAAAGAAGTGTAAAATTGACGATTCAAAAGTAAAAGTCTATTTGAATAAAGATACATTGACTTTGACTATGACTTTGACAGATTTTATTTTTATTTTATTTTACATACAGAACGTAACACTAATTGCTCCTAGTAACATAGTTGGGATTGTTTCAACACCAAGGATACGGCTTGAAATGGATTTCAACGTGCCGACACACTGCCACGCGTTGCAACAAGACAATTAATCAATTAACTGCGGACATTGCGCTATGGGTACGTTATACCCTTTGTTCCCTACTGAATAACCCTCGAATGTTTTATTTAATTAAGGAAACTTAGATTGAAAAGAGCAGTTGATAACGGTGTGCTATGAAGTGGAAACCCCCGAGGATTTCTTTAATGAAGGTAGATTAATCGTAAATAGTTTTGTTGATTTGTTACATTTATATTTACATTTTAAGTACTAAGTATTTGTAACAATTTAAAAGTTTTTTGATGAAATAGTGCTTTCAAAAAAGACAAATGTGCCTTTTTCTTATGAGATTTTTTTAAAATATTTAGTTCGAACGAATCTGAACTTGCTAATATAGACAAGGAATAAAAAAAAAAAAATTTAGGAAACTTACACCTAAAGTTCTAAGAAATTTCTTAGGCGTGTAGTTCGCCAGCCCGCACTAGGCCAGCGTGGTGGACTAAGGCTTAAACCCTTTCAGTTGTAGAGGAGGCTCGTGCCCAGCGTAACAAGTAATAACCAGTATAATATGATCTGATGATGAAAGGTAGTAAAGTCCTGTCTGTTTTTTATAACGATACCTCATTTATCCAATTCTAATAAGTAGTTAAGGAGCTATAAGGGAACAGATGAACATACATACATAGCCTCTCAAAATCATAACTCTCCTTTGATAGTATGTTAGCTATATAGTACAAATGGAAGATATATTTTCCTGAACATTTACTATTCTGTCATGAATTAAAAAATAAATATTTACAGTAAACAGATATAGTCAAGGGAGTTGTAAAATTTGCCAATTAAGAGCGTCAACATTGAAATGGCATGCGGAAATATTCTTAGAGGAAAATAAACATTTAATAAATACGGCTACAGTAACGATGAAATGTAAACAATAATGAAAACGGAGGGGTATTACCAAGAAACTAGAAAGTATATATAAAGGTAATGTTATTCAAATACTTCTATTTCAAAAATCATTCAAATCAATCAAACCAAAAAAATCATTTTTTTATTTGATATCCCATTTGTACACGGATTTGGTGGGCGAGGTGCGATTGAGAAGTCCCGAGTTTGATTACATGGGAGATTAAAGTGTTTAAAGTATTATAGGGATTTTCGGTTAGGATATTTTTAAAGAGGGCCAAATTCTACAGGCGTACGTATGTGTTAAGAAGTACAAAATCAGACCTACATTTCTAACGAAAAACTTTTTAGTTTAAAGTGTCAAGAGAGATTTTCTATGGGATTCACAAAAATTAAGACTAGACTTGTAATCTTTTAGTTCAGTAAATGGTTTCCTTATCCTGTATATTTACCTTCATCACCATTGCTGGGCTAAGGCCAACTTCCAACTGACCCTAGCGCCGTCCTGTTCAAAAAGATGACAAAAAAACATTGAACACTTCTCAAAATACAATCTGTTCTCCGTAAATTTTGTTTTGTATCGCATTTATATTATTTTACAAATAGTACCGTGTTTCTGATATTAAATTAATTATTCTATGAATACGGTTAAATAGCATACATACATGCACACATGCTTGTATCCATCGAGTTTTGGAGTTACAAAGTTGCCTACTGTAATGTCACTTCAGATGCCAAATCTAAAGGTTTGTGCTCAAGTGGAAGCCAAGTTTCCGCATAGTCGACTAATGACCTTATAAGCGTTGTACTAAATTATTCGATGCAGTTCGTTTCTTATATAACATACTTTAGCGTAGTCATAAACAAATATGAGTTCTATTTTTTTTTTTTTTTTTTTATTCTGTCGCGGCAAAGTGACTCCACTGTACCTGATGGTAAGCACAGTGGAGTTCAAAAAATAATATATTTTTAAATAATATCATTGTAATAAAATAAAAGCCTTCTTTGGGCGTCCTTTAACTATTATTTTCATCATCATCATCAGCCCATATACGTCTCTAAATGCTGAGCATGGGCCTCCTCTACAACTAAGAGAGTTTAGGCCTCAGTCCACCAAGCTGGTCTAGTGCAGATTGGCGGAAAGAAACTCCTAAGAAATTCCTAAGAAATTTTAGGTGCGTAGGTTCTATTACGATGTTTTCCTTTACCGTTAAAGTAAGTGACAATTCATTGTGAATGCACACACAACTTCGAAAAATAAGAGGGTATGCCTGGGGTTTGAAACCGCGAGCGCCGAGATTCTCGACGTCGAACCAAAACCTCGAGGCCATCACTACCGATACAAAACCTGAATAAATTATACTAATCCATAAATCAATCTGCCTATATCTGAAAACGGCTCAAATCCGTTCAGTAGTTCCTGAGTTAATTGCGAACAAACAGTCGCAACGGTATACTTTGCTTCATAATATGCAGTCGATTTATCAAACAGTAATATAATGTACACGGGTATTATACAAATAGTAATATAATGACTTGATAATTACACGAAATAGATACATTGAACGAGCATTTACACATAAAACGTGGTTGAAAACTAACCACGTTAAGTTACAATTAATTACGTTTTAAATTATTCCTTTTGCAATTTATTCATTAATTTCACAGGCGATGATATTTTATCCCTCAATTTAATTTATCCAGAATTTTAATGAAGCACCTAAAATGGCTGATACGTTGGCGTCGACAATTTTATTCTAGCATTTCAGAGCATCGGAATGCCGGGCCAGCGTCTGGCACATGCGATTCGTCTGAATAATTTTCCCCCTGATTGTACGGAACTCGGCTGCGCCGGTATTATTCGTGTATGAAAAGGAATTGTGAATCCTGCTTTAATTATTCGTTCATGCTTCAATAGTGATATGGTGTTAGTGGATTACGCAGTTTCGTTAAATGATTTGCCTTCTTTAAATTACTTGATGTCATTAAACAGTTTTCTTATATTGGTATGTTGATTACTTGATCTATTAGAGGTTTGTGAGTGTCAACTAGGGATGTTATGGATATGATATTTCAGATCTGGATACGGATATGGATATAGGAATTAAATTATATCAGTTTCGGTTACGGTTACGGATATCAGATTGAAGTAAAATATAACTGTTTTCGACACTCTTGTGAGAAAAGTTTTTATCACAATGTTTACATTTTGCACAATCTACATTATCTTGATAAAAAGATGTCAAAATTAAAGTCGATATTGGTCGCTTTTTGTCTACTCATATAAAAATCAATTTTGTACTTAACACAAGACTTTCTTAAACTATCCGAAACTTCTGAAACGGATACGGTTACGGCTACGGATATATTTTTATTTCGGATATCCGATAGTTTCGGTTACGGTTACGGAGCTCCATAACATCCCTGGTGTCAACTTATAAGAGATAGTTTTGTTTCACTTACACTATATTGTCCAAGATCACATCTGCTGTCCACTCTTCTTGTGGTTCTGTAACAGAAAAACATTTTTATTACCAAATGCAGTCTGTCTTTTTTGACTAAATCAAAAAACCTCGTAACATCAACGAACTTTTTCCAACATTCCAAACGAGAATTAATTTGTCAAGCGATAACTTTATTATTGTCGAAAGTTAAAACATTCTTTTGTCACGAAAATTATCGACCTCCTTCCTCAACTTTTCGAATAACATAAAAAAGCGTCACAACAGTAACAATTCCATTGAAACTCAAACACTCATTCGCAATATGTCAGCCGTCTGAGTAACCGCGGGCGTTGACAAAACTTTCCCCTCCCGACATACGAGGGCAGTCCGATAAGTACTTAGCCTACAAAAGAAAAACGAAAATTTTGGAAAAGTGGCGATTTATTTCTCATCACAGTCTTCTTTCAACTCGATTCACTTGACCCAGCGATGCTCCAACTTCTTTAAGCTGTCTGAAAAGAACGTTTTCTGGAGGTCTACAAAGTAGGCCTCCGTGGCGGCGATAACCTCCTCATTCGACTCAAATTTCTGTCCGGCGACGGACTTTTTCAAGTTTGGAAACAAAAAGAAGTCACACGGGGCCTAATCTGGAGAATACGGTAGATGGAGCAGCTGTTCGTAGCCTAATGTGACCAATTTGGCCGTTGCGACGGCGGAGGTGTGAGCCGGTGCGTTGTCATGGTGGAAGAGCACTTTTTTCTTCGCCAAATGGAGCCGTTTTTTCTACAATTCAGCGTTGAATCGGCCCAATAGTTCGGCATAGTAGAGCCCTGTGACCGTTTTGCCCTTCTCCAGGTAGTCGATGTAAATCACACCTTGTGAAACCTAGAAAACGGTGGCCATCACCTTTTCGGCCGATGGGACAGTGTTCGCCTTCTTCGGAGCACATTCGCCGGGTAAAGTCCACTGTTTCGACTGTTTATTGGTCTCTGGTGTGTACCAGTGAATCCATGTTTCGTCGACGGTCACGAAACGACGCAGAAACCCCTTCGGATTGCACCTAAACAGTGTCAAACACTGCTCTGAAGTTGTGTCACTGATGCGCTTGTCGTCCGAAGTGAGCAAACGCGGCAGCCATCGAGCCGACAGCTTTCTCATGCCCAATATTTCATGCAGGATATGACCCACGCGGTCTTTTAAGATGCCTACTGTCTCAGCTATCTCGCGCACCTTCAATCGGCGGTCTGCCAATACAAGATCGGGACTTTTCTCACGTTATCCTCCGTGGTAGCCGTTTTTGGGGCACCTGGGCGTGGCTCATCAAAAACTGACGTGCGACCACGTTGAAACTCGTTAAACCAATTTTTGACGGTCGCCATTGAAGGAGAAGAGTCACCGTAAACAGCATCCAAGCGCTTTTTGATATCGCTGCGCGATTTCCCTTCCAAAAACAAGAATCAAATCACCGGCCGATATTGCTCTTTTTCCATTTTTCGAAAATCCGCGGACACGTCCGCTTACACACGCGGTCAAAACAAAACTACAAATCCAATTCGGCTGAAATTTTGACAATAGCCGTCTACGAAGATGTGCTACATGATGGTAAATTTATCTTACGATAGTGGTGCCATCGGGCGGTGAGGCTAAGTACTTATCGGACTGCCCTCGTAAGTCGGAAGTTCTCGACAAAAGTGACAAACGGACAGCATCTTGAGACGTCGGGTTCATTATTCGGCACATAGGCGTTCTTGGAACATTGTTCGCTGAGTTTGTTGCCAGAATTCGGGTCTACGATGGGGGGACAAAAAATTACCGCACAAAGGGTGGAAGCTTAGGTTTCAATTATATTTAAAAGTTATAAAAAACTTTAAACGTTCTTTAGCACTTCAATATACAGCTATCTTTTATCGACTTAAGACTCTGATTTTAGCATGTGTTCTACATATGCTGTGTATAACTGGAAAACTAAGGACCCAGAACTTGGTTTACAATCATTAATTACATCAGTCTTAAATTTTTAAAAAAGGCTACATCATTTTTTATGAAGATCCGATAGGATCACTAACGCGTATTTCACACTTAATTTATGGAGCTAACCAAGCCGATAAGTCCATTACTCCCTCCATCGGTGTTCTCCCATCGCTATGCCATGTCTTTCTTCAAATAAGGGATTATAAATTTATTTCTTAGTCGGTGGAAACTTGGCCTTTAGTATTGTTGAAGTCGATGGGTATCTGTTTCCCTTCAGGGGAAGTCTCGTAGCACAAGTATGTGTCGTGCGATTTAGAGCTGCCGGGTTGGTATTACGTGGGACTGATATATACCTGGTGAAATATGGGTGCGGAAATGTACCTACCTCTTTATACTTCGGGAATACAGTCGTGAGATGTACATATGCCCGTATTAGCAAATATAAAACAAGACTGTAACCCTTCTTTTTTACAGCGACCGATTAAAAATAAGTAGAGTACTGTTCTCTCATACCAGTTTCCATTACCCGAGTCCTTTCAGTGGAATTAAACGATATATCTAAAACTAAATTAATACGATCGCCAAACGGTCGTAACTGCAAACGGTAGATACCTAAATCATTACCGAAACGCTACGGCGCCGGTGCGGCCAAATTACAAAAGAAAATAATAACAATACCTACACAAAGCCAATCGTATTTATTCCGCTACGTATTATGTCTAAATATATATGTTTGTGGCAAAGTATGGAGCTAGTTGTTTTGTGAAAGGTCTGAATGACCAGGTTAAAATTGTAATATATGTAGGTTCCTGTTTATGTAGCATTAGTTTAGTATGACAGCCCCGTGGCGCAGTTGGCTAGACACCAGCTTGCGAAACGAGAGGCCGCGGGTTCGATCCCCGCACCGAGACAAATGTTTGTGTGACCCACAAATATTTGTTTCGGGTCTGGGTGTATGTGAGACCGAAAAGTCTCTCGTAGTTTCTGATACCCACGACACAAGACTTGTATCTTAGTGTGGGATCAGAACTATGTATGTGACTGTTGGGTGTATTTATTATTATTGTTTTATTTTATGTGAGAGTTCGTATTTTTGCTGTAATATAGTTGGTAGGTGAAGTGGTGATGGCCTTGAGGTTTAGGCACGCGGTCGAGAATTTCGACGGTCGCGGGTTCAAATCCCAGGCACACACCTATGACTTTTCAAAATTATGTGTGTATTCACGAAGAATTATCACGCACTTTAACGGTGAAGGAAAACATCGTGATGAAACCTGCACACCTAAAAGTTCTTAGGTGTGTAGTCCACCAACCCGCACTAGGTCAGCGTGGTGGACTAAGGCCTAAGCCCTCTCAATTGTAGAGGAGGCCCGTGCCCAGCAGTGGGACGTACATATATGGACTGATGATAATGATAGGTGGTAGGTAGCTTATATGCTGAATTGGTTCCTATTTATAATCCTAGGTCCTTAAAGTGTAAAGTGAAGAACAAAATTGATATTTTATCTTGCTCGTAAAAATACAAATAAAAATCGTTTGTACGGCTGCTACACGTTTCACCAGTTTTATAAATACATATTACAATTCAAATTACAATTCGCTAGCTCTGTGTTGTTGCGGATACACTTTCAAAATTCGGCACTGAGAATTTCCCAATGGAAACACTCAAGAACCAACTCGGGAATCGAAATAGTTCTTTTGTGGGATATGATTTTATGTTAAATTACCAGTATTTTATTAGTACTTACTAAGGTTATTAGTACATGTTCCAATTCGAAAATGTTAATTACCATCAATATACATTCTAACTTGTTGGCAAAACATGTAATCAAAATCATATTTAAACAAAATGTTATTAATTCTAAGTACGATGTTGAATAAACATTAAATTAATTACATGGATGTACACAGAGCCCGGTGTTTGCCCAACGATTGGGATTTACATTTGTGATCCCATGTCATAAAGCGATGTTTGCTAAATAATTTCATATATTTGGAGATGTGTGAATTTAATACGATAGCGGTAGTTGCAGTACAAGTTTCAGCTAGTCATTTGTTTTGAGTATATCACTTGATATCCCTTGAAATAATTTATTTCTCAACGTTTTATTTTTTAAACAATAAGTAATAGGGAGTTAGTTCATTGCAGATTTTGGGGCTGTAAAGCATTTTGGGTTTGCGGCTGTCACACCTATCGTCGGTGCTCTAGTCGGGAATCGAATCTAAAGTTTCTTAACCGCCGAACTTTTTTGTCGCTGGACTGACTTTAACTGACTATGAATCTTTAGTCATCAGTTAGAGATGGGGTCATGCATTCATTTCGACATTTTGTGTCATCATCCTGTTGTCCTGTTCCCAATAATACTATTTAAAGTCGGCGCAGTATGTTTTATCCTTCATAATTTTTTCGTTATATCTTCATTCACCCGTTTTCCTATATTATCTTCCCTCGCGCACTCCATTCATCTCTTTTTTGGTCTTCTACTGCTTGTCCATCCCTTAACATTTATACTCATTACTTTGGCAGTGTCTAAAAGGAAATACTGGAAAAAATAAATATACAAACAATCGTTTCCAAAAATGTCTAATTTTACATTAAACAGCAACATGTACTTAATAACATCGGGCAAAGCAATAATAATGTCCAATAACCGCCCTATATGATTTACTCGTGTGTCGCGTAAATAAACGAAATAAAATTGTTTATGTTTGTGGTATTTTGCTGGGTGCCGCGATAAACTATAATGCCAGTACAATACTGGGCATGTCTGTTTGTTCATATTAGCCATTATTGGAGCCAATGTTTGTCGTAATTTTTTATTTAATCACCGCCTGGGCGTAATTTCCTGGTACAAGGAAATATAGGTTTCAGCAAGAAGTATTGCAATAGGTGACCTCTGTAAGCAATAAAACCTAACTTTGTCGTTTTTTTACCAGGTATACACATGGTCGTGACCTCATAAATGAAGATGAAAGAAAGAGAAATATGTTTAAAGTTACAATGTGGTACATGCAATTATAAAAAAAAAAAATAAGTACAAAAAAGGAAAAAAAATATATGCTAAAAAACGTAATTATTGCACGTCCACATCGCAACAATTAGATAACAGCTAGATGCAAGTCAATGCAATATTAAAAACAATAGGATACTTTTAGGCGTTTAAAGCCCTACGAAAATTATGTTTACATAATATGTATTTACTCATTTCTGCCTTGTGGTCTCGCGGTACAAGTATGTGCCGTGCGATCTAGAGGTCCTGGGTTCGATTCCCGGGTCGGGCAAAGTGTTATTGGGTTTTTCCATTAGGAAATTCTCAGTAACAGCACGGAGTCTGGAAATGTGCCCGAAAAACGGCAATAGGCTCGCCCCCTATTACGTGGGACTGATACATACCTGGCGAAATGTGGGTGCAGAAATGCACCTCTGCCTACCCCTTCGGGGAATACAGGCGTGAGTTTATGTATGTATGTATTTTTTGTAATTTTTTGTTAGTAGGGATTTTTATCCACAAGGACATACCAACCCCATTGTACCCTATAACATTATTTACATAATGAAAATAAATTAATATTGATAGCATAATAAATATAACAAAAAACATGAATAAGCACATTGAGTTTATTGTATAATACTGGTAGGTATAGTTCACGTAATCGACGAGCAGAAAAAAATATATGTCAGTTAATTAAGCGAAAAAGAATTATGTTTCCATAGTCTCTGCCAATAATAAGAGACGGAATTTAAGTTATGGACGTATATATATTATTTACTTAATAATTAAATTGATACGATTTTAGTAAAAAGTCTTTCATTTTTGTTAAGTAATAGCTACTATTCGTCAATCGTTTCATCATAAGCCCATATACGTACTCGTATGTATGTACCAGTGGCGGGACTTCCATAGAAGCCCAAAAGTGTTAAACATTAATTATGTAATGTCTAGTTTATATTTGCTTATTATGGGATATTTATTTAACAAATTGTTTTTGTTAAATAAAGATTTCAAGCTTTAAAAAATATTATTTGGAATTTTAAAAGGCAAACTGGGCTTTTGGGCTTCTATGGAAGTACCGCCACTGGTATGTACGTTCCACTGCTGGGCACGGACCTCCTCTACAACTGAGAGGGTTAGGCCTTAGTCAAACACGCTGGGCTAATTAGGGTTGGTGGACTACACACCTAAGAAAGATTTTTTAGTTGTGCTGTTCTAAAAGTCAGAGGTCAATGCTTTTTTAGGTTTGAACCCGCGACCGCCGAGCTTTGACTCGTCCGCGCGCCTACATCTCGATACTATCACGACAACTTCATTAAAAATATTTATTTTTCCAATAATCAAATGTACAGACTAGTTAAAAAAAAATCATAGAATTTCACCTTTTCCGAAATGTTATAAGACCCAAGACGCGAGTTTATTTGGCACGTTTCTAAGTTAAACATACCTGAAAAACTTAAATGTGTGATAAGAGCACTTTCCGACAATCACGTTTCATTTTGAGTGTGACCCGTACGTGCGGCGGAATATTTGTATAGAGCGATTGCTGAGGCGCAGTATTTTTTTATTCCACTCAGTTGAATAAAAGGTTATCGGTTAGAATATTATACATTTATTCATTTAATGCCTGAGACATTATTTCATAGTTGAACCCAAAGTGATGCATGATTAAAACGACACAAATAACTAAATTAGCATTGGTAAAAAACGTGAAGTTTAAGCATAATAACTAAGCGCTGGGTTTCTAGATATATAGCATCATCATCAGCCCATGGACGTTCTAATGCTGGGCACGGGCTTCCTCTACATCTGCGAGGGTTCAGGCCTTAGTCCACCACGCTGACCTAGTCCAACACGTGCGAGTTGGCGAACTACACACCCAACAATTTATAGTACTCGTATATTTGTATCTATCAAAATTGTCATCATCACATTTAAGGCGTAAAGTTCTCCATATTAAAATCTGCATGCGTTCTGGGATTTTAGGGAAAATTGTGTTCAACAGTGAGAGAAAATTTCACTTACATTCAGCTGTAAGTTCAGTAGTTTCATCATGTATTAAAACAGTAAAATACATATACTACCACTAAGATATCGATGGTGCGACTTCTTTGCCGGTGGCGTTAAAGAAAAATCCAAGTCTACTATAATAAAAGTAGATTTAAAAATCAAAATCACGGTTTAAATTCCAAGGCATTATGGACAAGAAGGTCCATTGAAATTTCCAAGTAGAATTCAAGGCACGTTTTAAACAATTTGAAACTGAAGATTTCGGACATAAGACAATCCGTTTAATGACTTAACGCGATCTAATTGTAACTGAAGATGGATTTGGGCGGCTTTTCGAACGCTTAAGTCTTCACCGAAGCAGATTAAGACCGAAGGTAATTTATAAGTAAGTAACGCCCGTCTTTAGATTACTTTAATGTGTTTTTAATAGTTTGGGATTTGATTTTTGTTATCTATTGTTTCATATCAAATGATTAGCTAATGTTTTTATTGCTTTATTGAAGCGTATTAGGTATGTTATTAGCTTTAATCTGAATTATATCATACTTGATAGGATCAATGTCAGGATGTGTGAGAATTATCTTGATAATTTTTTTTTAAATCTTTATGATATTAATAACTGATAATTATGAATGAATATATATTATATATATATATTTTATACTGGCACGGCAAAGTGACCCCATTGCACCTGATGGTAAGTGTAATGGAGTCCAGAAAAAGTGCCGACCAGCGAGAGAAGATGATGTCCCGGTGGTCGACGCAATCATGCCGGCCGAAAACCTCTTCACCTATCTTGTGAAGAAGTTTGGGGGACTAATACCATGGTGAACAAAGGACCGACCGCGAGAAACCGGCCAAAAAATGCCGGCACGGTCATCCTTTCACCATGATTGAAGTCCCCCCGAAAACCGGATATACACTGGCTGATCCCGGAACGCGGCACACTTGCATGTGCCACTATGGTGGGTTCTACGCCCTGTGTACGGTGGTCGCTATCCGGGCGGATACGAATATCCTACCACCAGCAAATTGATTTTATATTCTTTGAATTTTTTTACTGCATAAGTGTGTTTTTTCTGCATATTATAATCTTTCTCTAGAAATTTATATTTTCTAAAATATCCCGTCATTAACTCTAGGAAGTTTATCGAATACAGAATACCAAAAATACCAAATACAAATATCAAAAAGAATATTATGTAAACGGAAATGCAGCAAATGAGAAAAATGAAATAATTATAAAGCAAATCTGTCAATTGCTCATAATGAAGTTGTAAAATCGGTAAAGTGAGAAGCCGTAATGAATAAATTTGATACCGATGACACCGCGGCGTAATGAATGAAATGAAGTGAATTAAATTTCGTTGGACTGTGCTTCGGTCAACGGCGACCGCCGCAGTGATGTTTGAAATCCTAGTTTAAAATCGAATTCGGTCCTGCAATTGGTTGCGACTTTAGTTTTGCCGAGTTAGGAAGCGTTGGTGATAAAATTGACGTCAACATTTTTCTTTTTGTTTCGGCAAAGTGATAACACCGCATTTCTCTATCAGTTCAAAACAGATTATCAAGTTGGGAAAGAGTCCAATAGGTACTTCATTACTCGAACACGCAGACTGGCAAACATTTAAAAGACGGCAGAAACGAACTTGTGGATTCTTCGGTTCAAAGCCAGGTGTTAGTGACCACGTCCGACCGAGTGTTCTATATTAAATATTTGGAATGTAATGATTAAAACTGTCAAGATGATTTCCGCAAGCATCTTAAGCATCAGTCTGTATATGCAGTAGGTGAGGCCAGCATGTTTATCTGTCGATAGGACATTTGTAAAAATATGGGGAAAAATAATTACAGTGATAAAGCCGGCAAAGTCGTTTTGCTCTAAAAAAAAAATATCCCACGAAGGTACATCTGGTGAGTCTATATTTTAGCAGCTCGTGGGATCTGTGCGGATCGCGGACGAGTGACGTTCATTCCAGCTTGGGCACATCATTTACACTCGAACACTCGGTGGACGGGGCCGTCATATCGACGGCACGACACGACCACGACACGACGACGGCACGAGAGTGCCATCAGTACGACGTGTTCTCTAGTATCGCGCTGATGCAGCTCTGCCGTCATATCTGCTGTATAAGTGGGGTGATGTTTAAGTAGAATTGATGTAGAAGCTGTGAGGAATTTTTGTAATTGCTTACATAATACTAAGAGGGATGCAGTTATCTATTTAATATTTGTTTTAAATGTTTTCGGGTTAGCGTACTCTTTTACTTTCTAGCAGGTGGGTGAGTTTATTAGTAGTATAAGGATGAGTTTGAGCAGCAGCGGTACTTCCATAGAAGCCCAAAAGCCCAGTTTGCCTTACAAAATTCCTAATTTATTATTAGGAATCTAAAAAATTATATTTAGATACTGCTAACAAACATTATAGTTTATTTTTACCCTTAATTAATCGTTTCTTACTACCTAATAAATACCCCCAACAGTCACATATGTACATCGTTCTGTACCCGCACTAAGGAACCTATATTGTGCCGTCGATTGAGATTACGATAGATTTTCCATTCCGTGGAACTTGGACTCGAAATATCCGTGTATCACACAAACATTTGCGGTATAAACAGACATACTGATAAGGTATACTGATACTGTTTTAATCATCATCATCATCAGCCCATATACGTCCCACTGCTGGGCACGGGCCTCCTCTACAACTCTAAAAAGTAACAATTAACCTTTAGGTTTAGGCCTTAGTCCACCACGCTGGCCTAGTGCGGGTCGGCGGACTACACACCTAAGAAATTTTAGGTGTGCAGGTTTCATCACGATGTTTTCCTTCACCGTTAAAGCAAGTGATGATTCATTGTGAATACACACATAACTTCGAAAAGTCAGAGGTGTGTGCCTGGGGTTTGAACCTGCGACCGCCGAAATTCTCGACCGCGCGCCTAAACCTCGAGGCCATCACTGCTTCGATACTGTTTTAATACTTGGTATATTACGGCTCATTTGCCCAATAATTTCCAGTATAATTGTCATTGCCACCACAAACAGCTCATCACACTACTCGTGACTGCGTCGCGTCGTATTGCCGTTGACTTGAGTGAATCGCGAGCGACTTAACTCTGACATACAGATTTGGTCACGTAATTGGTTCATGGCTTATGATTCGGCTCTCGGTGCGGATTGGATGTTAATCCGTCAGATGCGAGCGGTCTGGATCAAATTATGTATTTTAGAATTGAAGTGGATTTGAGATTATATTAAACCACGAATTTATGATGAAATAAATAAATAAATACACCCAACAGTCACATACATAGTTCTGATCCCACATTAAGATACAAGTCTTGTGTCGTGGGTATCAGAAACTACGAGAGACTTTTCGGTCTCACATACACCCAGACCCGAAACAAATATTGGTGGATCACACAAACATTTGTCTCGGTGCGGGGATCGAACCCGCGGCCTCTCGTTTCGCAAGCTGGTGTCTAGCCAACTGCGCCACGGGGCTGTCAGTGGATTTTGTTTTAAAAATATGACGATCAAAAATACACGCAATATTCTCTCAATTACAGTTCAACACTAAGAAATTAGTCTTTAGTTGGGGTAATACAAAATATACAAGACTTTTGTGTCATAAAACACCCATATAAGAAATTAATTTTAAGTCGCTGCGAGTATGGGATTTGTGACTCCTATCTTTTAACAGTTCTGCATCCAAATAACTGCGTAAAATTATCAAAAAAGAGGCCAATTCACGAATTGCTAAATAATGGAGCTACGCTTTAATTTTGATTATGGTTTCAGAGGGTCTTATACTCGCTCATAACTAGATGAATTACCGACATTAAAGTTGCAGCAAAAATTGGATGTCAGACTAAGCACTATTATTGTAGAGTCGCCAAATTTTCAATGGTACACTGCTTGAAAAAAAGTACCATGAAACTTCTCTAAGCGCTGAAAATAATGGCGACTGAGAGCGATTAGTCCATTTTTGAACCACACTTGAATTTACAATTTTAATAGGTACGAAACTCGTGGTCTCGCGGCACAAGTATGTGCCGTGCGATCTAGAGGTCCTTGGTTCGATTCCCGGGTCGGGCAAAGTGTTATTGGGTTTTTACATAAGAAATTCTCAGTAGCAGCACGGAGTCTGGAATTGTGCCCGAAAAACGGCAATAGGCTCGCCCCCTATTACGTGGGACTGATACATACTGGTGAAATGTGGCTGCTGAAATGCACCTCTGCCTACCCCTTCGGGGAATACAGGCGTGAGGTTATGTATGTATATTGAATTTACACGACCAATACAGAAAATTCACTACCGAGGAAATATTATGTCCTCAGTCCTATTCATATTCGACAACAAATGCTGACCGTAATTCATATTATGACATCAATTAATGAACAAAAACCAGACAGGCCATCACAATTCAAATCCTATTCTCACTATACCCATATCACAAACTTAGTACTTTCAAGGGTTTTGAAACAATGGGACTTTCCTTGACCGTCGCCTAAATGTCGCTTATAAATTAAACACAAACTCTACTCTAACCTCTTGGAATAAGGTTCAATTTTGATCGTAAAGTGGTGGGAAAATGCTGGTTGAAATTAATAAGAGATTAGCTTCGGGTCGCCAAGTTAACTTTGACTTAGTGGATGCAATATCGATAAGTTAAAGTAACTAATTGGTTAGGGGACTGTCGTTAGTGGTGTTTGCTGTAATATTTGCGGGAGAGGGATCTCGTTGTGGTGGACATAAAAATGATTGAGTTGAAGATCATGGCTTAGAATTCGAAGGGATGAGGTTTAGTACATAATGATATAATGATGTTACTGAGATTGAATTGTGGTGCAAATTGGGATGCTTTGAAGATTGAATAAAATGTATAAATACACCCAACAGTCACACCACTTTAGAAACAGCGTCGAAAAAATCATCAACCTTATTTAAAAACACATTAATTATGATTTGAAATTCATGGATATTTCATTTATGTATGTTTATGTGTATATACATATATGTATACTGTTTTTAATATATACATACATACATAACCTCACGCCTGTATTCCCTGAAGGGGTAGGCAGAAGTGCATTTCTGCACCCACATTTCGCCGGGTATGTATCAGTCCCACGTAATAGGGGGCGAGCCTATTGCCGTTTTTCGGGCACAATTCCAGACTCCGTGCTGCTACTAAGAATTTCCTAATGGAAAAACCCAATAACACTTTTCCCAACCCGGGAATCGAACCCAGGACCTCTAGATCGCGCGGCACATACTTGTGCCGCGAGACCACGAGGCAGTCTAGAATATATTTGTTTGTATTTTAGGATCTGTGTCTAAATTCTTTTTAATTTCAGTTTGTGCTCTTTCATTTCTTTTCCTATACATATTTCCATCCTTGGTTGTCTATAAGAGATTGACTTGTGCAATAAGACCGCCTTATATATTTATTTACTTTACTGTACTTAATAGTTTTTACATCATATCTACAATCAATGTTTTAATTTTTAGCTAAGCTGTAGCTTATGTAGCTAAGTTTAGCAATGTATGGCTAATGTAGGCGGCGTGTCGGTGTGCCTATTGCGGGCACGTGGCGACAGCGCCTGGTGTTGCGTGCGTGGATGATGATAAAAGCGCAAGCGCAATGATAAGCCTAAGCGGTTTAAAGTGTTTATTCACAGCACAGTACATATACAGCAAAAGTCACGACACAAGAAGATATAGTTCACACAACACAATACAGTCACGAAGATTAACTATACGAGTAGAATCAGAAGGATAGGAGACAGATAAAATAGTACGAGAATATTACAATAGACACAAAAGGCAGCTATTAAGCGCGGACGAGATAAGGCGGCGAGGTAGCGGGTGACACAGGCTTCGCGAGCGAGAGAGGTGTACCGACTGGCCGCGTCGGCGGCGCGGCCGGCGCGTGAGTTGAAGCGATGACGCGCATCGCTTATCTCTTAGCAAAACAGGTTTACGCCCGACCCGAGGTATGCAGTGTCTCCAATGTACTCCATATTTAATAAATTGGGTTCTGTAAGTGTAATGTATTGTAATGTATATGTGTTGTGTAATGCGTGTGAGTGTAACTGTGGATAAATATACATAATATTAAATATGTTAATAAATAAAAATATTTAATAAATAAATTAAATATTAGGTACGCCACAAATTAAATAAATAAAACACGTTTTAAGCCCTCAACAAAGATTTGAGGTTAATGGTAATTTTATTAATGAATAATAATTATTATAAAAGCAATGAAATTTCATGATTGATGATTATTAGTTTATAATTGCAATTATAAGTAGTTTACGTGTGGTCTTTAATCATTACTATACCTTGAACATTATAATTAAAATTTAATTATGGTTTGCGCAATTCCTTTTAATACTGGCACGACAAAGTGATAGCAAACATATATCGAAAGGCAGTGATTACAACTATCTTCATCAACACAATTCTACCGGTCTGTCTATACCTAGGCGCTGATTAATCACGAAAAACGAGAATTAGATTTTTACGATTATTATTTTTTCTTTTCGGTCTCAGAAACATCCAGACCCGAAACAAATATTTGTGGATCACACAAACATTTGTCTCGGTGCGGGAACCGAACCCGCGGCCTCTCGATTCGCAAGCCGACTGCGCCACGGGGGATGACAAATAATAGTGCAGACACTATCCTGACTATAAATATAATACGCTGGGGTTTTCGACAATCTTATTTACCTGAACATGATGACACACCCATTATTTCTACCGCGTTCCATCTATATGCGATTTGCCTCTAGAGAAGTAGAGAGAGAGATGTATCTTTCATAGATTCTGCTATATCTGATTGACTGCTGTGTGGTAGTGAAGTGTGTGCCGTGCGGTAAAGAGGTCCTGGATTCGATTCTCTTGGAGTATTATTTTTTTTATAAATATTTTTTTATATTAATATTTTTTTTTATCTCTGCATCACCCAGAGGTTGACTGTTAGAGAATGCCTTTGGCATTAAGTCCGCCTCTATACTTAATGTATAAAAAGCATAAATAAATAAAAATAAATAAATTATTGAGTTTTTATATTAGAAAATTCTCTGAAGAAGCCTGGAGTTTTGAAATGTGCCCGCGGCAATAGGCTCTCCTAAAACAAACTGGCGAAATGTGGAAGCAGAAATGCGCCTCTGCCCACCTCTACGAAGTTACAGGACTCTGTGAGTATCCAATTAAGTGATGGATATTTTGCGCTGGATAATATTTTACTAGAAAGCAAAGTAGCAACCATCAGGTGGAGTCATTTCGCTTTGGCAGATAAAAAGTAACACCCAACCTTTATAGGCCACAAACCATGTAATTGGGAACAGTATGGAAGTACCCCACTCATTACACGGGATGGGTGCTTAAGAATTGTTATAACTGCGGTACTGAGTCACTTTTAATGCTGCTGAATAAAACTTGTGGAACTACTAAAGTATGTTTTATGCAAAGAAGTATCTCGTAGAAAGTATTACACATTATTTTTTTATAACAACCAACCAAGAGATAATATCATAATTTCTAAACTATATTGATATAGGCTTTAGCGGTATTAAAAACCACATAGGACACATAAGTAAAACAGCTTCGGCAGGATAAATTAATAACCTCACGCCTGTACTATTCCCCGAAAGGGCAGGCAGAGGGGCATTTCTGCAACCACATTCTGCCAGATATTCCCACGCAATAGTGGGCGAGCCTATTGCCGTTTTCGGGCTCATTTTTAGACTCCGTGCTGCTACTGAGAATTTCATAGTGGAAAAACCTAATAAAACTTTGCCCGACACGGGAATCGAACCCGGGACCTCCAGAACGGCACATGCTTGTGCCGTGGTAGGCTTTCTTTTAATACAAATGCTTCACTTATTACTTATTGTCATGCTGACCTGCTGAGATGTTCCTACACTCAAATCTTAAAGGGCGTAGGAACTAATTCAAAAAGTTAACGGATCTAAATGTTACGTTTGCATTTAATTTTGTTTATCCTGTAACAAAAATACATACATACATTATCTCACGCCTATATTCCCCGAAGGGGTAGGCAGAGATGCATTTCTGCACCCACGTTTCGCCAAGTATGTATCAGTCCCACGTAATAGGGGGCGAGCCTATTGCCGTTTTTCGGGCATAATTCCAGACTCCGTGCTGCTACTGAGAATTTCCTAATGGAAAAACCCAATAACACTTTGCCCGACCCGGGAATCGAACCCAGGATCTCTAGATCGCACAGCACATATCTGTGCCGCGAGACCACGAGTCAGTCACAAAAATCTGTAACAAAAATCTTCTAAGAAAACCGAAAAGGACGTGAGAAAATGACATAATCGTCTAAGTACAAAATCCTTATTTGTGTAACTAAACGGAACAAGTAACCTTAAGAAGGTTTTAAAGCTAAGTGAGTAAACATTTCTGTGGCAGTCACATTTTCTCCCAACGCCAAGTATTTCTTAATTTGACTGACGTCGGCACATTATTCCGCCAGATAAAAGAGCATCGGGATTGTGCGGGACTAAAAATTCTTTTGTAGTCTTGATTAAAAAAATAAGGCAAAGGAAACACGAATGCAGGTTTTGAAAAAAGTACATCCTCGTTAGAAATATTTTAATGAGTTGAAAGGTTTTTCAATTTTTATCTTTGGAACATTGTCAGTGCAAGTGTTTTATTGCTAGATAAGTGAGGCTTATATCAGGTTTTATGAAGATCTTAAATGATAAACCTGATTGATCGTATTACGGAAGTCACGAATGATTAAAGTATTTGGGTAAATTAAGCAGATTCTAACTGTTGTACTCGGAGTTTCATCATAGTGTGCTCGAGACTGGATAAAGAAAGTCAAGGGCGGAGAGGTCTGGAATAAGCTGGAGGAGACCTTTACCAAATATAGGATTTCGATCAGTGACGATGAAAACTGCATTGGTGACGCTAAATAAGTATATTAATCAATTGAAAACTAGAACTAAACTTAATTCAAATAAATTTATATAATTTTAAAACTCTAAATGGAAAAAAAACTATATATAAATGTAATTTAAGGAACTTTGATTGGAAATAAATGGGCTTTATTATTATTTTATTCGAAATTGAAGGTTTGTGACTTTTTCCAAGACTGAAATAAAAACGTGTATATGGACTGCGCTTATTTCATATCAGGTGAAACTGCTGAAGTAATTAATTAATATAGCTTTAATTTAATTCCACACAAAACATGCTTAATAATATAACATTGATTAAAATTTGAATTGAATTAGTTTGGATAGTAATAATTATACATATTAAAATAATGATTTGATAATAAGAACAGTGACAAATAATAATTTAAAATAATATAACATTGATTAATAAATTTGGATAGTAATAATTATACATGTTAAAATAATGATCCGATAATAAAAACTGCTGAAGTGGTTATAATAAATCAAGCGGCTTTCCTCATAGTACACTTACTATGATATGTTTGTCACTACAAACGTAGTAAATTATCTGTAATACATGCAGATAAAGGGGACTTTGTCGGAATTACTAAATGTATAGTAATATGCAGAAAAGGGTTAGACTTACCTGACTCGACCTTTCACTTAGAGTAACGTTTTGATTCAAATAACTCACTCTATAAGTGTGGTCCTTTGTATTTACAAAAAAAACATGTGTTAATCTATGGCAGGCGAGCATTCTACCACTGAACCACCGATGCATTGAAGTCATGATGGCCTCGAGGTTTAGACTCGCGGTCGAGAATCTCGACGGTCGCGGGTTCAAACCCCAGGCACACACCTCTGACTTTTCGAAGTTATGTGTGTATTCACAATGAATTATCACGTACTTTAACGGTGAAGGAAAACATCGTGATAAAACCTGCACACCTAAAAATTCTTAGGAATTTCTTAGGTGTGTAGTCCGCCAACCCGCACTAGGCCAGCGTGGTGGACTAAGGCCTAAACCCTCTCAGTTCTAGGGGAGGCCCGTGCGAAGCATTGGGACGTATATGGGCTGATGATGATGTTAATCTATGTAAGCCCCACTGATGAGGAAGTAGATCCTCTATGCTTGATATGGTTTATACTTTAGTCAACCAAGTTAGCTTAGTGTGAATTAAAGACTTCATTTACCTGACTAATAATTATTTGTGAATAACTCTCAAATGCCTTGGTTTCTTTAAAATATTTTCCAATATAAATGTTCTTAATAATTTATTAACATTAAATAAGTGAGTACAGACAGTCATTAAAAAAAGTCCTACCGTAAATTCGAAAGACAGCGTTACGGTTTACTTTTCGATCCTTTCTCCCTAACCACTTCGCAAATCCCCTATGCATTCTTGCTGTGTCCTAGCTGTTACATAACAAAGTTCTATGATGTAATTATAAAATTTCAGATTCACATTCACGAACGCACGAAGCGGCATCCGAATATACAAACCACAAAAAACGTCAAACAAATTGCATTCGTTATTCCGCACAAGTCACAATTTTAACACCAAATACGTAAACTAGACAGGCCCCGCGGGGGATCAAAGTCCACCCTCGTTTGTGGTAAAAAATATTTTCCTATCTAAAATGGAAAACGCACACAAATGAGATGATATTGCAGCTTCCCCCTAGTTTCTTTTTAAATATGCAAATTTAAATGCGATTATGGTGAGCGAGATAGCAGCATTGTGCATCTGTTCAAGTGTACGAGTGGGAAAGAGATAGATCTATAGAGTATGTTTTAAAGCCCGCCCTGGGTGCATACTTTGTGCCGTTTGCGTTATTAGTGATTTAATTTTTGTGAGGGTAGACTCGTAATTAATATGGATTTTGAGCGCTTTGTCTCATTCCCGATAGTTGGTGGGAATCGATATTGGTGCGGTAAGTTATTTGCATTCAGAATCTTTATAGAGAAAGAAATATGGATTTATTTAAGAAGATTATAAAAAGATTCACATATCAAGACACACAATAGCACCACATATTTTAAAGAAGAGCTAAAGTGCTGTTTTTCAGCTATTCGCTATAAAGTTGGTGCGGTTTTACTGAAAATTAGCCTTATTATTTAAAGTTTTATTATGGTTTCGCGTAGAAAATTTACCTTTTCACATGGTAATTTTTTATGATGACTTGGTATACTTGTCTGGTAATCCTTCTTATTAATCTTTTATTTCAAGTTTTCCAGCAGCCACTCTAATTGGTCTCCCCTGACTTGACGAATCCAAACACTGTTAAAAATCTAAGTCCAGGAAAGTAGCGTACATTTTATTTGACAACTGCAAACGCAATAAGAACTGCCTCCGTCATGCACGGCCAAATTAAATATTTTATGATCCTGCTACGATGTACGAAAAACTTGGATGTGACCGAATATGAAATTGAGAAATTTAATGTTATTTATCTTGACACGATTATGTACACTAACAGCACTATTTGTTTGGGTAAAACTTTTAATATACATACACATAAAAATACATAATATATAAATATTATATAGGACAATAACAAAGAAAGAGAAAGATAATCATAAATAATAAATATTGTACAAAGAGTGCAAATTGATTTTTTATGAGATTGTCAAAGTCGAAGAAAGAAGGACGGTAAGAGGGTAACTATTTTGAATGGAAATAAAATGAAAACCAAGCAATGGCACTCTGGATATCGTTGGGTTTATGTGACCCAAGATGAGATAGCTCAGAACAAGGAAACAATAACTTCTTTCCATGTTTGAATTTTGTTGAAGTTTTTTCTCTAGAATTTACCGTATCTCTTTCTTCATAATTCTATTTCTCGGTGCTCCGGGGGTCCTTTGGGAAATCAGAGATCACACGGCGCCGGGCGTTAAGTCTCATGATGGGTGTCGGAGTTCCGCAAATGTTTGCCGGCTTCTTAGACGCGGTCCGGCCGAAGTACGGTGTAATGGACCATTTTTGGACTTCTGGCGTGAGTCCAACAGGTGAATAAACTACCAAATTTATAGGAATTGAAAAGTTTGACGAGAGGAAGTGAAATTTTGGAATATTGACACATTTTATACGTTCCACAGAAGTAAGTGAGGACGTCTCAAACTTTCTAGTTCTGAATCTAAAGCAAGCTTCTGTTGTTATCAATATCTTCATGAGTTTTATTGATACGGAATTTATTAATAGGTACTATCAATACATTCCTCAACTTTACAATACCTGTTGAAACTTTTACCTGTAGCGTATGCGTCAAATCGTACGATTTTATTAACATTTCCACATAAATTTGTGTTTACCAACAAAGCAAAATTCGATCGCAAACGCGAAACCATATTGAATGCCAATAATATAATTACCCAACAGAACACCGCGGGCCGAGACAAGGGAATCACAACAAAATCACAACTCGACAGACATTACGCGATGGGTTTACAAATTGCAAAAATCAGTTGTAATACAAATGTGTGGAGCGCGGCGGGAGCTCTGGTAATTACCAACTACCACTAATTCATTACGTGAGCAGTTTACTACCCAACCGGTGCAAAATTGATGAAATCGCCACCGACGAGGGCCAATTTGCAGAGTGCACAGCCCACGCTGGATACTAGGGGATTGGCGGATTAAAAAGAGGAGATTGCATTACTTGTCGCTCTTGGTGGTGTTCTTATTTCCTGTTTATTTTTATGATCTTCATATAGCAATGTAAGCGTATCGGGAATTGGTTGTAAGTGTGATCTAAAAAGGGACTACTGATTATTATCTTTCTGCAGTTGGCATAATAGATACAGGACTGACTTAAAAAGGTACGTCTTAATAACCTTAAATAACTGGTATCGTATTCTCAATTCTAATCCAATTTTCTCTTTTGGTTATACTTTGATTTCAAAAAGAGATTGTCAAACTGTAAGTAGCAATAAAAATTAAGGAAAACGGTTGACAATAATTTAATTGTTAATCATCATAAATAAATAAAATACATCCAACCAGTCAAAAACATGGTTTTGACCCCACACTAAGATACGAATCTTGTGTCGTTGTTATCAGAAACTACGAGAGACTTTTGGTCTCACAAACCCTGAGACCCGATAAAAATATTTGTGAATTACACAAATATTTGGCTCAAACCCGCGGCCTATTGTTAATTTAGCCAACTACGCCACGGACGCTGTCTGACAAATGTTGTAGTGTTTAAACTACCTAATACTTTCTACCGCTTTTACTAGCCATAAACTGTAAATTGTTGTAACTACTTTACTATCTACTATAACCGTACAAAGTTTGTCTATAGTAATTTGTAATGTATATTTTTGTTTAGATCTTAGATTCTAACCAGTTTTATAACGCAATTAACAAAAAGGCATGTCTGACGAGGTTTCTGTTAAAATAATAAATCACGGACGAAGAAATATTAATTCAACAGGAATGTTAATGAAAAGTTCGCGCGGTGCTATTAAAATGATCAACTATATTATTTATTACGAAAGTTCGTTGCAATGCGGAATGGAGTTGGGACTTGTTCTTTTTACATTCATACGTCTGCTGTTAAACTTGTATTTCTTTTCATAATCTTCGTAATTAATGAAGACTTGTTGGTCTCGCAAGAGTGCGCGACGTGTGACCGAGAGCTCTCAGGATGCGGAGAAAAGTGTAATTGGGTTTTTCCATTCGAAAATTTACACTCCAAAAATAACAATAATTGTAACTACATTATATTATCGTAATAATTTGATTGACTTTTAAAGTGTCTAATATTTTTCATTTAACTTTACTTAGGAGAAATCTAAAAACTGTTCTAATCATTGTTTGTTATTCATAGGTATGTGTTGAGTTACATTTGAAGTAGGTAGGTACCTACCTACCTTCTTGCGTGGTAATCACAGAGTGTCGTACATACGTAGGTACAATCTATATGTAGATATTAATGATAGAATAAGTAAGTTGATTATTAAGTTGTAGGAGAAGACGCAATAATTTTTTTACTTTTTAGTGCATATTAATTTGTTTCGAAATAGTTTTATTTAAAGTCGGTTTTAACAATGGTGATTAGGGTTTTATTTGGATTCCAATCGTTATAATATTATTAAGGATTTTATAATATCATTACATTTAAATATTTTTATATATTATTTTCAATAAACATATCAAATGTATCTACTATTGCCTCGTAACCTACTTTTGATATTATTTATTAGCTCTTCTAAGTTTTTGATTCATCTAACCCCTTCAAATAGAAGTTTACAGCCCACTGCAAACACATAGCAACAAAATATCTTCAACCTTTATTAGTTAGTGAAACCGCAATTACAGCGCGCGGTTCGTCGCTCGGGGTCGGAACGAGCTGCATTGCGGACTCCCAAGGGAACTCACTGATATAAGTTCGCCTGTTTGTTTGTGTGATAACTTCAACATCCATACTCTTGGAAACATGACTAATGTATGAGGCTTCTTTGAAATTGTTCTCGGGATTTCATTACTACTGAGTTGGACGTTTGTATTTTGTGGAGTTATGGAGATTTGAGGCCTATGGTGGACTAAAGCCTAAACCCTCTCAGTTGTAGAGGAGACCCGTGCCCAGCGGTGGGACGTATATGGGCTGATGATGATGATGGAGATTTTAGATGGGTGGGTTTAGATTGTTACCAAAGGAAGCTTAGATCCTTGGAGGATCTAGGTTCGATCCCCGGGTCAGAGTGAGTGTTATTGGGTTTATCTATAGAGAAATACATACATACATACATAAACTCACGCCTGTATTCCCCAAAGGGGTAGGCAGAGGTGCATTTCTGCTTCCACATTTCGCCAGGTATGTATCAGTCCCACGTAATAGGGGGCGAGCCTATTGCCGTTCTTCGGGCACATTTCCAGACTCCATGCTGTTACTGAGAATTTCCTAATGGAAAAACCCAATAACACTTTGCCCGACCCGGGAATCGAACCCAGGACCTCTAGATTGCACGGCACATACTTGTATCGCGAGACCACGAGGCAGTCTAGAGAAATCTTAATAGCAAATTGTAGTCTAGAAATATGCTTGAGTAATGGCAATAGGCCTTGTATTACGTGGTACTTAAAGACAGTTGGCGAAACTTATGTAGGTCTAGTAATGCACCCCTGTCTACCCCTACGGGAACACAGGCGTGAGTATGGGTATTTTATACCTTGATAAAATAAAAATAAAAACAAAGAAGAGATCGCAGTTAGTGATAAGACCGCCTATTGTTCACTTAATCTTAAGCTTAGATATTAATATTCTTTTTTTTTGTATGTATTCATGTTGTACAATAAAGTATGTAAAAATAAATAAATAAATAAAAACCGCACTATGCCAGCGTGGTGGACTAAGGCCTAAACCCTCTCAATGGTAGAGGAGGCTCGTGCCCAGCAGTGCGACGTATATGGGCTGATAATGAAGATGAAAATAAAAAAAATTGTAAAATAAATTGTACAAAACCTTTAACCGTTGATACCGGCACGCGACGCCGGTAACTTTTTATTGCCAAATTTCTTCAAGCAAAAATTATAACCGGTGGATATTAAATTTTATCATTTTAGTGGTCCCGGCTAAATATCTTTGTTAAACGGAGCGTGAATGGACCTTTTCTTGTACTTGCCCGCCGTGAAATTCACGTCAATTTCCGAGACGAGGTACCCCGTCGCGTATTATAACTTGTATTTTTCAATTTTGCGTCTAGCTTCAGTATCATGATAATATGATTATGGATAATACCAACTAAAGTGATAGAAGTCCTTGTATGTTTGTAGAAAAAAAAAAGTCCAGTATATGAATAAATGAATTCAATTATATTATACATAATTTTATGTATTGATTACTAAATAAAAAAAATTGGAGTGAAATTTCGATATTAATTCGAAAATTCTTATACATAATTTCTAGACAAGCATGGGATAGTAAAAAAATTAAATATTTATATTGTTTATACTTCAATTTGGATCCGATAACAAAAGCTGATGATACAACACAAACACAATCACTGCATGATTAATTCTCAAGACCCAAAATCTCAAGACATCGAGGTTTGAGGTTAAACAATGTAGGAATATCACATAATAACAGATAATAAGCGGTGATCGATGTAGGCAGGCTTCGGCGTCAGGCGCGCTCAATCAATCAGGCTTTTTGTCAGAGGCACAATGTGGGGGGTAGCCGCGACGTGATCTTTGACGGCTCGCGACAGCGTTTTTATTGCTGTTTAGATGTAAGATAAGGTTTTTTGGTACTACCCGTACTATACAGTTTATATAAGCATGTTATCACGTGCATGGTAAATTAATAGTGAAGGAACTTGCAACAAGAGTATTAAAATTATTTCGGAGAAATGATAAGCTTATTGACACCGCCCTATGCGTTTGGGAGGACGAAGTCTGACACAGACTATAGCCTCTAAAAGTATATCCCCACCTTTTAATGACCTTATCCCACCACACACCCGCCACTTAACTCCTGTGCTCTGGTATCAACAGCGGGAAGCACAGTATTGGTGCTGAGCCCTGAAACTCAGCGAATTTTAGTGAACCTAATTTTTCATGATCCCGCAACGAAATTAATCAGAAAAAAAAAACATATAAAGAAGGAGTTCTCCACTTCCTTACCTTGTTAGATTGGTTACGAAACAAACTTTCAACCTTTATTGTCCGAACTGTTATTATTGTTGCGAGAAAAACACAATTTCTCGTGTTAGCCGCGTCGATAACGATTACTAAGCTTATTTTAAAACATACGCAGATATAGCAACAGATGCCAAGTACAAACAAGTAAAAACACGGGAACTTGTTGAATTAGTGTGAAATAATTGTAATTTCATTCAACACTATTTATATATTTACATTTACTATAATGCCAGTGCAGTTTTCCGTACCGTAGCAATGTAAGTGTGATCTAAAAGGATTGCCGTATTCCAGCTAGTAAAACCGCGCAAAATAATGAGTCGTTGATCGTCTGAAGTTATGGCTGTCTGTGCGAGCACGCAAGAACGGTTGCGGCCAGGGAAACGATTTGTTAGTCGCCTGCATTTGTTTATGGTACGTGAGTTTCTATCGTTTCTTTTAGTCTATATGACTGGCCGCCACGCTAGCCTGATTTGTAAGTATGGCTACAGAAAAATGTTGGGGTCCACTTAGCAAAGTTTAACTATAGTATTCATGATAGAAAAATAATGTGTCAATGTAAAATTATGAATTATTTCTCACTGAAGGTCAAAGAAATTATGAGAGATGTAAAATATGACAGTGAAAAGATGACAGAAAAAAGCAGTGATGGCCTCGAGGTTTAGGTGCGCGGTCGAGAATTTCGCCGGTCGCAGGTTCAAACCCCAGGCACACACCTCTGACTTTTCGAAGTTATGTGTGTATTCACAATGAATCATCACTTGCTTTAACGGTGAAGGAAAACATCGTGATAAAACCTGCACACCTAAAAGTTCTTAGGATTTTTTTAGGTGTGTAGTCCGCCAACCCGCACTAGGCCAGCGTGGTGGACTAAGGCCTAAACCCTCTCAGTTGTAGAGGAGGCCCGTGCCCAGCAGTGGGACGTATATGGGCTGATGATGAATGATGAAAATATGACAGTAGTCTAAATAAATTGGTTAGATCAAGAACGTCAACCGTCCTAGGTTAGTTTTATGAAGTAAAGTCGAATGCTTATTAGAAGATGAGGCTTATGAGGCCCACATTGTGATTGAAAATTGTGTCAACTAAATGTTTGAAAATTCAATTATTATCATTGTCACTCGAAAGACGACCACTGATCTGTTTTCAATGATTTCCAAAGCGAGTTTTGATGAGTAAACGTAGTCTACAAAATAAAATTTTCTAGCTCCTAAACTAGGATTTTCGTGTCCTATCTATTGCCTAAACTCCAATACTTAATTCAATAATATATCTATCCATCCAATCGCGACAGATGCTGGAAAATGATTAAATCCACTGTTATGGAACGATACAAAATGTCTATGTCGGCTGAGTTCAATTTTAATTTTTCCATGAGGCTCTTTGTAGCGAATGCCACAAGTCTAATTAAACCGCACGTATTCTGTCCGTGGACACAATACACGAAGCCCAACAAAATGTTCATAGATTTTATTTTCAGTAAAATTTAATTTAATGGAATGCAGTTGTGTTATAGCTAGGTCTATTGTAGGCAGGTTTATTTCATAAAACCGATGTGTAACACCAGTTTTGTTATTTATTTTAAACGTTGGAAGAGTAAATACCTCCCATATGCCTTTTAATTTTAAATGTTTCAATTCAGCTGCAATTTCAATTCAGAACAAATGTCGCCATCAAATCAGTGCTAAAGAAATATATGTAAAAAAATCTACATAAATTTCATATGGATGTTTTTTAGAATTTTACGCTCACGTGTCGTTTACAATTTCAGACTTCGTGGTGGACTGAAAACTCCAACTTAGCTCAATAGAACAGACTCGTAACTAATAGAATTTCTGTATGTAATGGATCATTGTGTCTTACATAAAAACTGATTTATATATACTCATTATTTGCAGCAAGTATGGAGGGTAAAGGTAAGTCATCTTATATAGTAGAAAATCGAAAAAAGTTTCCAGCTGTCAGCTGTAAATAACAGTTCAAAAACCTTCCAGAATGGCGCTGATGTAGACAAAGGACATGGTCTGAATTTAATATTATTGTCGACTAAAGTAGTTTATTGAAAATGTCAACTACTTGCGTAGTACAAAAAATGTAGTTAATATAACCTTGTAGAGTTATTATGAGAAAACGCGTGTAGCTAGAGTGATTTTATATCCTGAACTGTGAATAGTACGTTTATTGATTTCCGCTTCCTTTAAAATTTATGATGCTGATGCTAATGTGGCGCCCCCAATTTAATACATTTTGACGGACACTTTTGCATGTACAAGATAACACTCCTTACCTTTACCCTCCATAGCAGCAAGGCACATGTCGTGTCTACCTTTTGGATTGTAGATGATTAATATTATGAAGGTACATACAAACATACATAAACTCACGCCTATATTCCCCGAAGAGGTAGGCAGAGGTGCATTTCTGCACCCACATTTCGCCAAGTATGTATCAGTCCCACGTAATAGGGGGCGAACCTATTGCCGTTTTTCGGGCACATTTCCAGACTTTCCTAATGGAAAACCCAATAACACTTTGCCCGACCCGGGAATCGAACCCAGGACCTCTAGATCGCACGGCACATACTTGTACCGCGAGACCACGAGACAGATTAAGGTATTAAACCTTGCTTTATGTTTAATTGTAAGTCCTTATTATCTGTTGCCAACTTACTGTTCAATATGAGATACAGTTTTCCAGGCAGATACGCCCCCGCTCCGATCCAATGTTAACTAACTTCCCGTGAACTTTGTAAGCACTCTGTAACTCTATTTTATTATGTACCAACAGGCAGACAGAAGAAAATTACATTTTATAAGGAAACTGTACACTTTTAGCAATAAATGAAAAAGTTCCCTTAGTGTGGAAATTTAATTAGAGAGATAAAAGCCCGGCTTGTTTGTAAATTATAATAATGGCGTTTAGTTTCTCCTTGTTACGGAATTGCGAATAAGTATTTTATATAATAAACACTTAATGGAATATCCCATTTTGGTGTGCATGAAATTATTTATTTAGCTTTCAGTAGATTGGAATAATCCTATGGAAACATTTTCATCGCTTTTTTACTGCTATTATTTGTTATTAATTTATATTAATACAGTTTAGATGTGATAATACTGACTTTAGAGATGGTCATCTCTTGCTACCTCAAGTAAAAAAAAACAGTAGAATTTGTATCATTGTGATTATTATCTTGATTTAAATTAGACCGCAGTCCACAATAAGACTTTTTGCGAGTTGTTAATGAAATATTAACTGAATTCCCCGCAGGTGACTTCACCTTTTTTTGCCTCATAGCTAAGAATTTAGAATTCGTCTTTGGTATTTTATCACGAGTTGGGAGGTATCGTCAATACCTTATTATTAAATAAATAAATACACCCAACAGTCACATACATAGTTCTGACCCCACACTAGGATACAAGTCCTGTGTCGTGGGTATCAGAAACTACGAGAGACTTTTCGGTCTCACAAACACCCAGACCCGAAACAAATATTTGTGGATCACACAAACATTTGTCTCGGTGCGGGGATCGAACCCGCAGCCTCTCGTTTCGCAAGCTGGTGTCTAGCCAACTGCGCCACGGGGCTGTCATATTATTATTTTTCAAACCGTTTTTTTTAATAGCTTATAATAGGTCCCAATCCTGGGCACAGGCCTCTCTCTTCTTATCAACAATAAATTCAAATAAATATTTAATTATTACGCCAACAGTCACATATGTACATAGTTCTGACCCTACACTAAGATACAGTTATTGTGTTGTGTGTATCAGAAACTATGCGAGACTTTTCGGTCTCACAAAAACCCAGACCAGGAACAAATATTTGTGGATAACACAAATATTTATCTCGGTGCGAGGATTAACAAGTAAGTATTAACTTTTGAACGTGATTCCATGCATCTGATGTGATATTCGACGCCCATAAGTCTAATACTTCAACAAAATATCATTAAAAGCATTCCCCTACAAAAAAACCTGTTTCATTTCCATACTTAATTTTTAATTGTTGCATAAAGGGTTGTTAGTAACAACGGCATAATATTCCCAGGGGTGTCGCTAGCGACCCAATCCTGCAACCCTTCTATTTACACAACGCAACCCCGAAACGGTGCAATATAACCTATTTTACAAACTTACTACTGCGTCTAGTTACTGAGCACAGCGTCTGTATTTATTGTTAGGGAGGTGACCATGAAACTGATTTTATTCCGGATATTTACAATATTTGACTGTATGAATTCGAATTTCGGGACGGACAGTGTTATTGGATTCTTAGTAGTACCTTTCGCTTGTATTGCCGCATGCTTAAGCTTACCATAGTCCCTCGTACAGGGTGGCGAGATTACTGTTTTTTGGACACGATTCCAAATTCCACACTGCAGAGAAAATTATATATATATTTGACAGCCCCGTGGCGCAGTTGGCTAGACACCAGCTTACGAAACGAGAGGCTGCGGGTTCGATCCCCGCACCGAGACAAATGTTTGTGTGATCCACAAATATTTGTTTCGGGTCTGGGTGTATGTGAGACCAAAAAAGTCTCTCGTAGTTTCTGATACCCACGACACAAGACTTGTATCTTAGTGTGGGATCAGAACTATGTATGTGACTGTTGGGTGTATTTGTATATATATATATAAATAAAAAAAGTTATAATTGCCTGTCACGAAAACCAAACCCGTGACCTTGCGATCTCAAGTATCAATCTCTTGTACGACCAACAAAGCAGTGAAATTAGACAGACTTCGCAATTAATCTGCTTTCTTCTAATGAAAAATGATATCAGTATCTTTTTTATTAATAAATTGTAACGTTATGACGTGGGCGTCTGATTAATATATCATAATGTTATTAATCATCAAAAC
This sequence comes from Hemaris fuciformis, assembly GCA_907164795.1. Classification (NCBI taxonomy): domain Eukaryota; kingdom Metazoa; phylum Arthropoda; class Insecta; order Lepidoptera; family Sphingidae; genus Hemaris; species Hemaris fuciformis. The sequence continues at coordinate 11,681,925 of OU015447.1, forward strand.
GTAAGATATTTATCATTGCTTGTAGTGGGCGATCTTATATTAAATATTTATGTCAGTGTATACGAAAACATCATAATTGATTTGTCTAAGATTTTTGGACATGGTAAGTTCTTAGGAATTTCTTAGGTGTGTAGTCCGCCATACCGCATTAGGCCAGCGTGGTGGACTATGGCCTTAACCCTCTTAGTTTTAGAGGAGGCCCGTGCTCAGCAGTGGGACGTATATGGGCTGATGACGATGATGATGAAGTCCGTAACATCTATACTAAAATTATAAAGTTGAAGAGTTTGTTTGCTTGAATGTGCCCAATTGAAAAAAAAATCTTTGCATGCGAATTTATGACCTGGTAAAACTTGGATGTTGTAATACACCAAAGTGATTGTAGGTTTGTATGACGAATGCTTATTGATTACCGAAACCTTAGGAGTAGTTATAATCGGGTTGTCTTTAATATTAATTTGGGTTGTCTTAAATATTCTACAAATGAGACAACTTTTCTCGTCAGGTGCTACTCTATTGTAACCAGGTTGTTTATTTCTCTCAGGTGCTAGTATTAGCAAGTAAATAAGCTTGCAACACAAACTACAAATTGCTGTTTCCATGGCGACCCTACAAGTTTCCAGTGCGCCCTAGCCATGGGAGGATTTGCTCGAAATGTCGACGAACTCTAAAATAAATAAGGGCTGCGTTTGTGACGAACACAAACAGACATCGCAAAGGACTGCGTAGCGCTGCGGCGGGCTGCACTAATAGAGGCCCGGGCTTATAAAAGTTACGCTCGCCACCCACTCATTTCATTTTCCTACACACGGGCTTAATCCTAAGGAAACACAGGCTCTGCTCTAAAATTTGAATGTTGGCATTACTGAAAAACGTGTTCTCAATTTGAATTTTTAAATGTTTTTAGATTTTTCTCTGTAGTCCAGTCGAGTGTGACGACTGGGAAGAAGGATTGCGGATAAATAAACAGTCGAAAAAATTATGACGGGTTGCTCAATATCGACTGAACACAAATTTATGTCAGACCATGATAAAAACTGGTGCCTTTTATCAGGGTACAGTGTAGCCAACACCGGCACTAGATGAAAAATGCAGAGCAGAAAGACTGATATTTACCACTCATCACAATTATGCCATCCTAATACTAAGCCAATACACATTGCGAAACTCATTGTGATTCAATTTCAGCAATTTGTCGGTAACGAGTACTTAAAAGATTTTGTCTATACCTATCTATATCTTTACTTATATCATGAATGCGAAAGTAACTCTGTCTGATTGCATCGTTTTCACGTCGAAACAGCTTGACCAATTATGATGAATGATTTTTGTTATGGAGACAGATAGGAGCTTAGGAAAGAACTTAGGGAGTATCCTATGGATAAAAATAATTTATGCTGGAAAAATTATGTTCTCGTGGGATGAGAAAGAAATTGTATTCAAAAATGTTTGTTTCGAGTCTGAGATTTGTTGGACCGAATAGTTTTATAAGATGTACTTAGTTTCTGACAATTAAAACATAAAACTAATATTTCGCTATTTTTTTTCCAACTTCATATCTATTTTTTTATTAACTTCGTTACGGTATTATTAGATTCCCATAGACTCGCTGAGCTTTAGTGCTTGGCGTCAATACTGTGCGTGCCGCTGTTGTTCCTGGAGCACAGGAGTTGCAGTGGCGGGTGTGTGGTGGGATAGGACCAAAAAAAACTTGTTGTGGACCCATGCAAATGTATGCACAATGGATTTCGATTGGAATCTTTACTTATTAAATATCCCTTTTTTATTTTCACAGTGGTACAAATATAATTCTTGGAGCATTAAGATTAAATAATTGAAACACGACCAAAAACTTTACACAATAGCTCATTTCAGTTTGAGGAGTTCTTTATGACTTAAAATTATTAAACTAACCCCAAAAAGTGCTCAGAAGCTTTTTAACTTTATTGTAATTTTGAAACAAACTTCAAAACTCAATATTTCAGGGCTAGAATGAAAACAAAAGTGTATTTTCAGGGATGAAAATTCAACGTTTTTCCTATTTCTTGAGAGCGCGACCCGGTTCGATCTTAAAGAAAAAGTCAAGCGTAAAAACGTTTTTAGAAACTCATTTCGAAGCTTTGAAATGTACGTAACGAATTCTTTCAAATTTTAAACTTCACTAACTCACTTATAAAGAAAATTTTCATTGGAATAACAAAAATGTGTATACCATTTCGTTCCTCCCATTGTCGATCAATTTAATATTGTTATTGTGTTTGGAGACGTTTTTATTTCTGTTCTTTAATCGATTACATTTTTTTTTTGTTACGCCCAGACATTTATAACACTACAATTATTATTTACTCCACTGCCTAGTAGTCTAAGGCAAGGAGGAATGTAGTGTAGTCTTTATTAAGACAATATCTTCTTTTTTAATCTTGGGTCGTCTAAGGACAGCATAAGGAAACACCTCCACAAAGAAGTATGATCGAGTCTAGTAGCTAGACGTAACTACGTCTGAACGTCACGCGGGAATAACTATTCCCGCTATTAAAATTAAAGAATTGAACAACTATGAACATATAAAATTCTTTTTTCATTAAACCCACAACTCTGCTCAGTTTTCTCTCCACATCCCACCTACTGTGACAGTATTTAAAACAGTCTATTCAAATAGGCTGAAATGCACAAAACTAAGTAAATCAATCAAACAACTGGTGCGGCCTCATTAATTTCCATTCATTCGCATGTGAGCACTGAACACGTTCTGAATCCTAAACGCAGGCCGCGACATCCGCGCGAAATGTAACTAAATGACGTGGGATTTCTATTTAAAGCGGGACAATCAAATTTACTGGTTGAATAATGGACGTCCAACAAACAACAAGCACTATTTTGTTCGCACCGCGCCAGTGTAGCTTGGGATGTGGTGGCAAAGGATTTGGATGTAGACGTGACACGTTCCAAAGAGGTTTTATGTCTTGACCTATTTTTAAAAAATATTGTAGAATTTTTTTAATTACGAATATATTATGGTTTTATCTGACTCATTGGTCCGGTAGCATAAGTCTTTAGCATGTGATCGAGACTTCTTGGGCTCCATTCTCGGTTAGCCAAACTGTTATTGGGTTTCCATTAGGATATTCTCGATAGCTGCACAAAGACTGGAAATGTCCCAAAAACACGGCAATAAGCCCTCCCCTTTACTTTTTTATGTCTAGAAATTCCCCTTTTCTTATTCTAGTGAGGCGTGAAAATAAAATATGTAGGTGTGTAAGGGATGTCTACTCTGATGTATTTAATAATCTATGACGCAAACCGAGGCAGCTGCGTATTCCGCTCGGCGTACCGTCGTTTCACACGACCGTTGGCGCGCACCCTGACGGATGGAATAGGTAACTTGTGTTGCATACGCTAGAAGGATCCACATGCTCCGTAATTTAGCACGGTTATGATTCTATTTGGAAAATGATAGAGTGTTTCTCTGCGGTTTGCCGGGTTTGAAGGGCGTTCGTGGTAGAATGAAGTTTATGGAGTATATTGGGTAAATAAAGTATACAGAAATGCAGATAACAAAGGCGACGAAGAATTTTATACAGAAGAATTGAATTATTAAGAAGTCTTGTATACAGTGTGTATTCAGACCGTGATCGGAAAAAGGCAGATAATAGCTGCGGTGATTACAAACACCGTGACATTGACAGCCCCGTGGCGCAGTTGGCTAGACACCAGCTTGCGAAACGAGAGGCCGCGGGTTCGATCCCCGCACCGAGACAAATGTTTGTGTGATCCACAAATATTTGTTTCGGGTCTGGGTGTATGTGAGACCGAAAAGTCTCTCGTAGTTTCTGATACCCACGACACAAGACTTGTATCTTAGTGTGGGATCAGAACTATGTATGTGACTGTTGGGTGTACAAAAAAAAAAATAAAAAAAAAATAAATCCCGATAAAAAAGGTGTTCTTGACAACCACATCCATTTAATATCTGTGATTGTTAGGAAAACGTAGTTTTTTTTGTCGCGTTTTTTTTAACGCCAATGGGTTTGTAATCGCCGTGTGAATACACTCTGTATAGGCGGACTTAATCCCTTAAGCATTCCCTACCATTCAATGTTAGTAATCGCAGACGCAATAAAACTTTATGTTATGGATATGCCGTAAAAATAATAATTATAATTATGCATCGGTACATAGGAAATCCCGAATAAACACCATCCACCATTCGGTCTTGAGGAGCTCGCATCTATCGGCCACCCTACGACGTTCAGTAGAAGACAGCAATAGACTGATTATATAAGCGTCATCGTCATCAGCTCATCCCAGTACTGGGCATGGGCCTCCTCTACAACTAAGATGGTTAAGGCCTTAGCCGACCACGCTGGCCTAGTGCGGGTTGGCAATAATAAGCGTTCATTCGTTAGCCGAAGCAGTAAGTAACTATTTTTTATACGTTCGTATCGCAAGCTATTATCGGACTAATTCTTAAACTCCGTGTGGCTACTAACCCTTCAGAACCATCATCGTCATCATCATCAGCCCTTGTACGTCCCAGTGCTGGGTACGGGCCTCCTCTACAACTAAGATGGTTTAGGCCTTAATCCACCACGCTGGCCTAGTGCGGGTTGGTGGACTACACACCTAAGAAATTCCTGAGAACTTTTAGGTGTGCAGGTTTCCTTACGATGTTTTCCTTCACTATTAAAATAAGTGATTACTCATTGTGAATACACACATAACTTCGAAAAGTCAGAGATGTGTGCCGGGGGTTTGAACCTGTGACCGCCGAGATTCTCGACCGCGCGCCTAAACCTCGAGGCCATCAGTATATCTTATTCATTTATAATATATTCTTTATAATTAATAAAAAAAAAACCATTACGACGATTCATTGTAACGCCATATAATTACAGTGGATTAAATGAAGCTTAACGATGTAATCTGAACTATATTTTTTTTTTTATTAAGCCATAATTGAGTTTCAGTTTCAAATATCAATACTAAAAAGGCATTTAGCCCTTCACATCAAAACTTATGTCTTCATTAATAAATTATATTATTTTACTGCATCGTGGCCTCGAGTGTGTGCCGTACGATCTAAATGTACCGAGTTCGAATCCCGGGCGAAGTTTAATTGGGTCTTATCATTAGCAAATTCTCAGCGATAGCACGGAATCTTGAAACGATTCCTAGTAATGCGGATAATCACACTCAATTTGGCAATATTACGTGGGACTTTAAAACACCAGCTGTAATAAAACTATGGGTCCATTATGATATGAAAAACATCTTTGGTTACCCTCATAGGTAGTTCATTATTTTGTCTCCCGCTTTGCTGTAGATGGAAGTGGACTACTCTTTGTTTTCCAACTCCTCTTTTATATTGTCTTTCTGATTCACTTCGTTGCGGGATCATGACAAATTAGGTCCCCTTAGATTCGCTGAGCTTCATTGCTCGGCGTCGATACTGTGCGTGCCGCTGTTGATCCTGGAGTACAGGAGTTACAGTGGCGTGTGTGAGGTGGGATAGGGTCATTACCCTTTCGGGAATACAACCGTGAGATTATATTCGAATAATGGGTCAGTCTTCGTCGTTATTTACTCCTCTTCTATTTAAATTCCTAATCTACTTATCCTTAAACTTCCACGAATCATCCTCTCAAACTATGGATGTATGTATTACCAATGAAGTTGAAAAAAGTTTCAGACGTATCCTAAGTAAACCTGGGTAATGGGTAATGGATGCTGCACTGAATAAATTAGTGTATGGACGGACTAACAGATATGAGTAATCGATAGCGGAATACGAGATCCATTGAGGGTTACATGTTTGCTTTGCATCAAGAGTGATACGATTCGATATCAGATTTATTACTTTTGTTCTGCTCCGATTTCATTCATATTTCTATCGAATTTTAAGTTGTATGTAGAATTATGTACCTATTGACTATCCCAGTGGTCTTGCGGAATTAGAGAGCGCCGTTGACGAAAGATACCAGGTTGAGAGTAGCTTTATTGGGTTTTTCCATTAGACAATTCTCGAAATCAGCACAAAGTCTGAAAAGTCTAACAAGCGGTAGCAGACTACCCCCCTTATATGTAAGAAAATAAAGAAGGGGCTGTATTCTTAATAGGCAAAGGCCGGAGACTTCAATTCACTTTTTACGGAGTTTCTCTTAAGTACCGGTAAAGACGTTTTGATAAAGCGAATTAAAAAGTGCCACAATAGTTAAAGTATCTGCTTTGCAAATACAATGGCGACTTAGTAATTTAGAGTCCTATTTATATAATTCTATATACATCCCACTGCTGGGAACGGGCCTCCTCTACCGGTGAGTTTGGCGAGGCTTTAGTTCACGCTGTCCTAGTGAAGTTTGGTGATCTTCATATGCATTACAATTCCTTTTGCAGAACTCTCATACGTACAAGTTTCTTTATGATGCTTTCCTAGACTTTTTTGATCTTCATTTTAAGTTCTCGAAAATCTCCAAACTGTAAAGGGAGATTACCATGGGGTTTTTAGCCGGTAAGAGTCCGGCATTCCCCGTTTGTTATCTTTAAGCAGGGATCCAAGAGGATTTCCTCCATGACGAAAAAATAACCAAAAAAATGCCATGCCCACGACTATCGATATCTCAAAAAAAAAACCGCTTAAGACAATAAAACATTATTGATTTACCTTACACGGATAAAATTTGCAAAATCAACAGAACATTCTCACAACTACTTCTAAAGTTTATTATCTTTTAAGGTTGGGCCGCGTCTCCTTATCTCCCTTCATTGCAGCCAAGCTGAATAAACCGCTGTCTGTGGTGAAAGCCGTTGCAGGTTAAATCAGCCGCGTTCCAGTTTAAACACGATCCTCATGTATAATAATGATATCCTTATCTTTCGCACATTTAAAAAAACGAAGTTAAAAAACGTTTCAAAGAGTTCGAATATAAGATCATAAAAAAAGATCGTTAAATGGTCATTATATTTTTTACTTTTAGCAATAAAAGACATATAGACTATGGAAGTAAGTAGCTAGTTAGCTCTTTAGGAAAACGGGTGGAGATATTGTAGTACCAATTTTCACCAGTTTTTTTTAAAATAAGAATACAATAAACTTTTATTTGATTAAACCACGTACATCCTAGGAAATTAGCAGCAAATTCTTTATACTAATTTAGTTTATTTTCAAAAGCGCTCGCAGCTTATTAGCCATTCTATGCCACGCCGCAGCCGCCACGCACCAATTATTTGTAGTGCATAAACCATTGTGCCGAATCGCATTTGTGGTAAAAATACCCGCACGTATTTAGTAATGATAATTGAATAAAAACAGTCGATTCCCGTTTAATAAAATTGATTCGGACAAAACGTTTGGGAATCAGATTTGTGGTGGTAATTGTTGCGGTGTGTATTGAGTAATGCACCATTATGTATAATATAATAATATTATTAATAACAAAGTTACTGGAGAGAGAGATTATCCGGCTCTATCTTGAAGAGTGAGCTCAGGACATGATAGCCCCGCCCCCACGAGGCCGCGGGTTCGACTTCCGCACCGAGGCAAATGTTTGTGTGATCCACAAATTTGCTTCGTGTCAGGATGTTTGTGAGACCGAAAAGTCTCTCGTAGTTTCTGATACCCACGACACAAGTATCCTGTATCTTAATGTGGGGTTAGAACTATGTATGTGACTGTTGGGTGTATTTATTTATTTATAAGCGTTATTTAATAGATGCCCTGTTAAAGTTAGTACTTCACTACATGCAGGCCTATTCTAATAGGTCAGATGATGACGAATAGGGTATCAAATAGTCTATCTAAAAATTCTAAGTTGACTTTGAGTCTTCTAATTAATTAGATTAAGCATTTAACTTGTCTCCAATACTATATTTGACTGGTTGAACTAGACTTGTTTTACCGTGCTAATCTAGCTCATATTGGTACACATGACATAGGTACCTAAAAAAAAATCTAGTAAAACCTATTATGCAAGTATTTTACAAAACCAGAAGAATCTTCATCTTACTCAGAACGTGTAGCGCTCCTAACACAATATGTCTTCATAATTATATACCGCCCGGTTTAACTATAAAATAACGCCTCAGGGAAACTTGCACGCCTTGGTATTCTCTACAATTATTCAATATTTAAACTTGAAAGCCTGTATTATGCTAGGATGTATGAGATTTTCCTGACTAATTATAATTAATGAAACCTTTTTAACCCATTCCTCCCCACTGTCCTATTTTTAAGATACTATATTCAACATTTTTTTTAGTTGTTAGAGCTCTTATTTTTATTGTTTCTGATGAAATTCCTAATTTCACACTATTATTCTAATAAAATATTTTTTTCGCTGTAAAAAATGTTAAGATGATTTTAATGTAATTTTTTCAATATGATAATTTTTGTCGACTAAAAAAGCGTTAATCCGACTTCATATACCGCGAAAAAAATATATAAAAATACTTATTTTTTTCTCTTATTTTTTTTTGTTAATTTAGGTACTAAGAACTTAATTTATACATTTCATCAAAAAATTACAATGTTTTCGATGCTTGGGAAGTAATGGGTTAAGCAAGGGGAGCTATTAAGCTAGCGTAATGTTAAGGGGTGATTGAAAAGGAAATCACTAAACGGTCCGAGGCTCGTGGTTTCACGACACGTGTGTATGTCATTTGATTTAGAGGCTTAGAAAATCTCGAGTAGCAGCAGGAAGTCTGGAATTCCGAAAATAGGTAACAGACTCGCTCCCAATAACTTAGGTTACACAATTGGAAAAACGTGGGTGCAGAAATGTACCTTTGTCTAGGTCAGGCTTGATTCCATGCAAATAAAAGCCCTACCCTCCCAAACAGTCGCATCGTCCCCCTATCTTTCTCAGGCTTCTTACAAGAAATCTATGTACGAGTGTACTCGTATAGCGACACTACGTCCATCGAAATGACACTTTGTGAAAGAAGAGCGCAGTGCCGCTCTGGCGGAACGCTACGGTCTTCTTGAGAGCGCCGCTTGTTTGACGATTCGAAAAAAGAAGAAAGTCAAAGAAGTCACTCGTGCTTGGTGGATCGCCTTGCATTTCAACGTTATATTCGCGATTACTATTGAATAAGTATGTAAATTATAACTTAGTTGACTTAGTTCCATTCTTGAATTACCCGTTTTTGCCCACGCAAATATAAACGTCTAATGTTGATGATATGATGACGTATGTCGCCCCGGAGCCGACTTATATATGGTTTCTTCGTTGCCATTAGCGATTTTGATTGTAGAATGATATATTTTTATAGCCTAAAAATCTTCCTAATTAATCATCTTGCACCATATTCAAATTTGTTAAAAGAAGACAGCAGGGTATGAAACAGTTTAATTTTTATTTTTTATCTTCCTTCATTTCTACGGTGTGAATAAATAATAAAAATATAATAATACTTCTAGCAGATATAATAGATTAGAGATCCAAGCGCGCTAAAAGGAAAATATATTTTAATAAAGAAATTAAACAACCTCTTTACAGGCTGCGAGAGAGCAGGCAAGTTTTTCCCTCCATTTTCATACAATTTAACGTAAATATTAATCAGTTTAATCACTGAAGATAAGATCCGGCGGAGTTTTAACATTATAATGAATTTACTATATCTACTCTCGGAACGCGGAAAGACTCTTAACAAACAATTTAGCTTCAAGTTAACGAAATGAGGGTATTCAAATATTTTGAGATTTTTATGGAATCAAAGTGGTTTGAATGCGTAATGTTGATGAGATGTTGAAATCATAATTGTGTTGTGAGTTGATTGGGTGTTTAAAAGTGTTTCCGTGTTTCGTATGCTAATTGTTTCTTTCTACGCTTCCATTACGCCAATCCATTAGGATATTTTTTGACTACATTTATTCTCAGGGTATTTTTAATCTTTTAAGAATACACACATATAAAGCGAAAAAATTGTCTATGTTTACGTTTACGACTGTAGTGTTGTCTAGCAGCACAAGTATTTGTCGTGTGATCCATAGTCCCGGGTTTGGTTCCCGGGTCGGGTAGTGTTATTGGGGGTTTTTTATCAGGAAATTCTCGGTAGCAGCACGGAGTCTAGAGTTATGCCTGAAAAGCGACACCAGGCTAGCTCCTTATTATGCAAGACAAAACTCAATTGACGAAATAGGAGTGAAATTCCGCATAGCCCTTGCGGAATACAGCAAAAATTGAGAAAAATTGAAAAGGGAAAAATTTAATATGAAGTATTTTTTTAATATAAATTTATTCCTCGATTCTACTGTCAAGTATTCTTGTTATAATTCCAATCTTACATAGTATCTAGTAAAAACACAAGTCGTCGTGTTGAGCGTGTCTGTGGTCTCCATAAACAGGATTTATGCGGGGCCAGGTATTGTGCCGTGAGATTTGTCGTTGGCCGGTGATTTCCCGCGGGTCCCCTGTGTTTGACATTATACTCCACACGTCCTTATTTTCAATGACGGTTTACACATGTTGTTCCAATCAGGCTTTTGTTTCGTACCAATATGTTAGAACCGTTTGTTTTGGTCTGCTGAGTTCGGGGAAGAGGAATGTGCCCTCAATATTAAATTTATTAAAACAACAACACCAAAATTCACTTCTTCACCAATGTTTCGGGAACTGCTAACATATATTTTTTATAAAAAATTCAATAAAATTTGCTTTACATTTTCTGATACAGCTCTTAATTGCGCTAAAGACCTATCCATTATATAGGTACTTGTACAGTAGGATAATGAGACAGTAAATACAATAAATTTTAAAATAAAACCTGAAGCAAAATCGGGATCTTTAGTACTCCGAGAAGCATAAAAAGGAGAAAGTAATGTTTCTATATCAAGCCACGTACTGGGCACAACCATTCTCTAAATACTTGATTAGTTTGGCCTTAGTTTACTGTTAGTCATTTATGTATGGAGCTTACGATATCCAATATCTATAGCAACAGTATACGCCAAAAGGAAGCACATATAAAAAGAAATTGCAGATTTCAATACAATTTGTTCCCTAGCGATATGTGGTCGGTGACCTTTGGAACTGTGGACTTCTACAAATTTACCTTACCTTACCTATATAGTTTACCTTACCTATATAGTTTACCTTACCTATATAGTTATTATTTATTATACTGTGACTGGGTACTACAAAACATAAAAAATTTATACATATATAACCTCACGTCTGTATTCTCCAATAGAGTAGGCAGAGGTGTATTTCTGCACCTACATTTTGTCAGGTATATATACGTTCCATGCTATTGCCGTTTCTCGGGTACAATTCCAGACCCTAGAATTTTCTAGTGGAAAAACCCAATAACACTTTGCCTGACCTGGGAATCGAACCCTACTATTTTTTAAACTGAAGATGGCTGCCGAGAGTTTAAGCCGGTGTGCCAGTATGGGATATTGGTAACCCAGAACGGGTGTAACATCTGTGGCTTTGTTTAATTGTCTTATCATACAATCTCCCCCAATTAGAAGAAGGGCAGCTCAAGGCACTTTACTCTTTAAATTGGGTTAGGATATAATTTACCCACTGGCCTAGTTTGGGTTGGTGGACTTGCCTTACAATTTTATGAAGAACCACATAAAAATATCCGCCCATTTCCGTGCTCGTATAAAATATTCACAACACTAAGTCTTTGAGGACACAGAGTGGAAGAAAAAGATGGGGAATTTTAACAATATTTTTGAATTTAGCATTTTATACCCAGTTTTCCTTTATGACGTGTTCCTGCCTCAGTCTTTGCACAATTTATTTAGTGTATGGCACAAAGGCGGAACATGGGACAGTTGTGTTATGAAAAATTCTCGAGCGATAAATTATGTTATGCGCGCATATAACAATGGCTTTGTTTCTTGTAAAATAAACAAGTTAAGTCAGCGTAAATACGCACAATGCAGGTATAACACCCGTAACTAAAAAGGCTTGATCAAAAGAAATTCTTATTGGAATTCCTGAACGATAAATGAATAAATATTTAGATCCAACAGTCACATACATAGTTGGTTGATTCCGCCATTTCGTGCAAAAAGCAATTCCGGGCTCTTTTACCTATGAAAATAATACCCTATAATATTTTTGGGGAGTGTAATTGATTAAAGAAAGATCGTTTTAAAAGTAGTATCACGAATATTACAATTATATTTATTAGTTTTCTAAAAATATAAAAAAATGTACTCAAAATTTCATTCCCCTCGGTTTCCGGCTGGGGTACTCAGCAAGACTTTTTATAATATTTTTTTTTCGTTTCAATTGATGACCGTAATTATTGCTCTATATTAAAGCCATAATCATTATCTTTCGACTGTATGTGGTAAAAAAACGGTTTGTAGATAAATAGTTTAAAATAAAAGCAATATTTAATTTGTCACGAAAAAATCTTCATTACCATCCGTACTCAGAAATTGTTAAAGTTTGAACAACATTCTATACCTAGGGAATATCGGTTCCCGTGACAACGTACCTCAACTCGTCAGGCTGTCGGTACGGCAGAGCGAGGCGGTTGTGCGTTAATAAAAATCAGAATATTCCCAAATCAAGTGTCGTAGATAGTTTATAGCGTTTTGTCCTAAATACGTTTCATTACATTCCTTCGTTTTTAAAAGGTTTACAAGGTAAGAAAAAAAATACTTATTATGTTAATAGCTACCTTTTCAATTATTCTTGTGGATACTTAAATACGAATAAACTAAAATACAAACTTAGGCAGATATCTTAGAAAAGGTTTAAATATTTCATTCATCTCCTTTTCATTACCATCCTTACCTTCCAATTTTTATCGGGATGTTAATGAACTAATTCGGAAGGAAATGAAGTTTTTTTTCAGGCAATCTATTTATATTAAATACATATGTAAGTACAACTGCCTCGTTGGTCGAATAGTGTTAATGCTAACTGCCAAGCATGAAATCTGGGGTTCGATCACAAAAAAGAGACTTGGCGGATAGAATATATAATAAAAAGAAGATCAAATTATAATGGATAAATAACATATCATTACCATCTAGCCGTATTTCCTTACTATCTTTGCACTTTTCTTTACCATCTCCAAATCCAGGCAAAACTGTGCGTCCAGCATAAATCTATTCAGAAAAGGATTCTCAATCAACTATTGCAAGAAAAAATAAAAAAAGTAGATTTTTTTTTGATTCCGCGGAACGCTCAAATTTGCGCGAAACGGCGGAATGAACCAGTTCTGACCCTACACTAACATACTCGTATGTACAAGTCTTGTGTCGTGGATATCAGAAACTACGAGAAATTTTCGGCTTATCCTGACCTGGGGAAAACCTGGTTTTTCAGGAGGATGTCTTTAATTTTGAGTCAATATCATCGTCGAAAGTCATCAAATTAGATTTAAAAGATATGAATGGTCTTCAATGTTTAGGAGATATGGGTCCGATTATACAAATAAGGGTATATATACGTCAACATCGCTTCTAGATTGAATTTCAATGACAAAAAGACAATAAAGAAGGTTCATAGAAAATATCTGTCAAACTTCCCGAGTGCAACGCTTAGCCAATTCATAGCAAATTTGTAAAACAATAGCACCACCATAATGCAAGTCTTATATTATTTTGCCAAAGCCAATAAATGTTCTTAGTCAAAAGCTTTCGCGAAAAACCAGGGCAGTCATCCGTGCGCCCTTCAATCTGGCTTGAAACGCGACTATTTCTGTCCCGCTGTAAATCTGGCCGGACAACCGGATCGCGCAGCCCTTGCTCAGCACTACACCCGGATTGTATCTTTATCCCGTTTCTGCTTATTTAACAACGGATTTGAGTGCGGGATTCCAATAAATGTACATCCGGAAGGACGGTATAATGTCATAATATCTGTATTTTTTTCTACTTTTAAGAGACGTCAGGGTAAAGGACACCAAGTCAACAGCCAAAAGTAAATCCTAGGTATAATTTTAAGTAATTAGTATTGTATATACCTAATGGTATCGGGAAAGTATGTTATTCGTGACTATATAAAATTACTAAGAAATGTGTAGAATGACAATATTAGGCTTAGAAATGTGCAGTAGGGTATACATAATCAGCTCATATACGTCCCATTACTAGGTACAGGCCTCCTCTACTGATGAGAGGGGTTAGGTCTTAAGCCACCACGATGGCCTAGAGCGGGTTGGCGGACTACCCACTTAAGAAATTCCCAAGTATCCAAATGGATACATTACCCAATTAGCCTTAGGGACCTTCAAGAAAAGAGCCTATATTTTCCTCAACGGCCGGCGACGCACCGATGATTCCTCTGGTATTGTGGGTGTCCATGGGCGGTGTTGACCCTTAACATCAGGTGGCTCACTAGCTCGTTTGCCACTTTTCCTATAAAAAAGGTTTCCTCTCAATGTTCTCCTTCACCGTTAAAGCACGTTATCACTTCGAAAAGTCAGAGCTAAGTCAGAGTCTAACCCTCGAGACCATAGACAATATTGTAATATTAATCTTGATTGTTTTTATAAAATAACATTTTGTTGCACAAATAAGCAAAATCGAGACCATCGACGTCGCTGCAACCGAACGCAAAGAATTTTTTTATTATATCCCAACGAAACGCGGGCTGAAATTTAAACTGAAGGAAAATCGCCGGGTGGCAAATTCGATTCCGCATTTCTGGTATATAAATATAATATGTCCATTGGAATTTTCATAGCTTTGGAGAGAAATAAAGAGTTTACGGGATGAATGCGTTTATTGCGCTGCTGTCTTGCGGAAGTATTATTTAGCGGACAGATTTCTAAGTTATGTGATCCTACTATTTTATTTAAAACAAAAAAAAAAAAATTATATTTAAAAACAAAAAAAAGTCCAACGACTTAACAACAAGAATTGCCCAATCTCAAAATCGTACCAAGTTCTCTAAATAGTACGAAAAACACTCACAATGGTATTTAGGTCATCATCATCATCGTCATCAGCCCATAATCGTCCCACTGCTAGGCACGGGCCTCCTCTAAAACTGAGAGGTTTAGACCTTAGTCCACCACGCTAGCCTAGTTGGCAGACTACATGTAAGAAATTCCTAATAACTTTTAGGTGTGCATGTATCCTCACTATTTTTTCCTTCACTGCTAAAGTGCGTGATTATTCATTGTGAATACACACATACCTTCGAAAAGTCCGAGGTGTGTGCCTGGGGTTTGAACACGCGACCGCCGATATTCTCAACCGCGCGCCTAATCCTCAAAGCCATCACTAGTTATTGTCACAATATAAATATGGAATATTATAATTCTAGAATATCAGCCTTTTAAATATGTATTAAAGTAACGAAAAGCAATTTGAAATCTTTTATATGCATTCAGTCTCGAAGCTTCAATTAGCTAACACGATCCACAATCATACGAACGTAACCAATTCAAAATGGACTTTTGAATTAACTTGGCACGTGTGAAACGAGAGAGCAAATAATATTACTTTCAAATCTCGGTGAGGCGGGCGCCAGCGACAAAACTAATTAAATCTGAGACTCGTACAAAAAGTGGTGCTTTTTTAATACCACGATAAATTACTAAGGTTATGTTTTTATTTGTAAGGTGATTCAAGTTTGCCTATCGTGGCGTTTTTGTTTTTTAGGCGGATATTTTTTATTTAATGTTTAAATATTTTAACGGTTTGTGATGGTTTATAAATGGGATTATTTAAAGGGGTTATTAGTATTTAGGTGTATTTTAAATCATATTCTTATCAGGGCTTAACGTGTGAGCTCATCTTGCCTTATTTGGGTTCATTAATTCATCATCATCATCATCATCAGCCCATATACGTCCCACTGCTGGGCACGGGCCTCCTCTACAACTGAGAGGGTTTAGGCCTTAGTCCACCACGCTGCACTATGGGCAAAATAGGTCATTCTCATATCAAAAATCTGTACTTTTTTTGTTTATAAAGATATCGCTTTGAAATTTTGCATGGATATAGTCGAAAGTACAATCATTTAGGGATTTGCATGAATTTATGATACTAATGTTCTAACCCGGTTTTGCTTGGGTTCAAAGTTAAAATGCGAAGAAAAAAAAACTATATTTATTTTACACTTTCGAAAATATTATCTAAACTAATATATAGGGATTATATATAGGGACTATATAAATAGGGACTACCTAAAAATAAATTTATTGGGTTTTTAAAACTTCAATTAACATAAAAAAAGTTTATCTTTTTTATAGCACTTATAAACTTACTTAAGTATAACATTTAACGCAAAGAAATTAAATTACATTCTTTTCGTAGGTTAATTCTTACTAATACGAAAGTTTGGCTTTGGGGCTTGTTGATAGTTAGGGCGAAAGATGTTTTCACCGGAAATTGAAGCCGTTTAAATGGGATTGGCAGATCACTTGGGATCATCGGAATCCTCGGTATATGAGCTAGTTGACCAGCTGCTGGGCCGGTGATTATGGTGCCGTCTAGCCGAGCGGCGCACTATGGGCAAAATAGGTCATTCTCATATCAAAAATCTGTACTTTTTTTGTTTATAAAGATATCGCTTTGAAATTTTGCATGGATATAGTCGAAAGTACAATCATTTAGGGATTTGCATGAATTTATGATACTAATGTTCTAACCCGGTTTTGCTTGGGTTCAAAGTTAAAATGCGAAGAAAAAAAAACTATATTTATTTTACACTTTCGAAAATATTATCTAAACTAATATATAGGGATTATATATAGGGACTATATAAATAGGGACTACCTAAAAATAAATTTATTGGGTTTTTAAAACTTCAATTAACATAAAAAAAGTTTATCTTTTTTATAGCACTTATAAACTTACTTAAGTATAACATTTAACGCAAAGAAATTAAATTACAAAATATTATCTTATAATTAATTTATTATAATTGGTTTTAATATACAGATTCACAATTCGACCGATGAAATAACTATTAAATATAACTTAAACATATATGTAACTTGTTTTGCTGGATCTACAATTAGTTGATGAACCTTTAAAAGAACCAAAGTGTCTTCGTCAAGTTCTTTAATATTTTTTAAAGTATTGCTTTCGAATACTGGATATGTATGGATCAGACGTGTATAAAATAGTATGAAAAACATCTTCATTCCTAGCAGACCTTGAGCATTTTCTTGCATGATGCAGTCTAAATTTCTTGTAGTCCTTATTCCCGGATTCTTAGGCATTTTCTGAAAGCTGTCCAATGGGCAACACTGAAAAATGATTTATAATACTCTCTTCATGTATTAATATTGTATGCACGGAGGATGGCATATAATACCAGTTGTATTTGCTGACATAAAGTCTAGCAGTCTGCAAAGCAAGAGATTTTTGAAATCCTCAATTATGAAATTTATGTGGTCCCTGGTTGTCTATGGTTGTTTATATAATATATTATTATTTCTTCCTTTGAACAAGTAAAACTGGCCATTTTCACTGTAATTATTGTGATAGAATAATCACCCTCGACTGAGGTTTCTGTAGGAAAGCTATGAGTGTAGAGTGCAATTAAACAATATATTTCCCACATGTAACGTGTGCAAACTCATATAAATACCATTTCCTGGCAATTACATAGTCAATAAGACCATAAAAGAACACTATTTTTTCTTAACCGCAAAGATAACGTTTTCGCGAACGTGGGACTCGGTTGATATTTATCATCATAACTTCTACATAAGCACGTATAAGCAGACAAAATTTTTATATGTCATTTTTAAAGACCTAAGCTATTGATAAATACAAAATTCAAAACTTCGGCAAGCTTCGATAATAAAGAAATACCTAATTGAAAATTGTAAACTGGATTTTTTTATCTATATTTATAAATTTTATCATTATATACAATATATGCTACTTAAAGCAAATATTATTTTATCAAAATTATGAGAAAGAAACATTCTTTCCAAAAATATATAATTTATTAGGTGTTTTTTAACAATTTCAGTCTGAAAATTGATACTGAATGTACGAAAATTATCTTGACAAATTTACTTAAAAGTAAATGTGAGTTTTTCAAATCTGTTTATCAAGTAAAATCATGATTCCAAAAGGTTATAATTCTTTCTATTTCGATAATTAACATCTTAACTATAAAACAAAATCATCAAAACAAGTAATAAGTAACTTTTTTAAAAACTATTTTTGATATGGCCTTGTTCTAACGTTTTCCATAGTGCGCTGGCCTAGTGCGGGTCGGCGGACCACACACCTAAGAAATTCCTAAGAACTCTTAGGTGTGCAGGTTTCATCACGATGTTTTCCTTCACCGTTAAAGTACGTGATTATTCATTGTGAATACACACATAACTTCGAAAAGTTAGAGGTGTGTGCCTGGGGTTTGAACCCGCGACCGTCGAGATTCTCGACCGCATGCCCACACCTCAAGGCCATCATGACTTCTCAAGGCCATCACGACTTCATTAATTGTTGGTGCATAATTGAATAAAATTTGAAAAGTAATATGCTAAGACCTATGTTGGACTCAACAAAAAAAATCCTGGCTCTATAATTTGCAATTATTAGATTGAAAATTTTACATTAAATAAATAATAATAATTAAATAATAAATACACCCAACAGTCACATACATAGTTCTGATCCCACACTAAGATACAAGTCTTGTGTCGTGGGTATCAGAAACTACGAGAGACTTTTTGGTCTCACATACACCCAGACCCGAAACAAGTATTTGTGGATCAAACAAACATTTGTCTCGGTGCGGAGATCGAATCCGCGGCCTCTCGTTTCGCAAGCTGGTGTTTAGCCAACTGCGCCACGGGGCTGTCAATGGAATCAATAATCTTGGGGTTCATAGAGTTTTTACCTTTAGACTAAAATACAGGGAGGTGTCATGGCGATTACATTGAAAAAAGAGTCACTCAATTCAATCTGTCAGTCAGCCAAGACAAATTAATAAGTTCAAATAAGATTCTTCTGACAAAAAAGCTGAAGTTAAAGTAAATTTATAAATAAACCTGACGTCACATGTTGAAACATGTTTCTTGTTATTACACTCGTATATATTTAACGACGTAGCCGTTTTGTCGGTCTGTTTACCCCGGCTCTCGACAAAAGAGGCTGAAATTATCGCGTCCGACCGGAACTTCCGGTCTGGAGGCTGATAAACATGTAACCCTTTTTGCAGAGACGACCTTGTAAGCGGTTTTGATGACTATCTGCCTTTTGTACGGGATTTTGTTGGAAATGTTTTCGCTATCAGTTTGGGGACTAGTTGGATTTCTTTTGTAATTACAAAGTATATTTAAGTAAAAAGGAGTTTTACTGTAACTAATGTGTTATGCGAATAAATAGTCGATGGTAGAGCTACGTCATAATCAGCATGGGCTTAATGGCTACCACTGTTTTACAGAAAATTAATGTGAAAAATTAGCTTGGTTAGCAAATGGAAAACCCCAAAGGCACTAATAAAATTAAGTGGTAACTAAATGAACCTTCGACAGAGCTGTGACGATTTCCATGTATTCAACAATCTTAAAAGCTGTAACTTAATGAATTTGGTAAGATCTTACACAAAACAAAATCTTATACATATATACGGAACCTCACGCCTGTTTGCCCTTAAGGGGAAACCAGAGGTGCATTTCTGCACCAAAATTTTGTCACCAAAAACCCAATAATACTTTTCCGGGAATCGGACCCGGGATCCCAAGATCGCACGGCACATACTCGTATCGCGAGACCACAAGGCAGTCTTATATACCGCATCATGCGGAAGAAATAAACATAGCTAATGAAAGACATAAGAGCTACTTAGATCCAGCCGGCTTTAGCAAAGCGTTTAAGACGGTAGGCAATACAGCTTAAAAGGCCAATAGCCACAATTTACAATGGAAGTGTTAGATAAAAAAAAACTCGCAACATTCCCCTGTTTTTACGTCGGATAAGCGGAGAAAAGTTCTTTGCAGCTTCGTTTAATGAGTGCCAACGCAAATGCCCGTGCAAATGCTGACACCACGTAATGTCGCGACGCGCACAATATTTTTCTTCGTTGTTACTATTGTTTGTTTTTTCATTATATCATTTGAATTGTTAGCGGTTTTTTTGTGCTGTAGGAAAGTGAGTTAAGCTATGGCCAAATACTTAGACTAGTAGATGTTGAAGAAAAGAGACACATAGATTGTAGAAAATTGTTTGATGGTTCGTAAATTGGCATGAAACTATGTAAGAGATTTTTTCGATGTTTTGGTACGTATTAGGTCCTAAAATCATTCAATAAAAGCCTTATTTTCGCAGTTAGTCTTTTATAGGAAACAAAAAATATAAATGAGTTTTCTTTTCTTCTAAATTTAAAATAGTCCTTAACTTCATATTCTTTACTATTAATTTAGTCATTCACTTAAAGCATCATATTAGTCTAGTAAATTTTTAAAAACGTTGAATAAATAAAAGCAAAATTTAAACTTGAGAAACCATTTAAATTTTAGAAACCAATTTTAGTCGACCTTAATAGCGTTCTGTTTTCACACTTTAGTATTACGAGTACAAAGGCCCAAAACTACGTAAACTAAGGGCTCGGTAATGTAGTCAGTATCCTCCTAGGTTCAAAGTGTAGGAGGCTCACAAAACCAGCCACTTTGTCCATGCAGAATGATGCGGTTTTTACCCCAACAGTACAAGGTATAATTAGAAAGTTAGATTTCGTAACTAAAGTCCTATTATTATGGACGACTCAAAGCTTTATTTGACGTTGTTTTTTCCATTTAGTCATTAACTTTTTATGCGGCGTTATGTTTTTATGACGAGTGCTTAAGTTGTTATGAATTCAAATTTTAATTTGTCTCGGAATATACTTTTTCATTTTGTGGTTTATTTTCGAGATAAAACCAAATTGCATTTACATTTATATTAAAAAGTTTCGTGTGTCCTTTATTATGGAGGGTAATTGTAGTTTTGCACGGCGAATATTGCTAGTAGCGCCATCTGCTGGGGATTTTGACACTTTTCAACTAATTGAATTGTTTTTTTTTTATTTTGCTAAATATTGAATATAATATATGCTATTTGAACAAACAAACAAATTTAAGCGACGTTAGGAAACCAGCATTACTGTGCGGTATTTTCAAAATATTTTCAAGTAGTACAGTCTACCGTCTGCCAACATGCACTAGGCCAGCGTAGTGGACTAAGGCTAGCCTCTTACAGCAGTAGTGGACGCCCGTGATAAGCAATGGGGTGTATATGGTCTGATGATGATTGTCTGCCAACTCCAAGTAATCCATTATATTGGACTAAGGACCCTTCTTTGGAATGCTCAGAAAGCCCAGCAACCAGAAATTGATGGCCTCGAGGTTTAGGCGCGTGGTCGAGAATTTTGGCGGTCGCGGGTTCAAATCCCAGGCATACACCTCTGACTTTTCAGAGTTATGTGTGTATTCACAATGAATTATCACTTGCTTTAACGGTGAGAGAAAACATCGTGATGAAACCTGCACACCTAAAAAAGTTCTTAGGAATTTCTTAGGTGTGTAGTCCGCCAACCTGATGATGTATATCAAGAAGTATATTGGCAGCAGTGGCGGTACTTCCATAGAAGCCCAAAAGTGTTACACGTTAATTGTGTAATGTCTAGTTTATAATTGTTTATTGTGGGGACAGGGTATTCTCATTTTCCGCCCTGTGGATTGGGGGCGTAAGAATTCCGCCACGGTATCCCCTAACTGTCGTAAAAGGCGACTAACAGGGGCCACTGGGGAAGCTGGGCGTACTGCGGGGGCGGTACACAATGATTACAGCAACCCCGAGATTTACGGCAGAGGACGTGACCGCTTGACTGTCGCTGACGTTCATAACGTCCAAAAAAGCGTAAGTGGAGGGCATCTCAAGCCCTCCTAATTTGGAGGAGTCCACAATCGGACGGTGCGCTGGGCGGAGGCGGACCATTTAGGGCGCTTCTCGCCCTGAGACGCCGCAAAACCGCCCTAAATGCGCGAGATGGTCACCGAGAGGTTTTAGTCGGTATGCTGGCGTAGGATTTTGGTTAGGATCCCAACTCAGCTATCATCATCATCATCATCATCAGCCCAAATACGTCCCACTGCTGGGCACGGGCCTCCTCTACAACTGAGAGGGTTTAGGCCTTAGTCCACCACGCTGGCCTAGCGCGGGTTGGCGGACTACTAACTTTTAGGTGTGCAGGTTTTATCTCAATGTTTTCCGATCAATCTCAACCGCGCGCCTAAACCTCGAGGCCATCACTGCTTTCACTCAGCACTCAGCTAAGCGGACAATTATTGTTCTGCGCGCTGAGTTGGAAGGCCAGAGACCCCGACATACCCCTTTCGGCCTACCCCGAGGTACCGAACAGGGGAGTTTAAATGGCTTTCCTCTCGTTAAAAAAAAGGTATTCTCATTTTATCAAATCGCTTCTGTTAAATAAAGATATAAAGCTTAAAGATTATTATTTGGAATTTTGTAAGGCAAGGTGCCCACGGTGGTTTTCGGCTTATATGGAAGTACCGCTACTGTTTGGCAGAGGTGTACTTCTACATCCATGATTTGCCAACGATTTGAATATCGCGTAATAGGGGGCGAACTACCATGCGATTTCCTTTCTTCAAAACAAAATAGTGTTTACAGTGGCGGACTAACAGGGGGGCGGAAGGGGCGGCCCGCCCCGGGCCTACGGTCCTGGGGGGGCCCCAAAAACCTCTGCGTTCGCCTGATCAAATCTCGTTTAGGACTTTAGGCCCGGGTTCACAAGTAGCAGACTGCCAGTCACAGTAGCTAACTCCTGCCAGTCACTGGTATCAACCCCAATAGTATGAAAATTATAGATATTAGTATATACAACGTTTTTTTGTTATAATTTAACTTATGAAAAAGTGTAATAGTTTTCATATGTTTATTTAGCCTAAATAATTTAAGTCGAATTTAAATTTCACTTGCCAGATTTTAACGGAATAAACATAAACACTTATTTATACATACAAATTTGAACTGAATTTTTATAGCTGGGGGGCCTCATTTAGCTTTGCCGCCCCGGGCCTCATTTAGCTCTGCCGCCCCGGGCCTCTGACGGGCTTAGTCCGCCACTGAGTGTTTAGAAGACTATTTTAACATAAATAAATAACAATAAAAATAACATTTTTGTAAAAAAAAGTCTGAACATGTCATGACACTGACCTGAACTCAATACTCCTCGCCTGGGATTGCCGTACATTCTACTTCGGTTGATGACGAGAATCACAATACTGCAACACACAGCAATATATCGAGATAGGATGGCAACAACACACGATATAGGCAAAAATGTGATAATTACTATTTTATCCCGATATATTTATTGATAAGCGTCACTTTAATAACACAGAAATTACACGAAAATAAATCGCACACGGCACAGTCAGGTCTGAAGTAAAAACAAACTCAAGACAAAAAACCAGCGAATAAATACCGATTATGACTGAGATTCGCGTACAACGCAAACACTTTCCATCGGTAAACAACTTAACACCCACTTAGAAACGAAAAAAAAAAAAAAAACTACCCTACAATTTTTAAATTGCCTAAAATTGTCAATAAAATATTCTGAAGTGCCTCGTTGGCTCCACGATTTAAGTGTGCGGCGAATAAACGAGAGATTCCGGGTTCGGACGTTAGGTATATTATCCCGGTTATGACATTATTATTAATCCACCAACCCTCACCAGGCCAGCGTGGTGGACTAAGGCCTAACCGCGCTCAGTTGTAGAGGAGGCCTGTGCCCAGCAGTGGGACGTATATGGGCTGATGATGATATGACATTATTTATAACAGAAAATAACAGCAGACTTTTACTTTTATAATGTCTGCATGTGTTATTACTTAAAACAGAGCTGGCGAATTTAGCCCGTGTCCTCTACATAGAAAGGTACAAACTTACGCCGCAAGACCGCGAGGCATTCCACAAAACCACAAACCAAAACCAATTTTATATTGCATTTTAATATGTGCATATTTTAGCAGTCCGGCATTATATCAAAAGGTGTTCTAGCCTTTGCAGTTTGACGCCCTGTTTGGAAACCATCGTACATTAACAACGTTGACAGCCCCGTGGCGCAGTTGGCTAGTAACCAGCTTGCGAAACGAGAGGCCGCGGGTTCGATCCCCGCACCGAGACAAATGTTTGTGTGATCCACAAATATTTGTTTCGGGTCTGGGTGTTTGTGAGACCGAAAAGTCTCACGTAGATACCCACGACACAAGACTCGTATCTTAGTGTAGGGTCAGAACTATGTATGTGACTGTTGGGTGTAATATTTATTATTATCAGGTTTGATATTGTCACTTGACTTTTCCTTTCTTTTTATAAATAATTTCTTGAAGTCTTTTCTTTAATTTATACGATAATCTTTATTTCGATAGCAATTAATAAAGTGTGTTATTGGGGTTTTTAATTCGAAAATCCTCAATAGAAGCAAGGAGTATTGAAATGAATCTAAACAACAAAAAAAGCAATAGCCTTGCCCTTTATTACGATTGGCTAGAAACATTTGTCAAAGTAGTACAAGTGTTAGCGCATCCATATTATAACTATAAATGCGAAAGTAACTCTGTCTATCAGTTCGTCTGTTACGCTTTCACTCTTAAACTTCTGGACAATGTGAATGATTTTTTGTATTCAGGTATATAGGAACTTTGGCAAGGACATGAGGTACTTAATTTTTCTTTTAATTGTGTCCGGGCGGAACCCCAGGCCGACTGCTAGTGCATAATGAGAAAACCGTCATCTATTAATTATCTAAGCAAAAATGTGAAGAAGTATTATCGAATAGCGCCAAGTAGTTATATCAACGTGGGCTGGTCGGATGCTGTTAGCATGCAAGAGATGATTTCACCGAATTCGGGTTTCGGAAACGTACTCGATTGCTAACTTCGGTATATCAAAGCGTTTTGGAGGAGAACCTGTAATCTGATTGTTTGGTAACGTTTTAATGTTTCGAGTTGACTGCTGTGCTATTTTTAAACTTATTGGTTCATATTCTGATATTGTTTTATGTTCGATGTGGCGTGCCTCTTCCCTTTAAAATTGTTTCATTTAGACCATATAAATTCCACCTAATGTCCTAATTGTGTCCATAAGAATTGACTTAAAACTCTTTGATTTCCATTATTTTATTATTTTCCCTCTTCTAGCTGTATTAAGGCAGCAGCTGTAACGATTAATATGTAAAAAAAATCTACAGTTTATTTGGATTTCAAGCAAAAAAATATAACACGTAAGTTTTAATAACTAAAGTCACTATCCAAGCTCATTCCGCGGCAATCTTTTTAAACTCCCCAAAACATCTGTTATTCACGTTTATTATACTTTCATTAGGACGGGATGCGAGCGTTGTTCGGCGACAACTCGCGATAGGAAACATTTTTCGCTGTGTGCGCGAGCTCACGGGAAATCAGCGTTACGGCGCGCCAACCTGACGGCGATGGATGCCACACAGTTCGAAATAAAAAAATATTGAATGTAGTGTAACTGGCCTAGTTAATCACATGTAACATAACATAACATAAACTCACGCCTATATTCCCCGAAGGGGTAGGCAGAGGTGCATTTCTGCACCCACATTGCGCCAAGTATGTATCAGTCCCACGTAATAGGGGGCGAGCCTATTGCCGCTTTTCGGGCACATATCCAGACTCCGTGCTGTTACCGAGAATTTCCTAATGGAAAAACCCAATAACACTTTGCCCGACCCGGGAATCAAACCCAGGACCTTTAGATCCCACGGCACATACTTGTACCGCGAGACCACGAGGTAGTCTCATCACATGTGTAATCCTAAGTTTCTCCTTCACTTCTCTCTACTCCTCTCCGTACTTTTAAAAGACCGTACTAGCCTTGCTGCAGATCTAAAAAGTAAATAATTATCGAAAATAGTTTAATAACTAAGACTACAAATTCATGACTTGTTGATTTAGAGACTTCACGCGTGAGGTCGAAATATTCCGGCTTCGATACGCGGGCAAAGCTTCAAGGTTTTCCCGTTAGTCAAATTTCAGTAGCACTACAGTGTTAAAAACAGCAATAGGCTGCCCACTATTATATACACTCTCACGCCGAATACAGGCAGTTACAGATACATTTTCACACCCAGTTGGCTATAGGAGGCGAAGTAATTGCTGTTTTTAGGTGATTAAATAGTTCAAAAAGACATAAAACATTGAATATTCGTAGCATAACGAATATTATTGAACAGAAAAATATTCTTCAAACAGCCGCCTCCATCCATTCCAACAACCCGCGTGACATAAAACCTATCTTCTAAAACCCGCGCTGATGTCCATACATGGATCACGTATATCAATACCTGTTCTGTGCTTAATGCTGATTGCTTCCCCGAATAGGGATTAGGACGTGTAATTTACCCGTTACCAGATTTAATCGTGTATCAACCGGTGTTATCGAGGCTTACCTTCCTCCGACCTTGTCTGACTTTCCCCTTACTTTTATAAGTTTCACTGGCTTTATTAGATGTGTTTAGGTAGCACGAGATAATTATCTGAGATACACTGTATTTAGTACTGTATTTGGGCTGAAAAGTAACAAATCTTACTTTATACTTAAGTAGTAATAGGCTATTGAATAACGAGAAATGACCACCTCTTTTCATTCTAGATAATGATGCATTTTTAGGGTTCCGTACCTCAAAATTCCTGCCAGATATTGCCTAGAAGCAATTGCTCATCACGATTAGATCTCCAATAGTATACTCATGTATTTTTTATATCATTTGAACGAAAATGTTTAAAAAAAAAGAATAAATACTTAAACTCACACAGCAAAGCCAAAGACATTTCATATTTAAGAAAGCAAACGAGCTTAGGCATACCTGATGTGTAAGTATTTACCATTCTTGTTGTAAACTCACGAACCCAGAACAATTATGAATGCATTGCCTCCCTTTTAGCGCCGAATCAAATTTCCAATCGATCCTTGCACTTAGTGCACGGCGAGAAATGATTTTTCTACACAAGTTGGCAAAATTATGTCGGCCTGTTTTTTTTATCATAAACCAGTGGCTCAATACACTTGCTTGGATCACTATGTTGCGTCATTCATGTTAGCTCCGTATACCTATTGGTTATATATGCACCTCTTACTGCTCATCACAAGCTTCTTTTAGACAAGCTAGGCCTTAGTATAAGTTGTTAGGTGTTAGTTTGAAAGTTGGTGCACTTTAAATGCCTAAAAAATCAGAGCTAATTTTGTAAAAAAAAGGTGTGCCAGTTTCCTAGCGCTGTTTTTCTTTAAAGCGCAAGAAATTGTACTTGGACTTAAAATTTTGGTCGTGGCGTTATAATTAAATCAAGTTGTCTGTTTGGTTTGACACAAACTTAAACAGGTTATCAAATGTTCTGTGATCTGGCGCGATCGATGCCATCGATCCAACTGTTTGTGAACTCAAATGTTTAAGGAAGATTGAGTTGGTTAATTTCAAGTTCCGTAGTACATCGAAGATTCGAAACATGGCAATATTAGACAAGTAATATCTTCGTTTTTGATTTCATGATTAGTATGACGTAAGCATAAGAATTATCATGTACTTTAACGGTGAAGGAAAACATCGTGATGAAACCTGCACACCTAAAAGTTCTTAGGAGTTTCTTAGGTGTGTAGTCCGCCAACCCGCACTAGGCCAGCGTGGTGTACTAAGGCCTAAACCCTCTCAGTTGTAGAGGAGACCCGTGCCCAGCAGTTGGACGTATATGGCGGACTACACACCTAAGGAATTCCTAAGAACTTTTAGGTGTGCAGGTTTCCTCGCGATGTTTTCCTTCACCGTAGAGTAAGTGATTCATTGTGAATACTCACATAACTTCAAAAATTCAGAGGTGAGTGCCTGGAGTTTGAACCTGAGACTCCGAGATTTTCGACCGCGCACCTAAACCTCGGGACCATCACTACCTGTTACTTTGTATATGTACTGATTAGCGAAATAATATAATTTTTCTGTTAAAATTTACTGGGTTTCATGACTTACGCTACTTTTTGTCCCAATGAATTCGCTGCTCCCGTGGGATTTCAATAGTAATTGAAAAAGAGGGAAACTGCTAGATGCAGTGAGTACGTAATAAACTACTAATGAATTTGGAGTCACATGTACTAAAAAATATATTTTATACTGCCACATTGGCTCTGAAGTATTTGTGCGCGGAGCACGACCACGACGTCCAAGGTTCAACATACGAGCAGGTTCAAGTTTTAGTTGCTTCCCCGTGTTGTTACCACCACCAAATGATGTCCATGACGCGTCATGGTGACGTCACGCTAAGCTCCGGCTATTGGTCAGGTAATATTTCTTATAATATATAACGGCGTAAAACCATATACTGAGAGCTACGTCATCGCTCTTGCATAAACAAGAATGACTCACGGGTGGTCGCCTCACTCTAGTGTCTATAGAAAATACGCCCGCTGCAGCGGAGCGAAGCATTCATCGGTCTTCGCGCGGACAGCAAATATCCGATTTATTGGGAAATAAAAGGAACTTTGATTGAAATTGGTTGTTAAAATTACTTCTCAAAATGGATCCTCCAGTAATAACGATGTCAGTGTTGCTGACGTCACACATTTCAAAGCCTCACCTGCTCCGACATATACATATTTTTAGTTATATAATAATTATTATTTTTCTGATAAATATTTTCAGTAATGCCATTTTAATGAGAGTTATGTTAGTTCTCACTTCACAGAGCAAGACTTGCCTGTCTAACACACTTAACCAACCTGCAAAACCTTCTAAAAGAGGACTAGCACGGGTGGATCGATACCCACCTCTGTCCAGCACGAATAAAGGTCGCGAAGATGCCGTATAAATTATTTAATGCCATGCCCTCCCCCTGATACAATCTCGTAATGCTTCGACGTTTGGTTTCATGGGATTTACGGTCCATTTTTTCCCTCCACGGTGCAGGCTTTTCGTGCCCTCTGTAATTTACAAAGGGGGCGCATAAACTTTTGACGAGCGATCAAAACTCATCACGACTTCGTTTATTGTTATGCTAACAGGTGTTGAATATAATTTAAATGGTCCCCGCTGGTTCTATAGATAATTACGCTTGCTTTTAAGACTTTGTTTTATGAAAATATGTTTTGTTTTTTGTTATTGACTACTCTAGTAGATTAGCTGCCTATAGTTAGGCACAGATGTGATTAAACTTGCAGATGTGACTCGTACTGCTTTAAGGGTCTTTAGTAGATTTCGTATACAAGCAAACGTTAAGTATTTGTTTATTAGATGAAATAACAGTCCCTTACGTGGATATGTTGCAAATTTGTTGCCTCATTCTTGCCGCATTCTGATCTGACTGCGAGTAATAATAAATGCTACTCACAAGACATAGAAACTCACGCCTACATCTTCAAAGAGATATGTAAAGCTGCTTTTCTGAACCCACATTTCTCCAGGTATGTTTCCACGTAATAGGGACGAGCCTATTGCCGTGTTTCGGGTACAATTCCAGACTCCGTACTGCTACTGAGAATATTCTAATGGAAAAACGCAATTACACTTTGTTATCAAAAGCAATTTTGTAGTAGTACTTATAAATGATTTTTATTTTAAAAGTACTATTAAAATAAATGCTCGTTTTTCGAATGCCTACTGTTAAATCCTGATAATTAATTATCTTTTTTATCTTTGACATAAAGGTTGTAACGCTTTGCCCCAGGCATTATTTCACTAATTAAGATAAGGTATATCTTTTTTTTATAAAGTTCGTAGGAATTTCTTAGGTGTGTAGTCCGCCAACCCGCACTAGGCCAGCGTGGTGGACTAAGGCCTAAACCCTCTCAGTTGTAGAGGAGGCCCGTGCCCAGCAGTGGGACGTATATGGGCTGATGATGATGATGATGATGATATCTTTTTATGTTGATTGCCGAGTAAATAAGTGTTGAAACCAACATAATAACTTCTTCTAGCGTAACTGCTTCTCACCGCTTACGTCATCGCTTGAAAATTATTTCAAACAGTCCAACTGTAAGAAACGGTCATCTATCTCAGATATATCCCGAGGGTATAGCCCGGCCAGGCAGCGGGAGCTCTTTATCACCGTCTCGAGCCGTTTGCCGGGAGAATTTTCAACAATTTTCGGAAGGACCAAGGGGCCGAGTTAAATTGGTGGTCTGTACGTAACAATCGTTTGTCCCCTTGTCTTAAAAAAACGCTTACTGTACACGTTCAGGCTGCTTGACGGCTTGAACTGATGTATTAATGCAGTTTGACACATTATAAAAATTGATGTATATTTTGGATCGTTAATTTATTGAAGAAAGCGAAATTAATATTCATGTTAAAGGTGGTAATTTAAACGACTTGCAATTAAATAAAATTAAGTAAGAAAAATGAACTTTAAGTCCTATAAAAGGGAAAAAAGCCAAGAAATAAAACTTAAACCAGTAAACTAACGGAGATAGAAATTTAGTCAAAGTCAAAGTCAAAGTCAAAATATCTTTATTCAAATAGACTTTTACAAGTTCTTTTGAATCGTCAATTTTACACATCTTAATTTTTTAAACTATTGATATTAATTCACAATACTCATTGTTTACTTCAATACAAATTCCCGGAATCCTTTCATTTCATTATTAACATAATAAGCACAAATAAATGCAAAAGAGTCGTAATTAATGAAATTAACTTTGCAATGAACGTTGTGATGGGATGTTAATTAAAGAACCGATTCAATTAAGCTTTGTATTTTTACGTATTACCTAATTTTTGTGACAGGCAATAAATAATAATCAGACATGGATTTGTAAGTCATCATTATCATCATCAGCCCATATACAACCCACTGCTGGGCACGGGCCTCCCCTACAACTGGGAGGCCTTAGTCCACCACGCTGGCATAGTGCGGTTTGGCGGACTACACACCTAAGAAATTCATAAATACTTTTAGGTGTGCAGGTTTCGTCACGATGTTTTCCTGCACCGTTAAAGCAAGTGATAATTCATTGTGAATACACACATAACTCCGAAAAGTCAGAGGTGGGTGCCTGGGGTCTGCCTGTAAGTAGACATTGTTAATTTTCATTCTCTTTCATACTTATGATGCAATGCTTAGACTGCAGATAAAGGATTTTAAATTACATCGAACTTGCTGATTGACTGCTGATAATAAAAATAATGAAGATAAATGCCTCACTTTAAATCTATTATCTATAGTACCTATTTCAACGTTCAGATGACGTAAACAGTGCCTTATTTAAATTAATACCATTTTAAGAAACAGTAGAACTCAGCACAGTAAAGCTCTCTTGTATCGTACTAATGTAAGAAAATTGTAGCATTTACTGAGATGAGTGAATTTACCGCACGTTTAAATTACGGGTAGATGTTCGTGGTTACGTAAAATCTTATAATATTCAGATACCTGCTGATTCAACAATGAAAATGTGCGATAGATATTGATATCCCGAAAATTCGAAGTAATAACGCTACTATTTGTATGCTTCGAAACCGAGAACCAATATTTGCACTTAGGAGGCCAGTTTATAAAAAAAATCGGGTATATTTTTTACTCCGTACTGAAAATTCCGAGGAATCCAGGACCTATTGATCGGACGCCGGACAATTAAACGCATGAACTGAAGAATAATCGTGTCAAGTAAAAGATGACGAATTCTAGGTAATTGTTACTCCGTTTTTTTTAATCTATTGTGCTATTAAAAAAGTATTAACAGCCCATAGACAACGTGGGCGCCCACAAGTAGTTCGAAAATAGAACACCGTCCGTATAAATTGAACGTGTAAAGCGCGCAATCGAGCGAGCGCCTTATCTAAAAGGATAATTTCTCATGTCAGAGCAACCGCTAGCCGGCGTTTGTCACGACTCCTTCAAGGGTTTTTATGGGCTGAAACGTGAAATCACCTTTGTTACCTCGCAAACAAAGATTTACGTTGTACCCAGTTTTTACACCTTGTTGAGTTTCGAGTTTTTGTTATGAAAATAATTGGGCCCGGCCTCGAGTTGTTATTGTTTTGTCGTGTTTTGTATAATGTTTCACATTTGTATAGACTAATCCGTTGGTACGTGGAATGTGTTTTTGTTTATGCGGGAGAGACTGTGGTATTCAGAATATATTTTGTCTACCTTAGTTATCTATCCGGGTAGCCACAACTATATCGAAAATAAAAGACCATACCTATAAAAGTGTTACTTCTTCCTTTAATATAAATTTACTTTCTATTCATCAATATCATCATCATCATCATTATCATTATCATCAGCAGTCTTTTTTACGTCCACTGCTGGACATAGGCCTTTCCTATGGCACGCCACTGGGCTCGATCTTCGGCCCTCCTCATCCAACCGTTGCCAGCCACCTTGCGAATATCGTCACCCCACCTAGTCATCATCAATATAAGGTATATTAATTAATAATTATTCATAAGGTGGAAGTTTCAAAAATACAATATATTAAAAAACAGATCTATAAAAACTACACCAATATTCCTTAAAAAATACAGCTCGGTCATTAATAGTAGTCGTTAGCGAGAAATTTATTTATT
Source organism: Hemaris fuciformis (assembly GCA_907164795.1). Taxonomy (NCBI): domain Eukaryota; kingdom Metazoa; phylum Arthropoda; class Insecta; order Lepidoptera; family Sphingidae; genus Hemaris; species Hemaris fuciformis. The sequence continues at coordinate 11,714,403 of OU015447.1, forward strand.
TGTGCTTTTTATATAATTATATAAAGGCGGACTTAATGCCTTAGGCATTTTCTACTAAGAAATTAGAGGGCGATGCAAAGTAGAAATGTAGGTGAATAAAATATAATACTGCAGAGAAAGAAGTTCTTGTTATCTCCCGAGGCCCACACTTAAATGGATCTGATGTAGACATTTTGTTGTGCATCCTTTTATAATAGCCTTTGACGTAAATACTTCTTAATAATACTAAGTATATTTATTTTACTACACGCTTTTTATTAGCTTCACCTGTATGTTTGTTTGTAGCGCACACTTGCCTCACATGACTAGGTACTGATAGCAGTAGCGATCTTATCGAAATATTTTGAGAAAGCGCCCCCACTTTCTTTTGTTTATCACTCTCTATTTAATTTGGTTTATTTAAAAAAGGGTATTTTTTAGTTATTTTAAAGTTTTTTTTTTATTTTAAAGTTTTGGCAAGATAATGTTTTGATAGAGGTAGTAGTGATGGGCTCGAGGCAAATGGTCGAGAATGTCGGAGGTCGCGAATTGAAACCCAAAGAACATACCTCTGACTTTGAGTAGTTATGTGTGTATTCACAATGACTTATCGCGTACTTTAGGTGAAGGAAAACATCGTGAGGAAACCTGCACACCTAAAAGTTATTAGGAATTGTTTATGCTTTTAGGCCGCCAACCCGCACTAGGCCAGCGTGGTGGATAAAGACCTACGAATGTTTTGATAATAAAGTTTAATAGTGAATGACTGTTACAATTTGATAATCATACAATTTGTCAATGAATTTCATGGAATGATTCGATGGGCCCGACTTTTTCCTTCATCATCATCATCGTAACTCCTATACAATGGGAGGGGTTAGGTCTTTAGTCCACCACGCTGGCGTAGTGCGGGTTGGCACACTATTTTTATTTTCCCTCACAGTTAAAGTATTGTAGTACCTATGTATGTATGTAATAAATAAATATATACACCCAACAGTCACATACATAGTTCTGACCCCACACTAAGATACAAGTCTTGTGTCGTGGGTATCAGAAACTACGAGAGACTTTTCGGTCTCACAAACACCCAGACCCGAAACAAATATTTGTGGATCACACAAACATTTGTCTCGGTGCGGGGATCGAACCCGCGGCCTCTCGTTTCGCAAGCTAGTGTCTAGCCAACTGCGCCACGGGGCTGTCAAACAATGTAAAATGTATGTCTGTATATACTCGTATGTTTTTCGTCTATGTATGTTTTTAATCTTAACTTTTATTATATATATTTTTTTTGTTCACACTGCCCTCCCAATAAATCCCTTCAGAATGTCCATCCTATGGTTGTCTTGTAAAGATCGCCATGTGCGATAAGGCTGCTGTTTCTACCTTTCCGTGTATGTTTTTTTATGTTTCTTTTTTCTATGATTAATAAGTGTTAAATAAAATAAATAAATAAATTATCCAATAAAAACACTTTTATATCACGTGCAATGCTTTGCAAGGCTTACATCAAAGCAGATTGCGCAGACTGTATGAGATTACAATCGGTATACAAGTCTGTGGCAACTGCCAAGTATTTCCAAGATTACATTCGATCTAAGTACACACATACTTGTGTCTGAGGAACGCTCGAGTTTCTTGGTTATTAGCCGAATATATCGTGTAATGTAAGACATATTTATGATACTAGAGTTACCGATTGTAAACCGATTATCCGTAAATTGAATCGGGCTATTAAATAACATCACTGAAGTAACCTTTCTTGAATAGCTATACCTAGTCTGTTTCACTAAATTTATAATAAATATTTGGTTTTTCCATTACGAAATTCTCAGTAACAGCACGGAGTCTGGAAATGTGCCCGAAAAACGGCAATAGGCTCGCCCCCTATTACGTGGGACTGATATATCCCTGGCAAAATGTGGGTGCAGAAATGCACCTCTGCCTACCCCTTCGGAGAATACAGGCGTGAGATTATGTATTTATTAAATGTTGGACAATTAAAAGGATGTAAACAATTAGTAAAAATTTACTATTTCAAGAAAAACGGTCACGACATCTTAATAACAAAAAAAAAAAACAAATGGGTGTGAAATGATTGTTGGTCATATATCTATTTTATTTCAATAGATCGCTTGATTAAAATAAAATACGATTTAAACTTAAATAATCGAGTTTTTAGATTTCACATCAAGGTCTAAAGAATGCACCGTTTCCTCACCAGTCATGACACGAAGCTACTCAGTAAAATGTTTAAGGCAAACTTATACATTTGAGAGTAATTTTTTTTTAATAATTCTAATCTGTAACTGACTGCCTCGATCGACTACCTGGCGAAATATGTGTACAGAATTGCACCTCTGATTACTCGTTCGAGGAATACAAGTTGAAACAAGTAATGTAACAAAGTAACAATATATAATTACTTTGTTCGAATATTTACTTAGCAACAAAATTGTTAAATGTAATTAATTTACTACTTTAGTTTCTACAGTTATTTATTTGGGTGGTCTCCATATCTTAAATAAGAACGAAAAATCTTTTAAGGTAAGTCTAGGCATTGTTACTCAGTCATATTTTTAAAAGCCTCTGCCTCTTGAATCGCGATAGTTAAACTTTTCATACAATAAAATACGAACGCAAAAAATTTAACCAAAAGTCTTCCTTCAGAAAACAATTTCTTATTATTTTTTATTCCTACGATGATATTTGGCTGGAAGTTTTAACCTTTTTTGGAGCCTTTTTTTGGTAAGTCCGATTCACACCCATCCGTGATATACTACAGATAGTAAGACAGTTGTTGATGCGTCGTAGGTCAATGAACTTTTAATGCATGCTGCAACTATAAAACCAAAATAAAAAAGATGGCTTTCCTCAAAAGAATTATTTAACTTATTAAAACCTCGTCCCTATCAAATCAGGCTTCATACACAAAGGATTAAAACATAACAAATTAGTTTTATCAGTGTTTATGCTATTAGGGTTCACTTTACTTGAGTATGTGTCGTAAGTAAAACAAAACGTCCTCTCTCCACAAAGATATATTTGCACTGAATTAAATAGGAAGGTACATTATGCTTTTATTGAACATACCGGCCCCCAAAAACGATAGTTTTTAAATTACAACTTAATTAATTGTATGTTAAGTATCTATTTTAATCTAAACCTTATATAATTTCCTTGAATCTTTAATAAACGAATAAACAATCTTTCACTATAGACCTACTTACATGTTTATCAAATTAGTGGACTGTAGTAACATAACAAGTAAAACAAATAACTATTATACACATGCAAAATGAATTTAGATTCCATTAATATATGTTTTTACATTCCATCACATTAATTATTGTTATATATATATATATATATATTTTTTTTTTTTTTTTTTTTAACACAAACCTTGATTATAATTAGGGAAGTGGGATTAGCTTTGACAACGGTCTTTTCAATTCTTGATTCCCCTTACATTGGACAGTCACCACTCGTACTAAATTATCAGAACCAGGATGAAGATGTTTAATTCTACCTAGTAACCATTTTGTTGGAGGTATATCTTCATCCTTTACAATTACAAGGTCACCAATAGCAGGCGATGGAACTGGCACTTGCCATTTAAATCGCTGTTGTAAGGTGTTTAGGTACTCACTCCGCCAGCGGTACCAGAAATCTTGCATCATACGTTGAATATATTGCCATCTGGTGAGCATACTTATATTTTTTGTCTCGTGCCTTGAATCCGGTATGCCAATTAAAGATTCACCCACCAAAAAATGACCAGGGGTCAACGGAGTGTCCGAACTATCGTCAATTTTACAAAGTGGACGGGAGTTAAGACATGCTTCGATTTGAGTCAGCAACGTGGCCATTTCTTCAAAAGTGAGCTTGCTATCCTTACTGACTCGGAACAAATGCCTCTTCACTGATCGAATGCCTGCTTCCCACAAACCTCCATACGACGGCATTCTGGGAGGAATAAAATGCCACGTTGTTCCATCGTTGGCCAATATTTTCGCTATTTCAGCACGCATGTCATTGCTTGATCTTTGAAAGCTATCCCTTAACTCCTTGGCAGCACCGACAAAATTAGTAGCATTGTCACTATATAGGTTCAAGCAAGGACCTCGACGAGCAACGAATCTTCGAAATGCCGCGATAAATGCTTGTGATGTTAAATCGGAGACTGCTTCTAAATGAATTGCATGAGTAGCCATACAGATAAACAAGCAAATATATCCTTTAGTAGCATGATGTCCACGGCCCTTCGAAGTTCTTAGGAATACTGGACCAGCATAATCAACTCCACTGTTAGTGAATGCCCTGTACTGATTTACCCTCACTGCTGGTAATTGACCCATTAATTGATATTTTACTCGAGCCTTATCAATAACACAAATTTTACATTGATGTATACATTTCTTAACCGCAGATTTCATCCCTATGACCCAGTACCTTGTACGTATATATGATATCATTATTTGAATACCACCATGAAGGGTTTTGTGGTGGGCATCCTTTACAATCAAGTTTGTAATATGGAGATTACCAGGTATTACAATGGGATGTTTCGTTGTTTCTGGTATCGAAGCATTTTGTAACCGACCACCGACACGTATTAACCCCTTCTCATCTAAATGTGGTGACAAAGTAATAAGAGAGCTCCCTTTTTTAACAATTCCATGCTTCTGTAAATCCTTAATCTCATCTTCATAAACTAAATTTTGATAATATCTGATGCAGACTTCCAATATTCTTTCCATTTCAGTTGATGTCAGATAATTTTCTAATTTGAGTGAGCCCCTTTTATTTAAAAATCGTCGACAATAAGCTAATACTCTTTTCATTCTTGTTAAAGTTGAAAACCTTTCCCAAATAGGTTTCTCCTCTACAATGGTGTGAAATGAACCCTTCGCTTCTAAATCCGTATTTGGTATATTTAATTTATGGAACTCCATATTGTTCTTCTTTAACCAGCCCGGTCCGGTCCACCATGTCTCCTGAGAAACAAGTTCGCTTGCTGTTATGCCTCTTGTAGCAATGTCGGCAGGGTTTTCAACAGATTGGACATGTCTCCATCGATCGTTGCCCAATACTCGAGTAATATCAGCTACTCTATTGGCAACAAATGTTCGCCAGCGACTAGGGTGTGACTGTAACCATGACAAAACTACCATGGAGTCAGTCCAAGCAAATATATTTGTCCTCGGTATATCCAGTATTTCTGTTAGATCGCTGATAAGTTCTGCAAGTAATGCTGCAGCGCTTAGCTCTAATTTAGGCACCGAAAGCTGTTTCAGAGGCGCCACCTTGGTTCGAGATGCTATCAAGGCTACATTTACGGTCTTATGCTCAACAATTCTGAGGTAAACCACAGCTGCGTAGCCCTTCGTGGAAGCATCTGCAAAACCATGTATTTGCATATTACTACAATTGCTTGGCGTTGTTTTTAACCAGCGTGGTATCTTAATATTTTTTAACTCCGTCAGTTCTTCTCTGTATAACATCCATTCTTTGCTTAATTCTGATGTTAATTCATCATCCCATTCTGATTTACAAATCCATAGTCTTTGAATAAAGACCTTGGCAATAATTATGACAGGAGACAACCATCCAAACGGATCGAATAATCTCGCTATGTCAGATAGAACAGATCTCTTAGTAATGGGCTTTGATATTTCAGGTAAATTGACTGTGATATTAAAGGTGTCTTGTTTCCTATCCCAAGTTAATCCTAAAATCCTTATAACCTTATCTAATTTAAATTCTTTAGTATCCTCCAAATTGTAATTGTCTCCTTGTAAATAATTTAATACTTCTTCAGAATTGCTTGACCATTTTTGCATTTCAAATCCACCCTTCTTTAATATCGCTCTGACTTGTTCACACATAACCTTTGTTTTTTCTATACTCTCATTGCCCATCATTAGATCATCCATGTAGAAACAACCCTTAATTGCCGTTGCAATATCAGGACACTCACGTGTTTCATCGTCAGCTAATTGGCTTAATGTTCTCACAGCTAGATAGGGAGCTGCGGCTGTACCAAAAGTTACTGTTTGTAGATTATAGCTCTCGAGCTCTTGATCAGGTGTATCTCGCCAAAAAATTCGTTGCAGATTAGTATGGTCTTCGGTCATCATAATCATTCTGTACATCTTGACTATATCTCCTGTGACACATATTTTGTGTTTTCTCCAGCTTAGAATTAAATTTCTCAAATCGGGTTGTAATACAGGGCCAACTAGCATTGCGTCGTTCAATGAGTACCCATTAGAACCCTTTGCACTTGCATCATAAACCACGCGGACACGACTTGTATCTTTGTCTTCACGAATTACGGCATGGTGAGGTAAGTATATTGCATCTTTATTCGCATTGTCAATATTTGTTTTTCTCATATGACCCATTTCCTTATATTCGTTAATTACCTTTGAGTATTCTATTTTGAGTTTTGGGTCCCTTTCAAATTTCCTTTCTAAATGCTTAAATCTTATTTCCGCTTGCTGCTTAGTATCGCCACACATTTCCACAGTTTCCTTGATACTATTTCTTAAAGGTAAGTGTACTATGTATCTCCCTGATTCATGCCTTTTCGTTGTATTTTTATATATTTCTTCACACATTTTTTCTTCTTCTGTCAGTATTTTTTTCCGTGTGTATAAATCTGTCTCTATTTCCCAGAAATTCCTTAACATCTCATTGTCTTCAGCTACCATTCTAGTGATATGTAATGTTATAATGTTGTGTTGGTTAGTTATAGTTTTGTCTTCTGTTTGACCTGAAAGAATCCAGCCAAAAGTTGTTTTTTGTGCAACTATACCTTCAGGCATCCGAACTAAACCATCTTCAATAATTTTACAGAATACATCAGCACCAAGTAATAAGTCAATGCCGCTAGGTCTGTTGAAGTTAGGGTCAGCTAGTTCTAATGCATTAATTTGTGGCCAATCCATTTTGATGTACTGCGATGGCAATCTTGTAGATATTTTCTTTAATACATAAGCCTTAACTTGTATAGAATCACGCTTATTAAATCTCGATGTAACAGTCAGGTCAACTAAATGTTTTACAGGTAACTGAGCTCCTTCCCCAACGCCGGTAACTATACCGTTGATACAAGTCCTTCTGAGACCCAATAATTCAACTGCTCTAGCAGATACGAATGACGCCTCTGATCCTTGGTCAATTAAAGCACGTAGTATGTGTATATCCCCATTGCTTGCTTTAACTTGTATTTGCGATGTGGCTAATAACACCTTATGACTTGTTTGTTCTTTGGAGAAGTGTGCTGTGGTGATTATCTGTTCTGGTGGAGGTGGTGCAACTTTCTCTTTATTTGCTTCCCTCACTTCATGTAAGAGAGAGTGGTGTCTTCCCTTGCAGACTCGGCAGCTTGATTTTTGTTTACATGTGAACACATTGTGATTGTGATTGAGGCAATTGTAACATAAACGGTTTATCCTTGCGAAATGTCTTCTTTCATCTACCGATAGTTGTCCGTACTCCTTACAGTGAAATATGTAGTGACTACCCTTGCAATAGCTACACAAAGGATGGGAATTTAAACTTGCGTGGGCTGATCTGGTTATTGTATTATCATCTTCTGTCGTTGAAGTGTGAAATGATTTTTGAACATTAATTCTTTCTTTCGAAGATGTAACAAGAGGTGCGACGAGTTCAAGTGTACGAAACTTAGACTCGAGGAAGTTCTTCATTTCCTCCCATGTCGATATCTCATCACTTCTTTCTTTATGTGCATGTTCTTCCCAGTCCTTTAATGACTCTGTATCCAACTTCTGTGATACCAGAAATATTATTATAGGATGCCAAGAATCAGTGTTAATGTTTAAATTATTCAAACTATTCAAACATTCTGCAGTAGTATCAAGTATTGACTTTATCTGTGTAGCTGATTGATAAGAAATTTTTCTTTGACCAAATAATCTTTTCAATAGACAAGTCACAATCATTTTTTTGTTTCCGTATCGTTTTTTAAGTAATTCCCATGCCTGTTCATAATTTGTTTCAGTGATTTGAATGTGACGTAATAACAATTCAGCTTCACCAGAAATGCTGGTTTTTAAATAATGCAATTTCTGGACATTGCTCAGCGATGTGTTGTGGACCAATGATACAAATAAATCCTTATATGTTGGCCAATCTTCATATTTCCCATTAAATGCGGGCAGCTGTATACGCGGAAGTTGGGCGAAAGGTGTTTGACTATAATTAGATGCACTCGACATGTTTACATCTGAGTTGTTCTTTGACTCCAATCTCGTTAAAAGGTCAGTCAAATCACCTTGTAAACAAAGATAAAGATCTTCAATTTTAAAATAATCCTCATTAAGAAAATATGGCAATACCCCTTTTTGCTCTCGTGGAGTGCATTTGTTTAGCGCGTTGTGTGCTTGCTTGAAAGTATCCCAATAACTATCAATGGACTTACATCTTACTTTTACGTATCCTTCTGTTAGTCTTGCCTTGGGGCACTTTTTCATATTAACTTGTGCCTTCTGCAACATTGAAGCCATATCTTCCAATGTGTTTAAATGTGCACTTTGTTCCGCCGTCGGTGGTGTCATTTTTAATTTCAAACAGTTTGATTTTAACACTTATAATGTCACTATTAATGTTTATGATTTATTTGTTGAAGCACTTCACTTTTTCTTTATAACTAATTACGACTGTTATCTAAGGAATGTGAGTTCTATTGTATTCGCTCGCCGAGTCTGTTAACGCGTTCTGTCTATTGATCCGGCTCGTTTTCGACCATATGTTTATGCTATTAGGGTTCACTTTACTTGAGTATGTGTCGTAAGTAAAACAAAACGTCCTCTCTCCACAAAGATATATTTGCACTGAATTAAATAGGAAGGTACATTATGCTTTTATTGAACAATCAGTATTCCGTAAAAATCCAATCATAATCCACTTATCAACTAGGGATTAAAACTTAATCTTCAACTTCAACTTTATCAACTAAGCTGAAGTTGTTTAGAACTTAAAAATTCAACTATGATAGTCTAAAAAGCGGCTAGACGGGCTCAATTTAGCGATATTGCTCAATAGAGCCTCGACTAATTAAGCGTTTGTGCCAACAATCGCCTGGCGGTCTGTCCGCCACGATAGCGCGCTGGCTTAACTCCTCAAGTGAAAAGGCAGCCACTTGACCACAGTGCACTTGAATCAGTGACGCAAATTGCTTTATGTAACTCATTGATGATGAACAAGATAATGCGGTACCACCGAGTAGACTCGGCGTGACTTGTTATCATATTTTTTGTATTGCTTTCCCTTATACCAATTTTCACAATGAATTATCACGTACTTTAACGGTGAAGGAAAACATCGTGATGAAACCTGCACACCTAAAAGTTCTTAGAAATTTGTTAGGTGTGTAGTCTGCCAACCCGCACTAGGCCAGCGTGGTGGACTAAGGCCTAAACCCTCTCAATGGTAGAGGAGGCCCGTGCCCAGCAGTGGGACGTATATGGGCTGATGATGATGATGATGATACCAATTTTCTACTATAAGTTTTTGGTTCCTCTAAACCCGAGACGACTTAGCTACGTTTCTCCAGATGATCTAACGGTTGGTCCGAAAACTTAAATTTACTGTTAAACTATCTATAGATATATAATTATATCCATTTCGGTATGTTTTCGAAGTTTTCCTTCACCGTTACAATGCATGATCATTATTGAATTTGAAAAATGGAGTTCAAATACGTCATTCGTTAAAAACCCTCTCAGTTGTAGAGGAGGCCCGTGCCCAGCAGTGGGACGTATATGGGCTGATGATGATGATGATGATTCGTTAAATTACGAGGATGCTTTAAATTGAAACTGCCTCGCCATTTTCATACGAATCTGTCGATGACGTAAAAATGTTCTTCTTAAAATATCTAATATTTTAATTATTGTATTGTCACATCGCATCGTATTTTCACACACCAGCTAACGAGGTTGGAATAATCGTTTTGAGTGATAAGTAATTGTCATTTAGTACTCGAAATTCGCTTTAGGCAGTATTCCCTCGGCCGCAGAATTTGCTGTAGTGTTACCGATTAAGTTGATTAATACTCGCACGTTTTGTGGTTTGTGTTGATCGGTTTGATATGCCCTATTTTCGGTAGTATAATATTTGAGTATCTGATAGTATCAATGATAATTAGATTTCGTGATTAAATCAGAGTAAGTCGATTACTGTTGTAATCGATTATATTACAATTATATTTCATTATTACAAAGTGTTGCCACGGTAGTTAAGGCTGATAATGCTAATTTGCAGAAGACTGATCTGAAGCAATACTATCCGACATATTTGGCGTAGTTTTGTGGCGATTGGAGAGCGATAGCCGTAAATTGTTCTCGTCAATCGACAATTTATTAAATTTAATTAAAATGTATGAAAAATTAACATTCCACATAATATTGATTGTAGATATTATAGATTCACAAAAAAGACACATAAATCTCACAAAGGTCAAGGTTGCCGAAATCTAGCCTCCTCTGTATCAAGACATACACCCCTGCCTGTTCTAAGCTTATCTGGAATTCATTATGAATTCGATAACATCGTAAAAAATATGCTTTGTTCACCACAGATATTTCAACGGATACCATTTTTTTGTCTATAAGTTGATTGAAAGTAAAGATAAACTGTATTTTTTCGCTATTTACATATTCGAAGTTTTTAAAACAAACTTGAGTTACTAGCCACGTATTAACACGACAAACGCTTTTCAGACTGGCACCGGAGGCGGAACTATGTGTTTAAAGCCAGACAATGTACCCGGCAACTTGTTAAAATCGGATTATAGAAATGAAATGCCGTATCCGATACGATTTTTAGTTTGAATTTTACAGGACTTGAGACTTAACCCCATTCGCCATCTCAGCTTAATGTCTCTTATCGGTCATAAAGTGCAGTTTTGTGCAATTTCAAAGTTTTATTTATTTTATTCCGCGGATTGCTTTGAGAAAGAATTTACACGTTACAGAATTTCGATACATACATACATACATACATAAACTCACGCCTGTATTCCCCGAAGAGGTAGGCAGAGGTGCATTTCTGCACCCACATTTCGCCAAGTATATATCAGTCCCACGTAATAGGGGGCGAGCCTATTGCCGTTTTTCAGGCACATTTCCAGACTCCGTGCTGTTACCGAGAATTTCGTAATGGAAAAACCCAATAACACTTTGCCCGACCCGGGAATCGAACCCAGGACCTCTAGATCGCACGGCACATACTTCAGAGGCAGTCAAATTTCAATACGATAGGGAATTAGGTTGGTATATTGGATTTTTTTGCTGTGTCGTTGATCTTAATGTTAAACTGTGTGGGCGATCGAGTGCGATGTGCGATGAGAGGATATTCATATTCCATCATGAATAAAATAAAAAAAATCTAAAAGCAAAAGGCTGCATTAATAGTTAGGTTGATGTCACTGTGTCAAAGGAATTAACGTACTTAAAAAAATAAACAGCATTTACATAGTTCTGATTTCATACAAACGTATCATGTATGAAGCGGCGAAATATTATAATAAATTACCAAACAATATAAAACAAGCTAAATCTACTACAGTGTTTAAAAAATTACTCAAAACATATCTCTTAAAAAATAAACTTAACTACGCTTAGTGAATTGAGGCACCGCGCTCACGGGTCCGATGTCTCATCCAGTTGCCCGTAATGCTGCGAATAATTATGGTTTTTGCTGTTTGGATTGTGTTCGTCAAGAAATGTTTTAGAACTACCCCATTTATTTGTTAGCGATAAACGTCTGAATTGTTTTTTTTTTGTAATTAGTGATATTTCTCATGTAAGTGAATATTATGTTCTTTATGAGAAATAAACATCTTAAACCAAACCATAAACCATACTAAGATACAAGTCCAGTGCGTGTGTACCAGAAAGTACGATAGACTTTTTGGTCTCAGACCAAAATCAGACCTGAAACCCAGATATTTGTCGATAAATAAACTTTTGTCTCGATAGAGAGATCAAACCCGCGGCCCTTAACACTCAACAAATCCATAAACAGGATGTCAATAGAAATCACTCATACCAACGTGAACTCTTTTGGGAGACACGCGTAGGCAGTAGGCTCAAACCAATTCCATTTTCTGATAGATGTCTGTAGATTACGAATATAAATTTAATTTGTATTGAACATTTTCCTGCTACATACGGACGTGAAGGACTAACAGCCTTTTATTTATTTACTTTGGGAAACAAGGAAGCAGCTTATTTGATGATTCTTAACTTAAGTTTTATATTATCTATGCTGGATTGAAATTGATCTATAAAGTAACTGGGATAAAATACGCATGTTTATCTCTTTGTAACTCCCGGTGACTTTAATATGAGTAATCACTAAAATTTAAGTGTGCAAATGTGCAGTCGAGAGGTCCTGGGTTCGGTATAATCGATTGGGAAAAAAGGGGTTTTGATGATGAAATTCATAATCACAACTGTGGTCCGAAAAACGACAATTGACAATTGGCTCGGCCTCCATTACATAGAAAAAAATCGCAAAATGTATTCGTACGATACATCCTTACCTAACCATTTGTAGAAATAATAGTGGGTATGACATAAATTAAACATAATACGAGTAAATAAACCCAACAGTCACATACATAGTTTCAGAACTATTGTGTGGGATCAGTCCCACACTGGGATACAAGTCTTGTGTCGTGGGTATCAGAAACTACGAGAGACTTTTCAATCTCACAAAAACCCAGACCCGAATCAAATATTCGTGGACCACACAAACATTTGTCTCGGTGTGGGGATCGAACCCGCGGTCTCTTGTTTCGCAAGCCGGTATCTAGCTAACTTCGCCACGGGGCTATCAGGTATTATAGGTAATATTAGAGCCTCGGCCATACAATAAATATATAAATCAATTCAGCGATTCATCCGACAGATCGCACAGAAAAACAAACAGAGGTACTTTTTACATTATCATATCAGTATAGATATTCCTACGATGTGACAGCTGTTCTCTCGGACCGTGTGTACATTACTCAAAGCTACATTTGATGTATGTAATCAGCATTAAAGCTTTACGGGGATCAAAGTCGGACCAATCATCAATAAAATATTTATTTTGCAAATGTAACATCAAATCAGGGCGTCTGACGCCCTTCGCTGGATGATTTCCCGGGAGAACGCCGCGGGCGATAGAATTTGAATCCAATTTTATACGTCGTGTTTTGTTTTAAACAACATTCTGCGAAAACGTCGCTAGTTTCTGATTGATATACAGCTGTTTATAAGTTTGATAAGTGATGTTAAATAGAGATCATATTTCAAATCAGAGCTAATTTTATAGCTCATTTACATTGATAGCACCTGATGTTATGTGATGCTAAAAAATCAGTAGCCTAAAAAAAGATTACTGCCTTTACATTTTGAGCACTGTGGTTAATATTTAAAAGGGTGTAAAACATTTGTTTTATGATGAGCAATGGTCATCAGGTAGCAGGACAGTGACCAGATTTTTTTAAGTAGTACCTAGAGAGTAAATTTGACCAATATTGCCGTCGAGTAAAATTTTTGTGCGTCCGGGGTCGACTTGTTTATTTACGAATATGATGTTTTCCTTCACCATTAAGGTAAGTGATAATTCATTGTGAATACATACTTACCTCCAAAAATTTGGAGATTCTCGACCGTGTGCCTAAACCTCGAGGTCATCACTACTCAGTAGTCATACCCAAAAACAAATGTTAAAACAGATCTACCAAAACAATCAGCGAATACGAATGAAATCACAGACGTTGGTTTAATCTTCCTTCAAAGAAAGCCAACAATGTTATCGGCCCCAACCGCATTGTTGATTTTGTTGAATTCGACTCCAAATAGAGTGCAATAGAAAGGGTTAGGTACATCCGGCCGCGAGACAAATGTGCCGCCGTCGCCCGTTCGATGTAAGGAATGAGAGCCGTTAGATAAGAGAATGGCACCGAGGAACACCCACCGAATGTGTAGACATTTGTACTCTTAGACGCGGCAGGGTGGAAAATCTCTTCATTGGAAATTTTGATTATCAAAAATAGAACTAGAAATAAATTTAGATGGATATGATGATAGATCTGGTTAATATGTTTATCCTTCTTTTCTATAGCAGTTCTTGTCCTACTGCTGGGTACTCTAAAATCGACCGGTGTTAGGCCATAGTCTCTGGCTTAGCGTGGGTTAGTGCTAGTGACCCTTTTAAATAAACTGGTATTTGTGACTGGTGAAAGAACATCGCAGTCGACACTTCATTAAAGTCCTACCATTTATCATGATTAACCATTAAACAAGATTAACAACAAGATTACATACATACGTAAACTCACGCCTGTATTCCCCGAAGGGGTAGGCAGAGGTACATTTCTGCACCCACATTTCGCCAGGTATGTATCAGTCCCACGTAATAGGGGGCGAGCCTATTGCCGTTTTTCGGGCACAATTCCAGACTCCGTGCTGCTACTGAGAATTTCCTAATGGAAAAACCCAATAACACTTTGCCCGACCCGGGAATCGAACCCAGGACCTCTAGAGCGCTCGGCACATACTTGTAACAACAAGATTAATAGCAACCTTTATATCTTGCGATCTTAACAAACAAACAGACACAAATCAAATATTTGTGGATCACCCAGATATTAGTCTCGGTGCGGGGGTCGAAACTGCGTCCGCTCGATTCACAAGCTTGTGTCTAGCCAGCTAAGCCTTAGACTATCACATATGTTGTAATTGTCTTTCCTTTCTATGTGAAGGTGAAACCTCATAGTTCAATGTTTTGTCACCCGCTTTGCTGTGGAGGGAAGTGGAAAACTCTTTGTTTTCCAACTCCTCCTTTATTTGTCTTACTGATTAACTTCGTTGCGGGATTATGACAAATTTAGGTCCCCTTAGATTCGCTGAGCTTCATTGCTCGGCATCAATACTAAGCGTGCCGCTGTTGATCCTGGAGCATAGGAGTTACAGTGGCGGGTGTGTGGTGGGATACATGCCAGACGAAACGATTACGCTGGCCAATTAGTTACCGGAATTATGGATGATCTAAAAACGTGACATAGATGGGCGTCAAAGGCGTATAAGAAACGGTGTTCACTTTATAGCATGCATGATATCATCTGAAACTTTTTTTTTTTTTTTTTCTGGCACGGCAAAGTGACTCCACTGTACCTGATGGTAAGCACAGTGGAGTCCAAAAAATTAATACCGACCAGCGAGAAACGATATGGTCACCCGCTGGTCGACACAATCATGGCGGCCTGCACAAATGCTTCTTATTACATTTTATGTAACGTTTTGCTTCTAACAAATATCATTTCCAAACATTCTTTGGTCTAAGGCAGATTATTCTTAGAAATTACTTCATTTGAAGACATAGGGTGGAGGTTCGCAGGGTTTCATATAAATTCATACAATTTGTTATTCTGATGATGTCATTAACCTTAAACATGGGGGGGGGGGGGGGGGGGGAGAAATTCCTATAAGACATAACCAGGGAATATAAGCACATTACAGTCATTTTTGTTATTAAATACAATTATTTAACTGCCTCGTGGTCTCGCGGCACATATATGTGCCGTGCGATCTAGAGGTCCCGGGTTCGATTCCCGGGTCGGGCAAAGTGTTATTAGGTTTTTCCATTAGGAAATTCTCAGTAACAGCCCGGTGTCTGAAAATGTGCCCGTAAAGCGGCAATAGGCTCGCCCCCTATTACGTGGGACTGATACATACTGACGAAACGTGGGTGTAGAAATGCACCTCTGACTACCTCCTCGGGGAATACAGGCGTGAGTTTATGTATGTATTTAATAAAAAAAATATATGTCATTACTAGTTATTACGACACAGATTAAATTCTATTTTAGTATAAGAATCGATAGTATCGATGGAACATTTCCTGTAATTAAAAGCATAGAGAGTACGTAGCGTAGTTGCGATGCAGGTAGATAAGAAAAATAAATTTGTATAAATGTTGAAATTATTACGCCATAGACAGCCCCGTGGCGCAGTTGGCTAGATACCAGCTTGCGAAACGAAAGGCCGCGGGTTCGATCCCCGTACCGAGACAAATGTTCGTGTGATCCACAAATATTTGTTTCGGGTCTGGGTGTTTGTGAGACCGTAAAGTCTCTCGTAGTTTCTGATACCCACGACACAGGACTTGTGTCCTAGTGTGGGGTCTGAACTATGTATGTGACTGTTGGGTGTATTTATTTATTATAGTAAAGCCACGTCTCTAACTACAAAAATGGAATTTCACGTATCGCCACGTTTGTAATAAATATAAAACTTAGATTACAGCATTGTTTAATTAGTTTTCGAATTGCATTGAATAAAAATGTTTTCCCTAATCAGGCATTACTCACGCCTAAACAAATAAGGCGTCAGTAATCTGACATCTGCTGACATTATCAATCATTCTTACAACAATTTGTCGCAAAATGCGCTCTATTACTGTAGTAATAAGGGTAAAAACGAATAGAAATAAATTCAATTTAGATAAAGCATAATCGGAATATATAAAGCCAATATCGATACAAAAAATGTAGATATTAACGGAGTCTTTATTTATTCCCCATAAACAAAGAATCCATTTTAACCTACCTACATTTAGTACGAGAGCTAGCAACGTCGAGAAAACAGCAATTTCAAGAAGGCCAGTTTTTAGATATGCTATATCTCTCACTCTCCCGCACGTAATCACGTAATACGGGCAGTCTGGCTGGCGGTAGTGGTTGCGTTCATCTGTGCGCATCGTATAGTCTAGTCAACAAGTTCAAAAACGTGTTAAATAGAAATAAAGCTCCTAAAAATATGTGCCATACCTCATTCGATTCGGAATGACGTCTAGAAAAATGTTTTTTAAGGGCATATTAGCACATAAAAAATTGCAATAGTTATTAACAAAATAAGAAAAAAAAACCAAGGTATTTAGTTTTTCGTTAATAACTTTTAAAATAATGATATTTAAGGAATTATGAAAAAAGATCCTGAAAGAGGAGGAAATTTCCAATAAAAAAGTCCTTACTCCCGGAACTCTATCTATATTATTTATAACTTTTATTTAACGCTGGAAATAGCGCTCCGCGAGGGCGTTACGACATAGGCGCGTCGTCTAAAAAGCCGGTATATCACCTAAAATAATTTATTTCTAATATTAAATAACAATTTAAAAATTTGAATAAATTATGGTATAATCTAGACACTTGAACGAAAATAACCACGGCGAAAAATATATTTTTTGACAACTTTTCAAAAAGTTACACCATTGTTAATTAACTAATGTTTTTCCAATCTCTGTTTTTATAAATTACGGCATAAAAGTTTCAAAAATTAGTCTAAAAATATTTCGCTTCGTGGAGCTCTTCTTAATTAGGTACTTAATAAAGTTATGCAAAAAAAAATTATTAAAGTTTATTATTTTGTTATTTATATTTTTTTTAAATAGACTAAAAATGAAATTTCTAAAAAATGTTATCAAAACATTTTTTTTTTGGTAATATCTTATTATTGCTGTTTTTGCATCTAATATAGGTATTAATTAACATTGGAAAAAAAAATGTTACGTCATTTATTAAGAAATTGTTTATAAACAAATAGACTATTTTGCGATTTTAAAAAAAAAAATTTTACTATCTTATTGCAAAGGTAAAATGATGATTTAAAAAAGAAAAAAAAATCTTAAATATTTCTTTTTATTGTTTATAATCGTTTTTTTATATTTCAATTGTTTAAATAATTAGTTAAGAAATTATTTTATTCTAAAGCGTAACAGACATATAGTTATTTTCGCATTTATAACACAAAGCAGACCAGGCCACGAGTTGCTGTGTTTTTCTTACTCAATCCAGTCAACTAACTAGGTACCTTATACCGCCATCTGTTAACCCTTAATTAGACACCGTGCAGTATACTTCTCATCGAAATAACAAGAATTTAATTTGAAAATGTCCATTGTAATTGATGTAGATTTTTCAGGATACAGAAATAGATAGATTTCTTCGAGTATTTTTTCTAGGATCCCTCACAAGCACGTACCAAATTTATGATGAATGTACATTAAAAAATTAAACTGTCGAATTAAGGGTTAAAATCTTATCGACCTAACAGATAATTATGACTCTTTGTCAGATAATAAATAAATTATTGTCTATAAAATAATATTAAAATAATAATTAATAAATACACCCAACAGTCACATACATAGTTCTGATCCCACACTAAGATACAAGTCTTGTGTTGTGGGTATCAGAAACTACGAGAGACTTTTCGGTCTCACATACACCCAGACCCGAAACAAATATTTGTGGATCACACAAACATTTGTCTCGGTGCGGGAATCGAACCCGCGGCCTCTCGTTTCGCAAGCTGGTGTCTAGCCAACTGCGCCACGGGGCTGTCAAATATATCAAATATAAAATAAAATAAAATAAAATATATTGCTATTATAAATTGAGATATTATCAACTATCCTATCTTTTAAGTTGTAACAAAACACACATATAAAGTAAAAGTTAAAATCGGTTCAGTAGTCTCAGAGTTCATGCCATTCAAACATCGTAACACAGTAGTTTAAATGTGGCCAGACGGCGTCCTAGATTAAAATTTTCTAACGTAACATTTGTCATTTGTTTTGATATCATGAAGCACCAATTGTCTATTGATAAAGAGATAGCACCCACCTACATGCATTTATCGCTTGTGAAATATTCAAGTAGTTCAATAAATACATACATTTCATTTCTCTTGCTACCTCTCCATCCTTGGTTGTCCGTAAGAGATCGCCTTGTGCGATAAGGCCGCCCATTGTACTTTTCTACTCTACTGTACTCCTTAGTTTTAGTGTTATGTGTACAATGAAGTTTTAAATAAATAAATACATAAATAATATGGGGTAAATGCCACGTGTCATTAGACAAATGAAATGTCTTTAGTTCTGAAAGTAAAATTGTATAACAGGTAAATCTTATATATTTCATAAGACGTTTTGGTTACTAACAATTAAAACTACACAAGTATATTATGCTGTGCGATTTTCAGGTCCCTAGTTCGATTCCCGGGACGGGCAAAGTGTTATTGGGTTTTTCCATAAATAAATTCTCGTTTGGGCACGCGGTCGAGAATCTCGACGGTCGCGGGTTCAAACCCCAGGCACACACCTCTGACTTTTCGAAGTTATGTGTGTATTCACAATGAATTATCACGTACTTTAACGGTGAAGGAAAACATCGTGATGAAACCTGCACACCTAAAAAGTTCTTAGGAATTTCTTAGGTGTGTAGTCCGCCAACCCGCACTAGGCCAGCGTGGCGGACTAAGGCTTAAACCCTCTCGATAGTAGAGGAGTCCCGTGCCCAGCAGTGGGACGTATATGGGCTGATGATGATGATGATGATGAAATTCTCAAAAACAGCACGGAGTCTGGAAATGTGTCCCAAAAATGGCGATAGGCTCGCCCCCTATCAAGTGGAACTCATACGTACCTGACAAAAAATGGGTAGGCACTTCTGCCTACGCCTTTGTGGAACACAGACGAGAGGTTATGTATGTATGTAACACTGAAAAAGGATCAAACAATAGACGTTACGATAATGTGGTGAAATAAAATCGAAAATGTCGCAAAAAGGGGGGTGTAGTGGTTATCTGAGTGGGTTGGTAGACTGCCTAAAATTTATAAGTATTCGAGCTGATAAAGCTTTTATCAAAATTCTTTTGTTCTAAGTTATAACTATTATTTTCGGATGTAAACGTGAAAAATGAATATTTTTGTGGTACGCTTATTGAGTATAAGGCTATGTAAAAACTCTTGCCCTCGAGATAAAAAGCTCCTAACGAATAATATGATGCCTAGGGAAGAGCAGGTGAGAAGTAATCGGAAAAGATTGAAATGAAAGGAAGGAAATATGGTAAAGAATTGTTAATTTTGGTAATTATGATAATCAATTCAATCACGAAGCTGCTGTTGCACAGATGGTTGATAGATAGTTGCTGTTGTTATTTTAGAGTAGAAAGTTGAGCTATGACAGTTATGGCTTTAATATATGACCTTTAATTTTAAATTATATCATAGTATATACTGGTAATTGGAGACTAATTATAATTATTATTTCTATATTTCTATGACGAAAAATATAGTAATGTTTCATCATCATAGTTTTTAGAAAAATCCATGTAAATGAAAAGTTTGATAGAAAGGTATTTTGTTATTAGGATTTAAAAAATCATGATAGTGACAAAAAAAGCTACTTTGCAATGTACTTATACATTTTTAGAATCAAGCGAATCCACACAGAGGACATAATGAATCCATTTTTTAATTACTAATCATTATTCAATTTCGACTATTGAGGTTTATTGCGCAAAATTAATCATAGCTGTTTACCTAAACCGCACATTACTCATATCCAAATAAACAAGTCGCCAGCTTATCACATATTCTTAAAACAATTTGGCCTAAAATATGCTGTATAGCTGAAGCCATAAAGATGAAAATCAATGTAACAACTTCAATGAAAGAAGATAACGCATTATCAGGACATATAAAACCAATCCAATCGATACAAAAAGGTACAGGTGATACCAGAGTGCGTGCTGAAAGGGAAAGTGAAACAGTTGTGCGGTGTTAAAAAACACTTATTTATAATCATTGTAACCATATTTCATTTAAACAATAACAATGAATTCAACGTCGTGCCGATACTACACTGAGAGGACTGTAGGATGGATGCTGAACAACAAAATGATAGTGTTCTTATCATTGCTGTCGTTTTGCTTGTTTGTGTCCACATTGGCGATAGTTGCACAAAGAAATGCATTATCAGCGGAAGTAGACGATCTCAAAGAAATATTGGAAAGCTTACGAACCACGACGACGACAACAACAGAACCTACTGTGGCTGTTACGGAGGAGAATACTGTGGCTGTCACGCAGGAGAATACTGTGGCTGTCACGCAGGAGAATACTTTGGCTGTTACGCAGGAGAATTCTGTGACTACAGATACTCCTCAAGAGGGGACAACTGAAGCCACTATAATAGAAGGTCCAACGTCCGCGACCGATGAAACCGATACTGCAATTGCAACAGACGAAACAGCGCATGCAGATACTCGTTTTGCAAATTATGACGTCAGTTCTGATGGGATTGTACGCAGTAGACTGCTAAATTTGATGGGTTTTGCTGCTTAAACGACACTGTGAATGTTATTGTTTCAAGAAATAAATTTAATTTAATGAAATCTCATGTGTGTTTTTCCAATAGTATATGTAGTTAATCCACGTTTTAGATATCAGTATCTGATAATAGTGTTTTTTTTCAAGGATATTGTATGAGTATGTGCGATAAGAATATAAGTGGTTTTCAATTTAAAGAGGTATTACATTATTTTAATTATTTATTTATTTACACTTTATACCAAGTTTGTATAGGTGGACTTAATGCCTAAGGCATTCTCTTCCAGTCGAACCTAGGGCGATGCAGAGATGAGATGAGGCAGGTGTGTCAAATATCAAACAATCATCATCATCATCAGCCCATATACGTCCCACTGCTGGGCACGGGCCTCCTCTACAACTGAGAGGGTTTAGGCCTTAGTCCACCACGCTGGCCTAGTGCGGGTTGGCGGACTATACACCTAAGAAATTCTTCGAGCTTTTAGGTGTGCAGGTTTCATCACGATGTTTTCCTTCACCGTTAAAGCAAGTGATAATTCTTTGTGAATACACACATAACTTCGAAAAGTCAGAGGTGTGTGCCTGGGGTTTGAACCTGCGACCGTCGAAATTCTCGACCACGCGCCTAAACCTCGAGGCCATCACTGCTTATCAAACAATACTATTGACAAAATACATATAATATAATACACATATAAAACATGTAATACACACAATATATACATATATAAATACATATAAATATAAAATAGATACATATTATACAGAAATAGACAGTAAGTTATAGTTGTGAACATTCTGCAGTTTCACGAGTCAGCAGTTGACGAACCTTGTGCTTAAATGTACAACGGTTTGAGTTTTATGTAATGAATCAATTTTATGATCACAAAATTCTATTTTTATTTCATGTTAATGGTTAATGTCAAGCTTGATATCAAATAGATAGCAATATAAATGAAAAAGCATATTCATTATTTTTTTGTAGCTAAACAGAAATGGCAAAGGTGTTCAGTTAGAGGGAAATAAACATACATACATAAACTCACGCCTGTATTCCCCGAAAGGGTAGGCAGAGGTGAATTTCTGCACCCACATTTCGCCAGGTATGTATCAGTCCCACGTAATAGGGAGCGAGCCTATTGCCGTTTTTCGGGCACATTTCCAGACTCCGTGCTGTTACCGAGAATTTCCTAATGAAAAAACCCAATAACACTTTGCCCGACCCGGGAATCGAACCCAGGACCTCTAGATCGCACGGCACATACTTGTACCGCGAGACCACGAGGCGGGGAAATAAAGTTGTAATAATTACCGGTTCACAACATAGTGTGTATTTAAAACTAAACGTTAAACGTAAACGTAAACCGGTTCAGTATAGCAGAGTGCCCACCTTCATGTTTAGAAGCGTCTGCGTGCTCAAAAACAAGCTCACTGACATAAACACACGTATTTTTTTCGATGTATCAGTAAGTAATTTCAGGTATATGATGCTAATATAATGATAACAAATAAATGTTGTCTTCATTATCTACTCTAGACAGATAAGAAATACATTTCCTTTCTTTGAGGATTATTGGCAGATTACCCAACCTCATCAAAAATAATTTGTATATTTCATGTTTCGTTAGTTTTTTGGCATAAAATATATTTGTAGTATATTTGGACTTGAGGCACCCTGCACACCTATTCTTCTTTAGGGATATCTTAGATGTGTAATCCGCTGACCAGTACTAGGCCAGCGTGGTGGACTTAGGCCTAACCACTCTCAGTTGTAGATGAGACCCGTGTCTAGCAGTGGGATGTGTATGGGCTGATGATAATGATGATGATGGGCCAATAGAAATCTGATGTGAGGATAATAAGAGTTTTTATTGGATTATTGGATTATTGGATATATGTATGTATATTTCTTACTTTTGGTGGAAGAGTCTCATGTATCTTTACGATATTAATTATTATAATTTTTACTTCAGATTTGCCTTATATTATACTAAATAAAATAAAGTATAGAATAGTTGTAATAAAGAATCTGAAACATTACATACAATACATAACCTCACGCCTGTATTCCCTTGAAGTAAGCAGAGGTGCATTTCTGCATCCACATTTCGCAGGTATGTATGTGACAGTCCTACGTAAGAGGGGGCGAGCCTATAGCCGTTTTTCTGGTTCGCTTCCAGACTCCGTACTAAGATTTTCTTATTTTGTAACGCTTAATAAACTATCTACCTCTTTACTTACAAATTTGTAAAACCTAGTTTTTTTTTATTTCTAGCCTTATTTTAGATTTTGTTACGATCTCTCGGCAAAAGTAGTCGAAGATGCCCGAAGCTTCGCGCTGTCAGGCAATATTAAGCAACCCTACGTTTAGAGATTAAGGCTCAGCCGCAAGTTGGTTTAGGAAGAAGCAGTCATCGCGACACCTATCCACAGTGAGCCATCGAATTAGAATATAAATTGAACTCTTTATATAAACATTTATAATTTGCATTTAAGGCGATGCTACGGTTTTATGGTGGTGGTGGTTGGTGAAGGATTTTCGTATTACTGATCGCCGTCAGGGTAGGAATATTTGAAGTCCTATGAGTGTGAGTCAAATGGTGTATTGTGGCTCTAAGGTCCCATTACACACACAATCTCATGTCTGTATTCCCCGAAGGGTTAAGCAGAGGTGCAGTTCTGCTACCACATTTCATCAGGCATGTTGCAGTCCCATGTGATAGGGGGTAATCCTATTGCCGTTATTCGGGCAAAATTCTAGACTCCATGCTGCTACAGATAATTTCCTAGTGAAAAAAACAATAACTCTTGCCCGACCCGAGAATCAAACACGAGGCCTGTAGATCGGACAGTACATACTTGTACCGCGAGACCACGAGGCAGTCTCATTAATCGTATAAAATCCGTGATATTTAGTCAATCGTGATCGTGATATTATTGAGTGCATAAAAGAACACAATTTAAATATTAGTGTTATAATATTTTTAATAGTTTTCATCGCTTTAATAGCAATCGGGACAAAGCTGTTGCTTTCACCACCTCTATTGCTTTGTTACGATTTTGCCAAAAAAATAAATAAAAAAAAAATACACCCAACAGTCACATACATAGTTCTGATCCCACACTTAGATACAAGTCTTGTGTCGTGGGTAAAAAGTCCAATAATGTTGTCACCTCCACTTTACCCCTCACTATACTATATCTTTTGATGTTGCTTACAAATACCCATTTGTGAGCTGTGTTTACTTGTTCAGTTTTTACCAGTTCTATAATTTAAAAAAGTACAGTGAGTTCGTTATCAACAATTCATAGAAAGAAGGCCTTATTTAGTAAAAAATGAGACATTACTATAGAAATAATGAAGAGCACTAACAGCCGAATAAGGGCCTAGACAAAGAACTTCAGTGCGACTATATATAATATTATTATTGTATCACTAAAAAGACGAAGAAAAAATAAATGACGAATAAACGCGATCCTTTTCGATTACGAATTCATTTAGGCCCAGGTGACAAAAAATATGAAATGAGATTCCCTGTATGATATCCCCCTTAAGACCTGCCGGTGGCAACACGAGCGACGTTCAACTAATACGTTATAAATATTCATAGTCATAAGTAGCTCCCGACCTATCGAACGTTTACAACTTAACCACTCGCAGCTGACTCCCCCCATCCCCCAATCAGACCCCGGACCCTCCCTACATTCGCTTATTGCGGGGGGCCTAGCAGCTCTACCTTATCCGGTCGTCTATACATTACCCAGGAACGGGGATTCCGATACACATTATGCGATATTTCAATGCAGTGTTTATATTTCCTTCGGGAATTTCACGGTGAATCCGCGTGGAGTGGATACGTTCGGGCTTTTTATGTGACATTTTTATTTAGGTAAATTTCTAAAGCGTTGCCTACGCGTTTGAGTACGCAAGAGCCTGGATACAGCCTTGGATGTGCCAGTTATGTAATATCAATGAGATGTGAAATTAAGTCACTAAACTTGACACTTCTTAGATATTTTTATTCTTTAAATGTGACTGGCCGAAAGCAGAGGGTTACTTACCATACAACCGCTTTTTAAAATTAAACAATCATTGCTCCATAAATATATTAAATATTGGAAACCATATTTGCATTAAACACTTTTAATAAAAAGTAGAAGGAGGAGAGACTTGATGAAAAGTAAAAGATAGAAAAAAGGTTTTGGTAGGAGAAGGCGAGGACTATAGGATTTGCGGAAATATCATCGACCAACTCTTGACAACAAAGCTGCTTAGTGAAAGCGTATTCACCATAGATTCTACTTGTTATTTTTAACTGTATTTTTTTTTACCAACAACCTAAAATAATTGGCAACAAATAAATTCATAATACTATTTATACTGTATTGAATTATCTGTTCTGTTTCTTAGGTGTGTAGTCGGCCAACCCGCACTAGGCCAGCGTGGTGGACTAAGGCCTAAACCCTCTCAGTTGTAGAGGAGTCCCGTGCCCAGGAGTGGGACGTATATGGGCCGATGATGATGATGAACTATCTGTACTGTCACACATCAGTAGCAAAAATTGTAGAGAAATAAAAACAAGATAGTTTTTCGTATTCGCCGACACTTTATCGTTTGTATACAAAACTATGTCTCGTTATTATATTCTTGATGCTCACTTATTACATTAAGGCAGTACACCAGATCCCGTTTCAACGAAAAAATACATACATAAAGTACCTCCAAAAATTCGGCATGTAATCATAAGAGAATGATCCCCACACCTACCGAAATCATCTCATCAAAGGGCGTATATAAATGAGATATCCCGACGAACTGCGCATTCCACACCACCCGAATCGATTGCTACAAAATTGATGAAATAAAATATGATCCGCAGTATTTTTGGAGGCTTCTCGGGATTATTTTCTTTCTTAAATTTTTCCTTGTAGATGTTGAGCCTTTATAGAATTTTTGTGAATTAATTTTTCACATCTAGCATTTCTGTTTGAATATGAAATATCTTAAATTCTAGTGATGATCGATCTCAGATTTGTTGAAGGAAGTTTATATTATTTGCTTGTTTTTTTGATGAAAATCATTAATTATTGATCTTTTGATGGCTAGTTACTATAAACACTCATCGTTATCATCTTTAGCGGCAAAGTGGACATGGACGTTCAATAATGACCACAATAACATCCACGCCAATTGGAGTCATACTAAAGCTTCTCATTGTACCAAAAAAACTCAGGTGAATTACGTTATAAAATTATGATGACAAAAAGACAGGATTTGATCTTCTACAAATTCCTCTCATAAAACGGAAATTTGTCAGTTTTTGAAAGAATGAAAAAGATTTATTATAAAATATATTAAGTACAAAGAAGGATGTACATATTTATTGTATTATAAAATTGTATTATAATATGACTACCTGACAGCTAACAGTCGATTCTTTAATTTTTTAGTTATTTTTATTATGATACCTACTTATTTCATTTTTTCTAAAATAAAAGATTTTTCTAATATAAACGTAGCCTAAATTACTCCTTATTACATCAGCTATATGCCAGTGAAAGTCCCGCTGAAATTGGTCCACCCGTTTCAGAGATTAGCCGGAACAAACAGACAGACAGACAGACAAAAATTGTAAAAAACGTTATTTTGGTATATGTGCCGTGTATACAAACATATGCATTTATTGAAAAGCGGTTATTTCAATATTACAAACAGACACTCCAATTTTATTTATTTGTATAGAGTATAGAAGATGAGTACATGCAGCGTAATTGATCACGTAACGCGGGATGAAGGAAAAATGTGCAATGTTGTAAAATTATTATTCTCGTGGTCTCGCGGTATAAGTATGTGCCGTGCGATCTAGAGGTCCTGGGTTCGATTCCCGGGTCGGGCAAAGTGTTATTGGGTTTTTCCATTAGGAAATTCTCGGTAACAGCACGGAGTCTGGAAATATGCCCGAAAACGGCAATAGGCTCGCCCCCTTTTACGTGGGACTGATACATACTTGGCGAAATGTGGGTGCAGAAATGCACCTCTGCCTACCCCTTAAGGGAATACAGGCGTGAGTTTATGTATGTATGTATGCAATTTATGTTTGTGTCCGTGCTAAAGGGTGAAAAACATAAAAGTCAAACATTGAAAAACATGCGTACCACTAAAGTAACATGAATTATCACTAAAAAATATTGATCCAACATCTTTTTATCGGCAGATTCGCTCGCAATATGTAGTACTAAATTTTTCAATTAAAATGTGGATGTTATCGTCTTTATATTTTCTGTTTTATTGGTCTAATGGACTTAAAAACACGGGCCGTGAATTTTCAAGGTCATTACTCAATGCATTTTGTATAAATTTCCATATGAATTATCAGGTAAGGATGCCGGGATTATCGGAATAATCATGATGATATTAGGTAGGGTGTATTTACTACCTGCAGAGAAAGTTTTTTTTATTTACTTACAAATATTGTCTCTTAACTCTCAAAATATTAACATGAGCAGGCTCTACGGAAGAGTCCCATTATCTTCGTATATATCTGACTAAATAATATATTTTATATAAGGGATTCCGTAGTGAGTTCTTTCCCTTATTACGTGGGTGTAGAAAAGTGTGGAACGTAAGAGATTCGAATTTCCAGCATCCTTAGATTTTCTTTTGTTTTGATTTTCCATTTCTAAAAGGAAAAAAACTTTTTCATATTGTCCATGTATTGTGGTTACGGCCAACCCGCACTATGCCAGCGTGGTGGACTAAGGCCTAAACCCTCTCTGTTGTAGAGGAGGCCCGTGCCCAACAGTGGTACTTATATGGACTGATGATGAAAGATCACACCTGATGGCTGGTAACCCTTTATACTGCGACATCTCGAATCCATGCACCAAATTGTCGCTGTTCTGATACTTGCACAATTTTGCAGGCTTAAGACATTGATATCTTTATGGTTTTTATTGAAGTAGGTACTGTAAAAAGAGCATAATAGTTTCACTACCGTTAAAAAAGATCAAGGCTGTTATAGAACAGATATTTAAGCTGAATATCTGTAAAAAATAAAGATGAATGTAGTAATATTCCATATTTTAATAAACATACATACATATTACATACATACATAACCTCACGCCTGTATTCCCCGAAGGTGCATTTCTGCACCCACATTTCGCCAGGTGTGTAGGTACCAGTCCCACGTCATAGGGGGCGAGCCTATTGCCATTATTTGGGCACAAATCCAGAGTCCGTGCTGCTACTGAGAATTTACTGATGGAAAAGCCCAATAACACTTTGCCCAACCCGGGAATCGAACCTCTAGATCGCACGGCACACACTTGTGCCGTATTTTAATAAACTGCAGCGTAAATATTAAGTGTATTACATACTTACATTACAGAGACAGCGAGGCAACATACATGTAACAAAAGGCTTCCAATGAAACTTGTTTTGACATATAATAGCTGAAAGTTTGGTAGTTAGCACGCCTAGGTACTTGTTGTGTGGTGTAAACAGAAAATTCTAGCGGTTGCGATTAGTGATTCGAGGCTATAACGGTCTCGGGTTCAATCACCGAGACAATACTTGTATCAACTGTTTGTAACGTTATCCCTGATTTGGAAAAAAAAACAATTTTTCAGAGATATTAAATAAATTACATTTTCATAAATTCCATATTTTAAAATTTATGTTTTCTCTAAAGCACGGGAATCACGGCAAGAAAATCGTCATTAATCATCACATAAAGGCCGAATCTCGGTGCGGAGTTACAACCATGCAGACTATTAAGCAATTTTAATACCG
The DNA here is from genome assembly GCA_907164795.1 of Hemaris fuciformis. Taxonomy (NCBI): domain Eukaryota; kingdom Metazoa; phylum Arthropoda; class Insecta; order Lepidoptera; family Sphingidae; genus Hemaris; species Hemaris fuciformis. The sequence continues at coordinate 11,743,381 of OU015447.1, forward strand.
TCAATGCATATTTTTTCTCCGACTCACCTTATTTGTTTGTGAGATGTCAGCGTAGGGAATTTGTGTTAGGGATCCAGCCTGGCATTAACATCTTAGCGGATGTGACGTCACCGCGCGCCGGGCAGGAAGTCCAGTGACCCCGGGTTGGCGGGAAGTAGAGCCATTAGCAGCTTTCCTCTTGATAAAAAAAGAAAAAAAATCAATGTTGTTAAATTTGATTTACCCATATAAGCAAAACGACATTTATTTCCATAGTCCGGTTATCATATTAAAATGGTGCTTTTTTTTTTTTTTTATATTGGCACGGCAAAGTGACCCCATTGCACCTGATGGTAAGCGTAATGGAGTCCATAAAAAGTGCCGACCAGCGAGAGATGAGGATCTCCCGTTGGTCGACACTATCATGCCGGCCGAATACCTCTTCACCATTCTTGTGAAGAAGTATGGGGGACTAATGCCATGGTGATCAAAGGACCGACCGCGACAAACCGGCCAAAAAATGCCGGCACGGCCGCCTTTCACCATGACTGAAGCCCCCCCGAAAACCGGATATACACTGGCTGATCACGGAACGCGGCACACTTGCATGTGCTACTATAGCGGGTTTTACGCAATTGCTTAATTTAATTTCATACATTAGCATCATAAACATGTCTAGTAGAAATCGCTTTCTCCCTCGCTGTATACCACAACCAATTGCGGTCCCACCTGGCCGCCGTCCGTAGATATAACAGGCGGGCGGCACTTACACACTGGCCTTGTTCTAATGACTAAAGTTTTCAGCATTGCCAACTTAATATATACAAAATTACCTTAACACCACCCCAATAGAGGTATAATGGCGCTCTATAAGCGTATTCGATCTAAATTGGCCTTTGTTTGCATTGATTTATTAGCTTTTATAGATAAAATGTTATGTGGGTATGTTATCAATCCTCATATGTGTAACTGCTGGCAGTTATTTCTAAATGGAGGTTCTACCACGCTGGTCAAGAGTGGCTAAAGGGAAGACTGAGAAATACACAACGGAAAACTCTCAAAGATAATTATAATGAAGATATCTATTCGAATTATTTGAGCTTTATGATGGCCTCGAGGTTTAGGCGCGCGGTCGAGAATTTTCGGCGGTCGCAGGTTCAAACCCCAGGCACACACCTCTCACTTTTCGAAGTTAAGTGTGTATTCACAATGAATTATCACTTGCTTTAACGGCGAAGGAAAACATCGTGATAAAACCTGCACACCTAAAAAGTTCTTAGGAATTTCTTAGGTGTGTAGTCTGCCAACCCGCACTAGGCCAGCGTGGTGGACTAAGGCCTAAACCCTCTCAGTTGTAGAGGAGGCCCGTGCCCATCAGTGGGACTTATTTGGGCTGATGATGAGCTTTAAATTAAAATTACACCGAAACTGCTATTATAAAATTCGTAATGTAATCTCTAACATTCCGAATATGTGTTTATTTAAAGAGCAAAAAATACGCATAAAACTAATCCAAAAGTACGCAAATATTCGCGTATTCTCGTTAAAAACACACAATTTAACGCGCCGCCAGAATTTCTTTTGATGTGTATGAATAATATCGCTCAAGACGGATTCCCATATCCGCGCTCAGAGGCGGCATAAATCAAACACGCCGCGAGACAGCCGAGTGAATCCCCCCGTTCTTCAACCGGCGTGAATCCTCCCATGTATCTCAACCATTTGGAATAACACATTTCATTGTCATATTGCTGCTGTTGCTAACTAAATGGCGTTTTATATTTAGCTCTAAAAGGCGTAGATTTGGTTTGACTGAAGTGGTGGGTTCGTGTCAACTGAAGGGTAATTTTATACGGACTATTATTTTATTTGTCAGATAAAAATAAAATGTAAATCTCAAAAATATCTCATAGTGATTTACATTTATTTTTTTGATTAAAATTACTTGAGAAATAAGTCTACAGTTAACATTTATTATATCACATACATACATAACCTCACGCCTATATTCCCCGAAGGGGTAGGCAGAGGTGCATTTCTGCACCCACATTTCGCCAGGTATGTATCAGTCCCACGTAATAGGGTGCGAGCCTATTGCCGTTTATCGAGAACAATTCCAGACTCCGTGCTGCTACTGAGAATTTTCCTAATGGTAAAACCCAATAACACATTTCCTGACCCGGGAATCGAACCCAAGACCTCTAGATCGCACGGTACATACCTGTGCCACGAAACCACAAGGCAGTCAAGTAGGTATATTTTATTATACCAGTCTAGACTTTCATAGTTACTGACGCAGGATTTACATAGGTAGTTGCTATACTGGAGGTTACAAATATAAACCAACAAAGCACTAGGCCTGTGGTTATATCAATCACCGATAAAAACCCAATAGCATAAATCCTCGCGTAGCTTTTTTGTGCGACAGTGGTATCATACATTTGATAAAAGTTTTAAGTTCAAAATTTTATTAGCCAATGCCGTAACGAGTATTAAGTACATACTTTGGTGAAAGGAAAGTTAAAAATATATTCATATAAAAGAGAACAATGAATCCGGAAAAACCTCCAATAATTGTTATAACCATTATTGGAGATATATCCTCAGGTTACGTCATGTTTTCTCATAACGAATGACCTACTTATATGATTCAAATTATTACACGCGATTCCATTATGAAAAATAAGCCGACAAATAAAATCGGTAAATGATTTATTAATCATAAGTATTTCTTCACATTTAATTATTTATTTTAATCATTTTTAAAATTGTCAGGTTTCAGTTTAAAACTTTAAGGTCAAAAAATACATTGTTTTTATTATGAATCTTCCTACACTGACATGGTATTTTTTGTACATATTATAAATTCGATTTATAGATGTTTTATCAATAAGGTAGGTAGAGCAGCTAAAAAGGTGGGTTGCTATATTGGGAGTGTTGGGTGACAGTTTATGCCTAAGATTTATTTTTTTCACCACTTAACATGGACGAAAAACATCGAGATCAAGTCAATACATAAACAAAATATTTCTATTTATATATCTATTTGAAGTCTAACAGCTCAGTCCATCGCCGTGGACGAAGGCCTAAATTCTCTCAATATAGTAGAACACCTCCGTGCTTAGCAACGGGATGTAAATGAATAAGTACTCGTACTTATTAATATGTATGTACCAAATGATCAGATAACCTGTGATAATGTTACAAACAAAACATACCCACAATATTAGAATAACCGCAAAAAGCATTTAGAAAAAATATTTTTTAAATATCAGATATCGGCGGAAAATACACCGACATTATACGGGTATGAGGAAACACACAATCCTTCAGTGGAACGAGCCAACGTGATGGATGAAAACGCTTGTTTACCACAATAATATTTATTCTGTTCACTATATTAGGTCGTGTGTACCGATGGGGTTTGATAAATTGCGCCGATTGGATTGCTTTCAACCTTGAAGTTGTTGTTTTAATAGTAGGTAAGAAAACGTTAAGGTAAATAGCTCTAGTGAATGCCTAAGAGTTTTTTCGGAATTATCTTTAATACATAAACTCACGCCTGTATTCCCCGCAGAGGTAGGCAGAGGTGCATTTCTGCACCCACATTTCGCCAAGTATGTATCAGTCCCACGTAATAGGGGGCGAACCTATTGCCGTTTTTCGGGCACATTTCTACACTCCGTGCTGTTACCGAGAATTTCCTAATGGAAAAACCCAATAACACTTTGCCCGACCCGGGAATCGAACCCAGGACCTCTAGATCGCACAGCACACACTTGTACCGCGAGACCACGAGGCAGTCAAAGGCAAGTCACAAGGCAATTATCTTTAATATTTTTTTAATAATTATATCGACGTGTAAAATGATGGCCAGCCCAAAAAAACACAAACATATTATATATGCGCTTGTATCTCTAAAGAAGTAAGCATAGATATATAAGGTGTATAGAGACCGTGATCGATTTCTTATGTCCTCAGTGGCGAGTCGCTTATCGTTTTTCAGTGAATTTTTTGGACTGCGTTACTGCTGAAAAAATCCTAATAGAAAAACTTATTATCACTTTTCCCGACTTAATTGTTCCACGTGACCGACGAAGCCTATTGAGTGGTTTAATCAGTTAATACCAAGAAATGAAGAAGAAATAAAATGTACGCAACATTTTAACATGACTCTTACAATATTACTGCATTTGACTATCCATCTTTGTAAATGGATTGGGAGACTAGTCTACAATTTAATAATCCGCTGCAGAAATGAAGACAGCTCCGTGGCGCAGTTGGCTAGATACCAGGTTGCGAATTCGATCCCTGCACCGAGACAAATGTTTGTGTGATCCACAAGTATTTGTTTTGGTTCTGGGTGTTTGTGAGACCGAAAAGTCTCTCATAGGTTCTGATACCCACGACACAAGACTTGTATCTTAATGTGGGGTCAGAACTATGTATGTGATTGTTGGGTGTATTTATTTATTTATTAGAAATGTTACTTCACTATAGTTTCCTTTCTATAGTACCACCCCATCCGACCCTGAGCATCTATACTGCAATACAAACTATCTGTAAAACATTTTGTGGATTTTTCGAACTGGCTATCGTACGTTTAACAGCTCATATACTTCCACTAGGCCAAGAGAACCATTAAAAGTTAGTAGCTGCAATTTATTGCCTCTTTATTGTAATATCTTTCAACTAATTTATTATACTTGTTGCAAAGTTTACGACTTTCCTTTTAATGTTATACGATTTACCTTGGATAAAGGTAAAATAAACATTCACTATATTATATTTAGTTTACTTAAACAACGTGCCGCTTTAACTCATGAGGCATGAGTGTGTCGAGTGACAAGAGATGGAAACTTCTCCTTCTCAATAGCATAAGGTTAGCAAACTAGCTATTAGGTTGTGGACAACTCTTTGTTTCCAACTCCTCCTTTATATAATCATTTCGTTGCGAGCTTATGACAAATTACGTATCCTTAGACTCGCTGAGCTTCAGTGCTCGGTGTCAATACTGTGCGTACCGTTGTTGATCCTGGATCACTGGAGTTGCAGTGGCGGGTGTGTGGTGGGATAGGCTAGCCATTAGGTTCGGTGAATGCACTTTTTCGTGCAATTATAAGGTTATTAAAATACTGTTAGACGATAATTTCGTTTTAGATAAGTTATTGTAAAGTCATGTGAGTAATAATTAAGGCTGTAATACATGTTTTTATATTCTTCTGTCACGTTTCGATATGTAAGTGCAATTTATGTCCAAGTCTATGTTAACAAAAAAATTACCTCTTACCTACTATTTTTCTTACATATTTTCCAAGACCGCAACATACAGCCTGGGTTTGAAATACACATTTTATTTTTAAAATACATACATTCAAATGTTTGAAATAATTTATCATGTAGAGCAAAACCAGCGTAATTCGTAATTAGATTGTACCTCACTCCCCAACCATACGCGCTGTGGCAGACAGTTTTGAACACCCAAAAATTATTTCCTTTGATCCACATCCGTACATTTCAAGAAATATTCCACGAGGAGTATCAGTGCGTGCGTATTAAAATTTCACGACTAACGTTAGGCGTAGACCTTACACTTACATAAGTTTGTTTTACGATTTTCAATCATAAGTGCTGGCGATAAAATTGATTTTCGATAAATACATTTTTTGAAGCAAATACAATATTTTTAATGCCGTCACATTGGTATATTCTTGGGTAATTACTTAAATGTCAAGGTATGACACCGCGTGTGGATGTATTAATGTTATGATTGTCGGTTGTGGGATATGTTTCACAAGTACGCTCTACCTCGGGCTAGAAACGGTTGAAGTAGGCGGAGACGAGTAAAACTGTCTGCCTTATACATATATAATGTTTTTTCACGGTAAGACGACTGTGCTAGTATTTTAAAAACTTATTTTTTTAGATTGTATTTTTAAAACATTATATTTATTAAATATTTAAATATTTAGTTAAATATTTTATAGCTTATAATGTTTGATGAATAATAAAATTAGTTTAAATTGTGCATTGTAGTAGTAGTTAAAGCGAGTGGTTGAGATCACTAGTTGAGACTCGAATGTTAATTTTATTTCATTAAATTTACTCGGAAGTTCTACAGGTCAACAAACATCATAAAATTATAAGTAACAGAACATATAAATATAAAGAAGTTAGTCATAAGCAAAACTATTCTTATAGATTACTTACTTACTTATTCTTACCCACGTGAACAGCTAAGTTCTATAATTTAGTAATAAAATGTAAAGTTTATGGCAATGCTGATTCGGAAAGCATTCGACGCACGATAGCAATGAGTGGAATAGAACGTGTCTTAATAATAATATTTAATACAATAATATCTTTATTTTTATGTATTATAAATAAATCATTAAATCTGTATGACTTTGGGCGTTCCGTCGTTTCCAATACTGTCATCCTACCACAATCCTAAACGAAGGGGATGCCAGCGGTTATTAATAAAGCATCTTTTAATAATCCCGGGGGCGAAGTTTGAGGTGTTTTCTAAGCACGAAACTTCTTTAGAAATGTTTTACTGCAACCATATCAAGAAAAGAGCTCATTGCTATTTTTGGACAATTTTCAAGATTCCATTATTGCTTCCATTCCATTATTCCAAGATTGCTACTGAGAATTATCTAATAGGAAAACCATATAAGTTTTCCCCGACCCGGGAATTGAACCTAGAAATTGTCATTGCGCGCCTATTTTAGCCGCGGCACAAAGAAGGACAGGGGATAATCTTATTTCTTAAATTTCATTTTAATACAAGCGTTATCATTTGCATTTGTTATAAAATCCATTTGAATTTTTAATATTACACAAAAAGTATAAATTATTTTTAACCTAAAGTCATAAAAATGAGCGACGCACCATACTCAGACAATCCAAATGGCGTAAGAATTTCGCATGAATAATTTGAAGCCTCATGTATGGGGGAATCTAAACATCCCTTTTGTTTCACAAATGGGAAAAAATATAACACATTCCCATTCCCGTTTATGCAAAAGGCGCAAGGTTTAAACGGCTCAATGTAACCTTTTCGAGTGTTGTGCGTGTGTGCGCTACGAGTCTACGCGGCCACAACCAGTGTGCTACGAATCGCGCTACGGTGCGGACGCGTAGCGTGGTCCCGCCCGGCTACAGGCCACCGCGACTTGTTGCGATGTTTGTGAAACCCGATTTTTAAATAAAACCGTGTTTAAATGAACCAAATAATTCATATTCCAAACGATTGTGTTTCTATGAAGTGATTATTCGTTTTATGAAGGAAATATTAAATGAAGTTTGTAAGATTTAATTCCGGTTGAGAATTGACAAAGAAGGTTGTGTCTATTTTACTGTTCCGTCCTCGAGGTTTACACTGTCTTTTGGCGAAGGCACATTGTTTGATTTATTACAGGCCGGGTAAAAATATGATAAAAAGACCTCTGTACCATTTATCTTTGTGATCTCAGAAACTGGGAGTTTTCTTTTTTGTTGGTAGTGAAAGAAATATCCTATTTTTAAGTAATGACGATAGAGTAAAAGCAATATTACTTATACTGATACGTAATGATGTAGATTGCATATTATAATTAAAACTCAATGACTGTAAAATCCGATTCACTGGAATATTAACAATTAATTAATTGCAATTTTATTCTTGGAACATTCGAAAATTTCGAAACAGATATTACGGGTAAAATAATGTAATAATATTGCACAGTATGAAAAATTCTTACTAGACAATACAATTAGGTTTCTTTTGTTTAATGAAATAATAAACACAATAGTACGCTTCTTGGATTTCTTTTCCTTGAGTTAATTCTGACTGTAATGTTATTGTTTGAAAGGACAATAGTTTTTATGTAACTTTATTAATATTTTTAGTCTATTTCATTACCGAAATATTTTTCTCCAGTTACTGGGAACACCACCGTCTATGTGTTAGTTGGTTGAATCACATATAAAGCCGAAATGGTACCACTCCAATATCTATTAAAATATTTTTGTGATGTTTATTTCTGATCTATTATAATCTAACAAAAGCCTTCAAATTAAAACATGGTTAAGATTTTTTTCTGTTCCATATATTCTAAAAACAGTTTTGGATTCGATGCATGGTTAATAAAATATTTTTCGACTTTTCTCATTTATATCACTCCATAACACTAGATGATCAATCTCTAACATTACTCTACTATTGTTAGTAAATTAGTAAATTAAACTACTAGAAAGTTTCAACTTAATAAACTTACCTTCGTAAACCTATTCTATTCATATACACATCCAGCTGCGAGGTACGGAGTACCTCTACCATTACTCTTTTATTTACATATCTTCATTGCTAATTACAAACGAGACCTAACTTAGTACTACTTAAAGTTAAATGTGTGTTGGTTGCTTTTATTCAATTTAAGAGTTCCGTACTTCATTTTTTTTAATTAATTACTGACGTCTCACATTAGCTAAGTTTTGATTCATGCCTTAACGATTAAATTACTGTGGTGTCGCTCGGCCTTCCTAAAAAAACAGTCATCTAATAATATTATAAAGAAATTAATAGCAAGTCTGTATCTATATTACTTGGGTGTATTTTATTAACGTTAAGAGATACTAGACCGCCATTTGAATAGTTAGTACTAAAATTAGACTTATCAATTTTTTTTTATGTTTAAGATAGTCATTTATATTTATGTTGCAACTGAATGATGGTAGCAACCATCACACGTGATAGTTGTTTTAAAGAAGTGAGATTTTCTCAGCATTTTGATGAAAGATATTTCTAAACCATAGGGAGGTCTTATACTCGAAAAGGAACGTACATTATATTATGTTTAATATATCACACAACAAAGAAACAATACATGAAACATATAACGAGTACATAGCGTAGTAAGTAGCAGTAGTGTATGAATATAGTATTATACGATAACGTTATAATTTCGAGGTCTGATTCTTTAAATAAGTCGTGATGACCTCGAGGTTTGGGCACGCGGTCGAGGATCTCGACGGTCGCGGGTTCAAACCCTAGGCACACACCTCTGACTTTTCCAAGTAATGTGTGTATTCACAATGAATTATCACGTACTTTAACGGTGAAGGAAAACATCGTGATGAAACCTGCACACCTAAAAGTTCTTAGGAATTTCTTAGGTGTGTAGTCCGCCAACCCGCACTAGGCCAGCGTGGTGGACTAAGGCCTTAACCCTCTCAATGGTAGAGGAGGCCCGTGCCCAGCAGTGGGACGTATATGGGCTGATGATGATGATTCTTTAAATGCTCATTGTGTGAAATAAGAATCAGCTGTATTCGTTAAAAGAATCATCAGAAGTCAAAATATATGTCTTATCTAATTCAATATGAAGTTAACTTAATATTTAATATGGAATATATATATTGTCACTAAAATTTAACATAATAATTTACTTCTATCATATCTATCGGAATCTAAGCTACCTAAAAAAATACCAAAGTGATCAAGTCTAATATAGATTCAATATTTGAAAATAATAATAATTCAAAATTGACGAAATTAGACATAGCATCAGCAGAAAAATAATTCATTCGAAATTGATTGACATGCAGACCAAAAACTGTCATTGTTTCTGTTCCTCAACCAAACTTTAATAAGGTGTTGAAAAATTAGTTAACCAATTTTACATAAAATCACGCCTGTATTACAGTAAAGGTTGACAAAGATATATTTTTATATCTATCTGTTTCTAATATAGTACCTATTTTATAGAAATTGTCTTTGCTTTGCCATTGTATGTAGGTTAATCAATCTCGAGAAAACAGATGAATGAATTTGGACTATAAATACTTTAAAACTTTAATGAATAGGACACCTTAGATTGTTGCTTTTTGAATTACCTTATTTCTTAACTAAGTTATTTCTATTCATCTTTAAGTGATTCTACAAGTCTGTACAAACAAATTCACGCGCAGCTGTAAGAAAGAGATTCATTATCTACGCTTGTTTACCTCTTTATGGGTCGTAAGATCGTCTAAAATGCGCATATATTATGATGTAAGTACGCCCAAATAATGACAGCTACTGTGGAGAACATCTTAAAGCTCTTAATAGCTGTACCATTTACTATTTACTGTGTAACAAATTTAATTATTTTTAAAAGCATGGAAAATTCAATTTTGTATATAACTTAGGATTTTTTTGTTATTCTATATTACATCCTGCTCTACTTTCGGCGTGTAAAATATTTATTTTCCATTTCGTATTATTAATTTTATTTATTTATTTATTTAATGCTTAATTCCATTTTGTTTATGTTATATCCAGTTGTTTTATATGTAGGAAATATACAAAAGCTTGTTTGAAATATGAGTGGAAATTAATCTGTATTAGTACATAGTATACTTTGCTGGGCTAGTGCGGTTTGGCGGACTACGCATACATAAAAATAGTTTGTGCCGAACCTTAATGTGATATGAATTATGATATACAGGTTCACGACACAGTTAAAGTTCACTATAATATATGGAGAAATCACATAAAATTTGGAAATGTTAAAGGATGAAATCCCAGGATTCATTTCAATCAGCAGACTCTTATATGTTGTTTTGACCGCGAGCTTTTCTTCGAGGCCATCGGAGCCTAAATGAAAACGATCAAATTAAACCACTGAATCGCGGACTAATATATCTTGCTAATAAAAATAAACTCTAATAAATATTACATACATACATAACCTCACGCCTGTATGCCCCGAAGGGGTAGGCAGAGGTGCATTTCTGCACCCACATTTCGCCAGGTATGTATCAGACCCACCTAATAGGGGGCGAGGCTATTGCCGTTTTTCGGGCACTATTCCACACTCCGTGCTGCTACTGAGAATTTCCTAATGGAAAAACCCAATAACACTTTGCCCGACCCGGTAATCGAACCCAGGACCTCTAGATCGCACGGCACACACTTGTGCCGCGAGACCACGAGGCTGTTATAAATAATAAATATTTTACCTACATATTTTTAAAATTATAAACGTTTATAGACAAACACCATAATATATTCATTTTTGTTTATCATGTTTTTGTTTGGTAAACATTTAGTACAACGAAAACTAATTAAAATTTTCAATTAAAACTAGATTTACATTCTAAATTCATACATATTAGTTAGTGGCTTCGGGATAGAACTGTTATTTGACCTTTGAAATTTATAAACCAAATCGTTTATTTGCTATTGACACTTGGCAGATTATTCACATATCGGTATTTTATATGTAGGTATTTATTTATTATTTTATAAGCAGTGATGGCCCCGAGGTTTGGGCGCGCGGTCGAGAATTTCGGCGGTCGCAGGTTCAAACCCCAGGCACACACCTCTGACTTTACGAAGTTATGTGCGTATTCACAATGAATTATCACTTGCTTTAACGGAAAAGGAAAACATCGTGATAAAACCTGCACACCTAAAAGTTTTAAGGAATTTCTTAGGTGTGTAGTCCGCCAACCCGCACTAGGCCAGCGTGGTGGACTAAGGCCTAAACCGTCTCAGTTGTAGAGGAGGCCCGTGCCCAGCAGTGGGACGTATATGGGCTGATGATGATGATGTCAGTATTTGTGAGGCGTTAGGTTATGTATATATGGTATTTGTGTTAAGGACCATTTTTTTCTGGCAGGAATGAATAGTATGGTGGCGGATTTATCTCCTTAAAAAGTGACCTTATAGAAGTTGGTCGATTATAGGTGGAGACGAATATTGGACCTTCCGCTTATCAAAAAGTAAAGAAAACAAGGATATAATATAATTTACTTGAAAAATGTTAACAAATCGCCTTCGCCACTTTTGTTTACCTAGATTTACTTTTTATTGGCGGCGTAAAAGTCTAAATCGGATTCTACATCAATGGATGAGACGGTGATAAAATTATTTATTACGACCTGCTGTCGAATCTACAGTGAATGTTTTTAGAATCTGCTAAGAGATTTATTAACGATTCATTAATTTTCCACATATTTTTATACTATTTCTTTCATAATACGTATCTCCCTTGAGGATTGTCGAAGATGAATGACAAATATTTTTTAGAATTTCAATCTTAGTCTACATGCACATAAATACACTCACTCATGTCTCACAAACACCCAGACCCGAAACAAATATTTGTGGATCACACAAACATTTGTCTCGGTGCGGGAATTGAGCCACCGGCCTCTCGTTTCGCAAGCTGGTATCTAGTCAACTGCGCCTTGGGGCTGTCACCTGTGTGCAAATATACTTCTCTGCCTATTCCTTCGGGAATACAGGCGTGAGGTTATGTATGTATGTAGTTTTATGTATAAAACTCTATTATATGAAGCCAAAGAAAATCAACAATATTTCCATCTTGCCTACTCGTTTCTTTCACATTCATCACACAAAATTAAGCGAAAATTAAACAATATTGGATTTAGGCACGTAGTTTTTCTCTACCCCTAAAAAATAACAATCTCCTGCATCCTTTTAAAGGCATTAATCCCAGTTGTGTTATAAAAATAAATGGAAAGCGAAAAAACAAATGAAGTGCGCGCGCTAAATTAATGAAGCGTTAAATGAAACGGTGTAGTGACAGCATGCGGATGAAATGTACTGTTCGGGGTGACACTGTGTGAATAGTTTATAAGTACGGGATGAGGATCGAGAGGTCGTACTTTTGGTCGATGCTACAGGCGCTAGCATTGTTACCCACCATGGCGTTGAAAGGTGAGTGTTTGTTTATTTATTAAATATATGTAGAATTTATTTATTGACACTTTTCTTGTACATAGATTAAAAATAAAAGAAAAAAATCACTCTCATTATTTTTTCATAACGCGCCTAAAGAAGTATAACTTCAAAAAAATCATAAATGAAAAGTGCCAGTAATTTATTTTCATGTAATATTTTTAATAATGGTTTTTATTAATTTGAAGATAATAGCTGTTTTAACGGAGATAATATTCCCCGAAGTGGTAGGCAGAGGTGCATTTCTGCACCCACTATTCGCCAATTGAGTTTTGTCCCACGTAATAGGGGGCGAGCCTATTGTCACCAGACACCGTGCTACTATTTTATAAGTAAAACTCAAAGATACAAAAGAAACATTTTATAAAAAATATATTTGCCAAATTTATTTTATAAAAGTATTATACAGGGTGTAAAAGACCGTGTATATATTATTTCTTTCAGGATTTTTTAGTACAATGTGTTTGAAATCACCGTAACTGCCTGTATAACCTGTCTCAGTTTTAGATCACGATCTTTTTACAGCCTGTATACATACATATATCATCATCATCACCATTATCAGCCTAAGGAACATATGAACTATGCTGAACATAGGCCTCCCCCAATGACTTCCATAGTGACCTGTTGGAGGCAGCCTGCATCCAACGACGACCCGCGACCTTCACCAGGTCGTCGGACCATCTTGTGGGTGGACGTCCTACGCTGCGCTTTCCGGTACATATATAAGCGGTGGTAATGATGAGGCAAGCAGACCGTTCATTAGTTTCATATATAAAATCCGATCAAGGTTTTGTTGTTTGAAATAATAAATGAAAAACACGTTTTGTTATTGAAAAAGTACATCCATACTCATACTTTTACCGTTCTTGATGACAGGTGGAGTGCTTTGCAAGTGTTCCGACTAACTAGTGGCAATTATGTATCGAACGGTGTCGTTGTTACATCCACATCATTTAAAGTTAATATTTATTGAAAACAGTATTCTGAGAGTGTACATAGTAAGAATGAGAGACTGTTAGGTCTCGTAAATACCAAGATCCGAAAAAAATCTTTTTGACCACGTAGATGTCTACGTCGTAGCGGGTATCGAAGCCGCGGTCTTTCGCTTCATTGTATGACTTGTTGCTACGGAGGCTGCCTGGTGAAACATTTTCATGGATGATATCCTAAGAAAGAGAAGTGGTGAAGGAAATTTGAAAACTTAAACTCCCATTATGTGGCATAAAGAGAAAGAGAGAAAGCAAGAGAGGGAAAAGTTAGATAACCACTCCAATTATGCTTTCAAGAAAAAAAAGAGAAAATTACTACATATTCCCCCAATGCGTTAAAACCAGCACAACGTAAGCATTAAATAAATAAATAAATAAATAAATAAATACACCCAACAGTCACATACATAGTTCTGACCCCACACTAGGATACAAGTCCTGTGTCGTGGGTATCAGAAACTATGAGAGACTTTTCGGTCTCACAAACACCCAGACCCGAAACAAATATTTGTGGATCACACAAACATTTGTCTCGGTGCGGGGATCGAACCCGCGGCCTCTCGTTTCGCAAGCTGGTGTCTAGCCAACTGCGCCACGGGGCTGTCATAAAAAAATAAAACAAAACTTAAAACTTGTTAATTAAAACTCGCTAAGCTTTTGGGCGGACATTTAAAATTCATATCTTATTAACTTAGCCACCACTTACTTATAACTTAGTCGAGTTAAGTAACCTCGCCTTGCTTAATCCGCCGCGTTCGTAATTGATTGTGTTCTTTATGAATATTTTATATATTCCGGTAATTACACACTTGGTCTGGGCTCAAAGTACTTTTTAATCAACTTGGTGAAATATTCTTGACAGGTGAATCAATATATTTAAATAAATAAATAAATACACCCAACAGTCACATACATAGTTCTGACCCCACACTAGAATACAAGTCCTGTGTCGTGGGTATCAGACACTACGAGACACTTTTCGGTCTCACAAACACCCAGACCCGAAACAAATATTTGTGGATCACACAAACATTTGTCTCGGTGCGGGGATCGAACCCGCGGCCTCTCGTTTCGCAAGCTGGTGTCTAACCATCTGCGCCACGGGGCTGTCGTTTTACTTCCAATAAACGGCCGATGGAGCAGACAAGTGTTGGAGTGGAGACCGCGCTTAGGCAAACGTAGTGTAGGACGACCTGCAGCACGATGGTCCGACGACTTGAGAAAGGTGGCGGGTAACGGATGGATGAGAGCTGCTCAAGACCGGGATGGTTGGCGCTTTCTTGGGGAGGCCTACGTTCAGCAGTGGGCGGTGATAGGCTGAGTATAAACATTTTAACCCTTAACTTGATAATGCCCATTATAATGAACGTAGATTTTTCAGGATACTGAAATAGGTAGTATTTTTTTTTTGGGAATTTATGCTAAGTTACATAATGTGATTGCGAGTTGGGACGATCATATAAATAAAATAAAAAAGTCTGTTTAGTTTGGATGTTAATTACAATTGGGAAAAGGTCCACAATGCGGCACAAGTCTGGGTATAATTAAATATACACTGAATTCCTTTGTAGATTTATTGCAGTGATGTAGCATTCCTCACGATGTTTTCGTCCACCGTAAAATACACTAGTCTTCGAATAATTAGGTATTCATGGCATGGGTTTGAAGTTTATGTTAAAATATAAGCTGTCGTCCATAACTCCGTATAAAAAACTTTAGATTTCGAAATTAATATTTTTTCTTCGTTTTTGTCACATTTCACATTGATCCACCGTTCCTATAGGTCCTAGCGTGATTTTATATAGCCTTTAACCTTCCATAATAATGATTTGATGGCCTCAAGGTCGCGCGTTCAAACCCCAGGCACACACCTCTGACTTTTCGAAGTTATGTGTGTATTCACAATGAATTATTACTTGCTTTAACGGTGAAGGAAAACATCGTGAGGAAACCTGCACACCTAAAAGTTCTAAGGAATTTCTTAGGTGTGTAGTCCGCCAACCCGCCCTAGGTCAGCGTGGTGAACTAAGGCCTTAACCCTCTCAGTTGTAGGGGAGGCCTGTGCCTATCAGTGGGACGTATATGGGCTGATGATGATGAATAAATGGACTCTCCGACACAAAAAAAAAACGATTTGAACCAGTAGTTCGTGATATTAGCGCGTTCAACCAAACTCTTTATCTTTATTTTATTAGTATAGATTGCCTGGACTAAAGTGGCAATTTCAATAAATCCTTCATTTTCACAAATCTCAGTTATCCGTGAGACACAGACGGCATATAAGTAGGATCGCATCGAGAGCAGACTAAACTGCCCAGCCTAAAATAACCGCCAAAAATAAATCTAGAGCGGTAACTTGAATTAGTACTTTGGTAGAGGTTGTCGTGTTCAACATATTGAAATAGACGGTACTATTTTTATACCTATTGTCACTATTTCTTTTATACTTTCTAATACTCGTAAATATACAGCTCTGTGGCGCAGCTAGCTAAACACCAGCTTGTAATCAAGAGGCCACGTGTTCGTTGTTTCGGGTCTGGGTGTTTGTAAAACCGAAAAGTTTCGAGTAGTTGCTGATATTTACGACACGAGACCTGCTCTTAGTAGGGTCAGAACTACGTATGTGACTGCATGCGCCCAGCAGTCGGACATATTGACCACGATCTCACCTGGTGTTAAGCGACGATGCGGTCGACGATGGAGCATGCCTGTCTAGTAGCAGCCTATTCACATTTGATTTAAATTTGTCCAAATTGTATCGTACGGGAAACACTTCAGCCGATAAAGTATGTGATAATTCTTTGAGAATACACACATCACTTCGAAAAGCCAGAAGTGCGTGCCTTATATGGGCTGATGATGATATAAAACTCATTGCGTATACCGGTATAAACAAACAGTGACGTAAACAAAACAGTTCGTCAATCCGCCTCATTCAATATGCGCTCACGTTCACGATCGCCGTGTGAATCTCCCGCATTAGCATTCGGTGGCAGGTGCTGGCGTCGCCGTCGACCTTTGCGATATTTTTTGACGTTTACCCGCCACTTTACCTCTCCCCCCAGTTTTGCTTTATGTAAGTTGTTTTATGGCAGTTTCAGGGCTTTTGTTTTATTGTTCGGGTTGTCGCTTTACGCGTTCGAGTGTGTACGTATTTGATTGCCGTGTGGGAGATAAAAATTTGTTGCGAGTCTCTTTTTGATTGGTTGTTATTTCGCGATTTAGGTGTTGTAAATGCGTTTAATTTTGATATATTTATCGCTCTGTCATTTATGATACTTAACTATTTTTATTGTTTTTTCTTTTTTTATTCTAGGACTTTTTATTTTATTTTTTCGGTAATCATTATCACTTCCATGCATGCCAGAGTGAAATATTTTTCTGTGAGATAATTTCTCTATCTAATTAATGATTTACTTAGGATTGCAGTAAGTTGCTGGATCTAAACCATGAAGACAGGTTACACTGGATATCCCCGGGCAAAGCCTATATTTATTAATAAAAGTTGTAGTATAATGGTAAATTAATGATTACTATTTAAGTAACTAAAAAAATACAACAATTTTACCTCTAAAACATGGTATACACAGGACAAAAACCTTATTTTAAAATTTCCAAAAACAAGGAAATTAGCAAAAATCGGTGCAGTCCCTTTGCTGTGACGAAGCAGGAATTCAAAAATTTAATTTCTAATAGCAATAATCGAGATACGGTTTCGAACTAAATTGAGCATAGCAATAGCATTTCTATTCATTGATTATTTGCTTAAATTAAGTGAGACATACTACTGAAAGCACATAACATTTTGTTATTATTGTAGCGTTGTAGTTATTTATAGTACCTTTAAGTGGCGAAGCGATTAATTTTAAAACGACATGACTAAGAGTTGTTTACGATAATTATTTTGTACAACAAGTTAGATAGTTACAAATAATATTGACCCAATGTGGTTACCTTCTTCCATACACACTCATTGGTCAATAGATTCTACGTGGGCTGATGTAGAGATACGTATTAAAAAATGATTTTCAAATTTTATTAAACAGCGTATTCATGGCGGATAGACTAGAAATTGTTTGATGACATAATTAATAAAGTATAGAAAATTTGTGGGCAATATATATTGAAGTCTAGATATTTCAGAGCCAAGGCCTTATAAGTAGGTCATTAAATAGTCGAACATTATTTAGGAAGATATAAAATCTAATTTTCTCACCAAAAAGGATAGTTAAAAGGTCGGGTAAATAGGAAATGTCGAATTCAGAAGGCGAACTTTGTGCTATTTTTTAATAATTTATAATAATTTTAATTACCCGCCATGTAAAAACCGTTGTTTATTCTACAGAAAATAATTATAATATAGAGTAATTTAAAGAAAAATAATTGTGAAAAATAACATCTCATTATCCAATTTGCGAGACCTTAAGTCAACTCTGAATAACAGCTGAGAAAATTCTCATCCTCTTTTTAATTTAACTATCAAAATACGACAACGTAATTTGCTTGGTAATTTGACCGAAGTATATAGTTAACATCTATTCTATCTTATTTAAAAAAAACAATGAAACTTAAATTTTTATTATGTTTACTTTCTTATCGTATATTCAGTGTTTTTGTTGTTTAAATTGGGTTATTTAGAGGTCCGGGGTTAGGTCCTTCTGTTGGGTAAATTTTCATTTGGTTTTTGTTAGGAAATTCTCCATGGCTGCAGTAGTCTAATGTAATATTTTGATTTATTTGTAACAAGTGGACTGCCTCGTGGTCTCGCGGTACAAGTATGTGCCGAGCGATCTAGAGGTCCTGGGTTCGATTCCCGGGTCGGGCAAAGTGTTATTGGGTTTTTCCATTAGGAAATTCTCAGTAGCAGCACGGAGTCTGGAATTGTGCCCGAAAAACGGCAATAGGCTCGCCACCTATTACGTGGGAATAATACATACCTGGCGAAATGTGGGTGCAGAAATGCACCTCTGCCTACCCCTACGGGGGATACAGGCGTGAGTTTATGTATGAGTTTATGTTGTAACAAGTTGATAGATACTTTCTTGAAGAAAGAAACCTCCTAATGCGGGTCGACCACTGTTATTGAAAAAATGACTGGGTTTGACAGCATTGAGTGCGGACTAATGTCCATGCCTTAAAAAAGGTTAAGAGTTCATAACACTTGGTCCATAATATTTACATCTATTTCGACTTCTCCTGTGTAGAATTTAAAAACAAAAACTCGAATCAAACATAGCCATTCTTTTCTATTAAAACATTTCTTTTAATATACATTATATATTTTACTGTCTGCTGCTTTAGCAGTACTCTGTGAAACGAAAAAATTTACGTGCTTTAAAAAAGCTCTGTGAATTTTCCAACTATAGCCATACGAGCAAAACAAGTCCAGCTAGTAAATATAGAAAATCGATGAACTAACGACCAGACGGGTAGGCGGGCACCTCATCAAAAATTATGCAGTCGCTTATGAGTGACGAAAGGGTTGTAAATGGAGGCTACACTCACACGAGGGGTAGGTAATGGGTTTCGTGGCTTAAGTGAAAATTATTGATGATTGGCGGTAGTGAGGTATCGAGGTAGTGCGTCCCTTGGCGGCGTTTTGCTTCACTGTTATTACCTTCAGAATCGTATACTTTATACATCCTTACTTAAGGGTACAGTAGTATTAATATAAGCAAGGAAAAGTAATCAGAATTTGATAGTAAATGCAATTTGGTCGGAATAATGTTAAATAAGTGCTTATTATCTCTTACCAGTCGCCACAATAATGCTTAAGGTCAAATTTACGGCCATCATTTTGGCAAACTATATTTTTTAAATAAATAAATACACCCAACAGTCACATACATAGTTCTGACCCCACACTAGGATACAAGTCCTGTGTCGTGGGTATCAGAAACTACGAGACTTTTCGGTCTCACAAACACCCAGACCCAAAACAAATATTTGTGGATCACACAAACATTTGTCTCGGTGCGGGGATCGAACCCGCAGCCTCTCGTTTCGCGAGCTGGTATCTAGCCAACTGCGCCACGGGGCTGTCAAATAAATAAAATTGGAGTGTCTGTTTGTAATATTGAAATAACTGCTTTTTAATAAATGCATATGGATGTATGTATACACGGTACATACATACATACATACATAAACTCACGCCTGTATTCCCCGAAGGGGTAGGCAGAGGCGCATTTCTGCACCCACATTTCGCCAAGTATGTATCAGTCCCACGTAATAGGGGGCGAGCCTATTGCCGTTTTTCGGGCACATTTCCAGACTCCGTGCTGTTACCGAGAATTTCCACGGTACATAATATACCAAAAAACGTTTTTTACAATTTTTGTCTGACTGACTGTCTGTCTGTTTGTTCCGACTAATCTCTGAAACGGGTGGACCAATTTAAAACCGGACTTTCACTGGCAGATAGCTGATGTAATAAGGAGTAACTAAGGCTAAAAAGATATATTAAAGAATCGGCTGTTAGGCGGAACGAAGTTCGCTGGATCAGCTATTAATAATATAATAATAATTTAATGTATAAAGGCGGACTTAATGCCAAAGGTATTCTCTGCCAGTCTACCTTTGGGGATGCAGAGATGAAACCTGGTAGGTGTATACTACATATAGTTTAAAAAAAATAAATACGACATACATTTTATTTATACATACAAATATATAAATGTAAATACAATATTATATATAAATACATATATAAGACTCAGCAAGATGACTCTGCTAGTTTCTTAAGAAAATGTTCGCGAACCTTTATTTTAAACGCATCATGTGTAATGGACGCATTAGTGCCTAGCATAATGATAACGACTGTTAAATACTCGTATTTTTTTTCTCGTTAGTACTAGGTACTTATACTACAGTCAATTTATCAAGTGTCAGTGTGATCATCACACCTTGTAGAATAAAAAGCTAACTTTATGAGTAATTTATTTTCAACTACATAAAGCACATGTTAAAACTATAATGGCATTCAAAAAACACGGCGCCCACTTCACCTGATTTACTTACAATGATTTATTACTCTTTAAAAATAGAGTGAAATAATTAAACAGCGTATCGGAGGCACTATATCAAATTTCTAAAGAAATGGAACGTACCTATTACTTTCGAAGGTAACATTTACGTACTAAAAAAGATTTTTAATAGTTTAGGAATATTATAAGAGTACTAAAGTGCTATAGAGGTTGTATTCAGATCGTGATCGGAAACTAAGGCTAAGATAATAGCTGCGGTGATTACAAACACCGTGACATAAAAAATATATAAAAAAAGTAGTTTTCCTTACAAGATGGAAGACAAACGCCTATTCCATTTCAACTATAAAAAAACCACATCCATTTAATATCTATGATTGTTAGGAAAACGTCAAAATTTTTATTTTTTGCCGGGATTTTTTTAACGCCAATGAGTTTGTAATCACCGTGGCTATTACCTGCCTTAGTTTCCGATCACGGTCTGAATACACTCTGTATAACTTGTGCTTCTTTGGGTCGCTGAGCGCACTATCGGAGTGTTGCATTCTGACATATACTTGTCCTGCTAATTGAAGGCATGTCTTGTAAGTTAGTGTGTATGTACATATTATGTATGTATAATATGTATGTATGTATGTATGTTTAAGTATATATGTGAATATTTATTTATATGTCTTTATTTTTAAAAAAATTCTCGATATGTTTTACCATTGTTGATGTCTTTTAATTTAACCGGTACACTTCGACTACCTTTCATTTCTCTTCCTGCATCTCCATCCCAGGTTGCCTGTAAGAGATCGCCTTGTGCGATAAGGCCGCCCATTGTACTTTTCTAGTCCTCTGTACTCCTTAGTTTTAGTGTTGTGTGTACAATAAAGTTTTAAATAAAAAATAAAAAAAATACATATTCAGTAAAAAAAATAAAAAAATATATATATACTAATATGTGCGACGGGATGTGTGGATTTGCTGCTGTCGCGGACGCCCGTCGCGTCATAAACATCCAAAGTGGACGCAATTTGGAGGCCGATGCTCCTCATAAATCAACAAATTGTCTCACTAAACACAATGGCGCAGTCCATGTTTGTCGATTGATAGTAATTACTTAGATTTGAATTTTATAATTTAAAATGTTGAGTAAAAAAGTATTTCTTTTTTATACTTGCACGGAAAAGTGATAACACTAAACTTGATGGTAAGCACGGTTTGCACGATCCAAGCAGAGTGTGGTGTGATACGAGACTCTCATCTTTGTCACTAAATAAATAAATACACCCAACAGTCACATGCCAAATTGTACCTGAAACTATGAGAGACTTTTCGGTCTCCCAAACACCCAGACCCGAAGCAAATATTTGTGGATCACACAAACGTTTGTTTCGATGCGAGGATCGAAGCCACGGCCCCTCGTTTCGCAAGCTGGTATATAGACAACGCACCACGGGCCTGTCACTACATACAACAGTCACCACCCATAATGATGACTTAAATTTTTTATTTTGACTGTCTACCCAACAAATTACCGCCGTGAAAATAGACTGGCGCGGTAAATAATCCATGTTGTGATATCACAAAAGCTTTCCAGCAATTAAACAGCGGTTAGAGTGTTACATTTTTTATTAGAATTGATCATTTTAATGGGTTCGATGAAATATTAATCGGTTACATCCAAATGATGTTAACGGCTTCGGCGCCTTAAAAAGTGCTTGGAAAATTATCGATAAAATATCTTACGTTTATGGCCTTTTGTGGTTTATCTAGTATTGTGTTATATATACCTGCATTTATCAGTCCTACGTAATAGGGGGTGAGCCTACTGCCCTTTTTTCGTTTATTTTCTTTGATATATGTACATGTATTCTTAGAGTCTTTTAAATGAATAACAAAATGTATTAACGCTGACCTCATATTGACCTTTTTAATAAGGTTATTGGCATAAAAGCCCAGTAATTAATGACAGTTATTAGTCATTTGTCGACTTCTATAATAGACGATGATTAGCCGTCATTTTTTTCTGTATAATTATAGATTACCTTGTCTGTCCCACGATGTATATGGGCGCGTAAAATCGAGAATTCCAGACTTCTATGCCAGGATAGGGCAGTCATTTGGTGTTCTCAGTTGTAAAATAATAAGTAGGGAACATCATCACTCCATATACGTCACACTGCTGGGTACGTTCCTCGTCTACAACTGAGAGGGTTTAGGCCTTCGTCCATCACGCTGGTTTAGCGCGGGTTGGCGGACTACACACCTAAGAAATTCCTAAGAACTTTTAGGCGTGCAGGTTTCCTCACGATATTTCCCTTCATCTTTACACCAAGTGAAAGTTCATTTTCATTGTGAATACACACATAACTTCGAAAAGTCAGAGGTGTGTGCCTGTGGTTAGAACCCGCGATCGCGGAGGTTCTCGACCCCGCGCCTAAACCTCGAGGCCATCACTGCTTAAGTAGGGAACAGAGTCTTAAAATATGACCGTCAAAAGGGTGTTAGTATTTTATTAGCGAGGTTTCAAATATAGAACATACTTTTTTCGACTCCCACAGAGATATAGGGGTGGGTGTAGTATGTGTGTATAATAACACAGATCACACAAATATCATAAAGGCGAAAGTTTGTAAATATGTTTGTATGTTTGATACATTTTTACGCTAAGCTTTCTGGGCCGATTACGATGTAATTTAAGGTGGAGGAAGCTAACACCTAGGATTAGCATAAAGTGTTTTTTTATATTCCGAAATACCTAATTAAATATTTTAACCGAGGGACTCAGCAAGTCCTTCACAAAAAGATCGATGAAAAGTGTCATTTACTAGAACTTAAATGTTATGTCTGTCTCTGTACGGAGTATTTAATTGACTTAGAAATACATCTTCAATTCAATAGCACTGTTTCATCGCAATTAAACTTACCTTTTCACAACAATGTAAACAAAAGTATAAAAACAATAGAAATTCTAAGCTAACAATGTTTATTCTTTTGCTTACAAGACGAGCATCAAATGTTTTTTTCGCTTGCCTTTATTTACATTTGAAATATATAAATTCATTTATTGGCTTTTGTAAGATTTTGTGTTGTTATTTAGTTTAAAATCAGTCACTTTGAAGCAGCGTATAGTTCGGAATGAAAGGTATATTGTGTCTATTTGAATGACTGTCAAAATAAATAAATAAATAAATAAATAAATACACCCAACAGTCACATACATAGTTCTGACCCCACACTAGGATACAAGTCCTGTGTCGTGGGTATCAGACACTACGAGAGACTTTTCGGTCTCACAAACACCCAGACCCGAAACAAATATTTGTGGATCACACAAACATTTGTCTCGGCGCGGGAATCGAATCCGCAGCCTCTCGTTTCGCAAGCTGGTGTCTAGCCAACTGCGCCACGGGGCTGTCAAATGAAGTAAGTTGTTGTTGTTGCGTTG
The DNA here is from genome assembly GCA_907164795.1 of Hemaris fuciformis. Lineage (NCBI taxonomy): Eukaryota > Metazoa > Arthropoda > Insecta > Lepidoptera > Sphingidae > Hemaris > Hemaris fuciformis. The sequence goes on from OU015447.1 coordinate 11,767,507, forward strand.
CAAAACCATACCATATAAATGCGAAAGGACCAACTAAACCAATGTTCTAGATCAAATTCATTAAATAATTATGCAAAAGTAACTTTACCTCTTCTTTATATTTTCACGTCTGAAGTAGTGGGCCAATTTGTATGATTTTTCGATAGTTATAAAAAGGACCATTGGAAAAGGACAGACTACTTAATTTTATAAAATTACGCCGTTGCGATGTTGCTAGTATAACTATACCTCTATAAGTCTTCGCTATATGCCATCTATTACTCATCATGAGAACATATACATACGTCCCACTGCTGGGCACGGGCCTCCTCTACAACTGAGAGGCCTTAGTCTGGCGTAGTGCGGGTTGGCGGACGCATCTACTACTAAAAACCTTTATCTTTACGCTATCAAAATTTCGATGAATTTTAAATCAAAATTCTAATAAGGTCGCGTTTCCTATTGTTGCAGATGCCCAGATGACAACAAAAAGAATTTCAGAAGAACCAGAATTCGAAAGACCGATAGGCAATCACACATTCTTCTTGGGAAGGGAGGCGACGCTTGGCTGTGCTGTCACTAACCTTGGCAAACATAAAGTAAGTAATACATCATCATCAGCCCATATACGTCCCACTGCCGGGCACGGGCCTCCTCTACCATTGAGAGGGTTTAGGCTTTAGTCCACCACGCTGGCCTAGTACGGGTTGGCGGACTACACACCTAATAAATTCCTAAGACTTTTTTAGGTGTGCAGGTTTCTGATAACCAAAACACAATAGCACGCTAAAGTGGAAGTGGGCCGGCCATGTGAGTGGAGACCGCGCTTAGGCAAACGTAGTGTAGGACGACCTGCAGCACGATGGTCCGACGACTTGAAAATCGTGGCGGGTAACGGATGGATGAGGGCTGCTCAAGACCGGGATGGTTTGCGCTTTCATGGGGTGGCCTACGTTCAGCAGTGAACGGCGATAGGCTGAGTATATAAAACACAATACTTCGATCTGGCATGGAGTGAGAACCACATTATACTGCATATGTGACTGTTAGGTTTATTAGGAACATTTTCTGTATTACATGGTGTTTCTAATCCAGATTCCCAGGCAATCAGCACCAAGGTCATATTGCTTGTTGTTCGCTATTCAGGCGTTTATAACCTTGACAAAGCCCACCTCAAGATTTTCCAATCGCCTCTTACGAACAATAAACAATAGACGCTTTGTCTATAACCGATGGGCGCATAACAAAAATAGCTTCTCATGGAAGTGTGATGGAAGTTTTATATTGAAAAATATAGCAATTTTTGGCCTGTCCGTCTTGAATTTAGTTTAGGCCTAAGTCCACCACGCTGGCCTAGTGCGGATTGCAGGACTACACACCTAGGGGTGCAAGGTCGGGATACCTCCTAGTGTGCCCTGCTAGTCCGGATGCTGGCGGGGACGGTGCACCCTGGGCAACGTCGGCCCGTGCCGACGGCCAAATCCCGACACCAGGCGGACGGTCCTGTAGACCGCGCCGCGGTGGGGCCCATCTTTTGGGCCATCCCGGATCTGTCCCGGGTCTTCGGCGGGCTCGGACAGCAAACTCTTGCTTCCGAGCAGGAAATGGGCGAACCCCATTTCCACCGTCGAACTCGTAATCCGGTCGAAGCTGTGGTCATGTCTCGCAGTTCGGCCGGCGCGAGGGCCTTGGCTTAACCGCCCGGGCCGCGAGGGAGAAAACCTCTATAAAAAGTTACCCCGAATCCCAAGCGGCGGCGCACCGTGAGGGGATGCATGGCTGATGGGAGGTTCAGTCTCTAGTGCGACCCCCGCCAGAGTACCGGCCGACCCTCTTGGCGGGTTACGCTAGGCTTACCCAGGTACAGGGGGCACTGCCTGGGTGGACCGTTATTTCCCCCATACTCGTGGGACTAAATATGAAAAATCCAAATTTAAATACCAAAGAAGCTGTAGCGTCAGGGGAGCCACTCGCTCCAGTAAAGGTGGGGACGTCCGCGGAGGGGACCGCGCCAGCCCGGATCGATTCCGAGTCCGGACTGAGCTGCGACTCTTCGCGGGCAAAGAGAAGGAAAGTTTCGAGGAGGCGCCAGGCAACGCTCGGTGACAGTGACACCGCAGGCGAGCCTGGCCCCTCTAAGGAGCCAAAAGATCGCGCTCTGGTTTCAGCCACAGATGAGGAGTCTGTGGCTGAAGCCAGCAAATGTTACAAGGCGGCAATAAGAAAAGAGCGCGCCGCCGAAGTAAGGAGGAAAGCCGAAAAAGAGGCGGAGCTGGTCAGGGCCAAGAAGGCTTGCCCCCTTGTCGAGCCGAAGGCCCCAGAAGCGCCAGCGTCCGCGCGCCGGGAGGCGCTCATTAGGATGGCGGATCGGCTACGCAACGTGACGAAGACGTCCAGAAACCTGAAGGGTGAGCTTCAGAGGGACGTCAACGACAGCGTTGCGGAGCTGATGGAGCTGGCGAACGAGCCACCCTCGGCAGAGGTTGCCCGCGTGGAGGCCGAGAATACCAGCCTCCGAGAAAAGGTGGTGGCACTGGAGGTGGAACTCGCCACCCAGTCCAAGCGCCTGGAGGAGCTAACGGCCACTGTTCAGTCGCAGTCGCGACCGACAGTTGCGCCCGAGGCGTCTCCAGGGGATGATCGCCTCGAGCAACTATTGCGTCAGATCGCAATGCTGAACGCTCGGGTCGAGGCGATGGCGTTGAGGTTGCCTCCGGAGCAGGTTCTCCGGCCTCCGCTAGCCGCAGATGGCAAAAAAGGAGGAGGAGGGGAGCCAAAAATCCCTGCCCCTCCTCAAGTTAGCATCCGGCCCGCCGCCGTGCGTCCTAGCGCCGTGCCCCCCCCGTGTCCTGATCGTGAATCGCGTCAGCGAAAGCGGGGAAACAGGAAGCGCGTGGCACCGCGCCCACAGACACCAGCACCGCGTCCTCTCCCCCCGCCACCCGTGTCCATGGAAACTCCATGGACCGAGGTGGTAAAGCGGGGGAAGAAGAAGAAGTCTGGGGGGAAAAACACAGCCCCCCCTAAACCCCAGCCGACACAGCCGCTGCGAAAGCCGGCGCCCCAGCTCCGCCTCCCGCAGAGAGCCGCCGTCACACTGACGGTGCTGCCGGAGGCGTTGGAGCGGGGCACGACGTATGCCCAGGTACTGCGCGAGGTCACAACTCGCGTGGACCTCGCTAGCCTGGGCATCACCGGTCTGAAGCCCAGACGAGGGGCCACCGGGGCCTACGTCTTCGAGGTGCCCGGGCCGGAGTCGGAGGCAAAGGCCGACTCCCTCATCAGTAAGATGAGGGAGGTACTTGCAGGGTCGGAGGGCGTTCGCGTCACCCGACCCGTCAAGACTGCGGAACTGCGGGTGTCGGGGCTGGATGAATCCGCCACCCCCGAGGCAGTCGCAGCGGCCGTCGCCCGGCTCGGCGAGTGCTCGCCCGAAGACATTCGGGTGGGAGAGATTCGGGCTGAGCGCTCGGGTCTGGGCGCCGTTTGGCTCCGGTGCCCGGCCAAAGCGGCCGAAAAGCTCACCAGGGCAGGACGCGTCCTGGTGGGCTGGGTGTCGGCTGGGGTCCGGCTCTTGGAGCCGAGGCCCTTACGGTGTTTCCGGTGCCTTTTCCGGGGGCACGTAAGGGTTAAGTGTACCGCGGAGTGTGACCGCACCGGGATCTGCTACCGGTGCGGTCAAGAGGGCCACAAGGCCCGTGATTGCCTGACGGACCCGCACTGCCCAATCTGTGCAGCTGCGGGTAAACCCGCTGGGCACAGGGTGGGCGCTAAGGCTTGCGTCGCCTCCTCCGTCCCGCACCGCTCTTTACACGGTGCGAGATCCGAGGTTGTGGCGCGGCCGAAACCGCCCACCCCGGAGATGATGGAGATCGCCCATAGTTAATATGGCACAAAACTTCCTCCAGGCGAACATCAATCACTGCGCCAGGGCGCAGGATTTGTTTGTTCAGTGCCTGGCGCAGTGGTCGATTCAAGTGGCTGTGGTCTCCGAGCCATACTTTGTCCCTCCCCGGGATGACTGGGCTGGGGACCTGGATGGCTTGGTGGCCGTCATCACTCGGGGCGCCGCCGGATCCCCGCCCTTCGAAAAAGTAGCGAAGGGCTCGGGATGCGTGGCGGTCTTGTTGGGAGGGATTTGGGTCGTAGGAGTGTACTTCTCTCCCAACAGGTCCCTGGCGGAATTCGAGAGCTTTCTGGTCCGCCTGGGGGCCCTGGTGGTGCAAGGCAGCCAGTCCCACCCCGTGCTAGTCGCCGGCGACTTCAACGCCAAGTCCTTGGCTTGGGGCTCGTCGGTGATGGATGCGCGGGGTAGGGCCCTGGAGGAATGGGCGATTTCCATCGGGCTGGTCGTCCTGAATCGGGGGTCGGAGGACACGTGCGTGCGGCATAATGGCGGTTCGGTGGTGGACATAACGTTCGCCACCCCGGCCCTTGCCCGCCGTGTCCGGGGCTGGAAGGTCCTGGTTGACGAGGAGACGCTGTCCGATCATCGTTACATCCGGTACAGCGTCTCTGCTTCCCGGGCCCCTACCCAGCCCGGTGGTGGTCCCGCTACCCGATTCACGGGCGGCCGGCGGTGGGCCGCTAAGCGCCTCGATGTGGAGGCTGCGGAAGAGGCCGCTCTTGTTCAGGCGTGGATCCCCGTACCGGACGGACCGGTGCGGGTCGAGGAGGAGGCGGAATGGTTCGGGGTGGCGATGTCGCATGTCTGCGACGCGTCGATGCCCCGGGTCACCCGCCTCCCGGCGAAGCGCCAAGTGTACTGGTGGTCGGCGGAGCTTTCGCAGCTGCGCGCGTCTTGCGCGGCTGCGCTACGCCGACTCTCCAGGCACCGTCGTCGTCGGGTCCGCCGACCTGGCGATGACGAACAGGAGCGGCTGCTCTACGGCCTCCACAGAGGGGCGAAGAGAGCGCTACGGGTGGCCATTGCACGAGCAAAGGCCGCGGCTTACGAGGAGTCCCGGAGGTCTCTCGATAGAGATCCATGGGGGCGTCCATACCGGGTGGCGTTGAGCAAGCTCCGCCCATGGGCGCCCCCGCTGACGGAGTGTCTCCGGGCAGACCTCGTCGAGGACGTCGTCGCGGCTTTGTTCCCGGCCACCGAGGAGTTCACTCCTCCACCGATGGCGCCACGTCCACCGGCGCCATCGTCGTTGGATTCGGCAAGGGATATCCCGGAGGTGTCGCCTGAAGAGCTGGAGGCGGCAGTGCTTCGGCTGCGGGGCAAGAACTCGGCCCCGGGGCTCGACGGGGTGCCTGGACGTGTCTGGGTGCTCGCCGTCGAGTCGCTGGGTACGAGGCTCCGCAGCCTGTTCTCCGCGTGCCTGCAGCAGGGCAGCTTCCCGTCGCGGTGGAAGACGGGCAAGCTTGTCCTGTTGAGGAAAGAGGGGCGACCCGCAGAGTCGCCGTCGGCGTACCGGCCCATCGTGCTGCTCGACGAGGTGTGCAAGCTCTTTGAGCGTATCTTGCACGCGCGCCTCGTCGAGCATCTGGAGAGCACGGGCCCGGACTTGGCAGATTGCCAGTTCGGGTTCCGGAGGGGTCGGTCGACGGTACACGCAATCCTGCGGGTCAGGGCACAAGCGGAGAATGCAGTTTCTCAGGGCAAGTGCGTCGTGGCGGTGTCACTCGACATCGCCAACGCATTCAACACCATGCCCTGGGCCTGCATCAATGAGGCACTGCGGTACCACGAGGTTCCGCCCTACCTTCGGCGTCTGGTGCAGGCGTACTTGTGTGACAGGTACGTCGTGTATCCGGGCGCCGACGGGTGGCACCGTCGGGCGGTGTCGTGCGGTGTTCCACAGGGCTCGGTTCTCGGGCCGCTCCTGTGGAACATCGGTTACGACTGGGTGCTTCGTGGTGCCAACCTTCGGGGCGTCGCTGTCGTCTGCTATGCGGACGACACGTTGGTGACAGCGACGGCCAGGACCCCACAGCGGGCCGCCCTGCTCGCCGGGTTCGGGACCGAACTCGTGGTGGGCAGGATTCGGCGACTTGGCCTCCAGGTGGCCCTGCACAAGACCGAGGCTCTGTGTTTTCACGGACCTCGGTCTAGGCCACCGCCGGAGGCGCACCTGACGGTGGAGGGCGTGCGGATTTCCATCGGCTCCCAGATGAAGTACTTAGGTCTGATTCTGGACAGTCGGTGGAAATTCCGCGCGCACTTTGAGATGTTGTCGCCGAAGTTGGTCCGGGCAGCGGGTGCTCTCAGTCGCCTGCTGCCCAACATTGAGGGTCCTGGCTTCCCTTGCCGTAGCCTTTATGCTGGAGTTGTGCGGTCCATGGCCCTGTACGGGTGTCCCGTGTGGGCCAATTCCCTCGGCGCTCGCTGCGTCCGCTTGCTGCATCGTCCGCAACGTATGGTGGCGCAGCGAATCGTTAGAGGGTACCGCACGATTTCGCACGAGGCGGCCTGCGTTTTGGCGGGTACTCTGCCCTGGGAGCTGGACGCCAAGTCCCTCTCGTCAGTGTTCTTCTGGCGGGAGGAGGCGTACCGGCGAACCGGACAGAGACCGGCCCCAAGAGAGGTCGAGGCCATGTTGGCCTCCCTCCGCAGCGCCGCCGTGGAGGAGTGGCGTTCCAGGCTGGAGAGTCCAAGTGCTGGCGTGGCGACGGTCGCGGCAGTGCGTCCTGTCCTCCAGCAGTGGATGGACAGGCGCCACGGTGCGCCGACCTTCCGGCTGACACAGGTGCTCACCGGGCACGGCAGCTTCGGTGCGTACCTGTGTCGCATCGTCGGAGTGGAGGAGACCGCCGTGTGCCACCATTGTGGCAACTGCCGTGAGGACACGGCCCAGCACACGCTTGAGGAGTGCCCAGCCTGGGACGAGGAGCGCAGCGCTCTCGTAGCGGTCGTGGGGAGAGACCTCTCGCTGCCGACTGTGGTCGCCGCCATGGTCGGCAGCCGGAGGTCGTGGAAAGCTATGCTCTCCTTCTGCGAACGTGTCATTTCGCAGAAGGAGAGCGCGGAGCGGGATCGGGAGCAGACCGATCCCGCTCGTCGCAACAGGCGACGTAGGAGGCGCCGGGTCAACACGTAGCCCGGCGCCCAGAGGCCACACGGGGCCGCCGTCCCTACCTTGGCGGCCCCCCAGGTGTATAATATCTGCTTGGTGTGCCTCTTGGCACCGCGCAGAGGCGGTCCCGGTGCAATCCATAGCTCTGGCTTCAGGGTATTCCGGGGCCGCCTCGTTGAATGCGCTGATGGTGGCCGTCGCGGGGTTTTTAGTCGGTATGACGGCGCATTGATTTTGGTAGGGACCCGGCCCAGCGGCCGCCCGAGCACATCACGGGCGGTAACATCCATGCTGGGTCGGAAGGCGCCGGTGAGTCCGACACACCCTCGTCCCTCCGGGGCGGGATGGTCCGTAAATGGATTTTCCCCGCGTGAAAAAGAAAAAAGGACTACACACCTAAAAAAAATCCTGAGAACTTTAAGGTGTGCAGGTTTCGTAAGGATGTTTTCCTTCACCATAAAGTGAGTAATTCATTGTGAACACATAACTCCGAAAACTCATATTCGGTTGAATTTAAAGATTTTTAGTTACATTTTTGTGAGTGTGTATCGTTTCGTATGTTATAGTTTAAAAAATATTAAAAAGTGTAAAATTGACGATTCAAAAGAACTTGTAGAAGTCTATTTGAATAAAGATAATTTGACTTTGACTTTGACTTCGTTACATATTTTTATCATTAATTCTCAGAAAATATGTGTATGTGTATTTAGATTTTTAATAATCTACATATATAAATATCATTTGAAGCAGATGTGTCCGAAGCCTTACAGTCAATGTTTCATTAAATAATACGTATAAAATTATTCATGAGGCAGCTTAATGACCAATATCGCCGCGGGCACGCCTCACTTCACGTTGTAAAACAAGTTTTTATCGTTAGAGAATGACGAGGGACACTTTGATGTCGAATAAAAGAGTTTTTTGTTACTTCTCGTGATATTTGAATGTATTACAGATAATGTCTGTTGGGATTTTAGGACTTGAATTCTTTTTTTATTTCGTACTAAGTTTTTATGTTTGCGTGTATGGAGAACTATGTAAGTGGTTATAGTAATAATATTCTTTATATTGCTTTGTTGTTATATTAAAGAACTCCTTTTGAATTCTGTCAGATTTACTATGGAAGAGTTTACGTAATACCAAATAGCATTGTGTGAAATATTTTTAGAACGTTATTTGTTGAGCGCAAGTAATTTGAATTTTTCCGTAGCTCTATTCCGGTTAGTGCTTTTAACTTATTACCAGATGCAAGACATAAACAATTGTAATAGTCGCCTTTGTAATTTTGTCTCGCTTAACCTTCATAAGGTCTTCGGGTCAATTTTGACCCATTTTGGTATAAAAATCAAATTTTCTCAGAAAATAAGTGTTCAAGGAATTTAATGTTCTATGACTTTTAATTATTCGCTCCAATTTACTTATTATTGAAATAAGTTTATCAAAAATGATTAAAAAATATTCAAGATATGGTTTTTTTTACTCTAACGGTCTTCGGGTCAGAATTGACCTCAACTAATAACAAACGCATAGTGCATTTGTTATTGTTCGAATTGTTTATGTTTCGCATAACTTTTTGAATGAGACGTTCTTTTGTTCTACCCACACAAATTGTTATATTATATAGTGTTATACATCAATTCACGTACCTTAGTTTACAGTGGTGAAAACGATATTTGCTTATAAAAAATTGTAGATAATCAAATAAAAGCGGTATTATTGGATGAAATGTCGGATAGTAATGGATCTTGTTCTGAAACAGAAGATTATATCGCAGAAGCTGAACCATCTGATAGCTCGGATAGTGACAGCAAATCAGTGATTGTGCCTTCAATGACGTCAAAGAATAGGCAAATACAATATTCCAGAAACCCTGTCACACAGTCTTGTGGCAGAGCTTCCAGAGAAAACATAATAAAGTTGACACCAGGATTGACACGCTATTCTTGCTCAAGGATCACCTCAAAAGAAACATCCAGTTCTTATTTTTCCCTCCACCTTTGATATACCACTATATTGAAATATGACTATAATTCGTAATTAGGAAAGTAAGCGTGTTTTCATTAGCTTGTGGCATTCAGATGGAGATGTCCATTTTGTTAGACAGTACATGCCATCGAAACCAGCTAAATATGGCATCAAATTTTAGGTTCTATGTGATTCTGCCACAAGTTACTTTTGGAATATCCAACCCTAGAAGTCGTTGCCAACTATGTGCTAAAACTGACAATAAAACACCTTTGATCTGTGTAGATTGTAGGAAATTGGTACCTATGTAAGAAACATTCTAATACAGTTGTTGTATGCACCCAGTGTAATAAGATATAATTTCATTTACATCCTTTTTTACATATTGCTCAGTCTCTTTTTATATAAATGTCTAACAACATTGTATATTATTTTTATTACTTTTTTATTTTCATTACATGTATTAATTAAAATTTATTTAAAATTAAATAGTTATTCTGTAAAAATAAATATAATATGTCAAATAAATCCATTACACGTTTGTATCTATATTTTGTGTTCATTTTTCAGTTTAATTCTACTACTGGGTCAAATCTGACCCGAAGCACGGCAACGTTTGTAAAATTAAAGACCTTATGAAGGTTAAACCAAAGTCACACGGACTTATGCCTGTTCTCCAAATTATGGGAGTATATTTATACATCCTCAATTTGCTAGCAATATTTTGTGCCATGTAATAGTGCCGAGTCTTGTAGGAAAAAAATTCTACGTCTTATTGCTACTACTAAAAAAGTACAGAGCTTTTAAAACAAGCGTCAAAATATACATATAGGTAATATTTACTTACTTACCTTACTTTTAATATTACGAATCCGCGAAAACTTTTCTTCCTCTCACTCTTAGACACAAATCTCGTAGATGCAAATCTTTAAATATTATTCTCAGCCTATCGCCGTCCACTGCTGAACGAAGGCCTCCCCAAGTAGGCGCCAACCATCTCGGTGTTGAGCAGCCCTTATCCATCCGCTACCTGCCACCTTTCTCAAGTCGTCAGACCATGTCTGCCGACGGACGGACGGCCGTTGGAGCAGACAAGTGTTGGAGTGGAGACCGCGCTTAGGTAGACGTAGTGTAGGACGTCCTGCAGCACGATGGTCTTTAAATATTATTTTATGTTAATTCTGGCCTATGTAGAATATAGGCATTAAGTCTGCCTATATACAGTTCTGTGTATGAAGTTTTGTTAAATAAATAAAATAAAATAAATATAGTGAGATTGCGTATAATGTACATACACAGGTTCTTCAGTGGGATAGTCACTTATCACGCCACTTATACACGACTCCTCGAGTTACAACTTTAGCACTTAACTTGATTTACGGCCAGTCTAGAGACCTAACTTATTCATTATGTAACATCGACTATTTTTATTATTAAACTTTTATCTTACTATTTCTGTCTGACAATATACAATATTAGTCTCTTTTGCACATTATTATTATTCAGTTTTTTGTGTTTTTACCCCATTCGTACTGATGTTCGGATATTTCTATCCGCGGAGATAACACTGTATGTAAGATGTAAAGACCGCATTAGACTTAAATATAATGATGTTTTTCTTCACCGTTGAAGTGTGCTATTATTAGAAATATACAAATTTTGATAAGATATAGGTTTTTGCGCGGATTCGAACAGTCTACCATCACAGTGAAGTTTAGGTAGATAGCGTGCCTAATTCTCGAGGTCGCTAATTAGGAAAGTCTAACTAATCTGCTCTCATTTCAACTGTTCATAATTTTAATTTCAACTATAAATTGTTAAATGTTTCTATTGCCTGCCTTTTGAGTCTTAAGCTAAAGATTTCTCTTAACTATGACGTTAAACTTGATTCCTGTTCTTACTTAATACAATCTAACGTCATCAGAATAGTCGCTAATTTTCTTTATTGTTCAAAAAGCTTCATTAAAATTACAAAACATTACCAAAGACGACGAAGTTAACACCGGCACAATTTCTTATACTAAACACACGGACGAAACTCAGACTCAAAACAAAACTCAGAGCACAACATCTCCGCAACCTTGTAAATATGAAGTCTGGTCGAAGTTTCCAACAAGTTCTTGATATACAAACACACATCGGCTTAGAAACAGTGGTGGCCTTTAATAAATCGCAATCAGAGGTACGTTCGAAGATCTTTGTATTAGAATCGGAAGAGCATTACTAGGAATAAGAATCATTATGTGAAAAGACACTCGACAAAATCTGGAAAAAAAAGTATGTTCATATTTTATCTATTTCATAATTTATCGTAAAGTTAAAAAAAACTGCGCCAATAGCCCAATATGTAGGTATTCAACAGAAATTCATTACATTAATTCGAAATCAATTTTATGATAAAATCAAAATTTTCTGACGATCAAATCAGAAGTAATAGGGCCTTTTCAAAGATTATTTTTTGGTCAAACGTATTCAAAATCTTTTGACCTTTCCCTCATATTTTCACTCATCTAAATATCTTCGTCATTATTAACAAGATTCGATATCAAAAGAAAATACGGATTTCGTATTTCTCAAAGTGTTTTTATGGGCTTCTTTCCAATTTACGTGTGTATTTATTCTTGAGAAAACCTTTTTTTCTAAATGACGAAATCATTGAAAGAAATGTATTTATAAAATAAAATCAAAAACTTAATTTAAATTATGCTTATCTTACTATTTATTTATTTTACTCAATAGTCAGTAATATTAGACTCAGCAGTAAGTAAAAATCATCGACTCACTGATGATATTAAAAAAAATATAAATCTGCTATTTTTAACAGATCTATACATGTATTTTAGTGACGTAAGTTTTTCCGTCAGAAAATCGTCAGAAGTAGAGTCTAAATAAATGGCAATAGATTTGTCTTGTATTACTTGGCACTTAAAATATTGTTGGCGGAACTAGGCGTAGTAGACACCTTTATCTTAGCGTACAGAGTGTACGTAGTGTGTTTATGTATGTACAATTTTATTGAGCTGTATCTACCCTACATTTTTCTGGGTCACACACTACCTTGAGTAAAAGACGTCACATGCGGCCTTGTTTAGAAACAATTATATTTATTTACCAATTTTTAAAGTTTCTTGTAAATCTGAGATGTATTGGCCACTCTTGTACACTCAGTAGCCGTGTTGTGACAATAGTTGCAAGACCGCACTGCGGAATCTTGCCACGCGGCAATTTTTCTCGAAGTTTGTGTTCCGTGTAATGAGGCTCGTTGAAGCTACTTTTAAAGAACACCTGTAATCTTGCACATATAAACTTCTGGTTTAAATTTTTGGGACTGAGCTGACATATTTATACAAGGTGTATAAAGACAGTGATCGCAAACTAAGACAGGCAATAGCCATTATGATAACAAATACCGTGACATTAAAAATATATACATATATACATATATTGAAAGGTTTTTTTTTTGTCGGGATTTTTTTTTATATCACAGTATTTGTAATCACCGTGTCAAAGTCAAAGTGCTTTTGAATCGTCAATAAAGTTTTGTTTTAAACTATTTCCTGTCTGTGTCTTTTGCCTGTCTTAGTTTTAGATCACGGTCTTTATACACCTTGTGAATCAGACAAATATTTGTCTTGATGCAGTTGTCAAGCCATTTTATAGGCAACAGGGCTTAATGCTAAAGGTGATCTTTACTAGTCAACATTGTTGATACAGATATGAGACTCAGTGTACTTAGACACAAAGGGCGCTAAAATACAGTAATATATTGCACTTGATGACACAATTATTATTTTATATTTACTGCAAAGATAATTGATATGAAAATGTTGAGACACTCAGCGCCTACGAGTTAAAATTCCACGCGCACAAGTACAATTTATCGCAGTTATATAACGTCACTTAAACGAAGAAGAAAATCTGCACAGCTACTTGTGAGTATTCTATAAGGAATTTCTCAAGGAAGTAAAATCCAGTGACCTACTCTCAGCCTGGTGGACTAACTCCTAATCCATCCAATAATAACAATAAATATATATATGATAAAACAGAGCTCCTTATACAACCACAGTGGTGCCGAGGTAAGTTTGTATTTTGGCCGCCATTCATGTTTGTTTGACACAGTTAAAAGCCCGTATCTAGATATACATTTATAAAATGAAAACAAGAGGTAACAGTAATAAGTATGAGAGGTAAATACTAACTGAATATTACCTAAATCTATGTAATTAATTATAACAAGAACAAACAAGTGATAAAACTAAATTAATTATTTATTTATTTTTAATTTTAAAATATATTATGACAGCCCCGTGGTGCAGTTGCCTAGATATCAGCTTGCGAAACGAGAGACCGCGGGTTCGATCCCCGCACCGAGACAAATATTTTTGTGCTCCACATATCTTTGTTTCGGGTTTGTTAAACCGAAAAGTCTCTCGTAGTTCTCTCGTAGTCTGATACGCACGACGCAGGATTTGTATCCTAGTATGGGGTCAGAACTATGTATGTGACTGTTGGGTGTATTTATTTATTATGGTGTGTTTGGTGTTTAATATAATAAATAATATATGTACATTTATAATGAAATATTGGCTAATGTACAAAACGCACACCCAACACCGCCAAATTTACCGCAGCTGTTCACAATACAACACAAAACCTAACAAGTTTCAGCGGAACTCCGATTAAAACTTTCCAAGACGCCTCATTCGTACTCCGAATGCATCAAGGAACTACGTGTGCCCGTATTAAAATTCGCAGTGCGCATCGTAAAGCAGAAAGGTGCAGTCTGATTTTTGTGCATTGTTATGCTGCTGGCACGGTAGGGTTGCCAGCTTGTTATTCACGTATTGAATAAAATTGTGAATATTTTGATTTGACATTTAAAGGTCGGGAAATATTTGCGCGGTACAAGGTTTGTTTGATAAGATATTTTGTGGAATATACTGGATGTTGTGTAGGTTGCTTCATGTGAAAATTTGATTGTTGAAGTGGCAGGTTGCTTGTTCAATGCGCATGGAATACAACGTTCGTGAATTCAGTCACGCTTTCTGTCATAGCCGAGATACAGCCGGTATGGTAAATAAATCAGCATATTCTATTTAGTCTCTGGATGTCTTCCGCGATAACATAAAGAAAAATATAACTAGATAACAACCATGTAAAATTCTCTATAATTTTGATTAGCACTTCTGAAATGAAAAATAGCTTATAATATTCTCCAAAATCCAATCAACCTTCGTACTAAAATTCATTCAGCAATTTAAGCCTAACAATAAAACAACGAAACTAAAGTTCGCGACTATAATGTATTTATGGTTGATATAACATTAATTTCAATTTACGGTACTAGAGGACCGAATTGGACGTCCACTATCAAATTAGCTAAGGTCGTTTCGTCATCACGCCGGCATAGCTATGCCGACTGTGAGGAATGATCGCAATCGTCTCTTGTCAGTTGCCGGGTAGGCACAGCAAAATAGCGGAGACAAATGACCTGAAAAAATGTTCACAGCGCAACTTAATGCCGAATTTAATACTATATTTTGGGACACCTACGTTAAAATGTAGACATGGGGCAGTTGATGACAGCACCTAATAATGTGTGCAATTGATAGATTCCTCTTGCGGTGGGGTTAATTGGGTCTGACTTTGTCGAAAGGGTTATTAACTTCATAGAATAATTAAATTAAAATAAAATATTTTCTGATGTTATAAATTCAAATCGAGTTTGTTTGTTACGCTTTCACGTTTAAACCACATAAGCAATGTCAATTTATTTTGGCAAAGCTATAGAGCCTCATAATGAGTATGGGCTGTTTTTTTTTTATTTATTAAAATTATAAATAATAATATAAATAATTACACCCAACAGTCACATACATAGTTCTGACCCCACACTAGGATACAAGTCCTGTGTCGTGGGTATCAGAAACTATGAGAGACTTTTCGGTCTCACAAACACCCAGACCCGAAACAAATATTTGTGGATCACACAAACATTTGTCTCGGTGCGGGGATCGAACCCGCAGCCTCTCGTTTCGCAAGCTGGTGTCTAGCCAACTGCGCCACGGGGCTGTCAATTAATTTACATTGTTTATACAAATGGACTTTTGTCAACCAGGAAACTATGGTTAATGCAAGGCTGGTAATGTAAAATGACAACATTGTACTTCATGCGAACCAAATAAAGATAGATTCTGGAACAAACCCGCGTGCAATAGTAGGGATAAAATCAAACGATGAAAAAAAAACAAGAGCTACACCACATAAATCCAAAGTAATAAAACTGGCAACACCAGAAGCATGGAATACGGCCACGTTTCGGAATACATGCCGAACAGCGCCCGATGTAGCATTAAGCGATGAAGATTTTTCAGATAGTTCTAGGTATGAAAGATTTTATGCCAGCGCATGCCAGTTGAGTATTGGAACGGATATTCCGAAAAAAAAGGTTTTGTCAGTTTTATTAGATCGGGCACGAGCATCGATTTGTAATACAGATGTGTTACAAGCGCGAAAAGGTCATACCAAGACCTGTTAAAATTGCAAAAAATAGTATGAGATGTTTATTATAGCTTATCGTAAAAGTCTCTCTATCTTCTGATACCGAATCTTGGAGACCGAAGAAACTGTAGTTGTTTCTGATACTCACGACAGTCGACAGGGTATCTTTATTTTAGTGTGATTGAATGCTTTGATTTGCTTTTATAGGCTAAATCTTAAAATTTTAAACTAGATCCATTACATTTGATTGGTTGTGAGTGGTAAGGCTTAAGTTCACTACAAAGGTTTAATGCAAGATGCTTGACACGTTTATCTGGATCGAATCCGCAACGATTAGTTTGCCAGTCTAATTAACATTTATTAATATTGACCATATCATCGTAAATACGCGAAATAATAAAAAAAGTTTATTATGAATAACATAACATAAAAAATACGACTGATCTTGAAAAAAGCAAGGAAATAAATAAGAGGAAAAAAGGCGGTTTTCGTTTCGTGCTAAGAACAAATTATGAAGTATAGTTACGTGTCCACGTATGAAGGGCACATAAACAAGGCAAAATACCTCGAAATTAACCTTCGAAGTTTACCCATAAGTAAAGATTTATTTGCTTATATTTACTTGAACAAAACATGCTTCTTAACAATTCAGTTACACGCCGGTAAAGAAAGGAATATACGACACGAAATTTTAGGATTGAATAACGATATAAAGTAAATATGTCTGACTTTTTATTCAAGGATACATACAGTACCTCACGCCTGCATTCCCCGGAGGGGTAGGCAAAGATGCATTTCTGCACCCACATTTCGCCAGGTATGTTGATACATACCTGTATGTACTGATGTACATACAGTATCAGTACTACGTCAGTTAGTCAGGCAAGCCTATTGCCGTTTTTCAGGCACAATTCTAGACTCCGTGCTGCTACTGAGAATTTCCTAATGGACAAACCTGTCGAAATGTGGATGCAGAAATGAACCACTGCCTATTCCTTCGGGAAATACAGGCGTGAAGTTACATATTTATGTATGTATATAGCATATATGCTATTTTCCACAATGTCATCCATGTCCATACAAAAAATCATCCGATATTTTTGAGTTTATTCCTTACAAACATACAAAACTACAAAAATACAAATCTTTCCTCTTTATAATATTAGTGTGCATGACACAAAAACAGTGTTCACTATCTCAGCGTTGCACAAAGGCACGTGCTAAAATCTTTTGAATGGCAATGCTATTGTAACCAACTGCTCTGGCCGCAAAGTTAAATTTTCCATTCAAAAATTTCATAACAGAATAAATATAACCAACTATTCTAAAGCGGTAGCAGTAAAATAACAGAAAAGCACAATTCAATTCGAACTGCAATTTCGAAATGAAGTTTATCGCGCGAAAACAGAATTAATTTTAAAATACCAATGTAAAGTGCCCAGTGTTCCGATACGTGGAGTCGGGTAGCTCAATCGAGCCCATACGAGCACACTGAGAGGGTTTCAACAAAATTCGATTGTTCCAATGACACCACTTTTCAGCTGTGATCGAATGTCAACTGTTAAACTGTGCAAAAATATTTGGAATACGCTCCAAATTGACTCTTATGACTTCCCATGAAATTGGAAACTGAATTCAGAGGAGTTCGTGTATTTTGATGAGATTTGACGTCTTCCATTTCAGGGTTGAGCGAGTTAGGGGAAGAAAATTGAAAGGCGAGTAGTATATGACGCTATACGAAACTTATTATTTATGAACCATATATTTGAATACGGTGAAACTACGTCGTAATCGAATTAGAGGGCGAGGCATAAATAATTGATCCCTCATACAGGGTAATACCGTTTTCTGAAAGGAAACAGATGTAAAGCAGTTAAAATTCAGCGAGTAGGAATATAAAATTGTTGAGTTAATAATTTACAAAACTCACGGAACAACTTGATGTCAGAATATTTTTTTCAATATAATATTCAGCATCCCACATTTTAGGTAATGTTGCTTAAACACCTAAAATGTTATATATATTTATTTATTTCTATTATGTATAATTTATTTGTCTGCAGGTAGGATGGCTCCGAGCAGAAGACCAGACCGTCCTGACGATGCACGAGAAAGCCGTGCTCGGAGCCAGATATTCGGTGAACCTCGACGCTCCCAGGACATGGCAGTTGAGGATCAGGCCACTGCGAGCCGAAGACCGAGGCTGCTACATGTGCCAGATTAACACACAGCCAAGCATGAAGTGGCAGATCGGCTGCATAGACGTCTATGGTGAGTCTTTTAACGTCACTAGCTAGTCTACTAATCATCATGTTGAGGCTCATGCCGCTTAACAACATAAAGATTATGGCATCGACATGTAAATGTACACATTATATACACATACATATCTTCCATACTATAGACTGATTGCAATCTTATGTATACTCTATACAAATAAATAAAATTGGAGTGTCTGTTTGTAATATTGAAATAACCGCTTTTCAATAAATGTATATGGATGTATACACGGTACATATACCAAAATAACAATTATTAATATTTTTGTCTGTCTGTCTGTTTGTTCCCGCTAATCTTTGAAACAGGTGGGCCGATTTTAACGGGACTTTCACTGGCAGATAGCTGATGTAATAAGGATTAACTTAGGCTACGTACATATAAATAAAATTGGAGTGTCTGTTTGTAATATTGAAATAACCATTTTTTTACTACATGTATATATGAATATATATGTATATACGGTACATACACCGAAATCACATTTTTACAATTTTTGTCTGTCTGTTTGTTCCGGCTAACCTCTGAAATGGCTGGACCGATTTTGACGGGACTTTCATTGGTAGGTAGCTGATGTAATAAGGAGTAATTTAGGCTAATTTTAGTTTATAAATTTTCTTATTAAAAATAATTTTACCGCGCGGACGAAGTCGCGGGCGCAGCTATTATAATATATATTTTTTGTGTCTATGATAATTAAATTGTTTTTCTTTCTTTTTTATTTAAAATAGAACAAATTAACCTGGATATTTTTATAAAGATCAAATATTGTTATACAGTGGTACCTTCCCAGTCGAACTGAGACATAATTGGAGTCTCATCTGAGTACGGTGTGGCTCTACCACGGAATTTAATTTATAAAAAATTATCAACAATTTCATTCCATTTTCTGTAAAATTGAGTGCTTATTATGAATCACTCACGATGTTCATTGAATTATGCAATTCTTAAATTGTTGTTCTACTTCTCCTTTTAGGCTCCAACATAAATACCTTCCAAAATTCAAAATAAAGCATCCACTGATATTACATTACAAAATACTCAGAACAGACGTGTGCAAACAATTGTACGACTTGACGAAATTATAAATGGATATTCCCGGAACGGGCAAATAACTATTTCTGTGGAGTTCACATTTCACCTGTTAGACATAGAATGTAACCAGACAAACGTAACGTTGTGTGCAGATTTTCGTGTCACTAATTTGTTACCCGCCGACCGTGACAACACTAAAGGAAGTAATTCGGCTCTACGCTATAACTTTAATGGGGACAATTCCGAAGTATTAAGTTAAACTTCATATTCGCTGTCCGGATTATAGTGGGGAAAATGTACATGATTACATTAGTTTGTTTTCGTGTGTATCTTCTTTGTTTCCCTTGTTTATAGTCTGCTGTGTGATCGATTAAGGTTTTATCTTTTGGTTTTTGTTGACTCTGTAGTGGCTAATTCTTATACTGCATTTGTTGAGTCTAGTATTTCAAGCATAGTATTAGAGAATGATGATTATGGTAATAAATATGCTCTAGGCTTAAAAACCTTAAGCTTCTTTCGTCATTTGGTCGTTGAAGAGATGATCTTAAAAAGCCTTTAATCACGACTTTATAAGGAAAGTCATGATTAAATTTCAGTGTCGCTATTTTATGAGGATAAAATTGCGTTTGATACTTGTTGTTGTCAATAATTTTAAGGAGGTCTCGAACAATCACACCTGACTCCCGAATGAAGAAACATAAATTTACAGTCATGTTTAAAAATTTACGTTCTACGTAGTACTGATATATTAAAAAAAGAGTTTATTAATTAAATACTAGACAACAGCCTTGTTTACCAAATAAAGCCAGTATTACCCTTAAAAGTCAGTCAAATTTTCTACACCAGAGAAATTTCTAAAAATGTACGTCACGAAGGTAGCCAATATAACCCGACCTTACGGTAACCGAAAAAAGAGCGAGGGAAATAGTTTCCGAAAATATCACAGCTGAAAAATGCAATAACACTTTATTCGACCCGAGTCGATCAATCGTATGCGACAGTTTATACCGCAAAATAAACAAGGCAATAATAGTTATGTAATGGACAAATTGTCTATTCAATAAAAGACATAATATTTTGCCCTAAATATTTTTTAAACTATATTACGTTTCAAGTGTGCGAGGCCTTAGTCCACTTCTCTAACCGCCTACCAATTAAAATCATTTGATGCTGCGGTCAATTTGGTAAATTTCCGTCCTAATGGTCACTCGCATAAAGAGTAACTATGTTGTTCAACTTTGCCTGAACTTGCCTAATATCACGATCCACTTAGCCCGAAACCACATTTTGGCTAAGGAGCCCTGCACGCATTAAAGTAGGTTTAACTAAGTTGCCCGTATTATCAAGACAAAAGTTTAATATGAAACGACGGAGATTTAATGGGAATGTAATGGCGAGTATAAGTAAGTGGTGGTTTAGGACTAGAAGTTTAAAAGATATTTTGATAAGCATGTAGTTTTAAATATGATAGCCGTAATACTAAAATTCTTGGCATGAGCTATTTAAAGCAGGTGATATAATAATGACAAGATATTTTAATCAGGACGGCAATTGAAAGAGGTACATAAAGCGTTAAAAACCTTTCAATGGTAGCCCAAGAATACTTGAAAAAAAAATGAAAAATAGATAACAGTGCTTGCAGAAAATCATTAAATTCCTAATGAGCCAACATCGAAGGATATATAAAATAAACTTACAATTTCCAAGCTAATATTGAAAGTGTTAAACCAAAGAGAAATATTTGGTAAGATAACACCATTATCTGAATGCGTCAGCCAGATGGCGGAGGTTTTTTATATCCAAGAGTTAGTGGGACACGCAACGCTGATCGATCGACCAGTTAAGGTGCGCTATAACTTTGTATATTTTTCTCACTCTGTGTTGTACGTTGCTTTTTTTTACTTTAAGCATGTGTCTAACTAATGAGATAACCTGGGGTGTAAAACAGATCTTTATCGAAAACAAAGACGGATAAAAGTTACAGTAATAACAAACATATTGACGCTAAAATATCTGTTATGATTTCATTTCGTAATTTGGAATACAAAATTTCATCGTAATTGTTTTGATTTTCGATACAGGTTATAAACAGACTGAAATCAAAAACTAACGCAGATAATAGTGATGGTGATTAGGATTTTTTTGCCAATTATGTGTGTTTGTAATCACCACTAGGCCAGCGTGGTGGACTAAGGCCTAAACCCTCTCAATTGTAAAGGAGGGCCGTGCCCAGCAGTGGGACGTATTTGGGCTGATGATAATGTAATCACCTATCTTAGTTTTCGTTTACACCTGTATTTTACCTCGTTCACGCTGTCAAAGAGATCCTAGATTTTGTTTCAAAATTAAAGCGAAGTGTTATTGGGTTTTAAGCTCTTATGTGCACTTCAACAAACCGCGCTAGATGTGTGTGGTGCACAATGGTGGACCATTGTCCACCATCATTTCATCATTATGAAGGTTCTAATTATGATGTAAGATCAAATGAATAAAAAAATTACAAAATTGCAAGTATTTGTATTCATCAAAATATTTTTATTAACAAAGAATTAACACTTACTTTAAAGGTGAAGGAAAACATAGTGATGAAACGTACACACCTAAAAGTTCATAGGAATTTCTTAGGCGTGTAGTGCGCCGCACTAGGCCAGCGTGGTGGACTAAGGCTTAAACCCTCTCAAATGAAGAGGAGGCCCGTGCCCAGCAATGGGACGTCATTCATGCATAGTCAAAATCAAAAATAAATCTCATATCTCTCTGAATAAACATATTCCACTTTTGTCGTCGGTTATACGGGGTCAAAGAAGCCCCGCCTATCACTTATACTAAATGACCTATATCCACAGAGCGCTGTCTTATCTATTCTTATCCGGATTACCTTAAGTTGGCCGAGTCACGCTTGAAAGTAGCCAGAATAGCGAGGGTCAGAATTTGAATGTTAATGTTTCAAGTGCTGTCGGATTGTATTGAATTGGCCGTGGGCGCGCTGAAGTTTCACTTTGAGATATGAAATGACGATGAGCGAGTTTAAATGTAGAGGGAGTCGTAAGGTTTTATGGAGTTAGACGATTTGTTGTGGTGTATAGAAATAGATATCTTTTAGGTATTTTCAGCTGAGACCTTACAACCTTACGCCTGTATTCCCCGAAGGGGTAGGCGTATGTATCAGTCCCACGTAATAGGAGGTGAGCCTATTGCCGTTTTTCGGGCACAATTCCTGACTCCGTGCTGCTACTGAGAATTTCCTAATGGAAAAACCCAATAAATGCCTCGTGGTCTCGCGGCATAAGTATGTGTCATGCGATCTAGAGGTCCTGGGTTCGATTCCCTGGTCAGGCAAAGTGTTTCAGCTGAGATTTTAGTATATTATGTATACAACCATAGGGTCTAGCTTTACCACATACATTGGTGCCGACATAAATTTCCGAAGGGCCAAGCAGATATGTATTCGCAAAACGACGTTTCGCTAGCTTTTATGACCGTATAGGAGACGAGCTCATACCCTGGACATTTCTGGGTATACTCTAATCTACTAATAAGTATTTATTTATACAAATAACAAAAAACTTTTTCCTTCTCTCTCTTGATATCTTGATTGCACGCCTCATATGTATGCTGGAGGTACCACAAAGTAGTATTTACTGCGACTAATTTGACTAATATTGTAAACGCGGCAGTTTGTATTTATGGATGTTTTTCTACTATTCCACGCAAAACTACTGACACCTCAAGTATTACGAGAAATAAAAATTTTCGTGGGTGAAACCGCGAGGTACAGGTATATTTCCTTGAAATGATTATACTTTCTCAACCCAGCATTTGTAATATATTGGACGCTAATACTCAGAAACAATGCAACACATTTAGGTTCTTTACTACGTTCCTATAAAGCATGTTATTGATTTTGAAGTGATGATATTCCAAAACCATTATGTTTCATGCTGTACGACAGGCTTTTGAAGTGTATTGTTCGCTTCGTTGAATCTATGTCAATTTGTTATTGATTTTAATTATGTTTGGAACTATAAATTCCTTATAAAAATTATAAATAACTTAGCCTAGCCTTTCTTTATCCTGCAGTTGTTTATTCTAGGAAAAGTTTTTCGGAAAAAATTGTACACTTCATACTACTACTAAAAATTTCGTATCAGAAAATAATCATAAAACTTTTCTTGACATGGGATTCGACCCTAGGATCTCTAGATCAAAGGCACACGTATGCTGCGAGACGACGAGTCTGTCCTTACATCAGGAGATAAATGAGATACAAAGATGACATGAGAGATTTAATAATGATAACACTTAGGTATGTATATGCATGTTAAGTATTAAAATAAATAGAAGACTGAAAATCTAAGAGAAGCAAAATCAATATCAGACGAGTCAAATAAAGAACGCAACAGATGGCACCAAAGTTTCTCGTCCGAATATTTTTAAACTAACCCAATACACTCGCAAACAAATCAGACGTCCCAAGGAATAATAAAAAAACTTACACGCTATGAATTCGCTAATTTATAAAGAAAATTCTTGCCTTCAACCCTCCGTCGCGGAGTTTAGCAATTTTGTACACTCGCCTATATTTGCATGGCGACCCGTCGGGAGATTTCTTTTTCAATTTCGGAACTTGTTCTTTGCTTATTGGAAGCCAGTGTCACAGGGGTCGACGAGGCCGAGTGCGGGTCGAATTACTAACGTTCTCTGATGCAATACTTTTCTTACGGTTCAGAATATTTGGCGTTGGGTAAATGAATAATGTAGGGTGTTGGCGAAATAGCGGTTGCACGGCCCACTGTGTTCTGACCGACATTTCGGAATTAGGCTCTGGATAAGGATTAATGGACTGTATGGAGTGGATTCTTGATAAATAACAGATAAGATCGATCAAGTCGTGATGGCGTATAGGTTTAGGCATGCGATTGAGAATCTCGGAGATCGCAAGTTCAAACGCCAGGTACACTGACTTATTGAAGTTATGTGTGACAATGAATAATTATCACTTACTTTAACGGAAGAAAAACATCGTACGGAAACCTGCACGCCTAAAAAGTTCTTAGGAATTTCTTATGTATGTCGTATGGGCATGTTATGAGAAGGGACGAATCATATGTAGGTATGATGTATATGAAATTTGAAGGATGGACAAGCAGAAGAAGGCTGAAGAAAAGGTGGATGGAGTGCGTGACTAAAGATATGAAAGAAAAAGGGGTGAATGAAGACATGATGGCTGATAGGAAATGCGCCGACCCCATATGTAATAGGGAACAGGGCAAGGAAATGATGAGCATCAGTAGGATAAATTATATTTCCTAATACAGAACTAACATTTCAGTTCAACTCATATAATCAGGTCTGACGTAAATACAGACACAGAAATTCTTTAAAGTAGATTTAAAAATATACTCGCCAGTTGTACAAGATTTTCGAAAAGGAAACATGAAGGCAATTTAGGCGATATCAAACTCATCACGAGAAGCAGACGACATATTGCATTTTAAAATGAAATTCTTAAGTAAAAACGGGACCCGGCCGGCGTCTCAAAGGAGGACGAATAAAAATTCAACATTAAACATTTCCTCTAGAACTTGGGAGTAAATAAAGTTTGTACCAACTCTATCCGGTCTCAAGTGGGGACAGACGCCGCACTCTCACATCTATGTGTATATATAGACACATAATGGCGTGAAAACTTGGAAATTGCTTCGTTTTGCACAGATTGGTTTCGAATCAAATTTTTAGTTCGCTTTTTTGCTGTGTGGGGTGTTCGGTGCTTACTATTTGTATTGATGTTATGAATACGGCCATGACGGCTGAAAACATTTTTAGTAGATGCTTATATGGAATCCCGAAGCCTTTATAAGGTACTTTTTTACGGAAAATGTTAAGTTCCTAAGGATTTTTCTATTTCACACAAACAAAATCACGCTTTTATCCTTAATGGGATAGGTACGTTACTGCTCCGAAGTTTCACTCATCATCATCATCATCAGCACAAATACGTCCCACTGCTGGGCACGGGCCTCCTCTACAACTGAGAGGGTTTAGGCCTTAGTCCACCACGCTGGCCTAGTGCGGGTTGGCGGACTACACACCTAAGAAATTCCTAAGAACTTTTAGGTGTGCAGGTTTTATCACGATGTTTTCCTTCACCGTTAAAGCAAGTGATAATTCATTGTGAATACACACATAACTTCGAAAAGTCAGAGGTGTGTGCCTGGGGTTTGAACCTGCGACCGCCGAAATTCTCGACCGCGCGCCTAAACCTCGAGGCCATCACTGCTTTGAAGTTTCACTAGTCGTGTTTTTTTAAAGTTAGTTAGTAAGGCTTTTAAAAGCTTGGCCTGTTACGTATTTTCGGACATATTACGTACTTCATATTGATATTTATTTGAGAATCCAATAAGATTTTAGACGTACCCTGGTCGTCCCAATCGAAGATCGCTCTGTTATACCTACTGTAGAACTAATGACGCAGTCTCAGTATTTACTAATCCGAAATATACTCTGAAATTGCAGTATTAGTTTCCATTTCTAGTTCTAAATTTAGTAAACTAATCCTGTTATGTTTCGGATAATTTTGTGTGTGACATTTGAGCTTCCATTTGTTAATTGAACAAACAGAATTGAAATATATTGAGCTACGGCTGAAATGCTTTGAATAACTAAACACTGATAGTGTGATGTATAATAAATAAGTACTCGAACTACCACATCTGAATCATGTGTGGTTATATTATAGTTTATTGTGCAATAATTAATACTTTGAAGTTTAAAAGTCTTTTAAGCATTGTCGAGTATTTTGATTGTTTCAATTAAATTTGACAGCCCCGTGGCGCAGTTGGCTAGATACCAGCTTTCGAAACGAGAGGCCGCGGGTTTGTTCCTCGCATCGAGACAAATGTTTGTGTGATTCACAAATATTTGTTTCGGGTCTGGGTGTTTGTGAGACCGAAAAGTCTCTCGTAGTTTCTGATACCCACGACACAGGACTTGTATCCTAGTGTGGGGTCAGAACTATGTATGTGACTGTTGGGTGTATTTATTTATTTAAAATAACAAGTGTCATTTAACTAACTCCGATTAACTTTCACAAAATACAGCGTTGAAGATGAAAAGAAAAAGGAAAAATTTAGTCATAAATTTAAAATCATCGAATTACATTGTTGATAATTTTGTTGTACTTTATTATAACAAGCTCGATACCTATAGAATCATTTACAGGTTCTTTTCTTTGTAGCAGAAAAGTTTAGACATATTAGTATATTCCAGTGTAAGATTTCAAATGATTATTATTTCAGAAAAAAAAAAACTTTTCCGTGTAGACTGTTTGGTTTACGTAAAACCACTCTATTTAATTTAAATATTTATACATACGGTTTAGTGTAGCCCTAACATAATAAAATTTACATTTTATCAGAAGAAAACATCAATTTAAATAAAATTAGAAGTTTTTTAAAAATAAATCGCAGCTGGTAGAATTGGAACCTAGCGTAGGTTCGGGTTTCCCAGAGCGAATCTGATTTCGAGTCAGATGCCTTAACTACTCGGCCACGACTGCTCTTGTAGATTTTCTTGTCGTAAAAACCTATATAATTTTATTTGAAAATAAACTGTAGTTTTTAAAAATTCTTTAAACAATCGTCAAACTGATACATCATTACAAATTCAAGTTGACTATAATAAATAAAATATACAAAATAAAAATAATAAATACACCCAACAGTCACATTCATAGTTCCGACTCCACACTAATATGTGTTACAAGTCTTGTGTCGTAAGTATCAGAAACGAGAGACTTTTCGGTCTCACAAGCACCCAGAAACAAATATTTGCAGATCACACAAACATTTGTCTCGGTGCGGGGATCGAACCCGCGGCCTCTCGTTTGGCAAGCTTGTCAAGTTTTATCCAAAAAAATCAACCATTTTGGCGTGATTGAGTACTTATTTAGCACAACCACATCTCATACATTAATACATTTTTAGGTTAGTAACATAATCAAAATATAAAAAAGTTGTAATAGTAGGAAATAAGGCTTAGGGAATGCATTATTGAATACTATTAAATATAAGTCCAGGTTCACTCCGGCCCAAAGTCGCTCAGGCCGCAAAATACCAAAGTTTAGCAATTTGCTTTTATTCGCGCCGACGTTTTGCATGAGTCAACGAGGAAATGTCGCGATTTCTTTTCCAATTTCGAACTTGTTCCATATTCGAACGCCACAAGGCGAGATGACTTCGTAATCTGTTCGATTAGTTTTTCGTTTTTTTCCCTTTTCGTACTTACACAGTTTTGTCACAATGCCGACGCGGTAGACTTCTATTTTTGATTTATCAAAGTCTGGCATCACGATCGATCTTCGGACAACTTGGTTTCGATAATAACCGTAGCATAATCGAGTTCTATTTTGAATCGATGGTAAATTATCGCGATAAGAAAGTTAGATGGAAATTTCTCTGAATGGAGGCTTTTTGTATCACTTTCCCGAATGACCTTTCCAAGTTGTAGTGATTAACATTTGGCTGTTTGGTTGGATTATATAATTGTTATTTTTAAGAAATGCTTTGACTTCCTGACGATGCTATAGTGCAGTAAATGATAGTACATAATATGTCATATACAAATGTATATCATATTAACGCCTTTATCTTTGAAGTGGTAAGCAGATTTATATTTGCACCAACGTTTCGCCATTTTTGTTTTAAGACCAAAGTAATAGAAACGAGCTGTTGCCATTTTTCAATCTCATATATGTATAGACCCGTACTGCCATTAAGATTTTCCTAATGAACCTAATATAAGTTTGCTGAAGCAAGGATGAATATAATGATAATGAATAGTTTTGTTAAAAAAAAAATAGTATTTATCTGCCTCGTGGTCACGGAGCAATAAAAAAATAAGCATGTGCCGTGCGATCTAGCGATCCCGGGTTCAATTCCCGGGTAGGGCAAAGTGTTATTAGGTTTTTCCATTAGGCAACACTCAGTAGCAGCCCGGAGTCTGAAAATGTGCCCGATAAAACTGCGATAGGCTCGCACCCTATTACGTGGGACTGATACTTGGTAAAATTTGGATGCAGGCATGCACCTCTGCCCACCCCTTTGGGAAATACAGGCGTGAAGCTTGTAAAAGTCTATATGAATAAAGATAATTTTGACTTTGAGTTTGACTTTGACAAGGAATCAAACCTTGGCCCTGTAGGTAGCACGGCACCCCTATACCGCAAAACCATGAGACGAGCAGTTTATATTAAAAACCTCCCAATATTTTTCCTTGGCTATTAAGTTATACAATAAAGACTTTAATTAAAGACATTCATCATTGCACAGAGGGGTCTGAATAAATTGTTTGCAAACAAAGCAATATTGGGCTCAGCGCTATGTTTAAGAATCAAATTATTACGTCATCTTTCATATAGCTTAATTAAAAAGAAAAATTTTTTTTTTGGAAAGGCCCGAGTTAATAAATGAGCAGACGTAATGGCTTCTCGTGCGATACTACAAATATTTGATTGCTAGTAAAACATCGGAAAGTCTATGTTTCGTCATCATCATCATCAACCCATATACCCACTGCTGGGCACGACCCTCCTCTACTGCTGAGAAGGAGGCATTAGTCCACCACGCTGGCCTAGTGCGGATTCGCGTGCTACACACCTAAGAATCTCCAAAGACTTTTTAGGCGTGCAGGTTTTATCACGATGTTTTCCTTCACCGTTAAAGTACGTGATAATTCATTTTTGAATGCACACATAACTTCGATAAGTCAGTGTGTGCCTTGGATTTGAACCCGCGACCACGTGCCTAAGCCTCGAGGTCATCATGACATAAAACTCGTATAACCGCTTGTATTATACTCGTATATGGACATAAAAAGTCCTTTAGAAGTAACAAAAATGCTGTCGTATTTGTTCAGACAAAAGACTGTCGTGGGCTTAAAATTCGAATTTTCTCCTCTATTTTCACTTTTAATATCCCCGCCAAATTTGTTTGCATTAGTGATTCTTAGTTCATTAGTTTACTAGTGAAAATACTCAATTACTTTTTGTATGACTAGAAAATCACTTGCGCCACGTGCCACTGGAACCAAACCCGATTTTGCATTTATGATGTTTTCTAAAATTTATTACGTCTCCATTATTGTACTACCTTATTTTCATTGACTTTCAAATTTAATCAAGAAAAGCTCACTTTAAAAGGTAACAAATATTCAAATAAAATTCCTCTAAAATAAATAAATACACCCAACAGTCACATACATAGTTCTGACCCCACACTAGGATACAAGTCCTGTGTCGTGGGTATCAGAAACTACGAGACTTTTCGGTCTCACAAACACCCAGACCCGAAACAAATATTTGTGGATCACACAAACATTTGTCTTGGTACGGGGATCGAACCCGCAGCCTCTCGTTTCGCAAGCTCGTATCTAGCCAACTGCGCCACGGGGCTGTCAAAAATCATGCAAAACTCGAACCCGCGTGGCATTTTTTATTTTTATGAGAACTGCAACACTCACTTGTCGTGCCTCCGGTATCCGAGCGAAACTCTCACAGTTCATATAAATGTCATAAGCCGCATTTGTATATATGTGTGCGTCACACTCCGCGTGATATTAAGCTTGCTTTACGAGGGTAAGCTCATAAAATTATGTTTTATGAACTGTTAACCATCATTTATTCTATTAGATGAAAATTCATTTTAGATTGGTGTAAAACTGCAGTAGACTGTCTTATTACTGCCTTAACTTAAGTGTGTAGCCTGTTATAGAGAGATCCAGTGTTCAATTCTTGATTCTAAATGAGATTTTAGTAGTGGTACGAAATCTTGATATGTGTCTGAAAAATGGCAATGAATCCGCCTTTAAACAAAGAGTACTCCTTCTAGTATTTAGATGCGAGTCTATGTATATACATAGACACGTACATACATATATTTCTAATTCATTAATATTATAAATGCGAAAGTAACTCTGTCTGACGTTTCATTCATAACTAAACTGCTAGACCGATTCGAATGATTTTTCGTTTGGAGATAGATAAGATCTTGGGAAAGGACGAAGGGAACTAAA
The DNA here is from genome assembly GCA_907164795.1 of Hemaris fuciformis. Classification (NCBI taxonomy): domain Eukaryota; kingdom Metazoa; phylum Arthropoda; class Insecta; order Lepidoptera; family Sphingidae; genus Hemaris; species Hemaris fuciformis. The sequence continues at coordinate 11,797,359 of OU015447.1, forward strand.
TGTTACAAAATTGCGCCCAATCTGAGCCGGGTTTTACGACTAATAAATAAATAATAAAATATCACTTGCTGTTTAACAAATTTAAAAGCGCTTCTTCTCTTTAGAAAAGAGCAAATGTTTGAAATTTCCTTGATTTATTAGTTTGCGTTGTTCTGAAAATTTGCATTAATCGAAATAAATTTCTATAAGTCTGATTTAATGGTTTCACCGCTGTTTTATACCTATACTAATATTTTAAAGCTTAAGATTTGACTTTTCGTTTGTTGTTTTACAATAATTATAATAATATTATAATGCCCCGTAGAATACTAAAGACTTAGGTCAATAAAATTTTTTTGTTGGTGTCTTTAAATTTTAGTCAGGTTTTTTGAATTTAAGAATAATAATAGTATTAAAATAAAGATTCATGTTACTGTTTTTTATTTTATTTTATTTTTGTTCCATCTCAACATGTGTGTCTATGTCTATCCCATAATACACCAATGTCTTATAATTCCTTGTAACACACTGCCTCTACGAGACAACGCCACTTATGCTTTGAAAACTTGTTTCAATGTTACTAAATCCATGTACATACTGCGTCGTGGTCTCGCGGTACAAGTATGTGCCGTGCGATCTAGATGTCCTGGGTTCGATTCCCGGGTCGGGCAAAGTGTTATTGGGTTTTTCCATTAGGAAATTCTCGGTAACAGCACGGAGTCTGGAAATGTGCCCGAAAAACGGCAATAGGCTCGCCACCTATTACGTGGGACTGATACATACTTGGCGAAATGTGGGTGCAGAGATGCACCTCTGCCTACCCCTTAAGGGAATACAGGCGTGAGTTTATGTATGTATGTAATATGTATGTAAATCCATGTCATGCTTCTTTAGTTGTACACCTTTTTGGCAAATAACATACTTACATACTTAACTTTACACCTGCATTCCCCCAAGAGATAGGCAGATGTGCATTTCTGGACCGACATTTCGCCAGACATGTATCATTTCCACGTAATAGGTGGCGAGCTTGTTGCCGTTATTCAGACACTTTTACAGACTCCGTACTGTTAGTGTGAATTCCCTGATGGAAAGACCCAATAACACTTTCCTTGACCCGTGAATAAACCCAGGACCTGTAGATCACCCAGCAGATACTTATGTCGCGAGACAGCAAAGCAGTAGCAAACGAACAAAATACACAATAAACAAATAAAGTGGCGTTTAAGTGACTTGCATTTTACGAACTGCTCAGACGTTTTGCGATGCAGACGTCTCTTCAATTTGTCTGCATTAGAAGTGTCTACGTATATCTTGTATTTATTTACGCTCTTTAAAAGTAAAAAAAAAAACCTAGAAATAAGTTAGTATCGGACTAACCCGGACTACCGCGTGTATTTGCTGTTCCTACTTCAACACTAATTAGCTCATATAATTAGTCCTTTGTCGCGTATGGCAAGATTATATAATGACAATTATCATGAACCAGTAATAATACCATCGATATATTTTCTCAGAGCTATTGTGTATACAAGCGTTCCCTATGTCCTAAACCTGGAAATTGATTCATACCAAATTTAATAATATAAATTTTCGCATTGTTATAAGTACATATAGTTTTAGTTATAAGATTTTTATTTTTTATTTGTTTTTATTTTATTTAAAGTGTTTCTAGTTTAATATTTTACCTTTTTGTTATGTTTTCTTTCATTGCCTGTCCCAAGATATAATGTTTTAACGTCATGCATGCCTATAATTTAAGTGATTACATTGTATTATATTTGTAAGAATACCTTTAACTATTTGTTTGTTGTATGTAATTACTTTGTTGGTGTGCTAAATAAATAAAATAAAATAAAATAAATCCAAGTCTTTAACCAGGTATAATATTTTCAAGTATATCGTGGTTCACATAATTAACGTCATTAAAAAAATGACGCGCATCTTCGTTTATAACTTGTTCACGTGGTTAAGGATGGTTAGGTCCCTAGGTATAGAAATAATACTGTTGGAAATTGTTGGATATGTAAAAATTTAAATCAACAAAATTATAAGTTCACTCAACATACTAGGTAAAAGTTCTTAATGAATACACACAACTGCTTTTTTATTCAAACAGTCAGCTTTTTTCATAAAAAATAAAGAAAAATAGACAATACCATTAGGAACAGTAAAAATATATAAATTGTCGAGGCGAGGCAATTTAATTCCAAACGTTGAATGCAAATGAAAGCGGCGCAGTAAACGTTAGACACGAAAAAGTTTCGCGTTTCGCCGAAGCACCGATAAATCACAACAACGTTGAGAATTTACCTCCCCTGTTCCGGCAGGTTAGTGACCGAGGGAGGGTCTACACCCTGCTTAATTGTTGGGATTCAGGTTATAGACAAATTAAATATGTGCAGATATAATATTATATTTTGTGTTTTTCTACACTTTTTTAACATGCTGTGTTTTAAGTTCTACATAATAGGATATGAACCTTATCAAAATCATCATCAGCCCATATAGTCCCACTGCTGGGCACATACCTCCTCTACAACTGAGAGGGCTTAGGCCTTAGTCCACCGCGCTGGCCTAATGTGGGTTGGTGAACTACACACCTAAGAAATTCCTAAAAACTTTTAGGTGTACAGGTTTCATCACGATGTTTTCCTCCACCATTAAAGTAAGTGTTTTTTTTTTGGTACAGCCCAATTATGTCCCACTGCTGGGCACGGGCCTCCTCTACAACTCAGAGGGTTTAGGCCTTAGTCCACCACGCTGGCCTAGTGCGGGTTGGCTGACTACACACCTAAGAAATCACTAAGATCTTTTAGGTGTGCAGGTTTTATCACGATGTTTTCCTTCACCGTTAAAGCAAGTGATAATTCATTGTGAATACACACATAACTTCGAAAAGTCAGAGGTGTGTGCCTGGGGTTTGAACCTGCGACCGCCGAAATTCTCGACCGCGCGCCTAAACCTCGAGGCCATCAAGTAAGTCTGTCTCTCCTCGGGAAGGCACACATTTGTGTGTCGTGAGATATGAATGCTTGCTATATATATCCGAGCCACCACTGCACAGTATATATGAGTGCAGTACCAAAATTAAGTGATAATTCATTATGAATACACACATAACTTCGAAAAGTCAGAGGTGTGTGCCTGGGGTTTGAACTCGCGATCGCCGATAATCTCGACTGCGCGCCTAAACCTCGAGGCCATCACTACATGGATCAGCCAGTATAAATAAAGAATAGGGTATAATTTCGACTGGTTAAAGCAACTCGTGATTATCTCGTCAGCAGAACTTTCATTAAGACTACACTGCAAAGCGATAATTTTCCCAGTTCAACAATATGTATTTTTAACGTTTATGAGCGTAAAAAAAGATATAAAGTGTAATCAAAATTGTTACATCATAATATATAAGAAAATCTTTAACGAACAAAGATTTTTGCTTCAGTAATAGGGAATAAGAAGTTTTAATAACTTGACCTTATATAAGTTTCCATTAACTTTTGAGCATTCAGCATTGCAGGCTACCGTTCAGCGGCAAACTATTCAGGCCAGACACTTTAAAAGACGATTTATTTTAAATTGCTTAAGTACCTGCCTCCGCGAAGGTATATCGATCAAAGTTTTCACGTTAAGAATCTCCGGAATATTTCAAGCAAGTCATGCCGTATCATCGTTCATTCATTGTTTCCTTTTTATTCTATATCTGTTACTAGGAGCCTGGAAATAATTTAACACATTCACTGCCTTCGAAATTAATGAAAATGATAGCTGAGAACCAATTTTTTGTAAGGCAAATTTTGATTAAGTATTTACGAATATGTAAAAATATAGATGAATGTATATGGTTATAACTATTATTTTAATTAAAAAAAACATTTTTCGGATCCGAGTGGTCGGCACACAGCACGCCAGGTGCCGAACTGACTACAAGAACTAAGGTGACTACAAGAAGATGAACGGGCCGCTCGCTCGGATCCGAGTGTGCCGCCACTATGGCCATACTCCACTCGGATCCGAGTGGTGGGCAGTGAATGTGTTAAGAAGATTTTTTTCTTGAATATGATTGTATTTTAATGACTTTTTATTATATAACATTACACTATTTTTTTAATAAGTGCATTTATTTTTTACGCTTTAACGCCTTAGATACCGAATTGTGGGTGAAAGGTAGATATGAATATTTTTTTTAAAACATTGCTTGAGACAATATTAAGACAAATCCGCGTGCAAAAGGTAGCAAATAAAAAATACAACAGAATTACTGCTCTACAAAAGTAGTAAAAATATTAAGATTTGTTAAGGGCTGTTACATTCTTCAACTTTCAACGAATAATTATTAGACACTTCATAAAAGTTCCCGATAATAAAAACATAAAAGAATTTTAATATCCCCTAGGGAATCTGTGATCATTATAATCTTTGTGCTCGCCTTATTTATCCTCATCCTCTTTAATAAAAACAGCCTCGAGTTTGTAATTATATTTAAATATATATAGTAAAATAATGTTCGTAGAATTTTTCGATCATTCCGTTCAGTAGATATTACTTTACTAGTTCCAACAAAAATGAAATGTAGCGTGCTCATTCTGGGTTGTAATATTTCTTAGTAATCCTAGAACGATATTATTTAAAAAAAAACTAAACTGGAAAATAGATTCATGGAAATTTCGTCTACAAGACTATTTTCGTCATGGTTAAAATTCACAGAAAATCGACACAAGCAATACGGTCGCGTTTCTTTCACTGACTAAGATTTCCGAAGGCCCAAGTTGCTGGTGGTAGAATTTCAGTAATAGCCTCAAGGCTTAGGCACGCGGTCGAGAAACTCAGCGGTCGCAAGTTTAAGCCCCAGGCATAAACCTCTGACTTTTCGAAGTTATGTGTGTATTCACAATGAATTATCACTTACTTTAACGGTGAAGGAAAACATCGTGAGGAAACCCGCACAGATAAAAATGTTCATGGGAATTTCTTAGGTTTGTAGTCTGCTAACTCACGCTAGCTCCGCGAGATGAACTAAGGCTTAAACCCTCTCAGTTGTAGAGGAGGCCCGTGACTAGCAGTGGGACGTATATGGGCTGACAATGATGATGACAATGAAAATAATAAACGGTGTAGTCGTTTTAAATACACTTCTGTCCCATTTATTTTTTTGCCCACCTTTGTCAAATACTTAAACTAAAAATGAGAAGTTACGCTGTTCTTTAGATATAATGGGGATGTATGAAAGGGAATGTAGAAATCTCCGGCTATCCAGCCAAGAACAAATATTGGTGTTATACCATCCATATTAAGACTAAAACCAATAATTGGCCCTCGCATATTTTTACTACATGCATTATGTATATTCTTTTGCTACCCCTAGCTCACATCTTCTTAAAAGCCTTACTTTTTGTCAACAACTTACTGTCTGTGTACCACAGAATTGTTATACTTAGTAAGGTTTCTATTACATTTATTGCAATATCCCGAGGGAATGTGTCCCGTATACTGGTAAAATACAGCGCCTAGGGGAATGTGCACCGCTCACTAAGTATATTACCTTCTCTCCTTCACACAATTCTCTTTCCGTATAATATTCGAAAACGATTTGAGAAATTTTACTGTGTCACAGGGAACTAATTTATATTAGAGTACGTAAAAATTGTAGTATATTTTATTGTTATTCATCATCATCATCACCAGCCTATCTCATGTCCACTGCTGGACATGGGCCTCTCCTATAGCCCGCCACTGGGGTCGATCTTCGGCCCTCCTCATCCAACCGCTACCAGCCACCTTGCTAATATTGTCACCCCACCTAGCCTGAGGGATTAATATTATTGTTATTGGATAAACTTTATTAATACATTTTTTTAAAGAGTGTGAGTTGTCGAAATATGGCTATAGAAGGACACACCGACCTATTCATTAGAAGTAAGTCACCAAATATGTAAAGACATATCGCTCGACTTGGCGACAGATTTGTATTATTGTGAGTTGAATAATTTATACGATCGAGATATCCGGGTTTGGGTAAAGTGTTATCCCATAAAAAACAAAACTTGTAAAAAAAACAAGTCTCGCAACTCACTTCTTCTGCCGTAAAAAGTTGTGAGATCCATATGATACCAAGTCGATGAATTTATTCAGTCCCCGTTTAAGGGAACTTCTGTCTTAAGTTGTTATGCACTTAGCTTACCCGACAATATCTTATAGTGACCATATCAATATTAAAAATATTTTATGTTTTAAATAAAATAGTTTTGACTTGGCAATCGCTATAAAAGTGAGATACATTTTGTTTTCATGCGATTGCCAAGTCTAACTATTTTATTTAAAACATAAAATATTTTTAATATTGATATGGTCACTATAAGATATTGTCGGGTAAGCTAAGTGCATAATAACTTAAGACAGAAGTTCCCTTAAACGGGGACTGAATAAATTCATCGACTTGGTATCATATGGATCTCACAACTTTTTACGGCAGAAGAAGTGAGTTGCGAGACTTGTTTTTTTTTACAAGTTTTGTTTTTTATGGGATCTCATTTCTTTTTTGTAGAAAGTCCTACTGTTTTCCTTTTCGGTACCTTCTACTTCTTGAGTACTAACAACGGATATTCTTACAACCCACGCTCTGTCTTATGAGCTTTGCTTACTTTTGTAGGTAGTCTTCCTCTTCTACATACGAGACGAGTCGTGTTCTTTATTTTAAAAGTTCTTTACTTTATTCTTTATTTTAAATAATTACTTTATGCGTTAGTTAGAAAAATTTAGGGCCGCACACGTCAAACATCAGTTAAAGTTAATCCTTTTGTAAAATTGTTATCTCTCTTATATAAATATAAATAGATAAATATAAATACACCCAACAGTCACATACATAGTTCTGACCCCACACTAAGATACAAGTCTTGTGTCGTGGGTACCTATCAGAAACTACGAGAGACTTTTCGGTCTCACAAACACCCAGACCCGAAACAAATACTTGTGGATCACACAAACATTTGTCTCGGTGCGGGGATCGAACCCGCGGCCTTTCGTTTCGCAAGCTGGTATCTAGCCAACTGCTCCACGGGGCTGTCAATATAAATTGGTACCTACTGTCAATGTACCTAATCGAAAATTACAACATAAAGCTTAACAGAGGTATAACTTGAACTAATTTACAACAATAACTGCCGCACTCAGTTTTTTTTAAATGAATAAATTACTTATATGTGATTTCCTCACGATATTTTCCTTCCCCGTTGAAGTACGTGATAATTCATTGCTAACACACACATAACTTCGAAAAGTCAGATAAGTGTGCCTAGGGTTTGAACCCGCGACTGCTGGGATTCTCGACCTAGCTACACCTATTATTCCATTATTTTATACATATAGGTACACTAATTTTATTAACTGCAAATGTATCTTTGTAATCCTATATATTTATATGGGATTACAAAGTTATTTATGCAGTTTGTGAATCTAGAAAACTAGACCGAAATTGCAAGATGTTTTAATTTTTCCTTTAGTTATACACAAAACACTAATTGTGTTCCAAATTTGAAGCTTCTATGTCGGCTAGAAGTGCCTTAGAGTTTTGATGATCGGTCAGTGAGTGACCAAAACCGCGAAGTTTCACTAGTTATAATTCTTAAACTACAGGTTCAAAATGAATGAAATTTGAAATATACAGAGTTTATACTATTCTTGCTTGGTGATTAAAATTTCAGGTTTCTAGGTTTATCCACAACGAAGTTATAGGGTGTCGAAAATGGCCTGAGTTGCTTCGAGAAAAGTATAGTACGGCCGTGCCGCTTTTTCGCTCGACTTGGCGGGGGCACTGCCGTGCCCCCAGATATTGACAGCCCCGTGGCGCAGTTGACTAGATACCAGCTTGCAAAACGTGAGGCCGCGGGTTCGATCCCCGCACCGAGACAAATGTTTGTGTGATCTACAAGTATTTGTTTCGGGTCTGGGTTTGTGTGAGACCGAAAAGTCTCTGGTAGTTTTTGATACCCACGACACAAGGCTTGTATCTTAATGTGGGGTCAGAACTGTGTATATACTTGTTGGGTGTATTTATTTATTGGATTTTTTCATGAAGAAATTTTCAGTGGCAGCACGGAGTCCGAAAATGTGCCTGTTAACCGGAAATAGACCCAACTACAGTTGATAGGGTTCTAACAATATGTAAAACGAAAATATACCTAAAGAAGTGTACTTCTTGCTTCTTTTTCCATCGTCATTAAATAATTATTTTCTTTGTCTACAGTACCACCAGACATCATCAGCGATGACACATCAAGCGACGTGTCAGTCCAGGAGTTGGAGAATGCCACGTTGACCTGCAAAGCTACTGGCCATCCACCCCCCAAGATCACTTGGAGGAGGGAGGACCACGAGCCAATACTACTGAAGAAACCACTATCCAGAGATTTTGATAAAGGTTTGATTTTGGCATGTGTAAATAAGAAATTTTCCATACACTATGTCGTGGGTTCTTTGGAGTAGCTGTAGGAAGATATAAGCAAACGGGCTTGTTTCGAATGAGTAGAAATGGAAATCTCCCATTGCTTAATACGAGTACTTTGTTTGTCCTACACCATGCTTGGGTGCTGGTATATTGGCAGTAAAAAGGACTCTAACTCTAGACATTTTTTACGCTCTATCAGGCATCTTGATTACATAAATGAAATAAGCAAATTTTAAAATTGAAAATAAAACATGTTTCGTATATGTACATACATACATAAACTCACGCCTGTATTCCCCGAAGAGGTAGGCAGAGGTGCATTTCTGCACCCACATTTCGCCAAGTATGTATCAGTCCCACGTAATAGGTGGCGAGCCTATTGCCGTTTTTTGGGCACATTTCCTGACTCCGTGCTGTTAGCGAGAATTTCCTAATGGAAAAACCCAATAACACTTTGCCCGACCCGGGAATCGAACCCAGGACCTCTAGATCGCACGGCACATACTTGTACCGCGAGACCACGAGGCAGTCGTTTCGTATATGTATGTTTTAATGTGTATCTATATTATATGTTCTCTTTTTTTTTATCTTTATTTATATTTAGGGGAAATATGTTCTCTTATTTTGTACACACTGCTCTCTCAAGAAATACCTTCAGAATGTCCATGGTTGTCTTGAAAAGATCGCCATGTGCGATAAGGCCGCCATACGTACCCTATTTATTATATTATTAAAAACTGTATCTGAGTTTGTATAAAGTGTTATAAATAAAAAAAATACACGTATCTTAATATAAAAGAGTATACCTTTCACAGCTCTTAGTGCAAACACTATTATTATAATGATAAAGTTGTACAGTTTACAAGACACGCTGGGCTCTCATGACACGACACAGGTGTGGCCAAATTGACACAACTCAGCGCCCTCGATGTTATACTTTTTTAACTATACATTTCTTCAATATTCATTCATTAGCTCACTCAATTATAAATAAATAATAAATAAATAAATACACCCAACAGTCACATACATAGTTCTGATCCCACACTAAGATACAAGTCTTGTGTCGTGGGTATCAGAATCTACGAGAGACTTTTCGGTCTCACATACACCCAGACCCGAAACAAATATTTGTAGATCACACAAACATTTGTCTCGGTGCGGGGATCGAACCTGCGGCCTCTCGTTTCGCAAGCTGGTGTCTAGCCAACTGCGCCACGGGGCTGTCAACTCAATTATGTAGTGATGTGAATAACGATAAAAATAACCCACGCAAATACTATCATTTTTCGGCATTAGAATTTCTATTTTAGTTATTATATTGGCCCATGTTTGGTCCTCTGCTGGGCACGGGCCTCCTCTATATGTGGGTTAGTTCTTAGCCTACCACGAAATTCTAGTGTGTTTTGACGGTGATTTTTTTTGAGATATTTCCGCACTCAGTGGTGCTACTGAGAATTTCTCAAATAAAATCAAATAACACTGCCCGCGCAAAGCTAAGATACTCTATCAAAAGGTACACACTTAATGCATTGGCGGTACCTACTTCCATAGAAGCCCAAAAGCCCAACTTGCCTTACAAAATTTCGAATAATAATCTTTAAGCTTTAAATCTTTATTTAACAAAAGCAATTTGACATGAGAATATCCAACAATAAACAGTTATAAACTAGACATTACACAATTAACATGTAACGCTTTTAGGCTTCTATGGAAAGACCGCTAATGATTTAATGGAGGCACAAACGAGGCAGTGTTTTTGTGACATATTTCTTTTCATGCTTAAAATAAACGTCAAATCAGTAAAAGTTATACAATAAAAATAGGTCTTGTATTTTCTGCGGGTATTTCCGTATTCGATATGACAGCGCGATCACAGGTTTATTATCGCGTCAGATCAAATTGTTATTGGCATGTCGTTAGAAATAGAAATGGAAGTTATCAATAGGAGAGAGCGGGATGGCAATACTTTTCTCTTGACAGTCACGTAAATAACCGCTAACAAATTAGATCTGTGACACATGAAGTATTTAAATTTTCCACGTGGTAGAGGCTCCAAAATTAGCTCCATTTTGTTTTAGATATTCTGATGACATAATTGTACGTTGTAAAAAGTTCTTAGCAATTTCTTAGGTGTGTAGTCCGCCAACCCGCACTAGGCCAGCGTGGTGGACTAACGCCTAAACCCTCTCAGTTGTAGAGGAGGCCCGTGCCCAGCAGTGGGACGTATTTGGGCTTATGATGATGATGATGAATTGTACGTTGTAAAGGGTGTAAAGTGTCTTTATCTATACTAATATTATGAATACGAGTGTAGATCAATTAATAAAAGAAAACTAATGATATTGATTGATTTTAGTAGACACTTTCGAACAAAAATGTGTACCAAATTTTTTTACATGGAATTTTGAATGTTTAAGGAGTCCACTAATATTAACTAGGTCAGCATAGTGGCCTAAGACCAAAATTACACACACTCACGCCAGTGGGGGTATTTCCATGGAAGCCCAAACCCCACCATGGCATACAAAATTCCGAATAGAAATGTTTAAGTTTTAAATTTATACTTAACAAATATAACGACTGCGTCGTGGTCTCGCGGTACAAGTATGTGCCGTGCGATCTAGAGGTCCTGGGTTCGATTCCCGGGTCGGGCAAAGTGTTATTGGGTTTTTCCATTAGGAAATTCTCAGTAGCAGCACGGAGTCTGGAAATGTGCCCGAAAAACGGCAGTAGGCTCGCCCCCCCTATTATGTGGGACTGGTACATACCTGGCGAAATTTGGGTGCCGAAATGCATCTCTGCCTACCCCTTCAGGGAATACAGGCGTGAGTTTATATATGTATGTATTTATACTTAACAAAATATAAATGAGAATATACTGACCCCACAATAAACAATTATAAACGAGACATTACACAATTAACGCGTGACGCTTTTGGGCTTCTATTGCAGTACCGCCACTGACTCACGCCTGTTTTCCTAAAACAGTAGGCATCTTAGCGAAGGTAGATATATTCTAGGATCTTGTTTGTCAAGTAACGTAAAGTTATGTTAAGTTTTTTGCTCATGAAAATTTATCATAGGAACACATAATTATGGTTGGTCGCTTATCGTATAATACTTATTCCTCAAGACTAATAAGTCAGTTCCCAGAAATGCAAAGTTACACCCACGAACCCATAAAACTTCAAATACATTTCAGATTCTATTTAAAATGGATTAACACAAAGCATGGTAAAGCGAACTCCAATTAGCTAATGTTACCGAATGTGTAACCGTCCATTTTAATTTGAAACTTTTTAATTTGACTTTGTTTTTACGCTGTCAAAGGAAATGTATACGTTAATGATATTATGAGGGGTCACGGTATACTGGCAGAAAAATGCCATTTCAATTACAGTGGTAATGTCCCGTGTAATCGCTTATATACAGATTTCCATTCAATATTATTGAACCACGGTCACGCGATCGCTACTAACGTATTTATTCTTTAAATATATAATATTGATTGGAGATATATCTGTCTTTATCACTCCATATACATAAGTCGATATCGCGATGTTTACCAGCACCGATAAAAGATAAAACACATTACATGAGAATGAGAAATTACTCGTAGAGTTGTCTTAGTAAAGGGGGTTTCTTCGCAAGGTTTTTATCTGTAGTAAGTTCTTGTCAAGTTTAGTTTAGTGTCTGAGGTGTATCAAAAGGGCGCGCGCCTTATATTGGCAATCAAGCACTTTGTTTCCATCACCCTTCCTCTTATTTCACATGAGACACATCATCTCTACATCAAGATTCATCGCTTTTTCAATGTTAGTAAAATACTTCTTGTATTTTACTTATTGTATATAAATATAACTTATAAAATTCTTGTAACTTATCGTTAATAACACCTACAATATGATGGAATATGTTAATTATTACACCCTAATAACCATTATTCCGAATTAGTAAAATTCGATTACGAAAAATTCCGAATTAGTAAATTAGTAGAATTCTTGTCAACGTCTCAATAATAACACCCACACGAAACAAACATTTTGTGAACTTTTACTTACTTAATTTATTCCGCTTCTCTTACCTCAGGCGGAGCGTTACACGTAATTGTGTAATGTCTCGTTTATAATTGTTTATTATGGGGTCGGAATATTCTCATTTATATGTCAAATTGCTTTTGTTAAATAAGAATTTAAACCTTAAACATTATTATTTGAAGTTATCTAAGGCAAACTGGGCTTTTGGGCTTCTATGGAAGTACTGCCACTGACCTCAGGGTAGTATCAAAAGCTCAAAGGTCAAGTCTATTCAGGTCACATCGAGTACGGACTGGCTATAGATAGCATTCGATAACATTATGCCAGCCGATCGTACGTACCTTTGCATCTCGCTTAAAGAACAAAAAAGAAGATTTATTTATTGGTTCTGTGGTTCAAGTGTTAGCGGTTGTTATTGATCGTTTTATTTAGGAAATTCTCAGTAGCAGCAAGGAAGCTATAACTATACTTGGACACCAGCAGAGTTTTGGCTATTAAGGCTTTTCGCACATGGGTCGTAGGCGTAGTTGTCTCGTGTGCGTATCGTAATTACATTACGCGCACGAGACGCGGAGTGGTCTACAAACGAATCGTCGCGTAGACGTATCGTTTTGTAATATCGTGTTGAAATCATGGCGTCAAGGGTACCAGATGTGTTTGGGGAATTTGTTGATGACCTTACCTTCTCTTCAGACGAAGAGGATTTCTTGTTATTTGATTTCGTTGGAAGTAGAAAGCGACGTGCTCATTGGATCCATCCAAACATACCTGTCCAGTTAATTTTGACGATATTTCTGCCCAAGCTTTCTCCGTAACATCTTTCCTAGAGTAATCACTTAATGAATGATTATATAGGCAAGGAAATGTTTCGATTAGGCTCACAAATTCTATAACTTTTGTAGTATTCGTTATAAAATATATTTTTTACGCTTCCTTTTTTACGCCAGTACGCTACGACTATCGTAATGACAATGAACACCTCATACGATACGCTGCAACACCGCCTCGTGTGCGAACTTGTTTGAACATGTTCCTGCTCGTATTGCTCTCGTACTACGCGCGTTCTACGATACGTTTACGATACGACGCCATGTGCAAAGGGCCTAAATGTGATATAAAAACTCAACTGGCGAAACTAAGCGACGAAATACTTTATATCTGTTCATTGTCCTGTATGACCATATTAACATGTATTTTTGTCCGCAGTTGAAAGTTACGTGGGTAGTTCTCTGCCGCTGTGGCGCGTGGATCGAAGGCAGATGGGTGCGTTTCTTTGCATCGCATCCAATGACGTGCCCCCAGCTGTCAGCAAACGCATCATTCTGTTGGTCAATTGTAAGTTGAGAATCCTGATTGTATATCATCTATTTATATCAGATTGCACACGTTCGACACGTTCCTATACACCTGAGTGGGAGTTATGCTTTAGTCCACGGAAATATTAGTAATAAAATAATAAAAAAAAGAAATTCCTGGCGGAGGTTTAAATATGCCGGTTTCAACAGACTGTCATAATTCGTCGCGAAGTCATGTTAAAATATCGCCATAGCTGATTCTTGGTTTTGACTACACAGTCAAGTGTGAATGAATAGTCAATAACAATAATAAATCATCATCATCATCATCAGCCCAAATACGTCCCACTGCTGGGCACGGGCCTCCTCTACAACTGAGAGGGTTTAGGCCTTAGTCCACCACGCTAGCCTAGTGCGGGTTGGCGGACTACACACCTAAGAAATTCCTAAGAACTTTTTAGGTGTGCAGGTTTTATCACGATGTTTTCCTTCACCATTAAAGCAAGTGATAATTCATTGTGAATACACACATAACTCCGAAAAGTTAGAGGTGTGTGCCTGGGGTTTGAACCTGCGACCGCCGAAATTCTCGACCACGCGCCTAAACCTCGAGGCCATCACTGTTTAACAATAATAATGACAAAGGTTTTTATATATTTTTAAGGTAACTATGCATTTGAATAAACATTGACTTTGAATATACAAATTGATGTCGATTTGTAAATTTAAAATAAAAATAAAAAGTGAAAAGATTTTTTAAATTACTAACAATTTTGCTGTTAGAAAAGCTCATTAGTGTCTGCGAAGTAGCGGTAGCCTGTCCTCTATTTGTATCGCAGTCCTCTTTCAAACAACTTAAAGGGGTAGTGTACATTACGAGTATTTTATATTTTTTAAATCCCGCTCGGAGTAAATCAAAGTTGCTTTGAAAGTTGGAGTGAAGAAAGCGCTGTGAATAAAATGCAGATTGTATTTACATCTTTGTTGAAATCTTGTTAAACTGGAATATAAGTAGTTGGAACAGACTGAATAAGATTGATAATGACATTAGACTTAGATTACTTCCATGGATGATACACTTTTGACTGGATTTAATATGGATATTCAACCGCCGCTCTTTCTTTTTGACATAAAGGTATGTCCACCCTAATATTAAATCTGATATCTTGATCGAAGTCGTGATGGCCTCGAGGTTTAGGCACGCGTTTGAGAATCTCGACGGTCGCGGGTTCAAACCTCAGGCACACACCTCTCACTTTTCGAAGTTATGTGTGTATTCACAAATAATTATCACGTCCTTTAACGATGAAGGAAAACATCTTGATGAAACCTGCACACCTAAAAGTCCTTAGGAATTTCTTAGGTGTGTAGTCCGCCAACCCGCACTAGGCCAGCGTGGTGATCAGTGGGACGTATATGAGCTGATGGAGATGATGATCTTGTTATAATCATTTTTAAAGTAAACAAATAAATAAATAAATACACCCAACAGTCACATACATTGTTCTGACCCCACATTAAGATACGAGTCTTGTGTCGTGGGTATCAGAAACTACGAGAGACTTTTCGGTCTCACAAACACCCAGACCCGAAACAAATATTTGTGGATCACACAAACATTTGTCTCGGTGCGGGGATCGAACCCGCGGCCTCTCGTTTCGCAAGCTGGTGTCTAGCCAACTGCGCCACGGGGTTGTCAAAAGTCTTTAATGTTTTGTTCTACTTTGTCAAAGATTCTGATTAACCCCTTTGTTGCCAGTTGCGCCGACAGTGAAAGTGCCAAACCAGTTGCTGGGAGCTCCGCTGGGCACTGACGTCAAGTTGAAATGCTACGTCGAAGCCTATCCTAACACCATCAACTACTGGATCAAGAATAGAGGCGAGATGCTGCTTGATGGGTAAGGTTATATGGGTAGTTAACTCATCTTCGATGTATGATAAAAGCTATAAGCCTCGTCTCTGCCCGGGCGTAATTTTGAATTTCGTACTCATTTCATGGGAATACTATTTTTTCCTGGGGAAAAGTAGGTACACTATATCCTTTGACAAGGTTCTATCTATCTCCATACTTAAAACTTTTAAATTGATCCAGTAGTTTAGACTTGAAAGCGTAAAAGACAGAGTTACTTTCCTATTTTATAATATTAGTATGGGTTGACGTGAATTTTACGTAGCAAATTACTTATATACATATAAGCTTCGATTATAACCCATATTCATAGTAGATAATAAATGCAAAATTTATTTAGAAAAAAAAACATGAGATTGAAAATTGCTGAGGTCATTCCTCGCTGATCCCTTTTAAATTGTAAGTAATATTATTTGCCTATTGTTGACAAGTAATGACCACGGCATCTAATAATAAGTGTAACGCGCTATGACTGCCACGTGATCTCGCGGCACAAGTATGTGCATGCGATCTAGAGGTCTTGGGTGGGATTTCCGGGTCGGGCAAAGTGTTGCACGGAGTCTGGAAATGTGGCTGAAAAACGGTAATAAACTCGCCTTTTACTAGGTGGGACTGATACATACCTTCGGCAAATACAGTAATGAGGTTATGTACTGTTTTAATATGGTTACAAACTCAAATTCATATATTAATAGCAATTAGTAATACGAGATTTAGTAACAGAATTTTTAAGCGACTAGTTAATTAATTCGGTTTTAATGAATAGACGGATTTGGCTGCAATTTGGTCGATAGACTAGTAATTACTAGTAATTACTTAGCATTGACATGAATGGTTTTAATATCAGTTATTGCGAGTGTTTCAACCATTCTATGATTTGAAATTGTTGTTCTTTCCACATGGTAGGGTCCATTAAACACATTTAGTGCAAAATTTCATGATAAGTGATAATCTCGTCCTTAGTCCGTGGTTGTTTTATATTGAAGTGGCATTGGTGGTGATTGGAGCCACTGAGTGGTTTAATTGGTATTCCAACGCATATATTTTTCTTATAAGAACCCAGCCCAATGTTGCAACATCTCTTTGCGCTGGGCAAGAAGGCTAGTGACCCCTAGATATGGATACTGCATTTTAAGAGTTACTTTACTTTCTTCTCGATAAAAAAGTGTTATTGCAATGATTTATACGTGCCAGTAAAAAAGATACCTGATTAGTGATCTCGCGGAGAAAGTATGTGCCGTAGGATCTAGAGGTCCCGGGTTCGATTTCCGAGTTGGGCAAAATGTTATTGGGTTTTTCAATCAGGGAAATAATAGCACGGAGTCTGGAATCGTACTCGAAAAACGGTAACAGGCTCGCCCCGTATTACGTGGGAGAAAATAAAATTGACGAAATGTGGGTGCAGAAATGCACCTTTGCGTAACTTTAAGGGGAACGCAGTCGTTAGTGTATGTAGTAAAAAATAAAATAAGGAGGAATTAAAAAAAAAGTCTGAACACCAAATTTCTCGCACGTATTTTATCTTTGCTATTAATTAGTGTCAATTAATATAACCTGGTCCAAAATAAATTAAAAGTGACAATTGTTTCCCATGGCAACTTCGCTTCAATACAACCGGTGTATTCTCTAGACAGAGACGGAAGCATATGTTTGAGTGAGATGGATATGTCGTGAGGGCGTTGTCATTTCCCGTCTTCAAGTAAGATTGACAAAGCTTTCGGATTGATATATCGACGAATGAATGGAAAATGACGTCATCAATTTTATTGTATTAATTTAGATGTTTTATGCTTTCATGGTGTTAAATTAATTACAATTATGAATGTAAAAAGGGAAGATTTGTGAAGTTTAGCTCAGATATATTTGTGGTAGCGGTAGTAGTTGAATTTATTTATAACTTAGAATAAGGAAAAGTAAAAAAAAGTGAAAGGAAGGCCAAAGAAAAGATGAATGGTGTGCGTGAGAGAAGATAAGAAAGAAAAAGGGGTGAATGAGGGCATGACGGCTGATAAGGATATTTGGAAGAAATGAAATTGGGAACAGAGCAAGAGAATGAAGGAATGTAAGGAAAAGTACACTTACTCTGCATTTTTTTTTCAGACTAACACTGTCTCTCTGTAACGCTTTCTTATCAAAACCATTCGATAATTAGAATGATTTTTGGTGTGGAGACATAGGGCCATGGTAAACGATTTTTTAAACGAAATTATTCCCGGGCAGGGCTCGTCTGTCCCATAAACTTAGCACGGCAACGATATATTAATACTGTAATTGATAAGTGAAATAGATACAGAGTGAAAAACACGATCCTGATGAAATATTT
The DNA here is from genome assembly GCA_907164795.1 of Hemaris fuciformis. Lineage (NCBI taxonomy): Eukaryota > Metazoa > Arthropoda > Insecta > Lepidoptera > Sphingidae > Hemaris > Hemaris fuciformis. The sequence continues at coordinate 11,815,354 of OU015447.1, forward strand.
TTTATACATTTACTAGACAAAAATTTACATTAGGACAAGTGAAGCTGGTGGCAGAACCTAGTAATAAATAACTTTAATCATTGTTCGCAGGCCTAAATACACGATAAGAGAGGAGAAGTCCTCCTACAAGGTTTCCATGTGGCTGACGATCCGTCAGTTTGCAAGAAGCGACATCGGCACCTACAACTGCGTTAGTACGAACTCGCTTGGCAAGAGCGAGGGAACTCTTAGACTTTATGGTAAGTATTGTTTATTGCAAATTTAAAATTGAAGTTAAAATAAAAAGATTAGTAATACTGCCAAAGAAAAAAACTACAACGGCCGAAAGGCATTCAAGGTGTAACAAATCTTTTAACATACATAAAGGTATGAAGTGTTAGTCAATAGTAATGTAGTATTCACGTTGTGCCTACGCATTCCAAGTATTATAATTTACATATCATTATTACTTTTAACAATGATAGTTATTTAAATACGATGAAATTATTTTACATATTATTACACTTAAACTTTGAAATCATTCATAAAATTCAATGTTAATAATTTAGCTTCTAAATATTAATGCATTAATAAAATGTTAAACTTCGATTAAATTTAACTAATTTTTGTTTTCAATCGCATCGGAAAGCATTTTCACTAGAGAATAATAGTCAAGGAACATTAGTAGTGCTCTTCTAAAGCAAGCTTCCGATAATTGTACAACCCACTTGTTCTCTTGCGAACAAAATGCAACGCTTATTCGATCGCTTACTACTTTATTTTATTTTATTCGTTTATTTTTTCATGTACATAGTTCTGACCCTTTTTATTAAACTAGTATATTAGTGGGTAGATCAGAAATATTATCTAATGCTAAAATTTGCTTTGTCTAATCTAATGCTAAAATTGATCAATAAGTTTGTTAATAAGTTGCTATAATAAGAGCTGAAATTCTTGCTTTAACTTAAAAACACATTGTATAATTCCTTGAAAATGTTTTATATTAAACCACATTTTCTTGTAAACCAAAACATTTTCCTAAGTTGAGGAAAAATCGAGGCAGACGTAACAGATTGGTTCCGATATTTCTAAGACCGGAATAAATGGGATCTATTCACGCCCATTCCCCATGAAAATGCGACTTACGTGACAAAAAAAGATATGATAACCTTTTACCTTTTTGTTTTCTTTACATCTTCAATTAAAATATTAATCCATTTTATTTTATAAAAGTAAATTTGCAATTGATAATTTCCTGATCAAGTTGATATTGCAAAAATAGTCCCATGGGACACGTAATGGTTTTGAAGTGTGGTTTTAAAGAGAATTAAGACTGGCAAAAAACAGTATATCCCTATTTATTAATCGCATTCATAAAGACGGTATGGTAGTCGTTGTAACCAAATTGACTTTTTTATGCGACCTTAAGAATAAAAATAGACATATTTTTTTATTTCACTCGGGTAAAGCGGGGATATTTGTTTTGAATTTCAAAGAGACCTCTGCAGAGAACATCTCAGGCGTCTGAAAACCACTGATTTATATCTGACTAGCGTAGTGTACTCAGTCCCAACGGTTGAGGATAAGCCCAGCAATTGAAAGGCTTCTATTTTTGGGTAAAATATTGCACACACATTTGATATCCAATGCCGCAATACGCTCGTTAAGGAATCGGGTTAAAAGGGCTCTCCTGTGCAACGCCCTTTGAAGGACTCGTATGAAAATGCACATGCCCGACATTAGGGGGACCTTTTAAAGTTTTTTAATACATATTTTAAGCCGCTGCAAAATAAAGATCAATAGGTTTTCATGGAGTTTTAAGGGTGTTTTGAATCGGTGACCTATTGACTATAACAAATAAAATAGTTAAAACCTTTACACTTACTTAAATTTAAGCATCAAGTAGTACTTAATAGCTATAAGAAAGTTTCATTAGTGTTTTGATGTCTCTCAATTAAAGACGAATCTAAATTGTGAAAGAATTTGAAGAAGAAGAACAAGCTAAATTTAAATTTAATTTATTGGAAGTAACTTCGTTGTTTGTTGCAGAAATAAAACTCAACTCTTACACTGAAGATTTCAGCAATCAAATCAGCGTGGCCGGAGGTATGGATACAATTCACAAGACTTTTTTTTCTAACTATATATTTAAAATGATTTTTAAGACCTAGCTAGCCTACATGGAGTAGTTGCCTAGACTCCAGCTTGTGAAACAGGTAGCCGCGGGTTGAGACAAATATTTGTTGTTAAATACATACACAAACTCACGCCTGTCTCCCGTTGGGGTAGGCAGAGACTATGGAGCGCCAAATGCCACGGTCCAGACACACTTCTTTCGCTTCCTCCACTGACATTATCCCCTTCATGCATGCACGTCGGTTTCGAGGACTCTTTATTTTTACCACATACATACATACATAAACTCACGCCTGTACTCCCCGAAGGGGTAGGCAGAGGTGCATTACTGCACCCACATTTCGCCAGGTATGTATCAGTCCCACGTAATAGGGGGCGAGCCTATTGCCGTTTTTCGGGCACATTTCCAGACTCCGTGCTGTTACTGAGAATTTCCAAATGGAAAAACCCAAAAACACTTTGCCCGACCCGGGAATCGAACCCAGGACCTCTAGATCGCACGGCACATACTTGTACCGCGAGACCACGAGGCAGTCTACCATTTTTAATAAATTACCTATGTGATCTACATTTATTTATTTTTTATTTTATTTGTTGTTTTAGCTATAAAAACAAATTTAAAAGTGTTAGTGGGGCTAAGAGTCCCTCAATTTCTGAAATACACGACTCAAGATCTGTATGTGAGAATTATGTATGTGACTTTTGGCAGTATAGTAATCTTAATTATAGAGACCTCACTGGCAATTGATAAGTTAAATTAAATTGTCAGCTGTCAACAAAGGGTGACGTTTATTCATTACAGTCGATGCAATAAGCCAATGTACTTAAAATCTTATATTAGGCTAATCTCATCGTGGTCTTGGGGCACAGAAGTATGTGCCTTACGATCTAGAGGTGCCAGGTTCGATTTTCGGGTCGAGCAAAGTGTTATTGGGATTTTCTAATAGGAAATTCTCAGTAGCAGCACTCAGTATGGGATATGTGCCCGTAAACAGCAATAGGCTGTATCCTATTCCGTGGTACTGCTGCATACCTGACGAAATGTGGGTGCAGTAATGCACCTCTGCCGAATACAAGCATGAGGTTATGTATGTATGTATTATTCTTTGTGTGGTCACTATCCTACGGATACGAATATCCACCAACAAAATATTTACTTGAACTATGCATTTCTATCTTAATTATTCAAATCGTATTCTCTGATGGCGTTGCCCCAGAGTTAAAGTTTACCGCACTTGAATATTTATGTAATATATTTAGTTCTTGCTTTACATTTTTAGCATCTCCTATTTGTTTCTGATTTTTTTGCATACAATTTTTGAGTATTGTATATGTTACTTAACCCAGATAACGAATATCCATGTGGCAACTATATTTTCAATCTGCATAGCCGCTTTTAAAGGAGTTCGTATTATAATAAATCCGTTTATTAATCATACGTATGATTTAACTTCTGACCCTGTTCCATATTATACATATATGTTATACGATACTTTTTGGGAAAAACAACAATTTTAGATTCTATTTCTGGCTCCCCGTAAAAATGTTTCAGATTCGAAGAAAAGATTACACAAAAGCTTAAAGAAATAATTGTATTGACGAAAAAATTATATATTCACAGCATTACTTATTCGACGAGACAAAAAAAATACAAAAATATTCTAAATTCGGAATCATCAAAATAAAACGTGCATAGCTGCCAGTACTAAACATAAAATTATAGGTACATAAAATACCTATATAAAACCTCAACTATGAGTGCGTCATGTATGTATGTTAAATCCAAACAAAAATGTGAATCAACATAAATATTTGTTTCTATGACGTCTTTGAATCCAGACTTAGAGATTTATTTATAAAAAAAACCCGTACCTAAATACCCTTGCTACTTAAAAAGTTCTAGATCATAATCTTTTTATCCCCTTTAATCCGATAAAGAATTTATCTTTATTAAATTTTACATTTATCAGCAATACAAGTAAGGGTGTTTTTGTACAAAAATAGCTTTTTATTAAGCAACCTATTCGTAGACATGAAGAAAATACATGTATACATAGCGATCGCCTAAAGATTTTCAGATATATCTGTTCTAAGCGACTTTGTACTGCAACTTTCTGCTAACTTTCATCCATATAGGTACATATATCTTGTGGATGGATCTCCATTTGACGTTTTTTCTTCTTTATCAACAATCAGCCCTTAGCATTATTTTCTATGAGCTTTTAGTGATTCGTTAGGTTTTGTTAGAGGTGGGAATAGACATGGAATTATGAAGTTAATATAATTCATTTTAAATGAAAGAATAATGGGTTAAAATTAACAGAATTCGATGGACATAATGTACCCCTGTGCGGCTGGAAAGTTTCGCAAGTTAAAGACCATTGTTAGCGTTTCAATGCTAACATAATATTTATGAATTTAGTTACTTTTGTAGTGTTTATTTGTTAATATGCGGAGACTTACGACTTGCATGGGACCAAAAAATAATTGACGAAATGTGCGTGCAGAAATGCACCTCTGCCTACCCCTTCGGGCAATACAGGCGTGTTATACAAGGTGTATTTAGACCGTGATCGGAAACTAAGGCAGGTAATAGCTACGATAATTACAAACCCACTGGCGTTAAAAAAATCTTAACAAAAGATAAAAAAATTGACGGTTACCTAACAATCATAGATATTAAATGGATGTGGTTGTAAGGAAAATGTATTTTTTTAATTTTTTGTCGGATTTTTTTTTGTGTCACGGTGTTTGTAATAACCGCAGCTATTTTTTTTAAAGCCAATGGATTTGTAATCACCGTAGCTATTATCTGCCTTAGTTTCCGATCACGGTCTGAATACACCCTGTTGATAGACAACGTTAAGTAAGTGGTACTAATTATTATTTTTTCGCAGGTCTAACGGAGGCGGCGAAAGGCGAAACATCACATCCTCTGTACTCAAAACGAACGTTGTTATCTATAATGCTTTGTTATGTTACTTATTTTTACGTGTTGACGTAGTTATCATTATGTAAATAGCCGATAATGGTTTGTGTCTCCTGTCTGTGTTAAAATGAAATAGGGAAGTCAATTAAAAGATCGTTGAAAATGATTGAATGGAAATTATTTGATGACATGGAATCGACATTGGAAGAACGCAAGAAATTTTCAATATTAAAAGACCTAATATTACGTATAGAAGATGCTTTTTGATTTTCAAAATGTTTCGTTTTGAAATTTAGTGATTGGTACAAGTACATCAAAATTTAAAGAGGATTAAATTCATCATCAGCTCATATACGTCCTTCTGCTGGGCATGGGACTCCTCTGCAACTGAGAGGGCTTAGGCCTTAGTCCATTAAATAAATAGGCATTTAATCTGTCAATAAGTAAATTTTAATGTCTCTAATTTGATAATAGGTGGAGAATAGAATGCTCTTTTATTCCTTACTCTTTGACTTATTTAATTAAAACAGAGATTTGAGCAGTATTATATTCTAATTAAGAAGAAGATCGAATGGAGGCCACGTACCGGAAAGCGCAGCGTGGGACGTCCTCCGACAAGATGGTCGGATGACCTAGTTAAGGTCGCGGGACGTCGCTGGTTGCAGGCTGCTTCCAACAGGTCCCTGTGGAAGTCATTGGGAGAGGCCTATGTCCAGCAGTGGACTTCCATTGGCTGATGGATTGGATTGGAGGGAAGAAGAAGAAAAATTAAGTTTCAATCCTGGCTTTGAAGCTGCTATTTCGGTAGTAAATACAAAAAAACAAAGGTCACAGAAAAAAATATCTTTAGGTCTATAACTGACTAGTCAAACGACTAATCAAGCGATTATTAAAAATCTATATTTTTTTCCAAATCGGACACCGGACACAAACACCCTGCTTCGTAACCACGAAACGTAATTCAATTACAATTTCTGTAAATATTATTATAGGTGTAATGGTTACTGTAAAAATGTACGAACAACGATAATATATAATGAGATTAGCTCGTGTAATCGTAAATTCGCTTAGATAACTCCGCCAAATTGAAATATTGTTTACGTATGTGAAATGTAAAGTCAACGCTCGTTTATAAGACTGTTTACGATAAATAAAGTTATGATAACACTGTTGGACTTTTTTTTCTTTATAACACCGTATTTCGTGAAAACATCTACACACCTGCCTCATATCATCTCTGCATCACCTTAGGTACGACTGTAAGAGATTGCCTTAGGCATTAAGTCCACATTTACAAATTATATGAAGTATGAATAAATAAAAATTAATTAAAATATATTTTGCGAAATAATCCTTCAGAAACGTAACATATATTTGGGATAAAAAAAAAACTGTCTAAACTGTCTCCAGGATCTACATATTATATATGTTCAAGCAAAACTCATTAAAATCGTTAAGACATCAATGTGTTATCAAATATATATTTTTCAAACATAAATACCAACTCCATACAGTTACTGAGAACTTTCTAATGAAACAACCCAATAACACTTTTCCCGAAACAGAAATTGAATCCAGGACCAGCAGATCACACGGCACACACCTGCACCGCGACACCACGTAATACTTGATTTTCATATAACCATTTATCGTATTATTACAAAACAATGACCTATAACCTATTATTCGACCTTTCTGCGAAATCCATCCTTAGCCTACGTATCCTACACATAACTATCATATTTCAGTTTATAGGTTTCCGAGAAACCGTGTCTATGAATGACCTTTCGCTCTAGTATGTATCTATAGATACCTCGAATGCCTCGTGGTCTCGCGGTACAAGTATGTGCCGTGCGATCTATTTTTCTTGGAATAATATGCTACAGTAGAAAAGAGGTTCTTCATTGAACAATTGCTTCGTTCATTCAGTAGTTTCATAGTCACGCGGGAGCAGTACGAAACGGCCGGCTTACCCAGATGCTACAGAAAACCGACGTGAAACAATGTTACATTGTGCTCGCTACATCTTAAATATACACAGTAGTCGTTAACCACGTTCTATTATCTTTAACAACTGCCTCGTGGTCTCGCGGTACAAGTATGTGCCGTGCGATCTAGAGGTCCTGGGTTCGATTCCCGGGTCGGGCAAAGTGTTATTGGGTTTTTCCATTAGGAAATTCTCAGTAACAGCACGGAGTCTGGAAATGTGCCCGAAAAACGGCAATAGGCTCGCCCCCTATTACGTGGGACTGATACATACCTGGCGAAATGTGGGTGCAGAAATGCTCCTCTGCCTACCCCTTCGGGGAATACAGGCGTGAGTTTATGTATGTATGTGTATCTATATACATAGCTATCATCATATAGTATGTGTGTACATACATATGTATATCTATAGTTAGATTTCCTCTTTGGTTCTGTTGCGCTACGTTGTGCCACAAATAAGTCCAGTTCAATTTCGGGTCGATTAAATTTTTAGCAGCACGGAGTCTGGATATGCAACTGAAAAACGAAAATGAGCTCGCTTTAAATTACGAAGCCCATAGAAAAGATGGCGAAATGAGGGTGAAGAAATATACCTTTTTCATCCCTTCGGTGGAACCAGGGTGATTTTATTTATATTCACAATAAACTTTTCGAAGATATGTCTTTGTTTTTGTATACAAAAGGAGCAAATGTCTGTTTATTGGCTACCTCCGCTCATATTTCGCGACGTCGCTCGTGACGGGCCGCCATTAAAGTAAACGCCGTAGAGCCAGAACAGGGCGAACGTTTTCTACGATGGTCTGGTGTCTATAGATTCGTATCTAGTAAAATACGAAAATTGTTTAACTTAAAAAGTTACTTTTTAATAAACAAAAAAATTCCTATGAAAATATCCGTTATTGATGTGTAACCACACACACACATCAATAACATACCTGTTACCATAGATCTTAAGTATTATAATTAAGATAACACTTAATTATACGCCAGAAGAAATAATCATTTCTATATATTGAAAATCAGATTTATTTTTCAAATCGTAAGAACATGCAAATACTAGAAAATTACCATTTTCACACAAAACTTTCTTTAAAAATAATATGTGAGATAAAACTCAAAGAAAATCACGCCAACCTCACCAAAACGAATATCGTCGTCAATCGTCAAACTTAAAAAAAAAACATTTTGACCTTTTACGACTACGTGGCATAATGTATCAAAGAGGTCAACTTAAAATTTCACTGGAAATTCAGCACTTCTAGCCGAGTCGGGGGAAAATGATAGTATTTTATATTCAAATGGAGTGAACGTGACCACGTGTTGGCGTGACAGTAAGCGCTTTTGGGATGTGTTGTCTTATACGACAGCTTTTATAGCTAAAATTTAATACAACAGCACGTAAACAGCATCTTACAGACTGTACAGGAACGGATTAAGAGCAATGGGGGACATGCCCACTCGTACCTTAACACGCGAGTGATGATTCAACCTTAAATTTGTTTATTTAAATAGATATGGTAAAATAAATGCACAAACCTACTTAGGACTGTCTCCTTGATCTCCCGGTTCAATTATGAGCTTTGCGATCTAGAGGAGTCGAGTTGGATTACCGGGTCGGGCAGTGGTTTTGGGTATTACACAAAGAAATCATTAGAACTGCATGTTGTTTGAAAATGGGCACAAAAGAGGGCAATAGGCTCGCAATCCTATTATACGAGACCTCGAGACAATTTTTATTTCTTTCTCTTTTTAAATGCTATCAATGGTTTTATAGCTACTTAAAACGAGTACCCCCAACCCCTCCAAATAAGATTCTGAATTCGTCAATGCCGCTATTCGAGTATATAGTATCGGGGTGTGACGTTTAGGGGTACGAAAGGTTTATACGGGAAACTAATTTTAGTTTTATCGAAATATCAGTTACAAGAAACGATACGGCACAATAAATTTGTAAGGCATCGTCAAGCCAGGTGGTAGCTGAAAATTTATATCGATTGAATAATAATAGGGAGTTATATTTTGAACATTGTAGGTTACATTTCCTAGAATATAAGGGCTTGCGGTTCACTATTGCGTGGTTGGCCACAAAATTAGTGGTTGGGAGAAATACCACACTGACATTTGATTAACGACGTATTAAATAACCCTTAATACGTATTTGTGGATCAAATCTGTCATCATCTTAGAAGCTATTGTTTCAATGAAGGTCCGAAGTCTCGCCTCAGTCTTTCGATTTAACAGCCTGGTCTTAAACCAAGTGCACCCAGGGGTTGATTTGGTGTAACTTGTGTTTTTAGAGTGACACGACAAGTATAGAACGTATGTGATTGTAAATACGGTGTCGTAATACGTTCACGTGACTTAACCGTGCTGACCTTGCTTCATCACTCAACACTTAAGGAACCTGGAGTGCAGCAAGAAGAGCAAGCGTGGGCTGACAAATTATTTCGATTCGGTTGGGATTCGATTGACGATTCATAAATCCTGAAAATCATCAAACATCGTGAAATACACATATAAACTTTGACGCACATCTGCGGTTATTCTACAGCTTTGTGCCAGTCCTGTGGTTCATAATTTGTCCCATAACTCACAATATAGACAGTATCACAAATCACGCTGCAAGACAGCCATTCCGAGGTGTTCACTGCTAAGAGCGTAAATAAAACGTCATTCCCAGTCGAATAATTTAGCAGTATTTTCTACTCTGTGACGGTAAAAGAAGGAAATGCAATTTGATAAAATATTCTGTTGGTGCATTTTTGTTACGTCTCGACGAGGGAAACTATGCTGCGACCGTGTAATCTTGTTACAGTCGCTACTCCGCACCCGTCTATGCATAATTTTCTTAGTATTTTTACACTTAAATATGACAAAAATTGTATAGCCCGACTAGTGTTTCAGCTCTTTGATATTGAAAAATATTATTATTCAGCACATTAACAACAGAAATTCTTGTTACTGAAATACTCAGTGAGCGTTGTTGGGAACCTAAGGTTCGAAAGAGACCACACCTTCCAGTTGTGCTGGGTTCTTAAGGAAATTTTCTCTGATCTAATGTGAGATATTTAAAAATGGGGACTAAAAAATTCCTCGACTTGGTATCACATGGATCTCACAATTTTTTACAGTAGAAGAACTAAGTTATGAGACTTGGTTGTTTTTGCAAGTTTTGTTTTTGATGGGATTTAATGAACTAGAACAATACCATATAAAATTATGCATTCAAAGCTGGCATCAGAACTTGACAATGGCTTAATACCTAGTGCATCAAGATAATTGGCAAATGCAGTTAGTCTACCTTTAAAGCTCCCACGTTTCTTTATCAATTCCTTCTTTTGCAACTCCTCTGTAGCCATTCTGGGAGTTGGATAAAGTCAACCTAGAATTTACACAATAAAAGAAATTAATATAATTTAACAAAACTTAGTTTTAAATGGATAACAACCCAGCAATACACACAACAACAATAAAGTAAATTAATTAAAACTAATTTAAAGTTTTTCATTAAAAGAACTACTTTGTCAATAATAATATGCAATATCTAGGTACCAAATAATAATTATAATTATGATCCCTGATTGCAATCAAGCAACATAAGTACAAATTAACAGTGGTTATCACAGAGAAAAAACAATTAATTACTCCAACTTAAGCATATTTAAGGCAACTGTATTAATGACTAAAATGTACTCTGCTAAAAGTTAATGTAATGAGCAATAGTTTATATATTAATATTAAACAATAAAATCACTAAATTAAGTAATTTATTAAATGTACTATATTTACTATTTACTATTTATTGACCTTGCATATCAAGGACCTTCTCAATGTCACAACTTTTTACAAGTAAACTTGTAAACACAACGTTTTAGAAATTATATAGATTCACTTTTAGCAAAAACAGTTCTACTACCTTAATGAGTGTTGGGGAATAAAATTGAAAGTAAAAACGACTTAACACTGTGATAATAATAATCTTGTGCACTCAACCACGTTCTACGTCGTAGGTGGAACATCAATCTTCTTCTGGTTTTTGGTCGCTAATTCTTCAAATGCTATGCTAGTACTTCAAGTTAATCCGTATCGATGGACCATGTTCGGGAATTAAAGGAATTTTGAAAATTAAACGACGTGCGTGGGATCTGACGGTACACTGAATATATTTTTTTATTTATAAAAAATTGACGCATTGACGCGGTTCGGTGCGTTGCTATTAAAAATCTATCAGGAACTTATACACTCATCATCTTGACCTTATATTAAGTGAGTCGTGTGTATTAGAAATTCGGAGAGATTTTCGATGTTATGACTACCAACACCCAGACAAATATTTATGGGTAACGTTTACCAAGGAGGGCTAGAGCCTTTGCGAGTAATGGAAACGTTAATTTTGGTGGGAGTTCGAACCAAAACCCATCACCACACGTTCATGAAATTTTCTACAATAATAATGGAATAAGTCCAACAAATTACACAAAAAATTATGTGGACACACCCTTTGTTTCTTAGGTGTGTAGTCCGCCAACCCGCACTAGGCCAGCGTGGTGGACTAAGGCTTATCCCTCTCAGTTGTAGAGAATGGCCTGTGTCCAGCAGCGGGACGTATTTGGGCTGATGATGATGATGACTTTGTTTATAATTAAATAAACCCTAATAGATATCTATAGATAGATGCGTTAACAGACAATGGACACGAGAAAACAATTCTTTAATGTGGATCTGATAAAGTTATTCCGACAACAGCTATTTTCATCTCACATCCGGAATTAGATATTAACTTGGAGAACGTTTGACCGCAGAGTTTGCCAATCGATCTAAGTGAATCGCAAGTTTATTATTGTACCACTACTTCTCGTTATATTGGCTTTAATAATGAAAGGGAATAAAATGGTATGTTGTGTGAGTATGGCTTAATAAAGTGTCGTCTTGTGAAAAGTGATTACGACTATCTATCACTAGTCGACATAATTATGCTGGCCCGCTTGTTGCTGACTACTACATATGTACGCGCACTTATGCACCATTGCCTGACTCATGACTATACAAGGTGAATTCAGACCGTGATCGGAAACTAAGGCAGGTAATAGCTACGGTGATTACAAATCCATTGCGTTAGAAAAATCCCGACAAAAAATAAAAAAAAAATTGACGACACCCACTCACCATTGCCTCACCCGGGAAACAATCCCAAGATCCCATGGCACGTACTTAACCAAAACTTCAAGTATGTGTTTAGAATTTGATCCTGAAATTACTGGAAAAGAAGATATTATAACTCCTATTTCTCTACTATCAACCCAAAAAAATGAAGTCTTTATCCACAAGATTTCAGCATTATCTTTAACGATTTGTCATAATGCGCGTCAGACCGAACGTTTTCAATTTTGGTGAATAGTGTGCGGTGGGAAAAAACATGAGGGATTAGACTCACATTTCATAATTTCAAGCACCATATTGCAGTGAAACTGCATTTTATCATACTGTAGCTTTTGAAGGGATTTGTCGTCTACATGGAGGGGGTTAAGTTATGAGCGTAATGTGATAGTAAGCCTTTTTTCTGTCCCTATTCCACCACACCCGCCACTGCAACTCCTGTGCTCCATGATCAACAGCGACACGCATAGTATTGACTCCGAGCACTTAAGCTCAGCGAATCTGAGGAAACCTTGAAATTGCTCGTTTGCCTCCTTTTTCATAAAAACAAACCTAACAGTAAGACTGTTTGCAACGCTATCAGGCTTAAACCGTTTAACCGTTTTGATAAGTTTTACTACGAAAATAGACAGGACACATTTTTAACTCCACGCAGATGAAGTCAGGGAATTAAAGTCTTTCGTACACTTTCGAATTTCTTTGTAAATGTATCTGTCACTTAAAATCTTATACATACATAAACTCACGCCTGTATTCCCCGAAGGGGTAGGCAGAGGTGCATTTCTGCACCCACATTTCGCCAGGTATGTATCAGTCCCACGTAATAGGGGGCGAGCCTATTGCCGTTTTTCGGGCACAATTCCAGACTCCGTGCAGCTACTGAGAATTTCCTAATGGAAAAACCCAATAACACTTTGCCCGACCCGGGAATCGAACCCAGGACCTCTAGATCGCTCGGCACATACTTGTACCGCGAGACCTCGAGGCAGTCTTAAAATCTTATATTAAATGAGTAATGTTCATAATTTTACCATAGGTACGGTGATTACACACACTTTGACGGAATAAAAAAATAAATAAAAAAGTTAAACGACAACTTTACTTTACTTACTTTCCTAGCCACCGTAAATAACTTACCTTTGCCCTGTGCCAGTTTTCATCACGGTCTGTTTACGAATTGTAAACGAATTACGTGTAACCTTTCTTATACACAGCCGTGTGCTTTACAACTGACTATTCCAATTTTATATATACTGCCAATCTCATATCGCTATTCTTTTTAACTCACACCACACTAAACCCGTCAACGGCAAGCGACGACTTAAATAATAACTTCTCTACTTCGCTCTTAGAGGAAACATTCCTACGCTTGTGTAGAATTGACTCGGTTTAATATTGAATGCTTATACAAACCGTGCTTCATGATTAGAATCTACTGCTACATTTTATGTCTGTTTGTCTTTGTCGTTTGCCTTTATTAACCTGCGTGGCTCTGTGTCTACATTCTGTGTTAGACTGTGGCATAGAGAGTAGGTAATTTTATCTTTAGAGAGAAATTATAACATTTATCTTTTTTGTTTAATCTGGCACTTTTTTTACTAAATCTAATTACTATATACTATACACACTAACCACTAGGCCAGCGTGGTGGACTAAGGCCTAAACCCTCTCAGTTGTAGAGGAGGCCCGTGCCCAGCAGTGGGACGTATATGGGCTGATGATGATGATGATACACAGCTGCCTTAATACTATCAAATCATGACATCATGTATGTCTACATAGTTATGTCGGCCCAATTATACGGTGTGTATTATACGGTATGTCGGACATTCACCAAATTGTCGTATATAAATGAATGTGCTGCATCTGCATTGCTCAATCTCTATATTGACTAAATGACTTATACATGTCTCGTTTCTCTAGCAGTATGGACTTTGCAAATATGCCTGGAAAATAGCTAGAGGCTCGCCCTCTATTACGTGGGACTGATACATACATATCTGGCGAAATGTGTGTGCAGAAATTCACCTCTGATCACCCCGAGGCGAATACAATCGTGAGGTTATGTATGTATATTTATACACATAGCCATCATTTTTATCATGATGGAACAAACAATTAAATGTCAGGAAACCAGAATTTCATTTTCTGATAATAATTTCTTGTCAGACAAGATAGTATACTATAAGCCAGTGGCGGTACTTCTATAGAAGCTCAAAAGCGTTACACGTTGAATGTGCAATGTCTAGTTTATAATTGTTTATTGAGGGCAGGACATTTTCGTTTATATTAATATTTAAAATTGCTTTTGTTAAAAAAAGATTTAAAGCTTAAAGATAATTATTATGCGGAATTTTGTAAGGCAACCCGGGCTATTGGGTTTCAATGTAAGTACCGCAACTGATATTAATCAATACACGTAATATCATCATCATCATCATCATCAGCCCATATACGTCCCACTGCTGGGAACGGGCCTCCTCTACAACTGAGAGGGTTTAGGCCTTAGTCCACCACGCTGGCCTAGTCCGGGTTGGCGGACTACACACCTAAGAAATTCCTAAGAACTTTTAGGTGTGCAGGTTTTATCACGATGTTTACCTTCACCGTTAAAGCAAGTGATAATTCATTGTGAATACACACATAACTTCGAAAAGTCAGAGGTGTGTGCCTGGGGTTTGAACCTGCGACCGCCGAAATTCTCGACCGCGCACCTAAACCTCGAGGCCACACGTAATATAGCGACTTAAAAATAAAAGGAAATGACCGTAGTCGTGTCCAAAAAACAACCCGAGGCAACACAAACATTAAACACAAGACGATCGCAACAAAAATGGCGCCTATAAATCAGCTGGTGTTGCGCAATCATTCAATTTCGCCGTCCATTTGTTCGCACCGGGATTCGGGAGTAATCCTGCAAATGTTAATTGCGGAGGTGTTCCTACGGGAGCGTCGTCTTCATCAATCTCGCGATGGCATGACGGATTGTGTTATAGAAAATAGTGATATGTCATTCGGATTTTGCTTCGTCACCCTTTGCTTAGGGGAATGATTTATTTCCGACTTACAGCTTACAGCTCTATTTAGGTTTGATATTTGTACTCTGGATTTGGTAGAAGTGCTGAACTAGATTTATTTGTTTTCTATTAGGATTTTGTTATATTGAATAAATATTTTAAATTTTATTTTATTTTAAAATGACTGCCTCGTGGTCTCGCGGCACATTTGTGTGCCGTGCGATCTAGAGGCTCTGGGTTCGATTCCCGGGTCGTTATTGGGTGTTATTGGGTTTTCCATTAGGAAATTCTCAGTAGCAGCACGGAGTTAGCAGCTCGCCCCCTATTACGTGGGACTGATACATACAGAAATGCACCTCTGCCTACTCCTTCGGGGAATACAGGCATGAGGTTATGTATATATATGTATGTATTTTAAAATGAATCAATTTATTTTTACTATTGTGGTGACTAACATCCGCACGTTTTAGAGCGAAGACGGGAGCACGTCCAATGACCATCTTGCAACCAGATAGATCGATGATCTTGAAAGAGTGGTTATTATGGGTTGATCAGAATAGCCATGGATTGTGGCCATTGGAATGTATTACGGTTGGTTTCGCTAAACAATCATTAAAGTATGCATACCCAGCTCAATCGTAGTAAATAGGCCAATCAGGTTGAAGTTAATGAGATTCTAAAATACATAACTCATTTTATTGGTTTATTTAAGAAATTGATAAGGACATCAAGTGGGAATTGTTTAATGAAATGCTGAGTGAATAAGTGCCTCTTAGTCTCGCGACAAAAGCCTCTGCCGTGCGATCTGAGATGCTGACTTTGATTCCGAGGTGAGGAAAAGTGTTATGAGATTTTCCATAAGTAAACCTCTGTCTACCCTTTCGGGGAATATAGGCTTGAGTGTATATGTTTAATGAAATGGGCTTACTGTATTAAATAGTAAAGCAGAAGTAAACGAACGATAACGAATTCTCAAGAATAAATCTCAAAGTAAACATATCACTTAGTTCTCCCTCACCTTTTTCGTGATTTACGCACGATGAGATTTTATCGACGACAAAAAAACATTAAACGTTTTTTTACCGCACGACGTACATTACAAAAACTTCATTTCCCTTCAGATCGTAGATCAACTGTCCAAACTTACTATTCTCTCTCAGTTATCTGAATTTTTTTGCATAGCAATGAATAGTGTAAAAACAGCGAACAATTTCCCGCTACATACAGACGGTAACTTATCTGCAAGATTTATAACAATACCTTGGCGTTTGTAATGTTTCGTCCTAACTAACCGGATGGGGAATCTTTTGTCTCCACAATTTAATGTTTTGTGTTTTATTGTTTACTGTTTCTTCACATTATAACAAGTCACTTTTAGTCACAATTAGAACACGTCCTGAGGATATTGATAATCTTACAGGAACGCAACATTTTTGGGATAATAGAATTCCGTATTCCCGGATAACGATTTACGAGGTACCATTTCGATTATTTTACCAATTCATATAATTATACAAGGCTGTGTGAACGTATTTCCATCCCAGAACGCAACAAAGCACTATGTTAAAATTAAAAAAACATGAAGTTCACAGCGTTGAAATTCAGCGCAGTTGGTTTCGTCTGTACATGAAACGAGAGGCCATGGGTTGGATCTTCGCTCCGAAGAAAACGTTTGTATTATATACAAATATTTCAATCTGGGTGGCTGTTAAAAAAGTGTTTTGTATATTATAATACCCACAGCTCAAGAATCATTGATCACTTTTGTGTCCTAAATATGTATGTGATTGTTGGATAACTAAATACATACGCCTCACGCCTCACACTTTTATTCCGCGAAAGGGTATACATATGTAGGTGCGTTTCCGGACCAACATTTCGCCAGGTATTTATCAGTCCCACGTGATAGGAGGCGAGCGAATTGCCGTTTTTCGGGCAAATTTCCAGACTCCTTGTTGCTACTGAGAACTTCCTAATGGAAAAACTCAATACGCAGTGTTATCGTGATTTTCAATAAAAACATTGATTGTTAGGTGTTTATATTTAACAAAGAACAAATTATTTCTCACTATTTAACAAGCTACAATGTCTGAAAGCAAACAATGATCGATTGCCTAAGTTGTGGCAACAGTTAATATACAACACAAAGAAATAAACGTGCTACTGCAGAATCCATTAGGGTTAGACTGCGAGCTACGAAAACTTACTTTAACATAACATTAGGAGTTTCAGTTAATGGAAGTGTTAATTATGAGTACTTCAATGTTTTATTTAGTGAAAGAAATAAATAAGACTAACAGGGATTTAAATGCATTATTAGTCCTGACGGCAGAATTGGTCTCGAAGAGAAGACGTAAGCCTTGAGAAAAAAATACTGTAGATTTAATTCTCACACTATTATTTATTTATTTATAAACACTTTATTGTGCACTAAGAAATAATGAAAACAATATACAAAAAGAATGAAGTACAATCGGCGGTCTTATCGCTTTTAATTTTAGCGAAGGACCCCTTTAATAAAACAAGTAAAATAAAAGACAGATTTTTATGACTACCCACACAGTTATATAGACACGGCATAAGGACCGCTCTAAAAGTAACAGTTAGCGTGATATGGTCTAAATTAATTGACTGACAAAAATTAAATAGGAGCTGTCGGCATAATTTTGCTGACCTATAAGCAGTCGGATTTGAAGCTTTTGAGTCACCAAAGGGAATTTAACATATTAAATAAGTCTTTATAGAACGCCCCAAATTCATAGTATTTAGATTATCGTTTACATCAAGTGGTGTGAACTCCCTTCACCTTTGTTACAGGAGAAAGAAGATCCTAAAGAATACGTAAGAACAGATTATCCCGAGAAATACTTAAAAAACAAAACCATTATTTCTACTTTATACAAGAAATCTGCTCATAAAACGTGCATTTATAAAACGCCACAATTCGTAGCAAATTGCAAATAAAACTAGCAACCGGTGTCGCTGCTCTGCAACCATAAAGTCGGCTTCGAATGCGACCTGCCCTCGTATAAATGGAGAAAAACAAAACGCCTCTATCTCATTACATTACGGGCTAATGGAAATAACTTATAGCATTTGAATAGCGACTTGCAAACGCACACAAGTGGCCTAATGTAAATTATGTTTACTTGATCTCGCTGGATTGTTTGCTTGCTAAATTGTAATGAGTTTAGTACTTGACTAGTTTTCGTAGATACGTTGCAGTATCTTTGAAAGGGTTAGGAAGGGAGTATTTATATGTAACAGTTATGAAAATAATGCTTACGGTATCCATACGTCGACAGATACTACCTATTGATAATTTTCGGAAAAACGTTATTACGCTTTGGCCGATCAAAATCGAACTCAAAATCGATCTTCCTTACAACTGCTATTGTTGGAATTTTTAACTCTAGAGTTTTCTAGGGTTTCAAAAAGCCATTGACTGCCTGTGAAGATAATTTACATGACGGATTGACAACTTCATTATTTATTATAATGTTACCTGGTAAAAACTTATGAATTCACTTTTAAAATTGTGTCTCTTAGTTGACATTAAAATATATTCAAGTTTAATTTTATTTTGTAATTAATCCTTTATTCGCACGGTGTATTAATTAGCGCATGGTCGCCAAAGTCCATTGAGTCGATTCACTGATGAGTTTCAACAAAAATAATGCCACCAGTTCCGAATGCATATTATTATTTCGGAAATTTAAATGTTTCTCTCAATATTTGAAAATGTTAATGCGAAATACGTGCCATTTCGTTAAGCTTGCAAAATTAAATGAACATCTAATTCACATTAGTCTCTTGGTTTATGTGTTCTGTTGGGTAGTAGTTTAATGTGCAGGTTCACGCCGACATTATTGTGGTAATTAAAAACAGATAAAATCTATCTTACGATTGACAAAATATCCGAATCCTAGAACTTCATTTAACTTTCCATACGACACAGTGAATATGTAAAAATATACGATTCTTTTCATTTTTAATAAAAACGAAAACAAAATACGAGATGGATATTAAAAAGACTTTTATATCCATTATTTTATGCATTGGCTTCCCTCTCTTATGATAAAAAAATAATCGGTCATAAACTCGAATTAGTATGTCATGCTCTGTTCATATAATTTCATTCAATTGTCAAAGGTAAAAAAAGTCTACAAATTTATTCAAAGTTAAATATACATTGACCATAATCTTCCCTACATCATTGTCATGTATTTCGGTTACAAGGACGAAAAATTTTAAGCCTTAGGGTTCAAAAAAATTGTCGGATTGATTCGTAGTCTCCGATTGGATTCCTGTGTTAGGCAAAGTACATACATACATACATAAACTCACGCCTGTATTCCCCGAAGGGGTAGGCAGAGGTGCATTTCTGCACCCACATTTCGCCAGGTATGTATCAGTCCCACGTAATAGGGGGCGAGCCTATTGCCGTTTTTCGGGCACATTTCCAGACTCCGTGCTGTTACTGAGAATTTCCTAATGGAAAAACCCAATAAAACTTTGCCCGACCCGGGAATCGAACCCAGGACCTCTAGATCCCACGGCACATACTTGTACCGCGAGACCACGAGGCAGTCAGGCAAAGTGTTATAGGTATTTTTCTATACATATATATTATATACTGCATATGTGCCAAAAACGCCAAAACGCTTTACCTACTTCTTTTTCGTAGCAATACGTGGTGGAGAATTTCGACTCTGAAGTAGAAGTACAAGCATAAGTGTGAGTGAATCCAAAACAAGCTTATCAATTTGCTTTAATACAATATCTCATTGAAGACAACTGAATATACAGGGTATCTCGGATTGTTTTGTTCCTGCGCGGTTGAGAGCTCTTTGTCCCGTTTGGACATGCGAAGCCGTATCGTTGTTAGTGATTGGGCTTTAGTACTCGACATATTACATCAGCATCCTCTTTAGTTTGTTCGTTGGTTCAATTACTGTGAATGCAGTAATCATTTGTTTCGTGTAAGCTATTCTGGATTTAGTTTTTTAATGCCACTGTCTGCACATAAAGCATGAAGCGATTGATGAATATTAATGAAGCAATATTTGCATATCAGCATCGAAAAAAGTGAAATTAGATACTCTCTTTATACTCTTATGATTCATAAGCGTAAATATATGGTGTTATACATATAACACCAATATATAAGCTAGCAACAAACGCCGGGACGGGTAGTTCATTCTAGAACTTAAATGTGAGTAAATTTTTATCATCAAATTTTCAATCTTATTGTTAGAAGCCCAATCCCGAAAGGCATAGAGTCCAAACACTTTATCCGACTTCGAAATTCAACTCTCGACAGTCATTTTTATTCCACAACCAAGCAATCAGGAACTTAAAAATGTATGTGTTCAAAATGAACCAATTCTTTCACAAATATACTGCCCAAGACTTGACAACGCTAAAAATAAAACTCTGACTTCACGATTCGATTTGGCATACGTTTAAATTCCGTGACTAATGCAAGCGAGATGTTCCAAAGTGTCGGATAACTTATTTAAGCCGCGATATCTCAGCGAAGTTACTTCAAGTTCAATCCGGTGCACGTAGCTGATACGTTTTGGTGTTCGCGTGAATTTATACTTTTATCACTTGCTCGAGTTTTTGTGCCTGAATGAGTCTCGAGCTCTCGTACATTTGCATGCGTGTTTTTTGAAGTGGCAGTGATATTGGCTCTGTTGGAGTTAGGGAAATCGGATGCGCTGCATAATAGAACAAAGTTTGCCTGCTGCTGCTTGACTTCGGTTCGAAATTTGTAGAAACTTTACAAGATTACCAATGGAAGTAATGTTTTGCTTTATTGCGTAAGTTTCGAATCTTTCATTGAATAATAATTGGGTATGTCTTGCTGATTGTATTTAGATTATTTGTCTTTTCTGTTACATTTCGAATTAGTGTTTTTACGTGATATGTTCTATGTATCTGGATTTACTCGGGTAAGTATCGAGTTTTTCCCGCAACTGTTAAATATTTTTTAAGTGTGACCGCGCGCCTTAACTTCGAGGTCATCACTACTCATAATTTTATTTTAGCAACTTTAATAATAATATTTTAATGCTACTTTTATTTTGCAAATATAAGTTACTAATATTTAGCATGAGCACTTCAACTAATTGCATCAAATCACGCTTACCTCGAAATGCAAAAACACTAAAAGATATTCAGCTTTGAATCAAACATTAAGACCAAGCTGGTTTGCCCACTTTGCTACCAACAACAGCACTATAAAAACTTTTTATTAAAGCATTACAAAGAAAACAGATTACTTCATCTCTTGCGAGAGCAAACTGTGTGCACAAATGCGGCATTTGATATTAACCAAGAGTCAAAATACTGCCACAACCGCCGTTTGTAAAAAGACGAGCTTTGTAGATGAGACGCAAAGGAGATCTCATACAACGCAAAAGAGACTATTATTTGCAACAGAAATGCTTACAACGGTCAAAATGATGTGTTTTATGATTTAAATAATAATAATAAATACACCCAACAGTCACATACATAGTTCTGATCCCACACTAAGATACAAGTCTTGTGTCGTGGGTATCAGAAACTACGAGAGACTTTTCGGTCTCACATACACCCAGACCCGAAACAAATATTTGTGGATCACACAAACATTTGTCTCGGTGCGGGAATCGAACCCGCGGCCTCTCGTTTCGCAAGCTGGTGTCTAGCCAACTGCGCCACGGGGCTGTCTTTGGTGTTGTGCGTCTGCTACGTTTGATGTACTTTTTGAGACTTTTTTCTTATTTTTTTTTAATCTTACGAGTCTCAAGGATGTAAAATATTTACCCGACGTAATAAGTCCAATTATTTCAAAGAACTCCGACAGGGTGGAAACGTGCAACCCCTCGCTTAGGGCGTTACTATAACAACTGAGCTGAAGGGTTCTGAGGGCTTTATATTTCTTAAGAAAGCCCCAGGGAACTGCAAACCCTCTGTTGAAAAAACTCTTAAGTCGATCCAATATGTCTTCTATGTTTTGGCAAATACAAATGTAGATAAAGAAAACCGTACTTTGAGAATAAATGAAAATAAAATATATTTTTACTTTGATTCCTAAATAGTAGGAACCTTCGCATCACAAATTTAGAATTCAAAACATCATGTCTTCATCAGCCCATATACGTCCCATTGCTGGGTACAGGCCTCCTCTACAACTGAGAGGGTTTAGGCCTTAGTCCAACACGATGGCCTATTGCGGGTTGGCGGACTACACACCTAAGTAATTCCTTAGAACTTTTAGGTGTGCAGGCATACCAAAACATCATGCAATTAAATTAAAATTATGGATCTCATTAACGATAGATAATGGTCAACTAGAGTTACTAGAAGCAGGTATCACATAATAACTATCATGATAATGAATAAATTGTACAAAAAATGTTACAATATATTACTTAATACCTGTAAACTTTTTCACATACTTTGTCGGAGTCCGTAGAAAAGTAATCATTTCGCGATAACAATGTAAAAATCCGCAAAAATCTATACTAATATTTATAAAGCTGAAGAGTTTGTTTGTTTGTTTGGTTGAACGCACTAATCTCAGGAACTACTGGTCCGATTTGATTAATTATTTCAGCGTTAGAAAGCCCATTTATCGAGGAAGGCTATAGGCTATATATATCATAGGATATATATATCATCACGCTACGACCAATAGGAGCGGAGTACCAATAAATAATGTTTCAAAATCGGGGATATCTTTTTCCTTTTGAGAACTTCCGCTGCGTGCGCTGCGAAAACGGTTAAAGTTTCGCTAAAATAATGTATGACAGAATTGTTTCCCTTTAAAAGTTCTAAAAAAAAGTCCGCGACAGCATATGTCTATCTTTTAAGGTTGGCTCACTATAACCATTTTTATGCTAACCAAATTTGTTCTAAAATAAAGCATTATTTGTGAAGGTGTTTTCATAAAGATGATATTAATCCTTATCCAAATAAATACTTTATTCATCACAAGCATTTAATTTAAAAGAAATTTGCCCTTTACATCATTTGATTTCAATGAGTATGTTAGAAGATATCGCAGTTTTAAAATAACACCGCAGCGAAAAAAATATCAAGCGCGCAATTATGATGTGCAGTGATGGCCTCGAGGCTTAGGCGCGTGGTCGAGAATTTCGACGGTCGCAGGTTCAAACCCCAGGCACACACCTCTGACTTTTCGAAGTTATGTGTGTATTCACAAATAATTATCACTTGCTTTAACGGTGAAGGAAAACATCGTGATGAAACCCGCACACCTAAAAGTTCGTAGGAATTTCTTAGGTGTGTAGTCCGCCAACCCGCACTAGGCCAGCGTGGTGGACTAAGGCCTAAACCCTCTCAGTTGTAGAGGAGGCCCGTGCCCAGCAGTGGGACGTATATGGGCTGATGATGATGATGATGATGAATTATGATGTACAAGTACAAGGCGCCGGCCGGCCGGTGCGCGGCGGCACACGTTTCACCGATTTGAATGATTTTTGGTATGGATATAAATGGGACTCTGTGGAATAAAATAGACTACTATTTTCTTTCTGAACCCAACCCTGTAGTCTACGCGGACGGAGTCGCGAGCAAAAGCTAGTTGTTAATAAACCTAAACGCCAGAATCAAAAATACAACTAAAATATCAAGCAAGATAAAATTAAATAGGTACGGCGTTTCAGTCCAAAAGTAAATCCTAAATAAAACTAGGTCACAGTGAATAAACAGCAAATGAACTACGTGTTTACGAATGTTAAGCATCGACAGAACACTCCCGCACAACGGCTTGGAAAAAAAACCGGCGCAAATTGAAGCTATAAAAACTTTCACAGCAATAAATTACAATAAAATGATTTGCGTTTACAAATTTCCCCGCAAAAGGGAACGTGCCGTTTGCTTTTCAACATTTATGTGTGGCTTCAAAACATATAAAAATAATATCAGCACTTTTTTCTCCATTCCACTATTTCTTTGGTTTTTGTTTCACGCTTTGTGTTTGACGGGTCGTGGTATTTTTTATTACATCATCATCATCATCATCAGCCCATATACTGCTTGGCACGAGCCTCCTCTACAACTGAGAGGGTTTAGGCCTTAGTCCACCACGCTGGCCTAGTGCGGGTTGGCGGACTACACACCTAAGAAATTCCTAAGAACTTTTAGATGTGCTGGTTTTATCACGATGTTTTCCTTCACCGTTAAAGCAGGTGATAATTCATTGTGAATACACACATAACTTCGAAAAGTCAGAGGTGTGTGCCTGGGGTTTGAACCTGCGTCCGCCGAAATTCTCGACCGCGCGCCTAAACCTCGAGGCCATCACTGTATGTATGTACATACATATGTATTCAACTTTATTGCACACACTAGCGAAACGACGCGACTCACCTGGTGGTAATGAAATCATTTTCGCTTGCAAATACCTGAAACAATTTTATTAAAGACCGTAAATGCGCGAACAGACTTTTAAATTTTATCGATATGTAAGGTTTCATTTGTACTGTTTATTAGTTTGTACAAATGTTAATAAAATGTAGGTAAATGATATTTAAAAAATAAAATTAAATGTGTGGGGTTTATGAATTAAAAAGTACGGGTAATGGATGTAGGTTAGGATATCTATGTACATTGGTAACACTGATAGATTTATTTCGGATACTCTTTGACACCATACTTATTTGATTTTTATTCTATGTATATTCATCATCATCATCATCAGCCCATATACGACCCACTGCTGGGCACGGGCCTCCTCTACAACTGAGAGGGTTTAGGCCTTAGTCCACCACGCTGGCCTAGTGCGGGTTGGCGGACTACACACCTAAGAAATTCCTAAGAACTTTTAGATGTGCAGGTTTTATCACGATGTTTTCCTTCACCGTTAAAGCAAGTGATAATTCATTGTGAATACACACATAACTTCGAAAAGTCAGAGGTTAGAGAGTTTCGGGGGGGCTTCAATCATGGTGAAAGGATGACCGTACCGGCAAATTTTTTGGCCGGTTTGTCGCGGTCGGTCCTTTGATCGCCATGATTGATAGTCCCCCAAACTTCTTCACAATAAGGTGAAGAGGTATTCGGCCGGCATGATTGTGTCGACCAACGGGAGACCATCATCTCTCGCTGGTCGGCACTTTTTCTGGACTCCATTGCGCTTACCATCAGGTGCAATGGGGTCACTTTGCCGTGCCAGAATAAAAAAAAAAAAAAAAAAAAAAAAAAAAAAAGGTGTGTGCCTGGGGTTTGAACCTGCGACCGAAATTCTCGACCGCGCGCCTAAACCTCGAGGCCATCACTGCTTATGTATATTATAGTGTCTATTTTAAAATACAATGTCTATACAATACCTCCAAGTCGTAAAAGGCGAGGCGTGGGTTGACGCACGAGACATCATAGTCTATTTTGAGCAATTTAAAAAATAATTGCTACAAATTTAGGTTTTGCGCGTCGAGGCTACATTATTATCAACGCCCATGGAAATTGTAATGCGGCATTAAGCTTTTTAGACTACTTTTTTAATATCATGCGAAATTACTACGACATTTTTTATTAAAAAAAAATACGGGTAATTTTAAGAATTGCCACTGAGCTGTAGATACAAGAGTAATAAAAGACGATAATAAGAATACTGTGAGGACGTTAAAGCCCAGATTATGCGTCAGTTGTTTGTTTGCGATATACAAATCTGATAAATAATAACGAAAACCACACTAATCTGTCTAAACGCGGACTACTGCTTTGTTGAATGGATATTTCTTGGAAAGTTTTACAAATGTATTTCATTGGAAAACCTTTGTTATGATAATTTATAACAAAATAAGAATGCTACAAAGATTCGAGAAAATTGCTGAGCCGAACCCATTTTCGAATACGAATAATTGTGTCTATGGATAAAAAATTTAAATAATTTGATGTCTAGTCTCGTTTTTCGTACCAATATATAAAAAGGCTCACGTCTATCACTCATGCCCTGCACTGTTTCCATTATTTCCGAGTGTCCAATATCCATTATCTTCCATGTAATTGCTTTCTACTTCACTTAAGGTGTCACTCGATATAACCATTTTAGTTTTACCTGTTATATTTAGCTCCACATGCAGATTTTAATATTCCACCGTTATGCAATCGCCGCATGGGAAAATATTCCAAAAATAAATAGCCGCGTTTAAAATTTAAAAGGTTTCTGTTCCAATAAATGGAACAAAGGAACTAAAAGTACACTCAAACCATATTTACTGGCCGGTCGTCCGCGATACATTATTACTTCAGTATGTGCCGTTGTGTGTATTATCACAACGTGGCACGTTGCCTCTGATTATTGAGTGACCTATTGTTACAGCGGCATTGTGAGTTGTGCAGACTTTATTTTTTAATAGTTCAAACCCCAGGCACACCTCTGACTTTTTTTTTTTTTTTTTTACCTGGCACGGCAATGTGACTCCACTGTACCTGATGGTAAGCACAGTGGAGTCCAAAAAATTAATACCGACCAGCGAGAAACGATATGGTCACCCGCTGGTCGACACAAAATTGGTAAATTCACAATATATTATCACTTACTTTAACGATGAAGGAAAACATCGTGAGGAAACCTGCACACCTAAAAGTTCTTAGGATTTTTTTTAGGTGTGTAGTCCCCAACCAGCAATAGGTCAGCGTGGTGGACTAAGGCTTAACACCTCTCGGTTGTAGAGGAGGCCCGTGGCCAGCAGTGGTACGCATATGGGCTGCTGATGATGATGGTGATGATGATGAGACTCGAATTAAGATTGTTAATTTTCAGAAACACATATTAAAACCTCATTTTTAATGCCACAATGAAAGGTGTATATGTCATATATCGAATAAAAAGGTGTCAATATATTTGAGTGAATCATACACCTGATCATGTGCCAGGTTGTGTTGTTGAGCAGGCCTGCGTCAGATGCCGGTGTCCGGTCTCAACGGATATTGCAAGCTTGTCCGCCGCACTCGGGAATGTAAGCCGCCATCCACCCTCTCGCTAGTTGTCTGCATTTTTATTTGGTAGCATTTTCAAAGACCCTTCACTTTGGGTTTTGTATACAGCTTCTTTAATGAGGTCATCGTGATAGGTCACACCTATTAGGCCGTGTTACTTTAATGTTCCAAATTTAAAAAAAAGGCAGACATGGTGTAGAATGACAAAAGAAAAGATGACCTAAAAACTTACCGTGACATGACCTAACCACTAATGCTAAGACTAAGAAGATTTATTTTGGTGACGTTAATTAATCTATTAGTATGACAGCGCCGTGGCGCAGTTGGCTAGACACCAGCTTGTGAAACGAGAGGCCGCGGTATCGATCCCCGGTCTGAGACAAATGTTTGTGTGATTCACTTATCTTTGCTTTGGGTCTGGGTGTTTGTGAGACCATAAAGTCTGATAGGTTCCGAAATCCACGACACAAGACTTGTACCTTAGTGTGGGGTCAAGACTTTATATTAGGTTCTTGGGTGTATTTGTTTATTTTTAAGGCTATGTACAAATTCACTTAGGATGTAATGTCGGGAAAAATTGTACCTCGGAACAAAATAATATTTTATCTGTTTTGGCACAGACCCTGAGTACAATTAAAGGTATTTTTTTATGATATAACCTCACATCAACGCGAGCAAAGGTAGCGATAAAAATATTTTACTATAAATATTCAGTAGTCACGTCCAACTCGTTGAGCCAACTCGAAACCCATTCCAAACTAATGTTACAAAAGAAAACACATAAAAACTTAACCGTTCTATGAGAATATGAACCGCTTTTCCCGTTCTAACATGACTATAATACTTCAGCACTAAAATCTCGAATAAAGGACTCGTGCAAGTTACAGCCACGTTAACGTTCAAGTCCACATTACCCAAAGAAACCCATGCTTATCTCAAACGTAACATTAAATTGAAGCGTAAAACCCGTTCATTCTAACTTTTAAGCCGCCATTCGGTACGTACGTCTGTCCGTCACGGGTTAAGAGTTCGCTTCAGAACGCTCTCGCCCCGCTCCCCGCTACCGCCTCCGCTCACTCCCCCGCCTATGCCACATAAATCTTATTAACGGACGACTTGCGAGCTTTTACATATACGTGTGAACTAGCATTTTCCTGTGAGTTTCGAGTGCCGGGCGTGTGGTTGGATTGTGGGGGTAAATTGATGAAGGGCGTTGAAATCCAGTGAATGTGTTTCGACACATTTTTTTTTCTAGTAATCTCATTACGGTGGCGCCCTTTTTTAAATCATGTTTTTTATATATTCAATGTAACTTTTATATTTTCAACTCCAGCTTTTAAATCGTTTTGCAATCAAAGTTGAATTGCTGAATTATGAAGATTAAGGCTCAAGTAGAAAGGGAGAAAATCAAAACATTTTTTTTTATTTATTTATGCTTCTTATGCATAAAATATAAAGGCGGAATGAATTCCTAAAGCATTCTCTAATAGTCAACCTTTGAGTGATGCAGAGATAAAATGTAGGTGCGTAAACAGCGAAAAGTTAAGTTAAGAAATTGAGTTAAGAAAGAGCTCAGCAACGTTTAAAAGTAAGGCCTTAAATATTCATTTATTAGCAAACATTGAGCTCTTAACGGGTAGCCAAGACAGATACACAAAATACTTGACAGTGTAAGATCTCGTGTCTGTGTAAGACATCATCTTCTTGTATCCTGAAAATTGTTGTTATAAAGTCATCGCAAATAAGACTGATGTTTATATTTTTTTATAGAATTTTTACGCATTGTGTATCAAAGTCAAAGTCAAAGTCAAAATATCTTTATTCAAATAGACTTTTACAAGTTCTTTTGAATCGTCAATTTTACACATCTTAATTTTTTAAACTATTGCCGCTTCGAAACGTGTTATAGCTGTGGAGAAGAAACGGCAAGAAACTCCCTCAGCAACACGACATGTCATTTTTTTCTTTAAAAAACAGCAATATAATTATGTCTTTTTTTCATTACATTATTTAAATTTTACATTATAAATGTCATAACGATACAAACTGTAGCAACAAAACAAATCATCAAATATATCTCTCAAAACCCACGCAAAACCACAATTTTTCTAAATAATAACTCATCCCACTATTCATCAGTCCAATCAAATGTACATACAAATATTTTTCCACGTATCCCAAGGGCAATAAAACGACGACAAAAAATAAAAATATCATTCATTTGACAATAGTAATATCTCCTGTGGGAAATGATAAAACTCCTCGGGAAACGCCGTAAGCTGAAATATGGAGCTATCAAGTATAATATTGGCTATTAATTTTGGTAGTATAAAATTGATCCTGCCATCAAGTGCGGGATCATCGGGATATCTGGGACTTCTTGCTCCGCGGACCTGTCTTAAGGCTGATAAAACATATTAAGACGTTGAAGTTTCTCATTGATCTTGTGATTTAGGTGAAATCCATACGAATAGGGAACGGTTTCAAACGGACTGGTATTAACTACGGAATATATTTCTGGGTTTATGTTATGGTTAGTACGACTCCGGTAGAGAGAATTTTATTGGTATAAGGACTTGAAGTCTGCGGAATTTATTATTTGATTGATTAGAAATATTAAAAAAAATCATATCAAAAATATAAACTTAAAAATATTAACTTAAATATTCTTTATCACGTCAAAGACCAGAAAACCTACTACACAAAGTACAATATTTTATAACCGAATTAGCTTAGCAAGTTCAGCTCTGTTTCATATTATTTCCTTATCTTAGTCGGACTAATAAATAAATACAACCAACAGTCGCATACATAATATATTAATGACCCGACACTGCCTTAAACGTTAGTGTACAAGGCTATTAGGGTACAAGTATTTTTGTAGAATTTATTAACATCTCGAAGCATTTTTCCACCCAAATTTCGTCAGCTATGTACATTTCTAGACTCCGTGCTGTTACTGAGAATTATAATGGAAAAACTCAATAACACTCTGCCACACCCGGGAATCGAACCCAGGACCTCTAGATCGCACGGCACACACTTGTACCGCGAGACCACGAGGCAGTAAAAGAAATATTAATGTATAGCTCGAATTATTTTCTGAGCTATATCCAGGTTAGGATGAACACCGCAGACGCTTTTGGCGAATAGCGTCAATAATTCACCACTACCATTAAACATTTTCACGACAAAATTTTCTCGAACCACTTTACGTCACACATAAAACGAAATATTTCTCAGCTAAGATAAAACTCGACAAAATAAAACGCGGATGCGGCGGGTATAAAATATGAAATTCTCACTAAATTACACGTACAGCAGCAATCGTCAGGCAGTATCGTGCAAGACAAGGCTCTGTGACGAATGGCGCTCCATTCCACATATACTTAGCGCTGAAGTGGATTAAGTGACGCTCTAGCCCTGATGTACAGCGCCTCTTGATTCATACGATTCAGTGGGGTTACTATTGGTTGTCATCTGGTTCATTAGTCATAGGACTTTACATTGATTCATCGAGTTTGACGTTTGTATTTGCTATCGAATGGGATTAGGGAGGTGTGGGGCTACTTTGTCCCGAAGCGATACTCTTACTCGTACTTTTCACAATAATATTTGTTGGAATTTTATTAGATCAGTTTTGTAAAAGAAGAGACACATCATAAGGAGTTCTTCTGAAGGTTCTATAAGTTATTATAAGCTCGCATAAACTTATTATGATGGACTAAGGCTTATGACGTTCCAACCGCAGAGGCTCGCAAACAGCAGTATAGTGTTTCCGAGTACAGATTATAGGAAAGTCTCTCAGTTACTTAATAATCTTATTGTGAAAAACCTTTATAGCCAACATTACCTTATTTATTCGCCATCCCAAATTGGATCATATTGCACTTCTAATAGGTCTCATTGTTGATTTTTGTGCTGGATTTAAAAAATTGCCTGTTTACACCGTAGATTTAATAGTATAAAACATAACACGTAAATTCCACCCACATAAAACATACTGCCGTGATGGCCTCGAGGTTTAGGCACGCGGTCGAGAATCTCGACAGTCGCGGGTTCAAACCCCAGGCACACACCTCTGACTTTTCAAAGTTATGTGTGTATTCACAATGAATTATCACGTGCTTCAACGGCGAAGGAAAACATCGTGATGAAACCTGCACACCTAAAATTTCTTAGGAATTTCTTAGGTGTGTAGTCTGCCAACCCGCACTAGGCCAGCGTGGTGGACTAAGGCCTAAACCCGCTCAGTTGTAGAGGAGGCCCGTGCCCAGCAGTGGGACGTATAATATGGGCTGATGATGATGATGATGGAAAACATACTGCTTTATAATAAAATCATTACCAAGTTTCATATTGAATATAATATTATCGCTAATACATGAACAAAATCACGGCTCCAGAGCCTAGAGGGAAATATATTTCAAAACATCTACTGTTATTATTTTACCGAGCACGTCCGCCGTAACAGTCGACCTCCGACTACATTTCATAATATTCTCTTTGTTATACAAAAATATAGGAGGAAGTACGAATTATATTATCAGAATAACCTCACTTTCTTGTGCTGCCGACAAATATTACGTCAACCTTCCAAAGAGCGACCGTGTTTGCCGGAAATAACAGTACGGTCTAAACAGTATGAGGTAATGAGGAAAGACTGCGATCTTCTGTCAAAATGAATAGAAAAAAAATGGAGTAAAATTGCGAGACTGAACCAACGAGCTGTCAGAAGTTTTGGGTGTGGAAGCATATTTTAATTGCTGAGAAATAAGGAAATGTCTATTGGCGTTCATTGGACATTTCGTGTTGTTACTAATATTATAGAAAAATCCAATGGCACTTTACTCGACTGGGAATAGAACCCGGTCCGTTCGATCGTACGCGCCTTTCAAATCGCGGTAATGATGCTGATGTTAGTTCAAACGAGGAAAAAATTACAACTACAAGTAAGGAACCAAAGAAAATTTTATGAGAAGACATCATCTTCGGTAGAAGTTCTTTTCAAATGTCTCACGTCGTTTCATCATCATTCATCATGTCGATGTCTCACGTCGTTTATTTCTTTGATATAAGAATCTATTTATGAAGCGTTGAGCTTTGTTAGCATAAAGTATGAAAGAATTGATGAAGTTTTAGCTATGTTTATGTGGCTAATGTATCAGTGGCGGTACTTCCATAGAAGCCCAAAAGCGTTATACATTAATTTGTAATGTCTAGTTTATAATTGTTTATTGTGGGGTCAGTATATTCTCATTTATATGTCGAATTGCTTTTGCTAAATAAAGATTTAAAGCTTTAAGATCATTATTCGGCGTTTTGTAAGGCAAACTGGGCTTTTGGGCTTCTATGGAAGTACCGCCACTGTAATGTATAGGCGGCGTCGGGGTGCTCGGATACGGGTACGTGGCGACAGCGCCTGATGTTGCGTGTGGATGATGTGTCGGATGATGATGTAAGCAGGCGTGAGCGCAATAACAAGCACAAGCAGTTTAAAGCGTTTATTCACAGCACAGCAATAGTCACAGTCAGAGTATATACACGATACAAGAAGAAAATGTTCACACACACAATATAGTCACGAAGATTAAATATAGAATCAGAAGGATAGGAGACAAATAAAAGTACGATAAAATTAACACAATGAACAGCTGTTAAGCGCGGACGAGATAAGGCGGTGAGTTAGCACTTAGCAGGTGACACGGGCTTCGCGAGCGAGAGAGGTGTACCGACTGGCCGCGTCGGCGCGGCCGGCGCGTGCGTCGAAGCGGTGACGCGCATCGCTCGCTCTGTCACTATGAGATACCGGTTTGTACCGGCGCGGTATCGTGCGCCTCCAATGCACTCCACATTTATACTTAATAATAATATTGATTAAATCTGTTTGGTTCTGTAGGTGTAATGTATGTGTGTTAGTAAGAATGGGTGTGCGGTATAATTGTTAATATAGAATATAATATAAAATATGTATACACTACATAAATATGTTTAATAAATAAATTACACAACATATTATGTACGCCACATCACACCCCCCTGAGACCGTTACTACGGGCGATAATAGTCCGGAAATCGAACACTGCGGCCCGAGCGTGTCCTTTTGACGTCATCCTGTGCTGGGGGGGTATGCCCCGTGGAAGCAGGATGAAGAGGAGAAGATGGTGGGTGAGAGGTTGGGCGAAAGCTGGGATAGTAGGTGTAGTAGGTGTTAGTAGGTGGTGTAAGAAATGTTGAGACGTCATCTTAAGATAATATATTTTGATACTTTTTAATTTTGTGAGACTTTTATTTTTTTTCTGTCGGTACTGAAGTCAATAGGTTATTAACAGCCTATAAACGTCCGACTGCTGAGCACAGGCATCGCCTAGAACTAAAAACAGTAAGGCCTACCACCATACCAAGAAATTCCTAAGATTTTTTATGTGTACACGTTTCTTCACGATGTTTTCTTTCACCGTTAAAGTAAGTTTTAATTAATTCCGAGAAAATATAAATATTAATAGATCAATTTGTAAGAAAATTGAAACAAGTCATTTGAGCGATAATAAGCTAGGTTTTTTCCGTATTTAATCGGTGAAGTAAAACATCTTGGGGGAAAAATACAAGAATTCTCACAAATGAACTTTAATTTAATTAAAAAAATTACAATCTAGACTAGGGCTTAACTCTTAACAGTAGGAAAGAATATTATATAAGATCATTACATAGAAGGGGTAAAAATTACGATACTGACTTGGAGTCTGAGTATATTCGGTTTTCATTAAGCCGACATAGTTTTGTCGGCTTGTAGGTAATAATCGCACTCATGTCTTTCCAGTTGAGTCTGCATTTAGACGGCACTCCCCATCAAGTACAATTTTCACTTTGTGTTGCCAGAACAAAAATAAACAACGATTCTTATATTATAACAACATAGAGTAAATATCAAACGTTTTTATTTCCCCAAATAAAATATTTTCCTCCAGGGTTGCGGTGCGATTTCTACTAGAACACTGCGATCTATATAGAAAGGAGATAAGGATGATCAAAGACTCCCTAGGGATAGGCGAGGAAAAGAGAATTATCCATATCCGCTGATTTTTCAGAAACCCTACATGTGGATACCTACTTGCAAAGTATAATAAAACTCTGTACCTACTGATTTTAATATCTGTTAAGATTTAAA
The DNA here is from genome assembly GCA_907164795.1 of Hemaris fuciformis. Lineage (NCBI taxonomy): Eukaryota > Metazoa > Arthropoda > Insecta > Lepidoptera > Sphingidae > Hemaris > Hemaris fuciformis. The sequence goes on from OU015447.1 coordinate 11,849,684, forward strand.
AATTACGACAATTTCAGTAAAAATGTTTTATAAAAATAGCGTAAATTTTGTAAAACAGAGGTTGAATGTTAATTTGAATTTTACTCTGACACGACAATTTGATAACACATTGTCTTTTTGTCAATATGCTGTCCAAAAAGAGCATCAATTGGAGAATCCGACAGTCACTCGACCCAGTCATGCCAGTGTGATGTGCATTCGCATGTTCTCTTGTGAGCATCACATCATGTACTGTTATAATACTTGAAACACAACCGGATGAAGCTACTCACAACTAAGACGGATTAGAAACAGACGAACGGGTTTGTACGCGGACAATGGTTCCTATCTTCCAATTTATAGTCGCAGCAAAATACACTACACGATAGCTGAGCTCGCAAATTCCATCCGTTTAACAATGTTACAGGCACAAAGTCGTGGGTATTATGCAAATGTATTCAAATATAAATCCGCGAGGCTGATATATAGAAATTTCGCCTGCAGATCGCATAATTAGCCATTAGTGAGGTAAGTAATGATGTTTCGTTATCGTCCAGTCATTTGATGTAATCATTGGCGGCTCTGATTAAAATTTTGTAGCAAACTGACCTAGTTTCCGATCAGTAAAGTTGTAATACGCTTTATATTAGCTTCATACGTATGTTAGTATGTTAGTGTGTAACGGAATCTTTGAACGTGCTTTTGAACCCCTTCAAAACATCGGATTAACTCGAAATCTGGCATCCTTACTAGGGACCGATGACAATTCAATATTTTAAATAGTTTGTCCCGTTATTCTTACTAGGATAATCAGAATAAGCGATTTTTGTTTACCTGAGACCCGGAGTGACTGCGTCAAGATCAATTTCTCTCATACGTCGATAAAGAAGTTTCACTTAAATAAAAAAAATAAAAAATAAAAAAAACTTTTAAAGAGAATCCACCAAAAAATAGTTTTTTAATGTAACTTTAAGTTGCATTGTTCGTCACTAACCGTTTATATTTTGTTCATACGTTAGCTGTAAGTTGTTGGGCCTAAATAATAATATATTATAGTTAGTAAATTGTTGAAAACAAAATTATTTTACACTTTAATGAATATGTTGTTTTTTACGTCAATTCAAGTTAGGTATTGAATGTTTTGTTAACAATAATATAAATATTGTTTTATCATTATAATATTTGTAGTAACAGAGATGAAAAAAGTCTAGCAAAGCATAAATATTAAAATAAACACAAATAAATAAATAAAGTTTTCGACTTTTTTTTTTTCATCTTTATAAGCTATGACGTCTTTTGATCTGTACCTGTACAAATATAATATAATGTATTTTGATACCGCGATACAAGTCGATTCTTGGGTCAAGAAAGGTATCACGTAGTTTTTCTATAAAAAATCCTTGCTTGCAAAGAGTCTAAAAAAAACTATAAGCTAACACTTAGGACTTAAAAGTAGGTAATATTTTTATAAGGCGTAGTGCTTTAGCTCTGGTTACCCTTTAGCGGTTACTGTACGCACAAATATTTTAATGGACTGCAAAACTTTAAATCGCTATCATCATCATCATCAGCCCAAATACGTCCCACTGCTGGGCACGGGCCTCCTCTACAACTGAGAGTGTTTAGGCCTTAGTCCACCACGCTGGCCTAGTGTGGGTTGGTGGACTACACACCTAAGAAATTCCTAAGAATTTTTTAGGTGTGCAGGTTTTATCACGATTTTTTCCTTCACCGTTGAAGCAAGTGATAATTCATTGTGAATACACACATAACTTCGAAAAGTCAGAGGTGTGTGCCTGGGGTTTGAACCTGCGACCGCCGAAATTCGCGGCCGCGCGCCTAAACCTCGAGGCCATCACTGCTTCGCAATATTAAATCGCAATAATGACAATCAATTATCCACACACAATTCAATAAACACAAACGACATCAGTTCATTTTAATTTAGCGCAATTAATGGCCGTACACAAAGAATAATTCGGCGGCTCCATGCTCCGCACCAATTTTGTTAATAACCATTTATTTCATTTAGTATACATCAAAGCTGTTAAGAGCCTTTCCAAATGATTTATTCCCTTGTGTACCGACAGATCTCTTATTGATAAACTAAATAACCTCATCGCGAGTTGCAAACTTCACTGATTTGCTGATAAATTATTCATAGAGCAATTTATATTGGAGTGTTCTGTTTTTCTTCGTTTGATTTTGAATGTTTTTGTCGTTTCCAATTCGCAGAACTTTGGGCCAAGCTTAATAAATTTACATAAAACGCGTTTGTGATAAGACAGCTAGATTATGCTTATGAAATTGCAATTACTTTCAAATCCCTTGATGTCGCCACTCAGCGTTTTGCGTAGTATCTCCGTCGCTTCCGAGATCTGCGTTTTAAATTTCAATAAATATGTATTGGATGTCGCGTTTCTATTGTTCCTTTGAATGTTAACGAGGATGTAGATGTTTTAGGTTATATCGCTACAATTTCTTGACGCAGTTGCATAGAACATAATTTGTGACCGACCTCTAGGAGATCTTTTGTTAATATGATTCTTATTTGATTTCCAAATGCAATTATTTCAACAACAAAAAAAATGTATTGAAATTCCTCATCCAGTTACTAAGGAAAAAAATAAATAACAGGCGATGGATTTTGGAGATTACGATTTAATAAGGTTACAGATATTCATCACATTCACTGAACGACATGCAATTCCTAAACTTCTGACACAAATGTTAGCCAAGCCCCATTTAGATTGTATCCGAAACTGACTACAACATGGCTCTGTCAAATTTTACTTCTCCATCTCTGGTCTATTGATCTGATGTTATTCAATCAAACTTTAATGTCGTTTTATACAAGATAAGTACTGCAATAGCACTAGACGACAGAACACTTAATTTAGAGTAACGATTATATGTATGTATATTTCACTAGTTCGCCCAATTATTGAGACCTTTTCGACACCAATAAATTTTCATGGGCAAGTATGACTCATCATCATTTACGACGATCGCCATCCAACTGAATTCGACATAAATAAATAAATCCAATACATACTTCTGACCTCACACTAGACTAGGATAAAAGTCCTGTGTCGTGGTTATCAGAAACTACGTGCGACTTTTCGGTCTCACAAACATCATCAAATACAGATAGAACATTTATAAGCCCTACTTACTTATCCACCTAATGCATTCCGAAATGCATTATCTAAATCAGAATTAATGGACGAATTTACGGCCATGTCCGGCGGCTTACCACCAAAAACCGATAGCTCAGCAGCAACAGCTGAACGTAACGTTGATAAACAAACGTAATTGATCAGTGACAAGCGTAATGTCCCGAACGGCACATTTGCAAACTTTATTAGCAAGACGTGATATCTAGGGTAAACAGTATCAAAACAACCGCTTTGACTAATTGCTGTTGCGAAATTAACGATTCAAGCATTAACTATTTACTCTGAATCGGCCTCATTTTGGTTCTTGCGATGCCATAAATTAGCGTTACAATTATTTGGGTTCTATCCTAGTAATATAAGGCAAGTGTAGGAGATTGTTAGTTTGGATTATGATTTATGTTTGGAAAAATTCTTAATGAGTCGGTGTTAACACGTAATATTAAATATTTTAATGAATAGTTTCCTTATAGTATAAAGTAAACATATCTAGTTTCGTTCTTTGAATTGACAAGTTGGTGACTTTTAGCTGATGATGACGAATTTCTCAAGTTTCCATAAATGCTACCATGTTTACAAAAGATTAACAGCTTATCAATTCACAAATTAATTCTATATTATAATAGCCAGGGTAACATTGGACGTCCTCCCATATGGTATACTGACAAATCGTAAAATTAAAAACATCAGTTTAAATAATAAAAAAACAAACTTAATTTGCTTACATTACGTTTAAGGGTCTGCTTACGGTTACTACATATTTATTCATCTTTTAACCCCTCTACTTGATTCCGATTACCCCTAATATACTGTCAAATTCAGAAATAAAGCTGTCCTTTTAGGGTTGCCTTCCGTTTCAAATTATTCCTTAGTAAAATAACCCATGAAGAAATAACTCAGAACTATTATGCACAGACGCGCAGAACACTCAAAAATATCTTGGATTTACAAACGCCTTCTACAAATAACATGACTAAAGCCCATTCATACAATCAGAGGAGTATGAAACTCGAGTAGTTTTAAAACTTACCCACCCTAGATATAAATTTGGTTTTATTCGCGTTTAAAAGATGCATTTAATAAGTTTTATAATGCCAGTGGCTTTGCACGAATGTAAAATGCTAAATTCGATGCTTTTGTCTGGCTAGTGGAGTTTATTTATGGTCTTGCTTTTTGGGTTCTTTTCGTTATAATAGTAGACGGGCTAAACTCGCTTGATGAAATTTATGACCGCGTTGAAATTACGAAATTATTCTGTTTCGTACATTTATCACTTATGCTTTAGTTTTTGTTTGCAAATAAATTTTAAGTAGACTTTGCTTTTAAAACAGCTTGGAAATAACTTTATTTTTCATCATAAATTTTATTAAGGGCATAAACTACGCCTCGTTCTATTTACTTTATTATTGTTTTCATACTAAATAATATTAATAAGACACGGCACGCATCGTAAGGCTTCTAACTACCGATGGTACGGATTTTGGGCCTCGCCATCTGAGGCTGTATCCTTTTTTTTATATTTTGAAATGTATTTTTTTAATCAATATTAAAAAAAAGTACTAGAAAGTACATTTGAAATGAAATGAAATGAAATGAAATTGCTTTATTTGGTCACGTAGGCAATCAAATAGCACTTATGACAAGTCAATACAGAAAAGAAAAATCTTTTATTATTACATTATAATTTAACTATGGTTCATTTTATATAATTTGTACAAAAATATTTACGTTTTTTTTTATAATTTATTTTTAGTTTTCATCAGGAAATACATAATATCTTATTATTTCATTAAAATAAAGTATACTAAATATTAATAAAAATAAAATATTTGATTATTTATTGATTTATGATTCCTCGATAGCATAATATTTATCTCTTTTATGTTCAAAGTAATGCTACTTAATACGAGTACAAAGGAAATATGTACCTACTTCCTTTTCCCTTACCAAGGCTGCTGAGAAACAAATTAATAGTAATACAAAAATAGATAGCAGTCATTTTGGTATTTTGTGACGTAATAAACGATAAGTAAAATATGTTCTAGAGATATATGTATTTCTGAAACAAAGAGAAAAGCGTTACACGTCTTTCTCCATAAACAAATGAAAAACAACTGCTATAATAAATTTTCATAACAATAAAATCAGTCAGACCACAGCGCAATCCAGTTCGATAAAAAAAAATCATCAACCTAAAATACAACCTAGTAATATAAAACAGCATAAACTAAGTACAGAATTTATTATTTCCCCAGGAAAGGTGGAAAAACTAGTTTAAATATATTGTGAAGCTTTTCGAGCGATATGAGAGAGGCTATTCTATATGCCATACATATGCATAAGTTTATGTGTCGGTGTGAGGCGCAATATGTGACGAGAAATAAAATTCACCGGCGGTATATTTCCGTCTTGATCGGGGGCTGTTTCGTGGGCTGTAATTGTGTTGTATCTTTTTCGCCTGAGGTAAAAATTGAATGTTTTTGGCATCTTTGAAGTATAAACATGGTTCGTTATGATAATTGGCATTAAAGATTGGAGTAGGGAGTTTGTGGGATTTAATTATGTGATACAGATTAGGTAATATTTTAGATTAAGATGTAAAAGTAAATATACATGCATATTCATAATAATTAACTTAGTATGTACGTCTTATAAAATTTGTAAGGCCGCTTGCAATAGGTGAATCTAAATTGGCCCTTGGAATTCGGCGATGGAATTTAGATTCAGTGCGGGTTGGCGGACTACACACCTAAGAAATTCCTAAGAACTTTTAGGTGTGCAGGTTTTATTACGATGTTTTCCTTCACCGCTAAAGCAAGTGATAATTCATTGTGAATACACACATAACTTCGAAAAGTCAGAGGTGTGTGCCTGGGGTTTGAACCTGCGACCGCCGAAATTCTCGACCGCGTGCCTAAACCTCGAGGCCATCACTGCTTCGACTCAGAATCAGAAATCATCGAATCATCATCAGAATCGAATCAGATATAATAAATACATACGCAACCTCACGCCTAAATTCCCCATAAGCAATTCGTATATCCATATAGTTATTTATATTACAACGTTATGTGTCGTTTTTTAAGAATATTGGGATTTATTTGCCATATCAATCGAATAAATTGATCAAAATCGGAAAGAATACACGAAAAAATAGAAGAAGTTAGAAACTTGTTAAGTGAACCCTCATCAAATTTGAATACAAAAATACATCACATCAGCTTCCGATGAAACAGGCTTATATCAACTCTACAGGGATGTAGTCAAGTTATAAAAGATTGGTTGTAGTCCCCCACAATGTGAGAGAAGGATCAGACACAAAGTAAATGTTTTTTTGTATATGCTACGCTCTCAAATTTGCATATTGCTATCCAAATGAGAGGCCATGGGTTCGATACCCACACCGAGATAAATGTATACGTAATCCATAAATATCCAGGTGTTTGTGAGACCGAAGAGTCTCTCGTAGTTTCTGATATCCCAGACACAAGACTCGTATCTTAGTGTGGGGTCAGAACTATGTATGTGACTGTTGGGTGTATTTGTTATTATTTATTCACTAAATAAGAACATTGAAATACACATAATTAACACTTCCATTAACTGAAACTCCTAATGTTATGTTAAAGTAAGTTTTCGTAGCTCACAGTCTAACTTGTGAAACTGTTAGTACATTTATTTAAATTATATTAATACGAAACAATATTTTGAATATGAGTTTGTTAACGGCGGTCCCGCTGCTGTACCACTGAACCTAATTCGATTAATTTTGGTAATGAAAAATTACCGATTTTAATAATATATTTTGACAAAATCTAAATTACTTGACCACAGACGTGTTCAAAAGGTAATCTAAAACGAGTTAAAAAAAATATCCATAACGATGAATTACTTCATGTAATCTTATGCTATACTATTAAAATACAGAGACGAAATGATGATATCTTACTATTTTATAAGTGCTATTAAATACTCGTGTATTGCATATTCAACATTTTGTCTCCCGAAACTATAATCCAATACGCCCCTCTATCGCTATCCATAATAACATGAAAACACAATCGAGCCCCACTATTTACGATGTTGTATATCTCGAGGAATATCGTAGATCAAGTTTCTTGAATATTCGTTTCAAACGTAATATACGCCTATATTGCATCGCTTCATCTCTTTGTACACCATTTTTTTTGCTACAGAGCAACATTTCGACTTGTTCGACTACAAATTATACATGAAACCACGCCTGTATTCCTGAAGAAGTAAGCTGTATCTCTGCTCCTACGTTGCGTCGTCTCACTGCTGGACACGGGCCTCCTCTACAACTGAGAGGGTATAGACCTTAGTCCGCCACGCTGGCCTAGTGCGGGGTGGCGGACTATTCACCTAAGAAATTGCTAAGAACTTTTAGGTGTACTGGTTTCGTCACGATGTTTTCCTTCACCGTTAAAGTACGTGATAATTCATTGTGAATACACATGTAACTTCAAAAATTGTGTGTTTGGGGTTGAAACCTCGAGGCCATACTCCTTCACTACTTCTTTACTGCCCGTAAGTATGTGAGACGAAAAACACTGCTAGCGATACGTAGGTGCAGAAATGCAACTCTTACCGCATCTCTTGGATGCTAGAGCTTTGACTGTGTTTTTCGGATGATCAACATCGAATGTCTGTGATCAGCCTTGTTTTGGTACGCAAAACAATGAATTACGCAGCACAGGGGACAAGGTAGGCCCGACACAAACAAGTGTAGAATCGGTACGCTGGATCGGCGCCCGGGAACATGTTTACCACGCTACGGCGACAAGCTGTTGCTTTTATGTTTATTCTCATCGGACATCCCAATTATTACAGCTGGCCACGGATTTATCAGCTTTATGTGTTTGCGATAAGGTTTAGATTTGATCAACAGCAGCTGTAGGGTAGTCGAAATCACAGGAGTGATGTTTAGCCGGAATATTAAAACCTATATCATTATGATCAAGTACAAATAACCTTGTTAGTGTGGTTTTGTGTATTTATAATGTAATCGTCAATTTTTTTAAATCATATCTTGGACTTTCTGCTAGGTCAGATGTTGGGATAACCCATGTTTTTTAATCGATTATGTTTTAAGTGATTACATAACTACCACATTGATTACGCGGCTTAGGTTTAGTTCCTCCGGTAATCATCAGCATGGAGTCTAGCTTACCTGATGAACAGCAATAGCAATAGGCTATTAAAAAGGATATAAAAATTACAGATGGCGACACTTTGGTAAAATAAATTTAATATACCTTATTGTATCTATAAAATGTCAAATACGTCACTTAAATTCAGCTATTTAAAAATTTAGTTGAACACCCAATTCGGAAGGCCGTCATCATTAGAGAAGAATGGGCAAGAAACTCAAGTGTTGCTCGTTTCCAATCAGTAAAGATCTCTGCTTACTCGCTTAGAGATACAAACAATAGTCGAACATCACAGTTCATTTCAATAACAAGCGATTAAGAGACCTTCGGTCCACGTTGTGGGTGGACGTCCAACGCGCGTCCAAAAATCGCGGGAAGCCGCTGGATGCAGGCTCCTTCCGACAGAACACTCTGGAAGTCTTTGGGTGAAGCCTATGTCCTGCAGTGGACGTCTTTAGGCTGATAATGATGATGATGAGGAAGAGACTGTAGAGCAGTTAGCCTGCTCCTTACAGCTTATTTTAAGTAGTTACTCTCATACATACTGCAGCACTATAAATTAAACAATTAAAGTCAGTTCCACAAAGAAACGGTAAACTACAATGAATGCGCGGAAAGATTGTTAAATTAATTATTAAACATACAGTTAGCTAATTTCACAAAACAGTACGTATGGAAAGCAACAAAAAATCCCGAGCAAAAAGGCTGAATGTGTGGCTCAAAGTTGTTCAACTAACAGGGCCGAATGGAGACCTAACTTCTTTGGGAAATACATATTAAATAATTATTTCGTTTAAACTCATAATTAGAATTGAACAAAAGTTGTTGTTGTTTTCACATCATCTAATCTTCTTTATCCGTTTTGAGAACTATGATTTAATACTTGTTGTTGTAAGGAAGTACCCGGTTATTTTATTCGTGATTCAAGGGAAGGGTACATTTATGTTGATCGTGTACTTACAGACGTAGAAACGTGACAAGCATATTATTTTTTTCATATTAATATTACAAGCCTATTTCTTAGCCGAAAAAGGCACATACACATACATAACCTCACGCCTGTATTCCCGAAGGTGTAGGCAGAGGTGCATTTCTGCATCCACATTTCGCCAGGTGTGTATCGGTCCCACGTAATAGGGGGCGAGCCTATTGCCGTTTTTCGGGCACAAATCCAGACTCCGTGCTGCTACTGAGAATTTCCTAATGGAAAAACCCAATAACACTTTGCCCAAACCAGGAATCGAACTCAAAACCTCTAGATCGCACGGCACATACTTGTGCCGCGTGACCACGAGGCAGTCGTAAAAGATAATAAAAGAAAACATTATTTACGACTATTTAAAATTTAACTAAATAGTTGAAGAAATATTCAACAATGACATACTAATACTGACTATCTTTAACACCTTAACAAGGCAAATTCCCCAACACCCAACGCTCTGTATAAAATCAAATTAGAATAAATCCTGCACTTAATGATTCTATTTACATCTTTGTTAATTCATTGCCGGCTCGTGCGATACAAACAACCAATAAAGTTTATTTACAGACAAGTAAACGAGGGTCCGACTCCGTAACTTAGCGCTCGGTACGTGCCCGCACCGACCTGCGAAATTAAACAAAGCCCAGGTAATTATGAATACCAATCCACTTTACAATTAGCCAAAGGGAATAATGGTGGCGCTGTAAATATTTCTTACTTCTCCCTGGGTTTTGCAATTTAATTTAATTTCAAATGTTACCTCCACCGCTTATTATTTGACTTTTCGACTCAATTCTAGTTCATTGGCAGCTTAAACACGCCGTCTGCTGTTTCAATACTGAGTTAATGAAGTCATTGTGTTTGTTATGACGTCTTTATAGTAGAATGGATTAAAATGTCTAGTTTGATTGTTGAAACGTAGTTTTAATTAGTCGTTCTACACTTCGAAACATTTAACTTGTATCGTTGAATTGTCTTTCAACGTCATCTCTATCATCAGCCAAAATACGTCCTCTATACAGGGTGTGAATAGACCGTGGTGGAAAACTAAGACAGGTTATAGTTACGGTGATTACAAAAACATTGATGCTAAAAATACAAAAAAAAAAAGATGTCTTCGTAATCACCATAAATATTAGCTGCCTTAATTTTCGATCACGGTCTGTTTTATTTAGTATTTTTTTCATTTCCTTCCAGTTAAACAGACAGTGACTTAAAACTCAGACAGGTAATACTTATAGTGGTTAGAAAAACGTCAATATTTTTTTTCTCGGAATTATTTTGTCGTCAACGTGTTTGCAATCACTGTACCTATTACCTGTCTTAGCGGCCTGTTTACACTCAGTATATGTATATTATGTATGGTGTTAATAATTTATATATAATAAAAGTCAAAGATTTTAAATTTCAAAGATGAGGATTTTGTCTTAGATTTTTAAAGGGTGCTAAAACGAACAAATAGCTTACAAAGTGGAAAAGAATTACCGCCCATGATATCTTAATCGATCGAATCTCCTACTATTTTTGGCCGTCTGCTAAGTATGGTCTATTCTTTGGGTACCCGTTAGAATGTACCTAGTAATATAAATAGTTTTAAGTTGAAGTTGAAAGACTTTATAATTAACCATCAAATATCTCAGGGACCTCTAAAGCATGACACTAGTGCTATATGAAGTAATGTCTGTTTTATATATCGATACCTCCCACGTAAGTTGTTGTATCTCTAAAACTGCAATTTTACAGGAGAGCGTATTAAAGATTCAAATTGACCTAAAAACTGCATTTATGATAGTAGCTTTGTAAAATTTGGTATATGAATGTAATGTATGGTATTCTTGACTATGTTGAAAAATAATTAAGAATATATTATGAATTTATTGAGATTTGGCGCTTACAATCCTTTACTGCGGAATACAGACTGTGCCAGTCGTTGTATCTCATACTTACAACATTATACTGCGCAGTCTAGATTTCATCAGTTGTTGTATCTCATACTTACAATATTATACTGCGGAGTTTAGATTACGTTCGTTGTTGTATATGGTAGTTTCAACAATATACACTGGAAATTTTTATTTTAGTCCAATTGTATGTGACAATAACAATATACATTAAATACAATTTTCAGTAAGTATTATTGAACTTGAATGAATTGTTACTCAGAAAATGATAAAGTAATATTATCAAAGCCAAATATCTTTATTTTGTAACGGAAACAACATAATACTAGATAAAGATTTTTCTTTGTACTATTGTACGAAAAAATGTTTTTACACGTTTACTTCTAAAACAAGAACGTAATGTATTTCACTACTAGGTGATACAAGGTAGGTATTTAATATTATTTTTAAGAAATGTAACGATAATAACTCGCTATTTTAGTAACATAACAAATTATAGATAGAAATTATAAAATTATAATGAAATCGTAAAACAGTAACAGTAAGGGACATAATAAAAAAAAAATGACTTACTTGAAATTCTCATAATTAACATTACAAAAATAATTTGACTTGCATAATAATACTTATGATTTCTACAAAATCATCATAGGACAATCATAAATCAGGTAACTAAACATATATAAAAAGTTTCCGTTACAATAATCTTTGAGTTTACTAAATATTTTTTTAAATTAAACAGGAACACTTAGTGCTCATTAAACCTATTAACATTAAATAGAAAATCTGAGTATCAACAATAATAAAAACGAAACGTCGGTTGAAGACAAGTAACTACTTCAAACAATAAAAAAAAAACTAATATAAACTTACTATTTCGAATCCGACATTTCAAAATTATTATCAGGCCAGCAATGTAAGATAGACCTCTAAAAAAATCGTGATAAGTGACTGGAATAATTTCACTTCGACAGAGGCTCATTAAGTCATCATATTTTGCCTTTGATAAAGGAAGACTGTTAGGATAGAGAGGGCTTAGCTGGCAGTAATACCTTTTTGCCGTCTTCGGGTATTGGTATTAATGGCAATCGTCATAGTACGACTATTTGCCAAATCGTACCGATATTCAGATTTGAAAGGATCATCTGCACTTACCCGCACTTCTTTTATTTTGTTCCATTTAACTACTTCTCCACTTATATTTTTTGATCAATTACGCCCATCCAAAAGTTCTTTATAGTTATAAAAATCGGCATGCTTCATTTCTATTACGTTATATGGCTTTCCATCCTGTTTAGCCCACCTTACCAAGCTAAACCATTCCAATGGAGTGTAAATAAGTTTATTTTTAGACGAACGTTCTATTAAAGCATGAACACTGTCCCGTTCTGCTTGGGTATGTCCTTTTTCGAGAAATGTGTGTTTTATAGTAATGTTAAGCTTCTGAGCAATATACACATAAAATGCAAACACTATACGATTGCGGTTCTGCCTGCACAATTGTCCGACCAGAACCTAAAGTCCCTGGTACCTCGATCATGCTTGATACCTCGTTAGAACCTCGCTTGGCTTCACCCTCGTGCCACATATAACAATAGCCTTCTTTATTTGCCAAATCAAATAACGTAAAATTAAAAACTGATAACTTTCGCTTGTAATACAACATACTTAATTGGCCTTGAGGTGCATTAAGAATCTTTTGAAAATCAAATGGAGCGCTGACAATTCTCCCTTGGGAAGTTATGCTCTCATTTTTGTCAGACTTCATTAGTTGTCGGGATAATTTCTTATTTGAGACATGGTTTTCATTATCTGCAATCTGTTCTTCAATCGGACTATGGATGTTTTTAAAAATGTGACATTGATTATTCAGTGTACACTCTACGTTTATTTTGCTTCTTTACTAAGTTAGCCACGTACATCCACTGCTTTTCTCGATTACCTAAATTCCAAAAACTGTCAAAAATTTTCTTCCTATATTCTTCGCTTAATTTATCAAAACATTTCTTCCGGCAGCAACATGGCGGGCACATCTTTCTACTTGGTTGTATTGAACCTTTCCTTGACACATATTCTTTTCCCAAATTACGTAAGAACTTTCTCTTGTTATCAATCCATTCATTATAATGTATTTTTCTTACATTACCTTTATCTCTTCTTGATTGGCGACGGCAGTTGGCGGTCGACGTGCTTGGACTATTTGAAATATTTGATAGTGGACTGTTGTTCACTGTTGTATACGTTGAGCAGCTAGAAAGTACTGGTGAGGGTGGAGGTGAAATGTCTAAACGCCGATATATTTTGCTTTTGTATATAATATGGGCAAAAATCATTATCACAGTCGTAATCCAAGTGATTGATACTACAAGAAGGGGAAGGGTGCGGAGTCTTAATTGTTGTATTAGACTCTGTTTTTTTCTTCTGAAATGTTATCAAAGATGTCACTATCTATCATATTTACAAACTCATTCATTTCCGATTCATTAAAACTTATTGGAAGTGGAGACTCTTAAACAAAAATGAAAGAAGAAATTTTATTGTTAGTAAACAAGCAAGCATTTTTAGTAAGTAAGCGAGCAAAGTAGTGGCTAAAGGCTCTATATCAGTCAGACAGCGAGGAAATACATAGTATAAGACAACATTCAAATAAAGCTTTTTGGTGAAAATTGAGCTAAAGCAAAAAAAAAGGAATAGGTACAAAAATATAGCAAGTAACGATACTCGACAAATGAGTTTTAAATATCGACTTCCGAAGTTAAAAGTTATTTTTTACTACATGCCACATTTATATTTATTTTTATTCCAACGTAAAATATTCTATATATTATATACAACATTTTGTAAGGCACGCTCAACAACGTAAAATGTTGTAAGTACGACATATAACTTTTCCTAATACACGCTGAACTACGTAAAATGTTTTATGTATTACATACAACATTTTTGAATGTAAACTTAACAACGTATACAGTTGTAAGTGATCTTTACAACATTTTAGGTTGTTATTAGCAAAAAAATAAGATATTATACTCATTTATGTTTATGATATAATACAAAAAAGAACTAACCAGTGATATTTCGATGGCTTAAATCGGGAAAAATGTTTTGTTCAAATTTATTTACTGTAACTTTGTTATTTTCGACAGGTGTCAGAGATTGCCTGTACTGTGTACTCATATTATTGACCAAATCATACAATTTTCGCCCTTTTGTTATAATACTCGTTCGTTTCATTGTTATATTGTTTGAAATAATTCAATTATGTTAATTTATTTGACCAAAAATTTGCGCGCCCAACTTGCTTGCGTCCGTCTCAATGTCCAGCGTGATCTGTTGTATCTAACCAATACAACTCGCGAGAGCGCGATGCTCCCGGCCCCGCACCCCGCGTAAACCATTGCCAATGACTATACAACGTTGTAGTCCGTTGCCGTTTAAAAGTTACAATGTTTTACGTCTCTTAAATGCTTGAAAAAATTGCGTTTTCGTAATTTTTTCACTTTGAATACGTAAATTAGAACAAATAAAGCTCTTTTTTAGTAAAAACGCTAAATGGCATTTTTGTGGGATACAACATCTTACGTGGGAGGTATCGATATATTACATTACTATATAATATAACTATCACACTTGCTCCTACTTACGCTCAACTTATGCTCCCTGGACAATGTGGATACAGATGTCTGCAACTGCCCTTGCCTGTGTACATATAATTATGTGATTTTTGTGTAAATTTTAATCGGATGGAATGTTTTGTTTTGTTTTATTTATTTGTACAAGGAGTTTCTTTTTGTCTTCCGTGACATCATCCTTTTTATCCTTTTTATTCCAAAACAACGGCCCAACCATAGATAAGGCCCAACGGAAGACCAGCGTTGGCTGTATTGCCAGCATATTGCTGAGTTGGTGCCTTTTTGTTACAAACATAGTTTTAAGTGATTTATGTCTATTTTATATTATTTTTTGTTTTTGTATGTTTGTTAACAAATAAACTTTTTTCTTTCTTTCTTTCTTTAATAATATAAACTTTAACTGGAATCTCTTTGGAGATCGAAATTTAGACTGTGAGTCAACGATGTTGAAGAATCGATGCGATCGCACTAATATATAACCTGCCTGTCAATGTTTTAAATAAGGGAAGAATTAAATACTGTTTGTGCTACGAGACGAAGACAAAACAAATCCCGAAATAGAATAATACTTCTCATACCAGTAAAAAACTATTCTATTAAAACTCACAATATTCCTACTCCCCTGACAAAAAATATAATCCGACGAAAGTGTACCAAACACATAAATAGTAAATCGTGGAGCTTAGTAAACATTTAAAATCTATAACTCATGCGTGGCGGTACAAAAAGTAAGGCCTGTACTACAGTAATTTGGATGATTCATGAGCCATTATGGCACGTTATTGGACTTTTGAAAAAAGGCAAGGAGGGCTCGCACCTCACAGGGCAAGGCGGAGGTGATAATAAACTGTTCGGCACGCGCCCTTTACCAACCGTTAAGACGTGTGAAATATTGTTCCCAACTTTGGTTTATTACTAAAAACATTTAGCGAATTCGATCGACGGTTTGTATGTTTGCATAACTTTGAATAAACATTATCTACGCTATAAGGTCTTTCGAATCGCATACATAAAAAAAAATTGGATGTTTGCTGATAGAAGAGTATTTGCATCAGGATACTGACCGATTGCAAGTCTGGCGCGTTCGGAATCAGATTACAATCAGGTTGCCATAATTTTGCAAACCGATGAGCGAAAATCGTAATCGCCTTTATTTTGATTTTCATCATCAGCCCATATACGTCCCACTGCTGGGCACGGGCCTCCTCTACAACTGAGAGGGTTTAGGCCTTAGTCCACCACGCTGGCCTAGTGCGGGTTGGCGGACTACACACCTAAGAAATTCCTAAGAACTTTTAGGTGTGCAGGTTTTATCACGATGTTTTCCTTCACCGTTAAAGTATGTGATAATTCAATGTGAATACACACATAACTTGAAAAAGTCAGAGGTGTGTGCCTGGGGTTTGAACCCGCGACCGTCGAGATTCTCGACCGCGTGCCCAAACCTCGAGGCCATCACGACTTCTTATTTTGATTTACTAAATGTTTATTGCAAATTAAACAAGTAACAGATATAATAAAATTGAAATTAAAAAAAATAATTTAATAAATTTCATTTGTTAAAAACAGTACCTAATGTTAAGTGCGATGGAATATAAATAGAATAAGCGACAAAAAAGTTGTATTTTTCCTGTGAATCTAGACTGTCCGTTCCCATTCATCGATAACATCTGACACATCTGCTGCCAAAGACCATGTCGATCAGAAACATTTTTTTCATACAAATTACACTTTATGTTTACAGCACGAGGTATGAATACGTAACAAATCCAATTCGTGGATGTCTTCAATCATCGGGGGATCTAGTTGTGACATCCTATTTCCGAATCGGTGACACTCACACTGGCCCGAGCTATCCGTTATTAGAAGTCTGTTGCTGGGGCCGTGAAGTGGCGGTTTGGTAATTTTATGGGAAATTTCATATTAGACATTATGACTTACATATGAAATCAAATCTTCCTATGTTACGCTAATTGCGATCGTCCCAAAACTGTGTGATTCCGAACTTTTATACAATGAAATAGGTATAGTGTTAACTGCCTAAAGTAGTAAAATTTTTGGAAGTGATATTTTAAATTTTATTGTGTATAGAACTGCAAGTGCCTAATTAAATCCTTTTAATTTATGACAGTATTTATATGGTGCGATATAATCGAGACGAAATTGATTTTTCTTAAAGAAATACATAGGTATATGTTCTTTATTTGACTTGCCAAACTATTCATTCTGAACCTTAAAAAGGCTATACACCTCGTTTGCATTTAAAAGAATAAAAAGGTACATATAAAATTCCATTACAATGGGAAGCTTATTGGAAGCCACAAAGCCCCCGCTCATGTAATAAGAGAATTGTCATGGGAACATTTCGTATTATTTTTCCTTGAAATCGTAAATATTTGATAGGCCATCATTATCCCTTCAGGGATGTGCTTGAGGTACATCGTTATTGATTGAGATTCGCCCAGTCGTCAGGGAATACTTGAGAGGTTTTTTTTATCGTGGGATTTTAATCATTGATTAATTCTGGGTAATATCATAAAATCTTTTTATTATTTTAGGATTGGTTACGATAAAATACCTATTAACTTCATATGTGGACTTTCATTTACGGTATATATTGGAGGATTTTGCAATATCTTATATAGGTATCATATTATTATACGCACCACAAAGAAGTTGGAATTTTTATCAAAAATGGCAAACTATTTTTTTACACTACTATATTTTTAATGAGAAGATTTATCATTTTCAAATAAGGAATTTTAAGCAATATTACTCACCAAATGATACCCCAGGGCTAAGACTAGGTAAAAACTGATTATTTTTTCAAACTTCGATCACAACAATCAATATTTTATTAAGTCCAACCAACATAAGTGGTGTGCAATTTTTGACTCTCATCGGATGATTCCAAGACTCCTCTTCCATTTCCACGTAAAAAAACTCGAGTCAAACTGCTTAAAACTGCAAGTTTTTACGTGTATCATCTTAGAACTTAGCGTTCTCAGAAGCATTGTTACAGAACTTGAACATAAGTCTCGTGTAATGAAATAAGTTTTGGCGCGCAGTGGTGTTTCAGGGGATTTTAAATACTTAGCGACTCTGTTGTTGACTCTAAAGGAAATTATTTTGTAAAGAATATGGATGTTTCAATCATGAATTTTATACTATGTTATAAATTTATTACATGAAACATTTACGCCAATATACTAACGCTTGTATCTCAGAAATGGTTGGCAGAGGTGTAGTTCCACAAATATGTATCTCATACATACATACATACATAAACTCACGCCGTATTCCCCGAAGGGGTAGGAAGAGGTGCATTTCTGCACCCACATTTCGCCAAGTATGTATCAGTCCCACGTAATAGGGGGCGAGCCTATTGCCGTTTTTCGGGCACATTTCCAGACTCCGTGCTGTTACCGAGAATTTCCTAATGGAAAAACCCAATAACACTTTGCCCGACCCGGGAATCGAACCCAGGACCTCTAGATCGCTCGGCACATACTCGTACCGCGAGACCACGAGGCAGTCAGTTTATGAATTTTATACTATGTTATAAATTTATTACATGAAACATTTACGCCAATATACTAACGCTTGTATCTCAGAAATGGTTGGCAGAAGTGTAGTTCTACAATTATGTATCTCAAACTGTTTTTAAAGGCGTCATTGTTGTATTTTTTAGACACCGAGCTACCACTGCGAATATCTTGAAGGTCACTTCCATCAACACTTTGCCAAACGGAAACTATAGAGCGGAGCCAACGCTGAAATTGGCTGAAAAATGAAAAACGCTGGAGGGCAAGGGCGAGGCTATTGCCGTCGGCCTGGATATTGCGAAGGCGTTTGACCGGGTATGGCATCGAGCTCTTCTGTCGAAGCTACCATCCTACGGAATCCCCGAGGGGCTCTGCAAGTGGATCGCCAGCTTCCTGGATGGCCGGAGCATAAAAGTCGTCGTTGACGGCTGTTGCTCCGCGACCAAGACCGTCAATGCTGGTGTTCCACAGGGCTCGGTGTTGTCGCCGACGCTCTTCATCCTGCACATCAATGACATGTTGTCTATTGACAGCATGCATTGCTATGCAGATGATAGCACGTGTCATGCGCGATACATCGGCCAACGGAACGCCTCTCGGAGTTCAGTAGAGGAAAGTCGATACAAACTTGTGTCTGAAGTCGAAGGCTCTCTGGGGCGGGCTTTTGAATGGGGAGAAAAGAACTTGGTTCAATTCAACCCATTGAAGACACAAGTTTGCGCGTTCACTGCTAAGAAGGACCCCTTTGTCATGGCGCCACAGTTCCAAGGAGTCTCTCTCCATGTTTCCGAGAGTATTGGGATACTTGGCGTCGAAATTTCGAGCAAAGTGCAGTTTAGGAGTCATTTGGAGGACAAAGCCAAGTTAGCCAGCAAAAAGTTGGGCATCCTGAACAGAGCCAAGCGGTACTTCACGCGGGACCATAGATTGACGCTTTATAAAGCGCAAGTCCGGCCTCACATGGAGTGCTGCTCTCATCTCTGGGCAGGGGCCCCCAAATACTTGCTCGACCCACTTGACTCCTTGCAGAGGCGTGCATTTCGAATCGTCGATGATCCCAATCTCACGGACAAAGTGGAGTCGTTAGGACTGCGGAGAGACTTCGGGTGTCTCTGTGTGTTCTATCGACTCTTCCATGGGGAGTGTTCTGAGGAACTGTTCAGCTTGGTACCGTCGTCAACTTTTTACCATCGCACTACCAGACATCGCAGTGGAGTTCATCCATACTACCTGGAGACAATCCGTAGTAGTACGGTGCGTTTCCAGCGTTCCTTTCTACCACGCACGTGCAAGCTCTGGAATGAACTCCCTGCCTCGGTGTTCCCCGAGCGCTATGACTTGTCCTTCTTTAAACGAGGCTTAAAAAGAGTGTTCACCACACGGTAGGCAGCGGCTGGGTTGTGCCCCTGGCATTACTTTAGTCCATGGGCGGCGGTAACCGCTTACCATCAGGCGGACCGCTTGCTCGTCTGCCTACTAAGGCAATAAAAAAAAAAAAAAAAAAAAAAATGTCTCGACAAATAACGTAATAAGCAAGGAATATTAATCAACCAAATAAATAGATCAACATTATTATATTTTATATTTTATGCCGCATTCAATACAGTTTTGACGTAACAATAATATTAACAAAATAGAAACTGCTCAACTGACATTTTCTCTCATTATTGACATACTCGTAAGCTAGGAACGAAACGGAAAACATTCAACCGTACATCGAAGCTTGTAGCCGAGTAAAAAAAATAATCTGTTGAATATTTATAAGGATGGAAAACACGAACCGCCTCCATTATTTTGTTTATGTAATAGAACGATTATTTAGCCTCTATTTTATAATCGACTATATAAAAGAGGTTTTATGTGTTTTCCTTTCAGTTTGACTAAATTGACTCTGTTTTGCGTTTATGGCAGGATGGAAATTTGAATATTAGCTAATCTTTTTTATCTATGTTTATTAAGTGGTATACACTTTAACTTTGACTGCCTCGTGGTCTCGCGGTACAAGTATGTGCCGTGCGATCTAGAGGTCCTGGGTTCGATTCCCGGGTCGGGCAAAGTGTTATTGGGTTTTTTCATTAGGAAATTCTCAGTAACAGCACGGAGTCTGGAAATGTGCCCGAAAAACGGCAATAGGCTCACCCCCTATTACGTGGGACTGATACATACCTGGCGAAATGTGGGTGCAGTAATGCACCTCTGCCTACCCCTTCGGGGAATACAGGCGTGAGTTTATGTGTACACTTTAACCAAGACAGACTGATTATTATACAATGTGTATACAGACCGTGATCGAAAACTAAGACAGGCAATAGCCACGGTGATTACAGACACCGTGACATAAAAGAAAATCCGTCAAAAAAACGTTTTCCTAACAACCACGAGTATTAAATGTAATGCGGTTGTTAGGAATATGTAAAAAAAATATATCGGGATTTTTTTTAATGTCACGGTGTCTGTAATGACCGTGGCTATTGGCCGTGGCCTGTCTTAGTTTTCGATCACGATCTGTATACCTACAGCCTGTATGTAATTTTTTCAAGGTGAGTAATCGCAATCAATACCCGCCTAAAGACAAATGTATGGGAGATTCACATGCATAATTTTTATACTTCACATACAGATGTATTTTATGAGAATTTAAAGTGTCGCGTATTTTCTAAAATGAACGTGATTTTCGTCGTATTACGAAACCTGTGTGTAAAACTGTAGGATAAATTAAAATCGTGAATTAAAATGTTTACATACATACATAAACTCACGCCTGTATTCCCCGAAGGGGTAGGCAGAGGTGCATTTCTGCACCCACATTTCGCCAGGTATGTATCAGTCCCACGTAATAGGGCGCGAGCCTATTGCCGGTTTTCGGGCACATTTCCAGACTCCGTGCTGTTACTGAGAATTTCCTAATGGAAAAACCCAATAGCACTTTGCCCGACCCGGGAATCGAACCCAGGACCTCTAGATCGCACGGCACATACTTGTACCGCGAGACCACGAGGCAGTCGTTGTCGTCGTAATTCAAAATGTTTATGAATTACTTTCCAAGAAAAGATTCACCTTAATAAAAAAAAAGCTTTGCATAACTTATTGTTCAGTCTCGCTATATGTCATCTTATGATGCCAATGAAACATTTAACAAAATGTAAATTTTACTAGACATTTATGTAACGCTTAGGAAAAATGTCCTTTAACAATTTAGTAAAGACAATTTCCCTCGCACATCAAGTAGCACTACCAAATATCAGTCCATTAACTTCAACGCCAAAACCTTTTAAAGCAAAATCCAGTCATAACAAGATAAAATAGATGCAAATATTAGGTCCATCTATCAGCCGATGCCGGTACACTAACAGCAAGCTCATAAATTACAAATTTTACGCCCGAGTAAAACTGCCCCTTGCATCGCGTTTTACACCTTCCACCCGCTCCCCACTCCCCCTTCTTTCCCCTTTTGAAAAGGTATGAAACTTTTACGTGCAGTAAAACAAGGATATGCGTACTTAAGTTCCACTTTCAATGATTTTATTGAACCTGTCCATTTAATATAAAATGTGATTTGATACTTTGTATCGTTGTTATATTCGGTCTGTTATTACTCAAGATTATCTGCTGGGTATATATTATATCGACTTTTTTATTTTAATACTATAAGTTCATTATTGTTCATGATCAAACATGCCACTTTTGGGTACGGCCGTACTATTTAGAGCTTTTAATTATGCAGGTATTTTTACGTAATTTTCTCGAAAAATTAAGAATACTCAAATAGCATCGAAAGATTTAAGTGTGTGCATGAGACTCGAAACTGTTACCCCTAACATGGTGCCATTTCAAAAGATGCGCTATACTCATAAATGAATCCTGACTATAAGACATTTCCATTATTTCGAGAATAGTAGGAAACTATGAGACTGTTAAGTAGGTATTGTTCATGCAGATGCATTTGATTTGATTATGCTATCTTAATAACGCCTCGTGGTCTCGCGGTACAAGTATGTGCCGAGCGATCTAGAGGTCTTGGGTTCGATTCCCGGATCGGGCAAAGTGTTATTGGGTTTTTCCATTAGGAAATTCTCAGTAGCAGCACGGAGTCTGGAATTGTGCCCGAAAAACCGCAATAGGCTCGCCCCCTATTACGTGGGACTGATACATACCTGGCGAAATGTGGGTGCAGAAATGCACCTCTGTCTACTCCTTCGGGGAATACAGGCGTGAGTTTATGTATGTATGTATAATAATCCCTCTTAGATGTAGAAGAAGCCCGTGCCCAGCAGTGGGACGTACATGAGTTAAAAATAAGATTGTCAAAGGCTAATGAATATAATATTCTCGTGACCTTTTGATGGTTTGATATTGCCGGATCATACCAATTAGTGTTGGGTTTTACTATTGAGAAATTGACTGACTGAAAAAAAGAACTTCGCTTGCTTCTAATACGTAGAAATTATAGTTGTCGGAAGTGGGCGCAGAAGGACACCACTTCTTCCAAAGGGAAGACTGTTAACTTACCTTTTCAGTACTATGGGTAGACTTCTGCCTGCCATTTTGGCGGTACAAGCGCGAGAGTGGGTGCTATTACATTTAACTTATGGTAAAATGTAAGCTTGAAAGTAGGTTACGTCAGCTAAACGTGTATTGTTGACAGAGTAAGTTGCACCGCCCTGTGCGAATTTTCTAGACAGAAAGCTTTATATTGTAGAAAAAAAATCTTAAAAGATAAATTTGTATAAAGTTAATCTGTGGAGGTTTAATTACCAACCTGCACTAGGCCAGCGTGGTGGATTAAGGTCTTACCACTGCTAAGTAGTAGGATTATATAGAAATAGATGAATGTCGAAATTAAATTAACATTCACATACATAAAACCAGCAGTGATGGCCTCGAGGTTTAGGCGCGCGGTCGAGAATTTCGACGGTCGCAGGTTCAAACCCCAGGCACACACCTCTGACTTTTCGAAGTTATGTGTGTATTCACAATGAATTATCACTTGCTTTAACGGTGAAGGAAAACATCGTGATGAAACCTGCACACCTAAAAGTTCGTAGGAATTTCTTAGGTGTGTAGTCCGCCAACCCGCACTAGGCCAGCGTGGTGGACTAAGGCCTAAACCCTCTCAGTTGTAGAGGAGGCCCGTGCCCAGCAGTGGGACGTATATGGGCTGATGATGATACATAAAACCACACGGCTGTTTTCCCTGAAGGGGTAGGCAGATGTACATTTCTGCATCCACAGTAGTTAATAGGGGATAAATAAAAAAATATTTTAACTTTATAATTTTTGTTTTATCATTTTAATGCACGTGGTATAAGTGTGCGGCGTGCGATCAAGAACTCTCAGAATGAGAAAACATTAATTGAGTTTTTTATTAGGAAATTCAGTTCTAGTTCGGACGGCTATTATTTATTTATTATTCACATCACATATATAAAACATTTTTAACTCAGTAACATGCTCTAAGTTACTATCTCTGATATACATACATGACACGTAAGGTGTGCGTAGAATTCTCCGAAATTATATAAGTGAGATGGAAAAGTGAAGACAAAAACAATCAATAAATAATAAAATGTAAATGGCAATAACAACATTATTAAATATTTTATTATTTTATTAAATGTTATGGGTCGCTAAAAATTCGAATTTTTGATATAGGAATACCTACACTTACTTATGCCGATACCTTCAAATTGACAAGTGGGATTGAGTAATTCTAAAACTTTTATTCCGAGCTGATCAAGAGTCCTTCATAAACCATCATCTGTTTTCTTTTAGTTATCATCACTAAAAAGTTATAACCCAAAACGCTTAGAAATATAGCTGGAAATCCGTCACTATTCACATCGGAACTTAAGCCTCGCACCTGCAGCATGAAATATCATCGCAAAATCTCCGGCTTTATGCTCGAAAATATATCAAAGACAAATTGTCAAGCAGACGGGACGTATCGACTTTAAATTCTGTCCGGGGAATGTATTTCGCTTGAAATATTGGCGCATTTTTGCGCTGTTTGACGCGCTTTTCAATATCTTACGCTCGCTGTTTCCAATCTTATTGCAGATTCCTATCTGTTGGTGTTATTAGACATTCATGCATCACGCGGTTACATATTCATATTCAACTTACAATAAAATGTAAGTTGAATATGTATATGAATGTAGGTATGTTGAATATGTATTTTTCCTTTTTTGTAAAACGGCAGCTGATCAAAAATGTAATGAAAAGGATTCCTCTGCTCATAAAATACATTTTTTTTAACACCATGAACACCCCTTTTATTACCCTTCTGGGTTGTCTGGAAGAGAGCTAATAGCGATAAGACCGCCCTTTGTGGCACACATGGTACCTATTTAAGAATTTAGTTTTATTTGATTTCTGTTCTAGTGGTGTACAATAGAACATATTAAATAAATAACTTGTGTACACTATGTATAGCAGGCTATTAATAGCAGGTAGCATTCTAGGGGTAAATGTGACTTGGTTTGTACCATATCTTTTCTTAGCGGTGATAATTGTCTCTTATCAACCGTCACATTTATGCTGGCCAGTTGGAAATCATAATATGTAAGTAAAGTTGATCCTGGCACACGGTACACTCGCCTTTTTTTACTATGGCTAATTTTCTACCTTGAGCATTAAGACCATCATCCAGATAAAAATAATGTATATTATGCAGTATATTATGGTTGGCCAGTATATTATGACTGCCTCGTGGTCTCGCGGTACAACTATGTGCCGTGCGATCTAGAGGTCCTGGGTTCGATTCCCGGGTCGGGCAAAGTGTTATTGGGTTTTTCCATTAGGAAATTCTCGGTAACAGCACGGAGTCTGGAAATGTGCCCGAAAAACGGCAATAGGCTCGCCACCTATTACGTGGGACTGATACATACTTGGCGAAATGTGGGTGCAGAAATGCACCTCTGCCTACCCCAAGGGAATACAGGCGTGAGTTTATGTATGTATGTATTATGGTTGGCCAAAATATACAAATATACAACAAGCAAGTTCACAGTTAAGTATAGAATACAAGGGCACTAGATTATCCCAACGTTTAATATATTTTTACAAAACAATACCACTTAATGCACAAACAAAAAGTAGCTTTTATAAAGTTTTAATAAATCATCACTATGAATAACAACGTCTATTTACATCCAATCCGCTTAAAAAAAAAAAAAAATACAATTACGCTACATCAAAGTTAATGATTGCGAAGCTGTATAGCTCGGCAAAAAAACGTCATTCAACGCAAAAGTTTGATTGCCAGCGAGAAAACTCTGGCGAAACATTAAAATCAGTTTGTAAACTATCTTCTGTATCACCACTTTAACGAGTTGGGGATTGTTTTTTTAAATACTTTCTAATGAAACACAGTACGCTACTAAGGGTAATTACGTTGCTCGCTGCAGTAAACTGTAACGTATTTATACCAGTGTAGGAAACTCATCGTACTTTGGTACATTGAGGTAAAACAAAGGAACGAGAAACAAGAAACTATTATGATCGTCTCTCAACAGTAGCCATTATTATGACGGTAAGCTCAATACATTGATTCAGTTGTGATCAAACTTTGAAAGAAGCTTGTATAGGTAATACTAATAAGACTAATAACAACAGTCCATAGCCTTTTATTTGGTTGTGATAGGTGCAAGGGGCGCCATTTAACATCTCCGAGTATTGAAGATATACAATGAACAATCTACACCTCCTTATCCACCGAACAGACATCCGATGTATGCCATAAGAACATCTCATCTTTAGCTAAACAAATAATTAAAGGTCTGGCAAAATTATGGCCGTAACATGTCTTTTGATTTTTAATTTATGAATAACCATAGAACCATGCTTTATTTAACTATATTTTTTCAATACAAAAAAGTGTAGTTATTAATACGCTAGGTTATAACATCCTCATATTATGATGCTTGCAATTATGCAATTAATTCGAGCAAATTATTAAACAACTACACCAGAAAGGAAATTCACTTTATATTCGTAAAATCATTTACGTACTATTCACAGATTTAAAAACCATCCTCCATTTTGGACTCGCTAACTGCCTTAGTTACGTCAACTTCCATACCATTGGTACGGGATTTTATATTTTTTCCAGCGTGTTTTTCGACACTGCTATACCTATCTGTTATAGTACTTTTAAACCGTTCCACGGATCTCCCAAATTGAAAAATAACTCAGCGTCCCCAAGATAAATTTTCAAGCCAGAACTTGGCCGTTTAATGACTAAGACGGAATTTCGGCCATTTAAAATAGGCACTGTTATTAAACTTGATCACATAAATAAGTTGAAGTGTCTCGGGGAGTCAAGTCATGGCTGAAAGAACTCTACCAACGAAAATTAAGGGACACCGAATACAATCAACTGAATGATACTTAATTGTGAAGTTAAGGCTGTTTATAAAGGAGTAATATCTGACATTTGTTAGAATTAGGTAGCACTTTTATATCTTACTTATTTACTTAAATGGCGCAACGAACCAAAGTGAGACTTGGCCTCCGACAATAAGACTCTCCACTTCACTCACACTTCACTCGTGAGCCCATGTAATAGAATTACTCGGTAATTTAATTGATATTCAAACTCTTAAGAGCTGATAAGTTGATAATATGAAAAAGATCAATTTCTCTCAGAACGGTTTTTATTTACGTTAAGCTTTACCTGCATCTCTGTGTGTTAATAGGTTTTCATGTGTGTTTGTTGAACGCATTTTTGTGTATATCTTTTTTTTTATGCGAAAACGAGCTAGTGAGCCGCATGATGTTAAGTGATCAACACCGCCCATGGACAGCCACAATACCAGAGGAATCATCGGTGCGTTGCCGGCCTTTGAGGAAAATATAGGCTCTTTTCTTGAAGGTCCCTAAGTCATATGCATTCGGAAATATCGCCGAGGAAAGCTCTGAAGGAAAATATAAATAAATCGTCCACCACACAACATTAATAAGAATAATTCACCGAGAGACTTACTGTTATAAAGCAATAAATATTTCAATAACTACGACCCATAAAGATATTTGCTCCGCAAAAATAATATCGGCGATGTTCTTCACAAAATACGATGTTCTTTTGGAACCTAATCTTCCCCTGACAATTGTACGGAGTCTTCATTATACTGAGTGGTATAAAAACTTGTTTCTTTAAGAGGATATATTCGTAATGCGATATTTCCAATATATTTTCTTCTTTGATACATTTTGCCATCTACTAAAGAAATTGATATGAATCGTAATGATGAGCTTAGTGATTGCGTTGGAATCAATGAAATGCAATTTTCTTGATTTTTTTTTGAAATGTTTCATAAATAATCTGTTAATGTATGAAATTTGTTCAAAATCATATTAAATAATATCAATATTGCAAATCCTACAAACGACACCTACAGGTTTTAATCCCTTATCAGTGAATTCAAACGTTATTAAAATAGTAATGTTCAAAGCAGAATATATATTTTCGTCAATAATGTTGAATCCGGTAGTAATGATAAATTAGCCTGATTTTAATGGACTTGCAATTTTCGTCAAACGAAAAAAAAAACATAAATTAAAGTGCTGCTATTCAATGCAGCGAAACACCTCCATAGATCCTATTATCTGTCATAAATTTTCTTAAGCGTCATAGTAAGGTTACTTGATTCTACAAGCTTCTTAATCACATACATACATACATAACCTCACGCCTCTATTCCCCGAAGGGGTAGGCAGAGGTGCATTTCTACACCCACATTGTCAGGTATGTATCAGTCGCACGTAATAAGTGACGAACTTATTGCAGTTTTTTGGGCACAATTCCAAACGCCGTGCTGCTACTGACAATTTCCTAATGTAAAACCCCAATAAAACTTTGCCCGACCCGGGAATCGAACCCAAGAGCTCTAGATCACACGGCATATACTTGTGCCGCGAGACGACGAAGCAGGCAGCCAGGCTTATTAATCACCTTCATTGTATCAACTCAACCGCCATCACCCAACAAACAAAATCACTTTTCATGCTAAAACCCAGCATTCACAAGGTTCTTGCAAAAGTGGGTAGCAAGATAAAATTTGCCATTTTTTCAGCCATGTTGACGAAGCTTTTAGCCATTTTAATGGCGCATGCAGCGTCGGAACCGTCGCGTCTATGTTATTTTTGCACAAATATGGATACGTC
The DNA here is from genome assembly GCA_907164795.1 of Hemaris fuciformis. Classification (NCBI taxonomy): domain Eukaryota; kingdom Metazoa; phylum Arthropoda; class Insecta; order Lepidoptera; family Sphingidae; genus Hemaris; species Hemaris fuciformis. The sequence continues at coordinate 11,878,234 of OU015447.1, forward strand.
GGACGGCTTGACAAACAAATAATAAATTTGGCAGGGCAGCAGGTGCACGGGAAATTCAAATATACAGGGCAGCGTCGAAAATAACGGTCTTATGCTGTATTAAAAGAATACGAGATTTTTATTTTAGCTTAGGAGTGTTTTCAACCAGTGACTTATGTAAATACTTGATATTTTGCACAAATTAAAGGTAAAGTAACAAATGGACCTGAAGGGATATACAATATATACTTAGTTTTGACACCACATAAGGTGGTTTGAGGAGACCCGTACTCAGCAATGGGTCGTGTGTATGGGCTGATGATGATGATGATGATGGATATCAGAACTACGACACACTGTTTGTTGTTTCAAATACTCAAAGCCGATACGAATATTAATTGTGGATTATTCAATAATTTATTTAATTGACGTTTTCCTAACAACCAAATACATTTTATATCTATGGTTGTTAGGAAAACGTAAAATTTTTTATTTTTTGTCGCGATTTTCTTTAACGCCTAACTTAGTTTCCGATCACGGTCTGAATAGGGTGTATATGGATCACTGAATTTCTTAGCCTGAATAAATGTAGACTGAAATAATTCACGCTTACAAAAAGAGACACGAATTCCAAACATTAGAGCCAAAAAAACAAAGCAAAAGTCACTAATAACAGCGCCCGTTTATTCCCTGTTAAGGGTCAAGCCACACCTGGAGTAAATTGAATTCTATGAATAAATTTCTCCATAGTACATTAGCATTCAAGTCATAACATTATAGCGTTGTGGAATCGGTTTTAAATTGGCCCGCATAACTGTGTTAACTGGCCAGAGATAATTTTAATAATGATAAATAAGTATTTTTTTTTAGGTTAAATAATATTTTCTGTAAAATTTTGCCAACTGATCGAATCTGATGTAAATAATAAGTATTCTGATGAGTTTGGCCCCTTGTGTATCCAGTGGCGGTACTTCCATGAAGCCCAAAAGCCCAGCTTGCCTTACAAAATTCCGAATAATAATCTTTAAGCATTAAATCTTTATTTAACAAAAGCAATTTGACATATAAATGAGAACAGCATGACCCCACAATAAACAATTATTATATAAACTAGATATTACACAATTAACGTGTAACGCTTTTGGTTTTCTATGGAAGTACCACCACTGGTATCATAGTCGCTTTACGAACAAATTTGTATCATACACATTATTAAAACAAAATACACCTCGTCGAGACTGTAAAGTGTAATCGTTCAAGATGTCACTATATAAAGATTTAAAAGGAAACTTTTTGTTTAAGTCCAGACAACTAGTTTCTTAATTCGACACAGACGGATAGTCCTTTGGTATTAGACGTACCCTTATTTATTAAACAATATAGGTTACTGTAGTGTTTATATACTTGTCTCGGGAGCACGGGTAGTGGGGGATTCAGTCTTGTGCGAGCCGGTGGCGAGAGCGGACGTGTTACACTGACTGCTGGTGACGTAACGAGCCAATAATTTACCCTCGTGAAGGCACGAGTACTACAGTTACCTTTATTGCATCTTTAAAATAATAATATATACCTAGCTATGCATGTAATAGCTGCTCTGTTGTAGCTAATGTTTGAAACATATGCGTATAAAAATACGGCAGAAAAGTCGGTACAAAGAAAAATGTTTGGCGTACTTGTTCGCTTTCAAACTTTTGTTTGCATTAGTTTCTGAACAATACGACTTAGGAATCTTAAAGAAACTTACTCGCTTCCTAAGGCTGACATCAACATTTCTATTATGGTTAAAAATTTAAGGTTAATAATAAAGGTATACTTTGATGAAATTAATCGTGATGTACGGTTCAAGTATACCACTTCCCCTTCTCCATTCTTGTCAATCATGTATTGTTAGGTTGCAATGCTCGTCACCAATGACTCACGTAGAACTAATCCCATTAATATCAAACTATTACAAACAAAGTTAAAAACCTGAAATCGAATGTTTTCTTTTTGTGTGGTAAAGAGTATCAGAAAAATCATAACAGTTTTGGTATCAAAATATACTATGTAAGTGTATCAGTTCACGTTGGAGTCACCGATGTACGTGAACCTGTGATACACGTGTATTGTTGTTGCGTAAGTAGGGCAAGAGCAGCGACGTAAATGAAACGACCGGTCTTGATGCATGCTAATAGATGACTCCGTGCATGTTAAACCTTTATTGCCTTATATACTAAATTTTGGCATAGTTCGAGTTCATCGACTATGCTGACGATGGTCCACAACTATGTTGTTCTATATCAGTCCATATACGTGCCATTGCTAGGCACGGGCCTCTTATCCAACTGAGATGGGTTAGCCCGTAGTCCGCCACGCCTGGCCTGGTGCGGGTTGGCGGACTGCACACCTAAAAAAATTCTACAACTTCTAGACGTGCAGGTTTTACAATTATATTCATTTTAATCTTATTTAATCAGAATGTATAACTTATCTAATTATAACAAAAACAATGAAGCGCGTCATATAAAATAGCCTTCAAATCAATAGAAGTCTGGAAGATTGCTATTCCGACGTACAAAACGCTCGATACTCAAATTCTTTTTCCTTACGCCACGCAGCTGTTCGGTCCTCGCCGCAGCATTTCATCGGAAACAAGAACTTATTGCCCCCCGGCCCGTAAATAACTTAATATTATTAGATTACAAATCAAATGTGTTTTTTGTTATTCCACTATCCGTGTGTACGATATTTCGTACGGCATTTGTACTGGTACTACATTTTAACAACAATAAATTGCTATTAATATAAGTGGCTTGTGACAGGTTTGGAAACTACTTAGGTTGTTGCTGTTGAAATGAAATGAAACGAAATATGTTTTATTTTTTGGATGGATTTAAATAGTTTTTTTTAAAGACTGCCTCATGGTCTCGAGGCACTAGTATGTGCCGTGCGATCTCGAGGTCCTGGGTTCGATTCCCGGGTCGGGCAAACTGTTATTGGGTTTTTCTATTAGGAAATTCTCAGTAGCACGGAGTCTGGAAATATGCCCGAAAAACGGTAATTAAATATGGGAAAAACTTAAAGACGTAAACCTAAGAATTTATCTCACAACATCATGGTAGTCTGCTTAACATTCAACTAAGATCATCATCATCACCAGGTAATCTCAGAGCCATCACTCTTTAAAAAACATAAATGCATACATAACCTCACGCCTGTATTCCCCCAAGGGGTAGGCAGAGGTGCATTTCTGCACCCACATTTCGCCAGGTATGTATCAGTCCCACGTAATAGGCAACGTGCCTATTGCCGTTTTCGGGCATAATTCCGACTCCGTGCTGCTGCTGAATTTTTCCTTATGGAAAAACTCAATAACACTTTGCCCGACCTGGGAATTGAACCAGCGCACCTTAAGATCACACGGCACATACTTGTGCCGCGAGACCACGAGGCAGTTTCGTGGTATAAAACTCGTTATACTAGAATTGGATTCTCCTAATTCCCTATAATATTCTGATTAAAATATGTATTCGCCGATAACGTCATGTAATTTCCAGATTGGATACGAAATAAGAATCCCTTGCAATCCCCCGGCAAAGGTATTAATGATATGAGTAATTTTATTCCGATAGCAGGAAATATTTCATTTACATTTTTTCACATTAACGGGTATTTGTTCTTATTTAATGTAAAAGCGTTATATGCAAATTTCAAGTACGGGGCGAGAAATTGCGAATCCTATTCCAAATGACAAACAGACCGGCATAAGGGCGCTGACTAGCGAGACTCAGACACCTGCAAATATCCAGACCTGACCAGTATCTGACCAGCAGATACTTGATAAAATATTTAATATTCAATGCATTTCAATGTTAAGATGGTTATGTTGATAACCTTGATATAGTTCAGAAATGAAGAGTGAGTCATGCAATTTTATACCATTATTGATTGACGAATATGCCGTTCTACATTTTAAAAAGAAACTTATTTCTAGTTATTATAAAAAAACGAACACAAAAATATTAAATTTTTCATTTCTTCAATTTTTTAGAAACAAAATTTTGGTTATTTTTATAACAGCTAATAAGTAGTGCAATTTAACAAGCATCAATATTAGACGCCACAGAGAGCGGAGTGCTAAGTGAAATTATTCTGGTTGGCCATTATAACCACTTCGGCACCAGCAAGAAACTTAAGCGTACTTGCCACCGAATATAAATGCTTCAGAGAGGAAGTTTTGGCACCGTAACACGTCATAAGAGCAAGCGAGAGAGATTAATCCGTTTTATCTGTGTATTCTGTTTCACCCGTAGGAGTCTTACAGCAATGAAAGGGTCTTCCATTGCGAGGGGATCGGCTTTCCACCACTCTGGTCTACTTTATATTGGTAGACTGGTTCCAGTACTTTAAATATTTAAGGAATACCATTCAGAGTAGTATGAGAGATAGGTGGTAGGGTTTGAAGGAGAGGTTACCTAAAATTTTCTCATTTATAAGTCCATGATAATTCTTTACTATTCATAATGCACACTTAAAAGCTCTTAGGAATGACTTAGGTGTGTAGTCCCTTAACCCACACTAGGCCAGCGTGGAGGACTAAAGGCTAAACCCTCTGCGTTATAGAGGAGGCTCGTGCCCTGCAGTGGGACGTATGTTTATGGACTGATGATTCATAATAAAAGAAACCAGTTATTGTCACCAAGACCAAGAACTCCAGACTAAGACAAAGAAAATCAAGATGGCAGTCTCTTGATCTCTGTGGCAAATCTCTGTGTACAATTGGGAGAGGGCTATCTTCAGCAGTGGACTGATGGATAATCGCTTGATGAGTTAAGCAGAGAACGGAATACGGTGTTTTCTTGCCGCAGTTGTTTCGCAGCATGATTGTGACGTGTGTCATTGACAAGTCCCGGATTCGATTTCTAGGTCACGGAATGTGGTAGTTTGGTTTTCAGTTATGAAGTTCAAGCATGTATATATGAGCCTAAGGAATAAATTTATCTGATTATTTTTTAATAATAAAAGACCCTGAACGAAAACTAAGACAGGTAATAGTTTTGGTGATTAAGAAACGTCAAAATGTTTCTTCTTTTGGAAGTAGTTAATGTGTTTGTAATCACCGTTTTCGATCCCGATCGGGTTACACTCTGTAAACCCGCCACCGCCTCTCACCATGCTACAACCTGACGAAGTCTGTTTTGAACTGCTTTGTTACATTTGTATAAAGGTTCCATTCGTTTATACAGTAGGTGGATAATTTAGCAGCGTCTGTGTATAAGAATCATATCTGAGAGGGTGTAAAAATTAACGTCTGGATTTCGTAGAAAGGAATATTTAGAGGAAATTTTGCTATGATGGTGGATAAGTGATTCTCCATAAAATAACTCGTGCAATTGAGAGGTCCACCAACCCCCACTAGGCCAGCGTGGTGGACTAAGGCCTAAACACTCTCAGTTGTAGAGGAGGCCCGTGCCCAGCAGTAGGACGTATATGGGCTGATGATGATGATGATGATGAATTGAAAGGTTCCAGGTTCAATTTTGATAAATTGAACAATAAAGTATTATTGGTATAGTATAAAGTATTATTGTTTTTTTTTTCATTACATACAACTCTTCGTAACTGCAGGAAGTGTAAAATGTGTGGTAAACGGCATGATGCTCCCTAAATATTTCGTGATTCTTAAAAGCTGAAAAACGGGTGCAGAAATAAACCTTCGGTTACCCCTTCACGAATACGGAAATGACAAAATATATGTACGTATCACAGCACAGAACTAGAGCACACATAACTGAGTTTACGAGGTGAGATCCAGCAAACGTGCCACAATATGCCAACGTGGCTAAGTTACAAGCTATTTTCTCAAAAATATGGTTTGTACTTTATTACTGGATCCATATTAGTATCTATGAATTCCAAAAAAACACTCGATGAACACTCGAAGCATACCTTTTCGGTATTTGTATACATACATAACCTCACGCCTGTATTCTATTCTGTTTGGTATTTGTATAACTAATTTAAATACCATTTCTTATAATCATTTAAAATCTTCAAGTTGAATCATATACCCAACATAAACCTTCAAACCAGCAAAACATAATTGTCAACATATTGATCAAATATTTGCCGATCACACAAATGTTTGTATTATCCACAGAATGGCGAGGAAAACCAAACATAACACTGGAGAAATAACCCCAATGGCTTTAATTACGACGCCTGGTGTATTAAGGAACTGGCATATTATTTAAATGTGGAAACTTGGGCCGTTGGTCTCAGACGCTCATTTACACCTCGCAAGAACCACTTTCAAGCGTAAATGCAATGTTAATTGAAAATGTATTATTAATGAACACATGCGAGTTGTGGGCGCTTGGTTAATTTCGGCTATTGCCTTTTCGAATGCCGGATTTAGCATTGCTCATATTAGTTTCGCTTTGAATTCATGTGTTAATCCTTTCGTTTGAATTTTAGTTATTAAGTTTACTACCTATAACTTTAGTAATATTCGTGGCGGAGTTGGTTAGATACCAGCTTGCAAAACGAGAGGCCGCGGGTTCAATCCCCGCACCGAGACAAATGTATGTGTGATCCACAAATATCTGTTTCGGGTCTGGATCAGTGGCGGTACTTCCATAGAAGCCCAAAAGCCCAGTTTGCCTTACAAAATTTTGAATATAAATCTTTAAGCTTTAAATCTTTATTTAACAAAAGCAGTTTAACATATAGATGAGAATATCCTGACCCCACAGGCCACAATAATTAATTCTAAACTAGACATTACAAATTAAAGTATTTAACGCTTTTGGGCTTCTATGGAAGTACCGCCACTGGTCTGGATGTTTGTGAGACCGAAAAGTCTCTCGTAATTTCATATACCCACGACACAGGACTTGTATCCTAGTATGGGGTCAGAACTATGTATGTGACTGTTGGGTGTATTTATTTATTTGTTATTATGTATTTGATATGCTTTTCTTTTATCTCTGGTCACGAATGAATTCAAAATTTATTTAACTTATAGATTCAAAATGTCAATTGAGTACAAAGAAAACAAACCTGTTTTCACCAAACAAAGAAACTTCAAAGACAGCATTTAAAATTCAATGAGCCCGAAATAATTGCACCCGTGAAGAAATAATTTTCATAAATAAGCATTTCTCACGGAACTCTGTCGTTCCGACGAGCATTATTTAAATACTCCGAGATCTGTGCACTTTAGTGCAGGAAAATCTCCACATAAAGATCCTCTTAGATTTCTATTTGAATTTTATTAAGAAAACTACCGACTGCAGTGGCCGCGCCGGTCTATTGATTTTGAATAATTTCTCAACGAGTCCGCATTTTATAATAGTTTTAGTCTAGATTTTTATGCGACTGTTCACGGCGTTGGCTGATTTTGTTGACCCTTGTTGGTTATATGAGATTATGCAGAATTTAATGTTCAAAATATCTCACTTAGATCGTATTAGAAATACAAAAAAGTCAGTCAAACGTAACATAAACACACAAAAAAGTAACATTTTAAAATGATTACTGATAAATTTAATAACTTGCAGCCCCGTGGCGCAGTTGACTGACACCAGTTTGCAAAACGAGAGACCGCGGGTTCGATCCCAACAGCGAGACAAATGTTTGTGTGATTAACAAATACGGGTATTTGTTTCGGATCAGGGTGTTTGTGTGACTGAAAAGATTCGCGTAAACTGCTCGGCACGGGTCTCCTCTACAACTGAGAGGGTTTAGGCCTTAGTCCACCACGCTGGCCTAGTGCGGGTTGGCGGACTACACACCTAAGAAATTCCTAAGAACTTTTAGGAGTGCATGTCTCATCACGTTGTTTTCCTTCACCGTTAAAGTACGTGATAATTCTTTGCGAATACACACATAACTTCGAAACGTCAGAGGTGTGTGCCTGGGGTTTGAACCCGCGACCGCCGAGATTCTCGACCGCGTGCCTAAAACTAAAGGCCATCCATGCCATAAAAGCATGAATATCAATATTTTTCCTATATAAAATCGTAGTACGAATAACATGAAACGTTTGAGAACAAACACGCTTTATTTGTTGGAGAAGGCACTGATATTTACCGAAATTGCATCCAAGAAATTGGCATTCAACGGACTATAGGAAATCATGGCGTGACTTGGGGATCGGGCTTGTACGTGAGGTCATTGACCCTATTGTTGTTTGATTAATGTGCATCCAAAGTAATGGTTTGGGGTGTCTGACCTGCATAATAGACAAGTTATAATGGATCTTGTATAACATTTTGGTTAGGGGAATTTTGAATAGTGCCACAAAATAACTCGAGTGTGTAACTGTGGCATCTTATGGTAAAACAATTTATTTACTAAAAGCTTTTATTAATTAAATTGTTAAGATTTTCGGGCATAATTGCCTCTTCATTCTGGTAAAATAAATTAAAATATGTGATCGGGTTCAGTTCCCAATTCAAGCTTAGTGTTATAGATTTTTGCGTTTGAAAATTTAACAACATAAAGTCTGGACAGAGGTTTGATAAACGAAAATAGACTCTTTTGTGTTCTATTACGTGGACATAAAATATGAAACAATGTTGAAACACATCTCTGCTTACCCTTGGATGTGTATAGTATAATGCTGTATCATAATACTACGTAACAGGTATGTATATTTAAGTCTGAGTGAATCATCATCATCAGCCCATATACGTCCCACTGCTGGACACGATCCTCCTCTACAACTAAAAGGGTTTAGGCCTTAGTCCACCACGCTGGCCTAGTGCGGGCTGGCGGACTACACACCTAAAAAATTCCTAAGAAAGTCTGAGTGTATATTGGGTTTTAATGCCAATAAATCACAATCAGTTACGATTATTGTTTTATATACACACACTTCTAATTAATGAAAACAGCAGTCTTAGAAAAAAACTTTCAAATATAAGTAGGTATCACCACAATAGAACCCTTGACATCTTATTTCATAGACGGCTACTAACTATGCGTGGTAGACTAAGGTCCCTTCTCAGTTGCAGAGGAGGCCCGTACAGCAGTAGGAGGTATATGGGCTGATGATGAACTATTGATAAGTCGTGATGGCCTCGAGGTTTAGGCGCGCGGTCGAGAATCTCGACGGTCGCGGGTTCAAACCCCAGGCACACACCTCTGACTTTTCGAAGTTATGTGTGTATTCACAATGAATTATCACGTACTTTAACGGTGAAGGAAAACATCGTGATAAAACCTGCACACCAAAAAAAAAGTTCTTAGGAATTTCTTAGGTGTGTAGTCCGCCAACCCGCACTAGGCCAGCGTGGTGGACTAAGGCCTAAACCCTCTCAATGGTAGAGGAAGCCCGTGCCCAGCAGTGGGACGTATATGGGCTGATGATGATGATGAACTATTGCGTACCCTAAGCTCTCATCTTAACTAAGCGTAACCAAATGAAAATGCTTGAAACATTTACCAGAGTATAAAGATGTTTGATTTATACAAGTTTATTTTAGCGTTGTGTGGGGCGTGTGAGTTGTAACATCGGGTTGTGATTGATAATACGGGAATGACATAAACGACTGAACGATTAATGAACTTTGACCGGCAATTATTCTTGGTTTGTCGGTATTGAGTATGGAATGTACATACATAAACTCACGCCTGTATTCCCCGTAGGGGTAGGCAGAGATGCATTTCTGCACCCACATTTCGCCAAGTATGTATCAGTCCCACGTAATAGGGGGCGAGCCTATTGCCGTTTTTCGGGCACATTTCCAGACTCCGTGCTGTTACCGAGAATTTCCTAATGGAAAAACCCAATAACACTGCCCGACCCGGGAATCGAACCCAGGACCTCTAGATCGCACGGCACATACTTGTACCGCGAGACCACGAGGCAGTCAAAGTATGGAATGTGTTTTTCTTTATTGGACTGGTGTTCGAGTAAATATTTATAAAATAAAAATACGTTTTCCAAACAACTACATACATTTAATACTCGTAGCTGTAAGGAAAACGTATTTTTTTATTTATTGTCGGGATTTTTTTAATGTCACGGTGTTTGTACTCGTAATCACCGTGGCTATTGCCTGTCTTGGTTTTCGATCGCGGTCTTTATACAGGATATGTTATTATCAAAACAATTCCAAAATAATTATACAAAATGTAACTATAAATTACCTGGAGAGCTACTGACTTAAATATCCAACGCCAAATTAAGTGAAAATTACAGTTGAAAAACACCTAAACAACCCTCCCGTGGAAGTATTTAAGTATGCTTACAGTAAACAAAGGAAGCATGCGTTGTTATTTGTAGACGGCAGGGAACGCCGGTTGTTTCTCTCAGTTACCTAGGTACGTATGCAGGTACTCGTTTGACTGAACTATAAATCCTCTTAAATTTACCTTATTTCGCTAAATTTCACAACTACCAGATAGAAGGAGAAAACTTTAATAATATGTTAATTATGAAAGACTGCATAATTTTATATCAGATAAATACACCCAACAGCCCCACAGCCCCGTGGCGCAGTTGGCTAGACACCAGCTTGCGAAACGAGAGGCCGCGGGTTCGATCCCCGTACCGAGACAAATGTTTGTGTGATCCATAAATATTTGTTTCGGGTCTGGGTGTATGTGAGACCGAAAAGTCTCTCGTAGTTTCTGATACTCACGAAACAAGACTTGTATATTAGTGTGGGATCAGAACTATGTATGTGACTGTTGGGTGTATATATTTATTTATTTATTTTGTGGATCAATAAACAATAAAGAAATAAAAATGATAAAAACTTCGAAGTGGCCTTGGCCAAAGAAGAAATTTGTTCGTTGAAAAGGTTTTTGATTCTGAGGCATAAGCGCGTTGCGAGTCAATAGGTCTCGGCTTCGATTCCCCAATCAAGAAATCTGTTTTTGGGTTCTTTGGCGAAATTCTTAGTAGCAGCATTAAGTTACTGCCTCGTGGTCTCGCGGTACAAGTATGTGCCGAGCGATCTAGAGGTCCTGGGTTCGATTCCCGGGTCGGACAAAGTGTTATTGGGTTTTTCCATTAGGAAATTCTCAGTAACAGCACGGAGTCTGGAATTGTGCCCGAAAAACGGCAATAGGCTCGCCCCCTATTACGTGGGACTGATACATACCTGGCGAAATATGGGTGCAGAAATGCACTTCTGTCTACCCTTTCGGGGAATACAGGCGTGAGTTTATGTATGTATGTAGCATTAAGTTAAGAAAAGTGCCTAAAAGTAGCAATAGGCTCTATGACGTAGGATGTAATGACTGACGAAATATGTGGGTGTTGAAATACACATCTGCCAGCCTCTTCCGGGAAGAAAACACAAATTCCATGTAACAACAATTCGTCATGTTTGACATTCTGAGCCACAGCTAATGTAATTCATACAAACATTAATTGCTCGATCTCAACAAATATAGTCTTGTGAATATTTGAATGTTGATTTTTGTAGCATAAATTTTATCCTGTTTGTTTTTTGGCGGATGCGACTTATAAGTCGTGATGGCCTCGAGGTTTATGCACGCGGTCGACAATCTCGACGGTCGCGGGTTCAAACCCCAGACACACACCTCTGACTTTTCGAAGTTATGCGCGTATTCACAATGAATTATCACGTACTTTAATGATGAAGAAAAACATCGTGATGAAACCTGCACACCTAAAAGTTCTTAGGAATTTCTTAGGTGTGTAGTCAACCAACCCGCAATACGCCATCGTGGTGAACTAAAGCCTAAACCCTCTCAGTTGTAGAGCGGGCTCGTGCCCAGTAGTGGGACGTATATGGGCTGATGATGATGATGATGATATACCTAACACCGAATGTAGCTGTGATGATGACGATGATGAATGTACATATATTATGCGGGGGCGGTACTTCCATAGAAGCCCAAAAGCGTTACACATTAATTATGTAATGTCTAGTTTATAATTGTTTATTGTGGGGTCAGTATATTCTCATTTATATGTCAAATCGCTTTTGTTAAATAAAGATTTAAAACTTAAAGATTATTTTCGGAATTTTGAAGGACAAATCGTCTTTTGGGCGTCTATGGAAGTACCGTCACTGATATTATGTACATTCAGATATACAGTTAAATCGACTTAATAAAATTTCTATACACCCCCAAAGGGGTAGGCAGAAGTGCATTTCTGGGCCTACATTTCGCCAAGTGTGTTTTGTCACTTCCCGAACCGGGAACCAAACCCGGGATCTCTAAATGGCACTGCACATACTTGTGCCGTGAGACTACGAGGCATTCGGCACTTAGTTCCATTCTCTATATTTGGAAAGACAAGACAAATATCACACCATTGGTTCACACCCATTTAGTGGAATACCTTCTTAAGCTAACAAGTATCTTGTGAAAATATCGCAACATTAATAAAGGAATAAACTATGAAATTTCCTGCATCAAAAGCCAAAGCCAAAGCAATCAATACTGAAATTCCGATGTAATTATTTCTATAATTTAGCGGCTTGTGCCAGTCACAACGATTCGCGGAACGTCAGGAAGATTAATGCTTCCAGCCTAATTAGAAAAGTTTTCCAACAACCTTTTAATGACCTTACCAACTACCTAAGGGAACGTTATTGTGCGACACGGTGTTAGCTAGTGTTGCAACACAGGCCGGAACGAAACAAGTTTTAGAAACTTTGCTCTTGAGCATTAGGAATAGATTAGACAGTGTTATTTGTACTACGATTCTTGAAGTTTTTATTTTAAATGATTACTTGGTGCACATACATACATAACCTCACGCCTATAATCCCCGAAGGTGCATTTCTGCACCCACATTTCACCAAGTATTTATCAGTCCCACGTAATAGGGGGTGAGCCTATTGCCGTTTTTGAAAGGAAACGGTTCTGAATATTTAATTTTATCTTATCAAAATATAAACCGTTTCTCTGGCAAAATATTAGAAATAGAACTTTTTAGTGATACATTTAATATAAGTATACTGTGTTTTACTGAGACTTGGTTGAAGGCACACCTTATGAGTTTTAATGTGAATGGTTTTAGGGTCGCTAGTTCGTTTAATAGAACCTCGGCGGAAGGTGGTGGTTCGATAATTCTTATCCGAAATCACATTACCTTCAAAGAAAGGAAGGACATCTCCTGCCTCTCTGTTGAACGAGTGTGTGAGGTTGCATGTGCGGAAACTGATTTATATATAGATAATATTGTGTGTGTATAGGCCTCCTTCGTCGAACATTAATATTTTCCTATCCACAATGGAGGATATTCTTAAAAAAATTAAAAATAATAAGATGGTTTTAGTATGTGGGGATTTTAATATTAACTTAATGGTTAATTCAGTTGATAAATGTAAATTTGTGTCATTATTTAGTTCATTTAATTATACTTGTTTGTTTTCTGAACCCACTAGAATAACTACTGAAACAGAAACCTGCATTGATAATATCATAACCAATTTCGAAGTGGTTGAAAAGTATACACAAATAGGAGTTAGATCGGACCATAAATGTTTGTTAGTCAAATTGAAACATAGAATTGAAAACATAAAAAAATAATTAAGTACAGGCCATTGACAAGACATAACCTAGGTAAATTTAATATCAACCTAAAATCAAAAATTAATATTTTAGAACCTAATTCTGACAGTCCCAACGATATATATTCTTCATTACTTGATACAATTTGCAAAGAATTCTACAAAGTGTGCAAAATTAAAACTGTAAAAATTAAAATTAATTCTAACATTAAATTTAGTACTTGGGCGACCAAAGGCATCCGACGTAGTAGAGAAATTTTATATAACTTGTATGACAAAAGGTCCTATACACCTGATGTCAATTTTATAAACTATGTCAGGCAATATTCTAAAATATTTAAAAAAGTATGCGTGCAAGCTAAAGCAGCTTATATTAGTGAAAAGCTGAGATTATCTAGCAATAAAATAAAAACAACTTGGCAAATTATAAATACAGAAACTGGGAGAAATAAGGTTACTGATAACAAGATAACCTTGGCTATAAACAACAACCTGGTTTCAGACAAAGTTAGTATTGCTAATTACCTAGAAAAGTTTTTCACAAATATACCTTTAGAGACAACTAAATGCTTGCAATCATCAGCAGTCTTGGCTGAATCACTTTTAAAAGAAAATGTTGTTGGAAATATGCCCATTTTCAGTTTTGAAAGAGTGTCTTGTTCCGAAATAATAAAAGCTTTTAAAAATCTTAAAATTAAGGCTACTGAAGATATATGGGGACTGTCGGTTAAGGCTATTGAAGCTATTATATTTAATATTGCTCCAATATTGACGGTTATATTCAATTCTTGTATAAGTGACGGTATTTTTCCCGACTTAATGAAAATCAGTAAAATTGTGCCCATATTTAAGTCGGGGTGTCCAAATAATCCATCAAACTTTAGACCCATCTCAATACTACCAGCTCTTAGTAAGGTCTTCGAAAAGATCATGCTCACTCAAATGCAGGAACATTTTGATAAAAATGGGATATTACATAGTAGCCAATTTGGTTTTTCAAAGGGTCGGTCTACGCAAGATGCAGGAACATCTTTGATGAAATCTGTACTGGAAGCCTGGGAGACGTCACAAGATGCTCTTGGGGTTTTCTGTGACCTCTCGAAGGCTTTCGACTGCGTTGATCACCAGACCCTTATTACGAAGCTGAGTTACTACGGCATAAGTGGTTCCTCTCTTCAACTTATTATGTCCTATTTATCGGGTCGTGAACAAAAAGTATGTGTGGACGGCGTCACCTCAGTAGGATCAACAGTCAAAATAGGGGTTCCACAGGGCTCTATTCTGGGCCCCTTTTTGTTTCTAGTTTATATAAATGATCTCCCTTACATGGTACAGAAATTTACAGACATAGTTTTGTTCGCTGACGACACGTCACTAATATTTAAAATAAATCGTAAGGATAAAGATCTAGCTATTCCAAATCATGTACTTAATTTAATTTTGAATTGGTTCTCATGTAATAATCTTCTACTCAATGCAGGAAAAATTCTCATGTAATAATCTTCTACTCAATGCAGGAATCACAAAATTGCTCATAATGGTGATTTTGGCAAAAACAAAGCTTCGGGGCACAATGAAAAAAAAATCGCAGCGCTTTGAATTTTTCAGGGATTTTAGGGGACACTTTGAGGTTAAAAAATTACCGACGATATCCTTCGTTCATCCATTTTATTCAAAGATATACCAACTTATCCAAATATCCTTAATTATGCGAATTTTTGTCTTTTGTTCAGTCCCAGTTTTCAATTCAAAAAAAAAATTCTTTCCAAAAGTTGTTTACATTTTCTCATGGAGAATATTGTAAAGTTTTCAAAACCCTCCTTTGATTTCCTATATGACCATTATTTCCGGAGTTATTGATTATCAAAGTCCAAAAGAACTTTTTTGCTTTGATTGACGATAACTCCGCGGTAAATTGTGTAAATTGTGCAATGTCTAGTTTATTGTGGGGTCAGGATATTCTCATTTATATTTCAAATTGCTTTTGTTAAGTAAAAATTTGAAGCTTAAAGATTATTATCCCGAATTTTGTAAGGCAAGATGGGCTTTTAGCTTCTATGGAAGTACCGCCACTGCTAATAAGCCAATAGAAGGGCCGATACGAATATCTTCCCCAAAAATATTCGCAAACAAGGCAACCGATCAACATTCACATGCAATATTTGGTAATCGCAATGATCATCATGATGTCTCGTTCATTCCTCTTACAATAAGAGATTGGCATCACACGTGATTGCGATGTGCATTAAAATATTGCTGATTGCGTACGCCCCATCAATAACTTCTGATTTATTAAATGGACTATTTGATATTGATATAAAATCCTGGTTGATAAATCTGTATTTATAAATGGATGTTATCATCATCATCATTAGCCCAAATACGTCCCACTGCTGGGCACGGGCCTCCTCTACAACTGGGAGGGTTTAGGCCTTAGTCCACCACGCTGGCCTAGTGCGGGTTGGCGGACTACACACCTAAGAAATTCCTAAGAACTTTTAGGTGTGCAGGTTTTATCACGATGTTTTCCTTCACCGTTAAAGCAAGTGATAATTCATTGTGATTGTGGTGTGTGCCTGGAGTTTGAACCTTCGACCGCCGAAATTCTCGACCGCGCGCCTAAACCTCGAGGCCATCACTGCTTAAATGGATGAATGGATGTATATATGCTAATATCCTTTGATGTTGAAGGTAACCATCATTAGGAACCGGCACACCTAAAAATTCTTAGAAATTTCTTAGGTGTGTAGTCTGCCAACCCGCACTATGCCAGCGTGGTGGACCAAGGCCTAAAACCCCTTTAGATGTAGAAGAGGCACGTCCCAAACAGTGGGACATTTGTACATATATAAGCTGACGATGATGATGATGAACTTTATCAAAGATATTATGTACAGCAAAATATCTACGAAGACAAGTCTAGTTCTATATTTATAATATATTTGTATTAAAAAATGATAAAAAAATACTGGCACGACAAAGTGATATGATCGTAACCCAAAACTAACATTTAATAAAATTTAACAGTGAGTTATGTTGTTTGTTTCTCTTTATGATCCCAATAACTGTGGCGTTCATTCTGATATATCGTTTTATTGTCGCTTGCGTGGATATCAATCATTATTTATGAGCATTTTCAGTCTAATATTTACAAAATTTTCGATAAATATTAATTACATCTGTACAAATAAAGGTATTTATTCTAGACTAGTTTCATAAATCATTATATTTTGTGGCTGTTTTATATACTTATCATCTTTATTTATTTAACTGGTACCATTTTATCTACATTTGTAGCGAAATATAAATAATTTAAATTCTCATTTTACTGCTGTGCCTGATTTTGATAAGGCTATTAAAGATAAAACTTTAAAAAATCTCTCCTTAATCCCACGCCCTAATTATTCTCAATTCGTCTTTAGTCAATTCTCTGTTTGTGATGTTAAGAAGAGCATACTATCAATTACTTCTAACGCAGTTGGCACCGATTGCATCAGTCGCAGCATGGTACTTCCCATTTTAGATGAAATTCTCCCTATCCTTTGCCACATTCTTAATTTTTCTGTCTCTAATTCTGCTTTCCCATCACTGTGGAAAGATGCTGAAGTCATTCCCCTCCCCAAAAAAGGTAACCCAGCATCTCCTTCTGATTATCGTCCTATATCTATTCTTCCCTTCCTCTCCAAAGTCCTTGAGAATCTTATACACCTTCAGCTGAGCTCTTTTCTTACTAATAACCATCTTCTTAATCCATTTCAATCCGGCTTCCGTCCTGGGTACAGTACTACTACTGCGCTGGTGCATATCACAGACGATATCAGAGCTGCTATGGATAACAGTAAAATTACTGTACTTGCTTTACTTGATTTTAGCAATGCGTTTAATACTGTGGACTACGACATTTTGCTAAATACTTTATGCTCTATTAACATATCTCCAAAGGTTATTGACTGGTTTCGTAGTTACTTGATGGGCCGCCGTCAGCGTATACGTATTGAAGACGCAGTTTCTTCTTGGCGTAACACGTCTGCAGGCGTCCCTCAAGGCGGCGTTTTATCTCCTTTACTTTTCGCGCTGTTTATTAACACCATTTCTCACAAATTAACTTCGTCCTACCATCTTTACGCAGATGATTTGCAAATTTACTGTCATGCGCCGTTAGACACAGTAGCTGAGGCGATTGCTACTATAAACAAGGATCTCGTAAGCATTAGTGATTGGAGTGAGTCGCATGGTCTAAAGGTAAACCCCACAAAAACCCAAGTCATTGTTATTGGCAGCCCCAGGATGGTCTCAAAAGTTCAATCTTTACCCAATGTTTCCTTTAATGGATGTGTTATCCCATTAAGTGATAAGGTGAAAAATTTAGGTGTTATTTTTGATAAAACTTTATCCTGGGGCCCCCAATTACAAGAACTCAGTAGAAAATTGTTTGCAGCTGCGGGGTCCTTGAGAAGATTGCGGAATTTTCTACCCATCTGCACGAAAATAACACTTGTGCAATCTATTCTTTTTCCACTCCTTGATTATGCTGATGCTAGCTATCTCGATCTCACCGTAGCCCAAATAGATAAACTTGAGCGTCTCCAGAACTTTTGTATCCGTTTCATATTTGGACTTCGCAAATATGATCATGTTTCTGAATTTCGTAATAAGCTCAAGTGGCTATCAATTCGCTTTCGCCGAAATACTCGTATTCTCTCACTCCTGTATTGTATTCTATTCCACGGCAATACCCCCCATTACCTCAAAGAGCGTTTTCGTTTCCTATGTAGCACACATGCTCGATCACTTAGATCCTCAGAGAATTTGGTTTTGGAAATTCCGAAACATAACAGTTCGTTCCTCAGTAAATCTTTCACTGTTAATGCTGCTCGGTTATGGAATGAACTACCGGAGTCAGTGAGAGAAGCAAAATCACTTCCTATTTTTAAAAAGCTTGTAAAGGAACATTACTTGTCACAGTCATTGTAAATGGTTATTTGTTTTGTGATATATGTATTTATGTATGTACATAGTAGTATATTTCATATGTATTTGTATTGTTGTTTTCTTTTTATATTATTCGTATGTAGTTCGTGTTTAGTTTATTCGTATCAAAATTGTACGTCACATATATTATTTTATATATAAGTAGATATTATTATTACCCGCTCTGTTTTTCTTATACTTTCCAGTCCATCCTACGGTTGTCTGGAAGAAATCGCATTCAGCGATAAGACCGCCATTTGTTCCACTCTTTTTCTTACCTATTTTATTCCTAATTCATGTTTCTGTATGTGTTGTGGTGTACAATAAAGTGTGATAAATAAAATATAATATTATTTGACTTATAAGAGTGCAAGCGGGAGTCGTCTACTCTAGAAATAGACAAAAACAGGCACCAAATTTTTCATACGAGCCATTAGCTTTTGCAAACAAATTCACTTCAGTTTTTATAGATTTGCTGCTAATTTTGGTCCCATGAATATATGTTTATTTATTCACTGATTTTGTAATAAATTAAAAATCATGATTAGAAACCGGTTCGACTGCTAATGTGTGAAAGCATACGAAACATACTCCCTTTCGCATTTATAATATTTATAAAAAAGTTTTCTCACTGCCTTTCTCCTAGTATTCCTTTCCAAGTAGCGAGAAATCAATCTGTCGTCAATTAAAATGATCATACCAGTCAGAAAATTCTTCAAATCTATGTAATCACACGGAATGCTTAAACACAATTTCCAAGGCAAGCAGCAGACTATCCTAACTACGTAGCTGCGAGTGTAACAGGAAATAACATGCCTAAGCGGCTCACGGGAGCGCATTCGACACATGTCAAATGTAGAACTCATAACTTATTTCCGATAGTTTCTGTACTTCATGCTTTGGCTGATTGAAGAGCTTCTTAAATTTACTCTTAGATGTTGGAATTTGTTTTTGAATATTTTAAAAGTTTCTAAACTTAGACTGAAAGGAAATGATGTGAATAAAAAACTTGTGAATTCCATCTATTATATCAAATAAATCTTTTAGATTTAGTCAATTTATAATTTTATTCGACTGCCTCGTGGTCTCGCGGTACAAGTATGTGCCGCGCGATCTAGAGGCCCTGGGTTCGATTCCCGGGTCGGGCAAAGTGTTATTGGGTTTTTCCATTAGGAAATTCTCAGTAACAGCACGGAGTCTGGAAATGTGCCCGAAAACGGCAATAGGCTCGCCCCCTATTACGTGGGACTGATACATACCTGGCGAAATGTAGGTGCGAGGAATACAGGCGTGGGTTTATGTTCATATGTATGTATGTATGTATGTAATTTTATTCTCTTTTTTAAAGTAGAACGGGATGGATTCTAGGGCTTTTCCTTTAATAACTGTTTTACTCAAGATGCAATCATAGTTCGATCGATGAGTATAAGTAAAAAATTGGCGGTTTAATATAATTATATCTTAAATTTTGCATAAGAATCATAAAGTAACAATCCGTTTACCCGATCGAAGAGAATCATAAACAGCTATGGAAGTTGTTATAGACTAAACGAAACAAAACAGCAACGTCGATTTTCTGAGAGACAATAATACCATCCTTGGCGATTCGAAGCAGCGATATTGCTGCGTATATACAAAAAATTTACACAAGCACAACAAACTGATAAGGAGTGACTTTGAAAAGACCACCATGTAATCTCTTGAACCTGCCTTCCAAAAAATTGGAAAATCATCATCATCATCAGCAAAATTGGAAAAATATAAGTACTCAATCTTAATGATGCGTGAAATTGTTTAATTTTTTTTATGCATGCCTGAGTTATTAAGATTTATATAAACCCGATTTCATTTCTGAGATGTATTTGAATAATAACGCGATGTGTTCTGTTGACTGTTTATTTCGTACTGACGTTTTATGCGGCCGCGCCGGTAATTCGCTCGGCGCGCACACTATAGCTACGTACATAGGTATACATACACATCATTCCTCCAACCTTAATTTTTGAAAAAGAGGAAACAACAATAAATAACATCAGTTAGCCTCTTAATTAAATACTTGCTATGAAATCATCGTAAATATTTAAAATCTTAATTAATTTATTATCTAACTTAATTTATTTATCTTAATATATTTATTGTAATAGGTATAGTTGTAGACATAACACGTAATAATCATTCGTGAGAGTTAATTACATTTAAGGTCTTATGACGTTGAAGTATGACTCAGAACTTAGTCTCACAATGTATACCTTCCATAACATAGTGATACATACTAAATAGTTATTTTATTCAAACCTACTAAACTAAACAATAAAAAAGTAACTAAAAGTACTTCTTGTAATCAACGATTTTCCTGACACGTTTCTGTCGTGCGAGTGTGGGTGACGGTGCTGGCGGGGCGTCACCTGCGGACGTTATAATATTATGTTCTTGTGCCCTCGGTGGCGCTGGGCCGGGGAGGGCCGCCGGGGACGCCTGCTCGCCGCGGCTCGCGACCGGTACCGGTGCCGCCGGTGCCGGAGCCGATGCGTCACTAGCCGTTATCCCTCTCTCACACTCGTCCGTGACACACTCCTCCCATTCATCTACACATGATTCTTGATCACCCAGGTCACGTGTCTCATTAGGTTCCTCAGCCGTCGCCGGTCGGTTATCATATTCGGGGACCGGTATCGGTTCCGCCGGCGCTGAACAAACAATGTCTAGCTGCTGGGGCGACGGTGACGTATGAAGCTCATGAGACACGTCCTGGCTGAGCTCACCCTTATACTTTATTATCTGGTCAACGTGTCTGATGCAATATTCATTTATATTCTTAAGGAATATTTTGTACATTTTATTACCGATCTTTTCTTTAATGAACCCTAACATCCACGACTCCTTCCTAGCACTGTACCACCGGGTCCACACGATGTCTCCCAACTCGAAGGTTCTTTTCCCCGGTACAACTCGCACGGCATCTTTACGCGCACGATCAGCTCGGTTAGGTAGAATTAAATCTAGGCGCGATCGTAAATTCCTTCCGAACATTAATTTAGCCGATGTTTCGCCAGTGGTACAATGCACGGTATTCCTATAATTAAATAAATACCCCGACAGTTGTTCGTGTATTTTATGAATCGGTAGGTCTTCTTTAATAATACATTTTAACATTTTTTTACAGGTTCTGACGGAATTTTCCGCCTGTCCGTTACTAGGTGGGTGATATATGGGTGACGTCATATATTTAATGCCGTTTGAATCACAAAATGTTCTAAATTCTGCCGAGTTGATCTTAACATCATTATCGGATACCAGCAATTCTGGTAGACCGAAGGTTGAAAAGATTCCTTTTAATTTTGCGATAATCGCGGCCGTTGTAGTACCACCGTTCATATATATACACTCTAACCATTTGGTGTGAGAGTCGACCACCACTAAATACACCCTTTGCCCTACGGTCATGTAGTCAATGTGGACACGCTGCCAGGGCCGGGCGGGGCGCGGCCACGGCGCGGGCGGGTCGCGTGGCGGCGCGGCGCGTAAGCCCACACACGTCTCGCACGAGCCGATCCAGCGCTCGATGTCACTGTCGATTCCCGGCCACCACATTCTGCTTCGCGCGTTGTTCTTAGTTTTAATTATACCTAGATGAGACTCGTGCAGTTCCCGTAACATCTTGTCTCGCAGAGCCGCCGGTATCACAATCCTGTGCCCCCTAAATATACACCCGTTTTCCAATTGTAAATCCGATTGACATTGGAAATAAGGCAGTATAGATTTGCATTTCACATTACGCGGCCATCCGCGTTGCATATACCTTATCACAGTGTTTAGCGTCTTATCGCATCCGGTCATCTGCTCGATCTCCCTCACCGTAGTCGCCGGTGACGCGGCATCTAGGAATTTTAGCGCATAGTAGGCATCCATGTCCTCATCGGTACCTACCTTCGTCTCGCACGCCAACGGCGCTCGTGAAAAATAATCAGCCGGCTGGTTGTCGCGACACGGTACGTACTGCACGACATAATTGTAAGCGGATAGTATTATCGCGTACCTCTGGAGTCTGAGCGCGGTCGTTACCGGTATCCCCGTTTTGTTGTTAAAAATAGACACTAAAGGCCTGTGGTCAGTCTTTAAGACGAACGGCTCCTCGCGGCCGTACAGATACTGGTGAAAGTGCTTAATTCCAAAAATGATAGCCGTAGCTTCCTTCTGTATCTGACTATAATTCCTTTCGCTTACCGTGAGTGCTCGCGAAGCATAGGCGAGCGGACGCTCGACGCCGGCCGCGTCCCGCTGGGCGAGCACGGCGCCGAGGCCGGCGGGGCCCGCGTCCACAGCCAGCACTAGCTGCGCCGTGGGCTCGAAGTGCGCGAGCACGCGCTCCGAGGCCAGCTCGCAACGCACCGCCGCCACGCTCTGTCGCTGCCGCTCGCCCCACTTCCACGGCGCATTCGCTCGCAACAGCTCGTGGAGAGGGCTCAATATTGTCGACGCGTTAGGGATAAAATTCCTATAATAATTTACCATCCCCAGGAATCTTTTCACTTCCGTCACGTTCGTCGGCTCCGGCGCGTCGAGTATGGCTCGAACCTTATCGGGACTGGTCATTATACCTGCCTTACTGATAACGTAACCTAAGTACTTTACGCTTACCTTAAAAAATTCACATTTACTTTTTTCTAGGCGCAGTCCTGCACGTGATAACCTGCTAAGAACTTCTGTGAGTCTCTTTATGTGGGCGCTTCTATCTGGGCCCGTCACACATACGTCGTCCAGCCATATGCTCACTCCTTCTATGCCTGCGAGCAATGTTTCCATCGCTTTTTGAAAAATAGCCGGCGCGTTGGCCAAACCATAAACTAATCTAGTATATTTGTATAGTCCCTTATGAGTATTAATCGTCGTGAGCTTCTGTGAGGACTCCTCCAGAAGGAATTGATTATACGCGTTCTTTAAATCGATCTTACTATAATGTTCGCCTCCTCCTATTTTAGCGAAAACCTCCTCGATCCTAGGCAAAGGGTACCTATCAATAATTAAATCTTTGTTCAATGTTACGGAAAAATCACCTGCAATTTTCACTTGACCATTGCCCTTTAAAACGGGAACAATAGGCGTGGCATACTGTGAATTATTTACAGGAACTAGAATGCCTAAACTTACCAATCGCGTTATTTCTTGTTCCACCTTATCTCTAAGGGCAAAAGGTACGGTGCGTGGTTTAAAAAATTTTGGAACGGCTCCTTCTTTAAGATTCAAACAGACTTTAAATTCTTTGAACGTCCCCAGTTCATCGCGCCACAAGTCCGGAAATTTATCTAATAATTTGGCCAAATCAGTGTCATTTGTAAAATAATTAATATTAGTTGTTAAAACTAAATTAAACGTGGACATGAAATCTCTGCCTAGTAACGGCGGGCCGCCATTTTTAACTACAAAAATTTTAATATTTCTTTTCGTTCCATTAAACGTGGCCTCAACTGTAAAATAACCTAATGGCGAGATTTTATGTCCATTGTACAAACACATTTTCATATTGCATTTTTGTAATTTATAATCAGAAAACTTCTCTTTGTACAAACTGGCCGATATTACACACCTACCCGAACCGGAATCTAACTCCATAGTTATTAATTTTTTTCCTAATTCAAGATTAATTTCTATAGGTTTATCGGTAACATACCTCAAATTAAAGTTTTGGCATTCCTCACAATTCGAATCGCTGACCTCGTCAACTCCACATTCGTCCTCTACATCGGCGTGATAAACGGCAGATCTATTGCTAGCACACACTTTTTTTAAATGTCCTTTTTGTCCACAATTCTGACACTTATATCCTTTATAACGGCACTTGTCACTAACATGATTTTTCATTCCACAAACATAGCAGTGTTTCATGTTGTTGTTGCTCCCTGTCTCACCGCCGCTGCCTCGGACGCCGCTTCGTGAGACGGCGCTTCGCACGCCGCGCGCGCCGCGCCCGCTCAACGTACCGCTGCTGCTCGTGCCGCCATGAAATTTTGCACTGTATACTGGCTCTTCTTTAACAAAAACACCATTGTCAGCACGCATCATGATCTTTGCCTCCCTTGCACCAGCCGCTTGCTCTGCTAATTCGATCGCTTTTGCCAAGGTAAGCGTCGATGGGTTCTGCTCAAACAGCCTGTCCCGTTCGGGACCTGAGCCCAAACCGAGCACAAAACGGTCTCTTAGGTTGACTTCCAGGGCTGCACCAAAGTCGCAATAGCTAGCCAAGCCGCGTAAACGCGCTGCCCAATCACCAATAGACTCGTCTGAACTTCTTTTCGCGCCAAAAAAATTTGCTTTGTCGACGAATGAACATTGCTTCGGTTTAAAATGCTCATTGAGTACTAACACAAGTTCGCTATAAGTGAGCGAATCCAACGTCTTGGGATACGCCAAGTTACGCACCAAACGATATGTTTCGTCCGTGAGATGCGTCAGTAGGATTCCACTTCTTTTCTCTTCCGATGTCACATCATTTATCTTCAGAAATTGCGTCAATCTGCCGCTGAAGATGGACCATTCGCTTATTTTGTAGTCGAAAATAGGTAAATTTCCTAAATAAGCCATTTTTTTTTTTTAAACGTGGGGGTAATTCAACCTCGTCGCCAGTGAGATGTATTTGAATAATAACGCGATGTGTTCTGTTGACTGTTTATTTCGTACTGACGTTTTATGCGGCCGCGCCGGTAATTCGCTCGGCGCGCACACTATAGCTACGTACATAGGTATACATACACATCAATTTCACAGAAAACTTCATCAACTAATTAATACGAAATCCAATAAGTGAATGTCCCAAAAGCATAACACGACATACTCCAATTATTCAAGTTGGATGCAATACTTTTATTGATTTCAATTTCGTAATTAAAAATCGGAATTTAATCTCCACGGAAAAGGTTTGAGTTAATTGAAAAATGCGAAAGTACATTTTCATTTATACAAAAGAATACAGGCCGGGTGGGAAAAATACTTCTTTGAATTTCGGCCAGTATAAAAAATAAGTCTTTGGGAAGAAGTCCAGCTATACTAGACCTGTTTGGCCATGAATACCAGCGAAAATGTACTTTGTTTGCTAACGTTATGACGTCATATATATGAAAAAAAACTAAATCCACCTACAAAACTACAAATCAGAGATCAATAACAACAACAATGTTACAAAACGTCACAAAATTGTCGGCCATTCACAAACTACTATACTTACAATAAACAATTTCGAACTGTGCACTCCGCTCCAGAAAATGGGTATCATTACGGCACTTCCTAAGGTGGTAGCGAGAGATGAAATATGGACGAGCCGTGTTACAATGGAGCTTGATAAATAGCGCCTCAGATTACAAATGTTTGCTGATGCTAAAGGATTGCGCGTTTTGTTAAGAAAGAAATGGCGTGTACTGACAAATTCCTTGAGATTTGCTCTGAATTAGAACTCTGTTTGAGTGATTACGTGTTGCTGTTTATTCTGTTGTTGCTTGTGAGATATTGAGATTATTTCCATCTATTGTTACTGTTGGACCAGATTTAGCTGGCGTTTATCGTGTAAGTGGTTCATCCATCATAACCGTATTCGCTTTGTGTATCTCGATAGTACCATCTTGAAGAATATTCACATATTTTCTCTTAAACCCTTTTAAGTGTGATTTAAAAAGAAGTACATAATATGCGTAAGAAATATAGCTTAGATTAGGTTCTATTTACAAACACACACATAGTAGGTATCACAAAAAGTGGTAGGCAGAGATGTATTTCTGTACCCAGATTTGGCAAGCTATTTTAAGTCCCACGTAGCAGGGCAAAGTGTACCTTCCATCTGCCTTAATTCAGGCATGCCTTAATTCGAGCTACTCCTGAATTTCCTAAAAGAATACCAAATACTTTTTCGGACTCAAGAGTCGAACCCAAGACCTCGTTGTCGCACGGCGATATTGTGCCGCGAGAAAAAAGTGCGAATCATCTATCTATGTACATATCCTATTAATTACTTATTTATTTATTTTTTTTACTTTTTCTAGTGCCACTATTATATTAATTGAAATGAAGTCTTCTAAACTTACATTTAGATTAAATTTTCACATGCCCAGATTAATAAGTTAAAATCATAATTAAAACGAAATGTACGACCGACTTGCCTACTTAAATTCTGGGTAAAATGACTACTACTCGTATTTATATAAGGCATTGTAACCAGTAATTCCTGGAATTAATCTAGGACTGATCTCTAGTTGTTCGGACACAGTTCACGGAAATCTTATTGACGTGAATTTAACGGTACCTGTTCCCATTGACGGGACTGCTAATAACATTGAGTAGATATCAGAAATTTAAAGCTGAATGGAAAATAAAATTCATCATCATCATCATCAGCCCAAATACGTCCCACTGCTGGGCACGGGCCTCCTCTACAACTGAGAGGGTGTAACAAAAAATAAAATTAGATTCCTTAATTAGAAGCGACAATATCAGATTCATTAATTAAGGACTCAACAAAAAACGTGCGTTTTAGTTTAGATACTACCAACCTATATCGATGGATGGGACGATAATGGAAGGCCCTATAAATCCTATCTCTCAAGTTGGATCAAACTGCACATAATGTGCAAAATTTGGTTAAAATCAATTCAGCAGTTACGGAGTTCAACGCGGACAAATAAGGTGAGACGAAATCTTTATTTACATATAATCATGCGGCTTGTTAAAAAAATGTCTATGTTTTTTTCCAAAATCCAAATTTTATTCGTACAAAAATTAGATTAATCATTCCAGTTAAGTTTCTCGTATAAAACATAGGTAAAATACACTTCCACTTTGTTATTTACAATAAGGATTTCTTTTTTTAAGTCTATGAAAACAAGTCACACCGAATCGATGCAAACATATCTCTCAGAAAGCAGACGATGGTGAGACGTTTTGTTCTTCAAAGGGTGGCGTCCCTTGTCAAGTGAAATTGTTTTTTTTCTCCGTCGATCGTTCTCGCCTATTGTGGCGACTCCCAGTTTCCTCGTTACTTTTTCAAATGTTTTTGCTTCTGACAGACGCGACAAAGCAACGTGTTTTTATGCGTGTCTCCTTTATCTAAATACTTGAATAAAAAACGCTTGTGATCTTCAATTTTTTTGCGGGAAAATGCTTTATTGTTCGCTATTTGACTTCCATGGTAAAATTAAATTACTTTTGTTTTTTTTTATTGTAAATTTACCTTAAACTTGGAACTGTAAATTGAAAAGCTAACTTTGGACTTTTCTCAATAATGCATAGTGAGCTAGCTGCTTAATGCTTTAGATACATAGTACTAAAAAATGGGTAAATTTAATGTGTAGTTTTGTGCATGAAATCAACGAGTCACAATAATCTTTTATTTATATTTTATTAACTTCACTTTCTCCTTCCGTTTTTCTATTTCTGTCTTTTAGATTTAAATTAACCTGTAGAAAGTATCAAATTAAAATTACTAGCGATCATGTTACATTTTTATCTCTGTTCATCTGTTCAGGTAAGCCCCTTGCAAATTTCTCATAACCTTGCATACAATTTTTTTTACTTATTTGTCGGTAATCGTCGCAGATGTCCAAAGAATGGAGCATCGAGTAGCTATATTACATCTGTTATCTCTTTATAAAACCGTGTCGAATGCACTGCTATATTTCCTGGAGCTACATTCAAAGGGACTAGAATGATAGAACAGAGGAACATATTGTAGACTAACATAACAAACCATTTCGCAATCTATTTTGACAGATACGTCACAATATACCAACTAAAAATTACCATGAAGACGCGCTGATTCACGTCTACCTTCGTTCTCATTATCTTAGATTCTAGAAGCATGTTATTAACCTGCTTTGGATTCTTAATAACATGATGCATGTCTTTTGAATGAGTGATGTGAAATAGATATCTCTATCCGTTGGACGGATTCCACAGCACCGTACTTAACATAAATAAAAAAGATTAAAACAAAAACAGCCCCGTGGCGCAGTTGGCTAGACACCAGCTTGCGAAACGAGAGGCCGCGGGTTCGATCCCCGCACCGAGACAAATGTTTGTGTAATCGACAAATATTTGTTTCGGGTCTGGGTGTTTGTGAGACCGAAAAGTCTCTCGTAGTTTCTGATACCCACGACACAGGACTTGTATCCTAGTGTGGGGTCAGAACTATGTATGTGACTGTTGGGTGTATTTATTTATTTTAAAAAAATACCGCCAGTCCAGGGTTAAACACAAACATTTAACTGCAAAGCATGACAAAAAGCAATTTATAACCGGAATCACGATAAGAACTTTACACATCGAAATCCAATATACGAATCATTCGTCACTAGTGTAGTTTGTAATCCGTCCATCCGGATGATCCGATTATATTCGGTTTTATTTAAAATTTCAACCAAAGCCGAACTCGTTGTGCTGTGTTAATGTTATTAGAATGAATTTTTTCCATGCGAATTCGTGCGAAATGGGAAAATTTTATAAATAAATTCAGCTGTCATATTGTGAAATTTTCGTTGAGCTTTATATACGTACATACATATATACATAACTTTACGACTGTGTTCCCCAAAGGTGTAGGCAGAAGCAAATTTCAGTATCAGTCCCACGTAATGAGAGGATAAATAAAAAATATTTTTTACTTTATAACAATGCCCGCGGTATAAATGTGCGGCGTGCGGTCAAGAATTCTCAGGTCGAGCAAAGATTTATTGAGTTTTACATTAGACAAATGTCTAACCTCACGCCTGTATTTCCCGAATGGGTAGGCAGAGGTGCTATTCTGCACCCATATTTCGCCAGGTACGTGTAGGCGACGAGCCTATTGCCGTTTTTCGGGCACATTTCCAGACTCCGTGCTGATACTGAGAATTTCCTAATGGAAAAACCCAATAACAATTTGGCCGACCCGGGAATCGAACCCAGGACCTCTAGATCACACGGCACATACCTTTGCCGCGAGACCACGAGGCAGTCGTTGATAGTGTATACTCCATGTGTTTCTAAAAGAAAGTTCCTAGATAGATCCACAACAAAATGTCTAAAAGTCAGTTTCTTCAAGAATAAGCACAAATAAAACTTTGATAAAATCATTTTATACAGCGTATTAAAAAGTAGAGGCGACTACGTGATCGTGTGAGCAAGGAAATGAAATCATATCAAATAATTTTAAAATTATATTCGGCGCGTGCACTACTCCCGAATACACCGCATTATTTTCTACTTCTCTCTTGGTTTATGTCTTAGCTGCTTTATATAACATACATAACCTCCCGCTAGTATTCCCCGAAAGGGTAGGCAGAGGTGCATTACTGCACCCACATTTCGCTACATACGTGGCGTTACGTTAGTCCCACGTAATAGGGGGCAAGCTTATTGCCGTTTTTCGAGCACTTCCTAATGGATTTGTAGAGTTTCCTTGGCTGACACCGCCTCCAAGAATAACAATAAATAAAACTACATTATATTATCATCATAATTTGATTGACTTTTAAGTAGTCTGATATTTTTCATTTCATTTTACTTAGGAGAATTTTATAAAATATTTTAATCATTGTTTGTTATCCATAGGTATGTATGTCTTGAGTTAGATTTGAAGTGGATAGGTACCTTCCTACTTTCTTGCGTCGTAAACACATAGATCGTACCTACATATTGTTTATGAAAAGAAATAGTAAGTTGATTATTAAGTTATAGAAGAATACGCAATTATTTTTTACTTTTTACTGCATTTTAATTTGTTTTGGAAGTTTTATTTGAAGGCGGTTTTGTTATGTTAATTTTATTTTAATTTTTTTTTATAGTATAAGATAATTCTGGTATTGAATTCCTCATTATCCTTAGTCCATATTGAAACAAACATTTAATAAATTATTATGAATATGCATAGCCTATGAATTCCATACGTCATTGACCTTGAGGCCAGCATGCGCATTACTAAAGTATTTAAGTATATTTTACTTGTTTTGAGACTTCAAATCCTCAATAACACGCACGACACTTGCCTTAACACATACACAACATCATATAGGTCAAGAATAGTCCTGACCTAGATAACTGTGTGGGCTGAATTTATTTACACAACTAGACGACGTTTACTAGGCGCCCATGAAACTTCCCACAACACGATCTACAGAACATTTGTAGCAAAATTACGCAAGTACAAAATAGAAACGGTACAAAACAGTTTCAAGTGAAAACGAATCAATTTGGAGGCGCGTGTAGTTTGCCCGGTAATGGAACCGCACCGCGCGCCGCCCGCAGCCCACAATTCAGCCGTGTACTGCGGCTGTTTACAATTGTACCTGATTCATTGATTGCTTATTTACTTATGATATTATGTCTGGCCGTTTAAATGAGCAATGTGTTAGTATTTTATGCTAGTGGTAGAACCACGTTTTAGTCAACTTGCATTGGGAGCAATGTAAGACCGGTCAGACACGAAGGCAAATTAATGAGATCAATGTCAAAAGATACATAAAAATCTTGCACCAATTTAAAAATAAACGAAGTAGAATATTTGGAAAAAAAATTAAAACTCCATATGTAAAAAATTAAACACGACATGCCTTTGGGCACCGGTTTAAATGCCGAGTATTTACTATTTTTTTTAAATAGAAAAACACAAAAGCGAGAGCCAACCGAACCCGAAGGGAACAAAGCTGTTCATCGCACGGCAAATAGTATCAATAACAATAACCAAGATGTTAATAAATACTTTTAATCAACATTAGGAAATTTCAATCACCAAAAACAACATACCCAAGAATTCTCCAATAAACAGAATTCTCCTCACGCAAATCGACCAACGTGCCCAACCATAACTCGATGTAAAATTATCGCAAACTGCAGATTCGTGCGATTCGCAAGGAACCAATCCACGGCTATCTGTAGTGGGGGCAGTAATTGAGCCGTACCACGGTAATACTATCATACAGTAGTTTAACTTCATACAAACGGGCGAAACGCGAGTTATACCTACGCGCCTCGATCGCGGCACGCGCTAGGCATACAGGCGTGCAAGTGCCTATTTAATATGACAAGTATATATTGTGTTTACATATTGTGCTGTTTTTGGTTGCATGAAAGCTTCCAATCAAAAAATAACATGCATTTTTATTGAACACTTCCTATTCCATGCACCAAATATTTTATTTGTTTAAATAAAAATAAAAAATATTCACAATCACAAAAATAGATAGAAAATCAAAGTAGGCAGATTTAATTAAAATTCTGCAGGTTCGCAGCCCTATCGCATGTTTACGTACCGCGCGGCTGTAGGTATTTATTTCAAAAATGCGGCCGAGTTAAACTACTGTATTATAGCATTATCGTGGCCGTACTGAGCACTAGTCCCCGCAATCCGACCGCTGCCGAAGAGCGCCCGGCAGGATTAATTGGTGGTTAATCGATCGGTAATTTTACCGAATTCGACATTTATTTATACCGATTACTAAACTTAAGCTTTACGAATGACTTTAAAACCTGTGATTGGATACGCTTCCTAAGTGAAATTGAGAATTTCTGTATTGAGTCAGTTTATGATGTTTTTAATATAATTTGCATGGTTAGTAATAGCGCGTGCTATATTTATAAATGCAAATTATGTGATTTATTTTGACATTTAAACATGCATATTTAATTTATCACAAAGTAGAATAATAATACCCACCCTACAAGAAGGGTCAATATAACAATGACTCATTTGTATGTTGAATTAGAAATTAACTTTTCAACTTCTTGTCTGATTAAATTGTAACATAGAAAAGTAATATTTTTTTTTATAATTTTTATAATTTAATTCAAACATGGAATGTAAAATTTCAGAAACGATCTTTTATTCCGAAGACTACTCCAGGTGCTTATCGTTACTTTGAATTGGTTAAGAATTGTACAGAAGTAAGTCTACAATATAACCCTAGCGAACACCGTGCAAAATAACGTATTAATCAAGATCATTTTTAACGATACAGGCACTGAAAATACAAAGATTTAGGTGCTCAAATCTATGAAACAAAAACCACGAGCATCTCAATCGCATACAAAGATATATCTCACTACAACGCCACAAACGCAACCAACATCTTTTCAGACGGGAAAATAAACATCCCGCTTACAAACATTAAGTTCCAAGTGCACACGTAACTGACGGGTTACTCCGCTTTCAATTCTCACTTGTAGATGTCAAGAAAACTTATAATGACGTGAGTTAGAGTGCCATCTGAATGATCGACAGGATTCGTGAAGCTGGAATAGCAAGTTGCAGGGGAATAGGAACTGTCGAGTATTTTAAATTATAATATTTTCGATATTCCGTAAAGAGTTAGATAAATGAGATTGAAGACTGAAGTTGCGTAGAGATTTTTCATCGCTCACATGATCTTCCATCTGAAGAATTATTAAGCAGTGTTTCGTCCTTTCTTTTCCTTTGTCTTGTGGATTCACTGCTTCATGGTCACTACCGCCCCGGCTTGAACATAAACGTTCGCAAATTCGTACCTTGGCGTACCTTGAATTTGTGGATTTTTTTTCCAACCTACTCATTAACCCTTTAATTATCTTGGATCCTATAGCATCATTTCATAAAGAAATTCTGAAATAATATTTAATATTCTGATATATTTTTTTTTGCCACTTGATGCTACATTTCAGTCGCACCAATATTATGAGCTACAGTTTTGTCACTTTACGGCGCCATTATAAAAACCATTCGGATCACATGTTTTTCAACTTGCAAGCTATCCCTCCCTGGGCTGCTTTAATATAATTAAATAAAAACGTAAGCGGTAATTTGAACTGAAACCTATAGTAAGGGTTTTTCTTTACATGTCGCGCTAGAAAGAGATGTCTTACATGAATCGTGGGTCCGGCGCACACCTGGCTCTTTTTGCCGACGGATGTGGGGCCGATGACCCTGTTACTGGCTGAGTTTTAAAACTTTATCCGTTTGCGGTACATGAACCCGTTTACAACTCCTCCTTTTGAGTTGGCTCAAAGTGCTCGTTGTTATGGCCAGTTCTTGTTTATTTGTTTCCACTTTCGGTGAGCACAATTAATTTTTTGTGCGTGCTTTGTTTTCACGTCCTTTTGGCTGTTTGTTTCGTGAATTTCGTAATTAGCGGTTTTGAAAAGGGTACAGCTGTGCGTAAAGAATTAAAATTGTTCGTATGAATCATCATCAGCCTATATACGTCCCACTGCTGGGCACGGGCCTCCTCTACAACTGAGAGGGTTTAGGCCTTAGTCCACCACGCTGGCCTAGTGCGGGTTGGCGGACTACACACCTAAAAAATTCCTACGAACTTTTAGGTGTGCAGGTTTCATCACGATGTTTTCCTTCACCGTTAAAGCAAGTGATAATTATTTGTGAATACACACATAACTTCGAAAAGTCAGAGGTGTGTGCCTGGGGTTTGAACCTGCGATCGTCGAAATTCTCGACCACGCGCCTAAACCTCGAGGCCATCACTGCTTGAATATTACATACATACATATATTGTGGAACATAGAAAATATGTTTTTGTTTTCCGGTGATTTTTCCATACCTATAACTAAATTGTTTATTAGTAGTACTTTACATCAGACTTCCCTGGTTGTATAGGTCTTTTATATTTTATGATAACGCCCTATGCTGCAAAAATTTCTCTGCTGTGGGACGTAGGCAACTATTTGTTTCTAGCTACTCTTACCTGTTTAATTTCTGATTTATTGCGTTGCGCTAAGCCTTGAGTTCCAGAGAAAGTTATAGACTAATTGAGCGTAGGTAATCGAAGTCATTTCACCAACCATTGTTAAAAGAGTAATTGTCATTGAATTTTATAGACTTCTAATTTACTATTTTCACTTATATTATAAATTCGAAACTAAGTTTTTATCTTACGATGTCGATTTTGATACACTTACAATCATTATCATCATCATCTTATGATGATGAGCTAAGGGCTGATGCCCTTATACGTCCCACTGCTGGGCACGGACCTCCTCTACAACTAAGAGGTTTTAGGCCTTAATACACCACGCTGGCCTAGTGCGGGTTGGACTTGGCGGACTACACACCTATAGATATTCCAGAGAAATTTTAGGTGTGCAGGTTTCTTCACGATGTTTTCCACCGTAAAGTAAGTGATGATTCATTGTGAATACACACATAACTACGAAATGTCAGAGGTGTGTGCCTGGGGTTTGTACCTGCGACCGCCGAGATTCTCGACCGCGCGCCTAAACCTCGAGGCTATCACTACTAGCACTATAGGACCCTGGAAATAATTGAGTTTTACCCCAATGTAGAAAAGAAGTTTTAATGGTAGTATAGCTTGTTAAGCGCGGACGAGATAAGGCGGCGAGGTAGCGGGTGACACGGGCTTCGCGAGCGAGAGAGGTGTACCGACTGGCCGCGTCCGTCGGCGCGGCCGGCGCGTGAGTTGAAGCGATGCACGCCGTCGGTTATCTCTGTCGCTACGCAAAACAGGTTTTACGACCGAGCTGTGGTACCCAGTATCTCCAATGTACTCCACATTTATTATATTGGGTTCTGTAAGTGTAATGTGATTGAAGTGTGAATGTGTTGTGTAATGTGTGTGAGTGTAACTGTGGATAAATATAAATAATATTAAATATGTTAATAAATAAAATTATTTAATAAATAAATTAAATATTAGGTACGCCACAAAGTGTTCGAAAAAAATTAACATCATAACAAACCTATCTCTCTATTAAAATTCAAAACTATCCAATCGCAGCGTTGATTATAAAAACCAAATTTCTTGCTTTATTTTTCATCAGGATCAATTAATTTTAAAATCATACTAAAGAATGCGATTTAAAAAACTAAAATAAAAAAACAGAACTGCCAAGAAACTCTTCTGAGTTTAAAAACATCTGCAACAATACCAGATCAAATAACAAAGTAACAACGAAACAAATTCTCGGTTGAATCCACTGATAAAAGGCAAAATCAATTGTTCAATGCAGTTCTTTGAATGGAACCGTTGAAATTTATTTAAAAACATCACAGCATATCCAAAGCAGAACGTGCAAACTTGATCTAAGACTATTATCGTGAAGAAACTGTTGTTAGTAGTTTTCAACGTAGCCTGTAGACGCGTTGTGTCTGAAAAAGCAATTTAAACTGTACCAGAGTTTGGCTGTGGCCTAAATGACAGGAGATGGAGAGAGCGATTACTTTACTATAGGATAAGCTACGCTTTCAGTTTATGACTTGGTTTAGTTTGAAGGGTTTAATAAATTTATTTTTCAAATGAACACTTTGACTGCTTGCGAACAACTGATTAAAAACTATTTATTAGCTATAACATCGACGTGAATGATTGACCGAATGTAATTTAAAAGCCAAATCATAATTGATTGAATGAATATTAAATGCAAAGTCATTCACTATCGGCAATAATATTAAACCTAAAAATTGACAACGACAGTAGATAGGCTAACAATTTTATTTTTGGTATTTATTAAGAGAACTCAACTCTGTGCTAGGTAAATTATAGTCTTTATTACCTAAGTATAGTGTATCTTTCTAATCGTTTAAGGATTTTTGCAATAAGTTAAAAACAGGATTTTTAAGGATATTTTTTACAAAGAAAGGTTTAACTAAATATATTGCAAGTAATTGAACATATCAACGTGTCAAAAAACATGCTTTTCTGTGTTTCCACATTGTATGTGTATTAGTGTATTTACGCTTATAGGTATATGTGCAAGGGCATAGTTATTCTGAAGATAATATCTGATACCAGTAAATACCATCCATTAAGACCCAAATAAGAAAAATGTATTAATGATTTTTTACAACAAACGGAAAAGCAAAGAATTAAGGCTATTTGGTCGTGTAGAATGCTTTACTTTTATTCTTTCATACTCCACCTTCAGCCGATATGTTCCACCAGGCCTATGATATAGTTGGAGTAATTACATGTTTTCATTTACCATTTACGTAATAAATGTTTACTTTAAAATGTCTCTATGAAAAGGCATTTTAAAACGTTTTACATCTATAACCGATCTACACATTTTATAGGATAAAACGTTATATATTTATGCCTGTAAGTCAGATTAAAGTAACACTAAAAGTTGTCATTTCCAAGCAACAATATCTTAGTAAAGTTCCTCCCCAACCTAAAACACTTTATCATAATCTCCAAAAATGCAGCAAGACAAAAAGTTTTAATTAAGTCCTTATTCCGCCCGCCCACGCTTGTGACTCGCGAGCCATTTAAGCCGAGAATACAGTGTGTCACAAAGAAAGTGAACTAACGTAGAGTTTGTTGTATAAATCTTGTGAGCTCGGGGGAGTAAATAGCTTACTTCTCCGTTTGATTCTACTGTGCACTGATTACACCTAATCACTGATACTTGCATTCATCTTAACACAAATAGCCTCGCTGTATTCCCCAAAGGGCTAGGTAGAACTACATTTCTGCCCCCACATTTCGCCAGATATACAGTTCCAACCCAACCGCCGCCAACCCGCACTAGGCCAGCGTGGTGGACTAAGGCCTAAACCCTCTAAGTTGTAGAGGAGGTCCGTGCCCAGCAGTGGGACGTATATGGGCTGATAAAGAGGTTGATAATGATGACAGTCCCACGTAATAACTTTGAAAGAATTTAACTCCTCAGACCAGTAGGTAGTTCCTGAGATTAGAGCATTCAAGCTAACAAATAAACTCTTCAGGTTTATAATAAGTGTAGATATAACTAAAAGTGAAAGAAACTTATACAGACTTACTTATAAAAATCGCTTATATTAATATAACATAATATGTACTCTTCCGAGTATCTACAGGGTGTATTCAGACCGTGATCGGAAACGAAGGCAGGTGATAGCTAAGGTGATTACAAACCCCCTGGCGTTAAAGGAAATTCTGACAAAAAATAAAAATTTTGACTTTTTCCATACAACCATCGGTATTAAATGTACGCGGTTTGTATGGAAAACGTAAAAAAAAATATTTTTTGTCAGAATTTTCTTTAACGCCAGGGGGTTTGTAATCACCTTAGCTATTACCTGCCTTCGTTTCCGATCACGGTCTGAATACACCCTGTATACATACATACATACATATGTATAAAACGAACACGTTAGAGGTTGCCAGTCAAAACATTTTTTTTTCGTCAGATTAGGTACTGAACAACATAAATACGAGTATGTAAGTTAGTGAGTGTTAGATTTTTTCTAAACACAGTTTCTACGTTTTAATTTTATTCATCCTATTTATTCATCCTAAGCTATGTAGTAGCTAAAATTGTCAGGCGAAATCACAGGCGAAATAATGTTAATACTCGCATTCACTTTATAGATTCCAGGCTAAATAAAGCAAAGTGTCATTGGGTTTTTTCATTACAAAATTCTGCCTTCTAGTGGAATTTTAAAAACTGCCTTTCGTAAGATTACACGTCCATTTACTAAACCATAGCGACCGATATCTTTGACAGTGTAATTTGATAATATTATTCATCCCCTCGCAAAAAACTTGTAGCCTGAGTATGGTAAAAGTTGGAAACAGTAATTATTTAGGAGTGCCATCTGTAGTGTACACGTAATATTAATAATTAATTGTAAGGTAAACGTGAAAATAAATCATAATATAAGCGCTGTTCCCCACTCAAACCGGTTCACTACTACCTGTGATGTCGGACCGAGTGGACGTGTCAGACGCTATTGAAACCAAGCTTAAGTAGTTTTATTTATACAAACCAAACCTGAAACATCTGGACATAACATTGGCGACGAGGAATAAGTACGTAAGTGCAAACAAAAATATAATATGCATGACATATAATATTATCAAAGAAATGGATTAAGTATGATTGATGCTATTACTTTGGAATAAATATATATAATAATTATTTATTATAATTCATAACAATTATGAATTATGAAAAAAAAAAGAGTGAGACATACCTGGTCTTCTACTATCAGTAATTCTTGTATTTGTTTAACAAAGTTAAACAAAATATTTTACATACTCGACTAGTTTCAATCATACAGCCAAAAAAATTAAATAAATGCCAGCAAATGCTTACCAAAACAAATAACTATTTTGTGCACAGTTGAATAAATTCTTCCATCCATAGTATGGTACACATCACGTGCCTATGTATCTTAAAATGGCGGGTCGTGTTCAATCCAAAGTATCATATGTTACTTTAACTTTTTCAAAGCTAACTGTGCAAAAAATAGTAACGAGTGCCTGTAAGAATTTGCAAGTTGGGTAGTGTACCCGACAGAAGTACACCGCAATTATTATGGCTAAAGCCATCAAGATACATACATATATTGGCATAGAAATATGCCAGCGTATGCAAAACTAACAAATTGTTAGGTTATTCCAATCCTGCAAAACCCGTATCTGGGGTTACAATTTAAAATTGAATGGTCTCTTCGTGATTGCAAGTCCTAAAAAAAAAAAAAAAAAAAAAAGGGGCACAATTACCCCCGCAATACACTAATTTGACTGTGATAGTGAGATTTGACCTCAATAGATTAGCGGTGGCAAATATCGAAGTGGGCTCTCGAAATTTGTTTGCTACTTTGAAGAATAAACAAGCCGCTAAAAAAGCGTGCTATACGGTGGGTTTGGCATTGCATGACATATACTACAATCTCCCTGGTGTTGTCGTGAAACAGAAGTTTACGTAATAGACACCAAACGATTAGACAGGATGCTTTTGCCTAGTATCCTCTATGAGCGACAAGTATTTCGCCTAATGAAACAGGAATTCCTCGTTACATTACGAGATCAAAGTTCCAAATGCCATTATGCAAACAAAGACAATGATCTTTTGGACCAGATAGTAAACAAATGCAAGCCCTCCGAACTTCGCAAAGAACATTCGATCCCCGCACCGAGACAAATGTTTATGTGATCCACAAATATTTTGTTTGTGAGACCGAAAAGTCTCCCGTAGTTTTCTGATACCAACGACACAAGACTTGTATCTAAATGTGGGGTCAGAACTATGTATGTGACTGTTGGGTGTATTTATTTACTTATGCATGTGATTCTGAGACCGAGACTGCCTTTGAGACTCTGTTACTATTGTCTAAAAGTCCCACTGGAAGCCAATTTATGGAAACCGTAAAACGGCAAAGAACAGGATTGGAACAAAGCAGAAATGCTCTTTGCATTTACTGCTACGGTGTACTAGATGTGCTATCCCGCAAGGGACAAAATATATGGCAAATTATGTGGTTTTAAAAAACTACTTCAAAAATCAATGCCTCATACTAGATGTGCTATCCCACAAGGGACACAATATATGGCAATTAAAGTGGTTTTAAAAGCTACTTCAAAAATCAATGCCTCATACTAGATGTGCTATCCCACAAGGGACAAAATATATGGCAATTAATGTGGTCTTAAAAGCTACTTCAAAAATCAATGCCTCATCCTAGATGTGCTATCCCGCAAAGGGACAAAATATATGGCAATTAATGTGGTCTTAAAAGCTACTTCAAAAATCAATGCCTGATACTAGATGTGCTATCCCGCAAAGGGAAAAATATATGGCAATTAATTGTGGTGTCAAAAGCTGCTTAAAAAATCAATGCCTCGTACTAGATGTGTTATCCCGCAAGGGCCAAATGTATGGCAAATGTAGTTTCAAAAAGCTACTACAAAAATCAATGCCTCGCAAGCCGTAAGCAAAGATTTAGAGAAAGATTAAAAGACTCAAAAATCTGGCTTTAAGAAGGCTAAGTGAAAGAACACAAAATCACCAACAAATGATGTGAACTGTGTGTTTCACATTGGTGAATAAAAACAAGTTTGCCAGCTGGGCGGCATCAATGTAACCATGCTAAACGATCCGGTGAGCCAATACAATGTTGTAAATGAAGAGACGGGGAAATATTTAAAATCCTATGCTGTTGTAGGATCAATTTAGTAACCAAGATAAGTCAGAGTTTATGACATATGGTTCTGCAAATCCCCTAAATGTTATTGGATTATTAAAAGCGCAAATTTCAGTTAGACCAGCGAAATTTACCTAAAACAAAGTTACAAAAATATACAACTGGACACTTAAGCAATTCATCGTCAACTAATTAATTAATTTATTAATTGTTTGACTGTGTCGAAACAGAAATGCTTATTAATCCGAGTAGTAAAATGTCATTAATGCTACTTTGGAAGATCTTAAAAAGGCGTTCGGGTAGAAATTTATGGCCTATCGAAGTCAAAGTCCACTCATAGTTGTAGAAAGTTTTGAATCGAGTTCACGAGGTCGAAAATGGGTGTAGTTTCGAAAAATCTGCGATTTATGCGGTAAAAAGTGTGAAAAGAAACTGCAAGTAAATTTTGCGTCCTCAGACTGGGTCTAGAAGTAAATGCAGTCGCGGAAACATTTCCAAAATCAAGAATGTTCAAATCCATATTTCAATAGACCGCGTCTGTTCAACCAATTTCTCTATCCTGTCATAGAGTTTAAACTCAAGAAATTCCATACCTAATACAGATATTATTTAGGGTTCATCCGAATGGATCTCTTCTGAAGCACCCGTTTCAAAAAGTGAACAGAGATGTTAGAATTTGCGTATACATGAGACAAGCTAGCAAAGATATTAGAGAGAAACACATGGGTGTAAGGTAATGGTATCTACCTACTATGGAACAGCTAACCCGCAAGTTCCGCTATTCCAAAGTGTTCTCAAGCTAAATTTAAGCAATTCTTTGCATTAGTAGCAGTTGAGCGAAGATAGTAGATACATAAGAATTTTACATAGCCGAGGTCTATTCAGACACAAACATCTCGCGTTTAGTATTTTATGCGCTCCCGAATGCTTTCAAAAACCTTTAGAGAGAATCCTATTGCGCGAGTTGTTAAAATTAAAGTTAGCCAAGTCCGTATATATAAGCTCGTATCGGGACGATAACTAAAAAGAAGCATTTAGCTGTTTGAAACGGACTCTGACTCAAATAAGATCTTTGGGTATTATGACTAAGAAATGAGACACAAACAACAAACCTATGAAAGGTCAAAGGACAGAAGTTTTGCCGATGCTAGTCCAGTTGTACTAAGAGCAGTGCTCGTCAAAGTAAGCCAAGGATAATTGCTTATTGCAACATAAGTCCAATAGAACGTGAGAAACGTGTCAGACCGAGAAAAGGACTCTTGCGTTAGTCTGGGAAGTTGCACGTTTCAATATTTATTTGTTTGAACAATACGGTTAAGATTTAGTTAATGATCATAAACCCCTGAAGGTCATGTTCTCCCAAAAGTTGGAAGCATGTGCCCGGATTGAACGTTGGGTATAACGTCTACAATCATATAATTTTAATGTCGTGTACAGTTCAGGCAAGAAAAGCATATCTGATTCATAGTCACTATTGCGTGGCTGTACAGAACCAAATAAGCCGTTCGATATATCTATCTCAATTTAGCAGTCGATAAGGCTCGACCTTTGGCAATTTCCCTAAGTGAACTGAAGTAGGCTAGTATGAATGACTGCGAATTATAAATTAGTAAAAAAATTGGTGTTTACCAAAATAACTAGGAACAGAGTGTATTGACACTCTGTTGTGTATTCACCTTGTAATTATTGAGTTACAAGGTCTTTGAAAATGAACTCTGTCAAGATAATTTATTGCTACGAGGAAATTAAATTATTCCTATTGCATTCACGATAGTCGTCCCGAAATCTTTGCCATGAAACCACGACTACGGACTAAAGTATAATGAAAAAAAATTGATACAGACACGAAATGTTATGTTTATACTCTGGTGTTAGCACCAAATCCTCCTAACCCTATGCGCAGAAACAACGACCAGTTCAGTCATGTATTGACACTGGCGTCGATTTTCTTGGACCATTGCTCAGATTCAGTCGCAACAAGGATGTTAAGGATCACTTCGACTGTAGATCATAAATGTGGTTGTCAACAACGCAGTGGATCTGTAGCTGATGGAGGTAAATTGTGTTATTATTTTTATCAAGTGTAAGATTTAAGATCCAAATTATTTACAAAAAAATTGTAGCTAGATTTAAAAAAAAATGTTCTTGTTTTACAATTTTATAAAAGGTATATGTAATCAGTGATGTTGTGTACATGATACATACACACACTGGTCAAGTCGTCAACGAACTGGACTAGACTGGAGGAGAAATATCATACACCCGGAAAGATGAAGAAGAATGGACTATACTTATATTGTAATTTATTTCTTTATTGGAAAAGAGCAACACTAGAGTTTCTTGCCCGTTCTTCTCTAGTGATAACTGCCTTCCGAACGGTGCGGTAAATTCAATATTGATATCACTAAATTTAAGTGAAATAATATTTGACATTTTATTGATTTAAAAAAAAATATATATTATTTCATTTCATTCAAAACGAAAAAATATGTGTGTAGCGCAATATATATAAGTGTTTGTTTGTTATTATGAAATATTATTTGATTGGTTAAAGATAAAGAATTAAATACAAAATAAAATTATTTTAAAAAATTATTGAAAAGGGAAGAGATGTAGTGTACACGTAATATTAATAATTAATTGTAAGGTAAACGTGAAAATAAATCATAATATAAGCGCTGTTCCCCACTCAAACCGGTTCACTACTACCTGTGATGTCGGACCGAGTGGACGTGTCAGACGCTATTGAAACCAAGCTTAAGTAGTTTTATTTATACAAACCAAACCTGAAACATCTGGACATAACACCATCGCCTCGCCATTTCCCTGCAGGCACATCCAAATAACATTGTTAGTGACGACGTACACTGCTGCTTTACAACAATTTATTCATACTAGCATAGCGAAATTGTAGCAGTCGTACGTAAAGTAGTGTCAAATATTGATTGTCGTAAAAAAATATTTTTATTAGTAAGGGGTACATATATTAACGTAAAATATGTTTAAAAATCAAGATTTCTCTATAAATTAAGAAATAATTTACATTTTAAAAACAAAAGTGGGTGCTTAGTGGTAGCATTTTTCCAACTCTATCCACCCACGTATTTCAACATAAAGAAAACGCGCAAACACCTTGACAACATTGTAATTACTGCTTACATTTTGATAAAATCTTTCAGTTTTGTAATTTAGGAAACACGTAATTTTGGTTAAAATAAGAATCAAATAATCTATTATGCCCATCTATTCGTTATCGAAAAAGCAGTGATGGTCTCGAGGTTTAGGCGCGTGGCCGAGAATTTCGGCGGTCGCAGGTTCAAACCCCAGGCACACACCTCTGACTTTTCGAAGTTATGTGTGTATTCACAATGAATTATCACTTGCTTTAACGGTGAAGGAAAACATCGTGATAAAACCTGCACACCTAAAAGTTCTTAGGAATTTCATAGGTGTGTAGTCCGCCAACCCGCACTAGGCCAGCGTGGTGGACTAAGGCCTAAACCCTCTCAGCTGTAGAGGAGGCCCGTGCCCAGCAGTGGGACGTATATGGGCTGATGATTCGTTATCTATTTTATACAGGCTTGGACAGGTTATATCGTTTTTCACGCAATGTTTTACATATTGGAGATAGCATCCGGTCAGAAGGGCCAAAAAATACCATCAAACAAATTACAAAATTCAGGAATGTCGAAACTATTGTGATACATATTGATTAATAAGTCGTGAGCCAACTAAGCATTTGTTTTCTGCCTTTTATTCTTGAAATCACTGGTGTATATAGGCCATAGTCCACCACGCTGGCCTAGTGCGGGTTGGCGGACTACACACCTAAGAAATTCCTGAGAACTTTTAGGTGTGCAGGTTTGATCACGATGTTTTCCTTCACCGTTAAAGCAAGTGATAATTCATTGTGAATACACACATAACTTCGAAAAGTCAGAGGTGTGTGCCTGGGGTTTGAAGATTCTCGGCCGCGTGCCCAAACCTCGAGGCCATCACGACTTATAAAACTTCACTATTTTTTATTTTTTTTTATATATGGAATAGGCATTTGTCTTCCATCTCACCTGATGGAAAGTGTAGATGAAGACGAGGGTGGTACACGCCTATCCAAAAGAAACCTGTTCACTCGACTCTTAAAGGCTCCAGAGTT
This sequence comes from Hemaris fuciformis, assembly GCA_907164795.1. Taxonomy (NCBI): domain Eukaryota; kingdom Metazoa; phylum Arthropoda; class Insecta; order Lepidoptera; family Sphingidae; genus Hemaris; species Hemaris fuciformis. The sequence goes on from OU015447.1 coordinate 11,922,692, forward strand.
CAACTTTCAGGAAAAATAGACCCAGGCAGGTCGTTCCAAATCTTGGCGACTCTCAACAAAAATATTAATATAACGACGGTGTAATATAACTGAATTCATTTCCATATAACAATAGGTAGCAGTGTACGCCAACTGTGATAGTTACCGTCCTCAAATCAGAGCTATAAATTTCGCTGCACCTGTATTAATGATTCTATAATATCCAACAGCGGAGAGATCGTTAGTTTGTGAATCGGTAAACGTTTCGTAACTTATATAACTTTGGTAAAACGAAGCATTATGTCAAAAATATTAGATTTGGTCCCGATTTACAGATTAGTCTCGCGGTACAAGTGGGTGCTGTACGATCTAGAGGTTCCGCCTTCGATTCCCGAGTCGAGCAAGTGCTATTGTCATTTTTCCATTCGTGTTCTCAGTAGCAGCACGGAATCAGGAAATGTGCTCGGAAAACGGCAATAGGCTCGCCTCCTATTTTTTGGGCTAATACGTACTTTCAAAAGTACAGGCTTGAGGTTATGTAAGTATGTTATTTCAGTGATATAAAGTTTATAACAAATAAAAAAAATGTTCATTCAAACATTCTGCACACCTAAATATTCTCGTAAAAAAATTACACACCTCGGAATATCGTTCATGTAATTTTGGGTCATCTTGGCGACGCGAATATCAAACAATGTGAAGATTGTAACAGACACATACATACGAGGGCAGTCCGATAAGTACTTAGCCTCACCGCCCGATGGCACCACTATCGTAAGATAAATTTACCATCATGTAGCACATCTTCGTAGACGGCTATTGTCAAAATTTCAGCCGAATTGGATTTGTAGTTTTGTTTTGACCGCGTGTGTAAGCGGACGTGTCCGCGGATTTTCGAAAAATGGAAAAAGAGCAATATCGGCCGGTGATTTGATTCTTGTTTTTGGAAGGGAAATCGCGCAGCGATATCAAAAAGCGCTTGGATGCTGTTTACGGTGACTCTTCTCCTTCAATGGCGACCGTCAAAAATTGGTTTAACGAGTTTCAACGTGGTCGCACGTCAGTTTTTGATGAGCCACGCCCAGGTGCCCCAAAAACGGCTACCACGGAGGATAACGTGAGAAAAGTCCCGATCTTGTATTGGCAGACCGCCGATTGAAGGTGCGCGAGATAGCTGAGACAGTAGGCATCTTAAAAGACCGCGTGGGTCATATCCTGCATGAAATATTGGGCATGAGAAAGCTGTCGGCTCGATGGCTGCCGCGTTTGCTCACTTCGGACGACAAGCGCATCAGTGACACAACTTCAGAGCAGTGTTTGACACTGTTTAGGTGCAATCCGAAGGGGTTTCTGCGTCGTTTCGTGACCGTCGACGAAACATGGATTCACTGGTACACACCAGAGACCAATAAACAGTCGAAACAGTGGACTTTACCCGGCGAATGTGCTCCGAAGAAGGCGAACACTGTCCCATCGGCCGAAAAGGTGATGGCCACCGTTTTCTAGGTTTCACAAGGTGTGATTTACATCGACTACCTGGAGAAGGGCAAAACGGTCACAGGGCTCTACTATGCCGAACTATTGGGCCGATTCAACGCTGAATTGTAGAAAAAACGGCTCCATTTGGCGAAGAAAAAAGTGCTCTTCCACCATGACAACGCACCGGCTCACACCTCCGCCGTCGCAACGGCCAAATTGGTCACATTAGGCTACGAACAGCTGCTCCATCTACCGTATTCTCCAGATTAGGCCCCGTGTGACTTCTTTTTGTTTCCAAACTTGAAAAAGTCCGTCGCCGGACAGAAATTTGAGTCGAATGAGGAGGTTATCGCCGCCACGGAGGCCTACTTTGTAGACCTCCAGAAAACGTTCTTTTCAGACAGCTTAAAGAAGTTGGAGCATCGCTGGGTCAAGTGAATCGAGTTGAAAGAAGACTGTGATGAGAAATAAATCGCCACTTTTCCAAAATTTTCGTTTTTCTTTTGTAGGCTAAGTACTTATCGGACTGCCCTCGTAGTACATACATAGTTCTGACCCCACACTAGGATACAAGTCCTGAGTCGTGGGTATCAGAAACTACGAGAGAATTTTCGGTCTCACAAACACCCCGACCCGAAAAAAATTGTGGATCACACAAACATTTATCTCGGTGCGGGGATCGAACCCGCGGCCTCTCGTTTCGCAAGCTGGTATCTAGCCAACTGCGCCACGGGTCTGTCAACTATATTTCTAACTAAGTTTTCCTTTTTTCGATTGCTATTCGGATTAAAAAGGAGTGATGGCCTCGAGATTTAGGCGCGCGGTCGAGAATTTCGGCGGTCGCAGGTTCAAACCCCAGGTACACACCTCTGACTTTTCGAAGTTATGTGTGTATTCACAATGAATTATCACTAGCTTTAACGGTGAAGGAAAACATCGTGATAAAACCTGCACACCTAAAAGTTCTTAGGTGTGTAGTCCGTCAACCCGCACTAGGCCAGCGTGGTGGACTAAGGCCTAAACCCTCTCAGTTGTAGAGGAGGCCCGTGCCCAGCAGTGGGACGTATTTGGGCTGATGAGGATGAGGAGGAGGATGAGGATTCGGATTAAAATACCATAGGCTCTTAATTCCTGATGAGCTATATCGAACCATTTTTTTAGGCCTCCCACAGCCTCGAAAATTGATTTTTCAGTCTAAATTCAAATCGATTCTTTAAAATATCCTCATCCCTTGTGTGTCACTTATCAAGCGACCCCGCTCTCATCCGATCGTAACATTTTATTGTTTCTTTTTCGCCGCCTAACGATTGCTAAACGCGTTTGTTACTCGTAATAGAATATTATGGCACAATGTTTTGAGATACGCGCCGTGTTGAAACAAAAGATTTTTGGGGCTCAACGTTGGTGTAATATTTTCTATTTTAAATAGGGCAATGTTTTGACACACATTTTCTGCTGGAAATAAGATCATGGAAAATTTAAAGGGCTTTTTAAAGCATAAAGATGTATAGTCTTATACTTTTATTAATTAATCTCTGCGGAATAAATTAAATAAATAAATAAATATAAATAAATACACCCAACAGTCACATACATAGTTCTGACCCCACACTAGGATACAAGTCCTGTGTCGTGGGTATCAGAAACTACGAGAGACTTTTTGGTCTCACAAACACCCAGACCCGAAACAAATATTTGTGGATCACACAACCATTTGTCTCGGTGCGGGGATCGAACCCGCAGCCTCTCGTTTCGCAAGCTGGTGTCTAGCCAACTGCGCCACGGGGCTGTCATAATTAGAAGAATTATATTACCCTTTTTTAAACAGACACAACAGGTTAATAATACTGGGAGAAACATAATATCAAGCAATACAAGACGACCATTTCATAGTCCTAATACAATAATTACTATTTGTTGTCATTCAAAATGGATCATTTTTCAGAATTAACATAAAACTAATTATTATCCTCCTATTACTAACTTATTTATAAGTAGTACTAATACTAAAGTACTAGTAGTAATACTAAATTATTTATAAATAATTAATGCTTAATTGACAGCCCCGTGGCTTAGTTGGCTAGACACCATTTTGCTTAACGAGAGGCCGCGGGTTCGATCCCCGCGCCGGGACAAAAGTTTGTGTAATGCACAAATATACGTTTCGGGTCTGGGTGTTTGTGAGACTGAAAAGTCTCTCTTAGTTTCTGATAACACAACACAGGACTTGTATCCTAGTGTGGGGTCATAATTGAGTTGAGTTGAGGTGAGAGGTCAGGTGTATTTCCGCATTTAAATTAAGAATCATCATTTACAAAGTCGTGATGGCCTCGAGGTTTGGACACGCGGTCGAGAATCTCGACGGTCGCGGGTTCAAACCCCAGGCACACACCTCTGACTTTTCGAAGTTATGTGTGTATTCACAATGAATTATCACGTACTTTAACGGTGAAGGAAAACATCGTGATGAAAACTGCACACCTAAAAGTTCTTAGAAATTTATTAGGTGTGTAGTCTGCCAACCCGCACTAGGCCAGCGTGGTGGACTAAGGCCTAAACCCTCTCAATGGTAGAGGAGGCCCGTGCCCAGCAGTGGGACGTATATGGGCTGATGATGATTTACAAACCAATCACCAAACAAAAATTCTAGTTGTGAATTATAATTACAAATAAAAGTTTCCCACTAAGACCATCTTCATGAATATTCTCAAATGACAAATGCAGCATGCATTACGCTAATAACCCACTATTAGTTATTCTGACTGTACGATGTTGAATGTAATTCATTGACAATTTCCAGACTGCTGCACTCACTTTCTGGTATATTATACCTTCTGAATTGTACATACACACTCACGCCTGTATCCTAGGAGGATTGAATAATACTAGTTACAATAACATCCTCAATTGCATTACAATCATCATCATCATTATCAACCATAAGACATCCACTGGTAGATGTCCTATCATAAGGATTTACAGAAATGTATGTATTTTAAGGGTGTTTTCCAGGCTCACTAAGGAACTCCAGAAATCAATGCTAATTTCAATCCGATCGGATTTTTATCACACTTACAAATTTGCAAAAAATGGAAAGAAAGTCAGAAGATATTTTTTTTGGGTTTTTCTATAACGTAATTCTCAGTATCGCAGGGTCTAGAAATGTGCCCGAAAATCGGCAATAGGCAATCACGTCGAGCTTAAACGCAGCTGGCGCAACGTTTAGAGAGGTTAAGAAATATACCTTTGCCTACCCCTTCGGTAATACAGTCGTGAGTGTATGCCTAGATGTATGTATCATAGTTGCTCCATTTATATGTTTCATGATCCTTTGTCATCATAGTGTATTCACAAATATCACTTACTTTAACGGTGAAAGAAAACATCGTGAGGAAACCTGCACACCTCAAAATTCTTAGGAATTTCATAGGTGTGTAGTCCGCCAACCCGCACTAGGCCAGCGTGGTGGACTAAGGCCTAACCCTCTTAGTTGTAGAGGAGGCCCGTGCCCAGCATTGGAACGTTTATGGGCTGATGAGTAGCTCCATTAAGAGAAGTGAGCTACCTTCGGAAACAATGTACTAATTCTCAAAATGCATGACAAACATTAATTAAGAATCTTGTAATAGAGCATTGCTAGAACAATTTCCTCTAGCATTGTATGGGGCTTTTTATTTTATTCTCCGACACTACTTACAACTTTTTACAAGTTGTGGACCGTTCTCACGAGCTTCTGAGTTTAGAGGTACGGCAGATTCGCTGCGGCATCCGGTGAAGGCTTTCTCACACCGACGCGTAATGTAATTAAAATTTATCGAGTGTTATTTTTTACTATATTGCCCCGGTTTCCTCTTTGGGTGATTCTTAATGGCGGTAGAAAAAGGGTATTATATATATAACGGCACTCATAGAATTTGATAATCATACGAAGGAAATACGTGTATTAATGAAGAGAAAACAGTTGTTTTTAATACTCTGAAACCTGCTTAAGAAAAAATGCACAAAAAGGACTGGTAGGTAAAACATGAAAAGATGTTTTTTTTAATGCCATGATACATTAGGATTAAGAGTGTCGACTGCCCTCAAAAGGTTTGTATTATTCTTCACTAGTCCAAGTAATTATTCACCCGGTTGATCTATGGAAATATTACATAAATACTGTTCCCAGATTGTGACTTGTTTGCTGCGTTTAACATATTGTATGCTTTTATTGTTTTTCCATTACGAACCTCATCCTTCTCGTTCAAATTAGAACTTCGGAAATCGTACTCTCTAAACTTACAATTTTAAGTATCATTTCGGGACCCAGTCGTAAAACCCAGGTTAAGTTGGTTCATTAAAATATAGTCCAATCTGACTCTAACATGTATCTTCTGGTGAGATGTAAACAGTTACTAAATTATACAAATTACAAATATGTTGAGCGAGTATTTAAAAAGGCATAATATGAGAATATTAAGCCGCTCGAAAACAGATATAAAAAAGAGACTAAGAATTAATAAATAATAAATAAATACACCCAACAGTCACATACATAGTTCTGACCCCACACTAGGATACAAGTCCTTTGTCGTGAGTATCAGAAACTACGAGAGACTTTTCAGTTCCACAAACACCCAGACCCGAAACAAATATTTGTGGATCACACAAACATTTGTCTCGGTGCGGGGATCGAACCCGCAGCCTCTCGTTTCGCAAGCTGGTGTCTAGCCAACTGCGCCACGGGGCTGTCAATTGAAGTTAATTTTTAAAAAATAGTTCAAAGCAGTGGTATGCAGTTTTTTCTTAGTATTGTTTTTATCTTTTTTTGGATTGCAAAATTTTGAATTAAATTCATACTTCCATATTATAACGATTTATTTACTTATCCCTATTTTTTTCAAAATATGAACACATTACAGTCTGGTGTTACACGCGGCCAGCCTAAGAGATAAGGTAGCTACCGTGGGCCCTCTGCACGCAATTTTATCCCTATTTCCCCCACTCGACAACTTTAATATAGTTTTGTAACTATTTGATAAATTCAACATAAAATATTCGCCACTCTCGATTCAGTTTCTTATATTTTCTTCGTATACAATGTACCTACCTCTTTCAATTTGTTTACTTTATCGTATTGAATTTGTATCTTTTGTTATCAGATTATATTGTTATTGAGAAAAATGTTCTGTTGAAGAAAATTCTGCAGCTTTTACAGCAATTTCACAATTGATTTCAAATACCTCGTTTTGTTTATATTTTATACTAGAAATAAAATAATAAGATGTCACAGGTGGTTTGAATCAAAGAACTTCTCGCTAGTCGAAGGAATTTACGAACATATACGAATTATTAATTATTAGAATATTATGGTAAGACGTGATGGCCTCGAAGTTTAGTCACGCGGTCAAGAATCTCGATGGTCGCTGGTTCAAATTCCAGGCACAAATCTCTGAAATTTCAAAGTTATGTGTGTATTCACAAAGAATTATCACGTACTTTAACGGTGAAGGAAAACATCGTGATGAAACCTGCACTACCTAAAAGTTCTTAGGAATTTATTTGGTGTGAAGTCCGCCAACCCGCACTAGGCCAGCGTGGTGGACTAAGGCCTAAACCTTCTCAGTTATAGAGGAAGCCCGTGCAGTGGGACGTATATGGGATGATGATGATGGTAAGACTTGATGTAGAAACCTAAGTACAAGTGTGTCATGTACCGGATAAGCCTGATTTTAAGGAGGCAACCATGAATCAAATATTCGGTATGCTTTTAAGGGATACACACAAAAACTATTAAACGGTTTTTAAAATTCACTAATAAATCCAGTAATGTAAATGCTATACTATAAGTTCTCAATCACTCAACTGAAACACAAAACATCTCTTGGGAAGGATATTGTCAAAATATTTCAAAGTTTACATACAAATACAATACAATACAAATAAACTTTATTGCACACACATTACAAAACAAATGAATTAAAAAAATATATATGAGGGTATACAAAAACAGTATGCATTTACAAATGGAGGTCTTGTCGCTTAAATATTTTAAGAATTTAATGAGGTTAACATAGACGGATTATTATTATTAATGCTAATTTTGAGAAATAATATACCAATTCGACTACTTATTTCAGATAAACGAACGTACCTACTCCATAAAAAAATTGAAAGTATATTTGTAAAGAATATTTGTCTCCAAAAATCGGGATTACTTAGACATTTACTTAGCAAACTGCAGTTCGAACGATTCAAAATAAATTGAAAAATAAATGGCTTTTGGCGAATTTAAAGACTGCGGGTTTTACACACAAATTACCTGTCATTGTCAACGGAGTTTTGCGTGAAACTTTTACATTCACATTTGATAATGGATTTCGTGTGTGTTTTAAGATATATCAGAGCCTAATATTTATACAGAGTAATATACATTTTAGTTTAAAAGTTAGATTATTTACTAACTTTTAGGTAATAAACTTATACAAAGTTCTAAAACCGATTGAAGTGGCGTTTGCGTTGGTCTCGTAACATCAGTATGCGGTGTCAGATCGAGAGGTCCCGCGTTTAAATCCCAGGTTGATAAAGTGTTATTCATTGTTTGAATTAGAAAGAGATGCAAGGAGTCTGAAAATGTGGACTGACAATAACAATCAGGTTGTCTCCCTATTACGTCGACCTTAAAACACAGACTAGTGAAGCGAGATGTAGAAATACACCTCTGCTCTCCTTTTCAAGAATACGAGCAGGATAAAATTCATATCTTTATTGGTGTCCACATAAAGTATGTCATCAATGATACAGACAAACATTTATTTTTCTGTTGAATTAAAAAGAAAATTCAGTGTTTAAAATAAAACCATGAAAAATATTTATATTCCTCACGAAATCGTGTCTGCAAAAAAATCTGTCAAAAACGCGAAAAATCTATCACAGAATCTGATATTTCAATACCATGCGCCTCGTAAATTGACCCGAACTACTATCCAGCGCCCACTAAAAGGGTTCGTTAGTGGATCTATGCATGTACTGAAACCAGTCTGAAGACATAAAAAAAACAAATTTGAATGCAATACCTATCTGAATGTGGCAATTTAAAAATATGCAAGGTACCTAGAGAATTTATTTATGAAAGATTGTTTTTTTAAAGAGGAATAGCTTCGGTCGATATTGCAATCAGAGGAATCGATGAGTTTGTCTGTTTATAACCTAATCACGCAAAAACAGATGAATAGCTTCAGATTGTAATTACATATTGTATATATAATTAGGCAATCAGAGATTTATTACCTATCCTAGTACTGGAACCTTTTTTTTCCAGTTTCAATAAAATACGCAGAATGTAAGAATGTAGTAAGCAGTGATGGCCTCGAGGTTCAGGCGCGCGGTCGAGAATTTCGGCGGTCGCAGGTTCAAACCCCAGGCACACACCTCTGACTTTTTCAAGTTATGTGTGTATTCTCAATGAATTATCACTTGCTTTAACGGTGAAGGAAAACATCGTGATAAAACCTGCACACCTAAAAGTTCTTAGGAATTTCTTAGGTGTGTAGTCCGCCAACCCGCACTAGACCAGCGTGGTGGACTAAGGTCTAAACCCTCTCAGTTGTAGAGGAGGCCCGTGCCCAGCAGTGGGACGTATATGGGCTGATGATGATGATGACGCAGAATGTTATGTAGATTTTCCCTTAGGATTATAGTAATAACAGCACTAATCACGTGATTGATGCCTTAATCAAGTGGAAAATAAAACAAAGGCCAAATGGAGTGTAAAAATAGACCATTGCCTACCATTTCGCGGAGAAACCGAGGGAATATCTACGTAGCTTTATATACAAATAATGCAAAAAATGACAGACGATACCCCATTGTTACGAAATATCAATTTTCTAAGACAGTTGTACCTACTAATTCATCAACTGCACAGTCATCTACATACATACATACCAGTGGCGGTACTTCCATAGAAGCCCAAAAGCCCAGTTTGCCTTTTAAAATTCCCAATAATAATTTTTAGGCTTGAAATCTTTATTTAACTAAAGCAATTTGTTAAATAAAGACCCCATAATAAGTAAATATAAACCAGACATTACACAATTAATTTTTAACACTTTTGGGCTTCTATTTCCAGTCCCGCTACTGATACATACATATGTAGGTCATAGACTATTAAAGAAACAAAATCGATTATGACTTCCTGTCACTAGTCGGCAAATATACCGTCCTGTTTAGTGCGAATGAACACCGTCCGCTTGCGTAGATGACTATAGAGAGTTTACGCCTTTGGGTGGTTTCTTTAATGTGGGTAACATTCATCATCATCATCATCATCATCATCATCAGCCCATACACGTCCCACTGCTGGGCACGGGCCTCCTCTACAACTGAGAGGGTTTAGACCTTAGTCCACCACGCTGGCCTGGGTTGGCGGATTACACACCTAAGACATTCCTAAGAACTTTTAGGTGTGCAGGTTTCATCACGATGTTTTCCTTCACCGTTAAAGTACGTGATAATTCTATGTGAATACACACATAACTTCGAAAAGTCAGAGCTGTGTGCCTGGGGTTTGAACCTGCGACCGTCGAGATTCTCGACCGCGTGCCCAAACCTCGAGGCCATCACGACTTAACAACATTAAAGAATATTAAATGACCACAACAACCGCATTAATTTGGATCTGCTTACGAATATGAGAATTAGAATGGAAGTTGGAATTCGTGGCCAAAATAAAATTACGCCGCCATCAAAACCACATCCAATTCCTTTCCGCGTCTGTCCAAATGCTAATTTAAATTAAAAATTTCTCAAAAAGTATTTTTACTTTTAAAAATATGTTAATAACAGCAACGTACGTAATACGTGCAGTGCCGCGCGTAATCTAATTTCCATCGTGGCACAATTTTTAGAGTTCCTCGAAATAGGTAATACTCTCAGCTTAGCTAAAATTATTTTAGCTGAACCGGTTGGTAATTTGGAATTAGCTAACTGGTATTATTTCTACTACGGAGCAGAAATAACAGCGGTTCTTGGAAGTGTTTTGGAGAATAGAAAGGAATATTAAATACAGGATTATAAAATAAGGACCACAGATTCTCAAACATTGGATAAGATGTAAAGAAAAATAAATGAAAGTAAAGATAGTGCCTAATGGTTTATATTTACGACATTATTGACTTCCATCTACTAGGATTGGGTCTCATATACAACAGAGAAGGTTAATCCTGGTACAGTTGTATTTTAAACCGACTTTACTCCAGGGTTTGAGAACTCCCGGATTTGATTTCTATGATTTTTTTTTTTTTTTTTTTTTTTTTTTTTTTTTAAACTGGCACGGCAAAGTGACTCCACTGTACCTGATGGTAAGCACAGTGGAGTCCAAAAAATTTATACCGACCAGCGAGAAACGATATGGTCACCCGCTGGTCGACACAATCATGCCGGCCTGCACAAATGCTTCTTCACGCTTCGCTTAAAGGATCCAGGATCATAGGAAGGAGGGAACACGTGAGCCGGCAAACTATTCCACAGCTTGATGGTGCGGCAAAGGTAAGAGTTGGCGAACTTTTTGGTTCGAACCGCGGATGTTGTGACCACAAAGCTGTGGCTTCGCATGCCAGCACGCGTGGTTCTGGTGAGGAAAGGAGAGGATGGGACAAGCTTAAACAATTCTTCAGAGCATTCACCATGATACAGACGGTAGAACACGCTAAGTGCGGCAAAAAATAACATGGGTCTATCCGAATTAAATTGGACATAATTTGCGAACTGTGGGTTTCATTTACTTCTGCTGCTTTCGGGGTTAATTGTTAGTGTATGCACGTAGTATACATATTGCGTATACAGAACACTGTAAAACCGAATCCGCTCGGCCGAATTAATCTTTTATTTTCACGCGAGTGCGGCGTCGCTGGCGAAAGGTTTTTTACAATGGCATCGCGGTGCTGTTGTTCCCCACAAAGATTGCATTCACGGGACGTTTATAAAACGTAACGCGGAAAAGCGCTTTCACACCGGCCATGCGTGCCGCATTCAGATAGTGGAGGGAAAATGGCCACTTTGTACCGGCAAATGTACTCTGTCGATTCCGCTTTATGAAGTAATAATATAGAAGAGGTGTTGTATGTAGCGGGTAATAGAGAAATTGGACCACTATTTACGTGGGGTTGAGGTGACATTGTCAAAGATTTTTAAGAAATTTTTATACCACCAGGCCCCCGTCAATAACCTTATGAGATGCCCCGAAAGGGACGTATCATGATCTCTGGCCTTTTAGATTGACGCACTGTCTAAGAGTACCTACCTTATGCACTATTTCGCTAGCTTTGAGGGGTTTGATATGCCCCCCTTTTGAACCCCCAATTTGAATCAGTGTTCGCAGCAATCACAAGGACTCTTGCTACACCGTCCGCTTTGGGATCGATATCGCTGAGACCATACCGCCCTCCCAGTACGTTAAGTGACTCCGAATATCTGTATAAGTCGCCTCTTATAATAAGTACGGGATATACCAGATATAGGCTTAGCATCTTAATAATGACCAATTTAAGTGAGTATTGCGTTTAAAAAAAAAAAAAATACATAATATATTTCATATTTGTGCAGTGTGCATATACATACGTGGACTTAAAAAGATAGTCCAGAAGGAGAAATACATTAGTTGTACCATGAAACAAACCGATAAAAAAAAACGTAAGCTAAGAATTCTTCACAAGGAATTTCCCAGGCATGTGAAATATTAAGCCACCATGGTGGATGAAAGCCTAAGTTCTCTCAATCATACAAGACGCTGATGATCAGGAGGACTAAGAAATAAGTGTAGCATCTCATCTATGGCAGTCATTATCCGTACCTGTATATTATGTAGTCCTATACATACTTTGCCTTCTTACATTCCATCCAAAGGTTGTTTGGAAGAGATCGCTCTCAGCGATAAGGCCGCCTATTGTTCCACTTTTTTATTGATAATTCATTCTATGTAAATTCTTATATAAATGTGGGTATCAATCCATAGAATTCCATAGAAGCCCAAAAGCATTACACGTTAATTGTGTTATGTCTTCTTTATAATAGCTTACAGTGGGATCTTTATTTAACAAAAGATTTAAAGCTTAAAAATTATTATTCGAAATTTTGAAAGGCAAACTGAGCTTTTAGGCTTCTATGGAATTACCGCCACTGGTAACAATAAAGAGTTATCTCTCTATCTATTTATCTATCTGAGAAGATACGAATGCATTCTTTGAGTACAATGGGCTTTCAGAAATCTTACTCACTACTACAGTATTGTTTAAATTCGATTTTCAGTGAAAACAAATATATGAAGAGAATGTCAACCCACGTATACACCAGCGGTGTATAAAATTGAATCGTGATCCAAATTTTCAGCAGACAATAGTTTATAAAACGGCCACAGGACTCCGGAAAAGTTTTCCAACGGTTTTGGAATTCACATTCTGCAATTGTGCTGCTGAAATCCACTACAACGATTTTAACGATCATGGAGTTATGGTTGGCTTTTTTGGCTCCGGCTGTGTGCTGTCACGATTTTAGAGATTTTGGATGAATTTTTCATAAAATTTTAAGCTAGTTGAATGAGGACATAGTTTAGAAGTTTTTTAGTTTTTTATTTTTTTATTAAGGAAATTTCAATACATGCATGGGGTTTATAATCATAAATTTTCATTTGGATAAAACTAAATTCTAAATTTTGTGCAAATGGTTAAAAATTTGAACATGTTTCCAATCTAATAATATGTTCATTGATTTAACCCACAAAACGTTTACTAAGATAAGCGTTAACAAGGACTCCTAACCAACCCGCACTAGGCCAGAGTGGTGGACTAAGGCCTAAACTCTCTCAGTGTAGAAGAGGCCGGTGCCCAGCAGTGGGACGTGTATGGGCTGATAATTATGATGATAAGGACTCCTAAAAAGTTTATTATTTTAATATGTAGATACAAACAACAATATGCCCGAAATTTGTGCCATATTTTTTTAGTAAATGGTACAGCAAAGTGGGACTCTTACCAGGATTAGATTTTATATATCGATTATTAATCAGTGCTATCTATATTAGCCCGTCTATATTTTACGCACATACCTCCTCTACGAGAGGCTTGGCCTAAGCCCACGTTGGTCCAGTGCGAGTTTTGAATTAATCAGATCGAAATTATTATATCTTTCATCGACATAATTATAATATCAAAATAATATCGTGGTTTGAAGGTTGTCCATTTTCGTTGCTTGATTGGCAGTCTGTTTAGATATGAATATATAATAACTATCAGAAATACTTATCTCTGATTGATAATTTATAATTCTCTTTAGGTACCATGCTCATTTAATAATTCATTGAAAATACCACACAACAGCTAAATACGATTAGAATGGAAATAGACAGTAATTTGTATATCGACACGTGTCGCCACTTGTCTGTCACTTATTCATTCTACGTCAAAAAACACGGACGATGATAAAAATTTCAAACAAAAATGAAGGACTGCTGTTGGTTGTCACGCATTTATAAAACTTTTGATATTACACGCAACCCGAATTACTAAGAAGCGGCCGTGTCAAACATATGATAGTCTAATCGTAAGTTTGGCACACTCGGCATGCTGACATTTCCTTTCTAGAATTATTCAACTGTTCTGTGGAAAATACCATTTAATGTTTTCCAACACCAATTATTCCCACTAACAAAAACCAATAATACAAAATTAACAAATTTTGCGTAAAACAGAAATCCGTTCAAATTTCAAATTATTACAAAGGGCATCCCCTTGTTCGGATCAAAACTTGATAATCGACGCTAATTTGATCGTTTATTAAATTTGAGCACAAATTAAATTAAAACTTGTCAAAATTTATGTCTCTCGAATGTTGTGCGATACTTTATTTAAGATACGGTCTTTAAGTTCTCAATTAATTGTATTATTTTAAAATTGATACATACATAAGCTCACGCCTGTATTCCCCGAAGGGGAGGCAGAGGTGCATTTCTGCACCCACATTTCGCCAGGTAGGTATCAGTATCAGTCCCATGTAATAGGGAGCGAGCCCATTGCCGTTTTTCGGGCACGATTCCAGACTCCGTGCTGCTACTGAGAATTTCTTAATGGAAAAACCCAATAACACTTCGCCCGATCCGGGAATCGAACCCAGGACCTCCAGATAGCACGGCACTTACTTGTGCCGCGAGACCACGAGGCAGTCGCAGTTTAAAATTGATCTACTTTAATGAAATATATTTATCTTGAGATATAGATTAATTAGTAAATAATTAGTATGTCGTAATGGCCTTGAAGTTTATACGAGTGGTTGAGTCAAAATTGGCGGTGGCGGGTTCGAACCCTATGCACACAAAAAATCCATATTTTTAAGTCTTTAATATAAAAAAAATACACATACACCCAAGTAACATTTTGCTGGTGGTAGGATATTCGTATCCGCCCGGATGGCGACCACCGTACACAGGGCGTAAAACCCGCCATAGTGGCACATGCAAGTGTGCCGCGTTCCGGGATCAGCCAGTGTATATCCGGTTTTCGGGGGGGCTTCAATCATGGTGAAAGGATGACCGTGCCGGCATTTTTTGGCCGGTTTGTCGCGGTCGGTTCTTTGATCGCCATGATTGATAGTCCCCCAAACTTCTTCACAATAAGGTGAAGAGGTATTCGGCCGGCATGATTGTGTCGACCAACGGGAGACCATCATCTCTCGCTGGTCGGCACTTTTTCTGGACTCCATTGCGCTTACCATCAGGTGCAATGGGGTCACTTTGCCGTGCCAGAATAAAAAAAAAAAAAAAAAAAAAAACACGATACAACTTCTGTGTTATGACTAGTTATGTGTCTACTACGGGAGACTTTTCGGTCTCGAGGTCTCACGGTACATATGTATTCGTTCCGAATGATTTAGAGTCGGGCAATTATTATCCGTTAGGGCAGTTTATAGTAGCATCACGGAGTCAGAAAATTTGTCCGAAAAAAGGCTCGACCTTTATTACGTAGGACCTAATACAATTAACGAATCGTGGGGGTGGGAGGGAGGGCGGAAATGCACTTTTGCCCACCTCATCGTGTAATACAAGCAAGAGATTATGTTTTTTTTAGTATCATATTCACTCGCAACCAAATATTTGAAGACTACAAAATCGTTTGTCTCTATAAGAGGATTAAAACCGCGGTTTCTTGTTTCACTAGCTAGCAGCTGGACAGCATTCTAGCATATTACATGGAAGAATAAAAAGAAATAAATGCTCCACCCGTAGACTCAAAACAAATAAAAGCCACAATCGGCCAAGTAGACGCTACAAAAAAGTAAATCGGAAATGAAACACTGTAAATAACGCGAACTGGCAGTTATGTCCGCACAATAAATTTAATTATGGCAACATTCAGTGAGTCATAAACAACGGAACGCGATAAATACAGACCTCCTGTTATGAATGAAAGGGGAACTTGGCTCTCAAATGAAAAGAAGGGACATTTGCAACTTTTTAATATTAAGCGGCGCGGATTGTGCAGCACTTACTGAAGCAAATTCGTTTAATGAATGGCATAGAGGCAGTAAATTTGAATTTTCGTTCACAATTGCGTAGGTAATTTGACTCTGTTATGAAAACAACAATTATTGATACTAATAATAAAGGATTAACTTATCTGATAAATTTGAAGCAGAAATTACATTTAAATTTCTATTTTTTTTAAATCTTTTTTAAACGTAGAGAATTAGCAGGCGACGGCGTAGAATTAAAGAAGGAAATTTATTTATTTACACTTCTTACAATTTCCAAAGGTGGATTTAATGCCTAATAATTACATTCGAACCTAAAGTGATGGAGAGATGAAATGAAGTAGGTGTTAAATTAAAAAGAGGCGGGCTGCCTCATTTTGAGCAGATGTAATGATAAAGAAAAATAGCCCATGTACATCTAGAAGATGCATCCAGCCACGTCTTCCCAATTTTTTATAAAATTGATTTAATGCTGAGTGCATTTAAATAAACCGTTTAGAAGTTTAAATTTGTATTATAGAATAATAATCATAGATATCCCAATTCCTTTATCATCCGACCTATCTTCTATCTTTTGAAATAAAAACGGTCAATAAAACACGACTTGTATAACCAGCTGTCGAGCCTAATGATCCAATGATTTCCACTCTACGAAAGCCTTTTAAAGGGGAAGAAAAAAGATACGAATTGAAAACAATTATGGACGAACAAGTTTCGTGTGATAACAAAGGACGACTTTTATCGGAAGGAAAATGCTCTTCGTATTTAAGGAGTAATTTCGTAACGGTGTGTTTATTTGTGATGTCAATGGCGTGTGTGTTAATAAATTTAACCTACATATAATGACACCCTACAAGGGTGACTTTTATCGGAAGGAAAATGCCCTTCGTATTTTAAGAGTAATTTCGTAATGGTGTGTTTATTTAAGATGCCAATGGCGTGTGTTCGCTGAGTTAATGAATTTAACATACATAATATGTTACACCCTACAAGCCTTGAAAGTCTTATAGATAGACAAATATCTCAGACTTTTCAAAGGCACGTTTGCATTTACCATAATTAATCAGGTACGTTAACGATGAAAGAACACATTCTTTATTTCTATGTGTAAATGGCCTGGTAAAGGTCCCAACTTGTCGCTCATTTCCTGCGGTTTTGTGGCTGATGAGGATAATGATGAGGAAGATGAGTTTGTCACACAACAAAATCGATAAATACGCATCCTCTTTTAGTCATTACTTGACTCCTCGTATATCGTCCAAGGCATTAACCCTCACTGCCTCATTGTCTGTGACAGTAGCTCTAACCAAATCACCCCTTATAAACCTCATACCCAATTCCGCCATAATTTTGTCAATTGGTTAAATAGCCACTATATTTTCTCGCCAACTGAATTTTCATTGAGAGTAGTATTTCCATCGGACTTCAGTCCAGCTATGCCATACAATCGATATTTAGTGTACAAAAAAAGTGTGTGAAGTCGTGATGACCTCGAGGTTTAGGCACGCGGTTGAGAATCTCGACGATCGCGGGTTCAAACCCCAGGCACACACCTCTGACTTTTCGAAGTTATGTCTGTATTCACAGAGAATTATCACGTACTTTAACGGTGAAGGAAAACATCGTGATGAAACCTGCACATCTAAAAGTTCTTAGGAATTTTCTTTTTAGGAATTTTCTTAGGACTAAGGCCTAAAACCCTCTCAATGGTATAGGAGGCCCGTGCCCAGCAGTGGGACGTATATGGGCTGATGATGATGTATGCCATACATACATAGACAAATTGTATAACAATAATTCATAGAGATAAAAATGGGGATCATACATCAAATTCACTTTTATATTAAACATTTGACTATTTGCTTTCAAAACATATAGATATGTAGTTTACACTTTACTTCCGCAAAGTTTATATTTGAATACCATTTATACGATACATTGCTCGGATATTGCGAGCGAGTTTTCACTGAATCGTTCGTAGAGATATGAGCAAATTGCGCCACGTACTCCATACTCCGTTCAACTTTATATAAAATATTGTTAATACGTAACAGGGAACAAGGAAACTATGAACGAAGTTTTAGGAATGCTTTACATGTTATGATAGTAGAAGTATTCAGTTATAGTTTTAGATTGCTACGATTATACTAGGTAATGCTCGCCACTTTGTCTGCGTGGATAGTCGAGTCGTTTCCTTAATCAGTGTGCAACTTGCCATCGATAGGTGCTGGGTTTGGTTCCGGGGTCAGACTTCATGCCATTGAGATTTTCCTAAAAAAATATTGGTAGCACGAAGTCTTCATAAGTGTGATAACGAGGAACATATACCTATCGATACAATGGGACCCCTCGATACAGGCTTGCCTAGTGAGGGGACCATTTTAGACTGTTACTTGTGGGTCAATAATTAATTGCATACGTTATCATTGTATACTTTTTACTACTTGTATGTCCTGTACGTGTGTAATTTGTATTAAAATAAATAAATAAATAAATAAAAAATAAATGAAACTTGGTAGAAGGCTTAGATATAGTACTATATAGTCTATAGCGTCGTTCCACCATGGAAAATGAGGAAAATTATCATTATAATTTAATGTAAAGGAGATTCTTATTACAATTTCATTGGTGTTTATATATTTACTTACCTAATATTACATTTACTTATTTATGACCGCCTCGTGATCTCGCGGCCCAAGTATATGCCGTGCGATCTAGAGGTCCTGGGTTCGATTCCCGGGTAGGGTAAATTGTTATTGGGCTTTTCCATTAGGAAATTCTCAGTAGCAGTACGGAGTCTGGAATTATGCCCGAAAAACGGCAATAGGCTCGCCGCCTATTACGTGGGACTGATACATACTTGGCGAAATGTGGGTACAGAAATGCACCTCTACCTACCCCTTCGAGGAATACAGGCGTGAGGTTTTGTATTTAAATTTTGAATAGTCTAAAAAGTAATATAGCGCACACAGTCCAATTCTTACACAAGGCAAGCATAAAATCTTCATGAAAGGAAAATAAAAAAGTGTGTGTGTGTGTACTTATGTACACGCGTTAGAAGTTATACTTCATACATAAATATATATTTTCTTAAATAATATAATAATATATTATAAAATAATATTTTAAAAAATACGAGTGTGCTTTAGACCACACGACTGAAGTAAAACTTATTAATACGCCCAACAGTCACATACATAGTTCTTAGTTTACACAACATTAAACATATTACATTTCTGAACGCACTCATAAATATTTGACAACTAATAAACATATAGGCCATAGGCCTAAAACCCTCTCTAAGGTAGAGGAGGCCCGTGCTCAGCAGTGGGACGTATATGGGCTGATGATGATGAATAAACATATAAACTTTTTTTTTTTAATAACTTCATGGTGTCGGTTTTTCATGACAGTGTGCGCGCGCATCGTAAAAATTTACACTCATCATTTTTCCCTAACGCGCCAAAAGAAGTATAACTTCAATAACTAAAATGCAGTAGTGATTAACGATAAATATTAAAATTAATCAAAAAGATTTTATTTAAATAAAAAAACTACTTAAAAAAATATGTCAATCCCTTTTTATTACTGTCACTATTCTACATTCTTAAAATTTAAAACAAACTTTTTCTGAATAACTTTTTGGTGTCGGTGTGCGCGCGCATCGTAAAAAATCACTCTCATCATTTTTCCCTAACGCACCAAAAGAAGTATAACTTCAAAAAGATGGATATAAAATGAGAATAAAATCCTCGTAAAATAGTACAAAGCATATTTTATACATTGTAAAGCTAGGATGGTGATATGTCGGTAAATCTTGGAGAAAGGAAATTTAAGCGTTCCGCAGCTGCTTTTGTCGAATCTCCGGCCTTTATCAAGCTTAAGTAATAGTTAAAACAAAATGTCACGATGAAGTTGCAGTTCTTGGAAATGTTTTTAAATGGTCTTGCAAAAGATCTTTGTATAGTCATCCTGTTGAATTTTTAGAATTTTAAGTCTTTTAGGTCCTTTGGAAATAAACTAAAAATATTTTGGAAATTAAATTACAAATAATAAAACCTACGTTTGGATAAAGGTCTACACCCTCTCAATTGTAGAGATGGTCTGTGCCCAGCAGTGGGATATATGTGGGCTGATGATGAACCTATGTTTTCCTACCTTTTGTATTATTTATGTGAATTATTTAAAAAAAGGAACGCTGATGACAGTGCCTTGTACAAGAACCATTATATCCTTATTCTAGTTATTTCTCAGTAAAGATCTAATATTTTGCAAAATATCGGATTACTAAATGAACAAAACAAAATTTTTAAATAAAAAAAACATTTTTTTTTTTACAAAATCGTTATGAATGAAAAGTTGTCAATTATTTACCAACAATTTGAAACTTGTTGTAGTCCGCCAACCCGCACTAGACCAGCGTGGTGGACTAAGGCCTAAACCCTCTCAGTTGTAGAGAAGGCCCGTGCCCAGCAGTGGGACGTATATGGGCTGATGATGATAACTGTAGAGAAAAAAAAGCACAACAATGCTTAAAAACTTCAAAAATGAGGAATTGGCTTTTATCAAGCAATCTTCTGTATATTGGAAAGATCATCCACCCGCAGGACTGTAAAAGGTTTTGAACCCGCTATATTTCAAGTGTGGATGAAGCATACAAGTTATCTACTTTCCGATTATCTAAAAAAAAAATTGAGGTTCTCTAGTCTTATGAAATGTATAATACTACGAACCTTTGTACATTTTCTTCACTAGAAATTTTTATTACGCGAACATTTAATACTATTATTGTGAACACACCTAAATAAACATTTTGAAAAATCCCCAGGTTCCACTTCGTATACATCAAATTGTTACATTTCAAGCACCACTTCAAATAACGAACGGAATTCACAAAAATCATTCGCCAATTATATTTAAAAGCAAATGCCAAAATGGCCAGTACGTACCAAAAATAAATAAGCAATATTTCACTCGACATTCCGTCCGCGGCGGACTCGCAATTTTTCGCCGAACCTAACAAGCCAAACTAAATTTCGCGTCAGCTTAAAAGCGTTTATCGGTCGCCATCATTTAATTCCAGTGAAAGCCTTCTGAGGTGTTAATAATATCAGAAATAGGTCGTGACTACCCTCCGAAACGGTTACTGGCTCGCATAGCTCATGCCATATTGGACCGCTTTTAGAGAAGCGTATTGCTTTGTAAACGTTTACTGGCGTTTTATTTGTCAAAAAATATATATTTTAGCAGCATTATTGCGTTGATATTTTGCTGCTCATATTTTTATACTGGCATGATGGAAGTGACGACAGCGCACCTGATCATAACGCGATGCTGTCAAAATGGAGCATCAAATAGCGAGACTGACAGCTCTCGTCACTCGGTACACTCATGCCAATGTCGATATTTAGTGTACAAAAAAAAGTGTGTGTGTACTTATGTACATGCGTTAGAAGTTATACCACACGAAAAACTTATAAAAGTAAAACTTATAAAATACGCCCAACAGTCATAGTTCTTAGTTTACACAACATATTACATTTCTGAACGCACTCATAAATATTTGACAACTAATAAATATGGCAATCCCTTTTTATTACTGTCACTATTCTACATTTTTAAAAATAAAACATATAACTTTTTTTTTAAATCGTCGATCCGAAACATTAAAATCTTTCTGATCCATTTGACACTTACATTTAACATAGGCAGCTTCAATCTGTCAATTATATTGGGGCACATAGGCAGCTTTAACGTCTTACTTTTTATGTTACATATGCGCGCGCATCTTAAAATTTCACTCTCATCATTTTTTTATAACGCGCCTAAAGAAGTATAACTTCAAAAAGTGTTTTCTTTTTCTCATCGGATCTAAGGGAACCTAATTTGTTATATCCCCCTACGAAATTAATCAGAAATAATAAGAGGTAGAAACTGTAAAGCAAATTCTTCTTCTGTATTCCTTAACCGACAAAGTACGCGATTTATGTCCTAAAAAGACCAATCAAACACATGAAGTAAACTCGAACAAGCTTCAAGCCAGTCAATTCCTATGGTGAATCAAGATACAAAGTCATTGATTGTATAACCTGTTATGGAGCGCAATCCTTTAGGTACAAAGGCGAATATTATTCAAAATCCCAAAAGCCGAGGTTACCCCGGGCGGGCCGCAGTAATGGAAAACTAAGCTGGCTTACCGGCTAGCGTAAGGTCATGTGCCGTCTCCTTTACACGTTTGCCGGTTAATTGTCCATGAATATATTCGACGTGTTTTACTGCTGTTACTAAAAAAAAATGTTTCAAATGTTTTTATATGGTTTGTAAGGTTTACAGATTTATTTTACGAAATTAAATAAATGACAATATATTGTAATTATAACCTACATATTTCTTCGAATTAAAAATAAATGCTAAAGGAAAACATTATTTTAGTTAGTAACTTTTAAAATGTAATTAGGTACTCTTGCAATACTGTCATTAGAATAGTGGGGTGGTTGAGAATTAATAAAAAGTCGAGAAAATAACGAGGCATTCGCCATTGGGATGCGGAACATTACAGACGTTAGATAAGGACGGGACGGAGCAAGTCAGATTGACACAGTAAAATTGACGTATTGGCCTTAGTCCACCACGCTGGCCTAGTGCGGGTTGGCGGACTACACACCTAAGAAATTCCTAAGATCTTTTAGGTGTGCATGTTTTATCACGATATTTTCCTTCACCGTTAAAGCAAGTGATAATTCATTGTGAATACACACATAACTTCGAAAAGTCAGAGGTGTGTGCCTGGGGTTTGAACCTGCGACCGGCGAAATTCTCGACCGCGCGCCTAAGCTTCGAGGCCATCACTGCTAAGTGTATACAAAAAAAAATAAAAAAAATAAGGCACAATAAATTGGCGGTCTTCTCGCTAAAAGCGATCTCTACCAGACAACCAGGCAAGGAGAGGAATACAACTGATAGACATGATTATGTTAACGTCGATTTTTATTTTTATTCGTGATATTATGTATTATTACGCATCAATGTGTTCGTATTTTTTTATTTTTTATAAATAAATACACCCAACAGTCACATACATAGTTCTGACCCACATTAAGATACGAGTCTTGTGTTGTGGGTATCAGAAACTACGGGAAACTTTTCGGTCTCACAAACACCCCGACCCGAAACAAATATTTGTGGATCACACATTTGTCTCGGTGCGGGGATCGAACTCGCGGCCTCTCGTTTCGCAAGCTGGTGTCTAGCCAACTGCGCCACGGGGCTGTCATTTTAAGCTGTCAATTAGCGTAGCTATTACCTGTCTTAGTTTTAGATCACGCTCCATTTATTTCTATAGTATGGGTAGATGAGCTTATGTACCACAAGTTCATCTATTAGCTACTTAATAAGTTGGTGTAATGGGTAAGTAGTTTTACTGCGGGTAAATTAAATTTCACCGCCAACTACGAGAGCGGGTTCATCGGTTTTTGATGTGTTGTAGCTACCGACTATTATTTTACACCGCGCTTCCGAGCTGCTCCGAGGAAACTTATTATGAAAACGCTTGTATGAAACACGCAATTTTCAAAGAATGCTTCCAAGTATCAAAGAGTTGAACAACTTGGGCTATGCAGCCAATGGAACAAAACTTAAATGGGATGAGTTGGTAGGATCTCCATCTACCCTAGACAATGCAAAAATAAATAACTTAAATAAATAAAATAAATAAATACACCCAACAGTCACATACATAGTTCTCATCCCACACTAAGATACAAGTCTTGTGTCGTGAGTATCAGAAACTACGAGAGACTTTTCGGTCTCACATACACCCAGACCCGAAATAAATATTTGTGGATCACACAAACATTTGTCTCGGTGCGGGGATTGAACCCGCGGCCTCTCGTTTCGCAAGCTGGTGTCTAGCCAACTGCGCCACGGGGCTGTCTTCTTCACCCGTATGTTATGATTTCACCCAAATTTGGATGCTATTTGAGATTTGATATAAGACAGTGAAGAAGGATAATGGTTATTCCCATTATATATATAAAAATGGTCACGGGCGGAGCAGAACCAAGCAGTTAGGAGAATATAAACGCAACGCGTAAGTCAACAGTGTAAGCGGTGATTTACTAAAGGCGAAACAGTTTTTCACAACGCTTTTTTTATCCATTCAAAAAGGCAGTACAAAAGCTACCATAAATTAGCTCCTGTAACAGAATGAAATGTTCTCGTTTTTATGTTTCAAGCGCTCATTGTAAAATGCTGAACGCGGACTGCCTACGTCACTTGGTATGTTAATTAGATATCTTTGCATGTACGTTGTGTTTGTATCAAGCATTTAAATACATGCATGTACATACATAATGTCACGCCTGTATTCCCCGAAGGGGTAGGCTGAGGTGCATTACTGCACCCACATTTCAACTGGTATGTATCAGTCCCACGTAAAAGGGCCGAGTCTATTGCCGTTTTTCAGGCACATTTCCAGACTCCGTGCTGCTACTGAGAATTTCCTTATGGAAAAACCTAATTACGTGGGGCTGATACATACCTGGCGAAATGTGGGTGCAGAAATGCACCTCTGCCTACCCCTTCGGGAATACAGGCGTGAGTTTATGTATGTATAACCTCATACTTCCCCGAAAGGGAAGGAATGTATGCAGAGCAGGTATCTTACTTTGGGATGATAATGATAATGATGTGACTGTTGGATGTATTTATTATTAATGGTCATACTTATTAATTTAATTGAATACGAGTAATAGAATAAGCGCTTAATTATTATTAGGAAACAGATTTTACACGGCACAAATCTAAGAAACAAAGTATAAAGATCATCGCACGTAGCACAAAAATTGGTCGGAGTTACTTAGAGTAAAATACATTCGGCCTTTCGGGGCCCCTCTGAGAACAAATTTCATGAATAAATTTTTCCTTTGTAAACAAATCGAGCGGCCATATTAAATTAAGGCCCTTCCGTGACCGAGAATGCAATAAAAATTCGAATATCCACGCATAATGTTTACACTTTAGCGTTTGTTAACTGTGAGGATAAAATGTCTTTATCTAAATGTGTGGAGTTAGTCTTCTACTTTGTTGCAAATGTCTTTGTTACTGGCGGTGGAGTTATTAAGTCTTCTGTAGAAATGCTTTGGATTAATATCTGCATAAGTATTTAGACTTGTGCGACTAAATTTCGCTAATTTAAGCCTAAGTAGGGGCCGGTACCAAAAAAACTGTTTTTGGAACATTTCCGTGCTGAGAATTTCCTAATAAAAAACACAATAATAATTTACCCGACACTTTAATCTAACCCGAGACCTCTAGATCGCACGTTACATACTTGTGCTGTGATACCGCTAGGCAGCACTAGAAATTTCAACCGTCAATAAGTCCGTGTCTAATTAGTATCATCGATGTTTATCACACCATGCAACTATCCCTAGTTCTACTAAATACATACATATATATTATATACATAACCTCACACCTGTACTTCCCTGAAAGGGTAGGCAGAGGTGCATTTCTGCACCCACACTTCGCCAAGTACGTATCAGTCCCACGTAAGGAGGCGAACCTTTGGCCGTATTTCGGACACATTTTCAGACTCCTTGTTGTAACTGAGATTTTCTAATAGAAAAACCCAATAACACTTTTCCTCGCCCGGGAATAGAACCCAGGACCTCCAGATCGCACGCACATACTTGCACCGCAAAACAACGAGGCAGTCATCCAAATAACACTCCAAAAATACCAGGAAAATCTGCAAAGTCCAATACCACGCCTTATATAACCGGATAAGTTTCGGCATCAAAGAGTTGCTCCGGGTCTGGCCTCAGTGATTATCAGTGGAGATAAAAACTTTCCGACGCATAATGCCCAGTTTACGGTCGGCAGCGGGCTAAGTACCATGTCTCGGCTACGTTTCGTAACATTGTGGTCATTTTGTTCTCATAACCTTTATCTTTCGCGTGAGTGAAATTTGGCGGGCAGTTTTTGAGGTTATCCTCCTTTATGTTTGGATTATTCTTTATTAAATTACTGTGGAGATTTTGCTTGTATGTAGCAATTCTGAATTGATTATACGAGTACATACAAACCACGCCGCCCCGTGGCGCAGTTGGCTAGATACCAGTTTGCGAAATGAGAGGCCGCGGGTTCGATCCCCGCACCGAGACATATGTTTGTGTGATACACAAATATATGTTTCAGGTCTGGGTGTTTGTGAGACCGAAAAGTCTCTCGTAGTTTGTGATACCCACGACACAGGACTTGTATAATAGTGTGGGGTAAGTATGTATGTGACTGTTGGGTGTATTTATATATTTAATCACAATTGTTTTCGTATTTCGTAAGAGGTAGAAGGAAGTGTATTACACCGTTGTTTCGACACAGCTAACTCTTAGTTTCACGTAATAGGTTGCAAGCCTAATTTGAACATTACCTAACTTATTTTCAGAAGTAAAAATCCAAAGAAAAACGGTCCAGGAGTAGAAAGCGGGCCCGACGTGGCAATCTTAGTCACCAATCATGCAGCAGACTTTTGTCGTATTTAATTAATGATGAGTAATATAATATTTAACGGTGAAGGAAAACATCGTGATGCAACCTGCACACCTAAGAGTTCTTAGGAATTTCTTAGATGTGTAGTCCGCCAACCCGCACTAGGCCAGCGTGGTGGATTAAGGCCTAAACCCTCTCAGTTGTAGAGGAGGCCCGTGCTCAGCAGTGGGACGTATATGGGCTGATGATGATGAATATAATATAGAGTAGTATTTTAATATAATATAATAATTATATATAAAGTAATATAATAATATAATAAAGAGAATGCCTTAGGTATTAAGTCCACCTTTACAAACTTTGTATAAAGTGTAAATTAAAAAAAAAAATTGATGATACATACAAATTGTATACATACAAATACAAGTAATTTGAGAGAGGTGGACAGTAGTTTACATCTACACAGTTGCTTCGACACAGCTTAGACTTAGTTCAATGCAATAAATTGCGAGTCTATTTTTCACATTGTCTTATTTCTTTTCATAAATAAAAAATCCAATAAATTTTTCTCTGTTAAAGAAATATAACGCCAGCTCTTCCAAAGGAAAAGACAGATGCTTATGACCACATATCCGTTTTGCCAACTGGGTCAAGTCATACGTTAAAGGGCATATTTTCAGACTACGTGCTGATTGTGAGAACTTTCAAAATAAAATAAAACACTAACACTTAATTTGACTCTGGACCTCTCGATTGCATGTCATACAATTATGACACGGGACTAACTAATTGTTCGAAGATTTTATAATGGTTATAAAAAGTGACCATATTAGCACCTAATTGCAAGTGAAATTTAATATTGTGCATCGACCAAATAGGAAAAACACGATTATGAGACGTCACGATGCGAGAATCGAATCCGCTGTCTGTCATTTATAATCTTATAAGCATATATCAACCTAACACTATAGGGCTCCAAAACCCACCTATGCGACGTTAATCCCAAACTAATTAAACTTTTATAAAAAGTTTTCCATAAATGTATTTCTAAATTATTTGAATTCAACTTAATTAATTCAACTTAGTAATTTTAGTATTTCGGGGTTATTACAAATGTAATTAGGATCCTGCCTAGGATTACTGAGTTATCTAATCCAGTAATTTAATATTCTGAATGTCTTTTAGAATTAAATGTAATTAAGAAATAATATTTGATTATAATAACAAAAGAAAAGGGAATGCATTTACATATTTAATATTATACACACACACCTATACCTACCCATATAGGTACTCGTATATAATGAGTATATATGTGTTAATTATATAAACTCATAATAAATAGACTGCCTCGTGGTCTCACGGCACAAGTATGTGCCGTGCGATCGAGAGGTCCTGGGTTCGATTTTTTTTATCGTCAATGTGTTTGTTTACGGTTCGGTTACGGTCTTTTTACACCCTGTATATATTCAGTGACGTATGGGTGCCCAAATGCACCTCTGCCTTCGAGGAATACAGCTGTGAAGCTATATTTGTATCATCATCATCATCATCAGCCCAAATACATCCCACTGCTGGACACGGGCCTCCTCTACAACTGAGAGAGTTTAGGTCTTAGTCCACCACGCTGGCCTAGTGCAGGTTGGCGGACTACACACCTAAGAAATTCCTAAGAACTTTTTAGGTGTGCAGGTTTTATCACGATGTTTTCCTTCACCGTTAAAGCAAGTGATAATTCATTGTGAATACACACATAACTTCGAAAAGTCAGAGGTGTGTGCCTGGGGTTTGAACCTGCGACCGATAACCGATTTGTATAATGTATGTAAAGTTTTACTAATTAGCTAATTAAGAAGTTAGGAACATATTTTAAGCAGCTAAATTATGACATGAATAAGGCCACCGTATCGAAAGCAAATATCAACAAATATTCTAGTTCAAACTAATTACCTTACTAATCGTAATTAACTACCCCACGCCAATTTTGTATTAATTGCATTTGCTAAACAACACACGCCAACGATCAGATTTACAAGGCACGTCAGTGAGGGGGCCATGACCCACTAAATACCAAACTAATTACCTCCCCTCTTGTGATTTTGACAAATTATCTAGATGATCCCGTGTCTTTTTTTGTTTGTATGTCTAAATAATTGATCGGAAGTTTATATATCAAGTGCTAAGAGATATAAATAAATTAATCGAAGATTATGATGTCTAGTAGATATAATTTACACCTGTAATGACGAAGTCAGGTTGTTAATTTTCTGCGCTAAAATAGTGTATTTATTCAAATTCTATGCCCAAGTAAGTATATGGGGGATAAAATGTATAAGATTAAGGATTTAAAGTGGGCCAGAATAACTGTTTAGAATATTATTTTTGGCCGGTCTTCATTCTTTACCAATACTTCACTGTTAACATTGGCACATTACAGTACCAGAGATAAAGAAAAAATGCTTACCAAAACACTTTTTCAAACCCTTGTCGGGTTGACTTAACGGATGTACTATATATTCTAAATAAAACAGATTTCAAAGTACATAAATAACAGATAATATTGACGGTAGCGCCCACCACACGATCCTAAATCCGTCCCTGTTTGCACTTTAAAAACACACGCGAGCCCTTCAGAACGATTCAACTTATAGTTCAGTCTGGCGAACAATGAGCCCTTTTCACAAGACACAGATCCGTAGTTTACAATAGAGGGCGCTTTATTGATATTCGTAGGGTCATTACTGGTCTGTTATGGGAGAATACAATAGGGTCAAGCAGAAATCAATCATTCCCTCAAATGAACTCTTTATTGGGGGTTTAATGGCTTGTTTCGGACAATGGAGTACATCGCTGAGTGTACTTTGTATAGGATTTTCTCATTGTGATGATTTGCGGTTTGAGGAGTATATTTTGTTAATGTTGACATACATACATACTGTGCGTGCCGCTGTTGATCCTGGAGCACAGGAGTTACAGTGGCGGGTGTGTGGTGGGATAGGGACAACAAAACATACATATATAACCTCCTCCTTAATTTGTCTTTCTGATTTACTTCGTTGCGGGATTATTACAAATTTAGGTCCCCTTATATTGGCTGAGCTTCACTGCTCGGCGCCAATACTGTGTGTGCCGCTGTTGATCCTGGAGCACAGGAGTTACAGTGGCGGGTGTGTGGTGGGATAGGGACAAAAATACATAACCTCACGCCTGTATTCTCCGAAGGGGTAGGTGGCATTTCTGCACCCACATTTCGCCAGGTATGTATCAGTCCCACGTAATAGGGGGCGAGCCTATTGCCGTTTTTAAGGCACATTTTCAGATTCCATGCTGCTACTAAGAATTTCCTTATACCTGTACCCCTTATACCTGTCGAAATGTCGCTGCAGAAATGCACCTCAGCCTACCCCTTTGGGAAATATATCATCATCATCAGACCAAATATGTCCCACTGCTGGGCACGGGCCTCCTCTACAACTGAGAGGGTTTAGGCCTTAGTCCACCACGCTGGCCTAGTGCGGGTTGGCGGACTACACACCTAATAAATTCCTAAGAACTTTTAGGTGTGCAGGTTTTATCACGATGTTTTTCTTCACCGTTAAAGCAAGTGATAATTCATTGTGAATACACACATAACTTCGAAAAGTCAGAGGTGTGTGCCTGGGGTTTGAACCTGCGACCGCCGAAATTCCCGACCACGCGCCTAAACCTCGAGGCCATCACTGCTTGGGAAATATAGGCGTGAGGTTATACCTATGTGTGCTATTCTACTCGTAATAGTATAGAGAGGAAAGATTTATTTTTTAGTATTTTCAAAGCAAATGCCTCTGGTCTTATCTTCTACGTGGGTATTCTGCACATCACAATAAGCTTTGCACTCGACAATATATCGCTTAGATCCGCTCAGCGCAGCGGCTATAGGAGGCTTAACTTAATAACCATCAAGAATCGATGCGACAATTCGACCGGACCGCAATTATTGCACAATAACCTGATCACCTAAAAGGGATTTTGAATGTCAACGCTCTCCAATCTAGATTAGATTATTCAGTATTCTAATTAAGGTTAAAGGTAAAGAGCAAAACGCTAAATTACAAAACTTAATATAATATTCTGGGAGATTTTTGTAAATTTTAATTCGGTTTTAATATTATGTGCGGCGAAACTAATTATAAAAGTTTGATAGTTCGGTCTGCCCATTAATATTAATGCAGCTATTGTTTTTATTCTGTTGCATACGCTGTATCCATGGAAGGGTTGTTAGGGGGCCGTATCGAATCCCACGAAATCAGGAGCGATTCCACTGTAAAGGCTTTACCGGGCACCATTATGAGCTTTGGGATGCTAGGCAAATTCTTAGACAAACAGACAAACCAAAGAACATTTTGCTCAACCTAGTAATCGATTCCAAGAGATCTGCCATTTATGCTGCAGTATTAATGAGATATGCACAGCACATCTAACGTTTATACAGGTGTAAAAAGACCCTGATCGAAATTTTTTTTTTTTTTTTTCGTTTTTTTTTTTTTTTATTCTGGCACGGCAAAGTGACCCCATTGCACCTGATCTAAAACAAAAAACAAAAAAATAATAAAAAATAGACGTTTTCCTAATCACCACATCTATTAACTGTCTTCGTTTTCGATCACGGCCTGTTTACACCTTGTTAAAAATGCCTGAGAAATAAATTTATGTTAATACTCTATAATTTAAATCGTGATGGCCTCGATGTTTGGGCATTCGGTCGACAATCTCGACGGTCGCAGGTTCAAAGCTCAGGCACACACCTCTGACTGTTCGAAGTTATGTGTGTATTCACAAAGAATTATCACGTACTTTAACGGTGACGGAAAACATCGTGATGAAACCTGCACACCTAAAAGTTCTTAGGAATTTCTTAGGTGTGTAGTCTGCCAACCCGCACTAGGCCAGCGTGGTGGACTAAGGCCTAAACCCTCTCAGTTGTAGAGGAGGCCCGTGCCCAGCAGTGGGACGTATATGGGCTGATGATGATGATGATGACTCTATAATTTCCCCATAAACTCCAGATATACACATAAATTTAATCAACACAAATGCCCGGTACTTAAGAATACAAAAGTGACAAAAGTAAAAGAAAAAAACAATACAAACTTTTAAAGACTTTTTCCTTAAATATCAAACCCAAGTGGATTACAGGAGAAAAAAGTTTAAAACGAATCGGTCGACGGCGGGATTTAGTCGGCGGTCGGCGCCCGTAATGAAATGTTCTGATAAAGTGGGATTGATCCCACGGGCGGGATTCAGGATTGGGGATCTGCGCCTGATGAGCCGTGAAATTCACTCTACACCCTCCATTGAGGGGCGTTCTTGTACTCCTATACATTAAAGTTTTTTTCCAAAGTCAAATTGTTTTAATTTGCTCGCGCTCGTGGCAGATTATATGAACTTTAACTGGCTGACTTTTAGGTAATTATTTGTGTTCACTTTCCAAATTGTTCGAATAAAACAATTTTGCAATTAAATACAAACTTAGAAATACATCCTGTATTTGCTGTATCTCTTTATCTAAGCTTGGTTATATTCCTCGATTTATATTTATATACATATGTATATACATATGCATACTGCCTCGTGGTCTCGCGGTACAAGTATGTGCCGTGCGATTCTAGATCGCTGGTCCTGGGTTCGATTCCCGGGTCGGGCAAAGTTTTATTGGGTTTTTCCATTAGGAAATTCTCGGTAACAGCACGGAGTCTGGAAATGTGCCCGAAAAACGGCAATAGGCTCGCCCCCTATTACGTGGGACTGATTCATACTTGGCGAAATGTGGGTGCAGAAATGCACCTCTGCCTACCCCTGCGGGAAATACAGGCGTGAGTTTATGTATGTATGTATGTATGCAATTAAATGCAAACTTAGGATGCATTTGCTGCATATGTCTACCTAAGCTTAGTTATATTTCTCTAATGACATCTATATACATATACATACATATGCATGCTTTATGTGAGATGACTTATGACGATTAAGCGTTTGGTCTATTAAAGCATTATCTCGGCGGTAGCAGGCTTGCAAAGGACTAAGACCTAAGCTCTCTCAGGACCTGCGCCCAGCAATAGGACGTAAATAGGTCAATGATAATATTTCTCCAGTAAAGTGACACGTCATCCAGTGGGCCTAATGAACTACTTTCGATAAATTCAGTGACAATCTGCGGCGTTTGGTAATGTACTGCATCCTTCGGTTCAAAGAAAATTTTACTGTTTAAGCATTTTATTTTACTTACATAATTATTAAGCAATATTACGTAACTCAGATATAGAACAGCTACAACTTATAGTAATATTTTTATCAACGTCACAACATCGGGGACTTGTAAAAAATAGAAATCCACCGCCTGCACTGGACACTAATCGCTGCTAGCTAGAAAATATTCGGCATTTTAATACCTCTGTTCCACCCATACAAACCGAAACTCCAATTTTTTATTGAATACTTAATTTTACCCCTTTTTAAAATTTGCTCAAATTGTTTCCGTGTTTGATAAATAATTTAAAACGCAACAAACATAATGTATTTATTTATTTTTTGTAAAATAAAATTTATAAAATAGGTAATATTAACATTAAAATATGGAACAAACATTTGAATAATTAGATATCAATAAGCAAATACAATCTCAAGAAGATGAGCATCGAAACTTAAGCATAAGACACGCGTGCTTACGCCACTAAACATTGGAAATATACGGTGTCTACGGCAGGCCGTGCTGCCGGCAGCCAATGACAGAGAAGAGTCAATTATACGCAAGGGCGGTTTACAAGAGCCAGATCAATTCAGCTTTATCACGACTTTGGGGTGTGGTGCCAGTTGGGAGAGGGCGGAGGTCGTGGCGATAGATTTCTGAGTAAATTGAATCTTATAGATCGATTAAGACGAACGGGAATTGTAAGTGATTGTCACGCTAACAATTTTTAATATTTCGCAACGATTGCATTAAGAGCCATCAAATATAACGGCGTAAAACCATATACTGAGAGCTATGTCATCGCTCTTGCATAAACAAGAATGACTCACAGGCGGTCGCCCCACTCCAGTGTCTATATGCGCCCGCTGCAGCGGAGCGGAGCATTCATCGGTCTACGCGCGGACAGCAAACATCCGATTTCTTGGGATATAAAAGGAACTTTGATTGAAGTTGGTTGTTAAAATTACTTCTCAAAATGGATCCTCTAGTAATAAATATGTCACTGCTATTCATAACGATACAGGGCTATCTGCCTCGTCAGTATTTGTGAAAGTTTACTAAAGAAAATTAGAAAACTCAAAGTATGAGTATCACCATAAACCAACAGTTGTGACGTCGGCAATGTGACGTCACACATCTTAAAGACACTTCGAAGCCTCACCTGCTCCGACAAATAAGTATCTGATGCAAGCAAAAAGTCTGGTGTCAAACCAGTTTACGAATTTACGATGGATTTATCGATCTTTAAACACAAGACACAAGTTTTTTTTTTTTTTTTTTTTTTTATTCTGGCGCGGCAAAGTGTTTTTGGATGCTCAATTATTTTTATGAGAAAACGGATGAGGATTTAAATATGCTACAAATGGCAAAACCTGTCGCCTTTTTTGGTATTTTTTTCGAATTTGCTTAATCATAGGCATTCTCCATTATTAAGTCATGACTCTCATATCTTCCATAATAATTTAAGCCAATAAAATTATAGTGGTAAATAGACTATGACTTGAGCCATAGGCTTAGTTATACGAAGGTAGGCATGAGGAATAATCGTTTAATTGTATTGGAGGCAAAGGTGAGAGGGAGTTTGTCTGTTTCCACTCTATTTACACGCAGAATGTCGAGAGTCACTTATATTCGAGACCTCTATTGATCAGATGCTTATAGAATGTTGTCTTTTGATATTTGATGTGTATGAAATTTTATCAACATTTAAAGACTATTTATAGGTACAAGTTGTACATCGGTTTTTGAATTCTTATTTTGCCACCGTGCAGTATACTTCTCGTTAGAGTCACAAAAATCTAACTTGATAATGTCCATTATAATGGACTTAGATTTTTCAGGATACTGAAATAATGTAGGTAATTTTTTTCGAGCATTATTTCTAGGTCGTACAAATAAAATAAAAAAGTCTGTCAAATTAAGAGTTAAACGTCACCTACTATCAGATTAAAAATGGCTACCTCTTAATAAACATGACTTTGATTTCAAGAGAAGCTAAATAATTTTTCATCCGTCTTTATTGCAATGTCTATGTCCGTCTATGTCCAATTATGATTTTGCTATCAAATTAATTGCCTGCGAAAACATAGTTTTAATGGTTTATTACCTTCTTATTATTTGGTCCCAACGCTGAACATCTGGCAATTGAATCGGACTGGAAGTAGAAATTAGCAGCGATCAATTAAATAATATAATACCAATAATGCCACTACCAATCTCTGTAATGTATGTTTTCTACTAACCACATACATTTTATACCTATGGTTGTTAGGAAAACTTATTTTTTGTCGGGATTTTCTTTAACGCCAGGGTGTTTGTCCGGGTCAACACGTAGCCCGGCGCCCAGAGGCCACACGGGGCCGCCGTCCCTACCTTGGCGGCCCCCGAGATGAAGACGCCACACGCGTCAGGTCGGTGTGCCTTTTGGCACCGCGCAGAGGCGGTCCCGGATCAATCCATAGCTCTGGCTTCAGGGTATTCCGGGGCCGTCTCGCTGAATGCGCCGATGGTGGCCGTCGCGGGGTTTTTAGTCGGTATTACGGCGCAATTATTTTGGTAGGGACCCGGCCCAGCGGCCGCCCGCAAACACGGGCGGTAACATCTATGCTGGGTCGGAAGGCGCCGGTGAGTCCGACACACCCTCGCCCCTACGGGGGTGGGATGGTCCGTAAATGGATTTTCCCCGCAGGAAAAAAAAAAAAAAAAAAAGGGTGTTTGTAATCACCTTACCTATTACCTGCCTTAGTTTCCGATTACGGTCTGATTGCATCCTGTATATATACTGTATTTGTTGATTTATGTATTTATGTGTATGTGTAATTGTGTATGTATATAAATATGAATTATTTTTGTGTTTTATATATATTTAGGTTATTACACAGTGGCATTAATACCACACCACCACACGTCATAATATTGGCAATTGTATGCGTGGGAACGCAAGGATGACCAATGCGGGGGTGAGAAACCCAGGTAGTATAAGAACGAATTGTGTGGGGCTCGAAAGGGAGTCCCAAACTAACTTTGATGTAAGACAGACCTCTGTCATTTTATCTCTGTAATATTTACTTTTAATAAATACTCACTTGATTTTTAACCGCCCCGTGATTCCTCAATTAATCTTAGTATCCTACCTTAAAATCCGATACTACATTAATATTCCTCGTGGTCTCGGGGTACAAGTATGTGCCGAGCGATCTAGAGGTCCTGGGTTCGATTCCCGGGTCGGGCAAAGTGTTATGGGGTTTTTCCATTAGTAAATTATCAATAGCAGCACGGAGTCTGGCACGAAAAACGGCAATAGGCTCGCCCCCTATTACGTGGGACTGATACATCCCTGGCGAAATGTGGGTGCAGAAATGCACCTCTGCCTACCCCTTCGGGGAATACAGGCGTGAGTTTATGTATGTATGTATGTACATTAATATTCTCCTTATTATTTTAAAGCAAGTGTACTGTTCAGTATGAAATAACAATAACGCACACATCTCCTATCCATAATGTATGTGTAGGACGCGCTCAATGTGGGTCGCTCATAAGCCGATTACAGCAAGAATATCATCAAAATAAATAATAAACTCGGAGTAATTACAATAAATCCTTTATTATTTTATAAGAGAATATTGGTATTAAGTATTTATTTTGGTAAGGCTATCCCCAATTATTTATAAATTAATACGGTATTTGCCAACAAGCACGTGATAATCCAATTAGTGATCTAAATATTAAAAAGATAATAATAGTCATTCTACTCCTTATTACTCGAACTTCTTTTTTTTTATATATTTACGCTTTATACATAACATAATATGTAAAGGTGGACTTAATGCCTGAGGCATTCTCTATCAGTCAAACCTTAGGTGGTGCAGAGATGAAAAGCGTAGGTGCGTAAATTGATTTATGATATGCTACACAAGATATTAAACAAAATACATACATACATACGATATAAAAAAAAAAAAAATCTTAAGTAAATAATAGTAAGTAAATAATGTAGTAGGTACTAATATAATACAGATATACATATTACATACATAAATAAATACATTTATATAAACAAACTATTGTTCTGAAGCATCTGCCATTCTGGATGTCAACAACTTCCGTACTTTCAACTTGAATGAGTAACGACTCGTACACGTCCTGATTTCCAAGGGAAGTGCATTCCAGAGGAGTATAGACTGCACAGGAAAAGAAGAATGAACTTCTCTCACCTATACGAGTAGATGGCGAAGGAAACCATCGCGAGGATACATGCACACTCAACATTTCGTAAGAATTTCCTAGGTGTGTAGTCTGCTAACCCGCACTAAATCAGCATGGTGCCAGGGCCACCACAAGCGGGCGTGCAAAGCGCGCACCGCACGGGGGCGGCAAATCGAGCGATTCATAATGTTATTCAAATAATTGTCATAATACCCACCCACCCCACCTTAACTGTGACATTTCATGACATTTTGGATACAACAATGTTTAGGTAGTCCTATTTGTTTTTTATTGTAAGGTAGGGCGTTATAATCGGGTTTGCACGCGGGCGTTGATGAAGCTAGCGGCGGGCCTGCATGGTGCACTGAGGCCTTTCCCCTTGCAGTAAAAAGGGACGACCGTAGGCAGCAGCCCACTGTTATATGGGCTGATGATCACATACAGAAGTTTTCCAGCCAAAGTTTTCCTCAAAGGTCGGCAACACACCGATGATTCCTCTGGCATTATGGGTGTTCATTAGGTGGCATTATACGGTGTTGACCACTTACATCTTACTCACATCAGGTGGCTCAGTTGCTCGTTTTTCAAAAAAAATAAAAATATGGCGGCATGTCACCTACACCTCACGCCTATATTTCCCGAAGGGTTAGGCAGACGTACATTTCTGCACCCACATTTCGCCAGGTATGTATCAATCCCACGTAATTGTGGGCGAGTATACTGCGGTATTTCGGGCACATTTCTACACTTCGAAAAACCTAGTAACACTTTGCCCGACCCGGGACCTCTAGATGCACTGCACGTGCTTGTGCCATGCCAAGGCAGTCTCTAAAGCTTCATAATAAATTACTTACTCATATCTCAAATATTGACAGGAACACAAAACTCAAAGGGTTACAATAACAAATCGATATTAACTACGATCAAAGAAGTTTCAATGTCGAGCCGAAATTCGGACCAGCGTATACTGACAAATGATTTCTTTTGTTTTCCATTCCCGCTGATGCGAGGTCCCGGTTCACTGTTCCGGATCATTGGAACCCTTAGCTTTTGCTTTCAATTCATATTAGTTTTAGGGGCCCTCAGTGATATTGGTAAAGCTGGAAATGCCAAATCTAGTTTTTTCTTTTGTTATTTCTCAATTGTTTTATTATATGTCATTATTTACTATTTTATCCGCGTATAGCTTGATTTTCCGAGATCAAATTTTTCCTACTTTCTGATACCCAGGACA
This sequence comes from Hemaris fuciformis, assembly GCA_907164795.1. Taxonomy (NCBI): domain Eukaryota; kingdom Metazoa; phylum Arthropoda; class Insecta; order Lepidoptera; family Sphingidae; genus Hemaris; species Hemaris fuciformis. The sequence continues at coordinate 11,960,806 of OU015447.1, forward strand.
CAAAACTTGTATCTTAGTGTGGGGCCAGAACTATTTATTTGACTGTTGGGTGTATTTTTTATTCTGTCTACGTGCCAAATTTGATTCAGACCTGTGCTGCCCTGATTGAGTAATAAAAATCCGTCTTAACTTTCGCATGTATAATGTTAAAATTATTTCAGGCCTACATACTCGTACATCTTATCATTATATTAAACAACACAATCAAAGTACTTGGCAGGTAGTAAGTAGTTACTTATTTGACGATTGTGGCAATTTAAAGCAAAATTGATAGACAACGTATGTACCTATTCATTCAAACTGCGGTATAGTCCATTGCTAAAAGAAGGCGTTCCTAAGTAATCATTGCGTGATGATGAAAATAGTGGTTGGCGTTGCTTTATGCATGCTTTATAAATGATGATGTCAGTTCGTAAACCAACTGAAGAAACCCAACAATATAAACTTGAGACCCCTAATACAGTGACTTATGATGCTGTACTTATGTCCTTATTTTAGCTAATACACAAAACCAAAAGGAAGGACCCTATAAAATAACCGCAACGCATAACATATTTTATGGATGATAAAGAAAGAATGGGTCGGAACACTAACAATTTTACTCTGAATAGTGCTTGCCCATTTCTGCTCATCCACTTTTATGTGGCCAAGTTTACGTCTGTGACATCAACGATATGAATTTTCTAAATAACCTAACCATTATAAAGATATAAAATTGCTTTGTTGGCGAACGTCGAGTTTTTCTGCCAAAACCCAGTATGCCAGGCTTTCATAGGTTTCGTAATATCGGATTAAAAACTGCTACTGCTATTGTAGACGAAAAAATAATTTCGTGTATATTTTTTGGATGGTAAATTTCTATGGTTATGATGCAAATAACGTACGGGCTTATTGAAGCTGTGACCGATTGAATGACCTATAACTTGGTACATGGCTTTGGTGATCTCTCGACCAATATTCACAAAGGATATAGACTCTGCAACATCCTTTATAAAGACATGCTGACTGTGTAAACTAGGCTTGATAAACAAGTGTACATACATACAAATGTACTTACGCCTGTATTCCTAAGGTAGGCAGAGGTGCACTTATGCAACCCACATTTCACCAAAATGTCTAAACTAATAGGGACCTAGCTTATTTCATTTTTTTAGTATAATTTCAAACTCCGGGCTACTACTGAGAATTTCGTAATGAAAAAACTCAATAACACTGCCCGACCCGGGTATCGATCCCGGGACCTCTACCCAGGATTGCACGGCACATACGTGTTCATTTACATTCTGTGAAGTCTTTTGGTTCATGACATGTGAGGAAAATAAAAAAATCTATGATTTTTATATTAATATAACATTTTATTACGAGAAACGGTCAAAAATATTTCTTAGATCATCCGTTAGGTTAGAAACCGATATTCTGCCTAATCTAACCGGTATAAATGCTACTTGAATCGTATAAAGATAATTTTTTTTAAATAAAGGAATCTGGTAAACACCCGCATATTATAATAAAAAGAAGCAGAAATTATTAAAACGTATAAAATAACATAATAGGTGTTGTTACCACAAGCAGCTGTAAAGAGCATATTCCGGACATCGCCGGAAGGGCTTCACATAAAACATAATGACGTATAAAAGTCCTCCATTATAATATTTTGTCGTCGGAAAGACGATTATTAAAAAATATTACACCAACAAAGCAACAGAAGCGTTCGCACTGCAACGCTGCGGAAAAACTTTAGACCCTATAAAACTGTCAATGGAAATTTACAGAATGCTAGGCGAATGCAAGCGATATTGTATCCAACCAACCTATATTTCCTACGTTTAACCAAGTGGCTGAGTCAGTGTCGAGCCATTTTTATGAGTCTTCAAGTGTATCGGGCTGTTTGAGAGAATCGCTAGCCTATTTACATAAATGAAAGCAACGTACGGGATCTAACAAAAGTACTGCGAGCCGGCTTTATTGGCTTTTAACTCGGTCTTTCAATGCGTTTTATTGTTTAAACTCCGTCGCTATTTCCCTACATTAAAGAAGGCTAATTTGTTCCACGCTCATAAAATCGAAGCTTAAGCTATCGGGAAGGTTCGCAACTGAATTAACTTTCCAATGGCAGACGTTGATATTACAAATTCAATTCGCAGTTTACAATTCGGGCGAAAAAATCCGAACTCCGAGTTACATATTAAATTCTTGGAACAAAGTTACGACCTCGAAGGAGACATAGTAAAAATTCAATATTGGAATCCATACTTCAAAACTTCAGAATTGAAAAAAAAAAGTATAACCCCGAACTAATTTGAGAGGCGGCGATAAAAGTTGGCACCAACCTCCTGCGCGCAGAAATAACGTTAACTTCCCTTAAGGTGATTTATTTTTCTCAAGAAAATACTTTCCACCGTTCATTCGAAACGTTTCATTGATATTGAGTTTTGTTCCAACTTCACGGGAAGTACTCTCGAATGTTTTGAAGCTGTCGCCTCCTATCCCTAATAGGCTTAAATCCTCCTTTTTATTTTTACCCATTATACGTTCAAAGGAATTGTGACCCGGGAAGGTTTGTTTTTTATTCCGCGTCCAAAAGTTGGTAATACGGTTTGTTTCTCTAATTTACTTAAGTTCTTTACGGCTTACACCTTTCAATGCGAGTGCGGGGCGAGCAGTTTTCCCTTTTAATTTGCGCTTTCGACTATAATAAATAATTAAACGTTTTTAATTAAAACCTCGAGTATTTTTCTCACTGACAAACGCCTAGCCGCGATAGCGTAGACTGTTTTGTTTTAAGCAATAAATTCAGTGTTTTGATTCAGGTACGTTGGCATTTTCATTATAGTTTGCAAAATTGGTTTAAGCATTTTTCATTAACTTAAATAATGTTATTGTTATTTTGACCTGAGTTGTAATGTTCTGTATTAGTTCTGATAATGAAACTCCTTTATTTTGAATAAAAATGTGATTAGTATGTGTGTGTGAATGAAATATTATATTATTAAGAATGCAATGTAAATTAGGATGCAATAATTACATCATTATATTATAAAGTCGTGATGGCCTCGAGGTTTAGGCACGCGGTCGAGAATCTTGACGGTTGCGGGTTCAAACCCCAGGCACATACCTCTGACTTTTCGAAGTTATGTGTGTATTCAAAATGAATTATCACGCACTTTAACGGTGAAGGAAAACATCGTGATGAAACCTGCACACCTAAAAGTTCTTAGGAATTTCATAGGTGTGTAGTCCGCCAACCCGCACTATTCCAGCGTGGTGGACTAAGGCCTAAACCCTCTTAATTGTAGAGGAGGCCCGTGCCCAGCAGTGGGACGTATGTATATGGGCTGATGATGATGATGATGATGAATTACATCATTTTATTAGCACTCTCCTACCTGGTTGGTAGAAAGCTAAAAGAAAAATAACTTCGAGAACATTTGGCTTAACATAATAAATCAACTCAGCAGGTTGACATGATCAGGGGAAAAAGAAACAATATATAATGTTCTATAACCTGATGCCTCTAAATCTAAATTGCATTGCGGTCAGTTTCCAGCCAGTAAAAATGTAAAATAAGGTTGGTTACCTTATTTGTGTTAACCAAATCAGATTACGTAAAACTTTCTTACCTCCAGCTGATTTAACCAACTATTCTGCCGTGATTTCATGGCTCACGAAGCCTTTGTAACAAGCATAAAAGTTTTCTAGTTCCCAGAAGATTTACATTACCTATATAAACGTTAATCTGTACGGTTTAAAATTCAAAGAGCTCGCGACCCGCTGCAACTGCTGGGTAAATTAAATAAAAGACGTTTGTGCCCACGGAATGCAAATTTTACACTGTTGCCTTCGGTTAGAGGGCTATTTAAAAAGTTAGCTTGGAACAGATGATAAAAATTAAATTTAATTATATCCGAATGAACTGTTTCGAGAATTTTATCTTCAATTTCTATTGTTTTATCATTTAAGATTAGACGAACGTGTGGCCTTTCCATGACCAAAATATTTTCATCAAAATCATCTAGTACAAACAAGACATTCAATACTGAAAGTAACCCATTAGGCTTCTTGAACACTAGTGTTCTTCGTCAATTTGTCTTTTATCTCAGTGCCATAATTAATGAAAATCAGTTAAGGGTGAAAACGTACTCAGAAAAATATATTCGTTTTCAAATTTAAGTGACCTTTGGCGGATAAAAGGAAGGTAGTGTGGTGAATCTTGCGATGACCTTTTCGACTGAAAGAAATGAAGAAAACAAGCTGAATACTTTACGAAAAGAATCCATAAAATCGGAGAGCCAACCCTGCCGAGTCGGCATATTTGTTCTACAAACTAGCTAACATGCTACAATTTTAAACACGACAAGGCCTCATAAACGCAAACATATATTAAGAAGTTTAGTACATCCAAACCACCAGAGACGTGCGCAAATCTACAGCCCGACGATAATTACATTTACTAATGCGTGTGTAGTAAGGAAAAGATTACTAGCTAAAACAAACTGACTCGCGTAATAATCTGTACCATTAACGCTCCCTTTGTGTTTAGCGTGGCTTAAGGCTGGGGAATCAAGATAAGCGGCGACGTCACTACTGTGTCGTGTTCTTTTCGCTTGATATAATGGCTGGGCAATGTTCAAGCTCCATCAGGAAATGTAATAAAAACTTTTTTACCCTTTTATTGCTAAAGGTTTACTCCAGTGATTTTGGGAATTAAATTAATGGCAAGGCAGGTTAATTAAAAGCTACTGTAATGCCCGAATTTTAATGCTCAAGAGGATTTAACCTGGTTTAAAATTGGCTTGCACATTTGTCTTGATCGAACTACATGCTCTCGTTTAACAACAGTCAACAAAATAAAAAGAACAGTAAAATGTTTTTTTTTTAATTGGCTTGACAAATGTAATTACGGCACAAGTATTGAAAGTCGTCTGTCGCGCGTCAGTCGACACAATCGTGCCGGGCCACTATGACAATTCTAAAGGCTTCTCTTACAGGATCCAGGACATGCATTGATTTTCAGGTACAAGTCCGACAGAATTGCTTTCAACTGTCTAATACAAGTCGAAACAATATGGTGGCTTGATTGTTATACAATTGATGGGTAACGAATTGGAAAAGAAATCCAAGATTATTGGGGTAGAGCTCCAGACCTTACTCGAAATATTTATACGAGCTAATATTGCACTAACTTAATACACTGGTATTAATCCTGGGTAAATATATTCAACTATACGTAAACCTCCGCCTTAACATTCCCTTTGTGCTTAGTGGGTATTAATCTTAGTATAACATCATTATTGTGTCTCCTATTTGCTTCTTAATGCATGAAAATGAGATCTTACATTCGTAATGTGGCCGTTATATCGTCTGTTTGTTCTCTTTGTGTCATGGTTGCTTGTGTGCGGTTTACTTTGTCTAATTTTGGCTGGGTTTTTCGTTTGTTTTTGGCCAAATATTGTTGTACTGCGCCATCATTAACCTTTAAGTCTACTGCTCAGTATGGATCAACTATACAGTTGACATTAGCAAAGCCTTAGTAAATTCACGTGAATTAGACTTTCCAAGTGGAGGATTAGATTTGAAAATTTTCTAACCACGATTTATTATAACGTTAAAGTGAACATTTATATTAAAAAGCATAGATATGTATGTATGTATTGTATATCTTGTATAAATAAAATTGTAGCTGTAAATTCTCATGTCGTGGTCCCCTGTAAATGTAACAGCAATTCGTTCTAAGATTTATATTTTGATAAATAATATTACCATAATTGTTCGTTATGTTGGTAACACTAAAATAAATAAATAGATAATTAAGACACAAAAACGCCTGTTAGTGACTTATTAACTGGCCTATCTTATATAAAGTGAACATCACTGCTAAAGAATGTTAAAGCCCTAGAGAATTATACTTGTATCAGCTTTGAAACATAAAGGAGACGGGGTTTAACATTTGGGGCGTTGGGTAGAAGGTGTGTTATTGGTCCTCCATAATTCAGCTATAAACATTATTAATATCGAAAACCCCTTTATTGCTTATGAAAATAATTATAAACTACAATTTTGCGAAAATAATTTTCAGCTAAATTGCCTTCTACTTTGTTTCTCCAATATTAATGGATACTCGAAATTAATTCTTGTTAAGTGCCGCCTCTATCTGTCGCGAATAATATTTTATGTCATTAATCTTTATATTAATTAACGTATTTTACGGACAATATTGGAAGTCCCCTTGAAATTTAATTTCATTATTTTGGGCTTATAATATTTGTCTGCTCCACATATTTAGCTGGTTATTTGGTTAAATCTTGGGAAGAACTGAATAGATTATTGCTATCTATTAGCAAGTAAGATACTTGTAAAATGTAAGTTAATTGCCTACTTTACCAAAGGAATAGTAATAGACAGAAGAAAACTCGAAGTTGGCATTTTCAGTCTCACTTAACGGGAGCAAATCTTAACTTCTGGTCAATTTTCTATATACCTATACCTTTATATACATTTTTTCTATATATCATCTATATATACGTCTATTCAAAGGAAAAGCATGACTTATTGTTACTTTGGGGGTTAAAGTTGTAATAAAATGTTTTGATTGACTCAATTGACCCAAACAAATCTAATATTTCCGTACATAGCTCAACGTTTTATTAAAATAGAAAAAGTTGGCTTGTGATTTTACTACAGTCCGCATCAGCAACTGTCACACCATTTGATGTCCTGTTTTTATTGTATGTTTCATTGTTACATTGCACTCACATTTTTTAAGTTATTTTTTGTTGAAAAAAAACGATTGTTTCGTTTTTACCAAACATATCGATACTACTACATACAATACACAAACTGTAAATAATTAATATGTAAATAAATGCCGTCAATTTGGATGCCAAAATCGAATCAAATCCTAACAGTCACCCATATTTCATCAAAAACTTACCATTAATTTCTCCCCAAAATGCATGCGGTAATCTTTTAGAACCTCCAGGAGTGGTTAATACAGTAAAACATAATTCCCCATAAGAACGTCCTTACAAATTGTAGAGCGCACTTTATGCGCAACCATCAACATTATGGGATAAATTAATGATGCCTGTCAACTCATACCGGATGGGGGAGGAAGATAAGGGAAGGTAAAACTGACAAAATTGCTCGTTTAACTGACGAGTGCTCAGACGAGAGTTTAATATGGGATGTGTGATTAAATTATAAAATACTGACTTTCGAGGGCGGTGTTCTAAAAAGTAGTTAATGTCCTTTCTTCAAAATTCAATAATTTTTTCCAGACTTACTGGCACGAAGACATATATTTTTAGAGAGGGGAATTGGGGTTCCGAATCCAAATATTATTTATAAAGAAATATAAAAATATTGTTCATTCCATGTTTGTTCATTTAAAACTTCTAAGAATTTGTAATCACACCCGCGATGTAAAAGATAACTAATGCCCTATAAAATTAAAATATCTAGAAAGTTCTACTTATACCCAAAACACTTTTTATAACAAATTGAACCCCAAGGGTGCGTTTATCAAAATATACGCACGAGCCCAAATATTGAGGAAGTAAACTTTTAAGAGCCTTTACGTCAAAACAAGTCGAAACTCGATGCCCTTTAGAATCGACCCAAAACTGCGGAAGTTTCAATGCCACTTCAATCTGTCGTTCCGTACCTAAACATGCGCCTATCAGACAAATGGGACGGCACAGTTATCGCATTCCGTTGGTATCGTTGTATGAAAGTTGGCCAACTATTTCGGATTTACGTTGGTAGTTCGGTTATTTTAGAATTTGGTTAGCGATTTTTCGACTCAATAGCTTTGTTAAACTAGATATCAGCTGTGTGACTGTAGGATACTATATTGAATAACGAGCAAGGAAAAAAAAGTCACTTGATTGTACAAATATTTTTAATAGCACATAAACGTGCGATCAAAGAATTTAAATCTTAAACTCAACAGCATAAAAAATCAATATACCTATTCCGCCATACCACCCAAATATTCAATTCACATTTCAATAAAAAGCGACACAGTAAAAAGAACTCAAAGCACAATTTAATGTAACATTCTATTTATTCGCAAAATTAAGATTTATTAATTCAAGAGGATTTTATTACGGAACCACTCAATGTTCCCACTCACCGCCGTACCTACCTTTACATTTAATGCCTTTATTCTTGTTGAATGTATGTATGGGCTTTTGTACTGCGGATGAGGGTCCTCGACCAATGAAATTATGGTGATATTAATTTATCGGTACTTTTTGTTAGGGGCCGGATTTTAGTATTAGATGTAGAGTGAAGTAATGCAATGTATTTTGCGTTCGGATATCTTCCTGCGTTTATTTAGTTTATCATGGTTAGTTGCGTGAATATGGCGTCTCCATGGTAATTCGCTAAGGGTTGATCATATATATCCAGTTTTAAAAAACTACGTAATTGAGTCAACTGGTAACAACCCTCTGAGTTGTAGAGGACGCCCAGGCCCAGCAGTGGGACGTATATGCGCTGATAATGATAATGATTCGCAATCGGTCCAAATAGAATGTCGAAATGACTACAAAACTACCTCAACCATCAATTAAATCAGTTACGACTACGTTCATCTCTTTTCTTACAGCTCCAATGTTGGTTGTCTGTAAGAGATCACCTCGTGCGATAAGACGTTCTTTAGTACTAGTCAATGTACTCTATTGTATTTTTATAATATTTACAATAAAGTTTTAAATAAATAAGTCAGCCTGATGACCAACCAACCAACATACACTCGTACATTGTCTGATCCCGGAACGTGACTTATATTGTGTAGGTTAATATTTCTCCACTAAAGCGCACTATAACTCTGAACAATTTATATTAAAAAGTCAGAACATAACAGCTCATAACTGCGACCTACTAAAAACAGAAGCAATTATTGGACAAAAAGACAACAACGTCCGGCGCTGATCGAAGTACAAATAAATCTCGGCCGAAATATGCTCTTTATTAAAATCGCCATAATAAAGCGTTCTCGTTTCATATTTATACGTAATTCTGTCATGCCGGTAATACATCGACCGCAACGATGCTATATTAAAACTTATTCATCTTTAGTAATTCACGTTTTAAAATTTAATTTCCTGCGTTTCTCATTTTATCCTGGCAATTGGAAATTCGTAAGTTATTGTACTGCTGGTCGGCCTTTTAAATTGGAAATGTCATTTGTATTTTTTCACCACGCGTGTTTTATTTGTTTAATCTACGCGGCGAGCGTGGAGATTAAAACGGCGTAAATTGTGGAGACAAGCGTTTAAAGGCAAGTCAGAAAAATACAAAGCATTTTAGTGGAGATATTTCATATTTTAATTGGAAGAAAGGAGTCCTAGGAAATATACCTTCGAATTTTAGAAGTTATACATACCTATATACTATATACATACATATTTTCCTACGTGTATATTCGCCGAATTGTATGACATGTGGTGACATGTCTTGCAACATTTGTTATAGACTACAAGCCCATGGTAAAAATTAACCTGTGAAATGAACCACCGTGAATTACGCTTAGAAGGCTGTTACTATATCATAAAATAACTCTGAGCGCCATGCCGTCATTTCTGAGCGGTACAAGTGAGTACGAGAGTAAATGGAATTTCTCTGCTACAGGGGAGGAATTACGACTACTTATTAATGTACGGCTTTTATTATAACTTTTAGATGATAAAAAATAAATGTCGAAAAACCTAGTGCCGTACTAAAGTGGTGGTACCGGAAGTTAGTGCAAATTTTTAATTCGCCGGTAATTTTAGGAGCAATATAGGTCATTTATTACTGTACGGCATTTGTGTAATTCTTTTTGTATACATATACAGATACTTTACCCATGAACGCCGTACAAATTTTCCAGTACAGGGGTCGAAAGCCAAGGGACGCAAACCTTTCCCTACACCATATAAGGTCTTTGTAAAATGTACGGCATCTTGTTCAAAATGTTATTTTATACGGACAATAACGTTTGGTAATTATGCCGTCTAAAAATTATAGTTCATATTTATATAAATAAATAAGTATCTACATTTCAGGATTTACCGAGTTATTACTGCTGTAAGATCATAAATTTATGTACGGCAACCTTTTTTTTAATATAATGTTATTAAATATTACCGTTGTACCTTATAGCCGTTCATTATAAATGGTAACAAATAAAAATATTAGGATTTAAAAAAAAAGGAAATTTCCGAGATTTATAAGATTTTTCAAATGTTCCTGTAGTAATTTGGGAAGTAATATTTTCAAAGGTTATTGTTATTTTACTTGTAACAAATATATATAAACAAAAAAACCATATGCCGTACATTTTACGTCAGATTATTCTTTACAGCTGATCAAAACTTCGATAACATTTGAGATGTCCCTTGAGGTCATTAATAACTATACGGCATTTGATAAATTTTGTTTTTAATATTAAATAATAATAAAAAATTATAATGCCGTACATTTTAAATGGAACATTACGTGAAATAAACCAATTTTCTTCAAATTTTCTTATTACGGATAAATTTGTCAATTGTTTGTAGCACTGTTGGTTATACCCTTTTTCTTCTATTACAGACAGCGGTCTGAGGCGGTGGATTAATCTTCCATTTTATAGAATAGCGGACTATCAAAATTGTACGGCATTTATTTTTTATCGAAGATTTTCTAAAGAGCTAAAAACCTATGTTATTGCCGTACAGAAAAAAGTCACCAAGTTACTCTTTTCGGAGGGAAGTAATTTACCCCATACACTTATTTGTCCCACAAAAAATGTACGGCATGCTAAAAAATATTATCTACTCATGAAGTACTCTGCAGATCATTTAATTTTATGTTGTTTTATTTCATCATCATTTATATATAATCAGAAATAAGAGTTGCGTCCCTTGGCTTTCGACCCCTGCACTGGAAAATTTGTACGGCGTTCATGGGTAAAGTATCTGTATATGTATACAAAAAGAATTACACAAATGCCGTACAGTAATAAATGACCTATATTGCTCCTAAAATTACCGGCGAATTAAAAATTTGCACTAACTTCCGGTACCACCACTTTAGTACGGCACTAGGTTTTTCGACATTTATTTTTAATCATCTATAAGTTATAATAAAAGCCGTACATTAATAAGTAGTCGTAATTCCTCCCCTGTAGCAGAGAAATTCCATTTACTCTCGTACTCACTTGTACCGCTCAGAAATGACGGCATAGCGCTCAGAGTTATTTTATGATATAGTAACAGCCTTCTAAGCGTAATTCACGGTGGTTCATTTCCCAGGTTAATTTTTACCATGGGCTTGTAGTCTATTAGCGGAATGTACCCAAAACGAAGCTAAAAGAGATGAATTAGTGTTTAAGTTTAATCTGAATCGATTTGATGTCGGCTGTGTGCATAGTTTAATGAGTAACCCTACATCTGAAGAAGCTTGCATGTTATACCATCATTGCATGTTTGTAAATATTTATTTTGGCTTTCTTTTTTTATTTAGCTAGTTTGTTTCATTTCCTAGTCGGTATTTTTTTATTTAAGTATGTATAGCTTTATATTGTTTATTGTCATTATAGACCTGGCATGCCCATAAAGGAAAAAGTCCCTAAATTAAATAAAGAGAAACAAAAGTCACATATGATCACAATTCATGCTGCTTCTAAATAAATTCTAATGTAAAAACCCAATATTACTAATCCAGACCCGTTAATCGGACCCAGAACCTGTCGATTCAACGATACACACTTGGTTGTAAATATTCTGGTAATATCTGATAATATACCTGACAAGAACCTACGCCTATTTCACTAAATTTAAAGACACCCCTATCCCACCGCCACCAAGATTATAAAACCAAAACATAATACCAAAAGCTTTAACGTACATGTCACATTAACGGGTTAAATTCACCCAGATTTTTACAAGTTAATCTGCCTTTATCGCACAATAACCGTGCGTCATTTAATGAAACGTAAATATTATCTAATAAAGTGGAGCCACTTTCGCAGAGCCCAATATATCTTTATGACGTCATATAACCTTTAATATTCGAGCGGAAATATGATTATAGTGTGACACAAACAGCGCGTGCCGGGTTTTAGGGTTAATTTTATAGGTTTGCGTTGGCTTTATTAAAACCTCGTATAATTGGTTCGGATAATGCGTGATTAAATTAATTAATTTGTAATATTCTACCCCTGTACTTCGTAGGCAATTGAATTTGATACTCGTATTTATTATTATTCTTTTCTCGTTAAAACGCAACATGTAGCTCGTATATAGCAGGGGTATATTTCTACACCCACCCTCCGCCAATTCCATGCTATTGCTGGGTATTTCATAGCTGGAAATTTCAGTAACAATTTCTAAACCTGGAAATCGAACTCGGTACCGCCCTATCATAAGCTGTACGCTTGGGACCAACACACTTTGAAACAATATATTTTCTTCTATATATTTAAATCCCTAACTTCCCAATCTAAGAAATCGGATAAAACTCATCCACTCCCAAATTCGCATACGGAAGTTACCAGGGTCACATATTCAAAGTAGACCTTTTTTAATTGACAAAGAGTAAACTGTAGCGTTGTTGCCCAACGCTCACAGAGAATAGTGGAGATTCTGCGCGGCTGGTTCTGAATACATTAGCCTCGGCCGCGCCCCGCGCACCCACAGCGTTCCGCCTGGCAATTTTCAAGAATTACATAACACCAGAGACGTAGTAGGACTTTGAAGGCTTTAGATATTGAAAATACTTAGGAATTTATATTAAGAAGCAATGCATGAAGCAGAGCAAGAAGCAATGGCAAACGAGAGAGAGCAGCAGATGACGGGAGATAGAGGAATCTAATGCTGAAGAAGAAGAATGCGTAACCCTGTCGTACAGAAACCGATTACTTTCGCTGTATTGTAGCTCGACTATAGCATTATGATGAATGAGATTTTAGAGTAAATAAGGAGTAACATGGTACGGCTGACGAGTTCTTAGATCAGTCTTTGTGTTACCCGATAGCAATATGCTCGCGTAGCTTTCAACTATTGAAAAATAGTTATACTTGATTAGGTTAGTAGACACTGATGATGTATCTTAATATATACAATGTCATATATTTAAAACATTGTTAAGTTCCTAGCCATTGGTTTGCATACATTTTGGTGGAAGAGGAAGGATAACCTTTTTTTGAAATTTAACACTTGCATAAGCCCAGACACGAACAAAATATTTGTCGTTCAAAATTTTTTCTTCAACCCCGTCGCTTATACTGTCAAATTGTACTCTTAATACTGAAAAATAAAATTGCAGCAGCAGCCAGCGGCCTGTGAACTGGAATTTTCCGGGAGGGGGTCGGGTCCCACGGGAGCCGTGCAGCTCCGCTCGAAGCAGCGCCAAGGAAAGATTACTATTCGCGCCGTTCCATTGTAACTTTTGCCTCACAATAAAACAAGACGTGACCGAGGAATTAAATGCTGCTATTTGCAGGCACCAAATCAATTTGGAGCCGGTGCGTGGTTCAGATATCTCATTTAACATTTTGATAAAAGCGGAGTATTTGAATTTATGATTATGTTTATTAACGCCTTGCAAGATCTGTTTTGCTGGTCTTTTGTGATTATGTTCTGGTAAATTGGCTTAGAATGGCGAGACATTCAGCCTTTCTCATTATGATAAACTAGTTGCCGTTTTTCGGATACAAAATCAGTGCTGCTTCTGAGAAGGCCTCTCGATCCCACGAGGAAACGTTACTTTGTAATAATTATTATGAAAATGAATTGGCCTTTATATAGATTTATATGCATTTATCAAACTCAATGCAATGTTTATGGCATCAATACTATGAATAAGTACTTTATCGTTTCCACGTATTGCACAATTCCTCTCAAACGGAATCAAGCCGCTGTTGTGATGAATTCCGTGAAGTGAAACACGTACCTACTCTGAGTACTAGAGTAAATGAAGTAAAGGCCTTGAGAATATATGGAATTTAACGTTAAAGGAAAACATTAATTCAATGCGAGGAATGAGGCTTCAGATACTTCTGCAAATGATGTAGAACTCCATGCTTACATTTTTCCGACTTGTTGCAGTTAAAGGAAAAGTTGTTCCGACAGCTGTACCCCCGAAGAGATAGGCAGAATATATCTACAACCTCGGTACACCAGGTGTGTTATGTACCACATATTGAGAACTCTAGGAATTTCTTAGGTATTTAGTCCGACAACCTGCACTAGGCCAGCGTGGTGAACTAAGGCTATAAACCCTCTCAGTTGGAGGCCCGTGCCCAGCAGGTAAACCCGGAAACAATAGAGAAAAAACATAAAAAATCTTGTTAAAGATAATAGAACGCGGTTAACGACTACTGTGTATATTTAAGATGTAGCGAGCACAATGTAACATTGTTTCACGTCGGTTTTCTGTAGCATCTGGGAAGAGCCGGCGGTTCCGTACAGCTCCCGCGTGGCTCTATGATATTACTGAATGAACGAAGCAATTGTTCAATGAAGAATCTCTTTTCTACTATAGAATATTATTCCAAGAAAAAAACAGTAGTAGAATGTTTACAATAGTTGTGTGAAATTGAGAGCTCCTGAGTTCAACGCTTTTGTTGGGCATAGTGTTTAGTGTTTACATTAGGAGCTTCCCAAGAGCAGCGCCAAAATTTTCTAAAAATGTGCCCGAAGAACTATCAGTCCCCATTACATTGGACACATGACAGCCCCGTGGCGCAGTTGGCTAGACACCGGATTGCGAAACGAGAGGCCGCGGGTTCGATCCCCGCACCGAGACAAATGTTTGTGTGATTCACAAATATTTGTTTCGGGTCTGGGTGTATGTGAGACCGAAAAGTCTCTCGTAGTTTCTGATACCCACGACACAAGACTTGTATCTTAGTGTGGGATCAGAACTATGATGTGACTGTTGGGTGTATTTATTTATTTATTTATTTACATATTAAGCCTTGTGAAAAGTGGGTTTAGAAATATAAACACAAAAACACTTTAAACCACCCTTTTCTGGTTAAAAGCGTGAATTAATGAGTGTGTTAATGTGACCCACTGTATCAGGGTCTAGAATATGCCTAAAATTTGGCGATAGGTCTTCCCAAGTAAGTGGGTCTTTCAACGCATACTTTGTAAGTAGATATACCTCTGCATACCTTTCCGGAGGTTCAAACGTAAGATTCTACATGTAACGACAAAATAAAAATCAATAGAATGAATAAGCACGTATCGACGATAATTCTTATCACGCCAAATTCAAGTTATACTATCCCAAGTTGAGGTATTACGTCTATCTATCCGTGTCATCTGCTAAGTTTAAAACTCATGATAAAACTCGGAAGGGTCGCCCGTTTGCATGGGGAATGTGGGGCTGTACTTTGCAGAGTTAATTCTCGAAACAAACTTTGTTAATTATGTGAGGTGGTTTGCTAAAGTCGCGAGGAATGGTGTACTGAGAATAAAGGTTAATGATGCCATTTAACCCTTTATAGATACTGTATATAATAGAAAATTAAAATAAATACCCAACAGTCACACGCAGCTCTGACTGGGGTCTTAGATACCAGTCTTGTGTAGCGGTAGTCAGAAACTTTCGGTCTCACTAACACCCAGCCCCGATACAAATATTTTGTGCATTGAACATACATACATTTGTCTCGGTGCGTGGTTCGAATCCCTCTCTTTATGTGACTTGCAATTAATATATCATGAGCATATGGGACGTATATATATCCAACAGTCACCTCATCATCATCATCAGCCCTTATACGTCCCACTGCCGGGCATGGCCTCCCCTACAACTAAGAGGTTTTAGGCCTTATATCACCACGCTGGCTAAGTGCGGGTTGGCGGACTACACACCTAAGAAATTCTTAAGAATTTTTAATATTTTAGTGCAGGTTTCCTCACGATATTATCCTTCACTGTAAAAGTACAGGATAATTTATTTCGAATACACATATTAACTTCGAAAAGTCAAAAGTGTGTGCCTGGGGCATGAACCCGCGACCGCCGAGAATCTCGACCGCGCGCCTAAACCTCGAGGTCGTCACTACTTGTGCATGCAATTGATATATAATATTATAGATGTTTTTGGAAAAAACAAGTTTGGATCTAATTAAGTGCGTTAGTTAGGTACATCAAATTCATGTTGAAAACAAACATTTTAATGTCTATTTCAAAAGAACATATTTGTTAAATATTTTAAGCTTTGTAATAAATATTTGCCTCGCCTAGTTTAATTTTTAGTTTAGTATGTTCCCCAGTAAATGAATTTATTAATTAATATTGAAATTCATGTTACAAAGACTTGCTTTGATAAAAGATTCCTTTGACTTAATATAATGAGGAGTTATTAAAATTTGCTTGTGATACCATCAAAAATATATTAAAACAATGTAAGATATAATAACAAACAGATTATGATGACAGCCCACGGAGCAGTTGGTCACCAGTTTACACAACGACTCTTACTTCTACTACACTTGACTTCTGCCGAAAAAACACGAGCAAGTCAAATGTATTTCTATCTTCATCATCATCAGCCCATATACGAGCCTCCTCTACAACTGAGAGGGTTTAGGCCTTAGTCCACCACGCTGGCCTAGTGCGGGTTGGCGGACTACACACCTAAGAAATTCCTAAGAAATTTTAGGTGTGCACGTTTTATCACGATGTTTTCCTTCACCGTTAAAGCAAGTGATGATTCATTGTGAATACACACATAACTTCGAAAAGTCAGAGGTGTGTGCCAGGGGTTTGAACCTGCGACCGCCGAAATTCTCGACCGCGCGCCTAAACCTCGGGGCCATCACTGCATTTCTATCTTAGCAAAAAAAAATCTAGCACGATGAATTCCACTCCCATTTAATTGCCTCTGCCATACGAAAAAGGCCTGATATTACTATTTATATTAAACATCAAACATACAAAAGGAGCCAACGGGGGCACGCGAAGGCGAGCAATTGAGATTAACGCCAGCCCTCTAATTACTAAACTTGCTTTTCCCTCTCACGCCGCGTATAAATATAAATGAAGTCTTATTTTTATTACACACCAATTCTTTCGCGAATCACGTCTTTTATTCTGTGCGTAATCCAAAAGGTCAACTGAGAATACTTTCATTTCATTTTCAATGTTTTCTCGCGCGCATTTTAGCTTGGATGAAGTTTTTGAATGCTTTTTATAAATAGCAAAGTGAGAGAACAATATACTTCAGGGATTCGTGTACTGATAAAGATTATATTGTATAAACTGAATTATTAAAAAATATTTTTAATAGGTTTTTCCATTATGAAATTGTCTGTAGCACGGAGACTGGAAATGTTCCCGAAAAACCGCAATAGGCTCGCCCCCTATTAAATAAAATGAAATGGAATTTAGTGATATTACGTGGGACTGATACAAACCTGGCAAAATGTGGGTGTAGAGATGCACATCTGCCCACCCCTTTGGGGACTACGGGGGTAAGGTTATATATGTAATCATCATCATCATCAGCCCATATACGTCCCACTGCTGAGCACGGGCCTCCTCTACAACTGAAAGGGTTTAGGCCTTAGTCCACCACGCTGGCCTAGTGCGGGTTGGTGGACTACACACCTAAGAAATTCTCAAGAACTCTTAGGTGTGCAGGTTTCATCACGATGTTTTCCTTCACCGTTAAAGTACGTGATAATTCATTGTGAATACACACATAACTTCGAAAAGTCAGAGGTGTGTGCCTGGGGTTAGAACCCGCGACCGTCGAGATTCTCGACCTCATGCCATCACGACTTCATATATATAGGTATGTATGCATGTTAAAAGATCTTCGACATGCTGTCATGGCAAAATGAACGCGCCGCAACGGTCCAACGTTTAAGCGCATTACGGTCCAAATAGTGTGTCTACATCCAAGATCATTTCTTATCAGTCGACACATTTATGCCTAAGGAAATTGCCTAGATCTTCATCTTAGTTTCATTTCTATTTAAGCTAAAATCCATATATTGCTTAAAACTTTTAAAACAGTACCAACAAAATAATTTCATTAAATTTAATGCACCGTATACTCGTGGTTACGTCTGTTTGATGAGCAAAATAAATATATATTGAACTATAAACCACGAACCAATCTAGGCAGTAACTTTTTATGACACCTTTCCTAGCAACCCTAAGACCCATTCATTCCTCAGTATTACTTGCACAGTTTTATTTCATACTACCGCGGTAAGTGTTTCTCTTCTGTTTCCCCTAATACTTGTTTGAAACTAGACTTAAGTTAACTATGATAACTATCGTGTACGATTGTAATAAAAATAAACGGGTTTTATCGCGTTTTAGGTCTAATTTCAGCTTCCAGAAGTTTCAAAGACTTGAGTGTTTCTGTTATGGAAAATTTTAGCAGGAAACTGTTATTGTAGAAATAATGTGACCTTGGTAAAATGTGAGTATAGAAGAACACTCTTATGTATCTCTTTTGGAGATATACCTAAGCGTGAAAGTATATGTACGTAAAGAATGGATGGAGTACATAATAGATTAACGTATAGGTAAAGAACATAATACTAGGCGAAGGTACTGGGGTTTAAAAGAGATCATGAAAGATAAAAACCTTAATATGAATATAAAAAGCAAACTATTCAACACTTGCATACTACCGGTTCTCATGTACGGCAGCCAAACATGGGTCTTATCACAAAACACAACTAGCAAACTTTCATCATGCCAATACGCGATGGAAAGGAGTATGATGAATGTGAAAAAGTCTGACCGACTGAGAAACCGTGTAATAAGAAGTAGAACAAAGGTTATAGACATAACATGCAAAATTAGAAGGCTTAAATGGCGATGGGCAGGGCATATGATTCGAGGAAAAGACAAATGGAGTAAAATTATAACAAGATGGTATCCTAGAGAAGGTAAAAGGAAGAGAGGCAGACCACAAAAAAGATGGGAGGACGATATAAGACAAGTGGCAGGCGTCACATGGAATAGAGTGGCTCAAGAAAGACGTGAGTGGATAAGGTTGGAGGAGGCCTTTGTCGACTGGCAATCAGATCTACAGAAAATAAGTAAAACTCAAATAAGAGACTAGGTTAAAATTTTTTATTTTTTATTTTTTTATTATATTAAATTTGAGTTTTCTATGTTTTTTATCACATAATTGTAATTAGATCTGAATAAAGGCTATTATTATTATTATAAAGAACATGCTTTATAAAAACTGCGGTTACCTTAAGAGTAAATAATAAATAAGAAATTAGAATCTCGGCAGTCACAGGTTCAAAACCCAGGCACACACCTCTGACATTTCGAAGTTATGTGTGTATTCACAATGACTCATTACGTACTTTTACGGTGAAGGAAAACATCGTGAGAAAACTTGCACATATAAAAGTTCTTAGGAATTTCTTAGGGGTGTAGTCCGCCAACCCGCACTAGGTCACCGTGGTGGAGTAAAGCCTAAAAAGCCCTCTCAATAGTAGAGGAGGCCCGTGCCCAGCAGTGGGACATATATGGGCTTATGATGGTAATAATTAAACTCAGACTCGGTAGTATTCTCTCCGTTTCCATGATGTAAGGTGAGGCTTAACCCCAATATAAGACATATATACATTATGCATACATGCAAATTTTCTTGTTATTATAATGCAAACATCATTATCATCTTAGACACCTCTTAAATCAGATTAAATTTGCGTTCAAGCCAGCTCAAACCAAAACGTACGCAAATTCGTATCTTTGGCGTACCATAAAACTGTGAATAGCTTGCTAAACCATGTCTTACTTCTTTTTATCCTGGATTTATTAAGTAAAGCAACTCAGAAGGCTGGCATAAGTGATTCGAGACTGGATTCACTTGCAAATTGTTCTATTTAAATTGAATCGTACTCAGGAGTCAGAGCAAGCGCAGTGTTGGCCGACCAGCAACAGGATAGATGGAGGATCTGGTCTACGTGGCTGGTAGATCTTGGATGCGACTGGCCCAGGATAGGGACGAATGGCATGCCAAAATAGAGGCATATGACCAGCAGTGGAATGAAATAAAAGGTTGTGAATAAATGAATGAATATCAGGTGCGATGTAGTCAAATTATCGTTCCAGTATAAAAAAGCCGTAGCTTCAAGCATCTTAATAGGTCGTCATGAGTAACAAGTGTGGCCACTTGGTAATCTGTTTGCAGCAAAATGTTTTTTTTACAGCAATGTCACTTTGCAATATAATAACAAACTACAGAGAACGAAGGTAGGGGCGTCGAGCGCGATACGTCAAAGCTAATGGGCACGGTAATTCGAGTAACTAAGCAATAAACAAAGCGTAATTACGGGCCCAGAAAGAATTAATGCCGCGTCCGAGGGAACGGGCCAATTAAAGTTTTACCAGCAACCTGTATTGCAAAGCTATTCTTGTGCCCCTTACGGGAGGGCGTAAGGGTTGCGCCTTTGTTGAACGTCATGGTTTCGCTTTAAGCGTGAGAATTGTCTGAATTATAGGGTCGGCGCGTTTAATACAAATTTATGAGAGGATACATACATACATACATAAACTCACGCCTGTATTCACTGAAGGGGTAGGCAGAGGTGCATTTCTGCACCCACATTTCGCCAAGTATGTATCAGTCCCACGTAATAGGGGGCGAGCCTATAGCCATTTTTCGGGCACATTTCCAGACTCCGTGCTGTTACCGAGAATTTCCTAATGGAAAAACCCAATAACACTTTGCCCGACCCGGGAATCGAACCCAGGACCTCTAGATCGCACGGCACATACTTGTACCGCGAGACCACGAGGCAGTATGAGAGGATATAGTAAAGTAAATACTAACACTTAAATTTTCGATACTGAAGTTGGTGTACAATCTAAGGTTCCTACCTTAATTGACACCATAATTAAAGATTGGTTTAAGCCATTGTGCAATAATGCAATTGTTAAGGCGAAGTTAAAAGGAGTGTTATAATATATCGCAAGCAGAAGAAACAGTTTTCCCAAAATGATACTCCTCTAGTCTCTCGCAGCCATAAATATATCATTCTAGTGAAAAAAAATTACGTAGTGTATACTGCTACTTTGACAGCGCTTTTTCCATATTTGTAAATAAAATAAATATAATAAAAGTAAGATTAAAAAAAAGGATACATACTGTTAAATAAACGAAAAATACTCTTAAAGTAATTTTTGTAAACTCAATACCCACATATTTTTCTATTTATCCCCAACTATAATGTTTTGCGGAAGATCCCTTTAGCGCACATTATGCATAATTCAGCGTAAAACAGCGCATTGAAGCCTAACTTGGGGACTAACATAAAGCGTACCTTCCCTTCTCACGGGTAACAACCAAAAATAACAATTTCCCAAACTGCGAACTCGTATTTGACAAAGTTTTAACAATCACCGGAGCTCGCGTCGGCAACTTTGTCGTTTTGGGTGCTATGTGTCATTTTGCGGTGAATATGATTAACGCATTGCGTTTTTTTTTGGATAGTTTTTCCGTTTTTTTTTTCAAATAATGAACTATATCTAGTTTACTAATCCCATATTGTCTATGTTAAGTACAAATATGAATGCATATTTCATTGGCTATTAATTAAAACATATCATCATCATCAGCCCATATACATCCCACTGCTGGGCACGGGCCTCCTCTACAACTGAGAGGGTTTAGGCCATAGTCCACCACGCTGGCCTAGTGCGGGTTGGCAGACTAAACACCTAAGAAATTCCTAAGAACGTTTAGGTGTGCAGGTTTCCTTACGATGTTTCCTTCGACGTTAAAGTACGTGATAATTTGTTATGAATACACACATAACTTCGAAATTTCAGAGGTTTTAGTCCGCGACTAGGTTCAAAAATAATTATATAATAAAAACAAATGATGAAGACAAATCGTATAAAATGTACCTATTCTTAATAAATTAAAAGATGTTCGCTGCTTAGAATTATGTATTTGTCGCAGTGTGATCACACACACCCTCGCACGCACGCGCCAACACATCGTCTTTCTTATTCTGAATTGTTGGTACACAGCTTAGTAATTGAAACCATAGAAAAACTAACTTTTGTCCGCGACTTCGTTCAAATTCAGTCAAATGTAACTGTTTGCATTTACATTTTGTTAACAAAGTTTAAGAAACCCGAGGAACATTACTTCTTATAGTATAAATTGTATTATTATGATTCACAAGACTGAGAAACAAGCTGGACAAACGTATAGTCTAAATTATACTAAAAATCAAACAATACTTGTCTTAGCGTAGAAAAGTCATACTAAGAACTTCGTGTTTAGCTTTTGTTTTAAAACTGCAATGGAATAACCTTTAAATATTCTCAGCCTATCGCCGTCCACTGCTGAACGAAGGCCTCCCCAAGTAGGCGCCAACCTTCCCGGTCTTGAGCAGCCCTTATCCATCCGCTACCCGCCACCTTTCTCAAGTCGTCGGACCATCGTGCTGCAGGACGTCCTATGCTACGTCTACCTAAGCGCGGTCTCCACTCCAACACTTGTCTGCTCCAACGGCCGAAACTTTAAATTTCTATAATAAAATATATTGGAGACTGCCTTGTCTTGCGATAAAAGTTTATGCCGTGCGATCTAGAGGTCGAGCATGGTGGTATTGGGTTTTTCCATTAGGAAATTCTCAGTAGCAGCACGGAGTCTGGAATTGTGCCCGAACAACGGTAAAGACTCGCCCTCTATTACAGTGTGTTAGTTAATGTGGGTAAAATGTGGTGTGGTGGTAAAATGAGTGCGCACCTCTGCCTACCCCATAAAGGGATGAGGGATGAGAATAAAGGCGTGAGTTTATGTATGTATGTATAAAAAAGATTAAAAGGAGGTCTTCAAAACTTCTGGCAACCCTAACTAGAATAACACAATTTTAAGCAAACCAGCTGCTTTAATTAAATTGGCAGTTTTAGGAATTGAATTCAGATACGTAACGTTTCAAGACAGATTCTACGAAATAGTGAATATATGTTTTACTCCAAATAAATAAGTAGGGAATGTTTTGATATAGCTCAAATGATATATGTACCTATACGTAATTAAAAATAAGATTGTTTCCATATAATAATATTTCTGTCGCCATGTTGCTACTAATAATTTAATATTATGAGAACTGGGCCTCAAACTAAAATTATCATCATCAGCCAATATAAGTCCCACTGCTGGGCACGGGCCTCCTCTATAATTTCGAGTGTTTAAGCTTTAGTCCACCACGCTGGCCTAGTGCGGGTTGGCGGACAACCAAAATTATAAATAAGATAATTTCCAATTCGGTATAGGAATGAAAAACTAAGCGGTATACACACGTGACATTTCAAAGTTAATGTTGAAGAAAACATCGTGAAGAAACCTGCATACCTAAAAGTTCTTAGAATTTTCAGAGATGTATAGTCCGCCAACTACGGCCTAAGCCATCTCAATTGTAGAGGAAACCCGTGCCCAGCAGTGGGACGTATGGGCTGATGATGATGATATAAATGAGAGAATTTTTAAGAATTATAAAACAACATATACAAAAATACACCTTATCTATTTCTTTTTTTTGGTGTCGTATAGAAGCAGTAGCAGTATTTATAGATCTTTATTCTCTATCATCAAATGAAATGCGATAGAAGCTGTAATTTCGCTTTTCAAACATTGAGGTCCCATTCTAACTAACAATTACAGTCTAAATTGCAGCCCCTTATGAAATATTCACTTAACATTTCCAACTAAATTAATAGGAGCATAACACTGCCAGAATAAATATGAGACGCGGCGCCAACACAAATTGACGGCACATAATAATTCATAAAATGATAAATTTTGTATTACCAACACTCTCTACGACATTAATATTACCGGCCCTTACACAGCTGTGTCTCGTGAATATTTAAAAGGAAGAATGCATCGCTTAGTTCCTATTTACGCCTATCGATCGGAACTATCGAGGTCACGCAATGTACAATGCCCTAATTTGCTTACAAACAATTAGGTGTCGTCAAATCTGTCGATTGTTTGGATTAGAACGTTCTAGAATATAACGTGTGGATGGGTATATCAACAGTAGGCAATACGTTAAACATTTTTATTTAGTTTCTTTCGACCGCCTCGCGCCTATATCCCACGATATGCGTCGTGCGAGAGACCCTGGGTTCGATTCTTGCAGCAAAGATTTAGAAAATTGGCAAGAAAAATCAATACGCTCGCCCACTTGCATAGGACTTGAAACAAATTTGGTGACATGTGATTGCAGAAATGCTCCTCTACCTATCCTTTAATCTCTCAATATTAGGCCAAGATCGGACCTCAGTCCACTACGTGAGCCCATAAAGCTTGAGCTTGTAATGTTACAAGTATTTGCTTTTGCATGTATGTAGCTTTGATGTCATCCTCAAAAGTAGAATTTAATAAACTAAATTATTAAAATGTACCGTATAAATTCAAGCCAAACCATGAAGTTACCACACGCCACTTCGAGTAAAATTTAACTCACAAACACGATCTACAAGTTACCTTATTTAAATATTAATCCAACTAAAACAGCCGCGTACCAAAAACAACGTACTACCGTAGGAAGTTGACTCAAACACTAATAACTAACAAACAAATTAAATATAAATAGTGTTAAACTTTTCCATGTAACATTGATTTTCAGAGGACTGTTTGCACGAAGTCACCTTTTTACTTTGGCCTTCCTCGTCCCTCCCCGCCCTTGCTGGAGTGACGAGAACGGGGCAGATGTATGTATCAGCAAGGGTCTAGATTCACTGGACAGCGAAGTGGAAACCAGAACAAACAATTAGCGAAAGTTAAACATAGAGCCATCCCGCATTCTGAACCGGGCAATTTCTCTAAGACTAGTCTATGGAATAGGAGTGGCCATAAATAATTATGATTTAGAGCTTGTTAAGCTAACTAATGCTCAGATATTATGGACTAAAATATACTAACATTGCTTGACATACACCCACGCCTGATCTTGTAAGGGGTAGTCAGATGTGAATTTATATACCCCCGATTCGCGTTTTATAGTTGATTCAGGTAATAAGAGACAAAGTTTTTATTGTTTATTCAAAATTCTCTTAAAAAAATATTTCATTTACATTACATAACTTATGGTGATTCTAGATTCTAAATTGCATTACGTAAGTCGTGATAGCCTCGACGTTTGGGCACGCGGTCGAGAATCTCGACGGTCGCGGGTTCAAACCCCAGGCACACACCTCTGACTTTTCGAAGTTATGTGTGTATTCACAATGAATTATCACGTACTTTAACGGTGAAGGAAAACATCGTGATAAATCCTGCACACCTTAAAAAAAGTTCTTAGGTGTGTAGTCCGCCAACCCGCACTAGGCCAGCGTGGTGGACTAAAGCCTTATCCCTCTTAATGGTAGAGGAGGCCCGTGCCCAGCAGTGGGACGTATATGGGCTGATGATGATGATGATGAATGATTTTAGATTTAAGCTACGTGAACACTATACAATTTGAACACAAAAAAATTAACTTCTTCTTTTACTTTCTCTAATTTGTTTTGTAAGTCGTAAGACATCGTTAAAAAATCCCTCCGTTGGTAAAACAGACTTAATATTTTAACAAACACTTTAATAAACAGTTGTAGATAACGTGCTGCATTTATATTTTCATATAATCCTTTTTTACTAATTAACTCTAAACTCAATATGATCCTGATAATCTGGTGCCATTAGTTGAAGTGTCATTCCCATGAGAAGAGCTCTTATATATGTACGTGGGTTCCGTGTACCACGTTATTGATTATTATTATCTCAATTTACATAGTGGTAGACGGTCTAATTATGCATAGTTAATCTGCTGTGATTTGAACCTCACTTCATAGATAAATACATTCAAATGTCACATACTAAGTCTAAACGTACATTTGGATACAAGTCTTGTGTGAAAACTTTAATTTATCTTACTAAAAATAAAATATTTGAATAAGCAAATTATTTTTTACTTATTAATAACCTACATAATAATGGCCACGACCATGTGAAGAAAAATGAAGACGTGATCTCACAGGCTTCTAGAAAGTATGTATACTCGTAATTATTACAAAATTGCTCGACTACCTCGTGGTCTCGCGGTACAAGTATGTGCTGTGCGATCTAGAGGTCCTGGGTTCGATTCCCGGGTCGGGCAAACTGTTATTGGGTTTTTCCATTAGGAAATTCTCAGTAAAAGCTCGGAGTCTGGAAATGTGCCCGAAAAACGGCAATAGGCTCGCCCCCTATTACGTGGGACTGATACTTACCTGGCGAAATGTGGGTGCAGAAATGCACCTCTACCTACCCCTTCGGGGAATACAGGCGTTAGTTTATGTATGTATGTATGTACAAAACTGCGAAATTAAAAAGGAGGTTATTTATGTAGTTCAGTTAGTTATTAGGCAGTTACTAGGTTAATATGTATTACGAGAATTGTACGAACTTACCGACAGGGTGTATTTACGTTGTACGTCATATATACATCGCTTCTCATAGCTGGGTTGAACCTGCGGGCTCTCGTTTCCAACCAACTCCGCCAAGAAGGCTACAGATGAAGTACAAACATTTGTTTCACTGCTTGTATTGCTTCAAATTATAATTTAACATTCGCGGAAGCAATGCATCGCGCCTGAACGATTTATTAAAATCAAATGCAATAAAATTGTTGTAAAGAAAGCGGGTTACAAAGGCTGACATTATAATTGCTGGGTAGCCCAGATTTTATTCTGAACATTGGCTTGATTCTAAAACTCATGCTACGCCTATTCGGCCGTGGTTCCATTGAACACTCCGTATAATGTAAATCTATTAAACCACGAATATGTTTTGGATCAGCTTAAATGATGTCTCCTAGTAATAAACCTGTGAAGAAATGATGGCCTAGAGGTTTAGTCTCGCGGTCGAGAATCTCGGCGGTGGCGGGTTGAAACCTCAGGCACACACTTTTGACTTTTCAAAGAATATGTGTGTGTTCGCATTGAAATATCACTTTCTTTAACGGTAAAGGAAAACACGTGTTTTTTTTTATACTAGCACGGAAAAGTGACCCCATTGCACCTGATGGTAAGCGCAATGGAGTCCAGAAAAAGTGCCGACCAGCGAGAGATGATGGTCTCCCGTTGGTCGACACAATCATGCCGGCCGAATACCTCTTCACCTTATTGTGAAGAAGTTTGGGGGCCTAATACCATGGTGATCAAAGGACCGACCGCGACAAACCGGCTAAAAAATGCCGGCACAGTCATCCTTTCACCATGATTGAAACCTGCACACCTAAAAATTCTAAGGAATTTCTTACACATAGGTACAGCGGGTCTCTATGGGAACCTAGTTTGTCATTAACCAATGTCATAGATCTATACAAATAAATAAAATTGGAGTGTCTGTTTGTAATATTGAAATAACCGCTTTTTAATAAATGCATGTATACACACACGGTACATATACAAAGATAACGTTTTTTACAATTTTTGTCTGTCTGTCTGTCTGTTTCGGCTAATCTTGGAAATTAAGTTCAGCGGCATATGCAGTGAAAAAGATCAGACGTCTGACTGACGAGGAAACGGCAAGAATGGTTTATTTCAGCTATTTCCATAGCCTTATGTCGTATGGTATTCTTTTGTGGGGAGCCGCTGCGGATATTAACACTATTTTTGTTTTGCAAAAAAGAGCCATTAGGGCTATTTATAATTTAGGTCCCAGGGCTTCACTTAGAGAAAAATTTAAGGAAATAAATATTCTTACCCTCACTTGTCAGTTTATATACGAAAACTTAATGTACGTCCAAAAGAATCTTGATAAATTTAATAAAATTTGTAATGTACACAATAAAAATACTAGGAACAAATGTAATCTCGTTCAACACGTAACTCGTCTCCGGAAAGTTAATAACTCTTTTATGGGGCAATGTATACGCTTCTATAACAAACTTCCGAAGGCTATTAGAGAGCTTCCCTTGACAATGTTTAAGAAATCAATTAAAGATAAGCTTTACAAAAAAGCATACTATAAAGTTTCAGATTTTATTGAAGATAATAAGCCCTGGGAGTAAGTAAATTGATCGGAGTTTTGTTTTGTTGCTACAGTTTGTATCGTTATGACATTTATAATGTAAAATTTAAATAATGTAATGAAAAAAAGACATAATTATATTGCTGTTTTTTAAAGAAAAAAATGACATGTCGTGTTGCTGAGGGAGTTTCTTGCCGTTTCTTCTCCACAGCTATAACACGTTTCGAAGCGGCAATAGTTTAAAAAATTAAGATGTGTAAAATTGACGATTCAAAAGAACTTGTAAAAGTCTATTTGAATAAAGATATTTTGACTTTGACTTTGACTTTGACTTCGGGTGGACCGATTTTGACGGGACTTTTATTGGCAGGTAGCTGATGTAATAAGGAGTAACTTAGGCAAAAAAATAATTAAAGAATCAATTGTTAGGCGGAACGAAGTTCGCCGGGTCAGCTAGTCAGAAATAAAATACATAGGAATGCCTAGGCACAGGTGTGCATCGGGAGATCTCAAAGACCTGGGTCCGATACCCGAAATATTAGAGGTGTGTTATTAAGTTTCATCGTTATCGCTGGGCACGAGCCTCCTCTATAACTGAGAGGTTTTAGGCCTTAGTCCACCACGCTGGCCTAGTGCGGGTTTTTAAGTTTGTCCACCAGGAAATTCTTAGCAGCATTCGCCTTCTATTACTTTGCACTTAAACGACAGCAGGCGAAACTTTCCCTTTGGAAGGAATATATGTCCACTTCAACCAGTGGCGGTACTTCCATAGAAGCCCAAAAGCGTTACACGTTAATTGTGTAATGTCTAGTTTATAATTATTTATTGTGGAGCCAGGACATTGAAATTGCTGTTGTTCAAAGTCAAAGTCAAAATAACCTTTATTCAAATAGACTTTTACAAGTGTTTTTTTTAAACTACTGCCGCTTCGAAACGTGTTAAATATAGATTTAAGGAAGTAACCATGACAGGAACCTTCGCTCTTCCAATAATCTTCTCCTTTCATGCCCTTCTCATAGCTCAGACTTTCTTCACTCTTCTTTTTTCATTCAGTCTATCCTTCTTTGGAACGCACTCCCTCTCGAAATCAGGATGTTGACAAGCCGCTTATCGTTTAAATTAAGGGTTCGACAACTATTCTTAAAACGATTGTCAGAAGCTCCATAGTATGTATTATATTTGTATATATGTGTATGTATTTATATTTTATACTTATATATAAATAGCATTATAGTATATCTATATGTACTTTATGTATATATGTTTATGTAATGGTCTATTTAAATATATTTGTTTATTTTAATTTCTATTATAATTATAATATATTCATATTATATATTTTTAATCATGACAATTTATATTTTATGCACCTATTCATTAATATTTTTTCTCTGCATCACCCCAAGGTTGACTGGTAGATAATGCCTTAGGCATTAAGTCCGCCTTTATACAATGTATATAAAGCATAAATAAATAAATAAATAAATAAATTTAAAGCTTAAAGATTATTATTATGAATTTCGTAAGGCAAGCTGGGCTTTTGGGCTTATATGGAAGTATCGCCACTGACTTCAACTTCCAGAAGCTACTGGATAAAATTACTAACCACCAGACCGTATGACAATGGAAACACCGTCAATTTTCCCGTGACAGTCACTAGCAGTCACCGCGGCCCCCTCGCCACGCCGCGGGTATTTAAAACATTTCCCCGTATATAATTGCCTTAACATAATAAATGTTCAAGCTATTTTCTGTTATGTAGGCCATGATTGCAAATATTGGTTATTTTGTGAGGTTTGTTTATTTACATACATACATAAACTCACGCTTGTAATCCCTGAAAGGGTAGGCAGAGGTGCATTTCTACACTCACATTTCGCCAGGTATGTATCAGTCCCACGTAATAGGGGGCGAGCCTATTGCCGTTTTTCGGGCACATTTCCAGACTCCCTGCTGCTATTGAGAATTCCCTAATGGAAAAACCCAATAACACTTTGCCCGACCCGGGAATCGAACCCAGGACCTCTAGATCGCACGGCACATACTTGTACCGCGAGACTACGAGGCAGTTTGTTTATTTGTTGTTGATAAATTATAAGTTGTTACATACATAGAGTCATACATACATACTCACTCACGCCTTTATCTCATAGGGGTAGGCAGAGACGATTGAATGCCACAAGCTTAGATCCTGATATACCTGTCTTGCCTCATCCACATTCATATATCTTATCATACATTTCCGTCGGTTAAAGGTACCTCGCCTCTCGGGGGTGGAATGGTTCGTAAATAGGATTTTCCCCGCGGAAAAACAAAGGTACTCCCTAACGAAGAAAATCATCTATTTGGTTGATCTAAGTCCTTCTCAGACGTTCTTTCCAGATTTTTCCTTCAACATTATTCCGATCGACCTTCATAAGTCGTCTTATCGATAGAATCTTAATGACAATATTATACGCCGTCATATATGTTACATATATTCTACGCCGAGGTATCGCAAACAGTACTTTAAAGTTTCATGTTATATGGTCCTCCTGCCGTTTTCGAGACATATTCCAGAGACGATTATGCAGATAAGATTTTTCAAAAATATAAACTAAATCTCGTGGTCTCGCGGTACAAGTATGTGCCGAGCGATCTAGAGGTCCTGGGTTCGATTCCCGGGTCGGGCAAAGTGTTATTGGCAGCTAATAGCAGCACGGAGTC
Organism: Hemaris fuciformis; assembly: GCA_907164795.1. Taxonomy (NCBI): domain Eukaryota; kingdom Metazoa; phylum Arthropoda; class Insecta; order Lepidoptera; family Sphingidae; genus Hemaris; species Hemaris fuciformis. The sequence continues at coordinate 11,991,496 of OU015447.1, forward strand.
TGGTATTGTGCCCGAAAAACGGCAATAGGCTCGCCACCTATTACGTGGGACTAATACATACCTGGCGAAATGTGGGTGCAGAAATGCACCTCTGCCTACCCCTTTGGGGAATACAGGCGTGAGTTTATGTATGTAAACTAAATAACACGCTATAATTGGTGAAATTTACTGACCAAAGAAATATTTTGTAAAAAAAAATTAGACACAGATTTCGGCACAAGTTTTTCTTTTCACTATAAAAGTGACTAAGATAAATAATATTAAATACATTAGCATTATTAAATTTACGTCTACTTAAAGAATATAAAGCGATTAAAAGCACATCGCCTAACGCATGCAATTTGCCGCGTACTGGCAACAGAATCAATACGAACAGTGGAAACTCTCCTATCTGAATACTGTCAGCATCGAAAACGATTTTTCAATTACAAGCCCTTTCAATCCACCCCACGTTTAGATCCTGCTCACGTTTCATGGAGTGCTTCTCGCACCACTCATTTCCTACACTCATGTCGATTGAGGGTCGGTGGTACACACGGCGTGCACCCCACGCCAACCCGCGTCACTCAACGCCGTTTGAATATGGTAATCCTGTAGGTTAGGTCTCTAAATGTTTTTTTTCTTTTGTTTTTGCTGCAATCGTTCGCAATTAGAAGTTCAGGGTGCATTCTGCCGTTTTGTGTTAGGAAACCTCTATCAAACAGCAACACGGAAGCTGTCAAAGTCCATAACATGTCATGACTGTCCATAACATGTCTAGCTAGTGCTGAATACTAAACTTTGCCCTGTCAAATTTTTAACTGTCAATTTAAAACCTCAACTGCTTCCGCGGTGGCGGTGTAAGCCCTGCTTCCGAGAAATCAGTACCTTACGATCATAATAATAATATTATGATCGTAGAGCTATAAAGCTCTATATATGAAAGTGTCATCAATCAAACAGCATCACGTAGCGTCACCCCAATGTGTCCAATCTTCACGAACTGGAAGTAATAAGGTCCGATTAAACAATTAGGGTAAGTTTGTTTAGTGATAATTGGCGTTCGATTGTCTGACGGAGAGCGGAACTATCCTCGTATTAGAGGAAACAGCTGAACCCGTGAGAAATCCAAACAAAATGTCGGTTAAACATCCGATAGCAATTGTTTTTATTGGATAAAAATAAAGTAAGTGTTCGGGTCAGCATGTCGTGACACGGGCGGATTTATTACATTGGAAAAATATACGGCTATTGTTTCATGATCTGTAAAGTATGCAGATGGGGTTATTTTAGCCTGGCGTAGTTTAAATGCAGATCACAATTTATCGTCAGCGTGTTCTGATTTAATTGTATAAAAAACATTAATTTTAAACATGAACATAATGATGTGGCATGTCAGGCCGTTTTTCGTCACGGCAATTGAGTTGGTTTTACTGAGTGCTAAAGTTATTGTGGACAATACGACTCACGTATTTACTCTATCATTATAGTGCGATTTAGATTTCACAATAAAATGACGGCAAAAGAAGGCGTCATAAATTTAACCGTCACGCCATCTTACATATATGACTGACGAGACATGATAGGTAATATGATACCTGAGATATCCATTAAAATTTTTTTTTAAAGACAATGGCAACTTTTTATAAATGCAATGCAGACAAAATTATATTATATCTAGTAGTCGCCATGCTACCGCTGCGACAGTGATTCAAATTATCGAACCGCTCTTTTGAAATAATTGACTTCCTTTGAACCGCAAATAGTTAAAGTCCAGCTTGAGACAAATATATGTGTAAAATATATTTTGTAGTTTCAGATACACCTGAAACAAGACTTAGACTTAGATCTTATTGTGAGGTCAAGACTATATTTACGAACTACATACATACATACATAACCTCACGCCTATATGCTCCGAAAGGGTAGGCAGAGGTGCATTTCTTCATCCACATTTCGCCACGCATGTATGAGTCCCACGTAATACGATGCGAGCCTATTGCCCTTTTTCGGGCACATTTCCAGACTCCGTGCTGCTACTGAGAATTTCCTAATGGAAAAACTTAATAACACTTTGCCCGACACGATCGAATCCGGAACCTCTAGATTGCATATTTACATCAAAATGTTACGATTATACAACTCTCATAGTCTTCAAAGTTCGTGTGGTCGAAGATTTACGTCCAGTGTGTCGCTTTATTGTGCTTTGTGTCCGCTAACAATTGTGTAGTCAATATTATTTATTACCATCTCCAACTCAATAGTTATGGCACCTATGTTCCTATGTTCCATACTAACCTCAGGTCGATCAACTCTTTACGCTACGACTATCATGCTATACTACTGCATCAGCCCATATACGTCCCACTGCTGGGCACGGGCCTGCTCTACAACTGAAAGGTCTTTTCAAGCGATTGAGGGATTACACGCCTAAGAAATTAATAATAATAATAATATTTTTTAATAAGAACTTCTAAGTCCAGATGTCGTAACGATGCTTTCCTTTACCGTTGAAGGGCCTACGTGATATTTCATAATTAATCACATAATTTTATCTAATTGATTGTATATAATGCAACAAATGCAGGACAATCAAGCATTTGCCAACAATATCGCAATGGAGATCTTAATTTGCGCCAACGAGCCACTAAGACACACTCCAGACGCAGCGGGATTAACTCTTTAGAATTCTCGTGACGTTTTAAATACCCAAGATCAAGAAATTCAGTCAATTTGCAGCGAAATTCTAGTTTTCCTTTGAAAGCCAAATTGCAGTAGTTTCGAATTGTTTGCGTTCAGACTTCCTGTGGCATCTAAGTAAAACAACGTACTGGAAATTGAACGCAACCGAAACCAAAAAGCAGATAGAATTAGAAGCATACATGTACTTCCTCAGGCAGATGTATAGTCCTTCAAGGACAACGAGAGTTATTATATGTAAAAGGTGACGAGCCTATAAAGGCACTATATTATATTCAAACTCTATGCTAATTTTATAAAAAATAATCATCATCAGCCCATATACGTTCCACTGCTGGGCACGGGCCTCCTCTACAACTGAGAAGGTTTTAGGCCTTAGTCTACCAATCCGCACTAGGCCAGCGTAGTGGACTAAGGCCTAAAACCCTTTAAAAATAATAATATAATAAAAAATAACACTTTTGGCTAGAGAGTTAAACTCGTATACCAATAGATTTGTGCAGCACGACATTTTTTTTTAATATATTGTAAATGCGATAATTTGTTTTACTCCTAAATTACTGAACAGATTATGATAATTTTTCACACTTAGGTAGATGGGGTACCCTGAAAACACTTACAATCCTCGAAAAAAGTTTAGGTTACTGATTTCTATTACATTTTTTTCTTTAACATTAATTGACAAAAGCTTTAAGATCGATGTATGAATATTTCGCAAATAATCAAGTATATTATAAAGAAGACAGCTAGACTTTATCCCCTCTCTTCTTAGTATTATGAAATGAATATAAATATTATCTTTTAATAATACTGATTTCTACTACATGATTAATTTACTTAACGCACAGAAATAACCTAAGGTCCCGTAGCAATTACTGTGTCTCTCTCATGTTAGATGAGGCGTAAAGATACACGCAGCAATTACGTTTCTTCGTCTAATGCGTAACTGCTACGTCAAAACGTAAATTGGGCTGGCCTGTTTGAATCGTTAGATAACCTAAGTACTTAGGCCATGAAACGGGCGGCAATCAGCTTCACACTGATTTGAGCCTACCTGTTTTTTGACAGCCCCGTAGCGAAGTTAGACACCAGCTTGCGAAACGAGAGACCGCGAAATGCTTGTGTGATCCGGGTCGGGGTGTTTGTGAGACCGAAAAGTCTCTCGTAGTTTCTGATACCCACGACACTAGACTCGTATCTTAATGTGGAGTCAGAACTATGTATGTGACTGTTGGGTGTATTTATTTATAACAATTTATTTTTCAATCGAATGCCTTCTGCTACTTGAACAACGATCGTGCCTTCCTATCCATCTGTCAAACAAGATCTCAGTCCAAAATGCTGACGAGTTTTTCCAAAAACAAGGGGCTGTCACTTGGTCAGAAATAACTTTTTTTCACACCGGCCAGAAGTGATAACGCCGTATCTAGGTATTATTTAGCTGTTGTTCGAGGTTAAGGCGCACGGTCAAGCATCTCGGCGGCCGCAGGTTCAAACCCCAGGCACACACTTTTGACTTTTCGAAGTTAATATGTGTATTCGAAATAAATTGTCCTGTACTTTTACGGTGAAGGAAAAAATCGTGAGGATACCTGCACACCTAAAAGTTCTTAGGAAATTTAGTGTGTGGTTGTAGAGGAGGCCCGTGCCCAGCAGTGGGACGTATTTGAGCTGATGATGATGAATCAGTTCATGACGCATCTCTGACTTAGTGGCCGCGTCTTAACTGACGTGTGTTTTAAAGATAATTATAGCGCGCCACTTACGAGGGATAATGGAAATGCCAAACCCCAAACCTGACCATGTTCCACCGCGGCCAGGCCCATTTAACTCATCCAGCCTTCGCTACTATCAAGCCGTCTCGCTGTTATGGATCGTCACCGAGTAATTGCCCGAAGTGGCGGGCATTGGTCGAAACTCGACAGATACTATTTAAGTTGTATTTCCTTTATTTATTTTAACTTATTTTTTACATTTTGAAATATAAAGTTTTATAAAAAAATACATTTAAAATAAGTTGTATTTTCTTTGAAGTTGTTGGTACAGGTATTTTACTACGTATGCGGCTCACCAACTGTGTCTCAATTCGTTGGTAATAGGGGGCGCCTTTTATTTTTTACTAGCTTTTGCCCGCGACTCCGTCCGCGTAGACTACAGAGTTGGGTTCAGAAAGAAAATAATTAGTTGTAGTCTATTTTACTCCACAGAGTCCCATTTATGTCCATATCGAAAATCGTTTACATCGGTCAAATGATTTATTTTATAAGCATTCATTTTTTATATAAGCATAACAGACATATAGTTACATATACATAGTTACAGTCGTCTACGCGTCGTTTCATCATTCTAGCTTCAAAAATGACCAATTTCCACACAAACTTTCACCCCTATTTTTATTGTACCCCCTTAAAGGAACATTTTTTATAAACTTTTAATGTCATATTTATTTATATCTAATCAACAGCCTAAAAAATAAGTTTCAAGCTTCTAGCTTTAAAAAGGACAATACTTCCATCCAAACTTTTCATCCCCCCTTTCTACCCCTTAAAACCTCTTTTCCGAGATAAAAAGTAGCCTATGTCCTTTCTTAGGGTCTAAACTATCTGTGTACCAAATTTCATTTAAATCATTTCAGTAGTTTTAGCAGGGAAGCGAGACAGACAGACAGACAGAGTTACTTTCGCATTTATAATATGAGTAAGGATTAATTTTTTTTATGTTTTTTGTTGGTTTTCTCCGTGTTAGACTCCGTCCTGCTACTAAGGCTTTCATAATAGGAAATTTAATAAACTTTGTACAGTTAGAAAATCAATCCGGTATGTGTCGATCGCATGCTAATCAATTTTATTTAATATATTGTTAAAGATATTAACATTGCTAGTTTTTTGTCCGCTTCTCCTTAGCTAGCTTTAACTATCCTTTTCCAAAACGAAAACTCTTGTATTTGCATTTTTTTAAGGGTGCAAAGTTTTCGCCTCACGTATTAGGTATATGGATAGTGCAGTTTCAATACTTCATGTATTCGAGGAAGTAAACATGGAAAATGTTGAAAATATATAAAAAAAGAGGCTACGGTTTCATCGCATCAAAATAAAATACAAAATATTTGAGCAAATAATACATAATTAATTAGATTTCATCATCATCATCAGCCCAAATACGTCCCACTGCTGGGCACGGGCCTCCTCTACAACTGAGAGGGTTTAGGCCTTAGTCCACAACGCTGGCCTAGTGCGAGTTGGCTGACTACACACCTTAGAAATTCCTAAGAACTTTTTAGGTGTGCAGGTTTTATCACTATGTTTTCCTTCACCGTTATAGCAAGTGATAATTCATTGTGAATACACACATAACTTCGAAAAGTCAGAGGTGTGTGCCTGGGGTTTGAACCTGCGACCGCCGAAATTCTCGACCGCGCGCCTAAACCTCGAGGCTATCACTGCCAATAATTCAATTAGATTTAGGTTATGCAATAACAAAATTCGCGGTTCTCGGTTTCGAACGTGAAATAATTTGACTATCCGTTATTTTTATAAGCCATTCATAAAGGGTCATAATTCCTTTATTGATGATGGTGCAGGTGCAAACACCTGTAGTTATTCATTTATTTTTAAATGAGATCTTTTTTCTCAGGGCTGATTTCACTAAACAATAATATTTCTATATCTCCAGATCGATCACAATAATAAGTGAAACGAAGAATAAGAATATAAGAACAATATCTCAACCCAAATTAACATTAAATTGGCTTTTTCCTCTCAGATTTCAGAACAACCCTCCAATGTACACATACTCAGAGCCTCTTGTTTCAACGACTCTTTCAATATACGATATAAAGTATTATACATTACCTTTATTTAGTGAGCGGTAACCAAACCGGATTTTATTCACTGTACAAATAATTCATTGAATGTAAAAAATATTTTTTAATCTGTTTCCAAAACATTTCCAGTCGTTAATCAAAGCTGAACTATGATATTGACGGTGCTTTTTGATGTTTCGCTTATTTAAATTTATTCAATATATTTTTATTAATTTACGACTCAATATTATTAACTTTATTGCCTCTTATCCTCGCGGCAGTGTGCCGAGCTAGCTAGAGGTCCTAAGTTTTGTCCTCAGATCGGGCAAAGCGATTATGAATTTTCTATTAGTATTTTATCAGTGGCAACACTGAGTCTGGAAATTTGCCTGAAAAACGTGTAATTCTTGACCTTAGCGAACTAAACCCAGGATCTTTAGATGGCACTGTACACACCTACCGTTAAAACAGTCCCTGAATTTAATTAGAACATCCCAATGCCTAAATAAGGGTGACGTCCAAACCACGGGATTAATCACCGGAATTTATGATACAAAAGTGTCCACCCAACATCGAACCGGCTTAAATTCGTACAAAACAACTTTAACAAAACCGCAATGCGCCTGCCGTGTTAAAATCTGACACGTGGTGTAAAAGGTCCCCGAGGGAATAATAATGCAAGTTAAACAATAAAAGGACGTCGACTTACTCGCTGGGGTGATTTTAAAAGGGATTGTTTTAGTTGAAATTTCAGGCTTTTCCTAGTATGAGAGACACATTTACCTGAATATTAATTAAGAGGCAATTTCACTAACTTTTTTGTGCGCTTTTGTCGAGTTACCTGTTACAGATGTTAATGCCTATTCGTCAGCCTCTAGCGCAGTTGGCTAGACACCAACTTGTGAAACGAGAGGCCGCTCGGTGAAACGAGGTTTGATCCCCGTAACGTGACAAATGTTTGTGTGATCCACAAATATTTGTTTCGGGTCTGGGTGTTTGTGAGACTGAAGTCTCTCGTAGTTTGTGATACCCACGATACAAGATGTGCATCTTAGTGTGCGGTCAGAACTATGTATGTGACTGTTGGGTATTTATTATTTATTTATATAGCAAACGTCATAGTTCATATTATATTTTACCTAATCACGCAAGAGGATGATCAGATTTGGCACGTAGGCAGTTTACTGTCGGGAATGGCAAATAGTATTATTTTCATCCCGAAAAAACGTACGATTTTCATAGGATAAATTTGAAATAGCTGAAACTGCAGAGCGTAGTCTAATTTTTTTTTTGTGGAATCCCTTATTTCCATTTGACTACTAGGTGAATGATACCTCGGATACAGACTAAATAAGCGACAATTTTTTTATTGTTATGTTTTTTTATTAACCAAACGTTGTTTAAATATAGCATAGACTGGCAAAAGACAAGCATCATTCACTATCCGATATCACCCAGACCCGAAACAAATACTTGTGGATCACACAAACATTTGTCTCGGTGCGGAGATCGAACCCGCGCGGCCTCTCGTTTCGCAAGATGGTATCTAGGCAACTGCGCCACGGGGACACACGAATTAAGGGATTGTGACGAGGCGTCCAAGCGTAACCGAATGAAGACCTGCTAAAGAACCCAAGCAGGCAGCGCGCTTTAATTAAATTCCACCAATTTATTCGCGTCGCGGATTCATCATCATCATCATCAGCCCATATACGTCCCACTGCTGGGCACGGGCCTCCTCTACAACTGAGAGGGTTTAGGCCTTAGTCCACCACGCTGGCCTAGTGCGGGTTGGCGGACTACACACCTAAGAAATTCCTAAGAACTTTTAGGTGTGCAGGTTTTATCACGATGTTTTCCTTCACCGTTAAAGCAAGTGATGATTCATTGTGAATACACACATAACTTCGAAAAGTCAGAGGTGTGTGCCTGGGGTTTGAACCTGCGACCGCCGAAATTCTCGACCGCGCCTAAACCTCGAGGCCATCACTGCTTGCGGATTACACAGCTTTAAACTATTATTTCGATCCGTTTCCAGTGGATTGTACAATTTGTCCGTTCTCGCGATACAACGCACGATAAATTCCTATTTTATTAGTTACTGAGAGAGTTTTACGCAAATGTCCGTTGGGAATGTGCTGTTGCTGTTTTTGGATGTTCAATATTTTAAATGGCAGCTCGATCGGGCGTGACGGCCGGCTCGTGTTTTATTGGTGTCAAACTCGAGTATTTGTTTCGTTGGATATATAATTTTAAATGCAAAAAAGGAAATGACTGCCTCGTGGTCTCGCGGTTTAAGTATGTTCCGTGCGATCTAGAGGTCCTGGGTTCGATTCCCGGGTCGGGCAAAGTGTTATTGGGTTTTTCCATTAGGAAATTCTCGGTAACAGCACGGAATCTGGAAATGTGCCCGAAAAACGGCAATAGGCTCGCCCCCTATTACGTGGGACTGATACATACTTGGCGAAATGTGGGTGCAGAAATACACTTCTGCCTACCCCTTCGGGGAATACAGGCGTGAGTTTATGTATGTATGTATGTACAAAAAAGGAACGAGGGTAATGAAAATACGCTTAATAAAATGACAAAATAAGCTCATTCAAATGTCTCAAGGCCCATTACACCTTTACCTTACTAGTCTGGTGAGCACAGGAAAATTGAATAAGGTGTTTTGAGCTATGTCGGTAAATTTTATCCGACCATTCATAACTAAAGTTTTTATTTGAATCTCTTTTTCATCTATATACTAGTTCAAATTGAATTAAATAGAAATAAAATTATATGAACCAACACAATTATCAGCCATAAGATGTCCAAAGTCGAACATAGGGCTTCTCAATTGATTGTTAAAGCAAAATGTTAGAAGTTAGCCCACAATAGGCCAGCTTAGTGTACTTCAGTGATAACAATGAAGGCCCTTGCCTAGATAGTGACGTATGAGATCTGTTGGACATGACTACACATAGGTACTTACATAACCTCGTGCCTGAATTCCCCGAACGTGTAGGAAGAGGTGCATTTCTGCACCCACAATTCGCCAGGTGTGTATCAGTCTTACGTTAGGCGAGCCTACTACTGAGAATGCTGAGACTGCTACTGAGAATTTCCTAATGGACTAATCCAATAACACTTTCCCCGACCCGGGAATCAAACCCGGGACCTCTAAATCGCACGGCACATACTTGCGCCGCGAGACCCCGAGGCAGTCATGATTATGACGATAATAATCATATACCTAAATATTTCAAACATAACCTAATCTAGCGATAAACAATAAGTAAATTCCAATTTCAAAAATCCAGGGCTTAAACATCGCATCTCCTATCAAAGGTTGGGACGCAATAAGGGGCAGGAGGGGAGCGGAGGGCAGTCTTCATAAGAGGATTAAACACGGTAATAAGGTTTGCAGCCGACACACTTGGCTGGGTCAAGTAGGGCTTACCGGCCCGCTTGATGTTACCAAGTGTTTAAGAACATTTGCCAGCCTTTTATGTGGTTAGTTAAACGAGAAGTTTTGTCCGAAAGTTGTTTCGTGAGGTGTCACTTAGGAGCGGATTCCAAAATGGAATATGTTTTTTTTTCAATGTCACTTCAGTGTTTTTGACATGTTTTTTTTAATATAAAAACTGTCGCAGTAATATTTGATGGTGAGCTCTTTTCTCTCTTCGTAGAATGTACGGACGAAACGAAAATCTCTTACATGTAGACAAAAGTGTGCCAATACCTACACAAAGTTATGCATAAATGAAACACACAGGCGTAAATACATTTACATACGGACGCTTTTTGTGCCTCAGACGCTATTGGTGTCTAATTTTCGTCTTTTTGGTTAGCATAAATCATGTATGACGGAAAGGTCCCAATTTCTAATCTGCTGACGTATAGAATTCTACCCAAATACAAGCGTGACAGTATATTTTTGGTTGGCTGGTCCTTCTGCCCATCCAGGGATAGAAAATATTAAGAGATTACATGTGTGCTCAATTTTTTATATTAAACAATAATAAAATCTTTTACATGAGGATCTTGAATCTTCCTTCTGATTGTGCACAGAGGGTGATAGCATCAGAGCGTAATGGGTAATCGATAACGTCAAAATTGTGCCGATACAAGCGATGAAACGTCTTCGAGTTGCAATAGTAGCTATCGTATGATGAGACACACTAAACAATTAAATATAATACGTATTTAAGAAGCAAAACGCTGTAAAAGTCTTTATAGAGGTTGGTGATTAGCGCAGTTCTTCAGAATAATCTTCAAGAAATATTATCCATTCCACAACTGTTGTAATTGAAACGAAAATTATGTAAGCCGCAAAACATTATGTCATCGTCATCATCAATCTATATACGTCCCACTGCTGGGCACGGGCCTCCTATACAACTGAGAAGGCTTACTTCACACCTAAGAACTTCCTAAGAACTTTTAGGTGTGTAGGTTTCCCCGTGTTGTTTTCTTTCACCGTTAAAGTTATTAGTAGATATTCATTGTGTATACACACTTACCTTCGAAAAGTCAGAGGTGTGTACCTGGGGTTTGAACCCGAGACCCAAAAGATTCTCCTTAAGGTAATCACTATTATTATTATTTTCTTATATTGCAGCGTTTTGTAGTTTCGGTTGTAAAATAAATACCTATTTTTGATATTACTGTCAATCCAAAGAATGCAATACAATTGTGGTTTTATTTACAGCTATCGTCTCACAAGCGGATGCCAAGAAATCAGGTCTCCAATATTCTCACTCGCCAAACGAAACGCGATATCACTGTGGAGCTACCCTTTTCGAAACACAGTCCAAGCCGACTACAGTTACGTCTTTATCTGTACCTTTTTTTTTTGTTTGAGCTGCTAGAAGTGGAGGATATAAGGTACTGGTTCAAAGGAAAGGCACATCGCAATGAAATTTTGATGTTTGACTAATATGTCTAATGAAATGTCACGCTTGAATGGCAATGGAAACCGTGACGAAAAAAATTGTCTACCAATTAGTAAGAGCGAAACCAACATTAGCTAAGTTACGGATTGATAAGACAAACAGCCAAATTTAGGCCAGTAATGATTTAACAAAACTTGAAAAAATTATCTTGGATTTGTTTTTTATTAAAAAATGTATTATTACGATACTTCAGAACATAATGCTTCATTCACCTGCATATATGTATTTTTTGTATTCCACCATCACAATCAGACGCTAAGTCGGGTGTCCAAAGAAAACCTGCGTTTTTATCTATAAAAAGCGCTTTAATAAGTATACCTTGAGTTTCAAATTGACAGCTCCGTGGCGTAATTGGCCAGCCACCAGCTTGCGAAACGAGAGGCCGCGAGTTCGATCCCCGCAAAAACAAACACATGTTTGTGTGATCCACAAATATTTGTTTCGGGTATGGGTGTATGTGAGACCGAAAAGTCTCTCGTAGTTTCTGATACCCACGACACAAGACTTGTATCTTAGTGTGGGATCGGAACTATGTATGTGACTGTTGGGTGTATTTATTATTAAATACAAGAAAGACCATAAAATTCAGAATCATTCTTGCACTCCAAGAGTCGTTAATTTCCACCTATCATAATTTCAAAAGTTACAAAGATGGCGGGCGCTGTCCGTTTCCACGATTCATTCCAAGTGACAAGTAAAAACAAATAGTAATTTAGCTCAAACACAACAGAATATAAATTGTGTATATCAGCTTGGCGCTCCCAAGTCTTGCTCCGAAGTGCGGCTTGGCCAGCGGTCAACTCGTTACCGTGCCCCTGAGACCGGAATGTTGAGTTCTACCAACGATGAGGTAAATCAAAGCACGCAGACGCGACATACCTGATTTGGCTTGACTTAATTAGTTCCAATTTTTGACTAGACAGTATCATTGGTCAGACGGCTTAAGTGTGCGCAGTGCGACATAGAATAATCGGGTATGATTCATACTTGGGCATTGTTATTCTGTTTTCACATTAGGTAATTCTTAGCAGGCGTATATAGTCCGGAGGTGCCTGAGAAATAGGCTCGTCCCCAAATAAGACTTAAAACACAGGTATAGACATTTCTATACCTGTGTTTTGCATCCCATCGGATGCAAAAATCTAACCTTAAAATGTTTAAGATATTTTTTTGTACACCTATCTTATATGTTTGTTTCTATTTATTGAATTAAGTAATAATATACTTAATATTTTTTATTCGTATTACATTCATTTATAATGACTACTCATTTCATGCTTCTAACTCCAGTCCATCTAACAGTTGCCTGGAAGGAATCGCGGACTGCGATAAAGCGTGCATTTATGACACAACCATATTGGAATGTGACTATTACCGATTTGATGAGGAAGGCCGAAGATCGAGCCCAGTGGCGTGCCATAGGAGAGGCCTATGTCCAGCAGTGGACGTAAGAGAGGCTGATGATGATGATGATTACCTATTTTATTAATTTATAAAGCGTAAATAAATATTAAATGTCATACTGAAACAGTATGTATTAATTGTCCCTTCTTCGCTTGTATATTCTTTGCGTCGTCAGTGATGGGAAGCCGCGGTGACGTAGTGTGCGCTGAACTTAATGGCGACGAGTCGTTGCTTTATTTTGCTAAATTAATGTTTGTTGCGTCAATGTTGTCTACTTATGATGAGGTTTATTTCAAAGAGAATTTAGTTTAAGTTGCCAGGGCTTGAGGGGCTGAAAATCTAATTTACTCATTATTTTAGGTTATGTAATCGTTAATCACGTGTCTTCGATTAATTCGTCACGTCATCAGCCCAAATACGTCCCACTACTGGGCACGGGCCTCCTCTACAACTGAGAGGGTTTAGGCCTTAGTCCACCACGCTGGCCTAGTGTGGGTTGGCGACTACACACGTAAGAAATTCCTAAGAACTTTTTAGGTGTGCAGGTTTTCTCACGATGTTTTCCTTCACCGTTAAAGCGAGTGATAATTCATTGTGAATACACACATAGCTTCGAAAAGTCAGAGGTGTGTGCCTGGGGTTTGAACCTGCGACCGCCGAAATTCTCGACCGCGCGCTTAAACCTTGAGGCCATCACTGCTTACTTCGATTAATTACTAGTAGCCTAATCTGGCATCTAGATCTTGTACAGTCGAAGGGAGGTTTAATTCGTCACATTTACAGACACTATGTTAAGAATTTCCAAATAACATGCCCGACAAAACTATGCCAACCCGGCAATCATAACTTGAACCTCTGTCTCACATAGATCACAAATTTGCCAAAAGACCAACAAGGCACGTAGTTACTAATATCAACATTTTTAAAGAAGAATGTTGTCAGTCGCAATATTGTTATCTCAACCTCTTTACTTTCATACATTTATGCGATATGTACACAACTATTTCACGTTACACAACATTTACTCAATACCAGTGGCGGTACGTCCATAGAAGCCCAAAAGCGTTACACGTTAATTTGTAATGTTTTGTTTATAATTGTTTATTGTTGGGTCAGGATATTCTCATTAATATGCCAAATTGCTTTTGTTAAATAAATATTTAAAGCTTAAAGATTATTATTCTGCATTTTAAAACGCAAACTGGGCTTTTGAGCTTCTATGGAAGTACCGCCACTGCTCAATACTATATAGCACTATGGTGCATAATCTACTGAAGGCATGGTACGGCAATCCACTCCTGCTATCACTGAACGTGCTCATATAGAGACCGCCCCATAATTGTGACAATAACAATCCCAAACTACCGACATAGCAGTGTTAACATTTTATCAATTCTTACAATTTATTGTTACTACAATACAAACTTGTTAAAGCGACAACAAGAACATATAATAGAGTCTATTATTATTTATTTATTTATATACTTTATTGTACAACATGAATACATACAAAAAATGACTATTAATAAGCTTAAGATTAAGTGAACAATAGGCGGTCTTATCAATAACTGCGATCTCTTCCAGACAACCTATTTTACAAAAGGGATAAATATAAAAAGATGAAGGGTAATTATTCAGTTATAATAAGATAATTAATTATAATAATAAAAAACAACAATGATGTACTCAAACCACAAAAAACAGTCAAAATAAAAAACGAAGGAAAATAAGAAAAAAAAATCAAGTAAAGACAATCATAAAAAAATGATTTTTGCATTTCAATCACGATTTAAACCAACACTAGAGACGCTAAATAACATAATCAATCTATAACAATCAACATAATAGTTTGATACACGGAGTTATTGTCCCATGGGACTCAACCGTTCAACGGTCGACACTAACGAGTTTTACAAACAATATTTATCATACTGCTAATATGGCAATTAATAATACCGAGATTCATTTGTTTTGAAAGTTGTTCTTTAACACATCACTTGTGATTTGGTTCAATATTCAAACGAGAGGGCGCGGTTTCGATCCCCGCACCGAGACAAATGTTTGTGTGATCTACAAATATTTGTTTCGGGTCTGGGTGTTTGTAATACCCACGACACCTTGTATCTTAGTATGGGGTCAGAACTATGTACATATTTATGTGATTGTTGAGTGACTTATTTATTTAATAAGATCATTCATTTGGCTCTGATTCCCGAAGACGCATACACTATGGGAGATGAGTTGTAACAAAGGCCCTTCAATGCTTTCATATAAATACACAGAAATCAATCAAATTTTGCTCATCGAAAGATAAATCAAGCATAGGCCTCGACACGCGAACAATATCCAGCATTTGAAAATTGGCGTGCGAACTAAACAAAACCGAAACACGGCGAACTGAACACCGACGCGGGCTGACGCGACGTTTTATTTTTGCAAATTAAAATCACGGCTGGATTGTAAATAAAAATACTAGCGGCAATTTGTTTCGAACTGTAGTTTTGAATGCTGAGCTAGAGGATTTAAATTGACGTATTTACAAGTTTTATAGAGGTCATAATTGCTTCACATCGTCATCATCAACCCATATATTATATGTACATCCCACTGCTGCAAGGACCTCCTCTATAACTAAAATGTTTAGGCCTTAATATACCACGCTGACCTCGTGGGGGTTGGCGGACTATACACCTAAAAAAATCCCAAGAACTTTTTTGTGCAATGAGGCACAAAAAGACAAATTATAGTTATTACACAATAGACTATGAATTATCTACAACTTGAGCGCCGGTACCTAAAAAAAGGGTTATTCTGAATATTTATCTTTCCATTTGCAAGAAATTTACTTTAGGTAACAAAGTTTAGCAGAACGAGGACTGAAAATATACGCATGAAAAAACGGCAATAGATTTTAACATAAAAATAAAAAGTGTGGGTGTAGAAATATACCTCAGTCTACCCCTCGGAAACACCGGCGTGAGGGTATCTACAACTTATTAAAATCCAATAATCAGTTACATGGAAACATCGCTCCGTAACTCATTACTATGCAGAAAATAATTAAAAATGAATACAGTCTTTTAAATACGAGGGCTTAATATTATGCTAATGGATTTATCCTCGTTACTGCTTTAAACCGGAATAATGTGGAAGTTGATTTATTTACAGGAAATGTCGAGTTCCCGTTTTACACTTCAGTTATTTAAACTTGCAGACACATTGTACTTAATTATTTATGTTGAACAATTTACTAACGTATAGAATATACGTATCCCATATACGTCTTTCGTAATGAATTCGTAATGAAGTCATTCGCCAGTGAACCGGAGTCATTTATATTGCCCGCAGGATTAGCACGCTTAAGTGGAAGTGGGCCGGTGGGCCGCGCTTAGGTAGACGTAGTGTAGGACGTCCTGCAGCACGATGGTCCGACGACTTGAGAAAGGTGGCGGGGAACGGATGGATAAGGGCTGCTCAAGACCGGGATGGTTGGCGCCTACTTGGGGAGGCCTTCGTTCAGCAGAGGACGGCGATAGGCCGAGAATATTTCGTCTTTACGTCATATACGGACAGGCACGGACCTCCACTACAAGTAAAACTGGTAAGGCCTTAGACACACCTAAGAAATTCTGAATAGCTAAGTGTAAAACTAACTTCAGACAAAAAGTTACCTAGGATAAAATCTATGCTACTGAACCTAGGCCGATTTTTCACCTAATAAATTAGCAAGTTAAATACAGCCACCCAATGCACTATATTAGTTGGTTAACATTTGGGGCAGATTTACATCATCATCATCATCAGCCCATATACGTCCCACTGCTGAGCACGGGCCTCCTCTACAACTGAGAGGGTTTAGGCCTTAGTCCACCACGCTGGCCTAGTGCGAGTTGGCGGACTACCCACCTAAGAAATTCCTAAGAACTTTTAGGTGTGCAGGTTTTATCACGATGTTTTCCTTCACCGTTAAAGCAAGTGATAATTCATTGTGAATACACACATAACTTCGAAAAGTCAGAGGTGTGTGCCTGGGGTTTGAACCTGCGACCGCCGAAATTCTCGACCGTGCACCTTAACCTCGAGGCCATCACTGCTTCAGATTACAAGCTTTACAAGTCACGAGTAATTGGACCGGTACCACGTTACAATTCAGAACGACAGTTACCGGTAACGTGGTACAGGGTAACACTAACGGACTGACTCGATACCTCTTACCGGGGGAGGCAATGATACTTCAACTAATGGCGCTCGATTATCTTCATCATAATTTAATCTTACTAGTAACTAGTTGGTCTAGATAGAACATTATATTCCTATGTCCATATATCTGGATGTTTCAATCAGTGGCGGTAGTTCCATAAAAGTCCAAAAGCGTTACACGTTAATTGTGTAATGTCTAGTTTATAATTGTTTATTGTGGGGTCAGGATATTTTCATTTACGTATCAAATTGCTTTTGTTAAATAAGGATTTAAAGCTTAAAGATTATTATTCGGAATTTTTAAAGGCAAACTGGTTTTAATACGTTCTGGAATATAATTAATCATCATAATCAGCCCTTTATAGGTCTCACTGCTGGGCACGGCCCTCCTCTCCTACTAAGAAGGTTTAGGCCATTATCCACTACACTGGCCTAGAGCGGATTAGCGGAATACACCTAAGAAATTCCTAAGAACTTTTAGGTGTGCAGGTTTCCTCACAAATGTTTTCCTTCATCGTTTAAGTACCTGAAAATTCATTACCAATACACACATAACATGTTAAAGTCAAATCTTTTCCTGGGGCTTGCACCCGTGACCGCCAAGATTCTCGACCTCGTGTCTAAACCTCGAGACTATCACGACTTTACTGGTAGAATATTCATGCCTGATCAGGTGGGGCGTACGTGATAAAGTTGAATATTATATGACAGTCATGGAATAATACTGTTATCGTTTAATTTTCATGAAGCGAATTGGCTTTTATATCTCTACTAAAACATATTCATATACTTTACCTTAATGAAACATGAGTTTGGGGAAATAGATCTTATATTAACGCATCTAGGTAATTACATAAATATATAAGGTAATGAAAATATGTTATTTTTTGTCTCGTTAAAGACTAACAAGCAAGAAGTTAAGTTAATCTTTATGGATAACCATGGACGATATAATAAATACGTAGGTATAGTAATATATTGGAAATTTAAAACTTATGTTACGAAGATAAATTGATTGAGTATATAATATCGATTACAGGTTATCGGTATTTTTTTTTACCATTTTTTCCTTCTGTTTATAATTTTTATTTATTTATTTATTTATTTATAGCTTTATATACATGATAGTATAAAGGCGGACTTAATGCCATAGGCATTCTCTGACAGTCTACCTTTGGGGAGTGCAGAGATAAATCTTGGTAGGTGTAGGTTGTAGGTGTGATTACATACACATACATATATAAAACATACATAATATTTATAGATACAAATACATAAATATATATTATATATATATACATACAAACACATATATAAACATATAAATATATATATATATATATATATAAACACATATATGAATAAATATCAATGAGATGACTCTGCTAACTCTTTGAGAAACAGTTCTCGAACTCTAGTTTTGAACACTTCTCGTGTAGTGGACGTCCTTATTTTGAGCGGGAGCGCATTCCATAGAAGAATGGATTGGACATTGAAGGAAGAATGTAAGAAGTTAGAATTATGTGGAGGACAGCGAAGAAGGAGATTTTGAGATGAACGTAGATTTCGGTTGTGGTCAGACCCTAAGTGTTGAAAAGAAGAAGTTAAGTATGATGGTGGATTTGGAGAGTGCAGTAAGGAGTAAAGAGTACTAAGAGCACGCAAACTACGGCGTTGTCGAATGGGGAGCCAATTGAGTTGGGAGCGATAAGAAGATACATGATCGTATTTGCGAAGATTATAAATAAATCGAATGCAGTTATTGAGAAGCCGGTCAAGTTTATTGAGTAGATCTGCATTCAGGTCAAAGTAGCACACATCACCATAGTCGATCATCGGGAAGATTAAAGTTTGAACGAGCATTGTCTTGGTCCTAGACGGGAGGAAATTCTTTAGGCGATAAAGCGTACGGAGTGTAAGTGTTGCTCGCTGACACACGGAAGTGACCTGGGCATGCCAATTAAGGCTAGAGTCAATAAGTAGGCCTAGGTCCTTTACAACTGGACACCAGTTAATGATCGAGCCATTATACGTAACCGAAGGGACAGTTGCCATGTCCAACCGGTATAACAGACGTTGACTACCTACAATTATAGCCTGACATTTGGCTGGATTCACGCTTATGCCGAAGCTGTCACACCAGGATTTAATATAGGACATGTCTTTATTTATTTTGTCAACTGCCGATGACACACTATCGACTCTAGCCTGAGCATAAAGCTGCAAATCATCGGCATATAGATGGTACGCACATTGAAGATTTTCGGTTATGAGATTAATAAAAATTGAAAATAGTAGAGGAGAAAGAATGCCGCCTTGAGGAACGCCAGAGTGTAGATCACACCAATCAGACGAGGCCTCATTGATATGTACTGACTGCTGACGACCTCGAAGATAGGATGAGAACCAATCCAATGTATTAGATGACATCTTAAGATGGGAGAGAATAGATAAGAGGATGTCATGACTGACGTTATTAAAGGCATTTGAGAAGTCTACCAGAGCCAATACCGTAACTCTAGTATCCTCCATGCCTGCCCTAATATCGCCAGTCACTTTAAGGAGTGCGGTGATAGTGCTGTGGCAAGGTCTGAAACCGGACTGCAATGTGCTCAGCAGATTGTTAGAGTGAATAAAATTTGACAGTTGTTTGTGCGCACAAGCTTCTAAAACCTTGGATAGGAAAGGAAGTATGGATATAGGTCGGAAATGAGTAACAAGGGTAGGATTCGGAATTTTAGGAAGGGGAATGACGTATGCTTTACGCCATTGGGAAGGAAAAGTATTGGTACTAAAGGAGAAATTAATGATGTGGGTTATGATGAGGATAAGATGGTCTAAAGCCGTGGTAATCATGCGACGGGTGATTTTGTCATAACCAGCGGCATTAGATCTAATGGCTAGGATAATCTTTTTAATATCATCTGAATTCATTGGAGAAAATTGGAAGGGATCAATGTCTGGCTGGGGTAGCCCAGTTATAAATTCCATAGTTAGACTTTTGACTTGATGATCAATGCAGGCAGATGCGCCGAAGTGACGATTAAGGTCATCTAAGTCAACCGTCCCCTGGATGTCTTTATTCTTCTGTCTGCCAATACCCAGAGTCTTAAGGAACTTCCAGATATTAGCGGAAGAAGCGGAGGTTATGTTTTCGAGAATATGGCGGCGCTTAGCGTTCCGTACCAACTGATTACACCGATTCCTTGCAGCCTTAAATGATGTCCAGTTTTCCTCCGTGCGGCGTCTCCTGAATTTTACAAAGGCCCGATCCCTACGCCTCATCGCCATCCGAACTTCACTCGTCATCCAAGGCGCCGGAGGACGTTTCAGTTTGACTTTTCTAACGGGAGCATGAGTGTCATAAAGTGCCTCCAGTTGAGCGTTAAATATGATTACCTTGTCGTCAATAGATGTAGCTGCCGTCAGTTCATCCCAACAAATTTTAGCAGCATCCTCACATAACTTGCGGCTATCCATGCAACCAAAACAACGCACGTGCAAAACTTTAGGTTTGGATTTGGGAGGTTTAAGGACGTAGGATAAGTAAATAAGGTCATGATGGGAGAAACCAGGAGCAGGAAATTGACCGTGAGAATGAACAAGGTCAGGAGTGGAGGTAAGGATCAGGTCAAGCCAGGTATCCTCTCCTTCAATGTTGTGATGAGTGGCTTGTAAAGGGAGGATGTGCAAACTGGCAGACTCAACAAGGTCAAGGAGTTTTCGTGAACGTGTGGAAAAAGGAACAAGGAGGTCGGTGTTGAAGTCTCCCATGATGATGTGGTGTACGTAATCCGACCCTGAAGATTCCAGAATTGAGTCAAGACTGGAGAAATAATCTACAGAGGGAGGACAATAAACCACACCGAGTAAGATTTTGACTCCCTTGACCCAAACCTCAAGGAAAAGGTATTCAGCAGAATTGGAATCTAAGGAAGAGGCTATAATTTTATAGGAAAAAGAGCTTTGGAGATAGATAGCCACACCACCCCCTCTCCTGCCAACCCGATCATTTCGGATTAGAATAAATCCAGGGAGGGGGTATGCGGCGGAAGGAAGATGAGGTTTGAGCCAGCTCTCAGAAATAAGGACGGCGTGCACGTTAGCGTCGGTGAAAGTTACAGCTAGTTCATTATAGTGACTAGCTATACTTTGCGCGTTAATGTGACAAGCATTAAAAGTAAAGCGATTTTCGAAAATAAACTTACCACGTATCAGTTCCCCAATAGTGGCAAACGTCGAGCAAAAGCTGTCATCACTACGTGTGGAGGAAACTGATTCATTAGCAGAATAATAAGAGTCATCGTCTGAATTCATAATAAATAAATAAAGTTATAAAACAAAATGTATATATATATAGTAAAATAAATATTTGTTTATTAAAGTAAATAAATATAATATATTAATAAGGCGCAGATAATAAATAAAAGTATACTACTGTTACGAATGTCACACTCTGCACCACCCGCCAGCTAACACTATAGGTACAATATAAGAGCAATTAATGTTGCATTAAAAACAAAAAAAAAACATAATTAATAACATAAAACAAAGAGTTCATGTGAAATGGAACGTAACATCACTCAAATGTCAAAATGAAAGTGACATAAAAAAAAAGAAAGAGAGAGAAAAAAAAACAATTAAAAAGTGGGTAGAGAGAAAAAAGAAACAGATAAACAAATACGATTATAAACGAATACACGTTAGTTGACGCTTGACAACATTACGGCTTACGCGTTTTTGGGTCCGAGCGCGATGTTTCCGCCGCCCCGTGATTTCTTACTGCCGACGTCGATAACTCGGCTGTTTTCGGAAACTTAGCCATTATGGAGTTTAGTTCGTCGATAGTGGTGACCTTGATTCGGCTTCCGTCCGGGACTTTAATAACAATTGTGCCGTCCTGAGTCCAGCAAGATCGCATGCCAAAGTACTGCCGACTTCTGCTAAACACATTTTGTCTTGACTTTGTAAGAAACTCTTTTATGGATGCAGACGAGCCTTTTAGCCTGGACTTGGCTCGCCAAACATCTGACCGGTGGTTTACATTGGAAAACCTAACAAGTATAGGCCGATGATGCTCTTTGTTCGGTGTCCCAATGCGATGACAAGCTGTGATAGACGAGGCTGTTATCTCCTTCAGCGACATGGCACCGTTCACCAGCGACAACACGGCCTGTGTGCAGTTATCGTTGTCAGCCTCAGGCACTCCGAGGAATAGCAGCGCTTTTCGACGATGCCTGGTCTCCAATGCGTCCACCATGTAAGCGCACTCCGCAATTTGTTGCCGCAGCAGCCGAAGCATATTAAGCATGAGCTCTCGAAAACTCCGGAACTCCTCAGCAACTCGGGCAACAGTATCCTTGGCAGTGCCCCCAGTGTGAAGTTGTGCTTCCAGTTGGGCCATCCGTTTCGAAAAGCTGTCCTCCAGATTTCTTTGTGCACTTTGGATGTCTGTGTGTGTTGACATAGCGAGTTTGAATGCCTCAGTGATTTCTCTCAAGCAAGTGATGAGTGGTTTGTTTAAGTGCTGGCAGATGGTGTAGAGCAGGATCACACACAGTGGTAATGTAAGTACATGGAATACACCGTCTGTACTACGAAATACACAAGTTTTACTAGTAAATTTACAATTTAAAAAGAATAATTTCAAATTGTAACAGAAAACACGTCTACTCAATACACCGACCGCAGAGAAAAAAAAAAAAAAAAAAAAAAAAAAAAAAAAAAAAAAAAAAAAACTTTTTACTTTTTTGTTTCTTTTTTTCGTTTAAGTACATCCTTGTTGTTTTTATATAATTTTTTCCCCCATTTCCGACACCCACTCATATTTTTATTTGTTATTTTTGTAAATTAGGTTGTTTGGAAGAGATCGCAGTCAGTGATAAGATCATTGTCATTTGGTCCTTAGCATTATTTTTTTTCATTTTGTATTATGTATTCATGGTGTATAATAAACGCATACTATTCAGGTGTATTGTAGTGGGGGCGGCACCTTTGGAATGCTGTTTTGTCAATATCCATTACACACAATATTACAATCGAAACAATCGTTTCGAAAATCAAATTATTGTTAATATCTACATATTCGCTGAAACCCGGTAAAGCGAACTGTATTTATACATCCTATATAGTTTTATGATAAATAAAACAACAACATGAAAATTTCAGACTTTTTGCTGCTACTGAAAATTTTCAAATGAAAAAGAATAAAAAATCTTAAAGTATGGTATAAGAGTTTAGAGCCTTAAATCTCAAAACTACTAAAAAATTACCTCACCTAGTAAACTTTACGCTCACCCATGTCCGTAATCTCGCCAGGCCACCTCTATTATTTACAATAAAATTAAGAGTAATTGCCGTGGACCAAACCCGGGCTAGGGCAATCTAGATAAAAGCTCGTTGCTTGGACAATATCGCCCATGAACGCTTTAGGCCGAAGATCGGCCGCGTTTAGTCCACTTGAAATATGAATGGAGCCTCGTTTGTGTTCTCTGGAGTTATGTACTACGAATATAATGTGGGTTTGCTCTTTATTCAAAAATATTGATTCAAACAAATTTGATTACTTATCTCTTAAATATCGAAAATAAGTAATGAGTATGAAAGTCGAAGGATGGACAAACAGAGGAAGGCCAAAGAAAAGATGGATGGAGTGCGTGAGAGAAGATATGAAAGAAAAAGGGGTGAATGAAGACATGACGGCTGATAGGGATGTTTGGAAGGATAAAACATACTGCGCCGACCTCAAATAAAATTGGGAACAGGGCAAGTGAATGATGATATCGAGGTTAAGCCTAAAGTCTATATTGTACACATACATAGGGACAAATTAAATACAAGGGGAATGCGTATTGTGATTCCCTGGTGCCTGGTCCCTACAAGTTTAAACTATATTTGGGCACCAGAGTTCTTTAAAACACTTTAAATTCATTGCACTATATAAGATTTTGATGTACTGTACTAAAAATTTTAGTGTTTTGTGTGACATTGTTTTTCAATTTCAGTAAACCAATATTATTATAAACCATTATCGGCACAATAATGGCCGCCACTTTGTTAATATTTAATTACTGGGTCGAGTTTTAACACCTTTGTTCACTCTTTGATAAGTACATATTCGGGTGGGCATCTTGGTCACACTCCTTGTACGCCTTAGACAGTAAATTATCCCAGGACAGAAAAAGATACACCGATCTCCACATCTGTACCAAATTTCACCAGAATCGAAACATATGACTTGTCAAATTTTGTACAATTGTCTTTAATAAAAAATAAGGATAGCCTCAGTATAGCTCGACCAAGTTTCAAGTCATACAAACGAAACCTGTTGATTATTTCATCGCATAGATAGAAATGAAAGCAAAATGTTTACCGTAAATTATGGACGACGGGATAAAAGTTACGTCTCTCGCCGTAAATATAATATGTTAATGAAAACCTTTATTTGCCATCTGTACGCTTAGAGCGAAATGGAAATATCTCGTACTTGTTTAAAGTTGTTTAAATATTACTGAACATGTCAGTTCATGTTAAATAAATGCTTTCATAAATCATAGTTAAAGTAGCTGATTTTGTAGTCTCACGTTGCTTCAGGTTCGATTTCCGGGCCAGGCGAAATTTTATTTTTAGTTTCAAAATTCTTATTAGCTTTATGAGGTCTGAAAATGTGCTCAAAAAATGTCTATAGTCCTTACCACTACGAGGACCTAAAAGTATTGATAAGAATTTATTCGCCAATCATCTGTTCCTTTACAAATCAATCTCTCCTTTAAATTCTAAATAAAGCAAAACTTGTATATATGCGTTTCAACTATACATTTTATATCTACGATAAAAATGTTTAACACTTTCCACTAGTGGACTTGGGCTATAGTTCACGGTACTACCATACTCCTTTTTTTTGCAATACAAACACATATATAGTTAGTATATCCACCGAGATTAGCCCACGCAAATAAACTTACTATTTAAACTACATAAATCCCCAAAAAACCCTCAATACGAACCCCTAGGGCCAGTCGAGCGAGTGATCGGTACCCTATCCCCCGACGTGAACCGCAAATAAAAACACATTAGAAAGCATTTAAATCCCAATTCATCAAATGCAAGCGACGGAGTGACGCTTTTAAATAAGGATCCGAAACACGTCCCCAATCCTTTTGGGACTTATCAATCTTCGAGGCATTAGTCGACGCCGCATCAACTGCACATCAATCACACGATCAAGAAAATGTTTCGAGAAAACATAAGGTGCGAGAAACAGGGGTAAGCGCGAATCGGTTTAACGCTTTGGGACTCGTGGTCTTTTGGGGTTGTTCATTTATTACTCATTTTTTAACGAGCTATATAGCGTGTTAGTAGACCGTAAGGTATGGTGGTCAAAAACACGTTGACGAAAAAAAAAACGTTCGTTTTCCTAATTCCTGATTCAGTTTTTGATCACGGCTGTTTCATCATCATCATCATCAGCCCATATACGTCACACTGCTGGGCACAGGCCTCCTCTACCATTGAGAGGGTTATGTCTGTATAAAAGCATCAGGAATATTATTTAGTTATATTATTGTTTCGTGTTATTATACAGGCTATAAACCGACCGCGATTGAAAACTAAGACAAGTAGGTAATGGCTATAAGGAAACGTATTTATTTTTTAGCGTTGGTGTATTTGTAATTCATCATCATCAGCCCATATACGTCCCACTGCTGGGCACGAGCCTCCTCTACAACTGAGAGGGTTTAGGCCTTAGTCCACCACGCTGGCCTAGTGCGGGTTGGCGGACTACACACCTAAGAAATTCCTAAGAACTTTTAGGTGTGCAGGTTTTATCACGATGTTTTCCTTCACCGTTAAAGCTAAAAAGTTAAAGTGATAATTCATTTGTAATAATCGTAACTATTACCTGTGTTAATTTTCGGTCACGATCTGTTCACGCCCTGTATATGTGACAGGCTAATGTTTGATGGTTCATGTGGTGGAGTTTGTAAGATATGTGATACGAAAGGCTTTTAGATTGGTCTCCTAACGAGAGGCCTGACGTACCTGCACAAATTAATTATTTCAAGTTCCATAAATATATGTTTCGGATCTGGGTGTTTGTAAGGTAAATACTTTTAGTATCTACTTACTAGTAACTTCTACTATTTATTTATCACTATTATTAATAGTGTCTCGTGGTCTCGCGGTACATGTGTGTGCCGTGCGATCTGGAGGTCCTGGGTTCGATTCCTGGGTCGGGCAAAGTGTTATTCGGTTTTTCCATTAGGAAGTTCTCAATAACAGCACAGAGTCTGGAAATGTGCCCGAAAAACGGCAATAGGCTCGCCCCCTATTACGTGGGACTGATGCATACCTGGCGAAATGTGGGTGCAGAAATGCACCTCTGCCTACCTCAACTGGGAATACAGGCGTGAGTTTGTGTATGTATGCATGTATTGTTAATAAAAACGAAGAAAAGAAACGTTACGTTAAAGAAGTAAGGTTGCTGAAATACAATCTATATTTTATTCATACGAGCTGGCAAAGATACCATTATTGACATTTATTACAACAAGGGTTATCCGAGACTTCGTCAGTGTGGCTTTTTTATCAACTATGTAATTTATTCGCATAAGAAAATTTACAAAGAAATAATATTTTCTTGAAACATTTTAAAAATAGTGCATAGAGTTGGAAGAATAAAACCAAAAAACAAAACATTTTTCACTAAATCTTCAGTTCAACCTTACTTTTCTATTTTGTTTTGGTCTGTTTTTGTAGTCTTTGTGCATTTAGCTCTTTTCATACTGTAGGCTAGTCAGACTATCTTTTGTACTCTGCATATTTTCCTAATAATATAATTACTCCAGAAAGCACTTATTTGAAACATGTCCATAATTACTATTCAATTATTAAGACTATTTTACGACATCCTTGGCTTCGACATGACTATTAACCTTCATCATCATCAGCCCATATACGTCCCACTGCTGGGCACGGGTCTCCTCTACAACTGAGAGGGTTGAGGCCTTAGTCCACCACGCTTGGCGGACTACACACCAAAGAAATTCCTAGGAACTTTTAGGTGTGCAGGTTTCATCATGGTGTTTTCCTTCACCGTTAAAGTAAAGCCTACCTAAGAGGGTAAAGTATATCAAATATAAACAGCGAATAATTTCAATAAAAAATACTTCACGAATGTTATTTTCCGAGAACCATCTTGCGGAACCTAAAAAGCATTCCCAGCATAAGATGACAGATAGAATAGGTAATTTGTCGTTCCCATGTGGTGATCGCACATTCGTTCCGCGGTCATTACGCTAATGGAAACAAATACCTCGCCTGAAATTGAATTTGCTAAATTAAATGGAATATTTATTGATTATATATTGTTGCTTCTAACTTTTAAGATACGTAACATATCATTGCTCAGAATAAAAAAGAATTAGCCCCTAATCTAATTTTGAAGTACAATAAATTAAAGTCATTTCATTAAGACAGCCCCATGGCGCAATTGATTAGACATCAGCTTGCGAAACGATACGGGTTCGATCCCTGCACCGAGACAAATGTTTGTATAATCCACAAATATTTGTTTCAGGTCTGGGTGTTTATGAGAGCGAAAAGTCACTCGTAGTTTCTGATACCCACGCCACAAGACTCGTATCTTAATGTGGGGTCAGAACTATGTATGTCACTGTTGTGTGTATTTATTCATTTATTCATGAATCATAACTTGTCCAATGCACACTCAAAAAGTTCTTATGAATTTCCCAGGGGTTTCGTCATAGCGTGTTTAATTGCTATTCAATATACATAAATTTTTAATCTCCCTCTGGCCTCAATTTCGGAATCATGACGTCACGTACAAAAGCTAACATGAAATGCAACAAAACAAACAGCAGCGCTGTCATCTAATATTTTCGGTACTAAATCCTCGTTTATCGTTAATGCACGTCATGAATTTCACTATTAACAGGTATTTCGAATACAATTTCCGCAGTAATCCTATACATCCTAACATTTAATTTGCGGCCGAATTTATTCCCGGATTACGCGCCGTTCATAATTCACGACTTGTTTATTATTGTAACCATTTGAGTTTAATGTGACATCATATATTATTTATGTTTCATATTAATAGCTTATATAGCTTTCGCAATTACCTTTCATGGTTGTATAGGTTGTAGAGAAACATAGAAAGGTAAATATATTGTATAAATAAATATAATGTCGTGATGGCCTCGAGGTTTGGGCACGCGATCCAGAATCTCGACAGTCGCGGGTTCAAACCCCAGGCACACACCTCTGCCTTTTCGAAGTTATGTGTGTATTCAATAAGTTATCACGTACTTTAATGGTTAAGGAAAACATAGTGATGAAACCTGCACACCCAAAAATTCTTAGGAATTTCTTAGGTGTGTAGTCCGCCAACCCGCACTAGGCCAGCGTGGTGGACTAAGGCCTAAACCCTCTCATTTGTAGAGGAGGCCCGTGCCCAGCAGTGGGACGTATTTGGGCTGATGACGATGAACAAAAGTTTCGCTTCTAATCTCCTGAATTGTATTTTTTTTGCATAGAAATATACAATATTATGTGACTGCCTCGTGGTCTTGCGGCACGAGTATGTCTCGTGCGATCTAGAGTTGACTAGTTCGAATGAAATGAATATAGTAGAAGAGAGAAGAAACCTACGTACCTAAAAGTAAACACCAAAGAACTTAGTTTTATAAAGTCTAGGGGACGTTCGTACCAAACAATATAGGAGACAATCTATTTATATACAGTCACTATGCAACTACCAAATGGTCTCTTAGTAGTCGTTTCAACGTATCGAAGAAAATAAGGAACGAAGATTACAATGGAAGTAGGTATGTACATTTTACGTGCATACGGCGACTCCCTCAAATTTGCAAAGTACTCGCACTTTCAAAACAAAGTTTTGTCATTTCAATGATGACACGGTCCGAAAGCCATTGTTATGAAAAATTATATCATGTTTAAATATGATCCCTTCTGACTTTCAAAGTTGGTGTTTTCGAAATAATTAATAGCTCACATAATTATTGAAAACATCGAGAGAAAACCTGCTTACTTTTCGTAATTTTTATGTTTCGTTATTTCTAGTGAAAATATCACTCACACACAAACTCCGCGAGTTCCTTGTGTGTTAATTAGACTTAATATAATATCTACCAACATACCGTAGACTAGCTCCGTATTCTACTAGGCCTAAATCCGAAGGGAGTCATGCTCGCCAATAGTATAAATTTTAGGTATCAGCTTATCATTATTATCAGCCCACTGCTGGGCACGAGACACATGTACGATGAAAAGCCTTTCGGGTATAGTTTGCCTACGCCGTCAATGTACGTCATAATTAATTAAAAATCAAAAATAAATTTGAATAGTCAGGAGTGCGTACCTGGGATTTGAACATGCAAACTTCGGGTATATGTCCTGATTAACCTTCATGCCACCATACACAGTAAATATTGGTAAATATTTTGTAAATTTCTACTAAGTTCCATGATGTAATTACGCTGAAAATTAGACTATCCAATTTAAATAGCACATCTGCAAGTATTAGAAGTAAGGACTTAAATATATTAAAGCTCCTACAATTATTGTAGAACACTAAGCGTCTGCCTTAACCATTAGACTCATTGCAATTCCCGTAATGGGCGGATTACTTCCAGCTGATTTCCACGCACACTTCTTTAATTTCCTTTTACAGAAGGCCACGAGCCAACAGGTCGTCACAGTTTTAACTGTCGCTGACTGCCAATTAAAAATAATACATGTTGATTAAAACTTTTGCTTCAAAACAATTATACCCGACAGTCACATACATAGTTCTAACCCACAGACATGTGTTCTAACCCCACACTAAGATATATATATCTTGTGTCGTGGGAATCAGAAACTACGAGAGATTTTTGGGTTTCATATGGCCGAATACTGAAACGCTACTTAATCTGAGGGCGACTTATATTTATGTGGCTGTTATAATTTAAGCGGTATATACTTACAAAATGCCATTTATGGAAATTTAAGTGGGCATTAGTTAATCACAGTCTTAAAACTGATGTTTCAGTATACCGCTTAAATTATAAGTCACCCTTAAATATAAGTCACCCTCAGATTAAGTAGCGTTTCAGTATTCGGCCAATAAACACCCAGACCTTAAAGAAATATTTGTGATTTGGAGACTTCCTCAGGGCACACACGTACCACTCAGCTCTTAGACACTGCCCACTAAAAAGCCTATCAGTCTCTGAAGCAAAAGTAAAGTTGTCACAGTGGCTGCAAAAACTAGATTACGAAGACACAGAAAATGTCTTAAATGTAATTAACCCATAATGACCATGTCTCTGTTGCTTCAACATTTAGTTTTAAGCTTTTAATTAAGATTGAATATTAATTTTAATTATTAACATTTAATTATTAAATGTTTTTCCTCAAAAGTGTAACAGTTGTTTGGTTTGTTTAATAGTGAGTAAGTTATAATAATAATGCTCAAGTTCCTATTGTTTTATTGTTAGTTTTAGGATTTTAAACAAATTTGAATATTATCTTAAATGTTTTTCTCAAAAGTGTAATAGTTGATATAAGTAGGTATGTACCGATTAGTTTGTTTAATAATTTGCTTTTATTTGTACGACAATCCAATTACAAAATTAATTTATGTTGGTCCCCAAGATACAGGCTTAGCCTAGTTTGGGGCCCTCTGGCAATCATTTAAAAATAGCAAATATTTATGCGCAAAATATAAATGTAAATGTATAAAAGTAAAGATGTAAGAAAATGTGATATGTGTATTGTGTAATAAATAAAGATTATTATTCTTATTCTTATTCTATTCTCGTATTGCAAGCTGGTGTTTAGCCAATTACGCCATGAGGCTAAGTGCTGTGTGTATTAAGTGTGTGTTAAATTAGAAAAGTGACGCCACTATAATACAATTGTACACTACATCTGAATACTCCGAAAAATCAAGACCCGAAATAAATGCCTAAAGTGGTTGCCTAGATTTTTTTCTTCGTGATTTAATGGAACCCAAGATGTCTGCTCTTTTTGCAACCTATCGTGACAATATGCTGATAATTGCGATATCTGTTTTCGTACACTCAATATAAACAAATATTTTGTAAGAACATATCTTTGCTCTCTCACAATTCGATTTAAATCAAAACAAGTGCTTATTTACATTTGCGAATTCAATTAAATTTATACTGAATATATTACCAAAACGTCTGTTACTACGAAATACACAGAATAGAAACTCAATTAGCGGAGTACCTACAGAAGGTACACAGCAGCCACTTGATTAAGAGAATGTAAATAATTTGTTGTAAGATGACGTGAGTTAGAAGCTTAGAGAGGACTATGAAAATATAAAATCGTATGCCGTAGTATGTGCCGTACGATCTAGAGGTCCTGGGTTCGATTCCCGGGTCGGGTGAAGTGTTATTGGGTTTTTCCATTAGGAAATTCTCAGTAGCAGCACGGAGTCTGGAATCGTACCCGAAAAACGGCAATAGGCTCGCCCCCTATTACGTGGGACTGATACAATACTGGCGAAATGTGGGTGCAGAAATGCACCTCTGCCTACCCCTTCGGGAAATACAGGCGTGAGGTTATGTATGTGTGTATGTAAAATCGTATGCGTTTTAAAGTCTGGGAGTGGAAGCTATATGCGGATTTTTAAAAATGAAGCAAATATTTGTACCTTTTTTTAAAAATTTGGGAGGACTTGAGAGTAAAACCAGATTTAAAGATCCTTCTCTTTCTTACATCTTCTTGGAGAAGATTCTTGAATGTGTATATAAAAGATTTTTTCGCGGTGCTGTTACTATCGAGACGAGTCCCTGATTAAGACTTTATTATTCTCAGCCTATCGCCGTCCACTGTTGAACGAAGGCCTCCCCAAGTAGGCGCTAACCATCCCAGTCTTGAGCAGCCCTTATCCATCCGCTACCCGCCACATTTCTCAAGTCGTCGGACCATCGTGCTGTAGGACGTCCTACACTACGTCTACTTAAGCGCGGTTAAGACTTTATATATATATAAAAGAGTGGCCTATTGGAGGTTCTTTTGCACATTATAAGAGTTAATTAAGACTAAAATACAATGTACGTGGCCTCTGATTATGAACAGCGATATTAAAATTGAAAGTTACTACTTAAGTAAGTGAATTTAAAATGAGTTTGATACATGCGTCATTATGCACGAGTATGTATATATAAGGGACTAAGGCTTAAATCCCCTTAGTTGTAGAGGACGCCTGTGCCCAACAGTGAGACGTATGTATATGAGCTGATGATGATGATGTATATTATATAATACTAGCTGTACTTCGTCTGCGCGGAAAATTAATTTTTAGTAAGAAAATTTATAAACTAAAAGTAGCCTTAGTTACTCCTTATTACATCAGCTACCTGCCAATAAAAGTCCCGTCAAAATCGGTCCAGCCGGATTAGCCGGAACAAACGTCTGTTTGTTAGTCTAGACAGACAAAAATAGTAAAAAATGATATTTTGGTGTATGTACCGTATATACATATATATTCATATATACATGTAGAAAAAAATGGTTATTTCAATATTACAAACAGACACTCCAATTTTATTTATATGTACGTAGCCTAAGTTAATCCTTATTACATCAGCTATCTGCCAGTGAAAGTCCCGTTAAAATCGGTCCACCCGTTTCAGAGATTAGCGGGAACAAACAGACAGACAGACAAAAATTGTAAAAATAGTTATTTTGGTATATGTACCGTGTATACATCCATATACATTTATTAAAAAGCGGTTATTTCAATATCACAAACAGACACTCCAATTTTATTTATTTGTATAGATTTTTTCCATCCACTAACTAACAAGTCCTCTCTTCGCCTGTTACTTGTAGCCCAATGTCAATGAATTTTCAGTGCCTCAGAATATAGCGTTTGAATCGGATTAAACGGTGTTTAGTTAAAACCGATGAAAGGGTGAATCTCTCTGATTATTGCGATCTTCGCTAAGCTCTGCCAATCGACGCGTGGTGTTCTCCTCGCTCAATTATATACTTTGTGAAGGCGTGGGTGTATCGGCCCTTTGACTTTGAAGGTAATTGTCTGTAATTTGCAGACGGAAGACGCCTTTGGTTGTCATTTCGGCTGTAGTTCAGCGTTACACGTAGCTTTTGTGACTGTTTCAAGGAAACGGAAAATTTTCGCATTGTTGGGTGCAGACGTGTTGAATAACAGTATAGAATAATAGTTATGTAGTAATGGCGGCCTGAAGTAGGTTATTTTATTTCGTATACATAGGAAATAGAAATGAATGATAATAAGTTTTTTGTGTTGTAAATTCCATATAACTTGGATAGTCCAATACCAAAAACTTAAATCTTTAGTGTTTTGATGGCCTCGTTAATCCCACAGTGTGTGTTAACTATGCGATTTCTTGGCACAGAATTAGATTTTAGGATAAGAGTTTTTTTTACATGTTATTGACTATAACTTGCCGCGTATAATGAATTCCAAGATTTTGAAACATAAAAGTAAACCCTCAGTCCTTTAGCCTTGTGGACTTTCGGGTCACGTATGCGAGTAAGTGTGCTGTGCGATATAGAGGTCCCGGGTTTGATTCCCGGGTCCGCAAAAGTATTATCGGGTTTTTCTTTTAAGAAATTCTCAGTGGCATCACGGAGTCTAAAAATGTGCCCGAAAAACGGCAATATACTTGCCCCCTATTACGTGGGACTAATACATAATAATGCACCTCCACCTATCCTTTCGGGAAATACATACGTGAGATTATGTATGTAATCCTTTAGTCTTGTAAGAAAAAATACGCGAGGCTATACAGGGTGTATTCAGACCGTGATCGGAAACGAAGGCAGGTAATAGCTAAGGTGATTACAAACCCCCTGGCGTTAAAGAAAATTCTGACAAAAAATAATTTTTTTTACGTTTTCCATACAAACCGCGTACATTTAATACCGATGGTTGTATGGAAAAAGTCAAAATTTTTATTTTTTGTCAGAATTTTCTTTAACGCCAGGGGGTTTGTAATCACCTTAGCTATTACCTGCCTTCGTTTCCGATCACGGTCTGAATACACCCTGTATATAAAAGGTAGCTGATTCTCAACAACTACGACCATTTACAAATGAAAACAGCTCACGTAAAAATACTCAAACCGCATTCCGATCCCGGGCCATTAATTAAATAAAGTGATGGGCCTCTTCAGGATAATGCTTGTTGACAAATCGTCTAGCGCGACGAGGGTCACGCGTCACCTCGGGCCGTCTTAACGCCGTATAATTTATTAAGATAACCCATTGAAATTACCGAAGTAGCTACCATGTTTCACGTGGACAGTGCTAGCTGGGATGGTGTTGTATTTGTGAATTCATTGTCGCCCGCACGCAATTTTATTAAATATGTAGATACATATACCATACTAAAAATCATCCATATTGATTCAGAGTTTTAGTCGTGAAAGTCATCGTCATCATCATCATCATCAGCCGAAAGACGTCCACTCTAGACATAGGCCTCCTTCAAAGACTTCCAAAGCGCTCTGTCGGAAGCGGCCTGCATCCAGCGTCTTCCCGCGATTTTTGTAAGATCATTAGTCCACCTTGTGGGTCATCGTCCAACGCTGCGCTTGCCGGTACACGGCCTCCACTCGAGAACTTTTCTGTCCCACCGGCCGTCAGTTCAACGAGCTCCATGGCTCGCGTTTATAATATTGATATGGATTCTTTTATTTGACATATAATATGGTACCCTCTTAGTTTTAGAGGAGGCATGGGCCCAGCGTGTATTATCTCTTGATTGGAAAAGAGCAACACTAGAGTTTCTTGCCCATTCTTCTCTAGTGTTGACTGCCTTCCGAACAGGATGGTACAGTAAATTTTGAAATGACTGAATCTAAGTGATTTATTTGACATTTTATAGATTCAATAAATACTATTTCATTTCATATGGAAATAATTACAAAATTCTTAAAATTTCACATTTATTTTTTACCTAACACACCGCGTTATTGACACCATTCTATACCTTTGTTCATCTGTTAATCTCCAAGTAGAACAATTTACGGACAGAACAAATCTGGCAGCGAACAAAAAAGGTAACAGTTAATGCGGTATCCATCCGGCCGGCATACCCGGTCGTTTCCGCGCCGGCTCGGAACTTACGCGATCACGTGCGCGGAAATGGAATTTTAAATCCGCACGTTGTGCTTAACGCCAGACCTCGCGAGATCGGGAATATACACCGGGAGCAACGTAGGCCTTAGCTCGCTCCTTTTTATATAAGTATCTCCAAAACGATAGTAAGGAAAAGAGGCCATCCCCTTTTTTTTTTAACGAGATGAAAGCGCCTTAAGCTCCCCGTTCGGTACCTCGGGGGAGGCCGAAAAGGGTATGTCGGGGTCACCGGCCTTCTAACTCAATGCGTGGAACTATTGTTCGCTTGGCTGAGTTAGGTCCTTAACCAAAATCCTACGCATACCAACTAAAACCGCCCAGCGCTCTGTCCAAATGTGGGTTCCGCTGCGATAGAGGGATTTCAGGTGTCCCCACTTAGCCCTATTTTGGACGCTCATTTGGTGTGAGCGTCCGCGACATTCACGAGGCCATGCGCTCTGCCGCACATCTCGGCATCGCACATCTCCTGTAAGGGTCCACCTCCCCCGTATTACGCCTAAAAATCCCGATAACCCCTATTAGTCGCCTCTAAAGACAGGCAGGGGATGTCGTGCGCTATTTTCATAAAATTCGCTGGATCTAGCCAAATTTGGACGTCCGGTCAAGGACACACAGCATGTTTCCCATTTCGAGAATCGCTGCACACCTAGTGACCCTTGTGACATTCCCTGGGTTTATCATAGAACAATTATTTGCGGAAATCTATGAAAGAAATTTCCCGTCATACTTTAAGTGGCATACATACCAGCAAAATGACAGCAGTCACATACATAGTTCTGACCCCACACTAGGATACAAGTCCTGTACCGTGGGGATCAGAAACTACGAGAGACTTTTTGGTCTCACAAACACCAACCCGAAACAAATATTTGTGGATCACACTAATATTTGTCTCGGTGCGGGGATCGAACCCGCGGCCTCTCGTTTTGCAAGCTGGTATCTAGCCCACTACGCCACGGGGCTGTCGAATGTTTGACTTTTACTTGCACCTAGCGAACTAAGCCATCACGAATTAAATGACCCAATAACAACAATAAGTACTCATTGTACCCCCAACTTTGTAAACTTTTTGGCTGCCGAATGATACACGCTGTGGACTCGGAACGCGTAAAACTGAATTCGCAATGAAAATACTCCGCCCATTCATCCGATCGTTCAATTATTTACACACATCGCTATTATAAATTACACGTACGGTTGCTTGGGAATATAAGGGTATTTTTGGCAGCTTATGTCGCAGTAAGTAGTTATGGCCTCGAGTTTTAGGCGCGTGGTTTAGAATCTCTGCAATCGCGTCTACAAAACCCACGCACTACACCTCTGACTTTTCGATGTTATGTGTATTCACTATTAATTATTCGAAAGGAAGACATCGTGAGGAAATATGTACACCTAAAAGTTCTTAGGAATACCATTGGAGTGTAGTCCGTCAATACCTGTACTGAAATTATCGTGTGTGTGAGTGTTTCATTCAACACAATTTTTTTATCTTAACATGGATTCCGTAGACATGTTTTGCTCATATAACGTGGTTAAAACTGATTAATTATATTATTTTTTTTATAAATAAAACAGAACTGAAAATAGTAACTGTTTTTCAAAGTCATTTATAAATTTCTTATACTGCCAGACATCTTTCGACATAATCTTACCAAACGAACTATTTAAAGGGAAATTCCGTCTCACTACTTGATGACGTCATTAAATTCCTTTAAAAAATGGCCCCACACGGCATGCCTTATCAAGCAAGCGTCTCAGATAATTTCCAAGAGACGTCTTAATTTGGCCCGGGCCGTAATTAAGACGACAACCGGGGGCCTGTCAAATTAATTACATCTATTCGAGATAATCACACTTGGAACTCTAGATGGCGAGTTTTTTTACATCGCCTTGGAAGTTCCTTGGCTGGGATTAAGGGGCACGGTGTCTGCTTACAATTTGTTAGTGGAAGTTTTTTAAGGGATGTGTAAAAAAATTGTACCGCCCCTAAATACCTACTTTTGCCGCACCATCAAGCTGTGGAATAGTTTGCCCGCTCACGTGTTCCCTCCTTCCTATGATCCTGGATCCTTTAAGCGAAGCGTGAAGAAGCATTTGTGCGGGCCGGCATGATTATGTCGACCAGCGGGTGACCATCGTTTCTCGCTGGTTGGTATTATTTTTCTGGACTCCACTGTGCTTACCATCAGGTACAGTGGAGTCACTTTGCCGTGCCAGAATAAAAAAAAAAAAAAAAAAAAAAAAAAAAACCGCTTCAGAATAACTCTTTGATCTCAGGGTAAGTGTGCGCCGTGCGATGGAGGGGTTCCAGGGTCGATTGCCAGGAGTGGAGTGGAGGACTTTTGACTTGGCAGTTGATGAATGAATATAACTTTTCGCTACATTATGCATGTACGTATGTATTTAGTAGTTATCCACGAGGAAATCATTATTCGCTTTAAATCAACAAACCCAGTAGCTGAACCTTCTTTAATAATACATACATACATAACCTCAAGCCTGTATTCCTCGAAGGGGTAGGTAGAGATGCATTTCTGCACCCACGTAATAGTGGGCGAGTCTATTGCCGTTTTTCGGGCACATTTTCAAACTCCAGAAAAACCCAATAACACTTTGCCCGACCCGGGAATTTAACCCATGACCTCTAGATCGCACGGCACATACTTTTGTCGCGAGACCACGAGGCAGTCTTCTTTAATAATATTGGCTGAAAAAATATAATCAATGCTATTACCATATACTATCCTCTGCTAGTCAAAAGTCGCCCCAACGTCTATTATTGACGACCCTGAACCGTATGTTCCAATTTCAAAATATCATAATTAAAACACGTACACACGCGTCACAAAACACCAGTGCACAATTTGATTGTAAATTTAAAGACCCCCATAAAAATCTTGTTACACATCTGTTGGGTCTCGCGGAAATATTTCATTTTATCCTTTGAGGGCTGCCGTTGTTATGAAAACAGAGTTTTGCCGGGATCCGCCACCCATTCAACGAGAAAAGGAAACATCGGAAAGATTTATTAAATTCAACCTAAATCCCAGCAGGGTACAGGTGCTGTATTCTTGAGCCTTCGATAAGTATGTCAGAGGTATTTTTTTAAATTATTTTTTATATTTCGTCTTTTAGAGAAAAAAATACCCCATCGTTAGTGGCCATTGCTGTTGATGCATCAGTCAAATTGCTGGCACTCTAAAAGAATAATAAATGGTTAGATAAAAAAAGTTATTATAACAAAAATATTTCTCTATTGATATGTTGCCTCAACTCGAATTCTTGTGGGATAGAAAAGCTATCGTAATTGCGATAGATTCTGCACATAATCAGATGGAATATTCTTTAGAAATGGACCACCTTGTGTGTGGTGATACTTTCGAGGCACTTCTTGCTGGTAGTAAAATATTCGGAGCTAAGGTAAAAATAATGGACGACCGCATTTCCGAATGATGGTCTTGCCTTCAGGTAAAGTAGTTAATTTTCGGCCTCTTCAGCAACAAAGTAACATCATCATCATCAGCCCAAATACGTCCCACTGCTGGGCACGGGCCTCCTCTACCACTGAGAGGGTTTAGGCCTTAGTCCACCACGCTAGCCTAGTAACATCAGCACTCCTTATATCGATAAGTCGAGAATAAGGACACCGATATTGCATTTACCAAGAAACGGGACCATGTGTGGAATTTTGGAATATTTCATGTCGCCGGCCACGTCATGCTAATAGATTTATGTAATTCATTAAAATTACATAATTTTAACAAAAGGAGAATATCCTTAGCTTTCAGGGAATAAAATAATTTGAACGTGTGAAGTTTGGAATTCAAATGAGGCCGGGTTTTAAGGTTACAAATATAATGTTTCGACTAACTCGCTTAGCGGGAATACTCGGGAAAAGATAATTATAATCATTATATTTTTACACTGAGGCTTGTATCCCAGGGAATGTGGGTGTGTTTGTACTTCCACGTTTCAATAGCTATATTTTTAGTATCACGTAAAAGAAGGATGGTAAATAGTCATTTATTAGACATATTTTTATTCTCTATAATTTCCAAACGGAAGAACTAACATCGCTTGGACCAACCAAATAATCTAAATTTTACCAAAATATTTAACAAGTTATAAAACTGATCACAATTATCTACGTTAGGATAGGTATAGTTTTTACTACCAGACATTATAAATGTCCGAAACACATTAAAGACAGATAAGTAAACGTACGTCGAGAATCTTGACGGTCGCTGGTTCAGACCCCAGGCACACACCTCTGACTTTTCGAAGTTATGTGTGTATTCACAATGAATTATCGCGTACTTTAACGGTAAAGAAAAACATCATGTTGAAACCGGCACACCTAAAAGTTTTCAGGAATTTCTTAGGTGTGTAGTCCACCAACCCGCACTAGGCCAGCGTGGTAGACTAAGGCCTAAACCCTCTCAGTTGTAGAGGAGGCCCGTGCCCAGCAGTGGGACGTATATTGACTAATGATGAAGTAAACGTAATCTTCCCTTGCCATTTGGCTGTATTTAAAATAAATTTTAATTACCATCAGGTGCGTTAATTAACGTCTGTAATAGATGCAAATTAATCTGGTGCTCATTCAATTCCAGTTACAAGTGTCAATTTAAACGGACGTGGCGCGAGCGTCCCAACATCCACGAATAGTTTTGCCCCCAACAAAAACAAATTGGACCATTAAATCCACGCATTCTGGCAAAGGCTTCGCCCGATGGGTCATTAACAAATATTTAACGGTGTCTAAATTTTGTTGGAACATTGCGAAGTTCAAACTCTGTGTTTTACGACTAATCAAAATTCAACTATGCTAATTTCGGCACTGAAACACTATTAAGCTCTATGTAACGCTTTTCAGCGCTTCAGAGCAGCATTTCGTATATTTAATTATGTCCCAACTGGTTATTATACATTCTGGACTGTGACACACTGCTATTGTCGGCGTTCAGCTTGCCTTAAGTAATAACCTGCCTTTTTCAGCGGATCATCATCAGCTCATATACATCCCATTATTGGACACGGGCCTCCTCTACCTCTGAGAATGTTTAGGCCTTAGTCCGCCACGCTGATGTAGTGCGGGTTAGGTGACTACACACCTAAGAAATTCCTAAAAAAATTAGGTGTGCAGGTTTCCTCTCGATGTTTTCTTTCACCATTAAACTAAGTGGTAATTCATTGTAAATACACACATAACTTCGAAAAGTCAGAGATGTGTGCCTGGGATTTGAACCTGCGACCGCCAAGACTCTCGAACGTGCGCCTAATACTCGAGGCCAGCTATCAGTAACTAGCGATCCACGGTAGAAATATAGTTCTGCCTACCCATTCGAAGACACAGGCGAAAATATGTGAGAATTAACAAAGACTTTACAGTAACGCCGTCAGTGTGTCACATAATTCCCACAGCGAGGAACTAATTTAATCTCTGTGTGACTATTGAAATGATAACACAATGTGTGCACCGTATTAAAATTACGCGTTACGTGACTAACTGGCGATATTACACGAAATTAATAACAAACAAACGCATTATATGTATTTACACTATGCAGTGCTATGCGAACCGTGTAAATACTAGTCGGAGCATAAAATATCCCCTTATTAATGATCCGTTGAGCAGTGATGGCCTCGAGGTTTAGGAGCGCGGTCGAGAATTTCGGCGGTCGCAGGTTCAAACCCCAGGCACACACCTCTGACTTTTCGAAGTTATGTGTGTATTCACAATGAATTATCACGTACTTTAACGGTGAAGGAAAACATCGTGATGAAACCTGCACACCTAAAAGTTCTTAGGAATTTCTTAGGTGTGTAGTCCGCCAACCCGCACTAGGCCAGCGTGGTGGACTAAGGCCTAAAAAACCCTCTCAATGGTAGAGGAGGCCCGTGCCCAGCAGTGGGACGTATATGGGCTGATGATGATGATGAATGATCCGTTGATTTCTCTGAATCGCTTTGTCTGAATTTGTTTGACAGCCCCGTGGCGCAGTTGGCTAGACACTAGCTTGCGAAACGAGAGGCCGTGGGTTCGATCCCCGCACCGAGACAAATGTTTGTGTGATCCACAAATATTTGTTTCGGGTCTGGGTGTATGTGAGACCGAAAAGTCTCTCGTAGTTTCTGATACCCACAACACAAGACTTGTATCTTAGTGTGGGATCAGAACTATGTATGTGACTGTTGGGTGTATTTATGTATTTATATATTGAATGGTGAAGCAGCAATAGTCAGATTCGAAGTACGTCGAATGACGAGAGAAGTGCCACATAATCACTGAAAATCGACCTACTAAATATTAATTAAAAAAGTAGCACAGTAAGCACATATGTATCTGACTTCTCAAAGTTATATGTGTAATTACAATGAATTATCATCATCATTATCAGCTCTTTTACGTCCCACTCCAGGGCACGGGCCTCGTCTACAACTGAGAGGATTTAGGCCTAAGTGAACCACGCTTGCCTAATGCGGCTTGGCGGACTACACATCTAAGAAATTCCTAAGAACTTTTAGGCATGCAGGTATCCCCAAGATATTTTCCTACACCGTTAGAGTACCTATGTGATAATTAAACTCAGGTTAAACTTCCTCGACCGCGTGCCTAAACCTCGAGGCCATCACTACAAACGTATGTAAAACCATGAAGGCAGTTGAATTTAAAAACTGCAAAAAAAAATCTCAACATACGTGGAGAAGATCGAATCAAAACTATCAAACTCAAATCAACACTATCAAATACCGCAAAAACACAAACTGCAACTCGAGCCCTCAGTACAACTATCAAATTACTGAAAATGATTGAACAACGGGTAGGATCGGATTATATCGGTTAGTGGAGGTGAACGTTGCCAAGTTCCTCGGATTGTTCCCAACCCGGTGCCGAACTTGCAAAATGGCAGCTCATTTGGGTAAATGATCTGTTATCTCGGCTCTGAGCTGTACCAGGCTAATATGGACCTTATCGCCGGAAGAAATGCTACCGAAATAAAAGCTGAGGAAGGAAGTACTGAACGGCTAATCTCCTGTGGACATACGGCTTGAAAAATGAAT
Source organism: Hemaris fuciformis (assembly GCA_907164795.1). NCBI lineage: Eukaryota > Metazoa > Arthropoda > Insecta > Lepidoptera > Sphingidae > Hemaris > Hemaris fuciformis. The sequence goes on from OU015447.1 coordinate 12,033,772, forward strand.
GGAACGGATTAGTGTTATATTGTTGTGGTATGGTTTGATATGTTTACGTTTTTTATAATAAATGAAATGTGCTCAGATCAGTAGGTAGTAGATTGCTTAGACTGTTTAATAGGTTCGACTCCATAGAATAATCTTTTGACTTGTCAAAGAAAAACGTTCACTAGCAGGTACTTACTTATTACTCAGTAAAGAATATTAAAAGAAAAAGAACTCAGTGCTATCCTTTTTCTTTTGTAATACTTTGACACTGTCGTTTCTAAAGTTTTGTCCCACATATGTTATGAATGGCACTTCTAAATATATAACTCAAAGGTGACTGACTGACTGACTAACATAGTGATAGTGATCTATCAACGCACAGCCCAAACCACTGGACGGATCGGGCTGAAATTTGGCATGCAGGTAGATGTAATGACGTAGGCATCCGCTAAGAAAGGATTTTGATTAATTCTACCCCAAGGGGATAAAATAGAAGATGAAACTTTGTATGTCAATTTTAAACCGATCGGGCTGAGACTTTGCATGCATAAAGCTACTATGACGTAGGCCAACCCTGTACCCAACCCTGTTGTCTACGCGGACCAAGTCGCAAGCAAAAGCTAGTTTACAATAATCTCTTACTTTTCTTAACGTGAATGTTGTTTTTTCGGTTTCACAAACACCCAGGACCGGAAACAAATATTTGTAGATCACACAAACATTTGTCTCGGTGCGAGGATCGAACCCGTGACCTCTCGTTTCGCAAGCTGGTGTCTAGCCAACTGCGCCACGGGGCTGTCGAAAATACGTGTACATATTCTATACCTGTGTGTGAGAACTGCGTTCCACTAATTGTAATGAACACTGATTAGTAATTATAACAACCGCATTATGACAAGGAGTCGATTAGCAATTTCCTACCCATTAACCTAATACATAATTAATACGCATAGCTGTTAGAGTCAGAGGGTATTATTACCTATGCGAATTATCACGTACTTTAACGGTGACGGAAAACATGGACAGGTAACCTGCACATATGATTTTTAGGAATTTCTTAGGTGGGTACTCCGCCAATCAGCTTTAGGCCAGCGTGTTGGACTAAAGCCCGTAGGAAGCCCGTGCTCAGCAGTGGGCTGTGTATGGGTTGATGATGATTATATATCTATATCCAAAGGGATTACGTCTCGAGCGTACACAAGGCTCGTGCCCAGCAGTGGGATGTATGTAGGTATATGGATAGGCCTTATGGTATAAAGGGGATACACACGAACGAACGAAAGTTATATTCAACAATCAGCACATTTACTGGTAATGTAGTTTTAGGTTAAAGTTCACAACTTCCCCCACTAGGTGGCACTAATAAGCATTTTGAATATTTATTTTTTAATTGCCAGTGGGGTTATGTATTTGTATCATCTTCAACCACAAAAGCTACTTCCACCTACCTCTGTAGGCTTCTAGAACGATCTGTTAGAAGTAGCTTACTTCCAAGTGCTTTTACCTTTGTACCACGCTAAAGCTAGTAAACAAATAGCTCTAACTTCAACTTCAGAAGTAACTCTTCATATTTAAAAGCCCGTTGTAAAGCCAGTATGAAGCCTGGCTCAGTCCGCTCTCATTTACATAAGTTAATTGACATTATACATGTTAACTCATTCAATATAATGGATTTTATTATCCCCAAGCAAAAACAACGCTCAAATGATTCACCATTAAAGTGTTGGGTTACGCGGAACAGTGTTGTTTTAAAACGGGTCGCGATGTCTGTTCTCGTGTGAAAACTGATATAATGTTTTTAATTGAAATGCTTGTTGACATTTATATACGTATTTGTTCACGGGAATGTCATGGATAGATTGTCGGAGGTTGCATTTTACAAATCAATAATAGCAATGTACACAGTTACGACTAGCCTTGTGTAGTTCGCGAACGAACTAGTTCGTAAGAGCGCTCCTACAGACGAACTACGCGAACTAGTTCCCTCTTTCCCATCTTCGCAGTTCGGTAGTTCGGCCGAATGAACGAGATTGGCCTCAACTGAACTAAGATCGTTACGCCCGAGACAGCACTATACATACTCCCGTTCGCTCACCGCTCATGCGCACAGCGATGATGTTGATTACTTTTAAAAAAATATAAAAATCTTGATTATCAGTTGATTACTTTTGTTTAGTTTGTGTTATGTTTTATTCTGTCAAGGAACAGAATTATCTATGTATGTGTACGTTATCGTTTATTATTTTCTAAACTAATAAAAGTATAAAAAAGGCGAAAAATATAAAGGGTTTATTGCACCAATTTACCGTGGGTATTATTGTAAATAACAATAATTATATACATTTTATGAATATTCATTAATTAAGAGGTGTATGCTGTTTTTAGAGGTTAAAAGCACAGCATTCTATATCCATTATCCATAAATATTATCGCTTGCAGCAGGAACCGTATTAAAACGAGCGGACGTGTGATCGGTCTTTAGGTCTAATTTGAACTAGGAACTAACGAACTAGAAGAACGAACTAGTTCGTTTAGGAGCGGCGAACTAAAGTGAGCGATCTCAGTTGTGAACTAGTATGCCCAAGACTAGTTACGACCACACATTAAAGTCATGGGTATAAAATATACATCAGCTACATTCATTCTAATATTGTAAATGCGAAAGTTGCTTTGTGTGTCTATTTAATATGCTATAACGCATAAACCGTAGGACCAATTTGAATTATCTTTGATATGGAGATAGAAGGACACAGGTTTTTTTTTAATTTTTTATTCTGGCATGGCAAAGTCACTCCACTGTACCTGATGGTAAGCACAGTGGAGTCCAGAAAAATAATACCGACCAGCGAGTAACGATGGTCACCCGCTGGTCGACACAATCATGCCGGCCTGCACAAATGCTTCTTCACGCTTCGCTTAAAGGATCCAGGATCATAGGAAGGAGGGAATTTTATTAAATTGTGCCCCACAGAAAGAAATTTATAATATGAATTATAGCAAGTCTGCTAAGCAGACACTCTCCATTATGTTGCAACCCCAATTTTTAACCATGCTTATTCATCATCATCGTATACGTCCCGCTGCTGGGCACGGGCCTCCTCCACAACTGTGAGGGTTTAGGCCTTCGTCCACCACGATGGCCTAGTGCGGGTTGGCGGACTACACACCTAAGAATTTTTTAAAAACTTTTAGGTGTGCGGGTTTCCGCGCGATGTTTTCCTTCACCGTTAAAGTAAGTGATAATTCATTGCGAATACACACATAACTTCGAATAGTCAGAGGTGTGTGTCTGGGGTTTGAACCTGCGACCGCCGAGATTCTCAACTGCACGCCTAAGCCTCCTGGCCATCACTGTTTAATTGTAATTCCGTTTTTTTTTCAGAGATTTTAAAATTTCTTGTTCACTATTATCTATCCGATACAAAAGACACTTGCAAAACTGTTGTACACAAATCCTTGCCATGAATATCACTCAAAACACCTTCAAAAATCAAAATCAAGTCTCCCAACTTCTTTATATTCGCCGTGCACATTTTCTTAGGGTAAATCTAAAAGGCTATATCGTAAACATGAGACCGATGGTGCGCTACAAGTCAGTGGCAATGGGCCAAAGGTTCCCAGCTGTTAGCCAACGTATTTACATTCATTGTTCATATTTATTTATACATCGACAGGCTCAGTGGCAGTACTTCCAAAGAAGCCCAAAAACCCAGTTTGCCTTTAAAAAATCCGAAAAGTAATCTTCAAGCTTTAAATCTTTATTTATCAAAAGCAATTTGACATATAAAATAAAACATCCTGACCCTACAATAAACAATTATAAACTAGACATTAAACAATGATAAACTAGACATTACACAATTAACGTGAACGCTTTTGAGCTTCTATGGAAATACCGCCACTGGACGGGCTCAACTTAAACCGCCAAGGCGTCATAATTATGTTATGCTATTCTTAATTTTCTCTTCAAATTTCAGTTCGTCGTGTGTTATTACGGAAGATAGAGGTGAGGCTTGAAGTCCATTATATGAAGAAAGGGGCTGAGTGACATAATATCTAGATTAAGACGTAAAGTTTTTGTGATTTGGAAAAATATCTGATTAGTATTAGTAAGGTCAGGAAGCGTATTGTAGTAGTTAAACCCACGAATTAAGATATTATATTACTAGAATAGAAATTCGCCTGTATACCCCGAAGAATTTTAAATAAATTTAATTACATCCAACAGTCATACACATACATATAGTTCTGATCCCACACTAGGATACAAATACAAGTTATGTGTCGTGGGTATCAGAAAGTTTGAAAGACGTTTCGGTCTAACAAACACCCAGACCCAGATATTTGTAGATCACACAAACATTTGTCTCGGTGCGGGGATCGAACCCGCGGCCTCTCGTTTAACAAGCTGGTGTCCAGCCACCTGCGCTACGGGCCTGTAAATACATACATATATACATACAATACGAACATACATTGAGCTTTAAATTTTTATTTAACAAAAGCAATTTGACATGTATACACCGTTCCTCCACATAATGCCTGTGATTTGGCCAGTCCACATATTATTAAACTCGTTAGCCGGATTACAGAATTTTAGATAACATTTCATGTTGCTGTCATTATTTATAATTAACGCATGGATAGACGCATGAATATTATTTTAGTAATCACAATATTAATAGCCCCGTTAATACAAACTTATACACTCAGACATTATTGGCCTCAAGGCCAAGCCAAGGTGCGCGGTTATATCTTGGCGGTCGCGGGTTCAAACCCAGGCACACACCTCTGACTTTTCAATGCTATGTGTGTAGTCATAATGAATTCTCACTCACTTTAACGGTGAAGGAAAACATCGTGATGAAATCTGCCTGCCTAAAAATTCTTAGATATTTCTTAGGTGTGTAGTCCACCAACCCGCATTAGGCCAGCGTGGTGGACTAAGGCCTAACCCATCTCAGTTGTAGAGGAGGTCGTTCCCAGCAGTGCGACGTATATAGGCTGATGATGATGATACACTCGCTCCTGTATTCCCCGAAGGGGTAGGCAGAGGTGCATTTCTACACCTTTCGCCTTTTACCGTTTATCGAACACATTTCGAAACTCAATAAGGTCAGTGACAATTTCCTAATAGAAAACTAAATAACGCTTTTTGCCTGACCCGGAAATCGAATCGATGAATGATCGAATGAACACCAGAGCCTGGTCATGACAGCCATCTCGCGAGACCAACGCATTTTCATAATTCACAAACAGTAAATTTGACGAATCCCACGCGATTATTGGATGAAGCAAATGTCTAAAATAATTTACATGCTATAAAGAAATATTATATAAAAAATGTTTAATAGTCGAAACGCTGTTCATTTGCATTTTGCCTTTTCAGAACATTTCATTACATTATATCAGAACACTATATAGCTATATAGCTATATAGCTTTTTCAATGTTACCAGGAATACATAGAACAGCAACGTTGAAACAAATAAAAATTCTTTACCCGATTTATTAAAAACACAATTTGCTTTTCAAAACAAACAGGTTTATTTGAAATTGCAAGAAGTTATTGGAAATTTCGATTCTAAATAGTTATTGTATTCGTTTCCTAGTATTATGTGTCATATTTTTATTAGACTCGTCATAGAGGAGCTTGACCCTTATGGAACTCACGCTTGTCGGGGACACAAAGGGTAGGCTGAAAAGTATTTCTACCATATTTCACCGACTGAGTTTGTCCTACGTGATAGAGTCGTTGAGCGGTTTTTCGGACATATTTAGGGACTCTTCAGTATTACTGAGAATTTCCAATGGTAAAAGCCCAAAGCTTTGTCCCGACTGGTAATCGAATCCATTGCAGTCTTTAATTTTCACCACAGGACCAACGACTCAATTATAATAAAATTCTAAAGTAAACACAAACTTAGATAGATAGATAGATAAACACTTTATTGTGCACCATTTAAACAAAGATATAATACAATGGACAACTTATAATATAGTGGACAATCGGCGGTCTTATCGCTCAAAGCGATCTCTTCCAGACAACCAGGCATGATGAAATATTCAACGAGTGATCATGGAAATGTGGGGGTGTTCAAATGATGTATACCTACATACATACATAAAACATATATACATACCAAATACATATATACTTAAATATAATACATATACACATAGTGCATAAAAAACAATATATATAAAAATATACAAGAAGATAACAATATAGCTACTAATATTTAGAAAGGTAATATGTCGTTAACCGATTTTTAAAAATATTGAGAGATGGCGCTTGACGAATTGACAACGGCAGTGCATTCCACACACACATTCAAACTTAAGTATGAAAAAAATATTATAGACATTCTACTTCCAGCCTGTTTGCGCGCAACCTCCTAATCCGCGCAAAACCGTCGCTTATAATACGTGGGCCATTCGCTTGGCACAACTTAATTTGCGAAATGAAAAATTCGACAGTCTCCCCTCTCTTTTATTTTCTAATCTCGACGGAATCTTCTTAAAATAAATTAGAAACGGACACGCTAACGTCGAAAACTTTGTTTTTAATTTCGTTCGTACTCGCGAGCAAAAAATCTGGTGTTACGTCTTTAATTAATTAAGGACCCTCTTTTAAATCAAGTGTCTAATGAGTGTTGTTATTTTTTCCTTTTCCCTTAGCGTTAAAGAAACGCCTTTCCGTTGAAACTTTACGCGATAAGATTCTAATTGGAAAGGCGCTCCGTGATAATTCTTGTGTCGCAATTAATTCGGTTTTCGGGGCCGTGATTGCTTTTTGTTTGCCAGACTTTTCTTTAGTTCTCTTATCAGGCATGACCTATTTTCTTTTTTCAATTTTTTTGACTACACTAGTACCATGCGAAGTATTAGAACAATACGTACTTTAATAACACGGGGTTTGTTTTAAATGCACCCACAGTCTCATACATAGTTCTGACGCAAATTAAGATACGAGTCTTGTGTCGGGGGTATCAGAAACTACGAGAGACTTTTCTGTCTCACAAACACCCGAACCCGCGGCCTCTCGTTTCACAAGCTGGTGTCAAGCCAACTGCGCCATGAGGCTGTCAAAATTTGAGATAAAATAAGTATTTACTACCTATTAGGTAAATGAATAATCTTACTTTCATTGTCATCGAAAGTATATCCAATTGTGTGTACGACCGAATACCGAATCCCACGCAAAATAGGTAATCAGTAATCACCCATCACTAGTTGCAATGGTTAAATTTATGAAAAATGTTAGAACGAATTTCACCTATAAAAGATATTTTATATAATAAAATTCCCAACTCAAAATATAATAAAATTAACAAGACCAAATAAATAACCTAAATAATGAACAAATAGAAAATAATCTATTCTACAAAACTAATAGAATAACGACATCGTGGGAGAGCCGAGCAAGCTTCACGGAGCAAACAAATTGCCATCTCGTTTCACCTCCATAATATTCTTATTCTTAAATTTTTAATGAATATCCTCTTTTGTACGGTGTTACAGCTTTTTGTTTCGTTCGCAATCACGGGCACAATTATCGCTCATTTTATTTTTGAGGCAAACGAGTCGCTGGTATTAAAATTGTCGGCGCAATGTTTTTAATAAAGCTTATTCGTGGTCCGTTGAATTCATATTTGAAGGTACAGAAATTGACCCCAGTTTTATTGTCGCTTTAACTCTGTGTTTTAGTTGTATCATTCCAGCAAATGGCCTTCATTTTGTAAATTAATGACAACCTCTACTCATAAAAACTTACAATTTGAAAGTCGCAATTGCGTAGCAGTTTTTAAAAATGTATAGAATTAGGAAAGAAAGAAGGTAACAATAAAGGTTTGTTTTTTTACAATCGTGGGTGTTCAAAACTTAGTGAAAAGAAAAGGAACGCAGATCAATTTTACTGTAAATTTTTCGCTACGTCATCATCATCATCATCAGTCTATATACTCACTGCTGGGCACGGGCCTGCTCTACTGCGAGGGTTTAGTTAGTGCGGGTTGGCGGACTACACACCTAAGAAATTATAGGGGTCCAGGTTTCCTTCACCGTTAAAGTACGTGATAATTATTTGTGAATACAATAACTTCGAAAGGTCAGAGGTGTGTGCCTGGGGTTTGAACCTGCGACCGTCTCGAACGCGTGCCTAAACCTCGAGGCCATCACGACCTGATGACTACTAAACTGATAATTGAATACCATGCTTATGACTTGAGAATTGTCATATTGCTTATATAGAAATTTCTATCTAGACTTCAGCGTGTCTATTCAACTTACGCTAACAGATTTTCCTTATGTTACTGCGGATTCATACATAAATACAACCAACAATCACATACATAGTTCTAACCCCACACTTAGATACAAGTCCTGTGTCGTGGTTATCACAACCTACGAGAGACTTTTCGGTCTCCCAAACACCCAGACCCGAAACAAATATTTATGGATCACACAAACGTTTGTCTCGGTGCGGGGATCAAGCCCGCGGCATCTCTTTTCGCAAGCTGGTGTCTAGCCAACTGCGCCACGGGGCTGTCAAAATAATGACATTATTAATTTCCTAAAAGGCGTAAGTAGTACTTAATCAAACCTTCGTGGAGATTAAACTGTTTAAGCCAATATAAATAATGGAACTTAAACATACTTAGCCAACCAAATCGCACATTTACAATATAACAGATCAATAAGGAAACGATCACGCGAATCTCACCCAACACACCTACTAACAGTTGCAAATTGCAATGTATCATCTACTTTATCATCATTGCCTTGCCCTGCTCCCAATTTCATTTGGGGTCGGCGCAGTATGTTTTATCCTTCCAAACATCCCTATCAGCCGTCATGTCTTCATTCACCCCTTTTTCTTTCATATCTTCAGTCACGCACTCCATCCATCTTTTCTTTGGCCTTCCTCTGCTCGCCCATCCATCAACTTTCATATCCATCACCTTTTTTCCTACGTACGATTCATCCCTCCTCATAACATGCCCATACCACGACAGACGGTTTCCTTTCAGCTTTTCTATCAGAGGAGCTACTTTCAGGCTTCCTCTAACATATTCATTCCTCACTCTGTCAAACCGTGTTACACCACACATCCATCGCAACATTCGCATTTCCGCTGCATGCAGTCGTCTTTCGTCCGTCTTCTTCGTAGCCCAACACTCCGATCCATACAGTACGACAGGTCTTATTATGGACTTGTATATTCTGCCCTTCAATTTGAGGGGCATTCTGGGGTCACATATTGTGGATGAGACCTGTCGCCATTTCATCCATCCTGAGTTGATTCTCTGCCTTACGTCCCGGTCTATATCTCCGTCGCTTTGCAAAAGTGACCCAAGGTAGCGAAATTCGGAACAAACTGGTATCGACATTCCATCGAGAGTGACGGACACAGAACTTGAAAGACCGCCATAGTCGCAAAACATATATTGTGTTTTGGTTTTGCTGACTTTTAGGCCAAAATTTCCAAGTCTATGCCGCCACACCTCCAGCTTGTTCTGCACCTCGTGGCCACTTTCTGACACCAGCACGATGTCGTCAGCAAACAGCATGCACCAGGGTGCCTCTTCCTGCATACCTGCCGTAACAGCATCCATAATCAACAGGAAGAGGTAAGGGCTAAGAGCCGACCCTTGGTGCACACCAACGGCGACATCGAAACTGGCGGTAAGACCAGCTGCTGTCCGGACTTGAGTACTGCATTTACAGTACATGGCTTGAATCAACTGCAGGTACTTCTCAGGCACACATTTCTTCTTAAGGGCCCACCATACAACTTCACGTGGAACCCGATCATAAGCCTTTTCGAGGTCAATGAATGCCATATGCAAGTTTTTATGTGCTCTCCTGTATTTTTCGCATAACTGGCGAATAGCAAAAATGGCATCCACTGTCCTACGGCCAGGCATAAAACCGAACTGGTTCCGTGAAACCTCACACTCCTCTCGCAGGCGTCGCTCAATTATTCTCTCCCATACTTTCATAGTGTGTGACATTAACTTTATTCCCCGATAATTGTTACAATCTTGCACGTCCCCCTTGTTTTTAAAAATGGGCACCAGATAACTGTTGCACCATTCATCGGGTATCGTGTTGTCCAGTAACATCTTATTGAAGAATAAAGTCAGCCACTTCCACCCATCTGCTTGCATAACCTTCCATACTTCTACTGGTATTCCATCTGGTCCAACCGCCTTTCCATTCTTCATTCCACTCACAGCTTTCTTCACTTCATCTACACTAATTTCTCTTACTAACCCCGCATTCACTGGTATATCCTCAAGCAGTCTCTCCCAATCATTCTCTTCATTCATTAGCCTTTCAAAATAGGTTCTCCACCTATTTTTGATTCTTTCATCATCGGTCAATATTTCTCCTAATTCATCCCTTATACACTTCATATGCGTCACATCCTTCGCCTTTCGTTCCCTAGCTTTAGCCAGCCGGTAAATACCTTTCTGTCCCTCAGGGCTTTCCAGAGACTTGTACAATATGTCCTGTGCCTTTGCCCTGGCGACAGCCACGGCTTTCTTAGCTTTTCTCTTACACTCATCATAATCAATTTTCTTTCGTTCTTTCTCACTGACATTTCTCACTTCTTCACGCTGCCATTCCTTAAATTTTTGTTTCTTTTCCTTAAGCACACTCTGTACATCATTCGTCCACCACCATGTATCCTTCTCTCTCATGTATTTCCCTTTCGACTCTCCTAACACTTCCCTTCCCACTTTTCTTACACAATTACTCATCTCCTTCCAACAGTCATTCACACTCCGGGGCTGCATATCGCCCATCTTAATTATATCTTCTGCCATTCGTCTCTTAAATTCTTCTGCACAATCATTCTTCTTCAACAAATGCCATTTTATTTTGGAGGGTGGTCGCGCATGGGATTTACCTACTTTCACCACGATTTTGGTGTCCAATACCAACAGGCGGTGCTGGGACACTAATTCCTCGCCAGGGCACACTTTACAGTCCTTCACGTACTTGAGATTGTTGCGTCTGAGGAGGAAGTAGTCAATTTGGGTGTTATGTTGCCCACTTTTGTAGGTAATAAGATGTTCGTCTTTCTTCTGAAACCAGGTATTGGCGATCACCAGATCCAAAGCCGAAGCCGCTTGGAGTATAGCTTCTCCATCCTTATTTCGGCTTCCAAATCCCCACCCTCCATGTATTCTTTCATACCCCTGTCTTACTTTTCCAACATGTCCATTAAAATCTCCTCCTATAATTATCTCTTCATTCATATCTACACCCATCATCGCGCAGTCAAAGTCCTCCCAAAATCTTTCTTTCTCTAGGTCATCACATCCTGCTTGAGGACAATACACACTCACCACACTTAACATCAAGTTTTCAACCATTATCCTAACAACCATCAATCTGTCACTTATTCTTTTCACATCTATCACACATTCTTTCAAATTCGCATCGAGGACAACACCCACCCCGTTCTTTTTTCCATCACTTCCACAATAATAAAACTTATACCCTTCTCCAATCTCTCTAGCTCTCGTGCCTCTCCACCTTGTCTCTTGCACACAAGCCACATTTATTCTTCTCTTTTGTATGTATCATCTACTTTATAGCTATAGAAATAGAGTGCAGTTTATAATGCCACAAAAACATATAGGCAAAAGCCTAGAAACAGCGAGTGTTTCTAAAAAAATGTTCCAATTAAAAATGTACTTTATTACTTGGGTCGAAAATTCAGTTTTGGATGGAACATAAAATTTTGCATAACTAAAAACCACTATCCAAAAACAAATGTTGCTACACTGAATTTAATCTTTTAACAGTTAACAAATAAGGTTACAATTTGCTTGTGTAAAAATCGTAGACGAAGGCCGACTTAACGTACAATTTTCCTAAGTGTCAGTAGCAATTTACTCCAACACTACAAGGTAATGTAAAGAAGTTAGACTGACGTTTTAAACTTCGCTTGCATTAGGACGTGAGCCGAGGGTAATGCATTTGTAGGTTTAATATTAAACCAGGATAGAAAAAGGTATATTACAATATAAAATGTATGATATATCTTTGACTGCCTCGTGGTCTCGCGGTACAAGTATGTGCCGTGGGATCTAGAGGTCCTGGGTTCGATTCCCGGGTCGGGCAAAGTGTTATTGGGTTTTTCCATTAGGAAATTCTCGGTAACAGCACGGAGTCTGGAAATAGGCTCGCCCCCTATTACGTGGGACTGACACATGCCTGGCGAAATGTGGGTGCAGAAATGCACCTCTGCCTACCCCTTCGGGGAATACAGGCGTGAGTTTATGTATGTATGTATGTGATATATCTTTTTTCTCTTTTTGAATTTATACTTCTTTAGGCGCGTTATGAAAAAATGATGAAAGTGAAATTTGAAAATGCGCGCGCATATGTAACACAAAAAGTAAGACGTTAAAGCTGCCTATGTGCTCCAATATATTTGACAAATTGAAGCTGCCTATGTTAAAGGTAAGTTTTAAATGGATCAGAAAGGTTTTAATATGTTTCGGATCGAATAATTTCAAAACAAGTTTATATGTTTTAGATTTTAAAAATGTAGAATAATGACAGTAATAAAAAAGGATTGACATATTTATTAGTTGTCAAATATTTATGTTCAGAAATGTAATATGTTGTGTAAACTAAGAACTATGTACATATGTGACTGTTTAGCTTATTTATTAGTTTTAGTTCAGTCGTGTGGTGTAACTTCTAACGCGTGTACATAAGTACACACACACTTTTTTATGTATTATATTTAGCATATGTTTTATATGTCATATGTGTATTTGTATGTGTGCATAATTATTTATTTATCTGTGTATATATGTTAGAATGTATGTATCTTCCTAGTTGTTTTATTTATTATTGTTTTTGTATGTTGTTTTAACCTTTTCGCTTTTTATGCGCCTACCTTTTACCTCTGCATCACCCAAAGGTTGAGTGTTAGAGAATGCCTTAGGCATTAAGTCCGCCTTTATACTCATAATATGTATAAGAAACTTAAATAAATAAATAAAAAAGCAATAGTGAGGTAGTCACGCTTGTACTCGGGAAGGAGCACCTTGAGGTGCATATTTAGAATCCACGTTTTGATATTAATATCTTTACCGTTTATAGGCACATTTATAAACTACTTTCTTAAACTGTTCTGTTCTTGATTAGGTTTATAGGGGCCAGTATTGTCGTATTTTACCTAAAATCCTTTGCAATAGCACGAAGTCAGAAAATATCCCTCAAAAACAGCAATACGCGCGTTTCCTTAGAAAGCAAAAAATAACTCCTTGTTTGTCTATTCCGGGAGACTTAGAAACACAATAAGCAACCTCTTCCGAAAGACGAGCGTGTGTGGGTTTAATAATAAGCGAGCACGACGGGTGTATGATGAAGCGGATAATCCTAAGCCATTTCCTTCACTCGCCACGGGCGGGGTAACTAATATTGATTGACACTAAGTCGTCACGACACGATACGTGCAACGGACACGCTGGACAGACGCCAAAAGTCCTCAACCGCATGGATCTGACACGGCTGCGGAAATTTCATACTGGTAAATATTGTGGTATTTGTTGATAACCGGGATTTTATACATAGCCTCACGCTTGTATTGACAGCCCCATGGCGCAGTTTGCTAGATAAAAATAATATGTATGTCTTAAAAAAAGACTTAAAAATTATTATAAATGACTAAACGTATACATGATTATAAGCAGTGATGGCCTCGAGGTTTAGGCGCGCGGTCGAGAATCTCGACGGTCGCGGGTTCAAACCCCAGGCACACACCTCTGAATTTTCGAAGTTATGTGTGTATTCACAATGAATTATCACGTACTTTAACGGTGAAGGAAAACATCGTGATGAAACCTGCACACCTAAGAGTTCTTAGGAATTTCTTAGGTGTGTAGTCCGCCAACCCGCACTAGGCTAGCGTGGTGGACTAAGGCCTAGACTCTCTCAGTTGTAGAGGAGGCCTGTGCCCAGCAGTGGGACGTATAATGGGCTGATGATGATACATGATTGCGATTAGGTATCTTCCATTTATCGATACAATTATTTCCACGTTTACGAAAGCGCACTTACCCCTCCCAGTTCTGGAATCTTGCGTGATATTTACTTTAAAAGGTTGCTATTACATACAGAATATTTATCTATTCAAGCATTCTCAAAATAAGAACTTTACTAGTAAACGAAGTAAGTATATCTAAAAGCCGTCAAGCAATATAATTACAGATTAGTATGCATAGCCAGAGCAAACAGATCTCGTAAAATTCTGATGAAACCAGTTTTAAAGATAATATCAAACTTATCCAGTCAGCTTTACATCAAATATGCTCATACGCGGGGGCGTATGAGTATAAATAAGCGGTTATTTATTTCGTAGAATCACTATCTATGGAGTCTCGAACAACCGTCTCAGGATCTCTATTATCTAGCAATGCTACTGTTTTAATTACGTATTCCTTTATTAAGTCGTGATGGCCTCGAGGTTTAGGCACGCGGTCGAGAATATCGACGGTTGCGGGTTCAAACCCCAGGCACACACCTCTGACTTTTCGAAGTTATGTGTGTATTCACAATGAATAATCAGGACTTTAACGGTGAAGGAAAACATCGTGATGAAACCTGCACACCTAAAACTTCTTAGGAATTTCTTAGGTGTGTAGTCCACCAACCCGCACTAGGCCAGCGTGGTGGACTAAGGCCTAAACCCTCTCAATGGTAGAGGAGGCTCGTGCCCAGCAGTGGGACGTATAGTATGGGCTGATGATGATTCCTTTAGAAACAATTCTACTAAAACTAAAAAGAATTTCCCAGACGCTTGCTAAAAGAGGGCTAAACTATGTTTATTTATATATTTAATTGTATGTATGTATATAAGTCGTGATGGCCTCGAGGTATAGGCGCGTGGTCGAGAATCCCGGTGGCCGCAGTTTCAAACCCCAGGCACACACCTCTGACTTTTCCAAGTTATGTGTGTATTTGTAATGAATTATCACGTACTGTAACGGTTAAGGAAAACATCGTGAGGAAACCTGCGCACCTAAAAAAATGTTCTTAGGAATTTCATAGGTGTGTGGTCCGCCAACCCGCACTAGGCCGGCAGTTGCAGAGGAGGCTCGTGCATAGCACTGGGACATATATGTGCTGATGAAGATGTAGATAATGACTAGTACATATTCAATAAGGCTGCTACTCTGTCCAGTACGTACAACGCCTCCAATAATTCTAGAGTTAGCTATAAAACAACTAGATAACATGAAACTTTGAAGGCATACATACATACATAAACTCACGCCTGTATTCCCCGAAGGGGTAGGCAGAGGTGCATTTCTGCACCCACATTTCGCCAGGTATGTATCAGTCCCACGTAATAGGGGGCGAGCCTATTGCCTTTTTTCGGGCACAATTCCAGACTCCGTGCTGTTACCGAGAATTTCCTAATAGAAGAACCCAATAACACTCTGCCCGACCCGGGAATCGAACCCAGGACCTATAGATCGCACGGCACATACTTGTACCGCGAGACCACGAGGCAATATAAACAAATTACTCTGCTGAACATGGCTGCGGGCGAAAACCCCGAAGCAAGATCCTGAATAAATTCTTACACATTTCATTTATTTTTTCTAGTTCCCTGTCCAGTGTTTATTGTTTCAAATTACTTTAATTAAACACCGCATTTACTTTGTCCGTTTGTTTATTCGCCGTCCTTCATCAGTAGTTGGGGGTTTGTTTCTTTTCAATTAAACTGTGCCTTCTGTCATTTAAACACATGTAGACTCACACCAGTATTCTCGAAGGGGTAGACGGATATCATCATCCTCATCAGCCCATATACGTCCCACTGCGGGGCACGGGCCTCCTCTACAGCTGAGAGGGTGTAGGCCTTAGTCCGCCACGCTGGCCTAGTGCGGGTTGGCGGACTACACACCTAAGCAATTCCTAAGAACCTTTTAGATGTACAGGTTTCATCACGATGTTTTCCTTCACCGTTAAAGTACGTGATAATTCATTGTGAATACACACTTAACTTCGAAAAGTCACAGGTGTGTGCCTGGGGTTTGAACCCGCGACCGTCGATATTCTCGACCGCGTGCCCAAACCTCGAGGCCATCACGACTTTATTAGATTATTCGTCGAATATTTTAAATTTACGATTAAAAAGTCCCAGTATTACTTAGTCCGTAGACCGTCAAATAACAATAAAATGATTTGAACAAAAACAAAAAAGAGCAAATAATATGAGTGAAATGAAGTGAAGTGAAATGTGCCTGAATGTTCCGTCGCAAAATCCATGTTCCAGGTCTCGGGCATACTGACTTTAGTGTAAGAATTTATCATATATTGTATGTTTTCTTTGATATTCACTTTATGCACTTATAACCTTTCATTTGTTTTGTTTATCTCCCTCCCTGCTTGTTTGGTAAATATTGCTATGACCACCCTTGTATTAAGTTAACTGTATGCCTTTATTATCGTACAATAAAGTTTTAAATAATAAATATAAGTAATTTCTGTAGACTTCCGAGTCTTGCGGCACAAGTGCATGCGGTACAGAGGTCGGAGAAAGTGTTATTGCGTTTTTCGCTTAGGAAATTCTCAGTAGCGTCCCAGAGTCTTGAAATGTGCCTTAAAACGACAATAGACTCACCGACTATAACGTAGGACTAAAACACAATTTGGAAAACATGAATGCAGAATTGTACCTATGCTACGAGAATTTGTACCTATATCATCATCAGCCCATACACGTCCCACTGCTGGGCACAGGCCTCCTCTACAGCTGAGAGGGTTTAGGCCTTAGTCCACAACGCTGGCCTAGTGCGGGTTGGCGGACTACACACCTAAGAAATTCCTAATAATTTTTAAGTGTGCAGGTTTCATCACGATGTTTTCCTTCACCGTTCAAGTACGTGATAATTCATTGTGAATACACACATAACTTGGAAAAGTCAGAGGTGTGTGCCTGGGGTTTGAACCCGCGTTCTTTGAGATTCTCGACCGCGCCTAAACGACTATTTCTCTATATCTCTCACGACTATAATAGCCGTGATGGCCTTGAGGTATAGTCGTGAATATGTATATGAATAAAAAATATAAGTATATCATCTAACCTATTAATGACCAGCTTGTTAATGACCTAAATTCATTAGAAACTGTATCGGTAGCACAGCGATGAGCCAAAGCATAGAGATTAATCACAGAACCGTCAGTGCTTTCTGCATGGACGCGTCAGCAGCGTGCGTACCGCTCGCAATTAACACTTTCAAGTGGTTTAACGCTCAATCTTTTTCCCCACACGTTGATGTTGAAAAGCGCTTTTATAACGCCATGTTTGAGATTGCTGCTCGGTAGGTGACACTTTAAAAGAGATCTATTTAGAATAGATGCTGCGCTTTTGAGCTGCGAAATTTACTTACGTGTCGCTTCTGTTTATATTGTGCTATAGTATCATTATCAGCCTATATTACGTGCCACTGCTGGGCACGGGCCTCCTCTATAACTAAGATGGTTTTTAGGCCTTAGTCCACCACGCTGGTTTAGTGCGGGTTGGCGTACTACACAACTAAGAAATTCCTAAAAACTTTTAGCTATACAGGTTTCCTCACGAAGCGATGGTTTCCTTCACTGTTAAAGTCTTTGGACAAGTCAAAGGTTTGTGCCAGGGATTTGAACCCGCGACCGCCGAGAATCTCGACCGCACGCCTTAACCTCGAAGCCATCACTACTTGTTATAGTATAGCAGTGGTATATTGTTTGGGTTTCTTCAAGCCCAAGTATGATGTAAATAAGTACCTCGGTTGGTCAGGATGATTGTGTCAAGTGACAAGAGAACTCTTATTACTTAATACTCGATTTGATGATTATAAAAAAAATGTGAACGAGTCTGATCGAAGTTATTTAATCATGATAGTATTCGTCCAAGGTAGCGTTGTCTTAGAAGAAACCTAGACAAAAGAACCATTGAATGTAATTTATATCTATATATATTTTGGCCTTGTTCCATCACACACCCGCCATTGGAACTCCTGTCCTCCAGGATCAATAGGGGACGCACAGTATTGAAACCGAGCACTGAAGCTCAGCGAATCTAAGGGAACCTACTTTTTCATGGTTTCGCAACGAAATTTATCAGAAAAAAATATAAACTTATTCCGACCACCCGCATTACTAATATCTGAAGTGCAAACCTACGAAATCGCGTGCAAAAAATCCTCGTATAAATGTGTAACTTTAATTTTTTTATTACAAAATGAAAACTGAAGAATAAAACAAAATTTTAAAAACGTTTACTCCGAAAATGTAAAAGGTTTTTCGCGATAAGTTAAAAGAACAGCATAAACACATTGCATGCAAAACTTCAACGAATTTAATTAAGAGTATATCATAATATTTACGTTTAGATTTCTGTTAAAATATAAACGAATTTAATTCCTAGAACATTATAAAACCGACAATAAATTAGTGAAAAGTTTTACTGAATTATGGACAAATAGATGACGCCTGTATTCTCCGAAGGGGTAGGCAAGGGTGCATATCACCAGGTATGTGCCAGTCCTAAGTAAGGGGGTGGGCGAGCCTATTGCCGTTTTTAGAGCACATTTCCAAAATTTGTGTTGCTACTGAGAATTTCTTAATAGAAAACCTCAATAACATTGTCCGCCCCGGGACCTCTAGATCGCACGGCACATACTTGTGCTGCGAGACCACGAGGCAGTTTAACATAATACTGCGAATTTTCACATCATTAGCACAATCGTCAAACTAGTCTTTTTTTGTGAAAAGCCGTATAAATAGTAAGCTACGTGGTATTCACCTTAGACTGCGCCACAGATGCAGCGGCACGATCAGGGTGGTACCATTCAGTGGCGGTACTTCCATAGAAGCCCAAAAGCCCAGTTTGCCTTACAAAATTCCGCATAATTAAAATAAGTTTTAAATCATTATTCAAAAGAAACAATTTGACATATAAATGAGGATGACTGACCTCACAATAAACAATTATAAACTAGACATTACAAAATTAACGTGTAACGCTTTTGGGCTTCTATGGAAGTACCGCCACTGGTACCATTGTCTATTATGTACTGTCTATTATGCATTCGCTTATTGAGTGAGATTCCATCCATTCATCCATCAGCCGAAAGAGGTCCAGTGCTGGAAATACGCCTCTCCCAAAGACTTCCACAGGGACCTGTTGGAAGCAGCCTGCATCCAGCGACGTCCCGCGACCTTAGGTCGTCCGACCACCTTGTCGGTGGAAGTCCTACGCTGCACTTTCCGGTGGTGAGTGAGATTGCTGCAGCCCTACTTTCGCTAGGAGATTGGCCACTGTATACAGGTGTAAACAAACCACGATAGAAGACTAAAACAAGTATTACTTACGGTAATTACAAACACATTGACGCTAAAAAAAGTCCCAAAAAAAAAAGAAAAAAAATACGTTTTCCTACTCACCATAATGTCAGGTACATTATGGTTTTCTCAATTTTCGTTCACGATCTGTTTACTGTATAAAGTCTAAGGAATAAATTTAAGATAATATTTTGGTTTGTGAACTGCTAGTTAGTGAAAATGCAGAATCTTCATAACAGTAAATTTCTGTTTTTTTATTTATTATTATGTATTTTGTATATATATATTTATGTTTATATGTATTTTGTGTATATGTATGCGTATATGTATTTTGTATATATTTATGTTTATATGAATTGTGGGTATATGGGTATGTATTTTATTCATAGCACTGTAATTATATTTACACACCTGCCTCATTTATCTCTGCATCACCTAAGGTTCGACTGTAAGAGAATGCCTTAGGCATTAAGTCCACCTATACAAAATGTATATAGTGTAAATAAATATTATAGTTAAAACCCGTCCCAGTCATGTTCTGGAATATGCCTGAATACAATCAGTTAAAATCAAGCTGAATCGTTCCTTGCCAATCGTAATTGTATTTCGCACTATGCTTGCAATCAGGATGAGGTGTTGTCACTTATCTGAGCCTGTATAAAAATGGTTTTTAATTAGAAAACTGTTTAATTAGCGAAGCTAATAGAGTCGGCTGACTTATATTAATTAGATATGGCTTACATTTGACCATGCCAACAAATCAGCCGTCCCAAAACCACACACCAATTCCAGCTTAAATTGTACACTAGATTACATTTAAAGACAAATTTATAAGAGTCTGTAACAAATTGCCGAAGGTAGCACGCCCAGGAAGGCTTGCGTGAGGTTCACCATTGAATTAATCCCAAATACAACGTGAATTCAACTTTAGTTCAGTAGAATAGAGTGCAAAGTTGATTGTTGGTGTGGATGATAGGTTCCGTGCTAGACATCGTAGGTTCTATATCGTAATCAGGATGTTTACTAATGATTACACGGTTACCCACCGCTGTGGATAAGGCCTGCTCGTTATTTATACGCGAAGGTCGGTAGTTACACTTCGAATTGAATAAACACGTAATAATTAATTACCTGGTCTCTGTAGTCGACTTCGTCTTGGAGCCCAGAAAAGTTATGTGAGAAATGAATAAAGTGTACAATTAAAAATAGGCAATAGCAAGACACATCTCCACCAAATTTTTTTTTTTTTTTTTTTTTTTTTTTTTTTTTTTTTTTTTTTTTTTTTTTTTATTCTGGCACGGCAAAGTGACCCCATTGCACCTGATGGTAAGCGCAATGGAGTCCAGAAAAAGTGCCGACCAGCGAGAGATGATAGTCTCCCGTTGGTCGACACAATCATGCCGGCCGAATACCTCTTCACCTTATTGTGAAGAAGTTTGGGGGACTATCAATCATGGCGATCAAAGGACCGACCGCGACAAACCGGCCAAAAAAATTGCCGGCACGGTCATCCTTTCACCATGATTGAAGCCCCCCCGAAAACCGGATATACACTGGCTGATCCCGGAACGCGGCACACTTGCATGTGCCACTATGGCGGGTTTTACGCCCTGTGTACGGTGGTCGCCATCCGGGCGGATACGAATATCCTACCACCAGCAAATTTAATTAATGAGGATGTTAAAATATCATTTAACCACTGTAGTATTTGAAGTTTTCCATATTTCGTCATAATAATCCCATTATGCTGCTTCCTTATAATACTAGGTGTAAGTCCTGCCAAGAATGATACGAAATATAAAATAGATAATACAGCCTTAAATCTAAAGCTGTTGTTTGCTGATCATAATTGTAAATGGATCAAAAGTTCTAATGAAACCCGTGTATCAGAAGTCCATAAAACCGACGTAATTTACAACAAGTCTAGTTTACTCTAAATGTGGAATCGGTCAAATGTGAGGATCGTAATTTGTGGCACACGGTCACTGCTTATCTTATAAAAGAAAGTCGTTAAGGTATTTATACCCCACAAGATGTATCCTGTGGTTTCATGTGCGTCAATTTTGATCTTTCGAGATATCAATTTCCTTATTCCATAGTGCTGTAATTGAAAATGGAACATATAAATATTTACTTCCTAGAACTGATTTATAAACAAATGTATGTAGTAAATTTAAAGGTATTATCACTATTTATCAAACACTTTCAAATTTAAAAATAATAAATAATCAAGTTACAACTGTAATATTTGGAAAATGATCTATTAGCTGTCACTTTACGTATGTAAAAACAACCACAGTTATGCGTTATCAATTGATATATTAATGCACGTTAAAATCTGTTGTACCTATACAGGTAAAGTCGATGAAAAAGAATAGCGCGCCATAAAATGTGGTAGCTATGGCTGACCGTTTCCATTTAGCATGTTGGTAACACTGAAAGCATTTTCATGTACCGCTGATATTTTTTGTTCAGGCTCACATTAATGAGTTTACGGAGCCTTGGGTCTGGTTGTAGATTTAAATCTAGCCCACAATTTATGTACACTTGCCTCCCATATTGTAAGATAACTCGATTTGGGCATATCTCTTTTGATAATTGGCGTGGATTAAAATATATTTTGGGTGATATAATTTTAAAATAAAAGGTATATAAATGCAAAATTTATTCGTTACGCTTTCACAATGTACGTTACCACAGAACAGCTAAATAACATTAGAAGGGAAATACAGTATTTTGTATCGGGACGAGGGTTGCCGCTTATATGTCACCTGTTCATTCTGTCACGTCCAATGATAAAAAATTCAAACAAAAATTAAGGAGCTGCTATTGGTTGTCACACATTTATAAAAGTCTTGATATTACACGCAACCCAATTTGTATGATGCGGCCGAGTCAAACATATGATAGGCTAATCGTAGGTTCGGCACGCTCGGCATGCTGATACTTACTTTCTAGTAACATTAACATGAATACGATATTTATACTAAATTTCAAATCATATTATACCAGAAGTATGTAGATGTGGTTTTCTTTTATATAAATACAAGCAGTCTTCAGGCACAACTATATCGTCGTTGTTAAAGTGACATTCGAGTCAATACACTTTCTTTATATTTTACAAAAATAAAACTATAATAAGTCTATAGACATTCTGAAAACCGTTATTATACATATTATTGATATACAATATTTTTATTTATTTTACAAATATAAATACAAAATACTACAATAAATTGAATAAACCAGATTTATCACTCTATGCAGTAGGTACCTAAAGTTTTATATATTTATAATATCATAAAAACTTGCATAGCACATTTGTTAAATAAGCCTGTGACGAGATTCCTTTGGTTAGACCCCCACACCGAGACAAATGATCGTATCACCTAAGTTAAAATTTAATTAAGCGAGATCGAAAGTCTTTTTCTAGTTTCTGATACTCACGGTACAAAACCAGTGTTTTTCGGTGTGGTCAGAATTACCTATATGGTTGTTGAATTTATAATTTATTTTAAAGTCTGGGAAATAAATTGGCGGCAAAATTTTTGAGCAATATTTTAAAATACCTTTAAAAAACTTTCTAAAAGAAACCGACGAAAGAAGCATTTGTATTGCTTAATAAAAAGGGGAATTAATGACACTATTCCATTCAGACGTATTTTTAATTAGAGCAGGAATTATTCCTTGTTAAAATACGACATGTCCGCCAACCCCTTTTTATTACGGCGGCAATACAGACAGTGTTTTCATTGCCTTTTTATCTTAGAGATCCGCAATTTAATTTAAAAACCAAGCGTAAACACAAAAAGCTGCGGCGGTTAAGAAATTACTTTCCCTTTAAAAGGATTTTAATTTGTTTTTATTAATGTGCTAATTTTTATACGTCTTCTTTGACAAAGAGTATTGCAGGACTGTAAAGTTGTTTAAATGCCTGATATGTTGTGTTAACGTTTATTGTATTTGTAAATACTATTTTTATTGTGTCGTTTTAGTGTCTGCCGTGTGATAGAGATCGGGGAGAGTTATTGAGTTTTCTATTATGCAATTCTCAATAGTTGTACAGTGTCTAGAAATGTGGGCAAAATGGCTATAGGCAATTGCTACATGCACTTCTTCAATCAGTAAGTATTTGTGCACGTTTGCGTGTGTGTAGTAAATGCATCCAAATGCTACAAAATGCTCTAGTAAACTTAATTTAGGAAGAGATTTACATATTTATACCTACATTTTACCGTTGATTTCTTTATTTGCATCGTATTGTGTGTGTAGAATAAATAAACGGTGGAAAGACATCATAAATGTTCATCAAAAATCATACAACCAAAAGCAAACGTCAACGATTAGACCAATCATCGCAATCAAATGATGCCGATACTTAAGCCACGTAAGCTGTTCACGTTAATTATCAAAATATGACGTCATTACACAGCAACAGGCGTAAAAAAATTAAAAAAAACACACCGGCACATTACGTACATTAGAGTGACGGACGATCCAAAAAATCCACCATTAGCCGCTGCAAAAAGGTTAATCACATGGATTAACGCAAATGGCGAGTAGCGTGCCTGTAATTGGCTTTTCGAAGGGCATCTTTCGTGTAGTGAATCGACAGCAGTAACGCAGCTTGATCCTAAACATAGAGGCAATATAAGTCATTTGGAATCATACATACATAAATACATACATAAACTCACGCCTGTATTCCCCGAAGGGGTAGGCAGAGGTGCATTACTGCACCCACATTTCGCCAGGTATGTATCAGTCCCACGTAATAGGGGGCGAGCCTATT
Organism: Hemaris fuciformis; assembly: GCA_907164795.1. Lineage (NCBI taxonomy): Eukaryota > Metazoa > Arthropoda > Insecta > Lepidoptera > Sphingidae > Hemaris > Hemaris fuciformis. The sequence goes on from OU015447.1 coordinate 12,057,913, forward strand.
GCCGTTTTTCGGGCACATTTCCAGACTCCGTGCTGTTACTGAGAATTTCCTAATGGAAAAACCCAATAACACTTTGCCCGACCCGGGAATCGAACCCAGGACCTCTAGATCACACGGCACATACTTGTACCGCGAGACCACGAGGCAGTCATTTGGAATCGTTCTTCGAAATGCACCCTGAAAACGGCAACACTCATTTCACTGTAAGCGTCTGAAGTGTGTGAAAAGGGGAGCATCCGCGCCCACAAATTAATTAATTCATGCTAGACTCCCGAGTATACGCTAGGCAGCTGCGGTGAAAAATCTAAGGCGTTTTAGCTCCGGGTAATATTTAGTTGGTCTACCGGCGGGTTATTCCGTAGTTACCCTGTCTCCGCGCAAGATACATATGTGTGCTTGGCTTAAAGGCCAAATTATGAATGGATACCTATATCACTTACCGAACGTTGTGTCGGAGATTTACCTACCTAGGGAAAACTGTAATTAATGTAATTCTTCTTCACAAATCCTAGTAAAGACGAAAATGACGGATAAGAATAGGGAAATAAGTTGTACTGTACTGTTGTTGTAGTTTTTTTTTTACGAAGTTCAACGCTTTATACCTGTATTGAAATGCCCGTTGGCATATTACCTTACTGTTTACCTCTGTCCTATGGTCTCTCCCAGGCTTTTTGGTTAGCAGTACATTCAGCCGCGTCATCGACGTCACATGGACTTTAACGGGTCTTACAATTTAATTGGAGACGATTTACAGACAGGCACGAAAAAGCCTTGATTCATGGAATAATTATTGAATAGAATTTTGAAGGTAATGCTAAAATCGCGATAGCTTTTTCGGTTTAGCTTTGATATATGAAAGACTTTTGAATGCGTATCTATTTACAATAGACTAGACACTTGGGTGAATATTGATAGGCAGATATACAAAAACAACTACAGATACCTATAGCAAATTTGCCAACTCTTACCTTTGCCGCACCATCAAGCTGTGGAATGGTTTGCCGGCTCACGTGTTCCCTCCTTCCTGTGACCCTGGATCCTTTAAGCGAAGCGTGAAGAAGCATTTGTGCGGGCCGGCATGATTGTGTCGACCAGCAGGTGACCATATCGTTTCTCGCTGGTCGGTTTTTTTTTGGACTCCACTGTGCTTATCATCAGGTACATTGGAGTCACTTTGCCGTGCCAGTATAAAAAAAAAGTACGTCAAATTTTTGTTTGCAGCTTAAATGCAAAAGCATTACAGAAGGACTAAAAGAAATGAGAAAAGACATACACATACATATTTTTTTCTAGACAATTCATATCTATTTTTAGAGAAGATTGAGGTATCAATCACGACGTTCTTGTAGAGTCTTCCCTGTTTACAATCGTTTAAAAATAGATAACTAATATAAATTGACACCTCTAATGCTTAAGATAACAACAATAAAATAGCCAATAACATTTCAAATTTAATTTCAACCGAGCAATAATCGCACAGTACAGAGCGGAGTGAAAATTCCCGCAAAACTTTTTAAGTGATGACGTATATCAATAAACTAGAAACTCCTGGCGAACGCTCGATTAAACTTCCACTTCGCTGTGATTAACACTTAAAACATCTCACTTCGGTATATTTTACCCGCAGTTGCACCGGTTGAATATAAAGTTGTTGTAAAACGATTCTTTGTGATTTCATTGGGTTTGTGAAGGGTTGAAACGAGTTCTTTCTTCTCTCTGAATTGCTCATTTATAAAAGTGATTCGAGAGGAACTGTTTGAGTTAAAAGTTAGATATGCATCGATTCGTAAATGCACTGCCATTATGTCTTATTTAGATTAACGTTGGTTCAACATGACTGCTTTATGTGGGTTGATGATTTTAACATACTCAAAAAATATTGTGAAGATCTCCCAAGCAAAGTTTATGTTATGTATTTTTTCGTGGCCATAAAATTAGGCATTTGTGTTTGACTCGTTATCATCATTTTATACTATAAGAAAAATCATGCTGGTAAACCAAATTATTTAGTTTAATGGGTACCACGCAATCCAAGATAACAAATTTGAACACTCACAAAACTAATAAGTCAGAGACCGAAGATATTTTGCGGGTAAGAATTAAATGAAAGATGTACGCCTAAATTGAAAAAATAATGCGACATTTCTTACAAATAAAAACAATTGCACTAAACATCTAAAAAAGAGTGATATAAAAACGATTTACTATAATAAAACAACTCTAACCAACAGTATACTGGGCGTTAGAAACTGAAAAAAAAAGAAAATCGCGTCGAAACAATACTACAACTCGTCTACCTTAGTCTACATTATTCAATTTCATTCCACATTGAATTCCCATTGCAATACTACCTTTGGATCTTACTCTTTTTAATCCAATTTATACAGTGATGCAGCCAGGATGTCTCATCCACCAGTGCCGTCACACGCTGTTGCCACGGGACATATCAGCCGAATCCGCTCAAACGTTCAGACACTGCGACGAAATTGGCTGTCCCGCCACTGGAATAGATTGGCCGTCTTACAAATTTAAAATCTTCAGAATTTTTCGACTCTACTGCACTGGACAGAAGAACTATTTCAGCGTGAGAAATGTTTAGCACGAAATTTGTTTTCGTAGCAGCGTAATGGTATGGAATACAAGGCAAACCTTCCGAATAGGTTTGTAGGCGAATCTAGTGCATTCAAAACGCTAGTCGGCTCCTCCAGCGGTGTCCTAATTCTGGTAAATCAATTGTTAAATCTTAACAATGATTTTGGCAACAATATCACTGATGAAATTAATCGAGAAATAAATCGTTAATTTACTTTTTTAGTTTCTACCAAAGTGTCAGCAAAATTGTGAAATCTGATATCAAAGTGATGCGTTGTAATTTAACAACGTTTATGTTGAAGAAGTGGAGCCACAACGACGAACTTAGAGCACGGTAAGAATTGACCTACTACTCAACACCGGTTTAGACAACACCGTATTGTACTGCATCTGATGGTGAGTGCAGTGCGGTCCAAATAGTATCGATTGAAAGTGCACCACAACCAGTGGCGGTACTTCCATAGAAGCCCAAAAGCGTTAAAATTAATTGTGTAATGTTTAGTTTATAATTTTATTGTTTTTTGTGGGGTCAGGATATTCTCATTTATATGTCAAATTGCTTTTGTTAAATAAAGATTTAAAGATTAATTCCGAATTTTATAAGGCAACCTGGGTTTTTGGGCTTCTATGGAAGTACCACCACTGACCACAGCAAACACCCTTTACCAGTTGACAAAATTACACCGGTAATATCACTTCCGAACAGAACATATTTATTGTTTCTCGTGTTTTTTTTTTGCGAGATTACGGACTACCTACCGCTGAGAAATAGAAAAAAGTTATCTTAAATGAACACCAGATTTTATTTTATTTGACTACCTCGTGGTCTCGCGTTGTGTGCCGTGCGATTAAAAGGTCCAGGGTTGGATTCCCGTTTCGGGCGAAGTGTATTTGAAATTTTCTATTAGGAAATCCACAGTAGCAGCACGAAGTTTAGATATGTACCCGTAAAACAGCAACAGGCTCGCCCCCTATTATGTGGGACTTATACATACATACCCGGCGAAATGTGGGTTCAGTGGCCTCTGCATACAATACATACAATGTGTCGTGAGGTTATGTATGATGCTTATATAATTTTAATATAGTGAAATAAGCAAAGCGGAATGATGGAGGCCTTTTCCCGCGCTGTGCAATCTAAATCCAAAATAATCTAAGTTCGAGCGATTGGCAGCGTGACATAACTAGTCTTCCTGAATAAATGGCCGAATCAATATCGAACCCGGAACGATTCGGCGGTTTTGTGATTGGCGTGTATCTGTCAGATGAATAGGGAATCGATTTATAAAATTGAACAAATAGATTTAACCGCTATCTTGTTTCGTTTTGTGCTATTTTATAATCTTGATTTTGTTGGTATGTGTGTGATGATATCATGATTAAATAATAAATAAATAAATAAATACACCCAACAGTCACATACATAGTTCTGACCACACACTAAGATACGAGTCTTGTGTCGTGGGTATCAGAAATTACGAGAGACTTTTCGGTCTCACAAACACCCAGACCCGAACCAAATATTTGTGGATCACACAAACATTTGTCTCGGTGCGGGGATCGAACCCGCGGCCTCTCGTTTCGCAAGCTGGTTTCTAGCCAACTGCGCCACGGGGCTGTCAATTTAGGCTGCAATCTTCCGTTATACAATATCTGTAGTTGAGGATTAAATCCAAGAATCAATACATACATATTTTATTAAATAGTGAATTAATAATAGTGAATAAATAATATTTATAAAAATATCTACCAGTTAAATAGAATGAGAAAGCAGTCAAAACAAATAACAACGGACAGGTTACAGACAAAACAAAGCGTCTCCAGGTATCGACGAGTATAAAAAAGCCACACCGATATCGATTCAACTCGATACCAATTATTCTCGAGACTCATCTCACATTTCCGCTGAACAATAAAACGGTACAACGAGCGGTCTCAGCGGTCTTGTATAATTGGATGTTAAATATGCATTGTCTGACAGTAACTGACAATCGTCTAGAAATACTGTAATAGGTGAATTAATTTTTCTTGGTTGTCTATAATTTTTCATTAGCCAATTTTTGTGCAGGAACTCTATTGTTAGTCGGCATAAAATGAGATCGAGAGGTCCGGGGCTTGTGACAGAGACATGACAGTTTCGTCTGAATTAAAGCAGATAAATAATTCACTCACAAACTAAGGTGTACCATAATATATGAATATTATAATTTGATGAGTGAGATAGCTATCAAGATACTGATACTAGCGGACTGTCATCATCAGCCCGAATATGTCCCACTGCTGGGCACGGGCCTCCTCTACAACTGAGAGGGTTTAGGCCTTAGTCCACCACGCTGGCCTAGTGCGGGTTGGCGGACTACACACATAAGAAATTCCTAAGAACTTTTAGGTGTGCAGGTTTTATCACGATGTTTTCCTTCACCGTTAAAGCAAGTGATAATTCATTGTGAATACACACATAATTTCGAAAAGTCAGTGGTGTGTGCCTGGGGTTTGAACCTGCGACCGCCGAAATTCACGACCGCGCGCCTAAACCTCAAGGCCATCACAGACTGTAATAATAAATAAATAATAACACCCAATATTCCGACCTACTAGTAACACTGTAAGACTAAATTATGACAAAGATAATCGAGCGCCATTAGTTGGAGTGTCATTACCTCCCCCGGGAAGAGGTATCGAGTCAGTCCGTTAGTGTTACCCTGTACCACGTTACCGGTAATTGTCGTTCTAAGTTGTAACGTGGTACCGGGCCATTTACTCGTGATTTGTAAATCTTTCTGTTGATTTGGAAAAACAGAAATATTATTTAAGTACCGCCAGTAGTAAAAAAAATCGTCGATACAGTGATTACAAATTGACGTTAAAAAAATCCCCAAAAAAATAAATAAAAAAATTACGTTTCCCTAACCACCATACTTATTACCTATCTCGGTTTTAATCATGGTCTGTTTACACTCTGTATAAAGCCTAAGGAATAAATTTATGTTATTATTTTGTAATATTATAAAGAACGAAAACAACTCGTGATGAAAAACTTAGACAGGTAGGTATTGTGATTAGAAAAACGTCAAAAATTTCTCTTTTTTTTTTTGAGATTTTTTACCGTCAATATGTAGGTACATAATCACTGTAATTTTCATTAAACACTGTATTACTTGTCTTAGTTTTCGATTACAATCTGTTTACCTCCGGCATAGCTTTACTACTGCATCAGAAAGATCAGGATACGCGCTGTCACAAACCCAAAATCCGATTACAAGACGTCAGCGTCAGAGGATATGGCTGGCGGGCGATTTCTTTGACATGCGGGGTGGCGTACAAAATATGAATATTTTAAGAACTCCTTTGTAACCATTTACGAGTCTACACCCACTAGAGGTTCGTTGCTCGAGGTATTTGCTTTTGTATTTTTAAAGGCGAACATTGCAAGACTAATATTGTTTAGACTGTACTGTCATGCTTTTGTTTAGAGTATGGAGGGTAAAGGTAAGGAGTGTCATCTCTTATAGTAGAAAATCGAAAAAAGTGTCCAGTTGTCAGGTGTAAATAACAGTTCAAAAACCTTCCAGAATGGCGCTGGTATAGACAAAGGACATGGTATGAATGTAATATTATTGTCGACGAAAGTAGTTTATTGAAAATGTCAACTACTTGCGTAGTACAAAATAATGTAGTTAATATAACCTTTAAGAGTTATTATGAGAAAACGCGTGTAGCTAGAGTGATTTTATATCCTGAACTGTGAATAGTACGTTTATTGATTTCCGCTTCCTTTAAAACTTATGGTGTTGATGCTAATGTGGCGCCCCCAATTTAATACATTTTGACGGACACTTTTGCATGTACAAGATAACACTCCTTACCTTTACCCTTCATAGTTTAGAGAGGTTATATACCTTCGTTTATATCGTATTTCGTTTATATCTGGGATTGAAGCATGTATCATTTTTGTACCTTCCTTGACAACACTTACTATACGGTGTAAGTAAACTGAGCGATAAGAATACCATATCTTAAGAAAATTACGTCCGTAAGCCAATTATGGGTTACCGAATGAAGTCTAAAATTTTTTTTAATTTTTAAATTGGCAATTTCCACAAGAAAAGAACGGCCTCGTTTTAACACTACCTTATAAAACAGAGTGGAAGATGTGCAGTTTGATCCGATTATTTTACTAACAAACTAATGTTTACCTAGTAGTATGAATATTGTAAAAGGAACCTTACTCGTACCGCTGCTAAGCGTACCATCAAGAGGCCTAAAATTCAATACCCGGGCCGGGCAGTGTCATTGTATTTCTCGGTTAAATGAGCATGAAAAAGAGCAATATGTTCGCTCTAAAAAACTTAGTGACCAAAAATTTAGTGTAGAAATACACCCCGTCCTATCGCTTAACGCACACAAGAATAAATATATATATAAATAAATTTGTAGAGTAGTAGAGTACAGTTGTAGAGGAGGCCCGTGCCCAGCAGTGGGACGTATTTGGGCTGATGATGATGATGATAAATAAATTACTAGACGAAAAACGTTGCGCATTAATACACCCAAATGGCGGTATTATTCAAACCAACGTAAAATAAAGCGTGCAGTCGGTTCAAATAGACGTACACAAAGAAATATTGGATCAATTCGTTTGTCCGATTCTAGCCGGGGACACGGCGGGCATAAATCACGCATCACTATGAATTATTGTCCCGAGCACACTAGCGCCACAACAATATGTAAAACTGAGCGCGTGACAGACTGTACGCAGTTGTATATGAACAGTAGGGAAAGTCGGTGTTGAAATTATTCTTTATAGTGTGATAACTAACAATTGATAAGAATGCACGTTGCAATTTGTATCGTTATGACATGTATGAGGATAAATTAAATATAATAAATAAAAATGTAATTATAATTTAATTTTTTTTTTAATGACATTTTGTGTTGCTGAGGGAGTTTCTTGCCGTTTTTTCTCCACAGCGATAACACGTTTCGAAGCGGCAATAGTTAAAAAAACTTAATAGTGTCGATTCAAAAGCACTTGTAAAAGTATATTTTAATAAAGGTGATTTTGACTATGACTTTTACGCAATAATCACTCAACCGATCATCATAACTTATTAAATGTATGCAGAGTTTTTAGTTTTATGAGAGAAATTTTTGAAAAATAACGCACCAGGATCCTTCAATTATCACCGTTCATTGACATACACGGCAACAATACAACTCGAGTAATAGTTTGAAAACGTAAAGATTTCGATAGTAATATTAAATAATATTCAATGATTCTTTGGTTCAAATCCTCAAGATAATGAGAGCATACCCCGTTATTTATTTAAAAAAAATGTCTGTCTAACACTATAACATGGTATTAGCTTAAAACAGTTGAAAATAGCGTATAAACATTGCCTTCATCTTTTTTTTAATAAGTTTTATTAACTGTTGAATGTCTTCGCGGTCGTTGTTAGACATCACAACAATTAATATCATACATACATAACCTCTCGCCCGTATTCCCCGACGGGGTAGGCAGATGTGCATTTCGCCAGGTATGTATCAGTCCCACGTAATAGGGTGCGAGCCTATTGCCGTTTTTCGGGCACAATTACAGACTCCTTGCTACTATACAGAATTTGCCCGACCCGGCAATCGAACCCAGGTCTTCTAGATCGCACGAAACATAATTGTGCCGCGAGACCACGAGTCATCAATTAATATCATAAAACAAAATGCAACTATGCAGGCTGAAACCTGAGCATAAAAATTCCAGGTACCTATGTACTTTCAATATTCCCGCATCTCCGATGTCGTAACTGCCCTCGGTCGCTCTCTTGTGTGCTGTGAAAACTAATACTACTGCGTCGTCCAATATGGGTACAAATATACTACTTTTGTCAATGTAGACTTTAGAATATTCATGAAGGGAAATTTGTTCTAGGTTATAATAACATCTCTAAATAAGTCCCGTCGACCAGGTAATTAAAGCCGACACACTATTTGGGCAATAGGCCAACACTGACGTTTAAGAAACTAAAAGTCGTGTCAAATCGGATTTTTAGTGTATTTGTGTGTATTACGGATTTTAAAATGATTGAAAAAAATAAATATTTAGTTACTACTATCCAAACAATAAGCAATTGATCTCTTCACAATTTAATTGTCTTTGAAACATTGATTTGTGTATTTTAAGTGTACTTATTACGGATTTTAAAATATTTTTACAAAACAAATATATACACGTAGTTACTAATGGTTATCCAAACAATGAAGGCAAAATGAAGTGATCAATATATTGAAATGTCTATGAAACAGCACACAGTCAAGATATGTGCTTTCTGGGTCATACAGAGATGAGAATTTGTATCATATCCTCACGCCTGTATTCCCCGAATGGGTAAGAAGATATGCATTTCTGCAGCCACATTTCGCCAGATATGTATCAGTCCTACGTAATAGAGGGCGAGCCTATTGCCGATTTTCGGGCACAGTTCTAGACTCCGTGCTGCTACTGAGAATTTCCTATTGGAAAAACTCAATAACACTTTGCCCGACCCGAGAATGGAACCCAGGACCTTTTGATCGCACGGCAGACGCTTGTGCCGCGAGACCACGGAGCAGTCGAGAGGCAGAAAGTTTGTATATACTTCCTAATTAGAGCACCGTCTAATTTCAACTGTGGTGACAGTAAGTAAAACTCGCCTGCGACAGCTAAGTCACAATCATTTGTGTGCGAATAATTTGTTGCGCAATATGCGTTAAATTAAATCCGGATAACGTATGTTATTTGGGTCGGAATATCAGTTATAATAAAGGTGGGATTGCACGGTAATTGTTTTATACTTGAGCAAGTATATAAGCTTTACTATTAGCGTTGTTGGAAGGAGTCAGCTTGGCCTGTGGTATGAATGGATCGGATCGACTGGAGCTTTGTAACTTTATAAACGAAGATCGATGAGAAGGTTTTTGTCTACATACAATCAACTTTCCTTATCGAACTTAGAATGAACTGTTTATTAGTTTAAAATCGCTTTTTCAGGGTGGCTATTATTAAAAACATAAAAATCTAGATTTTTTTCTACTAGGCATAATTTAAATTTTAGTGAAAAACTCAATATCGCCTGCACAAATCAGTCGGCAATATACAGCTAGACTGGTCATTTGTCATAAAAAATCCTAAAAGGAACCCTGATCCTGGCCATATGTTCCGTCTCTACATGTAATAAACTTATGGTACTGCAGGTTATAAAATCAAGTACCTGATACCCTAACCTACTAAGCTACGTAAGTAAGAGATTATCAAATTCCTTTAATATCGGCCCGACGCGAAATATCCAAACTTTGGAACTGAACGAACGATCGACTACTAAAGGAAATGAATTTCACTTAAGTCTAATGAAAATTCTTTGATAGCACCGAGAGATAAGCGCCAAAATTTTCAGCTTTTGAATATTTGAGAAGTATTATAGGTTAGATTGTCTGACATATTTAACTACGATTAATCGTATCGTCGAAGTATAGAGTATAAACCAAAATATATAGAGTTGAGAAGCGAGAGTTGGCAGTTTTGAAAATGGGGTGAATAAAGACATAGAAGTCATTTTTATAAGTCACTAACTGTCTCACTCGTGGAATTAAATGGGAAGGTATTATTTCAAGAATCTAATAATATTACTAAACCTATCATGCTGGCTGTAGTAGCGTTCTATGCAATTAAATGATTTCTCGGCTACTTGCCACATAAGCTGAAATAAAGCCATACATTGATTTCATTCTTTCACTAAAGAGATTATACAAACAATTCTAAAAATAATTTGATGCCAGTATTTAGGACGGACGATGTTTCAGACCACGATAAAAAAGACTCTAAGGCGAAAACCACGAACTGACAAGATTTCTAAATGTCTTAAATTAAAATGAAGAATTGCTGTGGAGGTCCGCTTACATCTGAATGTATGCTGTCTTTTTGTCAATGTCTGGACATTGAACGGAAAAATAAGATTAATCTTTGTCTACGTTAATTACTTATTCAGTTTATTATTTGTCAACGTTTTCTTTAATTAATATCTTACCTCGAGTCCCCATCAAACAGTACTTTTGAAATATATTAAACATCTCATAATTTTGATTGATTTACAGCATCAAAACTGGTTTATTAAACAATTTAAACATCTCTTCATTCCGTAATCAATCTTTATAAAGTGTTTTGATAAGTATCGGAGGACGATAATTGTCGTTTCGTCGCTCAAGAGTCGGTTCTAACCCTCCCGACTTTCACTATTTAAATGACGCGGTAACTTCATGGAGCGATCGTTTATTCATGACGTCTTAAAAGCGAAGATGCTCTGCGGTGACCTCTAGTAATTTGCAGTTAAGTTTAAAGGCTAGAATTAAATAATAAATGTGGATTTGACTTTACAGCAATGTTATTTTGTTTATTACGTTCCCCAGCAAAGTTAGAAATACTTTTCTTACTAAAATACGTTTTTATTATGAGTGCTTACGATTTGTATATTTTAGTTTGAGTATTATTCGCAAATTTGAATCTCGTGCTCATCGTCAGCCCATATACATACGTACCACTGTTGGGCACGGGCCTCCTCTACAACTGGGAAGGCAAAGGCCTTAGTCCACTATGCTGGCCTAGTGCCGGTCGGCGGACTACATACCTAAGAAATTCCTAAGAACTTTTAGGTGTGCAGGTTTCATCACGATGTTTTCCTTCATCGTTAAAGTGCGTAATAATTCATTGTGAATACACACATAACTTCGGAAAGTCAGAGGTGTGTGCATGGTTTTCGACCGCGCGCCTAAGCCTCGAGGCCATCACTTCTTTCAAATCCGTTAAGTAGTTTTTGCTTAAAAATATTAGTATAGATTGAAGTCAAAATTTTTATGATAGGCAATGCCGGTTACATTTTATTGAAAAAAGAATATCCTAATGAAGAATTCACGAGTAAACAAATTTGGTTTCACACACCTAATCTCTACTGTATAATGCGTGACTTACGAATATGAGGTACGAATCCGATTTCCGGGTTTGAAAAATCGCCTTTGTGATTTTCTAGTAAATGAAAATTTCTTAGTAGCAATACAATCTACGTGACTAAAAATACAAAAAAAATGACCTCAGGCCACGCAGCCGTTCGTGCTTATGTTTATTTTTTATTTATTTATTTACCCTTCATACATTACATGTAAAGGTGGACTTAATGCCTGAGGCATTCTCTAACAGTCGAACCGTAGGTGGTGCAGAGATGAAAGGCGTAGGTACGTAAATATACCTATTATAAATAAATTATACTATGATGAGTGAATATAATATACGTGCAATATACAAATTATATATATAAATATCCATAATTAAAAAGCTATATACATATTTATATAATTATATCAAATTTCTGAACAAAATTCTCAAGTAAACCCACAAGAATAATTTAAATCGATTATTCGAACAAATCGCCGTGTTATCACGGTAGAGTGTACAAACCGGGCAGTTACTGGATTCAATCGGCCAACACTGGCAAATGTATGCGCATATTTGGTCTCGGAGGCCTGTCCGATGGTTTCGATGCTAGAAGCGACAAATATACTTCGATGAACCTACAGATTCTGTGGTTGGTGCGGTTTCGATACCTCGGATTTTGGGCATTTTGCTGTGCTCTTTATGGCCTGCGGCGTAGTCTGGGAACGAAATGCGCGCAGAAAATCGCAGGGGAACTAAAATATTCTTATAGCCATGGTATTGTTCTATATTTGAAATAGCTACTAAGCAAACAGCCAATATGGCTTAGAATGAATATATAGACTTTTATATCAAAAAATATATATTGTAAATTTCTTTATCGTCGTCATCAGCCCAAATACGTCCCACTGCTGAGCACGGGCCTTCTCTACAACTGAGAGAGTTTAGGCCTTAGTCCACCACGCTGGCCCAGTGCGGGTTGGCGGACTACACACCTAAGAAATTCCTAAGAACTTTTAGATGTGCAGGTTTTATCACGATGTTTTCCTTCACCGTTAAAGCAAGTGATAATTCATTGTGAATACACACATAACTTCGAAAAGTCAGAGGTGTGTGCCTGGGGTTTCAACCTGCGACCGCCGAAATTCTCGACCGCGCGCCTAAACCTCGAGGCCATCACTGCTTAAATTTCTTTATCATCAGCTCATAAAGGCCTCAACCCTCTCAGTTGTAGAGGAGGTCCGTGCCTAGCAGTGGACGTGTTGACTGATGATAATGGTGATTATTATAATTTCACACTGCTTATGAGAACCTTGTTAAAACAGTCCTCGCCTTACAGGGATCTGATTAAGTTTTTATAAAAGTACTATTTCCTAATGGTAGGTGCGATCCAAATTGAGTTCCCACTGGCGAGAAGTGTGGTCATTTCATTCCAAATCACAAAACGCAAAAATTGGCTCACTATGACGAGCATTGCGCTAGGCGTTTTAAGTACATCAAGTCTGTCGATCCCCTTACTTTATTACGGATTATAGAGGCCACATTTACTCGTGGTCTCGCAGTACAGGTATGTGCTGTGCGATCTAGAGGTCCTATGTTCGATTCCCGGGTCGGGCAAAGTGTATTGAGTTTTTCCATTAGGACATCCTCGGTAACAGCACGGAGTCTGGAAATGTGCCCGAAAAACGACAAAAGGCTCGCCCCCTATTACGTGGGACTGATACATACTTGGCGAAATGTGGGTGCAGAAACGCACCTCTGTCTACCCCTTCGGGGCATACAGGCGTGAGGTTATGTATGTATTTCACATCACATCATCAGCCCAAATACGTCCCACTGCTGAGCACGGGCCTCCTCTACAACTGAGAGGATTTAGGCCTTAGTCCACCACGCTGGCCTAGTGCGGGTTGGCGGACTACACACCTAAGAAATTCCTATGAACTTTTTTAGTTGTGCAGGTTTTATCACGATGTTTTCCTTCACCGTTAAAGCATGTGATAATTCATTGTGAATACACACATAACTCCGAAAAGTCAGAGGTGTGTGCCTGGGATTTGAACCTGCGACCGCCGAAATTCTCGACCGCGCCCCTAAACCTCGAGGCCATCACCGCTTCATGTATTTGCAGTCCAAAAACCCAACCCCACAGCGATCAGGTCACGGATAGTGATCGTGCATTTCCACTACAATTGGCACCAGTGAATATTTCGGAAGAGATAAATTGCGCGCGCGTGACGAGCGATATTCGTTCCGGCGACAGCTGAAAAATTGTTTCATAATACGAAATGTATCCTGTACTTCCAGTGAATCCGTAATGGAACCCCAGTTGGAAAAAAAATTGTTTGAAATATATGGCAATTAGAAAGCAGTGATGGCCTCGAGGTTTAGGCGCGTGGTCGAGAATTTCGGCGGTCGCAGGTTCAAACCCCAGGCACACACCTCTGACTTTTCGAAGTTATGTGTGTATTCACAATGAATCATCACTTGCTTTAACGGTGAAGAAAAACATCGTTATAAAACCTGCACACCTAAAAGTTCTTAGGAATTTCTTAGGTGTGTAGTCCGCCAACCCGCACTAGGCCAGCGTGGTGGACTAAGGCCTAAACCCTCTCAGTTGTAGAGGAGGCCCGTGCCCAGCAGTGGGACGTATATGGGCTGATAATAATGATAATGATATGGCAATTACTAACACACTGTATCCCCGTAAAATTACAACTACGCTACAAAAGAAAGCTAGGCCAAAAGGACACTCACCATGTTTCTCTTGCAGGTTAAGTGCGTGATTATTGTAGATACTTTACTTACGAATATAAACTACCTCGTGGTCTCGCGGTACAAGTACGTGCCGTGCGATCTAGAGGTCCCGGGTTCGATTCCCAGGTCGGGCAAAGTGTTATTGGGTTTTTTCTTTAGGAAATTCTCAGTAGCAGCCCGGAGTCTGGAAATGTGCCCGAGAAACGGCAATAGGCTCGCCCCCTATTACGTGGGACTGATACATACGTGGCGAAATGTGGGTGCAGAAATGCACCTCTGCCTACCCTTTCGGGGAATACAGGCGTGAGGTTATGTATGTATGTATAAATCTCGGCGGCCGCGGGTCCGAACCCCAGGCACACACCTCTAACTTTTCGAAGTTATGTGTGCACTCATAATAAATTATCACGTACTTTAACGGTGAAGGAAAACATCGTGAGCAAACCTGCACACCTAAAAGTTCTTACGAAATTCTTAGGTGTGTTGTCCGCTAACCCGCACTAAACCAGCGTGGTGAGCTAAAGCCTAAACCCTCTCAGTTGTTGAGGAGGACTGTGCCCAGCCGGGGACGCATTTGGGCTGATGATGATGATGGTGATACTTACGAAGCTCAGAAGAATGCCTTCGTATAGAATTCGAGATCCTAGATTTAGTCTTGACAGACCGTGCGCCTAATCATCTATCTAGGCCATCATGATTTAGTAGTAAAACTCACGCCTGTATTCCCCGAAGGGGTAGGCAGAGGTGCATTTCTGCACCCACATTTCGCCAGGTATGTATCAGTTCCACGTAATAGGGGGCGAGCCTATTGCCGTTTTTCGGGCACATTTCCAGACTCCGTGCTGTTACTGAGAATTTCCTAATGGAAAAACCCAATAACACTTTGCCCGACCCGGGAATTGAACCCAGGACCTCTAGATCGCACGGCACATACTTGTACCGCGAGACCACGAGGCATTCATCAGCCATCATGATTTACTAAATAGAATTTTTATTCTACATAATCCAGGTACGTGAAAAATTCCCTTTTCACTGGTAAACACCGAGCTGTGATTAAATCTAACGCACAAAAGGACTTAGCGGGTAATCTGGATTAAACCATTGATCGAAGTTTAACTTTCAGTAAGCCGAGTTTCCCTTAAGCTGTGCGCTACCGATTATAACATTCAGCGCGCTCAACGGAGCGTCATTTATTAACTTTTATATGGATTGTATCAGCGTGATGATTATAATTCGTGATGGCCTCGAGGTTTAGACACGCGGTCGAGAATCTCGACGGTCGCGGATTCAAACCCCAGGCACACACCTCTGACTTTTCCAAGTTATATGTGTATTCACAATGAATTATCACGTACTTTAACGGTGAAGGAAAACATCGTGATGCACACCTAAAAGTTCTTAAGAATTTCTTAGGTGTGTAATCCGCCAATCCGCCCCAGGCCAGCGTGGTGGACTAAGGCCTAAAACCTCTAAGTAGTAGAGGAGGCCCGTGCCCAGCAGTGGGACGTATGTATAAAGGCTGATGTATCTGCGACTAAAATTTGCTCTAGAAGAGAGAGGGCTGGAACACCATTCCCGTGATAATTTATTCCGATAGAAAATTGTAAGAAGTCCAGCAAAAATACCGGTATTATTTTATTAGTAGTATAGGTACCTATATTAGCTCACCATGTTGAGTGGGTTATAAAAGTATAATATATATAAATACTTACCTTTACGAATTTTGAGAATACAGGCGATAATATCATCATCATCAGTCCATATACGTCCCACTGCTGGGCACGGACCTGCTCTACAACTGAGAGAGGTTAGGCCTTAGTCCACCACGCTGGCCTAATATAGTATACATAAATATACATCCTCCGTTCCAACCAATTCGTTTACAACCAAACCAATACAAAAAAAAACAACAAAAAAACTGTATTGATAAAATCATTCCGCAACGATGAACTCCCTCAAACATCTTAAAATGTTTCGTCTTCAAATATTTAAAAAGCAAAGAAAAATACGGAGATTTGATTAAAATGTTTACTTAGGCGCAACAAACGGCCTCCGAAGGCCTTTCTCGAAAATTTTTCATCGGCTTAAATTAGGCCCTTTTCACGGCACGAGGTGGATGTAATTACTCTATTGGGTCGCATGAAAAGTGCTTCGGGCCCTAATACCTCGTATGTGGATAAATACATGTGATTTATCCGCATTCGCTTTTGTACGTTTGGGTTCTCCGTATACGGGCATGGAATTAGCGCGAATGATTCTGTTTATATCCTCACGCCTGTATCCGCGAGGTGTAACAGAGGTGTTATTACAACCATGTGACGTCACCTGTGCTTTTAATTCCTATGTGATATACGTATAAGTAGTTATGGACTCAAGTATAATTTATAATTTAGGTCCCAGGGCTTCACTTAGAGAAAAATTTAAGGAAATAAATATTCTTACCGTCACTTGTCAGTTTATATACGAAAACTTAATGTACGTCCAAAATAATCTTGATAAATTTAATAAAATTTGTAATGTACACAATAAAAACACTAGGAACAAATGTAATCTCGTTCAACACGTAACCCGTCTCCGGAAAGTTAATAACTCTTTTATGGGGCAATGTATACGCTTCTATAACAAATTTCCGAGGGCTATTAGGGAGCTTCCCTTGACAAAGTTTAAGAAATCAATTAAAGATAAGCTTTACAAAAAAGCATACTATAAAATTTCAAATTTTATTGAAGATAATAAATTGATCGGAGTTTGTTTTGTTGCTATAGTTTGTATCGTTATGACATTTACAATGTAAAATTTGAATAATGTAAATAAAAAAAGACATTTATTGCTATTTAAAAAAAATGACATGTCGTGTTGCTGAGGGAGTTTCTTGCCGTTTCTTCTCCACAGCTATAACACGTTTCGAAGCGGCAATAGTTTAAAAAATATTAAAAAGTGTAAAATTGACGATTCAAAAGAACTTGTAGAAGTCTATTTGAATAAAGATAATTTGACTTTGACTTAATTTGACTTTGACTTAAGGAAGGTGAATAGACACGCTGAAGTCTAGATAGAATTTTTCTACACAAGCAATATGACAATTCCCACGTCATAAGCACGGTATTAAAATATCAGTTTAGTAGACATCAAGTCGTGATCACCGCGAGGTATAGTCACGCGGTCGAGAATCACGGCGGTCGCTGACAAGCTCCAGGCACACACCTCTGACTTTTCCAAGTTATGTGTGTATTCACAACGAAATATCACTGACTTTAACGGTGACGGAAAACATCGTGAGGAAACATACAGACCTAAAAGTTCTTAGGATTTTTTATGTAGTCCACTAAGCTGCACTAGGCTAGCGTGTAGGACTAAGCCCTAAATCCTATCAGTTATAGAGGAAGCCCGTACCCAGCAGTGGGACGTATATGGGCTGATGATGAGTATATAGGTAAGTATTAGATACACATTTCTGAAGAGTTGCCACTCCAGACCGTACTGATCTTTCACCAGGCGCTGATATAAAAAAACATTATTTTTTTACTTATTTATTAAAGCAAAACGATCAACAAACAAATAGATATTATAATATTATATACAATAATTGAATGCAGAATTTAATCTTCCCGAAATACTCTGTAGTATCCATATGGTTAGCACAAATAACATGCCGTAAGTCTATAATGAAATTCGCATTAACAAAATCCCAAATTTCGTATTAAATTTAAAGAGCATATTGAAAATATTAAATTAATTCGGGCCTTCAACAATGCACGGCTATCGACGCGTGAACGAAAAACTGATACATAAAAGCCAAAAATATTTCTGGCTAGCGCTGGGAAATTCGCATTATGTGCATTAACCCAACTCGGCCTCATTAAAACAAGATAAAGGTATATTTGAAAAAGCTGATCCGATACATAAATGTTTTATCACTCAAAAGAATTAAAATAATACCTAAATAAATACACCCAACATTCACATACATAGATCAGACCCCACACTAAGATACACCTCCTGAGCCGTGGGTATCAGAAACTACGAGAGACTTTTCGGTCTTACAAACATCCAGACCCGAAACAAATATTTGTTTCTCACCCATGCATTTGCCTCGGTGCGGGGATCGAAGCCGCGGCCTCTCGTTTCACAAGCTGGTATCTAGCCAACTGCACCACGGGGCTGTTTTAAGATTTACCTAGTTTTGCTGAAATTGCTCTTGATGGCACGACGCATACTACGATTATACTACGGGATACTATACTGGATATTACTTTAAAGAAATCTGTCTTCAATTCAAATTATACTCTGTAGTTCTTTTTCAAACTACATTGTCTCGCGGAAATATTGTGCCGTGCGGTCTAGAGAGGTTTTTGGGTCGTGCTATGTTATTGAATAATTCCATTAGGAAATTCTCAGTAGCAGCACTGAGTCTGGAAATGGGGTACATTTACACTTTTACAAAGGCGACAATAGGCTCGTCCAATATTAGGGGCTTAAAAAAACAACTGACGAAACGTGGTTGCATTAAAGCACCTCTTCTTGATTCTTCAGGGATAAAAGGGAAATTCTTTCATTGATGTACAAAATCATACACCTCACCCCCAGCGAATTAAAATTATTATATGTTTACCAGAGCTGTAATATTTGAAAGTAAGCCGTGATAATGATCAATGTTGTGTGTTCGACGCTTCCAAACCGTAGCGTTAATGTCTGCTATTGAACGACTGTGGTGCAAGTTACGAAAGTTTTAACATTGGGCATTTTTTATAGAAAATTAATATATAACAATTACTACCTACTTTTTGTTTCTACTCAAATATACAAGAAATATATTACTACTGTATAATGATATTTGAAAGAAAAAGGGAAAAACATTAAGTAATATTGGATAAACTTTAAGTAGTGATGTACTCCTGTGCTCTTCAGCATTTTGAAGAATAATTATATACACACAATAAATACACCCAACAGTCACATACATGTGTAGATCTAACTCCACACTAGGATACGAATCTTGTGTCGTAGATATCAGAAACTATATGCGTTCATCTTGAGATCCCGGTATCCTTCGCACGTGGTAAACGAGAACCATGGGGTTTTTAGTCAGTAAGAATCCGACATACCCTGCTGTTATACACAAGCAGTAATTCAAGAGGATTTTCCCCATGCAAAAAAAAAGCTTTCAGAAACTATGAGACTTTTCGGTCTCACAAACACCCAGACCAGAAACAAATATTTATGGATCACACAAACATTTGTCTCGGTGCGGGGATCGTACCCGCGGCCTCTCGTTTCACAAGCTGGTGTGTAGCCAACTGCACCACGGGGTTGTCACTAATAATGTAAATAGTTACTTCGTAAAAGTTTCACAAAAACTGAAGTCTGTTACCCATTCTATTGTTTTAGTATCAAGGCTAACATTAGGCTTCTGGGGATTCTTTTTATAACATTGGATGACAGAATAAAAGTTACGGACGAATAAAATACAATATTTCATTTTCAATATGTATGTTCGTAATACCCTCTAATATATAACCAGCGTGGATGTTCAACTGAAGCATTGTTCAATCACCAAAAGGGGAAGCGTTCTTTTTAGATCAATAATCGAATTTAAATATAGTCTTCATACAATTTTTGTAAACGCTCAAACGTCGTAACTTACATCACGCGAAAGAAAATAACGTTATTCGATCTAATCTAAACGGCGACAGTCATTAAAATCGACTTATGTATTGATACGTCACTTCGATATAGCTTTGATTTTAACTGCGATGCTAAGATCATTTAAGATAGATTTACGTTTTATAATTTGGAAAATATTGTGTTATTATCAAAGTCATTATCATATTCATTTATGATAGCTCCGCCAGTCGGCCAGACAGCTTGCAAAACGAGAGACCGCGGACTTGATCCCCGAGGCAAATGATTGTGTGATCTAGAAATATTTGTTTCGAGTCTGAGTTCTTGTGAGACCGTTTCTCGTAGTTTCTGATACCCCCGACACAAGACTAGCAGTAGAATGGGATCAGAAATATATACCTATGTGTCTATCGGGTATATTTATTTATTAAAACAGCTGCAAAAACGCGGGCGTAGAAGTATTATTATCACATACCCTTAATACTCTTTCGTGAATTTACTTGCATGAGTACATTATGTTAAAAAATATATTGGAGGGCTGCCAAAAGCTAGTTTAAAATTTACAGAAATATTGTTTACCTAAATGCCGTGAAAAATAAGTGTATTATTTCTTTTTATATGTACTTCGTGTAACCGACGTCGTCAGCAGAACATGCTCCGCGGTTCGCGCGTTTCACATAACGTTTCAAAAATGGCGGAGCCGAAATGGCGGCAAACTGGCCGCGTCCGTTAACGAACCTCTTTGTTACACCTGGACGCAGAGCTACCAATACTTGCGACTTATATTCCTTTTTCAAAATGTTTCACGTTCAATTATATATCAAATGGTGAAAAAGAACAAGTCTGTTAGGATTGAGTTTTAGCGTATGAATGAGCTTAGAGAATATGTACAATACTATTTAAATTAAGAAAGAATTCTCATACTCCTTATAAAGCAATATTATTTAGTACCGGCTTTTTCTGCCTGTTTTGAAAAACTGTTATATGTTATATGTATTTCTTTTGGATATAGATTAAATCAAAAATCACCAAATAGTTTCTATGCAAAACTAAGATGTATTGTATCAGTTTATCAGTTCTAGTAATACATCCATCATGTTTCACTTGTTTCACCCTACATTGACTAATAATGTAATGATGGCTTCGAGGTTCGAGGTTCGAGGTTGAGACACGCGGTCGAGAATCTCCACAGTTGCGGATTAAAACACCAGGCACACGCCTCTGACTTTTCGAACTCTGTGTGTTCCACAATGAATTATCACGTTGGTACTTTAACATTAAAGAAAAAATCTTAGGAATTTCTTAGGAGTGTAGTCCGCGAACCCGCACTAAGTCAGCGTGGTGGACTAAGGCCTAAACCCTATTAGTTAAAGAGGAGGTCCGTGCCCAGCAGTAAGACATATATAGGCTATTGATGTACCCTATATTGGCAGCTTATATACTAAAAATGAATAACATTTTTCTAAATCCCTGTATAAAATAAAGTTCGTAGCGCGTGTTCAGCCAGCTGAGCGTAGCCATTATTTTAGGCTTTGCTGACCGGTCGCCCTCGTTACCTGTCCAGATTTACAAAAGAGTGTGTTCTAAACCGCGCACACTTTTATACTGTAATCTATAGCCTTTTGTTACGTATTAGGGTGTTGCCTAGAATCGTCCGGCTAGCTCCGTTGTCTCTGTTCCTTTCAAGTTTCAAATGTGATTTGAATCGCAATTGTTCTTGCTATTTTTTTCTTTTTATATTTGTTCTTTTGCCACCACTTATTTGTGGATTTGGAGAATTGAGTATATTTAGTAGATCTAAAACTCAATTAAACGTTATTTAAATAAATGACTGCCTCGTGGTCTCGCGGTACAAGTATGTGCCGTGCGATCTAGAGGTCCTGGGTTCGATTCCCGGGTCGGGCAAAGTGTTATTGAGCTTTTCCATTAGGAAATTCTCAGTAACAGCACGGAGTCTGGAAGTGTGCCCGAAAAGCGGCAATAGGCTCGCCCCCTATTACGTGGGACTGATACATACCTGGCGAAATGTGGGTGCAGATATGCACATTTGACTACCCCTTCGGGGAATACAGGCGTGAGTTTATGTATGTATGTATGTATTAAATAAATGAGAGTCAGAGATCTGTGTCATCGTTTTATAACAAAATGAACAGGATAGTATTATGTATATTATACAAAGTTTGCGGATATACTGCGATGCGGGGTACATTCACCATTCCAAACTCCATGGGATGTACATGTAATAACTCCCGTGCGATATTTAAACGCGTCACGTATCCCTCGGGCTGGATCGCAATGCGTCTCGCGGTGCCGTCTCACAACTTCTTCTCGCCGCCCCTACCATCTGTTTGGCAATCTTCATATTATTTACATCAGAGGTTCCCAAACTCTTTTGTTTTATAGACCATTTTCAAAATTTTGATGGATCCGGATCGATCCCCTGCAGCTCCATTACTACCAATATCCAAATCACCAAAAAATAATAATGCGTTGTACTGATTATGGAATATGCAAGTTTGTACAAGTAACAATCGCTATGCTTCTTAAAATATTATCTGCCTATATTGATTTCGTTCCAACAGCCAACAGTTCGAAATTAAATTCATTTTCATGGACCCCCGCTTATTATTGTGGACCCTCATTTTTTGTCACGCCCAACGCAGTCCCCGTCGAGTCTCCCGTGCACCTCTGGGGGTGGACCACTTTGGGAATTACTGATTAACATGAATCCGCAAAGGGGGAGGGAGAAGTAGATTTCTGCAACTCAGCTACGTAACAGGGGTGAGTCTATTGTATTTCATTTCCAGGCTCTGTTGCTACTGAGAATTTTCAATAGGAAAATCAAGGGAATTAACCCTACGCAGTGTCATTTCTATATGATTGTACCACACACCCGTCACTGTAACTCCTGTGCACCAGTATCAACAGTGGAACGTATTGACACCAAGAACTGAATCTAGGGCAACGAAATTAATCAGAAAAAAAGATATAAAGGAGAAATTAGTAACAATGAGTGTCCACTTCCACTAACAGTTTATAGTATGATACGATTTAGTCGTAAAATGATACCGTATACTAGTTCATGACACTGTGTTGGATGACGATGATGATTTGCCTACCACCACAACGATTTAGCATGACAGACTGTATACAATCAGTGGCGGGAATTCCATAGAAGCCCAAAAAAGTTAAACGTTAATTGTGTAATGTCTAGTTTATATTTGCTTATTATTGCGTCTTTATTTAATAAATTGCTTTTGTTAAATAAAGATTCCAAACTTAAAAATTATTATTCGGAATTTTAAAAAGCAAACTAGGCTTTTGGGCTTCTATGGAAGTACCGCCACTGTATACAATATACATATATATGCAGATTCCATCGCTGTTAGTCAAGCGACAATTCACTCAACACTCGATAAAATGAAAAGCATGAAACTTGCTCCAAAACCAACAGTAAGGGCAAATAATAAACTTCAAAACTCGTCCCGAAACTAACTTCAGCGAATAAATGTAGCTGAAACGTTTGAAGCTTTAATCGAAATCCGCGAGCTCGGTCCGGCTGCCGAGATAAAATGAAATTTTAAACAACCACCACAATGTCATTATGGCTATCTTTTGTTTGGAATACGCGAGGTCATACGCAAAGTTCGATTGGAAGTTGTATTGGATTTGCGAAGTTAATACAGATATACTAGCGAACGCATCGAAGATTGGTCGCAGATTTAAACACCGCTGACTTTTCGGAATTATGTGAATCTAAAATGAATTATCACGCCCTTCAGGATACCTAAGTTTTAACCACAAGATGTTAAAAATTTTCACAAGTCCTGCTAATCTACGCTAGGCCAGCGTGGACTAAGGCCTAACCCTCTCAGTTTGAGAGGAGGTCCGTGCCACTGGTACGTAGATAGAATTATATGAAAGATAGAATGAATATAGCCAGTGAAATAGTTTAGAAGCATGACTGCCGTAAGTTTATGAGATGTTTCGATGTTAAAGAAGCAAATGATGTGTCGAAGTTGAAGCTCAGTACTCTGTACCTATATCAATAGGATACAGGCGGAAGTGCGTATTATTAATTATACTAGCTGTGCCCGCGACTTCGTCCGCGCGGAAAATTAATTTTTAATAATAAAATTTATAAACTAAAATTAGCCTAAATTACTCCGTATTACATCAGCTACCTGCCAATGAAAGTCCCGTCAAAATCGGTCCAGCCATTTCAGAGATAAGTCGGAAAAAACAGACAGACAGACAAAAATTGAAAAAATGTTATTTTGGTATATACATATATATTCATATATAGTATGTAGTAAAAAATGGTTATTTCAATATTACAAACAGACACTCCAATTATATTTATATGTACGTAGCCTAAGTTAATCCTTATTACATCAGCTATCTGCCAGTGAAAGTCCCGTTAAAATCGGTCCACCCGTTTCAGAGATTAGCGGGAATAAACAGACAGACAGACAAAAATTGTAAAAATAGTTATTTTGGTATATGTACCGTGTATACATCCATATACATTTATTAAAAAGCGGTTATTTCAATATTACAAACAGACACTCCAATTTTATTTATTTGTATAGATAACCCTCTCAATGGTAGAGAAGGCCCGTGCCCAGCAGTGGGACGTATATGGTCTGATGATGATGAAAGTGCGTATGATATTTTTCTAATCAACAATGGTGTTATTTAGCTTTGCTTTTACTTTGAAAATATTAAAGACGTCTCCTTTATTCAAAATTAAACAACTTATAGCAGAAGTAACACAAAATCCTTTACCAACCGACTCCGAACTGTAACTAAGACTTAAGAGAGTAAAATAGAGTAATGGCTCCTACTATTTTTCCTTGACAAACGGTTGCTTCGAAAACTTTCTGATAGGCTTCATTTTATTGAATTACGACTTTCAAAGACATTCGCAACTTCGAGACGTAATCTCGAGTTTCCAATAATTGAAAAGGTATTAATATCTACAATTGACTGCGCGACTGAAGAATTCAAGAGAATTCGGATATCTGCTTTTAGTAAATTAAACTTTAGTAGTTTTTAAACGCTTTTAAAGTCTTTTTTAAATGGTTTTGGAGGTAATGAATGTAGTTTAAGCGATTGTGCTGTAAAAAGGATTTTCTCTAGACATATTTAGAGTACATATTATTGGGTTTTTCTATTGGGAAATTCTAAGTTTTTCACTAAATCAAAACAGTAATATTGTCTCGTTGGTTTCGCGGCATAAGTAGCGAAAGAGAGGTCCCGAGTTTCATTACCCATTGGAAAAATAATAAGCTACCTATCTATATGTATTTGAGCTCTCTCCAATAATGAGATTCAATAATAGTCATTACATTAGTCCTACACGATAGCCTAGTAACGGTTGAAGATTTTCATTGCTTCATCATCAGCCCATATCTGTCCCACTGCTGAGCACGGGCCTCCTCTACAACTGAGAGGGTTTATGCCTTAGTCCACCACGCTGGCCTAGTGCGGGTTGGCGGACTACACACCTAAGAAATTCCTAAGAACTCTTAGGTGTGCAGGTTTCATCACGATGTTTTCCTTCACCGTTAAAGTACGTGATAATTCATTATGAATACACACATAACTTCGAAAAGTCAGAGGTGTGTGCCTGGGGTTTGAACCCGCGACCGTCGAGATTCTCGACCGCGTGCCCAAACCTCAAGGCCATCACGATTTTTTCATTGCTTACTTCTCATTTAAGTAGCCTTTACTGTTAATGTGCCTGATATGATATAAACCATACCATCGAAATGTCGTGTGGTGAGCCTTTGATTCTTGGATTGAATCCTCAACTATTGTATAGCAGAAGATTGCACACATAAATAATGAGATCATACGTGTATGAAAATTAAGATGATTAAATAGCCCAAAAAGAAACAAGATATGTAGCGGTTTCAAAAGCTATTCGTTCAATTTTATAAATCGAATCCCTATTCATTTGGCAGATACACGTCAATCACAAAACCACCGAATCGTTCCGGGTTCGATATTGACTCGGCCATTTATTTCGGAAGACTAGTTATGTCACGCTGCCAATCGCACGAACTTAGATTGGTTTGGATTTAGATTGCACAGCGCGGGAAAAGGCCTCCGTCATCCCGTTTTAGTTATTTATCTATATTCAAATGATGTAAACATACATACATACAAAAGCTTACGCCTATATTCCCCGAGGGGTAAGCAGAGATGCATTTCTGCACCCACATTTCGCCAGGTATGTATCAGTACCACATAACAGGGGGCGAGTCTATTGCCGTTTTTCGGGCACATTTCCAGACTCCGTGCTGCTACTGAGAATTTCCCAATGGAAAAACCCAATAACACCTTTTCGACCCGGGAATCGATCCCGGGACCTCTAGATCGCACGGCACATACTTGCGCCGCCAGACCACGAGGCACACAGAAATAAATATGCATCTGTTTTAACTAATAATATTGTCACTTTAGCTCGCTTATTATTTTCACCTTAATTTGACTCTATTCAGATCACACAAATAATAATGACGTATCTGCATTATGACTGCTAGATACAGTCACATCTGCTTGCTGATGCTGCTACGAGTAATGTTGGTTTTTAGTGTCAGGAAGCTGATGTAGCGAAATTAATAATAGATACAGATATGTTGCGTTCATTCATCATCAGCCCTTATACGTCTTACTGCAGGGCACGGGCCTCCTGTACAACTTAGAGGGTTTAGGGCTTAGTCCACCACGCTGGCCCAGTACGGGTTGGCGGACTACACACCTAAGAAATTCCTAAGAACATTAAGGTGTGCAGGTTTCCCCACGATGTTTTCCTATGTTGCCTTGTGTAGTAATAATAAAGTAAAAAGTAATTATATACACTAAGATAGGTTGCGTGTCGGGAGTATCACAAATAACGAGCGACTTTTCGGTCTCACAAAGACCTGAACAAATATTTGTAAAATAAACAAATAAGTGTATTTGTAATTGATGCGGGGATAAAGATAATGTCCATCAAACCCAGTCACGAACAGAAAGATCAAATAATGATTAATTATATTAAATATTAAATAAGTATATTTTAATAATAACATTAAAATTTATACACAAATTGTCTCGATACAGGAATACACAACATGCCGTTGTTTTGTTCTCTAAGCACGCTACAAATACTTCAAAAAACAATTCAATCTTAGTTGGAATCGCTCAGGAGAAGAAAACGTTATATGATGTAATGCAGGGTTTCTCAAAGTGGGGTACGCGAGCTTCTAGGGGTTCGCCATTCGATGGCAAGGGGTTCACGTTCAGATTTGTCAAAAAAAATCCTAAAATTGACTCCATTTGCGACGAGAAACAAGCACACCCGTCACAATAATATTAAAAAGCTGATATTTGTTTGGGCACTTTGTTTGTGTTCTTTTATTGAAATGAAACCCTTAATTTCTTCAATACACAATTTTACATACATACATAAACTCACGCCTGTATTCCTCGAAGGGGTAGGCAGAGGTGCATTCATCATCATCATCATCAGCCCAAATCGTCCCACTGCTGGGCACGGGCCTCCTCTACAACTGAGAGGTGCATTACTGCACCCACATTTCGCCAGGTATGTATCAGTCCCACGTAATAGGGGGCGAGCCTATTGCCGTTTTTCGGGCACATTTCCAGACTCCGTGCTGTTACTGAGAATTTCCTAATGGAAAAACCCAATAACACTTTGCCCGACCCGGGAATCGAACCCAGGACCTCTAGATCGCACGGCACATACTTGTACCGCGAGACCACGAGGCACACAATTTTATATATTTTTATATTTTTTTGGGGGGGGGTTTAGTTACATAAGGCTTAAAGGGTTCGCTGTCACCTGGAAACGCTAACAGGGGTTCATGAAACCGAAAGTTTAAGAAACCCTGATGTAATATATCAGCAGAATGAATTTGTACGACGTAATAAACCAAATTGTGCGTAAAATTAACCGGCGGACCGGTGAGATATGTCTCTGTTGGAACGAAATACTTGGACCCTTTTATATAAAGGTAATATTGTTAATCTTTGCGACGTCTTCTCGTCCAAAATACCTCATTGCCTTAAGTCGAAAGTCTTGGATAGTTGTGTGTTCCCAGTGATGACATACGGCACTGAGACGTGGCCTCCCACTATGGGCTTTATTAGGCGGCTCAGAGTGACTCAACGAGCTGTGGAGAGGGCTATGCTCGGAGTTTCCCTACGAGATCGAATCAGAAATGAGGAGATCCGTAGGAGAACTAAAGTAACCGACATAGTCCAGCGGATTAGTTGTTAGTTAGTTGTTATTGAATTGGATTGTCATTATTTTGCCTCATCGTCTCGCGGCACAAGTGGTCGTGCGATCTAGATGCCCCGGGTTGGTTTCCGGATCGGGTAAAATGATTTTTTTTTCGTTTAGAAATTTCAAAGCAGCATGCAGATGTTATTAAAGACAACTTCTTAGAGTCTAGGTTGGTCCTAGGGCACCAGGCTCATTCAGTTGTAGAGGAGGACCGTGTACTGCAGTGATACGTATATGGGCTGATGATGATGACGGCACAGGCATATCCTTTACGATTTATAGGTTCTGGATTCAATTTCCAGGTCGGAAAAAATTTATATACAGTATTTTTTTCCTTTAGATTGTTTTTTTTTTTGTATTAACACGAAGTCTGAAAATATTCCCGTCATCGGTAACAGGCTCTGCCTATCCTTTCAGATGCGCAGTTCCTGAATGAATACATCAGTTGATCACAAAAGGGGGATTTGAATGAGAGGTCGGTGTGAAGGAGGCATTATCCAGGGCCAGTGTGTGCCGCACGCCGCACAATGGGGCAAGGTTCAGTGATCATCTTCAATTGTGGACACTGATCGAATACGACATGACCACTCGGACTTCTGACTTAGGGTATTATTGTTGTAGTCAATATACATAAAGTCGTCGTGAACAAGAAGTCGTGCCTCGAGTTTTGGGCACGCGGTCGAGAATCTCGACGGTCGCGGTTTCAAACCCCAGGCACACACCTCTGACTTTTCAAAGTTATGTGTGTATTCACAATGAATTATCACGTACTTTAACGGTGAAGGAAAACATCGTGATAAAACCTGCACACCAAAAAAAGTTCTTAGGAATTTCTTAGGTGTGTAGTCCGCCAACCCGCACTAGGCCAGCGTGGTGAACTAAGGCCTAAACCCTCTCAATGGTAGAGGAGGCCCGTGCCCAGCAGTGGGACGTATATGGGCTGATGATGATGATATACATAGACTCGAGAATGTATGTACGAAGGTAATTAATAATAAATAAATACACCCAACAGTCACATACATAGTTCTGACCCCACATTAAGATACGAGTTTTCGGTCTCACAAACACCCAGACCCGAAACAAATATTTGTGGATCACACAAATTAATATATACGTACATTCATGGCTGCATGGGCGGAGGTATTACATCAACCATGTTTTATCAACTGTTTTAAACACAACGTAATAGGAGCGAGCCTTTTGCTGTTTCTCGGGCACATTCTTAGATTCCGTGCTGCTACTGAGAATCTTTTAATGAAAAACCCAGCAACACTTCGCCCAACTCGGAAGTCAAACCCTAGACCTGTGAACCTCTCGCCGCACCCTTATACTGCGAGACAAACGAGCCAGTCAAATACAATTTCATTTTTAAAAGAAGTTCAATTTTAGGATATTTTTCATCCCAAAAAAATATATGGTAAATTGAGGGGTACAGATAATAAATATTAGCACACAAGTCCGCACGCACAGTGGTCATAGACACAGTAGAGTACATAATATTCAATAACCATAAACGCCCTGACTCAGAACTAATGCGTATAGTAGCAAATCTGCGGCTTCTACTTGATCTACCTTACATTCCACTGAATAGCTATAGTCTATTCATACTGTTATGAATGATGAATAATTTATTAAAATTCATTCATTAATATACGGGGTGTATTGTGTGATTGGAAACTTAGGCAGGTAATAGCTAAGGTCATTACAAACCCCCTGGCGTTAAAAAAACCCACACAACAACCATATGTATAAAATGTATGTGGTTGTTAGGAAAACGTCAATTTTTTTTTGTCGGTATAT
Organism: Hemaris fuciformis; assembly: GCA_907164795.1. Classification (NCBI taxonomy): domain Eukaryota; kingdom Metazoa; phylum Arthropoda; class Insecta; order Lepidoptera; family Sphingidae; genus Hemaris; species Hemaris fuciformis. The sequence goes on from OU015447.1 coordinate 12,087,939, forward strand.
TCTTTAACGCCAGTGGGTTTGTAATCACCTTGGTAACCTGCCTTAGTTTCCGACCACGGTCTGAATACACCCTGTATAAAATGTTCATTGGTATGCCTTGTATACTTCGGGGTAAATAGAAGGGAATCGAGGGGTTTAGTGATCCAGACTTGATAAAAGTTTTGTGTTTGCAAAACTGGCTGGCAGCGGTTGGATGAGGAGGGCCGAAGATCGAGCCCAGTGGCGTGCCGAAGGACAAGCCTATGTCCAGCAATGGACTGACTGATGAAGAAAGGCTGTGGATGATGATGATGATGATGAAAATGAAATTTGAAAGTGTACCTCCAAATTTGCCATAAGCGCGCCCATTTTGCAGCTTATATTTCTATAATATTTAATAGGATATGAATACAAGATATCGTGATTCCATATTCAACATTTCGATAAAATCTATGCAGATAATTATGAAAGGAAAAACTCCGTACAAAGTAGGAAAAAAAAACATTCTTCATAAACTTACCCTTGTCATAGGGCCTTGGGAAAACAATAATGTCTTTCAGCGGCGCATAATTCCGAGATAACAGGGAAGTTATCTGACAGACGGTCAGGGACGGATCCTACGGAAGTTGTGGGCTCCTGGACACCCAGCTTATGACGTTTCATGTTACGACAGCCCCGTGGCGCAGTTGGCTAGACACCAGCTTGCGAAACGAGAGGCCGCGGGTTCGATCCCCGCACCGAGACAAATGTTTGTGTAATCGACAAATATTTGTTTCGGGTCTGGGTGTTTGTGAGACCGAAAAGTCTCTCGTAGTCTCTGATACCCACGACACAGGACTTGTATCCTAGTGTGGGGTCAGAACTATGTATGTGACTGTTGGGTGTATTTATTTATTTATTTATTTTTTTATAAAATTTGGATGAACACAAAAACCCGCCAGTACAAGGTATTTTTCATCAGTTTCGTCCCACGTAATATGACCGATTCCACACTTCGTGTTGATACTGAGAATCTTACATTCCAACACACATAAACTCACGCCTGCATCCCAAAGGAATTGGCAGAGGAGAATTTCCAAATAGATTTTTTTTTAATCTCACTTTTGTCAAATATGTTTTACTTAATTCTACATTCTCTTTCCAAAATACTGGACTTCTTTGGCTTCCTATCATCATCATCAGCTCATATAGAGAGGGTTTAGGCCTTAGTCCACCACGCTAGCCTTGTGCGGGTTGACGGACTACACACCTAAGAAATTCCTAAGAACTTTTTTTAGGTGTGCAGGTGTCCTCACGATGTTTTACTGCACCGTTATAAGTGATAATTCATTATGAATACACACATAACTTGGAAAAGTCAGAGTTGTGTGCCTGGGGTTTGAACCCACGACCTCCGATATTCTCGACCGCGCGCCTTAACCTCGTTGCCATCACTACCTTGGCTTATTATTAATAAATATTTTTCCTCTCTATTACCCTCTGAATGCGTTCCGTACGATGTCTTATCTATACTTATCTGATCGGTGGCGAGCAACGAGACGTTGTCGACGAGGCACTGAGTGTTCCGCCTTACCTGCTCCCGACACAAAACGAAACCCATTATAAATGATTTGATAATATCTCTGTTGACGGAAATGCTTCATACATATACAGTTAATCCCGACATTATGTCATAAAATTATTATAAAATTTTCTGTTGGGTGTATTTTTTTTTATGAAAACAAAATAGTGTTTTTTTTTTCAAAGAAAACTATTCAATGAAACAAGTAATAAAATTGGTGCATACGTACATGCGGCCATGTACCAATGACGTATATGCGGACATGCACCAATGACGGAGCTGCAATTCTGCGCCCACAATTTCGACTTCCTTGGACTTGCCCAACTTGGTATTGAGTTTTTCCATTAACAATTTTCAGTAAGAGCATTGGATACTCAAAATGTGCCCCAAAACGGCAAGAGTCTCGCCCACTATTGACAAGAATTAATAACACCAAGCGATACGTGGGTGCAGAAATAATCCTCTGCCTACCTATTCGGGAACACAGACATTAGCACCTACCCACTTTGCCGTCTTTAAAGGTCACCAGAACATAAAATGTACACTCTTTGTATTAAAATAACTAATTATATCTTAACATTCTCTAACTGGAATAACTTTAAACTTTCTTCATTATGAGCATTTTACAAGTTCCATGCAATAACTCTGTGTCTGACATTTCAAATAAAACTTCAACTTGCAATTTATATTCTTTTGTAATTTATGACTGATTTTATAGAACTTCGTTGAAACAGATTGTTTTTTATAATTATGTTTCGCAATGAATCTGAAAGAGCTTCATTTTAAAAAAATCTGAAAGTATATTTAGATTATTATTACATATTATGTATTTTTGTATAGAATACACTTAGAAGGTAATGATTTTAATGATTTTTAGTACATACATACATACATAAACTCACGCCTGTATTCCCCGAAGGGGTAGGCAGAGGTGCATTTCTGCACCCACATTTCGCCAAGTATGTACCACGTAATAAGGGGCGAGCCTATTGCCGTTTTTCGGGCACATTTCCAGACTCCGTGCTGTTACTGAGAAGTTCCTAATGGAAAAACCCAATAACACTACCCGACCTGGGAATCGAACCCAGGACCTCTAGATCACACGGTACATACTTGTACCGCGAGACCACGAGGCATTTTTAGTATGAACATAAATGAGACGTTGCGAATGAACATACACTACTTTTTTATATGAGTACTGTACTGGGAGCTCGTCTTATCTGTATAATATACTTATTCAATTCCTACCTGTTCATTAAATTTCTCTCCCTCTTCGTTTAATGGTAAATACTCCTTGCATAAAAGTCATAGCGAGAAATTATATTGCCTATGCGATAAGCTAATAAATAGGCTTATAACATGCAAAAACATTTGTTCTAATCCAACTGGTAGTTTCAGCGTTCCTAAAATTAAAACAAATAACCAAAAAACCCGCTTCAGCTCATAGAAGTACTTGCTGTTGACGCCAATTTAATATGCAAAACTTTAGACTTCAAAATAAATATTTTACCTCGTTATTTCCAAATATTTTTTTATTGCTCCGCTCCTTTTTGTCGTAGTATGATAATATGTAGCCTATAAACTCGATAAATGGACTATTAAATAAAAGAATTTTGAATATCGGTTTAGTTGATTCAGAAATCGTCCACTACAACGTTACAAACTTTACCTCTTTATTATATTGATATACATATTATGTAGATTAAAGTCAAAGTCAAATTATCTTTATTCAAATAGACTTTTACAAGTTCTTTTGAATCGTCAATTTTACACTTTTTAATATTTTTTTAAACTATTAAACTATAAAACTATTGCCGCTTCGAAACGTGTTATAGCTGTGGAGAAGAAACGGCAAGAAACTCCCTCAGCAACACGAAATGTAATTTTTTTTTTAAATAGAAAATTGCATATTTTTTTTAATAAACTGTTTCAATTTTACATGATAAATGTCATAACGTTAAATGTCATAACGATACATGTCATAATGATACATTTCATAACGATACAAACTGTAGCAACACAATAAAACTCCGATCAATTAACTTACTCCCAGGGCTTACTATCTTCAATAAAATCTGAAATTTTATAGTATGCTTTTTGGTAAAGTTTTTCTTTTATTAATTCTTTAAACTTATTCAAGGGAAGCTCCCTAATAGCCTTCGGAAGTTTGTTATAGAAGCGTATACATTGCCCCATAAAAGAGTTATGAACTTTCCGGAGACGAGTTACGTGTTGAACTAGATTACATTTGTTCCTAGTATTTTTATTGTGTACATTACAAATTTTATTAAATTGATCAAGATTCTTTTGAACGTATATAAGGTTTTCGTATATAAACTGACAAGTGACGGTAAGAATATTTATATCCTTAAATTTTTCCCTAAGTGAAGCCCTGGGACTTAAATTATAAATAGCCCTAATGGCTCTTTTTTGCAAAACAAAAATAGAGTTAATGTCCGCAGCAGCTCCCCACAAAAGAATACCATATGACATTAAGCTATGGAAATAGCTAAAATAAACCATTCTTGCCGTTTCCTCGTCAGTCAGATGTCTGATCTTTTTTACTGCATATGCCGCTGAACTTAATTTGCTTGCCAATTGTTGAATGTGCGGTCCCCACTGGAGTTTAGCGTCTACCGTAATGCCCAGAAATGTAGTTGACGCAACAGGATCCAGTTCTTCACCATTAATTTGTACAGTGGTTTTTAATTGCTTAACATTGGGCATTGTGAATTTTACACATTTAGTTTTTTTCGCATTCAAAAGTAAATTATTATTCTTAAACCAATGAACAACTTTACTAAGTGCATTGTTTACATTTTATTATAGAATCATATGATAAGACGAGCTGTCCCCGTGGTATTATTCGCGATAAACTTGATAGCTCCATAGAATGTTTGGAACCCCATTTCAAACTTTTAGAATGTAAATTTTCAATAATCCCTTCTAACCGCACTAAGCCAGCGTGGTGGACTCAGGCCTAAACACTATTACCTACTATTATTGTAAGGGAGGCCTGTGCCCAGCAATTGGACTGGTCTGTGATGATTCAAAAAAAAAAAAAAAAAAACAGCACGGAGTCTGGAAATGTGCCCGAAAAACGGCAATAGGCTCGCCCTCTATTACGTGGGACTGATACATACCTGGCGAAATGTGGGTACAGAAATGCACCTCTGCCTAACCCTTCGGGGAATACAGGCGTGAGGTTATGTATGTGATTCAAAAATTGAATTTTCTGAAGAACAAGCCTAGAGTTTATTACCCGTTTTTTTACAGTGAAGACTAACTTTCAAAATGGCTGTTAAAGTCATAATTATTTTGTAATATGTGTAAATCTTAATGTTTGTCATTCTCTAGGTTCAATAAAGTATTTTCATTCAATCCCCAGTCTGACCGACGCCTTAACACGTCTGATCTATAACGATAGCCGTTAGTTGTGGTTTACTAGACCGCACTACATCTAGCCCACAATTACTACCTCCATAATTAATATATCCAAACAATAATGCTGATAGATTATATCAGCCTATTATTTATGCATTTCATAAGATTATGTATCACAGTGATGTGATAGAGGCTACATTGTGTAAGGATTGACAAAATAGATACACGAGAATAAAATTTGGCCTTGAGGCTTAGGCGCGTAGACGAGACACAATCTGGGTGGTTGTGAGTTCAAACTCCAGGCATACCCTTGTGATTTTTCAAAGTAAATGTGGATTCTTCTCAGCCTTTTGCCGTCCACTGCTTAAGGAAGGCCTCCCCAAGTAGGCGCCAATCATCCCGGTCTTGAGTAGCCCTCATCCATCCGCTACCCGTCACCTTTCTCAAATGTAAATCTATGGCAAAATCCCCCAAAAAATGTGGGTATCCACAATTAATTATTTATGTATTTTAAGGGTGAAGGAAAATATCGTGAGAAACGTGCTAAGAGTATAAGAGTAGGGCCTTAGTCCACCAAGCTAACATAGTACAAGACCACACAGATTATGAATTTATACGTCACACTTTCACACCTTAATATTGCTAATGCGACTTTAATTAATTTTATGCAAACTCAAATAGTGTCCTAGAGACGATTACAGACAATATTTTTTTTTATTGGCACAAACTTTACATGAGCAAAGCGAAAGTTAGTTCATATGAAAAGGCTTACGAGGTGAACTTTTAACATGAAAAACATATTTGACAACGTCATGCAAAAGGGGTTCCTAGAATCGCTCTTGTGACGCACAAAACTTTATGCTTTGGCTTAAAAGCGATGTGATTTAAACATTAACTTTTTGAGTCTCAATTTCATGGAATAAGCTGTGTTGCTGACGTTACTTGTTAACGCTCAAACGAATTAAAAGTTGAATGATAAAACACTTGTTTGTTAGTTTTTCATTGACATTGCTTTTATGTGACGACTCATTGCAAACAGTTCTGCGCTGACAGCTTCGTTGGCCCTGCGGCAAATACGTATGCCTTGTGATCGTCCCGGGTCGGTCAAGGCTTTTTTGAGTTAAATTCAAATTAAATTGTTAGAACGAACATAACATATGTCTGTAAAACGGCGGTTGGCGTGATCCTTATTAGGTGAAACTTCAAACCACAGCTTACGACATATGAGTACAAAATTGCAATTCTGCGTAGGTACCCCTTAGATCAGACGTCGGCAACGCGCGGCCCGTGGACGTCTAGTTTTTTTTTTTTAAATCTTTATTGAAAAGGGTTTGGTCACAAAATGACTATGTCACCCTAATGGTATACAATCACAATCACAATCTTACAATCTATATCTTTATAAGGTCTATAAACAGAAACATATTCATATAATTTATATAGCATTCTTGCCTCTTTTGAAACCGGAAGAGTAAGAATACTATTACATACTCCGATATTGTTTTTAAGGCTAGGGAGTAGTTTACGTCTCTGGGTCTCGTTACGAGCACATTCCACCAAAACAGACGTCTAGCTTGCGGCCCGTGAATGTTAGCATTAGTTAGCATTTTCATTTTTTCTATGGGATATAACCAATTATACATAGGTATTACGTAGAATCTAGGGTAAATATCACAAGTGCGGGCCCGCCTTTAGTTTATTTTGCCACATTGCGGCCCTTGCCTGCCAAAAACTTGCCGACCACTGCCTTAGATGATACAAGCGTAAGCGTCTCGAGCTTGGTCCTGTTGTAAAACTATATCGTGAACCAAGGGGACATGGGTTCTAATCATGGATTGGACAATGTTATTAGATTTTCCATTTAAAAGTCCCTCGTAACATGAGCGGCTTATTACTGTTTTTCGTACGCATTTCCTGTCTACGTAATCAGACTGAGAAGGTCATCAAAAACCCCAATAACACTTTTCTCCACCTGGGAATAGAACATAGGACCTCTAGATCGCTTAACCCACACTAGAATAGGAAGATGAACGAAAATGCCATCAGATTTATAATAAAGCAGGTACGTAAATTAAATATATAAGGCGGTATCGAACACCGTAGATGCTCATGAAGATATTATACGCGTTGGAACAGATCCGTTGGCTTGTTACGGAGCTTGTTACCCTCAATTCATGGTAATGAGCAATCTATATTTTATGGCATCGCAAACAACAAATTTTATGGTAACTTGTTTCGAGATAACCGTCCAATTTGGAAGGTACTCTGAGTATAATGTTTTCTTCTTTAATACGAGCAATAGCTTTTAGTTGCTTTATTTTAGAAGCCTAATGAAGGTTGGATTCATTTGCTGGTGCTTTTAGTTGCTTAAAGCCTAATGATGTGTATTTTTATATTATATAGATAAAATCTAAAAAGAAGATAAAGTATAACGTGATACAATATTTTGCTTTTAATTTCTTTATACTTAACAATATCATAAATAAAAATTGAGTATGTTTGTCATGTTTTCGCTCCTGATTCACTGAACCACTTTCACTGGTTTTCTTAAAGATATATATGTACAGTTTCAATAACAGGTATATTCACCGCTTTTATTACTCAACTTTGGCCACAACAAAGTAGCATTAAATAAGTGTAAAAAAGGATCACGCGAAAAAAAAAATTATACGTTTTTACAACAATTTGACACATTTTAAAAACTTTATACTCGTATTTCGACTTCACCAAGAAAATCACCAGTGTATCGAGACAAAATCAGTAAGTGTACTATGTAAGTAACATAGTAAAACATAATATAAATGTCAAACTGCTTTTAATCATGCAATATTTCACAAGAACTTATAAACTAATTGTATACACAACTACCGGCAAGCGCAGCGTTGGACGTCCACCCACAAGGCTGACTGATGATCTTACGAGGATCCTCTAAGGTCTTTGGGGGAGGCCTATGTCCAGCAGTGGACGTCTGTTAACTGATGATGATGATACACAACCAACTAACGCTTTAAATATGTTACTTTTTTCACTATAACATTTATTTTTTTGAGTGACAAATATACACTCACCCCCGCATTCCATAGGTCATATCTTATGGAATGCGGTTGGGAGTGTTTGTTATTATGACAATGCTTGCTTAATGGAATGTAATTTATCAATTATAATTAAGGAGTCAATCAAACAAGTCAATTTAAACACCCCCACATCTCGTTGATCACTCATCGAACATTCCATCAAGCCTGGTTGTCTGGAAGAGATCGCTTCGAGCGATAAGACCGCCAATTGTCCACTGCATTGTAAATCGATTATTGTATTGCTTTTTCTTTGTTATGGTGTGCAATAAAGTGTCTATCTATCTATCTCTCTATCCAATGGTTGCATCTAACACATCTTAACAAGCACTAAGGCCACCATTTACTAAGTTTACTTTTTATGCTAGTAAACCCTGCATATAGAGCTATATAGTAACCGTTGACGTAGCGTTCAGGAGAGCACAATACTGTGCCAGCGTCGAGATTATCACAATACAAGTCGTGATACCATTACCACGCCACTGAATCTGCAAACATATTGTCGAGGAGATTATAAAGCGGGCTATCTTTTGAATTATGCTTTGTTAATGCCTGCTAGTGCTGCAGTGGGTCCGTTTATGAAGAAATGTGTACGAATTATGCGATGTTTAACAGTCTGTGTTTTTGGTATAACATGATGTTTTCAGGGTTACTTTCGTCTATTATGTTGCGATTTTTGGGGTCCCGTGTTTAATTCCCAGGTCAGGAAAAGTGCTATTGGGTTTTTCCTTTAGAAATTCTTGGAAATGGAGTACACAAAAGTGCTCGAAAAACAGCAATAGTTTTATATATTGTTGTTTTAATTTCATTGTGAAATTTTGTCCAACCGTCTTTACATTATGTTTTATGATAAAATTTACCAACAATGTTACATTTATTTAATCAGCTGATTGTGGTCAGTGACTCAGAATGAATGTGTGTATTTTCAGGCATGCGTGTATCCTTGTAGATGTAAGTGGAGTATTATTTCTGCACCTAAATTTCGCCAACTTACTATGAGTATCAAAATTATCATCTCCGTGCTAAATTCAATCAATCGATAATTAAAATAAAAGGAAGACTATTGGTTTTGATTGTCACTTTATTTTTTGATGTTGGTAACAATGTTTTGGGAAGTCGCTATTAACCGGCCATTACTAGATTATGGAGAGTAAAGGTAAGGAGTGTAATCTAGTACATGCAAAAGTGTCCGTCAAAATGACTTAAATTGGGGGCGCCACATTAGTATCAGCAACATAAATTTTAAAGGAAGCGGAAATCAATAAACGTACTATTCACAGTTCAGGATATAAACTCACTCTAGCTAGCTACACGCGTTTTTCATAATAACTCTTTTAGGTTATATTTACTACATTATTTTGTACTACGCAAGTAGTTGACATTTTCGATAAGTAACTACTTTAGTCGACAATAATATTTATTTCATACCATTCCCTTTATCACCAGCGCCATTCTGGAAGGTTTTTGAACTGTTATTTACGCTGACCGCTGGACACTTTTTTCGATTTTCTACTATGGAAGATGAATCCATATACTAGATACATTCCCTCACGTGTTGTGATTAGCGAGGTGTACAGTAGACGCGTGCGTCCCACTGATAACGCGCACGCTGTTATTTACGACTCACGGTCCATCGCTGCTCCACTTAATGTGACCGAACGCTCATTATCTATGCCAAGTTGTACTACAGCTGTCATAGCATGAAATACTTCATTCGCCACTGGCAAGCGAAGGGTATAAAGAATCTATTTTGTCTTTTACAGGAGATGTAGTGTTGCTTACTTGATACTCTACAAAAATCTGTAGAGGCAGAATCTAAATGACAAAGAAGTAGTCTGATTGTGTTAACTTGCTGCTTGCATTAATAATGATTTATTTATTTAAATTTATTATTTATTTATTTAAAACTTCATTGTACACACAACACTAAAAGTAAGGAGTACAGTAGTGTAGAAAAGTACAATGGGCGGCCTTATGGCACAAGGCGATCTCTTACAGGCAACCAAGGATGGAGATGTAGCAAGAGATATGAAAAAAAGAAAAAAGAAAAATAATAATAAATACACCCAACAGTCACATACATAGTTCTGATCCCACACTAAGATACAAGTCTTGTGTCGTGGGTATCAGAAACTACGAGAGACTTTTCGGTCTCACATACACCCAGACCCGAAACAAATACTTGTGGATCACACAAAGATTTGTCTCGGTGCGGGGATCGAACCCGCGGCCTCTCGTTTCGCTAGCTGGTTGCTAGCCATCTGCGCCACGGGGCTGTCAGGAATAAAGATTAATAGATTTTATATGCTTTATTGTGCGCCACATATACAGATGAAACATACAGAGACATACAAAGACACATATAGAGACTCAACCGCCTAAACCTCGACACCAACACTAGATACTTTACGACTCAGGAGCTCTTGATCGCAAGAAGTATAAGATAATTAATACTATAACCATAGGAAATTGCTTTTATGTTTGTTTAAAACTGGTCTAAACTGGTCTATGGACACCGATGCATGACCTATAGCAATCAAACAGCCCGCAGGCCTAACATCTTAGTTTGTAGTGGAAGCAAACATTACTGGCTGACATGCGGGCGGCGCGGCCGATCCAACCCACACTTGCTTACCGAGCCCGAACAAATTAGTAGAATAAGTAATAATGTTGCATGTGGATCATTATTAATTAGCAAATTTTAATTATTTATGACACTTTATTGTATACAAAAAAAAAGATACAAAATAAATAAAATACATTGCTACAAATGGCGGTCTTATCGCTGTATGCGATTTCTTCCAGATAACCGTAGGATGGATTGGAATGTACAATAATATATATTGTAAGATTGGACATTGCATTAGAAAAAAGAAAATTATGTAAGAGACAACGCAGTACAATGGAAATTTAAACAAACATAAACTCAAGCCTCTATCGGCGAAGGGCAAGGCAGAGGTGTTTTTCTGAAGCCAAGTTTCACTAGTTAACGTGTGACGTAATAGAAGGAGAGCTTATTGCCGTTTTTAGGCTCATATCCAGGCTCTGTGTTGCTATTAAGAATTTCCAAATGACAAAACCTAGCAACACTGTCCTTGTCACTTTGTTTGTGGAGGGAAGTGGACAACTCTTTGTTTTCCAAATCCTCCTTTATATTTTCTTTCTGGTTAACTTCGTTGCGGGATTATGACAATTTAGGTCCCTTTAGATTCGCTGAGCTTCATTGCTCGGCGTCGATACTGTGCGTGCCGCTGTTGGTCCTGGAGCACAGGAGTTACAGTGGCGGGTGTGTGGTGGGATAGGGCACCACTTTGTCCGTCTCATAAATGGAAACATGAGTCAGTTAGTGGAGGAAGCTCGTGTACAGCAGTCTTTTCCGATTCCGATGGTAATTAAAGACAACGTTGATGACGCTATAAAACGAGGAGGTATGATCGTTTAAAAAATTACATTAGATAATAATGGCCTTAAAAGTTAGTTGCGCTGTCCAGACAAAATCTAGGCAAGCGCTTTTTAGATTTCAGGCATTCACCTTTGGCTTTTGGAGGTTATGTAGATATCCATCATGGTTACGTATTTTAACGGTAAATACCTACAAAGCTGCAATGTGCAAAACGTTTTTTTATTATTATTTTGATTAAATTGTCGAGCTGTGTTTTCCATAATTTTGTGTATTGTCATCAACACGTGTCCAATAAAAATTTGGTGATGACCTGATCAATCTAAAAACTATTATTTTAACCCGGAGATAATAAAATCATGAGTTAATGATCCCGGACTGGAGTTTATCTAATATGTTACTATTTATGTACTATCAGTTTAATGTAACGACATAATAATCATAAAGTATTTTTTTCACCTTATTTTTCCAATGAAGGCAGATGAACTTTGAACCATTACTGGATCGCCGATTGGCAGACTACACTCCTAAGAAATTCCATTAAAAACTTTTTGCAAGGTTACACTATTGGATGATGATGGATGATGATGATTAAATGAAGTATGACCTCGAGGCTTAAGCGCGCGGTTGGGAATCTGGACGGTCAAAGGTTCAAATCCCAGGCACACACCTCCGACTTTTCGAAGTAATGTGTATATTCACAATGAATCATCGCTTACTATGAAAAAAAACATCATAAGGAAACCTGCACACCTGAAAGTTCTTAGGAATTCTGCCAACCCGCACCAGGCCAGCGTGGTGGACTAAGGCCTAAACACTCTCAGTTGTAGAGACGGCCCATGCCCAGCAGTGGAACATATAAGGGTTGATAATGATGATATTGTTGATGATGATGATTTAATTATATTATCCTATTGCAGGTTGGTGGTAATAACATGCCTAAGATTTCTACTACGCAATTGTCCAGCATAGATAATAATACACTTATATACACATTATATACACTCGTAACAGCCGTAGTCGCTAATATAGCACTCAAGATTCCTTCCGTCAATTTACTAGCTAAAGATGCAACAAGGGAATTGAATTTCCTAACAATGATAGCGGTACTTGAAGCATTTAAAAGGAATCAGAGGTAAATTGGAAGATCGCCGGCGCATCCTCCACCTGGACAAACAATCATAATAATTATCATTCCAGCTCAGAGCATTTGTATCTCGGTAAATTTGTATCATGGAATACCATAATACAATTTTGCACCGTATAACCTTTGTTTTTGAGTGGAATTTCGCTTGCAGGTTTGATACTAAAGATTGTACATTGATAAAATTTGTTTGTATTTGCTATCAATTAGACTGCTTCGTTTACGCGTGGTATAAGTTTGTAGCGTGCGATCATGCAGTCCTGGGTACGATTCTCGGATTGGAATAAGTTTTGTTGTTTTTTTTATCTACATATTATGTACATATCATCAGCCCATACACGTCCCACTGCTGGGCACGGGCCTCCTCTACAACTGGAGGGTTTAGGCCTTAGTCCACCACGCTGGCCTAGTGCGGGTTGGCGGACTACACACCTAAGAACTTTTAGGTGTGCAGGTTTCATCACGATGTTTTCCTTCACCGTTAAAGCACGTGATGATTCATTGTGAATACACACATAACTTCGAAAAGTCAGAGGTGTGTGCCTGGGGTTTGAACCCGCGACCGTCGAGATTCTCGACCGCGTGCCTAAACCTCGAGGCCATCACGACTATATTATGTACATATATCGTAAAAAAATACTGTTAAGACGGGGTTGCAAAAAAACCCACTGCCTACTCCTCTGGAGAAACAGTCGTTGGTGTATTTATGATAGAGTAATGTATCCGGAAAATAGCCGTATTTATTTATTTTATACGCTATATGTTAGCTTCATACGTAACGTATGTTAGTACCTATGTAACGGAGTCTTTGAACATGATTGACAGCCCCGTGGCGCAGTTGGCTAGACACCAGCTTGCGAAACGAGGGGCCGCGGGTTCGATCCCCGCACCGAGACAAATGTTTGTGTGATCCACAAATATGTGTTTCGGGTCTGGGTGTTTGTGAGACCGTAAAGTCTCTCGTAGTTTCTGAAACCCACGACACAAGACTCGTATCTTAATGTGGGGTCAGAACTATGTATGTGACTGTTGGGTGTATTTATGATTTTGACCCCCTTGAACGCTTTTTTTACAATAAAACACATATTTTTTGCACACTATTTTTAATTCAAATTTATTATCTAATTTTTGGTTGGATTTTGTATAAAAGCGTGTTTTTTTTTATTTTTTATTTATTTTTTCCGGTTCAATTTAAAACTCTGTATGTACTGTTACTGAGAAATTTCCCATAAAAACCAATCGGAAATCGAACCCTCCATCTCTGGATGCCACACCGCACATTTAAGTTACATGAGCATCTAGGCAGTCGAGTTTAAAAATCAAAAGTGAAAATTATTTCTTAATTTAAAACTTTATTGTACACGTAAGATAAAAACTCTGAAGTACAGTAGACGAAATTAGTACAAACGGCAGTCTTATCACACAATGCAATCTCTAACAGGCAACCAAGGATAGAGACATGTGGGAAGAGTAATGAAAGATAGCCGTAAAAGTACACAAAGTGTAATTAAAAATAAATAAAATATGCATAAAAAAGCAGCGCCTAAATATATTAATGACACGCAAATCCAAATTCTATAGCACTTAATTTATTGTACCTACAGCGTCAAAGACCTTGACAGATCGTCACTACTGCCGACCCCATAGACATAGCAACGCCATCCAAACTCTATGACTGTATAATAATACCAACAATTTTTCCCCTACCCAAAGTTACTCATTCACTAACTAAAGTAGGTCAGCAGAACTTAAAAAATAGAACATTTACACACAACTAAATTTAAAAATTGTGCGCTTCATTCATCCGCTTTATCTTCAAAGCGAAATGTTTACCCGTTCATTATTAGATGTCATTAGAACTTACTTCGACCGCACATGATTAGCGGCAGCTTTTATTGACGAATCTATTATAACATATCTGTCCCTCTCACTCGTGTGTACTTCTATACTCTAATGTTCAGTCTGTCTCTCTCGCGCGAATCGACTGACGCTCCGCGACAGCCTAAGCATTGCACTCATTTTAGCCGGGTAATATTGTTTATTTTTGTAAGCATACGAGGTAGTGCCGCTGAGAGAGTATGTACCGCTTTGTGTGTTATTAAATCTAGACTGTTTTATAAAAATCTGAGTTAAAAATGTGCTTGTGACGTATTCAAAAGGCGCATGCGTGCGTCCCTGTCAATAAGCTGCGTCAAAACCGGGTCAGCTGTTTTTTTTTTGGGTTATTTAGTTTAAAAAAAATATTTTTAGTGTTCAAGTGAAGACTGAGTTTTAAAACCGTTAGCAAAATGTCGAAGGAAACTCCACTGGTCGGCCTGGATGCTATACTGAAGCAGTTGGGCCCGTTTGGAAAGTACAATGTGATAAACTACATATTATTGTTGTTCCCGTGCTTCCTGGCGGGGATGTACGGCTCGGTTTTCGTGTTTGAAGCTGCAGACATTGATTACAGGTAAGTTTTTTAAATTTGTAAACAGCACTTGTCCTTCGCATTTCTCCTCGAAGTCGCTGAGTAATCATTAAAATGTATTGAATCTTATTACAATAATAACGTAGTTTTTTATCTATTGCCTGGACGATTTTCTATTAGTATTTAAGTATATCTCAGTTCAATAAAAGATAACATAAAATCACGATGTTTTAGAGACCGAGTTGTAATCCGCGCATGCGTCACAACCGTCAAAACAGGATTGAGACTATCGACACTGGTTATACAGGCTATACAGCCCAAGTTATTCTGATTTAAAAATAATTTTATTATGCTATTGAACTTATCTTAAATTAGTTCAATAAAGCGTACATTTTACCCGGAAAATAAAACTCTTAAGTGGTTTATAAAAGACGTGACGTCACAATGCCATGTAAAATTTAATAATGATATATTTATTAACGTGCCTAACTTCAGAAACGAATACAGGAAAAAATTGTCCATAACAATCAAATCATTTATCCTCAGACGCATTTAATTCTATTTATTATACACATCATACGTGTGTTAAATTCGCCATACGAATAGACTTTCTAAACATCGCACGATCGTCGATTGACTCGGCTCAACAACTTTTTCTCCAGATTATCGCTTCGCCATGCTGCGATCGCTCTCTCCAACCCCCTACCACCATTTTTCCAACATATTCATATTTTGTCTTATCAACCGTATAAACTTCAATACTATGGGCATATTAGTATCTATAGGTCGTACATACATACATACATAACCTCACGCCTATAATCCCCGAAGGGGTAGGCAGAGGTGCATTACTGCACCCACATTTCACCGAGTATTTATCAGTCCCACGTAATAGGGGGCGAGCCTATTGCCGTTTTTCGGGCACAATTCCAGACTCCGTGCTGTTACCGAGAATTTCCAAATAGAAAAACCCAATAACACTCTGCCCGACCCGGGAATCGAACCCAGGACCTCTAGATCGCACGGCACATACTTGTACCGCGAGACCACGAGGCAGTTCTATAGGTCGTCTTTCGTCAAAACGAACCCAAATCGGTTCCTAGATACGTATATCATGCAGGATGCAGAAATGCACCTCATCCTATCCCTTTGAGGACAAAAGCGTGAGTGTATGTTAGTAGTATAGTTTTTCTTATACCAGTACACTGTACAGTGAGTTTATTTATTTTTATTGAACAGTCATTACTTGATGATGAGACCTTTATTACTCTAAACCTTTTTCGCGCCTTTCATTGGCTATACTTATTAGTTGCTGTTACTTGACATGGCAATTGGGGCTAGTTTGAAAAAAACACGGTACACGGCAAAATTTCATTGCCGTGTCATCCAACACGGCAATCAGATGATAAGAATTTAATGTATTTAGAAAAAAATTATATGAAACACGGCAATTTCTCAAATTTTTCTACAAAACACGGCAATTCGATATCCAATATCAATTTTTATTTAATGGCAACCCTGCTCGGGATTCAAGTTTTAGGTTACCACCAGACCGACAAAAATCTGCCGACTGGTGAGACTTATCGTTTCTGACTATTCGATATTATATTAAGACCACACTGAATTCATCAGCTCTCATTACAATAACATTGCCGTGCAAGAACAAAAATAAATTTTAATTAACAGTTATCCACAGTCCATTGTTTGGTAAAGTGCTCATGCCTACAACATGCGGTAGGTATGTATAGATTATATGTATTAATGATTGTACAGTAACTTATATAATATACTTTTTACATTAACCATTCAACGATTGCCACACACAGTATAGTGTCTATTGATTCCTCATCATCAGCCCAAATACGTCCCACTGCTGGGCACGGGCCTCCTCTACAACTGAGAGGGTTTAGGCCTTAGTCCACCACGCTGGCCTAGTGCGGGTTGGCGGACTACACATCTAAGAAATTCCTAAGAACTTTTAGGTGTGCAGGTTTTATCACGATGTTTTCCTTCACCGTTAAAACAAGTGATAATTAATTCATTGTGAATACACACATAACTTCGAAAAGTCAGACGTGTGTGCTTGGGGTTTGAACCTGCGACCGCCGAAATTCTCGACCGCGCGCCTAAACCTCGAGGCCATCACTGCTTTTTATTATTGCTATTGATTCTTAATGGCCGTCAATTCGCTGAATAAATATTCGGAATCTAATTAACCCCGGAATTGTATTGGACGTTACGCAAGTTTAACTATTGCACCGAATGGTCAATGAAGACTGGATGAATTGTCTGAATAGTCATAATTTTATATTAGTAAGTTAATTTCAATATCATAATTATCTATAAATAAATAAATAAAATAGTTTGACTTGGCAATCGCACTAAAAGGGCACGATTGCCAAATCTAACTCTTTTATTTAAAACATAAAAGATTTTTAATATTAATATGGTCACTATAAGATGTTGTCTGGTAAGCTAAGTGCATAATAACTTAAGACAAAAGGTCCCTTACACGGGGACTGAATAAATTCAACGACTTGGTATCACATGGATCTCACAACTTTTTACGGTAGAAGAAATGAATAGCGAGACTTGGGTTTTTGTACAAGTATTGTTTTTTATGGGATACACCTACATAGATACATATGTATACATATATAATCAGCCCATTTACGTCCCACTGCTGGGCACGGGCCTCCTCTACAACTGAGAGGGTTTAGGCCTTATTCCACCACGCTTCACCATTAAAGCAAGTGATAATTCATTGTGAATACACACATAACTTCGAAAAGTCAGAGGTGTGTGCCTGGGGTTTGAACCTGCGACCGTCGAATTTCTCGACCGCGCGCCTTAACCTCGAGGCCATCACTGCTGTGGGATACACCTATGGTTGTTTATTAGAAAAACTTCAAAATTTTTATTTTTTGTCGAGTTTTTTTTAACGCCAGGGGGTTTGTAATGTCCTTAGCTATTACACGCTTTAGTTTCCGATCAAGGTCTGCATATACCCTGTTTATAAGATTATATAAAGAAAAAATAATATGTTCGTAGGCAGCGGTGACCTTCACTAACATATCACCCAGTTGGTCATTTGCCAATCTGTAAAAAAATACAAATCTTCGCCCAATAACAAAAAATGTATTTCTATGCTATCACGCCAAAGTGACCTACTCGATTTACTGAGCAATACCGTCCCGAATCCCGATAGAGTTGTCGGAGGTCAAGAAGTCGATGGACTGATGCAGAAGCTTTTTAAAAAGTAAAACTTATATCTTGACATTTTGATACATACAAGACTTATATATTATTGATATATTATTGATATAATAAATCAAATCAAATTATCTTTATTCAAATAGACTTTTACAAGTTTTTTTTAATCGACAATTTTACACTTCTTAATTTTTTAAACTATTGCATCCGCTTTTCATCTACTGTTATTCATTCGCCATAGTGGACATAGTCGGACTCAATGCACGCAACCGTAACCGTTTTCTGCCAGTCCAGTTATTCGGACTGGCAGAAAACTGCATTGAAGTTACCATAAGGTGCCAGCGCAATCAAAAAATGTGGGTTAAAAATTATCATCATTCATTAAAATGAAATAAACAGGAATAGGACAGATGTCTAGGAAATAGTGTTAAAATGAAAAAGTAATCTGGCATAGCCTGGGTGCAGAGATACACTTCTTGTACTTTCGTGGATACAATCGTGAGTGTATGTAGGAAATGGATAAAATCCTTCATCATCAGCCCATATACGTCCCACTGCTGGGCACGGGCCTCCTCTACCATTGAGAGGGCTTAGGCCTTAGTCCACCACGCTGGCTTAGTGCGGGTTGGCGGACTACACACCTAAGGAATTTCCTAATAACTTTTTAGGTGTGCAGGTTTCATCACGATGTTTTCCTTCACCGTTAAAGTACGTGATAATTCATTGTGAATACACACATCACTTCGAAAAGTCAGACGTGTGTGCCTGGGGTTTGAACCCGCGACCGTCGAAATTCTCGACCGCGTGCCTAAACTTCATGGCCACCACGACTTGCGAAATGGATGTTAGTATACCAATTTTTTCATGGGAAAGGAGGCAAATAAGCAAGTGAAACCCCTTGTGTTAATTGGTCAATACCGCCCATGAACACCCACAATACCAGAGGAATCATCGGTGCGTTGCCGGCCTTTGAGGAAAATATAGGCTCTTTTCTTGAACCAAAAATCTTAAGTAGTTTATGATACCCACTACACAATTACCAGATTTTTTTTGACCTGACTGCACTTATAAAGTGTTAATATAAATAAAAAATACAAAAGTCTTAATAAACTGCGAGAGTAAAACTATCGACTCATAAAATGTATTCTATCCTTTCCAATTATTCACTGGTTGTTAAACAATGGGCTCCTTATCGTCTTGTCTAACTCCCATTGTGAATCTTACATCACGTTTCAATGTATTGACAAAGATTACATCAACCACAGCGTTTGTTTTAGTTCGAGCGTTGAATGAACGCTTCTTCTGGTCGAGTTGGTAGCAAGATGTGCAATCATTCGAGCAGTATGAATTAAAACCCTGATTAGGAACTGCTTATAATAAATTAGATTATAGACTTCCAATGTGGGGGCCTCGGAGCCAGATATGTGTGTACTCAAAATATATCCAGGTTATATATCATAAAATATATCCATATATTCCTTCACCCAAATACGTCTATCTATATGAGCCTATATACGTCCCACTGCTGGTTACGCGCCTCTACAACTAGAGGGGTTAAGGCCTGAGTAAGAAATTCCTAAGAACTTTTAGGTGTGCAGGTTTCATCACGATGTTTTCTTTCACCGGTCAAGCACGTCATAATTCACTCTGTATATATCCTATATACGTACATCCTACAACCAAATTAAACCTACAAAGTGTTCTATCGTCCTTACTTTAATTATTTGTAAGTATTATCGTAATATTTACATTAACAATAAACATTTATTTACTCAATAATCTAGTATACAAGTTATCAGTCAACTTTATTGATTCTAGTAAGTTCAATGTTGTTATCATGTTGTAGTTTTTCTAATTTTGAAACTTACGGGTGTTATAACAATAAGTCCCAAAACATAAACTTTGATTTGTGTGAACTTAACATATATATGATACAAAGGAAAAAAAACATTACGTCTAACTGATGTTTTGATACCCTCGGGAATGAAACATTTTTCAGGACAAAAATCATCAAAATCACTTCAAGGTTTTATGCGTGAAACTTAACAAACGTACTCATTTTAATACGACAATGCGAATAGATACACCACCCAAATTAACAAATCTAAGCACTGCTAGTACAGATCCAATGAATCTCTAATATAAATGCCAGACGCATAGCAAACGGCATACGTAACACATGTGACAAAATCAGAAAGCGCAGAACGGCACCAACGTGCTAGGAAACAATTCTGTGCGCCGGAACCATGGGTATGAGACACGAGCCATGCAAATATATGTAAATGGGCGCGTAGTGCGACCAAATGTGACGCGAGCCCGACACAGTCGAGACGCCTTTCAATTTACGTGACACCAGACGCTTTGGAACAAGCAATGGCTTAAATTTGAAGACGCCTGGGGCTGATTTTCGCTGTGATGCTCCCAGCGCGGGTAGTCATGAGATGGGTAATAGCGCATTTGTATTGCATTTGGAAATGAAACTGTCAGAGCAGCTGAGTAAAGGGTACAAACATGGTATAACTGCCTTATATACCCGATCTATATTGTAATTTAACGTTAGTTCGTATTCTTACTGGTGGGCAAAGGCCTAGTGCGTATTGCTTCACATATGTATTTAATTAAGGAAGTTCAATAAATAATATTAAACATTTATTCATATGAAATATTTGTGTTACAATTGCTAAAAACTTGTCTATAACATTTGTTCTTAATCTACTTATTTGTCTAAGGTCCCAAACTAGGCAGAGCCTGTCATCTTGGGAAACCAATTAACAGATAAAATTGTTAATCTAAAATGACAAAATAAAATGTACAGCAATTTGTCTTCATAAATCTATTTAACCTTAATCACTATGTACATCTTTTAGGTAAGTACGTTGGTTTCCTCATTATCTCTCATGCTCTGTTTTAGTGCGTGATGATTCATCAACATTAACTAAAAAACTTAAAGAGAGTAGTACAAAAGGAGAAGCCTATGATATGAACCTACAACCCCCAAAAAGACTACGGGACTGATCTTCTAGACCATCACGCACTTTCAACTCCCACGCACGACAATAATGCAAGTAATAGTATCATGATGACAAATGTCACTCATTCGAGTGACGAATGCGCATTTTGCACTTCAGATGTTCTTATCTTCAATATCGGTAACTAGTTAATACTACGCATGTCAAGTTTTGATGGAAGATTATATTTCGGGAGCTATTGTGACGTAGAAATGGCCGTCTGGAAATCATTTCTGTAATAGAGCTACCTAGAAAAATCTGCAATTTAATTCGATGGGTATTTACAGTTAGTTTTAGAATAAACTAAACTCAATCAGACAGAATGTAGTCTAGAATTATCTCGAAACACGTAAACTATTTAACCAAATGAAATGTAGGGGTAGAATTACGTCTTCGGCCACCCCTTCAAGAATACAGGCGAGATTGCTTACATACGTATATTATACCTACTATATATTTACATATATACATAGACTATTCAGTCACTCATAAAGTACTGATAGACACGAGATCATTATATTGAGTATAAAAAACTATCAAGCACTCTAGTCTCTCAATATCAAGATTTGAAATTGTATGCGTGTTCTTTCTCTTTGTAGATATTTATTATAAATTATAAATTTAAGCAATTATTTGGGTTGGTTGTATATGGCAACATATAAATATGTCCGTGATGGATGACCGGTCATTGTGGTATGTGACGAGTATTTTCAAAAGCCTAAGCCCAGCAGTAGACTGCTGTAGGCACTATGCTCATAAAGATTAATTCTAAAAAAGTAGCTCCTCAGGTATCATCTATTTCTGTATCAAAAATCATCACATTGTTTGATTGGAAAAAGCGTAACCGATAGAGTTACACATAAAATATAAATATTAGCTAAAAATAAATAAATTTGTTTTACTACAGTAAGTAATATCTAAACTTTACTTTGTCATTAACAGTTATACCTTATCACAATGTTACATAATAACGTGCATTCTACAATGTATCCATGCAGAACACTGACGTCACCTTGGTATGCTATCTAGATTAAATGACAGATGACATATTGTATCTGGCAGAAAATAGATGTGCAAGATCTAATCTTTAAAAAAAATACCATACTGGCACATGATTATAGTATAAACACATAACTGCCTCGTGGTCTCGCGGTACAAGTATGTGCCGAGCGATCTAGAGGTCCTGGGTTCGATTCCCGGGTCGGGCAAAGTGTTATTGGGTTTTTCCATTAGGAAATTCTCAGTAGCAGCACGGAGTCTGGAATTGTGCCCGAAAAACGGCAATAGGCTCGCCACCTATTACGTGGGACTGATACATACCTGGCGAAATATGCGTGCAGAAATGCACCTCTGCCTACCCCTTCCGGGAAAACAGGCGTGAGTTTATGTATGTATGTATGTATAAACACATAACTTCGAAAAGTCAGGGGTGTATGCCTGTGATATGAACCTGCGACGCTGAGATAGTGTCTGGAGTTACCGTCGCGTGTTTAATCCTAGAGTCGATTAAATCTTGTCGTGTCGTGCTAATTTATATTCTGTATTCAATTTGAATGGAACTTCACGCATTATTGTCGGTAAAATGTTGCGCGAATGATCGAAAAAATCTGTAACTCGATGGAGACTTGAAAAAATCCAGATCCTGTAAAAATCCTATGATTGATGACGTGTTATTTTCGATAGCACCAAAAATAAGCGTGCAAATAATGCGCTATTTGAAACGTGATTTAGCGAATTGAGTATTCATTTAGTGTTACTTTCTCAACAATTTTTACACATAGAGCTGAACACTAAATCTTACGCAACAATAACGTACTCCATTTTAACAATAATGTTAATATTGCTCCTAACGATTATATTAAATGGAATAACAAATAATATTCAATAAACGTAGACTGCCACGTGGTCTCGCGGCACAGGTATGTGCAGGGCGATCTAGAGGTCCTGAGTTCGATTCCCGAGTCGGGTCTTTACTTTATTATTTTTACTTCGTTATTGGGTTTTTCCATTAGGAAATTTTAATTGTAGCAGCACGTATTCTGGATATGTGCCCGAAAAACGGCAATAGGCTCGCCCCCTATTACGTGGGACTGATACATACCTGGCGAGATGTAGGTGTAGAAATGCATCTTTGGCTACCCCATCAAGGTATACAGGAGTTTATGTATTTATATATGTGTATGTATGTATTAAATCAAATTTAAACTCTTTGTTTTGCCTATAAATGTATACGTATGACATGCGATTTGTTAGAAAAAAACTTGTTTTTCTCATTTTATTCTAACTTTGAAGGATCATCTCCCCTTAATCCCCGATCTTAATTTATGATCGGAAGTATTTTTACCAAACATAAAACGCACCGTGCGAATAGCTCCTTGAAAAATGATAGTTCGCTATCAGAGGATCATTAATTACTCACAAATTGTACCAATTTTATATCCTATATTTTTGTGGACTAAATGATGAGATTAAGCGACTTTTATGCAATATTTTTTTCATTTTCAGTTGCTAGAAGTCTACCAACTGAAGCTAAGGCATGGTTATACCAAGTAGTAATCCTTCTTTAACAAAAGAGGAACCCGTCCGAAGTGCCAAGCGCCCTTCTGTCCAAAAAAGACATATCACAATAATCCGCGTTAGCCACGCTAATCAGAGGCAGCAGAAAAAAATTATAATTAAAATAAAAGACACGAAAATTATACCATCTTTATTCTCTCGCAAACTACTGCAGTTGGCCGATTAAGGGTCCTGCCCAACCACGCTCGCTTCGGTCGCCCAGACCGCATCGCCAAGATGCTATCAGAAACAGCCGGCCTAACCCCACGCAATCAATCATGGCCGCCCATCAGACTGATATTAATTATATCGCGTTACGCGTAACGTTGGCCCGATTGTATCATTGACACACTTATTTATACACCATTTATCAACACCACGTTGGGTGCCAATTGGAAAAATGATTGGCTGTCAGCGGGATGTTAGTCTCCCTGTGTCTAATACTTAGCTCATAGGGTTTTTTTTAGGTTTTATATGTTGTGTATGTGAAGTGAAACTGCTTTACGCGCGGTTAGGAAAATATTTGAAGGTAGGTTACTTTTACGCCATATTAATTGTATTAAATAATGTAAGGTATTTATTTACTCTTCTGATTGAAATCATACAATATAATATTTGTTTTTCCTTCAGTCTCTACTTATCATGCCGTAACCATTATAGCTGGTACTACGCCAATTAATTTATAAACATTTCCAAGTCATTTACCTGGGTAGAAATTATATTATGGAAAATTTCAGTATTAAAACGAAAATGTCAGTATAAAAAAATATAAATGTCAGTATTAGTAAGGTTTTTTTTGGCGGTGGGTGTCAAAACGTATAGACGTGTCCGTAAATCGACTTGGTTTTAAATTCACAATTTTAATTAATTTTCAGTATATTTATCTTTACGACTTCGTAAAAAAGTTGTGTATCACTCATATGTGACTAAAACATAATTTAGATACCACCTGCCGGCACATACACGGACAAAACCTAACGTAAAACAACAAATCTTACCTTAACCGTTATGGCTCAACTGGCTGACATTCAGGCAGCACAGAGCAGGCTGGACGACTGTTTTGCGACGAGGATGAGTGAACTTGATGCTCAGCTTCAGACCGGAGTACCTGCTAAAGACACCGTTGCACGCGTAGCCGAGGAGTTTAGAACATTCACCGTAAACATCGTAACGTAAAAATCACCACACTGGAGGAATACAACGCACTGCCACAAAAGCACAAAAAGGCAACAAACACCACAATGCATGCGACCAAACGCGGCACTGATCGCTCAGGAACCTCGAATTTAAACGCGAAACCGCGAAAAACTTAGCTTCATGCGAGTATACGAAACGCGTATATCTCAGTGCCATTCAAGTTGTGTACTGCGCTAGTCTTGTGTTTTTGTTTGTTTTTACTAATTTTATTAATTTTTTTCCATCTACCCCATATGTCATCCAGATATTATAGTGTTAATGTTGCGTTCAGAATCGTTGTTATGGAATTACGTTTTGTTTTTAGTTCTTCGTTATTATCGTTATTTTGTTTTATCGTTTTTTTTTTATATTATGTTCATAAGTGTAATGGCTGGCGGGTGGTGCTGAGATTGAAGAAAACAATAGTTAAAGTACTAAGATATTAGTACAACTTCTTTTTTTGTTTTCGAGGGGAAAGCTAATTATGGCTCTACTTCCCGCGGCACCTGGAGGAAGGGGGCGGGAAGCCTATGTCGGGGTCACCGGCCTTCCAGCCCGGCGCATGGCGGCGTCATGTCCGCGCAGATGTTAGTGTTGGGCTGGGTCCCTAACCTAACCCTAACCTACACCGGCATACCGACCAAAACCCCTCAGTGGCCATCTCCGCGCCAAGTTGGACGACCATGGTACGTGAGCGAAAAGCGCTCACCGTTATCCACAGCCGCCCGGTGCGCCTCCGAGACATACTTATCTCGGCCGTCTCGGAGTTGTAGGGGGCGCAGATGCACCCCCACTTAGAACATCCCATTGCAACCACTCTAGACTTTTATCAGAGTAAAAATAAATTAATAATTTTGTTCCAGATGCGAAATAGCGCAATGCGAAGATCCACAAGACAATGCATGGGTAGAGTATGCCATACCAATGAGGGGGAACAGCCTATCAAAATGTAACCGGTACCCTTTTGTCGAAGAGGTGCTTATAAATGGCACGTGTTCAGCTGACATGTTTAATACCACTGGGACTGAAAGTTGCAGCTCCTATGTGTACAGTGATGAAGATTCTGCAGTGAAAGATGTGAGTAGAATAGTGTATTTTTCTAGATAGGTTTGATTAGCTGGTCGGGCAAATGGTCAATGGTTTTTCATTAGGAAACTCATAGAACAGCATGGAGTTGAAACATACATACATAAATAAACTCACGCCTGTATTCCCCGAAGGGGTAGGCAGAGGTGCATTTCTGCACCCACATTTCGCCATATATGTATTGGCGGTACTTCCATAGAAGCCTAAAAGCATTACACGTTAATTTTGTAACGT
Source organism: Hemaris fuciformis (assembly GCA_907164795.1). Lineage (NCBI taxonomy): Eukaryota > Metazoa > Arthropoda > Insecta > Lepidoptera > Sphingidae > Hemaris > Hemaris fuciformis. The sequence goes on from OU015447.1 coordinate 12,114,161, forward strand.
CTAGTTTACAATTTTTTATTGTGGGGTCAGGATATTCTCATTTATATTATGTCAAATTCCTTTTGTTAATAAATATTTAAAGCTTAAAAATTCTTATTCGGAAGTTTGAAGGGCAAACTGGGCTTTTGGGCTTCTATGGAAGTACCGCCATTGGTATCAGTCCCACGTAATATGGGGTGAACCAGAAAAACAGCAAAAAAAATATTCTAAAAATATTGTAGATAATCGCATATGATTTATAAGAAAAGTTGTTGAGGCACGTACCTAATTATAAAGTAATAACAATATTTTACTTTACAATTTTAGTGCGTTATTATTGACATATTACCTTGAAGAGTTAGATGATCAGGTTGTGATTTCAAACTGCGACTCCCGAACTTCCGTCTCGTCAAATCGTGCCCCTACAAATAGAAAACGCGCGCAAAACCAATTGAAATGATGTGATTTTTATAATCGGAATGTTGGCACGAACGACGAATGAATGTGTGTCAAGGACGTGTATTAATAAATTTTACATAATAAAATAATGATGTTCTAGTTCGCCATTTTCGGAACATCTATATTCAAATTAGCATTGACCTTTTGGTTGTATATAGTATTGACCCCACACTTAGATACAAACCGCGTTTCGTGGGTATCAGAAACTACGAGAGACTTTAATAATAATAATAAATAAATAAGCCTTTATTTAACAATCTTTACATAGTACAATTAATTATTCTAAGTTATGATTTGTAGTTGTTGTTGACACCGGTACGCAAAGATTGTCTTGCTTTCCAGCATAGGCCTCCCCTAGAGTTTGCCACAATACGCGATCTTGAGCTTGTCGACCCCATGTGATGCCTGCTATTTTTCTAAAATCGTCCTCCCATCGACGACGTTGTCTGCCTTTTTTTCCTCTTGTATTGTCTTGGACACCATTCCGTTACCTCTTTAGACCACTTGTCTTGTTTACTTCTTATTATATGACCTGCCCACCTCCATTTTAACTTTTTAATACAGTAGGTAACATCAGTTATTTTAGTTTTGTTTCTTATAGTGTTTAATGTTATTTTATCTTTTAGTTTGATGTTAAGCATGCTACGTTCCATTCCGTGTTGGCATGTTTCTAGAGAGTGTATGTCACGATTTATTAGATTCCACGTTTGGCATCCATATGTCATCACTGGCAGGATGCACGATTCGAACACTGTTTTCTTGGCTTTGAGTGGCATACGTGGGTTTTTCATTATCTCTTTCAGAGACCAGTATCTCTTCCATGCCATATTTATTCTATTGTTTATTTCCTTTTTTGTGAGGTCATTTGGAGATATGATCTGGCCGAGGTATGTGTATTCTTTCACATATTCTATCGTGGTCCCTTTGATAGTTATTGGAGTATGATCCAGGTTTGTCATTATTTTAGTTTTTGTAGCATTCATTGATAGTCCCACTTTTTCACTTTCGTTCACTAACTGTTCCAGCATCTCTTGCAAATTCTTTGGGTCTTTGGAAATAAGTATCAGATCATCTGCGAATCTTAAGTGGTGTAGGTGGCAACCATTAATATTTAGACCGTATTTTTCCCAGTCCAGTCGTCTAAATACATATTCTAAAACTGCTGAAAATAGTTTTGGTGACATAGGATCGCCTTGCCGTACACCTCTCTTTATTGGGAAGTATTCTCCTTCTCGTTCTGTCCTTATTTTTGCCTTCATATTTTTGTATATATTTATAATAAGACGTAGGTATTTTTTGTTAACTCCTTGTGTTTCTAAAGCTTCCCATATTTTAGTATGTTTTAGCGAGTCGAATGCCTTATTATAATCTACAAATGCTAAATAGTAGGTAATGCCATATTCGTTGCATTTCTGGATAACTTGTTTTATAGTATGAATGTGGTCTAGGGTTGAGAAGTTTTTCCTAAACCCTGCTTGTTCTTTGGGTTGGTTTTCATCTAGAACTTTTGTCATCCGATATAGCAGTATCTTTGAAAATATTTTGTATAAGTTTGACATTAGGCTGATGGGTCTGTAGTTTGTTATATCGTCCTTTTTTCCTTTTTTATGTAGTAATATTATAGTTGACGAAGTCCACTGGTGAGGTATGTATTCCGTGTGTATAATCTCATTAAATAAGTCTGTAATAATGTTCCTTGTTATTTCGGATGTTTCTATTAGAACTTCATTAGTTATGCAGTCCTCACCGGGTGCTTTTCCCCTCTTTTGCGATTCGATAGCCTTATCTACTTCTTCTTTCAGAATATACGGTATCTCTTCCTCATTACATACATCGTACTTGAGTAGTTGGTTATGTTCAGTTATCGTGTTCTCGTCGCTATATAACTTTCGATAGTAGTCCGTTGCAATCTGTAAAATTTTAATTCTGTTCGTTTCTATTTTATTATTTTGAGATTGTTTTATGTTGTCGATCCAAGCTAAGTTTTCTTTCAGTTCTTTCCACGCTTTCTTCACACCGCCTGATTTTTCGATGTAGTGCTTTATTGTATTTGTTCTTGTTGTCTCTCTATGTTTTCGTATCTGTAAGTTTATTTTTTTGCTCAAATTCGCAATTTCATTTTTGTTATTTTTCCTGTCTTTAAACATACTTTTCCTTTGGGTAATTAATTTTCTTGCTATGGGTCCCAGTTTGTCTCTAGACGTTTTAATCACTCTAGCTTGTGTTTCGGTTTCCTTTAGTGTGTTTTCTAGGGCATCGTACTTTTCTTGAACTTCTTTGAGATTTTCTATTCTTTGTACGTTGGTATGTATCAAATTGGTTATTTTTTCCGGTAAAGGTGATGTAAACGGTAGTTTAGAGTTCTGGGTGTACTTTCTGGGATTTTTTGGTTCCTTTGTGTAAATTTGTCCTCTAAGCATTCTATGATCTGTGTTGAAGTTCATTTGGTTCACAATAGCCACATTTGAAAACAGTTTTGGTTTATTTGTAACAATATAATCTATTTCGTTTTTGATCTTCCCATTCGGTGATATCCATGTCCACTTTCTCTTAAGGTTCCTATTATAATAACTGTTCATAATATGTAAATTATTTTCCAAAGCGAAGTTTATGAGCCTTTGTCCATTGTCGTTTCTTCTGCCGGTTGTATATAATCCTAGTATTCTGTCTTCGTTAGTTTCTCTTCTACCTATTTGACCATTAAAGTCGCCCATTATAATTATTGTTTTGTATAAATTCAACATGGTTTCATTAAGTTTGTTATAAAAGTTGTTTTTCGTCTCTTCTTTAGCAGTCTCTGTAGGAGCGTATACTTGGACAATTGATATTGGTTGTTTATGGCCCGGCAATTTGATATTCAGAACTACGATCCTGTCTGACACTCCTTGGAATTCTATAATTCCCTCTTTTAGATATTTTTTAACCATAAACCCTACTCCATACAGGCCAGCTGAAATATTTTTGTAGAAAAGTATATATTTTTCGTGTTCTAACGTTTTTGTTTCTGCTCTTCGCACTTCACTTAAGCCTAATATATCCCAATTCACGTTTTCGAGTGCATTTTCCAATTCTAGTAGGGATTCCTGGGATTTTAACGATCTTGTGTTGAGTGTAGCTATATTTAATCTTACTCTGTGTCCTTGTTTATTGGTTTTAAGGTTACTTGGTATAACATTTATAGACTTTAGGGGGGTGTGGTCTATCTCCCCACGGTGACCAGCCGTATTGGGGATTTGGTTGTTGCTTACAGTTGTTGCTTTTGGAATGGTTGTTCTCTTAGCGTTTCCGGTGTCTAGTACTCCCTATGCCTTATTTTGTTGTGTGTTTTTCTCTGAGAGGGAGAAGGATCTGGCTCTCATGTATGCAAAAGCGTCTGTTTTGTGCATTTTAGATGGCATTATAATATTTTTTCCTTGTGATGGATAAGGTGGTGTTTGTATATTTTTAGGTGACGTTGATATTTCCCTTTTTCTTTTTCCACTCTCGTATTTTCCTTTTATTATCAGTTCATTGTTTTTAATAATTGCATAGTTTCCTTTCTCTCTTTCCTGTTTTAATTGCTGTTGCATTTTTTTACGCAACTCCAGTGTTTCTTTTGAAAGGTCATCTGTGATATAGATTTCTTGTGTCATTTTGTTTTTGTTTTTCATTATTTCTGTTTTCTTTTGATAAGATACTAAGGCGATCAGTATGGGTCTGGTTTTATTTCCTTCTTGTTTTCTTCCCAGTCTATAATATTTGTTTATTTCAAATTTCTCTATGTTTACTCCCAAATTTTCTACAATATTTTTAATTGTGCTAAATAATTCTTCCTGACTTTTCTCCGTTTCCTTGATGCCATGGAGTATTATATTATTTTTTCTATTGGCGTTTTCTAAGTATTTAATCTTATTATTCAAGGTTTCTACAGTAGATTTTAGGTGTTTATTTTCTTCTATTATAGGTGTTATTTTCTCCTCTATGAGACTTTACGGTCCCACAAATACCCAGACCCGAAACAAATATATGTCGATCACACAAACAATTATCTCGGTGCGGGGATCGAACCCAGGGCCCTCGTTTGGCATGCTGGTGTCTAGCCAACTGCTCCACGGGGCTACTTAACGAGATTAATACAAGGAATTCTTAGGTATGTAAAATTAACCGGCCCGCATTACGCCAGACTACTTCATGCTATGCTACATGCATCATCATCATCATCCCATATACGTCCCACTGCTGGGCACGGGCCTCCTCTACCATTGAGAGGGTTTAGGCCTTAGTCCACCACGCTGGCCTAGTGCGGGTTGGCGGACTACACACCTAAGAAATTCCTAAGAACTTTTTAGGTGTGCAGGTTTCATCACGATGTTTTCCTTCACCGTTAAAGTACGTGATAATTCATTGTGAATACACACATAACTTCGAAAAGTCAGAGGTGTGTGCCTGGGGTTTGAACCCGCGACCGTCGAAATTCTCGACCGCGTGCCTAAACCTCAAGGCCATCACGACTTATAATATAAAGAAATCAAATTTTAAAGTTTAGTGATATCCTATAATTGCCGAAGCAAATGTAAATCATGTCATAGTTTTAAACTAATGGATGTCTTTGTAAATAAATTATTTAATAAATATATAAGGATTATACAATACCTACTATGAATAAAACTTTATAGCCGCCGTCTGCATAGAAACACGACTTACACGTGTGGCTATCATGAATGTTTTTAAAGTTAAAAATAATCATCACGCGATTACTCGGACGAGTCAGGCGGTCACGCCCCGCATTGCTGCCGATAACACACTAATAATAACATGTAAAAAAAACCAAGACTCGCAACTCTTCATCGCAATCTATTCAGTCCCTACTAAAGGGATCTCTCTTTTAAGTTATTACGTAATTACCTAACAACATGTTATAGTGACCATATCAATATTAAAAACCTTTTATGTTTTAAATTAATATATTGACTTGGCCATTGTAGGACACTGTCAACAGAATGTTTATGAGAAAGGAAGCCTCAAGGTCCATCACCATGAATATATATTTAAAAAATTCTTTGAGGGTCGAAAGTACAAAAAAAATAGTAGTTTGTGAGGTCCGTAATATGATGGTGAAAGACTATGTGTGTATCGTTGATCTATAGTCGATATTTTTTAGATAAAAAATTCTTGTGAATCTTCTAGTATTTTCGTTGTTTTATTGTGATTAACAATCAAAAATCCGTGGAACCAACGGTTTGGTTTAGGATTAAAAATGTTGACATTTCCATTCACTCCTAAATAAACCATTCTTCAATTATGTAAACTCAATAAATCTCGTGAAGTTAATATATTTGTCGTACATCGCCGTAGTCCGCAGTAGGCCACCGTGGTGGACTAAGGCCTAAACCCTCTCAGTTGTAGAGGAGGCCCGTGCTCAGCAGTGGGACGTATATGGGCTAATGATGATGATGATGATGATGACATCGCCGTGACACAACCCTAGTTATCAAAAAACACTATCTGCAAAAATGACCGATAACAACGTTTGCTTTACCGTAATTAGTTCAACTTTACAGCGTGTCGTTAACATTTTTACGTTTTATTTTTAATATTTAAAAATAGTGATAGCCTTGAGATTTAGGCACGCGATTTCAAGAATCCCGACGATTCCGGGTTTAAAACCCAGACCCAAATCTTAGACTTTTCAAATTTACAATGATTTATCACGTTCTTTAACGGTAAAGGAAAACGTTGTGAGGGAACCTACACACCTAAAAATATAGGTGTGTAGAACCCGCACTAGGCCATCGTGGTGGACTGAGGTCTAACCCTTCTCAGATGTAGAGGAGGCGCGTGCCCAGCAATGATACGCATATGGTCTGATAATGATGATGACTTAATGCTGCAGCCATAGTCTTTTTAATATTTATTTATTTATTTATGCTTTTTATACATAATAGCGTATAAAGGCGGACTTAATGCCTAAGGCATTATCTACCAGTCAAGCTTAAGGTGGTGCAGAGATACATGGTAGGTGCATAAATATTGTTGATACAGAATATATACTATTATAAATATATAAACAATAAACATAAATAGTATATTTGTAAAACCTACTTGTATAAATATATATTATACATAAATATATAAATATACATATTGTTAGAAACTAAAAACTTAATAATTCAAATCCTTTAAAAACGACTGTTATTCGTTCTGATGCCGTAACTATAGTAACCAAATAATAAGACGCGTAAAAACTTTTAGGACGATCAAGAAAAAAAAATGACGATCTGTGTCGTTTTCCCGCGCTTGCTCTATAATCGCCAATGCAGTGTTGCCACCCACACCAACTTATTTCTGACACGGCCTCTCCTGACGGAGCTACGTCCTCGAAGCCCTTTTTAGGCCCGTGAAGCCCTTAGCCGGACATCGTCAATGGCCCGGGTATATTACCTCCCTGGGCTACTGGTTCGTTGTCATGGTTCTCTGCCCCATCTGTGAACACACACTACACCAGAGACAAAGTACCTTGCTACATTATTTAACAACACTCGTATAGACTCGGATAGTAGATAAAATGTTAGATTCATCATATGATTAGGACTAGGAATAGGATTCTCACAGGTCTGTTCCCACGCAACCAGACGCCCATGTTCGCTTGCACAGGTCTTACACCAGTCTTTTGTAAGTCACCCCAGAAAACTAGGTAGGCGTTAGGATTTACACAGGTCTTTTCCTACGCAACCAGACGCCCATGTTCACTTGCACAGGTCTTACGCCAGTCTTTTGTAAGTCACCCCAGAAACCTAGGTAGGCGTTAGGATTTACACAGGTCTTTTCCCACGCAACCAGACGCCCATGTTTCGTTTGTACAGGTCTTACACCAGTCTTTTGTAGGTCACCCCAGATACCTTGGTGGGTTAGGCTTTACACAGGTCTTTTGTCGGCGGCGCAACCAACGCAACCCGATACCTTCCCATGTGTCAGGGTCAACCCAATACCATGCGCACACAGGTTTTACGTGGGTCTCTTCCACTGAACACATTTCCCATGACGTCAAAGCCAATACACACACTCACAAGCTAATTAAAAAAAACTAAACCTGAATTATCTGCGTACACAAACAATTAAAACATCGGTATGACATCTTAAAAAAATACAGCTCAAACGGTCGTCTATTTGCCCTTCCACAACATCATGTATGAAGCATCAGTATGCACTTCAGTAAGTAATAATAATAATCACCATCATCATCACCATCCTCACCATTGAGACGGTATCAGTAAGTAAAGTGGTATTAAAATATCGAGAACAGGCTTACTAGTCAAACGGGTACTAACCCCAAAATTGTCTCGCTTGTTTTACATTGCCAGGGGTAGAGGCCTTTATTAATGCTTTAATTTTATACGCGCTTGGCCTATTCTGACCATTGCTCATAGCCCTTCTCATCATTACACTGATTAACAATACGCACGTGCGTATATTGTCGATCACGTGGTCGACCTCATCGCACCAAACATAAAAATCATTTAAAGACGGATCAAAAGTTGAAATATAAATGTTGTTAGACCTTACCGGGTTCGAAGTACTTATATGTCTTACGAATTGTACTAATGCAGTCGTACGGAGTTTGTGACACTGATGACTTGTGGCAGGAGTTAAAGGGGTAGTCGAGCTCCTTGTAGGTGTGGGGGCCACACAGGGCACCGCAACGCCACTATCCGTCAGCGGTCGTCCGCCAACGACACTCGTTGCGCTTGACCTGGAACTTATATTCTCATTAGTATGACGTGGATCACGTATCCCACTTCTGATGTTAGAAACTAAAAACTTAATAATTCAAATCCTTTAAAAACGACTGTTATTCGTTCTGATGCCGTAACTATAGTAACCAAATAATAAGACGCGTAAAAACTTTTAGGACGATCAAGAAAAAAAAATGACGATCTGTGTCGTTTTCCCGCGCTTGCTCTATAATCGCCAATGCAGTGTTGCCACCCACACCAACTTATTTCTGACAATATATATACAAACTAAGATGATTCTGACCGTCGATTCAAATATATTTGCCGAACCCTTAGTTTAAAGGAATATTTAACACTGCTTTTAGATTGATTGTATAGAGTTAGAAATAAATCATAACCGAAATGCATTTCTGCCTAACCCATTGGGGATACAAGCGTAAGTTTAAGTTTTTGTTATGACGTCCCCATGTCTTATCTTATTATCCTGTATGTATTATAAAATTTTATATTAGCCTTTTTTTTAAATGCCCATAAAATATTTACTCATCTTGAGATTAAGATTATTTTTATTTCTAGAACTTTACCATGAATGTCTGTATTAACTATTTAGGTGTCAGCTGAACAACGTTGTCTCTTGCTTTTAAGTGTCTTTTTTTAATCAAGACAGAAGATAAAGGTAACTTAGTTTAGACAGACGTCAAAAATAAATAAGGCTTACACCGTATGTTTAGATAATTCTCGAAAAATGACACTAGATAATTCTGATAACAGACGTAAACTGACTTAAAAAATCCATCAAATGAAACCAAAAATACCTGATACGACACTTGACAGCTACATGACATCGCGTGTTTTGTACACCTTGTGACTGCATTTTTTCTTTGCCAAATATTGCTTACCTTTTAAAAGACAACTTAAATATCTACACACTAATACTTGCTGCCAAAATTAGATACTCGAAGGTGTATTTAAATACTACACCCTCGGTTCGACAACTTTTTGAGTCCCTTTGAATACCAAGTATGTTATCGTTATTTTGAAGTAAGTGCACTTTTGGACTCCGTGTACGATTATATAATTTCCCGATAGCCGAACACCTTACCCGACCCGGCAATCGAACCTGATGCCATAATTTCTTTATTATTACTATTATACATATAGTATACTGAAAAAAGGAAATATAATAATGTTTAAATTAATGGGATAAGAGACAAAACAACTAATTTTATCTTCTACCCCATTCGTTCTAAGGTCAACTAATATCTATTATTTATTATCATGAGTGTTATGACACTTGTCTCGGCAAAAACACTGGATTTTCTTGTAATAAAGTAACTTGATATTAATGTTTAACCTCCGATTATAATTATTGCGTTTACCATTTTATGTGTTTTTGCGTTTAAATCACAGTGAATGCTCTTGGGTTTTTAAGGCCTTATCTGATGCGCTCCTTTTTCTTCGCTTCTTATCCATGGAACCACATTTCGATCTATCGTACATTTTTAAATTTGCTATGGAATTGTTTGCTGGCTCACTCGTTCTATCTATCAATCACCTCAGATTCAATAATTTTAAAATGGGCTGCTGTGGTAGTGCAACGGAAATCTTTTGTTGCGTTATGGTAGTGTTATGGAAGTTTTAGAAGAGAAAAATACTAACATACATACTTTCTCCCACGAGTATTCCCCGTATGTTAGACAAAGGTAAAATTTCAGACTCCGTGCTGTCATAAGAATTTTTAAAGGAAAAATTCAATAAAACCTGACAATAAGGAGATATTCCACAACACATGCGCAAACGAAATACCTGTGCACCAGGATCGACAGCAGCATGCACAGAAATGACACCGAGTGATGCTCAGTGGGTCTCTGTAATTACTTAATTAGGTGTACACTGTACAACTTTGACTCCATACAAACATGCCCGTATTCCCAAAGGGAAATATAGAGATGTATTATTACAACTATGTATTTCCGTTGCTGGAACACATTTCCGGACTTTATGCTGCTGCTGAAGTTTATGTTATAGTAGTTCTAGTAATTCTTTAGATAAAAAAATACATTTTGTGTTGCTGAGGGACGTTCTTGCCGTTTCTTCTCAAAAGTAATAACACGCTCCGAAGAGGCGATAGATAAACTGACGATTCAAAAGTTCTTAAAAGTCTAATTGTATAAAGATTACTTTGACTCTTACTTTTGACTTTGACTTTACCCAACCCGGGAATCAGATCCTCATCATTCTGAATGCATGTCAAATACTAATGTCGGAGAAGTAACATAGATCACTAATTTGCTTCTAAACCGGCATGTCCTCATAAAAAATTAAAAAGCATAGCCTAATGAAGCTAATAATAAAACCTATCTTATTCTGTTGAAGTTTGTAAGACAAATAACTTGTTCAGCACTTTATATAGAAGCTGTATGATCAATTATGGATCCAAAACTAACCTAAATTGTTCCTTACCTCACGTGCTCTTTCAGTTCAATTTGGGCTGTCAAAATTGGAAGAGGACTCTAATAGGCACGATTCACAATTCGGGCCTATTCCTGTCGCTGCCTCTCACGGGCATAATATCGGATAGATTTGGCAGAAAACGTGCTTTAGCAATGGCTTCCCTTATGAACGGAGTATTCGGATTGTTGAGGTCGTTCTCTCCGAACTACATAATGATGGTGGCTTTCGAGTTTTTAGAAGCTGGATTTGGCGCCGGCGCTTACACAACTGCCTTTGTTTTAGGTGAGTTAGTTGATAATGATTTTTCTACTATTTCGTCTGTTGATACGTGGCACAAACAATATCACTTCAAAATCACTTCCTATTTTTAAAAAGCTTGTAAAGGAACATTACTTGTCACAGTCATTGTAAATGGTTATTTGTTTTGTGATATATGTATTTATGTATGTACATAGTAGTATATTTCATATGTATTTGTATTGTTGTTTTCTTTTTATATTATTCGTATGTAGTTCGTGTTTAGTTTATTCGTATTAAAATTGTACGTCACATATATTATTTTATATATAAGTAGATATTATTATTACCCGCTCTGTTTTTCTTATACTTTCCAATCCATCCTACGGTTGTCTGGAAGAAATCGCATTCAGCGATAAGACCGCCATTTGTTCCACTCTTTTTCTTACCAATTTTATTCCTAATTCATGTTTCTGTGTGTGTTGTGGTGTACAATAAAGTGTGATAAATAAAATAAATAAAATAAACAATAATAATTTCAGTATAATAAAATACATAATTGTATGTTCACAAACAACCATATTTGAAACTACCAGGCGTTATTCAAGTCAGTTATATTGGTCTGTAGCGTCACTGTACAATTTTAAGATACCACTTTGCCAAACCAGTAAAATTAATATAATTTCGTATAGTAAAATCCTTGCTTCTGTTGTTATTCAGACAATAGGTCATAAATATTAGATTTTTATGTGGACGTACAATAATACACTAACATTAGGTAGACTCATTTCACTGCATGACAAATATTGAAGTAAATTAGTTTATTTTTTAAACAGCTATGGAGTTAGTCGGCCCTAAAGGTCGCGTCTTCGGCAACACGCTCATAAACGTAGTCTACGTGTTCGGTCTCATGATCCTCTCCGGTCTCTCATGGATTCTGCAGAGTTGGAGAACCCTCCTTAGGATAATCTACCCACCAGCGATCCTCGTATTCTTCTACCTCTGGATCCTAAACGAGAGCGTCAGATGGCTGCTCAGCAAAGGAAGAAATGACGAAGCAATAGAAATTCTAAAGAAAGCGGCTAAAATGAACAAGGTTCAGTTAGCAGAACAGGATTTTGCACCTTTATACGAGATGGAGACTATACTAAAGAATGATAAAGAAGATGAACAGAAGTCAGAGGAGCCATCATTGTTCACACAAGTTATTAGATCGAGTATTATTAGGAAAAGACTTGTTGTTTGTTCATATTTGTGGATCACATGCACTTTTGTGTACTACGGGCTGTCGATCAACTCCGTGTCTTTGGCTGGGAATAAATACGTCAATTTCATGCTTGTGGCGTTTGTGGAGATCCCGGCCAACTTCGTGTGCCTCTGCGTGTTGGACAAATTTGGGAGGAAGAGGGTTATGATCATCACGTACATACTGAGCGCCTGCCTCTGCATAGGATTGTCATTTTTGCCTAAAGGTAAGTGTTTTTTTATGCTCCCATATTTTGTATACATACCCTAAAAAGCGATCAGAGGTGAATTTCAGCATCGCAGTTTTTCAATTGTAATTTCCACGTTATAGGATGCGATCCTATTGTCGTTTTTCGAGTACATTTTCAGACTCGTGCTGCTGCTGAGAATATAAATAAATTATCTTTTGCAATTTGATGCATAAATAGGACTATCTCTGACGTGGACGTACCACGTTGTATAAGAGAGTTTATAGCCTCAACATACCATGCTAGGCCAACGGTCGGCGGTTGTATAAATTTTATTAGAGTAATGTGGTCATTAGTATTCTAGACTAAATTTTCAGTGAATGTGTTAACGTTGGCATTCGGAAACGACCGAGACGGATGGGTTATAGCGCTGTTTGTGGTACTGAATGGTGAATAGAACAATTAAATGGGCTTGTATGAGATAGCTAGACGTTTGAAATCATGAAGTCTAAAACATCTCGCGCGTAATAATGCAGAAATTATTCAAACTAAAATAGATACCTATTAGTTAAAACAGCAATGTCAGTCCAGGTATGAATTGTTCTTTGCGAGCAAGAGGTTTGTACTCCTGGCCGAACACAAATGGAGTACCGTCTGAGAAACAACTACTAACAATAATAGCTCACCGGTTGACTGACTTATGTCGGCCTGACTGAAACTGGAAAGCGACCCATTCGCCTTGATAACTATAACAATTTTAACTCCTTATGTACGATATTCCCTAATCAAAAGGACAAAAATAACCGCTATCAACATCCACTAAGATAAGAAATTTAAACATCTTTCTATGTAATTACATTGACTAGATTATCCTAAACTTTGCTACGTGCATTAAACAAACTAAAACAAGTACAATAAATTTCAATAAAATTAAATTAGAATATATTAAAATGCAACACTCCATTATGTATGTAAAATTATGTGAAAGCAACATTAAAATTTGTTAGCAAAACACGCGAGACCAAACTTGAGATTACCAACTCAAACCGTAAGTGGGAATTTTGTCGCACAAACACAGAGAAGCATTGGTGTCTGAACTTAGAAAAAATATTTTATACAAATCTAGTAACATTAAGTAGTGATGGCCTCGAAGTTTAGGTGCGCGGTCAAGAGTCTCGGCGGTCGCAGTTTCGAACACCAGACCTCTGACTTTTAGAAGTTATGTGAGAATTTACAATGAATTATCACGTATGATTTATTGTGATCAAACCCCCTAAAAATAAATAAAGATTAAAAAAAAAAAAAAAAAAAAACACGTACCTACTTGAGCGGTGAAGGAAAACATCGTGAGGAAACCTGCACACCTAAAAGTTCTTAGTAATTTTTTAGGTGTGTAGTCCGCCAACCCGCACTAAGCCAGCGTGGTGGACTAGGGCCTAAACCCTCTCATAAGTAGATGAAGCCGGTACCAAACAGTGTGTCGTATATGGGCTGATGATGATGAAGCTATATTGTTAATGTGAAATTCTCTAACTTTGGATGTTTTTTACTCATACTAACTAACCACGCCTTTGCAACAACAGATGCGTATTAAATACCCCTAGTTCGATGACCTGATCGTCCAAGGTATCAGCGAGATTCATTAGAAAATTGTCAGCAGCAGTACTGGGTTTGAAAACGGTAAAAGACTCGCCTCCTATAACACTTAAAAAATACCTCCCTTAAATGTAAAATTTACAAATACAACTTTAGCCAAAACCTTAAATATTCTGGTTTTTCACTCTCACCCTTCGACTCCATAATCCTTATGCTCCTGATTACAACCCTGGATGAACGTAACCACTAACGGTTCAAGACGTGGGACAGTAAAACAAAACATCTGTCGAAGTTTGTCTTTATAATTACGTCGTGAGAAAAGCGTCCAAAACATAATTCCGACAATAACGGAGGACTTGGATCATCCCATTGAAAGTAGGGATGTTTTATTAGTGCATCGATAAATGATGCGATATAAATGTCTGTTTAAAATGCATAAATTGGAAGAAAATAGGTAGATTCAAGAGTATTTCTATTTGATAATTAGAGCTTGGCATCAAATTCGATACCCTATCAATAATGGTATTAACAAAAGGAATGTTATTAATAATAAAACTTTACTTAGCAGTTACTATTTCGGATTTAGTAAATACTGAAGTGACAATATAGTGTTTCCATACAATTGTACCATACAAGCTTGTTACACCACTAATTATAAATTTATCCATTTTATCTATCGTTTCAAGACTCGTCCCTCCCTATACAGCATCGAAACATCGATCCAAACTTGGGACTCGGCAAGACTTGTTTATTTATTAATCACTGTTTATCTAACAGATAGAATTAATGGAATATTCTCCTTAAGCCGATTTGAGAGCGTACCGCCAGCGTCAGCTTTGAGATTTGTAATTCGATGGATAAAACGCGAACAATTTTCATGACTTTACCAATCGTCATTCAGGGATTCGAGCACTAGCTTATTTTGTAAACAATCGACTGATGTTTTCAATTTGAGATTTGAATAATGATCGTCAATCTAGATTGTCTGGAAAAACATTTGTTAACGAATTAAATCAACAAGTCTTGAACGTGGCAGATGCTTCTGAATATGTATTATCGAGATCTGATAAATGGATTAAGAAAATGAATATTGCATTTATAAAAAGATTGTATCATTTTAAATCCATTTGTAAATTGTTTGGAGTCAGATTGCAACACAAATCAATTTATTCTGAATTCTTATATCTTGATTGCCTTCTAAATCACTTTCAGTATCTATACTGTTTAACAAGAAATCTTTTCTCCAACAGATCAAACGTGGGGGTCGCTGATAGTGTATTTATCAGGAAAGTTCTCAATAACAGTAGCATACAGTTCTGTGTATATTTACGTGTCGGAAGTGTTTCCTACGAAGGTGAGACAGTCTCTCCTAGCAGTATGCTCGTCTACGGGAAGAATCGGATCTACCCTAGCTCCATTGACGCCATTATTGGTAAGTATTAATTGACATTGTTGTAGAGAACGGAACCAGACCACCAAGATGTTTTTTTGTGACTTTGAGCTCAGAATATTTGAAATTCAATTACTTGTTTGCTGTTTTTAGAGATAAATATAAACATGTCAAGTTCCAGAATGTTGAACTAGTTCTATATAAAAATGAGGGCATCTAAATTCAACATGACTGCTCCAACGCGGTACACTATATGTACCTATATGACCTAACGCATCTTCACTATGCTTTGTACAACCGTAGGTTATATGTATAGGATATATGTATATATTGTATGATTATGATATATGATATTGTTAATCTAATCAAAAGTGACCATTGCCCTTGAATGGCCCGGAATAATAAATCTTTCGTCAAAGGAACTGAGGACTCCCGTATTTCATACAATAAACATAAACATTTCCTTGTATGGCAAAATTAATGTATTCGACATAGAATTTTAGTTCTTGATGCTTCTAAATAAAGACGTCTAAACTTCTTTCATAAAACAATCAGGGTATAACAATCAAGAACGCCTGTGAAATTTTCACTAGCAAACATTCACGATTGACGGAGCATATTTTCTTACAGGCGTTGTACTACGACAATTTACCGGCGATATTCTTCGGCACACTCGCTGTGATAGCAGGTATGCTGGTATTCACACTCCCAGAGACGTTAAATGTCCAATTACCTAACACTATTGAAGAAGCCGAGAGGCTGTCGAGAGCTAGAAGCGAGAAAAACCTTGCTTAACTGTGTCACGTTGGACTTATTAGCATTGTTTGTAAATTTAAATGTTTAGATAGACATACTATATAAAACAATACACTACAATCACACCTTTGTTCCTGAAAGGGTAGGCAACTAACAAAGGTGTATTTTAACAACCATGTAACGCCAGCTGTGTTTAAAGTTCCATGTGAGAAAAAAAAGGCAATGGATTCTTGTTTTTGGACACATTACAGACTTCTGCTACTATTTTTTTTCTAATAGAAAACTGAATAACTTTTGCCAGAGTTGAGCAGGAGACTTCTCGATCGCACGCCGCACTCTTATTCTGCGGGATGAAGAGACTTCAAATTACATTCTGGAAATTATTAACATATTGAGTTAGAGCTGATTTTTCATTATTTTACGAAAAGGATTGTTTATATTGACAAGTATTTTTTCGTATGTTCCGTATCGGCCTGCGTGTATTCGGTAACCAACATACCAATATATTTGCAAAAAGATTGTTGATTCTCTTAAAAACTAGTCCTTTATTGGAATGACACTTATTTATTCAGCTGTCGACACACATAGGTATTTTATATTATTTCATCGACTAACCTGCTTACGGTTTTATGTCGGTTGTCTTTGTCTAAACATTTAAATTTGTAATAACTGTACAAAATAAATTTAAATGAGTGCAAACTGTTTATTGTAATTCCGGGCAAATATAGATATTTATTACATAATACATAAGCTAATGATAAGCTAATAAAATTGACAAGACTTAATGATATTAAAACAAGATGACTACATTTTGTTTCTGCATTTGATGTAATATAGCATCAAAAAGTTAATATTACTGATTTTTTACCCTAACTTTAACCCATGCCTAGTTTTTACCATTAAATCTAGACATACCTCACTGATTTTAACGACTTTATGTGTCACTTTGACCTACACAATTCCAAAACTGTCAAAAATGACACTACAGCTATTACAAACAGGAATAATAATTTTTTGATGCTTAATACACACCGGAAACCTACCTTACCTTGTATGTTGTGATGTATATTAATAATGTTTATGGAATATCGACGCAATGTAAATCAATTAGCAATTTATATAGCAATATATGCCAACATATTTTACGCAATATTTTATGAGATTTTGAAGCATTTTTTTTTTGTAAGAATCTAATAAATTTACCAATACCAATGTATCTAAGTCAATATTTTATGTTGTTAATAAGTTTGGGTTGATATAAAAAATGGATGTATGTAAATACTTCAATTCCCTTCACAGATGGCTATTTACTGACTGCACAAGCTTGCTAGTTTCCTTTTATAAGTATTTAGTATGTAATATCTTTTGACTGTATTTACAAGCTCAATCTATATTGTACATAAGAATTATTTTTAATAATTATTTTTATTACTGGTCCTGAATAGGTACTGATGTTTTAATGTTTGTTAATACATACATACAGTATACACGTAAATACATTAAGACGAAGGTGATTTATATAATTTATCACAACTATTATCATAATGGATATTATTTTTGTAATTCTGTTTCAGTTAAATAAAAATGTTTTATTTTCGATACAAAATATTTTATTTCAATTTCTGACGCCTACAAAAAGTCTTATGGCAATGTTAATGCGATGAATCTTTTCTTGTCAGGCGTTCCTTAATAACATTAATGACATAGTGTAACACCGATTTATCTTAGGCTCTTTTATTTACTAAACTAACTAGTATAATCCTTTCATATTTTTTCATTTCTAATTTAAATAATAGGACAAATTGTCTTTTTTACTGTTCGATAATTCTTAGTAGATATATAACGTAAATTATATTTTAATATCCACATAATAGAGGGGCCAGCTCATTGCCGTTTTTGGATACATTTACATTTCCATTCTTAGTGAATTGCCTGGATGAATAAAGTCAGGAACAGTTTGCCCGACCCAAAGATCAAACCCGGGACTTCAAAATCCTCTAGAGACCAACGAGGCAGGTATTTATAGACGGGCTAATATAACCATGACCTGAAGTCATACTTCTAGTTCTAGATTTGAAACTAGATGCTTATCTTGAACTATATAGTAAACAAATAATATCATGAATCAATGTAAATGCAAAATACCCAGGGTTTATCTGAACAAGACCTCCGACCTAACTGGATATGGAAACAGTTATTTCCTTACGGACGATTCATTTATTATGAGCTCGATTTTTTCTTAATAGGCAATTTATAAAGATATTGCCTGTATAAGGAAACAAGATCTTAAGCAGTGATTTGTGTGTGAGTGAGGTTTAGGCGCGCGGTCGAGAATTTCGGCGGTCGCAAGTTCAAACCCCAGGCACACACCTCTGACTTTTCCAAGTTATGTGTGTATTCACAATGAATTATCACTTGCTTTAACGGTGAAGGAAAACATCGTGATAAAAACTGCACACCTAAAAGTTCTTAGGAATTTGTTAGGTGTGTAGTCCGCCAACCCGCACAAGGCCAGCGTGGTGGAGTAAGGCCTATACCCTCTCAGTTGTAGAGGAGGCCCGTGCCCAGCAGTGGGACGTATTTGGGCTGATGATGAAGGAAACAAGAAGGTATAGTTTATGGGTATTAAATCCAACACTGTACCTTCAGTTATACTGAAGTGTAACCCTAACGGAAACACATTACCATCTATCTAAATTCTAAGTCATACTTTTTTTGGATGGGTAAGGTATGTACATCCCATCTTATTATGTCATATACGTCCCACTGCTGGTCAAGAAAGACCTCTGCATCTAAGTGGCGTTGGGTTTTAGTCGACGTCCCTGGCTCAGTGCGGGTACCAAACATACCCAATAAATTCCATATCAAGATCTCCGTAGCCATGTTAGTTTCAATTCATTTTGAGTATAAAGATAACATCGAAAAGTTGGTCTCAACCCCGCACCTTTTTCTAGAGGCGATCTTTACTTCATTGCCAACAGTACCTAAGAATACCAACAAAGATATATCAATTTAATTGAAAAACAAACATTTATTAATAGTGATGGCAAAATATCTTATTAGTTGTAGTGCATGTTTGCCTTGAGGTGCGACCTAGTATGCATACATGGTCCGACACGCTGGCAAGAAAGGAAAACTGTAGATCTTTCGATGAAAATTATATCCACATCATACATTCCAGTGGCGGTACTTCCATAGAAGCCCAAAAGTCCAGTTTGCCATATAAAATTCCGAATAATAATCTTTATGCTTTAAATCTTAATTTAACAAAAGCAATTTGACATATAAATGAAAATATCCTGACCCCACAATAAACAATTTTAAACTAGACATAAACCTAAACCCTCTCAATGGTAGAGGAGGCCCGTGCGCAGCAGTGGAACGTATATGGGCTGATGATGATGATGATGAAACTAGACATTATCACATTACAAAATTGACGTGTAACGCTTTTGGGCTTCTGTGGAAGTACCGTCACTGATTTATTTATCTTACTAAAGTCCAAATACGAATCTTGATATTATTGGTGCTGAGAGATTTTATGGTTGGTTCTTTACACATTTAAAAATTACTTAAATCCGAGTAAGTATGGTAGTCAAATCTTTCACATACAAATGGCTGAACTGGTCTGAACTTCTTGCAGTCAAATATTTTATAATAAGATAATAATTAAATTGAATCATTGAAACGTTACACACCAATTAAATTCAGATATTTTTATAACCAAGTTTACTCGAATAAGCTATATCCTGCTAAAAGACTGGGTAAAAACTGTTATTATGATCATCGCCATCAGCCCATATACATCCCACTGTCGGGCACGGGCCTCCTATGCAATTTAGAGGGTATAGGCAACTTAGAGAGTATAAGTCCACCACGCTGTCCTACTTTGCGATGGCGGACTACACACCTAAAATTCCTAAGAAATTTATTTATTTATTTATTTATTTATTCTTTATTGTACACCATATAATAAGAAAACAACATAGGTATAAGCAACTCTAAATAAGGTAGTGTTACAAATGGCGGCCTTATCGCTGTCGGCGATTTCTTCCAGGCAACCGTTAGATGGACTGGATAAATTGGAAGCATAGAGTGGGTGGTCACAACTTACGTAAATGCTTGAAATTAAAAAATAATAATAATGATAATATGATGTACGCAAAATGTTTAAAGACAGATAACATTAATAAATACAAACGGTTTTCTAACGATGTTTCCTTTAACGTTGAAATACGCGATATTTTATTGTATATACACACATAACCTTGAAGAGTTAGAGGAGTGTTCCTGGGGTTGAACTCACGACGGCCCGGATTTAGACTCGATCGCACGCCTAATCCTCTAGGTCATCACTACTTAAAACTGTGATCAATTTCATCAACATGTGTTATTTTTTATTTATTAGTCACACGCTCTTCATTTGTATCGAGATCAAAGGAATTCCACAATCCCGAATTCGATTCGTCATATTTCTGCAGTACATCGACGCTAAAATATTGGACGTAAAACGAAGCACGAAATAAAACGTTTTAAATCCCCTCGAACGATACCGACATATGAACACAAAGCGACAGTTCCAAGAATAAGTAGGTACTTAGTCTACCTGAACTCAGCGATATTCAATAGAAAGATCTATATGACATTTTTTATCAGGAATTTGAAGTATGGTTTGTACGATAAATTCACCTCTCATTATATAGAGTTTTCAAGGATTCGTTCTTTATTTTGGTTGGTTACTTTACAAATATATACAAATAATAAGTAATTTTCAATGAAGGACCAAGGCACAAACGGACGCTAGGTAGGGGTACAGACAATAAAAAAAATAACTACAAAAAACTAAATAAGAACGTTAATAACAATATTTACACAACTTACGGAGTGGTAAGTCGGATTAAAGGTTCTATATTAAAAAACCGGCCAAGTGGGAGTCGGACTCGCGTGAAGAGGGTTCCGTTCACACCAACTTAACATTGGAGTTGAAAAATATGTTAATACACAACTTAACATTGGAATTGAAAATTTTTATGATACGCTCAATATTGAGTGGTTTTCATATAATCTATAGGTAGAAAACTAATCACTGTTTAATTTTTCAATTTTTTAGGTTTAGTAGTTTCGGAGATAAGAGGGGGGCGGGTGGTCATTTTTTGTCTATTTTCTTGAATAACTTAGAAACTATTTATTTTAAAAATACAAAAAAAATACATTTAAGATCTTCACAACGAGACCTTCCATTTGATATATCTCACGATGCCGTTTTCAAATATATATTTTTTAATTTTCCAGCTTTTTTCCCAAAAATGACCTCCCATATACAGATTTCATCTATTCACGTCATAACTCATACCTCTGCGTTTGGGTCACAGAAATTGATATTTGTACCAAATTTCAACTTCGGTCGAGTACATTCGGAGACAATTGACTGTGAGCGAAGGACAGACGGACACACGAGTGATCCTATAAGGGCTCCGTTTTTTTATTCGGACGAACGGAACCCTAAAAACCGTTAAATAAGTATTTTATAATTTTCAAATCGGTGCCAAGTAGATGACTACAACAACATTACTACAATAACAAATTACCTTCTAAAATGTTTTTCATCATTGTAAATGAGTGGTAACGAAGCTGAAGCTATGTTATATCATTCATATCAGAAACTATGAAACAGTTATTTATATCAAACAAACGAACAATATATTTTAAAGAGTGACATCCGAATACCTCTTCTCTATTTTGGAAACATAAACGTAGGAACAACATACAAATAAAACATAAATATGTACAGGTATACCATAAACGGGCTGCGTCACTAAGAACTGATGTCTGAAGAAACTGACATGTTAAATTACTTCAATTTCATCGTGCAAAATGACTAGTATTTCACAAGATTCTCCATAATTCACCGGAGTATAATATAGGAAGGATTCCTTTGAAAACATTGGAGGAAGTAATGGAAATATGACCATTCTTGTGCTCGATTTATTAAATTTAAATCTTTTATTATTCTTTATCAGAGTCCAAGGTTTAAAAGAAAAGTGACCACACGAATACCTACTTCATGGTAAGTTCATAGCAAATAAGATAACGACTTGCGACTGTTAGTTTCTCGACGCAGTATCTGGTTAAATATAAATCCCATAAAAAACAAAACTTGTAAAAAAACCAAAGTCTCGCAACTCAGTTCTTCTACCGTAAAAAGTCGTGACATCCATGTGATACCAACTCGATGACTTTATTCAGTCCCCGTTTAAGGGACCTTCTGTCTTATGTTATTAGCACTTTACTTACCAGACAACATCTTATAATGACCATATCAATATTAAAATACATTTATATTTAAAAAAAATTGTTGCATGTATCTGAAACACAATGTATCTGACTTTTAGTGCGTTTTATTATTATCGTATTAAACTATTCAAAAATTAATTAATTTAGTGTAGGTATATCACCGTGGGACCGTCAGAGAAGATATCTGAATCTGTGTGGTAAAATATCTTCAAACGATAAAATATAAAACATCTGTTAATTTTAACATTGACGCAATTAAAAATGGTAAAAGATTCTGAGTCACGAGGAATATCATAAAAGATCAAACAACTTCTTATGTCCAGACTTTATTTTAATACGAATTTTCACTCGTACTTCTCATCCAGGTGACATCCGCGTTGGCAGCTATATATTGCGCCTGCGTCGATTCCGATGACCGACATACACGCCGCGTACCATACCTACCATACCTCTATGTGCCAATTCTACTATTTAACCTGAACGTGGCGAAAACTAAGCGAGAAACATCATTTCACATATATTAGCACTTTAAATTAAGTGCCTTCGACATTGTCTTTTGGGCATCCTTGATATCATACACTTGTTTTTTCAATAACACAATTTATCAATGCAAACCACAATTACAATGGCTCTTGTTTCATATTGTGTAACGCATTTCATATTTAAAAATAAAATTATAAAATAATAAAACCACAAACAATGATTTGATGAACACACAAAATTTCTATAATTATTTCTATTTATACAACAATTAACAGCTCGACTGTACAGTTAATCGACGTTACTGAGTACAAACTACAAATCAAAAGTGAATTCCTCCACCACATACATTTGCGAATGCAAGGGAAATAAATAAAATCACTCCAGCATCCAACGCGCGCTGGATTTGGTATTCCAGTGTGCAAGGATTAAGGTCAACAGAAATGTAGCACGTGCTAACAATAGATCCGCTTGAGAGTGGCGTAAGCGCGTGGCGCGATAAAAATGACGTTTCACGAAGTGGCGTCGGCGCCCGATCCTACCAATGCGCTGACGAATCGAGTCGAGTGTACGCACGATAGAACGATACATCGCCAGTGCCACACGCAAACCGGTCAAATGCCGGCCGGTCGTCTTAAAGTTTTGTAAAAAAATCGTAATATTCACCTAACCAAGTTGTTGTTTTTGTACTTTTAGTGGCCAAAAACTTTTAAAAAAGTGTACGTGATTTCTTTGAGGTTATAAACAGAACTGAGTGCAGCATGGTGTTTTCGTGATATGGGCCATGGCAAACCACACGAGCTAGTAAGTAATATTTAATTTGTAAAATCATTGCGACAGTTACCGTTGTCTTCAATTAGAGCGGCTATAATTAAATGATCGGTTTAGTTTTAATTTAAGAAAGAGTTGAAGGCATACACTTATTTTACATGTGCAAGAATTCTATACATCGCAACTTTATTAAACAACACATTCCGAGGCGTTGTTTTGAACACTTGTTGAACGGTTGTGTTATGTCTTCTTTACGACCGATTGTGCGGGAAAGAAATCTCTATTATTGGACGAATGTCACTATTCAATAGTTCCGTATCAGTTTGAGAATTCCTCAAATATACTTATATTTATTTACTTGAAGTTAGTCCGCTCGCGATTCAGTTTATTGCCGGCTATTGAACCGACATTTGTCACAAATATTTTTATCTACTCGCATAAATAAAAAAAAACAACAATATTATACAATCCGTCCGTAAATACTTCATCATATTATTTTTTTTTGCTTTCTTGTATTTTCTAATGACGCACTCTAACTACATAACGTTTTGTTGCTTTTTTTATACATATTCATTCATGGTAGCACAGATAAATGTGTACCCAGTTAATTTCTGTTATTTCTCCATAAGTCATAAGCCCTTTTTGCAACGCGTGTGGTTCCGATCATTCTAGAAACATTGCCATACTTACGACACAACGCGATACGACGTTGAAAAGCTCTGTGGAATGTACGATTTTAAGAGGCAATTTTCTTCAAAATAAACTACCTATATCCACAACATAAATTGTTTATATCTTTTAGGACCACTGGAAGATTTAATTGCACATGGCTATAAACTATGAGCAAAGAAATATGCGAAAAATTGTTATAATTTAATAGATGTTGACTAACATTTTTTTTCTACTTTCTCTAAGCATAATTTTTTCGCTTTATAAATATTAATTAAGTTGATAGAAAAATATTTATCGTTTCAAAGTTATACCTAACTTAATTTTTTTTATTCTTTTTAGAAATAAGTTTGTAATAAATGATAAAAACATATTTGTTTTGTTGACAAACCTTGGTAATTCATGTATTCAACATTTGCACGTGTTTCATTATTTCTAAAAACAAGAATGGGAATTGGGATAACTTGCTATTTTATTTTATATAAAGGTTAAGACACAATTACTTTAAAGCGGATAATGAATTAATTAAATAAATAAAAACACCTAACAGTCACATACATAGTTCTGACGCCACACTAGGATAGAAGTACTATGTCGTGGGTATCAGAAACTACGAGAGACTTTTCGGTATCACAAACACCCAGACCCGAAGCAAATATTTGTGGATCACAAAAACATTTGTCTCGGTGCGGGGGTCGAACCCGCGGCCTCTCGTTTCGCAAGCTGGTATCTAGCCAACAGCGCCACGGGGCTGTCAAATTAAGTAATTACAAGTACCATTATTATTTAATATTTATCCTCCTTACTAAAATAGAAGTATCATTTACTTGTCATACATAAATATTTACGTCTGTGTAAGATGTAGTATTTCCACGCCCCTGTTTAAATGAACCAGTTTCTGATATCAATAAACAATTCTAGACTAAGCATAATCCACAAGAGATCCACTGCTGGACATAGGCTTCTTAAAAATACAATAAGAAAGACTTGTTAGAAACGACATAAAACCAAGATCATCATAAATGCATGGTATATATTCTCGAAGACATGTATGTTTAATAGGATCTGTATAAAATCTACACCCTATTAATTTCCGTGTAATAGGAGACGCGCCTTTTTTTCTCGAGGGGAAAGCTGTTTATGGCTCTACTTCCCGCCAGCTCTGGGGGAGGGGAGCGGGAAAGGTATGTCGGGATAGGAGATGCACCTACTGTATATTAGGTACTATGCAGATTTCTAGACTTAATTTGTCATTGACTATCACCTAAAGCAAATAAGTCCGATCTGGAAATGAAATATGGAGCCTTATGATCGCACGCGCCGCGGGCTTAAGAAATGAAAGGTCATAATATCGTAATTTTTAGAATCTACGTGATACACGAGGCCATTCAAAATATGTGATGGATAAATCACGTTTCTAATACTTAATCAATTTATAATATTGTAATCGCGAAAAACGTGTTGGCAGCTCCGGAAGGCATATTTTATCAATTATAATCTTTATCAGCCCATAAACAAACCACTGCTGGGCTTTGTTAATATGATAGAAACATGTTAGAAAAGTTTTGGTATGTGCTACTAAGTAATTCCATGTGCACATTTGCAAATTTCCTCAATATATTTCAGCGTTTTGGTGGGTAATAATTAATAATGAATACACACGTGACATAAGTATTTTCAGAACTGTGTATTTTTTATGAAAAATATATAATAAGGCACGGCAAAAACACCATAGCTGATAAGTACGGCGATGTCCAAACAGTTAATTGGCGAGACTCTTCTATCTTTTGTCATTCGTCACACTCATGTTTTTGGACAACGTAGCGTGAAGAAGCGTTATTCCGATTGCCAACATGATTCAATCACGTGATCAAAAAAAATCGTTTTACACTACATCTACATCATCTTTTGGCTGTCAAAAATTGAGTACCTGTTGCAAAAAAACAATTTGTATTTTTACTCACAAGACACAGTTATGTCGCCCTATTCGATAAATCCTTACGATCAGCGTAACCACTTCTACGCATAAGTGTAAACAGATTTAACCATTAGCACAGGTCGATAACTTCTGCGCATAACCTTGAGTTCTACGCGGTAGATTAACTCGGCCGCATAGCAAATTCACTGCGAATAACATCGTTATAAAATATGTTTGGTTTTTATTTATACTGCCACAACCAAGTCACAACACCGTACTTAATCAAGATGATGTCCAAACAGACATCAAGTGGCTAGAGACACCCATCTTACGTCACTCAATACCTGTCTGATGAGACGCTCCTACACGTTTCGCTTAAAGGACTCAGGATAATAGGAAAGAGTGAAAACGTGGCCTTGCAAACTATTCTACTAGTTAAATATTGGTAATACACGAGGGATAGACCCATCCAATAGAAGGGTTTATCCTTTGTGGATAATTCTATGTACATTGGACTTTATGTAGATAAATCCATGCACCAAGTCCGCATAATTCGGTCGACCACACTTCATAAAAAAACATATGTTATAGCATAGCAGCTAGAATAAAAATTGCTTTAAAAAATGAGGCAATATATTAGTGGGAGCGAGGATTTCACTCAACTGTAAAGACAGTTGACATAGAAATTTTATTATTCAATTATCGATGGATTTGTAATAATTTTTTTGTATTAAGGTACATAAGTTTTAAAAATTCTAATTCCAAGCAGATTCTATTACAATTTAAAAAAAAATATATGAAACGATCCCACATCTCATTAATCAAAACTAGTATTTAGCTAGAAGTTTATATTGTCTGGGACGCAGTATTCCTCTATCCCTGAAGTTGCAATAAAGATATATCTGTCTTAGAATATGGTGATAAATTTATCCTTCCTCCGATCTGTTAACTGTAGTTTATGCACTTCGTAATGTTGTTTTGGGAAGGCATCCAAACAACCATTGTAGGAAAGTTTTCATGCTCGATTTGCCTATTTCATTTGCAGTTTTAAATAATTTTTAGCTTACCCGATCACCGTTATGTTTGATAGTCATATAATTTTTGTTTCATCGAGCAAAATTTTAGATATGTTGCCGATTTTCGAACATTTGACACAAAATTTGAAGAAAAGGGAGCAATAATGCAGGGAGACAATAAGGTTGCTAATGCTTTTTTAGCCAGTTATTTCATATCGGTCTTCTGTGAAACTGTTGTTCAATTTCGATCGAGGCCGATGCATAAATTCTGAACTCCGCATACCTGGGCCTTATCATGTTTAAATATAAATGCATTTAGGATAGCGGTGATTGAAATTCATATTAGCTGATTGAATTCAATACATTGGAGCAACAATAAATAGGTTTCACAACAATATATCAAACCAGATCTGGATTTGTTGCTTTCCGAATTACGCAAGATCTAATTGAGTTGATCTTGGTCAGTTGAATTGTTTAAACAAAGAAGTAACTACTAAGTATAAAATACACATCTTAAATGATCTTCGATCATGCCGTATTAATAATTATTTCATGTAATTTTGTTATCTTTTGCTTAACCTACTTTTTGTATTTCCTTACGTTCTTTATTGAGCTTGAACTTTAAAGTCACCGCACTGGTACCTAATGATAAATGCGGAATGATTCAAATAGTTTCGACAGATCTAATCGATTTGATTTGATCTAATCAAAACTATATATAAATGTAGTCTGCATGGGACAGTATGTGTGGTAAGATTGCAGATTTTTCGTTCAGTTAGAAGATCTGCAGTAAACTTATGATCTCCACTTTTTGTGGACGTTTTAAGTAACAGCTATTATTTTCCATTATGAAATTTTCTGCTCATAAAGGAATATCATAAAAAAAATACAATAAATAACAGAAGCTAATAGTTTATTTATTAAATGATGATAAATCCAGGGCGAGTAGAATAATAAGATGTGTTATGCTTTTAATAATGAATATTAAGATTAAGAAAAACTATTATGTTGTTGTTATTCTTTGTTTGAATAATTATTTCGAGTTTTAGAAATTGACAATAGTAGCGCGGAATCTGGAAATCTACCTGAGAAACGGCAATTGACTCGCCCCCTATTACGTGGGACTAAAAACAAATGGCAAAATGTGGGTTCAGATTTGCACTTCACATGTTTTTCCTACCTCGGGGATACACGTGTAAGTGTGTATGTATGTACATACATAAACATATAATCGAGTCACAACAGTCGAAATATATGTTAATAAAACTGAACATTAGATTTGACGTAGTGGCGTCGAAGATGCTAATGCGCCTAATTAATATTTTGCTGCTTACCTTGACCGGTAACCTCCTTATAGTTTAATGTTCTCCCATCGGAAATTGGTGTATGTACGTCATAAAAGCACACAACTGCTATCTTCAGTAATTCTTGAGATTCTTTAGTAACAGTGCTCGTTCGTTTTAATAATGAAATTTATTGCAGCAGTGCATCTTTGGATTTCATTAATGCCTAGAGGATACTAAAGTCTTTAATAACAATGTATTAATGCTTTTAATATGTTGGAATCACTTTAATCTTCAATAACAGTTATTTCTTGTATTCTATCAAGCTTTTAAAGTTACTGGAATCTTTTCTTCTTTTTTTTAATTTCTAGATACTAGCTCGCATGAGTTTTTGTTTCTTTCTGTTCCAAATTTGGATGATTATTCTTTTAAATTAATTTCCTATGACACACTAATATGACTAAGTCGCCCTTTGATATATACGCGTAACAGTCTTGTGTACTTGTTATTTTATCTATTGTTTGAACCTGGTGTATGCAATGAATATCTAATCCTAAAACCGTATTCAAATAGTAGTGCCACTAGCACCGATACCATGGCGTAGGTACCTAAGGCGTTGCATTGAGTATTATTTATAGAATCACTTGCTTAAGTAGTGTGTTACTGTTAGATCCTTTTGAAAAACTACGCGTAAGTGAAGTTTAATGCTATTCAGGTATTTTTTTCCATAGATCTTTCCAAATTGTAGAGGAAACAAGCATCGCATTTGCAGGTCGGGATGAGGGATAATTGCCTTCATCAAAAGAAAATCTTGTTCGACTAAGACGTCTCTGTCTTGCTTTTCCTTGGGTCACAGGTTACTGAAAGAACAAAGTAAAAAAATTATTCAGGGATACCTTAGCAACGTTTTAAAGTAAAGTTCTTGATGTAAAAAATCGCTATATGTAAGTTTCGAAATGAATTTTTAGTGGACCATATAAGGTTATGTTTCGTAGCGAAGTTTATGAGTTTGTAATATGCGTTTATTCGAATATAGCCCATATAGTGAACTAAAGTCTAAACCTTCTTAACCATACAAGATATATGTGACCAAAATTAGGACGTTTGTGCGCTGATATTTCCTTTTTAATATTCTCGCAATCCAAAGAAACTTAACCCAGTGCGATGACCCGAAAAAAAACTCAATGCGGCCTTAAGTCCATTATCTTCATGAACAAGTAGTGATAAATAATAAATACACCCAATAGTCACATACATAGTTCTGATCCCACACTAAGATAGAAGTCTTGTGTCGTGGTTATCAGAAACTACGAGAGACTTTTCTGTCTCACATACACCCAGACCCGAAACAAATATTTGTGGATCACACACATTTGTCTCGGTGCGGGGATCGAACCCGCGGCCTTTCGTTTCGCAAGCTGGTGTCTAGCCAACTGCGCCACGGGGCTGTCATGATAACACCAGACTTCGCCAGCCGGAGATTACGCATGAATCAGACTGTTGAATAAACGATTTATTATACTGGAAATCAATGACTAGCTGTTCATTTATAGTCGTTTGTAAACATTTTCTTATCATTAAATTCTACTGGACATTGGCCTTTCGTTACGAGATTCTGGATCTTAGACCCTATATCCGCTATTACTGACTAAAATATGGCCGGAAAAACGGTAACTTGGATGGTGATGGCATTTTAGTCCACCCACGTTATGAATTTGCATCGCAGGCTCTGCCCGTATGAATCATTCGTTCGGTAGAAACAAAATGTTGCTTACACTCCTGGTGAGTGACGGGTTATAACCTTCCTGTATAAGGTTAATGTTTGATCGACTTCATAATTAATACTATACCTCAACCATCGGAGGGTCGACGGATGATGACGATGATATGCATGTCGTTAAAAAAACGAATTCATTGCATAAACAAGTAACTTAACCGTTTTATTAATTTATCAACTCTTTCTCCCAAAAATTCTCTGTTTGCAACCTAAGACAGGGTAAAGAATAGTTATGCTAACAATTTTTTTCAATCTACAGGTTTTAATGGTCACATATCAACTATTTTCGTTCTCAGATCTTTATTCCACTTTAATTATTTCTATGCCTCGTACGTTGAGTGTCAACACGTTACTACGTACACAACATAATCTAGATAGGCATCGTCCCATTTCACCTATCACTAATTAGTTTTGGTTAATATCCGTAGTTATGACTAGTGTGTGACCGTATGACATTACCCCAATAGCCCACTTTGATATGAAATATTAAGTCTGTTTACATTGGACTTTGTATCGCAGCCTGGCTTACTTACGTATCTTTCAAGATTGTTTCGTAAAATTGGAACTGAAGTATTTGTACATATGATTTGGCGAATAGTCATGATAGAAAGAATAATTTCTGTGATTTTCGGAAGACATCTTTCATAGCGTAGATTTTAGAACCTTGTTCAGGGACTAAGAAAACTTCATAAACAAAAAACTTAAATAGGAAGCAATTTATTATTTTGACAATACTAAATTATATAAATTGACCTTTTCAATTGCAGATTGAAAGAAAAGAAACGTTCTCTAAAATGCAACATTAACAAAATCGTAATGAGTAAAAACTAGGTATTATTATTACAATACATTCCACTCAAAATTATCTATTCAACACGTGCTTCTTATCTGCAATGTGCTGTATCTGCCATTCTACTGTTATCTTTCTAACTTTTGTGGATAGATTAGCCATAGAAAAACTTTTATCGCTGTTTTTAAATATACAAAGCACGTAAATGAGTCCACCATCAAGGGAATAACACAGCCTAACAGAAAACCGAGGTGTCAATACGGTTTTGTTTTTGCTTTTCATTCGTTCAGTAGTATCCAGTGGTGGAGTTTTAGTAGCTTTAAGAGTTGACTTTGATCCCAGCAAGAAATCAATATTAGTGTAGCGCGGACGTAGTCCTCAGCTGGGTCGGCCATTGGTCTTGATATCTCCCATCGTATTGCCTAAGGTATAGGGAATTTACTGAATATTAATTTCCAAGCCAAATAATTCTTGGCTCTTGGCTATTTATAGATCCCTCTCATAATTCTCAGGAGCCGGGTAAACACCTACAAATCCCCTGATGATATTGTTGGGTGAAAATTGTCACAATGTACTGTTAAGGGCGCCTTTCCAGTTTCCATCTGATGTCATTTTCTACAACCTAAACTCATCAGGACAGGCCATTTACAGACTTGAGCGACTAGTTAAAAGTCTAGAAGACTAGTTAGTTAACGGTCTATTGGCTGAATACTGAAACGCTACTTAATCTGAGGGTGACTTATATTTATGTGGCTGTTATAATTTAAGCGTATATACTTAAAAAATGTAATGTAAAATAACTTTTTGCGGTAATGTTGCCATTTATGGAAATTTAAGTGGGCATTAGTTAATCACAGTCTTAAAACCGATAAATGATGTTTCAGTATACCGCTTAAATTAGAACAGCCACTTAAATATAAGTCGCCCTCAGATTAAGTAGCGTTTCAGTATTCGGCCATATGAGAGTTATCTTCGGTGAAGCGAATACAACAGGTTGCATAATAAACAAACAGCACTTCGATTAGTACCTTGATACTGACTGGTGTTTGAGACGACGAATGGATAATCCCACATTACCAAGTCGTTACTTGACCACGTATGCATCACCTGATATCACATCTGCGAGTAAATAAGTTTATTTTTACATTTGGTGCGACGACTCGAATACCAATCACCCCTTTGCATATTCTAAAGGGGACGTAACTTGCTGTCCACTGGTTCGATCGGCTTCGTGAGTCATGCGTGAGTCACGTTTCGGGACTTGCCAGTGTGCTGCTCTTAGGAAAAAGGAGA
Source organism: Hemaris fuciformis (assembly GCA_907164795.1). Classification (NCBI taxonomy): domain Eukaryota; kingdom Metazoa; phylum Arthropoda; class Insecta; order Lepidoptera; family Sphingidae; genus Hemaris; species Hemaris fuciformis. The sequence goes on from OU015447.1 coordinate 12,146,468, forward strand.
CTTCTCGTTTGCGAAGATAGATGGAGAAATGATACAACGAGCAATACGCCAACCGTATTTGTCATTTTTTTTAAAAGTTCTTAGGAATTTCTTAGGTGTGTAGTTCGCCAACCCGCACTAGACCAGCGTAGTGGACTAAGGCTTAATGTTAAAGTTGTAGAGGAAGCCCGTGCCCAGCAGTGGTACATATAGGCTGATGATGTTTTGTCACAGTAACCCACGCAATAATTGCACTCGGCCGGATATGTATGGACTCAAGGGCAAGGCTGCTTGCATATTTCCAGCGATTGATAACAGTTATTATTATTAGACGACACTTCTTGATCGTCATGGCATTTACTGCAGCACCAGTATAGTCACTTAAGAATGGCGATGTAAAAATTAAAAACAAGTATTTTTTTTACATACATACATAAACTCACGCCTGTATTCCCCGAAGGGGTAGGCAGAGGTGCATTTCTGAACCCACATTTCGCCAGGTATGTAGGTATCAGTCCCACGTAATAGGGGGCGAGCCTATTGCCGTTTTTCGGGCACATTTCCAGACTCCGTGCTGTTACTGAGAATTTCCTAATGGAAAAACCCAATAACACTTTGCCCGACCCGGGAATCGAACCCAGGACCTCTAGATCGCACGGCACATACTTGTACCGCGAGACCACGAGGCAGTGAGGCAGTATTTTTTTATTTATTTAGTATTACTTAGGCCGCCATTTGTGACATTACATACTACGTTATTGAGTTGTGACCAGAAACCAATGTTTTTACTATCATTATAATGTACAATAAGGCATAATAAAAAAATATTTAAAAAATAATATTAGGTAAGTTTTTTAAGGATCTTTCTTGCGATTGTTACGACAGTCATAATAGTTTCTCGTCAGTCAATACTCTATTTGGAGTTTACTCTTATCATTCAACATTAGTCGTATTTTGTCTTACTTGAGAGGAGGCCCGTGCCGTACAGTGGGACGTATTTGGGCTTATATTGACAGGTGTAAAATAAAAAAAAATACCCTTGGAATGCTTAATAATCACCACAAGCGATTAAGAACGTAAGTTGCAAAAACTACAACTCTGCCAAAAAATACGCATCAATTAATATATGTATGACCGTGATCGAAAACTAAGGCAGGTAATAGCGACGGTGATTACAATAGATATTAAATGGATGTGGTTGTAAGGAAAACGTATATTTTTTTAATGACACGGTGTTTTTAAACACCGCGGCTATTATCTGGCTTAGTTTCCGATCACGGTCTGAATACACACTGTATATTAAATTATAAATATTATATTTTATTATCTATTATAATCGACTGTATTAACAAAGTAGTCTAAGGGCAACTAAATTCTAAGTCTTTTTATCATTAATATAATCGGATATTTTGAAATACGCTTTTTAGAGTTCGTTCGTCGCCAATGTAAATATTCGAACCCGCGCAAAATCCGCAGCGGTAAAAAATTGGGCTACAAAATTTTAGTTTTTTGGTCTAGTTTTTTATACCCACAACTATTAAACTATGGACTTAGATAAGATGGATTAGATAGATGGCCGTACTTTTATTACATCTCATTTACGATAATATAAGCAGTGATGGCCTCGAGGTTTAGGCGCGCGGTCGAGAATTTCGGCGGTCGCAGGTTCATACCCCAGGCACACACCTCTGACTTTTCGAAGTGTATTCACAATGAATTATCACTTGCTTTAACGGTGAAGGAAAACATCGTGATAAAACCTGCACACCTATAAGTTCTTGGGAATTTCTTAGGTGTGTAGTCCGCCAACCCGCACTAGGCCAGCGTGGTGGACTAAGGCCTAAACCCTCTCAGTTGTAGAGGAGGCCCGTGCCCAGCAGTGGGACGTATATGGGCTGATGATGATGATTTACGATAATATAACCCACACCATCAGGCAACGATATATCACAAGTGAAAGTAGCGTTTATCACCCATAGAATATTTTTATGTGACGTTTTTCATAACTTATTGGTCCTGCGCTAAAATAAGCTTTGTTCGATCGCGGGATAGATGCTCACGTCGAATAATACAAAAGTCTTTTCAATTAAGATTTTTTCATTTGCATGGAAATGTACCTTGTTGAGAGCCACAGGCTCATCCCCTATAATGTAAGATTGATTAATGAACGTAGGTAATAATAAAATAAATACACCCAACAGACACATACATAGTTCTGACCCCACACTAGGATACAAGTCCTATGTCGTGGGTATCAGAAACTACGAGAGACTTTTCGGTCTCACAAACACCCAGACCCGAAACAAATATTTGTGGATCAGAAACATTTGTCTCTGTGCGGGGATCGAACCCGCGGCCTCTCGTTTCGCAAGCTAGTATCTAAACGGCTGTCAAAATGTGTAAATATCTCTGTCTAGACATTGATTTTTATCATCATCATCATCATCAGCCCATAAACGTCCCACTGCTGAGCACGGGCCTCCTCTACAACTGAGAGGGTTTAGGCCTTAGTCCACCACGCTGGCCTAGTGCGGGTTGGCGGACTACACACCTAAGAAATTCCTAAGAACTCTTAGGTATGCAGGTTTCATCACGATGTTTTCCTTCACCGTTAAAGTACGTGATAATTCATTGTGAATACACACATAACTTCGAAAAGTCAGAGGTGTGTGCCTGGGGTTTGAACCCGCGACCGTCGAGATTCTCGATCGCATGCCCTAACCTCAAGGCCATCACGACTTCACGACGATTTTTATATACCACAAAATATTTTGTCAACTCGTGCTGATTGTAGTAGTACAATCTATATATGTAGATATATCGTCGAATCAATTGCGGCTGAACGTGGAATACAAATTAATCAAATCGACGGATCACGAGCGGCGCGTGTGCGCTGATAACTATGAATCGGTCAAGGGTAAATTTCAACATACGATTTTTTATGAAATTCAGCTACTTTTGATATTTGTTCTGTTAGTTTCGTTTATTTCGTCTGTACTTCAAAATCGGCAACAGATACATAATGAGTATTATCCAAATAACTAGTATAGGTATGAAATAGTTTATTCATCCCATTTCGCTGGTATTACTATCAATTCATAAGTCGTGATGGCCTCGAGGTTTGGGCACGCGGTCGAGAATCTCGACGGTCGCGGGTTCAAACCCCAGGCACACACCTCTGACTTTTCGAAGTTATGTGTGTATTCACAATGAATTATCACGTACTTTAACGGTGAAGGAAAACATCGTGATGAAACCGGCACACCTAAAAAAGTTCTTAGGAATTTCTTAGGTGTGTAGTCCGCCAACCCGCACTAGGCCAGCGTGGTGGACTAAGGCCTAAACCCTCTCAATGGTAGAGGAGGCCCGTGCCCAGCAGTGGGACGTATATGGGCTGATGATGATGATGACTATCAATTCTATTGTTCACATAAGTATCATAACTTTTATACTCAGTTATACGGATTCGCGAATATCCGGACCAACAACCGCGACCAATTAAAAAAATCCAACAAGTCGAATTTACTCGTAGGTATGCAATCATGTTTATTTATCACAAAATGTATCTCTTAATAAATATTGATTTTCGTTGATATGTATTTTATGTTTTAATAAACACATAACTACATATGCACAAAACCCGCTTTTTTTCATACATTCGATTATCCGAATGCCTAACGACAACAAGTCCGATTAATCGAGTTTCTACTGAAGTTGAAAAGCTAAATTTCTTTAAGAACTTAAAACGGGCTAAGCCCATTAGGTGCTCTATTGAAATATCACTGACTTTCTTACTGATATTGATAAAATTTATGTTCAATGGAGAAGATAATGCTCCGTTGTGATGTTGGCCAGACTTGAATGGTTTTGTTGATGCATCTGACCAATAAACAGATTAACTCAAGTGTGAAGTTCGATAAGTTTTGAAATCGATTAACCAACGTGCCTTCGCGACTGTATTTCTGAAGGGGTAGGCATATCAACAAGCACGCCAAATATCTTTGAAGTCTTACGGAAATCGGGGGAATGTTACTACAATCCATCATCATTGCCTTGCCCTGTTCCCAATTTCATTTGGGGTCGGCGCAGTATGGTTTATCCTTCCAAACATCCCTATCAGCCGTCATGTCTTCATTCACCTTTTTCTTTCATATCTTCAGTCATGCATTCCATCCATCTTTTCTTTGGCCTTCCTCTGCATGTCCATCTTTCAACTTTCATTTTCATCACTTTTCTACCTACATATGGTTGATCCCTTCTACGGTTTCCTATACATCATCATCAGCCCAATTACGTCCCACTGCTGGGCATGGGCCTCCTCTAAAACTGAGAGGGTTTATGCCTTAGTTCACCACGCTGGCCTAGTGCGGGTTGGCGGACTACACACCTAAGGAATTCCTAAGAACTTTTAGGTGTGCAGGTTTTATCACGATGTTTTCCTTCACCGTTAAAGCAAGTGATAATTCATTGTGAATACACTTCGAAAAGTCAGAGGTGTGTGCCTGGGGTATGAACCTGCGACCACCGAAATTCTCGACCGCGCGCCTAAACCTCGAGGCCATCACTACTTAGGTTTCCTATAATATTACTACAATCCAAGACAATTAAAAACATAACAACAATTTGCCCAATATGGAACTCGGGACCTTCCGATAGACAGCTTTAAACTCAAGCCGCGGTTCTAGCTTCAAACTTGGTAGAGGCAATGAACGGCAATGGATAATCAGGTATCTTATATTATCCGCTCCTATAAAATGTTTGGTCAGCGGCTATTTGTATTGTGATTAGGCATGCACTTGAAAGAATGTAGCGTCTGTAAAAATTCCGAGAAACAGTGAGATGTTATGTAGAATAACGTTTATTTATACTGTCGCAATATTTTTATATCTATATCACCTCGAGGTGTAGTTCATTAATATTATAAAACTAGGATATTCATTTGGATATTCTTTATTACCATGAACTAGGGGGGCGCTTAATGTCTGCGAAATAGGAGTCGTCTTGCAATGTTTTTGCAATTTTTTTCATTGCACATATATTATTAAAAAAACTATATAAAAATTAGGAAAAGTATAAATAAACACATTCCTGACACAGATATTTTCCATCTAGTCATCTCGTGTAAGGCGTCTTTAGTTCTATGTCATGCCGAAGAGTCACAAGTATTTACAGTATGTAGAGGTAAAGATACGCCTTAGAAGTCATTGACCTAACTAATAAAGCCATTAAAATCTATGACACGTAAACACAAGGTCACGATGGGATCTTTCCAGAAGTTATCAAAGACATCTGTTGTCGTTTCGTGTGCCACCAAGTGTAGGCTGTTATTGTATTAATAGTTTGGTGTATAACTACTATTGAATAAAATCTTTCCATTCAATATTTTATTTAACCATGATTCACATAAACAGGTCTAAACCCAACGAAGTCTTGTGCCGTGGGTATCAGAAACTACGAGAGACTTTTCGGGCTCAGATTACCCAAAGCCGAAACAAATATTTGTGGATCACACAAATATTTGTCTCGGTGCGGGAATCAAACCCGTGGCCTCGTCTCGCAAGCTGGTGTCGGGCCAACTGCGCCACGGGGCTGTCACTAATAATGTAAATAGGTACATACCTACTTCGTTAAAAATTTCACAAAAACTAACCTTTCTTTGGCTTAAAAATAAGCATAAATAACAATCTTATATATAAAAATGAATCGCAAAATGTGTTGGTAAGCGCATAACTCAACAACGCCTGGACCGATTTCGCTAATTCTTTTTTTGTTGTGTTCGCTATCGTTAGGAGAAGGATCTTATGAAAGAAAAAGTTAAGAAAATTGCGAGGAATATGGTAAAAACAACAATTTAATTTTCTCATATAAACTGTTCTACCTAATATTCTGTCAAACATTTTATGTTTATCCCGTCAATATGGTTAAGGGTCCCCTCAAATTAAAGAACGTATTTAAATAAAGGTTTTGAATCGACAACATATATCCAGAATATTCGAATAATTGCGTATTTTAGATTTTAAAAATGTAGAATAATGTCAGTAATAAAAAGGGATTGACATATTTATTGGTTGTCAAATATTTATGCGTGCGTTCAGAAATGTATTTTAAACTCCTTGGTTGTACCTGATTTACAAACGAAGGCAGGTTCGGTAGTCATCACGCTTTGAAATCTAAAACACCCACAACTATGCAATGGAATGCGCTTGGTGTTAAGAAAATTGTTGAGTTATGTTATTCACGTGACGATACTGAAAAGACAACTTAGAGATGAATTGGTGCTTGAGAATTCATCAATTAGATTGATCTAAGATTTCATTGATCCTAACGGGTATGACCATTGAGTTCAAACGAATTCAGTTCCCGATTCGTCATGCCTTCGCAATGACGATTAACAAAAGATGTTTGTGATCGTTTAGACAATTAAAAAATATATTAAAAATGTATATCACAAGGTGCATCATCATCATCAGCCCATATATGTACGTCCCACTGCTTGGCATAGGCCTTCTCTGCAACTGAGAGGGTTTAGGCTTCAATCCACCACACTGATGCTTCAATGAAGAGAATTGAAACCGACTGCATCCCTTCCCATATGTACATGTTTAATTAAATCATGACTTGCGGAGACACGATTGATGCATTTAATTTTCGTACTTATTTATTTCTGTATTTTTATCTTAATAAAGTGCTGAACTTAATATTTATTTCCATACAATCAAAAATAAAATTCAGGTAATATGTAACATTCAATGACTGTTAGGGGATACGAAGTTTTCCGGGTCAGCTATTATAAATGTTAATGTTTTGTTTGTTACGCTTTCACGCCAAAACTACTTAACCGATTATCATGAAAATGTGTACACATAGTCTTCGAGATATAAAAAGGACATAGGATTCTTCTTATTAAAAAAAAAACGGAGGATAAAAGAATTGAAAAATGATTGAAAAAAGATTTGAATGACTTTTGGTATGCAGATAGGTGGGACCCACCGAAGTAACATAGGTGGGAATGGTTATCCTTACTATTATATAAATGTGAATGTAGGGATGTTTGTTACGCTTTCACGCAAAAACAAAAATTTTGTTATGACCATAAATGAGACATAGGCTATGTTTTATCCCGGGAAAATGTAATGTTCCCATTGGGATAAACATATTATTAAAAATACGAAAATAACTGTCAGAGTTTTACTTTTACGCCTCAACCATTTGAATTGATTTGACCTTTTTTTAAATTCAGTAAGTGCCATTTTGGGCACTTGAGGGACGATTTATAGATTCACTTATTACACGGGTCAACATGAAATTTGACTTTGATTGCAAAGCATTAAATTTCGGTAGTTTAGGTCGTAATAAGACGGAAAAAAAATATATGGCATGAAAAACTTTGCTTTTGTGCTTAGAAGACTGATTGAACGAAATTTTTAAAAATCTCGGATTTTAATTTTTGATTGAAAATAAAACTATTGAAATAAAAATGTTTATTATTTTTATTAAGTTTTACTATCAAATTAGCTTACAGAAAAGTGGAAAATAACTTAAAAGTGCACACTTTTACTTTTTCTTTTATGTTCATAGCTACTTTCTCTCAATAAACCCCAAATATAGTCGCCCATCATGTTTTCATTGTATTGGCCTTGATAGCGTTGTTCAAAATTCATGATGTCCTGTGTCCATGATGTCCATGATGGAAACGTTCTCCTTGCTCTTCGGAATAGGCTCCCATATTGTTTTTAAATTTATCCAAATGAGCATGCAGCATATGTACTTTTAATGACATCCTGCAGCCCATGGCCTTAAAATTTGTAAGCATATCCTCAACCAACTTTTCGTAGTTTTCAGCTTTATTATTTCCTAAAAATCCAGAAACTACTGCTTTAAAACTGTTCCAACTTGCTTTTTGAGTACGATTCAGCAACGTTGGAAATTTTTCATCGGCGAAAATCTGTCTTATTTGCGGACCAACAAAAACCCCAGCTTACAATAACTACAAGCAACATGTGGAGCCCATGGCTTATCTTGATTCCGTATAGGACAGTCAAAATATGCTTCAAAGGCTTCACAGAGAACGTGAGATGTCTTTAGTTCATATTTCACGTCTCGAACTTTAATAAATTGACCACATATAAAACAAAATGCATCAGCATCGTATTTGCACTTTCGTGACGACATTTTAAGTTATTCTGGGCTTGTAAATAACACCTGATGGTTGTTAATCACTCGGGTGCCATCTAGCGGCACAGTGTAAACGTTAATACCCCACTCTCACCGCGCGGTCTTTTTAAAAATATTAAAATCAATTAAAATTTATGAAAAAATTGAAAAATGAGTATTATTATTATAACTATCACAAAAGCAAACTTTATACCGAAAAAAGGTATTTTCTTTTCGTTTTTGTGCATAACTAACTGGAAAATAATAGTATAAACTTTAGGACAAAGAACGAATTTTTTTTTGTAGAGTCGTGTTATCTTTCTGCGCCCAACCCTGAAGTCTACGCGGACGGAGTCGCGGGCAAAAGCTATAAAAATATAAAAATTGCGATTACAAAACAGGTGTTTTTCGTAGAAGGGTGAAAATTTGGAGTTATATGTATTTTTCAATGCTGAATCATAAAAAAAAAGTCCACAAAATAAAAAATATAACTTTTCGGGTTGGACCACCCTAGGGGTATAAAAAATAGATAACCTATTCTCAGACTTACTGAATATACATATACAATTTAATCAAAATCGGTCTAGCCGTTTCGGAGGCTGTTTCGAACTGTGACACAAGAATTTTATATATATATAGATGTATATGTATATCTCACTCTATACAATTTTGACCATATTTTTTTGTTTAATTTGTATATCGATCAAAGCAATGACTGTTATACGTATCATTATAATTTTTCAGTGCTATTATCATTTATTTACATTTTAATAAATAAAAAATCTAATTAAAATGGTCAGTATAAGATAGAGGTTTATCGTAGAAGGGTGAAAATTTATGATTATAATAATTTATCAATGCTGAATCATAAAAAATAAAGAAAATATGTAAAGTCAATAGAAAAAAATATACCCCTAAATGTTAAACCCTTAAATGTTGACCGATTTTCAGACCTACCTACAATATACACACAATATTTCATAAAAATCAGTCGAGCCGTTTCGGAGGAGTTTGCCAAAAAACACCGCGACACGAGAATTTTATATATATGGCAAAACAACGTTTGCCGGGTCAGCTAGTATTATATAAAATTGAAACCTTGTGATTCAAAAATTTAGGCACGGTACATCAAGCAGCAACATACAAACTCACTTTCCACGTATATAATTGAGATATTTAAAATCGAATATCAAAATGTGTTCTTCATTTTGATCAATCATAACTTTGAGATCTGCGTGCGCAGTGTCATCGGATATTGGAGCCAACCTTGAGGCAACAACGATATTACTGAGGAAGCACGCCTCAGTGACTCGCACTCAGCTCGAAACTAATAGGAAATATGTTACTGAAGGTTTTGTTGGATTTACGACCTTCTAGACATGGCCTTCTACTTTTGAAAGGAACTACGCCTTAGCCCACCCAGTGGTGGATTTCACGCATATAAAATTCCGCAACAAAAATCTTTTTTTATTTTATTTATTTGGATTGCCAACAGCTGTGTTCATTATATACTTGTTATAGGTATACGCGTAAATATAATAATTATTTACAGGCAAACACCGCATGCACAACAGCATAAAACATAAAAAAGTTACACAAATCTAGAGAGCTACAAACTTTATTATAAAAATAATACTTAACAGAATTAGAAAAAATATATTTTCCATTAAGAAATTAAAGTGAAGTGTTAATCAAAATAATAATAATATTAACAATTTATTGAATAATGCACAGTATATATTAAATGAAACTTCAGATTCAAAACTGTTATTCAATAAAATCGAAACTTCAACTAAGTTTGATCAAGCTACATTTTAAAATGTTGGCATCACCGCAGTCACGTAAGCACACATGAATGAGACAGGGGCTGAATAACAATGAGTCACAACGGGGATGAATATCCATTCATTGCAGAATTCACTGCATTTTATATGCCTTAAGGGTAGAGATTGAAATGTAACCAATTGCAAAACTGAGTGCTTCTTTCTATCGCTGATTGTCGGATATATTAGGTGGTTTTTCGTCTGAGAGTGATCAGTGTTGAAAAGGTAATTAAAAGGTATATTAAAATAGGTAATACTTAAGTTGAATTCAACTGTCTTACGAACTACGGTACGTACAGAAGAAAGGAGGAAATAGCGTTCCATTACTTTACCAATTGGGTTCATTTTCAATTCCATTACCGTCAATTGTATTTTAAAGGAATGTGATGATTGCAACCATTTGTAGTCACGCTAATATTGAAAGTCTTAAGTGTATAGATTTTTAAATATTTTTTCTTATTAGACCTGTATACTCGTAGTACTTATTGCATCATCATCAGCCGAACGACGTCCAATGCTGGACATACGCCTCCCCCAGACTTCCAGAGCGTTCTATCTGAAGCGAGCTCCATCTAGCGGCTTCCTATTGCATAAATGTTGTTTATTTATATGAATCCATGTCATCTGTGGCACTCATGACTAACTTAAGCGAATGCAGCGCGGGCACAAGCCCTAAATGGCTGGCGCTTGACTCACAACGTTCCCGCGGAAGATTAAAAGGTTAATGAAGCGAGCTAATCACACATAGCGGACAATTGACGGGCTCATTCTGTCCAATTGCGACTACCCACTAGGATTACTGATGTAATGAGCTAATTAGTGATGTAATATGGTTTTTAGTCTACTTTCGAGTGCGTTGGTGCTGCTGAACAAGTATTCTGCGCGCTCTAGATATCGGATAATAAAAATTACAATTTACCCTGGTTGGGCAAATTGTTATAAGGCTTTTCTATCTGGAAATATTCTGGAAACACTAGCATGGTCTGGAAATGTGCCTAAAAGAGCGGCAATAGATTAATCTATCATTAGAATATTTTGCGGAATTTAAGAATGCATTTGGCGAAACGTTGGGCCAGAAACGTATCTCCAATCCATTCAGGTATGCAGTGATGAATGTTTATTTATGCTTAGTATTAAAAAAAGTACATCTAACTATACATAGCTATTCAAAACCAAACAAAATACATTTTGTTTATGTATTTTTTTTTGCTTTATTAAAATATACATAACTATAAATAGTTACTATGAGACATATTATGGTTTCATTACTGAGACCGTGGGACTACAACAGTCGATTACAATGAATTCATTATCCTTCCTCAAAGCGATCTGTCATTATATTTGATCGAAGGTCATATATGATAATTATTTACCGAGAACACGTGTTCTTTTGATTGAATTAATATATTATTCTTCACAGTACTTTATAGGTTGAAAGTCAATAAAGTGTAGTTATTTATGTTGCTGAATCTACTCGTATATCTATTTATATACGCCCATATAAGTCCCATACCTGACCACTGGCTTCTATAACTGAAGGTTTAGGGTCTTAGTCTAAAGCACCTAATGCGAGATGCACACACGTAAAAAAACTTGTGAGGAACTCTAAGGTATGCAGGTTTCCTCTCTACATTACCTTCGCCGTTAAAGTTATAAGCCGCAAATACGAGTGTACACTACTTTGAAAAGTCAAACTTTTCAAGTTGTTCCACTAGGATTTGAACCCGCAACCGCCGAGATTTTGTCTTTACGTTGTTTACATACCATAAGGATTTCAACCATTTAGAAGTCAACAGAGGTGTTTTCCTAAACGCCAACTGTTTAAAAGTATAGAGAGCAAGTTTATTGCCTTTGTAGGACCGATTTTAAGACTTCGTAAGACCTCTCAATTGCACAATATAAAAATACCAATATTATCAAGCTTCTAGCTCATCCTCACGATTTCCACTCATGCATGGATTTAACATAACACGTTTAATACAGATATCTCGTAATATTGAGATAAGATATGAAAGAGAGATAGCATTTCGAAAATATCTGTTTGAATGTCTCGGTCTACAAATATTCGTTGATAACATTCCGGCCTTTATCCGACAAATAAGGTCATCAATAGAATAGCATAGATACGTATACTCACGCTTCTATCCCTGAATGGGTAGGCAGTTTGAAAAGTTATTTAATAAAGCTAATTCATACAAAGGCTATGACCATATATGGTTTATACACAGTAACCTCAGTGCTGGAGGCAATCGTCTAGGGGCCTCGCGACATTGAATTTAAATTTATAATATGCACTTACACCTTTTATGGGCATGTACCACAACTAGGGCTGCCAACATTTTCTCAGCGAAATATAGTATTGTTCAAAATAATTTATAACAAATATAGTACACTTGTAAAAAATATAGTATTTTATGCAAAAAACCGAACAAAAATAAAACAGACTAAAAAATATTTCGATGTTGTCAATTTTATATTAAAAACTTTGACGTGCTGCCAGCACCAGCGGCTCCAGTTAGTATAGAAAATAGAGATTATTTTTTTGATTGAAGATTTGAGAGAAAAGACTAAAGATTGTAGATGCGTTCGGAGTTCGGAGTTCGGTTACACGAACTCGCCTCACTCAAAATTTAATGAAAAGGCGCTTTAATATTTGTTAGATTTCGTCCGGTGTTGAAAATATAGTATTGTTGCGTACTATATATTTCTTCAACAGTATATAGTACGCCGACCCGAAATATAGTACAATACTATACATTATAGTACGGTTGGCAACCTTAACCACAACGGAACTCACCCGAACAATATGGAACAAAAATCCATGGGTATAGACGTATTTTGAATACTGGCACAGTAAAGTGATGATAAATCCAATATTGTTCTTATAAATTATCGAAAATAAACGGTTACCGTAGTCGACAGAGTTATGCCGGACTGATGTGTACATATAAATAAATAAATAAATACACCCAACAGCCACATACATAGTTCTGATCCCACACTAGGATACAAGTCCTGTGTCGTGGGAATCAGAAACTACGAGAGACTTTTCGGTCTCACAAACACCCAGACCCGAAAAATAATTTGTGGATCACACAAACATTTGTCTCGGTGCGGGGATCGAACCCGCGGCCTCTCGTTTCGCAGTCTGGTGTCTAGCCAACTGCACCACGGGGCTGCCAATTTTATTTTATTTGCTCACTCGTGTCGACTGCCTTGGTCTCTGTGCCTAAGTTTTTCCATAAGGAAATTCTCAGTTCTGGCACGAGGACTGGAATTGTGTCCGAAAAACGGCAATAGGCTCGCATGCTGCCATGCGATAGTAGAACTTACAAGAAATTTAACTAGTGTTTAGAAATAAATTGTACGAGTTTCTTGCTATTTTTATCCTTAGATTTATCATTATTCAGTGCGTTGTTCATTAAATATCACGCTGCGATATGTCAAGCGGATTCGATTCTCACGCCATAAACAGTAGTGCTCTATCCTTAATCTGTCGAGTTTGGGTCATTGTGACCCCAAAAAGTCTCTCGTAGTTTTTTTTTATTGGTGACTGTGGTAAATAATAAAATCTAAATCGATAAGAATCGATATGTAATTATCATTTTTTCTGTTTGTGTGTACATAAAAAGAAAATCAACGCAAGAAATCGAATTAACTGCAATTATTATTTTATATAATGTAACATTTCCTAATGTTTCGTTAATTAATAAACTACATTATTTGTCAATTTCCGGAGGTTCAAAATATCTAAAGGCAGCAAATTCCTGTCTTATTGTGAATATACAATGTTATTTACTATCAAGCACTGTCTTCCTTTGCCAAGCCAACGACGTAAAGACAAAAGTGAAAATACCAATATTATTACATATAGTACTGCCGAAACAAGTGCGTCCAATAATTTTATCTAAACAATTAATAAAGTTCCAATATTAAATCCATACAGTAAACACAAGTTCAATCTAACTTTAAGTAATAATTTTCAACAAGCTATCTTCAATATAATTTATTTATTATAAGTATATTTCATCTGCATTACTCTAATCTAATAAATAAATATAATTAATTAAAAACGGCAACGACAAAGATACCAATATAATTCAATAACAATTCCGCAATTAACCCGAGCAGATACTTAATCAATAAATGTTATATTGTCTCGCCTACAACCAATGAAATCCCAACGAGTCGTAAATCCAACTGAACTTTTCAAAGTTAAACGCTCTTTTACAGAATTAAACCGGGGATTTTTATTTGAAAAGCTGCGAAATGGAGGAAGGCAAAAAAGAAATCAATCTAGATTCAGTGCTGGAAAGCCTGGGTCCTTACGGCAGATACAACTTGTTGAATTTCGTGTTGCTGCTCTACCCAGTACTTTTAAGTAGTTTCTTTGAGTGCGGATTCATTTTCGAAGCTCAGGAACAAGTTTACAGGTGAGTTGACTTCTTTCATCACGTGTATTTTTACATTTGAAACGTAGATCTTACGAAGATTTAGCATTTTAAATTTGTAGTTGTCCTTGTCTCAATGCCTCATCAACGCAAAATTTCAAACGCATAATGTAATAAAAACAGGATAAAGAAGCGATAGGAAGTATTAACTATTCAATCATTTTTGTGCTAAACTCCCTTTGCGACTATCCCACCACGCACTTGTATACCAGGATCGATATTGGCATGCACAGAAGTTTAGCGAGTCTCTTTAAGGACCTAGTTTATCCCTCAACGACATTAATCAGAACAAAATTAATAATTATAAATAGTAAAATAGTTGTCCCCTTTTCCCTTCTTTACTGCATGTATCTAAACAAATTTTATTATTTACTGACTCTGCGATACAAGCCATGCTTAGTGCAGAGTCCGTAGGATAATCTAAGATGTAAATGTATAACTGTATATAAACAAATAAATAAATAAAATATCGAACCAACAGATGCGAGGTAAACGGATGTGAACAGAGGTTCAACGACACATCATGGCTTAAATACACAATACCCATGGACTTAGTGAAGAACAGACCCGAGTCCTGCTGGCGATACGCTCCACTTACAAACAGCACAGACCTTCAATGCTTGCCTGAAGAGTTCTCCAATCACACAATACCATGTGAAAACTTTGTGTATGAGGACAATCATTCTTTTGTTAGAGAGGTATGTACTCCTATGGGGTTTAGATCGGGTAAAGATGCTGATTTTTTTTCGTAAATTAAAATTACGCAAATCACCATCGCAGTTTCTCAATAATTTGTGATTGATTTATGTGACGCTGACTTCTTACAGCATCAATATATTGGAAGTATTTTGTAGTAAATTCAGAACTATTTCTATTTTTGCCATCCACTGGCTCACACTCCTTGCTGCAATATTTTATCCGTCGATTCAATTGAATATAACTCAATTTACTTTTCCTTCCGCACTTCCTTGAGATTTTAAAGCTTTAAAAAGTATATTAATTAAAAAGTTATCTACCTTTGTTGATTATTAAAAATTCATCATTTTGTAAAGAAAAGTGATTCCTCTTTATAATAATAACCATTTGGTTAACTCGCTTCTATTCGTTTCAGTTCAATTTAGGTTGTCAAGAATGGAAGAGAGCTTTAGTTGGAACCATACACAATTCTGGAATGTTCGTTGCTATGTTGTTTACTGGTGCTATATCTGATCGGTTTGGAAGGAAGATCGCTGTGGGATTCGCATCACTTGCCAGTTTCGTTTTCGGAGTGGCTAGATCGTTCTCGCCAGGCTATTTAACCTATGTTGCTTTCCATTTCTTGGAAGCTGGCTTTGGAGGAGGACTGTATCCTTCCGCTTACGTATTTAGTAAGTACATTTCAACATTAATTAATGCAGCTTAGAAAACATAATAGGATCTATTAACGAATGATTTAGGGTAACTTCAATAGGTAAAGACAATTTAATAAACCTAATCATGAATAAAAAAAAGAAGTAGAACTTGTTTTATGGTAGGTAATTAAAAAAAATATGTTTATCATAATATAAATATAAGTGATAAATTTTATCTAAACAAGTTCAAACAAAGAGCGAATAAACTTCAAGAAAATAGAAACCCGTCTCTATCTGTAAATCATTACGGGATGGCATGGCAAAACATAATTAATATTAATATTTGCCCAATCTTTTGCTAGCATATCTGTACATTAATTTGTTTATAAAAAGTTTAATAAACTATGACCGAGTTTTTGCGACCTTGAACGTATGTTTTTCCACAGTTGTAGAACTGGTTGGCTTGAAGCAACGCGTTATCGTCTCAGCCATGTGCAACATGACCTTCGTCATTGGCGTCGTCCTCATCGCCTTGCTGGCTTGGTGCGTTGACAACTGGAGGACTTACATCTTAATTCTTTACTGCCCGGCCATCATCACCGTAATTTACGTCTGGTTTATGAATGAAAGCGCGAGATGGCTCCTCAGCAAGGGTAGACGGGACGAAGCCATCACAATCCTCAAACGAGCAGCGAAGATCAACAATTTGGATCCTAGGAAGCTGGAGTTAGACGCTTTGGGCGATCCGCTGTTGAAACAAGAAAGTCAGACAACTGATAAGAAATCACAATTGTCAAAGGCGATTCGCTCGAGTATTATCTGGAAGAGACTGGTGATATGCTCGTTTTTGTGGATGACGTGCTCTCTGGTGTACTATGGATTGTCTATCAACTCTGTCTCGCTGAGCAGTAATAGATACGTCAGTTTCATGCTGGTGACTTTAGTGGAGATACCAGCTTATATTGTGGTTGTGATTGTGCTAGATAAGTATGGGAGGAAGAAGACTTTGATAACGACCTATGTCACGTGTGCAGTGATGAGTTTGCTGTTCGCATTTTTACCTAGATGTGAGTATATTGTACTTTTTCATCATATTACTGTAGATTATCTACACTCGACAAATATCTATCTAATGAAGTCGTGATGGCGTCGAGGTTTAGGCACGCGGTCGAATCTCGACGGTCGCGTATTCAAAACCCAGGCAAACACCTCTGACTTTTCCAAGCTATATATGTATTCACAATAAATATATATAAATTATCACATACTTTAACGGTTAAGGAAAAAATCGGGATGAAACCTGCGCACCTAAACGTTCTTAGGAAATATTTAGGTGTGTACGAGAAGTCCGCCAACCCGCACTAAGCCAGCGTGGTGGGCTATGGCTTAAACGTTACTTTCGTAACCCTCTCAGTATTAGAGGAGGCCCATGCCCTGCAGTGGGACGTATATGGACTGATGATGATGATGATGATCTACACTCAATCGATGGTAGGAAATGTCGTTTACATTGATCGCTGTTATCCTTAAATGCTACCTCACATTTCACAATAAGTCACGATTTATTAACATTGTTGTGGACCAGGGTTTGCTATAGGTAATAGGGATCTATATAAGAAGTAGTATGAATTTATCTTAGACGTTAGTTTCGTAACCCTCCCAGTTGTAGAGGAGGCCCGTGCCCTGCAGTGGGACGTATATGGGCTGATGATGATGGTGATGTTACTACCGTAAAATAAAAAGTATTTTAAATATTATTTCAACTACCTTTGCAACTACGTTTGAAAATACTTATATCCTGACGCCTATATTTAATAGAAGTAGGCAGAGACTGTAGAGTGTCCCAAAGCATGATCCTGACACGGCTTTTTGCTTCTTTTACAACAAAGTACAGTTTTATAATGATGCTTCAAAGGTTCAAGTGATATTTTCCGTAACTTAAAAATTTACCACTTAGGTTGAGAAATTGTGTATTATAAAGTATTTTTTCTATAAAACATCAGGTAAATCCGCATGTCAGTGTTACATCTAGTCTATTTATAAAGC
Organism: Hemaris fuciformis; assembly: GCA_907164795.1. Lineage (NCBI taxonomy): Eukaryota > Metazoa > Arthropoda > Insecta > Lepidoptera > Sphingidae > Hemaris > Hemaris fuciformis. Next base: position 12,164,252 of record OU015447.1, read on the forward strand.
ACGTGTAGGCAAAACGTTAAAGGTGAATGATAGACATTATGGCGTCTATATAATTCTACGGCCATAATAAATACAAAATGCATTGTTTTCTAGATAGTTCCGTAATGAATATGTGAAGATAAAACATATCGGAGAATACGTTGTTATTTTCCTGCTTTTGACAAAAATGTCGCAATACTCTCGCAGCATTAACATGCTGCTTGTGATCGTCAGGTCCTTGGTTTGATTCCCGGGTCGGGCAAAGTGTTATTGGGTGTTTCAATTAGGAAATTCTCAGTAAAGCAGCACGAAGTCTGAATATATGCCCGAAAAACGGCAATAGGCTCGCCCCCTATTACGTGGGATTGACACATACCTGGCGAAATGTGGGTGCAGAATGGCCCTCTGCATACCCCTTCGGAGATTACAGGCGTGAGGTTATGTTGTATGTTTGTTATTTCTATACTCAAACTTCAAGTAGTAGTTAGAAGTTAGAAGTTCAAGTCAAACAACAACCCCCCCCCCCCCCCCTTCCTCCCATCCCTCGAACTATTGCAAGTGCCGTAATCTGCGCCAATACCAACGAAAGACTGATATACATACATGCCTGCTTTCGCGTATATTATTTTTACACAAATCGCTTTGTCAGCAGCCACGAATAAATAAGGAAGGTGTTTATAAATAGAATACGCGTGTTGTTATTTTTACTACCGAGTAATAGTGCTTGCTCGACAAACGTGTACGAACATTACTGAACGACTTGTGTGAGTCGACCTGCTTACCTATTTCGAAATAGACGCACATAGATAATAATAGATGAATTCGATAAATAAACAATAATTTCAACTGCCTCGTGCACTCGCGGCTTATGTATGTGCCGTGCGATCCAGAGGTCGCGGTCCGGGGTAAGTGTTATTGGCTTTTTCCATTTGGAAATTCTCAGTAGCGGCACGGAGTCTGAAATTGCCCGAAAAACGGCAATAGGCTCGCCTCCTATTAGATACATGGCACTATAAACCTGACGAAGATTGGGTCCAGATATGCACCTCTGCCTACCCCTTCGGAAATACAGGCGCAAGTGTATGTATGTATGTAGTTTCAACTCATAGACTAAACTGGGCAATGTGCGCGTATTCGCTTAGTTTAGACGTTGTTAATCCCGAGTTGTGGTGACGTCGTAGGCAGAAGCTGGAAAAAATAAGTGTCAGCCAAATTTCTTACTTTACCATTCTCCACTAACTAAACATAATCTATTTATATAAAAAATGAATGTTTGCCTGTATGTCATCGAACTCCTCTTAAACGGCTGGACCGATTGGGATGAAATTTTCTATGTATGGGTGCTGGGATGATATCAAAATACAATTGGATACAATAGGTGGCGCTGCTGTCGGCATATCGCTTAAAGATTTTCTGGGCAGGACGACGTCTGCTGGGACAGCTAGTTTCCCATATATTTCCCTTTCTTTTATGGAAACTGCTTTCTAGTTAAGGTCATGCCAGTAAAAAGATTATAATACGGAAATAGGAACTTTAAATCTGTCTACTCGATCATATAGTTTCCGAAATCATAGAATCAAAGAAAAAAACTCAGCCTTATGCCAAGTAATGTGATATTGCAGTTTCCGTGGATATTTGCGCGTGTTTCTTGCACCTCGGTGAAGGACAAACACATTTGTAACTCAATTGACAAGTGTGTCAATAATTGATTCAAATAAATTGTCACTGCCGGCTTATTGTCACTAGCGCATGGCCTTTACCGTGTTTGTGCGTTAGATTATATGCTATGTGTGAATGCCATCCCCGATTCATTATATAATGCGTTTCGGACTTAAAATTTACATATTCATCATCTGCCCAAATACGTCCCACTGCTGGGCACGGGCCTCCTCTACAACTGAGAAGGTTTAGGCCTGGTGGACACCACGCTGGCCTAGTGCGGATTGGCGGACTACACACCTTATAAATTCCTAAGAACTTTTAAGTGTGCAGGTTTTATCACGATGTTTTCCTTCACCGTTATAGCAAGTGATAATTCATTGTGAATACACACTTATCTTCGAAAAGTCAGAGGTGTGTGCCTGGGGTTTGAACCTGCGACCGCCGAAATTCTCGACCGCGCGCCTAAACCTCGAGGCCATCACTTATCATTATATTATGTATTATTTCTTAGTAAAGAATTATGTAGAAATTTCCGTCATTTATGATCAATTATTAAATTCTAAAAATCATTAGGTATATTTTGATTTTTTTTTATAGTGTCTTTGGCACTATCATCATCAGCCCCTATACGTCCCACTTCTTCTACAACTAAGAGAGTTTAGGCCGTAGTCCGCCACGCTGGCCTAATAAAACGTTCGATTGTAAAGTTAAAGGTTTTGGGTTTGACCGCCGCAACAGTAATTATCCCCCCCAAAAATAAAGGTAAAGTCATTATAATATTTTTTCGGTAAAACGCAATTTACGAAGCAGCTGAAGAAATCGCAAGTAAGAAACGTAAACAGGTCGTGTACGTCATAATTCTTTTAAAGATGCTCGTTTTTTCTGTTTTAACTAAAGCGTAGGTCTTGTGGTAGATACTGAGTCTGGCATGAAAACTAAAATACTTAACATTTTGATTGGGTCCTTTATACAGGGCGTATTCAGACCGTGATCGGAAACAATAAAAATTTTGAAGTTTTCCTAACATACCATAGGTATAAAATGTATATGCTTGTTGGGAAAACGTCAAAATTTTTATTTATTGTCAGGATTTTCATTAACGCCAGGGGGTTTGTAATAACCTTACCTATTACCTGCCTTAGTTTCCGATCAAGGTCTGAATACACCCTGTATGGGGTACTATATTTATAGGTCTGAGTATCGCTGCACAAGACTTAGGGCCATTTCATTAAGCCAATGAATCAACTAAACGTAATACTAAACCGCATATTCCCCGCAGCTGACTATTGGTCCATTCCGCTATACTTGGTGGGCAAGTGGAGCGTGACGCTGGCGTACAGCTCTGTCTACATCTACGTATCCGAAGTTTTCCCAACAAATATGCGACAGACGCTCATCAGCGTGTGTTCCACTGCAGGCAGGATTGGATCACTCATCGCACCAGTAACACCATTGCTGGTAAGTGTACAATGTAATACACCCTCCGTAAGTGATTAGGCTATGAGAAAAAAATTTAGCCCCAATGCTTGTGTCCAGGTTGAATCCAATGCAGATTCGTATAGTTAGACATAATCTTCACATTTTTATCAAGTTTTGGGAATATGGTGGAAATGTAGGTCCAACGAAACCAGGTTTTGAAAGTGATCTATGGGAAAAACAAGCTTGGGAACCTCTGATGTCTTTACAGCACGTTCACGTTCCTTTGAACGTGAATAGGAATCTAATTGTGTAATGGGTAGACGCTTAAAAAAATATGCGGCGTAGATATAACGATATATTTTCGAAGATATAACGATTTTTATTTCTAACATGCTGGACGTCTCAAGTTTTCTCAAGAAAAAGTTTATTTGCCACAGATCGAAATAACAGACAGATAAATTACACTTCTAAGCTGCGGTTCGGGATCAAAATATGCTTCGAACCCGCTAATTATGCCGTCTTTTAAGTATCTTTAGTATATCAATGGGCATGTACCATTGACAGTACTCCCTCTCATTTCCAAAAGTCCTAAGTATCTATAAAACTGCAAACCAATTTCTTCCAGTCAGTGTACCACGAATCGATGCCAACGGTGATATTCGGATGCATGTGCATCATTTCAAGCAGCCTGGTCTTCATGCTGCCGGAGACGCGCAACATGAGGCTCCCGGACACTATAGAAGAGGCAGAACACCTATCAAGGATGAAGAGCAAATCAGACACTTCGAACTCACTTTAAATTGATGAAATTATTAGCCCTCTGATAGACAGTGTTTTGGGACTAATTATGCATTAAATATTAATAATATTTAGGGATGGGTCGTTGACGTTTTTGGCGTCTACGAAACGTAACCGTTTTTTTGCGTTGGTTAACTAGTTAAAAAAGTTGAATTCTTTATTAAACTTATATTTGGAAGACCAAAAATTCTTTCGTAGTTTCCGATACCAATAACACAAGAGTTGTATCGTTGTTTGGAGTTAGGGCTGTGTACATTGCCGCTTTTGTATGAGTCAGAATTAATTGCCTCAAACGCTGTCTATTCTTTTTGAGTTTCATTGCGGCTTAAAAAGGAGGGTTGTATTTTAAGTCATGACTAAAGTTTTGGTGTGTTAATGTGTTATAGATATGCGATGGAAAAAGACAGTGTAAAATTATATTCATTTATAAAATGCATTTTAATTAGAACTAAATAATTATGGCCGTCAAAAATGTTTAAGCTTAAAGATTACGGTAACATTTAAGTTACGTATTTTGTATTAAGTACTTTATCATTATCATCTTCATCATTATTATCACCCACAGGTTATCGCTGATAATCAAATATGCACTTTACAGAATCAGAAAATCATATACCAAATTACATATGTATACAGATTGTTAGGTAAAAGACCGTACATACTGAAGGACATGTTAGTCAATGGCTTCAAGTAACCATTAAAAATATAATGCAAGAGTAATATAAATATACGGCACAGTAAACGATACGAAATTATTGTAGCACAAATGCAGAAAATATGGACACCCTACATACATCGAGACTTGAATAAAAAATAATAACTAGGTACCTACCTCTTAGTGTATGCAGCGTCTACAATGGTAGAATATGTAGTATTTATTTACACCGATTCACTTACATTTACTAAGTATTTACATTTACACTATTTACATAAAATTAAACGTATTTTAATAATTGTTCAAAATGATCGCCTCCTCGCGCAACGCAGAGTTCGGCGCGTTTTCGCATATTGTTTTTCACCCGGCACAACACAAACGTATCACTTCGAACCTTATCAAAGGCGGCTAATATTCTAGCCTTTAGTTCATCCCGGTTGGAGTATTCTGTAGCGTACACAAGCCGTTTCACTTCACCCCAAAACTCGTACACTCGTACACTGTCATTAGCTCGGGCATATGCACGAACCATTTCCCAGTATTCTTCGTTTGAAAACGACATTGCACTTGACACAAAACACACTAACAGTTAAAAGAGGTTTCCGCAAATAATCAAATATTGCATCACGGGCGACTCGCGACCTTTGACTGGCGCCCGCGCGTGCCGCGTGCTCGGCCGGCGAGGCGACGCACGGGCATGAAAGGGCGAGTGCGGGGAGGGGTGCGGGAACAGAGCGCTGTTTGTAAACAGCTGATCGCCGATGACCGCACTTACGCAATACTTAGATTTTTTTTGGATAAATTATGTAAAAAATAAGGTACCAATTTTTTTACAAATTCGGGGTCAGAATTGAGTGCCTTATATTTGACTTCAGTATGTACGGTCTTTTACCTAACACATTGTATATCCTAATACTTTCTCTTGCAATAACTAAAAGAATGGAGGTCAAAGTACCATACATATGTACATTAACAACCTTTTTACTAAGTGTACTTAAAATTTGCGCCAATACACAATTTATCAAACTTATTTTCTCTTATCAAATCACGCCTTGTAAAATACTATTATCAAGATACGAGCAAATATAGCTATATTTAAATATTCCCAATTATTTATTTACCCTCTATATATCTCACACATTCTTAACCTTAGTTTTATTTCTGCAAAATATTAAATGAAATTGTTACTATTTTCGCCTACAATTATACAAGTTATAGACTTACCGCAGTTTTTATTACTGCATACAATTTTTTTATTGTTAACGTTTCTGCAGCGAATCTTTCAATTTACAACATGTGATTCATCTTTCATTCATTGTCAGCCCATATACGTCCCACTGCTGGGCACGGGCCTCCTCTACCATAGAGAGGGTTTAGGCCTTAGTCCATCACGCTGGCCTAGTGCGGGTTGACAGACACCTAAGAAATTCTTATGAACTTTTTACACAATTTACTTAAGTTATACTTAACTCGAATCAAATACTTTTCGCACTCACAACTACTTAACTAGGATAGCATATTTTCATTCTTTTTATTTTTGATTAATGTAAATCCTTGATGACAACTGTTTTACTTAAATAGGAATCATTTCATAAATTGAGGGAAGAAGAAATCATGCCTTAATCATACTAGTTTTGAATACTTTCAATAATTAAAATATTATTAATTTTACAACGAACGTTAAAAAAAGAGGCTCTCAATTTGGTTTTATAAGTTTGGGAAAAAATTCGGATATTTCAAAACTTTTGGCATTATCTTTTATTAATTAACAATGTTTGAAGGCCGTCGTGTATCAAATAATGTTTTTTTTTGTCAACGCATAAAAACTTTTTTTATTGAATATGATGGTAATCAAAAACATACTATACTCTTATTTATAGCTAACTCACCTTTACCAGACTAAATGAGGCATAAATCAGGGATTTATTTTATTATCTTTTCCTACACTAAGCACATCACCCAACTATAAATGCAAATTTGGTAAAACTTTGTTTATTTAAAATATATAATTATACAGTATTTTCATTTTAAGTGTGTTTTGTATTACTGTAGAAATTTAGACGGGACCAATCTTACGGAGTTTTTGTATCGTCCATAGATTCGTAGAAAATTCCTTACTTTAACCCACTCTAAACTCCTTCATTCCCACTCCAAAAGCAAAACACCTACAAAATTAATATATTGTAGGTGTTTCAAGGTTATGCTTGCGTGTTATGTATAAAATTATAATTGAATGGCATCAATAAATCTTCATTTACTTAACGTTTACTTCATTTATTATAAAATCACTTTGTAAAGAAGATTATTACGTTATAAACGTATGAATATATTACGAACATTGTAATATTAAAATCAATTTCATAATTATATGGTATACTCATTATTTTTAATATTTACGCAACTTGGTTACTTCAGCAATTTTTTTCCGAAAGAATAATCAAAATGAAGGAATAATATTTTCATATGCCAAACTAAATCGAAATTTGCTTGAGAGCTTATAACTGTACATACATCCTATCATTTACCTAATTTTATGGGTGTATGTGGCACTAAACTTTTTTGTCATATTTTTTCGGTAAATGAGACTTACCAGAATCCTAATAACCGTAACTTTTTGCCTTCCCATAACTATTTTGATAGTTCAGCAAAACACCTACAATAATATCCAAATAATGAGTGATTAGGGGCGCAGGTGCACATTTACCAACGACCTATTAGTTTTTGGACTAACAAAAAATATCTATAATACCTGAGAATGTAAAATGTTTATTTTTTTTAACATACATATGTCACGCCAGTATTCTGCATCAGGGTAAGTAGAGGTGCATTTCTGCACCCACATTTCGCCAGGTATGTCAATAGTCCCACGTAATAGGAGAACTATTGCCGTTTTTCTGTGTCTATGGACGATACTCTACTTAGCAACTCCTTTCCGAATTTTCCTTATTCCTATGTAACTTAATTAGTAAGTTTGTATAACATTTATCTATGTATTGTAAAACTATACATTTATCAGTACAAAATTGTAATATACTGTTTTTACAATAAACTTTTATAATTTTTATGTGTTTTTTTGTTGCTTAACAACCTTCAACTGATAGTAAATCACATACATAGTTCTGACCCCACACTAAGATACAAGTCTTGTGTCGTGGGTACCAGAAATGTAGACTTTTCGGTCTCACAAACACCCAGACCCGAAATAAATATTTGTGGATCACACCAACATTTGTCTCCGTGAAATCGAACCCGCGGTCTCTCATTTCGCAAGCTGGTGTCTAGCCAACTGCGCCATGGCTGGGGCTGTCATTAATATGCATATAAAATATATTTATTTCTTATTTTTACTTTATTTTATCAAGGTTCTAATACTATACGAGTATACAAACAACACTTAGATTATATGATCATCATCATCAGCAGCGTTTCTTACGTCCACTGCTGGACATAGGCCTCTCCTATGACACTCCACTGGGCTCGATCTTCGTCCCTCCTCATCCAACCGCGTCCAGCTACCCTGCGATACTATAACCTTACTGCACACCTACGAGTAAGAGTTTTCTGTAAAGAATTTCTTGGTTATGTTACATTTATCATCAACCCGCACTAGGCCAGCGTGGCAAAGTCAAAGTCAAGTCAAAATCATCTTTATTCAAATAGACTTTTACAAGTTCTTTTGAATCGTCAATATTAAACTATTTTTTTAAAACTATTCAGACTGTCTATCCCCTGCCAGTTGTAGAAGAGGCCTGTGCCTAGCACCTATGTACTGCGGCATCACTTGCTCATTTTTTTTCAAATTTATTTTACTAGTATTTTCCAAAAATGGCGAAATGTGGGTGTATAAATGCACCTCTGCCTACCCCATCAGGGAATACAGGCGTGAGTTTACGTATGCATGTGTATGTATGTCCAAAAATGATGGACCAAAATGTGATCACAACTGAACTCTCTGAAGGCTTAGGCAAATATGCATTCAAGTCACACGTAATAGGTAATTTTACCGTTTTTTGGGCTCATTTCGTGACTTCATACTGTTACTAAGAATTTACTAAAGAAAGAAAAGAATACTGTACCCAGTTCGGAATTCGCACCCGGGATCTCTCACCGCATGACATGTGCCTCAAAACTAAGAGACACCCCTTTCTTGTTTGCCTTTTTTATCTAATTATACCAACTCTACTTCAAAACAGAATAAAACATTACCCTCACCATATCCCAGTTAATTCGCTGTTTAATAGAAGCACGGCGCAAAAGAATATTCCTTAATCCCACAATATGCAGTATTTCCGTTCCACGTTGTTAACTGCACACGGGATGAGAGCTCCCTGTAATCTTATAGTAAAACTGCAGCCACCTGGCTCATTAAACTTTCCACGGCTCCCTTCCGAGAACTCAATTTAAATATTTAACTATGCTTTAGTAATTAGTGTGCTGGCGTGTCTGACCTCGGGTTTGATTAATTGAATGAGTGTCTTGTAAATCATTATTCGACTGACTTGCAAGTATATATCACTTCATCATCATCATCGTCAGCCCATACCTATACGTCCCACTGGTAGGCGCAGGCCTCCTCTACAACTGAGAAGGTTTAGGCCTTAGTCCACCACGCTGGCCTAGTGCGGGTTGGCGGACTACACACCTAAGAAATTCCTAAGAACTTTTAGGTGTGCAGGTTTCATCACGATGTTTTCCTTCACCGTTAAATTACGTGATAATTCATGTACACACATAACTTGGAAAAGTCAGAAGTGGGTGCCTGGGATCTGAACCCGCGACCGTCGAGATTCTCGACCGCGTGCTTAAACCTCGTGCCTATATCACTTATAAAGCATAAATAAAGGTTACGTCTTTTAGTCACATTTCAAAGGAGACGAATTCTGATTCATACATTATTAGGCCAAAGACATAAGGTTAAAAACAACAACCTCACCATTTTTTATACTAGCACAGTGACATATATACTACACACACACTAACATAATGTTGTCCAAATAAAGTACCAAATAGCAAACCCACCACTCGATACAGCCAGGCCGTACAACAAGGATATTTCTGTGGAGTCGGCCATAAATTCACGCCATCTTACCGTGAACTGCAACTGAAATTTTCGCTAGAAGTTGATTAAAAGCGGGGAGCATTAAGCGTTCTCTTTAAATCTTGCGCTCGAAATTAAAAATAGCACTCAGTAAGCTTTAATCTTGGGCTTCTATTTTTCTAGTTTCTCATTAGGGGCCACACTCGCGGCCAACTGTTTTTTTGGAGTGTGAAAACGGCCTGTGAACTTTGGGGCCGTGTCAGTGTGTGCCACGGCGGGACGAAGGAAAGACTAAGGGTGGATATGACAATTCAAATATCCATCAATTCATAAGTAGTATTTTTCAGTCAGACAAAAAAAATCGGTGGTTTTAAAATGAAAGAACTACTCCATAGTCCACTTTGACTATACTTTTAAAAATACCTGGTACATAAAGTAAAGCGTAAAGCCTTGAAATTTCATTAACCACTCAATCTGTCGAGACACACCTCGGTTATGGCAGCTTAGAATCCCAGAAATACCTCTGAATTAAATTATGAGGAAACTCGCATTATTAGGAGCTCTCAACAAGGTATATCTTGTATTTTTCCACTGGTCCAACGCAGTAGACCTAGACCTTACCCCCCAGAAAGTTAGTCATTGGGTGATGTAAATTTCAATGATAATTATTATACCTTTTACAACGGTAAATTATATGTTTTAATGACCAGTTATAAATCTGTGTTGAATACAAATAATTTGGTTTATGTTGATTGCCTTGGCTCAGCGGTATTAACATGAGTTTCGAATTCTATTGAGCAAAGTGATAACACTTTAATAGGGTTTTTCGATTAGAAAATTATTAGACGCAGCAAGGAAATTCTTAACATACATACATAAACTCACGCCTGTATTCCCCGAAGGGGTAGGCAGAGGTGCATTTCTGCACCCACATTTCGCCAGGTATGTATCAGTCCCACGTAATAGGGGGCGAGCCTATTGCCGTTTTTCCGGCACATTTCCAGACTCCGTGCTGTTACTGAGAATTTCCTAATGGAAAAACCCAATAACACTGCCCGACCCGGGAATCGAACCCAGGACCTCTTGATCCAACGGCACATACTTGTACCGCGAGACCACGAGGCAGTCAAACAGACAGTCAAAGAGGCAGAAATTCTTAACATTTTTATTATCGAGAAATGTGCCCGAAAAAGAAATAATAAGCTCGTCCTATATTACGTGAGACTTAAAAACTCAGCTGACGGAACGTGGTTGAAGAAAAACATCTTTGGACGTGGGTGTTTATGTCGGTTAGTTTAGAATTATAACTCTTTGGTATAAATAAAAAAAAAGAATAAAAGCAATTAATAAGTAATTTTTGCTAATGGTGTCAGATTTGTAAGCTTCTAAAAATTATTAAAGACGATAACAGTTGCATAAAGGTTTTTTCTACCTTCCTATATGTATTATACACATCATAAAAGTTGCAGGTAATCATTGGCCGCGAGCCGCAGAGAATAGAGAGTACTGGGCATCTCTGGAGGAGGCCTTTACCTTACATTGAGAGGGTTCTTGATTATTATAGATTAACTAAATCAATATATATTATTACTTTTATTTTAAATCTTTGTGTATATTTTAACTTTTTTTATTTTAAATATTTGAATAATTAGGGTATAATTTTGCATGCACATTGTTATTGAAACTGTTTGTCGTATAAGCAAGAAATAAAAGGCTTTTTATTTTATTTATTTATTTATATGTATTATTTGAGTTTTGCAAAGATTTTACAGGTCAGGTCATGACGTATCCAAGCCGTTGCGTTCATTGTTCATGGGCAAGGCAGAGAGGATGTATCAAGAGATGCAACAAAGCCGTAGTTCCGGAGCACTCGGGCCTTTTGTTCGGAACAACACTCGGGTCGCGGAGACCGAAAATATTGCACTTCTCTAAATCGTTTGCTAGGTACGGCCGCTTCGAAGTTTGTTGTCGATAGTTCGACAACTACCCAACATTTTGAAATGTTAAGATTTTTTATTTTTAAATATTAGTTGCAGCTACAGCTGTGTGAATGTTCTAGGATAAAATTACTTAATAGTAATCTATGGACCTCCCTGCGTAAAAAGGAAGGATTTCTCTTTTTTTTCTCAGTTTCACTTCTCGCTTCTTTAATACTTACATAAGTACCTTTGCAAAAAAACAAATAAAGTTTTCAATATTTAAAAAAATTGGTGTAGTTGCAAATTTACAATGGAATTCTATCATCTACACTAACACAAACATGTCTGTTAGTAGAAAGTGACGTACAGCATATATAAAGTATGAACTTCTGAGTTGTTGCCTTTCGCTTAATCCGTCATTTGTATCGAGTGCTGACATGATTGATCCTAAAATGAAATAACAAAATCACATTTTCAAATATAAAACTTAAAACTACGATTATCGACAATCCAAAGCTCCGCGGCTGTCCCTTAGAGTTGACACTGGCGCATAAAGGCTCTTTGTGTGATTGAGGCGAGGAGTTTCGGCACAAACAGCCACCGAGACGCTTCGAGTGATGCTGATCAAACGGTACCATGCTGAAACATCACTAAATATTACAAAGTCTTCCACTGCGTCTGTCCACGATAAACTCAATAACTACTGAATAGATTTCCATACACACACAATGTTAAGAGGTAGGCAGAATTTACCTATGCGCGTATGTTTCCCCAGACGTGTTTTAAGTATCACGTAATAGAGGACTGGATTAAAGACAAAGAAATATAAAGAGAAGTAGTGATAGCTTCGAGGCTTACGCACGTGTTCGGGTTCAAACCCCAGGCATACACCTCTGAATTTTCGAAATGATGTGTGTAGTAAATTCTTAGGAAATTCATAGGTTTGTAGTCCGCCAACCCGCACCAGGCCAGCGTGGTTGACTAAGACCTAACTCCTCCCAGATTTAGACAAGGCCCGTGCCCAGTATTGGGACGTATATGGGCTGATGATGCTAAAATATAAAATATTGTACCCTGGCGGAGCTGGGACTGGCCTCTAGTCTAATAAAAATGTCGGGTTTATGCAAAAATCAATATCAAGTTAATCTGTTTGTAATATCATCGGAAAGCAGTTTAGACTTCCCTCACGACAACATGGCGGTCGCTTGTGCATCCAACTTCCATATTGCAGTTTTACAAGCTCTGGGGTATTGTATCCTAGTTTTGTGCCCATAACTAGTTTACACTTTTTTTTTTGCAGTTCATGTTATCATCAGCCCAAATACGTCCCACTGCTGGGCACGGGCCTCCTCTACAACTGAGAGGGTTTAGGCCTTAGACCACCACGCTGGCCTAGTGCGGGTTGGCGGACTACACACCTAAGAAATTCATAAGAACTTTTAGGTGTGCAGGTTTTATCACGATGTTTTCCTTCACGGTTAAAGCAAGTGATAATTCATTGTGAATACACACATAACTTCGAAAAGTCAGAGGTGTGTGCCTGGCTTTGAACCTGCGACCGCCGAAATTCTCGAACGCGCGCCCAAACCTCGAGGCCATCACTGCTTATCGCAATTCATGTTGTGTAGTTAAAACTATAAAGCGTTAGGCACGTGAGAATCATTCTATTGTATCATACACCAAACTATTAATACATACATACATTTTTTGACAGCCCTGTGGCGCAATTGGCTAGACACCAGCTTGCGAAACGAGAGGCCGCGGGTTCGATACCCGCACCGAGACAAATGTTTGTGTGATCCACAAATATTTGTTTCGGGTTTGGGTGTTTGTGAGACCGAAAAGTCTCTCGTAGTTTCTAATACCCACGACACAAGACTCGTATCTTAATGTGGGGTTAGAACTATGTATGTGACTGTTGGGTATATTTATTTATTTATTTATACATTAACGACTAAACTTCCTGATATTCACATATGTACACATATTAAGGTACATAACATCACGCCTGTATTCCACGACGGGGTAGGCAGAGGTGCATTTCTGCACCCATATTTCGCCAGGTATGTATTCATCATCATCAGCCTATATACGTCCCACTGCTGGGCACGAGCCACCTCTACAATTGAGAGGGTTTAGGCCTTAGTCCACCACGCTGGGGTGTGTATTTAGTCCCACGTAATTAGAGAACAAGCCTATTAGCCGCATTTGAGACGTAAAAATGTAAAACTAGCTGACTACATGCTGTTATCGTGACGGAAGGAAGGGCAGTAATAAAAGTAAAGTTGTTATGGCAAAGTACCTGATAATTACACTACCAATTTATTTATTTATTTATTTTTTTTCCGCGGGGAAAGTCCATTTACGGACCATCCCACACCCGGAGGGGCGAGGGTGCGTCGGACTCACCGGCGCCTTCCGACCCAGCATAGATGTTACCGCCCGTGGTTGTTGCGGGCGGCCGCTGGGCCGGGTCCCTACTCCCTACCAAAATAATTGCACCGTAATACCGACTAAAAACCCCGCGATGGCCACCATCAGCGCATTCAGTGAGACGGCCCCGGAATACCCTGAAGCCAGAGCTATGGATTGAACCGGGACCGCCTCTGCGCGGTGCCAAAAGGCACACCAGGATGATAGTAACTCCTCGGGGGCCGCCAAGGTAGGGACGGCGGCCCCGTGTGGCCTCTGGGCGAACACTACCAACTAACTATTACGTTTTAACTTCTCCTGTTCGTCTTCTTCTGATTCATTTCGTAGCGGGGTAAATGACAAGTCAGGTACCTAATAGAGGTTCGCTGCGCTTCACTGCACGGTGTCATTTCTGTGCTACTGTCGAGCCTGGTGCACAGGAGTTACAGTGATGGGTGCGTGGTGGGATAGTGTGGTTTAAGTAGAATGTCGAAAGAATTTCCGCAAATCCCTAATCTTAGTAATATGACTACAGCGTGACTCTAGCAAAATTATCTGTAAATTGTTTTAGTAAAGTTCTGTATGTATTTGCAAACCCGGCCTGGATGAAAATAAGAGACAAAACACGGCTTTCAAGGAATTTTGATTAGGATCGATGAGTGATGGATAATAATTTATAATAAAAGAAACATGAATTCTAACATATTTCTCAGAATTGTTTATTTTAGACGCTAAGGCTGTGGCTATCATTCCTTGTGATTCGCGAAAAAAAATCTTTGATTTTTATTCTTTTTTAAAAACTTGCTCACCTCAAGATCGGTATGTTTGGCGTTACTTGAGGAGTTTTTAGTAGTGGACGGCGATAAGCCGAGTATATTTTTGTATTTATTATAAGTTGTTGAACTAGGCCGTAGTAAACTTGGACTAGGGTACTAATGGAGCAGTTCTATCAACCATTACAGAAAATCGGCATGAAGCAGTAACAATTACGTGACTGCATCGTGGTCTCGCAATATAATGTAGGTACCTACTTAGGTCATAAGGGCCCCGAGGTAGATTTCCGTGTCAAGTAAAGTGTTATTAGGTTTTCCAGTAGAAAATTCTCAGGAACAGCACCAAGTATCGAAATGTAACCGAATAACGGCAATAGGCTCGCCACCTATATCCAATTGGTGAAACGTGGGAGCAGAAATACACCTATGCCTACCCCTTTAGGAGTATTCCTGAAGTCTATAACACCTGTATAGGAGTGAATATGTATGTTTAAATTATTTTCTAATGCCTGAATTAATAGAAATTAGAAGTGGTAGAGCCTGAACGGACTGAATGAGACTGAATGGACTACACAAATGAGTCCGAGTAAAATCGAGCGAATCTGATCCACTTTCATAATGTCGCTACCGCTACATCTTCCGCGCCCTCCTATGATGTGACGTAAGCACAGGCGTCAGTGCGTGGGGAATGTCCAATTACTGTCCAGTGTCGGACACGTGATCGCGTGCAACCCGAGCCACAAACGAATGGACAGACGAGAGTTACTGCGATCACCCCGATATTAACCTCAAAAGCCTAGCCTCAAAATTTAGACGATGGGACGATTAGAAAAATCTAATGAGAACGATTTACGTATTTTTTCGCGAATATCAACCCACATAGTCACATACATAGTTCTGACCCCACACTAAGGTACAAGTCTTGTGTCGTAGGTGTCAGAAATTACGAGAGCCTTTTTGGTCTTACAAACACCCAGATACGAACCAAACATTTGTCTCGGTGCGAGGATCGAACCCGCGGCCTCTTGTTTCGCAAGCTGGTGTCTAGTCAACTGCGCCACGGGGCTGTCAAATTAGTATATAATTTAGCAAATTCTGCCTTTAAATATATTTTGGCCTCATGCCAATGGGCAGGTGCAGGTTACATACTTCTCAAAATTTTCAATCACTTTACATCCCTCTATCTCTCAATCACTGCTTCAATTAAATTTCTTTTCAATATTATGAACGTACCTGGGTGAGTCCAGAGTCACTAGTTTTCTTAATAGTCATATAAAGTGTTGTAGAAAAATTAGCCTAATAACCGCCTAAATACAAAAACATATTTTGAAGCACCAAGCTAAATAGGACCCGCAACAAGGTTAATAAAGATGGAGGATAAAAGCGAGCTTATCCATCTCCGATCTAAATATTTTCAAGGGTCGTTATCATAACCTAATCTTAATATGTTGTGAACAGAATTATCTCAGAGGAAAAAGGTAGAACAGCCTTACGCAATTCAAGGCGTGTTGCTTAAACCGCGTATTACAATAAGTTTTACAGATGGCTTATATAATTATTGAGGCTTATATATTAGTATTTAGTATAAACAATAAAATAGGCGATTCATAAATACGAAATTACAGGTATGTCATACTAAAAAAAAAATATTAATTAATTTATTTAATTATTTTTAAAATTGAAACTGTTTATTAAAAAAAAAACGATTTTCTATTTTTAAAAAAATGACATTTCGTGTTGCTGAGGGAGTTTCTTGCCGTTTCTTCTCCACAGCTATAACACGTTTCGAAGCGGCAATAGTTTAATAGTTTAAAAAAAATATTAAAAAATGTAAAATTGACGATTCAAAAGAACTGTAAAAGTCTATTTGAATAAAGGTAATTTGACTTTGACTTTGACTTTTAAAGGTGAAGGAATACATCGTGAGGAAACCTGCACACCTAAAAAGTTCTTATGGATTTCTTAGGTGTGTGGTCCGCCAACCCGCATTAGGCCACCGTAATGGACTAAAGCCTAAACCCTCTCAGTTGCAGAGTAGGCCCGTGCACAGCAGTGCAACGTATATGGGCTAAACCTCGAGGTTATCAATTAAATTCAATAGAACTCTAGAAGAAGAAGAATCGAAGTATAACTATTAAGTACTAGATTTTATAATACTTGTACCTTCTCAACAACCCTGTGTATATTTTAACAAAAACGGGTTGTAAACGTGTATTTGTTACTCATTTGAGAGCAGTTCGTGGCACCGACGAGCTGAAATTAGACGCGCGGTACACGACGTCGCACTCACGCCATTTTGATTTAAACCACTGTTGGGATCGCTAATACTCTCGTCTCGTATTTAATTAATTCTTATAATTCTGAATAATGATTATGTGATTCAAGAAACATTTTCTACTGAAATACTGGTTGACTGCCTCGTGGTCTCGCGGTACAAGTATGTGCCGTGCGATCTAGAGGTCCTGGGTTCGATTCCCGGGTCGGGCAAAGTGTTATTGGGTTTTTCCATTAAGAAAAGCTCGGAGTCTGGAAATGTGCCCGAAAAACGGCAATAGGCTCGCCCCCTATTACGTGGGACTGATACATACCTGGCGAAATGTGGGTGCAGAAATGCACCTCTGCCTACCCCTTCGGGGAATACAGGTGTGAGTTTATGTTTGTATGTACGTATACTTGTTTATTTTTATGCTAAAAAACGTGATAGCCCCGAGGTTTAGGCGCGCGGTCGAGAATCTCGGCGATCGCGGGTTCAAACCCCAGACACATTCCTCTAACTTCTCGAATTCATTGTGTATTCCCAATAACGTACTATAACGCTGAAGGAAAACATCGTGCACATCAAAATTATTAGGATTTTTTTAGACGTTGTAAGCAATTGTTCTTTAACAGATTCATGTTTTACCTAAATAATTCATACTAGTTATATTTTTTTTACAACCGAGTACAAAGGTACGAGAACAAGTGACAAGGGAACTCTTCAGATTTGGGTCTTTTCTTGCGCAAAAAAACTACACTATAGAATGTGATTGCCATTGTAGTGTTTACACTACAGTGCCTCAGCAGGAACTAAATATGAAACGTGTCTTGCCGCTGCGTGCTCAGTTATGACCTTAGAATACAGTACAAGTAAGCTTAGAAGTGAAGTAACAGATTCCATTCACTTCTGGCAGTCGCGTAGATAATAATGAACCTATTTATAAATTTTAGTTAATTTATTTACTACTAACACATGCTTTGGCCTGCTCTACTGATTGACTTGTGACGTTAGAGAGAAGGAGACAGAGCATGTTTTGGTAGTAGTAAAATTATCTTGGGGTCGCTGGTCGCTTGGGTCCTCACTGAAAGTGACCCCGAGAGGGGCGGCGGCACTGTGGCCTGTGTACGTCGCGGGCGCCCATCCACAACCGGGGCGCCCGAACCAAGCTAGTGGGGGTGCAACTGCGCCCCCTACACACTCCGAGACGGCCGAGACAAATACGTCTCGGAGGCGCACCGGGCGGCTGCGGCATTACGGTTGGCGCTTCTCGCTAACGTGGTCGCCCCACTCGGCGCGGATATGGCCACCGGGAGGTTTTGGTTGGTATGCCGGTTTAGGGATATTGTTAGGGACCCAGCCCGGCACTAACACCTGCGCGGACATAACGTCGCCGCGCGCCGGGCTGGAAGACCGGTGACCCCGACATACGCTTCCCGCCCCCCCTCCCCCGGGGCTGGCGGGAAGTAGAGCCATAAACAACTTTCCCTTCGAGAACAAAAAAAAAAAGTAGTAAAATTATCTAAAGTTTACAAGTAAGGCCCTTAATCTATATGAAAATCGCATCACATTAGGCTAATTTAGTGGCAGAAGGGCCGATTCTTATCCCAATTCTCTTCCGGCGCAGATTGGCAGAGCCCACTAGTGGGACGTAATAACTAATAGTGTTGATAAAACTACGTCAAATATACATAAAAAATAATAACAATCTGCCGGGCAAAGCTGCGCCCCAGCGCTAGCAAATAATAATTTAAAAACACAAATGAGTTGTAATAATCCTGAGTGGTTTGAATTATGAATCGCTCAGACACAAGTTGTGAAGTTCCCAAGTTGCCAACTGCAAATCCTAACGTTTAAGTAAAATGGGAAAGTAATTATCTGTACAATAATGCCTCTGAATATTTCTCAGATGCATATTAATGTTCTGGCAAGAAATCCAGCGAATTTTTATTTTACTTTAAAAGGAGTTATGATTGTAGTTTTTGTGACTTGGACTCAATAATGTGTAGTAATTTTTTACTGATGTAAAATGAGCCGGGTCTTATCATCATCATCATCATCATATACGTCCCACTGCTGGGCACGAGCCTTCTCTACCATTAATATCTAAAGGTCGGTACACGCGTGCACTTGGCTGACCTTAATGTTTCTCTCGCCGCTTAGGTAGCTTTTATTTTATTTTGGAAAAAAAATGGTCCAGAAATCCTCAAATTACGCCACAAGTAAAAATTACAGTCGATTAAACGTTGGTGTTGTTAACCTCTGCCTACTTCTACAGGCATATGTGCGTGATGTATTCGTACTATATCATCATCATCATCATTATCAGCCCATATACATACATCCCACTGCTCGGCACGGGCCTCCTCTACAACTGAGGTGTTTCGGCTTTAGTCCACCACGCTGTCCTAGTGAGGGTTGGCAGACTACACACCTAAGAAATTCCTAAGAACTTTAAGCGTGTGCAGGTTTCCTCACGATGTTTTCCTTCACCGTTAAAGTACGTGATAACTCATTGTGAATACACACATAACTTGGAAAAGTCAGAGGTGTGTGCTTGGGGTTTGAACGCGCAGCCGCCGAGATTCTCGACCGCGTGCCTAAACCTCGAGGCCATCACGAGTCTTATAATTAAAATTATAAACACATTAATTAATTAAATAAATAAACATCTTCCAGTAGCTAAAACTGGTATATTAAATTTAAACAAAACGTGGAATATCTCAGAGTTGTCCCGTGTACAGAGCAATGTTCATGCAATTTACCGTTCTACCACTTTGCCCACCGCGATAAGAGGTGGGTCGGTAGCGCATACATTTGGAGCTACTTTGCGGATAACAATCCCTCAGAGTCAAAAAGTTTCAATCCCACAAAGAGCTCTCCTTTCAAGAATGGGGGAGGAGTGGGGACGTTCCGCTGATTTATCGATGTATACCAACTCGGGATGATTATATTTTTTTGATATTATATTTTAGTCTTTAGTAAGCTTAGGACTTTATTCTAGCAAATTTAGTGTAGTTATGTATATAATAAATAAATAAATACACCCAACAGTCACATACCTACATAGTTCTGACCCCACATTAAGATACGAGTCTTGTGTAGGGGGTATCAGAAACTAAGAGCATATTTTCGGTCTCACAAACACCCAGACCTGAAACAAATATTTGTAGATCACACAAACATTTGCCTTGGTGCGGGGATCGAACCCGCGGCCTCTTGTTTCACAAGCTGATGTCTACCCAGCTGCGCCACATATACATTATACATACATATATTGCTAATTTAAGAATTGTGCTTTTTAAGTTTATTTTTTGGTTATTGTAAATTGTGAAAACATGCATTCGCTAGTTGATGAAAATTTTAAAAATCTTTCATTAAAATAAACTTTAATTTTGTATGGAAATACGGTCTGTTGATTTTGAATTTATCAACGTACGAAATAACAAATATAAGAAAGCAAGAGAAGATCTACGAAATAAATATAAATATACCCAACTGTCACATACATAGTTCCGGATCTACGCTAAGATACGAGTCTAAACCCAAAAAAGTTTAAGCCCAGTCGCACGGCATTCTCTTGTGATGATAGACCACAAGGCTACAAGCTATTTTAAATTGTGCCGGTATAGAAATTATCGATAAACCCAAGCACATCACTAGCGCCCCTAGGAAGTGCAATATTGGATACTAGGTCCACGTCAACGGAATAAAACACGGTAATCTCTTTGCACGAGAGTCACGTGGGGGCGGAAACGAAAATAGTCATGCTTATTACAAGCAATCTTTGTATGCAATTCTTTTGAACGCATGTTTATCTCTGAACTCATCATAATTAGCTCTTTCGTTGCCGCTGGTGGTATGTGGAATAAGATTTAAATAGTGTATATTTTTTGTTGCACTCTATTTTTAATTTTATTATTTTTAATCATGTTTTGTAAATTTTTGTGGTGTACAATAAAGTGTTATAAATAAATAAATTTGTAAGGATATTTAAAATCATCCCCAGTAGACACAATTAGGACGCAACAACGGCGGTTACGGGTTCAATATTAGCTAGGAATTTATGATATTTCGTGCGAGATAAATCAATCTGAATTCGGAATATTTATATATTTTACGCTTTATTGTACACAAGTAATGTATATAATAGATAATAGGTAAAAGTAGTCTTATAATAAATAGTCTTAATAATAACAAATGGTGACCTAAACGCTATCGGCGATTTCTTCCAGGCATCGTCATCTTAGATGGACTGGACAGGAATGATCATGCAATTGTTCGTTACAATTTATGGCAACAAATGGATGAAGTACGCATTTTATTATTATTATAATAATAGTCAACGGAACGCAAACTCAAAACCCCGAATTATGAGAACTTTTAAACTGGCAAAAGGTGTGTATAAAACATACCTGGCTCATAAATAAAAATGCGTGAATGAAAATAAAGAAATGACAGTGAATTATTTATTCAATACAATTTACTGTTTCATCATCATCAGCCCATATACGTCCCACTACTGGGCACGGGCCTCCTCTGCAACTGAGAGGGTTTAGGCCTTAGTCCACCGCGCTGGCCTAGTGCGGGTTGGCGGACTACACATCTAAGAAATTCCTAAGAACTTTTAGGTGTGCAGGTTTTATCAAGATGTTTTCCTTCACCGTTAAAGCAAGTGATAATTCATTGTGAATACACACATAACTTCGAAAAGTCAGAGGTGTGTGCCTGGGGTTTGAACCTGCCACCGCCGAAATTCTCGACCGCGCACCTTAACCTCGAGGCCATCACTGCTTACTGTTTACCACATATAAATAAAAATGAACAAAATTATGATTAAAATCTAATAAAAAATAGAGTGTAACAAAAGGCGCTCTAAATGCGATTCTTCCAGACAACCGTTAGATGGACTGGAATGAAATGGAATTTAAAGCGGGTGATGTAATTAATTTATGGTAATACAATGACGTGAGATACTCTTCTTTAGATAAATAATATATTTGGACAGAACTACACTTACTATTAGAAACGCAATCATTTTTCAAAACAAAATTCAACTATTTGTTCATAGTCCTATTAAAATACATACATACATAAACTCACGCCTGTATTGCCCGAAAGGGTAGGCAGAGGTGCAACGCCCACATTTCGCCGTGTATGTACCAGTCCCACGTAATAGGGGGTGAGCCTATTGCCGTTTCTCGGGAACATTTCCAGCCTCCGAGCTGCTACTGAGGATTTCCTAATAGAAAAACCCAATAACACTTTGCCCGACCCGGGAATCGAACCCAGGACCTCTAGATCGCACGGCACATACTAATATCAAGTTCTCGACGCAGTCAAGGCAGGCAGTCGTATTTAACTTGGTAATTTTCCACTTACTTTCTATTAAAACTTGCAAAGAAGCAGAATGATTAGATCGTAAACTAAATTCATTACTGCATTATCAAGGCAAATTGTTTGCAACACAAAGAAGTTTAATAAAGCATTGTGGTTGAGACGCAGATAATAAAATTAGAAATATTCTTGTGGCTAACCAAACTGAGTGTTAAGCACCCGATCCACGAAACAATACTGTTGCATTATGTAGATATGCAGGAGTGCATTCTTACGCCAACGTTTAGAAAACATTGTTTTAAGAGCTACTATACCGGAGACTATTGTTTTGGGGAACACTTCCATACTCTATGCCGTTACTGAGAATTTCCCAATGGATACCCCTAATAACTTTCAACGATCCGTGAATCATAAACAAGATCTATGAATCCCGTACTCCGAAGCGATGAAGCCTCGGGCCTCTTCTACAACTGAGAGGGTTTAGGCCTTAGACCACCACGCTGGCCTAGTGCGGGTTCGCGGAAAACACACCTAAGAAATTCCTAAGAACTTTTAGGTGTGCAGGTTTCATCACGATGTTTTCCTTCACAGTTAAAGTTAGTGATAATTCATTGTGAATACACACATAACTTCGAAAAGTCACAAGTGCGTGCATAGGGTTTGAACCCGCGACCGCCGAGATTCTCGACCGCACGCCTAAACCTTGAGGTCAATCTATGCTACAAACAAACCAGGCAACAACCAACTCACGACTGTAAACATTACTTCATTACAAACTGAACGAAAAGCCTGGAAGTGTCGTGACAAGTTCACCTTACAACCATTACTCGGTTGACGTATTAAATATCTTTCATAATAGTGCAGTAAAGCAGGAACAAACGGGCAATGCTGTGGTGAATCCGATAATACAGTGTTATTCAACTCGAGCGCCGATGTCCCTCGAGAAAAAAACTTTTCAGTAATGATTGGGATTCACACTACGGTGCGAATGTGCCGGCTCGACAGGGGTGGCACCACAACTCTAATTGGTTCGTTCGTTTGGTAACTACATTTTCTGTATGAAGGACGTTTCTATGACGCAACTTTGACAGCCCCGTGGCGCAGTAGGCTAGACACCAGCTTGCGAAACGAGAGGCCACGGATTCGATCCCCGCACCGAGACAAATGTTTGTGTGATTAACAATAATTTGTTTCGGATCTGGGTGTTTGTGAGACCGAAAAGTCTCTCGTAGTTTCTGATACCCACGATACAAGACTTGTATCTTAATGTGGGGTTAGAACTATGTATGTATGTGACTGTTGAGTGTATTTATTTTATTTCACTAAACAAATACACCCAATAGTAACATTCACAGTTCCGACCCTATAAAAGTCTTGTGTCGTATCAGAAATTACAAGAGTCTTTTCAGTTTGACAAACATTAAGACCCGATAGAAATATTGTGGATCACACAACCATTTCTCTTAATGCGGTGATCGAACCCGGCGGCGCCTTGTTTTAAACCTTAACTTGTTTTTAACCAACTGACTTGTCTCATATGATTTGCCAGAGGTTCCATTTTTTTTACTTTGTTTTCAGATCAAAATTAAGAGCGTTTAAGCAGTTTTAGCGTAATTTGAGCAAAAACAGTACTTTTCGAACACTTGATGTTAATTACAAATTATTTTAGCTAATATTGTCATCTAAATAGTAGGTAAGTGAGAAACATTTTTAGATTTTTGTGTAAATTTTAATAAATAACAAGATAACTCAACGAAGGTTTTCATAAATTCAATTTTAGTTTCATTTTCGAGGCTCAAAATTCGTATTTATTTATAACATATTTAATCAAAATAAAATGTTATTGAATTGAAAATATCCCTAAGCAAATAGGTAGTGAAAAACATTTTTTGATTTAGACCGCTTATTTAGGTAATAAAAAATTTAAGTCATTCAAAATATTGAGATTACTCTCAATACAGTATTTTTTTGACCCATACATAATACTTAATTTAATAAAACAACAACTTTTTATAATATAAGAACGTGTACAATTTTTGTTTTGAAGAAATATCACTTATTTATTATTTTATAAATATTTTAAAATGTACTATAAAATACTGCGCACAGCCCGGTGCAAATCAAATCACTCCGCCGCAAGGCCTTCCAGAGAGAGGACGTGTTGCTCTGCGCTCCGTCGATTTTTTATTTCGTCGATGCTTTCGCGGTTATCTGAGTGCCTTCCGAACAATGATGATGATGTAAGTGATATATTTGACATTTTAAAGATTCATTAAACATTATGTCATTTCATATCATTAACTACCCACGATTTTTTTTTTACGAGAGGAAAACTCCCCTGTTCGGTACCTCGGGGGAGGCCGAAAGGGGTATGTCGGGGTCTCTGGCCTTCCAACTCGGCGCGCGGAATAATGGTCCGCTTTAGCTGAGTTGGGTCCCTAACCAAAATCTTACGCCAGCATACCGACTAAAACCTCTCGGTGAATCATTAACTACCGACGCTGGCGTTAGTGCGAGTCATATTTATCGAAATTCGACTAGCCGCGCGGAGCATAAACGCTCTTAAATAAAAAAGGTTGGAAACCGCTATAGTATAGAATTGGCAATAAATTTACACGTGCCACTGCTTCAATGGATAATGAAGTCACTAGTGAGAAATTATCGCATGTTTTCTTGTTAATCTCAACTACTTCGAGCCCAAGTTTGACATGCTGACTGTGACTAATGATTACATGTATGACATTTCATTATTTAAAAAAAGTCGTGATGGCTTCGAGGTATAGGTACGCAGTCGAGAATCTCGACGGTCGCGGGTTCAAACCCCAGGCACACACCTCTGACTTTTCGAATTTATGCGTGTAACCGCAAATAATTATCACGTTCTTAAACCATGAAGGAAAACATCGTGATGAAACCTGCACACCTAAAAGTTCTTAGGAATTTCTTAGGTGTGTAGTCCGCCAACCCGCACTAGGCCAGCGTGGTAGAAATCCTCTCAGTTGTAGAGGAGGCCTGTGCCCAGCAGTGGGACGTATATGGGCTGATGATTAATTCATCATTATATCTAATAATAATTATCCATACAAGATGTCAAAATGGCCTGAAAGTTTGCCGTGAAATTTTTTAGGAATGTCAAGTCAATATATCGAACAAAACACTTACTAGAACTAGTTGGTTAGGAAGGGCCAACCTTGTTTTGCGATAACATACACGCGTTCAAACTCTAACATTTTATGTCACTGAAAGCGGATTTAATTGCACATATTGTTTTATTTTTTATTTTACACCCAACAGTCACATACATAGTTCTGAACCCACACTAGGATACAAGTCTTGTGTCGTGGGTATCAGAAACTACGAGAGACTTTTCGGTCTCACATACACCCAGACCCGAAACAAATATTTGTGGATCACACAAACATTTGTCTCGGTGCGGGGATCGAACTCGCGGCCTCTAGTTTCGCAAGCTGGTGTCTAGCCAACTGCGCCACGGGGCTGTCAATTTTACTCGTATATTTATTTTACATTTCTAAAGTTTTTAAAATAATTTTGATTATAAGATATAGATGGCGCCACTCGCCATAGATTATCTTATACATGAATAACTGGTGGATGAATATACAGAAATTAAACGTATTCCTAAGTACGGATTGTGCTATGTGCGTTGAGCACCATGCTATGGTGCGGGCAGACGACACAACAGTTCATGTTACATTTGATACGTGATGTTAACACAAACAATGTTGAGACACGCACTCGATCGCTAACTGGCGATTGTGATCTATCAATGCAATTTTAAAGAAATATTCCTAAATATAAAAGACTATACATGAACAGCTGCTTCAGTTTTGTTTAAATTTGGTATAGATGGCGCTTTGGAGATTATTATACACGACATTTTTATTTTTTTATAATAAAAAATGTTCATAAATTTATATTTTAGGGACTGTTATTATATAAACTAAAACTAAGGTTTTGTTTTATTACTAATATTTTTAAGACCCCTTATACTTTGAAAGTGATGTTTTACGATTTTCTGGAACTAGAAGTTTTTCTGCATGTCTTGTCGACTTTTACCGACCCGATATAGGTACTCGTAATGTGCGGCGTGCGGCAAGTAATCGTGAGGTTTTGGGTTCGATTCCCGGCGTGACAAGGCGTGGCGGATCAGGGAGTTGATACGTTATCATGACCATCATCATTAGACGTTTACTCTATTACAATAGGCATTGTGGGTACATCAAGTGTTAAACTAAGTCAAGTAAATCGCAATTTACAGACTATTAAATTGTAAAAAAATACCTTTAAATGTAAAAGGCGATCCGCTAGTCACCAGTGACTTCTTTGACATCCCAATTTCTTCTTCTTTTTCGTGATCGTCAAACAAGCGGCGCTCGCAAGATATGTAAACAGTAGTGACGGTACTTACATAGAAGCCCAAAAGCCCAACTAGCCTTACAAAATTCCGAATAAAAATATTTAGTCTTCAAATCTTTATTTAACAAAAGCAATTTGACATATAAATGAGAATATCCTGACCCCACAATAAACAATTATAAACTAGACATTACACAATTAACGTGTTACACTTTTGGGCTTCTATGGAAGTATTGCCACTGGTATACAACAGCCATTGAAATGTACCTACTGATAAATCTGAACTCCACTTGTAACAGGTTACCAGTGTTTTCTTAAAGAATTATCGTTCTTATAGGTCAAGGTATAGCAACCTTCAAGCCAGGTTGTTCTAGTAAAATTTCGAAGGTATGTGATATTTATGAATCCACTTCATACTACGCTAATCTCTCGCATTCACAGCCCCGTGGCGCAGATGGCTAGACACCAGCTTGCGAAACGAGAGGCCGCGGGTTCGATCCCCGCACCGAGACAAATGTTTGTGTGAACCACAAATATTTGTTTTGGTCTTGGTGTTTGTGAGACCAAAAAGTCTCTCGTAGTTTCTGATATCCACGACACAGGACTTGTATCCTAGTGTGGGGTCAGAACTATTGTATGTGACTGTTGGGTGTATATATTAATTTATTTATTTGCGGGCCCGTGACCCGTGACAACTAGATGCTCACGTCTGCATCCATATTGGGTTTGGTGGAGTGTAAAAATATATTAGCCTTTTGTCATTTTTCGGGCATATTTCTAGACTGATAAATAGAGAAAAACATTAATGTTCCGCATTTTTTAATATTTTGGAATGCTTAGGGAATAATTTCGCACGAATTGCTTTATTTATCAGTATAAAAGTACTATCATTTACGTGGTAAAATACAATATTTATTGCGCTAACGTACACAAACATGACAACGCGACAACAACGCATGACAACAAAAGTCTTACGCATTTTCGATCAGGGTCACGTGATCTGACGCGAGTTCAACATTTTTACCCATCCCAAAAAAAGTGCACAGCACCGTTAAAGAAGTTTTCACTTCAATAAAAAATAAATACACCTAACAGCCACATGTATAGCTCTGACCCCACACTAAGATACAAGTCTTGTGTCGTGGGTATCAGAAACGTAGAGATACTTTTCGGTCTCACATACACCCAGACCGGAAACAAATATTTGTGGATCACACAAACATTTGTCTCGGTGCGGGGATCGGACCCGCGGCCTCACGTTTTGCAAACTGGTGTCAAAAGTGCCACGGGGCCGTCATAATACTGTCATGGATAATATTGCTACTGTTATTTCCGAGGGAAAAACTCATTTTCACTTTATTCTACCCGGGAATCAAACCTGGAACTACCCAAACGCACATTTTAATAAACAATATTATAGAATAGGTTTCCTTTATTTACCTAATCGGCATCGAATACACACTGGCTGATCTTTGATAATGGCTAATATTTGGTAGTATTTAGTGCCGGATCTCATATCTTGTGGGTGGTAATCGCTATTCGGGTAGTTACTTACATATCTTAATAACAATTTAAAATTTAATTCATATTCATTCTTGTTAATGATATTCAATCAATTTATGAACTATTCAATCATCTTGAAAGGCAATTTAATAATAATTATATTGTAATTGCATGCCTCATTGCCGGGGCATCATCATCAGCCCATATACGTCCCACTGCTGGGCACGGTTCCACTACAACACAGAGGGTTTAGGCTTTAGTCCACCACGCTGGCCTAGTGCGGGTTGGCGGACTACACACCTAAGAAATTCCTAAGAACTTTTAGGTGCGCAGTTTTCATCACGATGTTTTCCTTCACCGTTAAAGTATATGATAATTCTTTGTGAATACATACAAAACTTCTAAAAGTCAAAGGTGTGTGCCTGAGGTTTGAACCCGCAAGCCTCGAGATTCTCGACCGCGTGCCTATACCTCGAGGCCATCACTTTGAAAATTTGATTGAAAATTCCCGGCTTTGATTCCGAGTTCGGGCATGTGTCGCTAAGTTTTTCACTATTCGCAGGTGCATTACAATATACACTTCTGATAACTGGCGTGACTAATGTTTATGCAATACATTTCATGTATTTTGAAGGTTTTATTTAATCACTACTTGTTACCCGCAAAGTAAGCGTAACTTTAGACTTCATAGGATTGTTCCCGTTTCTGCCACATTTTTCAAAGCTGCTCCGGTTTTAATTGTCGCAGCGTGATGATATATAGCCTATGGCCTTCCTCAATAAATGATCTATTTAACACTGAAAGAATTTTTCAAATCGGACCAGTAGTTCCTGGAATTAGCGCGTTCAAACAAACAAACTCTTCAGCTTTATAATATTAAGTATCATCATCATCATTCTCAGCCCACATGCACCCACTGCTGGGTATAGGCCTCCCCCATCGCACGCCATCTCTCTCGGTCCTTGGCTAGTCTCATCCAAAGCTTTCCGGTTAACTGGACTATGTAATCTGACCATCTGGCCGGTGGTCTGCCCCGTTTCCTTATTATTAATATTAAATATAGACAAAAAAAATTTAATGCGCAAATATAACATGCATATTCTTACGTCTGTATCTCCGAAACCTGGAAACCATGTTTTAAATCTCACATAACAAGGGCGTACAGCTCCTGATAATTTGCTAATTGAAAAACTCAATAAATCTAAACTCAACCCAAAAATCAACATCATACATCGCGACGCAACAAGTCGCGTTATATACAAAGCATATCATTCGTAAGCATATAAGTCGTGATGGCCTCGAGGTTTGGGCACCCGGTCGAGAATCTCTACGGTCGCGGGTTCAAACCCCAGGCACACACCTCTGACTTTTCGAAGTTATGTGGGTATTCACAATGAACTATCACGTACTTTAACGGTGAAGGAAAACATCGTGATGAAACCTGCACACCTAAAAAAGTCTTAGGAATTTCTTAGGTGTGTAGTCCGCCAACCCGCACTAGGCCAGCGTGGTGGACTAAGGCCTAAACCCTCTCAATGGTAGAGGAGGCCCGTGCCCAGCAGTGGGACGTATATGGGCTGATGATGATGATATCATTCGTATCAAAATTATCAGGGAAATAAATAACTAACATGCGTTTTCACCTTCTGTGTTACTCTAAATTTGTAGTAAAAAAATCT
Organism: Hemaris fuciformis; assembly: GCA_907164795.1. NCBI lineage: Eukaryota > Metazoa > Arthropoda > Insecta > Lepidoptera > Sphingidae > Hemaris > Hemaris fuciformis. Next base: position 12,194,057 of record OU015447.1, read on the forward strand.
AATTTAATAAAGGTACATAGCTCTCTCACTAGAACGTTATCGGGTGCCATTAATTCTATTGAGCCAATGATTTTAACTCCAACAATAAAAACGATAAATCGTAGCAACAGCTCGCACTATCGGTCGGCCGACCGAAGTCGCGCACGCGCCTTTCATCCGTGTTGAAAATTTATAATAAATTGGTAGAATTTATTTATTTGAGAAATAAACTGGTAAATAGCGTTTATTTAATAAATTAAGTGTTAAGTGCACCATGGATCCGGAAAAGAAGCAAAGTGAAGAAGTGACTGTAGACGATATATTGAGTATATTGGGACCGTTCGGGAAATTCAATGTTTACAGCTTTGCACTGATTTTGTTCCCTGTTTTCCTGTCCGGGATGTATTCCTCTGTGTATAATTTTGAAGCCATGGACCTTAAGTACAGGTAAGTGTTTTATATTTTGATCAATTAAACAATTTATTAATGACATTCAAGTATTATAAATTCTACAGCAAAACTGATTTCGCCAATGTACTACAGTTGTAAAATTATTTTATTTTAATAACTCAAAAAAAAATCAATAAAAATAATAAATACAATTAGCGTTGTATTATCACTACCGTAACGGTAGTCATTAAAAATGTGAATTAAAAAAAATATTTGATAACTTATTATTTCTGTAAAATAACATATAAATCTTCGAATATAATATACAAGTCATATGTGTATTGTATGTACATATTTGTATGTAAAATAAATAGAGATCGTATGGTATTTACATACATTGATTAATGGAAGTAATTTTTGTTATGAACCAATGTTTGACAATTTCATACCTTTTGACTCACGCTTGTATTTCCGAGGGGTGGCAGAGATGTATTTCTACAATCAAGCTTAGAAAACATCCGTACTTAGAGATATGTATTTTAATCCCACGTAACAGAGTAGCTCGTAGCTATGTTTTGGTCATATTTTAATTCAGAAAAATTACTAAAGCAAAAGCACTTTGCCTCGAGGTTTAGGCGAGAATCTCGGCGGTCGCGGGCTCAAACCCCAGGCACACACCTCTGACTTTTCGATGGTATGTATATATTCACAATGAATTATCACGTTTTTTGACAGTGAAGCAAAACATCGTGAGGTAACCTGCACACATAAAAAGTTCTTAGGAGTTTCTTAGGTGTGTAGTCCGTCAACCCGCTCTAGGCCAGCGTGGTGGACTAAGGCCTAAACCCTCTCAGTTGTAGAGGAGGCTCGTGCCCAGCAGTGAGACGTATATGGGCTGCTGATGATGATGATGAAATCCACTTTGTCCTATTTGACTATGGAACGACGACCTACGCTGATAATGACAAAATAACAGTTCATTAAACTACATTAAAATACTTAAATTTGTAGTTAAAAAAATAATTAAAGGTACATAGCTTTCCCACTCAAACGTTATCGGGTGACATTCTAAGACATGAAAAAAAGCAGTGATGGCCTCGAGGTTTAGGCGCGCGGTCGAGAATTTCGACGGTCGCAGGTTCAAACCCCAGGCACACACCTCTGACTTTTCGAAGTTATGTGTGTATTCACAATGAATTATCACTTGCTTTAACGGTGAAGGAAAACATCGTGATAAAACCTGCACACCTAAAAAGTATGCCTGCACACCTATACGTCCCACTGCTGGGCACGGGCCTCCTCTACAACTGAGAGGGTTAAGGCCTTAGTCCACCACGCTGGACTAGTGCGGATTGGCGGACTACACACTTAAGAAATTCCTAAGAACTTTTAGGTGTGCAAGTTTCATCACGATGTTTTCCTTCACTGTTAAAGTACGTGATAATTCTTTGTGAATACACACATAACTTGGAAAAGTCAGAGGTGTGTGCCTGGGGTTTGAACCTGCGACCGTCGAGATTCTCGACCGCGTGCCTAAACCTCGGGGCATCACGACTTCATTCACTTACTAGCATAATATTAACACATGGAATTTAATTCGGTATTGTCAAACAAGTAAAGGCTAAGCAAACAAATTCGTACAATGACCCGTTTATATAATTACAAACAGATTAATTTATTGTGTACATACTAATATATTATCATCTCGTCAAACGTCATCAGCCCAAATACGTCCCACTGCTGGGCACGGGCCTCCTCTACAACTGAGAGGGTTTAGGCCTTAGTCCACCACGCTGGCCTAGTGCGGGTTGGCGGACTACACACCTAAGAAATTCCTAAGAACTTTTAGGTGTGCAGGTTTTATCACGATGTTTTCCTTCGCCGTTAAAGCAAGTGATAATTTATTGTGAATACACACATAACTTCGAAAAGTCAGAGGTGTGTGCCTGGGGTCTGAACCTGCGACCGCCGAAATTCTCGACCGCGCGCCTAAACCTCGAGGCCATCACTGCTTTAATAATATATCATCTATATTTATTGAATTATAATTTATACAAACGTACATGCCTGTATCCCCGAAGGGATAGGTTGAGGTGTACAGCCACGTATTTCAAAGTCAAAGTCAAATTATCTTTATTCAAATAGACTTTTGCAATTTCAAACGTCAATTTTACACTTTTTTAAACTATTGCCGCTTCGAAACGTGTTATCGCTGTGGAGAAGAAGAGGCAAGAAACTCCCTCAGCAACACGAAATGTCATTTTTTTCTTTAGAAAATAGCAATATATATATAATGACAGCTCCGTGGCGCAGTTGGCTAGACACCAGCTTGCAAAACGAGAGGCTGCGGATTCGATTCCGGCACCGAGACAAATGTTTGTGTGATCCACAAATATTTGTTTCGGGTCTGGGTGTTTGTGAGACCGAAAATTCTCGTAGTTTCTGATACCCACGACACAAGATTCGGATCTTAATGTGGGGTCAGAACTATATGTGACTGTTGGGTGTATTTTATTTTATATAACATTCACTTTTTAAAAAATTACATTATTTCAATTTTACATTATAAATGTCATAACTATACAAACTGTAGCAACAAAACAAAACTCCAATCAATTTACTTTTCCCAGTTATATATAGTTATTGCTAGTTGAGTTATAGATCGTAAAAGAGGCGAATGTGCGGCCGTCGAGAATGTCCCAATTAAAAACCCGATAAAACTCTGGCTAACCCGAGAATCAAATTCAGGAAAGAGAAACACTAGTTTCCTGCCTGTTCTTATAACAATATGCTTTTCGAACCGCTTGGAAAATTTAAAAAAAAACTGAAAATCAATGATGTAACATTTCAATTAAAAAATATATATTAATTTCTTTCATTCATTAGGTTTATTGTGGTTTATGTTTAAAGGTAAAAACCTACACGAAAGCATCCGCGGCGCGACAGACAAATTCTGTTGTCTCATTTTTATGTGTGATCCATAAATATATAGGTGTATAGGCGTCTGTGAGACCAATATGTTTCATGTAGTTTCTGATAACCAAGACATTTTTTTTAATTTTGTGCCGTGGGATCAAGAGGTCCTGGGTTCGATTCCCGGGTCGGGCAAAGTGTTATTGGGTTTTTCCATTAGGAAATTCTCAGTAACAGCACAGATTCTGGAAATGTGCCCGAAAAACGTCAATAGGCTCGCCCCCTATTACGTGGGACTGATACATACTTGGCGAAATGTGGGTGCAGAAATGCACCTCTGCCTACCCCTTCGGGGAATTCAGGCGTGAGTTTATGTATGTATGTTTTTTTTAAATTTTGATTTGTATCTTTGTGTTGGGTTAGACCTATAGACTTTTTTTTTAAATCTGTATAAAGTTATCAAAAGAAAATAACATAGATTTGCAAAATATACCTAATATTAAATTTACTTGTGTTTAAATTCATAGCTGTAATATTATTTCGAAAATCATAATTTTTATTTGCTATTTCAACAAACTCTTGTTGTATAAACAGGCTGTAAATGTATGTCGGTATAGACTTTGTTGACCTTGCGGTAAAATTTACAATAGTCATACAGACTTACGGGTGTAGGCACGGACAATTTCAAATTACATACATACATACATAAACTCACGCCTGTATTCCCTGAAGGGGTAGGCAGAGGTGCATTTCTGCACCCACATTTCGCCAAGTATGTATCAGTCCCACGTAATAGGGGGGCGAGCCTATTGCCGTTTTTCGGACACATTTCCAGACTCCCTGCTGTTACCGAGAATTTCCTAATGGAAAAACCCAATAACACTTTGCCCGACCCGGGAATCGAACCCAGGACCTCTAGATCGCACAGCACATACTTGTACCGCGAGACCACGAGGCAGTAATTTTAAAATATATATACATACATATCTGCCCATAATTTTGTACTCGTATGTATTCATCTCAATAATGAACACATGCCTCATTTATTGTTAAGGAAGAAAAAAATCTATATAAATAAAATATGGAGTGTCTGTTTGTGATATTGAAATAACCGCTTTTAAATAAATGCATATGGATGTATACACGGTACATATACATAAATAACGTTTTTTACAATTTTTGTCTGTCTGTCTATTTGTTCTGGCTAATCTCTTAAACGGGTGGACTAACTTTGACGGTACTTTTATTGACAGGTAGCTGATGTAATAAGGAGTAGCTTAGACAAATTTTTTTTTAAACTGTTAGGTGGAACGAAGTTCGCTGAGTGCTATTTTTTTATGATTTCTTAATGACTTTTGTATTTAACATGTACATGACAGTCCCATTGTATATTCTTATATTATTACACACAAAAAGCTATCTCTAAATACTTTATTTATTATTTGAAAATTCTCAAGAGCAAGTCAAATATAAATTCGCTACGCTAAAAAAGCACACAAAATTTTATCACAGTTCAGTAATTTAATATAATGCCTACAGAAAACTAAATATGATTTTTTTAATCACTAAATTTAACATTATTTTCGTGTAAAAATGTACAATATCTAGACATTAAATCTAGTGTTCAAAAACAAGCCGTCAGACCATATCATTTTGTGACACAATAAAGCAAACTGTTTTGTTTTCAAAAATATTCCATAACAACGGTAATATTTTGATGTAATCACCATTATAATATGGAATATTTAAATTTTTGCTGGTACTTTTTGTAACTTCCTGTGAACATTTTTGCTTTATGCTGAGTGTATAAAGACATTTCCCTTTTACAAATAAATGCTTAAATATAGGTGTCGGTACAAGTAAATATCTTTATACCAAGTATAATAATATGCACTTGATACTATAATATGCCAAGCTAATAACAAAATATAATGAATCTCAAAGTCAAATTATAAATATATTATTAATTAAAATAATACAAATATTTTTTTTTGAATATTTTAGTTGAACTGCAAATGCTAGCAAAAATCTTTGGTGTTTGATTTCATATCTGCTCGGATTAAAGCTTCTACCATATCGAAACGTGTCAATCTGGTACCAAATAGGTCGGTATCACTGTGTTGATTACTTGGTTGGCACTTGGTACTGCCCAGCTTGTATTCAAAAAGCGAGCTACAGCTAACTAACAATACCATTATGCAATGAGAAATAAAATCTAATAGAAACAAGAGAAAAGCGATTGTTTTACAAACGTCAATCCGGAGTTTTTAACAGCATTCACATATTTACATACCACGGCTGGTGCTAAGCAAAACATCACGAGACACGTCATAATGCAATTCTAATAGACCACGTGCGAAAAGGGATTGCGTCAATACATTATGCGGTGACTATAATACACTACCTTGATATATACAGGATGCATTCTGACCGTGATCGGAAACTATGGCAGATAATAGCTGCGGTGATTACAAACACCGTGACATTTAAATTTTCCCGACAAAAAATAAAAAACATACGTTTTCCTTACATCATCATCAGCCTATATACGTCCCACTGCTGGGCACGGGTCTCCTCTACAGCTGAGAGGTTTTAGGCCTTAGTTTACCACGCTGGCCTAGTGCGGGTTGGCGGACTACACACCTAAGAAATTCCTAAGAACTTTTAGCTGTGCAATTCCTTACAACCACATCCATTTAATATCTATGATTGTTAGGAAAACTTCAAAATTTTTGTTTTTTGTCGGGAGTTTTTTGAACGCCAATGGGTTTGCAATCCCCGTGGCTATTACCTGCCTTAGTTTCCGATCACGGTCTGAATACATACTGTATATTATTATTATCTTGTGTATAATTTTTTTTTTTTGCTTATATTCTTATGTTTACACCTATACACACTTTGCCTTCTTACATTCCATCCAAAGGTTGTCTGGAAGAGATCGCTCTCAGCAATAAGGCCGTCTAATGTTCCACTTATTTATTGATAAGTCATTTTATGTAAATTCCTGTATAAATGTGGGTATCAATAAAGAGTTATCTATCTTGGCATCGCATTCGTCTACCTTTGGAGCGTATACCGTTGGAGGAGTAGTCAGATGTTCATTTTCACATCCACGTTGTGCCAACTATATTTAAATTCCACGTAGTAGAGAACTCTTTGCCATTTTTCGAGCGCATTCCCAGACTCCGTCTTGCTACTGAGAATTTTCCAATTGATTACCAAATACTTTCCCCAACCCAGGAAGCGAATCCGAGGCCCTTAGAACGCACGACACATAGTTCGAGGTACAACGAGCGTTCAGGCAGGACGGTTAGAATTCTGAGTAATACATAACACGAAGGCACGAATTCACAAACCTCTTGTTTCGAACAGGATTAGTGACCAAGAAGCTGTGGCTTTGCAAGCAAGCTCGCGTGGTTCTAATGTAGAAAAGCAAGGGAGTATATAATTAAATATCTCTGGTTACTAACGTCTATATTAACCATTGTCCATGCCAAAGACAAGAAACTTATTTCGTAAGATCCCAACTTCAACAGAGATAATAATATAATAATTACGAAAAATAACTATTATTCTTTCTTATGTAGTAAATCTACGTGACTTTTCAAATGGAATAAAAAAAGTGAATGTTCCTTATAAAATTATCTATTTCCATATCGATTTTGTTATAATTTAGATAATTATTACAATAATGTTTTCACAATTAAGATTTCTTTATTTCTTTATTCTACCTTCTTTATTTTTCTCTTCTATTATCCATTCTATGGTTGCTTGGAAGAAATTGCCTAAAGCGATAAGGCCGCCTCTTGTTTTTTTTTTTTTAATAGCTGTTCTTGTTTCTTTATATTATTTTGTATATATACAAGAAAGTGTAAATTTATAAATAAATTTTATGATGTGTATCATATATTTATTTGTTTGTCTAAACGTTGAGATCTTAGGAACTATCCATCAACTCCTGCCTATTTTCCTTGATCCTGGAAGCACCATAGCAGACCGGCATGAGAATGTCTAGTAATAAGAGACGGAAGCCTTTTATGTATTTGACGAGCGCTGTGCTTGCCATTAGGCGCGAGGTTGTCACTATACTCTGTCGGTATGAAAAATAAACCTACCTGTAACTTTTATCACTATATTCTGTCCGTATAAAACATAGCCTGGTTGCCTCGTGGTCTCGCGGCACAAGTATGTTTCGTGCGATCTAGAGGTCCCGGGGTCGATTCCCTGGTCAGGCAGTATTATTAGGTTTTTCCATTAGGAAATTCTCAGTAACAGCTCGGAGTCGGGAAATGTGCCCGATAAGCGGCAATAGGCTCGCCCCCTATTACGTGGGACTGATACATACCTGGCGAAATGTGGGTACAAAAATTCACCTCTGCCTGCCCCTTCGAGGAATACAGGCGTGAGGTTACGTATGTATAAAAAATAGCTAAATGTAACGAGGATGGGTCGCTGTGAAAAGTTAATTACATAGATCAAAAGACACGATAAAATAATGTACTTACCTGATCTCTAAGGAAGAGATATGTAAATCCAGCAAGGAATTCTAAATCTGTTAAAAAAATAAGTTGCACCATGGCTATGGTATCACCTATAACAACTTACCTTAGTACCTTACAACTTAGTATTACTCTCTTCGATGCCACAGACTTGCATGTACATAATATGTAAAAACTATTAAAATTCTAACTCAAAGAAATCACTTGGATTTACGTCAATTCATTTAGGATGGCACACCACGTGCCCAACCGCACCTATAATGGAGTAATCAACCGCAAATTGAAAAACAATTAAAGGTGTTGATAAGCAAGAGATATAAATCACTAATGCAAAGCCAATGTTGTGATGTAAGTATCATCATCATCATCAGCCCTTATACGTCCCACTGCTGGGCACGGGTCTCCTCTGCAACTGAGAGGGTTTAGGCCTTACTCCACCATGCTAGCCTAGTGCTGGTTGGCGGACTACACACCTAAGAAATTCCTAAGAATTTTTAGGTGTGCAGGTTTTATCACGATGTCTTCTATCACCGTTAAAGTACGTGATAATTCATTGTGAATACATACATAACTTCGAAAAGGTGTGAGGTGTGTGCCTGGCGTTTGAACGCGCGATTGCCGATATTCTCGACCGCGTGGGTAAGCCTCGAGGCCATCACGACTTTTTTCTTCGGTCCACAGAGTATACAGGCGTATATATATATATATGTTTGTATTGTATGTAAATAAGTATGTATTTACAGGCCCGTAGCGCAGTTGGCTGGAACGAGAGGCCGCGGGTTCGATCCCCGCACCAAGACAAATGTTTGTGTGATCTATTATATATGCGATATTTTGCTTCACCGTTAAAGTAAGTGATAATTCATAATGAATACACACATAACTTCGAAAAGTCAGAAGTGTGTGCCTGGTGTTTTAACCCGCAACCGCCGAGATTCTCGAACGCGTGCAAAAACCTCGAAGCCATCACTACGTAATGTAAACTAATATTAATTTTAAACTATTAACAGATACTACTGAGAATAACCATGCAAATTGCAGTCAATTATTCTTATTTGAGTTGAGTTGCAAATATGTGTGGAGCAAGCTGGTCCCAAACATTAATTGAAGTAAGAAGTAAGAATTAGTGAATATTTACAGCTAAATTATGGACGATTTTATTATGTCCTATTATACCTGGCGAAATGTAGGTGCAGAAACGCATCTCTGCCTGCTCCTTCGTGGTGCAGGCGTGAGGCTGTGAATGCATGTATACAAATGTGAGGACATAAAAAAGGAAATTCAATATTTGTAACTAAATTTCAATAACAATTCAACTTCAATAATAATAAAAAATGTTGCAAAACATAAAAGTTATAGGCGGACAAACAAAATAATGCTCAAAAATTTAAAAATAAATATCGGTATTGCAGGAATAAAAAACAAGTTTTAACAATTACCTATAATTTTTAAAAATAAATGAAAAAAAGTAAACATTAGTAAATAATAAACAAGAAGAAAGAGAAACGAAAATCAATACAAAAGGCAAGTCGGCAATTAAAAGGTTCAAACAAATTTTTTAAAGAAACTTGTACTTTTAATTAAGCGCAAACTTTATTGAAACCTAATAAACAAAGTTGGCATCGAACAAACCTTTTAGAACTGTGTAAGACGTCAGAAATATTGAAAAAACGATAGAAAATTTCTAAAAATAAACTTCCAATACTTATAAAGTCTGTGTCACTGTTCTATTAAAATTTTCTAGTAATTAAATTTTGCAGATCAACTTAACTGATTTATTTTTACTTTCTTATATTATAGAGATTGCTAATAATTGAACATACTTAAAATAAAATTATGTGTATTAAAAGATTAAACAATGCCCCATTCATTAGCCCGAATGCGATCGAGAGGATCTCCGTTCCATTCCCCGGTCGAGGCAGTGTTATTACAGATTTTTCCATTAAGAAATTCTTAGAATAGAGTCATTAACCAATTTCTTTTCATTCACCGAATTACAACATACGAAAAATCCCTGCAAACCTAATTCAATCATGTCTCCAAAAAATTCTTCAACGTAGATATGAAATCGATTTGAAAATCGACGGTATTACGTGTCGCAAGTCATTGATAAAGACTTCACGCCGCGCCGCGCCGGTGTCACAGCACCTAATCACACATCTCGTTTGAAGTCACGTACGGGCGTGCTACTGAAGATCATCTATTGGCAGTGCGGCTTGAAAGAATTTAATAGTTTTCTGTTTAAAATTGCTATAATTTTATTGAACGACCATTGGAGCAAAAAGGCACTTGAGTCGAGTCCTTGTATCAGCAAAGACAGCATAGGACGTCCACCGACATACACAATAAATATTACAAAAAAGTTTCTGGCCTGCGATACAGACTCCTATCTAGCAGGTCAATCAACACCTGGAGGCAGTGAACATCTTGTGATTAAGTATGATGATGAAGAAAGAAATCTTTCGGAAAGCCCTATTGATAGAACTTAAAATATAAAATACGTTATTGAAGACGTGAAGTCTCATATCAACAAACAAATACCTAATTATTTTTAGTACTTCCAACATATTTGTGTCTATTTAGCCGTAGTTATCTGTGACAACCACAGTAATAAGTCCAAAAATAAAGGAATAAACGTATCCCCTTCCTACAGGTGTTCAATACCGGAGTGTGAGGAAGACCCTGCGAAGATCAACTACACGATACCCCACGACCCCGACGGTAGCCCGGCCAGGTGTGTTAGATACGCACCTTTCAACACCACAATAGGAAACGGCACCTTCTGCGCTCCACACTACTTCGACACATCCACCAAGATCGAGTGCGAATCCTTCGTGTATTTGGAAGAGCATTCTATTGTTAAAGAGGTGAGCTTAAGATGTATAAATCTGAATGCCGTTGCCCAGTGGCGTAACTTCCATAGAAGCTCAAAAGCATTACATGTTAATTGTTTAATGTCTATTTTATAATTGTTTATTGTTGGGTCAGTATATTCTAATTTACATGTCAAATTGCTTATGTTAAATAAAGATTCAAAGCTTAAAGATTATTATTCGGAATTTTGAAAGGCAAAACGGGCTTTTGGGCTTCTATGGAAGTACCGCCACTTCCGTTGCCATCAGGCTTATCTTTGTTATTATTTCGTAAGGAAATTATACTGTGAAAGATTTGCTTGTAGAAATGCTTTATAATACAATGAGGTCAAAGAGTTTGCCAGATCATGCGAGCATTTCGATGGTATAGTGGCGTCAAGCGGAGCGAGAAAAAGCATCTCATCAACCCGTTTGGAATGTGTCAAGAGATGAGTGATGTATCAAGGCAAATGTTGGTCTGTTTGATCAGCACCGAACTTACTATTAAGTAAGGCGTTGTCAATTTAGCAGTAATAAAAAAGGAAAAAAAAAGTATTGCACTAATCATCATCATCATCATCATCAGCCCATATACGTCCCGCTGCTGGGCACGGGCCTCCTCTACCATTGAGAGGGTTTAGGCCTTAGTCCACCACGCTGGCCTAGTGCGGGTTGGCGGACTACACACCTAAGAAATTCCTAAGAACTTTTAGGTGTGCAGGTTTTATCACGATGTTTTCCTTCACCGTTAAAGCAAGTGACAATTCATTGTGAATACACACATAACTTCGAAAAGTCAGAGGTGTGTGCCTGGGGTTTGAACCTGCGACCGCCGAAATACTCAACCGCGCGCCTATCGAGGCCATCACTGCTTAAAATTTAGCATAAGTAGTCTTAACTCCTTAAATTAATATTCATTTGTTTTTTGTAAATTCTGACCCATTTTTTATTACTACACTGTTATAATAAGGATTACGATATGCACTTCCAGGAATCTAGACAAACTTTTCGCTATTTTCGTGCTGCTAATTTTTGTAATAGGAACACCAAAGAATATCGACCCGAGAATCGAAACCGAGACCCCCCACCACTTGTTTATGCCGCTGTTCTAACAAGACAGGCAATAATGCAATTACTCCGGTAAATTCTAGAACTTAGATATGAATAATTCAAACATCAAAGCCATTCACTCTACAATCGTAAACAGAACTCAACCGACGTAAAGTTTATATTTACCTACTAATCGATAATTCTTAAATATACTGTTTATTCATTTACATAATATGGACTTTTCCATTCGATTTATTTTGCCCCATTTTTCTTTGACCCGGACTAATTTCTAAATACCATTTGCCCTCATATTTCTATCTTTATCAGACCATACACGTCCTGATACTCAGTAGAGGCTTCATTACTGACAAGATTAGGCCTCAGTCTACCTCGGCGGCTTAGTGCGGGTTGACAAACTACTCATCTAAGACATTTTTGATGGAGTATATAAATATAAATAAATAAATACACCCAACAGTCACATACATAGTTCTGATCCCACACTAAGATACAAGTCTTGTGTCGTGGGTATCTGAAACTACGAGAGACTTTTCGGTCTCACATGTGTATGTGTCTGGGTGTCCAGACCCGAAACAAATATTTGTGGATCACACAAACATTTGTCTCGGTGCGGGGATCGAACCCGCGGCCTCTCGTTTCGTAAGCTGGTGTCTAGCCAACTGCGCCACGGGGCTGTCAACTGTACATTTTTTCTCATTATGAAAGAAAGAAAGAAAGAAAGAAAAAAGTTTTATTATTGGCCATACGAAAAACAAATACAAAAAAAACAATTCGTAAATGCAAATAACATAGCCAACAATGATCCCTTCATTCAGCTGTATGCTGCAATTCCGCTTGCACGGTATAGCAGCGCTGGTTTTCAATAAAGGGACCAAATGACCAACGGACGATAGGTAGGCGTACAGGTAGTTTTAAACAAAAATAAAAGTTAATAATATTCATCATCAGCCCAAATACGTCCCACTGCTGGGCACGGGCGTCCTCTACAACTGAGAGGGTTTAGGCCTTAGTCCACCACGCTGGCCTAGTGCGGGTTGGCGGACTACACACCTAAGAAATTCCTAAGAACTTTTAGGTGTGCAGGTTTTATCACGATGTTTTCCTTCACCGTTAAAGCAAGTGATAATTCATTGTGAATACACACATAACTTCGAAAAGTCAGAGGTGTGTGCCTGGGGTTTGAACCTGCGACTGCCGAAATTCTCGACCGCGCTCCTAAACGTCGAGGCCATCACTGCTATTTAATAATATTACTATATTAAAATATACTATTTTTATATATTGCACTAGTCTAACTAAAATTAATAATTAGACTAGTGCTTTACTCAATATAAAAAATATATTCTAAAATAACATGAGAATTGTTCTCATTTTCAAATATGAAAGATGTCTAACGTTTTGACAGTATTAACTAAAAGGATTAAATCATCTATTTAACGACATTTTCATTGATAGTGCACTTATGTCCATGTAATGTAACTAGTATTTTTAAATCCTTACTAATATTATAAATGCGAAAGTAACTCTGTCTGTCTGTCTGTCTGTCTCGCTTTCCTGCTGATTAGATATAAATAGATATAGGACATTAAAAGTTTGTAAAAAAAAATACCTTTAAGGGGGTAAAATAAAAATAGGGGTGAAAGTTTGTGTGGAAATCCGTGATTTTTGAAGCTAGAATGATGAAACGACGTGTAGACGACTGTAACTATGTATATGTAACTATATGTCTGTTATGCTTTCACGCCTAAATCATTTGACCGATGTAAACGATTTTTGATATAGACATAAATGGGACTCTGTGGAATAAAATAGACTACAACTTATTTTCATTCTGACCCCAACCCTGTAGTCTACGCGGACGGAGTCGCGGGCAAAAACTAGTATTTTATAAAGAGACGTCACAATATTCATCAATGAATGACATCATCGCAATCGTCTTTTTCGCTGAGAAAATTGGAATCTGTAGAGTACGTTTAGGTATTCGCAGATTTTACTAAGAAATTATTGTAATGGAAAGTAATTTAGTGAAAGTGGAATTTCTCTCGATGTTTTTTGCAGATTTTATCGGTCATTTGAATTGCGATTATACTGAATAGAATAGTTTTTTAATCTTCGCAAACCTTAAAAAGTTTCGTAGTTTTTTTTCTCTTAGAACAATTGTCTATACAAAAACACGCTATAAGAAAATTTAGTAGGTACAAGAGTAGAAACTTACGTATAATGACATTTATTACGAGAAGAATAGAGACCTAATAACCTAACGATAGAACGCCTATTTTTTAGATATAAATAAACCAACAGTCACATACATAGTTCTGACCCTACATTAAGATACAAGTCTTGTGGCGTGGGTATAGGGAACTACGAGAGACTTTTCGGCCTCACAAACACCCAGACCCGAAACAAATACTTGTGGATCACACAAACATTTGTCTCGGTGCGGGGGTCGAACCCGCGGCCTCTCGTTTCGCAAGCTGGTATCTAGCCAACTGCACCACGGGGCTGACTAGATATAATCTTTATCTAGTCATTTAAACACCTCCGCATCTCGCTAATCACTCGTTGAATATTCCATCATGCCTGGTTGGCTGGAAGAGATCGCTTTAAGTGATAAGACCGCTTATTGTCCACTGTATTTTAGTTGTTTTTGTATAGTTATTTTTCTGTTTAAAAAATGCCCAATAAATTTATCTATCTTTCTATCTATCAAAAGCGATGGTTCAGTTTCGTCATTTTTTTTCTTTTTTTTTTTTGTATGTGACATTTACACAAGATCTCGTGCTTAAGTGGGTAACGTAAGAAGGAGATGTCCTCGCTTGAATTTCCATGTAGGGTAAGATATTATTTGATTTTCCATAAATATATACTTAGCACCACCACGGAAACCGAAAATATGTCTTGATTAACAATACAGTATATACGCCTCATTTTAGATGGAATTTTAAATACAATTAGCGCAAACCGTGGATCTCTGCTTACCTTTTTGGAGACACGAGTGTGATCTCATGTATGTGATGTATAGCAACACTTATAAAATATTTTTTTATAACTAAAAGGCTCTAAGAAATATCCCAGATACTTATAATTTTAAAAAATGTGTGCGTGAGAAGTTATACTTTTTTGGCATCATTAAATAAATATTAAAAATTATTTATTTATTTATTTACACTTCCTTGTATGTACAAAATATTATAAAGAAACTTATCTATTAAAAATTAGACAAGAGGCGGCCTTATCGCTCTAGGCAATTTCTTACAGGCAACCTTAGGACAGATAATAAAAGAGGAAAAATTATTATTTTAATTTTTATCACATTTTTTTATCAAATGTTTTATTAAATTTTATTTATTTATTTTATAAATATTAAATAACCAATAATAAATATTTAACATCAATAATTTAATAATATTTAGTATTCGTTTATATTTTAATTTATATCAATAAATAATACATACGGATAGTTAACCTTAATTATATTGGAGTACATAGCTTCAGCCTGTTACTTTTGTGTTACAGTGATGCGCACGCCTCTTAAAATTTCCCTCTCATCATTTTTTCATTATAAAGAAGTATAACTTCAAAAAAAGAACAAATGCTCTAATCCCTCTGGAATACCAAACAAATACGCGTAAGTTGACACAGGCGTTATTAATTAAACCGCCGGCGAGCAATATCGGTTATTCCCGGAACAATTTCGTCTGTATCTCAGATCAAATGGGATTAATTAGCTATTCCTGGCCGTAAGTACATACCTAGATAAACACTAACGGTGGTAATGAATATTAGTTCAACCGCCGTGTCGGGGCAATTGAATACTATAATCTACGCTTTGGTCGATATCCGTGCTATATAACTAGGCGTGTGCGAATAATTCTGTTCCAATTATTATATTAAATAAATAAATAAATTCACCCAACAGTCACATACATAGTTCTGATCCCACACTAAGATATAAGTCTTGTGTCGTGGGTATCAGAAACTACGAGAGACTTTTCGGTCTCACATACACCCAGACCCGAAACAAATATTTGTGGATCACACAAACATTTGTTTCGATGCGGGGATCGAACCCGCAGCCTCTCGTTTCGCAAGCTGGTGTCTAGCCAACTGCGCCACGGGGCTGTCAATTATTCGCAAATTTTCTAGTATTTTGAATTTAGAGTTTGTTATTAAAAGTGTAGAAGTCCATTATATTTTTTGAGTTCACACTAGTTTAATAATGATGTCTTGAGAGGGGTCCACAAACATCTCTAGCCAATATTAGCATCTCGATTTTTTATGTTATTGACAGAGATGAAGTTACATATATATTAAAATTGAGCTTTTGTTTTCTCCGGGTAATTGATTTTCAATTATTCGATTCGATTCGATTGATAGTCGCACACCCCTAGTATAAAAAGATTAGGATAGCAACCTGTGTTTTAGAGGTGACGGGTTCCTGGGTCGAAAATGATGTTGGGTTGTTGTATTCTAAAACTCTCGGTAGGTGCACGAAGTGTGCGAAGAAGACCGTAAAAAATGAAGTGATTATCGTAGCTTCGAATCCCTGTCACATACTTATAACTTTACTATGCCATGTAAAACATTGTGAGGAAACGTAGTCTGTCTTAGTGAGCCGAATTTAGATTTATCATCATCATCATCATCATCACCAGCCCATATTCGTTCCACTGCTGAGCACGGGCCTCCCCTACAACTGAGAGGGTTTAGGCCTTAGTCAACCACGCTGGCCTAGTGCGGGTTGGCGGAGTACACACCTAAGAAATTCCTAAGAACTTTTAGGTGTGCAGGTTTCCTAACGATGTTTTTAGATTCACCACCTCCTAACTATAAAGGAGGCCCGTGCTCAGAAGTCGGCCATTTTAGTACTAGTGAATCATATTGAAGTAATCTTATAGAGAAAATATATTTAGCAAATAGTAACGAATTATACCTGAATTAATAACAGCTATTTCTTAAAACGATTCTGTTTTGAAGAACCTATTAACTGCTGACTTGTTTTGTTAAATTGTACTTTTTGCTCTAAATATGTACCTACAATGCAAAAACTGTTATAATTTAGCTAAGATTTCTGTGTTTATGAGAAAAAAACTGGAAATACGTAAGGTCGAGTTTTTTGTAATACAGCTAATAGTGACTAAGAATATTCTCTTTACATATAGTACGCATACATCACGCTTATATGACTGAAGAGGTAGGCAGAGGTAAACAACACCAACTATTTATCGACTGTGATTTTTACGTCTGGCGTAATTGGGGCTTTTCTAAGATAACTTTTTGATTCCAAAAATTTTGAAATGAACCTACCGAAGCGGCAAGTATGAACTAGTAATTTATAAAATACACATTAGATAGAGAAACATTAAGGTCAGCCAAGTGCATTCGTATACCGACCTTTAATAACTGACCTTAAAAGATCACCGAGCGCATGTCACGTAATATCTTCCTGGAAACTGACGTTCATTATAAATAAACAACCTACTAATGTTTACATACTACACGCCCCTTCGTATGCAAAGGCGTATTTCAAAACCCACGCTTCGTCAGATAGCAAACTCCATAATAATACTGAGCAACCTAACGAATAAACTGGAATTAAACCTGGAACCTTTAGCACGCATCAATTTATGATACGGGAGCAACGCTTTAATACAATTACACTGGTCAACATGACTTTTTGCCGTTAATCCAATTGTACTTTTTCGGTATCTTTTATGTATAAATATTAACGGAAAAATAATAAAAAATATCTATTACATCGAAATATCTAAATATGTACAATTACATATATGTACGATATATTTGGCTTAATTTTGTGAGGGTATATCGAAAAAGAGTAGTGCAACAGCTGATCTTACTTACAAAGACAATATTGTTGTTGGTAGTACACGATGTATCCTTAAACCTGTATATTTTCAACTCGTTATTGTTCGTTCATTGATGTTTAATTTTTTAATATTACTTTAACAAACTACCATTACGTAATACGAGTATTGCTACGACGACGTGCAGTTTCTGGTGTTTATTCCAAAGTGTTGTTCTTTAAATTGTGAAGTTTTTTTGTCAATTTGAATACGTTTCGGTTTTGAAGAAGTGTACTAAATAGTAAATACATATGTATATAGTTTGCATTGTGAATCGAGTGTTTAAATTCATCGGATCTCTTCTATTTTGTTTGTGGGGAGTTTAATTCAAGTTCCAATCGAGAACGTCCTACGCCGTTACTATATATAACATTTACAATTTGTATTTTGGTTTTAAGATTTCTGAGAGTATTAATAATAAAGCTTGGACACCAAGTTTTTTTTGTTTAAGAAATGTATGTTATTTGAGAGGGTGGTTTAATGGTACCCACCGATTAATGCCTTTTTCTAAACCTGTAATTTGGAGGGAACAAAAGATCATGAGAATGATTGTTATTTTTGTTTAAGGAAACTGAAGAGATATTCTTATAAAACAAGAAGTAAAATTACATATCCTGATGTGGAATCTGTAACTAAACCGATTCCTTATACTGAAGACAGCCCACCACCTCAGCCTACAAATAAATTTCAAATAATCTTTTTTCTTAGAAAGTGGGTGTTTCAAATTTTTTTTATGAACGTAGTTTAACTAATCTCATGGTAAGGTATGGAAAAATACAAGTTTCAAACCGCGGCAATTTTTTTTTTTTTTTTTGTTGACCAGTGTTATTTACAAATCCATTAAAAGTTAGATATTAAGTGTAAAACAGGGTAAACGGCTTGGTCCTTTACAAAAAAGAGTTAAAATAATAGAAAAAGTTATCTTGATCAGGTAAAATGTTATTTGATTTTTTCGTTAGTGCGTACTCAGCAGCAGCCAGGAGTCTAGAAATGTAGCCGAGAATGGGAAAGCTTACACGCTATAACGCGCATCTAAAACCACTACTGGAGACTCGTGGGTGTAGAATTACAACTCAGCCTAAGCTACACATATTAAAAATTACATGTAAAAATGCAAAGTATCTACGAAAAATTAAATCGAAAAATACTAGCCACGTTTACCTGTCCTACCGTTTCGCAATAAAACTTATTCAATAGATTACTCGTGGTGACAAAACATTCGCGCTTCACCGTATCTGGTGGTGGAATGTCACGTTCCACTACACTGTTGTATTGTACGTCGTGTATGTTTCGGCAAACTGGGACATGCACAACCTCATTTCATATCCCAGCATGGGTTTCGGTCTCAATTTTCGGCAAATTGGGACGTATACCGCCTGATTTTATCTACATTATGTCAATGTTTACGTTAATTAGACTGTGTATGGTCGTAATCCCAGTGATCGAGATCTAGTTTTAGCAATATAAGCATTCTATAAAGCGGTTTGATTCCCGCTCTGAGATATTTTTAAGTGAATTTATTTATTTGATTTGGTCTGGGTGATTGTGAGGCAAATAATCTCTCGTATTTTCTGATAATGACAAAACAATACTCGTCCACTTATGTGCGTTACTATGTGGTTTACTAATAATAATTATCTTTTTTTTTCTCTTTACAGTTCGACCTGGCATGTCAAGACTGGAAGCGTTCTCTTGTGGGAACAGTCCACAATGCTGGATTCTTCATATCCATCCCACTCACTGGGCTCATATCAGATAAATATGGCCGAAAGCCAGCCATCGTTTTCGCGTCCGTCGCCAATGGAGTGTTTGGCGTTATTCGGGCGCTTTCGGTCAACTACGACATGTTCGTCGTATTCGAGTTTTTGGAGCCGGCCTTCGGCGGAGGTGTTTATACAGCATGTTTCGTTCTCGGTAAGCTTTTCATTTATTCATTATGTCCCTTCGCTATTAAAGAAAACTACGACATTTTCTTAATAATTCATGGTACCAATCTTCTATGAAGGTGATCTTGAAGTAGGAATGAGTTACGCAATTTAAACTAAATCCAGGTGCTTCGTTTAATTCTTATGAATAATTGTTTTTTAATATAATACAATATAGTCCGCCAACCCGCACTAGGCCAGCGTGGTGGACTAAGGCCTAAACCCTCTCAGTTGTAGAGGAGGCCCGTGCCCAGCAGTGGGACGTATTTGGGCTGATGATTAATATAATGGTAAATACCCGGAAAACATGATAAACAAAGATTAGATAATAAATCTTGAAGTGAGTACTATGAAATTCTAAATACACATCTGGAAATTGCAAGCCGTTTTAGCCAAGTTAGACCTATTTAAAATAGTAAAAAACTGAGTGCGTCATCCTGCTTGACGCGAAGAACGCGCTTTTTATGAATTGTATGTATCTATTGATGATTACACTAAACTTAGTCACCTCTAGAATAAGCGTCAGAAAAATGTGGTGCAAAATAAACATCAGCTATTTTCCGGTACTACTATTTTTTAAGAATCTTTTATGAATAAGTGTCCAAGGAATTCGCATAAAAAGTTATCAACTTTTAAGAAAAATAATTTCAATGAAACATGCGTGAACTTATTTAATACAAGGAAGTTAGGTTGAGGAAATAATTTATTTTTTATCAAAATATTTTCAATTACATTCAATTGAATTGCTTTACCTACAATGAAGATAGTGCCAGTATTTTTAGGTATATTGTATTTACATTTTTTTGCTTTTAAGCCTAGATAGTTTGAAGGCTGCCACGTGAGTCGTTGTTGAATTTAGAGGCCCCGGGTACGATTCCCGGGTGTGCCTTTTTCTATCATAGCGTGTAATAATGCTTAGTTTCTCAATATTCTATTTGGATAAATCTGCACTTACTGTAATTGATTTGTCATTCATTTTGATACGTACACTCATACTTACGTACTAATGATAGTGCCCCTATAGCAGGGTTTCTCAAAATGGGGATCGTGAGCCCCTAGGGGTTCGCCATTCGACGGCAGGGGGCTCGCGACAAGATTTACGTAATGGTGACTTGATGCCTAGCAGGCACGTGCGGCACACATAGTGGCTACAATACAACATACTTTTGTAAAAGTGGGTTTTCACACCTGGTCATGATAAAAATTGAATCCATTTGCGACAAGAAACAAGCTAACCCATGACATTAATATTAAAAAGATATTTATTTTGAACCAACCCGCCAACTGCCAACCCGCACTAGGCCAGCGTGGTGGACTAAGGCCTAAACCCTCTCAATTGTAGAGGAGGCCCGTGCTCAGCAGTGGGACGTATATGGGCTGATGATGTTGATGTTGATGTTGATTTATTTTGAAATAAAAGTATTATTAGCCCCGTGGCGCAGTTGGCTAGACACCAGCTTGCGAAACGAGAGGCCGCGGGTTCGATCCCCGCACCGAGACAAATGTTTGTGTGACCGACAAATATTTGTTTCGGGTCTGGGTGTATGTGAGACCGAAAAGTCTCTCGTAGTTTCTGATACCCACGACACAAGACTTGTATCTTAGTGTGGGATCAGAACTATGTATGTGACTGTTGGGTGTATTTTATTTATTTATTTTCTTCAACAGACAATTTTATTATTTTGTTTGGGGGAGGGGTCTGATTATTTACTTAAGACTTAAGGGGTTCGCTGTCCCCTGGAAACATTAACAGGGGTTCGTGAAACCAAAAGTTTGAGAAACACTGCCCTAACTCGTAAGTACCGTGTAATGAAGAGCGAGGCTACCAACAATCTCCTAATGTTATGGAACCCAGAACTACACAAACACCGCATACTTCTACTTGAGTACTAATCTCTATAAAACATTGATTAAAATCTCCCTTTATTAATTATTTTTTCTTTAATTATTCTCTTAAAGTTGTCTTTCCATGATAACTTGTGCCTATATCGTGAACAACTTAATAGCCACGCCGATTTCCTATACATTGTGTAGCTAGTTTCCTTACATATGAAGGTTGATTAACGGAAATAATCAGAAGCATGGTAGCGTATTAATAATCAATTATTGCAACCATACGCGGAAACTAAACTGTACAATACATTTATAATAGAATACTTCAATAAGCATTTGTGACGTAGTACATATAAGCAGTGATGGCCTCGAGGTTTAGGCGCGCGGTCGAGAATCTCGACGGTCGCAGGTTCAAACCCCAGGTATTCACAATGAATTATCATTTGCTTTAACGGTGAAGGAAAACATCGTGATGAAACCTGCACACCTAAAAAAAAAAAAAAAAAAATCTTAGGAATTTCTTAGGTGTGTAGTCCGCCAACCCGCACTAGGCCGGCGTGGTGGACTAAGGCCTAAACCCTCTCAATTGTAGAGGAGGCCCGTGCCCAGCAGTGGGACGTATTTGGGCTGATGATGATGATGATGATGACATATAACATAGGGTATCGTCGACAACCTCCTGTTCAAGAAAATGTACACAGTATATGACAAGACCTAATATACATCACATCACCTCCTCATCAGCCCATATACATATGTATTATGTACATACGTCCCACTGCTGGTCACGGGCCTCCTCTACAACTGTGAGCAGGGTTAGGTCTTTGTCCACCACGCTGGCTTAGTACGGGTTGGCGGAGTACACACCTAAGAAATTTTAGGTGTGCAGGTTTCCACACGATGTTTTATATAATATGTCTTTAGTTTAATATTGTGATTTTTATGTTTTAAAACACCAGAGTAAAATGTCTGCATTCAGGTTTTATTTCATACTATTTAGGAACCGATACGATAAAAAGGTTGCAATAAGGAACAAATTATCCGGTTCGACTGAGGTGTAAAGCGGCCACTCTATCGACTAGACCAGGCTTTCTATATATGGGTTAATAATAGAATAATAAATGAACTTCTGTTACGTATAACTAGGAAATCTTTAACATTATTAAAACATTGAAAACAGTGGAAAACTATAAAAATCATGGTGATAATTGTCATCAAAGTGTGCGCGACAATCTTGTGTTATTATAAACAGAATTACATGTTTAATGGCATGCATATTCGCCAGCTGCAATTTTCATAATTTGACACCAATCACATCCCATCCCGGGTGACAATACAATCTCCACATCTTAAATCATTGCAATTTTATAATAATAACTGTTATACAGTAATAATACTGTCCCAATGCGAGCTTATATTTACGCCTGCAATCTTGAATCTAGGCAGAGATGTATTTCCAAACACTATTTTTGCCACCTTAGCACTTCTTACCGGAAAGCGCTGCGTAGAACGTCCACCCACAAGATGGTCCGACGACCTGGTGAAGGTCGCGGGTCGCCGCTGGATGCAGGCTGCCTCCAACAGGTCACTATGGAAGTCATTGGGGGAGGCCTATGTTCAGCAGTGGACTTCCTTAGGCTGATAATGATGATAATTTTTGCCACCTTAGTTTTAAGTAATAGGGACGAACCTATCGCCGTTTTTCGCGCTCATTTCCATGTCGCTAATGAGAACGTACTAATGCAAAAATCCAGGAACACTAGCCCTGATGTTACACCAAAACTAAAACAGTGGTATAAGGTACGAGAAACCAGACAGACTTTTCGGATTTATTAAAACCCATATGCGAAAATTTGTATGAAAAAAAGAACTTGAGACGAAACCAACTTTAAACCAAAAATGTATAGTCTACGAAAAGTTATGTAAATTATACCATTATTATCGAATAACAAGCAATTATTACTTTGAATTATATTATTTCTATAATTCATATCGCATGTTTCAATTGGTCATTTCCTATGTAGAGATTACAATTTATTATTAACATGTGTTTCAATATTATTGTAGTTCATTTAAGTATAACGAAATCATAATCCATTCGTTTTAGTATATTTTATACAGTGGCACGTGTTGCTCGCGACTTTGTCCGCGTGAAATTCTTCGAAAGAGGCTAACTTTTCTTCCGATATTTATTTACTTGATCGGAGTTGTATTGTGTTGCTACAGTTTGTATCGTTATGACATCTATAGTTATGACATGTATCGTTATGACATGTATCATTATGACATTTATCATGTAAAATTGAAACTATGTCAATTTAAAAAATAATAATATTGCTATTTCTATTTTAAAAAAAATGACATTTCGTGTTGCTGAGGGAGTTTCTTGCCGTTTCTTCTCCACAGCGATAACACGTTTCGAAGCGGCAATAGTTTAGTATGAAATAGCTTAAAATTGACGATTCAAAAGAACTTGTAAAAGTCTATTTGAATAAAGATAATTTGACTTTGACTTTGACTATTATGTCTTATCTATGCGATATTAGTTAAGCCCAGTCCACCTGTGAACACCATTTTAGAGTTGTGTGTGTTATAATCAAATGGGCAAAATATCAATAAACTGTGGTTATGTTTCATTGCCCTAATGTCGTTAAGTCCTACATTTTTGAAGTGAAAACTTCTTTAGAGTCGTTGTGATTTGAAAGTCGATTAAACGAAAAAGTGACAGTAAAAAGACAGACAGATTTTAATAAAGGTTTCACTGTTAATATACTTGGCCACTATATAATAGGTATTGTGAAGAATGCAGCTATAAAAAATATTTTCATATTGAAGCCAAAATTTTTTAAGGTTTCTTTTCTACCACGTGTGAACTGCACAGGTTTTATTTTATTTTAATACACTTCACCTAAACTCCAGGACATGGATCCTCTTAATAACTGAGGGGCTAGGCTTTAGACCAAAAATAATAAAAAAACTCGACTGCCTCGTGGTCTCGCGGTACAAGTACCTATGTGCCGTGAGATCTAGAGGTCCTGGGTTCGATTCCCGGGTCGTGCAAAGTGTTATTGGATTTTTCCATTAGGAAATTTTCAATAGTAGTACGGAGTCTGGAATTGTACCCGAAAAACGGCAATAGACTCGCCCCCTATTACGTGGGACTGATACATAACTGACGAAATGTGGATGTAGAAATGCACCTCTGCCTACCCCATCAGGGAATACAGGCGTGAGTTTATGTATGTAAAAAAAAAGTTGTTGAGTAGTTAAATAGGTAACATTTTTAAAACTTATACCATCTACAAATCTACAAATTTCTTGAAGTGTGGCAGCCCCTTTTACCCTGACATAAATTGGGGCACACAATCTAGTTGTCCCGGGTTCAATTTTCAGGTCAACCATTGTTATTTCCTTTAGAATATTTTTGTGGCAACATGAAGACTGAAACTGAACAGTTTAGCTTCTCGGGGAACTCAAAACCATAGCAGGGGAGATACAGGTCTGCTTACACCTTCGGGGAATTGTCTCTCTGTCTCTCCGTGTCTGATAGCAATAGGCTTTATTGTTCTCAGTCACTTATAAATAAATAAATAAATACACCCAACAGTCACATACATAGTTCTGACCCCACACTAGGATACAAGTCCTGTGTCGTGGGTATCAGAAACTACGAGAGACTTTTCGGTCTCACAAACACCCAGACCCGAAACAAATATTTGTGAATCACACAAACATTTGTCTCGGTGCGGGGATCGAACCCGCAGCCTCTCGTTTCGCAAGCTGGTGTCTAGCCAACTGCGCTACGGGGCTGTTATACAACAGAATTTGTTACGTTAGTTTAACCTTTCCCAATGTTGGACAGATATCAATAAATTTAACACGCTCACCTCACAATCGCACTTTTTGCTAGCGGACGTAGGTTTTTATTGTGTTTTTTGCAACACCTCGTCGATCACAATCAAAACAGTACGCACAAAAAATTCGTACACATTCACCCGAATTATTTTAGTTGCTTTACTTTATTTTTTTATTTAATTGACATATTTTTTTTATCTTGACAGCTATTGTAAATTTAATTGGGTATGTCAAAAAATCCTGTAAAAACGCTACGAAAATAGCATCAATTTTACTACTCATAGAAACTTGTTTGTTGATGTTTGTTAACGATTAACTTTTTAGGATTAAATCAGTTTGCCTGGTTCTTAGACTTTTATCAGTGATTCGTCACTAACCGAAATTACCTATTTTGAATTGAAGTAAAAGGTATTTTACTAAATTAGTATTTTTTACAAAAAATCATGCAAATAAACCATCTAAATCAGATAAACAGCTTCTTATATTTGTTTTTGCTAATTATAGTTGCATTGTAGAATGTAGCTCAAGATTTAAGTTCCTCATTAGACGTTTTCTGCTCTTGATGTTTTTGATTCTGTTTTACTAGTGGGTGGAGAATATTGTTAAAGATATGACGCCAAGTATGCAGGTTGTCTTAAAAATATTATAAACCATATATGATATCACTACAAAAATTCCAAAGGAATGTTCCCTTGAGATATGCTTTTGATGTCAGATGATAACTACAGCTAATGTGAGGTTACATGAATAAAATTTAAATGTTTTATGAATCAGTAAGCATAGACAATATATATCACTGAAAGATACATATCATAGGTACTTACATCACTAGGTGTAAGTGCGTTCAATTCTCCGTGCCATAAAAACTAAGGAAAACCGAGTTCAACATTCCAAGTTTTTAATTCACCAAAACTGTGACAAGTAACGCCTTTTCGTCACCCATAATATTCGCCCTTCACGCCTCATCAATCGCTTGAGACTAATTATAGTTTTTGTCGACAATTAATTTCCGGCGTGAATCTGTTTTAGTCACTTTCTTATTATAGTGTCCATGGCTTCGCATGACTTCATAAAGTTAGATCTAGTTTATTTATGGGGGAAATAAGTTTATCTAGATTTTCCGTCAACAAATCTAAGCCTTTCTTGGCATAAAAAAATACCTACAATAGTTTTATGTAATGAAAACAGAAAAAAAAACGAAAACATAGAATGAGCGTTGACGCCTGCAGGAATATTGTAACAGTTTCGCAGACATTTTCTCCTAGTTCACGATAACAATCAAAACAAACAAAATAGAATTGTAATTTTCTTAAGTACTTATTGAGTGTGTGCGAGTGTGTTTAAGGCTGTGTGTGATGAAAATAATACCAATTATTGGGAACCAACTTGGGAACGTCAAAAGTGATTTCAGCAAGTAATTTTTATTTTTCATACATTAAACACTCTACCCTGTATTTGCAAATAAGTAGGCAGAGGACTATTTTTATATATACGTATTGCTAGATTTATATTTAAGACTCACGTAATATGTATCGGATACATTAAAAGACCTCGTTCTGTTACTGAGAATTTCGTGTTGGAAAATACAATGACACTTCCCGACCTACACGTATAGCAGACTCAACTATAATTATTTTTTTCTATTGTACCTAGAAAGCATTAAGAGAGTATAATATATAGTATAAAAAGAAAGAAATTATAAAAATAATTTACTAAACGTAATTTCTTTCATTACAGCCCTTGAACTGGTCGGTCCGAAAGGCAGAGTCTTCATCAGCCTGCTGTTCAACACTATGTTCATCCTCGGCGGAGTCGCGGTCACTCTGTTGTCCTGGTGGCTGCAAAACTGGAGGCACCTTCTCTTCGTCAGCTACACCCCGTCAATCTTTGTCTTCATATATATTTGGATGCTCACAGAAAGCTTTAGATGGCTGTTCAGTAAAGGCAGATACGAGGATGGAATAAACGTCCTCATCAGATCAGAGAAAATGAACGATGCTGATGTTCCTAAAGAGCATTACGATCAAGTCGAGAAGCAGGCAACAAGACAGAGGGACGAGAGGAAATGTGAGTCAAGGGAAAGGAACCAGTCAACTTTTGGCCAACTTCTAAGATCACCCATGATATGGAAAAGACTTTTTACTTGCTCATTCCTATGGATATCGTCCACTCTAGTGTATTATGGGCTGTCAATAAACGCTATAGAATTATCAGGGAACAGCTACGTGAATTATATCGTCGTTTTGGTAATCGAGGCTCCGGCTAACGTTTGCAAACTTATTTGCTTGGATCGATTTGGCAGGAAAAGGGTTATAGCTGTCGCGTTCTTTATGACTGGACTGATTTTGATCAACTACGGTTTTGTTCCTGGTAAGTCATTTAACTGTATTTTTATTAAAAACGATATTAGTATTTGTCTATCGCTTCTCTAATTATAATACTGCTAATCAATCTTCTTTAAAATGTTTGTGAGTAATATTAAAATGAGCATTTACTGTAAAACATAAATGTGTTAGAAATTTAATTCCATCACACCCAAGCAGAAATTTTTCTTGTCGTTTAAAACTATTAGACAACATACAACAAAACTTCCGAAATCCATTTCATTGTACAATCCCTATGAGATTTTGATCTTATTTACTGCCACAAATACCGAACAGTATCGTTCTTGATTAAGTAATGCCAGTTGTTTCATAATTATACAATTTAATACAAGACACCGTCCGACAGATAATTTTATTGCACTTAAAAACGTTTTAATACATTGTTAAGTGGTTTTTGATTGAATTCTAACTATGCATAATTTAGCAGTCATCTGACGGTTTAAATTCATCGTTAAGTTAGTTCATATATTTGATGAACGGATGGGTTAATGGAAAATTAATTTTAATAGAAATATATCTTAATAGTGAAGACCTTCAACTAACCGTTTTTTAATGATTTTTTATTCCGTAAACTCCATGAGATTAAATAGAAATCATCATAAAAAGTGTCTAGCTTTTATCTTACCAAATTCAGCAACATACTATGTGTGGCAAACTATGCACATACATATATGTATATAGAAAAATTTTAAAATTATACATACATGCATAATTATGATGATAACATTAGATAAAAAAAATGTGTCGTGGCTACCTTAAATTACGAATTTTTTTCGGTCTCATGAACACCCCGATGAAATACGAGGATCAAACTCGCAGCCTTTCTTATACTGCCTGTATCTAGTCATCTACGCCCCGGAGGCTGTCAAGAAAAATATTTCTAGCAGGAATTTGCAAAAAATATAAGTTAAAGCAGGAGAGGGTAATATTTTTGATCTTGTGTCATATTTTTTCAGCTGGCAATTGGTCAATCCTTCTGTACCTCGGGGGAAAATTCTTCATAACACTAGCATACAATTCTCTTTACGTATTCGCTGCGGAGGTATTCCCGACAAACTACAGGACTTCGTTGCTAGCTATGTGTTCTACTATAGGCAGGACTGGATCTACAGTCGCGCCACAAACTCCATTGTTGGTAAGAAACCCAACAAAAATCATAATTAGCTTGTAAAGTATGTCTGTTAAACAAGCGACTCACCTAACATTGAATGACAGTAGCCTTTCGTAGTAACAAACCTAGAACAAACCATTTTTTTTGTAGAATATCATAGCCATCTTGCATTTGCAGCCAAGAGGCAACACCGAACCTAATTTTAATAATGCTGTGATCAAATTATTGTATAAAATCTTCCGAAATTTTTGTTTATATTGAAATCTGTCTTTTTCTTATTTGAGGATAAATGCATTTTGAATTTTTTCTTCAATTATTTTTACCGATATGTTTTTGCCCACAGACAAAATACTATGAGTATCTACCTACGATGCTTTTCGGCTGCATGGCGGCGCTATCAGGGTTCCTAGTCCTCACGTTACCAGAAACAAATAACCTCAAATTACCGGACTCTTTAAAAGAGGCCCAGGAGCAAGACAGGCAAAATCAGACGCAAGAGCCCACGGCAGAAAAAACTACAGACAATAAAACTCGACTTTAATATTTTTTTTAAATAGAGAATACTAAATATATAAACTATCTTTGTGTAGACAAAAATATCCACTAAATTGTACAAAGACTTTGTTGTTGACTTTTGTCGTGTACTAATAATAGTTTTAATATATGAATCAGATAAAAAAATCTTATTTAAGATTTTGTAATATGGTGCTTCTTTAAATTTCAAATACGAATATTCAATTTTTTGCCAATTTCGAATTCAGAAAATCTTTTCAAGTATTTGTTTTGGTAGTGGTTTCTCGTTATTTTTTAATAGGTTTGAACCATAAACTTCATTTTATATAATATCTACTTGAAGATTTTTTTTTGTCGCTGATCTATTTAAGTATTTCAATGAACATTGTAAATTGCAATGTGTTTTAAATTCGTAAGTTATTATATCTAGCATTGTAAATTAGTTTATTATTAACAATATACATATATTAACTTATTGGTTAAAAGTTGATAGGCCAAAAATCCATCTACAAAAGAATAGTATTTCTTTCTAATTCTTAAGTTATTTTTTGTCGTAATTAAATGAGAGTGTTCACGAGATTCTGTTATAAAAATGGACGATTTGTTAGATAAGGCTCGTGATGGTAGATGTAGCATAATTTTAATGTGTGTAATTTAGAGGACGTGTATTGTGTGATGTGATTGAATGTAAATATTGCCAATGAAGTATTGTTTCATACATACGATAACATATTCGATTTTAGTAAATGGGTGTTTCTTAAATAATTACCTCAAATCTTTTCCCTATTTTCGTGACGTTTTATAAGGATAGCTATTTTATTCATTTCCGTGGTTCAACAATTAACATACAAAATACATAGGAATTATTTGTGTAAAGAGGTAATGTACTTTTTTAAGTAGGATGTATTTTTTGCTGCAGCGTGCAAATAAAAAAATCATTTAAGTGAAACATTATAATCAATAAAAAATAAGCCAGGGATATATTTCCGCATACCATTTTTTATACTGAGATATTTATAATCAAATTTTGTATGAATATTTATAAAAAGTACAACGTGAAATCAAAATTTCTGAACTAATAAATTATTCAATAGAAATAAGTTTTTTTTTATTACCTACTGTTTTTCCAAATAATTTACCACACGATTTTATTTTTACTAGAAAATACAACTGGCCAGCAAATACGGATCACGTTCAAGTTTTAATTTAAAAAACGGATTAAAACCTGACGTATTATTATTTTTTAAATCGTTCCGTTTCTCTTTGCATCTAACGGGCGCGTTTGCAATTGTAATTATGCGTTTAGAACGTGATCCCATTTCTGCGTACGTGACCGAGTGGACCCGGTTTACGTAAAAATTTAAAAAAAATCATGTTCGCTTCATAGATAACAGACTGTTAAACGAAGATTTCCTCTTCATAATTTTCAAAGAGTAGAATTAAATCTCTTAAAAGTTAAACTTTCAGAACACTATAAAACCAGAGATTGCTATTTTGTCTTCCAAAAAGGTTGCTTTTACGCAACTTTTTTCGAATTTACTTTTATCCTATTTGTTTGTAGTGTAAATATTATAGAATACACATGAAAATGATTTCCTTACTGTTTCCTCGAAGCAATGAAAAAAACCTGCAAATCACCCCAACAAACATTTTGTTTAATCGACACAAAAGCATATTACAATAATATTGTTTCTGCATCAACGAACACTACACAAAAACATCCAATAAACGGTCATATAAAGCCATTATTCCTCTGTTGGGTCTCGTGGTGACAAAAAATATTAGCAGACGGCAAAAGGGCAAGCGGTATTCGGGCAAAAACAATTTGTAAGTTTTTGTTAAGGCTCCGGGCCCTCCTGGCGCATACATGAATATGTTAAGCCACAAACTGCCCTTTACGCGATACCTATGGTTTGGAAGAGAGCTTGTTAAATTCTCTGATGTTTTTTGGCGCGAAAAAAAGGTTTCCTTGGCGATATTTTATTTAGAAAGAGTTGTCTAAATATACGATCCAAAACAGCAATTGTACCTAACTTTAAAAAATGTCTTAGACTTATTGATAAAATGTTATTGAGAACTATACCTTTCTCTTATGACTTAGCTTTGTAAGAAACACAATATTTCAAAACTATTAATTTACTAAATATTAAACTATTAAATTAATAAATATTATATAGGCATTTGTGTACATTACATAAATTAGTAAAGATAATAACTAATAAAAACAGATGCTACAACTGTCAGAAATCCCGCCAAATTTTTCGCATAATAGGCTATGCTGTCATTACAAATACTTCAACAGCCATAAACAAATAAATGGCTCTAATATCCAGTGTTGAACATGCTAGCGACACCGGAATTCGCAATACAACTGCGGTCACCTACTATTAATTGTGTGCTGTGATTCAAACCTATGCTAAATTACATACCTCAACATATGACTGTTTGGGATTTATGGGCTGCATATTGGACACAGTGAGTGATGACGCGATTATGCTGCGGCGATACAACGCCGTCCATCACTAGTGATTGCGACCTGCTCATTGCTTGAACTTGGCGCTAATTGCCTGATAGCTGAGATTAAATTTCGTAATGACATTTCGTGTTGCTGAGGGAGTTTCTTGCCGTTTAAAATTCGAAGCGGCAATAGTTTAAAAAAATGTTTAATATTGACGATTCAAAAGAACTTGTAAAAGTTTGACAGCCCCGTGGCGCAGTTGGCTAGATACCAGGTTGCAAATTCGATCCCTGCACCGAGACAAATGTTTGTGTGATCCACAAGTATTTGTTTCGGGTCTGGGTGTTTGTGAGACCGAAAAGTCTCTCGTAGTTTCTGATACCCACGACACAAGACTTGTATCTTAGTGTGGGATCAGAACTATGTATGTGACTGTTGGGTGTAGTGTACCTATTTAAGTCTATTTGAATAAGGATGATTTTGACTTTGACTTTAAAATAAGTTGTTAATACAAACTATTTTCAGGATACTTAGGCCCAAAAATATAAAAGATATGGAGAAACCAAATCGATCATAACCGAAAGGATGTTTCTCTTCAGGAACGTTAATTCGATTTTAAAATTTATGTTTTATTTCTGCTCTCTATTTCGAATTCAATGCCGTAAATAAAATTATACGACAATGAAATGGGATTTAATGTCCAATATTTCATACTAGAATTGGATTATTACTAACTGTGGGGTCAGCCCAGGCGCTATTCTGAATTTAGTAGGTACTCATCCCACAAAAACAGTACCTACAAAAATACAATCCTTTTTTCTTTATACTCGTAATAATAATATTAGTATAAATTAAAAACAATGCCCTAGTAAATCCCACCCCTCAAAACAATAATATGGTGGCCTTATACGGATGTGCCTGTCCCACAACATTTGACATTTTCACGGATCGCCTGGGATTCTCCAGCGCCTCCAATTTGTTACCTCAGAAACAGTAGCCTGCACTGACTGAAACTTATTAATAACTTCTAATATAATTCCAATTCAAATACAAAAAGCATATCTTTTTGCAATGAAAAGGACTTAATTAACAAGTCGATTCATTCTATTCTCATATTAACATTAGTTCTTCGAAAGACATTATCATATTGGTATACTAATGAAACTAATGGCATCTACTTGACCTCAACAGATTCATTTCGTACGCTTCAAAGAAATCATTTAATTGTCTAGCTTCAGGGTATTGTATCTATAAATTATAATATTATTGCAATTGTTTAAAAGAAACCG
This sequence comes from Hemaris fuciformis, assembly GCA_907164795.1. Taxonomy (NCBI): domain Eukaryota; kingdom Metazoa; phylum Arthropoda; class Insecta; order Lepidoptera; family Sphingidae; genus Hemaris; species Hemaris fuciformis. The sequence continues at coordinate 12,226,993 of OU015447.1, forward strand.
GTCTGCAGATTTTACATTTTATAAATTGACTATGCAAATGGAAAAAGATTGGATCGCCATATTCAATACTGGATTCCTAGCATTTCTAATAAGTATTCGGACTGACTTAGATATGAATAAAGTGAATGAATTTCGCCAACGCGCACTAGGCCAGCGTGGTGGACTAAGGCCTAAACCCACTCAGTTGTAGAGGAGGCCCGTGCCCAGCAGTGGGACGTATTTGGGCTGATGATGATGATGAATGAAGTTGCATTAATATTAGTGTACGCTCATTAATTTGTGACGGCTGTTGCTTAGCCTCTACGTTGATAGCCTCGGGTTCGACTTAAGACATACCCTACTAAATGTCTATAGCGGAAACCATCAAAAATAATTTTGGTCTCCTAATACTTTCATGCAAAGTGTTTAAATAAATAAATAAAAACGTATGTATGTTGTACCATCATCAGGATTAACTAGATCAGCATAGATGTCTAAGCACATGTATTGGCTAATTTATTATCATGAAAAACCTATAATTTAAATTGTTCTTAAAGGCGAGAAACAATATCAACAACGAAATGTAGTCTTAAGAAAATCATGTCTACAATTTTATTTTTATTTTTGGAACAAGGTTTATCTAATATTTTTCTTATGGCAAGGCGCGGTTTGCGCATCTATCAGTTAAGAGCTTGAATAGTGTTACCACGTTCAATTTTATACTCGAGTAAGTTCCATCAAAGTTAGGGAAACAAGAGGTTGGGAACAGTATTAATAAAATCTAACATCACAAATCTTTTAAACCATAAACAATATGAGTAAAAGTGACCTGTTATGAAACTTTTCACCGACAGTTGAGTTACGCGTGCAATTGTGTTGCGAGAGAAAACATGTGACATACAGAGCAGTTTATGAACACGCGGGAAAAGCAATATTGAATCAGGATTTTTAGAACTTTTTTAAATAATTTTTATTTTTTTATAACAGCCAGAACAGTGCGCTGTTGGGTAAAACGGTTCTTGAACGGAGGCCGTATACTGACACGCAGTGATATATCTCCATACGTATGCAGGTCTAAGTAATAGCAAGAAGTCACTGGATACAGGATCTTTTCAACAAAAGTCTGTTAATCTTAGGCGGAGATATCATCATCATCAGCCCCAATACGTCCCACTGCTGGGCACGGGCCTCCTCTACAACTGAGAGGGTTTAGGCCTTAGTCCACCACGCTGGCCTAGTACGGGTTGGCGGACTACACACCTAAGAAATTCCTAAGAACTTTTAGGTGTGCAGGTTTTATCACGATGTTTTCCTTCACCGTAAAAGCAAGTGATAATTCATTGTGAATACACACATAACTTTGAAAAGTCAGAGGTGTGTGCCTGGGGTTTGAACCTGCGACTGAGACCTGCGGAGATATAGTATACACCTATTTACTGTACTTAGTGGTCGTCCTGCGACTAATGGTAATGACATACAATCTAAATATCCATTTTAAAAGGCTCTCTGATATAAGTATGATTAAAAGTTTATCTTTACAAGGGCAACTTCAAACTGCAAAACTGCATAGTTGTCAAAATAGCTCTCAACTTAGTTATCACGGTCTGTTCATAATCGGATATATCTATAGTGGTTCAAGAATGCAACATTATGCTATGTACCTACAATGCTGAAAATAACAATGCTGATCTTTTTACGGTAATAAAAGTCACTCGATTATGTCAAATGTAATATACTTCTATACTATAGTTACTAGCAAATTAGACACAACAGCATTGTAGATATTTACAACAGATCAAATTAACAAAGTCTTGGCTCTAGTTACGTAGCGAGGCTGGAAGACAATCGCTGATGTTGCAGCAATACTATAATAAATAATTATTGACACATATAAAATCGCTGATGCAGCTATGACGTCAATCGAAGGCACACGCCAATTTTCATTTGTAAGAATACGCATTCCATATTCACACTTCGAAGTGGAATGACTATTCATAGGGTTAATTAATTGTAGTTTTATTTTATAATTAAATCTAGTTTATAAAATCATTTCGGTTTTTTTTCAACCCTCCGTCTGTGGCAAACGTAATTGGCGCAGTCGGTAGGATACTCGCGGGCCGGTACGCGAATAATAGGGTTCCAAATTCGAATTCACGTTCGCGAGCCGCCCGAGCTGGCTATCAAGTCGCGTTGCTGAGTATCCTGAATCTACGGGCCTGCTGCAGACCGGAAGGCGAATCTGAAAATCGATTCACGGAGAGAAACCAGAATGCATTATATGTAAGTACACTTGAATAGTTCTCGTGTTGCTCCTTAAATCTTAAACTTCAAGATTTATCATCCTAGAGCCTCTAGTTCGCGGGAGTCTGAATCTCGTCAGGCTCGCCGACAAGTAGTCGATAGTAATAGAGATATTGTAGAATTAGGTAAACCAAAAATGTCTCATGACCCGGACACTATTTTTAAAGCCCTCCGCTTAGTCCCGGACTTTGATGGTAATCCAAATGTGCTCACACGTTTTATCAAAATTTGTGATTCGTTAGCTGCGAAATATTTAAGCACAGCGACTGGTAGTGAATTTTCAAACTTGTGCTTGTTGAATGGTATTTTAAATAAAATCACTGGTACCGCTGCATGTACAATTAATTCAAATGGAATACCAGAGAGTTGGTTAGGCATTCGATCTGCCTTAATAAATAACTTTTCAGATCAGCGTGATGAGACGGCGCTCTATAATGATCTTTCCTTAGCGACCCAAGGAAATAAATCGCCACAGGAATTTTATGACCATTGCCAGACTCTCTTTAGTACAATAATGACCTATGTCACTTTGCATGAGACGATACCAACCACAATTGAGGCAAAACGTGAATTGTATAAAAAGGTCACTATGCAAGCATACGTTAGAGGTTTAAAAGAACCACTAGGTTCCCGTATACGGTGCATGCGCCCTAATACTATTGAAAAGGCACTCGAGTATGTACAGGAGGAACTAAATATAATTTATTTGCAGTCGCGTAATGAGGTTCCTAAAAATCAGTTGACCCCTAAGGTCACCCCCACATCATCTCTAGTACCTTTTATACCCCCGCGCACTCAGAATTTCCAGGTTCCGCCACCTGCCTGGCCAACACCTGTAGGCATGCGCCCCATGCGACCCCCGCCTCAACCTTTTAAATTACCGGATTCGAACCAGTACCGTATGCCCACGAACACACAACGCATGTTCGCGGCACCGCCACCTAACTACAATCCCCGTAGTAACATTTTCCGTATGCCACCCCGCAACAATCCACCACAATCTCAAGGCCCTCAGCCTATGAGTGGAGTACAACGTTTTACTCCCAAAGTATTGCCCCACACAAAAATGATTACGGGCCATGATTGGAATAAGCACGGAAACCCGCCACCGACAAATTATTTTAAAACTCGCGAAATGAACATGAACGAGTCCGCCGCGTGTAACGACTCATATTACGATTACTATCAGCAACCGGAGTATTATTACGATGTCGGTTATAACGATAGTGATTGTGCACCCGGTTTTGCCTATGACTCGTATAATTATTTTACTGCCGATAGCCAACCACCTGACGTGTACCAACCACCAGTTAGTGTTGAAGAGCAGGATTTTCGGGAGGTTTCGAATTCACCAAAACCAACATAGAATTGAACCTCCAAACGCAAAGACAATTGCCTTACATTCAAATCGCAAATCCACCACTAAAATTTCTTATAGACACAGGTGCTAATCAATCATTCATAAGCCCCGAGGCCGTTGAAAAATATTTTTCGGAATATCCCCTTAATTTCGATCCATTTGAAGTGACAAACATACACGCGACTAGTAGAAATAATTATTCTATTACGTTGCCATGCTTTGCGGAATTTAATGACACCGGTAATATGAAGCTATTCATTTACCATTTTCATGATTATTTCGATGGACTGATAGGTTTAGATTTATTAAGTGATTGGGAAGCACGAATTGATTTGAGAGAAGGTAAATTGTTAACTCGGACCGCTACAAATCCCATTATGATGTACAATTCGCGTAACGTGAACTTATATGAGGATATTATCCCCGCAGGAACTTCTAAAGTCATTCGTATTCCTATAGATACGGCAGATGGTGATGTTTTCGTCAGAGAGCAAATTCTGTGCAATTGTATAATTCATGATTGCATTACCACCGTCACTAATAATCGTGGCTATTTGGAAGTTGAGAACCCAACACCGAATGACATTATACTCTCACTCGATCGACCGACGCATGCTGAGCTATTTAATATCGAGTGCAATAGTACTCAACAAGCATCGGCACGCGCGCAAGATATAATTTCACGCTTACGAGTAGATCACTTAAATGAGGAGGAAAAGGCTAATCTTATTACTCTCTGCTCTCGTTATGCGGATGTTTTTTACGTTGAAGGCGAAACTCTAACCTTCACTAATAAAATCAAACATCGGATTAGAACTACCGATGAAGTGCCAGTGCACACCAAGAGTTATCGCTATCCGTTCATACACCGCCAGGAAGTTAGAGACCAGATCGGAAAAATGTTGGAACAGGGTATTATACGACCATCAGCTTCCGCTTGGAGTTCCCCTATTTGGGTAGTGCCTAAAAAGGCCGATGCTTCCGGAAAACAAAAATGGCGTATCGTAGTGGATTTTCGCAAAGTCAACGAAAAAACACTAGATGATAGATACCCCATCCCGAACATTACCGACGTACTCGATAAACTTGGAAAGTGCCAATATTTTACAACATTAGATTTGGCAAGTGGTTTTTACCAAGTTGAAATGGACCCCCAGGATGTTGAGAAAACCGCATTTAATGTCGAACATGGACACTTTGAGTTCCTTCGAATGCCCATGGGACTAAAAAATTCTCCATCCACATTCCAACGCGTTATGGACAACGTGTTGAGAGGGCTCCAGAATGAAGTATGTTTGGTCTACCTCGATGATATCATAGTGTTCAGTACATCGCTTCAAGAACACATGATCAATCTCGAGAAAGTCTTCCAGAGACTTCGAGAGTCCAATTTTAAGATCCAAATGGACAAATCCGAGTTTCTGAAACTCGAGACTGCCTACCTTGGCCATATAATTAGTAAAGATGGTATAAAACCCAATCCTGATAAGATCTCCGCCATTAAGAAATATCCCATTCCGAAAACCCCCAAAGAAATCAAGCAATTCTTAGGACTTCTTGGTTACTATCGAAAATTCATTCCAGACTTTGCGCGTATCACAAAACCTTTTACGCAATGCTTGAAAAAGGGTAAAAAGATTAATATTGACTCCGATTACATTAACTGCTTTGAGAAATGCAAGAGCCTTTTAACTAACGATCCTATCTTGCAATACCCCGATTTTAGTAAGGAGTTTATTTTAACTACAGACGCTTCAAATGTAGCTATAGGAGCTATTTTATCACAAGGCTCAATAGGTTCAGACAAGCCTGTCTGCTATGCATCTCGCACACTTAACGAGAGCGAGATGAATTACAGTACCATCGAAAAAGAACTCCTTGCCATAGTCTGGGCCACTAAATATTTTAGACCTTATTTGTTCGGACGTAAATTTAAGATCTTAACTGACCATAAACCATTGCAGTGGATGATGAATTTGAAAGAGCCAAATTCACGTCTCACAAGATGGCGCCTTAGATTAAGCGAGTATGATTTCACAGTCATCTATAAAAAGGGTAAAAATAATACAAACGCTGACGCCCTTTCTCGTGTAGAAATCCATACTGGGGAAGCTAAGTCATTATTCGAAGAGATCGACGAATTAATATCTTCTATGGGTGATCCCTCTGATTCTGTAGTGGCAAATCCATCAGGTTCCATTAATGTCCCCCAAGCTAATTCATCGACGGAAACAGTCCATACTAGCAATGAAAATCCTATATTAGAAATTCCCATTACCGACGAACCACTCAATAAATTTAATAGGCAGATACATTTTACACTTGTAAATGATGTGAAGAAACGACCCATAATTACCAAACCCTTTGATACTCATACACGCATTAGCATACAATTATCGGAATCTAATTTAGAGGAAGATGTTGTAAATGCAATTAAAGAATATGTAAACCCGAAAGTTAAAACAGCCCTATTAATTAATCCCCCACTAGCAATGTATTCTATAATCCCTATCTTACAGGATAAATTTAAGAGTTCATCTATGAATCTTGTCTTAACCAAATTCGAATTGGAAAACGTCAAAGAGTACTTACGTCAACAGGAGATTATTCGTCATTATCATGATGGTAAGACCAACCATCGTGGATTTAACGAATGTCATCTAGCCTTGTCTCGCAAATACTATTGGCCAAAAATGAAGGATCAAATAACGAAATTTATAAGTGAATGTACCATCTGCGGACAAGCCAAATATGATAGGAATCCAGTTAGACCTCAGTTTAATGTGGTGCCTCCAGCAACAAAACCGTTTGAAATTGTTCACCTAGATTTATTCACCGTACAGAGTGAAAAGTATATAACTTTCGTAGATGTTTTTACTAAATATGGGCAAGCATACCACCTACGTGATGGAACAGCCATTACCATCTTACAAGCACTTCTGCAATATTGCACTCATCATGGCATTCCTATGACCATTATTACCGATAACGGAACCGAATTTACCAATCAGTTATTCATGGAATTTACACGGCTTCATAAAATTAACCACCATAGAATATTAGCCCACTCTCCTAATGATAATGGTATTATCGAACGTTTCCATTCAACTCTTTTGGAACACCTTAGGATCCTGAAATTACAGCATAAAGATGAACCAATAGTCAACCTTATGCCATATGCTATTATAGGTTACAATAGCTCTATACATAGTTTTACGAGATGTCGACCGTTTGACTTGTTAACCGGACACTTTGACCCTAGAGATTGCGGTGATATTGACATAACGCAACACTTATTACAACAGTATATGCAAGTTCATAGGGAAAGAATGAAGCAAGTTTATGATACTATCAACTCCTCATCACTTGCTAATCGCACTGCATTAATTGAAAGTAGGAATAAAACTCGGGAATCTGAGATAGAATATGCACCTCAACAGCAAATATTCGTGAAGAATCCTCTTGCTAGTCGACAAAAGGTAGCACCACGCTTTACGCAGGATACCGTCTTAGCTGACCTACCGATACATATTTACACCTCAAAGAAACGTGGTCCTATAGCAAAGTCGCGACTTAAACGTGTACCCAAAGCAGCTAATTTGTTACAGGTTACCGATAGTGATGTTCCTAATGGTGCGGTCTCAAGAGATAAAACTTGAGAGCCTCGATGATGGACCAGGGCTCCTACCCTATAGACTAGGACTCGTAAGATTTACGACTCACCATCATACTTTTATACAGTACGTACAACTAGATAACATCGAGAATAACGTTCACTCATTGGAAACTCAGTTAGTTAATTGTCAAAATTTGATGACTAATGATACCTATTCATTATATGAAATCCAATTTAATTATCTCAAAAGCAAACTTAAAATAGTTTTAAAGCAATTACAATCATTAGAGCCTAATAGAGTCAAAAGAGGTTTGGTAGATGGATTAGGTTCCATTATAAAAAGCTTAACTGGAAATTTAGATCATGAAGACGCATTAAAATATAACCAAGTTATTAAAACACTAGAAACTAATCAGAATAAAATAGTTACCGAATTCAACAATCACATAAGTTTAAGTAAAGAGTGGATGACTAAACATAGTAACGTGCTAGCACAGATTGTCGATAACCAGAATAAAATTAATACTACTCTAGAACTTATACTTAAAAGCGATGCGTTAAGGGATGATAGCTTAGTTAAATATGCCAAACTTGCTCAGCTTCTCGAAATAATTAGCGAAAATATAGAGGATCTGATTCAGGAATTATTTAGAATAGAAAATAGTTTAGCTTTTATACATGCTTCTAGTATGCATCATTCTATGATAGATATAGAGACTTTAGAATCAATGGTTAAAAATTTAAAGGGTATTTATGGGAATGAACAGATTTTAGATTTAGAACTGAGAGAATACTACGATATTATAAAACCCGGCTCATATTATAGTGATAAGCAAATCGTTTTTGTATTTAAGTTTCCAATTTTTTCTAAGGACAGTTATGACTTATATAAATTATCAGTAGTACCTAACAAGCATTCACAGGCTCTTATCCCATCCTTTCCCTTCCTCGCAACTAACGAGAATTCATTCATGTACATAGAGGCTGAATGCCCGAAGTTAAAAAACTGGTATCTCTGTGAACAAGGGAAAATCCATCAACTCCGAACGCAACCTGATTGTATTCAAGAACTAATCAATAATCAAGTCCTGCAGGAATCCTGTCAATTCACAACAGTCACCCTGATGAAAGAAGCCATGGAGAAACTTGATGACCAGCATTACATAATGTCCTTCCCTCAAGATACGAAAGTGCAGCTCATCTGCAACCAAAAAGATTATACATCACTTCAAGGGAGCTTTCTAGTTACCATCCCCATTGGATGTCGCCTGAAATCTAAAGAACTAATAATTGCAAATGACTACGATGAAATCAAAGGTCAACCCCTTAAGCTGATGAAAATACCCTACGATGTGAAGAAGCAATCTGCAACTGCTCCTCACGTTAACTTGAACTCCGTCGACCTTCAAGGACTTCACAGCATCCAGAATAAAGTCGTAATGCAGACTCCTGTTGAAGTGGACAACGTGCAAACAGATCTTTTGTACCACACCACTATACCGTTCTATATGATAGTACTGTGTGGAATTCTTCTCGCGGTCATCTTAATAACCCGGCGTCTACTATGCAGATGTAAAAGCAAGCAGCAGCCTCCAACTGTAACATCAGAGAACATTGAAGACCCTGAACACATGCCGGCAACATTTTCACTCAACGTGCTAAAATAGTCGCCGTTCTGAGGGTGGAGGAGTTACGTAGCGAGGCTGGAAGACAATCGCTGATGTTGCAGCAATACTATAATAAATAATTATTGACACATATAAAATCGCTGATGCAGCTATGACGTCAATCGAAGGCACACGCCAATTTTCATTTGTAAGAATACGCATTCCATATTCACACTTCGAAGTGGAATGACTATTCATAGGGTTAATTAATTGTAGTTTTATTTTATAATTAAATCTAGTTTATAAAATCATTTCGGTTTTTTTTCAACCCTCCGTCTGTGGCAAACGTAATTCTCTTATACTTAGCAAAGGAAACATAAATAAACAACACGAAAATCTCAAAGATGAAAATTTACGTTAAATTCCTGTTAAATAAATCAAAATGTAAACACTCAATTTCAAGAGAACACCGCGCCAAGCTCGGCGACACTACAGCAACGTCTTATTCCCCGAGTAATATTTCATTGCAAATTGACCAAATCTGAGAGGCACGTGTTATACGAATATTTGCGAAATGTCTCCGCAAGCTACGTTGGCGAGCAGTCAGGTGGCATTCGCAATTTAGCCGCATGCTTCCAGCACCACGATAAATCGCGTCACACGTGAGGAATGCTTCATTACAACTCGCCACGGCGGCACGGCGACCATGGATTGCATTAGAACAAGACATTCTTAAGAAAGTATGAGATATCCTTCATTATTTATGAAATATTCCAAAATGCGTGCTCATTTTTAATTATATAAACCCATGTTTATTTGTATGTTCGCTAATTTTCACCTCACATTTACCAATTTTTAATTAAAAGGCAATGTTCTGAATGTTTGGCAATGAAATGCACCTCTGCCTACCTCTTCGGGGAATACAGGCGTGAGGTTATGCATGCATGCATGCAATGTTCTGCAAAGTAACTGAAGGAAGAAGAGGCAACAGGAGCTGAAATCAAGTTAATAATTACCTATTTAAGAAAATGTTATTACATACTTACAAAAAAACTTAGGTAATCAGCGTCAGATTTCTATGGGAAAGACCAATATTTTTTTTATTGGAGCTGACTAAAATACTCAAAGTTTTTTTGGAGTTTTTTTCTATATACCTACTTTATACTACACTCTTTATTCTTCCTCTTCTATTGTTCTATCAGTGTGACACTCGGTCACCAGAAATAACAAATGAAAACGTAAATTATTACAAAAACATAAGTGATATTAATTTCGACAAATTAAATTTTAGGTTTGCAATTGGCCTTGTGCTAAACCTTAGGTATATCTCTTCATGCGGGATCGGGAGCAGACCGATCCCGCTCGTCGCAACAGGCGAAGTAGGAGGCGCCGGGACAACATCTAGCCCGGCGCCCAGAGGCCACACGGGGCCGCCGTCCCTACTTTGGCGGCCCCCGAGGTGTAAGTACTACAATTTTGGCGTGCCTTTTGGCACGGCGCAGAGGCGGTCCCGGTCCAATCCATAGCTCTGGCTTCAGGGTATACCGGGGCCGTCTCGTTGAATGCGCTGATGGTGGCCGTCGCGGGGTTTTTAGTCGGTATTAGGTACCTACGGTGCATTGTTTTTTGGTAGGGACCCGGCCCAGCGGCCGCCCAACTACGGGCGGCAACATCCATGCTGGGTCGGAAGGCGCCGGTGAGTCCGACACACCCTCGCCCCTCCGGGGGTGGGATGGTCCGTAAATAGGATTTTCCCCGCGGAAAAAAAAAGTATCTCTTCATCTTATTTAACCATAAGTTTTCTAACAATTGTAAAATTCATTATTTATGCATCTACTTTCTTATTTGTACATCACCCTAAGGTTGGCTGCAAGAGAATGCCTTAGGTACTCAATAAATCCGCCTTTATACTGTACAGAGAGCATAAAACGTATAGCAGCCTAAGAATTTTAATACTACCAAAGTATATATTTAATACAAAGCCTTATTAACCACACAGGCAATACCAAATACATATGAAAACATTGTAACACGAAGCACGTGCTCCAGTCCCATATTTCAGCGGGGGTAAGTCGCCCTACTAGCGGAGGCCACTGCAATACGACTGTAAAGGCGATAACACCACGGAAGGCAATACAGAACTGTGACAATAATCCATGTGGATCGTAACGGCTGACCACAATACCTGGCTCGCTCCAACTCGCGATATTAGCCCCTCGTGGCGCTAACCGACATTGTAACTCCGCACTGAATGTAAAGCAATTTACAATATACTTAGATAGTATAAAATTGTATGGTTGGAGACAGATTTAAGAGTAAAGAAGGTCTTATTACGAGAAAATTTGGTATAATTTAATAGGTAATACCTACTGAATGGCTAAAATAATGAATTTTAACTAAACATAATTTATGACAATCGCGTGGTCTCGGCACAAGTTAGTGTCATCCGATCTGAGGGTTTCATTTTCTATTCACAGGTCTGGCAGTTTTTTTTTTGGGCTTTCAAATAGGAAATTCTAAGTAATTTTAAAACGGGAACATTTTCGCCTCTTATTCATCATCATCAGCCCAAATACGTCCCACTGCTGGGCACGGGCCTCTTCTACAACTGAGAGGGTTTAGGCCTTAGTCCACCACGATGGCCTAGTGCGGGTTGGCGGACTACACACCTAAGAAATTCCTAAGAATTTTTAGGTGTGCAGGTTTTGTCACGATGTTTTCCTTCACCGTTAAAGCAAGTGATAATTAATGAATTATCACTTCACAATGGTGAATACACACATAACTTCGAAAAGTCAGAGGTGTGTGCCTGGGGTTTGAACCTGCGTCCGCCGAAATTCTCGACCGCGCGCCTAAAACTCTTATTGCGTAGGGCTAAAACGCAACTGGCGAATAAAAAATGATGTACTACATACATATATATTCAGATCTATCTATATTAGTAGATACTTAAAGGCGTCTAATTGGAATGCAGGTATATTTACTGTGTCATATAGGACCAACTACAACTGAACAACGACTTTATCCAACAAAGGTCATTTAGATTGTAATAAATTTTCTGACAAGTTTGATTTATGTGCTATAGGTTCTTATTAAATTTCCTATTAAAAATAATTACATACACACATGCGCTTACATCCGTGTCCCGCAAGGTATTTAAACAGCCTGCGTTTTGGCGGGTACTCTGCCCTGGGAGCTGGACGCCAAGTCCCTCTCGTCAGTGTTCTTCTGGCGGGAGGAGGCGTACGGGCGATCCGGACAGAGACCGGCCCCAAGAGAGGTCGAGGCCATGCTGGCCTCCCTCCGCAGCGCCGTCGTGGAGGAGTGGCGTTCCAGGCTGGAGAGTCCAAGTGCTGGCGTGGCGACCGTCGCGGCAGTGCGTCCTGTCCTCCAGCAGTGGATGGACAGGCGCCACGGTGCGCCGACCTTCCGACTGACGCAGGTGCTCACCGGGCACGGCAGCTTCGGTGCGTACCTGTGTCGCATCGTCGGAGTGGAGGAGACCGCCGTGTGCCATCATTGTGGCAACTGCCGTGAGGACACGGCCCAGCACACGCTTGAGGAGTGCCCAGCCTGGGACGAGGAGCGCAGCGCCGCCATGGTCGGCAGCCGGAGGTCGTGGAAAGCTATGCTCTCCTTCTGCGAACGTGTCATTTCGCAGAAGGAGAGCGCGGAGCGGGATCGGGAGCAGACCGATCCCGCTCGTCGCAACAGGCGACGTAGGAGGCGCCGGGTGAACATCTAGCCCGGCGCCCAGAGGCCACGCGGGGCCGCCGTCCCTACCTTGGCGGCCCCCGAGGGGTAACAATTGTTTCGGTGTGCCTTTTGGCACCGCGCAGAGGCGGTCCCGGGTCAATCCATAGCTCTGGCTTCAGGGTATTCCGGGGCCGTCTCGTTGAATGCGCTGATGGTGGCCGTCGCGGGGTTTTTAGTCGGTATTACGGCGCATTGATATTTGGTAGGGACCCGGCCCAGCGGCCGCCCGACAACGGGCGGTAACATCCATGCTGGGTCGGAAGACGCCGGTGAGTCCGACACACCGTCCGTAAATAGGATTTTCCCCGCGGAAAAAAAAAAAAAAAAAAAAAAAAGGTATTTAAACACCCAAAAATCCTAACTAATTGTGCTACTTTAATATAATTAGTCATTTTTATCGTTATAATATTAGAAGTAGATGCAAAAGTATTATTGCCTGGCGTTGCACGCCTAAACCTGTGGGCCGAATTGAATGATTTTTGTATTGACATAGATAACCATAGACCAAGGACCAAGGGTATTTTATATTTCACTAGCGACCCGCCCCGGCTTCGTACCTACTTACGGGTGCAAATGCAATGCTTATACTAAATATGCTACAGAATGTCTTTATATACCATGTTCACAGCTTTTTGTCATTAGACAATACAAACATGTTTTCTTTCAAGGTTACTCTTGAAAGAACGACTAATATATTGGCCTTGTGGAAAACACTCAACGCTCAGCTTCCCGGCCGCGCCGGTACCGCCGCAACCGGCATAGCGGTTGCATTACATTTACAGGTTACATTTTAAATCTGTAATATCTTCGAAAATATTTATTTAAATGCCATTTTGATCTATATTAAATGCACAATGTATTTAAGGTACTAAATTGGATGAGGATTAATGTTGTATTGCTTAAAATTGCTTCGTAAAGATGCCATTATTTCTCGTAAAAATTAAAGAATAAAAAATGATTATTGTGGGTTATCCCTAATATAATAGATAGACAGATACCGTCACGGACTATTTTGTACTTTTTTGACTTTGTTTTATACTATGTAGTGATTTTATAACATTGTGCCCGAGCGGAGCCGGGTCCTACAGATAGTAATAAATAAATTATCCACTTGAAACAGTGTGTTGTCTTAAAATCTTTGCATTTACAGTAAATGACTTCATTTTTTTTCATTGATATGATTGATGAGGTCATCTCCTAGTCCTATTAAAATTGTTTATGTATTACGTATTATTTTTTCAAAACTTAAAACAAAATAAAACCCGAAATTAAGTAGTACTTAGTAACCCCCTGAAAAATGAAATGTGCTTACATATAAGGTTTTCTCTCCAAAGAAATGCGGACATAAATTTACACGCCATCTATCGGCCAGTAATACAAAACTGGCAATCATGTATATTTTTAACGGTGTCGATATCAAACTATTGGTGAAAGCCGCCAGTGAAACATAAATACAGTTGGTTTAAGTCATTTATTAAATTCATTGTAATTTTATAAAGAGTAAGAAACAGGACAGACAGTTTTCAATTTAAAAAAATACACGTCAAGACGATAATTATTCAGTCAATTAATCAAAAACAATTATGTATTCAAAATTTAATTACATATTATAAATGTAGGTAGTAATCTAAATTCAAATTTAACGTACAATTAAGCAATCATCAGTACCTACGTTCTGAGTAGAATGACTGAAATAGGATAGACTAGAATAGAAAAGAATTGTCATATAATTATTTTTAGCCTTTATTACACAATATGTATTCATTTTTTGCCCCTGATTCAACATCAGTCATCGGAAGTTTGCTAGACTTTAATGAAAAAGGAACACATCACCCGATGGTAAATATAGTGCCGTCCAAAAAGAGATCCCGTCACTCCTTCACACTCATACCTGCATGTGCAATGTACATAGAATTCTATCTACTCAATAGTCTATTTCAACCGTACAGTAACTATTTTTTTTATTTCAAAGGCTAAAACAAATTAGCCACACTGTCATCTGACAATAAGTGCGATCAAAACAGAGTATATTAAAATTAAAACACAAAACACAAATGTAATTCAATTTTAATAGCTTAGGTCTCATCAAATACAATCTTCTTCCCTTGGAAGGGTAAAATACCAGATTGTTTTTTCTTTGCTTCCCATGATGGATGCAGTTTCTCTGGTTTTTCTTCTGTTTTCCTATTCAAATCCCTATTTTTGTCAAAATGCTTTCTACCGTCATCATTAAAATTAGTTCTTCTATCAGATTTGTCATTAAACTTTGATCTAAAATCACCGTTATTAGAATTGCTTTGCTTAAATCTGTGTTCATTATCATTATTATTTACTTTAGGTCTAGTTTTTGCCACATGTCCAAACATTGCAGCTCTTCTATGTTTCCTATTGCCCTCTTTATGAATGTCTTTAACTTCATCAGGTTGTCGGGGCTCCACTACAGACATATAATTTTCACCTGTGGCTGTAATAAAGAATGGATCTACAATTTTACTCTGAGTGACAGGAGCATCAATTTCATTCTTTTTGAATTTCCTCTGCTGTATTTTTTCATTAAAATTTTTATTTTTATTAACATCTTTTCTCTTTTCCTGTTTTTTACTGATAATTTTTGTGTTTTTAACTTCTGTGACAGATATATCTTCCTTTATTTCATTTTTGTCTTTCATAATTTGAGGCTCAGTGGGTTTCAATGTATTAACTTTTCTGTGAGTTGTTTCTATAATATTGTTATCTGAATCATCTCCCTCACTTTCATCATCCATCTCTTCATTTTCACTTACATGTTCATCACCAGAATTATCACTCATTTCAATATCCTGCTTTTCCTCAGATGAAATTTCCTCAACAGTACTTTCAGGCTCACTTTTCCTATCTTCTTCATGACTACTCATTTCTTTGGCCATTGGGTTTTCTTCATCTTCTTCATCAGCAGTAAAATTCTCAACAATCCAATCACCTTCAGCATTAACTACTTTGTCCTTATTTCCCTTCTTTTTATTTTTCTGCTTCTCTTTTGCTTCTTTCTTGAGTTTAAGTCTTTCCTGTCTAGACATGAAGAGATCTCTAATGGGTACATTGGCAAACTTTCCTCTTATATGTTTGTACTTTTGTTGCAAAGATTTGTGCAATAATAGTCGGGCACATGCTTTGTTCTGATCCACTGTGGGCCTGTTTAGATAGTCATTCAGTTCTCCTTGATGTGTTATAATAAATTGTGCCAAGTCTTTGACTTTGATTTTCTGTAACAATGAATTTTTTCCATATAATGGGGTGTATATTACAATCATGATTTTATTCTTAGTAACATATTTTGGTATTAGAATAGCTTTATTTATTGTCATTTCTGTGTGTAGGTGTTTCCGACTTAGATACTAATAATGTAGAGCCTTATGCTTTGGTAATATAAGTACCAAAATTATTTAACTTTTTAATAAACAAACAGCATGGGTTCAAAGAAAGTCCCCATTCTCTCTGCCACATTCCATGCAAAAATTTTATTGTAAAAGAAAAATATTAACAGCATATCAGGCATAATACCCTTTTATGCATATAATATTACTTTCATAATTATAACATTTAAATCTTTAACAAAGTTTCCTTAACTCCACTTGTAAATTTTTTACTTATTGCAATTTTTTATGATTGCCTGTTATCTAAATTGCAAACAACACAATATTGTACACAATATTGATGAAATCAACATCATCATCAGTGCATATACATACATACATATATCCATCTGCCGGGCATGGGCCTTCTCTACGGCTGAGAGGGATTAGACCTTACTCTCATCATAAGGTCTTTCTAGATAAATAAAGTAATAAGAGCATTTACATTGCTAAAGTATAATAATTAAGATTGATATTTACCTTTAAAATTAAAACTTCATTGACTGCAGATTCAGCTTTTCTTTTTAATTTTTCCTTTAAGGCTTCTAAAGACTTTTTTTGGGTCAGGGTCTTGGCTTTTCTGGTCAATTTATGTATTATTTGTGTTCTTGCTTGATTCAAATTTTTCTTCAGCAATATAAGCTGGAATCATATAAAAACATGGTAAGAAATAAATAATCACCTAAAAACTATAAAAGAAACCAGCTGTTTTTAAGCTTCTAAAAAATGTTGATCCTTTTATTCATCCTGGGCAGGCCAAATCAGCATGACAATGTGGATGTGGTAATAAGAAATATAAATCAATTTGAAAACTTTAAGTGTTAATTGTTTATTAATATATTATAGATATGGTCCCTGTAGCACACTTTTGACTACACTTAATAAGAAATTATTTTATTTTGTATTTGAGAAAACTAAGCTAGAAAAGAAATTATTACTAAAAACGAAAGATAATAGTCGGTAAGTAGAATGTGATTCATTGGTAACACGATAAAATAAACCAACACTACTTACTTCATTATTAAAGGCCTGTTTGACTGCTCCAACTTCCATTTTAATTCATAAATATAATTAAAAGAATTTCAGGTTATGATACAACACCGGCCCTGTTTTAACAGTAATATTGCTAATGTCATAAATCATAATGTCAAACTCAAAAGTCAAAAGAAAATCAATATATTGCTGTAATCGTTTTTCCCTTTAAAAAGAAGGCAAAGGTTTCTAGCCCATACAGCCTCTTATATTAACTAATGTATTTGTTGTTTTGGACCGTTTTCTTATTGGAAGGCGAAAAGTGTTAGGTAGGTACCTACCACGTTGTTGTTTCATTTCAAATTAAAATGAAATACTTTTAATTAATACTTAAGTAGGTACCTAACAAAAAATCGCCGTTTTATTCATAGATTAAAAACAAATAGACTTATAATTTTAAAGATCTAATTTCTGCAAACATGGAAGTTTGCACCAGTTAAAATATATAGGTACAGTCGGCCATACCGGTCACCATCGAAATTCTACAACAAAATATGGAACTAAATCCTAAGAAGTCCTTTGACCATGTAGGTACCTAGTACCTACCTAGTAGGTAACTTTTATTGACATTGTACTCTAACCATTTCATATTTTTATAGAAAAAAAATAACGAGCTTAACTTAATACTACCTGCCTGCACTAATTTCACATTACCTACATGTGATCAGCCAAACGTTGATATCTTGATGATATTGTAGGTAACTACTTTAATTTAAAAAAATATCAATTATAAAAATACCTAATATCTAAATCAAGAAAGCTTAGAAGAAAAAAAATGATTGAACGTAGGTATTGATGGTGGCATCTACATCTTAACGTGCTTGATAATTACTGATAAACTTTAAGAGTGAGAGAAAGTAATTAAGTTAACAAAATTTGACTTTTTAATCTATAATATTTGGCAATAGACAATTTTTTTTTGACAACCTGTTAACTCAATCTGCCACTAGTTTAAACAAAAATAATAAATATTCTCTTTGGTCGGATCTGTCAATCCGAAATGTACGTAAATAATTTCCAAAAATTTAATTGTGTAAAATCTATTAAATCTCTTTATTCACAATAGATTAAAACTGTGGATTTCTATCTAGAACATTAAAGTGCGTTGACTGTGTGTTTATTTTGTCATTTATTGTTGGTGTATTTGGTATTTCAGCATGGCCCCCCGGTTTGAGATCGCAGTTGGTCTGCGAAAAGGCCACAAAACTACTAAAATATCTGCCGGCAGAAAAGGCATTACAGACAAAGCCATCAAAATCAGGCCTGCCAGGCTAAAGGGTGTAAGTATGCCTAGTCAATTTATATTTGTAGGTTATGTTTTGTTACTTACTGGTACAGATTATTATTTCTCATTTTCTCTCAAATTGTTAAACTCCAAGTGTTATAGATAGTTTTCAATATTATAAATTGGTTTATGTAGTTTCCTATTAAATACACACGATGTGATTGAAAACATCTGATGCTTTGTGCATTAGTGCGTTTGCATCGTACTATAAGTGTTGTTTTTCTATTTCAGCTTCAAACGAAGCACTCAAAGTTCGTTCGTGACCTGGTCCGCGAAGTGGTGGGACACGCACAGTATGAGAAGAGAGCTATGGAGTTGCTCAAGGTAAAAAAACATTTCTATTAGACCACATCCATCGCCTATTCAACACTCCCAAGTCCCAGAGTACAAGTGTTAGACGGAAACTTCAAAGTACCTTTTTTATTTAATTTGTTCTCCATACCAATTATGCTTCATTAGACTTAAATCACAAATATGAGTATTTTTTACCAGGATTGTTAAGTCAGCATAAGACTTTTATTTATTTACTTTTTAAGTAAGGAACCTATTTTCCTACTATATCTTACTCAGTCTTAAGTTACAATGAAATAAAAGAAGTGGCTACATTTCAAGCCTGAATAAACCTTGGTATTGACAATTAAATCTAGATGCACTGCAATATGACTTATATTACATTATTTATGTTTCTTCTGTTATCAAATGGAATTTTAATGCTGGCTGTTATTGTAACAAAGCAGACAAAATAACACTATTTGTGGGAGATCTAAATTATTTTCAAAGTGACACAGCTTTTTATATCAAAATATGCTTATTTATCCTATAAGAAAATTAATTCCATTTTTGCAAAACAAACTTCTCATTGCACTATTCTGTACTTATTCTATAGTTTAAAAATAATGATTTTGACATTGTCTAGATGGCATGTAAACAACAGACTTTACGCTTAATCAAGTTTGAAAAATAAGTATACTTATTCTGGATGGCTTTTTGACAAATGATTTTTGTGTCATAAATCCATGTTGTCTTAGAAGTGCCTTAGTTCTGCCACAGAAGTGCATTGTCAGCCGAGGATAAACTACTATGGCAAATATTGTTAAATCTCCTGTTTTCTGAAAAGTAGTTTTGTTGTGTCTGATAAAACTTTCATGTTAGTGTTAGTTTGGGGCTGTTGGTGTGTGAATGTTGGCACATAAATAATATTTTTTTTTTTTTTTTTTTAAATGTAACATATTTAAATTGTTTGAATTTTGTTTTTGTCAAATAATTTACAACTTTAATATGATTATTACCAATTATATTGATTTATCTTAGATTCATTTCTGCACCACCTTTTCACAAATATTAGTTTAGTCCCATGTAATTGTGGGCGAGCCTATTGCCAATCTTCAGGCACATTTTCGGACTTGAAGCTGTTCTGAGAATTTCCTAATGTAAATCCCCAATAACACTGCCCAACATGAAATTGATCCTGACACTTGTGTATCGTACACCACATACATGCCGCGGGACCACCAGGCAGTCTTAGATGTTAAAAAGATATAGTAAGGATTTGCTTTGCACTAAATGTCCACGCTCCCTGCGTCTACTTGGCGGAGAGCGTCACTGCGGATTAGTGCGACATTAACGTGACGGCAAGGCGTTCCGGATTCACTTTACTGGTGGAAACGGGTGCATAGCTTTCACTACATTCTTAGAAAATTTTATCATATTAATAATATTTTGCTAACTTAGACTTACATAGCCTGGGATAGGGTATGTAATAAAATATAACTGCCTTGACCTCGCGTCATAAGTGTGTGAAGAGAGTTTCCGAAACAGATGTGCTTTTTGGGTTTGTCCATTATGAAATTTTCAAAAGCAGCTTAGAAACTAGGAATTTCGCCAATATGCTCTCATGCTGACTTTTATTGCATGAAACATTAAACACAACTGCCTCAGTTTGTAGAATTATAGTATTACCGCTTTATCAATACATTAATGAATGGAAATACACCTTATACCCAGTGGCAGTACTTCCGTAGAAGCCCAAAACCGTAACACGTTAATTTTGTAATGTCTAGTTTATAGTTGTTTATTGTGGGTCAGTATATTCTCACTTATATGTGAAATTGCTTTTAAGTTAAATAAAGATTTACTACTTAAAGATTATTATTTGGAATTTTGTAAAGCTTTTGGGCTTCTATGGAAGTACCGCCACTGCTTATACCAATATATGCTTATGGTGTTTTATTTATACAACTTGCAATGTTATTCCAGGTGTCAAAAGACAAGCGCGCTCTGAAGTTCCTGAAGCGTCGCCTGGGCACACACATCCGCGCCAAGAGGAAGCGTGAAGAGTTGAGCAACGTGCTCTCGCAAATGAGGAAGGCCGCCGCCCAGGCACACCACGCCACCACACACACTAAGTGAACAATAAACTAGTTTACAACACAAATGTTGCATTTCTATTTACAATAGGACCTGTTATGTTGAAAAGTATGCGTGGGGCAAAGGCCTTCTCATCTTTCATGTTACTCCTACACTTAACAAATCAGATTGTAGCCTGATTGTTGATCTAACCAGAAAAGAAAAAAATACTATGGAAATAATTTTAGAAAAAAAATAATAATTATGCGCGCGGCCTGACTTCATGATCGATCGAAAGCACCTCTCTTAAAATCGTATATATTTAAAATGTTGAAGGAAATATATGTTGTGATGTGATCAAAAATGTTGATGGAAAATATCTGAAGTAAACCTGCAAGCTTTACTAAAAGCATTTTTAGTATTTAAGCCTACTAGCTTAAAATGCTCAAATGTCAGAACTGATGTTGACCAGCAGTGAGACTTAGGCCAATTATGTTTTAGGCATGTGTAATCTGTTCATTTTGCCACCACTAGTGTCATGTCAAACGATGTGGTTGCCTTTGCAAATCCATGTCACAAATATGATGCATCAGTCACTGAAATGATGTCATCATCATCATCGTCAGCCCATATGCGTACCACTGCTGGTCACAGGCCTGCTCTACAACTGAGAAGGTTTAGGCCTTAGTCCACCACGCTGGTCTTGTGCGGCTTGGCGGACTACATACCTAAGAAATCCCTAAGAATTTTTACGTGTGCAGGTTTCATCACGATGATTTCCTTTACCGTTACACGACTGCTGGGCACGGGCACCCTCTACAACTGAGAGGGTACAATAATAATAGGTAAGGTATAAAAAGTATCTAAAACATACTAAGTCGCTCTAATGATCCATTACTTTTGGTTGGTTTATTATTACGGCCGCGTTAGTAAATGTACTGCGCTGTTTAGCGAGAATATGATTTAGGATAATCAATTGCTATTCAATTTTTATACTGGCTCGGCAAAATGACATGATAGTAAATGCAAATCCCGGATCAACACGCTTGCGTATGTCATTATGACGGATGTTACACCTGTACGGAGATCGCTATCCAAGGGAATATCCTATCCTCTGTAGATAGATCGTTCGGCCAATAAACATTTGTTTTCACAGGCCTCAGCCCTCAAAGGAGAGTGTCACCACCAGAAATTCGATCAACTGAGAGTTGGCGAAATTTCCAATTCATGCTTGATTCATTGTCTTTTCGTAATTAAGCTTAGTATCATTATAATCAGCCCATATACGTCCCACTACTGTGCACGGGCCTCCTCTACAACTGAGAGGGTTTGGGCCGTAGACCTTTGTTTGTCATGCAAGTTAACCTTAACTTTTCCATCTCAAGAAATCTTGAAGGTGTGAAGTTACTAGTTTATTAGGCTTGTGGGCGTGCCTATCGTAGCCCCAATGGTGGTTCCACAATGTTTTCTACTAGTTCGGACTATATTCGCATGAAGCAGAGCGAAGGAATCTGTAAAAATTCATTTCACTGATGATGAAATTGTACCTAAGTATATTGATACGATTTGATTTTGTGTTTCTTTACATAAGATAATCTCAAGTTATCAATGAATTCTTGTACAGGGCGAAGCCATGAACTCTAACGTAATGATAACAAACTAATACACAGTTTTGAATAACCTTGCATTAATTAGTTTTAGGTTAATTCTTTTTTATTGTGTTTATAATATAGGTATCATACTGTATTCTTTATTTATTTTTTTAACCAAATTTAAGTAATAATTAACCATATCAAGGAAAATTGTTTATTGTTGGACAGTACCATCACAATTCACAGACCACTGACCTTTACCTACCTATATTTTATTGATATACATATTTTCTATGATTTTAGATAAATTAAAACTCCAATAAATAATCATTAGGGTGGTACGTAGGTACCAATAACCATAAGGCAAAATAAATTAAAGAAGTCTGTTAAAAGAAACTTGTGTCTAGAATCCTATATGCCTTGACCAGGCCCGCCGCAAGCGGGCGTTCAAAGCGTGCGATGGACGCGGGCGGCACGTCCAGAGGGGCGGCAAATCGAGCGATTTATAATGTAATTCAAGTCATTGTCATAATACCCACTCCACCATAAGTATAAGAAATGTCATGACATTTTGGACAAGAAAGTTGACAAGATTTTTGTAGGCAACTTCCCTTCATTTTTATTTGTAAGGTATAGGGTTTGCACGCGGGCGTTGAAGAAGCTAGCGGCGGGCCAGGCCTTCACCGTAGCAGGAAATACAAAAAAGCATCGCAAATATCCAATAATGATGTAACTCAGTTCATATACGTCCAATATCTCTGACGAACATTGTAAATAACTATTAATAATGTAATTAAATTAGTGTAACCGATTTATAAAATAAAAAAGTTTGTTACCCTGATTTAAAGTACCTAAGTATATCGATAAATCGCTGTCTGTAGAAATATAATGATAATTTCGTAACCTGTTATAAGAAGTAGACGGCACCAATAGAATCCGCTTCAAGTCTACTTAAGTAAATGTGCTACGTTCTAGGATTAACCGGAATCAGTTTATTTTCCACATTTTAGGTACTAGGTATAGTTCTATATGTCTGAGATATATTCTATTATAAGCATCACAGGCATACTATTTGTTTTTGGTAAGTAATCTTATCCAAAAAGGACTAATACTAAAATTAACCCCAATTTAATAAGATTGTCACGTTAACGTAAAAAATATCTAAGTATAAGTTTTTTGTGATGCACGTTTACAAAATATTACATAATACTTACTAGAGATATTTTCTAGGTAATTGTACCTACCTATTTCTATCATAATTTAAGCCCTGCAAAAGATATTACCCCATCCTATCCCTTCTAAAACTCTGTACCTATTTGACTTTCAGTAAAAGATACATTACGTGCAACCAAAATTCCGTAAGCTTAAAAAATCAATGTAGTTAACAAAAACATTTGACATAATATTTACCTACGTACAGGGTTGGGCAGTATTTGAATTACTTGTAATTGAAATACAAATACGTATTTTGTATTTGTATTTTAATTACTTTCTTAAAATGTAATTTGTATTTAAAATACGTGTAGCCGAAGTATTTTGTAATTAGTATTTCAAATACTCGAGGCTTCAAAATACATTTAATAAAATACATTTAGCCTTCATGAGTGTGAGTGCGAGGCGAGAGTGCAATGATGGAAAAGCCTCGAAATTTACAGACTTTTATAATATTGGACATTAAATTTGTGCTCATCAGGACCTGCAATAACAAAACAAAAACCGCCTCAAAAAAAAAACTATTCCAAAACAAATAAATATGCATTATTTTGTATTTTGTAATTTGTATTTCAATTACAAATAGCTAAAATACTGTATTTTGTATTTCAAATACCTTACTTAAATGTATTTTGTATTTCGTATTTTAATTACTTGCGATACAGTATTTTGTAATTTGTATTTCAATTAAAGCAAAGCATGTATTTTGCCCAGCCCTGCCTACGTAATAATGGATTAAATCGGGACGTAAAAACAATATGATATGAGTGATCAATAACACAGCTGACCTCTATACCGTCGCGTGAGCATATTTGCAATACTGTTTATTTTCAATCTCGTCATGACGCGTTGTTGTCGGAGGGGGTCTATAGGGGCCGCTGAGGCTATCACATTACATCAAGTAATCCGAATCTATTCTGTCTCATGCATAGTAACTGCTATCTGTGAACATATATGAATTTATTTATTTATTTACACTTTATACAATTATATAATTGTGGACTTAATGCCTAAGGCATTCTCTACCAGTCGAACCTTGAGTGATGCAGCAGGTGTGCAAATAAAATAATTTACCTATGAAGATTAATTTTTTCGCTGCGGTGTTATTTTAAAACTGCGATATCTTCTAAGATACTCATTGAAATCAAATGATGTAAAGGGCAAATTTCTTTTAAATTAAATACTTGTGATGAATAACGTATTTATTTGGATAAGGATTAATATCATCTTTATGAAAACACCTTCACAAATAATGCTTTATTTTAGAACAAATTTGGTTAGCATAAAAAAGGTTATAGTGAGCCAACCTTAAAAGATAGACATATGCTGTCGCGGACTTTTTTTAGAACTTTTAAAGGGGAACAATTCTGTCATACATTATTTTAGCGAAACTTTAACCGTTTCCGCAGCGCACGCAGCGGAAGTTCTCAAAAGGAAAAAAATACCCCGATTTTGAAACATTATCTATTGGTGCTCCGCTCCTATTGGTCGTAGCGTGATGTTATATAGCCTATAGTCTTCCTCGATAAATGGGCTTTCTAACGCTGAAATAATTAATCAAATCGGGCCAGTAGTTCCTGAGATTAGCGCGTTCAACCAAACAAACAAACTCTTCAGCTTTATATTATATTAGTATAGATTTATTTTGTTAAAAAAAGATTTAAAGTTTGAAAATTATGTTATTATTCGGATTTTTTAAGGCAAGGTGGGCTTTTGGGGTTCTATGGAAGTACCTCCACTGTCTGTACCCAAATAAAAACATAAACCGTGAACTTGTGAAAGTTATCATTATATATCGAATGCGCGCCTTAACCTCGAAGCCATCACGACGTAGGTAAAATAAACGACTTGAATATGTCTTCGGGTTTCTATTTAACACACTTAAATGGGCAAAGGCGCCTTTCAGTCGCCTTCTACGACAGGCAGGGGATACCGTGGTGGGATTTTAACGCCCCCTTGCCACAGTGCACAGGTAGCCAAAGCCTGCGGCCTTTCTACTAGATAAAATTGTAATCTCGAGAAAATCGTCTTGATTAGAAGTACTTATGTAATAGAAGGCGGGAAAAGAAATACGAACCTTAATTTTCAATGGCCCGCATTGCGAAAGGAAGTCAAACGCTTGAAATTGCATCATTTAAAGACGTCAACTACTACTAAGTAATGACTTTTTCTCTCTTTCACAGAGAGATTTTTCCGCTTTCTTATATCTATTTGTTGTCACAATTTACTTGGCAGCTAATCAGCTGGTAATCACTAGAGCAGCTCTTACATAGACTGTAGGCAACGATTATTGCAAACATGACTCCTCATGTCTTTCGTGGAATATTAAAAGGTTTTATTTTATACTAGCTGACCCGGCAAACGTTGTTTTGCCATATATATAAAATTCTCGTGTCGCGGTGTTTTTTGGCAAACTCCTCCGAAACGGCTCGACTGATTTTTATGAAATATTGTGTGTATATTGTAGGTAGGTCTGAGAATCGGTCAACATTTAAGGGTTTAACATTTAGGGGTTTTTTTTTCCTATTGACTTTAATTTCTTTATTTTTTATGACTCAGCATTGATAAATTATTATAATCATAAATTTTCACCCTTCTACGATCAACCTCTATCTTATACTGACCATTTTAATTTGATTTTTTTTTATTAAAATGTAAATAAATGATAATAGCACTGAAAAATTATAATGATACGTATAACAGTCATTGCTTTGATCGATATACAAATTAAACAAAAAAATATGGTCAAAATTATATAGAGTGAGATATACATATTATACATCTATATATATATATAAAATTCATGTGTCACAGTTCGATGAAATTTTATATGTATATTCAGTAAGTCTGAGAATAGGTTATCTATTTTTTATACCCCTAGGGTGGTCCAACCCGAAAAGTTTATTTATTTATTTTGTGGACAAATTTTGTTTTTATTTTTTTATGATTCAGCATTGAAAAATACATAAAACTCCAAATTTTCACCCTTCTACGAACACCTGTTTTGTAATCGCAATTTTTATATTTTTATAGCTTTTGTCCGCGACTCCGTCCGCGTAGACTTCAGGGTTGGGCGCAGAAAGATAATAAGTGAATTTATAAATCGTCCCTCAAGTGCCCAAAATGGCACTTACTGAATTTAAAAAAAGGTCAAATCAATTCAAATGGTTGAGGCGTAAAAGTAAAACTCTGACAGTTATTTTCGTATTTTTAATAATATGTTTATCCCAATGGGAACAAAATTTTTGTTTTTGCGTGAAAGCGTAACAAACATCCCTACATTCACATTTATATAATAGTAAGGATAACCATTCCCACCTATGTTACTTCGGTGGGTCCCACCTATCAGCATACCAAAAGTCATTCAAATCTTTTTTCAATCATTTTTCAATTCTTTTATCCTCCGTAATTTTTTTTAATAAGAAGAATTCTATATGTCCTTTTTTATATCTCGAAGACTATGTGTACAAATTTTCATGATAATCGGTTAAGTAGTTTTGGCGTGAAAGCGTAACAAACAAAACATTAACATTTATAATAGCTGACCCGGAAAACTTCGTATCCCCTAACAGTCATTGAATGTTACATATTTACATATTACCTGAATTTTATTTTTGATTGTATGGAAATAAATATTAAGTTCAGCACTTTATTGAGATAAAAATACAGAAATAAATAAGTACGAAAATTAAATGCATCAATCGTGTCTCCGCAAGTCATGATTTAATTAAAAATGTACATATGGGATGGGATGTAGTCGGTTTTAATTCTCTTCATTGAAGCATCAGTGTGGTGGACTGAAGCCTAAACCCTCTCAGTTGCAGAGAAGGCCTATGCCAAGCAGTGGGACGTACATATATGGGCTGATGATGATGATGCAGCTTGTGATATACATTTTTAATATATTTTTTAATTGTCTAAAAGATCACAAACATCTTTTGTTAATCGTCATTGCGAAGGCATGACGAATCGGGAACTGAATTCGTTTGAACTCAATGGTCATACCCGTTAGGATCAATGAAATCTTAGATCAATCTAATTGATGAATTCTCAAGCACCAATTCATCTCTAAGTTGTCTTTTCAGTATCGTCACGTGAATAACATTACTCAACAATTTTCTTAACACCAAGCGCATTCCATTGTGTTTTAGATTAGTGGGTGTTTTAGATTTCAAAGCGTGATGACTACCGAACCTGCCTTCGTTTGTAAATCAGGTACAACCAAGGAGTTTAAAATACATTTCTGAACGCACGCATAAATATTTGACAACCAATAAATATGTCAATCCCTTTTTATTACTGACATTATTCTACATTTTTAAAATCTAAAATGCGCAATTATTCGAATATTCTGGATATATGTTGTCGATTCAAAACCTTTATTTAAATACGTTCTTTAATTTGAGGGGACCATTAACCATATTGACGGGATAAACATAAAATGTTTGACAGAATATTAGGTAGAACAGTTTATATGAGAAAATTAAATTGTTGTTTTTACCATATTCCTCGCAATTTTCTTAACTTTTTCTTTCATAAGATCCTTCTCCTAACAATAGCAAACACAACAAAAAAAGAATTAGCGAAATCGGTCCAGGCGTTGTTGAGTTATGCGCTTACCAACACATTTTGCGATTCATTTTTATATATAAGATTAAAGAATTTTTCAGTTTTGAAGATTTAAAAATAAGCGTAATGTAAAAAATACTGATGACTGCCTCGTAATCTCTGGGTTCGATTCCCGGATCGTGCAAACTGTTTTTGGGTTTTCCATTAAAAAATTCTCAGTCAGGAAATGTGATCAAAAAACGGCAATAGGCTCGCCCCCTATTACGTGGGACTGACACATTACTGGCGAGATGTGGGTGGGGAAATGCCAATGTTGGTCCTTTGAACGACTTGCAGTGCGGCCATACCATGCTGCAAGTTGCAACTAGTAATAGAGAATACCAGTCACAAAATTTAAAATAAATGGATTTTTTTTTGCTATGATAAGTATGTAGAAATAGAATGAGTAGAATATTTGAAAGTCTCTTAAGCCACAGGTGTCTACAGCTAGGCACAAATACATTCAAAATGAATGTGCAACAGGCCTATTCAGTCCATTTAAGTCCCTCTCTTGACTACGGGCGTTTTACTATTCAGAGGAGTTAGCTGCATACTGCACTGGTACCTATATTGTATAGTTCATGAACTATACAAAATGTTAAACGTTTTCTTTACCTGTTTTAGTGCAAGATAACCTATTCTAAGTTTACAAACGACGTTAATAATATGCGTGCATGAAAATTGATTCATCGACTAATACATCTACAGTACAATAATTATAACTATACAATGACAGCAAAAGTTACTCTCGAGTTTGATACTGAGGCATTTACCTTTGACTTATTAAAGTTATATATACCTAATATTTAACAGCTTGGGACAGTGTTTAATTTTTTATTTTTTAGAAAAAGATTGCAATAAGTGTATAAATAATTATTGTTATTGTGTAGCAAACTGGTGGACTAGACAACCGAAACTTATTTAGTCTAAGGGTTTTAAATTTATTTGACTTGACAACAATCTCTTCAGCTATTCATGTCTTAAAAATACTGTTTTATTAACCTTGTATTTAAACATAATATATGAACACGGAACAGCTGTGACTTTTTGTACTATTAATATTTTAATTTTAACATCGCTATTATCTTTAGAAGTTTATCCGCCTCCGCACGCAGTGAATGTCAATCATCTCGGGCTTCTAAAATTACCTTCGAAATATTTTCTATAGGACCACATTTAAAAATTTCAGCCTATGATAAATCCCACCTATCGTAATGTTGGTACAAAAATAATAGTTGACCCAAATGCACTTGACTACATACTTAAGTATTATTTAATCAGTTACAAAATAATAGTCCTGACGTTTTAGCAATTTCTCATTGTTATCTATCACTATGAAAACGTATAATTATTTATATAGATGTTTATACAGTGTTTTAATTGTTTGGCATGTGCCAAATCTCGTATTTAGATACGAGCGGAAACGACTTGGCAGTTTTTATTTTGTGTTTCATTATTTTTCAACTTTTAACGTATAAACAATTTTTTTCGTAGAACGTCACTTTGTAACTGAATAACCCATTCCCTATTACTCGTATTTACTTCACGAATTAGTTTTAAAAATTATTTCTTATGTAACCTGTTAACTTAGGATACCTATCGGCTTTTCAACCCACATTTAAACGACCTTTTTAAAGGACTTTTAGTTAATTAATGGAACAAAAATATATTTATTACCTAAATATACTTATCTAATCTTAAAAAAGGCGATCCTCTGGCGCGTCAAAAATACGAGTAATAACCTAGTTAAAAAAAATATAAGTGTTAATAATGTCGTTTGTGTTTTGTTCTATCTTTATCTTACTACTTAACTTACGGAGGTTATCCCCGCAATTACGAATAGCCTCACCAAATAATACAGAACAAAGTTGCATTATTTAAAAACCATACCATCTGATTGTCAATTCATGATGTTAAAACTATCGTAACTTATAGATAAATAAGAATAGGCTTGTTTAAATGTAACAGTGTATCCATATTTTTGCATTAGCAACATAAATATTTAAAATCCAAAGTTGCAATAAAACTAGATTACTCAATCATACAATTAGTATTACATTGTGTTTCTATTTTCCAATTGAAGTAATATAGGTACGTCTAGTATTTTTATCTACTCATAGCGTTATCAATAAGTCATTGATCGCACAAAAGTAAATACTCCCATCATAATGAATATTAATTAGATGCAGTAAGTAGGTACCTAGTTACTTGTAACTTCTTTACTGTCTCCACTTAGTTGATAAAAATAACATAGGCACAAATACGGCTTCATGTTTGAAAACAAAAAATATAAAAAAATATGAGAAATTGGTAAAAAGTAGGAAGATTTTTTTTTATCCATAGCCCATCCCTGCCCTGGATTCCAGGCACAGCAGAGATCGCATCAAATGTACTTAGTATCGATTGCCGAGAAACGATGACGGTTTTCTAAGCTTCTGTTACTAGTCGACACAAATAATCGGCCATTCCGCGACGAGAAATACACAGGCTGATCCCACAATATAATACACTTGCGTGTGATATATGTGGACAGTATTAGGTACATCTTAAAGACAGTAGTTCCTATCCGGGCAAATATCCTACCACGAGTATTGCCATTACAGTGACTTCACTGACCGAACGTAATTAAACTGTACCGTTTCACTTCGGTTTTCTGTAAGATTGATATTACCTCCTAAGTACCCATTGAGATTTTAGTCTGAGTTTACGACATATTACATAAATACGTCTACTTGCCACAACGAATATGAACAAGTTATGTATTTTAAACCATATCTACTTACGTCATGTTTTCGACGATGTTGACAAATCGACGCGCCTACAAATAATTTACATCATTGACGCTGCGACCTTAGGGGTCAAGTTTTCATACTGATATAGTTGGGTCATGATGTAACAACGGCAACTTTGGAAAAATACACAGCATAAGAAAGTCTTTTGTTTTTGTTTACCCCATGTTGACGTAAATGGGGTACTTCGTTTGCGCTATAGATTTAGCTCCAATATAATATTATCATGTCATTGTTGTTTGATGAAAGTTTTACCTTGAAATAAATATAACATATAATCTCGATGGGATATTTTTTCTAATATCATTTTTAAAATGATTACGTCCAAAAGCACTTAATCATGTAACCATGGAAACTTTTAGGTTCTTAATAAAAAAAGTTAATTTCTTATAATCTAAGAAAACATGGTTGGTTCTCTCTGTTGGATGATCTTGGACGTTAGAGGAAACAAAATATGATCAACAAGTATTACGAAATAAAATGGATCACATAGGAATGTATGCGATATCGACATTAGTGCCTTCGATAGCAGTGTAACGACCTCTAGACCTCTGAAATAGATAATTCAATGCACAGCCTTCACTCAAACATATTGTAAAAATATATACACACTAAGGAAACTAGTGCAAAGTGTGGAATTATTGTATTCCACACTTTATGAAAAGATAATTATTATTATATAATTTTTACTTCCTCTATATGTTGGCAGGTATCCTTAAGAATAATCCTTATATTATCACATATAAAGTCCTATAAATTCTGGGCTTTAAAAATAACTGTTGCTTTAACACGACATACTGTTTACCAAAAACAAAACGCGGAAATCCTAAAGCACTGTTTTGTATATCAAATTAAACATACAAAAAATCTATGACGCATTTCTGCCGCGATCCATTTGATTCACTATGAAAAAAAATTGAAATGTAACTGACAAATGTAAAATTCAAAACAACCTTGTTGATAATCTGTTTTATTATCTTAATAAAATGGCAAAGGACACCAATATACATAATAGTTCTTAACATAGACTCAATATAACCACATAGTATATCAAGTCTAGCAATTTCAACTTGTCGCACTTAATTTACAAAGGCAAATCAATTTAATAGCATATAATATCATAACATTCAAAAGTAAATTTGATACCTATTATTATGTAAAAATATTCAGTGTGAACTTCTTATTTGACAATGACAAAAAAAAATGGAAATAATCTAACAACTAACTTTGCGAGACACGTCCACATATTGCATTACATTTATGTCTTTTTCTTAACTCATACAAGTAACATTGAAGAACATGTAAATGCCAACCAACAAGTTAATTTATTCAGTATTTAACTTTTAGATCAGTCATGAAGCTTTCCTGAATGTGGTTGCAATTTAATGCCTCTTCTGTAAGACCCTGTTTAAAATCAAATACTAATATTTCATGGAATAGACACTACTAACACATATTGACAAAGATTATAATATGGTTAAGATCTACACAATAATATGAATATGCAAAATGATAATGATTGCTAAATGATGCTTCATTGGCAGTAAAAATGTATTACAAATGTTTTGCTACCACTTTAGATGTGTTTACATAGAAAAAAATGCAGATTGACCTGCACTTATCAGGTTCAAGACATGACAAGCTTGCCAATTCATATATTTTTTATAAAAAGATTTTTATATATAATTTCTTAGCAAATACATTGTTAGGCATTATTATAAAATTTGCCTGAAATTATCACAAAAAAATTGCATGTAATAATGTTGTTCTTGAAAATATTAAACTTTTTGCTAAAACAATATTACATCTTTAATATTCTTTATTAACCATATTTTGCATAAAGTTACTAAACTTCAAATTCATTGCTTCTCACAGCAACAACTGAAAACATTAAAAATAAAGTAATTCAGTTTTAGATCACTTAACCTAATTAACAAAAATAAAAAGGTATTAAACTAATATGGAACATTAGAGAACAAGTATGAGACAGACTCCCCATTGTGGGTACGTCGAACAGCTTCCGCCAACATCATGGACACATCAATGCATTGGATCTTGGGGCACTCTTGCATGTGCCTCTCTTGAGGGATTGTGTTTGTCACTACAACAGCTTCTAAACAAGCATTATTTATCCTCGAAATAGCTGGTCCAGAAAAAATACCGTGTGTCAGGATTGCATAGACTTTTGTCGCTCCAGCTTCAATTAATTTTTCTGCAGCATGGCATATAGTACCACAAGTGTCGGCCATGTCATCGACCAGGATAGCTGTTCGGTCTTTTACATCACCAACTAAAACCATAGACGCAACTTCATTAGCCTTTTTCCGTTCTTTGTGAATAAGGGCGAACTCTACGTTAAGGCGATCAGCAATGGAAGTCACTCGTTTCGCTCCACCAGCATCCGGAGACACAACAATGCTAGTTTTCCAGTCTGGGATATTTTCTTTGATCCATTTCAAAACGGCGGGCTCGGCAAAGAGGTTATCTACGGGTATGTCGAAAAATCCTTGTATCTGTGACGCGTGAAGGTCCATTGTGATAATGTGGTCAGCGCCCGACACGGAGAGTATGTTAGCCACGAGCTTCGCTGTGATGGGCGCTCGGCTTTTATCCTTCTTGTCCTGCCGAGCGTAGGGGAAACACGGGATGACAGCCGTGACCCGCGACGCCGACGCTATTTTACATGCATTTATCATAATAAGCAGCTCCATCAAGTTGTCGTTGATCTCTCCGCTGCCACTCTGCACAATATAAACATCTTCCCCGCGCACAGATTCACCGATTTCCACGCACGTTTCCATGTTGCTGAATTTCTTGGTTACCACTTTGCCCAAATCGATGCCGAGACGGTCAACGATCTTTTGGGCCAAATCTGGGTGAGAGCTACCACTGAAGACTTTGATGTTCGGCATTCTTGTTGTTAAGGGGAGAACTTGATCTAATCTATTTACTACTTCTTCTAAGGTTACCGTTGATTTCATCGACACTATCCGAGACACTGTACCGATACTCGCGGTATGCGAGCCGATAATAATGAGATGAACTATTTATGTGTGTCTAATTAAACGATAAGACACTGGAGAAAACGTGGGGACCGCCGCGCCGCGCCGTAAATACGCACGCTCCGCAACTCAACCACACTTTACAAGCTCCGTGCTCGCCAGTCGCCACTCGTCCCGTTTGGCCGCACGTTTTTTTTAATTTCCAAAATTGATTTGACCTGTCAAGAATGTCATGAGAAAAACTATTCGTGTGGGGCGTGTGTCGTGTGTTGCAAGTCAACCACAAGTTCTCTGTTATTTCTCTTTATTTTGTTTGGATTAGGTACACGCTATAATAAATTTCCGTAGGAATTAAATAGTCAATATGTTAATTTAATATACTTCATTTATTAATTCATTATACCTATATTACCTCACATTGGTAAGCAACAATGAAACAGTAATTTAGGTACCTAGGTATGTAGTTTATTGATCGCGTCAATAATTGTCTAAATAAGAATATGGTATTTTAACTGGTATGATGGGCATGATGGAGTATCGAGGTAAGACGGGGTACCACACAAATACAACAGACGTTTTCGAATAGAAAGCAATAAGCCAATAACAAGCCTCATGCGACCAACGATCAGCGCGAGAGAAATTGTAAGTGGTAATCAAGGCGTCTTTTGTTTACAAACGGAAAACAGTTTTAACGTTTGGTCGATCTAATTTTGTGAAAGGTCAAAGGTCATTATTTTAAGGTAATTATTGTCTCCACATTTATGTATTTTTGATATTTTCTTACTAGTGTTGTTTATTTGGATATGGTATATTGTTTGTACGAATACATTAAACATTTTATTATAGTTTCTTTTTTTTGTTCAGTCACCTTTTGGGGCAAGATGGGGTATTGCGTACGGGGTATGATGGGGCATTGGAGCAAATGGGATTTGGGCCTAGATTCATTTAAATTCATAAATAAATACTCGTAACAGTAAATAATGTAACGTACCAAAAAATAATAAAAGTAATAAACATAGTAATTATGCTGTATTTTTGTGATTTCCCTTAAGTACCTCATCATGCCCCCCCTTCCCCTAAACGACTGAAATCGTTTGAGAGTGGCGTCAGCCGTCAAGCAAATGAATACCATATTTACATTGTATAGGTAGGTGCCTAGTTGTCTATTAGTAACAATTCAATAGGTGAGGTATTTTTGTATCTAATCTTTTATTCAAATGAAATAAAATTTGAAGTAATTTTGGTCTGTGAAAAAAAATATAATTTAATCTGTGAACTGTGCAGTGTAGGGATGGCGATTCTTTACAAAAAATATCGTTTTTTGAATCGATTCGAATCGAAGCCTGAAAAATCGATTCACTAAAAAATCGAGGTTTAAAAGATCGATTTCCAAAAAATCGATTCTTTTTTCAAGTTTTCATTTATGTATTTATAATGTAAATATAAATCCATTTTATGGAAAATCCAAAAAAAAATTCTTTAACCGGCAACATCTTTATGTACCTTCAACTATCTCTACAAATAAATAAAATTAAAGAGTCTGTTTTTAATATTGATATAAACGCTTTTTAATAAATGCATATGGATGTATACACAGTGCATAAACCAAAATAACGTTTTTTTACAATTTTTGTCTGTCTGTCTGTCTGTTTGTTCCGGATAATCTCTGAAACGGGTGGACCAATTTTATTAATAAGGAGTAACTTAGGCTACTTTTAGTTTATAAATTTTCTATTAAAAATAATCAAAAATAAATTTTCCACGCGGACGAAGTCGCGGGCACAGCTAGTATAAATTTATTGCATTTACCAAAAAAAATAATCGAATGGCGATTTTCAAGGGTGAAATATCGATCCACTGAATCGATTCAGTACTGTATATCGATTTAAAAATCGATCTTTCGGGCTTGAAAAATCGATTCTTCGATTAATCGATCTCAGATCGCCATCCCTAGTGCAGTGTGCCTAAAAATTTAAAAAATTAGCTGTACAGTGTATAGTAGGGATGATCGATGTTAGAAAAACATCGATGTTAACATCGAACCAGAAGTATCGATGTACGATAAACATCGATTGAAAAACATCGATGTCTTAAAACATCGATGTTTTTGGTAGGGATGTCGGAAAATGCAATAAAGTAAATATATTATTTGAAAATATCTATCTATATTTATATTTTTACTAAAAAGTATCGATATATCGGTATGAATTGTGTACGTACTCAAGAACTTAAGAATACGCGCGCGTTGACAGACACAAAAAAAAGGATAATGTTAAATGTTGTCTCGCACTCGCAGTTGAATTGATATATTTTAATGTTATTGCTAATGTATTTAGTTATCAGTTTGTTTTTTTCTTTGAGAAATGCAAAGAAATAACTATTCGTACGGCTTGTCTTGCGAACACTAGATGGCGTCCTAAAGAATAATTGACGTTTCGTCGTTTCGATGTTTTATTCTTATAACTTCGATATATCGATGATATCGAAGTCGAAACATCGATGTTAAAACATCGATGTTTTTCAGCTAAACATCGATGTTTCTTCAACATCGATGAATATCGATCATCCCTAGTGTATAGTGTATACTGTATGTATACTACAGTGTTGAACTGTTGACTTTGAGCAAAGAGTATAGTAAATAGTTAAATACTAAATAGTAATATATACGAGAACTTTGAGTGTACACTGTAAACAGCTCAAAGAGTATATAGAAATATATACGAGAAAAGAGCTGCTGCTTTGATGGCCAGTGGCCACTCTGTATATTAATATAAATTAAGATTTTAATTTAAAAGACATTATGGCGATTGCATAGTTTCTACAGATATATTTATGTTTACGTCGTTTTAAGCTTGTTTGTTGCATCAAAAATGGGTGATAAGAAAGAATCTCCCAATCCAAAAGGCGTAAGACTGCGTCGTTGTATGGATTGGTTACAAAATCAAAATAGTGAAACGAAGAAGTCACACGAAAATAAAAATGACATACAGTTCATAATACAGACTAACGCTGATAGAAAGAAGTTTTTGCTATCTGCAGCAGAGGACGAAGCGAGTGTACCATCCGGGGTTTGTGAGCCTTCTGCGGAACCGAAGCCCGTGGTAAGAAATGGGCGTCTAAACGCTTTTTTTTTCTACTGGCACGGCAAAGTAATAACACCGCACCTGATGGTACACAGTTGGTACACGTGGTTGTTCGAACAGAGCATGAAGTGGCCAGAAACTCAAACCTCTTGTAACATAACAAAAAATAATAACATACTGTTACCGGCGTGTTGTAATGCAATTGCCCGCTTCTTTTTATTAAAAGACCCATAATAAATCATTCGCATTTAAAATAATACCTAAATTTTTCGTTTAGTACAATATCTTTGTTTTAAATAAAACCTATTATTAAATTATAATTATAGACTCAAATACTCAATTTTTTTGGATATTTTAAGTAGAAGATTTTGGCAAAGGTTTTCGCAATATTGTGATATTGCATATATAGAGTTAGATAGTGAGATTAACATTTAAAAAATTAAATTTATACATCTAGGATTTAACATATTATGGGCCTTATTATGAAATATTACTAAGATCTTTCTGAATTGAAAGGTGTTTTGTTTCTACTTTCATTCATTCTTCATATTGATAAAGATAATGTTTTCTCCCTTTCTTATTGTGCTGAATTTTCAAGAATAATTTCAGCAGGTGTTTGTAAGTGGGTTTCAGTTAAAAACACCATGCTTAGAAGTACTGTTTACTATATTGTACCTGTTAATCATAATTTATAAATGGTGCTAAGATGTTTTGATGTATAAGACTTTATTATGGTCTTCAAGTAACATTTAATAATTTCTTACACCCCAATAAAGTATGCAGCTCAACACTGTCAGGGTAATATAATTATATGTCATATTCAATGTTTTAGCCAATTAAACGTTTGAGAGTTGATGAACTCCGCCTGGAATGTGAGTGGAAATCCTGCAGATGTGTATTAAATGACTATGAAAAGTTCCAAAAACATGTTCAAACTCATTTTCCACAAGGGACATCAGTTGCTATTGATGATAAAACTGGTGAGTATGAACAATGTGGATTCAAGTTGCTGAACTTGGTATAATGCTGTGAGTGTATATATATATATACATAATGTGTTAAATCATTACTTTTATATTTGCATTATAAAGGTACTGATTAAAAGGCTGATTTGAGCTCACAATAGATTTTGGCACTAACTGTTTCCCGCAACTGTATGCAATACTTTAGACTTCAAAAATTGTTTTCGCTGATCTTGCATGACAAGTGTGTGGTGCAATCTCAATGTCCCTTATTCGATTCCATGTTTGGGTAAAGATTTATTGAGACTTACCATTAGTAAATCAGTTTAATGTGCCCCAGAAACA
Source organism: Hemaris fuciformis (assembly GCA_907164795.1). NCBI lineage: Eukaryota > Metazoa > Arthropoda > Insecta > Lepidoptera > Sphingidae > Hemaris > Hemaris fuciformis. Next base: position 12,265,260 of record OU015447.1, read on the forward strand.
TCAATAAGGTCAACCTCAAATGTTTTAAAACTCATGTTATAACATCACAAAATCCTAGCAATAACATGAGTTAGAAGTTTACATTTGGCAAAACAAAGGCATAGAAATACACCCCTGCCCATACCTTCAGGGTTATAGGTGTGATGTATTTATTTATTTACATGTTATACATAAAAAAATCATTAAATGTGAACATAATCCCTGAGGCATTCTCCCCTAGTCTAAGCTTAGGTGGTGCAGAAATGAAAAGCATAGGTGTGTATTTGCAATACCCTTTCACACATACTTAACATTTCTATTAATGTATTTCAGTGGAAGATTATGTTTGTCTCTGGGATGTATGTGATCACAAAATCAATGATTTATATGAGATGGTCCGGCATATTAACTATCATGCCTACCATGCGAAGTTGCTTGCCATAGGCTTTAATGGGAGGGCCACTTTGAAGTTGGCTCGATGCAGAAAGGACTCCAGCAAAAGGAATCAGATACCAAAATTGCCCAGTGAACATTCATGCATGTGGACCGGATGTGATCAGAAATACAATTCTATACAGGTAATTTTTTAGATACGAAATTGAAGTTACTTATGAATATACAAAATACTGCCTAGTGGTCTCGCAGCATATGTGCCGTGCGATCTAGAGGTCCCGGGTTCGATTCCCGGGTCGGACAAAGAGCAGCATAGAGTCTGGAAGTCTATGATATGGGACTGATACACAGTACATACCTGGCGAAATGTTCAGAAATGCACCTCTGCCTACTCCTTCGGGGAATACAGGTGTAAGGGTAATATATATACATATGTACAAAAAAATATTTTTGGAGTCTATGCCAATACCACATTTTACTTAAATAATTGGAATAATATGGAATGTAACAGATAACAGTTATTATTAATTTAATGAAGAAGACTAGATATTTTTGGGACCTAATTACCTTAAAAAGTTTTCTTTTTTTCTTTTAGACAAATAACATACCTAGCGAGAAGTTTTGAACATAGACATATGTGCAAATCCCTTTAGGGTTCCATACCTCTACTGACTTAGTTGGCAAATACTAATATTAATTAAATATTAATATTATTTCTAGATGTTCTACGACCATGTGAAGCATCATATCAATTACTGCGACAGGCTGCTGTGTTCTTGGGCCGGTTGTGGCGCCACATTCACGAGGAAGTCTTTCCTCACCGTGCACGTAAGGGCCCACACGCGGGAGAGACTCATTGCATGCTACCATTGTGGCATGCACTTCGCTTGTAATAGGAAGCTGTGCGATCATCTCGTGAGACAGGTCAGTGGGTGTTTTGATCAAGGGAATAGAAATTTTGATGGGTCAAGAAGAAAAAAAAATGCTTTCTGATTAAAATCGAAAGCAGTTTTTATAAGGTTGAGTAAATAATTGTAATACACAATGTTGAACCAACAATAGATAAGTCTCTCACTATGGTTAGGTTTTATCACAATGAGGTAGTTTATTTTTTCTAGCCTGTTCTCGTCCCCAAGAGACCACCTTCGCTTGCTGCTGCCAAGCATGCAAAATACATCCAGATACTGTCCAAATATGGGTATTGTCATACAACGCATCTTTATCATCATCATTGCCTTGCCCTGCTCCCAATTTCATTTGGGGTCGGCGCAGTATGTTATGTATCCCTATCAGCCGTCATTTCTACATTTACCCCTTTTTCTTTCATATCTTCAGTCACGCACTCCATCCATCTTTTCTTTGGCCTTCCTCTGCTCGCCCATCCATCAACTTTCATATCCATCACCTTTTTTCCTACGTATGATTCATCCCTCCTCATAACATGCCCATACCACGACAGACGGTTTCCTTTCAGCTTTTCTATCAGAGGAGCTACTTTAAGGCTTCCTCTAACATATTCATTCCTCACTCTGTCAAACCGTGTTACACCACACTTCCATCGCAACATTCGCATTTCCGCTGCATGCAGTCGTCTTTCGTCCGTCTTCTTCGTAGCCAAACACTCCGATCCATACAGTACGACAGGTCTTATTATAGACTTGTATATTCTGCCCTTTAATTTGAGGGACATTCTGGGGTCACATATTGTGGATGAGACCTGTCGCCATTTCATCCATCCTGAGTTGATTCTCTGCCTTACGTCCCGGTCTATGTCTCCGTCGCTTTGCAAAAGTGACCCAAGGTAGCGAAATTCGGAACAAACTGGTATCGACATTCCATCAAGTGTGACGGACACAGAACTTGATAGACCGCCATAGTCGCAAAACATATATTGTGTTTTTGTTTTGCTGACTTTAACTACGCATCTTTATGATAGTACATAAAGGTCATTGAAGATGAGAACTGACCGAGGCTAGTTCTATTATGTAATAAGTTACATAATCAATAGTCTCGTCAGTGTTAAGTAAGAGAGTGTTATGTTTCTTTCAGTATTCATAATGAATTATCACTTACTTTAACAGTGTAGGAAAACATCGTAAGGAAATCTACAAACCTAAACGTTTTAGGAATTTTTTAGGTGTGTAGTCGGCCAACCAGCACTAGCTCAGCGTGGTAGATTAAGTCACTAGGCTGATGATGATAGTGACAATGATGATGATGTCGGTGGTGATATTGATGATTATGATGATGGTAGTGGTGATATTGATGAAGATGGCGGTGGTGATATTGATGGTGATTATGACAATGATAATGATGACGATGATGTTTGTTCCAGAACGTGAACCCTACGTCGGCGTACTCGTGCAGCGTGTGCGGCACGCTGTGCGCGAGCGAGTACTTGCTGAACGAGCACACGCGCCAGCACGTGTCGGCGTACGTGTGCGCGCTGTGCGACATGTCGGCGCCCACGCCCGCCGCGCTCGCCAACCACGTGCGCTACCGACACCTGCCGCCCGCCGCCACGCGCCTGCACGCCTGCGCGCGCTGCGCCTACAGGTACGCACGCACCACACCACACTACACACACCTAGCGACACCTACCGACACCTGCCGCCCGCCGCCACGCGCCTGCACGCCTGCGCGCGCTGCGCCTACAGGTACGCACGCACCACACCACACTACACACACCTAGCGACACCTACCGACACCTGCCGCCCGCCGCCACGCGCCTGCACGCCTGCGCGCGCTGCGCCTACAGGTACGCACGCACCACACCACACTACACACACCTAGCGACACCTACCGACACCTGCCGCCCGCCGCCACGCGCCTGCACGCCTGCGCGCGCTGCGCCTACAGGTACGCACGCACCACACCACACTACACACACCTAGCGACACCTACCGACACCTGCCGCCCGCCGCCACGCGCCTGCACGCCTGCGCGCGCTGCGCCTACAGGTACGCACGCACCACACCACACTACACACACCTAGCGACACCTACCGACACCTGCCGCCCGCCGCCACGCGCCTGCACGCCTGCGCGCGCTGCGCCTACAGGTACGCACGCACCACACCACACTACACACACCTAGCGACACCTACCGACACCTGCCGCCCGCCGCCACGCGCCTGCACGCCTGCGCGCGCTGCGCCTACAGGTACGCACGCACCACACCACACTACACACACCTAGCGACACCTACCGACACCTGCCGCCCGCCGCCACGCGCCTGCACGCCTGCGCGCGCTGCGCCTACAGGTACGCACGCACCACACCACACTACACACACCTAGCGACACCTACCGACACCTGCCGCCCGCCGCCACGCGCCTGCACGCCTGCGCGCGCTGCGCCTACAGGTACGCACGCACCACACCACACTACACACACCTAGCGACACCTACCGACACCTGCCGCCCGCCGCCACGCGCCTGCACGCCTGCGCGCGCTGCGCCTACAGGTACGCACGCACCACACCACACTACACACACCTAGCGACACCTACCGACACCTGCCGCCCGCCGCCACGCGCCTGCACGCCTGCGCGCGCTGCGCCTACAGGTACGCACGCACCACACCACACTACACACACCTAGCGACACCTACCGACACCTGCCGCCCGCCGCCACGCGCCTGCACGCCTGCGCGCGCTGCGCCTACAGGTACGCACGCACCACACCACACTACACACACCTAGCGACACCTACCGACACCTGCCGCCCGCCGCCACGCGCCTGCACGCCTGCGCGCGCTGCGCCTACAGGTACGCACGCACCACACCACACTACACACACCTAGCGACACCTACCGACACCTGCCGCCCGCCGCCACGCGCCTGCACGCCTGCGCGCGCTGCGCCTACAGGTACGCACGCACCACACCACACTACACACACCTAGCGACACCTGCCGCCCGCCGCCACGCGCCTGCACGCCTGCGCGCGCTGCGCCTACAGGTACGCACGCACCACACCACACTACACACACCTAGCGACACCTACCGACACCTGCCGCCCGCCGCCACGCGCCTGCACGCCTGCGCGCGCTGCGCCTACAGGTACGCACGCACCACACCACACTACACACACCTAGCGACACCTACCGACACCTGCCGCCCGCCGCCACGCGCCTGCACGCCTGCGCGCGCTGCGCCTACAGGTACGCACGCACCACACCACACTACACACACCTAGCGACACCTACCGACACCTGCCGCCCGCCGCCACGCGCCTGCACGCCTGCGCGCGCTGCGCCTACAGGTACGCACGCACCACACCACACTACACACACCTAGCGACACCTACCGACACCTGCCGCCCGCCGCCACGCGCCTGCACGCCTGCGCGCGCTGCGCCTACAGGTACGCACGCACCACACCACACTACACACACCTAGCGACACCTACCGACACCTGCCGCCCGCCGCCACGCGCCTGCACGCCTGCGCGCGCTGCGCCTACAGGTACGCACGCACCACACCACACTACACACACCTAGCGACACCTACCGACACCTGCCGCCCGCCGCCACGCGCCTGCACGCCTGCGCGCGCTGCGCCTACAGGTACGCACGCACCACACCACACTACACACACCTAGCGACACCTGCCGCCCGCCGCCACGCGCCTGCACGCCTGCGCGCGCTGCGCCTACAGGTACGCACGCACCACACCACACTACACACACCTAGCGACACCTACCGACACCTGCCGCCCGCCGCCACGCGCCTGCACGCCTGCGCGCGCTGCGCCTACAGGTACGCACGCACCACACCACACTACACACACCTAGCGACACCTACCGACACCTGCCGCCCGCCGCCACGCGCCTGCACGCCTGCGCGCGCTGCGCCTACAGGTACGCACGCACCACACCACACTACACACACCTAGCGACACCTACCGACACCTGCCGCCCGCCGCCACGCGCCTGCACGCCTGCGCGCGCTGCGCCTACAGGTACGCACGCACCACACCACACTACACACACCTAGCGACACCTACCGACACCTGCCGCCCGCCGCCACGCGCCTGCACGCCTGCGCGCGCTGCGCCTACAGGTACGCACGCACCACACCACACTACACACACCTAGCGACACCTACCGACACCTGCCGCCCGCCGCCACGCGCCTGCACGCCTGCGCGCGCTGCGCCTACAGGTACGCACGCACCACACCACACTACACACACCTAGCGACACCTACCGACACCTGCCGCCCGCCGCCACGCGCCTGCACGCCTGCGCGCGCTGCGCCTACAGGTACGCACGCACCACACCACACTACACACACCTAGCGACACCTACCGACACCTGCCGCCCGCCGCCACGCGCCTGCACGCCTGCGCGCGCTGCGCCTACAGGTACGCACGCACCACACCACACTACACACACCTAGCGACACCTACCGACACCTGCCGCCCGCCGCCACGCGCCTGCACGCCTGCGCGCGCTGCGCCTACAGGTACGCACGCACCACACCACACTACACACACCTAGCGACACCTACCGACACCTGCCGCCCGCCGCCACGCGCCTGCACGCCTGCGCGCGCTGCGCCTACAGGTACGCACGCACCACACCACACTACACACACCTAGCGACACCTACCGACACCTGCCGCCCGCCGCCACGCGCCTGCACGCCTGCGCGCGCTGCGCCTACAGGTACGCACGCACCACACCACACTACACACACCTAGCGACACCTACCGACACCTGCCGCCCGCCGCCACGCGCCTGCACGCCTGCGCGCGCTGCGCCTACAGGTACGCACGCACCACACACCTAGCGACACCTGCACACGCCTAGCGACAACTAGTCACACCCAGCGACAACTAATCACACCTATCAACGTCTAGCGACAACTAATCACACACCTATCAACGCCTAGCGACAGCTAATTACACCTAGCGACGCCTAGCAACAACTAATCACACCTAGTGACGCCTAGCGATAACTAATCATACCCAACGACACCCAGTGATTAGCATCTAATGGCACCTTACAAAACTGTGTGACATCTAGTAATACATACACTGTATCTACTGACATCTAATAACGCCTACTGATGCCCAGTGACAGTGATATTTAGTAACATCTAGGTCATGTAGTGACTCTTTGAGAAATGTAATAACGACTAGAACACCTAATGTTACTTAGTAGTAACATCCATTGTAAACCTAATGACACCCAGTGATATTATAGCAATATAATTATAGCATCTAAAAATATCTAACAAGTACCTGGTGATGCTTGGGGACACTTAAAGGTATTTAGCTATATCCAGTGATATTTAGTGGTTTCTAGCAACCATCTGATTACAACTAGTAGCATCTTGTGCCACCTCATGGCACCTAGTAGCAACCAATGTAACCTGTTGATACTTAATTATAACTAGCGATATACCGTCTTCTACCTTTACCTTTCCAATTGATTTGCTCGGAAAGTGAATGTAATGCTGTCAGAATTAATTTTAACTCAAACGAACTTCACTGTAAATCACACTTGTTCCTAGTTATGAAGTTTCCAAAATCATTGTATATTATCTTAACAGGGCGGTGACTGGATCAGACCTCCGCAAGCACATGCGTCGTACCCATGATAAAAAGAAACTGACGGAAGAAGAAGACCAAATAGCGGTGAAGAAGAAAAAAGAAGAGAAGATTTACGCGTGCCACCTGTGTCCGGAGAAGCAGACGAAGATATTCAATAAGGGTTCCAGACTGACCACGCATCTTGTGAAGCAACATGGTGCTCAGTGGCCGCACGGACACAGCAGGTTTAGGTAGGCTCTTTAAAAAATTAATTCTTTTAAAATCTTTGTGAAGCGTCATATCACAATTAATAATAAAATAAATGATAATAATTGCTGAATTTTTGTAAACGATCCAAATACTAATAAATAATTTTTCATTGGTTTCTGCAATACAGGCTGTAGCTTAGTGCAGAAACCACTAGTATATGATTTATATCAAACTGTGTATGTTAAAATCTCTGTGTTTAAACACATTGTAAAAGGTTGTATAGCAAATAAATAAATAGAATAAGATCACAATCAATAGTAAGTATTACTATTTTGTTATGTGTGTAGAAATATTGATTGATTGATAAATATTTTTCTGCAAGACTACTTAAGACTGTAAAGTGTAGATGCTAGGGTAACCCGTTAATACTAAATATAAAGGGATACTGTTCCTGTCGATATATTATCTGGACTGGAGACTCCAGTCATCTACTTATACTCCAGTAATTACTCCAGTGTGAAGTATGATTCTCTGAGATAGTCTTAAGGTCACATGCGATGCTGTCGAGTAACCTTGGTGACCCTGCTTTATTATTGACTGGAAATACTTATCCCTTTGGACCTGTGGTACATTAGAGCTAATATTATGAAAAATTTCTTCTTCCCAGATACCAAAAAAGCGAAGACGGCATGTACAGATTGACAACAACAAGATATGAAGTCATAGAAGTGTTCAAAAAGATACTGGACCGCAATCAGCGTCCCAAGATATCTCTAACCAATAAATTTGACTTCAAAGTAAAGGAGGTGGCCGAGCCCACCGAGACTACTCCCAGGCAGTTTGAAGTAACACTGAATGAAACAGAAAGCAGTGAACGGACACCTGAAATTGAAATTTTCATGTGCGATGTTGATGAGGAGGGAAATATTATTAAATCAGAAGTTTTTAAAAATGACTTGACACTTGGCATAGATAAGCCCATATAGGTACTGCTCCTTGGCATGGCTATACTATTGTTGTTGTTACGTTTAAGTCCCATTATGTTGTTTTGTATGAAACGGAATCATTGGTGTTTAAATTTTTGCAATGTTTTTCTTCAGTAAGAGGCTAAGAGCATAGAAATGATTGTCCTGCGGGTCAGTCACAATCTGCAATCTTAATCGCTATTAAAGACGATAAAAATTTAAGAAAGAGACATAAACAGTGACGTGGTTTCCTTATATGTATGTTTAGCCTATTGCATGCATTTTGACGTTTTTTTATATTTTATTTGCATTATTTTTTTAGTTATTTACCGCCTCCGATCTGCAAATCGTGTTTTTTTTCTTTACTGTGCTTACATTAACATATAACATGTAGTTCCCCTAGTAATAATAACTTATGATAGTATTTTCTCATTAAAAAGTTGTAAGCAACGATTTTGCAAAAAAGTATACCTAGTTTTAAGATTTAAGTGACTGTATTATTGTTTAAAGATTCACATTTTTGGAGCCTGCCTGTGCCCAGCTCCAATGTACAATAAGATATAACTATATACAAAATACGTGTTTGCTCCGAATAGCGGTTGCGAGCACCAATCTATGGTAGACCAATTATTCAATTAGTTTAATGTGAATTTTTATTTATACGGATGAGCGTACTTCGTAATTGCATCACAATCCTTTTTAGTATTTCTATAAGTTTAAATTTGACTGTGATTAGAATATATGCCTAAGTACTTTTTCATGTATATTTTTGAATAGTATATTAAAAAGAACTGATTTTCTTTCTGGTAGTATAGCATTATTTTTGTTAATTTTTACATAAAAACAACAAAAAAGAATTAATGTTTTATTTAACCTTTTCTAGACACGCGGTAGCGTGTCAAGCCAAGTTCAAGTAACAGAACTGGCAACCAGCCCCGTGTGTAATATTACACGAACTATTTGGAGCCACTTTTGACCCCCCTCATAACTCAAAAACTATTTCACATAAACGTGCCAAATTAGGCTCATATATTGAGACTTGCGAGATACATATGTGCTCCAAATTTCATAAACACAAACGGTTTTTTGGATATTAAAGTCAAAAAATCGTCATTTTTAACACTGGCCTATAGATCAAAACTCTAACCCAGTTCCAGATGACCTAGGAAGTTCAAATTTGGCATGCAGATAGGTAATTATCTGACCTCTCGCTCCCGGTCGTCATCTATTCGATGGTCGGGAGTCCGAGGTCGTGGCGAGCGATGCTCTCCTTCTGCGAGTACGTCATGTCGCAGAAGGAGAGCGCGGAGCGGGATCGCGAAAGAGCTGATCCCGCCCGCCAAAGACGTCAAAGAAGGAGGCGCCGGGTCAACAGAGACAATTAGACCCGGCGCCCTGCCCTGTGGCAAGGGGGCGTTAGAATCTCACCACGGTATCCCCTGCCTGTCGTAAAAGGCGACTCAAAGGGGCCTTTAGGGTCGCTGGACGCGCTACGGGGGCAGCGCGTCCTCACTGAAAGTGACCCCGAGAGGGGCGGCGGCACTGTGGCCTGTGTCCGTCGCGGGCGCCTATCCATCACTGGGGCGCCCGAACCAAGCTAGTGGGGGTGCAACTGCGCCCCCTAAAACTCCGAGACGGCCGAGACAATTACGTCTCGGAGGCGCAACGGGCGGCTGTGGATTTACGGTGGGCGCTTCTCGCCCACGTACCGTGGTCGTCCCACTTGGCGCGGAGATGGCCACCGGGGGGTTTTGGTCGGTATGCCGGTTTAGGGATATTGTTAGGGACCCAGCCCGGCACTAACACCTGTGCGGACATGACGTCGCCGCGCGCCGGGCTGGAAGACCGGTGACCCCGACATACGCTTCCCGCCCCCCCCTCCCCCGGGGCTGGCGGGAAGTAGAGCCATAAACAGCTTTCCCCTCGATAACAAAAAAAAAAAAAAAAAGATAGGTAATTATGCGAATTCAAAGGAATAAATCAGAAACTGCAAAATTTTTATCATTTTATCATAATTTTCCACTTAATTGATTCTTTATGTACAAAACGTAATGATATCGTATCAAAAACATAAATGTGAAATGAGAGCCAAGTTCAATATTATGATATACATATTCCTTGGCTGTTGATTTCAACGACAAAGAAGTGAGATCTAAATGGGTGCCAAGTTCAGTGGTCAGTCCAAAAAAATATTTATAACATAAAATATCATTTCTTTTTGTAACTTAGGATAATATATTGAAGCCTATCGTCTCTTGGCTTTTCATATACGAATTATATTATATCCTTCGCAAGTTCGAAACCTGTTACTTGTCGGTTCTTATTTTATTATTCCGAAAATTTGGCTTGCTGGTAGAAACTAGCCATCAAACATAATAATTCGTATATGAGAACAAGTCAGAGTTTAGGCCACAATATATTATCCTAAGTTATTAGAAGAAATGATATTTTATGTAAATAAATTTCAGGACTGACCATTGAACTTGGCACCCATTTAGATCTCACTTCTTTTGTCGTTGAAGTCAACAACCAAGGCATATATCAAAATATTGAACTTGGCTCTCATTTCACATTTATGTTTATGATACGATTTGCTTTATTTTGATTATTTCTTCATGTAGTTAATAAGTCTCGAGGCTTCCCTAAAGCCCGCTTCAATGGCGCCGTGGACAGCAGAATGCATACGATGCGATGTGGCTTCTCCGGCGAAACAGACAACAGGGAATCCATCTTTATGGTACAAAGGTTCGCTCAATACAGCAGCGCCGCCGCCATTTTCTTCTGTGGCAACACTGCGGTATGCGTACGCGCACCTTATTAAAGGATTTGTGGCCCATTGTGACCTGAAATAATGGGTATTGAATTAGAATAATACAGTTAAGTGAAATATTGAATACCGCGTGTTATTTTCGTATATGATTGCCTTGTGGTGTGGTGGCACAAAGTATGTGCCGTGCCATCTAGAGTTCCGGGTTCGATTCCTAGTGGGTGCAGAAATGCATCTTTGCCTACCCTTTCTGGTAACACAGGCGTGAGTTTATTTTTAACGTTTAAGTTTGCCATAATGTGATTTGGTATTTTTATCAGGAAATTTTCAGTAGCAACACAGAATTAGGAAATGTACTCGAAAACCGCAAAAGGCTTACTGCCGTATTACGTGAGACTCAAAAACACTTGGTAAAACATTGTTCTAAAAATACACCTGACACTTCAGGATTCAGTCGTGAATGTTGTTTTTACCTTAGTATTGATTTAACCGGCGTCACAGGGAATCTCTTCCCCAAAAGTTTCATCAATGTTTCCACTCCACTCTTGACTTCTTCATCATTCAGTTTCTCCATAGCAACAGCAGCATTTCCATAAATCCATACTCGAAGCAGGTTTGGTTGGTACTCCACTGTCTCAACGCAAAACATATCAGCTATCCATTTATCTTCCTCGGAGAATTGTTTCTTGTCTTCTTCCCGCCAAAGTATTTGGTATTTTGACGGCTTCGACCACCAGGGTTCATTGAACTCGACGTAAATTTTGTCTACTATGCAAAGATTTAAATTGTTGATTGAGTTGATTTTCTCTTGAGGTAATGATGGATTGAACAGTTCTGTGTGTCTGTAATAAGAATAATTTTATAGTTATCTAACTCAATCTTATACGTAAATCCTAATCTTAAAAATTCAAAGTGATTTTATTCGTTAGTTAGACTTTTACTTGTAAATTAAACTTTACTTAATTTTATTTGTAAATCGTGATGGCCTCGAGGTTTAGGCGCGCGGTCGAGAATCTCGATGGTGGCAGGTTCAAACCCCAGGCACCCACTTCAGACTTTTCTAAGTTATGTGTGTATTCACAAAGAATTATCACGTACTTTAACGGTGAAGGAAAACATCGTGATGAAACCTGCACACCTAACAGTTCTTAGGAAATTATTAGGTGTGTAGTCCGCCAACCCGAACTAGGCCAGCGTGGTAGACTAAGGCCTAAACTCTCTCAGTTGTAGAGGAGGCCCGTGCCCAGCAGTGGGACGTATATGGTCTGATGATGATTATTGTTATAGATATAGATAGAATGGTCATCTACTATATAGCCCGAAAAAATGTTCCTGACGCCTCATTTACGTTGACAATTTCAACACGAAATTGAGAGGAGCCGACAACAAAAATTAGTGTTTTATAAATAGGTTTTTTGGTAAATCTTACCTCTCCTTCAACACTCCAAGTGATACGGTGACTATAACGCTCTTCGTGGCATACAGACTGCCATCTTTACATTTCACTTGAACCAATGGGTTGCTATCTCCAGGTTTAGTTGTACTCCATCTTATGTTCGTTACCTCTTTGTTAAGATGGATTTGAACTGGCACTTCTTTACTGGGATCTGGATATCTGTTCTGTAAAAAATGTTCAAGTATCATAAAATATGGCATGCAGTTGTCGAGGATATATAGGATATGGTTTAGGCTCGCGGTCGAGAATCTCGGCGGTCGCGGGTTCAAACCCCAGGCATGCACCTATGACTTTATTCACAAAGAATTATCACGTAATTTAACGGTGAAGTAAAACATCGTGATGAAACCTGCACACCTAAAGGTTCTTATGAATTTCTTAGGTGTGTAGTCCGCCAACCGCATTAGGTCAGCGTTTTGGACTAAGGCCTAAACCCTCTAATTGTAGAGGAGGCCCGTGCCCAGCAGTGGGACGTATATATGGGCTGATGATGATGATGTCGAGGATATAGGTGAGCTCATATTTAATGTTGGATATTTCGGAGGAAGATCTCTTTCGTTTCTAATCTTATGAAAATTAATGAAATGACTAGAATTTTATTAAACCAAAATTGAGACCCGATTCCACAACACACAAGATTACAAATAATAAAATAAGGAAATTGTATATTATTTGTTAATATTGACTACTCATCATGCCATAATGAAATATAATGAAATGAATCCTATTTAATTTTTACGGCATTTTTGAGTAAAAGTGGTCAAAATTCGTTGGCAGCCATAACCAATTATACTCAATTGTTTGCCGTACTAAGAATATTTTAAAAAATGACCGCTCAAGTCCCTAATTACCAGAGTTTAGAAATGTCTTATTAATGTCTTCTAGAGCAGTAATTCCCAAACTGGTCCAGGTGGACCCCCAGGGAACGTTGGGCGTGATTAAAAATGTCGGTCCACAATCATAAGCGGGGGTCCATGAAAATTGAACATTGGCTTGACTTCTCCTATCAATATAGGCAGATAATATTTTAAGGTCAGCGACTGTTACTTATAAAACCTTGCATATTCCATATTCAGTACAATTCGTCGAGACTTGCCGTTAAACAAAAGTGAATCAATATTAGTGTTGGCCAGTGGGTTCTTTTTTTGGGATTTGGATATCGGTAGTAATGTAGCTGCAGGGGGTCCACCAGATCCAGCAAAATTTTGAAAGTGGTCTATAAAACAATAGACTTTGAGAACCTCTGCTTTAGAGTCTTTATTGATTTATCTAATGATTACGCCTCAACTAAAACAAAAACGTACCAGTAAAACATCCAGGATGCTTTTGTATCCCCTTTCTTTCCAGTTTAACATGAACTCTCCCTCACAGGACTCGCTTTCGTCAAGGCCTTTCAGCGACTTGCCTGTCTTCGGATCATCTTCGCCACCCAAATGGTTAAGTTTTGCGTATATTTCTGTAAGAGAATTTGTAATGTCTGGCTGCTTTTGGAGAAGTTCATGGCTGTTGATGCTAAAATGTTAAATTGCTGCCTTAGATACAAGTTTTTTTTACATCGCCGGGACAGGGGGTTTGCAATTCAGTGATAAAAGTTCAATTAAAATAAATTATAGAAATCCAGAGATTTTTCTGTAATTTTGTTGCAGGATGGTGCGCAGAACATGAATGCTTAGCAATTTGGAGTGCTTAAGTCCTTAGAATACAGGGGATTTGTAATGAAAACTCTCAATAAATAAATTAATGAAAGATTATTAAAAGTTGAAACTACTCACGCGCCACATACACATTCTGAAATGGATTTGTTATTATTCTTATCAGCTTCTGTAACTTCGTTTTCTAAAATTGATATCATTTCTTCACACTCATCTCTTGGCACTAGCTCCCCATTGGATATCAGGTAAAAGTTTTCATATTCATTGGGTCTTCCAAGCAAACCAAGGGGTTCCGCAAGTTCAAAAACTATGTTGTTTTTCTCGCCATGACACCTGAGAGTAGAATATCAATAATTTAGTGATAGAACAAATCTTAAATACAATATCACCCAGGGAGTCCAAATTCCCTAGCTCCTAGTAAAACTAGGCCAAGTAAGTTTAATAACAATATAACTAATGTGAAGATTTTTTTTTAAATGTCACAACTATTTCTACGGTCATGTAATATTATAATTCTGCCTCATGGAAACCGACGTGCATGCATGAAGAGGATAATGTCAGTGGAGGAAGCGAAAGTGGTGTGTTTGGACCGTGGCATTTGGCGCTCTATAGTCTCTGCCTACCCTAACAGGAGACAGGCGTGAGTTTATGTATGTATGTATGGAAAATATAGTGATAAATCATTTTACTGTATATTTTAAGGGACAGATTTTCATGTATTATTATTTATAAATTATAGCTAGTAGTAATTTGTGTTATCATGTACATAAATGGTTGTTGAGAATGTTGAATACTTACCAAGCTGCTCCAAGATCAACGGTACTCTTGCCGTATTCAACTGTGTGTATTCTCCCGCCAATTCTGTCAGCAGCCTCAAAACCCATGACCTGAAGACCAGCATCATGCAGCTTCCTTAAAGCAGCAACTCCTGATGCACCACAACCTATCACTATGACGTCCATTATTCACCTGCAGAGAATAATATTGTTAGCATGAATAAGTAACTTGAAACAGCACAGCTTACTAATATTACTATCTGGACTCATAGACCGAAATAGTCAGTGAGTTTTCTTGAATTTTAGGATATTGATGTTTCACAAAAACCATACACAGCCACAGGTCTGCGGTGTGGAAGGCAAAAGTCAAGCTAAAGGGCTTTTCGACTTCTTTAGAGGAGTTCTTTTCTAGACCTCCACAACAGATTTTCGCCAAGCACGTGACGTGCACGTGACGTCAGCACTTCGGCATGCAGGACTGCTGGACCCGGACCATTGTTATGAAGGTCGCCGATGGCACAATTAAAATCACTACGATGGAGGAGCTCAACAAACTAACAGTTCAGCACTCAAGGTTTACAACCAACAAGCCTGCGACCGGAATCTGCACTGGTCAAAGTAGTTCCACATCTTCGAACGCGATATCACGCAAAAATTAATTACTTTCGCCGTTTTAATATTTACACTTTGAGCGCATTGTCATTCCGAACTCTGATACAAGTTAGTTACAACTTTATTATCTATTCATACCCACAATAATTATAATTAGTTGTCTTGAGTATTACTATTTTATTATAATTATTATTTTAACTACCCCAATGTCATTCTAATGACATTTGATGGTTGACAACTGACCTTCACAACTGACATTGTATAATCCGTTCGGAAATCGCGATCGCTGCCTTTCTTTAATTTACCTTTCGTTTTTTTTCTCTATTTTTTATAGAGTAATGTTTTGACTTTGTTGCTCATATCGATCAATTCCATTTTTCTCCAGTTGCATCGAAAGAGATCAAAAAGACAATCTACCTATCATACCTAGGTATCTGAATTTTTCCCAACCACGTGGAAAATGCCGTAGTCATCCCTCTTCTAAAAATCCCAAACTCCTTTTTGTCTAATCATTTTCGCTCGGGTGCTTGAAGCTTGTGCCCACAAGCAATTGTCCAGGTTTGTGTATCAGAATAAATTAAGTAGTCCCTACCAATCAGGGTTCAGACCTGGACACATCACTGTCTCCGCTCTCCTAAAAGCGATATTCGGGCAGGCATGGCGGACATGGAGGATGCGGTGGATTGGTTTTAAACTTATTTTCGGGGACGTCAGCAGTCGGTGCGCGTCGGCATGACTTCGTCATGTCTGCTTAGGCTCGACTCAGGCGTACCTCAAGGTGGTATTCTTTCTTCATTATTGTCCTCTGTTTTTATTGATCACATATCCCAGAATCTTCAGAGTTCGTATCATCTGTATGCCGACGACTTGACGACTAGCTCAAGCCAGGGTGGAGACAATATCCGATGCAATAGCAAAGGTGAACAAAGACTTTGAACATATTCAAAGATGGTCGGAGAGTTTTGCCGTGATTGTGAAACCCAAAAAATGTCAGGCTATCATAGTAGTTAGTCAACGACAAATGACAAATTTAAATAATGCAGTTGTTCCACCAATTGTTTACAATGGTACAGTTATCGCACTATGTAACCTTGGACTTGATATTGACTCCACCCTGAAATGGCAAGCTCAAGTGGCTTATGTCAGCCAAAAAGTCACTGGTATACTTAGAGTTCTTTACCGTCTCAAAAACTTTCATGCGTCGCGGACTAAGGCAATGCTTGTACGAACTTTAATATTATAAACTATGGTGATGTGTGCTATTTTGACCTGAATGCAGACAGCTCAATAAACTTGACCGACTTCTTAATAACTGCATTCGATTCATATACAATCTCCGCAAGTATGACCATGTGTCTTCTTTTCGTTCCCAACTCAAGTGGTTGCCTCTTCGTGTCGAAATCTTCGCGCGCTAACTACACTATTTTAAAATAAATATTTTTTTTAGGATCGAACCTAATTTTTTTTACATCCTTACTTTCATAACATTCTTATTACGGTGCAAGTTGTCAATTTGTTACATAGAAGATGTTTTTATTGTATTTATTGTAATAACTTTTATGTGCCATCTCCAAAACACTATTGTAGATCTTCTTAATAATATAATAATAATAAACCTTTATTTCGGATCCTTTACATCCATACCTTAAAATTACTACAACAAACAAACTTAATTCAATTTAATGTATGCATATGACGCAGGGCTGGGCAAAATACATGCTTTGCTTTAATTGAAATACAAATTTCAAAATATTGTATCGCAAGTAATTAAAATACGAAATACAAAATACATTTAAGTAAGGTATTTGAAATACAAAATACAGTATTTTAGCTATTTTTAATTAAAATACAAAATACAAATTAAAAAATAATGCATATTTATTTGTTTTGCAATAGTTTTTTTTGAAGGCGGTTTTTGTTTTGTTATTGCAGGTCCTGATGAGCACAAACTTAATACTAAATGAAGGCTAAATGTATTTTAATAAATGTATTTTGAAGCCTCGAGTATTTGAAATACTAAATACAAATTACATTTTAAGAAAGTAATTAAAATACAAATACAAAATACGTATTTGTATTTCAATTACAAATAATTCAAATACTGCCCAACCCTGATATGACGTTATATGTGAGGTCATCCAATGCCACATCAATGCACTGTCCAATTTTTGTCCCACAACAGACACAAGTTCGTTGGGGCTACCACGCACCCGCCGCATCATGATTCATGGATGCCATTCTGAGACGCAGGATGGCGTAAAAATTAGGAACTCCCATGCATGCATTAATTCATGAATTATGAAAAGTTTAATGACGAACTGGCAAAAAATACTCACGACACTTTAAAAAGGTTGAATATCACAAGATTTTACATACACAATCGCAACTCAAGAGCAACATTCACAGACTACATATCCAGTTTTGTGTCTTTATCTGTAGGTAGATATACTTATAATAAAGACGTCAGACAGTCCTATCTGTATGTAAGAATCTAATTTCTTATCTTAAACTTGTTTAAACCTTTAATCTGGGAGTAATAAGAATTAGCTTCATTTTTGTAAACACAATAATGCAATTGATATAAACTTTCTCTGCGAGAATTAAGCAAATAACGGGTCCTTTCCGAAACTGTAAGTTAAAATATCATAACCATAATACGTTATATGTTAAGCTTAACGAAACTTTATTCTCAAAAGAAATACATACATACTTAAAATCACGCCAATCTCTCTTTGGGGCAGGCAGAGACTATAGAACGCCAAACGCTACGGTCCAAATACAGTTCTTTCGTTCAACTGACATTATCTTCTTTATGCATGCACGTCGGTTTCGATGAATCTTTATATTACCTTTTTGAAATAAATCACTTATGGGATGTTTATTTCTCTTTTCTAAACCTCGAGGCCATCACTACCTAGAAATTAGACTCAATAAAATGGACAACTCTTTGTTTCCAACTCATACTACTCGTATATATTTTTTCTGATTAACTTCGTTGCGGGATCATGATAAATTAATTTCTTTAGATTCGCTGTGCTTCAGTGCTCGGCGTCAATACTGTATGTGCTGTTGTTGAACCTGGAGCACAAGAGTTTTAGTGGTGGGTGTGTGCTGAGATAGGGCCATAGAAATAAATAATGTGACATATTACATAGTATTTTTATTATCACACATTTAAAAAGTAGCACAGACAAGCGCAGCCACGTGCAAACGTAATCGAGAACGGTCGGTGATATTTTTTTTATCACATTACATTACGCAATTGTAAACATCATAATCACGATCCACAACGGTGTCATAATAAGCGGAGTGTTGTGAATTAATGTTATCAGTAACATGTTACTGGAAAGTGCAATAAATGAGCATATTATTGATTTTAAATTTTGCCAGATTGCAATATTTTAATGGGTATAAAAGAATATAATTTATAATAAAATATGTAATAATATAGTTATTTTGATATTTTAGGCTTTTTAAATATTGAAAAGAATGCTTTTTTTGTTTTATACCTTGGAAAAGTGTTAGTTCCCTATTGGATTATCAAATCTACGGGTCGTATCCATACAAAATTATTTATTTTGCGTTTTATACAATATTCATAATTTGACAGCCCCGTGGCGCAGTTGGTTAGCCACCAGCTTCTAAAACGAGAGGCCGCGGGTTCGATACCCGCACTGAGAAAATGTAAGTATGTGTGATCCACAAATGTTTGTTTCGGGTTTGGGTAGTACTTAGTTTCTAATACCCACGAAACAGAACTTTATCTTAGTATGAGGTCAGAGCTATATCATTAGGTATATGTATGTACCTTACCTATGCGACTGTTGGGTCTATTTATTTATAAATTAAGTAGTGTAGTAAATCCATAAAACAAACGCATCACCTAAATTCAGTCATATCGCCTTATAATTAACAACCTCTATTGCTTCAACCATTATTAAGATAAAACTAAATTCCCGACGAAGTATGTCGCGGGAAGCAAGTATTAGATTGTAACAAGCAATGATTTTGAATGATTCACTATAAAAATGCGCAGTAATTGTGTACAAATAAGCGTCCGGAGTAAGCCCTTCTCTAGTGAACCAGGCCCGCTGCATTCTTAGACCCACCCTTGTTGTGACTCGCAACGGGCTCCCAGACTATGGCGGCCACACTTTGCTCGATTAAAAGACGGGATTTAAATATTAATTGATATCTGCGAAAATGTTACTTCCATTGTTTATATATATGTCATCATCATCAGCACAAATACGTCCCACTGCTGGGCACGGGCCTCCTCTGCAACTGAGAGAGTTTAGGCCTTAGGTCACCACGCTGGCCTAGTGCGGGTTGGCGGACTACACACCTAAGAAATTCCTAAGAACTTTTAGGTGTGCACGTTTCCTCACGATGTTTTCCTTCTCCGTTAAAGTAAGTGATGATTCATTGTGAATACACCCATAATTTCGAAAAGTCGGAGGTGGGGTTTGAACCTGCTATCGTCGAGATTCTCGACCGCGCGCCTAGACCTCGAGGCCAATCACGACTTGATAGATGCCTTAAAAAATACATACTTTTTTTATACACCACACTACGTTACAAATCTTGTGTCGCGGATATGTAAAGGCAAGAGAGAATTTTGGACCTCAAAATGTTTGCCTCTGGGTGGGGATTTAATCCCCATAGTTTTACTTCTCTAGTAACAGAGACTTTTTTGTTTCACTTATTTATGGACCAGAAAATACTTGTTCCTGTGCGGGGATAATCCCTAGCCTACCCTTTCCGTACCCTTCTGATCTTACTTTATTCTCTTCGTATAAAAATATTCCAACAGCCGCAACGCATGGACACACCACATCCCTTGCAAGTTTTTACCGCGGTCTCCGGACGTCGTCCTTCCAGTGACGTTTGCTTATGTAAGAGATTACAACCTTATATGTAAGCCGAACTCATGCAAAAACATTTCATGCCCCTAATTGCCTAATAATCACGTTGTTATCATACATTAATACGTTTATGGCTCGTTCCTCTATTTACAATGTAAGCTTAAGGTTAGAGATGGGAAAATGTGTTCTTTGTTGGTTCATTTCATTTAGTTTTTTGGATTTTTTGCAGTTTGACTAAAGTTATTTAGTCTAAGCAAGCATGACGGACCGGTTGAAATGCTTCATTAGATGTGAAAACTTATTTGTCGCGTGTTTTTTGTCTTTTTTAAGGCCTATGTTTTAGAAAACGAAGCTATTGCCACTGTACGAGCCTTTTTGATACCAAGTAGAGAGAATTTTTCAAAGAAACCCAATAACGTTTCACTAAGTTGCCAACTTAGGCCGCGGGCCCAAATTTTTTTTGTTCCCATCGCCTTTCTTTTATAGATTGGCCTCTAAGTAATAAGTTATCACATAGAATTTTGAAAGGGAAACACAGGCATCTCACTCCCATAAAATTTTACAGAGTCCCCGTGTCTATCCATATTTTTAGGATATACAACATGGTCGTATAAAGCGCTTGACGGAAGCAGGGATCGATTAAGGCGCATCTCGTGCTCTATAAACTAGGGTTCAATTAATACGGCTTCCAACACATTAAGGAGTAAAAAGCGACGCCATGCCGTAAAGGCACGCGTCCATCCACCTGGAGGGCAGGTGTTTCAAATTAACACAAAAACTATCTAGCGCCTGCCATTTGCAATTTAAATGGCTTCTTTCTCCGCCTTGTCAGGTCGGGTGTTATAGCTTTTGGTTCGTTATCTTTTATACAAAGTTTACAAAGCATCTGCAGGGTTTTTAATAGTGGCACGATAAACAGTCAATACTACACCTGATATTAAGAATGGTGCTCTCCAAGTAGCGATGTCCGTCTTTCATAACTCGACGCAATCATTCCGGCTTGCTAAATTTCTTCCCGCTGCGGTTCATTATAGGAAGAAGTGAATACGTGGGCTAGCAATCTATTTCACAACAAAACAATTTGCTCTCACAGTCGATATAATTATGCAGGCTTTTCAGACATCACTGCAAACGTTTTATTTTTGCGAGAAACAAATATTGATTTAGATAAACGTACGCAAACTTTGGCATGATGTTATTAAAAGTCAAAGTCAAAATAATCTTTATTCAAATATAATTTTATAAGTACTTATGAATCATTTATTTTAAGCTGTCACCGCTACGGGACGTGGTATCGTTGTGGAGTAGAAACGACAAGAAACCGCCTCAACAATACGAAAATTTATGTTTATTAAAACGATGCTATACTATTTATATTTTCACTATTTTTCTACATAGTATTTTATGTAAATTTTGTGTTAATACAGGTATGTTTAGATATACCTATTAGTTTGTGAATGTTCTTTTAATCTACCCTGCGAGTGTGTGACACCTGCGATGTGTAAATAAAGCTATCTAATCTCAACAGGAGCTGTTTAACCAAATAAAAAATATGGTAGTAAGGTAAAGTCACCAGTCATGGACAGTATAAGCGATTTTTTTTAATGTTTGCTTTGTGATTTCTTCATTTTTCAATTTACATTATTATGGATTTGGAGGTAAATGACTAACACTTCTTTTAATGAGTATTCAATGTTTAATTTCAGTTTAGTACTCAGCCCAATAAAATATCATCAATAAACCATACACCTAATTAGTCACCAGTAATGGACAGTAATAATCCAGTGTTGGACACCCAATCATGGACAGTAATAATCCAGTGTTGGACACCCAATCATGGACATTATCTAATTATGAACAGCCATCAATAGACAGTAATAATCCAGTAAAGGAAAAAAGTATTCTTTATTATTTGAATAAAATCAACCTTAAAATATTATCAATATCAGTCTTTTATATCTAGAGATACTCCAAAGCCAACTTTAACTAAAATAATAGATAATTTTACACATTATTATGTTAAAACAATTAGGTGATAATAAGGCACAAACTTAATTTAAATGTCTATCACTACCTACTATTATTAAAGTTGTGATGACCTCGTGGCTTAGGCATGCGGTCGAGAACCTCGATGGTCTCGGGTTCAAACCCCAGGCACACACCTCTTACTTTTCAAAGTTATTTGTGTATTCACAAAAAAAATTATCACTTACTTTAACGGTAAAGGAAAATATCGTGATGAAACCTGCAAACCTAAAGGATCTTAGGATTTTTTTAAGTGTGCAGTCCATCAAACCGCACTAGGCCAGCGGGGTGTACTAAGGCCTAAACCCTATCAGTTTTAGAGGAGGCCCGTGCCCAGCAGTGGGACGTATATGGACTGATGGTCATGATGACTATTATTAAAAAATCTGTATCAAAAATCACGTTATTTTCTCTCGTAAAGGCTTTGTGGTATGGGTGACGAAAAGACTCGACGATTTTTTTTAAACGCTGCCCAATCCAGCTGTATTCTTCTTTGGGTCTCCATCTCGAAGTTGCTCCTTCCTTCTTGTATTATTGTACTGAGGTAAATGTACCCGTGAACAACTTCGAGAGTTACTCCGTCTAGCGCAATCGGTTCCGGAATAACCTGCCGATTAAATATAAACTTGGTTTTATCCAAGTTCACCGGGAGACCGATGCGTGCTGAAGAATTAGCCACATCAGACAGCATTTGTTGTACATCTTCAACAGTTTCAGCCACCATGATGATGTCGTCTGCAAATCTCAGGTGTAAGATGTACTCCCCCACAGCGGGCCGCCCTACTCGCCAGATTCGGGACCGAACTCGTGGTGGGCAGGATTCGGCGACTTGGCCTCCAGGTGGCCCTGCACAAGACTGAGGCTCTGTGTTTTCACGGACCTCGGTCTAGGCTACCGCCGGAGGCGCACTTGACGGTGGAGGGCGTGCGGATTCCCATCGGCTCCCAGATGAAGTACTTATGTCTGATTCTGGACAGTCGGTGGAAATTCCGTGCGCTCTTTGAGATGCTGTCGCCGAAGTTGGTCCGGGCAGCGGGCGCTCTCGGTCGCCTGTTGCCCAACATTGATGGTCCTGGCTTCCCTTGCCGAAGCCTTTATGCTGGAGTCGTGCGGTCCATGGCCCTGTACGGGTGTCCCGTATGGGCCACTTCTCTCGGCGCTCGCTGCGTCGTCCGCAGCGTATACAACGCAGAGGCGGCCTGTGTTTTGGCGGGTACTTTACCCTGGGAGCTGGACGCCCAGGCCCTCTCGTCAGTGTTCTTCTGGCGGGAGGAGAGGTTCCGGCGATCCGGACAGAGACCGGCCCCAAGAGAGGCTGGAGAGTCCAAGTGCGGGCGTGGCGACCGTCGCGGCAGTGCGTCCTGTCCTCCAGCAGTGGATGGACAGGCGCCACGGTGCGCCGACCTTCCGATTGACACAGGTGCTCACCGGGCACGGCAGCTTCGGTGCGTACCTGTGTCGTATCGTTGGAGTGGAGGAGTCCGCCGTGTGCCACCATTGTGGCAACTGCCGTGAGGACACGGCCCAGCACACGCTTGAGGAGTGCCCAGCCTGGGACGAGGAGCGCAGCGCTCTCGTAGCGGTCGTAGGGAGCGACCTCTCGCTGCCGACTGTGGTCGCCGCCATGGTCGGCAGCCGGAGGTCATGGAAAGCTATGCTCTCCTTCTGCGAACGTGTCATTTCGCAGAAGGAGAGCGCGGAGCGGGATCGGGAGCAGACCGATGTACAAGCTGTTGCTTATAGACATGGCTTAGCCCCTGCTAATCCCATCTCCCTAGATGGGCCGATAGTTCTTCAATAAGGTTTTGTCGCCTTTTTTGGAGAACAAGACGACCATACTCCTGCTCTATGCCTTAGGAGTTCTCCCCGAAGAGAGGACGGAGTTAAAAATACGCTGGAGTTGTTTTAGCGTAGAAGCTCCACCAGCTTTTATGACTTCCGTTGTAATTCATTCTTGTAGCGGCAACAGATATTTTCTCTCCTTTTCTGACATCTTCGATAGCGTTGGCCATTTGTTCTTTTGTGTAGTCTTTTCTTGGTGCCATTTGTATGTTGAAAATAAATTTGTTAATATTAGAAATACGTTGAACCAATTACGGACACCTAATCATGGACAGAATGTCTACTACTGGATAGACTAATAATTTATTTCAGATTTCAAGAGAAACATGAAAATATTCCAAAACAAACGTACATTACATAAAAAAATAACATACATACATACATAAACTCACGCCTGTATTTCCCGAAGGGGTAGGCAGAGGTGCATTTCTGCACCCACATTTCGCCAGGTATGTATCAGTCCCACGTAATAGGGGGCGAGCCTATTGCCGTTTTTCGGGCACAATTCCAGACTCCGTGCTGCTACTGAGAATTTCCTAATGGAAAAACCCAATAACACTTTGCCCGACCCGGGAATCGAACCCAGGACCTCTAGATCGCTCTACACATACTTGTACCGCGAGACCACGAGGCAGGCAGAGAAAAAATAAAAAATTAAGAATTTCACTTTATGGACAATCTGTCCATGATTGGGTGTACGTGCTTGAAAAATATCCAGTCATGGACATCGCTAATTTTAGGATTAGAATGACGATGACATTTTGGGTTATATTATAAAAGTAATGTATTACTATTGATAAATCACTAAGTAATATAAATTTCAGCAACGACGATACACCTGACCCAAAATAAAATGTTAAGTGTACTTACTTGCAACGCGATTCTTATAAGAAATTACGATTCCCGACACCAAATGACACCGCGTAACTAACAACATTTATGGCCGAAATTATAATGGGCGTCGGCTGTTAAAAACGGTTTGTATGACAGCCAAGATATTGACACAATTGATCTGCGTTGGCAATTGAATAAAAATACTGTGCGTTTGCTTAATTTTAGAGGTATATTTGAAAAATGTCCATCATTGGTCCGCGTCCATAATAGGCGCCATTACCTTAACGAATGAATTGGTAGATTGTCTAATATAAGTTAGTCTTGTCTGCATATGTTGACGGAATGAACTGTGATAATAAAGAAATATTAGAATGAAGTGATGGCCTCGAGGTTAAGGCACGCGGTCGAGAATCTCGACAGTCGCGGGTTCATACCCAGGCACACACTTCTGACTTTTCGAAGTTATGTGTGTATTCACAATGAAATATCACGTACTTTAACGGTGAAGGAAAACATCGTGATGAAACCTGCACAGCTGAAAGTTCTTATTGTTAGTAATTTCTTATGTGTGTAGTCCGCTAACCCACACTAGTGCAGCGGGGTGGACTAAGACCTTAACCCTCTCAATTGCAGAGGAGGCCCGTGCCCAGCAGTGGGACGTATATGGGCCGATGATGATGATGATGAATTAAAGAAAAAAAAAAACAAAAAAAAAACGGTCTGCTGCACCTTTATGGCGCTGTTTGGTCGGTTCTTCTTCCGTTCTTGTACATTTGAGAGCCCTCGTGCCACGGTGGAAAGACATAAGCTCATGAAACGAAAGCCCGCGGGTTCGATCTCCGCACCGAAACAAATGTTTGTGTGATCCAGTAATGAAGAGGTTTCTGAGAGTGAAATGTCTCTGGTACATATTTTGTGATATACTTGACAGAAGACTTGGATGTGTGGGAACAGATCAATGTTTGCAAGAGAATTTATTTAGATAAATATATAACCTCTCGCCTGTATTCCTGGAAGGGGTTGGCAGAGATGCATCTCTGCATCCACATTTCGCTAGGTATGTATCATTCCCTAGTAATAGGCGCCCCTATTGAATGCTGCTACTGAGAATTTATTTATTAACACTTTATTGTACACACGGAGAAAATTAACAAAACAAGAACACACAAGAAAGAAAATAGTACGATTGGCGGTCTTATCGCTCAAGGCGATCTTTTAGAGACAACCATAGGATGGAAACAAAGAAAGGATAGATGAGAGGGTAGTCAGTGTGTACAACATACATACATATTATACAACATACATACAAAATTCAAAAAAAATAAAAAAAATATATAATATATAAATATATATAATAAAATTTAATTAAATAATATAAAATATAAATAATAATAAAAATTTAAATATATTTCGTAATGGAAAAATCCGGTAACACTTTGCCCGTCCCAGGAATCGAACCCGGACCTCTAAATCGCACGGCACGGTAATTACTTAGTATTTTTTTATCAACAGGGTCTTATCCAGATAGCTAGCGAACTGTTTCTTCACATGCAGGGTCTTAAAATCCGGTAGGTGAACTCAGTGATCCCTCACGATGCTATGGTATGGCAGGTTCTTTCCGATCTTTCTGGAAAGAGGGTTCAATGACCTAATTTTCTTACGTAAACGATTGTTACATGTCTTATCAAACCTATTCCGTATAGATAACCCATAACCCGCTCTATTACAGATATCAGCACCATAGAAAATAGTATTTATTATAGTCCATTTTTTTATGTTTATATTTATTAAGAACTAAATACTAAGTTGACTGCCTCGTGGTTTCGCGGCACTAGTATGTGCCGTGCGATCTAGAGGTCCTGGGATCGATTCCCGGCTCGGGCAAAGTGTTATCGGGTTTCTCATTAGGAAATTCTTAGTAGCAGCACGGAGTCTGGAAATGTTCCCGAACAGCGGCAATAGGCTCGCCGCTATTACGTGGGTATGATACATATCAGGCAAAATGCACTTCTGTCTACCCCTTCAGAGAAAACAGGCATGGGTTATGTACGTATGTATATTTCAGTGGCGGTACTTCCATAGAAGCCCAAAAGCGTTACTCGTTAAATTTTAACGTCTAGTTTATAATTGTTTATTAATGTGGTCAGGATTTATTCTTATTTATATGTCAAATTGCTTTGGTTAAATAAAGATTTAAATCATCAGCCCATATATGTACGTCCCACTGCTGGGCACAGGCCTCCTCTACAACTGAGAGGGTTTAGGCCTTAGTCCACCACGCTGGCCTAGTGCGGGTTGGCGGACCATAGATTAGAGGCGGAAAGATTTAAAGCTTAAAGATTAATATTCGGAATTTTGAAAGGAAAACTGGGCTTTTGGGCTTCTATGGAAGTACTATGTATATTTAGGCAACATCTTGATTACTATCAGGTTTTTTGTCGTGCCAGTACAAAAAATCTTTAATTGTATGCATGGCTCCTTTATTTATTGCTCTTAGATATCAAATTAATTACTAGATAGCTCCTCGCAACAGCTATTAATGGATGTGTCTTGATAGTGTTTTGTGATGATGGAGCGCCTTTCCACAAGCATTATCAGAACTGTGACGTGTCATTAGGAATACCTAATGACTCCACATGTAA
Organism: Hemaris fuciformis; assembly: GCA_907164795.1. Classification (NCBI taxonomy): domain Eukaryota; kingdom Metazoa; phylum Arthropoda; class Insecta; order Lepidoptera; family Sphingidae; genus Hemaris; species Hemaris fuciformis. The sequence goes on from OU015447.1 coordinate 12,292,814, forward strand.
TAATAACTTACTTGAAAATATAATAAATTTTATACATAATGTACATCTAATAACTTAAGTCAAAAACTGTCACGTCAAGTATAATGTTTCTCTATAAAAGCGTTTTTTTTTGCATTTATCGAATTGATAATTATTCAGTTTTATATTTCATTATTATTAATATGATTTCGTTCTCTGCGCATCAGATCGAGTCCTCAATTTTTAATCCGCAAAATGAAAGTTTACGGAAAGGTAACTACTGTGTCAATCTATAGTTATACCTAATTGACCAATTTTACACATTAGAAGTCTTTAAAATTACAATTATAATATGAGCAACAAGAAAGACAGAATTTAGTTAAAGAGAGATGAATGTTTACACAAACACGACAACAATATAAACGGGACAAGCACATTGTGCTACTAACAAACGTGTCAACAGCGGCACTTGTTTAAGAGATTCGGGCATTGTGTACCAAGTGGCATTATTCTATTGTCAGGGTAGTTGAGCTAGGTGGTTGCGAGCCGGCCGGCAGCAGACGCCCTGGCCCTCCGACGAGCGGCGGCTGATTGACACTAAAGGCAGGTAGCAAGCGGACTGTGGGCCCGAGCACTCAGTCGCAAACCGGCCGTCGCTCGAGCGGCCGCGTCACTAGCGGAGGCACGCAAACTGGCCCGCATGCCGGAGAACCAGTCGGCGGGATGGCGAGTCACGGCGCGTTAGGTACGCCATGTTGAAACATGCCCAGCGGCCGCCGGCGGCAAACGATGCCGATCTCCGCTACCAGAACATGCCGCGGCGGCCGCACCACCACCTCCCGCTCAACGTGTCCACGCTAGACTCGTCCAAGCACTCCGTTGGAGGCACGTCGGCAAGTGTCAGCCCTGGCGCGCAGCCGGCGACGACTACAGCAGTGCCGGTGGCTCCCATCGTCGTATCATCACCTCCGAAGATTGCGAACGGGACAGCGGCAGGGTTGCCGCCGCCTCGGCCGTCTGCCACTCGAAACAGGAGCACGAGGGCAGCGACAGAGGAAGCCTTGACGTCCCTAGCCCTGCTATGCCTCGTGAGCCTGCTCCTGGCGCTGCTAGCGTTGCTGTTCTTGCTGAAGATCTCTGCGCCGGCGACCAGCGCGCCCGAGGAGTTTGCAGTGGTGTATGAAGTGACATTAGCGTTGTGTGCGTTGACATTATCGTTGAACCTATGCTGTCTCCTAGTGTGTGCAATACAGTTCCTGTTCGCTGTAAAGTTGGTCCATTCACCATCCGCGCCGAACGGACGGTAAGTGTTGAATGGCGAAGTCATCAATCAATCGTGATGGGCGTCGCCGACCCGAATTTAATAATCTTTCATGATCGCGTAATGTATCAAAATATTTGTGTCGGTGCACGTTTTCGCTCAGTAATTGGTAAATATTCACTTGCTTTTAAAATGTTAACATATACCTCATCTATGAAATCATTAATAAAAGTCGTTAAAGACTAATTCGCACCTGCACCTATCCCGCCGTAAAATCGATTTGCAACTTTTCCAATTTAAATTGTTTTGTCGATTGCACCCCTTGCTTAGCAACATGGGGATTGATCAAACAAACGTTATGACAAAACACGGGCACCGAAGGCGCCAGCACCAAACAGTATTATCTCATTCAGGTTATCTCTTATACAACGAGTAACTGTAAGAAAACTTCGAACGGCCCGATTGTCGAGTTTCCAGATTTCTTTTGGAATTATGTTTATATATTTTTTTGTGTCACAACGTTCAATATTATTAAATCCACGGCGTTCGTGTGAGAAAGGCAAAGAACGAATTGATCTTTCAGTAAAAAATATTTCTAATGAAAAGTTATGACGGATGATGTTAAACTTCTCCTTACCGAACACACGCAAAATTGATTACTATTTTTCGTATCACCTAAATAAATAACTGTAAAATTGAAATGCACAGACATTCAAACTAGAATGTAAAGTTGCGTTGTCAAAATTTTTATTCGCAATAAATGTTACGAAATACCTTTTTTCATAAAATTGGTTCTTTATCTACTTAACGACTGCCTCGTGGTCTCGCGGTATAAGTATGTGCCGTGCGATCTAGAGGTCCTGGGTTCAATTCCCGGGTCGGGCAAAGTGTTATTGGGTTTTTCTATAAGGAAATTCTCGGTAACAGCACGGAGTCTGGAAATGTGCCGGAAAAACGGCAATAGGCTCGCCCCCTATTACGTGGGACTGATACATACCTGGCGAAATGTGGGTGTAGAAATGCACCTCTGCCTACCCCATCAGGGAATACAGGCGTGAGTTTATGTATGTATGTATGTATGTGGTTCTTTATCTACTTAATTTCAACTGGACCACCCAATACGGTATAAACAAAAATCTTGCCCAATAGCCATTAAAACAGTTGCGAAAGCACGCAGCTGATGTTAACGGCACTGGACCAACATTGGTATTCTTGAATATCAATAAAAAAATTCGTATAAAAACATTTAAAAAAATATATCACATTTGTGCAACGGTTTAAGCGTAACCGACATTTTTTCATTAATATTAGTATGGATATGACAAACTTATGTTAACTACAATATTCATTATCAGCCCATATAGCTCCCACTGCTAGACACGGGCCTCCTTTACAACTGAGAGGGTTTTAGGCCTTAGTCCACCACGCTGGCCTTGTGCGGGTTGGCGGACTAAACACCTAAGAAAATCCTAAGAGCTTTTAGGTGCGCAAGTTCATCACGATGTTTTCCTTCACCGCTAAAGTACGTGATATTTTTTTGTGAATACACATGACTTCGAAAAGTCAGAGTGTGTGGTTTGAACCCGCGGCCATCGAGATTCTCGACCGCGTGCCTAAACCTCGTGGCCATCATGACTTGAACTACAATATTACAAATAGTTTTTAGTTTAGGCAATAGGCTCGCCCCTTATTAAGTGGGACTGATACATATTTGCACCTCTGCCTACCCCTTCGGGGAATACAAGCGTGAGTTTATGTATGTAAATAGTTTTTATTGTATTTAAGTCTGTCATTGTACCTTCATAGTTTGGGTTTCATCTCGTTATCCGTATCTTTTTGATCCAAAACGAGCTAGACCTGAGAAATTCTAGTTTAACCAACCATTAACGCTGCCACAAAATTCCCCATTATGTGTTGTCGTATTTCTTCCTACCACCTTATACTTGTGTAGAATTTATAGCCTCAGCCTGTTTAGAACAGTGTTAAGTGTTCATAAAAGTTAAAGTTAAATTCATAGGGCTGACTGATGTCACGCCTGTGAATGCCGAGATGTCTTTGAGGCCTTCATGAAATTTTTTCTCACTCGTTCTAGCCAGCTATATTTCTACAATTAATATTTTGCTGTTTTTTTATTTATTTATTTAACACTTTGTTGTACACATTTTAAACCATAAAATATACATAATACATAGAGAAATGTACAAATCGCGGCCTTATCGTACATGGCGATCTCGATGTAGAAAGAGAAATGAATAAGTGCACAACTTATTTATTTATCGAAGAAAATAAACGTTCCTTTCTAAGGAATCTGCTTGTCGAAGTCGTAACAATCGTCAAACACGTAGGTACCATCAGGATTTGTCTTGTTCCAATTGATGAAACAATATCGAGATGCGGCGCAAACACAGCGTCTGCCCAGCACACAAGTTGCGTTGCAATTCATTAAGCTAGCACAATGTCCTGGACAACGGTTCGCGCACTCTTCATCAGTTGAAAAACTAAAGTCATTCGGGGCTTCGGAGACGTCGCACGGAGTCAGCCAAGTTACGAACTTCATTGCCAGCCTCATTATCGTGATTGGAGTTCTGGCAGCACCTTGCCATCCAATCGTTATCACAGGAGGTAAAGCGTTATTCAACACGATACACGTTCCGGCAATGATGACCAATAGCTTCAACATTTTGTTGAAAGACACCTGTGTAGCAAAAAAAATATTAATTATAAGTAGTATCGTAATTTAAAAAAGTAGTCGAGGCCTCGAAGTTTAGGCGCGTGGTTTAGATTCTCAGCGGTCGCGGGTTCAAAAACCCAAGCACATAGCTTTGACTTTTCGAATTTATATTATTATTTTATTCACAATGAATTATCACATTATTAACCGGTGAAGGAAAACATCGTAAGGAAACCTGCACACTTAAAAGTTCTTAGGATTTTTTTAGGTGTGTAGTCCCCCAATCTAGAGACTAGCGTGGTTTACTAAGGCCTAAACCCTCTAAGTTGTAGAGGAGGCCCGTGACCAGCAGTTGGGCGTAGTATATGGCCTGATAATGATGACTTGAAATTACCTTGTTTTTTACAGTTTTTTTTATAAATTTACAGAGTTCTCGGAAAGTACCAATCAGTAGGTACCTTCACAACTTCGTGAAAAAAAAGTTAGCTTGGGTCAAGAAAAATATTGTCTTTCCAAGTTTTCTGTTGATTTTTGATAAATAAGACTGTTGATTTTAAAAATTGCTTTTGGTTAAAGTAAAAAAAAATCCCGTTCTAAAAAAAAAAGTAACAAAAAAATTGAATATCGAAGCATATGCTTCGAATGCTATGGATCTGTTGCGGACAAAAGTTGGTATTAAATAGAAATCTTACCGTCAAGCACAAGAGGCGGAATTAAACTTTTAGTATTATTTTTATTACTTTTTAGTTCACAGGAATCAGAATAGCAATATGTCTTACAACGAAGACAACCGAGGGTGAAATGAGAATAACAATGATACGTTCGCTTTTATAATATAAGACTTTTAGTCATCGATGGGTACCAAAAGGTTATCAGGTGTCAGTTTTATTTATTAGTGCGATGAGGATAAACCAAGTAAAAGAGATTGGCTTTTATTATGATGGAACAGGAAAAATGTATAGAAAATATCTGGATAGGCATTTAAAATAATTCGATGCAAAATTCGATCTGCAAAAATATGAAGTCGATAGTTGCATTAAAAGTAACAGTAGGTATGATGAACATTTATACAAACGATTATTAACAAATCCTCATTTATTTTCAAAAATCTGTATCGATTCTTAATAATGAAATGAAATGAAATGAAATTGCTTTATTTGGTCACGTAGGCAATCAAATAGCACTTATGACAAGTCAATACAGAAAAGAAAATTCTTTTATTATTACATTATAATTTAACTATGGTTCATTTTATATAATTTGTACAAAAATATTTACGGTTTTTTTTTATAATTTATTTTTAGTTTTCATCAAGAAATACATAATATCTTATTATTATTATTTAAAAGTAAATAACGAGATGGACCTTGTGTATTTCCGAAACGTCACGTATTATTTTAATGGTACCACCGGATCCAAACGCGACCCTGACTGAGAAGACCCGGCGAAACAAACTCAGCGGGCTCACTTTAATAATTGAAAATAACCTCTGTGTTGTGGTTATAATTAAAAATAAATGGACGCAATCAATCCGGCTGGCTGAATTTTTTCGCACTGCGCTTCTTTATAGGAAGGAATGAACACGTGGTTTAGCAGTCTATTGCACAGCTTGATGTTGTGACGAATGGGTTTAAAAAAAAAGCTTTAAATACCTTTAAATAAATAAATACACCCAACAGTCACATAGATAGTTCTGACCCCACATTAAGACACGAGTCTTGTGTCGTGGGCATCAGAAACTACGAGAGACTTTTCGCTGTCACAAACACCCAGACCCGAAAAAAATATTTGTGGATCAGACAAACGTATGTCTCGGTGCGGGGATCGAAACCGCGGCCTCTCGTTTCGCAAGCTGGTGTTTATCCAAGTGCGCCACGGACGCTGTCATAGTATTTTCTCTCATAGTCCACACTTTATGTAACAGAGTATGTCCAGAGTGGTTCCAATGCGGATGGTCAGTAGACGCTGTCCAGGTAGATACGAATTTAATTGGTCGACAACCCCTTGGTGCAATTGGCAGACATCAGCTTGTGAAACGAGAGGCCGCGGGTTCGATCACCGCACGGAGACAAATGTTTGTGTGATCCACAAATGTTTGTTTTGGGTCTGGGTGTTTGTGTGATTGAAAAGGCTCGCGTAGCTTCTGATACCCACGACACAAAACTCGGACCTTAATGAGGGGTCAGAACTATGTATGTGACTGTCGGGTGTACTTAAATCGCATCTAAGTTTAGTAGAGCATATTTGTAAGTGTATGTTAGCTTAATATCGTTCTGACTGTTGGGTGTATTTATTATTATTATTTATTACTGGGAACGATTTTGTGCGGAAACAAATATTGATTTTGTTAATGATATAATATAATGATGCTATCCTATTCATATTATTATTGTTTTTCCACACGATATTTTATGTAAATTTTGCATTAGTATTTTGTTTGATATAGGTATCTAATTCCACTGCTGGGCACGGGCCTCCTCTACAACTGAGAGGGTTTAGGCCTTAGTCCACCACGCTGGCCCAGTGCGGGTTGGCGGACTACACACCTAAGAAATTCCTAAGAACTTTTTAGGTGTGCAGGTTTTATCACGATGTTTTCCTTCACCGTTAAAGCAAGTGATAATTCATTGTGAATACACACATAACTTCGAAAAATCAGAGGTGTGTACCTGGGGTTTGAACCTGCGACCGCCGAAATTCTCGACCGCGTGCCTTCGAGGCCATCATTGCTTCAGCTATCTAATAGTTCTTATAGAACTGGTTCAGTATTGGTTCCAGAATTTTCCAGAACCTGTGCTTCCCGAGATGTCTTAGTAGATCGCGCGCCTAATCCTTGAGGCTGCAATATTTTTCATTCATCATCGGCCCTTATACGTCCCACTGCTGGGCACGGGCCTCCTCTACAACTGACAGGGTTTAGGCCTTAGTCCACCACGCTATCCTAGTGCGGGTTGACGGACTACACGTCCAGAAGTGATGGACTCGAGGTTTGAGCGCGCGGTCGAGGATCTCGGCGGTCGCAGGTTCAAACCCCAGGCAGACAAATCTAACTTTTCGAAGTGTATTCGCAATGAATTATCACGTACTTTAACGGTGAAGGAAAACATCCCAAGGAAACCTGCACACCTAAAAGTTCTTAGGAATTTCTTAGAATATTTTTTATTATTTTAAGCTAATTATAGCATATTCTCAATCCCTCTCAGTTGTAGAGGAGGCCCGCGCCCAGCAGTGGGCTGATGATGATGATGATAGCATATTCGTTAATCCAAGCTCTTGTTTGATGTATTATTTAATAATAGTATTATACAAGGATATCGATAAACATGCGCAGTTTCTAACGGTCTAAAAAGGCCGTTGGTTGTGAATGGGCCGATAAAAAACACTTCGTATCAACTCCCAACCGTTCTAGTCTTGTTATTAAAACACTCGCCGCTTGCAAAGTTTTCTAATAGGGTATTTTGAATATTTCCCGGACAATTATAAGCGCTAAAAATTATATTAGTATCGATAGTTTAGGCGCGTGGTCGAGAATCTCGGCGGTCGCGGGTTCAAACTACAGGCACACCTCTGACTTTTCGAAAATATATGTGTATTTATGGTATATCAAGTACTGTAACGGTGAAGGAAACCACCGTGAGGAAATCTGCACACCTAAAAGTTCTTAGGAATTTCTTAGGTATGTAGTCCGCCAATCCGTACTAGGCCAGCGTGGTGGACTAAGGTCGTAACCCTCTCAGTTGTAGAGGAGGCCCGTGCCCAGCAGTGGGACGTTCTATATGGACTGGTGCTGAATAAAAGAACCACAGCGAAGGCTGAGAATATGTTGTAATTTATCCCATCCTCTTTTTTCCAAATGAGAACTTCGCATAATGGTTTGCGGAACATAACTTCATAGTTAGTTCCAATTAGTAGCAGTTAGTATTAGTAGTTCTTAGTCCCACTATTTATATTAAAATGCCCGATAAAAAGATTTTTTGCCATACCGACAATTTACGGAATAGTTTTTTAGTTTCTTTCTATAATAATGTGTTTTAAATGAAGAAAAATATTCTAGATGGCATGATTGTTTTTAGTTCTTTTTGAATGACACTGTATCTGCTATGAAGTGCGGTGCTGTTTTATGGACTTATATAAAAATATACACTCAGAAATGTTAGTAAAAAAATATATTTCAAATACTGACTACGACAAATTCTCTAGTGAGCTCTATTATTGCAAATATCAATCTATGTTTGATAAAGATTCTCGTTTCTTCAAACAACCTACTGTTGTTCTAAATTATTATACATTTTCCTGTATGTATGCTACAAGTTCATTGGGTTATTAGCTTTAGATATCAGTGGAGTTGAATACCTAATACCCAGGGAAAACGTTATCACTTTTGCTGCCTACCATGCAAGATGTTTTTAACCTAAAAAGTAAGGAATTATTTTACAGATTTGGAAGTCTTTGAAGGTTTTAAATGATTTCCTTGTTTAATCAATAGTTGCAAAACATAATTGATGTCAAAAAGAAAGGTTATTTAGAGAAATAAGAAGTTAATTATATCAACTTGAGAGAAGTTTCTGTTGAGGAAAAAAAACAAACCAGTCGATACTTTAAACTAAACTAAACTCGATTTTTCAGGTGCCAAAACGGTCACTGTACTTAAATAAATAAATAAATACTTAATAAACTTGAGCGCCTTCAAAATTTTTGTATCAGGTTCATATTTGGAATTCGCAAATATGACCATATTTCTGAATACCGCGCTATGCTCAAGTGGTTACCTATGCAACTTCGCCGGAATTCTCATGTCCTCTTTCTTTTATTGAATATCTTATTTAACCCTCTTACTCCTACTTATCTCAAAACCCGCTTTGAATTTCTTCATGAATCACATTCAAGAACCTTGAGGTCGTCAGAGAATCTAAAGCTGAAAATGCCCGTGCATACCACTACGTTCCTGGATAGCTCTTTCACTATCAAGGCTGTCCGTTTGTGGAATGCTCTTCCTGTTACGGTACGCCGGGCTAAAACACTCTCGCAATTTAAAAAACTTGTCAAAGATCACTATCTCCATAACAATTAGTAACAATATCTTATTTATATATGTATTTATGTGTGTATATTATGTTTTTCGTGTATGTATGATTTTAATCGTAACTTATATTCTTTATCTATAGGTATGTATTCTATATTTTTGTACACACTGCCCTCCAAATTAAATCCCTTCAGTTTGTCCATCCTATGGTTGCCTTGAAAAGATCGCCATGTGCGATAAGGCCGCCATTTGTACCTTTCAATGTATGTTATTTTATGTTTTTGTTTTATGTTTAGTGTACAATAAAGTGTTAAATAAATAAATAAATAAATACTGCCAAATCATCAGTCACATACGTAGTTCTAATCCCACACTAAGATACAAGTCTTGTGTCGTGGGTATCAGAAACTACGAGTGACTTTTCGGTCTCACATACACCCAGACCCGAAACAAATATTTGTGTATCACACAAACATTTGTCTCGGTGCGGGGATCGAACCCACGGCCTCTCGTTTCGCAAGATGGTGTCTAGCCAACTGCGCCACGGGTCATTTCTATAGTAAGCTCTTCCCGAATACTAATTCATTGCTAATACACACATAACTTCGAAAAGTCAGATAAGTGTGCCTAGGGTGTGTACCCGCGACCGCCGGGATTCTCAACCTCACGCCTAAACCTCAATACCATCCCTACTTATCTAGCTACACCTATTATTCCATTATTTTATACTATACAGGTACACTAATTTATTTACTGCAAATGTATCTTTGTAATCGTATATATTTATATGGGCTTACAAAGTTATTTATGCAGTTTGTGTATCTAGAAAACTAGACCGAAATTGCAAGATATTATAATTTTTCCTTAAGTTATACACTAAAACCTAATTGTGTTCCAAATTTGAAGCTTCTATGTCGGCTAGAAGTGCCTTAGAGTTTTGATGATCGGTCAGTGAGTGACCAAAACTGCGAAGTTTGACTAGTTATAATTCTTAAACTACTGGTTCAAATTGAATGAAATTTGAAATATACAGAGTTTATACCATTCTTGCTTGGTAACTAAAAATTCAGGTTTCTAGGTTTATCCACAACGAAGTTATAGGGTGTCGAAAATGGCCTGAGTTGCTTCGAGAAAAGTATAGTACGGCCGTGCCGCTTTTTCGCTCGACTTGGCGGGGGCACTGCCGTGCCCCCAGATATCATGAATTCTATTGACTGCCTCGTGGTCTGGCGGTACAAGTATGTGCCGTGCGATCTAGAGGTCCTGGGCTCGATTCCCGGGTCGGGCAAAGTGTTATTGGGTTTTTTCCATTAGGAAATTCTCAGTAACAGCACGGAGTCTGGAAATGTGCCCGAAAAACGGCAATAGGCTCGCCCCCTATTACGTGGGACTGATACATACCAGGCGAAATGTGGGTGCAGAAATGCACCTCTGCCTACCCCTTCGGGGAATACAGGCGTGAGTTTATGTATGTATGTATGTATGTATGAATTCTATTGATAACTTAATACGGCAGTAAAGGACATCGTTATAAATAAGGTCGTTTTACTTGCCTCAAGTCACAAAAAATTACAACTTTATACAAGTTTGAACGTGATCGGACGTGTTGTTGGTAGTATTACACGTTTGTTACATTTTATGCATCCTGTATTATGAACGTGATTATAAATATTGTCGTACAGCAATAATAAAACTCCAATTCACTTAACTCGTTTATTCTCCTCAGAGATGTACACTGTTCGAACGCTCGAATCGGAATGCCGTCAGACAGTTTTGAATCCACCGACGTTAGTTTCGCCGGAAATACAAAATGACAAACGGAAACAATATACCTACTTATTTAAATTCTTCTTGTCGACACTTAATCATATTTTAAAAATATGTAATAATAAAGTTAACACAAAATACATAATTGTTTGCACGTACTAAATATACACTTTTGATTAGCAGCAAATAATCTACCGGAAATAACATGATGAAATATATAAGTCTACCGGCATTATAAGATAACCCTTACAGCTCGGCCATCCTGTTAATCGCGAGTCCCATCGCGATTTTCAAATATAAGTAGTATATAAAAAATAAAAAATAAAGTTTAACAAAAGTAATAAAAAAATTATCTAAATTATACATTAATAACAATATTTGTTTACATTTTTATTAATCCATGATGAATAATTGGAATTTTTTTATGATTTCATTTCGTGAATAATACGAATGCATTATAATCGCCGGCTAACATTTAAATAATACTATCATTTCACTAAATTTAACAGTTGATTGTGATTTAAAAATAAACACAAAAAAAAAGATTAAGCTCTATCACTTACGTTATGGTGCGCCGAATCATTAGGTTCATTATTCGTGTCCGAATCAAAGTTTTGATTAAAGTTCAGCCATGGGTAAATTTTGTCCAAAGCCACGGTTCCTTAATAACGGCGACCGTTTTTACGCGACAAGGGAGTGTCTTTAACTATAAATCTATCGTGGTCGAGCACCTTTACTATGCGATATGGACCTTGATAACTAATTTTTGGGACTGTCCATCATGCGATCCGTACTAAATCACCCCCATTATAACTCTTGCCTTGTTCTCTATGTTTATTGAAACGAACAATGTCCTTTTGCTGCTGTTTGTCTATTTGTTTTTCAGCTTCTTTCCTAATACCTTCCAATTCCTCCGCTGTTATGGAAAGAAATGTTTCAGGAAAAACCGATTTAAGAATTCCTTGACTTCGATGATTGATGTTAAAAACAAATCAAGCTATTATGGAGATTTTTGTGTTACTTTATGAGTCACGTCCCAGTTTTTGTTATCCTTTCCGAGATAAGATGGTGCTTAAGCTTCGCGGGTTGGGATAAAGCGGGTTGGGACACCAAAATAACTAATATGATCTTTTAGGATTCGAATTGTTATTAGCGCACTCCCTTTGTTTCAACCCATCTTATTTCCTCCGCGATTATGCGATAAACTATGCCGTTTTTAAGTTTATAATTGTTGCGAATCTCGGCTATATGTTCTGTATCTTTATCGGTCAATATGTTTCTTTTATACGGACTATATCATCGTCTGCGAACTGAACTATGATAATCCAATCTTGTTCAGATTCACAATTAACACGTCTAAGATAAGAGACTCTTTTCCACCGGTTTACGGCTTAGTGCGTCCACATGAGACGTCTTTAAACCCGGCCTATATTCAATTGTGCAATCGTACTCTTGCAATTGAATCCACTATCGAGCAATTCTGGGAACCAAGTTTCTTTTGATCATAGCTTGTCATCACCCGAAATCTATTTAAAAACGCTATAACGGCGAGGTTTTCTAACTCTAATAAATGATATTTCCGCTCCTGTGGGATAGTTTTGCGACTAAAATATGGTTGGTTGGTAAAACATGGACACAGGTTGAAATATGCCGTTATGATTATGTTGGGGTAGTATACCGGTTAACCCAATCTTGCTGGCATCGGTATGGAGCTGATACTCTGCAACTGAATTGTGCAATGACTAAAGTGATCGCTTTGATAGAAACTCTATTGAAAAAAAAATACTTCTTCCGGAAGTTTGTTCAATTTCGAGTCATTATTCTTTTTTAATAGATTCGACATTGGGACAGTTATCAAAGAATACTCTTTTATAAATCTCCTAAAGCAATCTGATAAACCTAAAAATTTATGTAGCTTGTGATAGTTTCTGGGTGTGGGAAAGTTCAATACCAGCATCTGATTTTAAAGAGCCCGGCCGCATGCTATTAGGACTTATCTGGAACCCGATAAAAATCTATTTCATCTAGGGAAAAATTACATTAGTTTAATTTTAACGTAAGCCAGCCTTTTCTTAAAAAAAATTAACAATCCTCTTTGACGATGAAGGCCATCTCTGAAGGACTTACTACGTATTAAAATATCGTCCATATAGATTAAAGTATACATGATCTTAGCGTCTGATAGGATATTATTCATCGTATATTTATATTTGTTAATGCTATCGTCCAAAGCAACTTCCGATACCGAACCCGCGACCGCCGAGACTCTCGGCCACGCGCCTAAACCCCGAGGCCATCACTCCTTTTTGTTGTTGGTATTATTAATAATTTTATTGATTGTTGGGGTAGTATATTTATCAATTATCAATGAAAAAGATGATCATTATTATCCTTAGTAATTATTATGCTTACTACTTTCTCCGATCTAAAGTATTTTGATACTTGTTCTTGTGTGAAAGTAAAAGTAAAAGTGTGTGTGTGTGTACTTATGTACACGCTTTAGAAATCATACCACACGACTGAAGTAAAGCATAAATACGCCCAACAGTCACATACATAGTGCTTAGTTTACAAAACATATAACGTTTCTGAACGCACTCATAAATATTTGACAACTAATAAATATGTCATTCCCTTTTTATTACTGTCACTATTCTACGTTTTAAAAATCTAAAACATATAAACTTTTTGAAAAAATATTCGATCCGAAACATATTAAAACCTTTCTGATCCATTTGACACTTACATTAAACATAAATAAACAGAGGTTTAAAATTCATTAGGATAATTAGGGTTGACAAATTCTTCTTACAACATAAATTTTTCAACGCACTCATAAATATTTGACAACCATTAAATATATTAAGCCCTTTTCATTACTGACACTATTCTACATTTTTAAAATCTTAATACGCAATTATTCGAATACCTATTGTATTCGAAACCTTTATTTAAATACGTTCTTTCATTTGAGCGGTTTAGTGGACAGCTTCAGAGGATGAATTTTGTTTTACAAATGCGCGCGCATCTTAAAATTTCGCTTTCATCATTTTTTCATAACGCGCCTAAATAAGTATAACTTCAAAACTTGCGCAGCCTGACCGCCTACCCTTATAGCCTGGTTATCGTGAAGTTACCGTGGAGAAGGGAATCTACCGCTTCCCTACCACTTATTATGCATCAGTTAAATATGTTCATTTTCGCGTATTACCTAATAATACTCATACGATTCACCATAGCGGATTCTTTTTGTTAAATATTTCCGTAAGAAGTTCGGCGTAGTCTTTTCGACAAGGGAATAAGTGAAATATAAAAATATAAAAGTGATGGGAGACCTTGATACCATGACTTGGAACCACCGCATAATTTTGGAAGCGAATAGCGTATCACTATCCTTTTCGTTTCAATCATAAATATCTACGCATTTTTAAATTTTGTTGATCAATCTCATGACATGGGATCAAAGTTTGGAATAACGTTATTGTTAAAAGGCAACTGAGTGTTTGCTGAACCTTTCATATCTGATTAGTATTTCGTTTGTTATTCCTACAATGTTTTCTCGTATAATGTGGCTTAATCGGACTCACCTGATGATCCTGACGTACAGCGATGGTAACTATATTTATTGTGTACATATTTTGAGCTTTTTAAAAGTAATTTGTCATTTGGCCCTTTTATGACTCACTACACATAATAGAGGTTTCCCTCCGACATCGTGTTTGTTCCCTATTTATCTTTCACTTGTTATAATGAAATTTTGACGTTCCTGAAACTTGCTCATCAAAACTTATTAGTCGACGTGATCATTCTCTTCCGAGTGTTAAGCCATTGGATTTCTCGAATCGCTAGCCCTTTACCCCGGGCTCCAAAGCTAATCGGCCCTTGACCTCGGGCTTCAAAGCCTAACATCCTTCGCGATCATGATTCAAAATCTGACCATCCTTGACCTCGGATGTCATTCCTCATTAGACCTTGACCTCGGCCATTGTCAGTCATTAGCCCTTTACCTCGGGCATTATCAGTCATTAGCCCTTGACCTCGGGCGTCGTCAGTCATTAGCCCTTAACCTCGGGCATCATCAGTTATTCACCCTTAACCTCGGGCGTCATCGTTCATTAGCCCTTAACCTCGGGCATCATCAGTTATCCACCCTTTACCTCGTCATCATCAGTCATCCACCCTTTACCTCGGGCATCATCAGTCATTAGCCCTTAACCTCGGGCATAATCACTCATTAGCCCTTAACCTCGGGCATGGTAATCATCCATTTCCTGGAACTCAAGCAATTATAGATTAATTATATGTTTATTTTAAATGAGTGTACATACATATAACATACTAGCTTTTGCTCGCGACTTCGTCCGCGTAGACTACAGGGTTGGGTACAGGGTTGGCCTACGTCATAGTAGCTTTATGCATGCAAAGTCTCAGCCCGATCGGTTTAAAATTGGCAAAGTTTCATACAAACTTCCATCCCCTATTTTATCCCCTTGGGGGTAGAATTAATCAAAATCCTTTCTTAGCGGACACCTACGTCATAACATCTACCTGCATGCCAAATTTCAGCCCGATCCGTCCAGTGGTTTGGGCTGTGCGTTGATAGATCACTATTTCGGTCAGTCAATCAGTCAGTCACCTTTGAGTAATATATATACAGATGTACATCCTCCTCGCATCGTATTCCTCATTGCTGAAGGTCGTGATTCCCTGTACATGGAGTGATCTTTGTTCTTACTATGCTATGTTGTGACATACATACATACATAATCTCACACCTGTATTCCCCGGAGGAGTAGGCAGAAGTGCATTTCTGCATCTACATTTTGCCAGGTATGTATTGCCGTTTTTCGGGCACATTTCCAGACTCCGTGCTGCTATTGAGAATTTTCCTAATAGAAAACCCCAATATCACTTTTCCCGACCTGGGAATCGAACCCGGGACCTCTAGATCGCACGGCACATACTTGTACCACGAGGCAATTAAATGAATGTGTTCAGAATAATATTTCCTTGTCTCTATATAAATAATGATTGTCATTATAGTTCATCATTTGATCACCCTCATAATAACGCATATCATATATAATCGCTTCAAGATATTAGTAATCCCATTAAAAAAAAACTAAACTTGTAATAAAAACAAGTCTCGCAACTCAGTTCTTCTACCGTAAAAAGTTGTGAGATCCATATGATACCAAGTCGATGAATTTTTCAGTTCCCGTTTAAGTTGTTCTGTCTTGTGTTATTATGCACTTAGCTTACCAGACACCATCTTACAGTGACAATATCAATATTGAAAGTCTTTTATGTTTTAAATAAGAGTTAGATTTGGCAATTGCATGGAAACACAATGTATCTCACTTTTAGCGGTGGCACTGCCGTGCCCCAGATTCGAAAGACAAATTAAAGAAAAAGAAAAGAGAAAAAAAAATTGTTAAATGAATTTCTATAATGATAACAACAGTCCAAATATTTTATTCCCTACTATAAAAAAATAAATAAATTTTACTTACTATTTGTAGGCGTGGAAGGAAGTTTTGTGTATCCTTTTCGTATCCTGCTTCTGAACTATTGTCGTACAGCAATAATAAAACTCCAATTCACTTAACTCGTTTATTCTCCTCAGAGATGTACACTGTTCGAACGCTCGAATCGGAATGCCGTCAGACAGTTTTGAATCCACCGACGTTAGTTTCGCCGGAAATACAAAATGACAAACGGAAACAATATACCTACTTATTTAAATTCTTCTTGTCGACACTTAATCATATTTTAAAAATATGTAATAATAAAGTTAACACAAAATACATAATTGTTTGCACGTACTAAATATACACTTTTGATTAGCAGCAAATAATCTACCGGAAATAACATGATGAAATATATAAGTCTACCGGCATTATAAGATAACCCTTACATAAAGAATAGGTTACATGGTGAAATCTTTGCTAAATGCCAATGGATTCCGAGATTAATTTACAAAAATATAATTGTCTCTGTGACGTTCGTAGAAAACATATTTACTGGTTTATATTAAGAATGCAGTTGGCTATATAATATCCCTTTGACTGCACTGCTTAATATTCCTTGTGACAAAAAGCTATTATTGCAATTTTTCGCGATTCCCGCCATTCCATCTGGTTGTTTTTTTTTTACATATGCCGAAGGCAATGCGATCGCACTGCCAACTCGTAAGACTATGGTCCGTATAAAGAGTTGAGTGACGAGAAATGATTGCATGTATCTTACAACAACTTGCCTCGTGGTCTAGCAGTACAAGTATGTGCCGTGCGATCTAAAGGTCTTGGGTTCGATTCCCGAGTCGGGCAAAGCGTTATTGGGTTTTTCCATTAGGAAATTCTCAGTAGCAGCACGGAGTCTGGAAATGTGCCCGAAGAAACGGCAATAGGCTCGCCTCCTATTACGTAGGGCTGATACATACCTGGCGAAATGTGGGTGCAGAAATGCACCTCTGCCTACCCCTTCGGGGATTATAGGCGTGAGGTTATGTATGTATGTATGTTAACAAATTTACGCAGTGTCTTGTTAAACACAGGCGGATCTCGCAACTCGATAGCTGAAGTCCTTTTGGAAGGTTTCATATCGGAACCAATGTCCATCATAAGAATGTTCAGCGAATTTTTAGATCATCATCAACCCATATACGTCCCACTGCTGGGCACGGGCCTCCTCTACAGCTGAGAGGGTTTAGGCTTTAGTCCACCACGCTGGCCTAGTGCGGGTTGGCAGACTATACAATATATACTATACTATAAATTCCTAAGAACTTTTAGTTGTGCAGGTTTCATCACGATGTTTTTCTTCACCGTTAAAGTACATTCTGAATGATTTTTTTGTTCTCAGTACATTTTTAGAAGGATGTAAGTTGCTCTTGTAACAATTCATTTTACACTTAAAGTGTATATATTCAATGTATAGAAAAATTTACCAACTACATATATGTATTTGCGTTTGAAAAACATAAATTATTCATTCATGTGTTCACATTTAAAAATTGCTCCTTATTTAAATAATATCACTCGATCAACATAAAATGTCATCGAAATGTTTCGTGTATATTGCGTCGATTGCATGGTAACCGCATGACAGTATATTTTAATTAAATTAAAATATAGGTGACCTTGTCCATAATGTTATTTCCTTTACATTCAAAACCTTGGCTTTTATTAAGTTGAATGCGTGGAATTAATGGCAATTTTTTACTTATTCATTTCAGCCCAATAATATCCAACTTTTAGGCAATATGATTAAGAGTGAGGCTTTAATGTACTCCATTGGGATATTTCAACTGCAACATTAATGAGGGAATACAAGTTAAAAGAAAAAAAATATTGAGAAGAAGCAAGAAGTTAAACAAACATCTTCAAAGACGTTTTATAATATCTGAAAATTTCAACCCAAAACTGATTGTTTCAACGATACAATAACGAATTCGATTCGGTCAAGACGATCAATCTTTCGTAGAGAAAAAATTTCTAATTCGACTTTTGGAAATGGGTAGAAAAAAATATGCATTAACTACGACCATTTTTGTCAATGCAAAAAATCTCTTATTTACGTGTTATGTCTCGTAGTGTCTGTGTATGTCCTTTGTCCTATGTTTTGAAAAGACGACATATAATGATGATGTAAATTATGCCTATAAGATAAATCTGATATCATGACTTGAATAACTATAAAAAATCATCATCAGCCCATATACGTCCCACGGCTGGGCACGAGAGGGTTTTTATATACTATAGAAATTAAAACTAATTAATTAAATATTAGTTGGCTAACATATGAATAGACTTGCGATACAAAATACTATTCTATAGACGTGCTTCCGAACTAGGACAAATACCGCGATTGTATTTCAAAGTACACTAGAGATGTGACTAAGTTGAAAATCGTACGGCAACGAGATTATCCTCTGAATTGAATAATTTACTTTACTTTCTCTAATTTATGTATATTAACATGCACATATTAAAGTTCTTAGGAATTTCTTAGGCCGTGGTAAACTGAAACCTAAACCCTCTCAGCTGTAGAGGAGGCCCGTGCCCAGCAATGGGACGTATGTGGGCTGTAGATGATGATCATTTATATTAAAACATACGTGAAATGTGTGTATAGTGAATTCTTTATTATCAGGCAGCACGTTTAATTAATATCCGCGGGTATTAGAAGCCGCAGAGAATGGAAGAAAGGGGTATCTTTCCTCTTTTACTAACAACTAAATCTATCGTTATCATCTCGTACCATAGAACAACTTATGCTGAGTATAGGTCTCCAACAGACTTCTAGTCACTCTTTATAACCTGTTGGATCTGAAACAATCTTGTTTTGTTCTACCTCACCTAACTGACTTATAAGTGGGTGCACTATATTGTTCTATTTATTTATTTGGTTTACCAACAGTTGTTTACAATAAATGTTTACATCTGTAGGTACATGTTGCAAAAATTTAGGCAAATGCAACAACTATTTAAAGGCAAACACCGCATGCACAAAACAATATAAAAAAAGTTATATAAGTTTAGCGTGTACTTAAAAAATAAAAAAAATAAACCATTATGTAACAGTATTAAAAATAATAATTATAATAATATTTAAAATTAAAGCATGTTGTGATTTAAAATAATACAATAAATTCAATTTAATTACAATTAATAAATTTAAAATAATACAATAATTAATTAGTTCTCGTCAATATGCGGTCATTAATGGATAATTTGTCTGGTAAAATGTTTCACGATAATTTCCAAAGTAGTATCAGTCTTAGAAGTTGTTTTCAACAAAGTTAACGGATGCAAATTGATTGTTTCGTTTTCTTCTTCTAATGTCTTAACTTTCGTTCTATATCGTTCTACATTTTATCTGAAATCCCAAATTCATAAAATTTCATCAACTTTCAACGGCGTAAAATATAATACCAAATTTTAAATGCTCATATGAAAAAGAGTACATTGATTAGTTTCGATAATTTGTCATCGTATCGATTTATTGAAAATCGATTTTAAAGCACATCACTATAGAAGGAGAGTCGCTGCCTTCCGCGTTGCAATACGTATTTATGTCTTACGGCCGCATTACTCTGAGATCACCGGTTCAAAGACACCGAACTATTTGCTCTTTTATGTTATAATCAATTGTTATTTTATGTGAGCTATCACGTTTCCCGCCTAAATTGGAAGATGCAAGGAGGTTTTTGTGATTTAGTTGTGAACTCTTTGATGTTTTTGTATCATCGTATCAAAATAATACTGACATTTAATAGTAAGTATACTATTGCTCTGCAAATTGATGATAATAGAGTTGTTAGCAAAATAGCGTATCGAGAATAATTGTATCTCGTCAGAACAAAATCATGTCAATTTATTTTACCCCCCTGCCCCCTCATAATTTTAGAGGAGGCCAGTACCCAACAGTGAAATAGAAATTACTTTATTTGTCTAGATTTTTATAATAAGATATTTTATAATTCTTTTTCATTGAAACGGGTTATAGAGATAACACTCCCTAAGAATAAAACATAAATTAATAGACCATACCCAACTCGCTAAAATCAAGCAAACATTTTTTAGCTTATGGGCTGTTTAAATCCTCTTGCATAAATTCATGTCTCTATTGCGTAGTTGGTTAAGCATTAAATTAAAACGAGAGGTCCCCATATTAGCCCCCATCGCTAACGATGATACAAAAATATGAAAAGTTTTTCGTAGATTTCATATTCAGAACGCAAGACTTGTAAGTTAGATTAGAATTTTGGTTGGCTGTTTTATGAAATGAAATGAAATAATATTTACTGAATCTATAATATAAAATGTCAAATACATCACTTAGATTCAGTCATTTCAAAATTTAGTTTACCGCCCTGTTCGGAAGGCAGTCATCCCTAGAGAAGAAACTCTAGTGTTGCTCTTTTCCAATCAGGAGATAGTTTACAATTTTGCCGTTTTTCAAGCACATTTATATCTATGTACCAAGTCAAGTCAATCGGTTGCATAATACAAGAATAAATTAATTCTACACCACACCTCATTTCATCGGCGTTCGCAAATGATCACTTCCCGAAACAAAACCAGTTGAGGTTTGACAAGCTTTGACCTTTCAACACGTAAACTGCTTCTCGAGATGAAATGCTAGGAATTTCAAAGTTGCTCAGTTAGTCGGGCGCAATTTCATGATATTGCTGCGATAAATTATACCGTTGATTGTTTTATAAGTTCGATTGCTCGTTAGTCTGGCGGTGTAAATTCTCGCGTGCATTCCATAAGACTTGGGTCCTTCCCACTCCCCATGGGATTCCCACACATATATACGTACATAACCTCACGCCTATGCTCCTCGAGGGGTAGGCAGTAGTGCATTCCTGCACCCACATTTCGCCAGGTATGTGTCAGTCCCACGTAATAGGGGGCGAGCCTATTGCCGTTTTACAAGCACATTTCCAGACTCCGTGCTGCTACTGAGATTTTCCTAATAGACAAACCCAATAACAGTTCGCTCGACCCGGGAATCGAACCCGGCTCCTCTACATCGCACGGCACATACTTGAGGCCCGAGAGCACGAGGCAGGGATGCCCATGTCGGCTGGAATACTTATTATTGTAACTTCGAGCTGCTTCTCTAAATCCATGGTATAAGTATGCCTTTTGCGATCAAAACGTACTGGATCTAGTTTTAGTGTCGAGCAAATTAATATAATTATGTAATATGTAAAACGGCAATAGCTCACAAATACTTTGTACTTAAAAAAACTGCATCTAAATCGGTCCATCCATTTGAGAGTTACGATGCCACAGACATACACGCACACACAGACATCGACGTCAAACATAAGTTTGTTTGTTGTGTTATAAAACACCCCTCTTTTTGCATTGGGGGTTAAACATAGCTGGCGAAACATAGGCGCACAAATACGAGTATATGTATCTCTTCCTACCCTTTCGGAGACAGAGGCGTGAGTGAGCACGCGCAAAGCATATCTTAACGCGAAAGAAAAGCAAAAAGAACATTCCGATTAAAAAATATATTCTGAACTAACAATGGCTCGTAGTAATAATTTAAAAAGGGCATTCCATGAGATAGCCATGTTATTTATAACGTGAATTTTGCATGGCCCAACGAGAGGGTCGTGTCCATTACCAGCTACTTTCGAATGCGTTTATTTTACAAAACTAGCCTTGTTAACTTATTTAAATAAGATAACGGGGTGCAACAACTTTTGAATGTTAATGCGATTGTCTGAAATAGAACAAAAATATTTGCGCACGAATTGTAGCGATGTGATGTAACAGATTAAAAATAGTTTTCGATCGTTTGCGAGTGAATCCTGATTTAGATGACTACATACATAACCTCACGCCTGTATTCCCCGAAGGGGTGGGCAGAGGTGCATTTCTGCACCCACATTTCGCCAGGTAGGCGAGCCTATTGCCGTTTTTCGGGCACATTTCCAGACTCTGTGCTGCTACTGAGAATTTCCTAATGGAAAAACCCAATAACAATTTGCCCGACCCGGGAATCGAACCCAGGATCGTGCACGGCACATACTTGTGCTGCGAGACCACGAGGCATTTATTTAGATGACTATTATAAATAATCCAGAGTATATAACAGGCCTGTACTCTCAAAGGTTATACTAAAGTTTTAACACTCTTTATTTCTAAAATAATATTGCAACATCCTTAATAACACAGGAATTGTTCCATTTTTTTATGAAGTTACTTTGTTACTTTAACACAATTTTCTGTTTGCTATTGATAAGATTTTACTGGATGCCATATTTCCTCTGAAACTATTTCAAAAGATCACAATGTGTTGGATATGACCTACATACAGGGCTGGGCAAAATACATGCTTTGCTTTAATTGAAATACAAATTACAAAATACTGTATCGCAAGTAATTAAAATACGAAATACAAAATACATTTAAGTAAGGTATTTGAAATACAAAATACAAAATACAGTATTTTAGCTATTTGTAATTGAAATACAAAATACAAAATAATGCGTATTTATTTGTTTTGGAATAGATTTTTTTTGAAGGCGGTTTCTGTTTTGTTATTGCAGGTCCTGATGCGCACAAACTTAATACTAAATGAAGGCTAAATGTATTTTAATAAATATATTTTGAAGCCTCGAGTATTTGAAATACTAATTACAAAATACTTCGGCTTAACGTATTTGAAATACAAATTACAAATTACATTTTAAGAAAGTAATTAAAATACAAATACAAAATACGTATTTGTATTTCAATTACGTATTTCAATTACAAGTAATTCAAATACTGCCCAACCCTGCCTACATACATACATAACATAATCTTACGCCTGTATTCCCTGAAGGGGTAGGCAGAGATGCATTTCTGCGCGTACATTTCGCCAGGTATGTATCAATCCCACGTAATAGGTCGCGAGCCTATTTCCGTTTTTCGGACACATTTCCAGACTCCGTACTGCTACTGAGAATTTCCTAATGGAAAAACCCAATAACACTTTGCCCGGCCCGGGAATCGAACCCAGGACCTGTGATGATGATAACCTGTGATCACACACATCATCATCAGCCCTGATAATGTGTGTGATTTTTATATTTTTGCCGAGAGACCACGAGTCAGTTGTGTTGTGTTAAGTGTGAATAAGAAAAAAAGATTCTCTCATCAATTTCAATAATCGATAAATTCAAGAAAATTTTTGATTTCTTCTAATACGAAATTCTCGGTAACAAGACGAAATCAGGAATTGTGGGGACATTTCCCGACTGAAATACACTTGCCTATTACGAAATAGCTAGCAAAATGATGTTGTAGAAATATGTACATCACTATCTATACCTTTTGGAATTGCTTGTAATTATAATACTCGTTTGCGTTAACCAGTTATTGTACAGTCATGTACATTTTCGACTTTTCCCATCAAATTCCCAGCTTCCCATTTTATTGATGTATTGCCTCCATCAATTCGACGACGAGCATGTTCATTCAATGTTTGATCGGACTTATAAACTGATTGTGTCAAATTTTATGGCATGACATATCTTAAACATTAAATTTGAATTAAAATGAGCTTTACCAAGAGCTTAACCATCAAGAATTTCTGTCAGATCTTTTGATACTAGAATTCTTAGCTTTTATAAAAGGTGTAAGTTTTATTCCTCAGCGTAAAGGAGAGGCTTTTAAAAACCTATAATTTAATTTATCGTACATCTAGCGTTTTATTGCCGTCGGACCTGTTTCTAAGCAAGTATCATCTTCATTATTCGTAGAAACACCTGCATTCATGCTTTTGCTAGTTGGGGTGAAAAAATATACTCAGTACATACCTATATAGGTGCATTAGTGTGCTTGTACGGTAAATTAATTATCCGGGATAAAAAATAAAATTGATGTGTTAATTCAGGGTATCAGCTACCTCCATACCAAATTTCGTTGGAATTCATCCAGTAGTTTTTCGTAAAACTAACAAAAACTTCTCCTCGTCTCTTAACTGTCTTCGTCTTTTAATTAAATCTTTACGTGTTATATTATATTATGTAGGTATGTTATGTTTCTGTAGAAATGATTATGACTGCAGAAATCCTCTGTATTAAAATTATTTTTTAACTAAATGCTGACCTCAGTTTTACTTTCCATAAACATTTTTTTTGTCGAAGACTTGAAGAAATTTACATCTAGACCTTTGCTGTCATTACTAATGCCTCGTGGTCTCGCGGCACAAGTATGTGCCATGCGATGTGGAGGTCCTGGGTTCGATTCCCGGGTCGGGCAAAGCCTTATTGGGTTTTTCCATTAGGAAATTCTCAGTAGCAGCACGGAGTCTGGATTTGTACGTGAAAAACGGCAATTGGCTCGCCCCCTATTACGTGGGGCTTTACATGCTGGCGAAATGTGGGTCCAGAAATGCACCTCCGCCTACCACTTCGGGGAATACAGGCGTGAGGTTATGTATGTATGTGTATGTATGTATTAATGAAAGTACCCACTTGGCTTGGAGACATTGTTGCCTTTTGTATAGGATTAGACATTCAATGCGCAAGTCAGACAAATACTTAAGGATGTTTAAATTACTTCAAAGAAGGATTCACAACAGGATTTAGTAATGAGAATAAAAAAACAAAAGTTTAAACTCAAAGTACGAGACGGGAATAATTTAAGGCAAACGTACAATAGAATTTAATGCAAGTAATTCCTCGCTTACACCGTATTTGAGTTTTATCATCAAAAATTTAACTTATTTGTATGGTAAAGAGGGTCGCGACAAGCTATTGATGTGGGTTCGATTCCGAGATAAAAACGACAACTTATTAGTCGAAGTATATTTACACCTGTAAGTTTGTCTGTCAGGCGTCTTAATTAATCTGTTCAATTGATCATCATCATCAGCCCATATACGTCTCACTGTTGGACACGGGCCTCCTCTACAATTGAGAGGGTTAAGGCCTTAAGTCCACCACGCTGGCCTAGTGCGGGTTGGTGGACTACACACCTAAGAAATTCCGAAGAACTTTTAGGTGTGCAGGTTTCCTCACGATGTTTTCTTTCACCGTTAGAGTACGTGATAGTTCATTGTGAATACACACATAACTTCGGAAAGGTCAGAGGTTTGTGCCTGGGGTTTGAACCCGCGACCGTCGAGATTTTCGACCGCGTGCCTAAGCCTCGAGGCTATCACGACTGATATTATTTATAGTACGACGCAATATATAGATACATATTTATAATATCAGTACTTTGTTTACACGCGCCATTTCAATCAAATCTTGTTTTTGCAATGGAATTCAAAACATTAGTTAGTATACACGCTACGTGAATGCATTTGTGTCATTGTATCTCGAGGTTGCAGCCCGACTTGTTTCGAAAGCGATGCGAAATGTACGCAGTGTAGCCAATTCTCGTGTGTACCTAATTTGATAAGGTTTGATGTGAGTGGAACGAGGGCCACCGGCGGTTTCTGGCGGGTTTTGTAGTACATGCTTTATCAAACAAATGCATGCACAAAGGTGTTTTGTTTCTTATTTCTCTTGCGGGCTAAGGTTGAAGTTTTTGTACGAAGAAATTTTATTATCTGTAGGTATTTTATTTTTTTAACTGTGTGTCTTTTTTATTGAGGGATGTTTTATCTCGGCCAAAGAGTAAGAAAATATGTTTATTAGTTAAAAAGTTGTTTGGTAGATATATTTATCAGTAAAGCCCTGGCTTAAACTATGTTGCTAAGTAAAAATAATAAGAGGTACGAAACTAAACTTAAACCTCTTTGAATAAAGAGTTCTTGACTGAGACTGGCCAGGAATAAAAAAAATATGAGCGTCCATTTTTGGAGACTCATTATTATTTTTTAAAATCGAAAGTTGTGCAAAAATAAAATGAATACATTAATTAAAATATGGTATAAACCCATATTTTAATTATAATAATATTCATTACTTAAGAACTTATTAACACACAACTGTTACGCACATTGCCTCCACGCATATTTAAGTTAGTGTTGTTACGTAAGAAGGTACTGAACCATTAAATGTAATTGAACTGAATATTCTCACAGTTAAATTTGAACGTGGTGGGAGCGGTTACCCGTATAAACTTACCAGTTTTATCTATTGTTAATTGAATACTGGCAATTGAACCATTTCGAATGAGAAATTCCAAAGACAAAATTTTGACAGCCCCGTGGCGCAGTTGGCTAGACACCAGCTTGCGAAACGAGAGGCCGCGGGTTCGATCCCCGCACCGAGACAAATGTTTGTGTGATCCACAAATATATGTTTCGGGTCTGGGTGTATGTGAGACCAAAAAGTCTCTCGTAGTTTCTGATACCCACGACACAAGACTTGTATCTTAGTGTGGGATCAGAACTATGTATGTGACTGTTGGGTGTATTTATTATTATTTATAAAAATAAAATGGTAGAGTTTTAGTGGGAATTGTGATTTATTCATAATGAATTATCACGTATTTTAACGGTGAAGGAAACATTGTGAGAAAACCCGCACACCAAAAAAGTCCATAGGATTTTTTTTATCATAACAAAAAGATACAATTTAAGCATAAAATGATATGTTTTCAATATTTAGGTACCACTATTGGACACATCCTTTGGTGCTATTATGTACCTAATCCCACCACGCCAATACAGTACAAGCGATGGAACAAACGGACGTCATACGCACATAGCGCCAAAGAAATTTCTTGCGCTTCTTGCTTCCATTTTTAATCATAGGTAATAAGAATCGTTATATACAAACATAAATAATTAATTTCGCACATTATCGCCTGCCACAATATCTGTTTTATTTTATTAGTGAAGTTAAGTGAGCGTAAATAATAACAGGACTCCAATTTTTAATTTCGTTGATATTTTAATTTTTAAATAGCAGAAGTAGAAAAGGCTGATGCAATTCCTTTCACTTCACTTTAAATAAATCATATTCTGATATTCTACAATATTTGAGGAATTCAAAATTGTTGAAAACCATTGGTTTCACAGTTTGTAGGGAAGTATTCTTAATTTTATGTATAAGTTGCAATTTCTTCATCGAACATAAAAATCAATATTACAAATACCACCGTTAGGCAAAAAAATGAAAAAACACACATGGGAAACAAATAAAAGGACGTAAAAATTAAAAGAGAAGAGAGTCGAGGCAAAATTTCATTCTCATGAGAATGTGAGGCCGACAAAACCCGTGCCTTCGTCGGACAATAAATGCGCATAAAGACGGGGCGCATCGTGAGAAATACGAATCTCGTATTATACTTTATAGGGCTTTTATATTTTTTCAAAAACCTTTATTGAATTATAATCTTGGAATAAAATTGGTTGCGTTATATTGAAAGAGATGCGTTTCGATGGATGCACATTATTCTGCTGTGGAGGGTCACACGGTCAATGCCTATGGAACGTACTGTAGGACTTATTTTTGTAATTGCCTTTTGAAAGGGAAATCTAGAGCTTTTTAACGCAATTTTTATCAAGGCCACGAGAATCTGATATAATCTACAAGGAAGAATAACTTATACATAAAATTAATAATAACTATTGGTTTGACAAGTTAGATATAATTGGAAACAAGATTTTGAGGAAAACCTAAAGCTGACTTCATGTAATTAGGGAAGACGTAAGAGTTGATGCCTTACAAAATAGAATGGTGAAGATAGGGCCAATTGGTGGAAACCGTTGAAGGAGGCAGAGCTTGGCAACAGACTGGAATGACACAAGAAGAAAAAGAAATAGAATATGAAGAATAGGCTCGCCTATTTGGTCCCTCGGGTCGGGAAACTATTCATTTCATTAAAAATAATGACAAGAATTATTGATAAGTGCCCAACAGACATCATACCCGTATATTAAATCAGCCATATCAACGAAGAATGAATGATTTATTGATTTTTTGTTGCTTAATCTAATACTAAGGCTATTTACTTTATAATTACACCTAAAGCTGGCAATACGGTCCAAAAATAGGTGCAAAATAGCAATAAAAACGAAAAGAATTCCAACGACAATGTAAATATATACTTTGCTGTCAGTCTGAATGATCGTCACTAGCCCACAGAATACCGGTTCCCTTACAAACTACGTGCGGTAAACCCGTCTGGGACACTATCGATGGAAAATAAACTCTATAGTAATGACATCGAGTCTATTATTGTTTGTGATGTAAATCAATGATCGGTATTTGATTGATCAAGATTTTTTAGCGTTATCATTGACGCTGTCAAATTGCTCATTAATAGTTTTCGGATGTTGTTTGTTTAAGCATACTTAGTAGAGGTTTTTGTTGATCTGTTTTAAATGAACATTTTGAAAGGATTTTTCGGCTTTAAATTTTCAATTTGTTGTTTCATTTCAATTGGAAGAGAAACATAGATTAGATGAGACTGCGGTACGACAATTGATTGTTGGAATATATTTTTTTCAGTCATGATTCCATTTGGACACGTTAAGTACCAATATGGTCACTTTATTGTAGTATTGTTATTAAAGAGTCAAACATAATAATATATGTACATACATATGTATGTACGTCGTAAAGGAATAGTAATATAAACATCATGATCAGCCCGTATAAATACCTCCCCCTGGGCCCCTGCTGGACAACGATAAAGGAATTCATAAAGAAACTTGCACCTGATAGTTCTCTTAGAGAATTTTGAGTAAATTTAAAATATTTCGATGTAAATTGTCTTTGCTTTCGTAAACGGGATTTTTACCTGTCACCTTTGGCAAAAACAAAATATCTTTATGGCTATCCTTTCCTTGTGAGTCCAATCCAATCCAATCCATCAGCCAATCGAAGTCCACTGCTGGACATAGGCCTCTCCCAATGACTCACCTCCCCTTCCGTGACTGCAGTATCCACTCTTACAGGCCATACTTTCCTTTCCCATGTCATCCTCTACCCACACACCCTATTCCCTTTCCCCGGTTGATGACGGGCAGCAGCGCCATCAACGCGAGTCCCCTCCTGCGCTCGCCAACCCGCCTGCCAAGCGTGGCGAGTATTGGCAAAACCTCCTTGTGAGTACAACTGCAAAATACAAGGTCAAGTGTGCTTTAGAATTTCCTAAATGTTTTATTAGGTATGTTTTTTGTCGTATTAATAACATTGCCTTATACGGTACTGCTACAAGGCTATTTGTTGTATTTTGGTTTTAATTTAGTTATACAAAGCACTTTTATGATTAGTAGAGCAAATTTAGGAGTATAATATGATAGTTTAATATCGTTCTTTATGTTCACACGCGTAGTTCTTATTCCACTATAATGTTAGGGTTTTGAAGCTATCAGAAGGAGAGACATTTTTCTTTATTTCTTTTTTGAAAGAGAGACTTAAGAAATATTTGCGAATTGCATACTATTCCAAATCCAATGCACATAAATAAGGGTTTTTGATATTATCTGGGGGCACGGCAGTGCCCCCGCCAAGTCATGCAAAAAAGCGGCATGGCCGTACTATACTTTTTCGAAGCAACTCAGGCTATTTTCGACCTATATGTATTCACAATGCATTACAGCACTAAATATGGGCTAAAACCTGCTTAATCCTAAAAGTTGTATGTATGTATGTGCGAAAGGCTTGTCCACGGACATCCGCGGTCAGCATAGTTGGAGTCCTTTTCTAGTCTATTAGAATAATATTCGTATCACGACCATGATCACCGTATATAAGGTGTGAACTCGTAATAGTGACCAATGCAACTATATCGCGGTCAGAAATCACCTGTATACCTGTATAACGTAAATTGTTGTAAGATACATGCAATCATTTGTCGTCACTCAACTCTTTATACAGACCATAGTCTAACAACTAGTTGGCAGAGCGATCGCATTGCCTTCGCCATTAAAAAAAAACAACCAGATGGAATGGCGGGAATCGCGAGATGGGCTTGGAAATTAAACAGTAATGTAGAAAAAATAAATGCGCATCGCACGGTATTGCATCTAACGGATCCAATATTACATTTTAATGGCGTACGCGCACTCTCACGGTGTTTTTATCGACATATGCTCGGGGAATGAAATGAATGTTATGGTGTACAAGCGATAATTAAAACAAGAAGCCAATTGCTATGTGACAGCTGCATCGGAGGTGCCAACATAAAGATAATATTAGATCAAAGCAACTGCAAAAAAACATAGATAAAGGATCATTACCCATGAAAAATTTCTTTTAGTACATTTTTATCATTAATTACTCTACCGCAACTCGTCGATTTTTTAGTAAAATTTAAAAGATTTTTTTGGGGTAAACGATTATACTTACTAAAAAGTAATTATAATAATTACTTAAAAGTAATTATTATCGTTGCACCAAAAAAAATCTTTTAAATTTTACTAAAAAAATCGACGAGTTGCGGAGAGTTCGCGTATAAAGTATATCCAACTGTCGTATAAAGCTTAGAAAGGAGACCGCGGATTAACAGAATTTCCTTGACAAAAACCTTCTCTGATCTTAAGCTTTGATTTCGAAATAAGAATATCGTGGTCATAGATCGTAGTTTAAAGCATAGTTTACAACGGTTATCATACTAAGAGTAGGTAAATGACTACCAAAGTACCAGCTGCGCAGAAAGGATGGCGCGAGATTCTCCCACAGTATCATATCCTTTCATCCTGTCTTAAGCAATAAAAAATAAGGAGGGAAGGAAGCAATTATGAATGCCCGTAACAATCCCAATTTAATTTCGTAAAACATTTTTATATCGGAAATGAAATAAAAAATGCATGACATGAAAGTAAACTGCCTATTCATTTAATTTTTATTTAGTGTTTTTTGTTGTATTTTGATATTTAAAGAGTTTGTCCCTCGTTCTTTAACGAAATTATCAATATTACGGAGTTTTGAACGACCTCCTTATTAGTGCAAACGGATATCATTTACTTAAGGCCTTTTTCTTCTAAATTATTCAAGTAACTACCTGATCGATATTCTGTTCTTTATAATATAGATGAAAGTTTTTTTTTTATGATAATTGTTTTAACCTATAATTCCGAAAAAAAATATTCATCATCATCATCATCATCAGCCCAAATACGTCCCACTGCTGGGCACGGGCCTCCTCTACAACTGAGAGGGTTTAGGCCATAGTCCACCACGCTGGCCTAGTGCGGGTTGGCGGACTACACACCTAAGAAATTCCTAAGAACTTTTTAGGTGTGCAGGTTTTATCACGATGTTTTCCTTCACCGTTAAAGCAAGTGATAATTCATTGTGAATACACACATAACTTCGAAAAGTCAGAGGTGTGTGCCTGGGGTTTGAACCTGCGACCGCCGAAATTCTCGCTACCGCGCGCCTAAACCTCGAGGCCATCACTGCTTTTTAAAAAAATATTCGTACACTTTTATGGAGAACACTCATACATGTGTTTTCTCCCCAATCCCAATGTCTTCCTTAATCGCATAAACGATAAATAACAGACTATATTGTAATAAATATCAAATTCGAGTTACATATATGTGTCGCAAACGTTATAAAACAGGTACATTGTTTTATTATCCGTAAGGGTAGACTAGGAATTCATAGAACAGGATATATCTAGTTTGAATTCCTGACTCCCACAACAATAAATAATTAATATTTTTTGTTTAGCTGTATTTGTGGAGATCACTACAAAATTAGTTACATATTACTATACGGATCGAATTAGGTATGAATCAAATCAATTCGTTCATTTGTTAATAAAAATGAAAGCGAAAATAATTCTACGTCTCATGAATTTGTCTATGGTTATTACTTAATATTTCGTCACAATAAGCATTATGATCCCGTAACAAAATGCCGGCGGATAGAAAAAACCCAGTGCCTTGGCAAGGTCGATGTGTTGGAACATCTCGATTGTTTCCGGTCCCATATTATAATTGATTCTCAGAAATATTTCGTATGGAATTTAGAAAGTACGATTGTAAATAGTTTGTCTTTTAATTTAATTATATGTGCTTAGATTTGTGGTATTACAGTATTTTTATGGAACTTTTTATGTGTTTTTGGCGAAGGATAATTAAGTTTCTTGCTTCATTTTTCTAAGAATGTCCGTCGTCATAATATCTGGGGGCACGGCCCTAAAAGTGAGATAAATTGTGTTTTCATGCGAAACTATTTTCTTTAAAAGATATAAAAGATTTTTAATATCAATATGGTCACTATAAAATGTTGTCTGGTAAGCTAAGTGCATAATAACTTAAGACAGAAGGTCCCTTAAATGGGGACAGAATAAATTCATCGACTTGGTATCACATGGATATCACAACTTTTTTCGGTAGAATAACTGAGTTGCGACACTAGTTTTTTTTTACAATTTTTGTTTTTGATGACTCCTATATAAGTAGGTAATAGGTGCAATTGCTTTTGCTTCACATTTACGTATTACCTATATTACACGCGGCAAAATAATCGAAAATGTACAGCCAAGACGTATTAAAAAAAATAACAATATATTGATTACCACTGTGCGGTGCACGGGGCATAGTTTAAAGGAGTCAGGTCTTTGTCCAGACAGATTTCCCCAGGATGTTTACCATCACCATTAAATTACGTGCTAATTCATTATGATTGACTGCCTCGTGGTCTCGCGGTACAAGTATGTGCCGAGCGATCTAGAGGTCCTGTGTTCGATTCCCAGGTCGGGCAAAGTGTTATTGGGAAATTCTCATTAGCAGCACGGAGTCTGGAATTGTGCCCGAAAAACGGCAATAGGCTCGCCCCCTATTACGTGGGACTGATACATACCTGGCGAAATATGGGTGCAGAAATGCACCTCTGCCTACCTCTTCGGGGAATACAGGGGTGAGTTTATGTCATTATGATTGAACAAAAAGTCACAACAAATCCACCTCGATTTGAATAAACTAAGATATATCCTACGTTTTTGCATTAAGGGATAAAAGTAAAGATTATAAGTTCATCGACACATTTAGTGATGTTTTTTTAATAGCATCAAGCATTAAAGAACAATTAGCGATAAGTTAATTGCCACGTAATCAACGGCCGGACGCGGTGTAAGAATGTTCACTTTGCAATTTAAGTGCTCGGATTTCATTATAAATGTGCTTAGCGTGATGTCGCCATATTCAATATTACAATATAAACTACTTATTTTGGAAGTACTTTATACAATATTTTAAATATTATACTAGACATATCCGCTAATGCAACTCCTGCAGACTATGGATATTGGCACGCACAGAAATTCCTATACCCAGCATTGAAATTCAGCTTTATAAGCTTATCTGATCTCAGAATACATACAAACTTAACCTCACGCCTGTATTCCCCGAAGGGGTAGGCAGAGGTGCATTTTTGCACCCACATTTCGCCAGGCATGTAGCAGTCCCACGTAATAGGGGGCGAGCCTATTGCCGTTTTTCGGGCACAATTCCACACTCCATGCTGCTACTGAGTATTTCCTAATAGAAAAACCCTATAACACTTTGACCGACCCGGGAATCGAACCCAGAACCTCTAGATCGCCAAATACTTGCGCTGCGAGACCACGGGGCAATCAATCGCGAGGCTACGGTAATAGACTATGATCTAACTTCTTCCCCATATAGGTTGATAGAGGTAGAATAAGCGAAGAGTACCTACCCAATAAGCTATTGACTCAACATTTGTCATTTTCCGAGCATGACATAACCAGCCGGAAATACTCGGATTTACCACCCACATTATGGGTTATTTCCGAACGTTTAAACCAGTTAGGCATGGGAGTGAGGAATTACGACGTCAAACATCGGGCTGTCAGCGAGAGGTCGATGTGGGCGGCCAGCGGGTCTGCCCACGCGGATAGCACTGGGAAATCTTCGCATAGTTGCCTCTAAATCACGTATTTTACCATAAAATAAAGACTTATGTAATTTTTTTATGTTTTTTTTTACTACATCGTCATCATCATCAGCCCATATACGTCGCACTGCTGGGCACGGGCCTCCTCTACAACTGAGAGGGTTAAGGCCTAAGTCTACCACGCTGGCCTAGTGCGGGTTGGCGGACTACACACCTAAGAAATTCCTAAGAACTTTTTAGGTGTGCAGGTTTCATCAGGATGTTTTCCTTCATCACTCACTCGATCCGCGTATCTTAAAAAACGCTAGCGAATATCAGTTTGAGCCAAATAGTCATTTATAGTTTTTCTTACCGTCCCGAGTCGTATGTTTATATTATCTTATGAGTGTAACAATAGCATTTTTAGCGGTAAACGTGTTTGATTCTCGCAAGAAAAGGTTTTTTTTTAAACTATACAATTTTGTCCATTTTTCTGCTGGCACGGTAAAGTGACAGTACTAAACATAAGCAGAATGACTAAGTTAATAGCGAGAAACAGTAATATTTCTACCATGACAGTGAGGCTGGCCTGCTTGTGGTTACTGTTTCCATACTTATGTTAGATCTTTCTCACTTTCTCCTCTCCAACAATGAAACAATCAAAACATATTTCATATCTCTAAGCACATCCCTGTTCGTTAGCACAATAAAGTGTCAGTTACACAATTGCGTGACAACTACTGTCTAGGGTTCGCTCCAGAGAATCCTCTGAGGCACGAGCGAAAATGGTACGGAAACAAAGCACGTGCGGTAACACAATACGGCGTGAAGATGCTCTCTAGATCTACTGGGTTACACATTCAGCAGGACCTTTGAGACTATTGTGTGGGCGTAGGAGACGAAATAGGGCGTGTTGTAATTGAAACTAGAAACAGAATATAGTAACATTTGGAATTTCATAATGAATAATCACGAACAGACAGCCCCGTGGCGCAGTTGGCTAGACACCAGCTTGCGAGACGAGAGGCCGCGGGTTCGATCCCCGCACTGAGACAAAGGATTGTGTGATCCACAAATATTTGATTCGGGTACGGCTGTATTCCTAAGAATTTTTAGATCTGCATCTTTTCTCACGACGTTTTCCTTCGCCGTTAAAGTACATTAAACATTACACATACACACATAATTCACATACATACTTCTAGCCTCACATTAAGATACGAGTCTTGTGTCGTGGGTATCAGAAACTACGAGATACTTTTCGGTCTCACAAACGCCCACCCGTAACAAATATTTGTGGATCACACAAACATTTGTCTCTGTGCGGGGATCGAACCCGCGGCCTCTCGTTTCGCAAGCTGGTGTCTAGCCAACTGCACCACGGGGCTGTCATATTCGTGATAAATAAACGATTTGGGCCATTCAATATCGATATTAAAACACAATTGGTATCAAACATTGTATTTTTGGCCTCGAAGTTTTCGACACTTCCAAATTTCATAGGCATGCAAAAAGTGGGTTTATGTAATGGTGATTTTATTGTAGGCTTTAAACTTGGCTCGAATGTAGGCCAATGCGACGTTTCGCTCTTATGATGTCACGCTACCAAATAAAGTCGTCACTTTATTTTTTACTTTTTATTACACAACGTCTTGTGTAATAGGTACACCGTCTTTTTGTTTTCAAATACTATTAAGTATTATTGCCTTTTTTGTATTATTTTTGTATCCACATTTAAAACTGTCCGGATATTGGAAGCAGTCATTAGTTTTCATACATACATATTCTCACGCCTGTATTTTCCAAAGGAATAGGGGCATTTCTGCACTCACATTTCACTAGGTATGTATCGCTACCAAGTTATAAAGGGTAATCCTATTGCCGTTTTTTGGACCCATTTCCAGACTCGGTGTAGCTACTGAGGATTTCTTAATGGAAATGGGGAACCCAATAAACCTTGGCCCGAACCGGGAATAGAACCCGGGACCTCTAGATTGCACGGTACATTATGTACATACATACTTGAGCCGCGCGACTACGAGGCAGTCATAGTTTTCATTCATCATAATTGGTCCATATACGTCGCACTCCTGGGAACGGGCCTCCTCTACAACTGAGAGGGTTTAGGCCTTAGTCCACCACGCTGGCCTAGTGCGGGTTGGCGAGTTACACACCTAGGAAATTCCTAAGAACTTTTAGGTGTGCAGGTTTCCTCAGGATGTTTTCCTTCACTGTTAGAGGACGTGATAATTCTTTATGAATACACACATAACTTCGAAAAGTCATATTTGTGTGCCTGGGGTTTGAACCCGCGACCGTCGAGATTCTCGACCGCGTGTCTATAGTGTCTGTCACCTCGAGGCCATCACGACTTTCATTTCATACCTTTGGTTTTTATTACATACCCAAAACATGCTTATATGATTATTGTAACACAAAGCTCAAGGCTATAATTGCCTACACGATGAAAAGTAATTATTTTGTGCAATGCAGGTACAATGAGGCAAGACAAGGCAATTATTGAGATGAGTTTTCTGAACGTGTTTTTAACTATTCCTAATTTATTATTAAATTCAGAAAGTTCTCTCTCTTACATTAGCTAGAGATAGACTTAGACGGGACAGTTTTAAATTCAACCCAACTTTCGTGTAACTATAAAAAATTCCTCATGAGGAGGATATTGCCACGATATTTTGCTTCTTCATCATCATCATCATCATCAGCCCACATACGTCCCGCTGCTGGATACGGGCCTCGTCTACAAATGAGAGGGTTTAGGCCTTAGTCCACCACGTTGGCCTAGTGCCACCGTTAAAGAAAGAATTACTTACAGATAAATCTTTTATTATTGAGATCAACACACCTTGGCCTCAATCAGTCACGTAAACCATTGCACAATAATTCAGAGCCGTTGTGCCTGACTATTGTGTTGGTTTTATCAATGGAGTTGTAAAAATGTGCGATCGCGACGTCCTGGACTCAATTCCCGAGCAAAGTGTTAATGAGATTTTTAACCGACTTCAAAAAAAGGAGGAGGTTATCAATTCACAATTCATACAATTCAAGGTATGCACATTGTAGTATTTCCTTGGCTGACACCGTCTCCAAGAATAACAATAATTAAAACTACATTATATTATCGTATATAATAATTTGATTGACTTTTAAGTAGTCTAATATTTTTCATTTTTAATTTTACATAGGAGAACATTAAAAAATATTTTAATCATTGTTTGTTATTCATAGGTGTGTGTTGAGTTAGATTTGAAGTGGATAGATAGTGGATAAATATAGAAGAACCTATCTAGCTTCTTGCGTCGTAAACACATAGATCGTTCCTATGTATATATTGATGTAGAGAAATAGTAAGTTGATTATAATTAAGTAATAGAAGATACGCAATTATTTTTTTACTTTTTAGTGCATTTTAATTTGTTTTGGAATAGGTTTTGTTTGAAGGCGGTTTTTCTATTAAAAACTTTTCTGTAGGAGCACGAAGTCTAGAAATTAACAAAAAAAGACTCGCTAATTATCACATACGATTTAACGTGTTGACGAAACTTGTACACATACAAGTCTGCTAACCTTTTCAGGGATAAAGACATATTTTTTTAAGTAGGGTTGTAAGACCTATACATTATACTTTGATCGTTATTATAGGGTTGTCGAAATGTTTTTAAGCATTCTAATTCCAATCACTGATTCTGGTCTCTTCAGTTTCAATTATTTACATCTTAATGCATATTAGTATGACCATATTGCTATACTAAAAAAAAACCGTTCTCCTTCCAACTAAAACCAGACTTAATGGTTATCAAGTACCCATGACATTTGATATAAAATTCCGCGAAGCCATTAAAGTTCCTCTTGAACGTGCCACCTTGAGGAAGTAAGGGGATATTCGGAAACGATACGCACAACACGTGTCGTAGTGTCGTCGTCTTAGTAACCACTAAGCTTCGTTGTATTGGACAAAACTCAGTGACGAAAAGCCTCATCAAAGAGTTTGATTCGACAATTATAAACAAGACTAATGTTTGTTGAAGAACAATTTTAATTTTAAAATTATACCGTACCGCCGTACTTATAAACGTTAGTGAACATGACATGAGCTTGAACATGCTTTGTCTCGTTCTCTCTAACGTCATAGGTCAATGAATAGAGCAGGACAAAGCATGCTTAAGCAAAATTAAGTAATGTTAATAAATGAAGGCCGTCAATATTTAATATGAGTCGTGATGGCCTCGAGGTTTAGGCACGCGGCCGAGAATCTCGACGTTTGCGGGTTCAAACCTCAGGCACACACAACTGACTTTTCGAAGTTATGTGTGTATTGACAAAGAATTATCACGTAGGTACTTTAACGGTGAAGGAAAACATCGTGATGAAACCTGCACACCTAAAAGTTCTTAGGTGTGTAGTCCGCCAAACCGCATTAGGCCCGCGTGGTGGACTAAGGCCTATACCCTCTCAGTTGAAGAGGAGGCCCGTGCCCAGCAGCGGAACATATTATATGAGCTGATGACGAATGTTTAATATAAAATGTATGGAAGAAGGCCTGCAAGAAGGCGACCCAAAAAGTAGGCAGGGGTATACTAAGACTACGGCCTAACTGAGTTATAGAGGAGGCCTGTGTCCAGCAGT
Source organism: Hemaris fuciformis (assembly GCA_907164795.1). Taxonomy (NCBI): domain Eukaryota; kingdom Metazoa; phylum Arthropoda; class Insecta; order Lepidoptera; family Sphingidae; genus Hemaris; species Hemaris fuciformis. The sequence goes on from OU015447.1 coordinate 12,331,413, forward strand.
ACGACCCGTATTTATGTTTATATAAATAGATGAATGCACTATAACTCCGAAAAGTAATTCGATCGCGTCATTCCCTAGTACGTTGATATTCATCGAGTAGAAATTTGCAAAAAGACAGGCTACTCGAATGCCTACACAATTATTTCCATTTATCTTATATATTATTCTACTTAGGATATATTTATGTGAATCAGGGATGTTATGGAGCTCCGTAACCGTAACCGAAACTATCGCATATCCGAAATAAAAATATATCCGTAACCGTAACCGTATCCGTTTCAGAAGTTTCGAATAGTTTCGGATAGTTTTGTATAAGGGTGGAGCCTAAAAAAAACGGCATGTTTCGACTTTCGACAGGTTTTTGTTTCACCGTTCACACGCCACGTGAATCTTGCAGTTTGTTTGTTATTTCTAGTCATAACATAACCTCTTTCATAACTAATTAGTTTCTTATTTAAGAGTCGATACTTAATTTAACAAAGTATTGTGTTAAGTAGCACTAGTTCACTGAAACTTCATCTTAAATGAAAACACTGTGATAAGTACAAAAAACAGTTATTGTTGAAACAAAATATACAACAAAACCAAAAACATCCAAACAGCTGACACCTTGTTACGTTGTAACAAGTTTATAAACATAAAATAAATACAAATAATAACTACATACAAACAAACAAATAACCCGTTGTTACAATTGAATGCAAACCGCGCGCTTTAACTAGCGATATCATCACAACGACCATATAAGGTATTCGTCGGTGCCGGAAATCAAATTATTTCTAGAACATCGGATAGTAAACGCCACAGCCAGAAATTTCAAGAAAAAATACAATAGCGATCGACGGTTCAACTTCCTACGAACTATTCCATCTCGCTCGATTCTATAATTACTATCTCAGTCCCACAGGGATTTACAAAAATATAGAGGGTAGTCGTGACGTGTCTTGCTTCGGTTGTACCGTTCTTTCCATATCTCTGTCTCATGTCATACGGAACAATCGAGAATCTGACAGTACGCATTGTCGCCTCAGGAAGGAAATAGGCCCACCACCGAACCGATATGTACCTATATAAGGACGAATTCGCGGAGAGAGAAGGAGAAATTCCGACGCCAGAGAGTTGTGATTAGTTCGCATTTTTTAAACAGTAGTAAAATCAGTGCTATACTAAAACGAAAAAGAAATTAAAAGCGGATCGCATCATTTTCAACCCCCTTGGAAACTGGGGGTTCTCCGTTCGGGTTGAGAAATACGAGCTGCACGTTCACGACTCGGATTGAGAACTACGAGCTGCAAGTCCACAGTACGTTTGTGAACGACAGCTGCACGTACTAGTACGGACTGTACCAACAAACATGATACATATATGATACATGGAGGCTCTTTAATAATTTTGAATAAGTCAATAAAATTTAAAGAAAGACTTGATATAGTGAAACTTTCTGTTGAACGTGTTGCAGAAATAGCTTGTATTGAATCTGGTCAATTTATTGTTCTAAGTGTATACAGGCCACCTTGTGCATTGCTTATATCATTTATGGAAATCATGGAAGATGCTTTGCACAGAATATGTAATTCAAAAAAAGGAGTTATTATTTGTGGAGACTTTAATATAAATATTCTAGAAAACACACAGGCAACTATAAACTTATTAAATCTTTTTAAATCATATAACATGAAACATGTATTCTCTGAGCCAACAAGAATCACTGCCACAAGTGCGACATGTCTAGATAACATTTTTACCAATGTTAAAGTTATTAAAAGTACTATTATTAATAGTTTTGATTCTGATCACTGTGGCCAGTTGGTGTCTTTACCTTTGAATACATGTAAAGTATCAAGCAAAAGTATTACATTTATTCCTATTACTGCTAGCCGCTTAAATTACTTTAAAACAAATATGGAACAAAATCTACCTAAGTTGTCCTCTCAAAAAGATCCCAACAAAATTTATGGTTCCTTATTTAATCATATAAACATGGAACACAATAAAGTTTTTAAATCAAAAACAATTACTTTGAAGAACCGTCTGACCTTTAGTGAGTGGGCAACTACTGGTATATTTAAAAGCCGAAATAAATTGTATGATTTATATAATGAAAGAATGTTTAACCAAAATCCGGCTTTTATATCCTATGTAAAATTATATTCTAAGGTTTTTAAACAAGTTTGTTCTGCTGCCAAATCAATGCATCTTAAAAATAAAATTAAATCAGCTCCGAATGTAATACAAGCCACTTGGAGCATTATCAATTCTGAATCGGGAAGGAACATAGCACACCACAAAGAATTTAGTATAGAAGTTAATAATAAAATTGTTTCAAAAGACACTGAAGTGGCCGCTGAATTTGAAAGATTTTTTGGAAATATTCCAATAGTAACTACTCAACATCTTCAGTCGTCTTCGAGGTCTGCTGTGTTACTTCTTGAAGATAATGTTCCTCAATGTGATGCATCGTTTGAATTTTCTGCTATTAGTCATTATGATATTCTTAAGGCTTTTAAAGAAATTAATAAAAAAAAGACTAAAGATTTGTGGGGTATGTCAGTAGTTACTATATCCTCTATAATCGATATTATTGCACCTCACATGGCAGCTGTGTTTAATCGTTGCGTCGCATCTGGAGTGTTTCCTGACCTGATGAAGCTTAGTAAGGTAATACCACTTTTTAAATCTGGTGATACCTCAGACCCTTCAAATTTTCGACCTGTTTCTGTTTTACCAACTCTTAGTAAGTTATTTGAAAAAATTATACTTAATCAATTATTGAACTTCTTTAATAAAAATAACTTACTTCATCGGAAACAGTTTGGATTTAGTAAGGGTAGATCAACTATCGATGCAGCAGTTGAACTTTTAAAAACTGTGTTCAGGGCATGGGAAGAGTCGCGAGATGCTATTGGCATTTTCTGCGACTTGTCCAAAGCCTTTGACTGCGTCAAACATGACATTCTTGTCAGGAAACTTCATCATTATGGCATTAGAAACGGAGCTCTCAATCTTCTGACTTCGTATTTGAATAATAGAGTTCAGAGGGTTGACGTTAATGGAAAACTTTCTCCAGGATCGTCGGTTACCATGGGAGTACCACAGGGTTCAATTCTTGGGCCGTTTTTGTTTCTTGTGTACATTAATGACTTGCCTTACTACGTAGGGGATAAAAACGATATAGTGCTGTTTGCGGATGATACATCTCTTATATTTAACGTAAAAAGACGTCTTGATAATTTTGACGAAGTAAACAATGCACTTCGTAAAGTTGTTCAGTGGTTTGATAATAATAATTTACTTTTAAATGCGAAAAAAACTAAATGTGTTAAATTCACAATGCCCAATGTTAAGCAATTAAAAACCACTGTACAAATTAACGGTGAAGAACTGGATCCTGTTGCGTCTACTACATTTCTGGGCATTACGGTAGACGCAAAACTCCAATGGGGACCGCACATTCAACAATTGGCAAGCAAATTAAGTTCAGCGGCATATGCAGTGAAAAAGATCAGACGTCTGACTGACGAGGAAGCGGCAAGAATGGTTTATTTTAGCTATTTCCATAGCCTTATGTCGTATGGTATTCTTTTGTGGGGAGCTGCTGCGGATATTAACACTATTTTTGTTTTGCAAAAAAGAGCCATTAGGGCTATTTATAATTTAGGTCCCAGGGCTTCACTTAGAGAAAAATTTAAAGAAATAAATATTCTTACCGTCACTTGTCAGTTTATATACGAGAACTTAATGTACGTCCAAAAGAATCTTGATAAATTTAATAAAATTTGTAATGTACACAATAAAAATACTAGGAACAAATGTAATCTCGTTCAACACGTAACTCGTCTCCGGAAAGTTAATAACTCTTTTATGGGGCAATGTATACGCTTCTATAACAAACTTCCGAGGGCTATTAGGGAGCTTCCCTTGACACAGTTTAAGAAATCAATTAAAGATAAGCTTTGCAAAAAAGCATACTATAAAATTTCAGATTTTATTGAAGATAATAAGCCCTGGGAGTAATGTAAATTGATCGGAGTTTTGTTGCTATAGTTTGTATCATTATGACATTTACAATGTAAAATTTAAATAATGTAATTAAAAAAAGACATTTATTGGTATTTAAAAAAAATGACATGTCGTGTTGCTGAGGGAGTTTCTTGCCGTTTCTTCTCCACAGCTGTAACACGTTTCGAAGCGGCAATAGTTTAAAAAATATAAAAAAGTGTAAAATGGACGATTCAAAAGAACTTGTAAAAGTCTATTTGAATAAAGATAATTTGACTTTGACTTTGACTTTGACAACGGGCAACGCTTCTGCCCACCGACTCCAGCAGACCCCTGCGGCTGAGGGCCTTCCGATATATCACCGAAGACCCCTCCACGCGTCACGGGATCGAAAGACCGAAGTTAAGTCCCCAGTGCACATAGGGTTTTATTGGGACCAGAAAGCTTTCCTGTGCCAAGAATCCACCCCCCTGGGTGTAGTCATAAATATAGAATTTTTTTTTTATTTTTTTTTTTAATAAATTGATTATTTTGTAATTGTTTTTTTTTATTGTTCCCGCCGTCAGGCGGACGTAACAAGTGGCGCCCACTATATAAAAGGCAAGGCACAGGGAAGTTTTTTTGTACTCTTTTGGTGTCGGTATTTTTCAATTCCAGGTGGTAAGCCTTTGCGGACGAGGCTGAACGGGGAGGTACCACCGACCCGTTTCTCCTTAAAGAGGAACGGGTAGCCGATTCTTGTCTTCTGGCTCCGCCGGGTAATCAAATACCATCTCAGATTACCCACACATACGCGTGTGTTTCACAGTGGGCATTATACAAATTATTGACTCCGACATTTTTGTTTTGCACAGTCGGGCAACATCAAGTATTTTTTTTTTTTTTTTTCTACAACATTGTGTCATTTTTTTTTATAACATTCCATTCTGATACATTCTGTGCATTTACATTTTATGTTAGCATTTGTATTTTGCATTTGTGTTCGTGCGTAATTCACATTTCTTTTCAGAGATTTTTTTTATTTGTGCATTTATTGCATTCATTTTTTATTGTTGCATATCTTTATTGTTTTGTAATTTTAATTCTTTTTTGCTCTGAATAGATAATAGCGGTTACGTACATTATTTTACATCGTTCTTAATATATATTTTTTTAACATAACATTGCCCACAATCGTATCACATTCCGTCGCGTATTGTTTCAGTTCACTATTTTAATTTAAATACATCGTCTCACAAAATATTAATTAATTAACTTTCATACATATAGCTGTCCCACAATATATTAAGATATTTTAACTTCATTTTTGAACTTAGTCAATTCTCTAAAAATAATTTTCCTTTAAAATGGACCGTAACATTAAATATTTAAATTTAACTAAATCGGAGCTCACGTATGAAGTAGCCATACGCGGTTTAGAACCTAAAGAAAGGGTTGAGGATCTTAGAGTGCAAATTAATAAAATTGTTTCGGAATATCCTGCGGACGCGGTTTTTGACTCATGCTATGACATAGAAACAGACATTAAAGAAGTTAACGCAACTATTAGCAAAATATTAACAAACTTAGATACTTTAGATAATAACCCGGATAATAAACCAGTTTTAGATCGTACTCGCTCGTTAATTAATCACACTTTTATAGTGTCTATCAAGTTACTTGTTATGTTATATTCACGCGGATTATACACGTTGGATTTATTTTATCATTTGTGTTATGTTTCGCGGGTTCGACTCATATATTTTTTTTTATTTTATTTATAGTTGTTAATCAATAGTATGATGATTATATTAGCATTCGTTTATTTTATAATGTATCGGCAAATAATTAATTCAATATTAGTCTGTTCGTTAATCGATTATGTTTGTCTTTAGCGGATTAAAATAAGCCTACACGAATTTTGATGTTTTGATTGGGAGTTTTGTTTTAGTGTTGTATGACTTCTTTATAGGTCTACAAACATTTTAATTGCGTTTTGCAATTTTTTTAGCGGAGTATGACAGTTTCTTGGTATAGGTCTACTCGTCTGCTGTTTTTTTTCGTTACAGCGGGTCGTGACTGTAACAAATTCGCTAAAGACTAGACATACTCTCAATGCCGCTTAGTTTATTTAATTTTGTTTTTATTAATTGTTCATATATTATCATAGTCGTCACCGTTAACAGTTCAATACTTGTTTACCTTGATACGTACCTAGTGTTTCGGAACATTGGTTAATTTTTTCCTTTTTTTTTACAATATTTTTTTATTAAAAAGTTATTGCGTTTCGGTCTCTGTCTACGTTTGTCTTTGATGAATTAAAATAAGCCTACACGGAGTTTGATGTTTAGTTGGGAGATATTTTTTTATTTTTTTGCGTTTTGCGCATTTATGGCGGGTTGCGACCTCTTGTATAGGTCTGATTCGTTTTGTTGTTTTGCGTTCTGCGCGTATAGAGCGGGTTGTGACTCTTTAAATAAGCCTACACTAATTTTCTCGTTACAGCGGGTCGTGACTGTAACAAATTCATCAAAGACCAAATGTATTCCACAGTGCCGATTTCGTCCGAATGTTTCATGTTACAGTATTTTCCCTCTTAGATGCTCTTTGTCATGCAGTGCTGTTCTTGAGTCCAATCTTATAATAGATTTGTACTCTAGTTGTATGGTAGTCTGTTGATAATTATAGAATTCTTCAGACAAATGTGACAGGTCGTATGCAAGGTCGCATGGTAGGTATTTGTTAGTGGATGTATGAAAGTGAGACAGTTACTGGGCGGTTCTATCCTTCTTAGGCGCTTGCCGCAGCGGATTTTACTACGTAAAATCCTTTCTCTGGGAGAGGGGGTATTGTTACGTTGTAACAAGTTTGTAAAAAATAAAATAAAAATTCTATATTTATGACTACACCCAGGGGGGTGGATTCTTGGCACAGGAAAGCTTTCTGGTCCCAATAAAACCCTATGTGCACTGGGGACTTAACTTCGGTCTTTCGATCCCGTGACGCGTGGAGGGGTCTTCGGTGATATATCGGAAGGCCCTCAGCCGCAGGGGTCTGCTGGAGTCGGTGGGCAGAAGCGTTGCCCGTTGGTACAGTCCGTACTAGTACGTGCAGCTGTCGTTCACAAACGTACTGTGGACTTGCAGCTCGTAGTTCTCAATCCGAGTCGTGAACGTGCAGCTCGTATTTCTCAACCCGAACGGAGAACCCCCAGTTTCCAAGGGGGTTGAAAATGATGCGATCCGCTTTTAATTTCTTTTTCGTTTTAGTATAGCACTGATTTTACTACTGTTTAAAAAATGCGAACTAATCACAACTCTCTGGCGTCGGAATTTCTCCTTCTCTCTCCGCGAATTCGTCCTTATATAGGTACATATCGGTTCGGTGGTGGGCCTATTTCCTTCCTGAGGCGACAATGCGTACTGTCAGATTCTCGATTGTTCCGTATGACATGAGACAGAGATATGGAAAGAACGGTACAACCGAAGCAAGACACGTCACGACTACCCTCTATATTTTTGTAAATCCCTGTGGGACTGAGATAGTAATTATAGAATCGAGCGAGATGGAATAGTTCGTAGGAAGTTGAACCGTCGATCGCTATTGTATTTTTTCTTGAAATTTCTGGCTGTGGCGTTTACTATCCGATGTTCTAGAAATAATTTGATTTCCGGCACCGACGAATACCTTATATGGTCGTTGTGATGATATCGCTAGTTAAAGCGCGCGGTTTGCATTCAATTGTAACAACGGGTTATTTGTTTGTTTGTATGTAGTTATTATTTGTATTTATTTTATGTTTATAAACTTGTTACAACGTAACAACCTTTATAAAACAGTTATATTTTACTTTAATCTTATATCCGTAACCGAAACTATCAGAAAATTACGGATAATCCGAAATAATTACATATCCGAAACCGATATAATTTTATTCCTATATCCATATCCGTATCCAGATCCGAAATATCATATCCATAACATCCCTAATGTGAATGTCGCAGAAAGACTATCGGATTAGATTATATGCAATAAAATCAAAATAGCATTTATTACTCACATCAATAAATAAATAACAAACACCTACACCCAACAGCTACATTCACAGTTCTGACTCCACACTAAGATACGAGAATTGTGTCGTGGATATAAGAAACTACGAGAAGCATTTCGGTCTCATAAACACCCAAACCCGACACAAATATTTGTGGATCACACAAACATTTGTCTCGGTGCATGGCCTCTCGTTTCGCAAGCTGGTGGTTGGCCAACTGCGCCATGGGGCTGTCAAATACTACGTAATTTATTCTTGTGATAAATTCGTGATAGCCTCGAGGATTAGGTGCGCGAGATATTTTATCTTCACCCTCAGTTGTAAGGATGTATGGGAGACTCTAAAGCTCTTCTAGTTTCCAATACCTCCGACAAAAGATTTTTTTCTTAGTAAAGGCTTAAAATTTGTTTATTTTAAATGCTTAATTTTACATTAACATAAATAGAATGCCAAGCTTTTAACAGGACTTCAAATGCACATCCTTTTTTGCAAAATAGCATTTTATATTAATGCATAACCTCTTATTTTTACTTGTTACTCTAATAGTCTAATTCAATAATGCCGTAAAAATTAGGCTCGTGTCGTCACTGTTTTTTTGCGAGTCCAAAAAGGACAGACTTCAAATTAACAAAATTTTCACCTCTACCTACAGCATATATTAGATTGTAAGAAACCTTAGTAGTGGTTAAGTTTATTAAGTTATTCAATAGTTTCGTGCCCATTAACTTTGTGTAAGGAGCTTGTCGCGACTAATTGGGCAGGGGAATGTTTTTACAAAGTGTTCTTCTATAATCCCATATAAACTAACGTAGTAGAATTTGCACAGTACAGTCTTCAAGTATAATTCACATGCATACTTGTTCGGATTGAAATGTCTGAGTCATTAAGTTACGAGATCGTGTTTATGACGTGGCACTTTAAAAAAACGTAGATAGGTAGGTACACCCCTTTCTTTCGTGAGTTTATATACCTATATATATATATATATATATATCTAGTTGCCATTTGCTAAGGCTGAAAAGATACAAAAATCCAGTGAGAAGTTTAAAAGAACTTAGAGATTATTGATCTATACTATCTACATAGTATAGTTAGTATAGTATAGTATATATGTTCAATATAAAAAAAGATCTCAATTTTTGTGGTTACTGCGGTGTAACGATATCCGACCATACCTTGAAGGTGTGTGAATTAGTATATAGGGCATCGACCAGAGCAATAATCATTTTTAATATTCTTACTTATGATTATTAATATTATTAAAAAGAGAGTAAGCTTGTTTGCTTATTCCTAAATGATTTTCATGATTGTTTTTGCAGAGATATATGATAAAACTTTCGAGATAGCTGCTTATGAAAAATGGACTAAAATGTAAGATGAGGGATTTTGGTCATAATAGAGGGTAGTAAAATCTATATTTTGCCTACAACAATACTTGACTCCGGTCGAGACAAACTATAAAACCAACTTAGCTATGGCACTAATTTGACAGCCCCGTGGCGCAGTTGGCTAGACACCAGCTTGCGAAACGAGAGGTCGCGGATTCGATCCCCGCACCGAGACAAATGTTTGTGTGATCCACAAATATTTGTTTCGAGTCTGGGTGTTGGTGAGACCGAAAAGTCTCTCGTAGTTTCTGATACCCACGACCCAAGACTCGTATCTGAATGTGGGGTCGGAACTATGTATGTGACTGTTGGGTGTATTTATTTATTTATGGCATGGCTCTACTAATAATAATTATAATCATCGTGGCCTCGTGGTGCAAGTGTGTGAAATGAAATGAAATTTATTTCGTAATACATGTACATTTTTGAGTATCGACAGGTCCCAATATAGGCAAGCCCGTGTCTTGGGTACCTGTTTGGTGTGCCGAACGATCTAGAATGTAGGGGACAGTTATAAAGATTTTTTTTATTAAAAAAATCTCAGTAGCACAGAATCTAGAAATATGCCCGAGAAACGGCAGTAGACTGGACCCTATTACATGGCACTAAACACTATTGGCGAACAGTAATTACAGATATTCTTCTCGGCCTACCACTTCGAAGATACAAGCGTGAATGCTCATGTATAATAAATACTTGGCGCAATTCACAGAAAAAAACACAGTTTAGTTTTAATACTGACTGCCTCGTGGTCTCGCGGTACAAGTATGTGCCGTGCGATCTAGAGGTCCTGGGTTCGATTCCCGGGTCGGGCAAAGTGTTATTGGGTTTTTCCATTAGGAAATTCTCAGTAACAGCACGGAGTCTGGAAATGTGCCCGAAAAACGGCAATAGGCACGCCCCCTATTACGTGGGACTGATACATACCTGGCGAAATGTGGGTGCAGAAATGCACCTCTGCCTACCCCTTCGGGGAATACAGGCGTGAGTTTATGTATGTATGTTTAGTTTTAATAATAGGTTGTCATGAGGAAGTTAGTTGAAACACGTAATTAACTGAACGTAAAAACTGGAATTACTGTAGTTACTTTGACATTAAGCTCTCATAAATGCAGCGTGAACATATCACAACGTTTATAAAGACTTAATGTTTCTTTTAGGACACGCGTATAGAGTTTAATGTGCTATTAATCTAGAACTTTTAAACGAATTACGGTCATTCGTGTCGAGTAAAAACATATTATGTTTATTATGTTTTGAATAAGAAAATGGATGGACTAGATTCAAATTAACTTCCAATCCAATCCATCAGCCAATCGAAGTCCACTGCTGGACATAGGCCTCTCCCAATGACTTCCACAGGGACCTGTTGGAAGCAGCCTGCATCCATCGTCCGACCATCTTGTCGGAGGACGTCCCACGCTGCGCTTTCCGGTACTATTAAAAACTTAAAAATTAACTTAAAAATGAATATTTCTAATGCAATCATTTTGATGGGGACAAGTTAATTATGATTTCTGGTACCAGGATTTTTGTATCACGTATTTAAATATTACTTATTAGGATATTGAAACACCTATATAATAGTTTAAAATGACGATCTGCCTTGTTAGTGCGGCCTTGTTCAAGTCCCGGTTCGGACAAAGGGTTATTGCGTTTTATTAGAAAATAGTAAGCACGAATTCTCGAAATGTGGAAAAGAAACGGCAACAGGCTCGTCTAATACTACGTCCAAAAACACAATGACGACAAGTAAGTTGGGGCATATAGTATGTTTGAAATATCTATTTCTAAACGTAAATGTTTTTTTTTCTTTTTATGGGAAAGGAGGCAAACGAGCAAGTGAGCTACCTGATTTTAAGTGTTTAACACCGCCTATGAACACCCAAAATACCAGAGGAATCAACGGTGCGTTGACGGCCTTTGAGAAAACTTAAAGTCGTATCCATTTGGAAATACCGCCGAGGAAAGCTGATTCCACGAAGATGATGTGCGAGGAAGAAAACTCCGGTTTCCGTAAGGAACGCCATTCATCCAGATAGAACGGATGGAACAGTAAAATTTTTATGCAAATTAGAAACATCTTCAAAATTTACATACAAATAAAATTCTAAAAATAAAAGCTAAAGTTCAGTAGCTCATTGATATTCAGAAGCCTTACGAAATTCCACGATACGAGTTGTGAAGAGCAAATTTTGTCAGTCCGTTATAAATCATTGTATCTCGCTTGTTTCGACACCGTTGGGGTCTACCTGCTCATTCAAGGACGCAAGGTGCCTTGGATACATCATTGAGTAATCGCAATTTATGTTTTATTTTTAATTTAGCATCACGAAGGTGAAAATGTTATGTGATCATAGAACGGGCTGTTTTTGTTCTATACCTTGTTACGTAAGAGGATCAGGGTGTTATTTAGTTTTTTTTTTAGGAATTTACTCAGTAGAAGAACGGAGTCTGGAAATTTGACTTGCAAACATTCAAGCGTTACTAAACCATGTAGCTGAATGGGAGGTACCTTTTCTGGTGCAATTTAATATGTTTATTTCATATTATTTGTAAATTTTTTATTGTGGTAGTAATAAATGCTTTTTCCTTTCTTAAACGGCAATAGAATTGTCTCTTATTACGTGGGACTAAACAAATGCCTGGTGTAGAAATACACCTCTACCTAACTCTTCAGAGATACTTGCGTTAGTCTGAATACCTATGTCTTTTGCTTCTAAAAATATTTTTGTCTGAGCGCAGTTAATTTTATTCTTTAACTAATACTAGTATTGCTTAGACAGTACGTACAATTGTTAAGACATGTTTGGTCAAGAGCAGTTGCCCAATCTTCTATAGATGCTAATCAATTATTTGTCTGCAAACCAAACGATAATTTTCACAAATAGCCATAGACAAATATTCACCTTAATAGCCAAAGGTAGTAAGGTAATAATAAAATTTTAAAGGTTCCCACCGTATAACATTATAGTGACCACAAAACCCATCCTTTTCCCTCATAATTACTTGTCCCTGTTAATGAAAGGGACGGAGTAATCGCGTGATGGCCCTTGCACATGTTTCCATGCGAATTCACTTCGAAATAAAGGCAAAAAATCGTTTTTGGAATGTTATTGTGGGCTGTGCGCTCTAGATTTATAATAGATTGTTTTGAATGTACCAGAACGTTGTATAGGAATTATTCACAGAATGTATCGCTTAAACTTTCTTCCACATTAAGGTAATAATTAAGCGCTGTATTATAAAGACGAGTAGCATAACATATGAAGATTAGATGTAACCTCAAACCTCAGTCATAAATATTTGTTTTGGGTCTGAGGGTTTTGTAAGAGCAAATAGTTTTCTCTAATTTGTTATTTACAACACTAGACGTATATCTTAGTGTAGGTTAGGTGATTATCAGTTCTATTTTGAAATATAAATAGTAAGAATGTACAGCTATGGTAAATCTAAGTTTGTTCAAACAATTCTTTTGGCTTGTCGTTTTGAGGACTGGACAGTCCTTTTATTCAGATACCCGTGACAAAACCACTTACTCCAGGATTGTTTATTGTTGCATAAATGCGGTGATAAAATTGATACGCCGGATTCTTTGAGTGTGGGACCACCCCAGTCGAGCAGGCCCTTTAATACTAAGCCCGACTTGATTATACAGTGGCTCAACCTCTTTTGAAGCACGGACTCTTAATTAAATTCAAATATCCGATATTTAAATTCAATTTTTAGCCGACTTCAAAAAAGGAGGAGAGTATTAATTCGTCTATATTTTTTTAAATATTTGTTACCTCAGAACTTTCGTCTGAGTGTACCGATTGTGATGATTCTTTTTTATTTGAAAGCTGATGCTTCCAGTGTGGTTCCATTTAAAATTGGTCCAGTTGTGACCATGGGTTCCATGAGAAAACTACATAAGTCTTAAATTTGCATTAAAAGTGCACGAAAAATGGACGAATAACTCAATATAACGCCAATCGATTTCCATGATTCATTTTTTTTTAATAAAAAAGCACGCCGACTCTTCCATTATCTTTGACTTAAAAGTGCGTGTTAGAAGAGGTATTGATAAAATTACGTAATTTATAGCTAAGCCTAAATTTTAATAGTATTATATTATAATCTACTTAACCATTTACTTCTTAAAGTTTCCGCTGAGCGCCTTTTATCCTGTCTTGAAGCACATGAATTATTTTTAGATGTATTTTAAAAGTTAAAGCTCTACGTACTTATCCTAGATTTATGCGATCGCCGCTCTAAATTAGTTTTTCTATTAAACTTAAAAACAATCTTTTATATTTAGACTAGCGGTTATGCTGTTAGAGGGCAGTCTTGATCATCCTTTTTTCAAGCTAATAATTTTCTAAATTTGATCTGTTTAAACAGACAGCCTCTGTGAGTTGATTAGCCACCAACTTGCTAAACGAGAGACCTCTGGTTCGATTACAAATATTTTTTTCGGGTCTGAGTGTTAGTCAAACTGAAAAGTCTCGTAGTTTCTGATACCTACGACACAAGACTTGATCTTAGTGTGGGGTCAGAACTATGTAAGTGATTGTTGGGTGTAATTATTTATTTATTTAACAGTAGCAGACCGAGTTAATTTCGCATTCATGATGTTGATATTAATCGAGTTTTTTTATATTAAAAATATAACATTTTTCGTCGTTTACGCTATACTAGAGTATTTTGTGACGGCAAAGTTGAAGTAGGTCGAAGAGGCATGAATTAGCGGGCCGGTGGAGCCTCGTGTCGTGGATGTTTGCGTCCACAGACCTGTTACTTGGAATTCGTTGTATGTAGATGCTCGCGAGTGTAAACCGGTTGTCAGCTGACGTTTTGGAAATGGCGGCCGGTGTAGGCGCAGACGCCGGCTGATAACCTAATCGTGTCCTCCAATCAACAATTTCCTGATACGATCTTTTTTTAATCCATTCGCATCCACGACATTCTTTGCATATTTCGAGTCTGTTTGGCGTGTTAGGTTGACTAAGTGTTGTTAGATCGTAATAATTATTGAATTTATGGGGTATATTAGTTCGTAGTTCAAAAGTTATTCGATGAGACTAGGGCAGGAAATATGTATTTTCAAAATTAGCAACAATCGCACATTAGTAGTATAAACCACCATGGTGACAGCACATTGTTAGAACTTGCAAGTAGGTACTCTCAGGTGGCAATGCTGGTACTTTGCTAGGCTAGTATAAAAATACATACATACATAATCTCACGTCGGTATGCTCAGAAGGGATAAGCAGAGTGCATTTCTGCACTCACACTTCTCCAGGTATGTGTCAGTCTTACGTAATAGGGGGCGAGACTATTGTAAATTTTCGAGCATATTTCCAGACTCCGTGCTGCTGCTGAGAATTTCCTAATAGATATAAACACTGCCCGATCCGAAAATCGAACTCATATGTACCTATCTATATATTCGTAGTTTATACTATAAATAAATAAATAAATACACCCAACAGTCACATACATAGTTCTGACCCCACACTAAGATACAAGTCTTGTGTCGTGGGTATCAGAAACTACGAGAGACTTTTCGGTCTCACAAACACCCAGACCCGAAACAAATACTTGTGGATCGCACAAACATTTGTCTCGGTGCGGGTATCGAACCCGCGGCCTCTCGTTTCGCAAGCTGGTATCTAGCCAACTGCGCCACGGGGCTGTATACTATTTTCATTTCAACGCATACTAACACAAACATCTATAAGAAGTATATTTGTATACGACAAACAAACCTATAAATCCCCTTTCACTCCATATTCCTTGGCTTCATTATTCTATTTCTAGCAACGTCGATCGTTCTTTATTTTAAGCGTCTAAGCTACATTCGTCAGGTTGAAGATATTTTAAGCATAAAACAGAAAAACTAAACATTACCTTACTATTTATTCAACATTTCAATGTGTAATATGCATGTACAAGCGTTACTTGAAACATACTTGCTTCACCACAACACAGTATTTGCCTTTTTGCATTTTTCAAGCATTCAACCTCCACTCAACAAATAAAATTCGATTTTTATTACAAAGCCGAACCGATTTCGAGGTTAATAGGTGATAACGAACCAGTATTCACTTAAATTTACATTACATAAATCCTTTGAAACTCTTAAGAGGCGCGGACAACAATTTTAGCGGAACGAGTATGGTTTTGCTCGATTTTTATGTAATTATTAAAATGTATGCACAGAATTCTTGATTTGGGATATCCCTTTAATTAAATTGTAAATATAGGCGAGATAAAACATATTAAGGTAATGTATTTGATACTTATGGTTGAGATTATTGACTTAATAAAGGAAATCCGCTAAACAAAAACTTGCTTATCAATACAGCAGATACAAAGCAGCAAAATCAGCAGAATAAAGTATAACAGTAAGTAATAAATTAAAACAGTAGGTTTAGGCACCCGGTCGAGAATCTCGACGGTCGCGGGTTCAAACCCCAGGCACACACCTCTAACTTTTCGAAGTTATGTGTGTATTCACAATGCATTATCACGTACCTTAACGGTGAAGGAAAACATCGTGATGAAACCTGCACACCTAAAACTTCTTAGGAATTTCTTAGGTGTGTAGTCCGCCAACCCGCACTAGGCCAGCGTGGTGGACTAGGGCCTAAACCCTCTCAGTTGTAGAGGAGGCCCGTGCCCAGCAGTGGGATGGCTGATGATGAGTAGGTAATTATAATCAATAATATGTGTATAACATTTAAAATTTCATCTACATTCCTAGGTATTTAACCGAAGCCCCTTCTTATTTCCTTTTTTCCCTTTCCTTTTCGTCATTATTTCTCAAGAACCGTAACACACCTAAATGCCAAAATTTCATGGATGGTTTTGCCCATTCACCATCAATAGAATCGCGAAAAAAAGAGCAACTTTCAAATCTTCACTTATATCTTTAAATGAGCAATTCTTGTATATATATATATATATATATATATATATATATATATATATATATATATATATATATATATATATATATAGGGGGTTTCGGGGGCGATAAATCGATCTAGCTAGGAATCATTTTTAGAAAATGTCATTTGGAAGAAAAATAACAAAAATCAACTGAAACATATGACTCTTCCTGACATCTATTGGCGAATATTGGCGAATAATAATACTATTTTTTGTGAGCAACTAATTGCTTTAACGACACAACAGCAGATGGCGTTGCTAAGTAACATTATTCATATTTCATCATTTTATTAGTAATTCGTACTTAAATATAATTTCCAAAAAACACAATTAAAAAAAAAACCGTGCAAAGCTCGGTCATCCAGGTACTTGGCTATTAAATACCGTAGTTCTTCCAACATTCTAATAATAAATACTTTATGTTTGTATCCGAGCCACAATACCCACATTCAAAGTTTTTATTGCATGTTAATTGATTATGTTGGTAACAGTTATAGCCAACCCACGCATAAATATGGTAGCGTTCAGTGAGGATAATGGATTAAATATTTTTTTGTGTCAATACTATGGCATTGATGTATTATCTGCCTAGTGACTGCCTCGTGGTCTCGCGGTACAAGTATGTGCCGTGCGATCTAGAGGTCCTGGGTTCGATTCCCGGGTCGGGCAAAGTGTTATTGGGTTTTTCCATTAGGAAATTCTCAGTAGCAGCACGGAGTCTGGAAATGTGCCTGAAAAACGGCAATAGGCTCGCCCCCTATTACGTGGGACTGATACATACCTGGCGAAATGTGGGTGCCGAAATGCATCTCTGCCTACCCCTTCAGGGAATACAGGCGTGAGTTTATGTATGTATGATGTATTATGTATGAAATTTTTAATTATTACAATGTTTCATAGCGTTTTGCGCATTAATTTGTACTTCAATTCATATTTACTGTTAAGATTTTGATAATTCAATTATCATTCAAGTGAATGAATGAATGAATCAATTCAATGCCTTCTAAAATCAAAATTGTTGCACATGGAATCTGAATTATATTACCGTCCAATGACGAATGGATCGTTCTTCCCACCGGCAAACAAAATTGTTCCTACAATAAGTAAATTTGAACTAAGTTCTTCTTATACCATTCAGAAATCCGCCAAAAACGATTTCATTTTCAGACCTAAACTGCACTTCTTCAATATTGATTATGTGATCACATAGCATGTCTGATACCATACTGCCGTCAAATGTTAAGCATTTTGCCATTAGTCAAAAAATATTGAATTCCAAAACTAAAAACTGTCAGTTTAAGTACAGCAAATTACACAACACCAACTTTAATGATCTTTAAATATATCAATCTCTCGTCATTCCAAAAGCATTGTCTGAATATATAAGTGTTCCAAATTTTCTAGGACTCACAAACCTGTTGTTATTTAATCACCCCAATCCCAGAATCAGCGGGGCGTGACGCACCGTTGCGCGGGAAACCGTTGGGACACCACCTGGCCTCCATAGAGGTTGCAACCGTTGCACACACGCGCACAAACTTCTACGAACTAATCAAAACGGGTGCAAAATAGCGGTTGCTTAGATTTTCTTTACAACATTACATTAAAAAGTACTGGCCAGTTGGCTTGTACAGCTATAATCATGCCTATTTACTTTGATAAGTGTGTTATGTGCTGTTAAAATAAATTTCAGAATTGATTCCATAAATTTAAAATAAAATCTCTATTTTTACCTTTACGAAATAAATGTTTTAAATAAAGTATAATATAACAATAAAAATATTAATAGAAAGATTTAAAATCAATAATTAAAATTATGTGTTACGTACTACAAAGGATCATTTTAATTCGTTACAAATAAGAAAAAAACGTTCTTTATTGGAGACGGGAAATAATAAATTCAGATTACAAATGAAAAGATTTTAATAACATTTTTTCGTCAAATTAAATAATTTCATAGGGGCGTTCCTGATACATATACCACCATTATTAAGTCCATGTATACCACCAACTTAGGTATAAAGAAAAATATTTAATTAAAAAAGAAAAACTCTAGACACTTTTTCGAGTAAAAAGGCCGCATTACACCATTGGCACTTAACAAGTGTACTAACTAATGACATAAGTGCTGCCAACATGTTAGCAAAAACATAAATAGGTACTTTGATAACAGGAAAGATGCTGTAATCATTTCAAGTCTAGTGTCACCGACTTCCAGCCAGTATCAACTTGTTATCCAATCGATTTACAAACCCATCTTTCTTTGATAAACACGCACTTGACCGCGCGTTCTTAATTCGCCAGGTTTATACTTGATGAACAGGTGTTGCATCCGTTAGGTCGAAACGAGTTCCGATGCCAATCGACGTGTTTTAATATTATATCGATAAATACTCGTATACATGTCGTAGCCAGATTGCGGGTTTGGTTGTTTTATTGATTAACTGATTGCGAATTGTTGGGATAACTTTTTGGGTGAGGAAAGTGGTTGAGCCACGTCTTGTTCAAAGAGCGCAGCGATACAAATAAGTTGGTTCGACCAAAGTGGTTCTATATGTACTATTGCTGGGCCCAATCTTTTTTTTTTTTTTTTTATTTATTCTGGCACGGCAAAGTGACCCCATTGCACCTGATGGTAAGCGCAATGGAGTCCAGAAAAAGTGCCGACCAGCGAGAGATGATGGTCTCCCGTTGGTCGACACAATCATGCCGGCCGAATACCTCTTCACCTTATTGTGAAGAAGTTTGGGGGACTATCAATCATGGCGATCAAAGGACCGACCGCGACAAACCGGCCAAAAAAATTGCCGGTACGGTCATCCTTTCACCATGATTGAAGCCCCCCCGAAAACCGGATATACACTGGCTGATCCCGGAACGCGGCACACTTGCATGTGCCACTATGGCGGGTTTTACGCCCTGTGTACGGTGGTCGCCATCCGGGCGGATACGAATATCCTACCAAATCCATCCTATCCTATCTAACCTTTACGGATGAGTTCGTAAGCCTCAGACCCACCTGTCGCCCTACAGAATATAGAAGAAGTAGTAACTAGATAAGACCTTTTAAAGAAATGTGATAAAAAATGCTCTTAATAAATAAATAAAAAGACCCAACAGTCACATACATAGTTTTGACCCTACATTAAGATACGAGTCTTGTGTCGTGGGTATCAGAAACTACGATAGACATTTCGGTCTCACAAACACCCAGACCCGAAACAAATATTCGTGGATCACACAAACATTTGTCACGGTACGGGGATCAAAGCCACGGCCTCTCGTTTTGCAAGCTGGTGTCTAGCCAACTGCGCCACGGGGCTGTCTTACGGTCCGATTTAACGTATGAGATTGCTGGATGAATTCCTTCGTAGGATATTTATCCCCCTCGATCCACAGATGGTTGTTAACTTGTTATCAAAGAAACGCAAATGTTAATTTTCACATGGCGGTAAGGGACTTACCGCGTGTCCGTCTCGGGTTATTCGTTTGATAGTTTAAATCCCAAAGTATTATCAATTGTATAATTTTGCTGTTGTTTTAACACATTGGCCAGAAGTGCACACGAGAAACAGAAATAGACTGGTATTCGATGTGTCTTAAAACAGCTGTCGAAACGTGTAGATATACCTCTGCTTGCTTAAACTTTAAATCTTTATTTAACAAAAGTAATTTGACATATAAATAAGATTATTCTGACCCCACGATAAACAATTATAAACTAGACACTACACAATTAACGTGTTACGCTTTTGAGCTTCTATGGAAGCACCGCCACTGGTAAGTTACTTCCATAGAAGCCCAAAAGCCCAGTTGGCCTTTTAAAAATCCAAATAGTATTTTTTAAGCTTGAAATCTTTATAGCAATTTGTTAAATAAAGACCTCATAATAAGCAAATATAAACTAGACATTAACGTTTAAAAAAAATATATACCCATAATATATACGATTCTAAAAATATCACGAAAGCACTGAGACTTTTACGAAAATAACTTACATGGAATGCACCATTGGCATCAATAAAACCAATAAAAAGTTATAAAAACTTCCGATGGTATTCACCATTCGAGTTTAACGTATCGCCTCGCGTGACTTGGCCGAGGCTCAGAAATACCTTTGGGTTTTTCAACAAATCTATCTTAATTCACAATTCACATTGCACTATCACGTACTTTAAACGGCGAAGGAAAACATCGTGAGGAAACCTGCATCAAGAGTGCTCTAAAAGAAACTTAGAGAAGTCCACCAATCCGCACTAAGCCAGAGGTAGACTGAGTTCTAACCCTAGTTGTAGAAGAGGTCCTTGCCCAGCAGTGGGTCGTATATGGGCTAATACAGAAATATGATAATGAACGGTGTCCTTTATTATCATTATGCAAGCCTTACGCTGTCATTCAATCTTTACATTCTGTTGAACGATTCTCAATACTCGATAAATGCTTCCACCGCTGTAGAAATGGGTCAGTTCGTACAGGGTCAAAAGTCCAGGATTACAGTTTGATACATTTGGTTAGACACTAGTTTGCAAACGAGAGACTGTGGGTTCGATCCCAGCACCGAGATAAACGTTAGTGTGAATCATAAATTGTTTCGGGTATAGGTGTTTGTGAGACCGAAATTTGTCTCATATTTTTTGGTACCCACTACAGAAGACTTGTATCTTAGTGTGAGGTAACAACTTTAGAGTCTGACTTAGTCAGACTTAGGTCGAGCTGGCAGTGGCAGTACTTCCATAGAAGCCCAAAAGCGTTACACGATAATTGTGTAATGTCTAGTTTATAATTGTTTATTGTGGGGTCAGGATATTCTTATATATAACGGAGCGTCTTGGGCGTTATTGATTTTAAATCAAACAGTCAAACTTTTGGAGGTAGTTACAAATTTAATCGAAAACAATCGTAATACAGAGCTCCGTTCGGTCCGGCGTTCCAAGCGAGAATGACCTCATCATCGATCGGGCGGTTGTTTTTATACCCTACGTTGGGCGCACAGTGGGGTTGCGACGACTCTTCGACACGGCCGTCCTGATGACCACACGCCCTCGTGTGGAGTGCCTGGAATGAAAGAAAATTCTCGAGCAGTACTTATTCTAGTCGTTCGGCCATTCCTGGCTCAAGTGGGTGGGAATAAAAGGTACTCTGATCAAAATCATTACAGGTTTTAATGAAAATCGTAACAAACTCCTTCTCTCAAAGCTGACATGTTGAACAACACCCATACTCATTCGAATAAAAGGAAACTCATTAAAATATCACAGTGCTCATAGTCTGACCTCTATCCGGTCTTCATCACGTAACCTCTATCCGGTTACAAACATCAAACCAATCGACCTCTATCCGGTCTTCATCACGTAACCTCTATCCGGTTACAAACAACACCATCCGGATAATCATTTCGAGCCTTTATCAAAATAATCTTAAAGTAGGTTTGTTCAACATGTTACTTTATTTTTCACTATTCCGGTCATAGTCACAGTCTCATCAATACGCTTTCCTTTAATTTTACAGACTACAGATTTTTTAATTAGAGAACACTCAGCACCAGAGTCGTAATAAAATAAAAATTGCTCACCAGAGTGACGTTCCAATAAACGCATCCATTTTTTTCATCGCTAGCGTCTTCATTTTGAACACGTGGGTCGTTGAGGTCCATCCCACTTCTGATAACGGAGAGTCTTGGGCGTTATTGATTTTAAATCAAACAGTCAAACTTTTGGAGGTAGTTACAAATTTAATCGAAAACAATCGTAATACAGAGCTCCGTTCGGTCCGGCGTTCCAAGCGAGAATGACCTCATCATCGATCGGGCGGTTGTTTTTATACCCTACGTTGGGCGCACAGTGGGGTTGCGACGACTCTTCGACATATATATGTCAAATATTGCTTTTGTTAAATAATGATTTAAAGTTTAAATATTATTAAACGGAATTTTGTAAGGCAATCTGGGCTTTTAGGCTTCTATGGAAGTACCGCCACTTCGAGCTGGCCCTTTCACATTGTAGTGAAGATAAGGCCTGGTTCCACTAACAATTATTTTTAAAATGATGAATGTGTTGTAATGTGATGAAAATCGTCCTCGACCTTTAATTTAATTTCTGCCATTTCACAGCCCGTGACGAGATTGTCTTGGGCGATAAGACCGCCATTTGTAGGTACTTGGTTAGTTAATATGTGTAACAAATACAATCTTTAATCCATATAATAAATGAGAAAGAGAGTTTGTTTGTTGCGCTTATATGTGTTAACCATTGAATCAATTTTAATATATTTTGATTTTGAGATAGGCGGCCATAAAGACAGTAATAACTGTTTTAAATTCGTTTAGGGCCTTAGGGTTTTCGACACCGAAAAGTCTCTTGGTTTCTGACACTCAGGATACAAAACTATTGTGTGATTTGAACTATGTCAAGACAACAGTCACAGTAAAATGTATTTATTATTATACGTGTATTAAAAGGTAGTATTTTTTCGTTTTCAGATCGAACAAATACCTTCAAAAGTCAGCAATAACGAGAGTATGCGCCATCGGAGGCTTCTTCATATCAATACCAGTGTTCTTAACAGGTTTGTATGCAAATCATAAAATTAAAACAAAGTTAGAATTATTGTGCTAACTGACAACGTATTGTAAAGCAATTTAATCGAATAATCGCAACGTAAAATAAACGTCGTGATGGCCTCCAGGTTTGGGCACGCGGTCGAGAATCTCGATGGTCGCGGGTTCAAACCCCAGGCACCTGACCTCTGACTTTTCGAAGTTATGTGTGTATTCACAAAGAATTATCATATACTTTAACGGTGAAGGAAAACATCGTGATGAAAGCTGCACTCCTAAAAGTTCTTAGGATTTTGTTAGGTGTGTAGTCCACCAACCCGCTCTAGGCCAGCGTGGTGGACTAAGGTCTAAACCCTAAGTTGTAGAGGAGGCCCGTGCCTACCGTGGGACGTATATGAGCTGATGGATGATGAAAATAAATGAACAGACCGACCGTCTGCATTATAGTGCTAGCCAGGTTTCAAAGATCAGATTCAATCAATTTCGAAGACATAGGTGCATTAAACCCACGACTCCTTAGACGATGATTCGGCATGGTGTCTAAGTCATATGTGATCAAGCCTGGAGTGTATTTTTTTTGTTAATTATAGTTGGTTATTAAACAATTGTCTATATTAAGAAGTAATCTAGCGAACTAGTAAAAAACTACAAGGCACTTTCTATTGTTATTTTTTATGTCAGTTATACGCGACCGTTATTTTTATTACAATTCAATTATACTTATCCGAATACCCTAAACTACAGTCTTCATCAAACCGATGTTTTATATCCATAAAAAGTTATGGGTAATTTAAAAATATATATATAATTGCCTATCTGGCAAAAACACCATATCATTGCCAGTAATAAAGTGATTTGATTTTCTTTTAGATTTGTTATCTGTATTTTTAAAGACCTACTACACAATTCCATATCATTTGTTGCCAACCAACTTTTTCATAAACGTTGTTCTATTTTAAGACTTATTTAGATCTTAAAAACAAAAATCTACAGTAGGTATATTTACATACAGAATTTATTTTATTTAAAACACTGTTGTACACTTAGAAACAAAATCATAATAGAAAACTAAATATATATTACTAGAATACTGCTTTACTAGAAAAGTACTTACTTTACTATTTCTCCTACACTAGAAAATGTACAAATAGCGGCACATAATTATTGAGAAGTATATTTTATTCCATATGGCATATTCCACAATATTTATTATAAGTTTTCCTCTTCCCTCAGTTAGCCGTAGTAACATGTTATATTAGACTTACGTTTCCAACTTTAATTGTTATTTTCTTTACATTGCAGGTATAATACTCTACACATTTATACAGTTCCACTCAACACCGGCTATCGTCACGTCAGTGTTTATTGGAGTGGGAATAATCTTCTGCGGTTGTGCAATGGTCCATAATGTGTTCGTATGGCAGAAGGAGAAGACTAACTTAGTGAAAGCAATAAGAACTCAAGAATTAAATGCTTCAACTGCGACTTCGCCAAATATGAACACTTCCAACGGTGTCATTATGGGAAACGGGCATTTAAATAATACTGGCATGGGAAACTTGAGTTTCCATAGTATGACTGGGGCGCCGTATCCTATGACACTACTGCAACAAGGCGGACCATATATTATTAGGTAAATTGATTTTATTTCATTTACAACAGATATTCAAATTTAATTAGTAATTTTCAGTCGCCGGCCAGCAGGACATATAAGTATGTTTTAAGGTTGTCCGAGATCTAAATAAGGACAGCATTTTTCAAGACTGTCGAGTTCCTATGACTGAAATAAAGGACAGTGTCTCACATATCCATTTTGTAAATGTTCCTTATTTAACAGTAATGTGGTAATGAAAAAGATGTCAAAATATTATCATTATTAAGGTAATTATTTGTATATTTTCAAGGCCACCAACAAGCACTCCACCGGGCGAAGGCGCAGCCACTCCTGGCGTCCCCGCAGCCACCATCGACCTCAGCCACGACACGCACGAGCTCAGCACGCTGGTCTGATCCGCATCGTGTCCGTCACTGTTATGTGCCTTGTATAGTGGCCCGAGCACGAACTTTCCTAGCAAATGTATTTAAGAAACTGCATAGGAAGTTCATTTGTTCCTGCATCTAATGAATTATAATAAAGTGCATTAGAAGTTAATTTTCAGATAATTTGAAAATGGAGCTCGCTACGAATCAGAAATATCTATTGTGGCAGTTTGTGCTCGGGTCAAAGATTAGAATATTTATTTAGATGTATTTTTCTGGTCACGAACACTCTTTAGTACTTACTATTGAGTGATAGATTTTTTACAAGTATGTAAAAGTCGTAAATGTGTGAATATTACTTTAAATTGTATGTATAAAAATACATATAAACAAAATTTGAAACTGGAATAACTTATTTCTCTATCCGTTGGCACAAAACTAAAAAAAAAACACAAATTTTAAGTAAAGTTTTCATAAGTATCCACATTGGTAATATTGTGTATTATTATTACGTGAAAAAGCAGGATACATTTACATTGCCTTTTCAAGAATATAAGAAATAACAGTTTAATGTTTTTTTTTACTTTCGTAAACATAACACACATAGGTTATACAGAAATTTGTTGTTATAATACTACATTGGTTAACTACAAATCATTCACACACATTTTACAAGTTTCTAAGCACAAAATATGGAATAATAATTCTAATCAACAGTCCATGTTGATAAAACAGGATTAAAAGAAACATTTTAATTAGATAGAGAATTAATGTTAAAGCTAATAGAAATAATATGTATTTATTACATACAGTATACATACCAACCAACCGTTTGTCCAACAATCGGATATGTTGAACGTCTTTAAAAACGCATACATTTATTTTAACGTATGGATTTAAGACGGTAAACTTTCTAGAGTCTGGTGAATCAGATTCTATGAATGCGGATGTTTGTGCTTCTGTGTTGGCTGCCTTGAAGTCTCTGATACGCCTAGTTTAAAATGTATCAGCTTTACTATAACTTATTTTGTTCTATTTGTATATTGTGGTAACTGTAAATATTTGTTTAAGTTACTTTCCAACGCCTGAATTAATTGCCATGTTTTTTATTATTATTAAGTTATTATTGATGTTAATGTAGGGTTACAACGAAAATGTTTTATGCATTATATTTTTGAAGCTGTTTTTCAATACTCACGTATGTGACTTCTGCAAGCACTATGAGGTGTCAATGCATAAATATAGAATTATTTAATTGTCTAGAAACAGTAATAGGCTATTTGTGGCAAAATAACTATTAGTAATGTACTTAAACTTTCGAATAACGACCTACCTACCTTGATATGACAAATTTTGTTGATATTATTTGTCATCGAAAAATATTTTTAAATATAATTTCACTTGCCTTTGCAAGGTACAAATAGACATTTTAATCATGATTTCAGCATAGTAGGTAATGAATTTTGATGACTTGCGATTTTTTTATTTTTTCTCAATAGTTCAAAAAACATTTGCTGGCCCTATTTCATGATGAAGCTTGAGTATTGCATAACATGGTAGGCACAAGATTTAAATTCATCCAGAACTTATATTTTAATCATTATCTACTCAGACAATGTTATGTGTCTGAACCTCATAAAATACATACAACCTTAAATATATTTAGAAACCCTATGTTTGTGTGATTCCAATTACAATCCCAGCGATTAATTCTAACAGCTCAAAAAAATAATATTAAAATATAATACCTTCAGTCAATTATAAAAAAATACAAAAACAAGACTAATTCATTAATAAATAAAAAAGATCAGCATAATATTAGTGTTAAAATAGAACCCACCAAACACATGTTTACATTTAATTGTTCTTTTTATGATAAAATAACAACAGTCACTAAAAATGGTATCAAAATGTAAATTTGTATATAGTTCACAGAAACCAGGAGGCATATTTTATTTATTTTTTTTGTTTACAACATTTTTCTATTTTTATTTGTATACATAATTTCTTTTTTATGTGACACTAAATAAAAACGATTAATATAAGATGCATAATGTTTCATTCAATCGCTGAATCATGTGTGGAGTTTACTTGTTTGTGCCGTTCTCCTTAGCTCTGAAAGTGAAATAGTTATTTACATTATTTTTTGCTTTAAACTGTCTGCGAACCCAGACTAGCCCAGCATGGTGGACTAAGGCCTAAACCCTCTCAGATATAGAGTCCCATGCTCAGCAGTGGGAAGTATATGCGCTGATGATGTTTGCTTTAGACTTAAAAAATGCCTGGTTGCTATTCTGTAGTTATCTTTTAATGGTTGTGTCATCTTTGTTGGCTTAATTAGGGTGGAATCAATAGATCATAATAAACCATAAGAAAGTAACACCCCTTTCTCTTCCCTCAGATTGACAGAAGTCCAAAGTTTCTTTGGAATGTATAATTATGAAGTAGTAAAATCAATTAAGTTATTAAAGCCAAAACAAATTTAGATACATGAATATTTTTATATAACATTCTTATAATCATCAGGAGTAATCTAGTATACAACCACAAGGCCATCAAGACTTTTTTTGGCATGCCATAATTAAAGAAGCGATGAAAACAATTAACCTCTGGCACACACCTTTCACTTTTCAAAGTTATAGAGTGTATTCACAATCACTTACTATAATGGTGAAAGAAAACATCGTGAAGAAACCTGCACACTTAAAATTTCTTAGGTGTGTTGTCTGCCAACACATATTAGGCTAGTGTAGTGGACTTGGGCCTGATGTACTCAGCAGCGGGACGTGTATGGGCCGATGATGACGATGAAGAAATCAATATATATATACCTTCTCATTCCCTGGTATAGTCCAGTGTAGTAACCGCTCATGTACCAGCTGAGTAACATTGAAGATACCGCTTGTTCCTCATTATCTGACCGATCGCGAGCTGCGAAAGCCATTGGTGGGGGCGGAATCGGCATATCCATTGACCCTAGCTGTAAATTAATGTTTGACATGAATATACTCTTCCATCCATATGAGGGGGGTACATAGCACTGTTATTTTTATATTGTCTTGATATTGACAGCAGTAATTCCCACCCTCAAACATTAACGCGTTCAAAATACCCTCTTGCGAAGAATTTATCAACACGCCACGATGGATTTGTAATGGCTACGCTGTTCCTTCCTAGGAAATCATCATCCAATCATCAGCCAAAGCACAATACAAATATTAGTCCTGCTAAGAATCCCTTAGTACAATTGTTGCTAGGGCATAAATAAATAAATACACGCTACAGTCATATACATACATAGTTCTGACCTCACACTAGGGTACAAGTCCTGTGTCGTGGGTATCAACAACTACGAAACTTTTCGGTCTCACAATCACCCAGACCCGAAACAAATATTCGTGGATCACAAAAACATTTGTCTCGGTGCGGGGATTGAACCCGCGGCCTCTAGTTTCTTCTTGTATTAAAAAGAACAAAACGTGTAAACAGAACATGATCGAAAACTAACACAGGTCATAGTTACGCTGATAACAAACACATCGACGCTAAAAAGAATGACGTTTTCTTAATCACCATACTTATATTAGTTTCCTATCACGGTGTGCTTACAACCTGTATATTATGATGTTATGCAATTTGGTATACATAATTTAACCCATTACTTCCCAAGCATCGAAAACATTGGAATTTTTTGATGAAGTGTATAAATTAAGTTCTTAGTACATTAAGAAAAAATAATAAGAGAAAAAAATAATTTATTTTAGTAATATTTTTTTTCGCGATATATAAGGGCGGATCATAATGCTCTTCCTTAGTCGACAAAAATTATCAATTTGAAAAAATTACAATAAAATCACCTTAACATATTTTACAGCGAAAAAAATATTTTATTAGAAAAATAGTATAAAATTACGAATTCCATCAGAAAAATAAAAATAAGATCCCTAACAAAAAACAAATGTTGAATATAGTGTCCTAAAAATAGGACAGTGGGGAGGAATGGGTTAATCCGTCTTTGACTAGTTGTTCATCGTCATCGATTTTATATTAAAGCATCAACGACTGCTTAATTTTTAAATTTTATAAATTTATACTTACATTCCTCAACATAGAAATATCGGGCATCGGCATTGGCAACTCGGGTAGTTCAAAATTGATATTTTTCTGTGCTTTCTGGACCCTTTTTTTCCTAGAAGCCTTTTTGTTTTGGAACGACCTGTCTGAAAACAAAAGCAAACATTGAATAAATTATAATTTTTGAATCAAATATTCAATGTTTGCAAATTTTAAAAGTGACGGTTAGAGCGCTTGTAGACGTGCGTTTTTTTCACCGGATAACGGACCGTGTTTTTTGCCGGATTGGCGGTGGTGTATGAACTATAATGAATGTGTGTACATGCACCGGACATCGGTCCGGCGAACAATTTACGCCGGGTGCACCACCGCTTCCCCTCGGCGCGACGGCCACCGGTCCGGTGTAAGAAAGGGCGGTCATCCACGCCAGTGTATTGGTGCGTGTTGACGCCGCCGGACGTATTGCCTGTTTTCTGTTAATTGAGTGCCGTCTACCTGCGTTCTAACGCATATAGACGGCAGTCCATCCATCCGGTAAAAAAAATATGTATACAAGGATAGCCGTTTTTTGACGGTCCATTATCCGGTGATAAAAACGGACGTCTACAAGCGCTCTTAGGGTTAAGTTGACTTGCTGATTTTAAAAGATGTTTATAATTATGTACTTTATTAAAAATTCTAAATAATCTTAATAATGACAACCGTCAGAAATAGCAACCAATAGGATCAACAGATTTCTTTTCAATGTGATCAATCACCATTGAAGTGTGATGAACTTCAATATGCCATATGTATTCTACGGGCGTCTTAGTAGGCCATGCAAGTAATTGTCGACGCCATATCTTTTTTAAGACATTTATATAGACGAAAACCTCCAGTACAATGGACTAAAACTTGCTTTCATAATTCATATACACTAACCCAATAACACTGTCCAAAGCAGGAATCGATTCTGAAACCTCAAGAAATGTAGCAGTCAAGTTCAATTACACTGGGTACAAAATCAGTTGTTATACCTGTACTCGCCGAGCTAGGTATTCTGTCGCTACCTAATTCCATTGCATCTGGATCTGGCGACTGGCTACCAAACCCATCATCAGCCTTTTCCGTCAGAGCCTGTTCGATCTGACGAGTCCTCACGTCATTACCCAGACTTGGCTTTAACGTGTCTATTGGCACAATTTCGGAGTTATCATAACCTGAAACATATTCATGAGTGATAACGATGGGACTAATCTCCAAGCGGAACAAATATTCCCAGGATGAATTACTATTCACATATGCTACTGTTTATGTTACTTTCCAGGGACCCCTCTATGTTCATACCAAAAATCATTTCAATCTATTAAATATATTTTTAAAACTAAATATCTATTTATCAATCTAAATATACCAAACAAAAACCAAATCTTTTTTCCATAATATAGATATAAAAAAATAAAATTATATAATTACAATTCGCATATACAAATGTTTTATTGCTAAAATAAAAAAAAATCGCTAAGTCGATAAAATTTGTCACTTTTAAATCCAGTTGGTAGCCTCAACATGACAATGATACATTTATTGAAAGTGTTACTTCGCATTATTGAAATTTCGCAATAAAATTAATAACATTATTTGGGTTTTTGCAAAGGATACATACCTAAAAATCTAACTACACATTCTTTATCATTGATGATTCTCAATACAAATGCTTCATACTCAATGCCATCCCCATCATAAACAGCCCTGCATGCCATCCCCGACTTCCATGCTATGCTGTTCTTCTTTGATGAATTCTTTTTCTTGCCACTTTTGCCTTTTTTATCTGAAATTTATTACATTTTACAAAAAATCTAAATGCAGTTTTGTACCGATTGATAGATGGATTGTATTTAACAGTGGCGGTACTTCCATAGAAGCCCAAAAATTGCCTTCTAAAATTCCAAATATTTTTTTTTAGGCCTGTAATCTTTATTTAACTAAAGTAATTTGTTAAATAAATACCCCATAATAAGCAAATATACACTAGATATTACACAATTAACGTTTAACGCTTTTGGGCTTCTATGGAAGTCTGGTATTTAATAGGACAAAAAAGTTAAGGTTTATTGAATCAGTTGCATATATTTTGTGAAGCCTCATCATCATCACTAGCCCTTATACGTCACACTGCTGGGCCCAGGCTTCCTCTACAACTTGCTTTTATCATTCATGGAAATCATGGAAGATGCTTTGCACAAAATATGTAATTCAAATAAAGGGGTGATTATTTGCGGAGACTTTAATATAAATATTCTAGAAAACTCTCAGGCAACCAGTAACATAATAAATCTTTTTAAATCATATAATATGAATAATGTTTTCTTTGAACCAACAAGAATCACTGCCACAAGTGCAACATGTCTTGATAATATTTTTACAAATGTTAAAGTAATTTCAAGTGGTATTATTAATAATTTTGATTCTGATCACTGTGGCCAGTTGGTGTCTTTACCTTTGCATACATGTAAAGTAACAAGCAAAAGTATTACATTTGTTCCTATTACTGCTAACCGCTTAAATAATTTTAAAACAAATATGGAACAAAATATACCCAAGTTGTCCTCTCATCAAGATCCCAACAAAATGTATGCATCCTTATTTGGTCATATAAATATGGAACACAATAAGGTTTTTAAATCAAAAACTATTAATTTGAAGAACAGTTTGACATTTAGTGAGTGGGCAACTACTGGTATATTTAAAAGCCGAAATAAATTGTATGATTTATACAGGGTGTCCCAGCAGTCGACGATAACCCGGAAACGTGGAATAGCCCAAGTCGTAAGAGTTATCAGAAAAATATTAAAAAAAATATAAGTTATGTATTTAAAAAAATATAGGGATTTAAAAAAAATCTAGAAAATCTACACCCTGTGACGGTTTTTTCACTACTGTTGCTGCAAATCTCTACTTTTTTAAATTATTATTTTTGTTATGTAATCCTGAATAATGCCTCTGCAAACTGTTATCCAACATTTAGAGCCACCTTGCTATACTTCGGAAGAAAATGACATTGTTTACCAAACCGCATATTTAAAATTAATCATACGCCCAAATTTAACTGACTGCCCTGAAAAAAAAAGTACTACGCGAGTTTGGCAAGTAGCTTTAAAAGTTGGCGCATTTAATAAGGAATCTAAAATGGTATAACACTTGCTACATTATTTTTTAAATGTGGCACAGTATTTTTTTATTTTGCGAAGAAACCCATTTGATCAAATTTTCTTATTAACTAAAGATGTTTCTATTCGGCTCTTCGAGACAGCAATTTTAAGATACTATTTGAGTGAGATGGAGAGAATCGTTTTACGATGTGTGAGCGAGACAGATAGTGACGCTAGTTCAGTTAGAGAATATTTCGATTAGGAATACCGGAGTAGATGGATAGGACGAGCTGGCACAATCCAATGGCCAGCCCGTTCACCTGACTTAAATCCTTTAGGCTATTTTTTACTGGGGAACGGTGAAAGAAAATTTTTGTTTAAAGCCAATTGAAAATTTACCTGAGCTACGGCAAAAAATAAATGGAAGTAGCTGAATTTGTTAGGAATAGAAGATTTTCGCCCCTGATAACCCGATCTTTTTTAAGAAAATGACGAGCGTGTATTGCGGCTGAAGGAAGGCAGTTTGAACATGTATTGTAAATTTTACTAAAGAAATATTTGATGTTAAGCAATTACTTAATAAATCTAAGATATCCAAATAAAAAAAGCCTAAATTTAAAATAAATAAGTGATCATTGCTCCGAT
Source organism: Hemaris fuciformis (assembly GCA_907164795.1). NCBI lineage: Eukaryota > Metazoa > Arthropoda > Insecta > Lepidoptera > Sphingidae > Hemaris > Hemaris fuciformis. The sequence continues at coordinate 12,364,155 of OU015447.1, forward strand.
GCGTGGTGCCCATGGACTACCTGACAATGGAGTATCTGTCGCACTCACACATCGTAAAACAATTCTCTCCATCTCACTTATCAGTTCATCATCATGTCATCTTTAGTTAATGAGAAAATTTGATCAAATGGGTTTCTTCGCAAAATAAAAAATATTGTGCCACATTTAAAAAATAATGTAGCAAGTGTTATACCATTTTAGATTCCTTATTAAATGCGCCAACTTTAAAAGTTACTTGCCAAACTCGCGTAGTACATTTTTTTTTCAGGACAGTCAGTTAAATTTGGGCGTATGATAAATTTTAAATATGCGATTTGGTAAACAATGTCATTTTCTTCCGAAGTATAGCAAGGCGGCTCTAAATGTTGTATAACAGTTTGCAGAGGCATTATTCAGGATTACATAACAAAAATAATAATTTAAAAAATTAGAGATTTGCAGCAACAGTAGTGAAAAAACCGTCACAGGGTGTAGATTTTCTAGATTTTTTTGAAATCCCTATATTTTTCTAAATACATAACTTATATTTTTTTAAATATTTTTCTGATAACTCTTACGACTTGGGCTATTCCCCGTTTCCGGGTTATCGTCGACTGCTGGGACACCCTGTATAATGAAAGAATGTATAACCAAAATCCGGAATTTATTGCCTATGTAAAATTATATTCTAAGGTTTTTAAACGAGTTTGTTCCGCTGCCAAATCAATGTACCTTAAAAATAAAATAAAATCAGCCCCAAATATAATACAAGCCACTTGGAACATTATCAATTCTGAATCGGGAAGGCACATAGCACACCACAATGAATTTAGGATTCAAGTTAATAATAATATTGTTTCAAAAGACACTGAAGTGGCCTCTGAATTTGAAAGATTTTTTACAAATATTCCCATAGTAACTACTCAACATCTTCAGTCGTCTTCTAGGTCTGCTGTGTTACTTCTTGAAGATAATGTTCCTCAATGTGATGCATCGTTTGAATTTACAGCAATTAGTCATTATGATATTTTAAAAGCCTTTAAAGAAATTAGTAAAAAAAAGACTAAAGACTTGTGGGGAATATCAGTAGTTACTATATCCTCTATTATCAATATTATAGCACCTCACATGGCAGCTGTGTTCAATCGTTGCGTCGCATCTGGAGTATTTCCTGACCTGATGAAGCTTAGTAAGGTAATACCACTTTTTAAATCTGGTGATACCTCAGACCCTTCAAATTTTCGACCTGTTTCTGTTTTACCAACTCTTAGTAAGTTATTTGAAAAAATTATACTTAATCAATTACTGAACTTTTTCAATAAAAATAACTTACTTCATCGGAAACAGTTCGGATTTACTAAGGGTAGATCAACTATCGATGCAGGAGTTGAACTTTTAAAAACTGTGTTCAGGGCATGGGAAGAGTCGCGGGATGCTATTGGCATTTTCTGCGACTTGTCCAAAGCCTTTGACTGCGTCAAACATGACATTCTTGTCAGGAAGCTTCATCATTATGGCATTAGAAACGGAGCTCTCAATCTTCTGACTTCGTATTTGAATAATAGAGTCCAGAGGGTTGACGTTAATGGAAAACTTTCTCCAGGATCGTCGGTTACCATGGGAGTCCCACAGGGTTCAATTCTTGGGCCGTTTCTGTTTCTCGTGTACATTAATGACTTGCCTTACTACGTAGGGGATAAAAACGATATAGTACTGTTTGCGGATGATACATCTCTTATATTTAATGTAAAAAGACGTCTCGATAATTTTGACGAAGTAAACAATGCACTTCGTAAAGTTGTTCAGTGGTTTGATAATAATAATTTACTTTTAAATGCAAATAAAACTAAATGTGTAAAATTCACAATGCCCAATGTTAAGCAATTAAAAACCACTGTACAAATTAACGGTGAAGAACTGGATCCTGTTGCGTCTACTACATTTCTGGGCATTACGGTAGACGCAAAACTCCAATGGGGACCGCACATTCTACGATTGGCAAGCAAATTAAGTTCAGCGGCATATGCAGTTAAAAAGATCAGACGTCTGACTGACGAGGAAACGGCAAGAATGGTTTATTTTAGCTATTTCCATAGCCTTATGTCGTATGGTATTCTTTTGTGGGGAGCTGCTGCGGATATTAACACTATTTTTGTTTTGCAAAAAAGAGCCATTAGGGCTATTTATAATTTAGGTCCCAGGGCTTCACTTAGAGAAAAATTTAAGGAAATAAATATTCTTACCGTCACTTGTCAGTTTATATACGAAAACTTAATGTACGTCCAAAAGAATCTTGATAAATTTAATAAAATTTGTAATGTACACAATAAAAATACTAGGAACAAATGTAATCTTGTACAACACGTAACTCGTCTCCGGAAAGTTAGTAACTCTTTTATGGGGCAATGTATACGCTTCTATAACAAACTTCCGAAGGCTATTAGGGAGCTTCCCCTGAATAAGTTTAAGGAATCAATTAAAGATAAACTTTGCAAAAATGCATACTATAAAATTTCAGATTTTATTGAAGATAAGCCTTGGGAGTAAGTAAATTGATCGGAGTTGTATCGTGTTGCTACAGTTTGTATCGCTATGACATGTATAGTTATGACATTTATTACGTAAAAATGAAACAATGTGAATTAAAAAATAATAATAATATTGCTGTTTTTAAGAAAAAAAATGACAAGTCGTGTTGCTGAGGGAGTTTCTTGCCGTTTCTTCTCCACAGCTATAACACGTTTCGAAGCGGCAATAGTTTAAAAAAAATAAGAAGTGTAAAATTGACGATTCAAAAGAGCTTGTAAAAGTCTATTTGAATAAAGATAATTTGATTTGATTTGATTTGAACTGAGAGGGTTTAGGTCTTAGTCCACCAAGCTGGCATAGTGCGGGTTTGCGGACTACACACCTAAGAAATTCCTAAGAACTTTTGGGTGTGGAGGTTTCCTCAGGATGTTTTCCTTCACCATTACAGTATGTGATAATTCATTGTGAATACACACATAACGTTGTAAAGTCAGTGGTGTGTGCCTGGGGTTTGAACCTGCGACCGCCGAGATTCTCGACCGCGCGCCTAAAATCTCGAGACCGTCACTATTTATATTACTTGTGAATCTTATGCACACAAAACTACACTCTTATGAGCTTTCTTCACTTCTATAATTATTATCATAATGCAAATCACTATGAAAATCTACTCAAGAGAATGAATAGCATTATGCCACACCAATAAAAAAATCACAACAAATCCTGGGTTTGTTTCATTCTATTGATAAAAACAAGAGTTAATTGTAACTACACATAAATTGTATCAACTCTATGGCAAGGTATATCTCATTAGACAAGCAAATACAGATTGAGTTATGTTCAGGATAGTCCCCTCTTTGTCTGGGCACAAATTTATAATAATATGTAGCCTATGTACTTTCCCAAGATCTCAACTATTTTAATTCAAAAAATTATCTAAATGAAACCATCCAAGAAAAAAATTACAAATCTCTTTGTGATATTAGTATAAGGATACTAGGTGACTGGGTAAGTCACTAGCAATATTGAAAAAGAGTGCTTGGTACATGATTCATATTTAAATATGAAATCAAATTAGTCACTTAATTGTAAACCATCTTTTCTATATTTTTTTTAAAAGAAAGGAGACACAGTGAGCAACCTGATGTTGAGAGGACAATAGTAGGCAGTGGACACCCAAAATAACATCATCAGTATGTTTACAGCTTTTGAGGAAAATATAGGCTCAATTAATGTTATATGGATTCTTAAGCGAGTGTATCACCTGATCGTTGGCGGCACCTGCTATCTTCAAATCCTGCCCATTTCCCAGTGTTGCATAAATAATTACACAACTTTTGGCTATGTTTACTTAATAGTAAATAATATTGAGTTTTGATGTTATTCTATTTTGTTCATACGTTATTCCCATATATTACTATATTAAGTGTTGCTAATATTTCACCCGTCACCTTGTAAATAATAAATAATATATGCTATTCAAGTCATATTATATGCATAACATATACCATAACCAATGCACAAGCTGTGAGCCTTCATCACAATCTCCAGATAAATGTGGAATAATTGTAGTATTTAATAAGCCTTTCCATGCAATTCAATGTGCTTCTTAGTATTTATCTGGAGGCGGTGAAGCAGGACCCAAAATGTATTAATACAATCACAGAGCTTTTGTTGAAGAAGGTAGTATTTCGCAGAAAAGCATAAATATTATTAACAGTAATATTTGTCTTTAGCATTTATTAGTTTTGACAAAAGCATGAGCATTCCATGTTAAATATAAGCCTATATATGAAACATTGTTAGGCATAGATGTGTAGTGATGATAAAATGGTATTCTTCCTAGTTGAGCAAGAGTCAGATCATAAACCACACTAAAGAAGTGAAGAAAAAAATAATGAGGAAACCTGCACACCAGAGTTGGCTAGACACCAGCTTGCGAAACGAGAGGCCGCGGGTTCGATCCCCGCACCGAAACAAATGTTTGTGTGATCCACAAATATTTGTTTCGGGTCTGGGTGTATGTGAGACCGAAAAGTCTCTCGTAGTTTCTGATACCCACGACACAAGACTTGTATCTTAGTGTGGGATCAGAACTATGTATGTGACTGTTGGGTGTATTTATTTATTTTACCTAAAAGTTCTTAGAAATTTCTTAGGTGGTTTAATACAAGTTGATGTGAGGTATAAATAATACATAATGTTTCATTATTGTTCTTGTCAAACAACTCGCCACTTTGCAATAATAGAAAAAAAATATGTATAAAAACCCAAGATTATTTAAAGCATTATATTGTGTTTTATATTGCAGTCTTGCAGCAAAATTAATTACCATCACAGTTTGATTCTTGGGTTGGGCACTGTTATTGTGTTTTTCCACTAGGAAATTCTCAGTAGAAACAAGGATTGCAGAAATGTATCCAAAAAATGGCATTAATCTTGCACCTTATTATAGGAGACTGGGAAATGTAGGTGCAAAAATGCACCTCTACCTAACCCTTTGGGGAATACAGGTGTGAGGTAATGTAATTATGTTTTATTAAGAATCAATTAAGACAATTAAAGACATATAGCAAACTACCAAACAATTCAATTCCAAGGAAAATATTTTAGTTATTTGAAACAATCCTTAATTTGGACAACTGAATCATCATCATCATCATCATCATCAGCCCAAATACGTCCCACTGCTGGGCACGGGCCTCCTCTACAACTGAGAGGGTTTAGGCCTTAGTCCACCATGCTGGCCTAGTGTGGGTTGGCGGACTACACACCTAATAAATTCCTAAGAACTTTTAGGTGTGCAGGTTTTATCACAATGTTTTCCTTCACCGTTAAAGCAAGTGATAATTCATCGTGAATACACACATAACTTGGAAAAGTTATAAATAAATAAAATTTCTGTGTTCAGTAACTTACAATTAGCAAGATATCTGTGCAGCATGGTAGTCCCCTTGTACAGTAGCTTACTAATATAATAATAGGCAATGTTGAGGGTAGATTCCTCTTTTACCTCCCCCGCACCCGTCCCACAATACTAACAATAACATAACAATAACTTTTGTACATGATTTAATTTATACCAACCAGTTTTCTCACCATGACTGTTTGTGGCCATTGCTACGCGTTGAGCGACATCCGCATTGGCAATTCTCACCGCCTTGTCATAAGCATTGTTTAACTTCTTGTCGTCCCAAATATCTTCATCATCTCCATCAGATTCCGTCTGAAAAATAATTAGAACAGATAATGCTTTTGTACACGAAAATTGAGATGTTAATGTTGGCCATGGTTACTAACATCATTTATTCCTTTTACGTATAAAACAGCGCTCTGGGACATTTTTCTCTTTTTTCACAGTTTAGGTTTGATTTCTTTCACTTTAGAATTTTATTTGAAATTATTTCCGTGTACAGAGTAATGTGAATTTTGTTTTTTAAAATGACAAGTGACAACGACGCCAACTGACAGCAGCTGTCATTAATTACTGGTCTTAATGAGCGTTTTGTTATTGCATTTTGGCCTTCGTTTATTTTCATAAATGCCAACACCTATCTATTGCAAAATTATATTTTCCTTGCAGTCGTTGAGCACGAAGTGTAATTTAAAGAAAGGTTCGGCGCCACCATCGGTCTATGTTGGTTGTAGGCGCCCACGAGCTTGTAAGTGTCCGAACCATTTTAGTAGGGATGGATGAATTTTAATACGTCGTGATGGCCTCGAGGTTTAGGCACGTGGTTTAGAATCTCGACGGTCGCGAGTTCAAACCCCAGGCACACACCACTGACTTTTCGAAGTTATGTGTATATTCACAAAGAATTATTACGTACTTTAACGTTGAAGGAAAACATCGTGAGGAAACCTGCACACCTAAAAGTTCTTAGGAATTTCTTAGGTGTATAATCCGACAACCCGCACTAGGCTAGCGTGGTAGACTAAGGCCTAAAACCTCTCACTTGTGTAGGCTGATAATGATGATGATGACGATGGACGAATATTGTTAGAATCATTGTTGACACTTCTCGATTACCATGGTCACCATCTGTCTCGCAAGGAAAGTAAGTCAAGTTAAGAAGGAAGTCTATTAGAGCAGTGGGTATTTCCATCGAGCCCATAACGATGGATCTGCTCTTGCCCTGCTTGCCAAGCAAGGTTTTTTTTTTAATGTAAACTAAGTTTCACCAAGTACTCTTTCTACGTTTGCTGACTATATCTCTATCTACAAAAGTCGGTTAATTTATTTTCTCGTTCTTCTCCATATTCACACAAAAAATGTTCTTTAACCTAAAAAAAAAACGAGTCTAAGAGATTTTCTACACTCAAGTAAGCACTCTGAATAAGTCAACCTGTAGAATAAATAATGAAGTGATTATTGTGTTTTAGTGTTCTCGGATCCGCTTCGTAAAAACGGTAGTCATTCAATTAACGTGGGGATCTGGCGGAAAATAGTCTCGGCGTTTACGATCAGTTGAGACACTTATCCTTCGACAGATAATCGGGAGACCGCTTTACGGTACGGTGGCCAAATTGTCAAATCGGAATGTTGGGTGCTGCCGCATATCATATTATTATCTTTAGGTACATGACAATCTAATAATTAAATTTAGTTCTGACTGCCTCGTGGTCTCGCGACACAAGTATGTGCCGTGCGATCTAGAGGTCGTGGGTTCGATTCCCGGGTCGGGCAAAGTGTTATTGGGTTTTTCTATTGGGAAATTCTCAATAGCAGCACGGAGTCTGGAATTGTGCCCGAAAAACGGCAATAGGCTCGCCCCCTATTACGTGGGTTTGATACATGCCTGGCGAAATGTGGGTGCAGAAATGCACCTCTGCCTACCCCTTCGGGGAATACAGGCGTGAGGTTATGTGTGTATGTAAAGTTAGTTTGAGTTTTTATCATAATGATCTCCAATATTCATTACTGAGTGTAGACTTTTGAACGTCGAATATGACGTGTCGAAACACTGCGTCCAATAGTGTCCTTTCGTTTCAATAAGTTAATTTGTAGATCGCACAAAAAATTGTCTTGGTGCGTGTACGATACGAATTCTGTCACAAATAAATTTTTGTTTCTTTTAAACTATTATTAAAATCATGAACAAAAATAGTATTCTTGGCGAAATTGTTGTTCTTAATAGACCTACTTTTAAATAAAATGCTAATAGAACTACTCGTACAAATTTTGCAACAATCACGCACGTTAAGAATAAGTTACTTCAATACATACATAGATAACCTCACCCCTGTATTTCCCGAAGGGGTAGGCAGAGGTGTATCACAGCACCCACATTTCGCCACGTACCTATGTATCAGTCCCACGTAATAGAGGGCGAGCCTATTGCCGTTTTTCGGGCACATTTCCAGACTCCATGCTTTTACTGAGAATTTCCTAATGGAAAAACCCAATAAAACTTTGCCCGACCCGGGAATCGAACCCAGGACCTCTAGATCGCACGGTACATACTTGTACCGCGAGACCACGAGGCAGTCACTCAGTCACTTATTCCAATACTAATAATATTAAAGTCTTTGTCGTGAAAATACCGTCGGTTAATACCGAAGCAGTAGCTAAACCTGTAAACCTAAAAATATGTTGGGCGTATACGTTGTATTAAGATTTTTTGTTCTTACGGAGGAAATTAATTTCCTGAATGCGAGAACACAGCAAACGACATTAGTCCCCCTACGGGACTTGCAGAAATAAAATAAGACTCTTTTGTATTGTATTTTGCATTTATAATGACTATGTTTTTTCTTTGATTATTGGCTGTTTGTTTAATGAGAACAAGTCAATTCTGATTTTATTGGAAACATTCCTTTTTATGCAGACAAAAAATTGTAGAATGACGTCAAAGCAGGAAGACATTTGTAAGTTCACTTATTTTCAAAATAGCTTTTATGTGCCTTTATTTATGTGAAAAATGTTGCATAATAGGTATGTGGGCACAGAGAAAATAATTTATACCAAGCCCTTTTAGGGTATAATACTATGTTTTTTTATATATATTTTTTTTTTATACTCTTGTTTTTTTTATTTATTTGTTTTTTACTTGTGTTATATTTAATTTAGGTTAAGATTTCATGCAAGTCGTGTTTTAGATATATATATGCGGAAACATTTTATTAGTCCTTAAGTAAATTATGTATAATTATAACTAGATTTTTAAGTGACTGTTTGTTTCCCGAATAAAATAAAATAAAATAAAAATAAAATAAAAATAATCTGGAGGTGTATAATATATTGGACAATGTAATTGAATTAAAATTAATCAACTTGATGTTAGAAATGTCGAATACGAGAAGTAGTAGACAGAACTTCATCCACTTTCCGAGAATTATTATTAATCTCACGTAAATTGCAAGCCGCTTTTATGACAAATTTTCTGACTCCGTGCTGCTAGTGAGAATTTTCTAATGGAAAAACCCAATAACACTTTACCAGGAATAGAATCTTTAGATTACAAGATACACACCCATCCGCAAAACCACGGTTCAGTCGGAAATGACATCAAAGAGTTGTATTTTGATAAGTGCTTAAAATTTCCGACTGCCTATTAGCACCCTTATTGATTTTGTTTCATCGATCTGTCTTTCAAAATTATGCGCAGAATGACAAAAATCATCAGATAATGCGACGTATAGCTAAACCGGTGGATATCGTGACACATTTTCGCGTAATCCCGCCGAAATGTTTTTTTGGAGAGAACAAATCAAACCGGCATTAGTAACTGTATTACTGAACAAGTCACCCGTGAATCTTCGCAGACGAGGAAAACGCCAGATGAGATGTTTCAGTAATATTTAGGAGCGAGCTTTGCAAATCTGTTCATAACAGATTTCATTGAGAATCACTGAGCTGTGCCGAAGAGTTATTAACGTAAGACGCTACGGAATGTGTTTAATTTCGTATTTTCCGGCGTCATTATCTACATCTTACGTCTAATGAATAATACATTATTGGATGTGTATTAGTAGAACAAATCAGTAATTAAGTCCTGCCGTAGTTAGACGAAGCTTAGGTATGTATAGGCCGGCTTGTCCGAGATGATACCGTTGTCTTACGGAAGATCGATGTGAACCAATGGTGCTATGTCTTTTTCGTATGTGACTGTGAAAAGATTTATTTACTGCAAAGGTAAATAATAACCATCTCATAAATAATATTAACCAATAGACCTGTAAATAAAATAGCCGTGCTAGAAAAGGAACTTAAAAAATTATCATCATCATCATCAGCCCATATTACGTCCCACTGCTGGGCACGGGCCTCGTCTACAACTGAGAGGGTTTAGGCCTTAGTTCATCACACTGGCCTAGTGCGGTCCTAGTGTAGTCCGCCAACTTAAAATACTTGTGATTAATTAATCCCCAACGCTAGAAAAGACTCAGTGCAGTAGAAGACAAGATTTGGAAATGTTATCATAAAATATTTCAGGTAAATTATGAGTAGATTTTTCTTACATGTCTTTTTATAGTCTCTAGAGACAGAAGGGCTAAGGTAATATGAAATCAATTAACAGGCACATTTTATATCCAAGGCGAAAATAATTTAGAGAGGCTGAATGAACGAGACAATTTTAATGACTTCTTACGAAGGAAACCTTGCATGAAAATGCTTTACTAAATGTCAAAGAGCACTATTGGGACAGGGGTTACGGGAGTATAATTGTATTGTATTACATAGGGTTATCCCTAAAACAATTGGTATGGTTTTTGTATCTTATTTTTTCTGCTCATGGCATCGGAAGTAAAACTCAATTAAAAAAGAAAAAGAAAAAAAAAGGATTTTCGGTTTGTGTACTTACCGGGAAAAGTTACAAGTGCTGTCTTAGAAACGGTGAAACAAAGATTGTTCGTCATAATTCCTGGAAGATAGAACGTCAAAGAAAGTTAGAGAGCTGTTTTATATGCGATACTCAGTAATAATAAGTAGTATTTCACTTTCTCCTCTATTTGTAGACAGCGTCCGTGGCGCAGTTGGCTAAAACACCAGCTTGCGAAGAGAGTGCTCCAAAAATATTTGTGTCGGGTCTAGGTTTTTGTGAGACCGAGAGGTCTCTCGTAGTTTCTGATTACCACGGCACAAGAATCGTATTTTAGTGTGAAGTCAGAACTATGTAGGTACATATGTGACTGTTGGGTGTTTATTTATTAATTTTACAGGATTTCCACTTCACACCGATTTAGCGGTCTGGTAATATTCTTTGCAATAATTTTATCTTCTGAAACCGAGCTAAATACTTTATTATTATATTCATCTATAATACCTCATCTATATTAGGTACAGATATATTTACACTCTTACGATACAAGCCACGCTTAGTGCAGAGGTCGTAGTATATTCTTTGTATTTGCTTAGACATTTATATTAAAACTATGTGTTGTACTTACATTCATAAACTTTATAGTAATAAATAAAATCATCATTTTTTTATACATATTATTTTTTTGCATCTTTAGACAGGGACTACGATATCAATAATCTCTAAAAGGTAAATACATTTTTTACTCAATCAAAAAAGCTTGCTAAAATAAAAATTGGTGACAGCCCTAACTGAGAAAATACGACATGTATATGTGCCAATTTCCTTTTGGAACAGAAATGTAAGATTTCCTTTTGAAGTTATTGAGCTGTTTAAATGCTTAAAAGAATGTAGGTTACATTTGACGTCGCCCCAATAAATATATATGCGATATATGTTTGTATGTTTACTAAAAAGGGCAATATAAAGAGTCCTCGAAACCGACGTGCATGCATGAAGAGGATAATGTCAGTGGAGGAAGCGAAAGTGGTGTGTTTGGACCGTGGCATTTGGCGCTCTATAGTCTCTGCCTACCCTAACGGGAGACAGGCGTGAGTTTATGTATGTATGTATGTATGTTTACTAAAATAACGTCCCGTCCAGTTTCTCACAGGTAACACTGATGAATTAATCTGTTATTGAATTTTTGGACGGATCTAGGCGGTTGTGAGGCAAAATTTCGAACATTTATTGATGGTTACAGTGCCTGAAGAGCCTGAAAAAATAAATACATATTTGTCAAAATAATAATAAAATATCTAAAGGACTGACTGAACTTTAAATTAAACATTCCACGGCATCACCGATAGCTACCACTACCACCGTAATTATGTTGATTACATTACATTCTTTTTTTAAATAAATTCATACACCCAACAGTCACATACATATTTCTTATCTCACACTACATAAGATAGATACGAGTCTTGTGTCGAGGGTATCAGAAATTACGAGAGACTTTTCAGTCTCACAAACAACCACACAAAATTAAATACTTCAAAAACATCTTGTTCTCAATAAGATTCAATATCTATATTATTTCAGTAAGTAATACTTCATCTGCCAAATTTCCCGGAGCGATTTGTCGCGGCTCTTTGATACGAAGTAAGGGGCATGGTCCCGAACTTTGGAGCACGCTTTGTCATGGAAAACGAACTGGTTCGAATATTTTTAGTATTATCAGTCAACCTGTATACTTTATTAAAATAAACAGTGAATAAAATTTCACGTTATCTAAAGTAAGTTATGTACGTCAAATTCAATTATATAAGGTTGTGTGAAGCATTCACGCTTTATGTCTAGATAATATTATGAGGTCTAGAAGATATCAGATATACATATAAATGTACATACATACATACATAAACCCACGCCTGTATTCCCTCGCGCGGTGATGGCCTCGAGGTTTAGGTGCGCGGTCGAGAATTTCGGCGGTCGCAGGTTCAAAGCCCAGGCACACACCTCTGACTTTTCGAAGTTATGTGTGTATTCACAATGAATTATCACTTGCTTTAACGGTGAAGGAAAACATCGTGATGAAACCTGCACACCTAAAAGGTTCTTAGGAATTTCTTAGGTGTGTGGTCCGCCAGCCCGCACTAGGCCAGCGTGGTGGACTAAGGCCTAAACCCTCTCAGTTGTAGAGGAGGCCCGTGCCCAGCAGTGGGACGTATTTGGGCTGATGATGACTGTATTCCCCGAAGGGGTAGGCAGAGGTGCATTTCTGCACCCACATTTCGCCAGGTATGTATCAGTCCCACGTAATAGGGCGCGAGCCTATTGCCGTTTTTCGGGCACATTTCCAGACTCCGTGCTGTTACTGAGAATTTCCTAATGGAAAAACCCAATAACACTTTGCCCGACCCGGGAATCGAACCCAGGACCTCTAGATCCCACGGCACATACTTGTACCGCGAGACCACGAGGCAGTCGGCAATAAATGTATATTATTAAATTTAAATATAATAATGAAGAGTCTGAATACGAATGTAGTATGCTTTAACTTGCTAAATTTGCTTTACCTAATCCTGTTATAAAAGTCCTGATGCCCTATTTATTTTAATTTTATTTTTGTAACCTTAAAATTATACACTTCCCCAAATATTGGTTTATAATTTTAATGGCAATTGTTATTTACCCCTCTTAGTTGACTGGTGTTGTTTTTAAATTGCCACAATAGGATTTGTTCTAAATTATAGACTCTTTGACCTCAGGCAAGTCAAAGTAAAGGTAATTGGGGCCTTATTAATTTGACAGAGAAATTAATTAAGGTGTTGGTTTTTTATTATTATTTCTAGCTTCCTCTCTGCCTCGTGGTCTCGCGGTACAAGTATGTGCCGTGCGATCTAGAGGTCCTGGGTTCGATTCCCGGGTCGGGCAGAGTGTTATTGGGTTTTTCTATAAGAAAATTCTCGGTAACAGCACGGAGTCTGGAATTGTGCCCGAAAAACGGCAATAGGCTCGCCCCTATTACGTGGGACTGATAAATACTTGGCGAAATGTGGGTGCAGAAATGCACCTCTGCCTATCTTTTCGGGGATTATAGGCGTGAGGTTATGTATGTATGTATTTCTAGCTTCCGTTAGGGTTGTTTTGGGCCCCGATTTTGAAATATATCGGGTGTTACGTGACCATTGTGCCTATATGAGAAGGAAGGCTTTGAATTGATGTTTCTGAACTTTACATCGCTCAATTTGTGAGTCATGTACACATATATAATGATCTGAAGAGAGATGGAAACTAGGGATATCAATAAGAATACAATTCTTATTATATTGAACTGTCCAATAACTTTGAAAACATAAATGCATATACAGGGTGTATTCAGACCGTGATCGGAAACTAAGGCAGGTAATAGCTAAGGTGATTACAAACCCCCTGGCGTTAAAGAAAATTCTGACAAAAAATAAAAATTTTGACGTTTTCCATACAACCATCGGTATTAAATGTACGCGGTTTGTATGGAAAACGTCAAAATTTTTATTTTTTCGCAGAATTTTCTTTAACGCCAGGGGGTTTGTAATCACCTTAGCTATTACCTGCCTTAGTTTCGATCACGGTCTGAATACACCCTGTATATTTTGGATTAAACATTGAAGACAATGAAAGAATTTTTCATTTGGCTCGGGTACCAATGCCTGCAAGGTATGTGCTAGGAACCCTGCGGATTCCAACCCAGTTCCACAACTGAAGTTTGAAACTTTCTTGGGAACTGATTTCAAACTATATCGCGTGCCTAGAATTAATTATAGGTTCTTTGTGTATATGATTTAATTTACACAATATATGTTTATAGATAAGCAGTGATGGCCTCGAGGTTTAGGCGCGCGGTCGAGAATTTCGGCGGTCGCAGGTTCAAACCCCAGGCACACACCTTTGACTTTTCGAAGATATGTGTGTATTCACAATGAATTATCACTTGCTTTAACGGTGAAGGAAAACATCGTGATAAAACCTGCACACCTAAAAGTTCTTAGGAATTTGTTAGGCGTGTAGTCCGCCAACCCGCACTAGGCCAGCGTGGTGGACTAAGGCCTAAACCCTCTCAGTTGTAGAGGAGGCCCGTGCCCAGCAGTGGGACGTATTTGGGCTGATGATGATGATGATGTTTGTAGAAAGTTTTTAACTTTGTGTTAGTAATAGGAAAAAAAAATCATTAAATGTTTTATAGGAGCATTCGATTATCAAAATCATTTATAATCGCCCACCACTAGTGAAATGCTAGTAAATTACAAGTTGCAAAATCAAGTTTGGAAACGTACCTGATCGACCAATGGCCGTCCTTTTACGTGGGTCTTGAAATACAGCTGGCGGCAACTAGTAGAAATAAATCTCTTCCTACACCATCTCGGATACAGAGAGATTATATTCTATACATTTATACAATTAAATAAAATTGGAGATTGAAATAACCGCTTTTTAATAAATGCATATGGATCCTATACACGGTACATATACCAAAATAACGTTTTTTACAATTTTTGTCTGTCTGTCTGTTTGTTTGTTCCGGCTAATCTCTGAAATAGCTTAACCGATTTTGACGGGACTTTAGCTGTAGCTGATGTAATAAGGAGTAACTTAAGCTACTTTTAGTTTAAAAAAAATCTTATAAAAAATAATTACAAATAAATTTTCCGCGCGGACGAAGTCGCGGGCACAACTAGTCAAGAATAATTAACAATGATACCACTGAAGATAGTAGAACGCAATCTATACTTTACTATCAGTTGCCTTCAATGCATGAGGATAATTTACCGCGCCACGTGACAGCACAATTAATCGCCAAATTGTATTGCGATGCCGGCTTAATCCGAACTCCGTGTTGAACCACTATAATACCACTGCCTCGTGGTCTCGCGGTACAAGTATGTGCCGTGCGATCTAGAGGTCCTGGGTTCGATTACCGGGTCGGGCAAAGTGTTATTGGGTTTTTCCATTAGGAAATTCTCGGTCTGGAAATGTGCCCGAAAAACTGCAATAGACTCGCTCCCTATTACGTGGGACTGATACATACTTGGCGAAATGTGGGTGCAGAAATGCACCTCTGCCTACCCCTTCGGGGAATACAGGCGTGAGTTTATGTATGTATGTATGTAACCACTATAATAGACAACAAATATCTTAACTGATTGCATAAGTGCACTTCGAGGCACGAAGGATTCAGAAATTAAAATGGGAACAGATATTAAAACGATAATTATACATATTAGTTATAAATGCAAAGTTAAATAGTCTGGAAATTGGAATAGCAAAGATTATAGCAGGGTTTCTCAAAGTGGATTTCGCGAACCCCTAGGCTCGTGTGGCTTACATAGTGGCTACAACAAACTTATGTGAGACTTGGTTTTCACACCTGGTCATGATAAAAAGTAAATACAGAAATCGACTTTATCCCGAGTCAGAATTAAGGTTAAGATTTTCCAAAATTACTACGAAAATTGACTCCATTTGCGACAAGAAACAAGCTAACCTATGATATTAATATTAAAAAGATATATCTTTTGAAATAAAAATCTTATTTTCTTCAACAGACAATTTTATTATTTTGTTTGTGTGTGTGTGTGTGTGTGTGTGTTAGGGGGGGGGGGGGGGATAATTAGTTGCTTAAGACTTAAGGGGTTCGTGAAACCAAAAGTTTGAGAAACCCTGGATTATAGAATACTTTGTGCGGGGCACAGATAAATTAAATATTAGATGTTTAAATTGTGGAAGTAACCGTCTGTCTGTAACGCTTTTAACACCGAAATCACTGAACCAATTTGGACGATGTTTGATATAGAGATCGGTGGGATCTTGTAGACAGTTATAGGGTACTTTTTATCCCGGAAAAATATGAGTTGTTGTGAGATTTGGTCGGCAAAATCATAATTAACAACACCGAAGCGGCAGCAATTTAGTCGGTACTAGCATTATTTTAAAATCCCATTTCCATAAATATACCTAAAAAGGAAAATTACTTTCTGGATATTTACGGGAAAATAATGGAGAAACATTTCCGTTATTACAAAGTAATTTCATTGGCTTACTGAAAGTCCAAAAAGTAAATTGAATGCACGGATAACATTTTTCTCCAACGAATCAATTTAGATACAGGTGATTTTTTTATGTATTTTTGTTTGGTCATTGACTTACATGGGCTGCCACGTGTCTCGCAGTATATGATATATGTGCCGTGAAATCTAGAGATTCCCGGTTTGATTTCCAGATCGGGCAATGTTATTGGCATTATTAGGCTTTTCCATTAGACAATACTCAGTAGCAGCATGGAGTCTGGAAATGTGGTTGAACAATGGCAATAGACTCGCCCCCATTACGTCGGACCGATACATGCCTGGTAAAAATTGGGTGCAGAAATGCACCTCTCCCTACCTCTTCGGGGAATACAGGCATGTGATTATGTATGTATCCGTTGCAGTACTTCCATAGAAGCCCAAAAGCGTCACACGTTAATCGTGTAATAGGTATCTAGTTTATAATTGTTTATTGTAGGGTCACGATATTCTCAATTATATGTCCAATTCATTTGTCAAATATAAATTTAAAAACTTGAAGTTTATTATTCGGATTTTTTTAAGGCAAACTGGTCTTTTGTGCTTCTGGTATGTATGTATGTATATATTATGTTAATATTAAGTTTTGTAAGTAAATCATTGTATAATCTCCAGTCACAGACTTTTACGCCCTTTGTTTTAAATTCTATTATTTTTAATTGTTACTTGGTCTCCCAAGATGACAGGCTCTGCCTAGTTTGGGAACCCCTGGCAAATATGCATGTTAAGAACAATATGTTATGTAATAGTTTTAAGTCATTGTAACGGAAATACTTTTAATGAATAAATGTCATTATTTTTTATATGTATTACATGTTACTTAAAAACAACTAATGAACCGGGAAATGTGGGTTAAGATATACACCGCAACCATTGTCTTTAGGGATGTATGTTGGTTGTTAATTGTTATATGACCCCCAAAAGCGTACACCTAATTCGATCCCTTAATGTGTTACAAGATGATACATCTGACTGATTGCATTGTGAAGAGCTACTGAAATAGAAAGTCAGCGTGTTGACTACACACCTATGTAATTATAGTGCCTATATTGTTAAATGTTAGTACGTGACATGTTTTGTGTTTACTTATTTGTCCTTTTGATTTCGCATGTCTAGAATTTCACATAGAATTGAATTAGAAGATACTCATGCCTGTATATTTAAGGTGTTGATGTGCAAACCTGTTTACGTAATACAATTATAATATAGTCCCAACAATTACTCAAATAATGACTACACACTAAAATAACACACGTGGTCTCGCGGTACAAGTATGTGCCGAGCGATCTAGAGGTCCTGGGTTCGATTCCCGGGTCGGGCAAAGTGTTATTGGGTTTTTCCATTAGGAAATTCTCAGTAGCAGCACGGAGTCTGGAATTGTGCCCGAAAAACGGCAATAGGCTCGCCCCCTATTACGTGGGACTGATACATACCTGACGAAATGTGGGTGCAGAAATGCACCTCTGCCTACCCCTTCAGGGAATACAGGCGTGAGTTTATGTATGTACTAAAATAAAAGCCAATGCCATGGGTATCAGAAACTATGCCAGAGTAAGTAAAACTTTTTTTGACCC
This sequence comes from Hemaris fuciformis, assembly GCA_907164795.1. Taxonomy (NCBI): domain Eukaryota; kingdom Metazoa; phylum Arthropoda; class Insecta; order Lepidoptera; family Sphingidae; genus Hemaris; species Hemaris fuciformis. The sequence continues at coordinate 12,382,089 of OU015447.1, forward strand.
GAAATAAGTTTTGTAGATCACACAAACATTTGTCTCAGTGTGGAAATTGAATTCACAGCCTTTCCTTTCACTATACAGGATGTATTCAGACCGTGATCAGAAACTAAGGCAGGTAATAGCTAAGGTGATTACAAAGCCTATAATGACTTTACCTTTTACCTGCCTCAGGTTTCGATCACGGTCTGAATACGTCCTGTATAGTTTCCATTGCGCCAAACGTGCGCTGTTAAATTTAGGAAGGGAAGAACATCCAATTTCGCTGTATACCTAATACAATACCTAATAATTAAATACATTAAACATTGATAATTTCACGAGCAAATAATGGGTTATTCGTAAAGTCGAACGAAGACATAAAGGCACTCACGTAAATTAAAACGTAAAACTGAAACCTTTATTAGTATAACCCGACAAGTTTTAATTATACGGAATCCTGGCGTCAGACGAGTGACAAAGCGAAAGTTTCTTTTAACATGTTAATGCGTGGCTTGGAATGCCTATTTGGAGGCTCTGAACGTAATGGTTTTTAATTTTAAGGGTTCTCGAAGTTGCAATTTCATTGCTTAAAGCATTTTTAACTTTTTAGTGATTAGGGATCATTTGACAAGTTTTTGGTTCGCCAAGGACAGCTAAGTGAACAAAAGATCACAAATTGTATAGCAAGTGGTATGTATTTTAGTCGTGATGGCCTCGAGGTTTAGGCACGCGGTCGAGAATCTCGACGGTCGCGGATTCAAACCCCAGGCACACACCTCTGACTTCTCGAAGTTATGTGTGTATTCACAATCGTAACAGTGAAGGAAAAAATCGTGATGAAACCTGCACACCTAAAAGTTCTTAGGAATTTCTTAGGTGTGTAGTCCGCTAATCCGCACTAGGCCAGCGTGGTGGACTAAGGCCTAAACCTTCTCAGTTGTAGAGGAGGCCTGTGCCCAGCAGTGGGACGTATATATGGGCTGATGATGAGTATGTATTTTAGTTGCTAATAATTTTCGGGTACTGAGTTGCATTCAACACAGGTGTTTTTTTAAATACACGGGTATCATTTTGTATGATGACATGTAACTATTTTAAAAATACCTAATAGTATATTATATTTATGTGATTTCAAATTTTATGATATTGAGTCCGTTCAGGGGCCACTTGTAGTCGGACGTAACTATTGAAAATCACTAGTCTTATCCAAAATGGAAAATTTTGATGTTCTAAGTCGAGTTGTTTAAGCATTAAACGATATTTGAAAGTTCAACAATTAAACTGAATATTATAAGCATAAAAGGCTGTATGAACCTATTATTTTGTGCTTAATCTCCAAGGATCTTTAGACAAGACAATATGATAAAAGTTTGTCGGGAAGGCTGACGACGCGGTCGGTCGCTTATTTTAATTGTTTCTTAAACTAGTTCAAACTTGTTTGTTTTATGGGAACGGAATGAATTTATCCAACAATTATTAATAAGACGTTAACAATTTATGTAAAGAAAATTGAAACAAGTTGATTCATTTCACTTTATCGTGTTTTAACATTGAGTTCTTTACTTAGAATCATAATTCTCGAATATTTATACACCTAGTCGACCCATAAGTTCTGTTAAAAATGAGAATGCATTTCTTTTTAAATGAAGTAATGTAATATTTTTAAAATTTATACGTACATATTTATTAAATGACCATTTAGAATGGTCCATTGGTCCAACCATTTGGAAAGGTGACCACCTTTGGCTCTTATCATCATCATCAGCCCATATACGTCCCACTGCTGGGCACGGACCTCCTCTACTACCGAGAGGGTTTAGGCCTTAGTCCACCACGCTGGCCTAGTGTGGGTTGGCGGACTACACACCTAAGAAATTACTAAGAACTATTAGGTGTGCAGGTTTCCTCACGATGTTTTCCTTCACCGTAAAGTACGTGATGATTCATTGTGAATACACACATAACTTCGAAAAGTCAGAGGTGTGTGCCTGGGGTTTGAACCTGCGACCGCCGAGATTCTCGACCGCGCGCCTAAACCCCGAGGCCATCACTACTATACAGGCTCTTATACAGGCCTTTAATCTGTTGTAAGTGCACCTACGAACACGTAATTCCTGTGCTTCTTAATGTATAGCGCTGATCTCTTTTTATAAAAAATAAATTTAGTTATTTGAAATTATGCAGAATTACAAATAACATATTATATATTAACCAGCCGACACAATGTTACTTATTCGTTTTTATATCTAAAATTTCGTACGAAATATAACGCGAGGCGGGGCCAGTTAGACGTAACACAATAGAATGTCGGGCCAATGTAATCTCATTATGCGGACATTATATTATTTCAGTTGAATAACCAAAGTTCCTCCTGCGGTCCCTTCCTGAATATGCTTTATAACTTTCCTTGTTTGTTCAGGGGTTGCATTGGTATGTGGTACCTTTGTTAATTTGCGGTATCGAAGTTCTATTGACAATACATATTTGATATTAAAAGGGCATTAACATCAGAAATGAGGTTTCGCCTAACTTTTTCAACGAGAGATTTATGAGAATACTAGTTGGCAGTATATTATATCACATACATCACTTTTATGTATATCATCAGCCGAAAATCGTCTACTGCTGGATATAGGCCTCTCCCAAAGACTTCCAAAGCGCTCTGTCGGAAGGTTGTTCTTCTATGCTTGGTATTTCCCTACGCGATCAAATCAAGAATGAGGAGATCCGTAAGAGAACTCTTTTTTTTTTTTTTTTTTACGCGGGGAAAATCCATTTACGGACCATCCCACCCCCGGAGGGGCGAGGGTGTGTCGGACTCACCGGCGCCTTCCGACCCAGCATAGATGTTACCGCCCGTAGTTGTTGCGGGCGGCCGCTGGGCCGGGTCCCTACCAAAAATAATTGCGCCGTAATACCGACTAAAAACCCCGCGATGGCCACCATCAGCGCATTCAGCGAGACGGCCCCGGAATACCCTGAAGCCAGAGCTATGGATTGACCCGGGACCGCCTCTGCGCGGTGCCAAAAGGCACGGCAAAAGGATTTTAGTTCCTCCTCGGGGGCCGCCAAGATAGGGACGGCGGCCCCGCGTGGCCTCTGGGCGCCGGGCTAGATGTTCACCCGGCGCCTCCTACGTCGCCTGTTGCGACGAGCGGGATCGGTCTGCTCCCGATCCCGCTCCGCGCTCTCCTTCTGCGAAATGACACGTTCGCAGAAGGAGAGCATAGCTAACCTTAGCCCACAGGAATAGCAAGCTGAATTGGCAATGGGAAGACCACATACCTCGTCGAACTGACGGCCGATGGGGCAGAAAGGTTCTCGAGTAGAGGCCGCGTACCGACAAGCGCAACGTTGGACGTCCACCTACAAGGTGGACTGACGACTTAACGAAAATCGCGGGAAGCTGATGGATGCAGGCCGCTTCAGAAAGAGCGCTTTATGTATATCCGTACAACTTAGTTTGACAGCCCCATGGCGCAGTTATTGATCGTGAAACGAGAGCCGAGGGTCCGATCCTCGCACTGAGACAAATATTTGTGTAATCCACAAATAATTGTTTAGGTACTGGGTGTTTATGGTACCAAAAAGTCTCTAGTCGTTTCTGATACCCACGACACAAGACTTATATCTTAGTGTGGGGTCAAAACTATGTAGTTTTAGTTTAGTTTTTTTACTTGCGAAATTTAATTAAGTTTCTCTGGAGTTTTATGGAAGACCCTAAGTGCTATATTTTATACTTGCACGGCAAAATGAAAAAACACTTGATGGTAAGTACTATGCTCTTCAAACAAGGCGTAACTACGAGGCTACTACTTTAGCTCAAGGGTTTTAAAATTGTCTTTTCTTTCAAATACAGCCCAAAAAATATTAGTGATATCTGTTTGCCATTTCTTTGACGTCTACTTTACAAATATTTTTCCTCAAAAACAAAGTATATAGTCGGCAACATTTGCATTGCTTATTGTTGCGGTTGTCAAGGAAAACGTTGGCGATAACACTGTCGCTCGCCTTCGACGCTCAGAAGATTAACATCTCATTTACTTGGCGTTATTTTTCCGATATCCCTTTCCTAAGTCGAACCGTTTATAATAATAGAACATTTAGTAAAACAGAATAAGATTCATCATCAGCCCATATACGTCCCACTGCTGGGCACGGGCCTCCTCTACCATTGAGAGGGTTTAGGCCTTAGTCCACCACGCTGGCCTAGTGCGGGTTGGCGGACTACACACCTAAGAAATTCCTAAGAACTTTTTAGGTGTGCAGGTTTCATCACGATGTTTTCCTTCACCGTTAAAGTACGTGATAATTCATTGTGAATACACACATAACTTCGAAAAGTTAGAGGTGTGTGCCTGGGGTTTGAACCTGCGACCGTCGAAATTCTCGACCGTGTGCCTAAACCTCAAGGCCACCACGACTTAAAAAATAAGTAAAACAGTATAACAAAACAGAATAAGATTATGGTTGAAAAAGTGTCCAATGTCACAATAATGGTGTTTTAAAATAAATCCTATTCGCTGGTGGGGCGTTTAATACCGTTTTAGAATTCTGCCCTCAACAAGCGTTGAGCGGAAACTATTAAAACTGAGTTACGTAATGCCCATGGAATTGAGTTTTTTTTATCACAGGGTGAAATCTTTTAAGTAATTGCTACTGTTTTGTTTAGACTTGGGTGAATACCAGTTCCAGATGTCTAAAATGGGTGATCGACGGGCGAGCCGTATACCGCGGTTTTGGAGACGACGGTTTTTACTCGCGGATTCGTGGCTCGTAGGTGCTGATCGACTAGCGAGCAAAACAGTCGAGTGTAAACCGCAAATAAGGCAATATGTCTTGTTCGAAGATTGAAGTTTTGTGTTACCTCGGTATAGCATACCACGAAATGAATAAAAAAAAGCGAAGACGCCCTAAAGTTTGGGTTAAAAGTTGGATTCAAGTCGTCAGTGGTGATCACGCGGTCTTGCGCAGCGTGCCGAGAAAAAAATTAAACATAACTCCCGTCGATCATGGCCTTTAGGAATCGATAGGTATAAAAGTTCAGCTGCAAAATCTAGTTTCTACCTGCAGTTGTGGCGTTGTATATGCGTTAAAAGTTAATAAAGAAAATCACAAATTAAATAAGTATGAGTTTACATAGATTAAATGTAAAATAGAAGAACTAAAGTAACCGACATAGCACAGCGGATTAGCAAGTTGAAGTGGCAATGGGCCGGGCACATAGCGCGGAGAACCGATGGCCGATGGGGCCAAAAAATTCTCGAGTGGAGTAGGACGTCCACCGACAAGGTGGTCAGACGACCTAGTGAAGGTCGCGGGACGTCGCTGGTTGCAGGCTGCTTCCAACAGGTCCCTGTGGAAGTCATTATGAGAGGCCTATGTCCAGTAGTGGACTTCCATTGGCTGATGGATTGGATTGGATTGGAAATTGATTTTAATGCCATCTATGGGCACTTAAGGATTTCATGTTTTTTTTTTATCTTATCCAAATTCAAATTCTTAGTAAGAAAATCACGTAATCAAAGTAACTTCTTTATTGTACTGTGATTCGGAGCTTGAATACAAAACTCTTAATTCAAGGCTCAGTCAAATGTCTTTGAATAATCATGAGACATCCTTTGCTCGTTGTTTTTTGCTCTAATTATACTCCTAGACAGTACTAAGCATCATTTATTACGCTCTTTACGACAATATCTTGAGTGTTATATATTTATAAAAAAGATTGATTACTTGTAAGTCGTTTAGTATTACAAAGATTTTTTTTATCAGTTCAGCAGTTTTTAAATTTATCCATACATAGAAAATTACAAAAATTAAAAGGATATCAATTTAGGATTCGCAAGTTATACCCCAAGGGGCCGTTCAAGTATTACGTAAGCAAATTTTTCACAATTATTAGATTGGCATTTGGCATTGCTTGTTTTTGATGACATCGGGGAATGAGGGGGGTTTGAATGGTAATTACGAAAGCAGCATTATTTTTCTCTTACGGATTTTGTAAAAAAATTGTCTCGATAACTTGAATAAAAAATAAACAGAAAAGATTAAAATAATATTATGTATACTAACGTTATCATCATCATCATCATCAGCCCATATACGTCCCACTGCTGGGCACGGGCCTCCTCTAGAACTGAGAGGGTTTAGGCCTTAGTCCACCACGCTGGCCTAGTGCGGGTTGGCGGGGGTGTTATAATTGCGAATTATTTTTTTCGTAACAAGTACCAACATGAACGGCCCCTTAGTAGTTTCACGTTACTACTATAAAAAGTTGCATAAACCACATTTTGCCAGGTATGTATCAGTCCTACGTAATAGAGGGCGAACCTATTGCCTTTTTTTTATGGGAAAGGAGGCAAACGAGCTAGTGAGCCACCTGATGTTAAGTGGTCAACACCGCCCATGGACAGCCACAATACCAGAGGAATCATCAGTGCGTTGCCGGCCTTTGAGGAAAATATAGACTCTTTTCTTGAAAGTCCCTAAGTCATATCCATTCGGAAATACCGCCGAGGAAAGCTGTTTCGGGCACATTTCCAGAATCAGTGCTGCTACTGAGAATTTCCTAGTGGAAAAACCCAATAACACTGCCCGACCCGAGACCTCTAGATCGAACGGCACATACTCGTGCCGCTAGACTACGAGGCAGTCCAAAAGAGTATAAGAGTAAAATAAAAGGTTTTTCTGATGGATGCGGGCGTGTCGATACAGTCCACTGTTCCGAATTATTATAGCAACCCACGGTTGATTGTGCGGTGTCCATTAAAACGGGAGCGCTGTGCAAACGGAACGTTCCGCCGAATACTGGAATCGATTAGATTTATTTGTCCCATACGAATAACGCACTATTGAAATTTCAGACTATTCCCGTTTCGGAGCAGTTGAGTTGTCCATGTATTTGGAAAAGTGATTGCCGTGAATCGATCACGAATAGCATACGTAAATCTCCGGTGCCTCTATTCAGGCTTTGTTCTATGTATATGGGTCTCCTTTTATTGGTTATATTATTTAACGTTGATTTTTGGACGGCAGTTATGACCTACTATGACTCCCATAGACCCATATACCTAGTACGATTATGCAACAGGTTTTCATTTTATTTAATAATAATTAATATTGAGCATGAACTGACTTGACTGACTGCCTCGTGGTCTCGCGGTACAAGTATGTGCCGTGCGATCTAGAGGTCCTGGGTTCGATTCCCGGGTCGGGCAAAGTGTTATTGGGTTTTTCTATTAGGAAATTCTCGGTAACAGCACGGAGTCTGGAAATGTGCCCGAAAAACGGCAATAGGCTCGCCCCCTATTACGTGGTACTGATACATACTTGGCGAAATGTGGGTGCAGAAATGCACCTCTGCCTACCCCTTCGGGGAATACAGGCGTGAGTTTATGTATGTATGTATGAGAATGAACTTTATTATTACGCGAAAGAAAGAGATTTACCTTAACCGGAAAAGTTGCCAGTTCCCGCGCAACTGAGGAGATTTCCCTAATGAAGAAACTCGAACGGCTTCAGGAATCGAGCCTGCACTCGAATCGGTACTTTATACCTCCTCCGCCACAAGAAAATTTATATTATTAAGCGTTTTATTTCATAAACATTAACGGTCCTTCTTATAGACGTTACTTAATTTCATCATCATCATAGTCATAAGCCTATATACGTCCCACTGCTAGGCACGGGCCTCCTCTACAACTGAGAGGGTCTAGGCCTAAGTCCACCACGCTGGCCTAGTGCGAGTTGGTGGATTACACACCTAAGAAATTCCTAAGAACGTTTAGATGTTCAGGTTTCCCCACGATGTTTTCCTACACCGTTAATGCAAGTGATAATTCATTGTGAATGTGTATGTGTTAATTTAACGACTACTAAAACATTCTTTGTCTCGTTTCCTCTAACGTCATAGGTCATTTGATAGAGTAGGCCAAAGCATGATTCAAGAGTAGTTAAATTTATTAACATTTACTAGTAAGGCCACAACTATAAACGCAATTTCATGTATTCAAAATGCCACCCGCTGTTACCCTTGAGTTCACAGGAATTATTAAAACATTGTACAATAGATTAAGAAAGCATGCTTGATATTTTTTTAATATTTTTTTCTAGAAAATTCCACGTTATCCAAACATTTTTCCTGGCTTGTGTAGTTATAAAAAAGGGCATTACAGTTCAAAATTTACTACATCAATCAAAAACGGCTCGCAAAATAGGCACGCAAGGAATTTCTTCGCAACTTTTATGAAAAATGTTATAAGATTTTTTTCAAAGGAGTATCATAATTTTACACGATGAAAATAGGTTACCTAGACCGTGAATGACATTGGAACTTATCAGTAAAGTTTGATCAATAGCGGTTCAGTAGTTTCTGATGAAAGTGAACACTGAATTGACGATTTGTAAAAATGAAATTTTTCACCCATTGCATGAATAATTTATTATTATCTTTTGTCATTTTTGTGTATACAAAAAGAGGGCCGCTAGTCCAATCGTTATTTATGTCTTATACAATTTTTATTTTTCAAAGCTATTTGTATGTATTTGTGAGAAAGAAATTTTTTTTTGCTTTACATTGCTTTACATTGCTCAAAAAGCAGCGATGGCCTCGAGGTTTAGGCGCGCGGTTGAGAATTTCGGCGGTCGCAGGTTCAAACCCCAGGCACACACCTCTGACTTTTCGAAGTTATGTGTGTATTCACAATGAATTATCACTTGCTTTAACGGTGAAGGAAAACATCGTGATAAAACCTGCACACCTAAAAGTTCTTAGGAATTTCTTAGGTGTGTAGTCCGCCAACCCGCACTAGGCCAGCGTGGTGGACTAAGGCCTAAACCCTCTCAGTTGTAGAGGAGGCCCGTGCCCAGCAGTGGGACGTATTTGGGCTGATGATGATTACATTACTCGCGTTTTTTCTATGCATTGAGAATATTATTTCTTGATCAAAGGTGCCTACTCTAAGTCTGTCTCTGCTACACTGGTAAACTATGGTTTCATCAGCGTAGAAAACAGATTCGCAATAATATTAGAAATATTTCAACCGCTAAAATACGAGGATGAAGATAAAAGCAATAGATTTATAAATTAAAAACCACTCAAATACCATTTGAAACTGTAATAACGCTTTATCTTTTCTCATTAAGGAAATAAAATGCAAGACTGTAAGCGGACGGTCCATTTCGAAAATTCTCGTTCTTTAAGCACTGATATTTACTGCTAGATTGCATTCACGAAGTTAAATCATCGTTTTGGCGGATGAAAAACACATTTTGCGAAGTTATCCCAACGCGGGCACAAAGCTTGGCTAAAGAATATTTTAAGTTTGAATGTGGCCGCTGATGTAACGACCGGAAAATGTCGAGTCTGCAACAATGGGTACTATTATCGCTTACATGACTCTCCAATATCTATTACAGTCTCTAGTTGTTATAATTTTGGGTTCACACTAGCCTCTTCGTGTTTGTTGTGTTATATGTTGACTTTTAATTTGATAATCCCGTAGAAATTTAACAGAATATCCTGGATGAAATCGAAAAGTCTGCGTTGAATTTGGATTTAAACCACAGTTTGCAGATTGTTTTAGGTCTCCAAGCGTTTTAGACATTACCTTTAGATGCGTAGAATAAATAGAATAGAAAAACTGTCACTCTGGCTCTGACTGTCTCGTAAACTGGTTCTTGGTTCGAATTCCGGGGCGGAATAGTGTTATTAAGTTTTTCCATTACGCAATTATTCGTTGCAGCACGGAGTCTGGAAATATGCCCGAAAACGGCAATAGGCTTGGTCTATGTTACGTGAGAATTGTTTTTATTATGTTTTTTATTTTTTTTTTGTTTTGATTTTATTTGCTTCTTTTAGTTTTCTTTAAGAATTGTTGTCACTCCACCAGGGCCAATATGATGATGGTGATAATTAAAGGGAAGACACTGACTTCTGCAACACAGTTTATACTAGTGCAGAAGTCAGGGAATTCTTTTATACTTTATATTTTGTTTGTGACTAATAAAGAATTTATTTATTATTTACTCAAAACACGAAGGGCAAAATGTGAGTACTAAGTTCCACATCTGCCTAATCCGTCGGAGATACATGCGTCAGTATGTGAAAGTAAATAGAAGTTCCGTTTTAATTAAATTAACTTTGTGTTCTTTTAACTTTCGGCATAATACAACTTACTCGATTAAATTAATGAAAGTGACTTATAACTCAATTGTGTTTATTCGAAACCATTCATCGAGGAAGTTTTATTAACGAGGAAAGTTGTCCAGTTTGGTCGCAATCGATTCTACTCTTCAATGGGTACTTGTGAGGGTGATGCTTGCACGAAACTTGTCGCTCTTCATTTAATTCTTCTAGTTTTTCCTCATAGTGTAGAGATAACGTCGAATTTACTTAATATTTGGTGACATTAAATAGAGCATGTTTTGTCTTCCGTCATCAGCCATCATTTGTTGACAGCCCTGTGGCGCAGTTGGCTAGATATTAGTTTCGGGTCTGGGTGTTTGTGAGACCGAAAAGTCCCTCGTAGTTTCTGATACCCACGAAACAGGATTTGTATCTGTCAAATATCAGCCAGGGTGGTTATTTTAAAAAGACGCAGAACCGTTGACCTTTGTTTGGTCATCGGCTCTGCTTTACTACATTACGCCTAATACTTATTATGCGGCAATATTTAGCTTGTAACTATGATTGCTATTTGTAATTAGATTTATTGCAAACTATGGGAAATATAATGAAAGCGAAATAAGCAAACACAACCACAAACAACAGTGGTTCTACTCACAATGTTTCCTTGGCAATACCAGCGGCGAGAGAGCGCTCCAAGCGCAACACTCGCCTTTATAAAGGTTCGGTCGCCCCTCCATTGGCGAACGTCATCAGCAAAGTATTTTAAAAACAAATTGATAATGTCACAAATCATGATAATTAATTTTAATATTTTTAAACCTTATTTTTTATATTTCAGTGTCCTAAAGTTATGAAATATTGATTAGAATTATTTCAGATTTATTTCAACAAACAAGTGTCAACATAAAGACTAATAAAATCAAAAGATTATTTAATTACGTTAATGAGACATCTCTAAATTACTATATTGAATAAACAGATTTTTGGTGATATTTAAATTAACCAATGAATGGTAATTAAATATTTCTAAAGTTAACTTAAATATTAGTTTAATAATCTTCGCGGCGACATATCCTATAGTAAATACTATACTTCAATCATCATCATCAGCCCATATACGTCCCACTACTCCTCCAGGGCCTCCTCTACAACTGAGAGGGTTCTATAGGTACTTCAATACGACCCGTTAAAGAGAAATCGTCCTTAAATTATTTACAATAGGAGCACACAAATACAGCAATCATCATCATCATCATCATCAGCCCATATACGTCCCACTGCTGGGCACGGGCCTCCTCTACTGAGAGGGTTTAGGCCTTAGTCCACCACGCTGGCCTAGTGCGGGTTGGCGGACTACACACCTAAGAAATTCCTAAGAACTTTTAGGTGTGCAGGTTTTATCACGATGTTTTCCTTCACCGTTAAAGCAAGTGATAATTCATTGTGAATACACACATAACTTCGAAAAGTCAGAGGTGTGTGCCTGGGGTTTGAACCTGCGACCGCCGCAATTCTCGACCGCGCGCCTAAACCTCGAGGCCATCACTGCTTCTTAATACAGCAAAACGGGTTCCTAATCCGGCTTACGGTGCCAGTATCAGAAAAGCGAGTTCACACAAAATATGAGCATACTCGTCCATAATACAAACTTTTCAACATCAAAAAGGGACAGAATTCGAATGGAGAATCAAAGCTTTGTTCGGCTTATAATTTTAACGAGTTCGTATTCACAAATTGTGAAGTATGTTTAGGATGTTCTATACATCGCTTCTGATGTTTTCTGTAATGATTAAAAGAATTTCGCGGAATTTGAAACAATGAGAACAAAAAGTGTATGTGGAATTATTTGAAGCGCTTTATTGTGTGGGTCAATTACATGTTTGTTTTGTAGGTTTAAACAAAGTTTTCTTCCCCGCGATATTTTTAAATGACTTAGGGACGTTCAAGAAAAGAACCTATATTTTCTTCAAGGGCCGGTAACGCACCGATGATTCCTCTGGTATTATGGGTGTTCATGGGCGGTGTCGACCACTTAACATCAGGTGGCTCACTAGCTCGTTTGCCTCCTTGCCCATAAAAAGGTTGAAAGCTATATACTCAATATAAAATAAGTAAATACACCCAACAGTCACATACATAGTTCTGATCCCACACTAAGATACAAGTCTTGTGTCGTGGGTATCAGAAACTACGAGAGACTTTTTTGGTCACACATACACCCAGACCCGAAACAAATACCTATTTGTGGATCACACAAACATTTGTCTCGGTGCGGGGATCGAACCCGCGGCCTCTCGTTTCGCAAGCTGGTGTTTAGCCAACTGCGCCACGGGGCTGTCGAATCTAATCTAATCTATTCCTCCGGATTGAGGCTATAGAAATGCACGTGTGTGACAAATTTTAAATCCGTCGGTCCAGTATTGATATCGAGTAATCCAGATTCGGTGCAAATTAGCTGTGACAGACAGACACACGAGTGAGACCTACAAACGTTTTTGAGATAAAATGCTTTTAAAATAGTATATAAGCCCAACTAGCCTTAATTTACATTTGATCATCCTTTATATAGATTCTAGATTATTATTTATTTAAGTCTAATGTTTTGCATACGGAATAAATGCAAACGCATAAACTAGTCTTGATATAAATGGTAAATAAATCGCCTCCTCTTCATTTTAAGGGCTGTGCTTTTGTGTACTGACTGGCCTAGTTGGCGGACCACAAAAAAAAATAAAAAAATTTAGGTGTTCGGGTTTGTTACGATGTTTTCCTACACCATTAAAACACGTGATGATTCTTTGTGACAAAAATCTAAACTGCCTCGTGGTCTCGCGGTACAAGTATGTGCCGCGCGATCTAGAGGTCCTGGGTTCGATTCCCGGGTCGGGCAAAGTGTTGTTGGGTTTTTCCATTAGGAAACGGCAATAGGCTCGCCCCCTATTACGTGGGACTGATACATACTTGGCGAAATGTGGGTGCAGAAATGCACCTCTACCTACCCCTTCGGGGAATACAGGCGTGAGTTTATATGTATGTATGTAAAAATCTAAATAGTGTCGCCACATTTAATACGTATGATTTCAGATTACGCCATATCTACTACGTCAGCTTTAAGGATTTTTCTGGAAAAAGATGTCTCGGAAAGAGCGCGCTCATAACTCAATCAATTTAATGAAGGCCGTGGCGTCCCCAATGGGCGACTTCACTTACAAAATCAATTTGTACCGCCCACCGCAAACTTTCTCCGCGTAGGGTCACCATATGGAGGAATGGTTACAGAAAATTCACTCAACTATTGCGTGAGCATTTCATTGGTCCGATTATAGGGTAAAATTGGGGCATAATCAACTTGGATGTGAGTTGTGATAAAGCAAAATATAAATTAATAGTGATATTTGTTAGGCTTGCTTGAAAAAGTGATGGAATTGACATTTGATGAAAAAAAAATAAGTACCAGTATTTTAAACAGGAACATAAAGAACAATAGCTGAGAATATTTCCATTTACTGATGCCACTTACGAATACTAGGAAGAGTATTCCATATATTATTCGTTGTAAATGACTTAATGGAAAAACCCAATAACACATAGACTGAATTGAATCTGGGACTACTCGACTGCTCGATGCAGTCTTATGCCTCGTAACCAACGCTGCATCAGCCCACTTCTTCATTAAGGCGTAGTGTATACTGATGAAGCGGTGATGGCCTCGAGGTTTAGGGACGCGGTCGAGAATTTCGGTGGTCGCAGGTACAAACCCCAGGCACACACCTCTGACTTTTCGGTGTTATGTGTGTATTCACAATGAATTATCACTTGCTTTAACGGTGAAGGAAAACATCGTGATAAAATCTGCACACCTAAAAAAAAAGTTCTTAGGAATTTCTTAGTTGTGTAGTCCGCCAACCCGCACTAGGCCAGCGTGATGGACTAAGGCCTAAACCCTCTCAGTTGTAGAGGAGGCTCGTGCCCAGCAGTAGGACGTATTTGGGCTGATGATGTGATGTATACTGATACGATAATAATTAAACACTACGCTGCTACATTACGCATTATACGAATTTTTTAATCCAGGATACGAACGATTCGTATGCAAAATTCCATCCCAACCGGTCCAGCCGTTTTTGTCTTTTTGAGAATCAAAATCCAAACATAAAAGTATAATTTAATATGATTATCTTTTAACAAAAATGTCAATAAGGGTCAACTATCCCATCAATCACTACTAAGCGATTGCAACTGAACCCAAATTGCCCATGATGACGGTGTTACGAAAAAAATAGCTTTCGGCCCTTTGCAATCGCGGCTAATACGAGTGGAAAGTGGGTGAGCGCTTATGGCCCCACTCTAACTAAAAGCTGCAGGATGTTAGGGGCACTAGTATTAACTTGATGGTTAGCGCGCAACTTCACAGCTCACTCACTGTTTTACTTAGTTCTACTGATGGAAGCAGCTTTTGTAAGACGTCTATATTGTCGCCTGAGTTCTCGAAGAGGTAGACATGCATGTTTAGGTGTGGTATCTTTTAAAAACTCACATTTCGCGAGTCGTGTTTTTTTTAATAGGGAGCGAGTCTATTGGCGATTGTCGGGCACGTTTCTAGACTCCATGCTGCAACTGATAATTTCTATACAAAAATCCTAAAAAAACTGCCTGATCCGGGAATCGAACCCGGGACGTCTTAAACGCACGAAACACTAATACTATAGGACCAAGGAGGCAGTCAAACGGCGTATATTTGTCTTTGTACGAATAGCTGATACAAAGAATAATTTCTTTGTTATTTTCTATCATCATCACCATCAGCCCATGTATGTCCCACTGCTGGGCCTCCTCTACAGCTGAGAGGGTTTAGGCTTTAGTCCACCACGCTGGCTTATTATCTTTATATGCTCAAAATCTCACCGAAGCTCGCGGTTATTTCGAAATGCATTGAAAATTGTTATTAGGCAGATTTAAGGATGTCTTATAGGACGCCTTGAAGAATGTGGCGGGCAACGTATGAGCTGCTCAAGACCGCGCTAGATGGCGCTTACTTGGGGAAGCCTACGTTCATCAATGGACGGCAATAGCCGGAGTCTTTAAATAGTAAGTTGTAATAATAATGTCGGGTTAATTCAATGAGTAAAAGGGGAGGTGTAATCCAAAAGGGTATATTATTATGTTAATTGAATTTCACTCAATCTAATTTGGAGCTGAGTTGATATTTATCATTAAAGTTATGTATATAAACTAAGAGAATTTATTGGGAAGGCCGTTATGTTGTAAATTGGCGCTCATCCTGGGTTCGGTTCTCTGCTCAGGCGAAGATTTTTTGGATTTTTTTTACGATATACTCTGTTGCATGGAGTTTGGAAATGTATAACGTTTGTTGTTAATAATTTGGTACCAAAACGCAGCTGGCGCAAAATGGTTGTAAAATACTCTCCTGATTACCCTTTCGGGGCTACAGTTACTAGACAGTATATACTCTTATATGTAGATTTTAATTGAATCGACATTGTCCTAACACGGATATATGGTGGTTCAAAACAAGCCCCGAGAAACTACGAGAAGTTGTATGTCAAACTTTGGACGCATAAATCAAAACGAAATGTAGTTTGATACTTCAAATTTGAACAGTTGGTAGCCTTGTAACTGTTAAATGTGTCTGCGATACAATCTTCAGTAGCTCATTTCATGGGACCGACGGCTCCTACTTTATTGTAAGGTTGTGATAGCCGTTTGAAGAGCCACGCGGGGATTTCTAAACTGTAGAAAACTTGCTTAAAATAGTTGATTCTATGTAAAAGGTATTCATAATGCTATCTAACTTATATAATTTCGGAGAAAACTATGCATACCTTAAGAGTCATTTAACAGCCCCGTGGCGCAGTTGGCTAGACACCAGCTTGCGAAACGTGAGGCTGCGGGTTCGATCCCCGCACCGAGGCAAATGTTTGTGTGATCCACAAATATTTGTTTCGGGTCTGGGTGTTTGTGAGACCGAAAAGTCTCTCGTAGTTTCTGATACCCACGACACAGGACTTGTATCCTAGTGTGGGGTCAGAACTATGTATGTGACTGTTGGGTGTAGGGGGAAGTCCCCTAGTGGCGGACACTTAAGGTTTTTAGGAAAAAATTTAAAAACCTTTCTGAAAAACGTATCTTTATTGACAACTAAAGTAACTCAACAAATATTAAAATCCAAATAAACAAACAAAATTGCAATTTCTGCATAATCATATTAAAAAAACATAAATGAAACTTTGGTGAGAATAAACGCATTCTTTGCAAGTGGCACCTAGTACCGGACAGATTTCAATCAAAACACTTAGAATCGGAAAGTTTTAAAACATGTGACTCCGATCACATATATAGGTGTCTGAACATTCTGGATGACATTCCAGAGCTTCATGAGCCCACTTATGGCAACTGGAGCTTTGTATCCAGTCCTCGTCGTTATCCTCTAAGCATACTACGCAAGTAGTTTTTTCTGATTGCGATGATTCAGTAAATGACGGTTTTTTCTTAACATTTTTATTTCCTTTGTTTTTGGCTTTTACTCCTTCGGCTTGCTTTCCCTTTTTTGCTTTGGCTTTCTACCTTTGATTTCTTTCCTTTCCCCTTCTACTGCAGTTTTAAAGTTAGATCTGATAATTTTTTTCCTCTTTAGCTTGTTTTTCATTCTCTTTTTATTCGACAGCAATTTTAAAGGTGGATGATGTTAAAATTTCTTTTTTTTCACATTGTTTTGGAATGTTGTAGCGCAACGAAGCTTCTTTCAAAGAAATTTTAGTTATCATAACTTTAGTTATTGCAGTTTGTAAACTTGCTTGGTCCCTATTTCCGTTCTTTTTCTTCTCTTCCATTTTGGTTTGATTTCATTCTTCTGTCCTTTGATAAAAAATTATGACAGTCATAACAATAAGTATAAATACAGACAAGAAAAACTAACATATTCTCTGTCCGGCGTTAAGGGACTACTTTGTGTCCGGTGCTAGGGGACAGAGAATCATCAGAATTATTATATTGCATTTAAAAACTAGGTTAGAAATCTTCAAAAATGTTACTTGATTACGAATACCAAAGGAGCACTACCTTTAGTTAGAATAAGCATAAACAATTAATTACAAATGCTTTTTTATAACACTCGCTTGAATATTATGTGATGCAGTGTCCTTCCACCTAAAATGGCTAACAACGTCTCCCACTTTTGCCACACGCGTCACTGACTTACCGCATTCCGTCACTCGTAATTGCTACGTCCCCCCGTTCCTTTTCAATCGTCTTTGAAATGCTCGCTTTCGGAATTGCCGAAATAATACGAGTGTCCGGCCCTAGGTGCCGTCCGGGGTTACGGGACTTCCCCCTATTTATTTATTTATTTATATATGTATATAAGACGTAGTCCCTTAAACATGTTACTAAGGGGCCGTTTAAGTATTACGTAATTACGTAAAAACGTCGAGATTTTCGGCGGTCACAGGTTCAAACCCTATATAAATTTATCATATAAACTGTTATCTAAAGTAAATTACAAAAACTTAAAATTCTTTTAATGTTTATCTACTACCTACTAATATTTTCATGACATTATATTTCATACCGCCTACTTACTTTGAAGAATTATCTTCTTTGTATTCAAAGACTTAATTATAATTATACTTTGTTATTGAATTAATTATTCTTGGATGTTTTTCTACGTCAGGAATAATGTTTCAAGTCTTTTCAAAGGTCATGAGAAAAAAATCCCAGACCTTTTTTGCGATTAAGTTTTCTTTAGTTTTTCATTGAAATAAATTTTAAAAAGTGTGTCTTTAGTTTAAAAGATGAAGCAGAATAGCGGTATGTTAATTGATACACCATCTCGGTGGTCGCGTGTTCATACAATTATTTATACTAGTAACACATTTTTCGCCACTCAAAACTCTATTTTGACAATTAAACTTATGACCATGCAACATTTTTTTTATTTTTTTTATTAAAATATTATTTAATAGATCCTCTTTCTCTTTTCGATCTACTACGTAACTACTTTTACAACATACATCTCTAAATCCTACACCAAAACTTATTCAGCCAGCATTACTCGACAGCGTTTAAAACTGCTCAGAGAAAATATTTTAAGCCTCCGAACGAGAGATAAAATTCATCAGTTTTATTTGGTCGGCTGTTCGATAATTTTTTGTGCGATCCATCCGACCTTCATCCCTTTGCTGTGGGAATTTTGTTCACCCGAACGAGTAAGCCGTAGCCGATTAATTAATATAAAAAGTTACTTTCCGAACATTCGGATGTGTTTAATTATGGCTTAACAAAGTTGCGTCGAACTATTTTTTCGTTACTGTCTATAGTTTGTTTGTCTGTGGTTATAATAATTGCAATGTTTCAAACTCGCATGTACTTTAGTGTTTTAACACGACTGTCTAAAGCGCATTGTAATATTTTAGAGGTTAATATCCTACATTATAGTAGTGTACATTATAGTGTATTAGTGTATGTCACTTTCTTAATTTATTTTAGTCATGATGATCGCGATAAAGAAAAAGCAGTGATGGCCTCGAGATTTAGGCGCGCGGTCATTATTTGTAATGTAATGTAATTTCTTTATTTATTTTAGTCATGATGATCGCGATGATGAAAAAGCAGTGATGGCCTCGATGTTTAGGCGCGCGGTCGAGAATTTCGGCGGTCGCAGGTTCAAACCCCAGGCACACAACTCTGACTTTACGAAGTTATGTGTGTATTCACAATGAATTATCACTTGCTTTAACGGTGAAGGAAAACATCGTGATAAAACCTGCACACTTAAAAATTCTTAGGAATTTCTTAGGTATGTAGTCCGCCAGCCCGCACTAGGCCAGCGTGGTGGACTAAGGCCTAAAACCTTCTCAGTTGTAGAGGAGGCCCGTGCCCAGCAGTGGGACGTATTTGGGCTGATAATGATGATGATGATGATCGCGAGTGCAGATTAATAGGTCACTTAACGGCAAACCTAGCATACATCGTAAAAAGGATATAAAGTCTAGAAAATCTTGAATCTAGTGTCCAGCAGTGGTACTAAAACCACAGACCCCCGAACCCAGGACCACCTACGAGCTACGAGGGCTATAGTGAAATATACAAAAAACCGAATTGAAATATCTCAATAAGAAAACACCTTTGTACCTATCTCAATTTCGTCTTCAGTATCCAATAAAATAAATTAAATTACGTTCCATTTTTTAATCCGAAGATATTGAAACTTTGGGAGACGAATTTATACGGAATGAAATTAAGAATCTCCCGGTTCTCAAGGCGTACGGCTCTAGCGATCCGATGAAATACAATTCATCTGATTGACATGAAAAATTAAGAAAGCACAGAACACCCTTCTGTTTCAAGAATAAAAATATTTTTGACCTTATTCTGAGCTTAATATCGTTCATCATCATCCCATATACGTCCCACTGCTGGGCACGGGCCTCCTCTAGCATTGAGGCGGTTTAGTCCACTACGCTGGCCTAGTGCGGGTTGGCCGACTACACACCTAAGAAATTCCTAAGAACTTTTAGGTGTGCAGATTTCATCACGATGTTTTGCTTCACCGTTAAAGTAAGTGATAATTAATTGTGTATACACACATAACTGGGGTTTAAACACGCGACTGCCGAGATTCTCGACGGCACGCCTTAACCTCGAGGCCATCAATACTGTTCAACTATTATGATGATCGATTACATGTGGCTTGGGTTATAAAATTGCATTCATTTCAAATTATGGACAAGCATAACCCCAATAAATAAATAAAGAAACCCCAATTCGTCACACAATAAAAATGTATTTCCAAAAAAAATATGCGATACAAAAGCTCCACATAAAAACCCATTAAACACGGCCATCGGGGAAACTAAAGGATAATTTTGACACAAAACCATTTGGTAAATTGAACGCGCTTCGGTCACGCGCTAGACACCCGTAAAAGCCACTCTGACTGACAGTTATTTAATTGCTATCGCCATTGTCCATTGGGTTTTCTTGTGTATTCACGGCTTTTTCCTTGCAAGTGGTAAGTGATTGAATTTTGTATGAAGATCGATTTGTCCAAGTATGTGCCGTGCGATCTGGAGGTCAAGATTCCCAGGTCGGGCAAAGTGTTATTGGGTTTTTCTATTAGGAAATTCTCAGTAGCAGCACGGAGTTTGGAAATTTGCCCGAACAAAGGCAATAGGCTCGCCCCCTATTACGTGGGACTTATACATAAAATAAATAAATACACCCAACAGTCACATACATAGTTCTGACCCTACATTAAGATACGATTCTTGTGTCGTGGGTATCAGAAACTAGGAGAGACTTTTTGGTCTCACAAACACCCAGACCCGAAACAAATATTTGTGGACCACACAAACATTTGTCTCGGTGCTGGGATCGAACCCGCGGCCTCTCGTTTCGCAAGCTGGTGTCTAGCCAACTGCGCCAAGGGGCTATCAAATAACATATATGTCAAATACATACCTGGCGAAATGTGGGTGCTAAAATGCACCTCTGCCTACCTCTTCAGGGAATATAGGCATGATGTATGTATATATGTATCGATTTGTCGATTGTGAAATATAATAAAATTGAGGTATAGTTGCGTTGGTCACATAAGTGTGTTCAATACAATACCTACACATACTCACACCTGAATTTTGGAAGGAGTAGGCGTGGCGTTTTAAGCCTAATTATCACCAACTTTCTAACACACTCTACGTTCCCAGACTTCATGATTCTATTGAGAGATTCCTTATAGAAAATCTCAATAGCCTTTTGTTCGACGCCAGAATCAAAACCGTCACGCCTCAGTCGTTTGTACATATGTTTGTATCCAATAGAAAAACGTAATTGTCTTAAAGGATATTACATTAAAACTTTATCAATTGTCTTACCTTTTGCAACAAGTTGACGCATTAGCACACAATCTATACATCTATACAAATAAATAAAAATGGAGTGTCTGTTTGTAATATTGAAATAACCGCTTTTTAATAAATGTATATGGATGTATACACGGTACATATACAAAAATAACGTTTTTTACAATTTTTGCCTGTCTGTCTGTTTGTTCCGGCTAATCTCTGAAACGGGTGGACCAATTTTAGCAGGACTTTCACTGGCAGATATCTGATGTAATAAGGAGTAACTGACTAATGACTGTTAGGCGGAACGAAGTTCGCCGGGTCAGCTAGTAATTAATAAAGTATGTACAAGTAGTGATGGCCTCGAGGTTTAGGTACGCGGTCGAGAATCGCGGGTTCAAACCCCAGGCACACACCTCTGACTTATTATGTGTGTATTCACAATTAATTATCACGTACTTTAACGGTGAAGGAAACCATCGTGATGAAACCTGCACACCTAAAGGTTCTAAGGAATTTCTTAGTTGTGTAGTCTGCCAACCCGCACTAGGCCAGCGTGGTGGACTAAGGCCTAAACCCTCCCCTTTCAGTGGGACGTATATGGGCTGATAATGATGATGATGATAAATTAATAGAGTTATACGTAAAATAATTCTAAACATGACTCACGACATGCTGGCCTATAATACTCTTATTTGATGGATTGACATCTTTCCATGCTGAAAGCGGACAATTCCAATTCTCCTCAGCTACAAATCTTCGTCCAGTAATCTAGACATAAAGATGACATGGTACGCATTAATTAGCTCTATCTGTCACCAAGCAGTCTGACAATAATGTTTCAACATTACGATGTTAGGCTTTCAGTACCAACGGCTGTCATTAATTTCTGACATTTACTATTAATGCTTTATTATCTGCGGGTAGTTCGTCATTTCAGGGCTTTGTTATGGGACAATTTGACAAGTTTCGTCGTCAATTTGTACGGTATATTCGAGCTTCAAGGGATGTTGAAATATGTTTTCGTAGGATGTCGTGAATTATTTCCTTGGATTTTTATATTGTTGGGATATTAGTTTATGATATATGATCATAATTACATATATTTTGTGATAATTTTGCAGGCTGCTTCCAATAGGTCCCTGTGGAAGTCATTGGGAGAGGCCTATGTCCAGCAGAGGACTTCCATTGGCTGATGGATTGAATTGTGATAATTTGGTGTAAAAGGGACGAAACCGCTTCGATTTTAATGTTTTTGGTAATTATTTTCAAGGTAATATATCCTAGCTATCTTGGCCACTATAGGCTACCTTAACATCGAAAATCGTGAAACAATCGTGAAAAAGCTATAATTCAAAATGAACGACAGTCAACTAGAATTGTGAGCAAGAATATACGCTAGGACATAATTCACAATTCCTACATCTTTTCAAGGCCTAGGACTTAAGGAAAAATGGCACGAACGAGGTCCAACAAATCGGATTTCGGTATCTGCCGCGCTGAATTTATTATCACATTTTGAAACGTTACGCTCAAGTTTATTTATGGGCCCTTAGTGTTTTGATTTACAGTACCTTCATAACTTGGATGATAAGCGACTTAGCATGATATCTTGAGACCCTAATGACAGTATGAAGGGCCGAAGTTTCGGGTGTCCGCGGGGAAAGGGTCCTTAATTCCTGTTTGAGGCCACGTCGACAGGATTGCTCGATAAATATGTCAGTAGGTGAGCGCGGGGGGTATATTGTAAATATGAGTTATGGGGTAAATATTTATTCCGATAAATGGAATTGAAGTATCTATACGTAGTCAAAAAAAAAATTTACAAGAGGAATTTCTTTAGTTCTCGTTAAGTGATGTAATTTAAAAAATAAAAAAAGTTAAAATAAACACAAAGATTTAAAATAAAAATATTAATATATATTGATTTAATTAATCTGTAACAATCAAAAACCCTCTCAATGAAAGGTAAAGGCCTAAATATTTAAATTAGTGTATAATTTTGAATGCACATTGTTATTGAAACTATAAGTCGTATAAGCAAGAAATAAAAGGTTTTTTATTTTTATTTATTTATTTAAGTGATGTAATGTCTAAATAGTCGACTAGTCAATGATGTGATTTTTATTATATAGATTGATTAAAACTTGAAAAATTTAACATGCACAATGTTTTTTTTTCAGACTGGTTGATGCTTCAACAATGGGTATAATGGACAGATAAGTATATTAAAACAAATACATCTAACAGTCACATACTGTTCTGACCCCACATTAAGATACGAGTCTTGTGTCGTAGGTATCAGAAACTACCAGAGTCTTTTCGCACTCACAAACACCCAGACCCGAAACAATTTTTTATGGTTCACTTAAACATTTGTCTCGGTGTGGGGATTGAACCCGCGGCCTCTCGTTTCACAAGCTAGGGTCTAGCCAAGTGCGCCACGGCACTGGCAATCGTCGAATAGGGTTGAGTAATAAAAGGCAATTACAATTGGTGAAATAAGACGCAATTGACACACCACGGGTAAATAACTATAGTAATTGTTAATGAATTTTCAGCCATGGCTTTCTATTCGCCGTTTGTATTTTATCGGGAAAAAATCCTATCCTACATATATATATTTTATAGATAGTCTCTCGGCCTCTTGATAACGCCGACCCGTCGACGTCCTTCGCAGGGTTTTCCTGTAGGATAGGGACGAATGGCAAAAACAAAGAGAGGCCTATACCTAAAAATGGGTTAGTACGGTCTGAAAATGTCGATAAAAATGACGAAAAGTACGCTGTATTTTATATGAATAACAAATTTAATACATTGAATCAGTAAAAGGTTATAAATTATTAAAAGTTATTGTTATTTATGTCCCGGTCAGGAAAGCATATTTCTCTAGAGGAGAATGGGCAAGAAATTCTAATGTTGTTTTAGTGGTAGTTTTAAATACAATTTTATCTTCTTTTTATTTTATTACAATAGTAAGATAAAGCACTTCTTAGTTGCAATAGATAAGTAAATAAAGTCCACCCAGGAAACTTGTGACTTTCGTATTATGATTAAGATCTGGACATTTCCCAAAACAAATTTAACTACATAATAAAAAAGAGCAATTCTCCTAATTGTGAATTATGAGGTAAATTCGAAGATATCATGCACTTGTTGATAAAATGTCTTCGGTTCAAAGACCGAAAGAAAAAGTAGAAAGAATGTAGGATTATTTAATCACATCCTGTCAGAGCCATTATCTGACCAGGCCTTTTTGTTATTCGAATTTGTATATGATAGTTTAGTTAAAATAGTTTGTTATAGCTTATAGTATACAGTAGGTAGGTACGAAGGGACTGACATGTATGGTATCATATATATGACGTCACGGGGCTGTCATATATAAGTATGACAGCCCCGTGGCGCAGTTGGCTAGACACCAGCTTGCGAAACGAGACGCCGCGGGTTCGCTCCCCGCACCGAGACAAATGTTTGTGTGATCCACAAATATTTGTTTCGGGTCTGAGTGTTTGTGAGATAGACAAGTCTCTCGTAGTTTCTGATGCCCACGACACAAGACTCGTATCTTAATGTGGGGTCAGAACTATGTATGTGACTGTTGGGTTTATTTATTTATTATTTATTTTATTTATATATTAGTTGCCCCTTTTTTGTTGAATAAAAAAAAAAGACATTCATTCGCAGACATATGCTTTTTTCTATCGTTCCGTTTTACGCAGTAATTCTGAAACATTTTTTTCCAAATAGAAATGTGACCTTTATTCGTAACTATTCGAGTGGATCTACTCTCGGTTCGGTGAACTAATCAGCTCGGCAGATATCGCTACTTTTGTCTGGTCCGTCTGTTATCGGGTTACCACGAGGAATCGTTGCGAAATGTTTCTCTGGAAATATTGGATTTAGCTTTATTTGTTCAGTGTACTCAATTGAAATAGAATATAATAAAACAAAAAAAAAAAAGTCTGGACTGCCGTGTTGAACCTTCGGTAAAATTATATGCCGTGCGATCTAAAGATCACAGGTGCGATTCCCTAATCGGGTAATGTGAAATTTAGTTGTTTTTACTTTACAATTTGTGCATCCAAATCATCATCATCAACAACCCATATACGTCCCACTGCTGGGCACGGGCCTCCTCTACAACTGAGAGGGTTTAGGCCTTAGTCCACCACGCTGGCCTAGTGCGGGTTGGCGGACTACACACCTAAGAAATTCCTAAGAACTTTTTAGGTGTGCAGGTTTTAACGCGATGTTTTCCCTCGGCGTTAAAGTACGTGATAATTCATTGTGAATACCTACACACATAACTTCGAAAAGTCAGAGGAAAGTGCCTGGGGTTTGAGCCCACGACCGTCGAGATTCTCGGCCGCGTGCGTAAACCTCGAGGCCATCACGACTGTTATCCAAAGCATAGTACATAAGAATAGAAAGATACGTAAGTAAGGCTGTTCAAGCTATTTACGGATCTACACGACTAAGGAAGGATAGAATAAAAATTCATGTACAAATTTTCAAAAACAGCACGAAGTCATGACTTGTGCTCGAAAAATAGCAATTGGCTCGGTCCTTTTACGTGTGACTTAAAACATCCATGAAATAAAGCTGTACGTATCTAGTGAATGTTTCTGCTGTAGCGGCAATCCGCTACCGCTTATCCGCCCGCTCATAAATAGGGACCGCCGGCTACGCCTCACCTACACGCCGCGCCCGCACCCCGCTCCGGCGTGATCGCCGGCGCAGCCAGTGAGCATTCTGCACGCGGTCGTCCGACGAGATACTTACCTTCCTTTATAGTTTGCTCGCGCCTCGATTTTATTTCTTCGCCTCGCGTTTCTAACGTCTCATTACTTATTCTATTGTCTTCGTTTCTCACTTCCTTCTGTCTTCAAATTGTAAAAACCTTTATCTTTAAATTATATCTTCCATCTGAATTGTGTGTGTTTTTTACTTGCAATCGCGATAGCTACACGTTATCTCGCATACCAATCGCTGACCACACAATCTCATTAAACATTAGTAGAAACAACTAATACAACTACACTGCATGTGTGTTTTAATAACTTTGACTAAAATATGTGGCATAAAAAAATTGCCAGTTTCAGTGAAATGGCAAATTTTCTTAGGCACGTAATTCATCCCTATGGGCCTTAGCGGTTGTATTCTCAACAACGTTGAAGAAGTAAAGTTTAATTTATAAACTAACTAATTATAAACTATCTCCAAAGGGTGACGAATTTTCACACAAACTTTTATCATTCATTTAAGTCCTCTGGGCATGAATTTCCAAAAAACATTTTGCCATTTTTTGTAAATAAATTATACATACACATACATAAACTCACGCCTGTATTCCCTTATGGGGTAGGCAGAGGTGCATTTCTACACCCACATTTCGCCAGGTATGTATCAGTCCCACGTAATAGGGGGGAAGTAGTGATGGCCTCGAGGTTTGGGCACGCGGTCGAGAATCTCGACGGTCGCGGGTTCACACCCCAGGCACACACCTCTGACTTTTTCAAGTTATGTGTGTATTCACATTGAATTATCACGTACTTTAACGGTGAAGGAAAACATCGTGATAAAGTCAAAGTCAAAGTCAAAATATCTTTATTCAAATTGACTTTTACAAGTTCTTTTGAATCGTCAATTTTACACATCTTAATTTTTTTAAACTATTGCCGTTTCGAAACGTGTTATAGCTGTGGAGAAGAAACGGCAAGAAACTCCCTCAGCAACACGACATGTCATTTTTTTCTTTAAAAAACAGCAATATATGTCTTTTTTTCATTACATTATTTAAATTTTACATTATAAATGTCATAACGATACAAACTGTAGCAACAAAACAAAACTCCGATCAATTTACTTACTCCCAGGGCTTATTATCTTCAATAAAATCTGAAACTTTATAGTATGCTTTTTTGTACAGCTTATCTTTAATTGACTTCTTAAACATTGTCAAGGGAAGCTCTCTAATAGCCTTCGGAAGTTTGTTATAGAAGCGTATACATTGCCCCATAAAAGAGTTATTAACTTTCCGGAGACGAGTTACGTGTTGAACGAGATTACATTTGTTCCTAGTATTTTTATTGTGTACATTACAAATTTTATTAAATTTATCAAGATTCTTTTGGACGTACATTAAGTTTTCGTATAAAAACTGACAAGTGACCGTAAGAATATTCATTTCCTTAAATTTTTCTCTAAGTGAAGCCCTGGGACCTAAATTATAAATAGCCCTAATGGCTAAAACCTGCACACCTAAAAGTTCTTAAGAATTTCTTAGGTGTGTAGTCCGCCAACCCGCACTAGGCCAGCGTGGTGGACTAAGGCATAAACCCTATCAGTTGTAGAGGAGGCCCGTGCCCAGCAGTAGGACGTATATGGACTGATGATGATGATGATGATGATGATGAATAGGGGGCGAGCCTATTGCCGATTTTCGGGCACAATTCCAGACTCCGTGCTGCTATTGAGAATTTCCTAAAGGAAAATCCCAATAATACTTTGCCTGACCCGGGAATCGAACCCAGGACCTCTAGATCGCACAGCACATACATGTACCGCAAGACCACGAGGCAGTAATAAATTATATTAAACATTTAATCACAGAAGTCTTATTGCATAAACCAAATTCAGTTTTTTTTATACTGCATAACGTCAAAAAGTACATACGAAATGTAATCAGACTGCGATCAATAACTAAGATAGGTCATAGTTGCCGTCATAGCAAACACATTACCGATAAAAAACGGGTGGCACTCCGGGAGTGTCGGCAGTAGTGAAAACTTCAACATTAACGCTGTGCATTTTTGAATATTTTGGAATGGTTAGGGAATAATTTCACACGAATTGCTTTATGTATCAGTATAAAAGTACTAAATACAATAGGTATTTATTGCGCTATCGCACACAAACATGTCAACGCGACAACTACGCATGACAACAAACGTCTTACGCATTTTCGATCAGTCACGTGATCTAACGCGAGTTTAACATTTTTTTACCCATCCCTAATAAAGGCACAGCGCCGCTAAAGAAGTTTTCATTAATTTTTTTTAATTGATGTTTTCCCAACCACCATAACTGTTATCTGTCTTAGTTTTCGATCACGGTCTGTTTACACTGTATAATAATTTTAAGACGTCACAAACCACTTTATTTTACTTATGGTCGAATACTGAAACGCTACTTCTGAGGGCGACTTATATTTAAGTGGCTGTTATAATTTAAGCGGTATATACTTAAAAAATGTCATGTAAAAGAACTTTTTGTGGTAATGTTGCCATATATGGAAATTTAAGTGGGCATTAGTTAATCACAGTCTTAAAACCGATAAATAATGTTTCAGTATACCGCTTAAATTATAACAGCCATTTAAATATAAGTCGCCCTCAGATTAAGTAGCGTTTCAGTATTCGGCCATTAACCTTACAATACTATAACCTATTCTCTATCAAAATAATCTTAACCTTTCAATACCAATACTCTAACCATTACTCTAGAAAAATCATCGACAATTGCTACAAAGAACAGAAAATTCAATTTACCCCATTTGTTCGCAGCGATAAATCAAGTTTGTACCTAAATGCCGACACAATAATATCGTTAGCACGCGTTACGTTTAATTAATTATAAGTAAAATAAAGTGCCGTAAATCTGGAACAGTCTAAAACAGCACACGACTCATGAATTACATTGTATAAATAACGGCCACATGTGGTTTCGACGAAAAAAGTGACCACATGTAAATCGTGGTAAAGAATGGGGTAAATTGAGTGGGATCTGGGGGTACACCTGGACCACTTTAAGAATTACATACATAACCTCACGCCTGTATTCCCCGAAGGGGTAGGCAGAGGTGCATTTCTGCACCCACATTTCGCCAGGTATGTATGAGTCCCACGTAATAGGGGACTCCGTGCTGCTACTGAGAATTTTCTTATAGAAAAAAATAACACTTTACCCGACCCGGGAATCGAACCCAGGACCTCTAGATCGCACGGCACATACTTGTGTTAATTACTGATCTATACATTTTTATTAGTTATTGAACTCAATATTATTAACATAGCGTACTGTAAACCATTAAAAAAATTAAATAGCAAGGAATACGAAAGCTGCGAACAATGTTTTAAACCAATTACAGCGTCCGATTGTGAGTTGCATTTCAGTAACAATCAGTGAATATTGAATTACTCCGCATAACGATCGCGAACGATCAGCATTTTACACATGCAGTTGTCCTATAATGATTTAAAAATGAACATTCAATGAATGAGACTATATTCACGCCGATATACCTAAAGGGGTAGGTAGTGATGTTTTCATACATCCACGTTTTGCCAGTTACTATGCTCCACGTAATAAATGCAAGCAACAGTCTTGCATTTCATTTCCAAAAATATTTGAAACTTGACTGCCACGCGGCTCAAGTATGCGCCACGCGATGTTAAAGTCTCAATTCGATTCCAGGGTCAGTCAAAAGTGTAATTGATAAGTAAGTGGTTGTGATATCGATTGCTATTTTTATTTTGTTTTAATTTTCTTTTAATCATTGTTTTATTATTATTATTTATTGTTTTGTATCATTAGTTTTTAAGTTTTACTGTTTCAATTATTGTTACTCCGACTAAACGTCCGTACGTCGCTTGGGCCTCCCATCGAAAATCAGCGTTGCAGTATCGTTTACGCGTTACTGCAGCACGTAGCTGAATGGGAGGTACCATTGCTGGGGCAATTAATTTTTTTTCTTTGTTTCCTGTTTCTTATATTTTACATGTAAATTGTGCTAGTAATAAATACTTCTTTCTCTCTTTTCTTTCTTTCTGTATCGCGTTTTTCCATTGGGAAATTCTCAGTAGTAACATTGAGTCTGGTAATGTTCCCGAAAAACGGCAATAGACTCGCCCCCTATTACATGGAACTAATGTATGTATACTTCGCGAAACGTGAGTGAAGAAATGCGTATCTGCCTACTTTTTCAAAGAATATAAACGCGAGGTTATATGCTAGTCTGAGACGAGCTTACGTCACAACTAAGCTAGCTAAAATCACTCTAAATGCATAATAAAGCTTACAAAACATATTCCTAAAACAAAGTGCCCCATAACAATAGGTATATAGAATGTGAGCGTGCAATTAGTTGTAACCGACGCAGCGCGGCTTTGGGGTAGCTGGCGACGGTTTGATGCGTTAATGGGGTAACGCTAGCGGGTAACCAGCCCTCCAAATTAGATGTAATTAACCTGGTTAGTACGACGTTTTACACTCATAGCTGTTGGGATAAACTTAGTATATCTATGCAGCTAGGTATGGAGACCGCAATTTGATGGTTTTGAATGTTAAATAAATTATGAAAGAAGTTTTTAGGTTTTATATTCTACCAGTCCGCACTAGGCGAGCGTGGTAGACTTAGTCATCCAAAAAGAAATGAAAATAAATTGTCGTAATTTATAATGTAGGCAATAACAGAGGTATATAAGAATATCAAGGAATTTCGAAATTAAAACGACTGCGTGGTA
Organism: Hemaris fuciformis; assembly: GCA_907164795.1. Taxonomy (NCBI): domain Eukaryota; kingdom Metazoa; phylum Arthropoda; class Insecta; order Lepidoptera; family Sphingidae; genus Hemaris; species Hemaris fuciformis. The sequence continues at coordinate 12,412,583 of OU015447.1, forward strand.
CGGGCACGAAGGTACTCTGATTTACTGTTAACAACAATTTTAAAAGTTATCAGTAGAAGTAGGATTATGCAGATCATTGCGTTCACAAATTTAACAGGCGCTGCATCAATAGCACTGACACGTTAATACATGTTTATAAAAGAAAAGAAAAAAGGTGATTAAAATATAAACGGCTTAAATTACGTATTGAGTTTACCACTGGTCAGTCTCTTAGTTTTAAAGAGGCCCATACAATGTGACGTATAGGAATTCCAACACATGAAGTCCAATTTAACATTATTTGACAAATGACATTTTCACGGAATAAAAATGACATGAAACTATTAATTAAACCCCATTTCAGTTCCTAGATTTGCTGAAATAGCGAGAATTATCAATCAAGTTTGGTCGTAGACGTTAGCCTATTATGAATGGCGAAATTACTTCCGACGAATGTATAGAAACTGTTTCAATTCACCTCATTGTGTGGCGTTGGGTACTTTGTGTATTGATTTGATTAAATTTCGTAGTGCTTGTCGGCGTTGACGGTTGGTGTGATTGAAGAAATTTATATTAAGGTTTTTGAATCGATTCGTGCGAAAATTTTACTTAGCTACCATGATACAATAGTATATTGTAATGGAAACAAGGTCATTCTGGTGTATTTATGGAAAATAATTACCTACTTAGTTTTGAATAGAATTATTTACTGCTCGACTACCAACAGAGATTAACTACGATATTATTAGGCATTTGTACTATACCATACATTTTCATAGCCCCTTCAAATTTCTCCGGCCTAGCGTTGCAGTTCTACTCATTATAAATTAATATATAGGTTGACTTAATAAATAGCATATTGAGCCATTAAATCAAATTTAGTCCATAAATCATTCTATGGTTTGTATTAGTCACCAAAAAGTTACAAGAGAACTGGTTATAAATACCTTTTGAAGAACATTGAAATCATACTATTTTGATAATAATTTTAAACGACAGTATGATAATTCTTTTACAGACAGTATAATTGACAGCTAGCAATCCGCATTCGTCTGCCACGCTGCTGCCACTCGAAAAAATTAACTCCTGTAATTACATCACTTGGGATTGCTGGACAATGAGAGATTTTTTTTATGAAAATCTGATTAGGACTCTTGTAATAAAACATTATTGTCATAACACATTTTAATAAAACTAATCGAATTAGTGATAGTATAGTATTCTGATACCCATGACACAAGACTCGTATCTTAATGTGGGGTCAGAACTATGTTGTGAGTTTTTCTATCAGTAAATCACCAGTAGCGGAAGGAGTGTAGGAATATGCCGGAAAAACGGCAATTATCTCGCCTCCTATCTCTCGGAACTTAAAAAAAAATGGCGAATCAGGGGTGCAGAAATAGACCTCTGACTACTCCTTAAGAGAAATTAGCGAGATTTTACGTATGCATTATAAATTATTATAACGTCCCTACTATAATAACAATAAATACGCCCAACAGTCACATATATAGTTCTGACCTACCAGAAACTACCAGAGACTTTTCGGTTTCACAAACACGCAACCCGAAACAAATATTTGTGAATCACACAAACAATTGTCTCGGTGCGGGGATCGAACCCGCGGCCTATCGTTTCGCAAACTGGCTTCTAGCCAACTGCGCCACAGGGGCTATACTAAGTGTCATGGGTTTTCATAGCTTATTTCTAGCCAGAACATAGTTTAATATTGAAAACTATATAATTAAACAGGACTTCTAATTCTTATTCAACACTGTAATCACCTGAAATAAGGCAAATAAGCTTACTTAACAAGTCGTCCACAACATATGCATTCTTACGTTGGAAGTATGTAGAAAATTCTAGAATTCGTAGCTAAATCCAAGCACGTTCCTTTCCTAGCGGTCGAGTAACACTTGGGCTGTTCTCGGTACGTTTTTGTAAACCAGAAATGGTTGCTATAAATTGGATTGGTCGGAGTCTTGTTCACCCTAAACAATGCCCACAGGGCTCCCGCAAATAGGATTACAACGATTATTTCCACTGGGATTTTCCCGATGAAATTCTGGTGTCATATAACTCCTTGTCTTTTTTCTCTCGCTGCGATAAGATTTACGAATTTCTCGGCCGGAATGAGTGTTACAAATACTAAATGTCTGTGGTATGTGTGACTTGAATTATATTTGTAATGGCCTTTATTTTTAGTACCTACTAGTCATGGGGCCCGGCTTTGCCCGGACTCAATTTAGAAGTCCGTGCTCATCTTATGAGAACACTAAATGCAAACTTTTCCTCTTTAACATTAGAAGAACTTAAAACGCCTAACATATCTTTCTAGGCAATGTTTCGTATACGGCGATAGGTTGAGTATCGCCGTCTACTGCTGAACATAGGCCTCCCCAAGAAAGCGCCAACCATCTCGGTCTTGAGCAGCCCTCATCCATCGGTTTCCCGCCACCTTTTTCAAGTCGTCGAACCATTGCGCTGCAGGACGTCCCACACTACGTCTGGATGACGTAAGGAATATATTCATTTTAAAATGCAGAGAATTCTGTTTTTTTTTTTTTTTTGGTTAATTTAATTAAGTTATGATATGGTAGCTTATTGCTGGTATAAGCATAACATAACACTATAGTATTTTTTTTTAATATATAAAATTTTTAAATAACAAACTTAATACGACATAATCTCATCAAATTTTGTGCGGTACAAAACAGCTCTTCAATATTTCCTTGCGACAATAGCGACAGTCGAAAGTCGGCAGTGAGACAGCGTCTGGTCTTCAAAGATGAGCCCATAATTGAAGTCCATAAAGCTATAGAACTCGGCGGTCGCTGGCCGAAAGCAATTTAACCCGCGGCTATTGGTGTCGCACTTAGATTCGTCGACTTCTGGAATGGCTAGCATTGTTTTATAATTGATTTTAGATTTGTATAAATTGAAGTTTTATTTCTTGGAAAGGCAAAGGACTAAGGACTGATTGTAAAGCAGTCCAAATTTAGAGCCGAACTTCCCTTACTAGACGACACAATTTCATAAGCAAATATACTGACGGTTCACACAGATTTTCTGCGAGATAGTGGTACCGCCTCGGTCGGCTTATTTATGTAGTAGTATAAGTTGACTACCGCATTGTTCCACCATATAATAATAATAAATACACCCAACAGTCAAATACATAGTTCTGACCCCACATTAAGATACGTGTCTTGTGTCGTCGATATCAGAAATTAAGAGAGACTTTTCGGTCTCACAAACACCCAGACCTGAAACAAATATTTGTGGATCACACAAACATTTGTTTCGGTGCAGGGATCGAACCCGCAGCCTCTCGTTTCGCAAGCTGGTGTCTAGCCAACTGCGCCACGGGGCTGTCACAACTACAATAAAATACTGTCTAACAAACACCGTGACTCGAAACCAATATTTGTGGATCACGCAAACATTTGTCTTGGTGCGGGGTTCGATCTCGTGGCCTCTCGTTTAATACAACATATACGCAAAGTACTATCAAATTATTTCTTAAAATCAAATTAACGCTAATGCACCATTGAATACTGGCCAGAACCCGTTGAATTCAATTCTGTTAGTAGTTAGTACAAGAAAAACTCTTTTATTTTTTTAATTAAAATTTTATAATACTTTACCACTCCTAGGAATCTAGCTCAATACCTCTCTATCGCACACACTCGGGTTTTCATTTTGAAATTACAAAATATCCCTCTTTGGATGCCTTGACCAATCCAGAATTCTCGAATCCAAGTTGTGGTGCAAAGACGGCACCAGTCCAGAGATAATTACGCTCTCGCAAATGAAATAGTGGCTTTACGTGCGATATTGTACGCTTCCCTTTAAACCCGGTTATGAGCCTTTCACATCCAATAAGGAACGTATACCTCTGTCGTACTAGCCTTATATGAAAAGCTTTGAAGGTGCCCGATTACGGATTAGTCTGTGTATACAAGTGTTGGTATATTGCGGATTAGGAGACTAAGAAATACCGATTTAAGTTGTTAATGTTAGGGTTGCCTTGCGCTAAGTCGGTTTGGTCTTTTAGCTCGTTTTCAGTGGCGGTACTTCCATAGAAGCCCAAAATCGTTACACGTTATTTGTGTCATTTCTAGTTTATAATTGTAGGGTCAGGATATTCTCATTTATATGTCAAATTGCTTTTGTTAAATAAAGATTTAAAGCTTGAAGAATATTATTCGGAATTTTGTAAGGCAAGGTGGGCTTTTGGGCTTCTATGTACCACCACTGGTTTTGATGGATACTTAAATGGAAGATTATTTTTTTAATTCAGCTTACCTACTTGGCGTGTTATTTTTAATTTCAAGTAAGTTAGCACTTAATATTCTTATGGAGAATTAGTTACACAATCCTATTTCCATTTTTCGGGCACATTTACACTCTGTCGTGTTTTCCGACCTGGGAATCGAACTCGTGACGCACAACGTACACACTTGTACCGCGGAAACACGAGGTTATTTAAATACACTAAATAATTTACTGCTTTCATGAAGACTTCGAACCAATGCGCCTTAAATACTCGTATATCAAGATTTAGGTTTTAATTGCGAATAGAAAGAAATTTCTTAAAAGAGTTGTTCTTTCTCGAGCTGTCAGTATATGCGAAGAGTTAACAACGGTACAGCCTCGATGCACTTTCTTCCCACTCTTGGAAAAATATACGTCCCGATTAATTCAGCTTAGAATAAAATACTGCTCTATTTCGTGGTAAAATAACCAAAAAAGAGGTTTTGCATGTCGGGTTTTCTCGCTATGAATTCTCAGTCACAAAATATGTCTTGATATGGACTCGGTAATTACAGGCAAGTACCCTAAAATTCATAAAGATCAGCTTACCCATATGGGGGATACAGGATTGTGAGAATATATAAGAAGTTTTGTGAAGTACTGATGATCTCTGGAGGTAAGTATTTGATTTATGTTTATTACTCATAATGACAAATAATTTGAGTACTTAGTTTAATAACTTTTGGACAACGCCCATATATACGTCCCACTGCTGGGCACGGGCCTCCTCTACAACTGAGAGGGTTTAGGCCTTAGTCCACCACGCTGGCCTAGTGCGGGTTGGCGGACTACAGGACACACCTAAGAAATTCCTAAGAACTTTTAGGTGAGCAGGTTTCATCACGATGTTTTCCTTCACCGTTTCAACAATCGATAACAGTGGAATGTTTGAACTGATATTGAAGGGCTACTAGACTAATAAAAAACTGAATGAAAAAACTCAAAAATACATTCTCAAAATAGATCAAAGAAAAAAAGAAACAGAATTTGCTTTTAATCTCACTTTTCGTGACGGCTTCATTTCTAGAGTATTTTTTGTGTCACAAAACTCATTACGGAACGGGGTTATAATTTTGGGTGTCTATTCCGCAGTGCGTATTCCGTCTAGCAACAGTTTTTTTAATTCTCATTACTTTGCTTTAGTTTTGATGTAAATAAGACGTGTTTACTTTAATGTCTCTAATTTTTACAATGTTATTGAAAGATAACCATTTTGAATAAATGATTGATTTGATTTTGATAACTTGAGAATGAAATAATCTTAATAGCCTATACTAATTTATTAATTTGCAATTATACCTGGAAAATTGTACATACCTTATATTACGTTGGTTTCAGAGTCGATTGTGACAATCGATAGATGGCAGTTTTAGAGTTTAGGTATACATAAACTCACGCCTGTATTCTTCGCAACAGTTGGCAGAAGTGCATTTCTGTACCCACATTTCGCTAATTATGTTCATATTTAACCCCTTACTGCATCGTGGTACATATATGAACCAACCGATATTTTGGCTTATATTTCACAATTGAATACATATTTCATCGTTTTCTGCATCGTGTGTCTTATTTGTAACGTAGAAGTACCTATATGCGAAATCGATTTAATGCTTGCTGTGAGCGGCCAGTCAAATTAAAATTTACGTCGAAGTTTTCAAAGCAAGTTGTGACAGGTACAGTGAGTATTTTGAATGTCGCAAATGTAATGTTAGTTTATGTTTGAATGACAAGAGAAATCGTTTCCATCTGTTCCATACGTTGTAACTCTTTTTAAATAATAATGTTAGAATTTGCCTTAAAAATTATGTTATTATTTTTCATTTCATGTATGTTATGCCATATTAAGACCAAACCAATATCATTGAATATTTTAATAAAACATATATATACTAGAACTAAAAAAATACGTGTCTTTTTATTTATTATTTTCTATCGCATATATTTTTTTCGACTCAGAACAAAAAATCATGCAGTAAGGGTGAACATTTTAAGTTTAAAGATAATGTTTAAAAATTAGAGCCGTGATTTCAATCGAACGAGCTTTAATAAAATGAATCATTAAAGTTGTAAAATTTTCACTTGTCTTTTAAATTTGATTTCTTAGTATTGGATTTAAATAAGGAACAACAAAATAAAATATTTTCTTTGCAACGGATATTACGCGCAGTTTTACCCCAACTTTCTCTCGCCCTGCATTAGTTGGTAATTTTAAAAATGTTCTTCAAGATGCTGGCGCAAACAAAATATATAAAAATAAAGCAATTTCCGCTCAGCTTCCTCAACAACGAAACTCTTCAAATATATACAGCTTCTTATTCGCAGCGCTGTTTACTCTAGGATGTTCGGATGTTAATCTCTCATATTTTATTATTAATATCATTTCATTTACATACTGCATGTATGAGTTATCATACTAGTATTCTGTCTTCATCAGCTCATACGTCACACGGCTGGGCACAGACCTTCTCTAAAACTGAGAGGGTTTACGCATTAGTCCCGCACGCTGGCCTAGTGCAGGTTGGCATACTACACAACTAAGAAATTCCTTAGAACTTGGTTTACTTACGATCTTATCACCGTTAAAGTATTCGTACACACTTGTCGCCAATGTATTAAAGTAACAAGTTATAAAGGTGGCCGTACTACCATCGTCATAATCATCATCATAATATCATATCATCATCTTCATAAGGCACAGATAATTATAGACCGTGTTAGAATTACCTCGTGGTCTCGCAGCACAAGTATGTGCTGTGCGATCTAGAGGTACTGGGTTCGATTCCCGGGCCGGGCAGTGTTCGGAAGCGCCTGTCAGAAACGTGATCGCAACGCTGCGCTCGCGCGACTTGCATTTAATTTTTAGTCAGGTTAAGTTGTTACTTCTAATACACGTCACAAGACACATCGCACTCTTGAATTTTTATTTCTAAAAATCATCCAACCTGAATCCAGGCATATTCCTGCACACAAAGTGTAATTGGGTTTTTCTTTAGGAATTTTCCAGTAGCACAACGGAGTTTTGCTTGAAAAACGGCAATAGGCTCGCCCGCTATTACGTGGGCGTGGGACTGATACATAACTGGCTAAATGTGAGTGCAGAAATGCACCTCTGCTCTCCACTTCGGAGAATACAGGCGTGTGGTTATGTATGTATTTTTTTAAGTGTTACTCGTACAACGCACTTCATCATCATCATCATCATCATCAGCCCATACACGTCCCACTGCTGGGCACGGGCCTCCTCTACATCTAAGAGGGTTTAGGCCTTAGTCCACCACACTGGCCTAGTGCGGGTTGGCGGACTACACACCTAAGAAATTCCGAAGAACTTTTAGGTGTGCAGGTTTCATCAGGATGTTTTCCTTCACCGTTAAAGTACTTGATAATTCTTTGTGAATACACACATAACTTAAGTCAGAGGTTTGAACCCGCGACCGTCGAGATTCTCGACCGTGCCAAACCTCGAGGCCATCACGACAACGCACTTAAGAATTCCCAACACCCAATTTAATAAAACAATTAATTGCGTTGATCCAATAAAAACACCTCAAAATATATTAAAGGTCTGCTAATTGTTAAGACGCGCGTTCTATTGGGATTTCCGAACGATATTTCTGATACGCGATATAAAGTCTTAGCTCTATGGCAATAAAATTTATATTCGCGTCATACCCACACGATGAACAAGTTCAAAGGAACTTAAGCAATTTTATATAAATGCTATTGTCTTTAACAAACGCCTTTGTAATTTCCATCCCTGTTTTATCGTGTTAAGGGCGAGCGCTTTGTAGTGTCTTGAGATTGGCCATTACGGCATCTTGAAGGTAATCTTGAAGAGTTCCCGTTTTCAAGTCCAGGAATTTTGTCTTTGCACTCGTTTGTAATAAAATTTTAAAAGGATTTGTGTTGTGAAAAAGTCTACGACAGGATGCGCGCGCGATTTTAATACTTGGTGGTGGCGGGTTCAAAATTCAGGGACACATCTATGGTCTTATTGAATTATTGGTGTGAAAAAAAAATCGTGAGGAATACATAGGTACCTCAAAAGTTTTGTCAAGCAATTTCTACCGACCTTTACTGGGGTGTCAAGCATTTTTAGCTTATTCATCACTGTACCAGTGCAATATTTAAGTCACAAATATTTATAATCATCATCAGCCCATTTATGCCACTGCTGGGCACTACTGTCCTTTACAACTGAGAGGGTTTAGGCCTTAGTCCACCACGCTGGCCTAGTGCGGATTGCCGGACTACACACCTAAGAATTTCCTAACAATTTTTAAGATAATTCACTATACATAGGTGTGACACCAGTTTGTTACCGAGGGGCCGCGGGTTCGATCCCCGAAACGAGATTGTTTCGGGTCTGGGTGTTTGTGAGACAGAAAGTCTTTCGTAGTTTTTAGCCACGTCACAAGACTCGTGTGGGGTCAGAACTGTGTATGTGACTGTTGGGTGTATTTATTTATTTATAAACAAACAACAGGTCACTATGGAAGTCATTGGGGGAGGCCTATGTTCAGCAGTGGACTTCTTTAGGCTGATAATGATGATTTATTTATATTCATTGATTTCCATTGTTTTCGAAGTGTTAATAAATGTGTGCTGGATATTTCCTTCAACATTGCCTTAAAGCACTTGAGTGTAACCACTTAATGACGGGGTACCTTAATTGATGTTAGTTTAAGTGCTTTTGTGCACCGCGAGTAGCCTCAACGTCTCTTTCAAGCTAACATAGGTAAGTAGGGCACTTAACTTTCCTCGTAGAAAAGGGTGGATAGACTGTAGATACCCTTGCAACATAACTAGTAGGAATCTGGATATGTGTCCATTAGTGGAAAAAGTAGTAATGGCGTCGATTTTAGACGCATAGTGGAGTTACACTATCGACAGTTGACCTCAATTTTTTTTGTAGTTATGTGAGTATTTATAACTAGCTGTGCCCGCGACTTCGTCCACGCGGAAAAAACATTTTTAATAAGAAAATTTATAAACTAAAAGTAGCCTAAGTTACTCCTTATTAAATCAGCTATCTGCCAGTGAAAGTCCCGTTAAAATTGGTCCACCGTTTCAGAGATTAGCCGGAACAAACAGACAGACAGACAAAAATTGTAAAAAACGTTATTTTGGTATATGTACCGTGTATACATCCATATGCATTTATAGCTGACCCGGCGAACTTCATTCCGACTATCAGCTGATTCTTAATTGTTATTTTTTTAGCCTAAGTTATTCCTTATTACATCAGCTATCTGCCAGTGAAAGTCCCGTTAAAATTGGTCCCCCTGTTTCAGAGATTAGCCGGAACAAACAGGCAGACAGACAGACAGGCAAAACAGACACTCCAATTTTATTTATTAGTATAGATGAATTATCATGTTCTTTAACACTGAAGGAAAACATCGTTAGGAAACCTGTACACGTAAAAGTTCTTAGTAATTTCTTAGGTGCAGCCAGCATGGTGAATTAAATCCTACCCCCTTCCCAGTTGTAGTGAGGGCCCGTGCCCAGCGTATATGGACTGATGATGAAATAGCGGTGGTAAAAGCGTGGTTGTTTGATTACTCCTCTGTTCTTTTAGAAATATTGATGTGAGTGTATCCACGAGAGCCTAGGCAGAGTTGTATTTCTACAAGCTAATTTTGTAATGGAAATACATATCTCTTAGTTCTTCCACCGTAAAAAGTTTTGAGATCCATGTATTACCAAATCGGTTAATTTATTCAGTCCCTACTTAAGGGACTTTCTGTTTTAAGTTATTACTTAATTAGCTAACCATTGCCAAGTCAATATATTTTATTTAAAACATAAAGGATTTTTAATATGGTCACTATAACATGTTGTTAGATTAGCTAATTATGTAATAACTTAAGACAGAAGTGTCGCGTTTTTGCTCGACTTGGCGGGGGCACTACCGTGTCTATAACTCTGTCCGACCCGGGAATAGAACCAAAAACCTCGAGAGTTTACAACGCATCTGTTCCAAACCAACGAGGAAACTATGCCAAAGTATTTTGGTTTGGGAAATAAATATAATATAGTGTCAATAGTATGTATAATACCCGGAAAATGTGAGTGCGCGACCCAAAGGACTTCTGATTTGGCTCTTTGTCGCGAGCAAAGTTTGTCAAACAGGGAATGGGAATGTGAACGGAATTGGATTAACGGGAGGAAACGTTCATGTCGATAATGTAAGGCTGAAATGATCAAAGGTTTTTACCAACCTTTATAACTTTATGTGTTTATGAATAAATTCTTGAATTGATGGAAGTATTTTGACGAATTTTAATAAGTATGAAAAAAATGAGGGTTTATATAGAATATTGTCCCTAGCATTAATAATGTTCTTACTTTTATTGTAGTGCTTGGTAGCGCAATGCATCGTCGTGTAGGTAAATATCCGCGAGAGATCTGGCAGAGATGTATTTTTTTGTATTATTATGTACTAAGTTATTTGTAGTTTGTGTATATTTTTTGTATTATTGTATTTTTATGTATTAAGTGGGTAATCCGCCAACCCGCACTAGGCCAGCGTGGTTGAATAAGGCCTAAACCCTCTCAGTTGTTGAGGTGGCCCGTACCCAGCAGTGGGACGTATATAAAGAAAGAAAGAAAGAAAGAAAGAAAAAAGTTTTATTGTTGGCTAAAGGAAAAACAAATACAAAGAACAAACAACCAAACAATTAGTAAATACAATTTACATAGCCAACAATGATCCCTTCATTCAGCTGTGTGCTGCAATTCCGCTTACACGGTATTGCAGCGCTGGTTTTCAATAAAGGGACCAAGTGACAAAACGGTCGCTAGGTAGGCGTACTGATTTTAAACAATAATAAAAGTTAATAATATTACTATATTTAAATATACTATTCTTATATATTGCTCTAGTCTAAATTAAATTAATAATATCAAACGTTACACAACACAACATAAAAACTATATATAGGTACTTATTAGGGTAAAATGGGGGAATGGCGGTCACTTAAGCATTGATCCATTTTTCAATTTATTTAAGGGACTTACGGCATAAGTAATCAATCATTTACACAGCCTATATAGTGGACTAACGATATATATCAATCACATTATCAATCTATCACGGTTTTCATATTTTTTCAAACATTTTGTAAAACCCGTCTTTGACCGCTATTACCCGATGGTGCGGGTAATGGCGGTCTACTGTTGGGGTATTACCGGTCATTCAAAATTTACACAGGCGTGCTTCTAACATGTATTAAAACAAATTAAAACGACGGTTTATTTATATCATCTTTATTTTTTATAATGCAATCATAATTATCCAAAATATTTTTTATATTTTCACCAAAATTAACTCTATTGTTAAAATAAACTAAAAATATTAAGATTATTGATATTTCTACTTTGAAAATCACACATTGAGATGCATAGTAACTGTCTTTTACTTAGTTTTTAAGTATATTATATTTATTTTTTTATATTTTAACCAAAATAAACCCTTTTTTATAATAAACCAAACATATTATTAACTATTTATATTTCTACTTTGAAAATTATATATTGGAAACAGGAAAGCATACTCTCTTTTGCTTAGTTTATAAATTTATTATATTATTTTTTAAATTTAAATCAAAATTAACTATTTTTATATTAAACCAAACAAATTATTAATTACTTTCAAAATCATACATTGTGTCGAAACTCGCATAGGAACTCCCTTTTACTTAGTTTTTAAGTATATTATATATATTATTTTTTATATTTAAACCAAAATTAACTCTTATTTGTAATGAGCCAAACATATTATTAATTATTAATATTTCTACTTTGAAAACCTATTAAGATTAAGATTTATAGGTACTCTCTTTTACTTAGATTCTAAGTATTATTTTTTCTTATATTACACTTCTTATTTTGTCCACTTTCCTTTCGTTGTGGTTCTTTCCCTGTGTCGCGGCATCTACCTAAGTTTAAAACTAAGTGGATAATGAGACATAATTTTATAAATAAACTAATAATAAGATGTCTTATAATTCCATACGGGGTAATACCGGCCACTGACCGGTATTGCCCGCTTAGAATGATTGCCATTACCCCGAAATATGAAAACAGTTTCTTTTATTTGTCACGAAAAACGTGAATAACTTTCACAAAATCTAACAAGCACATGGGATACGATAGTAAATGTATAGTAATGAATTTTAAAAAATATATTCAATGGTATAAATCATTTTAAGCTTACCTTTAACTGAATTTTTGATTTTATAACATCAAAACACGTCCGTAACTTTACATAACTGCCAAACTCACTACGCGCGATGCAAAATAGTGCCGCTTGGTAAATAAGTTAACTCGGCCCCATACTTGATGGCAACATTAGTAGCAATAGCAGAATGTTTTTGGAAGTTTAAGATTTTAACGTGACCGGCATTCCCCACTGACCGTCATTCCCCCATCTTACCCTAATCGCGAAAAAAAAAACAATTTAACAATTTCATAGCGCCAATTCAGGCCTGTGAAGCGATAGAAACACACAGAAATATTACATTATTAGAGGAGACCATCTATCTGCTGTCTCTGTCTAGCGCGCATTGAGACGAGGCCGCAAATAAGATGGCCGACACAACACAAGCCGTCCGCGAGTTGGACCAAGCGCTTAAATTATTTGTTACATATTATGTAATTAAATTCTAAAAAAGTGAGTTAACAATGAAAAATAAATAAATAGTCGCCGCTAAGTGCGGTACAACCAGCTCATTGACTGTTCGATTGGTACAAGTGAGGTATGTAATTTTTTTACAAGCAATTATGAATAGTTACGACTGCTTTTGTAGCTTTAATATTATTTGTTTGAATTCACGTTTAAATCCTAATTTACTTTTTTTAGATTGACACGGCGCGGCGGTGGGATATTGTTCCAGCAATGAGTGGCGGCGTACTTAAAACTGCCTCTGAAAGCCGCAGTAGTGTGGCGGGGTATACATAAATGCTTGGAACAATAACGATAAGAGTATTTTATGTGATCTTGTCGCCAAACCAGTTTCTCAAAGAGGTAACTTGGACTTTTAGTCTTAATGACACCAAACAACAAGGTAGCCAGATGTAGTTGTCTACGTTCAGCCATTCTGAACACGCTGAATTAAATGTTTCGTTCGAGACAGCATTATATATATTTTTTTTTATGGAAATAGGAGGCAAATGAGCAAGTGAGCCACCTGATGTTAAGTAGGTATATGGTCTGATGATGATATATGATTCATAACTGATCATAGATGTAATTGAAACTCAGTTTTGCACCGAAATAACTATGTAGACGTAGTCTCAAACATAACTACAACAAAAAAAAAATTGACTTCTCTGAATCAATTCTGATAAGTTAATAATAGCTATAGTCCGTTAATTGGCAATCCTTTCACAAATCATAACAAATATCATTTAATTAATTCCACACAGCAGATGTTTTAATAGTGGAACACAAATATTATCCTTCGAAATGGCTCCCTTATTGACACGATCGGGAATAATTCAATTTATATGGTTTGATTTTCACTGATTGAGTTCTGTTAGGAAACGCGAAGGCGAGAGTTTTCTATTAATTACTTGCTCTCCGTAAAGATAGAAATGAAAAAGTGATTGATTCCAACAATGGGGGATATCTATCTAACTGTATCTACTCAGATGCTTTAGATTCTTCTTTAAGAGAGGTTTAGTTTAGTGCGGATGAACTTAAAATCTTACATTGACTGCCTCGTGGTCTCGCGGCTCAAGTATGAACACTGCGATCTAAAGGTCCCGGGTTTGTTTCCGGGTCGGGAAAAGTGTTACTGGGTTTTTCCATTGGGAAATTCTCAGTAGCAGCACGGAGTCTTCACCGTTAAAGTACGTGATAATTCATTATGAATACACACATAATTTCGAATAATCAAAAGTGTATACCTGAGTTTGAACCCGCGACTGTCGAGATTCTCGACCGCGTGCCTAAGCCTCGAAGCCATCACGACTAATAATTTCGTATATTGAATAAATGAATATTCTGATTTAGGAATTTTTCTTTTAACATACAGCGTCGAATTTTACGTTTTATCTAAAAGACTACTAGAGTACATTTAAAAAAAAGTGTTAGTAAAGCCTACGAGAAATTTGTGTGCAATTTGCGCGATCCGCTGTCGTCAATTTGGGAGGCACAGCGATAGACTGTGGAATAGGCGGTGCAAATAATGAAATCTCTTAAGGATATATTTACTCCGGACCCTCGTCACGCGATCGCCGATGGTTACCTCGCAGTCAACTGTTAAATTAGACCTCTATTTGGGCTCGCCTTTTTACTTAAACACGGCGGAGTTTGAATTCAGTCCGCCATTTGGATGTGAGCGGGCTTTGGGCAGAATTAGGGAAGTCGTGAAGGAGCGCCGTAATTGAAGCGGTTTTTTTAAAGTTTACTAATATAAAAGAAGATGCCAGGTTATTTTTAAATTGTTCTACTATTGGTACTATGATACGTAGTGCTTTAGCTGTCGCGTCAGAAATGCGCTGGACTTAAGGTAAGTTTAGAATGTAAGGTGGACGAAGTACAAGTGTGTTCCGTGCGATGTTAAGGTTTCAGGTTCAAGGTTTTGGTTGGTCACTGTGCTATTGAGTATTTTCATTAGAAAACTTCAGAGAATGGAAATGTGCTCGCCAAGCAGCGATAAAGCCACCCCTATTACTTAAGACACTTGATGAAACGTCACCCTCCTTTAGAAACCCACCTCGGTATACACCTACGCTCTGTGCCTTAATAGGTACCTTATTTTTTTTTATCGTGACCAAATACTTTAACTAGAATCCCAAATAAGCTTTCCTAGCACTATATGAAGATTAACGGATAAGGAATAAAGTACGTATATAAAATAGGACACGATTCATCGCCATTTCGCACGGTGCACGGAACCTCAAATTGTTTGGCCGGGGTCCGTGGCAGTCCTTTATCTCCCATTACTTTTGATCATGTTGATATTGTGTGCGTACGTGACGGTACGAATACGGTTGTGCTGCCTTTTTGTCGCTTTGGCGATGGGTGGTATAACCTCTGTTTTTACTGGTTATTTGTAAATAAATTTTAAGTAACCGACAGTTAGTGTCTCTTTAGTGCATATTAAGAATGCAGTGTAATGTGTCATTCAATCAATCACGATACTTTGTAGCAGAGCGAATTAAAAAAAATCCCGACTAAAGAATTGTCTTCTTTTATTATAAATGGGTTATAATCGCACAAGGCTAGCATGGTGGGCCTCTCGGTTGCAGAGGAAGCCCGTTCCCAGCAGTGGGACATATATGGGCTGATGAAATGGGTTATAATACATATATGTTGAACCTATTTACTAATCCGGGGATTCTTTTATTTATTTATTTACTCTTCGTTGTACATTACAAAATAATTAAATGGAGAAACTAAACTAAAAATACAAGTGGGGTCTTATCACTCTTGGTAATTTCTTACTGACAACCTTTGGATAGATAATAGAATAGGGAAAATAAAGAGGGTAGCATTAAGAGTATATAAAGGAAATAAAAAACTTTTATGAAATAAATTTATATACATACACATATGTATAGACATACGAGTAATTAAACATAATGCATGTATTTGTTTTGTCAATTTGTAGCGATCAACAAATATTGAAAGAAATTTTACAAACAGCCATTCTCTTGTACAACAATCGACAAATGGAATTTAATTTCAATTTTGCGAATAACGCAAAGTTACATGGCAAAAAATCAATGCCCATTTCACTGGAGTACAAATTAAAAACCTCCGACGAGAAATGTGTGTTGAACGTGCAACGAGTTGAAATTAACTGTTCGCGTACTTTATATGAGCGGACTTTGTGCGGAATTGCGTGGCGTCATCAAACACTGAGACTATTTTTGTTATGAAACATTGTGTATAAACATTTAGAATACACCAAACAAACATGCATATATAAAATAATATTTAGATATAAGTCGTTTAATATAATAGCAGTGATGGCCTCGAGGTTTAGGCGCGTAGTCGAGAATTACTAAATATGACTGTTCGGAATAGGTCGAATAGACTATTTCCTTTAAAAAAAGATATATCTCCCAAGGACTTCCAATTTTTACATGTCATGTCTCTCGGATAAAGTAGTGATGGCCTCGAGGTTTTAGGCGCGCGGTCGAGAATCTCGGCGGTCGTGGATTTAAATCCCAAGCACTCACATCTGACTTTTTGACGTTATATGTGTATAGTCACAATGAATTATCACTTAATTTAACGGTGAAGGAAAACATCGTGAGGTAACCTGCACACCTAAGAAATTCTTAGGTATCTCAATGGTAGAGGAGGCCAGTGTCCAGCAGTATGGGCTGATGATGATGGCCATGTAGTTGTGGTTCTTTGTTCCTATAATCGTAGACGAGAGATAGGAATCTCTCGCCACTGATGCTCTGGACAGAATTGTATTTTTCAACAGATGCGGTGTTGAAACTTTGTCAGTACGAAAAAAACAAATCCCTTGCCTAGTTATTAAAATTAATAACTTATTCATCATCATCATCATCAGCCCAAATACGTCCCACTGCTGGGCACGGGCCTCCTGTACAACTGAGAGGGTTTAGGCCTTTAAGGCCTGGGGTTTGAACCTGCGACCGCCGAAATTCTCGACCGCGCGCCTAAACCTCGAGGCCATCACTGCTGACTGATAACTTATTATTTCTATAATACTGTCTGGTCTATTTTTCGAGTTGTAACCAAGTTTTCAAGTAGTTCTCAGTTGCCGTTATTAAGTTGAAAATTAAAAAAGTCCGCCGTGTCTCGTTAGAATGATAAAACTTAACTCACTCAATCCTAAGTTTTTAATTAATTCGGGAGAATTTTTTATTCAGACCGCAGCGTTTCAGTTGTCAAATTTTTGAAACAGTTTCTCCAGTTTCGTAACGATGACAACGTCTAGTGTCATCATCATCATCATCATCAGCCCATATACGTCCCACTGCTATGCACGGGCCTCCTCTACAACTGAGAGGGTTTAGGCCTTAGTCCACCACGCTGGCCTAGTGCGGGTTGGCGAACTATACACCCAAGAAATTCCTAAGAACTTTTAGGTGTGCAGGTTTTATCACGATGTTTTCCTTCACTAATAAATTACGTGATAATTCATTGTGAATACACACATAACCTCGAAAAGTCAGAGGTGTGTGCCTGGGGTTTGAACCCGCGACCGTCGAGATTTTTGACCGCGTGCCTAAACCTCGAGGTCATCACGACAACGTCACGTCTAGTGTAGCGGCTTGGATTCAGTACTTAACGAACTTACGAAAAATTACGATACATTCTATTAGCGAAGAATAGCGTTGCCTATCTGTCTTTAATTGACACATTTTTATCGCCTTATTCTTTGCCCAATACACTAACATTACATCAAGGAACGTTACAGCAAAGTTGACGCTTCACATAGCTTAGAATTTTCAGTATAAATCACATGCTAGAATTCAAAACAGCTTGTTCAAACCTTCACAATGCAAACAGCTTGCAACACACACGTATCTACACATTAATATGTAACTTATACAGAAATCGATAAGCCCGGGCTGAATATAGAACTGTTAAATTATTTATACGCCGTACCTTGATTCCGCCGACGCGACGGTTGCAGACATTCTATAGTAAACAATAGCTTTGTTTTTTTTTTTGTTTTTTTTTATACTGGCACGGCAAAGTGACTCCGTTGCACCTGATGGTAAGTGTAATGGAGTTCAGAAAAAGTGCCGACCAGCGAGAGATGATGATCTCCCGTTGGTCGACACAATCATGCCGGCCAAAAACCTCTTCACCTTACTTGTGAAGAAGTTTGGGGGACTAATACCATGGTGATCAAAGGCACGACCGCGACAAACCGGCCAAAAAATGCCGGCACGGTCATCCTTTCACCATGATTGAAGCCCCCCCGAAAACCGGATATACACTGGCTGATCCCGGAACGCGGCACACTTGCATGTGCCACTATGGCGGGTTTTACGCCCTGTGTACGGTGGTCGCTATCCGGGCCGATACGAATATCCTACCACCAGCACCTACCAGATACCTACCAGAACAAGCTTCGACAGTCGGGGTTATTTATCAAACAATACGCTTAAAATAACATTAAATACATGTATGGAATCTTTTTATCAAGTCGTAATGATATCGAGAATTAAAGACGCGGTCGTAGCAAAAATCCCAGTGGTCGAAACCACAAATCCTAAGCACACGCCTCAGAATTTTCAAATTTATGATTGTATTTATACACCCATAAGTCACATACATAGTTCTGACCCCACATTGAGATACGAGTCTTGTGTCGTGATCGGATCCGAACCCACAGCCTCTTCGTTTCGCAATGATTGTATTAATTTATTGTAAGACTGCCTCGTGGTCTCGCAGTACAAGTATAGATAAGTACAGATTTTTTGAAAAATACACATAAAATGAGACTTCTTTTTTAGAGGCTAATTGCCTTTCACGTCAGAGTCGCATCTGTCTTCATAATGCATGGACGAAAAAACATGTTCAAGCGAAGAAAGTGAGAAATGTCAAGCGATAAAAGGAAACGTTAATAGCTTATGCTTTCACAAACGCAATCTTGTTAAATTTTTAATTTGGTCGCCTGAAAGCATTTTAGGGCGGCGACATGCGGCGGACTTTTAATCAAGCGACAAAAAATCTTTCCTCTACGTAATGTTGAAACGAATCAGATTTAGACAAGCTTAATACAATTACGTATTAAGTAGGTAGTTTTAGAAGTAGTGATGGCCGCGAGGTTTAGGTTTAGGTTGATTCAAAATCTCGGCGGTCGCGGGTTCAAACCTCAGGCACACATCTCTGACTTTTCTGAAATTATGTGTTTATTCACAATGAATTATCACATACTTTAACAGTGAAGGTAAAAACAACGTGACGAAAACAGCATATCTAAAAATTCTTAGGTGTTAAGTCCGTCAAACCGCAATAAGCCAGCGTGGTGGAGTAAACCCTTTTAATCGTAGAAGAGGCCTCTGCCCAGCAGTGGGACGTATATAGGGGCAATGATGATAAGGTAGATCAAAAAAATTTCGTCATTTTCGTCACATTTCGTCAAGTGTATTTTAAGTCTCACGTAATAGAGACTGACCTTACTGCCGTATTTTGAGCACCATTCCTGCTATGGTGTTGCCCATAAAAACAATAACACTTTGCCCGATCTGTAATTCGATTTTGGAACCTCTAGATTGCACGACACACGTGCTGCGAGACGACGAGACATAAATTAGAATTAGGAACACCCAATAATACATCGTCTCTGCTAAGCTTGCACACATTGTGCATATTGTCGTTCCATTGTCTATTTCATTTGAATAAATAATTTAGTTGGCGGAATGTCAATAGCGTGCGCTCAGCTTTATCCGTCGAATGAGATGGCAATGTTAGAATTATCTCCGAGTGAATTCTCTGGAACATCTGTATTACTTGAATGGGTGAGCCATTAGGCTTTCTACATGCTAAATATTTTTTTCGATTTGCTAACGTTCCTTACTTCCAAGAAGTAGTGTTGCCATATTGAAATTATCGATACCTCGGAGTGATCACAATATTTTAATACAATGCAAGGATTTAACAACCCTCTAGTAATTAATAAAATGGACTTACTTGGACAGCTCCGTGGCGCAGTTGGTTAGCCGCCTGCTTGCGAAACGAGAGACCGCGGGTTCGATTCCCGCACCGAGGCAAATGTTTGTGTGATCCACAAAGATTTGTTTCGGGTCCGGGTGTTTGTTTTGTGAGACCGAAAAGTCTTTCGTAGTTTCCGATACCCACGACACAAGACTTGATCTTAGAACTATGTATGTGACTGTTGGGTGTATTTATTTACTTTAAATTCGAATAATAAGTTGATGATTCGACTAATTTTAATGAGTACAGTATTGCTATCGACAAGGAGTCGGGTAGAGTGATTAGTTAAGAGGGGGTGTGAAAAGTAATTAAATATAGACTTCAGTACTGCAACTCGAAAGGCACATCAGCGTGATAGTTCTACCACATCAGTAATAAATATGGACGGATCAAATGGAAGTTAGTCACCTGTGGAGGTAAGTATCCTGTAGAGGAGCGGACTTGTTTGCCAATCGTACCATCTTCACGACACTCCGAAAGATATCATCATCATCATCATGAGCCCATGTACATCCCACTGCTGGGCACGGGCCTCCTCTACCATTGAGAGGGTTAAGGCCTTAGTCCACCACGCTGGCTTAGTGCGGGTTGGCGGACTACACACCTCAGAAATTCCTAAGAACTTATTTTTAGGTGTGCAGGTTTCATCACGATGTTTTCCTTCACCGTTAAAGTAAGTTATAATTTATTGCGAATACACATATGATTTCGAAAAGTCAGAGGTGTGTTCCTGGGGTTTCAACCCGCGACCGCCGAGATTACTTTATCCGAAAGATATGGCGTGTAAAAATTGGAAGTCTTTGACATGTCTTTTTTTAAAGGAAATAGTATTGTCTATACGACCTTTTCTGAACAGTCATATTTAGTAATTTTAGTACATTTTATTAAGAAATTGTCGATAGAAATTTGCTGCTTCCCTATAAGACGTTCGTTGTCGTGAGTCGGAATTTGAGATTCCATTTTTAATATCATTTCTTTGTACCTCTATGTGCGAAATAATAATTTTGTCAAAGCGAACAGGAATTCTATACGTGATTAATTAAGCGTGACTCCGGGGACTTTTGTGGGAATATAATTGTCGACATGTTTCCTTTGTGATTAATATGCTACTTTGTTTCGTTGTTTTGGATGCGCAATGGCGAATGGTTTCCATGATTGTTTTTTTTCTGTATATGAAAACATTGTTTTTTTATTTTGGTGTATATTTGTTGAGTAAATTCTTACAAATATTGTTAAACCGAATCAAGAAAGTGTTTTGTTTGTCACGATTTTATTGGGCTTTTGAAGAGAACATATTTTCATGTGTTCTCTAGGTTTCCCCAAGAGATATATGTAGGTAAATATCAGTGGCGGTACTTCCATAGAAGCCCAAAAGCCCAGCTTGCCTTACGTAATTCCGGATAAGAAACATAAACTAGATATTCCATAATTCAATACAAATGTGTCATGTTTATTGTTAATCCTCGTGGCGACTTAAAGTGTGTGCATGTTTTGCTCTTCGAAGATAAGGTAAATTCATTAAATTATACTGTGAAAAAACGGCTCGTTCTCTAATTGTTAAAAATTATATTATAGATCCGATTAGTAAGTACCTACATAACTAATTGAATAGTTGAATGTTCCCATACGAAAAGGTTATATTATGTTTGTGTTGCATATTTTATATAATGTTTAAAATGTGTAGAATTCTTGTTGTAATGATTTAAATAATTTATCTGGTTCTTGTAGAATGCATTAAAATTTACAACTTTGATTTCTTTTTATAAATATTGTAAACAACGCATTGAAGTATTCATTTCTCGTTAATTATGTCACAAAATTTCAAAACTCTCGCGTTGATCATCATCGTATTATTTCTAAGATTAATAAATATTATTTATCATTTTGTTCAACAAAAAAACTTGCATTTGGTCACGACATGAAAATTAACTTACGGGTATAGGTAATTTTTAGAATTTGACTGTTTACTTTTTAATTATGTGGTTTGAAACCAATTCGAGTCGAGTTATTTGTCTAATAAAATTCAATATGATATATTCCATGTCTATGTTATAACATCTTGCATTCAAATTTAGAGAGACACGACGTTTGTGCACAATTTGGACATATTATTGTTCTAATAATAATTTTCGCCGACATTTTATGAATTCTCCAATAATAACGATGTCACTGCTATTTTTAAAAATACTGGGCTATCAGCTTGTCAGTTGTGAAGTTTTCGTAAGGAAAACAAAAAATATGAATAATCATCATGTAACCAGCAATTGTGACGTCAGAGTTGCTGACGTCACAAATTTCGATACCACTTCAAAGCAGCCCCTCCTCCCCCGACATATACAATACCACAAGCGGCCTTAATTTCTAAACGCGAGGATAGTTCCAGAAGGTTTTTGTTTTTTCTGTTAACACGCTTTCTCAGCGCACCGAGAGCCACTAAGCTAAGTACATACCACTAGAGGAGATAGGTTAAAAGAACTACGGAAAATGTAGGGCTTTTACAACATACGATATTAAAGTAGGTATTACATACATACATACATAACCTCCGGCCTGTATTCCCCGAAGGGGTAGGCAGAGATACATTTGTGCACCCACATTTTGCCAGGTACGTATCAGTCCCACGTAATACGGGGCGAGCCTATTGCCGTTTTTCGGGCAAATTTCGATACTCCGTTATGCTACTGGGAAATTCATAAAAAATCCAATTACACTTTTGCCCGGCCAGAGAATCGAATCCCGGACCTCTAGATCGCAAGGCACATACTTGTGCCGCGAGACCACGAGGCAGTAAGTAGGTATTAATATTTAACGACTAGACAGAATACTTATGAGATTACGTTCAAGTGAACATTTCCAGAGATATATGCATCTTTATCTTTATTCTAATTCTTATACAATTTACCAGCGATGTTTTTAGTCACCCATAACAGAGGATGCTATTGCCATTTACCAGACTTACTTCCAGGGTACAAAATTCGATTTGGAATTTCCCTAATCCCATTAACTGAAACCTAGAGTTTAGACTCTAAGCAGACAGAAAAACTAGATTTTAACATCATTGTTAAATTATTTAATTAATTAATTGTTAATAATTGCCTGGAAGCCTGCATTCTCCGATGCCCTATGGCATAATAAAAAACAATGTAATTTTATTTTGTCAGTCATAAATTATATCGGTGTCGTGTCGCTGTCGTGTCGTTGGCGTTAAAAGGATCAAGCTCGCTGAAGAGAATGTATCAGCGGTATTGAGTGAGCCAGTATCGCCAGGCTTACAGAAGGGACATGATTTTATTCCACTAGCTTCCATCGTGTTTGTAATATTAATGTATTTTATTTTATATTTTGCCATTTTCATTATCTCTAAACCAAGACTGCCTCGTGGTCTCAGGGTACGAGTACGGGCCGTGCGGTCTAGAAGTCCTAGATTCGATTTCCGGGTCGTGCAAAGTGTTATTCGGTTTTTTGGACTGATACATATGGGTGCAGAAATGCACCTCTGCCTACCCCTTCGGGGAATACAGGCGTCTAGATATGTACCCACAAAACGCCTGTAAACTTGTCTTGCAAACGTGGAACTTAAAACCACTTAATGCTTAATAAAGCATGCGTTACATTGGTAGGACGTTTAGAATTCATGGTACTGTTTTTAATGGTTTCAAAAATATATTAAGCGGTATGCAATGAACACCTTACTTTTATATATTTAATAACTTTTTTTTTGGGCCCTATCCCACCACACACCCGCCACTGTAACTCCTGTGCTCCAGGATCAACAGCGGCACGCACAGTATTGACGCTGAGCATTGAAGCTCAGCGGATCTAAGGGGATCTAAATTTGTCATAATCGCGCAACGAAGTTAATCAGAAAGACAAATAAAGGAGGAGTTGGAAAACAAAGAGTTGTCCACTTCCCTCCACAGCAAAGCGGGTGACAAAACATTGAACTGAAACATTTAATAAAATAGAGATACCTTTTTTTCATCTTTAATTATTTATAACTTTTGAAACAATGAACTATCACACATAATTTTAAGAGCAGTATCTCTATTTTGAACCATTTTCAACTTGTCGACTAGACTATAGAATTGTAGCTAAGACAGAATTCCTTCATTACTTTGTCGCCAGTAAATACGTGCGGGTTTACTGTTCAGTGTTCGCCGTGGGAACGCTTAGCCTGATAAGTTGGCACCAAGTAAATAACAAGTAGGCCTAGATAAAATATCATTTTACGAATAACGAGAAGGATTTAAGCGACGTAGTGTTTATCTATTTGAATTTTTTTTGTTGAAGTTTTTTTTTTTTTTTTAGTTTACTATAATCTATTTGTGTGACATATTTTATTCCTGCCTATGCCATTGCCTCCTGGTCTCGCGGCACATGCATGTGCCGTGCGATCCAGAGGTCCTGGGTTCGATTCCCGGGTCGGGCAAAGTGTTATTGGGTTTTTCGTTTAGGAAATTCTCAATAGCCGCACGGAGTCTGGAAATGTGCCCGAAAATCGGCAATAGACTCGCTCCCTTTTACGTGGGACTGATACTTGGTGAAATGTGGGTGCAGAAATGCTCCTCGGCTTATCCCTTCGGAGAACACAGGCGTGAGGTTGTATGTAAATATGTAATTTATATTAAGCAGTGATGGCCTCGAGCTTTAGGCGCGCGGTCGAGAATTTCGGCGGTCGCATGTTCAAACCCCAGGCACACACCTCTGACTTTTCGAAGTTATGTGTGTATTCACAATGAATCATCACTTGCTTTAACGGTGAAGGAAAACATCGTGATAAAACCTGCACACCTAAAAAAGTTCTTAGGAATTTCTTAGGTGTGTAGTCCACCAACCCGCACTAGGCCAGCGTAGTGGACTAAGGCCTAAACCCTCTTAGTTGTAGAGGAGGCCCGTGCCCAGCAGTGGGACGTATTTGGGCTGATGATGATGATGATGATGATGAATTTATTATTCCATATTCACTTGTTTAATATTTAGGAAGCATCCGGTAGATATGTTTCCAATTATGTTTAAAAATTTATATAGATTACAAGCGACACCGTACCAAAGAAACTCTTTTAAATTTTAATATTTAAAACGACATCTGAAAGCAATAAAAAAAAATTTTTACGTTACGTTATGAGTAACTGTATCTAAATTTTTTGCATTATTTAAAAATCGGAGACGGATTATAAATATTAATTCTATTTCTTAGTAATGATAATGAGCCGTGCTTATAAGTTTGATTACGTCAGTACTGATAGGTTTGTCTTGCTCTAACAAATGCCTCATGACGTTAGAAGAAGCGAGACAAATATTTGTAGTACCAAACGTGTGTTTAATTTTAAAAATGGGTCATATGTGTACCTACATTTGGACCGCTATTTCATGTGGCTTGGGAAATTGCTTTACGCTTCATGTATTCGACTCCATGTACGCACGTATGCTACGGGCTTCTGTTTTGGATTATCAAGGGATTAATTAAAGCATACCTACGTTCTATAACTCGATAAACATGACTGGATTTAGGGGTAATATCTTTTGATAACAACCGAATATTCTGACAGCCTGTATTTTTGTTTCTGTAGTGATTTATTGGGATGGTGTACACCAAGATGTATACTGCCGTAAGGGACGCGCTGGACAGAAACCGGTGGAAGCAGATCATCCGCTCCAGATGTCACCTTAATGCTGACCACGGTACTCAGATATGAGGGACCGACCAGAGAGAAAGAGAAAGAGAGAGTACATCAAGCCATCTCAGGATCAGGGTAGGCAGAATTGCATATTTACAATTACGAATATACGAATTACGAATATATAGGCTTTATTTGGACTTACCAGAGAAAAATTGGCGTGACTATTTTGATTACCGACTCCATTTACACCGTAGATCCTGTTTTATAGAGATATATGATAACATACGCTGTATTACCCAATGGGGTAGGCAGAGGTGCATTTCTGCACGCATATTTCGCTCATCATATTTTTGTTTCACATTATAGGAGGCGAGCTTATTGCGACAATTTTTGGGCACATTTCCTGAATCTTTGCTGTCGCTGAGAATTTTCTAATGGAGTCGATAACACTTTTCTTGACTTAGAAATCGAACTCGAATTTATAGACCTCACGGCACACACTTCCGTACCACAAACAGACATTAATAGCATAACTTTAGAAAGAGGTATCTCCTCGGGTGATTATTGATGCATATGAGCACTCAGGGGACACATTATAAGTAAAAGTACTTCAGCGTCGTGGATGCATTAAAAATTAAGAACCTCCCTATTTTGAGGCAGGTGTTTCACATCTTCACACACCAGATCGTAAACATGACGTAACATGACAATTTTGATGTTATAATTTAACTTTTTAATGAAAGCTTCATTTCTGATGGTAAATTAATGAACTGTGTGTTTTTCTATTTTAAATCATCATCATCAGCTCATATACGTCCCACTGCTGGGCACGGGCCTCCGCTACTATTGAGAGGGTTTAGGCCTTAGTCCACCACGCTGGCACGCTATTTTAAAACTGGTTAGTAATTAAACCTGATGGAAGAAACAGTCAAATAAGTCCCTTACATTGATCTCGAAAGGCACATCAGCCTGATGGTACTACCACATCAGTAATAAATATGGACGGATCAAATGGAGGTTAGTCTCCTGTGGAAGTAAGTATCCCGTAGAAGAGCGGACTTGTTTGCCCATAATACCATCTTCACGACACTCCGAAAGATATCATTATTATCATCATCAGCCCATATACGTCCCACTGCTTGGCACGGGCCATCTCTACAACTGAGAGGGCTTAGGCCTAAGTCCACAACGCTAGCCTAATGCGGCTTGGTGGACTACACACCTAAGAAATTTCTAAGAATTTTTAGGGGTGCAGGTTTCACCACGATGTTTTCTTTCATCGTTAAAGTACGTGATAATTCACTGTGAATACATACATAGCTTTGAAAAGTCAAAGGTGTGTGCCTGAGGTTTGAGCCCGCGACTGTCGAGATTCTCGACCGCGTGCCTAAACCTCGAGGCCATCACGACCTCGAGCCAATTAAGTGTAGCAATTATCAAAAAGAAACATTTGAAACCATTTAGCTTTACTAAAATTTCAAATTATTCTTGCCAATTATTACTGTTAGGAATACGATATCACAAATTACGTAAAGAGAAGCCACAATCGAAACAAGAATATAATGTTACCAGCGTAATTTAAATTTAATAAAAATCATTCTCTGGAGAAAATTAAGTGGTGTAAATTAATTTCAGCTGAACATCGGGCGAATTGAGACGGGGTAATTTATTTTTGCATAATTTTCGAGGTTGCCTTAACTAAGAAATATTATGATTACACTTCCTTGGGTTTTATTAATGCGCCGGCTTCATGGATCCTGGGTATATTAAGGCTTTATAGTCTTGGTGGTCGCGGGTTCAAATTTCAGGCACACCTTTTGCTTTTCGAGTTTTTGTCTATATTTGCAAAGAATCACGTGCTTTAACGGTGAACTAAAACGCCGTGGAAACCTTCATTCACATCGAGGAGTTCTTCTTAAGGAATTTCTTAGGTATGTATAGTCCGCCAACCAGCACTATGATAGCATGATGGACTAAGGCCTAACTCATGTCATTTACAGCGGAAGTCTGTGTCCAGCAAAGACGTATATGAGCTGATATAGATATCAAAAATGAAATGGTATGAAAATTAAAATCATAATTTTTGGTGTTTTTAATAAGTTTTAATGACCATACATTCTTTGTTTCATAAACCTTTTCTAACTCGTGGTCTCGCGGTACAAGTATGTGCCGAGCGATCTAGAGGTCCTGGGTTCGACTCCCGGGTCGGGCAAAGTGTTATTGGGTTTTTCCATTAGGAAATTCTCAGTAGCAGCACGGAGTCTGGAATTGTGCCCGAAAAACGGCAATAGGCTCGCCCCCTATTACGTGGGACTGATACATACCTGGCGAAATGTGGGTGCAGAAATGCACCTCTGCCTACCCCTTCGGGGAATACAGGCGTGAGTTTATGTATGTATGTATGTATGTACCTTTACTAATGAAACAAATATTTCTAGTATGCTTCTTGCCATTGGCGGTCATTATTATTTCATGTGTTGAACTAACACTACCCGGTCCGGGAATCAAACCAGGGACTTCTCGACCACGCTCTCTATAATTATGCCGCGGCACAGACAAGATCCAATTGAATTTACACTATTATTTAATCAATACGACTTGATTTTCAACGGTGACAATAGCTACTCCCGAAAGATCCCAGAGGAACAAATCATTGAACGGTTTGTTTGATATAAAATATGAAATGTTTTCAGAAAATCGTCGGCTTTAATGGAGACACGTGTATTCGCGGCTTGTTCACATCTTTGCTCCATTTTTTCAAACAAAACGAAAGCGGTCGGTGGCTAATCGATTTGTGATTCATTAACTGTGCTATGATTCAGCGGCGGTACTTCTATAGTAGCCCAAAAATTTAGCTTGCGTTTCAAAATTCCGAATAATAATCTTTAAGCTTTAAATATTTATTTAACAAAAGCAATTTGTTATATAGATGAGAATATCCTGACCCCAAAATAAACAATTATAAACAAAATATTACACAATTATTAGACAGCCCCGTTGCGCAGTTGGCTAGACACCAGCTTGCGAAACGAGAGGCCGCGGGTTCGATCCCCGCACCGAGAAAAATGTTTGTGTGATCCACAAATATTTGTTTCTGGTCTGGGTGTATGTGAGACCGAAAAGTCTCTCGTAGTTTCTGATACCCATGACAAAAGACTTGTATCTTAGTGTGGGATCAAAACTATGTATGTGACTGTTGGGTGTATTTATTTATTTATATTTTTATAATTAACGTGTAACGCTTTTTCTATGGAAGTACCGCCACTGGTATGATTAAAATTGCGGAGTTCTCCGTAATGTTATAGAATTCTCACACAGAAATACACACAAATGCTTATTCCTTGCAGTGGTAGGCAGAAATACCTACATATTGCATCGACATGTCGCCAGCTGTCGACGACAAAGTTTTTAAGTCTTACTCAATAGTAGGCAAGCCTGTCGTTTTTCGGGCATATTTCCGGACTCTGTGCTGCTCCTGAGAACCAATGGAAAACTTAGAAACGCTTTACTTTAAACAGTGAATCTAATTTGCGGTACACACTATGTTTGTCTCAAAATTCAAGGTAGGAAATGAAGTTTTATTCTCAAACATAAGAATGAAGCTAAAGAGTACAGTACAAAAGGCAGATTTATCGCACCAGGCGATGTCTTACAGACAACCAAGGATGGAGATGTAGGAAGAGAAATAAAATTTGTAAGTGCAAAAACTTAAATAACATAACTCTATTCCAAAGCAATACAACTACGTAGGTACTATTTAGATATTCAGAACAAGCGATGTCAACGATGCACGTATGTAAACCACGATGTTGGCATCCGAGCAAATTATAATTGCGTTGAAATCTTGCCAATGTTCCTGTTTTGTTTGTAGCCTGTATGATCAGTGTTACTAACACGATCATTTCTCGTACGTACATGCATTATATACTATGGGTATGGACGTACTTTTACCACCGTGTTTCATCAGTACTAAAATTCCATGTTTAGGGCGAATATATTGTACTTTACCGGACAAATTTCCATACTTCACTCACACACACACACACTTGCCTCCGGATCAAAAAGGCAGGCAGATGCAAATTTAATTTCATCATCATCATCAGCCCAAATACGTCCCACTGCTGGGCACGGGCCTCCTCTACAACTTAAGAGGGTTTAGGCCTTAGTCCACCACGCTGGCCTAGTGCGGGTTGGCGGACTACACACCTTAGAAATTTCTAAGAACTTTTAGGTGTGCAAATTTAATTGACTCCCTTGACTCAAATTTAATGTTACACTGCTTGTTAATAAGAATCTTCCATTTGAGATTTTTTAGTCCCAGTGGCCGTTGATTTTGCGAGCTGTGGTAACCTTTAATTTACTTTACTGACCTCGGACACCAACAATAAAAAAATCTCTCACGACGGTATGTACTATGTATAAGTTGTCGTCAGGAGTGTTTCTTTACTCACGTATCGCTAGCTGTTTCAAGTACTAAAACTGAGAATTTTCTGATGGAATATCTCAGTTACAATATGTTTACATTTTATCCAACACATCCCGGGAATAATAGCAATTATATACAACGAAATAGGATTGATATATAATTGATTGAGACTGCACATGGTCTCGCTATACATGTGTGTACGTGGAACTAGGAAACAATTGGCAAAACGTGGATGCAAAAACATACATGATTTATAATTATACATACATACATAAACTCACGCCTGTATTCCCCGAAGGGGTAGGCAGAGGTGCATTTCTGCACCCACATTTCGCCAGGTATGTATCAGTCCCACGCAGTGGCGGTACTGCCATAGAAGCCCAAAAGCCCCGTTTGCCTTCCACAATTCCGAATTTTTATTTTTAAGCTTTAAATCTTTATTTAACAAGAAGCAATTTGTTAAATAAAGACCCCACAATAAGCAAATATAAAGTAGACATTACACAATTAACGTTTAACGCTTGTGGGCTTCTATGGAAGTACCGCCACTGGTCCCACGTAATAAGGGGCGAGCCTATTGCTGTTTTTCGGTCACATTTCCAGACTCCGTGCTGTTACTGAGAATTTCCTAATGGAAAAACCCAATAACACTTTGCCCGACCCAGGAATTGAACCCAGGACCTCTAGATCGCACGGCACATACTTGCACCGCGAGACCACGAATAATAATAATAATCTTTTAGTGCATTGTTTCATTATATTCCTTCAATTGCGCTTCTTGGTTTATTGTTATTTTACCTCCTTACTTTATTTCCCAATTCTAAATTCCCAGTGGTTTTTACTCAACTTTTGTTTTCGTTGTTTGTCCCCGTGCACCCTGAATAATACACTGGTATAGTAATATGCACTGGCATATTACTACATTGTCTAGATGACTAGTCTCCACTGCGATCTCTGTCCGTAATATTCTAGAATTCATTGCATCGTCGTATCTTTAATAGGAATTCCTTTTTGTAATTCTATGTTGAAATGCTCTTTTAGCTCATCCTATTAAATTAGATCAAGAGTGGCGTAGTACGAGTGTTTTGTTTGCTTTACATAAGCTCTTAGAAAACGATTTGGATTCGTGCATTTTCTTGTAGAAGTAATTGGTGAAATGGTTGAAAAAAAATGATAAAAGTTGCTATAAGGTTCTTAAATTAGTAATGTACTCTTTTAAAGGTTTGTGCAATATTGATATTTTCGTAAAGTACATGTGGTAAAGTACATGTGGTAAAAGTTTTGTATGTAGAATAGTTTGTTCAACCATTTACGGTGGAATTAAAATTGTATAATAGCATTTTATTTTTGCTTTCTTTTGTTTTGACTTTTAAGTATATTTCGGGTATTCTCGAAAAATAGTAGCGTACTATCCTACTGTAGGCTATCGTGGTGGTTTTAAGCCTTGTTCTGCATAGTAGAGTCAAAATACGAATACCGAGTGGCCAGATACTTAAGTACCACATTATCTTGGGCTTATAATTCTTTTTTTTCCCAAATCTTATTATCATATGTAGAAGTTAGGGCTAGTCTACGTTATCCGGAATTTTCCGGTTGACTGAAATGTTTATAACCCGATTATGTATAGATTATATTATTTAATGACATTGTTTAATATCTACATCACGCTGCTTACAAATAGCCTGACCGTTTTGAGAGATTTATACATCCCGTCCATTTTCCTTTTCCGGTCAACATTTTTGATTAATATCGGTCATATATTCGCAGAATTGATTTATGTGTGCACAAAATAAATGGAATATTTGTACGCTTGGAAAACAATAGCCCTCAAGGTTATACATTCTTTCTTTTTCTTATTGACTGCCAAGAATATTACTATTTTGTATGTAAAAATTGATTGATGATGAAATATTTATTTTAACTACTTCATCATCGTTATCACCAAATACCGTTCTATTACTGAGCGCAGGCCGCCCGTACGATAGACAGGGATAGATAAATCCTTGATAACATCCATGTGTTTGAAATTTAGAAGTATGTACCTATGATTTCATTTCATGACCATTAACAATAATTAGCCTTGAATAATAGAAGTCGTGATGGCCTCGAGGCTTAGGCACGCGGTCAAGAATCTCGACGGTCACGTGTTCAAAACCCAGGCACACACTTCTGACTTTTCGAAGTTATGTGTGTATTCACAAAGAATTATCACGTACTTTAACGGTGAAGGAAAACATCGTGATAAAACCTGCACACCTAAAAAATCTTAGGAATTTCTTAGGTGTGTAGTCCGCCAACCCGCATGAGACCAGCGTGGTGGATTAAGGCCTAAATCCTCTCAGTTTTAGAGGCGGCCTGTGCCCAGCAGTGGGACGTATACGATGATGATTCATTGATTTACCTACCTTAAACTCAGATTAAGATCAGATTCAGTGAAATTGTAACAAAAGTGCATATAAAATTATTTGTATTGAGCTGATGAACTAACCTTATACTCAGATTAGGCTAAGTCAACTAACAGGCTGAAAATGCCACGTCATCGTTTAAATTTCAAAATTCGAAATTAATTTATCTAATATTTATATGCATAATACATGTTTCGTGCATAAAATAAGCGTTCTGGACACGTTTGTGTGTGTAAGGATTAAGGTAATTTTCTAAAGAGATAACTTTAGACATATAGGTAGTCCTCTATAGGGTTGTGGGTAGAAAATTTACCGATTAGCCGGATATATACTCAGCCTATCGCCGTCCACTGCTGAACGTAGGCCGCCCGAAGTAGAGGCCAATCATCCCGGTCTTGAGCAGCCCTCATCCATCCGCTACCCGCCACATTTCTCAAGTAGTCGGACCATCGTGCTGCAGGACGTCACTACGTCTGCCTAAGCGTACGATCGATAGTTTTTAGTTTCGAATCATGTAATTAGGTTTTTGCCATTAGAAATGAGCTAAATATGCCCAAATAAGACAATAGGCTCTCTCCTTGTAAACGACAATAGGCTCGCTCCTTGTTATAAAATACCCAAAATTCGATTGCTAATAGTGTAAAGATTCACATCTCCCTATTTTTTGTGGATGCAGACGTAATTGTATGTATATTATAATAATTTTCCGTGTTCAATTTCATAGATCATTTTTTTATATGTTATTCGATCTTGTTCATTTTTATAGCTTATTCATTGGTCATAATTTTTGTAACTTTGTGATGTCATATTACATGTGTTAATTATATAATAGTATTTAAATATCGGCCTAAAAATTAAGTAACATTCTAAATTTATTTCATTTAAACATTAATTACTTAACGACATTTTCACATCGTTACCATGTATTCGACATATTACAACAGTCTGACACTTAGTAATGAAAGTCATATAATCGCTAATAACTAATCCGAAGCTTCAATACTGTTTCAACGGAATTATTCCGGTTTAGTCGGATGTTAAATTGTCCATGCGCCGGACATTGGCCGGATATCAGGCGCATCTCTACTGCGCGACCCTTGTCACCCTGGCAGGTTGGCGGTCATCAATATGGCTGCCATATTTGTCTTGTCTATGCCTCGGCGGGTGCGTAGCTTTTGAGGTATAATGAAAAGCTGGATAAAAGTAATTTGGAAAATTGTTACGTTTACACAGAAGACATTTTCTTGGGTTCACATGACATTCTATTGACAAGTATTGAATGATTTTTTGTGGCGCAGGTGGCTTAACACCCGGTCCTCCTGTGAAACGAATGTTTGTATGATCCATAAATATTTGTTTCGGGTCTGGGTGTTTGTGAGACCGAAAAGTCTCGCGTGGTTTCTGATACCCACGACACAAAACCCGTACCTTAGTGTGGGGTCAGGACTCAGAACTATGTATGACTGTTGGGTGTATTTATTTATTTTGTGACTGCTTCGTTGATCCAGCGGCTTATGTGTACTGTAGGTACACCGTGTGGCGAATATTTTCCAAAATGGGCAGAGAGTTATCGGGTATTTTCGTAACAATACAACAATACAATACAAAAGGACTTGTAAAAGTCTATTTGAGTAATGATAATTTTGACTTTGACTTTGAAACGTACGCCTCTTTTTTTTCGTGAAAGCTGATTATAGCTCTACTTCCCGCTAGCCCCGGGGGGAGGTGGACGGGAAGCGTATGTCTAGTTCCCTGGCTAATCCCCTGGTGGCCATCTTCGCGCCGAATGGGGCGACCACGGTGTGTGGGTGAGAGGCACTCACAATGATGCCGCAGCCGCCCCATGAACGAAAATGTCACGGCTGTCTCGGAGTTTTAGGGGGCGCAGTTGCACCCTCACAAGCTTGGTTCAGGCACCCCGGTTGTGGGTGGGCACCCGCGACGGACATATGCCACAGTGCCGCCCCAGCTGCGCGCCCTGCGACCCCAGGGCCCCTTTCAGTCGCCTTCTATGACAGGCATAGACTACTGTAGTGGGATTCTAACGCCCCCTTGCCACCTGGCAGCTAGGTACACCTCTGCCCATTCCTCATAGATACAGGTGACAATATACATCAAATTGTGTACACACGATTCAAAGCACCTATTCGCAATAAAGCGGCATTTCGATTAAATCGCTAGACACGATTAAGCCGAGAGGCGTTCGCTCATTCGCTTTGAATCCGCACACAGACACTAAATCTGCTCTAGGTTTCCTAGATTACTGTGAGTGATTAACGGTGGCTTTACGAGTCTTAATGAGAATTAAAATTACGTTTTAATAATATAGGAGTACATAGGCGGGGGGAGTCTCCCGACCGGTCACTCTGGAAGACTTTGTGGAGGCCTATAGCCATTGTATCGGAAAATGTAATCTTTGTATCAATATTGTTAACTATTTTTTGATTGGAAAAGAGGAACACTAGAGATGACTAGAGATTACTGCTTTCCGAGCAGGGGGAGGGAGGAGGGGTTAAACTAAATTTTTAAATGCCTGAATCTAAGTGATGTATTTGACATTTTTTAGATTCAATAAATATTGTTTCAATTAATTTCAACCAGCAGTGGATGTCTTCTGGCTGATGATGATGATTAATACAAAAACTGTATGAGTCAGCTTCACCTCAGTGATGATAAAATAACCTAGTCTTTTTAAACGTACTTAGTTAACACATTTCTCCTTTATTGGAATAAATATTTCTTATTGAAATTAACCAAATGTCGCTGCTCGTGTATTTTTTTATTTCAATCAAAATTAGATGTTACGTCATAAGTAGAAGCTATGACACTATCGACCATTCTCCCTTAGTTTTCAATAGGCAAATAATTTCGGAGGAATTATTTTTTCTGTATTATTACATACATACATACATAAACTCACGCCTGTATTCCCCGAAGGGGTAGGCAGAGGTGCATTTCTGCACCCACATTTCGCCAGGTATGTATCAGTCCCACGTAATAGGGGGCGAGCCTATTGCCTTTTTTCGGGCAAATTTCCAGACTTCGTGCTGCTACTGAGAATTTCCTAATGGAAAAACCCAATAACACTTTGCCCGACCCGGGACTCGAACTCGAGTTCATTTTTCTGTTTTGTTAAACTTTCCAAACCGGTCAAAAGGTTTTTTATTATCAGCCATAATATTTACATACAACGGCAATGATAAACATAATTTTCTAGCAATCTATGGAGTTGATCATTCAAATAATGTGATATGGCGTCCGGGTCCGCTCGTCCGGCCTATCCGGATGGTTGGGCAAACACAACCACGCGATAATTGTAATTAATCGATGTACATTGAATTCACATGCCGATACACGCTAGCGCTACCTACAACTGTCTCGTAGATAACTGATTCAATTGAGAGAGTTTAGGCCTTATTCCACCACGCTGGCCTAGTGCGGGTTGGCGGACTACACACCTAAGAAAATCCTAGGAACAGGTGCAGGTTTCATCACGATGTTTTCCTTCACCGTTAAAATACGTGATTATTATTTATGAATACATACATAACTTCGAAAAGTCAGAGGTGTGTGCCTGGGGTTTGAACCCGCGACCGTCGAGATTCTAGACCGCGTGCCTAAGGCTCGAGGCCATCACGACTTATTTATATAACTTTTCAAGTTATTAAACACAAAAACTATGTTTTATCAATCTACATTTTAATGCTCGCCTACTGATAAATAAGAATAACACACAAAATACGCCGCAGCTCATTACAACTGCTTTGTATAAGGTACATGTAATAGGGACAAGGCTATTGGTGCTAACGAGGCATATTTCCGGACTCCATGTTGCTGCTGAGAATTTCTATATATCTATATGTATTTATTATTTATTTATTTAAAACTTTATTGTACACACAACATTAAAACTAAGGAGTACAGAGAACTAGAGAAGTACAATGGGCGGCCTTATCGCACGAGGCGATCTCTTACAGGCAACCTGGGATGGAGATGCAGGAAGAGAGATGAAAGGTAGCCGAAGTGTACTGGTATAATATATAAATTAATTATTTAATTTATCTAATGCGCTACTATATAACGCACGATCAATGAGGCGTGTTGGTATCAGTATATTACTATTCGTTGGTAGAACCTTCAAGATTGCTGATGCAAAACGATGAATTTTATAACAGTTATATCCATCTCAACTGAAATGACTACTTTTATTAAAGTAAAACTTTTATTACATCGTCTCAAACTTTTTCGTCTGTGTAGCGCATTTCGCGTGACGGTCGGCCGTCAAGGCCAATATGGCGGAGTATTCAATCTTAAAATGAAAAATTATGGTAATGTACCAACTACGAGATATGGTACTATAATCTAAATATTAATAATATTTTTCTATTTTTTTTTAGTTAAACCAAAAAAGTTTCACTTGCATCGTGGTTTTCATAATTGTTTGGAATCTTTATCTGAAAATTAGCAATATTGAAAATACTAACATAACCTCACGCCTGTATTCCCTGAAGTGGTAAGGAAAGGTGCATTTCTGCACCCAAATTTCGCCAACTGTGTTTTCGTCCCAGGCATTGCCGTCTTTAGGGCACATTCCTAGACTCTCATCAACATCAGCCCAAATACGTGCCTTTGCTGGGCACGGGCCTCCTCTACGACTGAGGGGGTTTACGTCTTAGTCCACCACGCTGGCCCAGTGTGGGTTGGCGGACTACACACCTAAGAAATTCCTAAGATATTTTAGGTGTGCAGGTTTTCTTTCACCGTTAAAGTACGTAATAATTCATTGTGAATACACACATAACTTCGAAAAGTCAGAGGTGTGTGCCTGGGGTTTGAACCCGTGACTGTCAAGATTCTCAAACGCGTGTCTAAGCCTCGAGGCCATCACGACTTAGTAATTATAAAAAAACAATATTTTTTTTTGTTTTGGAATAAAATAATACTTTTTTTTTCAGGAAAATTGGCAGCACGCAACTCAATTTGTATATTAGTGAATACTGTGCCACGTCGCGTCACGTGCATTCACCATGATACGGCTAAAATGGACATAAAAGGTTTCCACACTTTGTCTTTGTCAAAGAGGACTGCATTTAGCGGTAATTAATTACCTTGCGCTCATGCAAAATACACCTAACGCTCTGCCGGACACATTGAGGAAATATTTTATAAACCACTACCGAAAATCCCTCTATTTATTGCTAAAACTTATATACATCACATCTATTATCTGAAAGGGTAAGCAGGCGTGAATTTCTGCACCCAAGTTATCTTCGGCGAGCTTTTAATGTTTCAGGGTGCATATTTTGTTTCTGAAGAGAATTTTGTAATAAAAAAAAATAACACTGCCAGATTCAGGAATGAATTCGGGAGCTCTCCTCCATCGCAAGTTTTTTTTTATACACACAACAGTCACATACATAGTTCTGACCCCACATTAATACGAGTCTTGTGTCGTGGGTATCAGAAACTACGAGAGATTATTCGGTCTCACACCCAGACCCGAACAAATATTTGTGGATCATTTGTCTCGGTGCGGAGATCAAACCCGCGGACTCTCGTTTCGCAAGCTGATGTCTAGCCAACTGCGCCACGGGGCTGTGGATATACTTATGTTGTGAGAACAGAGAGGCCGTTTATATATATTTTTCTATGAGAGGAAAGAAATTAAGTTACTTACCAATGTTACTGGGGTGGCTAAGAAGGCCTAGTCAAAAGACAATATTCTTACATGTTATTCTCTCCGGCTTTCCAACACGGTACACAGAACTTATTATCAAGCTAGGATACCGAAAACTAACAAAAGGACACATTTAAATTCTGTATCACAGACTCTTTAACGCTTAACTTCTTAAGGATTTTTTACAGAACCACGCGATCAAAATGCTTATACTAAATAATGTAACAACACTTTCAAGCCATGAACACTGGTGGCTTTTATCAGCGAGTTTAGCTGACGGATACCCAAGTACTCCGGACAAATAAGGAAGACAAATTCTTGTACAACATCCGCTTAGATAACAACATAAAGCAAATTACAAACCATCATTGCTTTATCTCGCTTTCCGCTATCTCGTCTGTTGAGAAAGCGTTTCATAAAGATAAGTGTTGATTGAATTTTTTTATTTTAGAAGATTTTGGGACAAAGTTTAATGGTGTCTGAAATTATGTTGTACGCGTTTGAAGTGCGTTGACTCTACTTCTTTAAGTAGGTTAAGAAGTCTGCCTAGGTCTATAGCAGTATAAGTGTGCAGGGTGTGATATAAAGTTCCCAATTTTGATTCCCGGATGGAAAAAAAAATTTGAAACACCTTTCGAAAATTCGCACAAGGTTAACAATAGGTAGCGAACCCTCTCAATAGTCGAGGAGACCTGTGCCCAGCAGTGGGACGAAAAAGGGGTGATGATGATGATGATGGTGAAACAGCAGGCAAACCGTGAGCGCATGAATGTATTTCTCTGCCTACCCCTTTGAACACATTTGCATGAATTAACTTATGTAAAATACACTGGTCAATGTTTTATTTTAAAACTATGTATTTTAATTTTCTTTTTGTTTTTATTCAGAAAAAGTTCTAATTAATAAAACAATAGTTGACAAATTCAAATCTATTATCACGTCAACATTATTGCCCACTTAGACATTTTCTAGAGACAATTTCAAATGAAATTAAAACATTTCCAACGCTGTTTCGAGAAAGTACTTGAGCGCGGACATTTTTTGCTCTCCTTCAGCTTTTTGCCTCGTTGAACACTTCAACACAAGATGTCTAATTTAAGTCAACTCTGTTAGAGATGGTTCAATATTGTACACGACAAGATTTTATAAGTTCTAAATTGGGTTTAAGCTGTATTTGAATTTTGAAGTGCCAATTTTTTGCAATTTCAATTATGTTTGAATATATAAAACATGCCTCGCTGATCGTTTATCTTGAGTGTCTGCCGTGCGATCTAGAGGTCCCCAGTTTGTTTTCCGGATCGGGAAACACATAACATACTTAGCAGCAATAGGGTCGCATCTTATTACCTACGTTGGAATAAAAGAAAAAATCACTGATGAAACGCGGGCGTGAAGTGTGAGTAAACATCATTATCATCATCTTCAGCCCATATACGTCCCACTGCTGGGCATAGGCCTCCTCTGAAACTGAGAGGGTTTAAGCCTTAGTCAACCATGCTGGCCTAGTGCGGGTTGGTGGACTATACACCTAAGAAATTCCTAAGAACTTTTAGGTGTGCAGGTTTCCTCACGATGTTTTCCTTCACCGTTAAAGTAAGTGATAATTCATAATGAATACACACAAAACTTCGAAAAGTCAGATGTGTGTGCCTGGGGCTTGAACCCCCGACCGCCGAGATTCTCGTCCGCTTGCTTAAACCTCGACGCCATCACTACTTAAAACATATGTATTAGTTAAAAACTATGTTGACGAAGAGTAAAATTTGGTTTCGTCCGCATTTCAACTAAGAAATAAAAATGTTTTTGTCCCACCATCATTGGACAGTTTTTAAGAAAATAAAAACAGTTTAGCCCAGTGAATCTATTTTATATGCAAATTAAATTATCTTACACGAATTTTTTTTAATTATGATAAACTTTTTAATGTTAGCCAGACTTAAAAATTCAGCTTAAGCGGTTCTGCTCTTAATGAAATTTAACTGCAATAAAAACACTTCTAGTGACAGAATACTTTTAGTGTTCACAAGAACAGCATTGGATTAAGAAAACCGCGTTTGTGTGAACATGCACAGTGCATTGTTAAACAGCAAGATTAATGCACTTTGTGGGTACATAATTGTATTCACCTGGATAGCGGCCACAGCTGAAATGAAAATGTAAAAATTTAATGTATCAGTAAAAAGTTTATAAGTCATGCTAGAGGCATATTTTTTTACTTATTTTAGATGTACTCGTAAGATTTTACTAGAGAAGTGCACAATACTTCGTTAGCAAATGGCACTTTAATTTGTTTTAGAGATATTCATTTTTTTACATAGGTACATATTATATAATTTACGTCTTATCGGGATGAGTCTCAATATCAGTGCAGTGGCCTCGAGGTTAAGGCGCGCGGTCGAGAATTTCGGCGGTCGCAGGTTCAAACCCCAGGCACACACCTCTGACTTTTCGAAGTTATGTGTGTATTCACAATGAATTATCACTTGCTTTAACGGTGAAGGAAAACATCGTGATAAAACCGGCACACCTAAAAGTTCTTAGGAATTTCTTAGGTGTGTAGTCCGCCAACCCGCACTAGGCCAGCGTGGTGGACTAAGGCCTAAACCTTCCCAGTTGTAGTAGAGGCCCGTGCCCAGCAGTGGGACGTATTTGGGCTGATGCTGCTGACGTCTTATCGGGATGAGTCTCAATATATGTAATATTCTCTTTATTATAATAGTATAGATTAAGTCGTGAACGATATTAGTAGGTAATTATTTTTTCTTTGTATACTTGACAGTATAAAGTCGGTATAATTGTCATGAAACTCAATGAGATGACTCTGCAAATTCTTTAAAAAACAGTTTTCAAACTCTTGTTTTAAACACGTCACGTGTAGTGGACGCCCTTATTTTGAGCGGGAGCGCATTCCATAGAAGAATGGATTGGACAATGAAGTAATTGAAGTGGAGTATTTTTCTCTCAGCAAGTGGCACGTATTTGGGCTGATGATGAAATGATGATGAATTTTCTCTCTGTCTTAGCCTCAACTGTAACCTGAACCTGCATCTCTCATTAGAAAGCAATATAGCAGAGACCGTGCCACCAGAACCGCTGGCTTGACATTCCATGAAACAAAATAAATAAAATACCCTTTATTTTGGCACTCAGTACAATAGTATACGTCTGGGCAAATTTATTCCATAAAGAATGAAAAATTTACGTACTAAAAGTTTGACCTTTGCACAAGTCCAGAATATTTTATGGAAATACAAGAAATGAGACTTTTCCAGTTGCATAATTTAATTCAGACACGGATTTGATTATCTCGTAGGTCATATGGCATAAGTATATGCGTGTTATTAAGATGTGCCAGGTTCGAATATTAATTATTTTCTTAAAAATATGATTGGTGAAAAGTGGTTGGTTTGCGTCCAAAAATCAAAATAATGTAGACACGAGTTGAGATAAATATATTTTATTATAAAGAATATAATGAGATGTGACTTGTTTTGTTGGATATGCTTACTTTATTTCTATATTTTTAACAACAGTAAATTTGTTTTTCTTATCCTCTTCGATAATCACATTATCTAATTTGAGCTGTAACTGTTCTAGCAACAAGCTGACAATTATTGCATCAGTCTGCCGTAACAGCACACGAGAAAAAATTGTCGAAACACGTCAAAGCGAGCCGTGTTTTCGCTTGAAATTTTTATGGCGACGCGGTTGCTAGGCGAAAGAATAGCATCGTTAAATTGAAGTGAGCATTTCACAGGCTGGATTGGGCTTCCAAACGAACCGACTTCACGCGAGGTGGTTTCAACTTCAAAAGATTTTCGGGTTTGCCGTCATGACGTCAGCTTAAGAACATTGTGAGTTGTAAATTTAAAAATCTATCGTTTTGGCAAAATAATGTATTAAACAACTCTAATGCTTGTATCGCCAATAAGAATAGTAAGCTAGGAAGAAGTGTATATCCAGTTTTAAACAGTTATGATGAGTCACGTAATAGAGAGCATCATATAGCCGTTTTCCGAGAACATTTCCAGGCTCCATGCTGTTAAAGAGAATTTGTTTACGGGAAAACCAAATTAAGCTAGCCACAGATGATTGCAGCGAGGGTTAATGAGGCATCCAAAGACATTATCATTATCAAGCCATTATCTACATTAAAATTATGAAGAATTATGAAATTATTGTCATAAATTAAGCCATTAAGTCAACCAGTGATAACGACAGAACCGAGTTTCAAAAGTGAATCTATTGATTCTTTTATATTAAAAAGTACATTATATTAAGAATAACTATCGTTTTTAGGGA
Source organism: Hemaris fuciformis (assembly GCA_907164795.1). NCBI lineage: Eukaryota > Metazoa > Arthropoda > Insecta > Lepidoptera > Sphingidae > Hemaris > Hemaris fuciformis. Next base: position 12,454,977 of record OU015447.1, read on the forward strand.
AATAAATATTTATTTTTTCATGTGGAATTACATAAAGAGGGGTCAAACAATGTCTTATTAATGTCATCCCTCATCTTATCCCGAGGGAGTGGTACAATAAGTGTTTGTGAAACGTGAAGTAGGAAATATATTTTTATTTATAAAGCTATCAGAGGTCTTCCGTGTGTCTTTTCGATCGATTTTATACTATCCATTTAATAACGATCGGCCTCGCGGCGCAGTTGACTAGAAACCAGCTTGTAAAACGAAAGGCCAAGGGCTTGATCCTAGCACAGAGACAAATGTTTGTGTGATCCACAAATATTTGTTTCGGGTCTGGGTGTTTTTTTATTTTTTTTATTTATAAACACTTTATTGTACACCATGGACATATTACACAAAACAAAATTAAAAAAAAGGAATAATTAGGACTAAGTGACAATAGGCGGTCTAATCACTGATTGTGATCTCTTCCAGACAACCTAATTTACAAAAAGGACATGTAAAAAGATGACAGGGTGTTTGTGAGAGCGAAAAGTCTCTCGAAGTTTCTGATACCCACGACAGAAGACTCGTATCTTAATGAGAGTTCAGAACTATGTATGAGACTGTGTTTTAAAACACACATAATAGTCGACGAGTCTGTTTCATTTTTTGGGCACATTTTCAGACTTCGTACTGGATCTAGAGTTTCCTAATAGAAAAAATCCAATAAAACTTTGCCTTACCACGTAATAGAACCCGGGAACTCAAGATCGCACAGCACATTGTTCTGCAAGGTCAAGAGGCAATTAATTAAATTAATTTTCGAGCTTCAACTTCAAAATTGAAACGATGAAGATACAAAACGTGTACTACTCTTAAGCACGCATTTATCTAACACAACAAAAGGCTCACATCCCGACAAAAGAATAAAATATGTGCATTTCGACTTGATTCATTGAGTCCGTTTTGTAAGAGCACCCGGCATCTGTAAAGGCTCGTCGGATGCTTTCAGCGATTTAGATAGCAAACAGCTTGGTTTAGTTGTTTGCTAAAGAAGTTAGAATGTTTACTGAATGTCAGGGGCTGCATTCTCGTAGGGTTTGCATTCATGAAAATTATTTACACTGGTGATTGGTTAATTTAAAATATGGATAAATTGCCGACATCGTTTGGTTGAACATACATTACGTAGACAAGTATGCACGCTATTAAGAGAAGTAGCGCTGGAGCAGGTTCGACACAGATATACAGGTGTATTCAGACCGTGATCGGAAACTAAAGCAGGTAATAGCTAAAGTGGTTACAAACCCCCTGGCGTTAAAGAAAATCCCGACAAAAATAAAAAAAATTGAAGTTTTCCTAATAACCATTGGTATAAAATGTATACATGTGGTTGTTAGGAAAACGTTTATTTTTTATTTTTCATGAGTTTCCGATCACGGTCTGAATACACCCGGTATACATCTCTTTATTTAAGTGTATATTTAATTTTCACGAAGTTTAAGGGCGAGGAAGATCATTGTCATTAAACATGTGTACTTACCTGGTAGATGTAAAAGTTGTCTACAAGCCTTTTTTTTACGTAGTTAAGTAATGATTGAAAGCAAAGAAAAATTAAAGCAGTGATGGCCTCGAGGTTTAGGCGCGCGGTCGAGAATTTCGGCGGTCGCAGGTTCAAACCCCAAGCACACACCTCTGACTTTTCGAAGTTATGTGTGTATTCACAATGAATTATCACTTGCTTTAACGGTGAAGGAAACCATCGTGATGAAACCTGCACACCTAAAAGTTCTTAGGAATTTCTTAGGTGTGTGGTCCGCCAACCCGCGCTAGGCCAGCGTGGTGGACTAAGGTCTAAACCCTCTCAGTTGTGGAGGAGGCCCGAGCCCAGCAGTGGGACGTGTATGGGCTGATGATGAAGTAATGATTAACAAGTACTACATTAGGATGAAGAATTAATCTTTTTAACTACTCGTATATCCAGCAATATAAATTAATTGCTCTGGTATTAAAATTGTATTTATACAAATATAAAACTAGCATACCATATAAGTAGCTTTTACATATTATATTACTTCAAATACAGTTACCTCCGAAACTTACAAAATCCGAGAAACGCTAAATCTTCAAACACCTTCACCCGACATGCATTAGGATGACACGTCGTCCCATCTCCCGTCGATTTCTCGCCAAATCCCGTATTTATGGTCCTTCAGTAATGGCTATTCTGACATGCGATCCCCAATGACATTTATAAGCGGGTTTTTTTCGCCAAATGTGGCGTATAAGTGCGAGCTACGAAATGTCGAACCTTGGAAGTGAATAACCAAAATATTCGTTCTTTTGTCAGTGGTTTTATTTTATTTATTATTACTCACAATTTATTCACATCATCATATTTACATCATTACTTGCTTTATATATTAATACACTGACGCAATAAATTGCCTTTTTTACGTGAGGGTGAAACCTTATAGTTTGTCTGCCGCTTTGCTTTAGAGGGAAGTGGACAACTCTTTGTTTTCCAACTCTTCTTGTATATTATTTCTGATCAATTTCGTTGCGGGATCATGACAAATTAGGTTCCTTTAGATCCGCTGAGCGTCAATACTGTGCGTGCCGCTGTTGATCCTAGAGCACAGGAGTTACAGTGGCGGGCGTGTGGGGGGATAGGGAAAAACACTGAAGCATATATTCCGAGAGGACTAAGCAAAGTTTCTACGCTCGTGTTTCGCAATCTGTGTTTCATGTATTATAACAGGAGGCGAGCCCATCTACACAAGCTACATGACATCCTTTTGAGGCCTCTTCGAAAGCCTTAAACCTGTAAGAAGCAACATCAAGCGATGTGCTGCGACAGTTACTAGGTCGTCCGTCCATCATGTCGATGGACGTCTAATGCTGTGTTTAACGATACAAGGCCTTAACTTTATAGTCTTCTGCCCCATTAGCTAGGCTCGTAAGTTAGTAAAACGTAAGTAATAAAAAAAAACTAAACTCCAACCCCTCTCAATTATAGGCGTAATGCATACGTGACTTACCAAAAACTTCCTCGATAAATACACCCAACAGTCACATACATAGTTCTGACCCCACACTAGGATACAAGCCTTGTGTCGTAGGTATCAAAAACTACGAGAGACTTTTAGATCTCACAAACACCCAGACCCGAAACAAATATTTGTGGATCACACAAACATTTGTCTCGGTACGGGGATCGAACCCGCGGCCTCTGGTTTCGCAAGCTGGTATCTGGCCAACTGAGCCACGGGGCTGTCAGAACAGAAGCCAACTTTTTGTCCAACCACCAGTCGATAAAAACCAACTTTTCTATTTCATCCAACATTGAAGCATTCTTTAAAAACGAACAATAGCCACTACAAAGATGCGGTCAATACTTCAGTTGAAAACTGAGATAAGAAAAATAATGCTACAAAAGTCGGGATTAAAATCAAAAAGTTGACAACAAATGTAGTCGGTTTGCAGAAGGTCTTCCTTAAAAGTTTCCGGGAACTGTTGTAGGAAAACGTTACAAGTCCACTTCATAACCAGTTTGTTATTAGTTTTCTTTCAGTTTCTTTGTGCGAACTGATGTGATGCTTCGCGGGAGATATTAAGTATTACACAAAGTAATAGTTTGATTTAGGAAACTTCAAAATGTACGGCGCGTCTTGGAAAGCGCAGAGTTGCTTAAAATATATGATGAGTAAAATATCTTCATGCCTTATTAGTCTAAGATAATAGAAATAATTAATAAAATTGTATTCTTATTAAAATTATAACTCGTGCGATCCAGAGGTCCTGGGTTGGAACCCCGGGTCGGGCAGTGTTATTGGGTTTTCAATAGCAGCACTGAGTCTAGAAATGTGCTCAAAAAACGGCAACACGCTCGCCCCCAATTACATGGGACTGATGTATACCCGCCGAAATGTGGGTGCAGAAATACACCACTGCTTACTTGCTGGAAAAAGATCGGTTTCTAGAAAAGTTTTTAATGACGTTTTTTGACCAAACCCAATTTAAGCCTTACAAAATCTAGTTTAAAATAAAGCTTGAATATCGCACGAATACCGGCCAAATTGAAATCAAGTTACAGTCCCAAAACTTTCATATTTTGAAACGTTGAATTCTCTGAGCACTATAATACGGCCATTTGGACACGTCTTGTTCAACTAAACTCGTGTGGAATTGTTTTAATTAGTGTGTTAATACTGAAATCTGAACTTCGGAAGGTTGTGAACGAACGACAATTGAGACGTGCGATTGTTTTCTCAATTCTCAATATTTAATCGCACTTTTTTATCGATTTTATGTTGAGACAGACAGACTATGAGTTGTATGTAGTTATGTTATGTAGTCCGATATTCGTTGTGATTGCCTCGAAGTTTGCTGTATGCACACCACTGACTTTTCGAAGTTACATATGTGTGTATTCACAAAGAATTATCACGTAGGTACTTTAACGGTGAAGGAAAACATCGTGATGAAACCAGCACTATAAGTTATTAGAAATTTCTTAGGTGTGTATTCCGCCAACCTGCACTAGGCCAGCGTGGTGGACTAAGGCCTAAACCCTCTCAGTTGTAGAGGAGGCCCGTGCCCAGCAGTGGGACATATGTACCTATATGGGTTGATGATGATGATGATGATGATATTTATTAGTGTGTGCTAAATCTTTTTCACGCTTCCTTAATCCTGCGCGTATAGTAATTAAATAGATGGATTTACTGACAATTAGAAGAGCAGCTTGGTAATTTGAAGGAGTAATAAAAAATACCGTAATGCAATTTTTGTTTGCCAACCCTCAATAAGGAATACCGTCTCAGTTGTAGGGGAGGCCTGTGCCCAGTAGTGGGACCTATGTATATGGGCTGATAATGAATGCAATTTTAGATTATATCAAAGAGGCTTGGAGTTTACGGGCCATTTATCTACCGCTGGATAAACCCTTTTAAAAATTCTAGTAAATTCTCACAAACCATGACCTATCGTACCTATAGTATCGTTTATGCAAAACGTACGGCATGCCATCTGACCTCAGTACTAGTATTGCTCATAGGTAAATTTTACCAATCGCATATAAGTATTAAAAGTCAGAAATAAAAAACATACTTACATACGAATATATTGCAAGTTAAATAAAAGCTTTTAACATAAAGAAAAAAAGGCGGATAAAGGTCGCGTCGATTAAAAGTCGTAAGTATGCATACACTGTCGTTTACCTGACGACCTAACTTCGGAACTTTGCGCAATGGCCATTCATTAGTTAGTTTGAACGTGTTGGTGCGTTCCAGCTGATCATTCTTTACTTTGTAGTTTTGTGATGTTTGTGACTGTCTTATATATTCCTATGTTTATATAGAGATAAGACCGCCTGTTGTCCACTTTATTTTAGTTGCGTTTGTATCATTGCTTTTCTGTTTAAATGGTGCACAATTAAAGTGTTTTTCTATCTATCTATCTTCTTAGACGGCACGTGAAGTTACAGGCACGAGCTGATAATATTATTGGTGTTTTATTTAACGATAAGAGTGGTTGAATACTTTTTGGGTACCTAGTTAGTGGTGGAAAATTTAAAGTATTGAGCATAGCGACTAATGATTGGATATATCTATCCGATACTGTATTTTGATGGTACTGTAATGACTGCCTCGTGGTCTCGCGGTACAAGTATGTGCCGTGCGATCTTGAGGTCCTGGGTTCGATTCCCGGGTCGGGCAAAGTGTTATTGGGTTTTTCCATTAGAAAATTCTCAGTAACAGCACGGAGTCTGGGAATGTGCCCGAAAAACGGCAATAGGCTCGCCCCCTATTACGTGGGACTGGTGCATACCTGGCGAAATGTGGGTGCAGAAATGCACCTCTGCCTACCCCTTCGGGGAATACAGGCGTGAGTTTATGTATGTAATACATACTATGTATGTATGTAATTACCACTTAGTGCAAGTTTGGGTGCCCAAAAAAAAGAAAGGATAATTAAGTATCTTTTACGCTGCAAAAATTGATTAATATTATTTTGAAAATATCTATTGTATTTTGAATTTTGAAAAGACTTGTCAGTTACCTGATGGATTTATGATTGTGCCCTCTTAAGAAACCCTCGACACGCTTAACCAGACGAACAAAATAAGGTAGAAGTATATACTTCTACTACTAAAATTGATGTCGGAATATTCCTGCTCCATTTTATTTATTTATTATTTCTACGAACATAATCACACTATGTACTTCCGATTCCAGTATGTGACGACATGTTGCGTTGCATCGCGTACTAAAATGTGTTTTTTCCTTTAATAATTTATTTAATGTAGCTATTGTATAAAAAAATCAATTTCAACCATTTAATGTTTTCATCTTTCACAATATTATACTGGCCAGTTTAATTGTTAGTTCCAACATTATTCAAAGAAGTTGCAAGGATGTACGTGAGGCAGGCTATCTCTCGGCTTAATTGTACAACATGGCTACAAACTTGTGAATTTATTGGAGGCGTCGAGATAACAGATAGCACGTCTTTAAAACTTTAAGAGAAGTGCATAAGATTTAGGTTACATTGAAAAAATTATAGGTTTGTTGGCAAAGTGAGTGAACCCTGACTAGTAGATCATACACTACAGCCCCGTGGCGCAGTTGGCCGAGCACCAGCTTGCGAAACCCGAGACCGCGGGTTCAATCTCCGCACCGTGACAAATGTTTGTGTGATGTACAGTTATTTGTTACTGGTCTGGGTGTTTGGGAGACCGAAAAATCTCTCGTAGTTTCAGATACCTGCGACACAGAACTTGTATCTTAGTATGAGGTCAGAACTCAGAACTAAGATGTATGTATGTGACTGTTGGGAGTATTTATTTATTTACAGCTATGTCCGTTTGAAGTTTTAATGTTTAAAATGTAATTTAGGTGGTTTGTTTTACTTTTACGCGAATTTAATACGCACTTTCTGGGTCTGTGCATGTTTAAAAAAAAACAGAATTGAGCTGTCAAAAGGGGTTAGAATGGCGAGGAATAAAATAAGTCTTGTGTCGCGAGACTACGAGGCAGTCAACGTTATGAACTAGCGCTAGTATTAAAAAGCAGCCATGAATATTCGATTTTATATAAAAACTTATTACTTAGAACCTTAATCTTGTTAATGCAAAATCCATCCTCCTTAGACCCGTAGTGAATTTTCATCAAATAATATTTTCAATACTTCAAATTTTAAAGAAAATATTTTTTTTTAAAGCATAATTTGCACCTTACTTCTTCGTTTCGTAGCATAAGTTGTCGATAAGTGCTGGGTTCGATTCCCGAAATATTAGTCAGGCAATATTTTATTGATGAAATTCTTCGCAGAAATACGAAGTCTGGAAATCTGTTATGTAAATAAAAGACTTACTCTACTCTTGCGTGGCACCTATCAGGGTAAATGTGAGATCAGAAATATGTCTTAACTTGTGAATTAAAATAAGATCATTAATACTATACCTGGCTAGGGAATCGAAGCTTGATTCTACTACGCAGAGTCCACGCGAGAACAAAATGAAGTAAATTAGTACATATGTCTTAACTTAAAACTTACAAACAAAATAATAGAAAACTAAAAGAAATTCACAAAAGGTCTCACTGCCAACAGATTTCTTTCAAACGCAAACAAATAAATAAACTAGAGCGGGCCCGATTGAAACAGAAAGTGTAAACTAAGGTTAAATCGTTTGTCTCAACTTTCTCAAACTTTTTTATTTCTTTTATTGTGGGACGACACAATCACTACAAAGGCCATAGTTCTTTCGCGGCAGATACTAAGTAGAATAGCCTTTTTGGTTTAGTTTTTCAAATATGAGGTTTCTTAAAGTGTACATTTTTTATATATCATTGTATATATATTTATTATAGTATCATCATCAGCCCAAAGATGTCCACTGCTGAACACAGGCCTCCTCCAATGATCTCCACAGTGACCTGTTGGAGGCAGCTTGCATCCAGCGACGACACGCGACCTTTACCAGGTCATCGGTGGAAGTCCTACGCTGCGCTTCCCGCTACGTGGCCTTCGATTCGACAACTTTTTGGCTTCATCATAGTATGTATAGAATATATTTTTGACTGCCTCGTGGGCTCGCGGCACAGGTATGTGCTGTGCGATCTAGAGCTCCTGGGTTCGATTCCCGGGTCGGGCAAAGTGTTATTGGGTTTTTCCATTAGGAAATTCTCAGTAGCAGCACGGAGTCTGGAATTGTGCCCGAAAAACGGCTATAGGCTCGCCACCTATTACGTGGGACTGATACATACATGGCGAAATGTGGGTGCAGAAATGCATCTCTGCCTACCCCTTCGGGGAATACAGGCGTGAGGTTATGTATGCATGTATGTATGTGTATAATATATATATTTATTATAGTATGTATAGCATATATTGTAATAATTAAGAATAAACGTGTCAATTTTGATGAAACACTAAACGCTTTAACTATGAAGACAAAATTTAAAGAAACCCATTTATCTTTGAGTTCTGAAGTGTGAATTATATTTATGTAGGTAAATAAGGCCCATGTCCACCAGTGGGACAAATGTGGGCTGATGTTTTAGCTATGTATGTGGCTAGTTGTAGGCGGCGTCGGGGTGCTCGGATACGGGCACGTAGCGACAGCGCCTGGTGTTGCGTGCGTGGATGATGTATGCCGGATGATGATAAAAGCGCAAGCGCAATGATAAGCATTAAGCAGTTCTAAGAGTTTATTGCACAGCACAGTATATAGCATCAAAAGTCACGGCACAAGAAGAAAATGTTCACACACACAATATAGTCACGAAGATTAAATATAGAATCAGAAGGATAGGAGACAGATAAAAGTACGATAAAATTAACACAATGAACAGCTGTTAAGCGCGGACGAGATAAGGCAGTGAGGTAGTAGGTGGCACGGGCTTCGCGAGCGAGAGAGGTGTACCGACTGGCCGCGTCGGCGCGGCCGGCGCGTGCGTCGAAGCGGTGACGCGCATCGTTCGCTCTGTCACTATGCGATACCGGTTTGTACCGGCGCGGTATCGTGCGCCTCCCATGCACTCCACATTTATACTTAATAATAATATTGATAAAATCTGTTTGGTTCTGTAGGTGTAATGTATGTGTGTTAGTAAGAATGGGTGTGCGGTGTAATTGTTAATATAGAATATATATAAAATATGTATACACTATATAAATATAATAATAAGACAGCCCCGTGGCGCAGATGGCTAGACACCAGCTTGCGGAACGAGAGGCCGCGGGTTCGATCCCCACACCGAGACAAATGTTTGTGTGATCCACAAAATATTTGTTTCGGTTCTGGGTGTTTGTGATACCGAAAAGTCTCTCGTAGTCTCTGATACCCACGACACAGGACTTGTATCCTAGTGTGGGGTCAGAACTATGTATGTGACTGCTGGGTGTATTTATTTATTTATATGTTTAATAGGTAAATAAATTACACAACATATTATGTACGCCACAATGTAAATACACAAATAAATAAATACCACAAATATTTCTGACCCCACACTAAGATACGAGTCTTGTGTCGTGTCGTATCAGAAACTAAGAGAGACTTTTCGGTCTCACACACACCCAGAAATAATTGTTAGCAAGGAAATAAATATTTCGCAGAAGCAACCCCTTTTTAGATTAATAAATTATGAACACAATTTCGTATTATCTGTAGACAATTATTAGCAATAGGCTCGCCCCCTATTACGTGGGACTGATACATACCCGGCGAAATGTGGGTGCAGAAATGCAACTCTGCCTACCCCTTCGGGGAATACAGGCGTGAATTTATGTATATATGTATGTATGTATGTACAATTATTCACTGGGTTTCTGGGTCCCTGAAGATTGCATGAGGTATAATTAATAAATCTATATGCAAATCATATAAAAGATTTTCGTTTTTTTCTTGTTCAACTGAATTGTATGTCTTTCGATGTTGATTTTTTACATATGGAAACTAAATCAAATTTCGAAATGCGTACATTGTTGGTGCGATACGCAAACGATAAAAGGAAAAGCTATGTGTACATTTATTTTATAGCCGTATGTGTAGATAAAACGCGGCTTTCAGAAGCCGTTGCAGGTAGACTGCTCTTTAATCCTGTGAATTAAATAAGCTGATTTAATGTGCAACCTTGTTGGAAATTATTAGACGTTTGGGTGCTCGGACGCAAGGTGGCTGGCAGCGGTGGAATGAGGAGGGCCGAAGGTCGAGCCCAGTAGCGTGCCATAGGAGAGGTCTATGTCTAGCAGTGGATGTGACAAAGGGTGTTGTGCAAGGGTAGGTAAGAAGGTAGGGTAAGGAAATAGGGTCATTTCTACACCCACATTCCTTCAGGTATGTATCAGTCACACGTAATAGGGGGCGAGCCTATTGCCGTTTGTCGGGCACATTTCCAGACTCCGTGCTGCTACTGAGAACTTCCTGATGGAAAACTCAATAACACTGCCCCACCCGGGAATCGAACCCGGGACCTCTAGATCGCACATAATTGTGCCGTAAGACCATGAGGGAGTCAGTGAGATAAAAAAATATAATGCAAAAATCCAATACCACTTTTTTTCCGGGATTCTTACGTTCTACGTATTATATTGAGGATAATAAGCCCTGGGAGTAAGTAAACTGATCGGAGGTTGTTGCAATTTGTATCGTTATGACATGTATGAGGTTAAATTAAATATAATAAATAAAAATGTAATTATAATTAAAAATTATTATATAAAAAAATGACATTTCGTGTTGCCGAGGGAGTTTCTTGCCGTTTCTTCTCCACAGCGATAAAACGTTTCGAAGCACTTGTAAAAGTCTATTTAAATAATGGTGATTTTGACTTTGACTTGATCGCACGGCATGTGCTTGCCAGTTGCCACTATGGCAATAAACGATACAAAAAGCCGCAGTAACCACGCAACTGAGTGCGCGTTTGTCGATTCGTAATTGTTCTAATTTCCGAGTTATATGCAGTTGCGGCACGCACTAAATCTGAATTTCGACGGCCCAATGCTCCGGAGCTTGTTAATCGTAATTGCATCGGCTGGCTTTACGTGGCGTTTTGTCACTAGCATATTATAGTAGGTATAGAAGTATTCTCAGAGAAGTCGAAAAGTATTACGGAAATTTGTATGCTCAAAGAGCAGTTCCACCTGTGGCATGCAACGTGGATGGTCCGCGAAAACGAATTTCACAAACAGTTTCACAAACACCCAGACCTTAAACAAATCAGTGGATCACATAAACTTTTGTCTCAGTGCGGGAGTCGAATGCGCGGCTTCTTGTTTCGCAAGCTGATTTCTAGCCAACAGCGTCACGGGTTCCATTTACAATAACATCTTAATGTAACAGTAATGGAACGAGCTGCTGGCATAATATTGTTGAATTGTAAAATGCAAGTGAAAAATCAAAATCATTGGTCGCCTTAGTACATAGACATGCAGTTCGTATGCAATCATTATTGTCACTGTTACTAACATAATATGAATTAACTGAAACTAGGTTAAAACATTTTTAATTTACTTTTTTTTATGCCTGGCAAAATATGGGTGTAGAAATGCACCTCTGCCAATGTTTATATTTTCATTTTGTATTGGTAATACAACACTCTATTTGAATCGCACGTTATACAGATATACCGAAAAGGTTAAGACTACTTTTTTCTCCTGAAAAATGATAGATTCGAAAGAATTTTGTATGCCATTATATTGTTGGACAAAATCTTTATTAACGCTAAAAGAGGCTTCATACTCGTATTATTCAGTTTTTAATCGAAGCCCGTGCCTTCTTATCTGTGATTATATTCTGGATCATTCATTACCAATGGCTAGGCTTATGTCATTTCGAGCCATCCATTCGCCTTTCGACATGGAGTAACGACTGTTGCTGCTTGACAACAGAAATTGATGGCACAGTCTTTGTAGCACGGAGATTTTTCGATAAAGACGGAGTTATTTTTTATTTAACTAATTAGTCGCTGACGATAGGGTGGTTTAAAACAAATAGGTAGCAAGTCTATAAAGGTCATGTTTGAGCGAAGAGCACTGGTGGCAAAAAAGCCTGCATACTGGAGAATCGTTTTGATAAAACATGTTTAGTTTGTTATTATCACTAATATGAATCAAACCATATCCAGACATGCGCTGTGCTTGGAACAGACTTGCACTGTTAAAAAAATTACATTAGAATTAATGTCTTACTATATGCAAAGGCCAGAGAACCGGCGTCATAAGCATTGTCTTTAGGATTAGCACGCTAAAATGGAAGTGGGCCGGCCATGTCTGCCGACAGACGGATGGCCGTTGGAACAGACAAGTGCTGGAGTGAAGACCGCGCTTAGGTAGACGTAGTGTGGGACGTCCTGCAGTACGATGGTCCGACGACTTCAGAGAGACTTCGTGCGGGTAGCGGATGGATAAGGGCTTCTCAAGACCGGGATTGTTGGCGCCTACTTGGGGAGGCATTCGTTCAGCAATGAACGGCGATAGGCTGATAATAATAATATAATAATATATGCAAACAGCTGAAGAGGTACACAGAAATATGAAGAAGAGTTACAGAAAACCGAAGTAAGCAACAGCGTTACTGTAATTTTTCGTTCTAGCGGCACTGTTTTTTCGCATCCTCCAATATATGTGTGCCTAGCGAAATAGCTATACTTCCAAATGTTGCCATTTGCAGTATTTATCTACTATCTGCTAAAAACAAACAAAATGATTTTACAGAAATGATAGCCATATTTCACCCGCACGTAAAAAAAAGGAACAAAAGCCAGCGTCGATGTACTTTTTAGAAGGTAAAATCTCGTAAAACTGTGTAAACTACATTGAAATAAACACAGGTTGGAGGTAAACACGACTTTTAAAACAAAATATAACTTTATTTCGCGATTTAACTTAACTAAGTACACAGGTGGACAGAAGTTAGTGTTTCAGGAAACATAAAGCAGGCCCGCGCCGGAGTCAAAGTCAAATAAAACGTTTGCACACGACGCCGCTTCGTTTCAGGTATGTAATAACAATGTGCTTTGATTGGACACACGGGTTTTATGTTAAGCGAGCTGGCTGTAGATTATTTTTTGCTGGTAGGGCAAAGCTTACTTTAACGGTGAAGGAAAAAATCGTGATCAAACCTGCACATCTAAAAGTTCTTAGGTGTGTAGTCCACCAACCCGCACTAGGCCAGCGTGGTGGACTAAGGCCTAAACCCTCTCAAAGGAGGCCCGTGCCCATCAGCGGGACTAATATGAGCTGATGACGAGGGCAAAGCAGCTAATTCTAAGTGCTTTATCCCAGCAGAGCATTAAGGTAAGAGATTACCATCTTTCACTTGACAAACTTTTGCAGATGAGAGCTATTTTTACACGCAAGGCAAAGTAACATCGCATTTGGTTATTGTCTTAGTTCGTTCGTTGTAAATGTTCTTACGTCACTTGACACTCAAGCCGTTTTGTACTGTATATTATTTCTTACATTGTTAGGGCAAAGCAACTAATTGTGTCTTATCCAAGCAGAACGTTAAGGTGAGAGATTTTTCACTTCGAAATCGTAAGCAGGGGAGCTATTTTGTACATGCAAGGCAAAGTAAGTCGTGATGGCCTCGAGGTTTGGGCACGCGGTCGAGAATCTCTACGGTCGCGGGTTCAAACCCCAGGCACACACCTCTGACTTTTCCAAGTTATGTGTGTATTCACAATGAATTATCACGTACTTTAACGGTGAAGGAAAACATCGCGATGAAACCTGCACACACAATGGTAGAGGAGGCCCGTGCCCAGCAGTGGGACGTATATGGGCTGATGATGAAGGCAAAGTAACATCGCATTATGTTGGTGTCTTTTCTAATCTAAGTACTCGTATTAAGTGGTAATTTTACGTCACTTGATACACTCAAGTTGTTTTATATGCATTAGTCTCATATTAAAGCCTTGTTACTGTTGTTTTAATTAGACTTATGAATTTTGCGTTCAAAACACAAATTTGATCACTAAAACACTTCTTTCCGAGCAAAGATACTTCTCACTTAGATCGGATCGTTGGCTGATGTTCAAAATGCATTTCAATCAGAGATTACGCTTGGCGCCCTCCACTGCTGTACCTCACACTTTGTTTCGTCGAACAAATTCTAACAAATTGTTTGGCGTTCTCAACGGCGGCGTGTGACGTAAGTATTTGGACCGGGAGCGTTGGCACGGCAAGATTTACCTACTTACAATTGAGCTTTAAACCTACTTTGCAAACATTACGCGCCGCGCTGAATTTGGGCTGAGGTAGCCCTGAAATTAGCTGACTGTATTTGCCTACTAAAATGTTCGAGATTTACACAAAATTTCATACGTCATCATATTTACAATTCATTGTATATTATATACTTGCGCGGCGAGGTGACCGCAGTGACGCCTGGTGTTAGGCTGTGCCGTCCAAACATAGATAAAAACTTTGTTGTAAACCATTTAAAGAAAGAACAATACAGAAACACATCCTAATGTAAAGTGGACGATTAGCGAATGGCTTAAAGCGATCTCTTCTAGTCTAGTTCTAGTCGAAATAGAGTTTTAACTATCAAAAAAAACGGTTTTTCATTGGTCGAAATAATTATGCTTCATGACTCGACATGCGAAGGTCAGAATGTGATTCAATTGCATTTGGTAAGTGGGTCTATGTCGCGTCTTATGTTACGTGCTCAATATCCGGATGAGTACATTCGTACTCCAGATATTATACAAAGAACCAATTGATAGAATAATAATAAATTTTTAATTTATTTTGGAAACAAAAGTATGTACTTACATATTAATTTGCTTTATTTTTTTAAATATATATTTCAATTCATTCCTCGAATCGCAAATGAATACCTACCGTTTTCCTTTTAATGAACAAAAAGTTAGTTGTCGTCAAAATGGAAGCTATTAAAAAGCGGTTTTCCTGGTTTCTAACGAGCGAAAGACATCTACAGATAAGGAGCAATATCAATATTCCTTTACCCTTTCTGTAGAAACATAATGATTTTTTAATAATTACCTTTCTCGAAGGTTAATGACGCGTTAATTTTTAATTTTAGGCTTCAACAGGTAAAGGGTTTGAACAATCAAGTAATTTTGGAGTTAAGTATATTTTTCCTTGATAGCTTAAAAATGGTTTGTGTATTTACTGTAGTAGATAACTGCGGAAGTTAATTAAAAGCTGGGTATTTCATTTTTTATTAAATAGTCTAATATGCCAACCGAAAATGAATAGGCAGAGGTGTATTTTTGCACCTACAATTTTCTAGTCACGAAAACGTGCTCTCATAAGAGTTTACGGTGATACTTAGAAATGTGTAGTCCTGCATTAGGCTTACCCCTTTCGGCCTCCCCCGAGGTACCGAACAGGGGAGGTTAAATAGCTTTCCTCTCATAAAAAAAGCGTGGGTGACTGAAGCCTAAAGATATAGTATGCGCCTAGGAATATGAGCACAATACTTGATATCATCATCATTATCATCATCAGCCCATACATGTCCCACTGCTGGGCACGGGCCTCCTCTACAACCGAGAGGGTATAGGCCTTAGCCCACCACGCTGGCCTAATGCGGGTTGGCGGACTACACACCTAAGAAATACCTAAGAACATTAAGGTGTGCAGGTTTCCTCACGATGTTTTCCTTTACCTTTAAAGTAAGCGATAATTCATTGTGAATACACACATAGCTCCGAAGAGTCAGAGGTGTGTGCCTGGGGTTTGAACCCGCGACTGCCGAGATTCTCGACTGCGCACCTAAACCTCGAAGCCATCACTACTACAACACTTGATATAGTATATAACTACTCTACGATTCCATCAACTATATTATAATCCTATACTTATCTGCAGTCGCCAGGACTCTCACCACGTACCTAAAAAAATACCTCGAGTAAAAACAATAACTGAATTATGCGCTATACATTACCCAGCCGCGAGGGAGCGAACTGTACACCTCAGCTTAAAACTATTAATACGTTTTGAATAGAACTAACACATCGTTTAAATCTATTGTGACAGGCTCCCACTGTGTTTATTCCAGAGATGCGGTGTCCCTCGTAATGAGGCTTTGTGGGGATGATTATATTGAATGTTTACCGATGTTTGCCAAGATGTGCGGTACACTGAGTTGGAACATTGCGGTTTGAGAATAAAGACGGGATTGGGGTGTGGTAAATTCCATGAATCGGTTTTGATATATCATTGTAAAAGCAAATAACTAAACATTTCATAATTATTTATTAATTTATTTATTAAATAAATTAAATAAATCATCATCATCATCATCAGCCCAAATACGTCCCACTGCTGGGCACGGGCCTCCTCTACAACTGAGAGGGTTTAGGCCTTAGTCCACCACGCTGGCCTAGTGCGGGTTGGCGGACTACACACCTAAGAAATTCCTAAGAACTTTTTAGGTGTGCAGGTTTTATCACGATGTTTTCCTTCACCGTTAAAGCAAGTGATAATTCATTGCGTATACACACATAACTTCGAAAAGTCAGAGGTGTGTGCCTGGGGTTTGAACCTGCGACCGCCGAAATTCTCGACCGCGCGCCTAAACCTCGAGGCCATCACTGCTTGTAAATAAATATATCATTGTAAAAGCAAATAACTAAACATTTCATAATTATGTTGCTACTGCTATGCGAAGTATTTTGTCATTGCTTTTGCGGCAAGAAAGTACTTCGTGAGATGAGAAGGTTCTCTCGGTTCTCGGTTTAATTACTTAGTGGTGGACGTAAGTTGGTTTGGTACGGTAATTTCATTTTTAAATGCCAAATGTATACAGGGTGTATTCAGACCGTGATCGGAAACTAAAGCAGGTAATAGTTGCGGTGATTACAAATACATTAAGAAAAATCCCGACATAAAATAAAAAAGTTGATGTTTTCCAAACAATCATAGATATTAAATGGATGTGGTCGTAAGGATAACGTATTTTTTTGTAGAGATTTTCTTTAACACAAGGGGGTTTGTAATCACCGCAGCTATTATCTGCCTTAGTTTCCGATCACGGTCTGAATACACCCTGTATAATTTATAATATTATTG
Organism: Hemaris fuciformis; assembly: GCA_907164795.1. NCBI lineage: Eukaryota > Metazoa > Arthropoda > Insecta > Lepidoptera > Sphingidae > Hemaris > Hemaris fuciformis. Next base: position 12,471,993 of record OU015447.1, read on the forward strand.
GATAAATATTTATGTACATGACTGCCTCGTTGGCAACACAGTATGAGTAATAATAATAATAAAAATCAAGTGTATACAACGTGATCGTGAGGTCCTGTGTTGGGAATAGCGTAAGTGCAGTAAAGATGATAAAATACAAAAATTAGGCACATAGATTAAGCTGTTTTTGATTACGAGGATTGCTAACGCTTTCAATTTTTTTTGGCTTCATCGTTCAAGCACGGTGCTCAGTGATACAAGCTCAACGCAGCTATCGACATTGGCGACAAATTGATCAGATCATTTATCAAAGTTTTTGCCACCAGGAAATTTCACCAGGGAGTCGAATAGTCTTAATCGAATTTTCGATGTATGTGCTGCGTTAAAAAATTGGAGATATTTTGTAATTGTGTCATCAATCTTGTATTTTTGTGTCACATGGACATATTAAAAAAAAACCACAAGGTGGGGTAGTAGATAGTTAAAGATGTTGGGGTGAATAGAGCAATGGTGATGACACATTCTTAATTTAAAAAAATTCAAGTAATCGATGGCTAAAAGAGTAATACCTAATAATAAAATTGATGAAGCTGTAATAGTAATGTGACGGGCAACAATCCTTATGGACTATTGATTGTTGGGCAATTTTATTTATTTATTTAAGCAAAATTTCTGACAAAAGCCCCGTGGCGCAGATGGCTAGACACCAGCTTGAGAAACGAGAGGCCGCGGGTTCGATCCCCGCACCGAGACAAATGTTTGTGTGATCCACAAATATTTGTTTCGTGTCTGGGTGTTTGTGAGACTGAAAAGTCTCTCGTAGTCTCTGATACCCACGACACAGGACTTGTATCCTAGTGTGGGGTTAGAACTATGTATGTGACTGTTGGGTGTATTTATTTATAAAAAAAAATGAACTATGAGCTATCTTTAAGACTAAAAATTGAGCGCACCAGCAACCTTCCATTTGTACAGGTTAAGTATAGGTAAACGTTATTCCGATTGCCTTCTTGATCTAGTATAACTTATGTTATTTAACACATAGAAATATTGTATATTTGTACATACTGTCCCAGTACTCACCCGCCACTGCAACTCCTGTACACCAAGGTCGACAGTGGCATGCACAGAAATGACTTGATTGATCTTCAACCCAAAATTAATGAGAAAGGAAATAAGAACAGTTGGAAACATATGAAATGAAATGAAATTATATTTATTGAATCCATAAAATGTCAAATCCATCACTTAGATTCAGTCATTTCAAAATTTGGTGTACCACCCTGTTCGGAAGGCAGTCATCACTAGAGAAGAACGGGCAAGAAATTCTAGTGTTGCTCTTTTCCAATCAAGAGATAGTTTACAATAGTTGTCGTCATAGTATCAAGAAACAAAACCACACCAGTTTCTGAGACATAGTATCCACATATTGTCCCCAAAGTAATGTACAAGCCGAATTTGTAACACATGCAGCTTTGTAACAATTCCATTCTAATCCAGTTGCGACGCGCGTGACCTAAATTGTGGATCCGATGTTTATCAGCATACTGCTATCGAAATAGCCTTTGGTTCCGGAACTAGTGTGTGGTATTTTAAATGCAGCAGGAATATTAATGAGCTTCCACGTTGTTGATAGATTTAAGCCTATTTTAGTTCCGTGCTACCAATTTAGATGAAATACCTGTGGCCTGCAAATCGATTTGTGTGCAAAATAGTTTTAGTAAAAGGGATTGTAATTTTAACTCCTTTTTATGGAATAGAAGCCCAAAGAGTTAGTAGGCCCTCTGATCATCACGACGAGCCTCCTTTACCTGAGAGGGTAGGCCTTAGTCCATACTACACGTTAATACATTCTTGAGAATTTTTAGGTGTGCAGGTTGTTTAACGATGTTTTTTTTCTCCGTTAAAGTAACATCCATCTGATGTTAAGCTCGTAAAACAAATAACATCCGAGGAATTGTAGGAGCGTTGCCTGTAAGGAATATCTAGGCTCCTTGAAAATTCAAACAAGTAACCTAAATGTTTTTCTAAATTGTTTGTGAGATCGAAAAGTCTCGTAGTTTCTGATACTCACGACACAGGACTTGTATCCTATTGCGGGGTCAGAACTATGTATGTGTCTGTTGGGTTTATTTATTTATTAAATTAAAAGTAACCTAAGCTTTCTGTTATCAAAAGTTTCCACAAGATCAAGTAAAGAACAATGGACGAATGGTTAGAAGAAAAATTTAATTAATTGTTTACCTTTAAGAACTGTAGAAACATTGTCATACATTCAATTATCACATTTATATTTAATAAATTTTTCATTAAAAGGATTTCATTTTAACTACTGCACGTACTAACACGTTCAAACATTATTCTGATAGTTGGTTAGAAAATACATTTTAAACGAAAAAAATATATAACATAAAACAGTCATAATAAGAATTTTAGGACTGCTAAAATATTTAAGATATGAAAACACTATTAAAGACCACTTTAACGATTGCGACTCAATTCCCTCATAAAATCCAAATCGAACGCCAAAAGAAAATAATGATACCTCTAAAATGACAAGAGATAGCCCGCAGCGAGTAATCCGACGAGAGCAGAGAAATCTCGCTCACATTATTTTATTGTAATAAAGCAGAGATCCCCGTGGATATGCAGACAATGAACGATTCTCAATACCTCAAGTATTTCAACGCTAATTGGTGCAGGTTCTTGCATTTCTTGCCTGTCGTTCGTTCTTATACTTGACCCAATTTTTACTCGGAGCTTGGCTACGTGACCGTGAGCTTGTAAATTGCTGAAATATCATAATACTTTTAAGACTTTTGTTTTGCGCCATGGAGTAAAGGTTTCCGTATACGATTACTGGTTTAGAAAAAGTGTTGTAAGTTTCTTCGTTTCGGAATAAAAGCACGGTGCAAATAATCCGTAAACTTATACTTATCCCACTGCTGGGCACGGGCCTACTCTACCACTGAGAGGGTTTAGGCCTTAGTCCACCACGCTGCCCTCGCTGGCCTCGAGCCTTAGGCGCGCGGTCGAGAATCTCGGCGGTCGCGGGTCCAAACCCCAGGCACACACATCTCTGACATTTCGAAGTTTTGTGTGAATTCACAATGAATTATCATTTACTTTAACGGTGAAGGAAAACATCGTGATGAAACCTGCACACCTAAGAGTTCTTAGGAATTCCTTTGGTGTGCAGTCCGCCAACCCGCACTTGGCCAGCGTGATGGACTAAGCCATAAACCCCCTCAGTTGTAGAGGAGGCCCGTGCCCAGCAGTGGGACGTATGTGGGCTGATGATAATGAGTAATAGATACATACCACCTCAGTGTTCATTAATACATTAAGAGCCGGGGAGGCCTATGCTCGACGTTTAGATATACAGAAAGCGATCAAAAGAAAACAAGGCTTCAAGTGTAATCCCAAAGTCTTACATTTAATTAAGTGTTGTAAATAATTAATTCCGATGTTCCAAGAATTTAATTCGTTTGATATAATTTAAATTGTGCGAAGTTCTTAGAGCCTTTTGTTCTGATTTTACGCCCGGATTTGTTTTGTTAGGTGTCTAATTTTATGATTAATAAATGCTGAATTTAATTGTTTTTGTAAATCGCGTTGAATGTATGAATATTATTTGACAGCCCCGTGGCGCAGATGGCTAGACACCAGCTTGCGAAACGAGAGGCCGCGGGTTCGATCCCCGCACCGAGACAAATGTTTGTGTGATCCACAAATATTTGTTTCGGGTCTGGGTGTTTGTGAGACCGAAAAGTCTCTCGTAGTCTCTGATACCCACGACACAGGACTTGTATCCTAGTGTGGGGTCAGAACTATGTATGTGACTGTTGGGTGTATTTATTTTATTTTATTTTATTTACAAAAGACGGGTTCTGGTAATATGAGATTACGATAGTAATTTCATTAATATACCTCCCATTGCTGGCGTGGTGTTCTAAGACTGGTATAGTCTAGGACCAAATCCATCATAGCCTAGACCGGATTATACAGTACCCATATGAGAGCGATCTATATATGTATATCTAGCTTTAAACTACCAGGGTCATTATAAATAAATAAATAATTACACCTGACCCTTTCTGATCCCACACTAAAATAAAACTACGAAAAACTTTGCGGTCTCACAAACACCCAGACTCGAAACAAATACTTATGGAACCCACAAACACTACTTTCGGTGCGGAGACCGAACTCGCGGCCTCTCGTTTTACAAGCTGGTGTCTTGCCAACTGCGCCACTGGGCTGTCAAAATTGAGTCAATTGTGGAGGTATATTGATGTATTTCATACACATTTTATTGAACGCACTCACCAAGTAAAGTAATCGAAAGTAAAACGCAACAAGACTACGAAAAAACAAGATAAGTTAAATAACGTACTTGAGTCATGCGAAAGAAGTGAAACATCAAAAACACATTACTCAGTGTCATGTAAGGCTGAAAAAAAATTACGTCTCGCGCCGAAATAGGCATCCATCAAGCCCAGACCTTCCATCATATACCGTAGAACCGAGTTTATTAATTTCCATCGATTGAACCAATGGCCTCGAAGTTAAGGTGCGCGGTCGAGAATTTCGGCAGCCGCAGGTTCAAATCCCAGGCACACACCTCTGACTTTTCGAAAGTTATGTGTGTATTCACAATGAATTATCACTTGCTTTAACGGTGAAGGAAAACATCGTGATAAAACCTGCACACCTAAAAGTTCTTAGGAATTTCTTAGGTGTGTAGTCCGCCAACCCGCACTAGGCCAGCGTGGTGGACTAAGGCCTAAACCCTCTCAGTTGTAGAGGAGGCCCGTGCCCAGCAGTGGGACGTATTTGGGCTGATGACGATGACGACGAACCAATTGGTTTTGACGGCGTTCGCTTGTTTTGGAAAGAACATATTTAAACATACCGTTTTTTGGGATTAAACGGAGCTTGTAACCTTCTCAGAGTCACATCTTTTCACTCCTGTGCTCTAGGATCAACAGCGGCACGCACAGTATTGACGCCGAGCAATGAAGCTCAGCGAATCTAAGGGGACATAAATTTGTCATAGTCCCGCATCGAAGGTAATCAGAAAGACAAATAAAGGAGGAGTTGGAAAACAAAGAGTTGTCCACTTCCCTCCACAGCAAAGCGGGTGACAAAACATTGAGCTATGAGGCTTCACCCTCAGATAAAAGAAAGACAATTACAGAAATTAGACGCAATTAACGAACCACGGGTAAATAACTATATTAGGAGCAAAAATATTTCGGGGGTAGCTGAGGTCGACATCACGTCGGCTGCCTATAGGGCGCTGCTGAGCATCGGGCGACACACACTCATCGGCCGGTTTACAGTGCGGAAGCTCTGTCCGAACGTCAACGCTTGTCTTGTTTTGAATTCACCCTCATTAATTAACATTTTGTTATTTCAAATTCATGTTAAATGTCATGTCAATTTATGTTTGTTACGATCCGTGATCGAATAAATCTTTATGTTAAAATCAATAAATATTTCCATTCCTAATAATATGATATTTATTGAATAAATTGGACTTAAGGTGCGAGCTGTTATGTAGATTTCACAGTGAAATCTTCCTCTTTATCAAAAATTATCAATAGTTTATCGAAAACCTTATCTTACAGTACACTTGAATGATGAAGAAAAACATCGCGTGGAAACCTATATGCTTAAAAGTTCTCTACAAGAAATTTCTTAGGTGTGTACTCCGGCAACCCTCACGAAGCCAGCATAATGGACTAAGAAGTCACCCCTGTAAGTAGTGAAAGAGGCCCGTGCCAAGCAGTGAGGCATATATAGGCTTATGTAGACAAATTCATAAATTCTCCACCTCGTTATTCTTTCACATACATCCATACAAACTTTTCACTGCTTGCTGGTTTCAGTTTAATGTAGGGTACACTACATACATACATAACCGTACGCCTGTATTCCCCGAAGGGGTAGGCAGAGGTGCATTTCTGCACCCATATTTCACCAGGTATGTATCAGTCCCACGTAATAGGGAGCGAGCCTATTGCCGGTTTTCGGGCACAATCACAGACTCCGTGCTGCTACTGAGAATTTCCTAATAAAAAATAGCAATAACACTTTGCCCGACCCGGGAATCGAAACCAGGACCTCTAGATCGCACGGCACACACTTGTGCTGCGAGACCACGTGGCAGTCTTCTTCTTCTTTCAGTCAGTTATTCTTTCGTAAATTCTGAAGATTCTTCAGTAGATTCAAAAGTACATTATCATTAACATAACATTACGAGCCCCACAATTATTCATGAACCCCAGAATGCCTAATTAAGGGTATAATTTAGATTATGCCGAGGGAATTTGATTATTATCATGCCATGTGTTTCCTGTAGAAAAACTTACCACTACTACTTGATGAACCAAAATTATGAGTTTTAGAGTGACGAAATAATTTTATTTATTAAAATCTATACAAATAAATTAAATTGGAGTGTCTGTTTGTAATATTGAAATAACCGCTTTTTAATAAATGCATATGGATACATACACGGTACATATACCAAAATAACGTTTTTTTACAATTTTTATCTGTCTGTATGTCTGTTTGTTCCGGCTAATCTCTGAAACGGGTGGACCAATTTTAACGAGACTTTCACTGGCAGATAGCTGATGTAATAAGGAGTAACTTAGGCTAAAAAAAAATAATAAAGAATCGGCTGTTAGGCGGAACGAAGTTCGCCGGGTCAGCAAGTAATTTATAACATCAATTACATTGTACACCAATGCGATGCTATAAATAACAAAATCACTTAACTACTTATATCTATTACAAGTTTTTTCAATGCACATACATATATGCGGCTTCAGTGAATTTTGGTAGGCTACAACTAAGTATATCAACAAATTGTGCAATTACATTTAACGATCTAATAGCCTGTGTGAAGGGACCGTAATTAGTAAGGTTAGTTCTTCCAGTAGGCACGAGAAACAACGGTTGCCGGTGACGATAGAGGACATAACCGTTGGGAACCCAAAGATACATCATCATCATCATCATTATCAGCCTAAAGAAGTCCACTGCTGAACATAGGCCTCCCCCAATGACTTCCATAGTGACCTGTTGGAGGCAGCCTGCATCCAGCGACGACCCGCGACCTTCACCAGGTCGTCGGACCATCTTGTGGGTGGACGACCTACGCTGCGCTTTCCGGTACGCGGCCTCCACTCGAGAACCTTTTGGCCCCATCGGCCATCGGTTCTCCGCGCTATGTGCCCGGCCCATTGCCACTTCAACTTGCTAATCCGCTGGGCTATGTCGGTTACTTTAGTTCTCCTACGTATCTCCTCACGCAAAGATACGCTACAAGTATATCGTAATGACTTTTATAGTAAAGGTGGTAGGTAGTAAAGGTGTATTTTACTGATAGAAACCATCGTAAGGTTGTCTGGAAGAGATCGCTATAGCGATAAGACCGCCAATTTATGTCACCTGCTATATTTATTTCTTATGGCTTACTATGTACATGTGGTGTCTAAATAAAGAGTTATTATTATTATTATCGTATAAAAATATAGGAATATGGAGTACCTATGTAACATGTTTTTAAAATCAGCTTTAAACCTTCCCAATAATGTGAACTCGTTTACATGATTCGTGAATCTGCTTTCCCCGGCGGTATTTCTAAACAGATACGCTTAGGGATCTTCAAGAAAAGAGCCTTTATTTTTCTAAAAGGCCGGCACCGATGATTCCTCTGGTATTGTGGGTGTCCATGGGCGGTGTTGACCACTTAACTTCAGGTGGCACTTCCTCGATTGTCTCCTTTCCCATAAAAAGCCGTAATGTATCGGAACAAGTATGTGCCGTGAAACCTAGAGGTCCTGGGTTCGATTCTCGGTCGTCGGGTAAAGTGTTATTGGGTTTTTCTATAAGGAAATTCTCAGTAGCAGCACGGAGTCTGGAATTGTGCCCGAAAATCGGCAATAGGCTCGCCCCCTATTACGTGGAACTAAGACATACCTGGCAAAATGTGGGTGCAGAAATGCACCTCTGCCTACACCTTCGAGGAATAAAGGCGTGAGGTTATGTATGTATGTAGTGTATCCTACATTAAACTGAAACCAGCAAGCAGTGAAAAGTTTTCGAGACCTTGTAGTAAGGTTTCCAAGTAGCACATCTATCAAACGACACCCGTAGCACCGACGGTTCTGAGCCCTTATGAAATTATGAGGGTTCGTGTGTTATCATATATCTTTTGGCTAATTGATAAAGTGCTTTCTACCCTAAATGTACTAGAATCTGTATTGTGTTAATTGTTGGATAATAATACTTAACAATCTAAATTTACCTGATAGTAATGTCTGAAAAAAGTTAAGCTCCTAGGAATTTCTTAGGTGTGTAGTCCTCCAACCCGCACTAGGCCAGCGTGGTGGACTAAGGCCTAAACCCTCTCAGTTGTAGAGGAGGCCCGTGCCCAGCAGTGAGACGTATATGGGCTGATGATGATGATGAATGTGTGATGACGATATCTAGGCAGCGTGGACACGCACAAGGGGTTTCTCAGAGCTAAGTATTTTGTTATAATAATAAATACAGCCAGCAGTCACAAACATAGTTCTTACCCCACACTAAGTGACAGCCCTGTGGCGCAGTTGGCTAGACACCAGCTTGCGAAACGAGAGGCCGCGGGTTCGATCCCCGCACCGAGACAAATGTTTGTGTGATCCACAAATATTTGTTTCGGGTCTGGGTGTATGTGAGACCGAAAAGTCTCTCGTAGTTTCTGATACCCACGACACAAGACTTGTATCTTAGTGTGGGATCAGAACTATGTATGTGACTGTTGGGTGTATTTATTTATTATTATTATTATTTATCGACATATTTATTTTTCTCAACTCGGAGGTTGGTATTTATTGTGGTTGCGGGCCGTGGCCAAGCAATCACAATTTGTCTTCTATATACGTTATGTTTTATAAATTTATGAGTGTGAAACGGTCTCGTCTATTTCCATGAACTTCCTCACAATTCGGCAAGTATTCAAGATTGCAGCTTTTTGTAGGGTGATGTATAGGGATTTATTTAGGTTTAATAGTTTTAGGCTATGGTGTAGGTGTTTTGGGATAATTCCGGTAGTAGAGAGAACGATGGGAACTACATACACTTTTTCTTGTTTCCAGATTCTAATTACCTCGTTTTTTAAGTCTGTGTATTTATTGTTTTTTTCGGCTATTGTCTTTTGGATATTGTGGGTATTTGGAACAGCAATATCAATGAGATATGTCGTTTTATTTCTTTTATCTTGTAGTGTGATATCAGGCCTATTGTAATGTATGGTTCTGTCTGTAAGTATGGCGCGGTCGTAGTAAAGTTTATATAAGGCGTTTTCCAAAATGGTTTCAGGTGTATACTTATAGTAAGGTGTTTTTGAACTTTGGATGAGATTGTATTTTAGGGCTAATGTTTGGTGGATGATATTAGAGATTTGGTTGTGACGATGGGTATAATCTGTCTGTGTCAGGCAAATGCAAGCACCGGTTATATGCTGGATAGTTTCTGGTTGTGTATGGCATCTTCGGCATTTATCATTTATCATGGTTGGATCTTTAATAATAAATTTTCTGTAGTTTTTAGTATTTATGACCTGGTCCTGTATCGCTATTAAAAATCCTTCTGTTTCTGGGAATAGACCTCCAATTTTGAGCCATTTGTTCGATCCTATTTTATCTATATGAGGCTGTTCTAAGTCGTGTGGATGTCGACCGTGTAATACTTTTTTCTTCCAATCTTCTATTTTTTGTTGTTGTCTATCTATATTATTAGGGTTTGGGGGATTAGGTGGTTCACAAAGGTTTAGTGGAGTAAAATTATTATCATTTTGGCATATTGCATTATGTATGTTACTGGTACGTGATTTTTCACGGAAAAATAATTTAAGGTTATAAATTTGTTTTTGCCAAAGGTTATATATATCTATCAGGCCCCTGCCTCCTGCTTCTCTTTTTATTGTAGTTCTTTCTACAGCTGATTTCGGATGGAGATATTTGTGTTTTGTTAGTGTAGTTCTTGTAAGTCGTTCTATTTGCTCAATATTAGTTTTTGACCATTTAATTACGCCGAATGAGTATGTTAATATTGGTATGGCATAGGTGTTTAAAGCTTTGATTAAGTTTTTGGCAGACAGTTGGGTTTTGCAGATGGCGTTAACTCTCCTACGATATTCACCGGATAATGTGTGTTTAATATTTTTGTGATCAATTCCTTTAAGCTGTTTATAACCTAGATATTTATACAGATCAGTTGGTTCCATTGCAGTTATTAAGTCGGAATTATTAAGTGTGTAGTCGCCTGGTCTTATTTTGCCCCTTATGATATGTACGGTTTTACATTTGTCTAAACTAAAATGCATGTTTATGTCTTTACTAAAGTTCAATGTCGCTTCTATTAATTTGTTCATGTCTTTTTCGTTTTTCGAATATAATTTTACGTCGTCCATATAAATAAGATGAGATATATTGGTTTCTTCTGAATTATGCTTTAAGTGGTATCCGGCTCGACTTCGTTGTAGTATATGGGACAGAGGATTTAGGGCTAGGCAGAACCACAAGGGACTCAAGGAATCACCCTGAAATATTCCCTTCCTGATACTTAGCTGTCGTGTTATAATTGGGTCGTTGACATTGTATAGATGTAATGTGGTTTTCCAGTTTAGCATTATATTTTGGAGGAATTCTATTATGACACTATTTATTTTGTATATTTTAAGGATTTGAATCAGCCAAGAATGCGGAATACTATCAAATGCTTTTTTGTAATCTATATAAGTACAGTGTAGGTTTCTGGATTTCGTGGATGCATGCTTGTGAATAGTGGAATCTATGACTAACTGCTCCTTGCATCCCATGTGGCCCCGTCTACACCCTTTTTGTTCTTCCGCAATTATATTGTGATTTTCTACATGTGTATTAATTTTAGATGTGATAACCGATGTAAGAATTTTGTATATAGTGGGTAAGCATGTGATAGGTCGATAGTTGGAGGGGTCAGGTGAAAATTTATCCTTAGGAAGCATATATGTAATTCCGGTGGCAAGGAAATGTGGGAATGACTGTTTACGCAATATAATATCTGTGAAATTCTGTGCTATAGCTTTGTGTAATGACGTTAATTTCTTGTACCAGAAGTTATGAATTTTATCAATCCCAGGTGATTTCCAATTGTGTAACCTATTTGTTATGAGTTTTATATCGGCTTCTGTCACTTCTGTAAATTCCATTTCATCCACCTCACTCCACATATTTTCCTCTTCCTTTATCCAATTTGCTTCATCATTATGCTGAATCTGTTCCTCCCATACTTTTGCCCAGAAGGCTTCTAGCGCTTCTTTTTTTGGTGTACTGATGTTATTTTCATTATGGATATTAGTTTTGATATTTGTATGTGGGTTACGGAGCTGTCTATAAAACATTTTTTCATTTTTAGCGAAGAGGACGTTATCTTTTCTCCTTTCTTGAGCTTTTTTATAGCGCTTAAGTCTCTGGGCTTTTACTGCAAGTTTCTGTTTGAGTGTATCTAAGAATTCTTCTGGTTTTTTATTGTTATTTTCATGTCTTGTGTGGGTTGTGTATTTTTTAAATATTTCTTCAACTTTCTTTATTACTTTTTTGGATCTATTATTATTTATGTATTGGGTGAGTTTTCCACAATCTGCTCTTAATTTTTCTATATCCTTTTCTAATCTATATTGCCACGGTGGTTTATTGTTTTTTCCGGGTTTCATACGTCCCACCCTTTGTTCATTTATTTTAAAATCTAGTTCTTCCGCTATAACATAAGCTGTGCAATAAATTATTGTGTGGATGTCTAATAATGTAGTAGCTTTAGATATACAGTTATTTAATATACTTTGATTAAAAATATTAATTAGTGAAGTTAGCTTAGATGTGTATTTTAGTTTTGGTAATTTAGGTCGTAATGTCGGGTCCAGACCGGAATATAATGTAAGAGTCGCTGTGAATTTATCCTGGATAGTTTGTATATGTATATCGGTAGATATATTTGGTTCTGGCATATTATCTATATCGTTTTCCAGCGTAAGTATAACGTTTTCAGTCTGAGTAGACGTGTGTGTAATTTGGCTACATTGGTTTTGGTTTTCTTGTGTTATTGGTTGTATCTGAATAAGTGATAGATGTGGTGTATTGGAGTTAGACGTGTGAGGATGGGGTAACGGGCTTTGGTTACGGCATATAATTTCTGTATCATCATTTATCATTGATTCTTCTTCTAATTGTTTCCTAACATCCGTTTTCAGTTGATCTAACACATCCTGAGGGAGAAGGTTATTTCGTACTATTGCTCTTCTTTGGTCTGACAGTCTTTGTTCTGAAACTATAACATCTGGATACCGCTGTGAAAAATGCTCATGCAAAAGTTTTCTGTATATGGTCATGTCGGTCTCTAATTTCGTGATGTAGTAGTAGGTGCGCATAATAAACAGGTTTACATCTCTACTCCATGACATGCGCACTCTAGGTTTACCAGCTTTAGTGGACATGGGTAAAAAAGGTCTATTGACCTCCCGTGCAGCATCTAAAGCTGGTATAGACGGTTCTCTAATTTTATTTGTTAGTGATGGTGGTGATCTTGAGGATGACGAACATATTGACGGGGTATATGACTTTGTACTCGGGCTATAAGGTTCTGATGGACTATTACTTCTACTGTCTGTCTGTCTGTCAGTAAGGTTGGCGGCTGTAATAGATTCGGGTGACCCGGTGGGAGCCCGCCTGCTCAACTCCTCACCGCTGACGGTTTGCATGCTGTAACACCCAGCGTCAGCTCCAGGTGTGCCCCGGCGATCGCCCCCGGGAAGCGGCCCTCTCAGTTTCTTTTTAGAACGGGTCTCCATGTTAAATGGGTTACCAGAGCCACGTTGGCCACGCCAGTAGTTGATAAGTCGTGTTTCCGCCCCCCACGTGATCAGATGGTCGATCAGGACGTGTGGTTGGTTTTTAGGGGGCTTATTATTATTATTATTAAGTTTCAATTCTTGTGTCGTAGGTATCAGAAACTACGAGAGACTTTTCGATCTTACACACACCCGGAACCAAAACAAACATTTGTGGATCATGAAAACATTGTGTATAGATGCGTGGATCGTACCCGCGGCCTCTCGTTTTACAAGCTGATGTCTGGCCAACTGCGTCATGGTGCTGTCGAATAACTTTTAATAAAATGGTGAAGGAAGTTTCCATCTATATCCGTACCAAAAATAACTGAAATCCGTCAAGCAGCTTTTACTTTTATTCGTTATAAACATACTAAAATACTATTTATTGTATTGTATTTACGTATTGTATGTATGTATTTGCAATAAAAATTATTCTGCTATATTCACCTCATGGTTGTCTGGAAGAGATCGCTTAAAGCGATAAGACCGCCATTTGTACGTGCATCCTATTTTTGTATATGTTTTTTTTTTGTTTTGTCTTCCTGTGTGTGTGTACAATAAAGTTTATTTCTATTCCATTCTATTCTAAAATACAAACCTTACTTCTTTGTAATATTATTTTTAGTATAGATATAAACCAGAGTTCTAAATGTATCGATGACATCGTAACAGAATACACTTGGTACATTTAAATAATGGGTTTGTTTTTAAAGAATATATACTCGTCCCACCAACTTACTGCTGATGGAGTGAATATGATGTTGCGTTATTGATTTGACAATTCATTTTATTTTGTATGTTTGTTTGTCAGGTGCTAGCTATTGATCTCAATTATATAAATCATCATCATCAGCCCATTTACGTCCCACTGCTGGGCACGGGCCTCCTCTAAAACTGAGAGGGTTTAGGCCTTGGTCCACCACGCTGGCCTAGTGTGGGTTCATCATCATTATCATCATCAGCCCATATACATCCCACTGCTGGGCACGGGCCTCCTCTATAACTGAGAGGGTTGGTACACACCAAATAAATTCCTAAGAACTTTTAGTTGTGTAGGTTTCCTCACGATGTTTTCCTTCACCGTTACAGTATGTGATAATTAATACACACATAACTTCGAAAAGTTAGAGGTGTGTGCCTGGGGTTTGAACCCGCGACCGCTGAGATTTACGACCGCGCGGCTTAACCTCGAGGCCATCGTAATTATAAATGCATGGAGTTAAAAACCAGTCAAGTGCTAGTTGGACTCGCGCACTCGAAGGGTACCATTATAAATAATAAATATAAATAAATAAATATATAAATACACCCAACAGTCACACACATAGTTCCGATCCCACACTAAGATACAAGTCTTGTGTCGTGGGTATCAGAAACTACAAGAGACTTTTTGGTCTCACATACACCCAGACCCGAAACAAATATTTGCGGATCACACAAACATTTGTCTCGGTGCGGGGATCGAACCCGCGGCCTCTCGTTTCGCAAGCTGGTGTCTAGCCAACTGCGCCACGGGGCTGTCATAACCATTATTTTTAAAAACGGCAAAAAAATCATGTCTGTTGTATGGGGGCCCACTTAAATATTTATTTATTCTGTTTTTATAGTATTCGTTGTTATAGCGACAACGGAAATATTTCATCTGTCTATATATCACGGTACAGCAAAGTCTTAGTAACCTTTTTACCCTTTGGGTACGGACCCTAAAAATGAGTCTAGATATAAACGAAAATTAATTATAATTATTAATGTACTCGTATGTTATGTGATTTGGGGGTGTATTTTATATATGTTTTAAATTTAAATGTAATTTAAAGCTCACGCTTGTATTCCCCGGAAGGGTAGGTAGAGGTGCATTTCTGCACCCACATTTCGCCAGGTATGTATCAGTCCCTTGTAATAGAGGCCGAGCCTATTGCTTTTTGAGCACATTTCCAGACTCCGCGCTACTATTGAGAATTTCGAAATAGAAAAACCCAATAACACTTTGCCCGATCCACCGGGACCTCTAGGTAGTTCCAGAATCTGCCCTGTGGCAAGGGGGCGTAAGAATCTCACCACGGTATCCTCTGCCTGCCGTAGAAGGTGACTGGAAGGGCTCGACGTTGAGGTCGCTGGGCGCGATGCAGGGTTAGTGCGTCCTCACTGAAAGTGGCCCCGGGAGGGGCAGCGGCACCGTGGCCTATGTCCGTCGTGGGCGCCCACCCATAATTGGCGCCCGAACCAAGCTAACCCCCATTAACTGCACCCCCTAAAACTCCGAGACGGCGGAAACTATTTCGTCTCGGAGACGCACCAGGCAGCTGCAAAATAATGGTGGGCGCTTCTTGCCCACACACCATGGTCGCCCCACATGGCGCGGATTGGTAAATGTAAATAATATTTATGTGAATTGATTAAAAATCTCATCAAAATGCACTGCTAGTTTCACAAGAAGTAAGTGGATTTCCAATATATTCCAACTTATACGTCCCGTTGAAATCCACGATTTGATTCTCAAGTACAGGTTGCGTCACAAATATCGAAGCATAGAAGTCTCCGCGAGCCTCACAAGAACTTATTCAATTTGTACCGCTCCTTGGGGAAATTCGAATGTATCGTCAAAAACAAAAGGTAAGCGATCTTTGAAAGAATAAATAGCATATCTTTCTATTGTTACTTTTTTTGGTGCTTTGTTGTATTGTAGAATGAAATTAAATATTGCAGATTTAGCAGCGTCAAGGTTCTATTTGATTTTTGATGTTCTATATCAAACAATGTTTTATTGGTATTACCTTGGTCTTAGTGAGTTCAGTAATGTAGGACAATAAATTTTTCTTTTTTAATACACTACGTGAAAAAAAAAACACATTAATAACTCTGAAATGTGCGTTGCAAAGTCAGTGAACCGATATAAATAAATGCCGGAAGAATTGTTGTTAGAATAATATAAAAATCTGGATAGCCATATATACATTAGTAAATTTTGACACAAAGTAAAGATTCGTACTTTCCTAATGACTACAGATCCAGTCAGCCATCTTGTCAATTGTAACAAAAGAGTCAAAGGTCAAAGGCTTCAGAGAAATGAGCAAGATCCTTTCAAATGAATAATCCAAAATAAATTCAAAATTTAATAGAAAGCCGATAGAATTATTTTTATTGTGAAATCGAGACTTTAATCTTTGAAGAGTTACATTTACCTTGAATGCCAGTGGAATAACTTCGCAAACAAATCAGGGAGCGATGAAAATAGACATTAGATTTGAATTATTAATTGTTAGGCTTAAAAGGGCGTCCTAAAATATCTTTAGCGATACAAAAAAAAAAAACAGAATATACCCGTCGTAATTACTCGAACAAATAAGACTTGTTTCTTTCGCAAAAGTAGGAATCAGTGTTTACAGGGTTCCGTGAGCAATCAGCGAAGGAAAATTTGTTTAATTTTTCCTGCCTTTTCCCTTCTAATGATAATTAGGGGCCGGAGTGTAAATCTCGGAGGAGATCGCCGTTGAAAAAAGGTACTTGTGATTTTCTCATGTAGGCTTCCAGGGGATTAAATGTTTTACATAAAAAATCTATTTAGTAAATTATTTTGAAACTAAACTAGAGTGTTCATGACTGCTTAGAGAATCGTAACAGATATTTTTATTTATTTATTTAAACTTCATTTACATACATGTATGTATAAAGGCGGACTTAATGCCATAGGCATTCTCTGCCAGTCTACCTTTGGGGGGTGCAGAGATGAAATCTGGTGGGTGTATACCATAAAGATTTTCATGTTTTACATAAATAAATGCAACATACATAATATTTATACATAAAAATACATAAATATAAATACAATATATATACAGTATATACATATATATATATATATATATACAGTATATATATATATATATATAAATACATATACATAGATATATAAAACTCAGCGAGATGACTCTGCTAGTTTCTTAATTTTATCTAATGAGATGAGAAAAAAAAAGACAACAATAAATTATTGTAAAAAGGAACGTAACATTTATATCACTCAAATGTCAAAAGTGACATAAAAGCAAGAGAGAGAGGTAAATAACAAAATAACAAAAATACAATAAAAATGTGGGTAGAATAGAAAAATATAGGCAAACAATAACAATTATAAACGGACATAATACGAGTATGTTAGTTGTAAGAAGTACAACATCACGGCTTGCGCGTTTTTAAATCTGAGCGCGATGATTCCGCCGCTCCGTGGTTACTTACGGCCGCCGAAGATAATTCCGCTGTCTTCGGAAACTTAACCATTAAAGAGTTTAGTTCCTCAACGGCAGTGACTTTAATTCGGGTTCCATCCGGAACTTTGATGACAATAATGCCGTCCTGTGTCCAGCAAGATCGCATACCGAAGTGCTGCCGACTTTTGCTAAACACAATTTGTCGTGGTTTTGTCAGAAACTCTTTAATGGACGCGGACGAGCCTTTTAACTTGGACTTGGCCCGCCAAACAGCTGACCTGTGACTTACGTTAGTGAACCTAACGAGTATAGGCCGATGGTGGTGTTTGTTCGGCGTTCCAATGCGATGGCAAACTGCGATGGAAGACACTGAGATATCCTTAAGCGACAAGGCACCGTTCACCAACGACAACACGGCCTCAGTACAATTTTCTTTGTCAGCCTCCGGCACTCCGAGGATGTATGTATGTATGTATTTTTATTAAGACGTGTAAGTGTTGTAAGTCGTGATGGCTTCGAGGTTTGGGCACGCGGTCGAGAATCTCGACAGTCGCGGGTTCAAACCCCAGGCACACACCTCTGACTTTTCGAAGTTATGCGTGTATTCACAATGAATTATCACGTACTTTAACGGTGAAGGAAAAAATCGTGATGAAACCTGCACACCTAAAAAGTTCTTAGAAATTTGTTAGGTGTGTAGTCTGCCAACCCGCACTAGGTCGGCGTGGTGGACTAAGGCCTAAACCCTCTCAATGGTAGAGGAGGCCCGTGCCCAGCAGTGGGACGTATATGGGCTGATGATGATGATGATGTATTTTTGTAGTACTAGAGCTCCTTTCTCGGTGTTGTTGTGCATGCCGTTGTGGATGCTAGTGTTCAAATTTCGCAGCGATGTAAAAATAAAATAAAATCAATAAAAACAACTGGCTAAATAGAACTGTTGGGTGTGTAGTTCACAAACCCGCATAAAAACAACTAATAAATAAATACACCAACCCGCACTAGGCCAGCGTAGTGTACTAAGGCCTAAAACCCTCTCAGTTGTAGGGGAGGCCCGTGCCAAGCAGTGGGACGTATATGGGCTGATGATGTAATACACCAGTCACGTACATAGTTCTGACCCCACATTAGGATACGAGTCTTGTGTTGTGGCTATCACAAAGTACGAGAGACTTTTTTAGTTTAGCAAACACCCAGACCCAAAACAAATATTTGTGGATCGAGCCCGTGGCCACTCTTTCCACTAGCTGATGTCTAGCCAACTGCGCCATGGGGCTGTTAAACTGCATTAGGCCAGTGTTATGGGATAATGTGTACTGGGTTTGCTAACTCGCGATCTTACTTAATCATACGTTTAATCCAGGGTTATTAAATCTCCGTCAGGCTACCGGGTCGCTGAAACATCATTCTGTTTATTTTTAGTTTATTTGAATAAAATCTTGTAATAACAATGTTGCCCATGTCTACAGATTGCTCGACCTTCTTAATAATCAAATATTTAGCTCACAAGTTATCGAATCGTTTAAATAATAAAATTCGATAATAGTAAGAATCCTCAACTTTGATGTGTAGAGGGATAAATGTACAAACTAACTTTATGTCAAACTGCAGGCTTAAATATGCACGACGTAAATTATAAAAAAATACTGGTAGAACACTAAGCGGTGAAGGTTTTAGACTACCGTTTGCACAACTCACGCTCGAATCAACCCATTCGTTTTCGCAATCATACATTCAGTGTAGGGATACCATGAATTAAAAGTTTTGAAAAAAACATTAAATTTAATTGTTATTTTAACATTCCCGTTGTCTACCATTTTTTACTTTGGATTATTTTTCTTAGTGTGTGCGTTCTAAAATATATAAATATATGGAATACGTCAATCAATTTATATATGTTTTAAATTTAAATGTAATTTAAAGCTCACGCTTGTATTCCCCGGAAGGGTAGGTAGAGGTGCATTTCTGCACCCACATTTCGCCAGGTATGTATCAGTCCCTTGTAATAGAGGCCGAGCCTATTGCTTTTTGAGCACATTTCCAGACTCCGCGCTACTACTGAGAATTTCGAAATAGAAAAACCCAATAACACTTTGCCCGACCCACCGGGACCTCTAGGTAGTTCCAGAATCTGCCCTGTGGCAAGGGGGCGTTAGAATCCCACCACCAACCTCTGCGTGCCGTAGAAGGTGACTGAAAGGGGCCTTGAGGTCGCTGGGCGCGCTGCAGGGGTAGCGCGTCATCACTGAAAGTGACCCCGGGAGGGGCGGCGGCACCGTGGCCTATGTCCATCGTGGGCGCCAACCCATAACCGGGCGCCCGAACCAAGCTAACCCCCATTAACTGCACCCCCTAAAACTCCGAGACGGCCGAAACTATTTCGTGTCGGAGACGCACCAGGCGGCTGCAGAGTAATGGTGGGCGCTTCTTGCCCACACACCATGGTCGCCCCACATGGCGCGGATTGGTAAATGTAAATAATATTTATGTGAATTGATTAAAAATCTCATCAAAATGCACTGCTAGTTTCACAAGAAGTAAGTGGATTTCCAATATATTCCAACTTATACGTCCCGTTGAAATCCACGATTTGATTCTCAAGTACAGGTTGCGTCACAAATATCGAAGCATAGAAGTCTCCGCGAGCCTCACAAGAACTTATTCAATTTGTACCGCTCCTTGGGGAAATTCGAATGTATCGTCAAAAACAAAAGGTAAGCGATCTTTGAAAGAATAAATAGCATATCTTTCTATTGTTACTATTTTTGGTGCTTTGTTGTATTGTAGAATGAAATTAAATATTGCAGATTTAGCAGCGTCAAGGTTCTATTTGATTTTTGATGTTCTATATCAAACAATGTTTAAATAGGTATTACCTTGGTCTTCGTGAGTTCAGTAATGTAGGACAATACATTTATCTTTTTTAATACACTACGTGAAAAAAAAACACATTAATAACTCTGAATTGTGCGTTGCAAAGTCAGTGAACCGATATAAATAAATGCCGGAAGAATTATTGTTAGAATAATATAGAAATCTGGTTAGCCATGTATACATTAGTAAATTTTGTCACAAAGTAAAGATTCGTACGTTTCCTAATGACTACAGATCCAGTCAGCCATCTTGTCAATTTTAACAAAAGAGATATAAAGGTCAAAGGCTTCAGAGAAATGAGCAAGATCCTTTCAAATGAATAATCCAAAATAAATTCAAAACTTAATAGAAAGCCGATAGAATTATTTTTATTATGAAATCCTTTCGATACTTTAATCTTTGAAGAGTTACATTTACCTTGAATGCCAGTGGAATAACTTCGCAAACAAATCGGGGAGCGATGAAAAAAGACATGAGATTTGAATTATTAATTGTTAGGCTTAAAAGGGCGTCCTAAAATATCTTTAGCGATACAAAAAAAATTCAGAATTGACCCGTCGTAATTACTCGAACAAATAAGACTTGTTTCTTTCGCAAAAGTAGGAATCAGTGTTTACAGGGTTCCGTGAGCAATCAGCGAAGGAAAATTTGTTTAATTTTTCCTGCCTTTTCCCTTCTAATGATAATTAGGGGCCGGAGTGTAAATCTCGGAGGAGATCGCCGTTGAAAAAAGGTACTTGTGATTTTCTCATGTAGGCTTCCAGGGGATTAAATGTTTTACATAAAAAATCTATTTAGTAAATTATTTTGAAACTAAACTAGAGTGTTCATGACTGCTTAGAGAATCGTAACAGATATTTTTATTTATTTATTTAAACTTCATTTACATACATGTATGTATAAAGGCGGACTTAATGCCATAGGCATTCTCTGCCAGTCTACCTTTGGGGGGTGCAGAGATGAAATCTGGTGGGTGTATACCATAAAGATTTTCATGTTTTACATAAATAAATGCAACATACATAATATTTATACATAAAAATACATAAATATAAATACAATATATATACAGTATATACATATATATATATATATATATACAGTATATATATATATATATATAAATACATATACATAGATATATAAAACTCAGCGAGATGACTCTGCTAGTTTCTTAATTTTATCTAATGAGATGAGAAAAAAAAAGACAACAATAAATTATTGTAAAAAGGAACGTAACATTTATATCACTCAAATGTCAAAAGTGACATAAAAGCAAGAGAGAGAGGTAAATAACAAAATAACAAAAATACAATAAAAATGTGGGTAGAATAGAAAAATATAGGCAAACAATAACAATTATAAACGGACATAATACGAGTATGTTAGTTGTAAGAAGTACAACATCACGGCTTGCGCGTTTTTAAATCTGAGCGCGATGATTCCGCCGCTCCGTGGTTACTTACGGCCGCCGAAGATAATTCCGCTGTCTTCGGAAACTTAACCATTAAAGAGTTTAGTTCCTCAACGGCAGTGACTTTAATTCGGGTTCCATCCGGAACTTTGATGACAATAATGCCGTCCTGTGTCCAGCAAGATCGCATACCGAAGTGCTGCCGACTTTTGCTAAACACAATTTGTCGTGGTTTTGTCAGAAACTCTTTAATGGACGCGGACGAGCCTTTTAACTTGGACTTGGCCCGCCAAACAGCTGACCTGTGACTTACGTTAGTGAACCTAACGAGTATAGGCCGATGGTGGTGTTTGTTCGGCGTTCCAATGCGATGGCAAACTGCGATGGAAGACACTGAGATATCCTTAAGCGACAAGGCACCGTTCACCAACGACAACACGGCCTCAGTACAATTTTCTTTGTCAGCCTCCGGCACTCCGAGGATGTATGTATGTATGTATTTTTATTAAGACGTGTAAGTGTTGTAAGTCGTGATGGCTTCGAGGTTTGGGCACGCGGTCGAGAATCTCGACAGTCGCGGGTTCAAACCCCAGGCACACACCTCTGACTTTTCGAAGTTATGCGTGTATTCACAATGAATTATCACGTACTTTAACGGTGAAGGAAAAAATCGTGATGAAACCTGCACACCTAAAAAGTTCTTAGAAATTTATTAGGTGTGTAGTCTGCCAACCCGCACTAGGTCGGCGTGGTGGACTAAGGCCTAAACCCTCTCAATGGTAGAGGAGGCCCGTGCCCAGCAGTGGGACGTATATGGGCTGATGATGATGATGATGTATTTTTGTAGTACTAGAGCTCCTTTCTCGGTGTTGTTGTGCATGCCGTTGTGGATGCTAGTGTTCAAATTTCGCAGCGATGTAAAAATAAAATAAAATCAATAAAAACAACTGGCTAAATAGAACTGTTGGGTGTGTAGTTCACAAACCCGCATAAAAACAACTAATAAATAAATACACCAACCCGCACTAGGCCAGCGTAGTGTACTAAGGCCTAAAACCCTCTCAGTTGTAGGGGAGGCCCGTGCCCAGCAGTGGGACGTATATGGGCTGATGATGTAATACACCAGTCACGTACATAGTTCTGACCCCACATTAGGATACGAGTCTTGTGTTGTGGCTATCACAAAGTACGAGAGACTTTTTTAGTTTAGCAAACACCCAGACCCAAAACAAATATTTGTGGATCGAGCCCGTGGCCACTCTTTCCACTAGCTGATGTCTAGCCAACTGCGCCATGGGGCTGTTAAACTGCATTAGGCCAGTGTTATGGGATAATGTGTACTGGGTTTGCTAACTCGCGATCTTACTTAATCATACGTTTAATCCAGGGTTATTGAATCTCCGTCAGGCTACCGGGTCGCTGAAACATCATTCTGTTTATTTTTAGTTTATTTGAATAAAATCTTGTAATAACAATGTTGCCCATGTCTACAGATTGCTCGACCTTCTTAATAATCAAATATTTAGCTCACAAGTTATCGAATCGTTTAAATAATAAAATTCGATAATAGTAAGAATCCTCAACTTTGATGTGTAGAGGGATAAATGTACAAACTAACTTTATGTCAAACTGCAGGCTTAAATATGCACGACGTAAATTATAAAAAAATACTAGTAGAACACTAAGCGGTGAAGGTTTTAGACTACCGTTTGCACAACTCACGCTCGAATCAACCCATTCGTTTTCGCAATCATACATTCAGTGTAGGGATACCATGAATTAAAAGTTTTGAAAAAAACATTAAATTTAATTGTTATTTTAACATTCCCGTTGTCTACCATTTTTTACTTTGGATTATTTTTCTTAGTGTGTGCGTTCTAAAATATATAAATATATGGAATACGTCAATCAATTTATATATGTTTTAAATTTAAATGTAATTTAAAGCTCACGCTTGTATTCCCCGGAAGGGTAGGTAGAGGTGCATTTCTGCACCCACATTTCGCCAGGTATGTATCAGTCCCTTGTAATCACAGACAACCTAACCTATAGACTCCGCTTCTCTTAATTTTAATATGAAAACAAAATCGCTAAATCGTGGCGGGGTACGGGGGCAGTCGGCTAGTTTTCATTGGACGCTTCAAGACACTGATAACATTCTAGTGCGCACTAGAGATGGGATAAACTAATAATTATCGATAATCTACGAAGTTTATAGTATAAAGGAAAAATAAAAAAACATATTAATTTTCATATAAATTTTTAATACTTATAAGTTAAACAATCATCAAAGTCAAATTATCTTTATTCAAATAGACTTTTACAAGTTCTTTAGAATCGTCAATTTTACACTTTTTTTTTAAACTATTGCCGCTTCGCAACGTGTTATCGCTGTGGAGAAGAAACGGCAAGAAACTCTCTCAGCAACACGACATGTCATTTTTTCTTTAAAAAATAGCAATATATGTTTTTTTCATTACATTATTTCAATTTTACATTATAAATGTCATAATGATACAAACTGTAGCAACAAAACAAAACTCCGATCAATTTACTTACTCCCAAGGCTTATTCATCATCATCAGCCCGAATACGTCCCACTGCTGGGCACGGGCCTCCTCTACAACTGAGAGGGTTTAGGCCTTAGTCCACCACGCTGGCCTAGTGCGGGTTGGCGGACTAAGGCTTATTATCTTCAATAAACTCTGAAATTTTATAGTATGCTTTTTTATAAAGCTTATCTTTAATTGATTTCTTAAATTTTGTCAAGAGAAACTCCCTAAGAGCCTTCGGAAGTTTGTTATAGAAGCGTATACATTTCCCCATAAAAGAGTTATTAACTTTCCGGAGACGAGAAAATGAATATTCGTTACGCAAGTAAATATTCATCAATTAAAAGTAAATATTATTTATCAACTATTGACTTCTAAAATGTATTAATTTTGTATAAACTCTCCTTATTGATTTTGATTCAGTTTTTTTTTTTGTTAAATAAGCCAAACGTATGTCGATATATATATTAATTACGCATTTTATTAAATCAATCAAATGATTGACGTTTTCAAAGTCAAACTGATGGTGCAGTAAGTCGGGGAATAATTCTAGGTTTGCTAAAGAATTCAATGTTTTACAAGAAAGATACATTGGATAGCTCTTTGGTTTATTAAATTTCAAATTATTATTATTTATTCAGTTTCAAATAGAAAACGTCGAGATCTACCAACAATTCGGAAACAATCCCCAGTAAAATGTCGCGAACAAATAACGTGATTTTTTCCAGGAAACCAATTATCATCTCGTTTGGTAGCGTCAATCCATTTTTTTTTCACTTCAGGGCACTTGGGAAAGCTTTTGAACAACAGACAAACAACGATATACAGTCTATAAAAATATCGATCTCAATATTATTTGTCGATAAAACAATAATTATATTGTGTCTCATTACTAGTCTGCGTGTCAAAAAGAGAGCGAGATAATGTTATATGAATTCAAATAAGAAAGAAAGAGATGCAAATACGACTTAAACGCCAGAATTTTTAATATTTTATTTTTAGTATATAGTTATTTTAGTGATTAATGAAAGAATAATAACTTACCTGTGAAATGTAATACGATCTTTTGCAAGACTAGATGTTGTGCTGCTCTTTCCACAAAATTTCACTGAACAATACGGCATTATGACAGTTAATATTTTTAAAACAGGGACAATATGTCACTGCGACACTCGGCGGCGGAATGAGTCACGTTAAGGGGCGGGGCCAGCGGTTATGTCGTGTCAGGGCATAACGTCGGCGAAAGCATGTCCCCAGTAATGCGTCGTCTATAGGTTAGGTTGTCTGTGCTTGTAATAGAGGCCGAGCCTATTGCTTTTTGAGCACATTTCCAGACTCCGCGCTACTACTGAGAATTTCGAAATAGAAAAACCCAATAACACTTTGCCCGACCCACCGGGACCTCTAGGTAGTTCCAGAATCTGCCCTGTGGCAAGGGGGCGTAAGAATCTCACCACGGTATCCTCTGCCTGCCGTAGAAGGTGACTGGAAGGGGCCTTGAGGTCGCTGGGCGCGCTGCGGGGGTAGCGCGTCCTCACTGATAGTGACCCCGGGAGGGGCGGCGGCACCGTGGCCTATGTCCGTCGTGGTCGCCCACCCATAACCGGGCGCCCGAACCAAGCTAACCTCCATTAACTGCACCCCCTAAAACTCCGAGACGGCCGAAACTATTTCGTCTCGGAGACGCACCAGGCGGCTGCAAAATAATGGTGGGCGCTTCTTGCCCACACACCATGGTCGCCCCACATGGCGCGGATTGGTAAATGTAAATAATATTTATGTGAATTGATTAAAAATCTCATCAAAATGCACTGCTAGTTTCACAAGAAGTAAGTGGATTTCCAATATATTCCAACTTATACGTCCCGTTGAAATCCACGATTTGATTCTCAAGTACAGGTTGCGTCACAAATATCGAAGCATAGAAGTCTCCGCGAGCCTCACAAGAACTTATTCAATTTGTACCGCTCCTTGGGGAAATTCGAATGTATCGTCAAAAACAAAAGGTAAGCGATCTTTGAAAGAATAAATAGCATATCTTTCTATTGTTACTTTTTTTGGTGCTTTGTTGTATTGTAGAATGAAATTAAATATTGCAGATTTAGCAGCGTCAAGGTTCTATTTGATTTTTGATGTTCTATATCAAACAATGTTTTATTGGTATTACCTTGGTCTTAGTGAGTTCAGTAATGTAGGACAATAAATTTTTCTTTTTTAATACACTACGTGAAAAAAAAAACACATTAATAACTCTGAAATGTGCGTTGCAAAGTCAGTGAACCGATATAAATAAATGCCGGAAGAATTGTTGTTAGAATAATATAAAAATCTGGATAGCCATATATACATTAGTAAATTTTGACACAAAGTAAAGATTCGTACTTTCCTAATGACTACAGATCCAGTCAGCCATCTTGTCAATTGTAACAAAAGAGTCAAAGGTCAAAGGCTTCAGAGAAATGAGCAAGATCCTTTCAAATGAATAATCCAAAATAAATTCAAAATTTAATAGAAAGCCGATAGAATTATTTTTATTGTGAAATCGAGACTTTAATCTTTGAAGAGTTACATTTACCTTGAATGCCAGTGGAATAACTTCGCAAACAAATCAGGGAGCGATGAAAATAGACATTAGATTTGAATTATTAATTGTTAGGCTTAAAAGGGCGTCCTAAAATATCTTTAGCGATACAAAAAAAAAAAAACAGAATATACCCGTCGTAATTACTCGAACAAATAAGACTTGTTTCTTTCGCAAAAGTAGGAATCAGTGTTTACAGGGTTCCGTGAGCAATCAGCGAAGGAAAATTTGTTTAATTTTTCCTGCCTTTTCCCTTCTAATGATAATTAGGGGCCGGAGTGTAAATCTCGGAGGAGATCGCCGTTGAAAAAAGGTACTTGTGATTTTCTCATGTAGGCTTCCAGGGGATTAAATGTTTTACATAAAAAATCTATTTAGTAAATTATTTTGAAACTAAACTAGAGTGTTCATGACTGCTTAGAGAATCGTAACAGATATTTTTATTTATTTATTTAAACTTCATTTACATACATGTATGTATAAAGGCGGACTTAATGCCATAGGCATTCTCTGCCAGTCTACCTTTGGGGGGTGCAGAGATGAAATCTGGTGGGTGTATACCATAAAGATTTTCATGTTTTACATAAATAAATGCAACATACATAATATTTATACATAAAAATACATAAATATAAATACAATATATATACAGTATATACATATATATATATATATATATATACAGTATATATATATATATATATAAATACATATACATAGATATATAAAACTCAGCGAGATGACTCTGCTAGTTTCTTAATTTTATCTAATGAGATGAGAAAAAAAAAGACAACAATAAATTATTGTAAAAAGGAACGTAACATTTATATCACTCAAATGTCAAAAGTGACATAAAAGCAAGAGAGAGAGGTAAATAACAAAATAACAAAAATACAATAAAAATGTGGGTAGAATAGAAAAATATAGGCAAACAATAACAATTATAAACGGACATAATACGAGTATGTTAGTTGTAAGAAGTACAACATCACGGCTTGCGCGTTTTTAAATCTGAGCGCGATGATTCCGCCGCTCCGTGGTTACTTACGGCCGCCGAAGATAATTCCGCTGTCTTCGGAAACTTAACCATTAAAGAGTTTAGTTCCTCAACGGCAGTGACTTTAATTCGGGTTCCATCCGGAACTTTGATGACAATAATGCCGTCCTGTGTCCAGCAAGATCGCATACCGAAGTGCTGCCGACTTTTGCTAAACACAATTTGTCGTGGTTTTGTCAGAAACTCTTTAATGGACGCGGACGAGCCTTTTAACTTGGACTTGGCCCGCCAAACAGCTGACCTGTGACTTACGTTAGTGAACCTAACGAGTATAGGCCGATGGTGGTGTTTGTTCGGCGTTCCAATGCGATGGCAAACTGCGATGGAAGACACTGAGATATCCTTAAGCGACAAGGCACCGTTCACCAACGTCAACACGGCCTCAGTACAATTTTAATTCCTTTCGGCACTCCGAGGAATAACTGCGCTTTTCGACGATGTATGTATGTATGTATTTTTATTAGTATGTATTTTTGTAGAACTAGAGCTCCTTTCTCGGTGTTGTGCATGCCGTTGTGGATGCTAGTGTTCAAATTTCGCAGCGATGTAAAAATAAAATAAAATCAATAAAAACAACTGGCTAAATAGAACTGTTGGGTGTGTAGTCACTAGTCCCCAAACCCGCATAAAAACAACTAATAAATAAATACACCAATCCGCACTAGGCCAGCGTAGTAGACTAAGGCCTAAAACCCTCTCAGTTGTAGGGGAGGCCCGTGCCCAGCAATGGGACGTATATGGGCTGATGATGAAATACACCAA
This sequence comes from Hemaris fuciformis, assembly GCA_907164795.1. NCBI lineage: Eukaryota > Metazoa > Arthropoda > Insecta > Lepidoptera > Sphingidae > Hemaris > Hemaris fuciformis. Next base: position 12,500,345 of record OU015447.1, read on the forward strand.
ACAGTCACATACATAGTTCTGACCCCACATTAGGATACGAGTCTTGTGTTGTGGCTATCACAAAGTACGAGAGACTTTTTTAGTTTAGCAAACACCCAGACCCAAAACAAATATTTGTGGATCGAGCCCGTGGCCACTCTTTCCACTAGCTGATGTCTAGCCAACTGCGCCATGGGGCTGTTAAACTGCATTAGGCCAGTGTTATGGGATAATGTGTACTGGGTTTGCTAACTCGCGATCTTACTTAATCATACGTTTAATCCAGGGTTATTGAATCTCCGTCAGGCTACCGGGTCGCTGAAACATCATTCTGTTTATTTTTAGTTTATTTGAATAAAATCTTGTAATAACAATGTTGCCCATGTCTACAGATTGCTCGACCTTCTTAATAATCAAATATTTAGCTCACAAGTTATCGAATCGTTTAAATAATAAAATTCGATAATAGTAAGAATCCTCAACTTTGATGTGTAGAGGGATAAATGTACAAACTAACTTTATGTCAAACTGCAGGCTTAAATATGCACGACGTAAATTATAAAAAAATACTAGTAGAACACTAAGCGGTGAAGGTTTTAGACTACCGTTTGCACAACTCACGCTCGAATCAACCCATTCGTTTTCGCAATCATACATTCAGTGTAGGGATACCATGAATTAAAAGTTTTGAAAAAAACATTAAATTTAATTGTTATTTTAACATTCCCGTTGTCTACCATTTTTTACTTTGGATTATTTTTCTTAGTGTGTGCGTTCTAAAATATATAAATATATGGAATACGTCAATCATCATCAGCCCAAATACGTACCACTGCTGGGCACGGGCCTCCTCTACAACTGAGAGGCGTTTAGGCCTTAGTCGACCACGCTGGCTTAGTGCGAGTTGGCGGACTACACACCTAAGAAATTTATATATAATACGTCAATATACCACCACAATTGTCTCAATTTTAACAGCCCCGTGGCGCAGATAGCAAGACACCAGCTTGCGAAACGAGATACCGCGGGTTTGATCCCCGCGCCAAAACAAATGTTTGTGTAATCCACAAATATTTGTTTCGGGTCTGGGTGTTTGTGAGACCGAAAATTCTCTCGTAGTTTCTGATACCTACAACACAAAACGTATATCTTAGTGCTGGGTTAGAACTGTGAAAGTGACTATTGGGTGTATTTATTTATTTTAGTTGTCATTTTACAGAAAGATTTTTTAAAACATTTCTGCTTATTCAGAATTGAAACAAATAATAATTTGAATATACCTGTAGTAAAGGGATTCTATTTATTAAAACATGATTGTGATACTGGCGAAGAAAGAGAACGCCTATAATTGACCTTTTTTCATTCTTACCGTCAAATGGCTAAGAAAAAGAAGGCCTGGAATGCTTGTCATTATGTTATTTGTACCGTCAAAATGATTAGAAGATAACATAAGTCTTCATTTTCAGTTCTCAGAAAGTAAGAGAAACTCGGTTTTACAAGTATCATATACCTACTGAAAACAAATATTCGATCAAACGTTTGCTTCGCGGCAAAAATAAAGCTTGTGTTTAATTTCAAAGCCAGCTTACAGCCAACTGCGTAACAAAGAATGATTATAGATGTTAAATTTCAAAGAAGAATAGTTGCAAAGAAATTTCTTAACTCAGTACACTTGAGTGGCGTTGTTATAACTTATGTTAAAATGTTAAATAACATTCTTCATTTATAAATTCAGTCTTTTCCAGATGGATTTTCCCCTATTTTCTTATATATTCATTTATTTTGACTTAAAAAAATCATCTTCATAAGTAGCATATAACATGTTTCTTTTATGTAAATTTTTAAAAGCTTTTATGTTCAATGAATACCAAAAACTAACAACTTCTTAGGTAAATTTAGTTAATTTACTATACCTTAATTTTTAGATTTCAGTTCTTTTCTTTGAACGTTACTTGGACAAACATGCGTGGGCGCAGTAGATTTTACAAATTCAGTAATAGGTCTGTTCTAAATCCAAATAAACAACATATAAGATACATACATACCGACATACATTCGGCCCTTAATCCTATAAAACGGGGCAAAAGTGTGTTTGCCCATATTTTTTTCAGTTTCACATGATGTTGGGAATTTTTAAATAATATAAACTCAAAATACTTTTAATTAACTACTAAGGGAATGTTTAACATTTCATCGACACATAATCTTTTTATAGCCATAAATGTGTAAATAACTTGGTCACCCTACAAAAAACTGAGATTCATTCATAAATGTATCAGTGTCTAGCGCAGGTAGGGCGGGTTTCAGTTCAGCCGATCCGTGAAAGCTGTTTATAATATTTTTTTATTCTCGCGCCTGCCACCGATAGAGACGAATGGCGGCCGATAATTCGAGAGTTATAAATGCGAAGCCGAGGTAAAACCAACTGGAACTAAGATATATAGGCTGTGGTAGATATTTGAGGGGAAAATATTTTGAACACACTTCCAATGAAAAGTAGTGTGAGCGTGTGTTTTATTTTAATTCGTGTGAGCGTTCAGGGATAAAAGAAACGTTGAAGAAAAGTAAGAAAAGAAGAAGAAAGGTTGCATTGGTAGTACATTAGTATAGATATAAGGCGAGCCCGGCAAAAAGTCCACTGTAAATACAATAGGTATATTTGTGTGGAGCGATTGGAGGTACTGCCTCGTGGTCTCGCGGTACAAGTATGTGCCGTGCGATCTTGAGGTCCTGGGTTCGATTCCCGGGTCGGGCAAAGTGTTATTGGGTTTTTCCATTAGGGAATTCTCAGTAACAGCACGGAGTCTGGGAATGTGCCCGAAAAACGGCAATAGGCTCGCCCCCTATTACATGGGACTGATACATACCTGGCGAAATGTGGGTGCAGAAATGCACCTCTGCCTACCCCTTATAATATAAGTATATGGTAATTTAAAAATCTTCATAATACTATGAGATCTTCAAATAACATAATTATGTAGCATAATTTTCTTGCACAGAATACCAGGAAACCAAAGTCATGGCACATTTGGAAACATTGCGCGTTCGCTCGCATACTTTTTTCTGATCCCGTTTCAATTACAAAGGTATCCTTCCCAACGGAGTTCCATTGAATGCCCGCTGACAAGGACATGTCACCTGAGCAGAAAGGAAGATTGATGACGGCCCGATAAACGAGCTAATGTCCCCCCTTTTGAATAGGGTAACACCTTTACCTACAGGTCGTTAGCGCGTCTTTAGGAGCAGTTTGTGTGTTAATTATGAATTTATGATGGCGTTCGTCTGGTCTTTTTAAATCCATGTTGATTTTGGAAGTGTATTTGGTGATTAATGGTCTGGAGATTTAATGTCTTTATGGGTTTGTAGTGCGTGGAATTTGATATATGCTAGATTTGTTGATGTTTTTTTTGTAATAAAGATAGGAGATTTAAGATTTAAGTACAGGGACTTTAAGGTATGTAAGGTCTACGGATGTAAGTATGTGTCGAGTTTGTGGGGGTGATACTAGAACAAATATTTTGTTATAAATATATGTTTATTATGATAAGCATGTACTAATACATAGTATAAAATGAGGCAGGAAAAGCATGATGTCTAGCGCGTATAGGGGGCGCAGCTAATGCAAAACGAGAAAAATGGGAGACAAATTTGATCTAACTAATTAAACTGGTCTTTCTAATGAAGTCGTGATCACCTCGAGGTTTAGGTGTGCGGTCGAGTATATCTCGGCGGTCGCATTTTCAAACCCCAGGCACACCTCTTTGTGTTTTCCAACTTATGTGTGTGTTCAAACTGAATTATTACGTACTTTAACGGTGAAGAAAAACATAGTGAGGAAGCCAGCACACCTTAAAATATCTTAAGATTTTTTTAGGAATGTAGTCCACCAACCTGCACTAGGCCAGCGTAGTGGACTAATGCCTAACCGCTCTCAGTTGTCAAGGAGGTCCGTGCCCATCAGTGAGACGTAAAAACAAGCTGATGATGATTATGATGGTCTTTCTAAAGTTGCTTGCATCTACGAGCTGTCTTAGTATGTCCAACATAAATTGTTTGGAATAGATAATGTTCAAAATTTTATTTTGAAACAACGGGAGATCATCTCTCGCTGGTCGGCACTTTTTCTGGACCCCATTACGCTTACCATCAGGTGCAATGGGGTCACTTTGTCGTGCCAGTATAAAAAAAAAAAAACATTCAAGGTATTTATTTAATAAATTTAATAGGTATTTCGTAGGACTAGTTTTTTAGGATCTCCAACATATATTGTTAGAATTAGAAAACGATCAATTTTGACGCCCAATAATTAATGATGATTAATCACAAATCTAGGCATTTGGTTTATGAACTTAATTAGGTATAGGTATATACTAACTACTGTATATACTCGCACATAACAGCCTCAAAACACCCACTGAGCAAAAATATCACGCGGGCATAATAAATAGCCATTATGTGAGAGTAATTTGCTACGCTTTGTTCCAGCCATGTAGTGTTCTTACGTAGGAAATTAATGAAGGCTTGTCGTGTACGTCGTTAGTGATATGTTGCCTGTTATTATATGATATTCATTGGAGGCAATATCTAGAGGAGAATTGCTATTTTTTGTACACGTTTTCTAGTCTAAAATTAGCCAGTGGGTGAATGACCTAGATCTGTGTTTCCCACATTTTGTTCTACCAAGGCTTGAAAATTTTTATATTGCCCCTTCGTGACTCACTCAATAGTAGCCTCCCCCCCCCGTGACATTTACTGTTGTATGTATGTAATCGTCATAACTATTGCCTGTCTTGAGCTTTGGTTATTTTTTAGATCCTTTTTTTTTCAAAACAATACAATTTTGCTGCAATTGATAAATCAAGGCAGGAATGCTGCGACCTATCATTTTATTTTGGTGGCCCGGTACCGGGACAAATTGGAAACTCTGCCCTAGATCAGGTATCAGGCAAGAAATTTTAATTCAGACCCGAATATTGTGGAACAATTTTAAAGAGCTCCAGAAAATAAAAGTGATAATAACTAAGAGTCTTATTTACTATTCTGGTTTCAAATCAAATTAAGAATTATAAAACACAAGACCTAAATGAATGTAAGAGACTACACCAACTTCAGCCAGTTTTTTTAAAGTTTGGTTCTTGATCGGATAGAAAATCCTAAGTTTGGCGATCTTTGCAATATCTGGATCGACTTATCGCGGTTCGCCTATTGCTGTAACTTTAAACGTAGCGTTAAGAATTCTGTGCGTGCCGCTGTTGATCCTGGAGCACAGGAGTTACGGAGTGGCGGGTGTGTGGTGGGATAGGGACACAAATGTGGGTCGAGTTACGACTGATGGTAGTCTTTCGCCACTTCGCACCCTACTTACCATACGTGCAGTGTTGCCACTTTGCTAGTTTCTATCATGAAATGTTTCTATGTTTCTATAATGAAATCATCATCATCATCACCCCATATGCGTCCCACAGCTGGGTACGGGCCTCCTCTACAACTGAGAGGGGTTAAGGAAATACGAGTATTTAACACATTATAGAAATGAAAAGTAAATTGAATTCTTTAAAAAGATAAAATAATTTTTACACATATAAATTCCTATGTAATGCCAATCAAATTATTTATATCAAATGGAAATATAAATTTAGCGAGAACAATACTTAACACGTCCAATCGAGCCGAAAGCCACGCCAAGAATGCCCGCGGGCGCCTTCGCCACTTCCGAGCTTCCTCACCGTCGTTACCACCACTAAATGACCGCGCCACATCACGTCATGGTGACGTCACGTTAGGCACCGCCCCTTGGTTAGGTTAGGTCCAGGTACTATTACTTAACTTTTAATGCTACCCATAATATAATAGACATCATCATCAGTCCATATATATACGTCCCACTGCTGGACACGAGCCTCCTCTACAAGGGTAAGGTAAGGGTTTTAGGCCTTAGTCAACCACGCTGGCCTAGTGCGGGTTGGCGGACTCATATAATAGACATATTCTAACTTAACTCCTCAATTCGACAATATCTCATACAATGTCATAATCGAATATGATTTTAGAGAAGCTATCTATAATTTTATTACAATGACAAATATTTCGATATTAAATATTATCAAGCCGTTTCATTTAAAATACATTTTACGAGTACAACTTCAGTGTTAGGAGTTGGCGTGGAATTCCGGTTTCGCCAAAGATGTTCGTATAACGTTTGTTAGAATAAGACGACAGAATATCAGCCGAGTGCTAATGTCGCTCTAACATAAGTTTGAGAGCGTTTATTAAAACATTGTTCTCATAATGAATTTTAATAAATTTCGTATCATGTGTACTTGTAAGTTCGTACCGTGAATTTGTGTTGTAGCTGTTGCTTGCGTGTATGTAAAGTACACATAGATTTCATAACTGGTAGAAGGAATTATAAATAAAAATAATAATCACAATTTCTCCTTTTTTATACCATTTAAATGCCTTTTTCGAGATAAAAAAAAACATCTGTACAGCAGTCATTCTTCATGCCGCGTAATTGCATACCGATTAAATTAAATTTATTTATTTATTCACACTTTTTTCAATTTGTAAAGGTGGAATGCTTACAAACTTTTGTTAAGGCATTTTCTTACAGTCGAACCTAACTAAGGTGACGCAGAGATATAATAGGCCCTGTGGATTGCGGGCGTAAGAATCCCGCCACGGCATTCCCTGCCTGTCATAAGAAGCGACTAACAGGGGCCCAGGGGTGGCTGGGCGTACTTCGGGGGCGGTGCGCCATGACTGTAAGCAACCCCGAGATGTGCGACACAGAGCGTGGCCACTTGACTATCGCGGACATCGATAAGTGCGCGTCCAAAATAGGGTGAGTGGAGGGCATCTCAAGCCCTCCCAATTTTGAGGAGTCCATGATGTCCACCGAGAGGTTGCCCTCGAAGTACCAAAAGGGGAGCTTAAGGCGCTGCTTTTCTCTCGTTAAAAAAGGTGTGCAGGTTGCAAAAGACGACCCTCAGCGAGCATGACATACCTAGATACATACAATTTCGCATATAATTTCACATCATATGTGTACATATGTATCTTAAATAATTACGAGTGTAAGTGAAGCATACCCTACATAATGTATTTGAGCATAATTCAATTGAACCATAATTATCGCTTTGCGGTTCCAAAACAAACCACTACTGCGACAACAGGAGCTAGAATTGATGAAAATAGATTCAGGTAAACATAAGGGGCGACCTTAGACGATCGTATTTAGGGCGCCAGCGGCAAAGACGTGACAAATTAGTTCAAACAATTCTTTGAAGGCCTCTTCTTGCAAGAAATTTCTACGGGACTATGTCAATATTATTTTTTCTACGTGAACTAAATGGGTGATGAATTGTTTAAGGTGACAGGCGAAAGCTTAGTGGTGCAAAGTACATTTCGTAATGAAATATTGACAATGATTATTTTTTGAAGAATTTAGAAACACTTAAAAATAGCAGCTAAATAATAGGCATCCAAGTAAATGTTGGTATAGGTAGTAGGCATCAAAAACTACGAGAGACTTTTCAGTCCCACATATACCCGTATCAAAAAAAAATGTGGATAAAAAATATAGCGTTTTGTTTCTCACATTTTTGTCTAATGTTTGCAACTGTGGCTATCTTATGTAGGTTTATATCTACACATATAAGGAATAGGTATCAGAAACTACGAGAGACTTTTCAGTCACAAATACACCCAAATCAAAAAAAAATTGCGGATAACAAAAAAATAGCGTTTTGTTCCTCACACTTTTGTCTAATCTTTGTCACAGTATCTATGTTGGTCTATATGTATACACAAACTCGTACAAATTTGCAGATTAAAATAGGATCAGTATTAGATTCGAGGTGATTTGTTTAGCCGATACGTGCCTAATGCCGTACAGCTAAGCTCAGCCAGGTTAAGCTAAGCAACGGTGCTTCCCAGTGTTACACGTTAATCCGTAATTTGCCTGTGGTTTAGTCTATCTGTCGGGATAATTAGTAGGAATTTAAGTGCTACTGTAGATATACATAAAGGCAATTTTTGCGTAAATGAAATTATTTGAAGAACATTGATAATTTAAATAAGTAGGTAATTTATTTATTTACAAAAAACACAACACATGTGTACAAACTTAACATTAAGACAATAACTTAAAACCTTAACAAAAGTTTATATCATTAGCAGTAGTGCTAGGTTCTAGACCCGTGTTACTACTGCTAAAGCCCTCATTAAATAAACTTATATACAAAATACAATTTTATAAATCATTTGATATTTGCGTAGCATTGAAAGCACAAGTTGATTAGTATTCGACTGACGTCAACAAATATTTTTTTACACTTTTGAATTTAGAAGATTGAATTAAAAAGTCTCTCGTAGTTTCTGACGTAATTTGAAACAAGACAAAATAAGTCACAGTGCGGGCACAAAACTCTGTTTGGATCTAATACTAGTACTAATTTTGTAACTAAGAAAGATCTAAGCGTTGTTTCTAATACTGCATTTGATGGTTAATACGGTGCAATTGGTTTGTGGTCAACTTGCAACAAGTTGATTCTTCGCGCTTCGCTTAACCCATTTGTGGCCAAACAAAAACTACAAGAACAAATTTAGAAATTTCTTTATTTAATCATAGTTGGGAATACAAGTAAGTGAAGGAATGTCAAAAAACTTAAAAAATATTTATTATCTTGAAATTATAGGGGTGTACCCAAATTGGCACAGTGGCCACTTAAGAGTGAAAATGTGTACAAGCCCATCGGCTTCTATTATGACAGACAACTCAACGAACACGTTTAGAAAGCTTTTCTGGAACATGGTCGGTGCTGTCTAGTTAGAACCTCCTCGATGTTGGATGATAACAGGCGAGCAATATGATGATAAAATGATTGTCTAAGATAAAATCTAGCTATACTTCGAAGAACAAATAACTAATCCATCGCATCTTTTTTAGACTGAACATGTAGGCCACGCATTTTATAAGGCCATATCAATCATGTACCCACCATTAAGAAAACCAACAGTAAGAGAACCCACCACCATTTTTTGCCATGGATCGGAATTCTATAAAACGATATTTATTGGCCCATTTCCAGCGAATCAAAAGTATCTCATTGTTTTTATCAAATTTATCGTTAAATTCAGCTCTTGATTGTTTCATCATCTACTTCACATGTTCACGGATGGTACCAGTAGCATGGTAATATAAATGACTTACACCCATGCAAACCATGGAACGAACCTCTTCGTCGAAAAACTGTTCAAATATTTGAACTGGTGTCAGGTCTTTTAACGTTTCTTTCATACAATTCTCGTTTAATATCTGTAATTCGATGTTGGATAAGTCTGAGAATAAGGAGTAGACGTTCGCCAAGGAGGAACAATCAGCACTGACTCATTTTGAGCAATCGTAGGTACTACAGGTGCACAAGCGGTGGTTAGAATATCATTGAGTCTAATACGAGCTCTCTTCGCAGCAAGCGGTTCATCATCACTGCCAGCAGTTCATCATCACTGCTATCCTCAGAATCAGAAAGTGTATGTTAAGAGTAAATACCTCAATTTCTCCTGGAACATCATTCGGCAATGTTCAAGAAATTTATCCATCATCAAAACCCCCTTCTTTGTCAGTAATGACACTTCTGTTCCGGTGGAATCATAGGCAAATCATACTCCAAGCCATTGTCACTATCTTCGAGGATTGTATTTACCGCTTTCTCTAAACCACGGTAGTTATTACTGACGCTATAACGTCGTTGGCGGTTCATCCTAATAATCTCCAAAACTAAATTTTCTTAGTACACTTGTAGCCAGTGTACCCAAATTGGCACAGTAATGTTTTGGGTGCTATAAAATGGTAAAAAATTTATTGATTTTTTTAAAAATGTGTTTATAAGATAGATTATTTATAGTATTTCAAGAGTAATAACCATTTACGATAATATACTTAATGTGTAAAATATCATAATTACAAATAGTCACTTCCCTCGATAGGTCCTTCAAAAGCAATATTCGATCAAATTTTGCAATAAATCTATAAAATGTAACTGAATTGTTCAATATTATACGTAATCACCACACTTTCAACTCTCCAATAATGTAAGAATTTATTAACTAACATCAATACTGTTTTTATCTACCCCCAAAAATTAAGTGTTCCCAAATTGGCACGGCGGTCAAGAATGGGTTAAGATGGATTATGGGATAAGAAAAAGGTAGAAAACAATTTCGCAGCACGATAAATTGTTATTTTGTTCTTCATTCACCACACTCCCAACAGTATTTTAAATTGCCGTGACTCATCTACTACACAATATTTATTCATTAGTATTAGCTATTGTTTATTATTATGAATGTCGAAGCGATTAAAAATTAGTATTATAGATAATAATACTAATAAATAAAAACTCTAATTAAATAAAATTATAGTATATAGTAGATGTAGGCTGCCTCCAACAGGTCACTGTGGAAGTCATTGGGGGAGGCCTATGTTCAGCAGTGAACTTCCTTAGGCTGATGATGATGATGATGATTGTTAAAACTTCGCGTTTAAGCCGCTTGGTCGCTGGCCCTAACGGTTATAAGTTACTTTTCATCACGAAAAATACTAGGTTCCAGAGAATTCCAAAAACAATTACAATTAATTCACATTTTTATATTAAATTAATTATTTTTAATTTCCCCAGGCGTAGGTGCGATAAAAAATTTAGTTATTGATCCCATTGAATTTTACCAGATGAAGATATAAGTTACTTGCGTAAGTCATTCGTTTCAAGTAAGCAATTCCGTCGTTCACTTGAATCTTCAAAATCGTTCTCATTACACATTCCAATTTGTACAAATTAGAATCGGGATTTCGCTGGCTCAGCGTAGTTTTGGAAATATACCAAGATGTTTGCATTTAGGATTCACAAGACGCGCTGAACTAAAGTGGCGCAGATTAATTTCTGCTACAAATACTTTACAATGTTGTATAATACGGTAAGAATAATTTTTAGGAGCGATATTTGCAATGGCAAGTTGAAGTATAAGCCAAATTATAAAGGGTGAACAGACTGCCTTGTGGTCTCGCGGTACAAGTATGTGCCGTGCGATCTAGAGGTCCTGGGTTCGATTCCCGGGTCGGGCAAAGTGTTATTGGGTTTTTCCATTAGGAAATTCTCGGTAACAGCCCGGAGTCTGGAAATGTGCCCGAAAAACGGCAATAGGCTCGCCCCCTATTACGTGGGACTGATACATACTTGGCGAAATGTGGGTGCAGAAATGCACCTCTGCCTACCCCTTCGGGGAATACAGGCGTGAGTTTATGTATGTATGTATGTATAAAGGGTGAACAAGCTAGGATAAACTATTGTCACAATTTTTCTTATTTTTTTCAGTATATATTTATTTTTGTAACCAACGATATTAAAATAATGTTTTTTCTGTAAGCGAAGATCACGTTGTGACGTCTTGACCATAGATTTAGAATTTTACTATTTTATCAATGTTGAAGTCTTGTTTTGTGGCAATCATAGAATTAGGCTATAAATTCAATACACAAAATAGTCTTGAGAATAGTTCTAACCTAAGATTTGCATTATGATGAAAGAAAGAAGAAATCAAAAAGGACTTTTCGTTCTCAGAAATGCTCAAACGAACGTAAATTGTGAATGAAACAAATAATTGTCTAAATGCGATAATCCAATGCATTGCTTTTCGTTTTTTAGTCTGGCTTTTGATAGAATATACCACGGAAGCTTCACAATGCCCCGCATCGTGCGCTTTATGTTCTAAGCCTGAATATACCTGAACTGTTAACAACTACAGACATACGACAGCCCCGTGGCGCAGTTGGCTGGACACCGGCTTGCGAAACGAGAGGCCGCGGGTTCGATCCCCGCACCGAGACAAATGTTTGTGTGATCCACAAGTATTTGTTTCGGGTCTGGGTGTATGTGAGACCAAAAAAGTCTCTCGTAGTTTCTGATACCCAGGACACAAGACTTGTATCTTAGTGTGGGATCAGAACTATGTATGTGACTGTTGGGTGTATTTATTTATTTATATTTGGCTCGGGAGTGAAACTATTTACCTCAAAGTAATGGTCATTCACCTCACTCTTTATTCGTTGATATAAGGTTTCCTTTAATTACCAAATGAAAGACCTTTCAGGCTTCTCAAATTAATAGAAGCACTTAGATAATTACAAGTTTGTTAACCCTTCAACGACAGACGTAGAAAGAAATCGAATTATTATTCATTCTACGTATTCAGATGCCTGTTGAATATTAACTAGCTGTTGCACCCGACTTCGTTTCATCTCGTGCTCATAAATTATTGTAATTAACCACTTACAACGAGCATCTCGTCTGCTCTAATGACTTTGTATGCATTGAATGTTCTTACGTTTCCAAAGGGAGAGAGATGTAAAACATCTAGTAAAGTGAAGTAAATTGTTAGAGACGAACTTCGTAGACTGGCAGACTCATCAAAGTATTTTTTGTTATTGACAGTTAGTTGTTTATGTCAAATCCTGCATAAGAGGAACAATAACAGATGCGCCAACATATAAGATTAATATACATAGCAATCCCTCAAAATCCGACCTAATAAATACACCCAACAGTCACATATACAGTTCTGACCCCACTTAAGATACGAGTCTTGTGTCGTGGATATCAGAAACTACGAGAGACATCTCGGTCTCACAAATACCCAGACCCGAAACAAATATTTGTGGATCACACAAACATTTGTCTCGGTGCGGGTATCGAACCCGCGACCTTTCGTTTCGCAAGCTGGTTTCTAGCCAACTACGCCACGGGGCTGTCGAATAAACAGAACCTAATACCCTAATATCGACCCTATGATTGTTAATTACCAGTCAGCCGAGTAGCTTCCGTAATAAGCCACGATCGCCAATCATTTGTTATCTCGCGGCGGTGAAATGAGCGCTCCAGTCCTGTTTGTTGATGCTAATGCTTACTATCGACTCGGTTGTTAGCCAATTAGTGAATAGCCAGATAGAGCGTCTGATTGCTCTGATATTTATTTACTGATAGAGGCTTATGAATTGGTAGTGCTAATTCATAACACCGATGCACTGATGCAATTTGAACATACATTTGTATAGAATATTGACTTCCTCGAGGTTGTACGTTATAGAGATCCCGGATTCGATTCCCAGATCGGGTAAAGTACCTACATACATACATACATAAACTCACGCCTGTATTCCCCGAAGAGGTAGGCAGAGGTGCATTTCTGCACCCACATTTCGCCAGGTATGTGTCAGTCCCACGTAATAGGGGGCGAGCCTATTGCCGTTTTTCGGGCACAATTCCAGACTCCGTGCTGCTACTGAGATATTCCTAATGGAAAAACCCAATAACACTTTATCGGGTAAAGTGTTATTGGAGTTTTCCGTTAGGAAATTATCAATAGCAGCACCGTGTCTGGAAATGGGCCTTCAAAACGACAATAGGCTCGCTACTTACTAAGTAGGAGTGAAATGGGCATATGGCAAAATATATGTGTGCGGAAATAGCATAATATGGTCAACTCTCAATGATTGATTTATAATCTTTGATGTGCGGTATTTTGTAGCGTTTTATCTGTAGATTTTTGGAGTTGATCACGAAATAAGTAATATGATATTTATGAAATGAAAACATAATTATTTTCAATTAATTACAAAGGTTGGAATAACATAATGCATCTATAACATATAAGTGAGTCATAACAATATTTGCGAACATAACATTAATTATTATAATAAGTTAATTATCGATGCGGTCCACCAATTAGCGAAACACTGTTAACACGGATAACTTTATTTGTTTGTCTATCACATAGTAAATAACAATGACAACCGACATGACGCAGTTCTATAGGGAATCAAAACTTAACCGTTGGATCAAAAACAATTTAAAAACCGTATTTAGCGGGAACCCTCTCAATTGTAAAGGAAGCCAAAGCCGAGTAGTGGAACGTATATGGGCCGATGATAATGATGATGACGATTCACAATGATGAATATTAACAAAAATGAGGGATATTTTACTCGGTTTTTTAATAATTGTGGTTGCGGCTTGTCTGATATCGGTCATACATTAGGTATTTTGTTGTTCAATAAACGGGCTGATTATAATCAAGACGGAAAATATACTGCAATATTATTGTGTCATCACTGCCTCATGGTCTTGCGGCACAGGTATGTGCCGTGTGATCTAGAGGTCCTGGGTTCGATTCCCGGGTCGGGCAAAGTTTTATTGGTTTTTTTCATTAGGAAATTCTCAGTAGCAGCACAGAGTCTGGAAATGTGCCTGAAAAACGGCAATAGGCTCGCCCTTTATTACGTGGGACTAATACATACCTGGCGAAATGTGGATGCATAAATGCACCTCTGCCTACCCCTTCGGGGATTACAGCGTATGTATGTATTATGTCATCAGTCCAAATAGGCCCTATTTTTGAGGATAAGTCAGGCATTTTTTTACCGCAAAATAATTCCTTCAGCGTAGCTTATTACATACTCTTCAACATAACAAATAAAAAAAAATGCTGGTAAACATAAAAAATAAGCAACAACTCCCTTTACACAAACTAAAGCCTCTGACCGCAACATTAAAAGCACTCCGAACGGACATGAACGCACGGAAAGATTGATGAGTGTGGAAATAATAAAACGCAAAAAAGCGTTGCACTGTTGTAGAGAACTATACGTAGAGACCTCTACATTTGCACGTGAATCTACATAGCTCTATGTTATGTAGAGTCGATATATTTGAAACTCTACTACGTAACTTAAACTTTATTGTTTTATTACCGAATCATGCCTAACACATCCATGGTTGCCAGTAAGATATTACCTCGCGCGATGAGGCAGCCATTTGTACTCTAACTGTAACTGTCTCTAACCGAAAGAGAGATAACAATTGTACATAAGGATTAACTTTAACTGACGTTTAATGTGTGCGGCTAAATATTTCTAACTAACGCAAAAAATTATTATTATTTTAAAATAAAGAACACGACGCGACCACTCTCGCCTCGTATGTAAGGGGAAGACTACCTACAAAAGTAAGAAGAGAAAGTGGGATTTAAGACAATCCGTTGTTGGTATTGTAAAAGTAGAAAGTACCGAAAAGGAAAACAGTAGGACTATCTACAAAAATAAATGAGATCTCATAAAAAACAAAACTTGTAAAAAAAACAAGTCTCGCAACTCAGTTTTTCTACCGTATTATTTTTAATTATTTAAGATTTTTATTTCTGGTGTAAAAGAAAGTTTTAATAAATAAATAAACAAGATATGACAGACCACATTGGACCCATATGAGTAGTAAGCAACAACTTAAATGTACTATTGTACATAAATATGATGTATAGTTTTCACAGCAGCTCGTGTTAATGGGGTGATAACATCAAGCGCGTTCATCCATTATGGTTTGTGCCCATCCTAGCATTAGGATATTCTCTAGTGCTTGCATTAATTTTAAAAAAATATGTGGGGTGAACGTTTATTTTCAGACCCTGTTAATAGGGGCAAAAGGGTACCCTCCCCTCTATGAGACATGTCTACTAATACAAGTAGTGTTAGTTTAGTTTATGCCATACAATCACTTTACCACACAGCTGAAATGGCAATGGGCAGGACATTTAGCAATGGACATGTCGATGGACAAAGGCCGTAACAGAATGGTGGCCTCGAGAAGGTGCAAGGAAACGGGGCAGACCACCGGCCAGATGGTCAGATGACATAGTCCAGTTAACCGGAAGGCTGTGGATGAGAGTAGCCCAGGACCGAGAGAGATGGCGAGCATTGGGGGAGGCCTATACCCAGCAGTGGGTGCATGTGGGCTGACAATGATGATGATGAATCACTTTACCTTGGAAAGTAGACTTTTCATACTATAATATTATGTATGCTTTTTTTTAATCTATTTCTGCATCACTCAAAGATCGACTAGGAGAAAATGCTTCAGGCATTCAAATTGACTGATTAAATCATCATCATCGGCAGTCGAAAGACATCCATTGCTGAATTCAGCGTAAATAAATTATAATTAAAGACAAATTTGAATTATAACCATATCACTAAATTAATTGATATTACCATGTTGCTCGTTGGCATAATGTATTTAGACTGTAGATTAAAATAAATAACTTTAAGATACGAATTTTAGTTTATATTTCAGCTGTGAGTGGTCAGTTTGATTTAAAAAAAATCAAGCTAATGTATTTTACAAAAAAAAATATCTACAATTTTCTCAGCTCCGTCAAATTCTTTTGCAATTTTAACCGGATTTAGCTCGTTTATTTTTTATTACCCGCTTCTATTTCTGCGGGGTTTAAATTTTACACCAATACTAAAGCGCCGAGTTTTACAGCAAGAAATGCAACGGAGAAATGTTCAGTAATATTTTATCGGTATTTAAATATTAAATGCGGTTTTGTGTGCATCCCTGTCGACTCATTGGAGTTTGCATTTCTCTCCTCGTATTTTAAATATTTTAGCACTATAATTTTTTCTGGAATTTGTTTTTCTTTTACCTTTTTTCATTTATTTTTATTTGTTTTATGTTATACATGGAAAGGCTCACGCCAATTTTCACGAAAGGGGTGACAGGAGTGTATCCAATTATTAACAGAACTTAGATGTTATTTATTATTGTTTTAGATAGTTTTTAAGTATTTAATTGATTAACTACATACTGTGATTGCAGTTGTCAGATTTAGAAAAACCTCTAAAAGTTAGAGACTGAAAAAGAGCACCTAAGTTAAATTTAGTTTAAATTTAATATTTTTATGGAAGTAGAGGGTAGTTCTATATGGAACATTAAAGGAATGTTAACATGAACACTAGGCACTAGGCCAGCGTGGTTGACTGAAGCTTAAACCATCTCAGTTGAAGAGGAAGCCCGTGCCCAGCAAAGGGCCATAAATGGGCGATGAAATTAAAATTTTAGAAACACAAATAAGCACGAAATTGTATAACCAAAATGACCAATCTGATACTGGCACTTAACCATTAAACTAAAGCGTCGATTGAAGCCACAATTTATGTATTTTACAAATATTTATTCAAAATATTTAAATAAATGATAGTATAATTCCAACGAATCTGTTACCACGTGCAAACACGCGCGCTATTTGGTTTGTTTGCACGCGCGATTCAATCTGCCGGCTCTCGATAACCGAATGTATTTTCGGTGTGCTGCGCTAATAGTTGAGATTCTGGTGGTGTTTTTATTTATTCTGAAAATAAAACTTGGAAATGTAGAGAATACTGACACGGCAATTCGTGATGGCCTCGAGGTTTAGGCACGCGGGTGAGAATTTCGAGGGTCGTAGGTTTGGACCCAGGCAGACACCTCTGACTTCTCGAAGTTATGTGTGTATTCACAAAGAATTATCACGTACTTTAACGGTGAAGGAAAACATCGTAATTTAACTTGCACACCTAAAGAGTTCTTAGGAATTGTTCAAGGAATTACACACCTAAGTGTGTAGTCCGCTAACCCTCACTAGGCCAGCGTGGCGGACTAAGGCCTAAACCCTCTCAGTTGTAGAGGAGGCCCGTGCCCAGCAGTGGGACACAGTGGGACTAATGATGATGACTGATAGGGCAAATATTTATTATCATTTAAAGTATTGCATATTTTAGACTGACTTGTTTTTTTGGATTTTTTTGATGCTCCCATGCATATGAGGTATAAAAAAAGATCAAATTATAATTATATAGGTAACGTCAAACAATGGTTAGGTAGATCCTTACTGCGTTATATAGGGCTGTAAGTTTCACCACCGAGCAAACAATAATTAAGTGATCAACAATTTTACTTTTAAATAAGCTTAAATTACTTTGTGGAGTTACTGATTCCCGACCCAAAAATGTGTACCGAACCAAGACAAGACTAAGAAATCTATTACAAAATCTGATGCATTAGGGTTATCTTTATTGTATCCAGATTTTAAGTTCAAAAACATCCTATAGTCTAAATTTTTAATTTGACTTACTTATCAATCGCTTTTTTCTCTTTGTGCTTATAGATCAATGTTTAAATGTGCGTTTTATAAATCAAATTTTATACCTTTAGCGCTCTCAAATGCACATAGTTCAGAACGCTCATACCATCAATTTACAAAGGGTTATTTTTCGTGCATTTTTTTCATATCCATTATTACGTTCAGAGGTAAGTTGCAATTTTCCACATTAGTGTAATGGACTGTTTATATTGAATGGGAATTGTTAGTTCTGAAATACAGGGTTTAGTTACATTATACTTTCGTTTATTGGTTTGAAAGTATGAAATATTAAATTTTTGTTTTACCTCTATAACATTTTGCATTACCATTCAACTTTTAGTAGAAATAAATGTCCTCTTGCTTCATATCAATATGAAAAATACTGGACTAGTTATCATCTTTAGTATCATACGAGTATATATGTCATCATCAGCCCATATACATACGTCCCACTGCTGGGCACGGGCCTCCTCTACAACTGAGGGTTAAGACCTTATTCCAACACGCTTGCCTAGTGCGGGTTGGCGGACTACACACCTAAGAAATTCCTAAAAAGTTTTAGGTGTTCAGTTTCCTCACGATGTTTTCGTTCACCGTTAAAGTACGTGATATTTCATTGTGAAAACACAACATTGAGAAATCAATGTGCTTGGGTTTGGAATCCGCCATTGCCGAGATTCTCGACCGCGCACCTAAACCTCGAAGCCATCACTACTTATATCTTAGTATCATAAATGCAATTAATTGATTAAGATTTTTATGTGTTGAAATATAAACTATACTAACGAAGCCTGAATAAAATAAATAAATACAAGAATAAAATAAATAAATATACTGCCCCGTGGTCTCGCGGTACAAGTATGTGCCGTGCGATCTAGAGGGTTCGATTCCCGGGTCGGGCAAAGTGTTATTGGGTTTTTCCATTAGGAAATTCTCAGTAACAGCACGGAGTCTGGAAATGTGCCCGAAAAACGGCAATAGGCTCGCCCCCTATTACGTGGGACAGGTACATACCTGGCGAAATGTGGGTGCAGAAATGCACCTCTGCCTACCCCTTCGGGGAATACAGGCGTGAGTTTATGTATTTATGTATGTATGTAAATACACCAAACAATCACATATATACCTCTCACCCCACACCAAGATACGAGTCTTGTGTCATGGGTGGCAGAAACTATGAGAGTCTTTTCGGTCTCACAAAAACCCAGACGCGAAACAAATATTTGTGGATCAACATTTGTCTAACATTACAAAGGAAAAATATTCTGGTTATTACAGTCACGTGACACATAAAACATTAAACTTTTCCTATTCTAGCTCGTATTCAAGCATTGACAAATCCAGAGCACAAATCACGGTATTAGATAGTGAATTTTGCATATCGCAGAGACGGTACTGAATAATCGCCCGTTCGAAATTACACCCGATATCTGCTTTTGATTAAATGTTGTTTAGTTTCGATTTATCTATGTTACAAATGTGGATTATTGGTACGCGTTAAAGGGAGTTAGTGATTTATTGAATCGTTTGAAAGGATTTAGATTTGACTAGTGGATTATACAGGTCTGATTGATTAAAACGTCGTACTATATTTATAGTTGCGTTTATTCTTTGCGAAAATAGATTTTTGATACAATGAATCCCAATTAGCTATTTTGAAGTTGGAAGTACCTAATAGCCTAGCCATTTTCGACGCTATACGACTTACACGTTTTTGTACAATCTGTTGTTAAGAAAATTTTAATAGCACCTCACTCAATTCGGGTATCTAGCTCGGAGTTTCGGGGTCGAGAAAACGGCCCTCACTACGGTTTAAAAATGTTTTTCTATTGTTCGATAAGGTGAAGAACCAAAATCATATGTATGGATAAATCTAGACAATTTTTTTACACAGATAATTTAGAGCAAATTTGTTGTATGTACCAATTGATAGCTCATAGATTCAATTGCATTCCAATAGAGCCTTTAAGTAACATACGACCGGAAAACTGGAGCTCACGAGTACTGCAAATGGCTATCTGCTTGCGTCAAAGGTCATGAAATTCTTGCCTTCTAGTTGAGAACACTGTTACAAGTGAAAATCCTCTTTGGAGTATCGAATATTTCGAATGCTGGACTCAGACGATTCAGAAGACAAAGAAGGGCTTTATAGTGTTATCAAAAGGATTTAAATAGAGCTGTGTTATGCATCTCTTTTGTGATTTATTTTGTTAAAAGACTTTTGAAAGTATAAAATAAGGGTGCTAAGGTGGAAATAAATAGGAAGATTCTACTGATATCATGTAAAAAAGAAATGTAAAATTATTATTTGCAAAACTTTATTTCGGTAGTGCGGTAAGGTGAGGCAAAAAAGGCGCTTCCCACTTTTTGCTAGCAAGATAGATGGTCATCGAATCGTATTTGGCATGGCGGCGTAGTGTTTGACACGATCATTACTTGGTTTGAGGATGTTAGCACATACTTGACAGCCCCGTGGCGCAGATGGCTAGACACCAGCTTGCGAAACGAGAGGCCGCGGGTTCGATCCCCGCACCGAGACAAATGTTTGTGTGATCCACAAATATTTGTTTCGGGTCTGGGTGTTTGTGAGACCGAAAAGTCTCTCGTAGTCTCTGATACCCACGACACAGGACTTGTATCCTAGTGTGGGGTCAGAACTATGTATGTGACTGTTGGGTGTATTTATTTATTATTTTATTTTTTACTTTAAAGGTCTTTTCTTCTCTAGTGGTAGGGCATAACGTTAAAACCGTACCTGATAAAATTATGCACAATACACTTCTTGTAAAAATCATCTACAACTGCTTTGTATCATTACTGCATCACTCAAGGTTTAACTATTAGATAATGTCCTAGGCATTAAGTTCACCTTTACAGTCACTGTATAAAATGAATACAAATAAATAAATAAATCCACCAGACATAATAACTAAATACACCCAACAGTCACATACGTACATAGTTCTGATCCCACACTAAGATCTCTCGTAGTTGCTAATACCCACGACACACCACGACACCCAAGTCTTGTGTCGTGGGTATCAGCAACTACGAGAGACTTTTCGGTCTCACAAACACTCAGACCCGAAACAAATACTTGTGGAGCATACAAACATTTTTCACGGTGCAGGGATCGAACCTACGGTCTCTCGTTTCCCAAGCTGATATCTAGCCAACTGCGTCACGAGGCTTTTAATGGAATCAGTAAGACTTCAAAATCACTTTAAAAAGGGACTACTTTTCACATCCATTATCATACCCTTATATGCAACATTTGAATGATACAGATAAATTAGCACTTCTCCTAATAAAGTAAATATATGTTAACATACACTCATATGGAGTCATAAAAAGGCATAACAAATATTTTAGATAAAATATGAAGCATGTTGTGACACTGCGGAGTGCTGTTTATCATTTTATATAGAGTGCGAACATTATAGCGGATCTGATGTCTTTTTGTATTTTATCTTTCTGTAAATGGACTGGAATAAAAATGTGTTACACAATCACAGTAGATATATCACAGAGAGTCGTGATGGCCTCGAGGTTTGGGCACGCGGTCGAGAATCTCGACGGTCGCGGGTTCAAACCCCAGGCGCACACCTCTGCCTTTTCGAAGTTATGTGTGTATTCACAATGATTTGCTTTAACGGTGAAGGAAAACATCGTGATAAAACCTGCACACCTAAAAGTTCTTAGGAATTTCTTAGGTGTGTAGTCCGCCAACCCGCACTAGGCCAGCGTTGTGGACTAAGGCCTATGCCCTCTCAGCTGTAGAGGAAGCCCGGGCCCAGCAGTGGGACGTATATGGGCTGATGATGTGTATCATCATCATAACTTCGAAAAGTTGGAGGTGTGTGTCTGCGGTTTGCACCTGCAATCGTCGAGAATCTCATCCAAGCGCTTAAACCTCGAGGCTATCGACACTCGTAAGCCTCAATATAATTAAGCAAAAAAGTCTAAAAAATCTCTCCCTAAGGCTTTCCAAGAAAATCAAGCAGAATATAAGCCTTAAAATAAATATTCTGACATCGTTATCCCCGAAATTCAAATTAATTCGATTTTGTTAATGTTGAATAAGTTTTGTGACTTTTACAAAATCCTTTTGAGACTTTATTAAGTCGCTTCTGGGCTTGTAACGGGCTGAAGTTAATTACTGCGGTTGAAGTTGAGTACATCGATCGTGTTGCCAACTTGGATACCCAATGTTGATTAATTTTAATGAAGTTAAGACTTTGTTTGTGATCTTTACCTCTTTATTACACGTTACAAAATAATTACACACATACATAGCCTCACGCCTGTATTCCCCGAAGGGGTAGGCAGAGGTGCATTTCTGCACCCAGATTTCGGCAGGTATGTATCAGTCCCACGTAGTAGGGGGCGAGCCTATTGCCGTTTTTCGGGCACAATTCCAGACTCCGTGCTGCTACTGAATTTCCTAATGGAAAAACCCAATAACACTTTGCGCGACCCGGGAATCGAACCCAGGACCTCTAGATCGCACGGCACGTACCTGTGCCGCGAGACCACGATACTTTACACAATACTTTATAATAAATAAAATAGTACTATGCATAATTTAGGTCTGTTTAATCCGCTCCTGCTAGCACTGAACGTGATCATATGTAAGTATAGAGACCGCACCACCATAACATTTTAAGAGTGACAATAACAATCTCTAACTACTGACATAGCAGTGTTAACCTTTTCATCAATTACTATTTATCTACCGTTTTACCATTTATTTATTTTTATATATCTACAAACTAGTTAAAACGACATGTTCGCCAAGTAATTGAGATAAAAATTGACGGAGTTGAGATTTCAGGAGTTCTGAGTAGAATATTGAAGTTTTATGTAGTTTTAAAGCTACTCAAGGCTTATCTGTAGTGCAGTTTAGGTTGAACACGATGGCATTTCTGTAAACTGTCTAAATTGATGAGGAGTTATTAATTAATAATAAATAATTAAGCCTAATATAATTCAGTTCATGAAAATGAAAACTGAGTTTGTAATTTTCAACATAGATTAATAAACGACTATTTTCACAAGAAATAAACGAACAAGGAATATTTATATTGCTCTAAATTTGAAAATATTGTACAAATTGAACCCGTGATCTTCCATTAAAGTTACCAGGTACACTTGTTGTTGTAAGATTACCGATAATATATTTATAGTACAAAAGAAAATTAACTACTTTTGCATAGATAGTTACTGAATATTCTGCGTAGAAATGACGTTTGAATAAAGATTTCTGCCTTAATGACAATGTTTTAAAAAGTTAGAAAAAACACTAAATTTCCTATGAAAAATCTTCAATAAAAATAGGATTTACATATCAAATATATTTCAACAATTTTAGCATTGACAAGTGTCGAGAATATATTAAGTTTCGTTTATGTCAGGAGCAAACTACGTCTTCGGCGAATGTACTCGTATTTTTGCTATAAAAAATCCTCATTACGAAGAACAAAAGGATTCTCAAATATGCAAACAGTAGACGTCGTTAGGAGTCAAATTCCAGTGTTTTCGAGAAACCTAGGTCGTTAGGTCTCAATTCTAGTGTCTAAATTACTAGCTAAAAGAATTTCTAGAGACACGACGGCGTGTAATAAATTCTTCGTCGTGAGGCCGGCATGGTAAATGGTTTTCATTTTCAGAGACACTTCATTATTTACAACTAGCTTTTAGGGGATGGTTTAATTGTTAAAATAAGTAATAATTAAAATTGCAGATAATATTTGAAAAAAAAAGGTATTACATTGAATTTTAAGTTAGATTACTTCTGTGAAAACAAAATAAATAATTTGCCCTTACCATGAATCGAATACCGTATTTTCTCTCCTCGCACTCAAACACCATGGCAGCTACCAGAGACTTTTCAGCTTTAATAAGATATTTGTGAACTAACATTTGTCTTTGTGCGGAAATAGAACCGATTTAATTGATCTCTTACAGGCTGTTCTCTAAGCAAATGCTACATTGAGATTCAATCCAAAGCATTAGTGAGAAAAATTAATGTCATGACATACCAACAGCTAAAAACATAAAAATACTTTTACCATAATCACCAAGCTAAAAACAGTTTACACTTGTTTAAAAAATTACACCTCAAACAAATAACAATCATACCGGACAATTTCTCAACCAAATTCGACATTTTTGTAACATCGTCCCGTCCAGTGCTCTACCCTTCTAGATTTTTCGACAAAAATTGCAGGAAATCCCCCGCCCTCCCTCTTACCTCACCTGCCAGCCAAAAAAACACAGTGTACACGTAAAAAAACCAGTTCAGTGACAAGTCCTCATCGTCGATTTAACTCGGGGACTCTCGGCGTAAGCCTTCTCGACACTTGAGACTGCTTGTCAACGTACACTGTGAATGTGTGAAGATGTAAGCGAGCGTATGTTTTAGAGATAAAAATATTCCCAGCGAAATTACGCAGGTTATGAATTCTGAAAGGAGACTACTATTTTAATATACTTTTAGTGATATTACCTTTTCGAAAGAGGGATATTTTTGTCAACTGGTGAGCTAGATACATATATTTGGTATTTATTTGTACAGCACCTTGTTTGTCATTAGTTTTGGTTTTGATATTTTGCCGTGTTTTAAATTCTGACCTCGGTCAATATGACAGCCCCGTGGCGCAGTTGGCTAGACACCAGCTTGCAAAACGAGAGGCCGCGGGTTCGATCCCCACACCGAGACAAATGTTTGTGTGACCCACAAATATTTGTTTTAGGTCTGGGTGTTTGTGAGACCGAAAAGTCTCTTGTAGTTTCTGATACCCACAACACAGGACTTGTTTCCAAGTGTGGGGTCAGAACTTTGTGTGACTCCAACGACGTGCCGCTCGAATCATCGATGACCGGACTCTTTCCGAGAAAATTGACACCCTGGCATTGCGCAGAGACGTTGCGTCGCTTTGCGTACTATATCGCATGTCCCATGGGGAGTGCTCTGATGAACTTTTTGGTTTAATACCTGCTGCTGACTTTCATTACCGCACCACACGCCTGAAATTGAAGTTTCATCCCTACCATCTCGATGAATGGCGTTCCTCAACAGTGCGGTTCAAACGGTGTTTCCTTCCTCGCACTACATCTTTATGGAATCAGCTTGCCTCGGCGGTATTTCCAAACAGATACGACTTAGGGGCCTTCAAGAAGAGAGCCTATATTTTCCTCAAAGGCCGGCAACACACCGTTGATTCCTCTGGTATTATGGGTGTTCATGGGCGGTGTTGACCACTTAACATCAGGTGGCTCACTTGCTCGTTTGCCTCCTTTTTCCATAAAAAAAACTGTGTGTGTGACTATTGGGTGAATTTATTAATTTCTTATTATTAATATCTACAGTACAGAACATTTCAACTAATTATCACAAAGGTACTTTTCTTTTAGAATAAGCTTTTGGAAAGTCCTTGCAGACGAAGTTGTGTATGAGCTAGTGATGTTAACTTTAATTAATTACAACATGCTAATTAAATGATCATAATTAGATATGAAAATTAATTACACATTTTTGGATGAAACAATGGACTACATGGTATAATATTTCAAAATATCCTCGGGCTACCTTTGACGAGAGCTTTGTACGAAAATGATTTAGTGAGGCACCGTACCTCCAACGTAATACGGTACAATAAACCTACAACGCACAAAACTTGTTTATTAGAATTGGCGGTACAATGGAACCACGCGATGTGGTGAGACATATTCTTATTAACATAACATAACCTTACGCCTGGCTCCCCGAAGGGGTAGGCATAGATGCACTCCGCACCCACATTTCACCATATATCAGTCCCACGTAATAGGGGGCGAGCCTATTGCCGTTTTTCGGGCACATTTTCAGACTTCGTGCTGGTACTGAGAATTTCCTAATGGAAAAACCCAATAACACTTTGCCTGACCCGGGAATCGAACCCAGGAGGTCTAGATCGCACCGCACATACTTGTACCGCGAGACCACGAAGTAGTCAGTGAAATAATAAATTATGTACTTCTGTGTGTGCCGTGCGATCTAGAGGTCTTGGGTTCGATTCCCGGGTCGGGTAAAGTGTTATTGGGTTTTTCCATTAGGACATTCTCAGTGGCAGCCCGGAGTCTGGCAATGTGCCCGAGAAACGGCAATAGGCTCGCCCCCTATTACGTGGGACTGATACATACCTGGCGAAATGTGGGTGCAGAAATGCACCTCTGCCTACCCCTTCGGGGAATACAGGCGTGAGTTTATGTATGTATGTACTTCGAAGCATTAAACAGAATGGACGACAGTTGAGCTTGTTCGCCTAGGTGCTGTAAAAAAGGAACAAACATCTCTATCACTTCAGATACAGAAAATCGCATTAAAACATCGCAAAAATCCGCTCGAATCCGATTCATTCTTTGCTCCGAATTGATTTTCTACCTTGTTGAATATTCAATGCTCTTAATGTCTTGACAATCGACTCTGACTTAAGTAAATCAAGTGCCCTCGAACCAGCCCACTCTTATACATATGGAGATGATTATACTGAGGGTAGGGCGAAATTTACCGTTCGTTGTAATTGCTAAAATAAAATTTTCATTTGTAATTTATTAAGATGTACGTTTATGTGGGGTATTATCATTTAGACGAGGCTGTATTTTTATTGCTGTCAGTTATTCTGAGTATGTGGGCTTTTAACTTGTGCATGTGAGCTCTTCAGTTTTTGTTTAGTTGAGTGGATAATGTGTTGTTGTCACATACAAACATAACCTCATGTCTGTATTCCCCGAAGGGGTAGGCAGAGGTGCATTTCTGCACCCACATTTCGCCAGGTATGTATCAGTCCCACGTAATAGGGGGCGAGCCTAATGCCGTTTTTCGGGCACTATTACAGACTCCGTGCTGCTACTGAGAATTTTCTAATGGAAAAACCCAATAAGACTTTGCCCGACCCGGGAATCGAACCCAGTACCTCTAGATCGCACGAGGCAGTCTATGTCTTATTGTCATGACAATTTTATCATCAACGTAAATATTTCGTTTGAATATCTTAAGAATGATAAGTGGACTAAGATGTGTGATGTGTATTTATATATATTATGTATTGTGATATGTATATGTTCCTTCAACCATGTTTCGGCACTTAGTTTTTCAATTTTATGTTGTAACACTCCAGAAGACATTCAACATTTGCTGGTCGAATTTGTCCGGAACAAAAATGAGCGGGACCTGCTACTGAGCGTATTTAAGTTGAATTTGTTATACGTAGGCTGGATGCAAAGCATTTTTTCTAATCCAAAATCTGATGTAACAATACGTAAGTGCCAACTGATCAACTAAATTTATCCAGTACACAGTGTTCCATGCTCCTTTTTTATATTTGCTAATATAATTATGTAAAGTCGTGATGTATATGTATATGTAAAGTCGTGATGGCCTCGAGGCTTAGGCACGTAGTCGCGAATCTCGACGGTCGCGAGTTCAAACCCCAGGCACACACCTCTGACTTTTCGAAGTTATGTGTGTATTCACAATGAATTATCACGTACTTTAACGGTGAAGGAAAACATCGTGATGAAACCTGCACACTTAAAAAGTTCTTAGGAATTTCTTAGGTGTGTAGTCCGCCAACCCGCACTAGGCCAGCGTGGTGGACTAAGGCCTAAACCCTTTCAATGGTAGAGGAGGCCCGTGCCCAGCAGTGGGACGAATATGGGCTGATGATGATGAATGTATAATATGTAAATATGACAATGTTAAATATACGATGGTATTGTCATATCTTTATTTGATAAAAACCCCGAACAAAATAAAGATAAAAAAATATGTTGAATAGGGTCAGAATATAGACCATTTTTTTGATAACTTTTAAATATGATGGTTGAGGATATTTTTTAAGCGAAACTAAATTACAGACTCCATGTCTCCGTTGAAATGTTTCATGCGATAACCTCGTCTCAAAGAACAAGACAGATGTATTTCCACGTGGCGTATTACAAGTGTGCTTCTTCATTAAACACACCTATTCGCGCCAAGCCAGGAATAGTTTAATATAAATTTAACTGTGTCCCTACAGCACAACCGTTGCCGTCAAGTTTATTACCATTCTGATAATGATTGGCGCATTACAGGGCGTTGTCTTCTTTGTATCTAGTTACAGAAGTGTTGGTTATTTCCGATATTTAATACTTTAGGGTCTCGTGCCGGGGTGTTAGAATGATGAGATATAATATATATACATAACCTCACGCCTGTATTCGGCTGTATTGCACAGTGCAAAGGCAGTCAAGTAGACCTTGTTAAACCGT
The DNA here is from genome assembly GCA_907164795.1 of Hemaris fuciformis. Taxonomy (NCBI): domain Eukaryota; kingdom Metazoa; phylum Arthropoda; class Insecta; order Lepidoptera; family Sphingidae; genus Hemaris; species Hemaris fuciformis. The sequence goes on from OU015447.1 coordinate 12,528,626, forward strand.
CTGGAGATATCCGTACAATGTTCCCGTATGACAGATTATTATAAATAAAACACTCTGCCTAGTGGTCTTACTTTAGTGTGTGCCGTGAGGTCTAGATATCTTGGGTACAGTGCCCGAAAAATGGCAATAGACTTATACGTTGAGCTTAAAAACCTACTGCCTAAATGAGGACGTAGAAATGTGCCTCTTTTAAGCCCTACGGAAATAGTTCTATTAAAACACTTTTTATAAACACATAAGTACCTACAATCATAGTTCTATGGGCAAATAAAAAAGTTTTTTTTTCTCAGGCCTCCTATTACGTGGGACTGATAGGTACTTATCTGGCGATATGTGGGTGCAGAAATGCACCTCTTCCTACCCCTTCGGGGAATATAGACGTGAGGCTATGTATGTATAATTTTTTATGCTAAGTGCTTCAAATTCAAGCCTGAAATATCGAAAATAATTTTTCAGACCCCACGCCTAAAATACATTTAAGTCACCTGATTTCAAATTTAGACACACATTAAGCCCCGGGCTTATACAATAAATCAAACAGGCGCATTAAACTCAACACTGACGTGAAACTAAACCCAGGCAACATCAGGCCATTTAAGGCGGTGACAGCTGACGTCACTAAACGGCCCCCACATCAAAATAATTCTCAGCACATTATCAACAGCCCTATCTTTCATTACGGTTGGGCCTTTATCAATATCGGGGTAATGCGCGTTAATCACTACGTTATCTGGCATGTACACAGATGGGTTGCGCGGTAATTTGGCCGGTTCACGGTACATTGCTAGTGATGCGTGGGCGTGCGAATAGAGACGCTTTGTCTGCCAGAGTTGTTTGATAAAAAATGTTTCGCTTCGCTTAGATTCGAAATTGGAATTTAAATGTATTCCTTTTTGCGAAAGATTGTGTATATACCTACTTACAATTTGTTTTATCTTTGTTTAAAATATTCTAATGTTTTAAAGTGTCTCTAATACAGGTATATTCCGCTATGGATTACGTATAGGACAGCCCTGTGGCGCAGTTGGCTAGATCAGCTTGCGAATCGAGAGACCGCGGGTTCGATCCCCGCAGCGAGTCAAATGTTCCTCAAATATTTGTTTCGTGTCTGGGTGTTTGTGAATGCTAAAAGTCCACCCAATTTCCACACAATGTTTTCTTTCAGCGTTAAACTATGTATGTGTTAATTCATTGTGAATACACATATAACGTCGAAAAGTCAGATGTGTGTGCTTGGAATTTAAATCCACGACTGCCGAGATTCTCGACCGTGCCCCTAAACCTCGAGGCCATCACTACTTAGGCCGTATATGGTATAATAACATTTACGACAGCTTGTTTTCGCAATAGAGATTTTTCATACTTCAACCACAATACAAGAATTTATTCCGTATCATACGAAAGTGTTCGAACGTTTCCGACAGCTCGGCCTTCAGGGAGCGAGACCGTCTGAGTAATGTCTAGAGACGAGCGCGATTTACGGCGAGCCAACTGTCCAAACGGCCTGTAAACATTGATATCTGGCAAATTGTAGGGGAAATTGTCCTACATTCGTCTTTTGTGTCTTGTGCATTTTATAACACACAAAATAAATGATAAGATAGTTCTAGAATATTTGTAATTACTCAAAATTAGATTACTAGATGGTGAGGTGAGGACGTTGAGGTGGCAAGTCGTGATGGCCTCGAGGTTTAGGCGCGCGGTCGAGAATCTCGACGGTCGCGGGTTCAAACCCCAGGCACACACCTCTGACTTTTCGAAGTTATGTGTGTATTCACAATGAATTATCACTTGCTTTAACGGTGAAGGGAAACATTGTGATAAAACCTGCACACCTAAAAAGTTCTTAGGAATTTCTTAGGTGTGTAGTCCGCCAACCCGCACTAGGCCAGCGTGGTGGACTAAGGCCTAAACCCTCTCAGTTGTAGAGGAGGCCCGTGCCCAGCAGTGGGACGTATATGGGCTGATGATGATGATGAGATTACTAAATGTGAGGTGGCAAGACATGTTAGTCATCATTTCCTTGCCATGTTCCCAACTTCATTTGGGGTCGGCGCAGTATGTTTTATCCTTCCACACATCCCTATCAGCCGTAATGTCTTCATTCACCCCTTTTTCTTTCATTTCTTCAGTCACGCACTCCATCCATTTGGCCTTCCTCTGCTTGTCCATCCTTCAATTTTTATATTAATCACCTTTTTAACTATATGATTCATCCCTTCTCGTAACATGCCCATACATGGCAAGACATTTTAGTGACACTTAAAAAAGGATATTATTATATCCCACGAGAATACTGTCATTTTTGCTAAAAAATATAATTTACAATGTCTTCATAAGATTTCTGAACCTCAACCAGCCTTATCCGATCCATACTTATAATTAATGTGTCTCGTCGGTTTATTTGCTATAAAATACAATTTTTAATACATTTTACGCCAACGCGATGTAAGTTGAAGACTATTAATTCAAATTTGTCTGTTAGGCTTAAACGACTCAGTAACTCGATCAATAAAGGTAAGATATACTATATTTTTGGCTCCTACCCACCATACACCCACCACTGTAACTCCTGACCGAAGCAACGAAGTTAATAAGAATAAAGATATGAAGGAGGAGTTGGGAAATATTAACATGTATAATTTTTTATTATATATACCTACTTATTTTTTATTATATAAAACGAATGTTAGAAAAAGTTTCTAATATTCCTTTAACAATTGACGTGTGAAATACATACATACATAAACTCATGCCTGTATTCCCTGACGAGGTACATTTCAACACCCAAACTTCGCTAGGTATGTGTTAGTCCCACGTAATAGGAGGCGAGCCTATTGCCGTTTTTCGGGCACATTTCCAGACTTCGTGCTGCTACTAAGAATTTCCTAATGGAAAAACCCAATAACACTTTGCCCGACCCGGGAATCGAAGCCAGGACCTCTAGATCGCACGGCATATACTTCTACCACGAGACCACGAGGCAGACGTATTTTAAAATATAAATAGATATCGGAGTTCTCCCTAAGTATTGAGAGCGCTGATCGGAACTACGTTGGGAATCAAGTAGACAATGAACTGTAAATTTATACGTACAGACAGACGTCTAAAGAACAGTATTGATATGCAAATGTTCACTAATCGCACAAATGTAAGCGTTCTAGAGATTCGCTCCGACTCAGTAATTCTGATTCAATGAATACGAATTAAGCTAGGGGAATTCGTTGATTATAAATGTTAAGTCATGACTTGATAAGCGCTTAATGTTGTAAGTATTAGTATTTGACAGCGTTAGTGAAATATTTAAAATATTTTTTTAAATAAAAACACCCAACAGTTACATACATTAGTTCTAAGTCTGACCCCACACTAGGATACAAGTCCTGTGTCGTGGGTCTCAGAAACTACGAGAGACTTTTTCGGTTTCACAAACACCCAGACCCGAAACAAACATTTGTGGATCACACAAACATTTGTCTCGGTGCGGGGATCGAACCCGCGGCCTCTCGTTTCGCAAGCTGAGGTTTAGTCAACTGCGCCACGGACGCTGTCCATTTGTCCGCTTTGCATAAGGATATTACATTTTTAAATGATTCTTCATACCTATGTCACACATACCTATCCCCAATGGGGTAGGAAAATATTTATTTATAGTACATATTTGTGGATCACACAAACATTTGTTTGTAGGAAGGAGCACATGAGCTGGCAAATAATTCCCCAGTTTTATGGTATGCCAACGAACCAGTAAAGTAAAGTTACCTAAAATGCACGTTTCGTAAGATCTCCTAATATATAGCATAAGTAAATATATTTTGATTTGACAGCGCAACAGCTGCTTAAAGCGCAAGAAACTCGAGATATCAGCTAATTTACGAAAGGTTTTTTCTTGCGTAGTATTTCAACACCTGCGCCCATTTAGATTCCACTCTGTGCCTGCCCGATTCATCTCTATACAGTCTACACCTGCCGCCGGATTACCGCTGATTTAATAAATGGGCCAGACGCGACGCTCTTGCTCAAGAATCGGGTGGATGACCTTAAAAATCTTTGTAATTATATATTCTTTACTAAGATAATTTAATTGAGGACAGAAAACAGTCTACAGTTCTTAAAGGCCGGCATCGCAACTTAAATACCTTTAGTATTACAATGGGCGATGATGACTACTTAACATGGCGTCTTGCTTTTTTGCCTTCTTTGCAAACACTCAGACCTGAGACAAATATTTGTGGATGACACTAACATTTGTCTCAGTACGGGAATTGAATCCTCGGCCACCAATGATAGCTTCCAATTAAGAACTACAATTAGCTACTATATAAATATGTATGTCCCAGAATGAACAATTCAATAAAATGCTATTAGAAAACACTACCTATAGAAAAATTATTAAAAATATTTTCTCGGATACATGCAAAAAGGCATGCAATAATTGTTGACAGAGAATTCCTTTACGTATTATACGGTAGAAACTTTCATGTAAATTATATTCTATTTTTTTTAAAGTATGCTATCTGGCTAAATGAAAAAAAAAAACCGATAATTTTATTAAATTTGCTGCGCTTTTAGTTTTAAATTACATTGTTCATCCGTTGACAGCCACAGTGCCGTAGATATGCATTGAGTTTAAAAGCTTTTTGATTCTGTTATAACAAAACAATAAAAAAAATGAAATTGATATTTCATAACAATTACATACGAGTACACACACTCACGCCTGTTGTCCCCGAAGAGGAAGGCAGAGGAGCATTTCTGCACCCACAGTTCGCCAGATATGTAACAGCCCTATGGGTAGGGGATGACCCTGTTTCCGAGAGAGTCCGAGCTGCCACTGAGAATTTCCTAATGGAAATACCCAATTACACTTTGGAGCCCTTTTTTTAATCCGGGAACGATCTAGAGCAGTGGTCGGCAACCTTTTTGCAGGTAAGTGCCGTAATGTGGCAAAATAAACTAAAGTCGGGCCGCACTTGTGATATTTACCCTATCCATAGAAAAAATTAAAATGCTAACTAATGCTAACATTCACGGGCTGCGCGTTGCCGACCGCTGATCTAGAGGAATCGTACGGCATATTTTTACTTGAGCTAGGAGACACGGCTGTCTAATAGTTTGCTATTTTATACACGAGTAGTCTTATATGTAGGTACTTTATTTATTTTCTTAATAAAATAAACTAATATTACATAAATATTTTCCTTAAGCCTCCTCAATTTTTTCCTTTAAATTACCAAAGCCTTCGAACAAGCCGCGATACGATATTGTGCCTAGACGTCTGATCTCCCACTTTAATCTATATAAAAGGTTGGGAATGCTCAGATTTTTTGCGTTGAGATAACAAAAAACGAGCCAGACTAGATCTCTGTTCTGACGAGAAGCGTGTTCGGAACCAATAAAGATAACCAAGGCCTACGAGGGGCCGGACGGGGAATTCTTAGTATCTTGATGCTTTCGGACAATTTGGTAAGTTTTCATATAACGAGGCGGAATGTTTTCAGCTTTCAGCAGTTTACAGAATTTACGGTTTATGTAACATGTTTGTAAATATTTCATTGCTTTGATGGTAAAAATACATTTTCTTTATGATGATTGAAAGGTTGGATTTGTTAGTGTGTCTTGTCTTAACTCATACTATAAAGTGAAAATTAAAATTATTAAAATTGGTTGTTGGATATATTAACTACATTTATCGTATCTTTGTAGTAAAAATTGAAGCATCCAGATAACCACGATAATCGTAAAACACTATAAATTCACTAAAATTAAAAAAAAAAAAAATTCTTATATTTTGATTAACTTTTTTTCTTTTCTTTATAAACATAAATTGACGTGTCATATTGCTACATTATTGCCTATATGATAAATAAACGATCACTTTATTCCATTTGTGAAGTTGAAGTACAGATGAAACAAGATGTCGAAATGTTGACTACGAAAAATATTAAAGGAATGAATAAGGTTTCTTAAAAAGCATTATCCCACATTTCAATTAAGAATAAAAATCAATTATCAAATAACAAAGAACCGCTATTCGCTACTGAACAAACACGTGTAATCTAAATATTTCTTTGGCGTCCTAAATAATTATTTTTCGCGGAACCTACGGGTCGCAGAATAAACACAATTTATTCCCTGCTTTAAGACGCGGCGTTAAGGCTGTGGGTACACGGCAGGATAAAAACAGTCAACAAAACTTCCTAAGACGGAACTGTGCTGGCAAGGGCACAGGATGTTTATTTAGTGGATCCGCAGTGTGACTTGATTGTAAACGTCAATCGTTGTCAATAGTTGTCAAGTATGTGCCGAGCGATCTAGAGGTCCTGGGATCGATATCCGGGCCGGGAAAAGTGTTATTGGGTTTTTCCATTAGGAAATTCTCAAAATCAATATTTTAATCGCGACTTTGCTCACTATACTACTAAATTTGTCAATCAATGTGAAATGATGTTATGTAATCGTGAGTATATTTCAAAAGCACAGCGTAGAAGTATTCAAACGTATCTAAGAAAATTGTAAGTTACACATGATAGTCTCTGCCTACTCATATAAAATTTATTTATTTAGTTATTTACTGACTGCCTCGTGGTCTCGCGGCACAAATATGTGCCGTGCGATCTAGAGGTTTCGGTTTCCGGGTTCGATTCCCGGGTCGGGCAAAGTGTTATTGGGTTTTTCCATTAGGAAATTCTCAATAGCAGCACGGAGTCTGGAAATGTGCCCAAAAAACGGCAACAGGCTCGCCCTCTATTACGTAGGACTGATGCATACTTGGCCAAATGTAGGTGCAGAAATGCATCTCTGCCTACCCCTTCAGGGAATACAGGCGTGAGGTTATGTATGTATTTATGTGGTTTTTATATTGGATGAACTTTCGAGCGTGAATCTATTATAACATAAAATTTAAGCAAAAAAACACTGCCTTGTTGGGCTTCGTGTAAGTGCCCGCAAAAAATGGGGAGGTCGATCTTCAGGTCGGGCAAAGTGTCATTGGGTTTCATCATGAGGAAATTTTCAGAAAACGCACGGAATAGACTCATACACAGCTGAAACACAGATGGCGTGTGAATTTATTTATTAACCAGGAAGGCAGAAAATTTTAATAGTCGCAATATTTTTATGCATCAATGTAATTTGAAATTTCCATTATATTGCTGACGGGAAAAACTTTATATATACTCTGTCTGTGAGTCCTTATATGTAGATATGTATGTATAATTTAAATCTAATATATGTATGTAAAGGAGAATGCCCATAAGCAGTATCGCATGATTTTAAGTTGTGCCACAAGTTAGTAATATCTACACTTCTTGTCTTTAATTTTAATGATTTTATTTCGTATTAGTTGACCCTACATTTGCCGGATTAAAAAAAAACAAAGATAAATAGTATTTCTATTTATTTACCTAATACCTACATTTTCTGTTGTCGTTTTATTACGCTGTGTTGCCATGATATAAAAATATATCAAATCGACTTTTAATTTATTTGATCATTTACTATTAAGCAGAAATTACAATAGGGATGTTGACATAAATAGCGAATGTATGAAAAGTTATTTTTTTGCCATAGCAGGGAATATTAGAATGCTGAAAATCATATTTTGTAAATGTAAATATGAGTAATAAATTAATTAAAAATAATTAAATATGTTTAAAATAATTCCAAATATCACGTGACTGCAAACGCCAATCGGAGCGCGTTACGTCACAATGTATGAAGAATTACAGACAAGTTATCTAACCTAGGGGTGTGCACTGTCCACTTTGAAAAAACATCGATGTTTTATTCGATTCGATAAATCGGAACTTTACACTTTTTACAAGTACTTTTTACAAGCTTTTATTTAACTTGCAATGTATGTATGTATGTTTGTTTGGATGAAATCTTGCAACTTAATTTTGAAGCAGCAGATATTTTTAACCGATTTGTGTCGTGGGTATAAGAAACTACGAGAGACTTTTCGGTCTCCCAAACAATATTATAACAATATTATTGAATCAAATATTTGCGAATCACACAAACATTTGTCTCGGTGCGGGGATAGAACCCGCGGCCTCTCGTTTCGCAAGCTGGTGTCTAGCCAACTGCGCCACGGGGCTGAAAATCCTATAATTTTGTACTTATTGATAAAAAATACTATTATATTTTAAGATTTTTATTCTAAATTTTCCAAAAACGATTTGATACGAGTAAGTATCGATACTTACTCGGTATCGGTCGGCAAGTATCGATACTTACTCGTATCAAATCGTTTTTGGAAATACGACCGATACGGTATTGAGTAGAAGTATCGATACCTTAATGGTATTGTTTCATCCCTAGTTTAACAGCAGTTTGTTGTATTTAATACACTGTTACGTCATCAGACCAGGTGACAGCTTGGAGCGTTTAGGCGCGAAATTTAAACACTAAACTAATTAAAGTCGTTTTTTTATTTAAATTTGATGAATAAAAAATTTAAGTATATTTTTTCGTAATATTTACGTTCTTATCTATAAAATGAAAACAGTTCCAAATTTTTGTCAACATCCCTATTATATTGTTTTAAGCTGTCACTAGATCTTGTTTGTGGGTTCGCTAGCGTGAAAAGTTAGACTAAGATAAGACTTATTCAAATAAAAGCAACTTACTCTTTACTTATAAGGTAAGGTTAAAGGACTTATAAGGTAAGACTTATTCAAATAAAAGCAACTTACTCTTTAGCAATGCTCGGTGGTGGTTGCTATAGGTTTCCGTTTCTACTACCAAACGCAATCATTTTTAAAGCGAGGCACTTCACAGATTTTTGCTTTGCGCACACTGCTTTTATCAAAGCTTATTTGCAACAATCACATCAATTAATAGCTCTTTATTTATTTTCATTAGTATTTCTAACCATACGTTGCATATCCTGACAGTTCCTATAATGATACCTAACACGAAAATATTTTCTGTGAAAATGATAATCATGAGAAATATCGATTATAATAATAATAAATCGACTTATGCACTTGGCAACATTGAAAGTGGTTGGCGGGTGGGATAATGTTTATACTTTATAGTTTATACTTTATACAAAGAGTATAGTAATGTGTTTATACAAGAATGGCTGTTACGTTTGTTTTTCGCAAAAGTAAACATATTAATGTTATTCGTTTTCCAAGTATGGTTCTTAGTTATATAATAAGTAGTGATTTTGAGAAAGGGACTACATATAGGTAACTTACTTTATAATCGAGATAGAATCCTTGTACAATTTATTGTGAAATGTGGTTGTGAGACAGAGGCTCCTAGTATTTTAGTGTGACAAGTGATAAGTGATTGTGAGACAGAGCCTCCTTATATCACTGTATTATGGTAATATCAGTTCTCCGATGTGTTAATTGTACACTTCGGCTACGTTATGGACCTTCGCAGGGCATTCAGAGAAATCAATGAAATCATGTACAATCTCTATCTATGTGGATTTCACCCTCGCCGGTAAGTGAATTCAAAACTGTATTCTTATTAAATATTAAGTAATTTAAAAATGTATTACTATTAGTGTTTAAACTGTTGGAACTCTGACTTCTCTCTGGAGGTGGTGGCTACAACACACTCATTGCCAATGTAGCTACATTGTATATTATATTATATTATATTATATTAAGTATGTAAACACAGATATTTGGTTTATGCTCCAATGAAGATTTTCAGGTTTTTATTTTCAATACTTATTGTTAGGCCAGGTTTTAACTATTGTTACTGTGATGTTTATAACTATTCTAATTGCCTGCTTTAATATGCTGTTTAAGACACAGGGATATACAATCCCAAACACTTAAACTGCTACCTACTATTAGCTTTAACTTGGGAATTTCAGACATAACAAGTAATACACAATTAACTGATTCACAGAGGTAGTATATTACTAGCCTTTGAATTTAAATACAAAGTCATTATTGCAGTTATTGTAAACATATATTTTCACAGATTCCATGGGATGGCATTCTCTACATGGAGTGTTATGCTGTTCTTCAAGTTGGCTCACTTCAAGCTTCAAGGGCCTCATTCTTCATGTTAAATGAGAATTCCTGTTTTTAACTTTTATTAAATATTTCACATTACTAACAATTATATCTATTTTTCAGATCTCACATCTAGAATGTGTGTGTAAAGCTTGTTGGATGGCAGCTAGGAGAACACTCCAATAATTAATAGAAGATGTGCCAGTTTAACATATGTCAATACAGCCTATACACTAAGGGCAATCTCTGGTTACTATTGTAGCTGCTTAGTGGGCAAACACACAGTGGGCCGTTGTGCCCACATAATGACTATTGCTTGGTACTTGAGTTGGGGACGGCATAATAATATTACTACACTAGTACCATTCCTAGACAATATTTTAGAAGAAGAGAACATGGAATAATAATGATAATAAAACTTTACTTTGACTGCCTACTTATGTGGTTTTATTATACTTTGACCCTATAGTTACCATGGAACCCCGCAAATTATGCAAGTACTATTTAGTTTTATTGATAGGGTATGTTAATTACAACACTATGCATAAGTTTTCATTGTGGCACAAAAATATTTGTGCCGATACTAAGTTCCATAGTCTGTTGGGCATTGCCCTTTGGACGTCTATTTACCAGGCGGTCATAAAATCTTAGAAGTCGCAAGATGATGCCAGACTAAGATATTTCCTTTGTCTAGAAATATTTGCAGTAGACATCACGTAGGCGTGATTGACCTTATTTTTAAAGTTTAACTATTCAGTTACATTGTAATAACCCCGAAATCTCAGTCTAAAAAGTACATTGAACATAAAATCTACATCACTTTAATATTCTCAAAAGCATTATCCCGACCGCGAGACCTTGAATAATATAGTTTAGATTGAAGCTTAGTTGTGATATTATACGTAGCTTAAACGAAAAATGCTTCACGCCTTTAGGCAATTCCTGAAATTTTGGTTAAAATGGCGTAATAATAACAAAGTATATCTAAAATTCCTTCACCGTTAAAGAACGTGATAATTCATTGCGAATACACACATAACTTCGAAAAGTCAGAGGTGTGTGCCTGGGGTTTGAACCCGCGACCGTCGAGATTCTCGACCGCGTGCCCAAACCTCGAGGCCATCACGACTTCGCGAAAACATCGTGATGAAACCTGCACACCTAAAAAAAAGTTCTTAGGAATTTCTTATGTGTGTACTCCGCCAACCCGCACTAGGCCAGCGTGGTGGACTAAGGCCTAAACCCTCTCAATGGTAGAGGAGGCCCGTGTCCTGCAGTGGGACGTATATGGGCTGATGATGATGATGATGAAACTGACGCCTAAAGGGAATATTTCTATGCTAAGTATTCGTAGGCTATGTTTTGAATCCAATAATAGGAGATGAGTGTAGAACTTATCGGGTATCAAACCTTTGATTTCTAATTCGTATGTAGCATAATTGAAGTGAAGGTAGACGCTGAGGTAGACATAGTGTATGATGTCCTGCAGCACGATGGTCCGACGACTTGAGAAAGGTGGCGGGTAGCGGATGAATGAGGGCTGCTCAAGACCGGGATGGTTGGCGCCTACTTGGGGAGGCCTTCGTTCAGCACTGGACGGCGATAGGCTGAGAATATAATTGAATAGTGATTTCTCGAGTCGCGACTTCACACTACAAGCACACACCTCTGACTTTTCGAAGTTATGTGTACACACATTTCAAAATGAATTATCATTTACTTCAACGGTAAAGGATAACATCGTGGGGAAACCTGCACACATAAAAGTTCTTAGAATTTTTTTACGTGTGTACTCCGCCAACCCGCATTAGGACAGCGTGGTGGACTAAGGCCTTAACCCTCTCAGTTGTAGAGGAGGCCCGTGCACAGCAGTGGGACGTATATAGGCTGATGATGGTGTAGCCTATATTGTTATCGCAGAATCTAGGAACCCTTGTCGAATAATCAACACTATAGGTACTTTATTAAGGACCAACTGGGACATGAATAGTATTTTGCACGATTAAAAATTGAACCCGGAACCTCTCGATTGCACGCGCAAGTTTACGCCAAGGGGCCAACGAAGCAGTCTATTTAAAATGACGTTACATTGGATATCTGTTAGCCGCATAAGCTATCGCACCGCCTCGTTATATGTGCTGAGCTTATCGGGAGCGAAGGATTTGTTATTTAAATGTTGGAGGAAAATATGAATTTAAAAATGTCAACTAAATTATAAAATTATATTCTTTGTATAAAATAATGTACATAAGTTTGGCTGGTTAGTTATGAATTTACGTTTAAATCGTAAAACCGATTTTAATAAAAAAACAATCAGTGATAGATGGGAATACTACAGACATGAATAAATAACCCACTTTTTTGGTATAACATCGACTGGGCCCAGCTTACCTTGCACGAGTTTTTAATAATAATGCTTATTCTGAAATGAAATGATCGTTTATTTATCACGTAGGCACAAAAATAATAATAAAAAAGCACTTACGACACGTCAATACAAAACATGTTTATAAAAAAGTTAATTGACAGGTTTACACTGGTCAATAAACTTTATTTTTATAAATGTACGTATTTTAATTTTATTTTTGTCCAAAGAAAGTCCTATTTAACATTAATACTTACTAAGTGTTAATAAATACAAAAAATTATATCTTAGTGTTTACAAGGTTTTGCGTGGAATAATGAAAGAATCAAAACCAATGAATACTTTAAATGACAATAATTTGGACCTATTGTTGTACTTTAGTGTTTTGAAACGTCCTATTTAACATTCAATAACAAGAGGTACCTACATAGATAAGGCAGTGATGGCCTCGAGGTTTAGGCGCGCGGTCGATAATTTCGGCGGTCGCAGGTTCATACCCCAGGCACACACTTCTGACTTTTCGAAGTTATGTGTGTATTCACAATGAATTATCACTTGCTTTAACGGTGAAGGAAAACATCGTGATAAAACCTGCACACCTAAAAGTTCTTAGGAATTTCTTAGGTGTGTAGTCCGCCAACTCGCACTAGGCCAGCGTGGTGGACTAAGGCCTAAACCCTCTCAGTTGTAGAGGAGGCCCGTGCCCAGCAGTGGAACGTATTGGGCTGATGATGATGAACAAGAGGTATAAATGGATCATAGGAATTCTGTGTCTACGATAATGTTAATAATAAATAAATAATCGTACGGATAATTATGACCTCGAGGTTTAGGCGCGCTGTCGAGTCAAAATCTCAGCGGGTCTCAGGAACTACGAGTCTGATTTGAAAAAAAAGCTTACATTAATTACCTATTTATTAAATTTCCTAATATACTAAAATTTAGATATAACAATTACTTAGGGACAGTAAGAATCATACAACGACTAAAATATGTTATTGAATTTAGCGGGAGATTAATTATGTTTAATTTATTAATAGAAGTGGGGCTTAATAAAGGAATTTTGTTAAAAAAGAAAAAAAATCTAGGTCGAGCTGGGATGAGCTAATTAAATATTACTTATTTTGTGCTTCATTATTATAACTATTATATATACACAATCCAGTATTTTCCATCGAATCAGCACAGACAAGTCTTTTATTATAATTTTGCTCCTGTTAATTTCATCCCAACAGCACCTTCGGGAATAAAATTCGGAGCAATTTGACACTTCTCCGTTCTAAGCCCGTCTTAACCGGGTTGTATACGAGCTATCCCGTGGGAAAACTGAAACATTTCTGATGTGTGGCGTAACTTCCCTGATCCGTCCGAGGTGACAAGGGACGAATTTCAATAGAACGCTTTGCCATCCTCGCTTTGTTTCGATGTTCAATTGTTGTATTCGTGATTTTGGGTTCCGTGATTTGGAAATTTATTTCAGGAAATATTGTTTTGTTAAAATTGAAAAAATTGGGGAAAATATTCAAATTATTTTATTTTATATTATTAAACATTGCAATCGAGCCAGACACAGAGACAAAATGACATATGCAGCCCACAAAACTGCTTTATTTCACAAGAGCGCACTCCATGTAATTCCCCAGATCTAAAATAAATTACCAGAGTCAATCAGAGATTTAGATGAAATAAATAACTATAAGAGCAATTTGTTTAGATTTTTAATTAGTAAATGCTACTATAATTTAAATGACTATTTAAACGATAAGAATAATTGTTAATTTTGCTTATTTTATTGTATTTTTTTTTTTTTTTTTTGGTTTTGGATATGTAGTTTTTTTTATTTTTTTATTTGTTGTTATGTCTTATATTTTTAATTTATTTTGTTGTGTTTTTTTAAAAAGTGTATCCTAAACTATTGTATGCCAATATGGCGGGTCATAACTGTACTAAATAAGCCAATGTAACACCTTCTTCTTCACCTATGTACCACAATAAAATATTTTGAATTTGAATTTGAATTTTTGGTAAGTAGTGATAATTGATCAATGCCGCTAAAACACAGGTGTACTCTTGTCCCCTAGTCAACATTTAGCTCGATAAACATAATTATATGTCTCGTACTGTCGAAAAATGAATGTGATTCATGCAATCTAGATTTATCCCTGTTTCCGTAGTACCTACCTTAAATTATATTTAAAATTTTATCACCAAAATGTAACGGAACATTATCTATTGCATCCATTAACTCAAAAGTGTCACTAAAATGCTCAAAACTTACCTACGCAAAGCTTTGAAAGTAAAAGTAAAGGAGACAAGTAAACAATATGACCTTGTGTTAAACACGATGTGTCTGTAGACCCTGAAAAACTTACGATATTACTAGGTCAATGCCCTGGAGCATTTTGTTTATCCTTCCACGCAGTTTAGGTCGTCGTGTAAGCAAGTTGTAACGTGAAAGTCTGTTGTCATTCGAACTTCAAAGCACCTTGAAATTGTCTATATTAGCCACAATGAATGTGGAGAGTTCCTAATATGTTTATTTGGCGTCTACTCAAAAACTAAACCATAGGTTTGGTCAGTGGTATTCATAACATTATCAGCCATAGACCGCAAGAAAAGTTATTCAGTATTTCTCAGACAGTTTTGTTAGACCCTTGTCGAAAGCGAAGTTCAATTCTTATTTTTAATAACAGCTAGAAGTCTGGGAATTTTTCCTAAAAACAGTAATAGATTCGCTCCTCAATAAGCCTACTTAAAAAAGCTATCGGTATTTTTGTGATATTATTACGTCTAATTGAGTGAACTTAGGTAACTTGTTTATGTTTATATTTTGTACAAGGGCACGATAACATAATGAGGATAGTTGTGAATGAGGTTAGCCTATAAATATTTTTTTTTCAAAAACCTAAAATGGTTTGTTTATTGTACAGTTATTATAAAATCTTTTTTGGAAAAATAAATAATACCATATTATTGTTAGTCCAAAATACAAATGCAAATGCTTCATCAAAAAGTTTCGTGTTGAATAAATATTTTTATGTTTGACACTTTCAACTAAAATGAGCAGAATACATTTCCCAAGAAATCCTTTATACATAATATAGTTGACCGTATCTTTCGAATCCCCTTGGAGAAATAACTGCAGCGAGGAATGCAAGAATTCCAGAGCTGAGTGTTCGACACGAGAAGAAATAAAGGTCAAATGGATTTTGTTTGATTCTATGTGTACGTGTTTTGGTCTGCATTTCATTTCATTGATGGGTTTGCAGTTTTTTAAACTTAGACTAACTTAGACTAAATAATAAGGTTTAATATAATAAGGTAGAATATTTATGTGTGTTTGTGACGGGTAAACTCAAAACCATTGATTTCCATTTATATTTTCTTCAGCTACAAATAGAGCGTTGTTTCTGAGTGACATAAAACTTATTTGTACAAATTTGTGGGATTTCTTCATTTTTTATTTTATTGCTCCCAAACTAAGTACAATGAAACAAATATGTTAACAACTGAATAGTTTTTTTTAACTCATCGTCATCATCAGCCCACGTCGCACTGCTGGACACGGGCCTTCTCTACAACTTTGAGGGTTTAGGCCTTAGTCCACCACGCTGGCCTATTGCGGGTTGGCGGAGTACACACCTAACAAATTTCTAAGAAATTTTATATGTGCAGGTTTCCCCACGATGTTTTCCTTTACCGTTGAAGTAAATGATAATTATTCATTTTGAAATGTGTGTACACATTGCTTCGAAAAGTCAGAGGTGTGTGCTTGGGGCTTGAAGTCGCAACTCGAGAAAACACTACTTCAATTATATTCTCGGGTTTGAACCCGCGACCGCTGAGATTCTCGACTGTATGCCTAAACCTCGAGGCCATAACTACTTCTACGCTTTTTTAACTCGCATTATTGAAATTACAAATGGAAGTTTTTTATCTACAGGAAATCAAGAAGTATGAAATGACAATTTTACATCACAAGACGAGGTCACAAAGGTCTATTTTTATTTATATAATTAAATTTTCGAGGACAACAGTTATGCTAAAATAGGTAGTCTTTAAAATCTTGTATTATCGACACTTTAATTAATATTTGAAACATTTCAAATTCAACTTCGACAGCTGTCACTACTTTAATCAACGATATATTAAAATAGGAGAGAATCGAATGTTGTAATTATTTGTTGGGATTTAATTAAATTTTGAAATAGTTTGAATTATAATTTTGCCTTCGGCGTACGGTTAAATATAAATTTCATTAATTCATTTTAAGTTTTGAAAGGAACAAAACAAATTCAGGTACGTTTGGCCAAATGAGTTATTTTAGAACTTGTATTTTTAGTTGTTTAATTTTGTTTACAAAGAAATTAAAATTTATTTTTCCGCCAGTTTAACACTAGACTAGGGGGACTATCACCGAAAAGGATCCCGAGATAATTGGCAGAAGGCGTGTTTCAATTTCTGCGGTAAAATGGGTGCGAAGTATATCTGCGTTATCCTATCTATCCTAATCCTAATGTCGCCTGAGATGTATGGCGGCCGACAGCGGAGACAAATCTAGGATATTCGCTCTGGGAAATCATGCTCCGCCCACAAGCCTAATCACCTAATTTGTTAGTAGCTTGTAAAACGAGAACAGGTTCGATTTTGCATTAAGATAAATATTAGTGTGAGTAACTAGAAAATATTATGGCCGTGTGATAAATCTTGAATATTCTCTGAAATCGACGTTCAAAGAATAATACAATAACTGGGGAAATTTTAGAAAGATTTTAAATATTTTGAAAACGCTATCGGACAATCTTATTGACCGTGAAATCACGAATGAAGTTCGACCACAAAAAGTAATAGCTTTTGTGCTAAAATTAAAATTAATAGGCTGGATAATTTGCTGACCATTTCTACGTAATCTTAATGTTTTCGGGTTATACTCGGTTGTAAATATTCCTAAAATAATTTTGCTACAAATTTGAAAGCATCGAATGTTATCGCGGTATAAGTGTGCTGTTTGTAATCTAGAGCTGCCGGTAGCGATTCTTGGGTCGGAAAAAATGTTGTTGGAATAAAAAACATCACAGTTGGGGAATTTGCGTGAAAAAGAGCCATAACGCATTAATCACGTGGAAACTAAAACAAATGGCAAAACGTGGGTGTAAAAATATATACATTCATTCTTTCACCATCAGCCCATATACGTCCCACTGCTGGGCACGGGCCTCCTCTACAACTGAGAGGGTTTAGGCCTTAGTCCACCACGCTGGCCTAGTGCGGGTTGGCGGACTACACACCTAAGAAATTCCTATGAACTTTAAGGTATGCAGGTTTTAGCAAGATGTTTTCCTTCACCTTTAAAGTAAGTGATAATTCATTGTGAATACACACATAACTTGGAAAAGTCAGAGGTGTGTGCCCAGGGTTTGAATCCGCGACCGCCGAGACTCTCGATCGCTCGCTTAAACCTCACTACTTCTAGAATATACATCTGACCAAAATGTTTCCTTTGTTTTTGGTATTAACTATACCTTTAGTACAAGTTTAAGAATCTTTGATCCCAAAGATTATCCAGATGATTTTAAACAGTTTACATTGTCATAAAGTTACTGATCCCGAACACACCTGCTCCAACCATTTAGAATTTTAAACTTTGAATTTGAATTAGCCAGCTGTTCTAAAGAAGTTAAAATTATAAAGACCCTTGAGAGTAGTTCGACCATTGGTGCGCTTATATTATTTAAAAATTAATAAAAAAAAACACGCTAGTGTGGGTTGGAGGACTACACACCTAAGAACTCTTAGGTGTGCAGGTTTCCTCACGAAGATTTTTAAACAATTCTACAGATTTTATAATGTAGAATTTGAAACAGATTACATTTTTATCCATAATTCATAGTTTTCAATTCGAATTTTGAACGTACATAATACAGTGAGCTGAATTTGAAATTCAGACATTTTCCATGTCATTTATTTTTCAACGGTATTTACGAGTGTTTTACACAGAACGTACAGTATTTTGACGTTGAGAGTGTCATTTGGCAAGGGCGCAATGCAATACATACAACAAATAAAAGCCATGCATCGTCGGTCGCAAGCTATACGTAGATCCAGCTTAGTTTCGAAGCGGTTATGTTACATGATACAGCGGAATTGTTAACTTGTACAAATAGCTTTATTTTTCTGTCCTATACTAGTGCATAGTGTAGATAATGGTCTGTTTGTATATTGAGTACTTTAAAGGTGAAGGAAAACATCGTGAGAAAACCTAAAAGTTCTCAGGAATTTCTTAGGTGTGTAGTCCCTCCACCCTCACCAGGCGAGCGCAGAGCACTAAGGCCTAACGCCTTTTTAATAATACTACATAATTTTATTTAAAAAAAAAACATTTTCATTTGTAACAGAACTTACGGCTGTACTAGGTAAATAAAATAAAAACGCGTAAAAAAGCGTAAACAATAGTGGACGTACTAAACGGAAAAACTACGTATACTAACATTACACCATAAACGATCTATAAATGAATAATAATAAAACGCTTCTAATGTCACTATGACTATACGTTATTCCGTCACTACGTTGTCGCTTGGCAGTGGGCTGTGAATTTGAACCGAAACACGGATAAACCTTGAGGTATCCAGAGGTACATCTTCGGATTTAGCCGAGTATATTCCATTTTATGGAGCCCATCAAGTTTCACCCTGCCTGTATACTGCATATTGGTAACACATTTTGTTAAACAAATATAGAATGCGACAGCACGCGTTGGGTGCTTTCAGCGAATGTGGGGACAGAAGGCTTGAATATTATTTCTTACTCTAAGTTGTTCAGTTGTATAGTTGGGCTGTATCTTTATCATCATCAGCCCATATACGTTCCACTGCTGTGCACGGGCCTCCTCTATAACTGAGAGGGTTTAGGCCTTAGTCCACCACGCTAGCCTAGTGCGGGTTGACGGACTACACAACTAAGAAATTCCTAAGAACTTTTAGGTGTGCAGGTTTCCTCACGATGTTTTCCTTTACTATTAAAGTACGTCATAAATAATTGTGAATAGCCTGCAATAAAAGACGTATGTATGAGTAAGCTTGACCGGCATATTAATGATGATTTATGGCATTTTATGACAGCCCCGTGGCGCAGATGGCTAGACACCAGCTTGCGAAACGAGAGGCCGCGGGTTCGATCCCCGCACCGAGACAAATGTTTGTGTGATCCACAAATATTTGTTTCGGGTCTGGGTGTTTGTGAGACCGAAAATTCTCTCGTAGTTTCTGATACCCACGACGTAGGACTTGTATCCTAGTGTGGGGTCAGAACTATGTATGTGACTGTTGGGTGTATTTATTATTTATTTATTTATTTCAAACTTAAGTAACTGCAGTCGTGTCACATTTTTTTCGATCATTGAGGTTGTCGGAGGTTGAATTAATCTGAACTACTTTTCTTCTCTTTCCTTCTTATTTCTCGATATCCCATTTGTTGACGTGTTTCCTCGTGTACGAATGTAATTACCTATATTTACATTTGTTACTTTATTCTCTTTTAGGTTGTAAGCCTACAGCGTAATATATCATTCTAATATTTTTATATACCCCGACATCATGATATAATTTTAACTGAAGCAAACATTGCACAACTTATTACACTACCAAGTTTGTCTTTGGCAAGCGATTTTCCCAAAGTCTTTACAAATTTATTTCCAAATCCGAGTGCACCTTCTCACTAAATGTCTTTTGTGTGTCAGAGGGGATCTCCTTGTTTGCCACGTATTATATCGGATATAAATGTTGTTTTATGCACAAACAGCTGATTGGATTTAGCGTGTCGTTCGGGATCAGCTTTAAATTTATATCGCGTGAAAAATCACGTCGTCACGCGTTCGGATACACAGTAAATAGGGTGATGCCTTGTTTGAGCTCGTTTGTCAAACAATCCGATTGTTTATGCGGGATTTAGAGCGTGCTCAAATTTAATGTTAACTATATTATAATTAAATTGTCTGTCTCGTGGTGAGCGCCGTACCGCGACGGTACTATAATTAGTATGTGCAGTAGGTACGATCTAGAGGTCTTGTGTACGATTTTCAGGTCGGGGTATCATTAAGAAATTCTCAATAGCAGTTTGGAATCCGCAATTGTGCCCAAAAGACGGGAACAGGCTCCCCTTCTCTTAGGTGGAGCTAATACATAAATGGCGAAATGTGGGTGCAGAAATGCACCTCTGCCTATCCCTTCGGGGCATGAAAAATTAGCGAAAAATTGTTGTAGGAATATGCTTTTGCCTACCTCTTCGGAAATACAGTCGTGAATGTATGTGTTACAATTGAATTTTTTATAGCTCTCGACTTGACTGCATTAATTAGAAATAATAATTAACTAAATAAATATTAGAAATAATAATAAATGACTGCCTCGTGGTCTCGCGGGCCGTGCGATCTAGAGGTCCTGGATTCGATTCCCGGGTCGGGCAACGTGTCACTGTGTTTTTCCATTAGGAAATTCTCAGTAGCAGCACGGAGTCTGGAAATGTGCCCGAAAAACGGCAATAGGCTCGCCTCCTATTACGTGGGACTGATACATACCTGGCGAAATGTGGGTGCAGAAATGTACCTCTGCCCACCCCATCAGGGAATACAGGCGTGAGTGTATGTATGTATGTATGTAATAATTATTATTTGTCAGTAATCCTTAACATCAGCCAATATTTGTGCCATTGCTGTGCACGTGCCTTCTCTACAACCGAGAGGAGTTAGGCTTCGGATTAGTGTTGCGTGTTGAACAGGTTGGTTTATCAATATGCTCATAATACAATCAATATAATTTGATACAATAACTAAGTATTTATTATTGCATTATTTTGAAAATATTTTTGGACGTTTTTAGAAACGGAACTTTTAACTAACACTCTGTTATGATAATCTGGAAAAAAAGTATATATGGTTACAAAAATTGTCCACCGAACTTATTATTTTCGCTAGAATAACTACATTCAACTTTTGGTGTAATGAAAATGTTGAATGTACATTTTAAACAATAAACCTGAAAGAAATGATGTATAATAACTTAATTACAGAACAAAATGGCCGTAATAAACATTCGTTCATTCATATTTAAGCTTCAGTTAAAAGTTGTTGGAATGTAGGTATTATGCGCCAGTCCTGTGTTATTATTAAAATTGTATAAAATGACTATAGAACTCTTTCATTATTCATTTTATTTTCACATTTAAACAATGATACTTTTATATATTTTTTTAAATATTGTTTTTATTCTATATTATATGCCCTAACGCTCTCGTCCCAATGAGATAGTTCGAGTCTACAGAGTGTAGTAGGGTGTTTTAAAGTGTCAAGTTTGTGGTACTAATAAGCTAATGTCAAACCAAGGGGTTGTACTGGAGGCTGTTGCCAGCTTTGGACGCCTATGGGCTGTTAATAATGATTATATTAAGCCATATACAATGCTGAATGCCGGAAACTAAGCAGTTTTAAAATAAAATTGTTTTTTTTTCATTTGCTTATATTCGTTCCGTTGTTGCTGCAGACTTAATCTTAGACGGAGGTCTTACTTTCATCAACCAAATTGTCCTTATGGGAATAGATTCTTTATTGGTAGACTTCAAATTATATCTAAGAACATTTGCAAAGGCTTTTTAGTTTGCTTGACGCTGTTTAGATTTCCAAGCATTTATATATTAATTACTAGCACACATAAAATTTAACTGCTGCCTGACTGCCTCGTGGTCTCGCGGTACAAGTGTGTGCCGTGCGATCTAGAGGTCCTGGGTTCAATTCCCGGATCGGGCAAAGTGTTATTGGGTTTTTCCATTAGGAAATTCACGGTAACAGCACGGAGTCTGGAAATGTGCCCGAAAAACGGCAATAGGCTCGCCACCTATTACGTGGGACTGATACATACTTGGCGAAATGTGGGTGCAGAGATGCACCTCTGCCTACCCCTTAAGGGAATACAGGCGTGAGTTTATGTATGTATGTATGTATAAAATTTAACTGATGGCCGATGGGGCCAAAAAGTTCTCGAGTGGAGGCCACTTACCGGAAAGCGCAGCGTGGGACGTCCTCCAACAAGATGGTCGGACGACCTGGTGAAGGTCGCGGGACGTCGCTGGATGCAGGCTGCTTCCAACAGGTTCCTGTGGAAGTCATTGGGAGATGCCTATGTCCAGCAGTGGACTTCGATTGGCTGATGGATTGGATTGGACACATAATTTCAGAAGTCAGAAGAGTGTTGCATCTACAATGTGGCTAATGATAATCCACATGACTTTGTAAGCTTTGGTCCCAAATATCATGACAACATCGACAGACCGCACCAAACATCTAAGCTACTATACTGTAGGTCTTAAACCTCAGCTTGGATTAATAAAATTGTGTTAACGCTCCGATATTCATCATACTCTAGCATCGGTTGAGTATGGAAGAAGGCGGTCTCAATTATGCTCAACTACAGCGCACAGGGCCGATCCCAATTAACTTCGCGTTCCCTCGGGAACCGTCTACTGTATTCACAGGATCTTTGTTAATTTGTTTTGATAAAACCGATTATTCTTACCGAAAATGATTCCATTGTTCCCGAGAGCTGTTCGAACAAAAGTTTCGTGTAAGGAAAAATTTTACAACCTTTGTTAATAAGAAACAAATAAGTTGAATGTACAGGATTTTATTCTTATAGAATATTGTTAATTTATGAGAGGTCGTTGACAGGCATTGTTATTAGAAAATATTTCTTTTTATTTTGTTAATATCATCATCAGCCCAAATACGTCCCACTGCTGGGCACGGGCCTCCTCTACAACTGAGAGGGTTTAGACCTTAGTCCACCACGCTGGCCTAGTGCGGGTTGGCGGACTACACACCTAAGAAATTCCTAAGAACTTTTAGGTGTGCAGGTTTTATCACGATGTTTTCCTTCACCGTTAAAGCAAGTGATAATTCATTGTGAATACACACATAACTTCGAAAAGTCAGAGGTGTGTGCCTGGGGTTTGAACCTGCGACCGCCGCAATACTCGACCGCGCGCCTAAACCTCGAGGCCATCACTGCTTATAATATCAAAAAGAAATATTTATAGATCAATGAGGCACATAGTTAGAGGCCATGTTTCCGTGCCTTAGTTTTTTTTTTTAGTTTTTGCTGACATAGCCCAAAGAATTAGCATGCTGAAGTGGCAATGGGCCGGGCACATAGCTCGTAGAGCTGACGGCTGATGGGACAGAAAGATCCTCAAGTGGAGACCGCGTACCGGCAAGCGCAGCGTTGGACGTCCACCCACAAGGTGGCTGATATAACAAAAACCGCGGAAAGCCGCTGGATGCAAGCATTGGGGGAGGCCTATGTCCAGTAGTGGACGTTATTCGGCTGATGATGATGATGATGAATGAAGCAGTCTACACAAGAACATGATATTTACGAAATGAATTACTTTTGGCTGTATTGTCAACATTTTGTAGATGTTCCGCATCGTATGTAGGTAAAATTTTCAGTTAGCTAGACGTTGAGCAAAATATATGGCTTCTGTTAATGGACTATACTGTTATTTATGCAGCGCCTACAACCTACAAGCTGACACAGCGATTAAGTAGGAAAGACATACTACGTATTCTTAAGTGAAACATGTTAGAGATAAAATGCTGGATTTGTAACAACGGATCTTGTATATAGTCTTATCTTGTAGCCTGGTTGTTCTTGCGAGGGTCTATAGTAATTGTTACTCGACTGCCACTAACTTTATTTGGACTGCACTGCAATAACCCCTAGGTACAATGTTTAATTTAATAATAATAATAAATATATACACCCAACAGTCACAAACATAGTTCTGACCCCACACTAGGATACAAGTCCTGTGTCGTAGGAATCAGAAACTACGAGAGACTTTTCCCTTCCATAAACACCCAGACCCGAAACAAATATTTGTGGATCACACTGACATTTATCTCGATGCGGGGATCGAACCCATGGACTCTCGTTTAGCAATCTGGTATCTAGCCAACTGCGCCACGGGGCTGTCAAGGATCAACGGGGCTGATTTACTTATGTTGTTTGTATTCCCTCAGTAGTTATAGTAGTAATTCGCACTAATTAATAAATAATTAGTCGTGATGGCCTCGAGGTTTATGCACGCGGTTGACAATCTGGACGGTCGCGGGTTCAAACCTCAGGCACACACCTCTGACTTTTCGAAGTTATGTGTGTATTCACAAATAATTATCGCGTACTTTAACGGGAAGGAAAACATCGTGATGAAACTTGCACACCTAAAAGTTCTTAGGAATTTCTTAGGTGTGTAGTCCGCCAACCCGCACTAAGGCCGCACCCGTGGACCAAGGCCTAAACCCTCTCAGTTGTAGAGGAGGCCTGTGTTCATCAGTGGGACGTATATGGGCTATGATGGTATTTGATGATGATGAATAAATAATTATATCATTAATCAACCCGGCCAAAAAGTTCCCAAGTTCATTTCTTATCCGTACAACACAGCTGTAGATACCATATTCTCTTCTTCCTATTATCTTTTGCCTTTTATATGAAGAAGCATCATAGCAGGTATCGAATAACAGAAGGTCTCTCGAATCTTATTGGTCTATTTGGAAATCACTATCAAGTGATATGGTGATACTTTATTGAAAGACGGGAATTTACGATAAAATTCATCATGAAGCTGTATATTTTACACCAAAGGCCGGTCAAATGTCCTTAAAATATTCATAGTGTACCGTTCAAAAAGTACTTAACGACAAATCGTGCTGTTGACATTCGTGAAAGCCGGATCTCACACCCGGATATTAAATCACGGATTATCCGGACGGTGCGGGACCAATCTGCTGCCGACTTGCCTGTAATCCGGACAATTTTAACGATTTGCGTTGAAAAAACTCGGTCACGTGACCCGGATAAAGTTGTCGGTAGTTGGAAAAGTTATTTTTTATGTAAACGAGGAGTCGAGATTGTGTTTGGAATAATTTGCTTAGTTTTTTTAGAGGTCTTTGGAAGGTGTATTCAATTGCGAATTAGTACCGAATGGCAACTGTGCGTCCTTAATGTCAACTAGAGATAAGATATTATCTTCAACCAGTCAATATAATTATCCCAGCAGAATTAAAATAGGTTATTTCCCCCACTATACTATGATTAATGAATCAAATCCCTTATTAATGCAGTTCCAACTTATTGTCTTTTTTTGTCAGGCTTTATCCAAGCCATCGCGATAAGGCCACTGCCAAATATAAAGGAAAAAATCTCAGAATTAAAATCCCATCAATTTCTCCTTAAAAATAATCTTGAAACTCTCAAACACTTGAGTTTTAATTCCGTGGACCCTTGGACTTATTTATGGCGACCGATACCCATCGCCGCTTGTTTATTGACCTTATAAAGGTCTGGAGGGAACATTAGAAGGACCCCGACCTTTTCAACGAAGATAAAGGATTGTGTAATGGATCAAGCATGGATTGAAACGGGTCTGAGATTTTAATTTGTTATTTCAGATTTGTAGTAATGAGTAAATTGAAAAAAATTAGCAAATGGTGTATGGAGATTTATATAATTAATTTTTATTAGTTTTTATAAATCGGGCTAGCGGCTTAATAGCATATGTAATATGCAAATATTTTCAATCATCAATGAGAAAGTCGTAATTAATAGGAATTTAAAAAAATGACCGTAAATCGAAGCTATTTTAACGCCTCGAATTGGATTGCTTAACTCCAGTCAAAAATAATTGCAGGTTAATCTTTTCTTTGGAGACCTCCGTCAGGCTTGAAAATAGAATAAAAAATTCCAACTTTTACCACTAAGTTAACTATACTAAACTCAGGACTTACTCGCAGTAATTAATAACTGTGTCTTATGAATACTTAGAAAATGCAGGCACATTTGCAAAGGAGTGTTAGTTGATATTTTTTGAACATTTAAAATCTTTTTTTAAACTGAAATGGCATATATCTATTACGCATTTTGTGAGACCGAAAAGTCTCTCGTAGTTTCTGACACAAGACAATCTTAATGTGGGTCAGAACTATGTGACTTGGGTGTATTTATTTATTTTTATTAGTTGATTACTGTAGTACTGAGTATGGAATACCATTGTATTCCATTATTATCTTCAAGATATACTTATTCGTTCCAGAAGTGGGACACAGAACACTACACACTGTCTTATGATTACCCTATGTATGATATACGCTTTCCGGGTGCATAACAAAAAACATATATACGAGTACATATCATATATGTAGATAAATAAATAAATATGTACACCAAACAGTCACATGCATAGTTCTGATCCACGCTAACATGCAAGTTTTGTGTCGAGAGTGCAAGAAACTACGATGGAATTTTTGTCTCATCATCATCATCATTATCTACGTCTATATACGTCCCGCTGCTGAGCACGGGCCTCCTCTACAACTGAGAGGGTCACAAACAATACCTAAATATTTACGGATCACATTTATCGCGGTTCGGGAATCGAACTCACGGCCTCTCGTTTCGCAAGCCGATGTCTAGCCAACTGCGCCACGGGTCTGTCGTAAGTTTTAAAGTTGCTCTCTCGATCAAAACCCAGTTAATTATCACCATTTAATGCTCAAAACCCGAGTCAAGATATCAAATATTCCTTACAAATAAAACCACATAGCGATAAAATCCAACAACATTTTCAACAACACAAACGCAGACTGAAATCATTAAAATCCGTTACATTTTAGCTTGGAAACAAATGATCACGGTTTGTAAGTGGTTCGCTCCACCGCTCGATCGTTTCGTTCTGGAATAACAAATATTATATGACTCAGGGACACTGCACTTACTTGATATAATATTTGTTAAATTAAATAGCGATACACTAATTTCATACGTTTTTAGGAATCGTAAAAGGAGTTAGTAGTCGATTCACACTTGTTACTTTTTAAAAACTGAATAAAAAAGTAATATTATAAAAAAAAAACTATTTCTATGTAATAATTGTCTTTTAACTTAAATAAAAACTAATATTGTTTCATAATAAATGCATTAATATTGATGATAAAGTATATATTGAATGTATAATTAATTAAATTAAGAAAAAAAATAAAGTTTACTCTTTGGGGAGGCCTAGGTATATTTTGACGTCATGCAGCTCATAAAAATGGAAATAAAAAAACACGGTAAAAGATGACAATGTTATAGAACATGTATTGTTGTCATGATACAGTAAGTTATTCTACTAAAGCACACTAATGCATTTGACTTAAATTGTATAGCGGCATATAATAGCGTCACGCCATTTTTCGTCACGGCAATCGATTAATTTCTCTGTCAAAGCCCAGAAATGTATTTTCCACATCAAAATACTCTTTACTTTCTCCTCAACCTGAAGAGTAAAAATATCAATTCAATCGCGTGTCGAAGTCAATGGCATGTCCCCATGCATTTATGCATTGTATTATCATAGATTTAGTGCCACCAGAGTATCTGCACCATGACAAACTCGGCAATAAATGTTTTATGACAATGTCTGAAGGATTTCGTTCGTATAATGTATATATAAAAATGTCAGAGGAATATGGCTGAAATTTAATGGATTTGGATTTTCTTTGTCTGAGGTTAAGGTCATACAACTTAAGGTATTGGCTTTAGAATATATTTTTTGGAGTTTCATCTCAATATCAAACTTGAAAACCGAAGTGGTGGCATTATTTCAATTGCTGTGTTTTAAGACATTTGCCTCAATAGTGATTTTTGATGGATAATTCCAAAGGAATGCTGTATAAATTTATTGATTTTTGATTTCATTGAAAGTAAACAATTACAAATGTACATGTATCATTATAAATTTAGAGATTGTAATGTGTAGTAGGGTATTTACGAATATAGTAATATAAATGGCTTAATCAGCCCCTATTGTGTATCTGTTTAATATATTGTATCATCATCATCATCAGCCCATATACGTCCCACTGCTGGGCACGGGCCTCCTCTACAACTGAGAGGGTTTAGGCCTTAGTCCACCACGCTGGCCTAGTGCGGGTTGGCGGACTACACACCTAAGAAATTTTAGGTGTGCAGGTTTTATCACGATGTTTTCCTTCACCGTTAAAGCAAGTGATGATTCATTGTGAATACACACATAACTTCGAAAAGTCAGAGGTGTGTGCCGGGGGTTTGAACCTGCGATCGCCGAAATTCTCGACCGCGCGCCTAAACATATATATTTTTTTTTATACTGGCACGGCAAAGTGACTCCACTGTACCTGATGGTAATATAATTACGAAACATTGGTCAAAAAGTTATGACAGGCGCTTTGTATTTTTGTATAAAGTGCTCCCATGGGATGAGCACGGGATTAAAAATTGCGCGCGGACAATCCTTGATCCCATCGCTAGTGGTCAGTTAAGAAAAATACCACCATTATCTTCTTATTATTATAGACACGAAAATTACCATCATACAGTTCAAAAGTCTAACGTAACTGAGCTCATGAAGGCCAAATAGCATTGCTATAAAAATTAATGACACGGAAACTAT